>OY720278.1:10000000-14800000 GCA_963082995.1 Noctua comes | reverse complement strand
AGACATAATGTACTTAAAATCGGCCATCACTGGGGAAATATCTTGATTTTTCTTTTTAAGGCTGTGCAAATACAGGTAGTTGTTCTAGGTCTGGCTATTTGTGTATGTGAATTACACTAAATGCAGGAAAAAAATCGACTTTGTTATAGTTGGGGCAAAAAAGGAAACAGAACGATGTTTAATAATTTGTGTTCAGTAACATTTATTTAGTAGATTAATGTAAATAGAGCAATATTTGACAGTGCTATGCGACATTGCCAACTTTCAAAAATATAGAACGTTACGAAAATTCGAATGCCCCGTCATTCGTTTGTTTCCAAATAGTTTTATATATTATCGCACCAACCTTCAAGAGTTCCAATCTGTCGGTGACATACTGATGTGTCGCGTTCATTTGTTCTTTGTCAACGTGCCACAGCTCTGTGAGGTCCACGCCATCCAGCCTCTTGCCCCTATTGCCGACGACACTCGTCACATTCGGCAGAAACTCGCGACGTCCGCCGCCCATGATGACCTACAAAATAAAGTTATGTGTAATGAGACTAATAAATTGTCTTGATACACACAGTTTCATCTATTGTGTAATATGGTATGAGACCACTAGATGAATCTGTGCATAAAATTCATCTTTATGTAAAAAAAAAATATTTTGTGTTAAATATGAGGTAATTAATTAAAAGCCCTACTTTTTCTAAACAATGTTGATACATAACTAAGTCTAAAACTGTATTCCCACACTAGGACCAGGGCGATATATAAAGAATAGTTTACAAATTGAATCTACACTATCTATACATTTAAAATTCAAAGTCCTGACTGACTGACTGACTGACTGACTTATATATCAACGCACAGCCCAAACCACTGGTCCTAGAGACATGAAATTTGGACTGTGTACTCTTTGTGAAGAGTAGGTATCCACTAAGAAAGGGTTTTTCGAAATTCCACCCTAAGAGGGTGAAACGGGGTGTTGAATTTTCTATGAAACTTTTTATTCTCTGAGTCGATTGACTTGAAATTGTGTCTACATATACTTCAGTTAAAATGATGAGATACGTGTATCACAGTTTTTCCAAAATCATCCCCCAATTTAAAATTCAATGTCCTGACTGGCTGACTGATACATCAACGCACAGCCCAAACCACTGGTCCTAGAGACATGAAATTTGGACAATGTACTCTTTGTGAAGAGTAGGTATCTACTAAGAAAGGGTTTTTAGAAATTCCACCCCTAAGAGGGTGAAATGGGGTGTTGAATTTTCTATGAAACTTTTTATTCTCTGAGTCGATTGACTTGAAATTGTGTCTACATATACTTCAGTTAAAATGATGAGATACGTGTATCACAAAATCATCCCCCAATTTAAAATTCCATGTCCTGACTGATATACCAACGCACAGCCCAAACCGCGGGTCCCAGAGATATGAAAATTGGAGGGTGTATTTTTTGTGAAGAGTTAGTATCATTTTTTCGAAATTCCTACCCCTTAGAGGGTGAAATGGGGTGTTGAATTTTCTGTGAAACTTTTTACTCTCGGGGTCGATTGACTTGAAAATTTGTTTACATACTCTTCAGATAAAATCCAGTAAATCCGATGTCTAATCTCAAACCAAGGTATCAATAATTCACGTATCTAATTTAATTGACTTTATAATAATAATTGCAAGTTATAAGCAAGTACATGTAAATCTATGTATGTATTATAGATAGATACATAGATTACTTATTATTCCAGAAGTAAGATCCCGTGGGCAATTCCCTAACTCCACGCGGGCGAAGCCGCGGGCATAAGCTAGTAATATTATAAAGCTAAAGAGTTTGTTTGTTTGGTTGAACGCGCTAATCTCAGGAACTACTGAATCGAAACGAAAAATTTTTTTAGTGTTGGATAGTCCAATTATCGAGGAAGGCTATAGGCTATATAACATCACGCTACGACCCATAGAAGCCGAACAAAAATAAAACAAGCCAGAAGCGACGGGTGAAACCGCGGGGCACAGCTAGTTATAAATAAATCTTGGGTGCGATTGGTGAACTCGATTCCCAGGTCTGAAAAAGTGTTATTCGATTCTCAGTAGCTACTTTTGCGCAGACTCCCATATTGATAGTCAGCCAGTCTCTGCCAAGATTGCCGCTATGACCGAAAAACAGTCAAGGCCTTGTTTGAACCTAGCTTAAAAGGAAAAGAGAAATGGTCTTTTTTATATTAAGTGGACTTACTCTTGACCTCAATCTAGTCCTGCGGACAGAGATGAGGTCGACGATGGAACGAGCTAACCCAAAAGAAGCCTATTTACTCGCGACTTAAATAGATTGGGGTCATATGAACTTGGGAACACCGACGCAGGCAGGGAATTCCACTCCTTGGCTGTGCGCATAATAAATGATGTAGCAAAGCGGTCTACCTTAAAATGTCTTCCAGGGCTATTAGTGACGAGCTGGTAGGCGATGTCTCTGCAGCCAGCAGTCAGGCATTCAGTGGGGACGTCTGCATCCGACTCCCAGTTCCGTTCCGAAGAGTGCGCGTACATGCCTGCTGGTGAAGCGTGCGTCACCCGTGTTGTTGTCACTAAACCTGAAATGCAAAAAACACCTAGTTTTAGTATGTGGAAGCTAATGGATGACCTGTTTTCAAGGCGAAAGGTTCTACATAATTATTTTTAATTGATTAATCAGACCCATCCTCAGACCCTTTACTTTTTGTGTAGCAGCCACGGAATCTGGATCTATGCCCGGTTGATGGCAAAAGGCTCGTTCTCTATTACATAGAATTTAAAAATAACTGTATTTTGTTTACCCGATATAGATACCCAAATCCAGAGTAGTTTTCAGATTGATAACTTTTGAAGTAAGAATAGGTTATTAAAATGCTAGTCTAAGTTTGTGATAGTCAATAATTGTATTGTATTTTTCGATAGATTTAACGATTCTTTAAAAATGTTTTTACCCCCCTGTAGACATACTTTTGGTGTGGAGTACAGATGAGCTAACAATAAAAATGTGAAAACTTGTGCGAACAGAGACATCTAGCGGGGGATAGATGTCAACATTTAGTTCTTCGAATATGTAATAGATGGCGCTGCTTTTTTCTGTGTTTTTTGTGATATTTTAGTCTACTTGCCCGTTAGGTTGCAAATTCTTCCGATTGCAATGTGTAGGAGTGTAGATACGTATTTAAGGGCAAGTAATCAAAATCGCCGCCTCATCTTGTATTCACAGCTATTTTGTTTCTCTTATTAAATTAACGTTTTGTAAATCGCAATATATTTGCCTATGAATAACCTGCCTTTAACATGTGTAGTTAGCATGTCACCGTCACATAATATCGAACAAAACATATAGAATTAGTGGTAGCTATTGTTTGCACTAATCACCAATTGTTCCATTTTTGTGTCTCATTCATGATTTGACGTAGGTACTTATGAGAGTCCCCGTGTTTGAGCCACTCTGACATCATACCATTACCAACTGATGGACAAGTAAAAACTTAGGATTAGCCGCGGTCACCAGACTTTGACAAATGGGTACTTCCTAATAGTACCCCACAATTCGCCGATTATGATTTTAAGTCCTATGTAATTAAGGGCGAACCTATTGCCATCAACCATGCACAAATTCGGACTCGTTACCTGCTATTGAGAAATTTCTAATGGAAAAACCCAATAACACTATGCCCGACCTGGGAATCGAACCCAGGACCTCGTGCTCAGCAGTCGCGCTTGCGACCACTAGACCGACAAGGCAGTCATTTCAGTCAGTTTTGAGAACAGTGGTGTTAAAGTATAATACAAAAAGTCAGGTGCCTTTCTGAGTTTGAACCTTCGACAAGTCGGGACCGTAAAATAGGGCTACCAGTACTTCAAAACCAATGGGATTATTGAGTTCAAATTACTTAAAGTGGAAGCGCCAGGGTAGCCAGGGAAATCCTTTTTTCTTACGTAATAAATTAAGTTCATTTAACCCAATGATATTATAAATAAAAAGAGGTAGATATCGCACTAGCCCACGCAAATTGTTACAGCCAAATTCAGACAATTGTCGTAATTTAAGTACTTCAAGCGGAATAGCTACCGGTATCTCTTTCTTTATCATACTTGCCGTATTATCTGTCGCAGTCGTAACAACGCAACGATATTTGAACACCGCTCAGTATGAACTTAGCGTATCTTCTTTATATCATTGATTTAACCCTATTCAATGACTATTTCATGAAAGAGTCATTCAATGGGGTTAAATGAACTTAGGAGGGTTGTATTGATGATTTTATGGATCATATTCTGTAACTACATACGTGTCACCTCCGCGAATCATATATTCATGCACATACAGCCTGACACTGACCTGCAGATTGCACAAAACGTAAGAAAATTTGAATTTTGCGGGCTAAACTGAGTTTCTTAATTTCTTCACCATTCTCTGCTTAAAAAAAAAAAAAAAAACTTACCGACATCCAGCCCTTGATCAAAAGCCCACTGTCCGATAGACGGGGTCCAGTTCGGTTCGTGCAGCTGTGAATAACAGGAGGCCCGAGTGACGTTGCCGTCAAGGCCGATCACGCCATACTTGGTCTTCACACCGGTGAGGTAGGCGGTCGCAGTGCACGCTGAATCCGCTACTTGAGCGTCTAGGCAGTACGTCTGAAAATTTGTAGATTTTTTATTTAATTTGGCTCTTAAATAATGAGTACTTACCAGTAGCGAAGGGTCCATTTTTGTAAGAGGTAAGCCGGAGTACATTTATCTTTAATGTGATTATATTATTTGTCTGTAGAATACTGATTGTGCCATTTTTCAAAGGGAAGCCAGTAGGAATCGAGTTGTATGGAACCTTCGCCACTGGTACTTACGCTATTACATATTATACAGGAAAAATTTTCAAACTTAAGACTAAGAGCTCTATCACTTAAAAAAGAGCACTACATGCACTATACGGGGTGGAATGGACACCGACGCGAAAACAGTTACCACGTATTCAGTACATCATTCTGAGAAATTTTACATCGGTTTTTAAAAAAAAATCTGCTGTTCCATACATTTTGAACGTGAAGATATTGCACTTTTGCAGGAAACAGCTGTTTTTTTTAATAACCGTTGAAAAATTTCTATGCAGGGGGGCTCAGAATGATGTACTGAATACGTGGTAACCATTTTCGCGTCGGTGTCCCTTTCACCCTGTATTGTGTGCATAAACAGCTAATGAAATAGGTAAACGGAAAAATTAATAAAATTACAACTAAATGATGTCCGTGAGGCAACACGCCCCTCTTTGATCTGGATTTTACGCTTAAAATGGCCCTACCCAATAGCCAGAGGTTGAGAAATGCCCGTCAAAGTGGCATAGCGTGGAGCGTAGGGTCTACTGAGGTCGTCCTCGGGTGGCCAAAAAGATGGCTCAAATGTCATGCTGACGGAGCAAGTGAGGGTTGATCAGTTCATAGAGGACGGACCTCTTAATACCCAAGATTTGTAAGAAGGCGGAAATACACAATTTTACTAACAAGCACAATTTATTTTCACCTCAGATTCATCGCTATCCTATAACCTTGTATGGAGGTACACCGCGAGCCTAACAATGATTTAATTGCCGTGAAAATAATACGCTACGCTTCCTTCCTCACATTGTTCGAATTTATGCATATCACTCGACTTGACAATAGTGTAGACGCAATCTTATTTGACGAGACGAGACTGTGCGACATTCTGAGAGTCAGGTATGACATCCATAGTTTCATAATGCTAACTAATATGAGAAAGTGAGTTTTGTTTCTCACTCTTCGGATTTGAATGAAATTTGACATACGAACAATGACCTGGGTAAAGTTAGGTTAGACATAGGATAGTATTTATCCCACTTGGACGTTCCTGTGGGATAATTTCCAAACAATACACGAGTGAAAGAGCCCTGGCCAGAGCCAGTAATATTTTAAATCTGAAACAAACTGTAAATCTGCCTGTTCGTCGCCTTAGCTGCTGAACGGTTTAAGAGTTCTGATAGTTCACGGGACCATCACTGTCGAAAAAAATTCGACTTTCACTCGGGCAAGTGATATCAATACATATAAAATTCAAAGTCCTGACTGACTGACTGACTTATATATCAACGCACAGCCCAAACCACTGGTCCTAGAGACATGAAATTTGGAGGGTGTATTCTTTGTAAAGAGTAGGTATCCACTAAGAAAGGGTTTTTCGAAATTCCACCCCTAAGAGGGTGAAATGGGGTGTTGAATTTTCTATGAAACTTTTTATTCTCCGAGTCGATTGACTTGAAAATGTGTCTACATATACTTCAGTTAAAATGATGAGATACGTGTATCACAGTTTTTCCAAAATCATCCCCCAATTTAAAATTCCATGTCCTGACTGGCTGACTGATATACCAACGCACAGCCCAAACCGCTGGTCCTAGAGACATGAAATTTGGAGATTGTATTTTTTGTGGAGAGTAAATATCCACTAAGAAAGGGTTTTTCGAAATTCCACCCCTAAGAGGGTGAAATGGGGTGTTGAATTTTCTATGAAACTTTTTATTCTCCGAGTCGATTGACTTGAAAATGTGTCTACATATACTTCAGTTAAAATGATGAGACACATCACAGTTTTTCCAAAATCATCCCCCAATTTAGAATTCCATGTCCTGACTGGCTGACTGAAATACCAACGCACAGCCCAAACCGCGGGTCCCAAAGATATAAAAATTGGAGGGTGTATTCTTTGTGAAGAGTAAGTTTCAGTTTTTCGAAATTCCTACCCCATTTTTTTTTTTTTTTTCGGATCGGAAATCATCAAATGACCACTCACCCCACTCTGGGCGGAGCGGAAGGGAGTGTCAGACTTGTACTGACTAAAACCCATCCATGTTCCTTCTTTGCCCTTTGTGTTCCAGGACAACGGTATCTCTTTCGAACAGTCCCGCAGCCCTGGCAGGCATCGGCCCTTGCAGAAGTTGCAGACCCCTACATCGTTGCTGACATCTCTTTGAGGCGCGCGTGGAACACGAACGCGCCGTCGACACGGCCTGTCGTCATAAGACGGCCGGATGGCGAGCTAGCCTATAGCTCGCCGCCCACAGGCCCGCGCCTACGGTGGCCGGGAGCCACCACGTGACCCCCGACGCCCAGGGCGTCTTCCGCAGCGGCTGGGATATGAGGTTCTTTCCCTCTCACGTCCCGCCACCTCCTTCAATAGCATGACTGCTCCACAGAAGGAGGTGACGGCTTCCCATTCCCTCTCGCTCCGACCATCGCCGCTACGAGGACACGATGGTGCTCCGCCCAAGCGGGGCAGACCTCCACGGTGTGCTCCACCGTGTCCTCCGGACGATCCTCGCAATGGAAACACCCGGGCGTTTCCTCCCGCCCAATTCCTACCCCTTAGAGGGTGAAATGGGGTGTTGTATTTTCTGTGAAACTTTTTACTCTCGGGGTCGATTGACTTGAAAATTTGTGTACATACTCTTCAGATAAAATCCAGTAAATCCGATGTCCAATCTCAAATCAAGGTATCAATATTTCACGTATCTAATTTAATTGATATAACTTTAAACTAATAATTGCAAGATAAAAGCAAGTACATGTAAATCTATGTATGTATTATAGATAGATACATAGATTACTTATTATCCCAGAAGTAAGATCCCGTGGGTAATTCCCTAACTCCACGCGGGCGAAGCCGCGGGCATAAGCTAGTTAACTACAAAATCATTATTTTTCCTTTTCTGGCATTTTTGGATGTTGCCCTAAACTCCATTTTCAAAAATCACCCTGTATAAATTGTTCTAATAACTCATACTGATTTTTGAAGTTTATCGCCGTACAAAATTTCGTTTCTTTGGAGGAGAACTATACGGAAACTGGTGTGCTTGCGATGCATCTAAAGATGAGCAATCGTAACTATGAGGGTTCCTCGGACTAGTAATTTATAAAAACTTCTAGAAGTTGTGGTTGGATTATGTTATCCCCTCGTATCTATTTGTACATAAAGGGTGTAAATAGACCCTTAACACAAACGAAAGGCACTTGTTCTCCCCGTCTTTGCGATCATTTTTTTGTTCTAGACCATACCTGGGAACCTTCTAGTTACGGAGATATTGGGGGTCAAAGTTCCAACTTTTTCATATTTTTTTTTTAAATACATGTTTTTATTGTAAGATTTTTACTTTACACACCTCCACGACCCCCGTACTATTCAATCCATCCACCAGCACAATGCTTGGAGTGCTTTCAATCGAGTCCTACCTTAAAACGTGATTTATAACCCCAAAAAAAAAAGTCGATTCCCAGCAATAATTTTTGCGTAATGTTACTTAGTGTGGTGTACAGAATCCTTGGTTGACGGATATGTGAAGGGTCTGTTTACACCCTGTATTTACTTAAGCTAGTTTAAGTGTTTTTCTTTTGAACCGATTTGATTATACTTATAGTTGTTATTAGATTAATTTTATTTTATAATTTTACTGTCCTAATTAAATTGTGCTTTGTAAAGTGATGGCCTGAAACACAGGTTTAAATAAACCTAGATCGGGCAGGTCGCTACCTAACATCTGAATTGAACTATCATTACTTGCAACTGTTGAATATAATTTTAGTTATAGTTTACTTTTAAGTACTAATTATACCATTGTATGAGAAATAACACTACTGCGCCTAAATGTACAATTTTTGTTATACTTTTAAAATATTTTTTTCTTATTTATATGAGTTACTAGCTTATGCCCGCGGCTTCGCTCGCGTGGAGTTAGGGAATTACCCACGGGATCTTACTTCTGGGATAATAAGTAATCTATGTATCTATCTATAATACATACATAGATTTACATGTACTTGCTTTTATCTTGCAATTATTAGTTTAAAGTTATATCAATTAAATTAGATACGTGAAATATTGATACCTTGATTTGAGATTGGACATCGGATTTACTGGATTTTATCTGAAGAGTATGTACACAAATTTTCAAGTCAATCGACCCCGAGAGTAAAAAGTTTCACAGAAAATACAACACCCCATTTCACCCTCTAAGGGGTAGGAATTGGGCGGGAGGAAACGCCCGGGTGTTTCCATTGCGAGGATCGTCCGGAGGACACGGTGGAGCACACCGTGGAGGTCTGCCCCGCTTGGGCGGAGCACCATCGTGTCCTCGTAGCGGCGATGGTCGGAGCGAGAGGGAATGGGAAGCCGTCACCTCCTTCTGTGGAGCAGTCATGCTATTGAAGGAGGTGGCGGGACGTGAGAGGGAAAGAACCTCATATCCCAGCCGCTGCGGAAGACGCCCTGGGCGTCGGGGGTCACGTGGTGGCTCCCGGCCACCGTAGGCGCGGGCCTGTGGGCGGCGAGCTATAGGCTAGCTCGCCATCCGGCCGTCTTATGACGACAGGCCGTGTCGACGGCGCGTTCGTGTTCCACGCGCGCCTCAAAGAGATGTCAGCAACGATGTAGGGGTCTGCAACTTCTGCAAGGGCCGATGCCTGCCAGGGCTGCGGGACTGTTCGAAAGAGATACCGTTGTCCTGGAACACAAAGGGCAAAGAAGGAACATGGATGGGTTTTAGTCAGTACAAGTCTGACACTCCCTTCCGCTCCGCCCAGAGTGGGGTGAGTGGTCATTTGATGATTTCCGATCCGAAAAAAAAAAAAAAAATGGGGTAGGAATTTCGAAAAACTGAAACTTACTCTTCACAAAGAATACACCCTCCAATTTTTATATCTTTGGGACCCGCGGTTTGGGCTGTGCGTTGGTATTTCAGTCAGCCAGTCAGGACATGGAATTCTAAATTGGGGGATGATTTTGGAAAAACTGTGATGTGTCTCATCATTTTAACTGAAGTATATGTAGACACATTTTCAAGTCAATCGACTCGGAGAATAAAAAGTTTCATAGAAAATTCAACACCCCATTTCACCCTCTTAGGGGTGGAATTTCGAAAAACCCTTTCTTAGTGGATATTTACTCTCCACAAAAAATACAATCTCCAAATTTCATGTCTCTAGGACCAGCGGTTTGGGCTGTGCGTTGGTATATCAGTCAGCCAGTCAGGACATGGAATTTTAAATTGGGGGATGATTTTGGAAAAACTGTGATACACGTATCTCATCATTTTAACTGAAGTATATGTAGACACATTTTCAAGTCAATCGACTCGGAGAATAAAAAGTTTCATAGAAAATTCAACACCCCATTTCACCCTCTTAGGGGTGGAATTTCGAAAAACCCTTTCTTAGTGGATACCTACTCTTTACAAAGAATACACCCTCCAAATTTCATGTCTCTAGGACCAGTGGTTTGGGCTGTGCGTTGATATATAAGTCAGTCAGTCAGTCAGGACTTTGAATTTTATATGTATAGATAAATGATTACTTAGAGTAAGGGGGTCATCTGGATAGTTCTTAGCTATTGTCGGACCCTGTAGATGGCACTGTTATCGACATCCAGAAAAGGCCAGGACTGCGTCTCTCAGATCAGCATCTTTTTCCTGCGTTTCGACCCTTACGGAATCGGAAGAGAGTACGACATCAGACGCGGTACGCGCGACCTCGACGCGTGCGCAAGTCTCCTTGAACGTGACACAGAGCGCATGCGCGGTCAAGCGTGTTACGGGTACACGTAAACATTGTATTGTTGATTTGTTTGCTTTTAGAACATGCAGGGTGTCCTAGTATCTGCTAGTATTCATTAATGTCTAGGTTCGATGTCAATGTGAAATCATTTGTTTGTTTTTTTATACAAAACATCACACATTGACGCTGAACTTACAACAACTAAAAATATAGCATCAAAAAACTCCTTAACGCTGTCAACCGGTAATGTGCCCAAGAGACTGGCAGCAGTGTCATGTTACGGGTCCAGTATAATAATGGATTCAGGATGTTGATGGGGCTGTCCCGTTTCTGCAGTGCATCTGGTATGTTCGCGCAGGCACGCGTCGACGACTTTCACGCGATCGTTAGGAAGAAGTCTGCGGCGTTACTCTGCAGAGTACGGGCCAGCTCCAACTCCATCCTGAAGACTATAGCAGGGAGGTTCGACTCCCCGATTATTGGGGCTATTGTTCGTAGGTGCCTCTCGAACAACAAACTCGTATCGACATAAGGTGTAATTAACATAGTTTATATGTTTTATTTTACTAACCCTCTATGGATGCTGCTTGTCCGAAATAAAAGTTATTTTATTTTACGGCAATGGCAGCAATTTGGGCAGCCCTTGGATCACGGGAAGCGTCAAATAAACTTTGTTAGTTTTTTTATTTATCGTAAACGTGACACTTTCGAAGGGTTTGTCTGCATAACTTACTTGTTTGCATTTATGACGAATGCAAAAAGAAAATTTACAAAAAAAATGGCGGACGTGTAGTCACTAACCTTATACTGTCACTTACGGGATATCTTCCGTGATTGTTCATTATTTTGAGCTCCCGATATTAACAACACGGAAGATATCCCGTAAGTGACTGTATAAGCTTAGTTGTAAACCGTGAAAGCTTAAAACAGTGTGTAGTCACTAGTCAGGCCAAAATATGTGAACACTTTTATATTTTTTTCTCTATTGCTGTCATAACTTTACTCTGCGTTTAAGAATGTTTTTACGGTAATCTGTCCTTACTTAGCGAATATTCATAGGCAGAAAAAACTATTGCACCAACATCTTTGTACAGTCACGTACAAAAGCGGTTTGTTGGAAGTACTTCTTCGTGTTTTCTGTCGCGCTTCATCGAACGAATTGATAATTTTTTTTGTATAAAAAATTTTGGACTATACTTTAAGTGATTGTAGGTACCTCGGATTGCTTCCTTCCTTGTATTGCTTTTATAGGAAATTCTTTGATAAACTCATGCCTGTTCGCACTAACACTGAGTGACACCTAACTGCTGTCTGAAGATCATTGCTTTGCGGGAATTTCAACTCTCATTGCTAAGACGAACGTTGAAAATTAAACAATGCGCTTTTTTATCGAAGTATCATTTTAGCTCAGATCAAATAAAAAACCAAGACATCGCTGTCAACAGTGACGTGAAGCCGGTTTCGTAAACATGTTTGCACTTATTGAGCGTAGTTTTGAGCGTAGTTTAGCTGTAGTTTGATGTAAATGTGTGCGTGCGAGCGTGTATGCACAGAGCAAGGCGTAGTTTTGCGCAGGCTTCACTGTATTGTTCGCTGCGCTGTCTTGGTTTTTTATTTGGTCTGAGGCTTTTATATAGGTATCGCCTACTTTGACTGAAAAATACCTAAACAAAGAAGATTTTTTCGAAAAACTTGCTCATATGTTATTTTTATAGAGCTTTAATTTTATCCCCAATATACATGATATTGGGGAATATTATTTAATTATTTTCACGGTTACAATAATTATCTTGTAGTTAACCAAAAAAACTAATTGACACTCACCCTAGCCAATCCGCTGACAGGAAACTTTTCAAAATCTAGCACTGATTCCTCGCCAAGACTCTGCTCAAGTTGACCAGAAAATGTCCTGGCGGCCATGACAGTAGCCAATGACATCCCATCACCGATGAACAGGATCCCATTCTTCGCTTTGTTCGTGTTGGGTTTCTCTGCAAGCTTAGATTTCAGCGTCTGAGCAGCGGTCTTCTTCCAGAAAGACTGGTGCTTCTCTTCAACCGGTATGTACGCTGGATCCATGACGGTATCCAGGATTTTCTTCGGTTTTGGTACCGAGGCCGCCACATTTCCTGTGAAAATAGTATTTTGTCAAAATGAGCCACAGAGTATAAAATTGCCGCGATGGCAGTAAGGGTCAGTTTCCTCCAAGTGGAAAAATCCTCACGAACTCTTTTGATGTCACTGAATAAGCGACTGTATTAATTCGACGCAGACAAACGTCTCCTAGAGCGTGCTCGAGGACGCGCGATTTCTGCTCAAAGTGCGCGAGGATTTTTTCGCTTGCTGCCATGAAAATTTTGTTAGAAATACAATCTTATTCTTATATCAATAAGGTTGGTGTTGGACTGAAGCTGTTAGAGGAAAAACAACTGTGACGGGACAGTAACAAAATTCGTGCAGTTGTAGCAGAAGAAGTGTGATAGATGTGCGCTCAACGCATTCTTGGTGCGCACGAGTTCTTTCATGTTCCGCCTCGAAGTTCGTTTCTATACGTCATTTACGAGTATATGATGAGATGATAATGAAATGAGGTTCTCGTTTGAAAATTTACGTCTACCACGCGAGTGAAGCCGCTGATATTTTATGGGAAAATATTATTTGATCCTCAAAAATCTAATTGATATATTGTAAATGAGCACTTTTAAAAATATATTTTTTTTTTTATGTATATAGTTGATCAACGGATAAATTAATTATAAATTAACTGCATTCAAGGTAACATTATAATTATGTTTAAACATGCTCAATTAATATTTGTTTTACAAAATAATATTTCATCATCTTTTTTAGCTATTGGTCTTTTTGGCAAGAGCGAGCGCAGCGAGCTCGGGACTTGGGGCACCCCGACTCCAGACGTTAGGTTACTTTAAACCCTGCAGGCAGAAATAGGAGCCCCGCGTAGCGGGACTACGTCGACTACGCCTTATCTACAATCTAGTGGTTAATAACCTTGTTTTTGGTTTTTTTTCAGAGCCCTTGAATTATCACGCTGATCGTATTGAACAACTAGTACCTCAAAATTGTATTTTCAAGTCGCTGTTTAAAACATTTGCCCACTGTTTGTCGCTCACTTAGTAATTCAGTAGCCCATTTTCAATATTTTTGACATCTTTAATTTAAATTTATTTTCGCTCGTTTAAATACTACCCTATAAAAGTATCAAAATATTAGATACTGCTGCGACGAATTTTGAATATAAACTCCTAATCATTATGTTAAGAACATAAGATATATCATATCTGACTTTAACGTTGTGTAAGTAAAAAAAAACCTGCAGTGTTTTTGTTGCATGCATCATCAATCAATTTAACAAATCAATAATAATTCAGGTCCAGTTGGAAACCACCGTCGGGCACTATTTTGCTGAACTGGGCCTATTTGGTGCAGCCGTGACGCACACAGTGTCACATTATTTTATTTTTTGTTCAGATTTAAGTTTTTTATATTTTTGGTTTTCTTTTATTTTTTTATACTGTGTGCATTCGTGGCATGTGCCAAATAAATATAAATTTTTTTTCTTTCTATTTTTATTAAAAGAAGTTGCCCCACACTAGGAATTTCTCCTGTATTGTGGGTGCGTTTACAAACATTTAAACTCAGATACACAAACAGCCAGACCCGGAACAACCAAATTTTTTTTTGTTTTATCCTAAATTTTGTACCATCCGTTATTACATTAACTCAAAAGGATTTTTTGAGGTTATGATAAGGGTCCCTCGGATAAAGTGGTTCAATTTATACAACGAGAACAAAATACTACGTAACGAAAATAAATTAAATTTTGTATACCACATGACGTTCCCAGTCTGCATACAAAAATTCAATCGAATATAATCAGTAGTTAAGTCACAGGACATTTTTTTTTTTTTTAGGATTTTCTACATGATGTATCAGTGGACAGGTTAACGACCTCCGCATCCATATTCAATAAACATTGAACACAAATTTTGCCAACTCGCTACTTCAAAAACCTTTGCTAAATTCGTTTCTTAAATTGTATTTCCAGGTACATACAAATTGTACCATTAGCCTCGAACCAATATTTTATAAATGGTGTTCTATTTCGTTTGCAGTTTTAAGCTTTTCAGTTTGTTTGAAAAAAACATTTTTTAAATTTCAATGTTAGGATTGATTTGATAGTAAAGTAATTAAAGCATATTCCTATGAATAAGTGAGTTCCTATGTGTGAGTTTTGCCAGTGTTTTCATATATTATCGTCTCCACCTTGTACCTATAACGTATCCTGAAAAATAATCAATTCTTTCTTATACAGGTGTATAACTTATTCGTTTTGTGGTCCAGCTGTAAGAACATCATTGGCTGATTATTATGCGTTAAAGGACCGATCATTGATCATCTTCACTTGATAATGAATAAATAACCAACGAATTTTATCTATTTCAAATACCAACGTACGTGCTTTCACACAAAAAATCTACAAAACGTGACATTTTGTTAAAAACTCGTATCATTATGCCACTGTTATCAATTGTGATTACTGGTTACATTGTAGTAACGTAAACTATGGTGTCATCACCTCTGATGAACGTGGTGGTTACAAATGGGTACTTATGGCAATTTTTTCTCTTAAATTGCTCATATTATCGGCCTGTAGTGGCTATTTTCAGCTGTAATTGTTGTTAAAGGCTTGATGTGATAATATAACATCACGGCTGTCATCCCTCTGGGTTTCAGAAGAGGTGTGCCTACTAATATACAAACATATCGCCAGTTATGTTTAAGTCCCATTGTAATAGGGGTAGCCAAAACTCAACAGTCGCGCTATTGGCCAGTAGAAGACTAGGTCAACGAGGCAGTATGCATGTATGTATTATGAGCAGTGATCGGATAATCGGATGCATATTTGCCTAAAGTTCATTTTTGGTTAGGAAATTATGGAAGCGGCTTCTTAAAACATATTTTTTTAAATATAAATCCCGGGATTCCACAAAATTCGGGAACTCGAAACTAGTCTGTAACATGGTGAGGAAACGTCGTCTTTAGCATGTGGTATTTATTTTTAAAAAAAACGGGGATTACATGATTATTAATGTGTATTTACTTGAAGTTAATTTTAAAATGAACAATAGGAACTTCCTTCGGGTACCTGCACACAAGCAGCAATATAATTTGATTTTATTACCCGATTTGATTGATGATTGATGAAAACAGTAAATTCGTTAATTCCGAAATTGTGGGATTTTTTTTCTATACAAAGTGCATTCCAGAATATTAGCCAACACCTTAAAGTAAGTAAATATTCCTACACCCGTTTGATTCTATAGTAAGAAAAACTAAATTTTTCGATTCCGAATTCCCGGTATTTTTTGATACAAAAGTGCATTCCATATATATTAGCCAACAACTACACACAAATATGCATCCGATTATCCGATCACTGATTATGAGGCAAATTTGCAAGATTAGTGCCGAACTGCCTCGTTGACCTAGTCTTCTACTAGCCAATAATCTTTGAATTTCTCCTGTATCGTGGGTGCGTTCACAAACATTTAAACTCACATATAAAAGTTCTATCTTTTCATACACGAAATATTTTAATGGTAATTTTTATAAGTCGTAAAGTCGCCATATCAACGAAAAAAAAATGATCTGAGTGTTTTTTTTTTACGAACTTATTATTATTCTAAATTTTTTTGACACTTTTTGCATAAAACCTTTACTCCCATATTCTAACAATGACGACGAGGTAAGTACGACGTAGTAAACTAGCGTAATGGATGTTTAAAAATAAGAAGTAGTTATTTTATATAGTAATTATTTTGTGGGTCAAGTAATTTTAAATTATTAATTTTTTTAAATATACTCAGATAAAAAAAACTAATCTCTTGAAATGGCTTCGCTATAGCCGTTAGATGATTCCCTGTCAGACTTTCGTGCCACTGACTACCTGTAACGACTGTGAAAGAACTACAAATGACAGCCAGGACCAACGGCTTAACGCACTTTCCGAGGCATGGAGGTAACTCGGTATGTAATTTATAACCACTCATCTATCGACCAACCTAATCAAGTGTTGCTTAACCGGGAAGATTGATCCGTGCTGCTATTATTATTTAGTTGCGAGCTCAAGGTCAAAGTTTCAGACAGTCCGAGTAGTAAATAAAAACATTCCACGAAAGCTGTTTGTTATCAATTATAGTGAGCAATAAATTCTTGCCAGAACACTTTCTGTCACAAAATAAATTTATTTATCAATTCAAAACGCTTAAAAACAAACGTTTTTCAGGTTCTGAAAGATAATGCCTTTTTATAATGGTAATTGGTAAAAAACCGGCCAAGTGCGAGTCGTACTCACACGCACACAAGGTTCCGTAGCACCAAACAATATAATAAAAATATTTTGATGGCTCATTCATAAATGTTGTATTGTATTACGTTGAACAGCAAAACTAACTTTGTTTTTCACAGTATATTAAAAGCAAAAACAAAGAAAAACAAAGTTACTGCTGCAGTTTGATGAAAAAGTCCCATATCTCAAAAACTAAACAACAAATCTTATTCAAATCAATTTTCGTTGAAAGTTTTTTTTTTTTTTTTTTTTTACTTCGGGCACGCCGCAATCGCGGCGGTAAGACCCCTCTTTGAGGAGTGGCTGGATAGGCGTCACGGCGTCCTGACCTACCGCGTGACGCAGGTCCTCACCGGACACGGAAGTTTCGGGAGGTACCTGTGTCATATGGGGAAGGAGGAAACGCCTGGGTGTCACCACTGCGAGGACCGCCCGGAGGACACGGTGGAGCATACGGTGCAGGACTGCTCCGCTTGGGCAGAGCACCGCCGTGTCCTCACGGCGGCGATAGGCGAAGCCCTCTCGCGCCCGGCATTGGTCGAGGCTATGCTGCGGGGCGAGACGGAGTGGGAAGCGGTCGCCTCCTTCTGCGAAGCAGTCATGCTCGCGAAGGAGGAGGCGGGCCGCGTGAGGGAGAGGACAGCGTCCTCCCTCCACACCAGCCGCAGTGGTAGACGCCCACGGCGCCGGACGTCGGCAGACGATCTCCGGCCACCGTAGGCGCGGGCATGCGGGCGGCGAGTAATGGGCGACTCGCTGTCCGACCATGGACCATGCCCGGGTCGACGGCGCGTTGTGTTCTACGCGCGCCTCAAAGAGTGTCAGCATAATGACGGGGCCCCCCTCTAGAGGGCCAAAGCCTGCCGGGGTCGCGGGACTCATAGAATTACCGTGACCCTGGAACATAAAGGGCTACTGAAGGACACCGTGGATTTTAGTCAGTACAAGTCTGACAGTCCCTCCCGCTCTGCCCTGGGTGGGAGGACTCATTTGATGATTTAACCATGTTAAAAAAAAAAAAAAAGTTTTTTTTTACGATCTACAATTCCACTTTTTTCAGAATTTTTCTAGAAATTAGAGGCACACATTTTACCTCTTTGGAAGTATCTAATTTTCAAACGATTGACTTTAAGAAAAAACGGTAGTAGAAAACTCTATGTCATTTTTAAAAACCTATCTAAGTATAGGCATAACGCACGTATAGCTTAGATGTTTTTTTTTTTTTTAATTTTCATTTCCATGTATGGGGAAGCTCCCCCTTAATCTTATATTTTGTAAAAATCGTGAAGCGGTTTACAGAATACATCTACCTACCAAATTTCAACTGTGTAGTCCTAATAGTTTCGGAATAAAGTGGCTGTGACATACGGACGGACAGACAAGCAGAGACATGACGAATCTTTAAGGGTGCCGTTTTTTGCCATTCGGCTACGGAATCCTAAAAATGATAGTATAATTTGTGTCTGACATATTAACATATTCATTAGCGATACCTATTTATTTTACTACACCTGCAGTCTACTTAATGACGCGTAATACTTAGACGTATGGAAATACGGTTCGATAAAGTTATAGGGTTTATTCAATAGCATCATTTCTAACCTCAATGTAGGTCATTTACTCGTGAATACAAAACAAAAAAATCAACATCATCATCATCATCATTTCGTGATATGAATATATCACTTGTAACTTTTTGTTTATTAAATAATTAATAAGAAGATAGCTAATCAGGTAGCTAAGGCATTATTAATCGTTTACCTTATTTGGGAAATTAATTGTTAAATTAATTTTATCTATTTACCAATGTTACCATTGTAATGAATTTATTAATCTTATTTTTAATCGATTTTGTCATAATTCTCATTTATTCAATAATTACAGTTTTAATTTCATTTAATTGAATATTAGCGCTTAGTACTTACTAAGCTTAGCTTATTTTGCGAATTTATTGTTTTGCGCATGTGGTGTTTACCTTTAAGTAATTGTTGCGCTGTAATTTAATTTTTTTAATGATTTATGTCGCTATATCCAGTGTGAACAATTGTTGGTAGACCTAATTTAATAAATACATAAATACTACATCAATTTTACGTGATCTCACAAAACCCACCACCACTCGCCACTCGCCATCTCATAAAACCGTTTTAGAATAACAGTTACTTGAACTTAACTTCGTGGGTCAATTTGATGAATAGGAACATAATTAAATATACTGACAATACCTGGATAGGTTTTATTTAGAAACTTCACATTAAAATCAAAATGTCTAATACTGTGTAAATATTGCCATATTTTTTGTGCCCAATACAAAATGGCAAAATGTAGGTGTACCATTAGGTACACCTCTGCCTAATCCTTCGGGGATTACAAGCGTAAACAATTTTCTAATATCTCTCATTCACAAAAAACGTTGCTGTTTTCTACTACTCTTTTCTTTCTATTTTTCTTTTCTTTTTTTTTTCTCTTTTCTAACTATTTTCTTTCTAATGTCTGTGGTGACGATGCCTTTGAATTAGTCTATTCATAAACGTCGCGTCGTCCAAAACAATAAAAAAAGTCCCCGCGATCGCGGAGAAATCGTTGTAAACCCATAAAAAAATAGAAACTTTTATCTACAGAGTTAGGAACAGACATCAGCACATCAAACTACTACAATCTGTCAAAGTGGTGTGAATTCAATGGCCGGCCTAACTTCCGCCATTTTGTTTTTTATTTCAAAGTTGCGGCCATGCATAGAACCTGTATTAATCGATAGCTAGTATCAATACAAACCAGTTTTGTGTGTGTGTCAAAATGTTCTAAAGTGTCACGTTTCCGAGATATGAGCTATCAAAGTTTAAGTCCATGCACTGATGGCCATCTTCAGTACTTTGGAAAAAAAATTGTGTTGACTAAACGCAACGCGAACGCTAATCGATATTGACGTTTCTAGCGTCAATATCACATTTGTTGTTAAATTAGGCAGAGGTCTCCGATCAAAGTTAAAATTTGGTTTAATTTGACTTGAATTTAAACTAGTCAGCCCAAATATTATATTCCCACTGCTTAAACTCAAGCTCTATACGTGAAAAAGGGCTATTTTTCAATATAAAATTTTGTGAACATATTTAAAATAAAAACTGTCATAATTATTGTTCTTCCAAATAGCTTCCAGCTAACAAAATAAAATTATTGACGTAAAAGCACTGATTGTCCAAAATTTGTTATTTTTCTTCGACATTGCGGTAATTTTCACGGGCGATTCGCTATGGTAACGGTCGCTGTCTTCAATAGAATATTAATGTAGGTACTATACAATGTTGTGGTGATTGTTATGAATCGAACAATATAACATCACGCCTATAATCCTCAAAGGTGTAGGGAGAAGGTAAGAAAAGCGACTTAACATAACATAAGATCACGCCTGTAATCCACGAAGGGTTTGGCTGACGTGTATCTCATAGTACACCCATATTTTGCCAGAACTTATATTTTAAGTCCCATGTGATAGGGGGCGAGCCTATTACCTATTGTTTTAATAGTAGTGGATACATATTATATTCATTTATCATGTTTGCTTGTTGTCTGTTTTTTTTTCATGTTTGTTTGATTTGTGGTTGAGCTATTGCCTGCTGCACTGCGTGTCGCGTGTTCGATTCCCGCACGGAACAAATATTTGTATGGCCTACAGGTATAGTTATTATGGGTTGGCTGTTTGTGTATGTGAGTTTAAATGTTTGTGAATGCACCCACGATACTGGAGAAATTCCAAGTGTGGGACACAGTTTAAAAAAAAAAGTTTCAATACCGGTGTTCGATCCCCGCATGGAACAAATATTTGTATGGCCTACAGGTAGTTGTTCCGGGTCTAGCTGTTTGTGTATGTGAGTTTAATTGTTTGTGATTGCATACACGATACGGGAGAAATTCCTAGAGTGGGACAAGGTTTAAAAAAAAGAAACAGAACGAAGGCTTAGGCTTAGGCTTTTAGGCTTTCGTATTTCACGATATTACTTCTTGAGATGACGTCATTGAAAATCAAATTAAGATTAACCTTTAGATTTTTGATTAACGTTATTGTGAATGGAGATATTTAATGATTTTTATGAACATAATATTTTGCAAAATTTTATTAATTTTATTTCATTATTGCGGATGTGAGAACCATATGGGTAATTTTTTTTGTTTGTTTTTTCCCTTTTGTTTTAACGATTTTCTGGCAGTTCAAGTACTGTAAGCGACACAAATGACCTTTCTTTGGAATTGTTCGTCGTGTCGTTGAGCTCCTTGAGTTATAAGTCGAGCTACACGATAACTGACAAATGCTTGCACTGACTGGACAGGTCCACTCGAATCTGTGTGGTTCTTTCTTCAAAAGACCATCTCAGACACTAATCTGATAGTCCTCATGTGAGTTGAACAAGATTATATCTGGACCTTAAAAGAGACGGTGACCTCTGAGTATGTTGCGGCTGTTTCCTCTCAGAGTAGTCAGGTACGAAACACCGGCCCCATCTAGTTTAAAAAAACAGGTAATCTGCTAAAATCTGTTGTAAAAACCTATTTGCAAAATACATATTGTTTATCATTCTTTCAAAAATATATGTAGATCTTTGACAGTCGTTACAGGTAGTCTGTGGCCCGAAAGTCTGACAACCAGTGTTACCAAAGGGTATTACCCAGAACTAACTGGGTTGTGGAGGTCAGACAGGCAGTCGCTCCACGTAAAATACTAGTATTCAGCAGCAACCGGTTAGATTGGAAGCCGACCACAAAAAAGTTGAGAAAAGACTAGGCAGATAATGGTCATTCCTTAAAAAATTTAAAAGTATATTTAAAAAAAAAAAGAACCAGTAATATATTATTATGGACCTTATTCCTCGCGTTGGTTTTGCAATTAGCACGTTTTTTTGAAAAATGGACAATCCCCGTTGAGAAAGTATTGTCAGTCATACTGCTACAGTAGGTACCACTTTCTCTTATTATGATTTCCTCGTTCGTCTTTTTTTTTCTTTGGGACAAGCCCACCACACTATTCCCATACCTAACACCTACTATTGAAACCTTGTGAAGAAGTGTGAAGTACGCGTACCTACCTATATATTTACGGGTTCTTTCAAGTTTGAAATTAACCTAAAATAATCTAGTCAATATAGTAATAATTAATTAATAAGTTAGTTCTGTTTAGGGAAATTTCGAAACGCTTATTGACGCTTCCCGTGACCCAAGGGCTGGTTTTTACTTTGGCCAGAGGCTAAGTGTTGCCATACAACGTGGCAACGCCGCCAGTTTCTTGGGCACTTTTGGGAGGAAGAGTTTTTCGATGCCCTTTTATAGTTTGTTGTTAGTTTATTTAATAGTTTTTAGTTAATAATGTATACAGTTAGTTTATTTTACTTAAAAAATATAATTTGAATTAAAAAAAAAAAAATTAGTAGTAATTAAAGATAGTTTAAAATAATTTGTACACGAACAAGACAATAGTTAATTCATCTAAGCTCTAATTGCAATTACGTAAATCACAATGAAACAAAAAACAGAATTTGCAAGATCATTTCAATAAATAATTATAATTGATGAGTTTGTTTCTTTTCATGTCGTAAAATTATTATGATTTCGCTGTTTTCTTTTTATAGAATTTCATAATAACTGCCTCCTTTGAGCAGAACTAATTAAAATATCATCTAGAGAGATACGTTGTGTTACAGAGTTTTCGCAAAATGACTTTCATTTGATAAAAATTTTTACGACAAGTTCTGTAAAAAAATTAAAATACTTCAAATTCCTATACACAACAACTCCAATTGACAAAACGGCTATGTTAAATAATATTAAAAGATGAACATAATAACTAATCAACGACAAACACCATCACCAGTAAACCCAAAAAAAAAAAATAAGTCATCCATTTCCCCGCCAAAAAAAACACAGGCACATCACATTTTTTTTTTCACAATTACGCACCTGTAACGAGTTTTGCGGCCAAAACAGTGACGACCAGTATCGTAATCGGGACTCGCGACATTATTGTGATACTGAGGCGTCCGCGCAGGAGTCGCGCGTTTTATCAACTGCACTTCACTTCAATTTCGAGGGCTTAAAGACTAGAGACACCACGCGGTAAATGAATGTTAGGATCGATTTAACAATCGGACTTTGAGGTACGAGTTGGCTTCTCGATTTGAGGCTTATGTTTCTTTTTTTTTGTTTCGGTATTGGCGATTTGATTTTGTTTTTTTCAGGCAATAATTTTATACCAAATCCCATGTTGAGTAGTTTCTTTTTAGGCTTTTTCTTGTTGAATATTCTGACCACTATTTGATGTCATGATTTATATTGATTACAGATTTCTTCGATTGATTACGTTTTCCAGATTGAGGAGTTTCTTCACTATATTCTCTGGCTTGGAATGAGAGATGAAATGTTTGGTAAAACGTTACGTTAAACACGGAACTTACATTTTATTATATTGTGTACAACTAAATCTAAACAAAAAAACTGTAAATAATCATCGATTCCCAGTTTTTTTTAGACATAAATACACATTAAAACAAAAATATATAAGTCCTATGTAACGTCAAACGAACGACGACGTAAGACGAACGATCCAAAGCTATGATTGAATGATTTTCAATCGTAACTCTTGGATTACATTAACGACTGAAAATCAGTAATACAACTGATGATAAGTTTACAGCTGTTTTAATTGAAATGATCTTATATCCTGTGAACTATGAGAAATGAGTGTTAAGAAAAACTATTATTAAATAAATTGGGTTTTGGAAGCAGGATATAAAGGGTGTAAATAGACCCTTAACATAGCCGAAAGGCACTTGTTCTCCCTGTCTTTGCGATCATTTTTTTGTTCTAGACCATACCTGGGAACCTTCTAGTTACGGAGATATTGGGGGTCAAAGTTCCAACTTTTTCACAAGTGTTTTTTTAAATGCATGTTTTTAATGTAAGATTTTTACTTTACACACCTCCACGACCCCCGTAATATTCAATTCATCCATCAGCACAATGCTTTGAGTGCTTTCTATCGAGTCCTACCTTAAAACGTGATTTTTCACCCCAAAAAAAAAGTCGATTCCCAGCAATAATTTTTGCGTAAAGTTACTTAGTTTGATGTACAGAATGCTTGGTTGACAGCTATGTGAAGGGTCTGTTTACACCCTGTATAAGAAATAAAACCTAAAATCAATTATCCATTGTGATCTACATTGATGAACCATCTTTTCTTTCAGTTAAACACGTGCATAATATACAATGTATCGTTTCATAATTTGCTATTTACTCATATTTAAATATTTGCATGGAAATGTTGTTTGTTGTTAATGTTTTTGTTGTGGTGTTTGTGTTGTTTTAGTAGAAAACAGTTAGGTATATTTTATACAAAGCAGAAACGTGAGCACGTTTCTGCTTTGTATATAATATAATTGTGTTACGTTGACGAGTAAATGTTTTTTTTCGATAATTTTCGTCATAGTAATTCGGCTGTCATTTGTAGATCTTTGACAGTCGTTATAGGTAGTCAGTGGCCCAAAAAGTCTGACAACCAAGGGGTATCGTATTACCCAAAACTAACTGGGTTGTGGAGTTCAGATAGGCAGTCGCTCCATGTAAAATACTGGTATTCAGCTGCATCCGGTTAGACTAGAAGCCGACCCCAATATAGTTGGGAAAAGGTTAGGCAGATGATGATTTCTTCATAGTAATTAGGTTTTCTCTGATAAAAGTCGTAGTAGGTTTACAGTCACGCCTTTTACCATAGGGATAGGCAAAAACTTTAGAACTCTAAGTTATTTTGACAGCACGGTTGGCGCAGTGACGGAGCTGTCGGCTGCTGCACTAGGTGTTGCAGGTTCGATTCCCGCACGGGACAAATTTGTGTGGCCTACAGGTAGTGGTTCCGGGTCTGGCTATTTGTGTATGTGAGTTTGAATATTTGTAAAGGCACCCCCGACACAGAAGAAAAAGCCAAAGAGTTTAAAAAAAAATTGAAAACGTTTAGGCCAACATGGTCTGTATTATTAAGAAAGTGTAATGTTTTTTTTCTTCTTGGAAAATTATACCGATGTTTTTTTTTAATATTTTAATAAATAACGAAAAAACAAATCAAAATACATGTAGAATTGTCTGTAAATAATTCTATATGGATATCGATAAATTATATATTTTTGATATCGATATTTTAACGTGTTAATATTATGTCCACATGTCCAATCATTGTATAGAATAATCTTAAAAATAATGTCTCGTTAACAAAATCACAAAAAGTTATTCAAACACAAACCTTTTATCTTTTTTCATGTTAATATGGTGGCAAAATTAAAAGTACCATTTCATACTATGGACTTCATGGTTAAATCATATTGTATTTTGAAATGATTTACGTATTTGTACGTTCACACACACACAGACAAAGAAATAATTATTCTTAAGAAGCGAGTTCTTAAGACTAATTACAATGATTTATCTGTTAACGCACCGATTATTGGAACGAATTATTTTAAAACAGTAACGATACGCAAATTACGTTTCTTTAAATATTTTTTCATGTACACACGGCAGCGGCACATGAAACTGTACACTTCCAGTATAACTTGGCCTCGCTTTGTATAGATTTCCTTTACAATGAGAGATCCACATAAACTGGTTTTGTATAGCTTGATTGGCCGTCGGCTTCGTTGGCCGTACATTCTTTACTTTACGTTACAGAATTCGATTTGTTACGTTTGTACCTAGTAGTGGGTAACAAAACTTGAATTACTTTTTCATTTAATATCACATGAATCATATACATACACCCACCCGATAACTTCCCACCGCTGGGACACAGGCCTCCTCTCTATGACAGGAAGCGGGCTGAAATTTACGCTGACTCAGTGCGGTTTGGTAGATGTCACATGTCTTGGATTTGTTTTGAATTTAGAACGCCAGTTTCCTCACGACGTTTTCCTTTACCTTTTTATTTGTTTCCTCATCATAAGTTATGGTCACCCTAACAGCGACTCTTCCTGAATATTTAATTCAAAAATGACTCAAACTTTTGCATTTTTTATTATATTTATTTTGTCAGGTAATGTCCATTCGCTGCCAAATTATCTTGTTATCCTTAGCAATAAATGTTATTGGTACTTATGTTTTTTTTCACCGGTCTGTAGAAAGCGGGTCATATCGGAAGCTTGCCGGGTAAATCCATGTGGCTGAGGGTCAGGAAAAGTGGCAACAAAATTGCTTGCAAAGAAGTTCGTATAACAACAAGATTTTTGAAAACAGTTTTTCGAAAGTCAATTTAATACTTTCTTTTTACTTTTCAATCATCTATACCGCTGGTAGAATGAAACTTTGTTTAGGGCCTATTCGTAGAGTAAGATGCTTGCTGTTCTGATCATCATCATAACATCACGCCTGTAATCCCCGAAGGGTAAGCCTAAGGTGTGCCTAATTGTACACCCACATTGCGCCAGTTATTGAAGTCCCAAGTAATAAGGGGCGAGCCTATTGCTATTAATCGGGCACGAAATACTAAGAAATTACTGATCATCATCATCATCATTTCAGCCGAAAGACGTCCACTGCTGGACATAGGCCTCCCCCAAGTGTCGCCACATTGACCGGTCCCGTGCGTCTCGCATCCAGCGGATCCCTGCAACCTTTACGAGGTCATCGGTCCACCTAGTGGGAGGCCTTCCAACGCAGCGTCTTCCAGTTCGCGGTCGCCACTCCAGAACTTTTCGGCCCCATCGACCATCCGTTCTGCGAGCAATGTGCCCTGCCCACTGCCACTTAAGTTTGGCTATTCTTCGGGCTACGTCGGTAACCTTGGTTCTCTTGCGGATCTCCTCATTTCTGATTTGATCACGCAAGGAAACTCTGAGCATAGCCCTCTCCATTGCCCTTTGGGTGACTTTCAGCCTTCTGATGAGGCCCATTGTGAGCGACCACGTTTCGGTCCCGTATGTAATCACTGGCAACACACACTGGTCATAGACTTTCGTCTTGAGACACTGCGGTAAGTTGGACGAGAAGATACCACGCAACTTCCCGAACGCTGCCCAGCCGAGTCGGATTCGACGATTGACCTCTTTCTCGAAGTTAGACCTACCTAACTGGACCGTTTGTCCCAGGTAGACATAATCGTCTACAACTTCGAGTGTAGAGTCTCCGATCTTGATAGGAGTGGGTGTTACATGGGCATTCAACATGACTTTGGTTTTGTCCATGTTCATTTTAAGACCCACTCTTTCGGAAGCTCTACTGAGGAAATACTAATAATAAGGAAGAAATTACTGATGCAAAAGCCCAATAACACTTTGCCCGGGAATCAAACCTTGGACCTCCTGCTCAGTCGCGCTTGGGACCATTAGACCAACGAAGCAGTCCGAGGCAGTCAAGCCATTCTATTCTCTCTTCAGGATTTTAAGCCAGAATATACTGACTAATATTGTTTTGCTTTAGACCCGATTGTTAGTACGTGCACTACAAGTTACTGTGCTGTTTACGGGTTTACCTCTTAATTTATTGAAAAAAAAACAAAAAAACGCCTCAGTCCGCCTTATCCGCCTTTTACTTTGTTGTCTTGAAACTAAGCCGTTAATACGCATAATTTGTCGTGTTAACTGAACGTCATTTCTTTAATTAGTGTTGCAATTTTCGTGTTTATTGACCTATTTATTTACTTACTATCGTCACCGTTATAAGGCATTTCACTTTCAACTTAATTATCTTAATCAATTACACACAATAAAAAACAAATAAAAAACGTAAGTGGTTTTTTTTTAATAGTTTTGTGATCTGCCTGGACGTTGCACCTGATGACAAAATGCTATAAAATTTTGATAACTCAAAAACACCTAAATTGAGATCGAGATGTTATGATTTACCAACATTTAAAATGTTACACTTCATTTCAGAAATATAACCAAAATCTTCTATTTGCAAATCTTTAAATCTGAATGTTAGCTCTTAAAATTATATTGACGAGTAATAAATTAATCACTATTGCATAACGTCATCTTGACATTTCACTTTCGACCAGTGACATAATCGAGCTCCGATTACTCGAAACTCTTTGGTTTCAAAAAAAGAACTTGTTTCTGATTACTGTGAGGTCGATGGTTTCTTTTTTTTTTGCAGTCATAACCGAAACAAGGCTATTGACCTCGTCGAGACTGCACATTATTCCCAGTCAATGCTAAACAAGTTTTTGGGCTGCAAGGCCCTTGTTTAAAAGATTACGTCATGCCGAGCGCCGAGCTGACAAAACAACGTTCAAGTTTTTGGCACAAGTCGAAACAAATAACTGATGGTTGAGAAAATAATCGTGTCTTGCATACAATAGATAGGTGCTTAAGCTTGCGTCAAAATAAAAACTCAGTCACGCAAAAACACTGAATGTTACTTGCAAATCTAATGTCTCAATATTTTTAATATCATTGTCGCCCTTCTTATAGAGTCACCGATTGCGTTGTTGTTTTTTTTTTGTTCTATCGAAGTAATTAAAACGGTAGGCGATGTTTTTTTAAAGAAGATACTGAATTTTGCATATGCCTTTGGTTATCACAACGAGTTTGGGAATGTCGAATGTGAAGTACCTCCGGAAAAAAAAAAAAATAAAATGTTTTAAATTTCCTTAAGTTTTCGAGGTCGACATACCAATTCGTCTGTCTGGTTTAACAAGTAAGCTTTGTACTTATAATAAATGATGATAAAAATCATCATTCATCGCCATAAATTGTCTTTGTTAAAATTATTATGTGCACAGATGTTTCATGGTAGGTTACTGAGTTTCAATAATGTAATAACTTAACAACGAAATACGTACTGTTATTTATGTAACTATTGTGTAAATAAAAGTTATTATTTTAGTTATAATAGTTAGTTTGTTATTTTATTGGGTAAATATTAGCACATTTCGTCGTTCATATTGCAATTAAAAACAGCATACTGGAAAAAAATAGTTTATGACACCGAAATGTTTTTAACTAATGTTTCCTAACTATTGTGTTAAAAACATTTTGGTGTCATAAAATATTTTTTCCCAGTATGCTGTTTTTTTACTCTCCTGTAAACTTGTCATTTTTGACATAGAACTAATTGCATATGAACGACGATTTTGTGTTTAAAAAAAAATTGCATACAAAATGTGGTCAAATAAATTGTGCTTAAATTAATGTACTCTTCTTTGTTACAATTGAACCTAACTTTCTGCCAAAAAACATACGAAATTACTTTAGTATTCCAATATGTTCAGTCTTTTAATGACCGACCTCGTTTTCCTAGGTACCTACTACCTACTGAAATCCTTATCAGTAAATTTTTAGCGTCCACGATTCATGATTCGTGACTTTGGTTCGACCGAGGTGTTAGGGAAAAATACCTCCGGCATTATGTCCTCTTAAGTAGTCAATTTAATTAGTAGACAAGTAGTAGTATTAGTGAGCTGTGTAGTAATATTTCAGACATTTTTAAGTGTTTTTTTATGTTTTCGAGCATATGGCACTCGTGGGCTGCAGCTGAAAATAAATGACACGTGGTACACCTCGTGTTGCCATCTTATTTATTAGTTTTGTTTGTTTAGTGTGTGCGTTTTTAGTGCCATTATTTGACACAATTTTCATTTTTTCTTTTCTTTCTAGTCTGTGCTTGAAGTGTTTAATAAATTATGTACAGTGTACCTGTACCTGCAGTTAGTAGCAGTTAGGCATCTGCCCAACAATACGCGGTTAGCGATGAGCAAGTAAAGCCTTTAACTAAAACGCGTTGGCGAAAACGGACAGCGAATGCGCGACAGCGACTACGCGACAGCGAATGCGCGACAGCAATGTACGCTTACTCGCTGCCCAAGCTAGTCTTGCCGAAAACAGTCAGCGAATTACGATTTATTTTGAAGATACATAGAAGTTGTTACTCGTGCTAAAGTAAATAATGTTCGATTGTTATAATGTTCTATTGTAATAATGTAATATTGTTGGTTTTTTATTATTTAACTAAGTTAAGATACTGTAGTTTTATACACCTTTTACCAATAAGATTAATATGACATGTGATTAATTTGAATTGAATTAATGTTACCTCCAATCGCCTGAACCACAGGATTACCTAGTTCACAAATCATGGGTGAACTTGACATAGATTTAAGAGAAACTGTATTTTAACGTTATACCTTATATTTTTGACTGTTTTATTATTATTACTAGCTGTTGCCCGCGACTTCGTTCGCGTGGAAATATTAATGTGTATGTGTGAGAAGAAAACCATAACCTCTATCATTCCCAAGGATATAATCTATCTCCTTGCCCTTCATTACGATGCAATCAGCCCAACGGCTGATTTTGTAACGTTTTCATGACTCAACAGTCATGAAAACGTTACAAACAAATAGAGTTACTTTCTCATTTATAATATTTTATTTTAAATGGATTATTTTGTAGAGGATGTTAGGAAAATGGTACTCCCTTTCTTCTCCTAAAATTGTTTGTCCGAAAATCATTATCCATAACACGTTTGCTATAAACTTCAGTAACCATAATGTTCAAAATCCCGAAATTTTGTTTAACATAATTATCTTTAGTTCTAATAGTATTCTGTCATAATATCGAGTACTATAATAATTGAATCTCCTAATTTTACATGACCTAAAGTCATATGTCCTAAGTATTGTGTTAAATAATGAGTATTATTCCGAAAGTTCATTTATTTTTTTTGTCTTAAAACATTTGCTAAAAATTAGGTTTTAGGCTGAGCGCAGACTTGAGTCAAGATAGTCTTAAGACAGACTATTGCTTCACATAAAGTATGAAGCCGCGCAAACTTGAAACACTTAAAACTGTCGTGACTCAAGTCTGCGTACAGCCTTAGTGACAGAAACGAGGCGGCCCGCGAGTTGAGGAGCAGGTGGTTGTAACACTCGCCACCTCGGCTGAGGCTGGCCGGCGAAGCCGGCCAGCAAGCCGAAGCTGCGGTGGTGAGCGTTAAACCCATCTACGACGATAAACTCGCGTGGGACCGCCGGAGCCCCGCAGCGCCGGAGCCGTGACAGAAACGATGCCTGCTGCATGTTGCATGCTTGCTTGCATGCTGCGTGCTTGCTTGCATGCTGAATGCTGCGTGCTTGCTTGCATGCTGTATGCTTGCTTGCATGCTGTATGCTTGCTTGCATGCTGCATGCTTGCTTGCTTACAAAAACCACATGTTTACAATCAACTGCTTTATTGAGTCCATGTATAATATATTTATCCCGAAGAATATTATTATTAGAAATAAACATTACTTCTGTAATTTGAATTTAGGACTTTTAACTTTTATTGAAAACGGTTTTATGTCTTTTGTATATTATTGATTGTAATATTTATGACAAAGGGATTTAGAACATATTATATTTAGGGATTTAAATTTTATGGCATGTGATATTATGTGATATTAAGTTCGGGTAAGTTATCATTCGGACAAATGATGATTAGGACAAAAAAAGTTATGGCACTTTAAATTATGGATAAAAAAGTTAGGTGACACAATAGAGAACCTAGGAAAATACAACGACTTCACGTTACCATGTAATGTTCCCTAATAATGCCAAAAGAATAAGCGCTCACGTGAGCGAAGTCGCGGGCTAAGCTGGTATACTAATAAATTGACTTAGTGTTAATTAAAACTAAGACCTGTTAGTACGTCTTTGTTTTAAGTAATAAAGGAACGCGTAGTCAATTTATGGGGCAATTCAATATGGATTGCCATCGACACGCTAAGAAGAAGGTCATGAACGAAAGCAAATAGATGCAATTCATGATCTACCATAGGTCCCGACGACTGTTTTATTATTATTATATCATGTACTTCTTTTGCTTACACGAAACGCTAAAAAGAACTTTATGAACGAAAGCAAATAGATGCAATTCATGATCTATCATAGATCCGGACGACTGTTTTATTATTATTATATCATGTGCTTCTTTTGCTTACACGAAACGCTAAAAAGAACTTTATGAACGAAAGCAAATAGATGCAATTCATGATCTACCATAGGTCCCGACGACTGTTTTATTATTATTATATCATGTGCTTCTTTTGCTAACACGAAACGCTAAAAAGAACCTACAATCTTTTCTACGTTTCTAGAGGGAGAAAATTGACGATAGCCAGGCTTCCTCGTGGGCAGTGAGATGGGTGCTTTCCTTAGGTGCGAATTATACAGAAACGGCATAAGGTGAAGGCGCGGTGCAGCCGCAGCCAGCGCAGGCGTTGTATTTATAACGAAACGAAAGATCATCGTCACGTCGCCTACGTACATTTTGTATGAAAACGTTTTGAAGCGGCATCATGCCTGCGCTGCGTCTGCGCCGCGCCTTCACCTTACGTCGTTTCTGTTTAATTCGCGCCTTTAACCTGTCAAAATTCTCAACCGTGACGCAGCTTCAATTAAAGTAACTGATGTAGGTACTTAACCGTTCATTTGTATTTCAAATTAACATGCTAAAGTGATATATAAAAATTTCAATAGGTACCTAAGGATAACTTTAAACAAAAACATTGAGATGTGGGTTTTTCCGGTTAAATCATGTTTTCCTTTATGCATATAATATTATAATAATTGTAGTATCATGTAGACCGGTACTACTTTAATGTAACAGGAGGAAATATTACTTTTATGCATATTCAAGGTTGTTTTTTATATGCAATGAAGATAAAATGTGCCAAAAAGTTATGCACTTTATGTACGCCCGGCGGCCAATCAAGCTTTGCAAAACCAAATTAAGCTGATCTCTCATAGTACGGGAAGCTGGTACAAAGCGAAGTCAGGTTATACTGGTTATGTTGAGCTTGATGTGCCGCCGTGTGTACAGTCGCCAGCGCATCAAGGTACCACAAAGTGTCAAATTTTCTCATTCGATTTTGAACTTAACCATCAATAATTCGTCTTTAGTTAAGTTACTAACAAGGACAAGGGTGTTTAAGTGCATCTTTTACTAACAATTTATGGATCATTTAGTTGTCCGAAGTAGGATTTTATTTTAATTTTATTATTTATAATTTAAAATAGTGTGGAGAAATTTGACAGTTTGTGGTAATTTGATGTGCTGGCGACTGTACATAATGTACATCTTGTTGACTATTCTCAAAATTTAAGTAACATTTTATTTTCTATTTCTATGTAACGTTGGTTGTGTTGAAATAAAAATAAGTTTTATTATTTTTTATTTCTACTTAATTAATGGTTTCTACGTAACCAACCATTAAGGGGACACAAGCGTGATGACATCACGCTTGTGTCCCCTTAATGGTTAGGCAGAGGTGTATTTACTCCCACGATAGTTACGTTTAAGCCCCATGTAAAAAGGTTTACGTTGTAAAAATAATTTAAGGGTAGGCTCAAAGATTTCCGGTTACAAAATCAACAGCTCCCATAGTTAAACTTGGCAGCTGTCTTTTATAAATGCCTCTTTTATAAACCTAATATATGTCATCCATCCACGGACCGACCTTGGTAAATACAGCTTAACCTTGAAGATCGACCCGAGCGGCTGTCATTATTTAGCCACCAGCCCCAATAGACTACCGCAGTCTTAAATAAAAAAAGGTGTGACAGCCGTGTAAATAGGTACAAAGTAGTATCTGTCATTCAAATATTTTACTCTATCTGTCGTGTTGACAATGTCACAGTTAGATTAAACCTTTAGCGTTCATTTGTAAAGATAACCTGTGTTTGTTCTAAAAATTGATAAAACCACTTTGAGCAAATATTTTAATGAAATGTGTGTTAAAATATGTCATTTGAAGGATGGGTTGTGACTGATATCAGTGACATTGAATAAATAGGCCTATGTTAATGAAATATGAGCGATTTCGTGAGATTCCGTGAAAAAACATGCACGATGGGGTTTTAAACTTTAAATTAACTAGATAGTAACCCTAATGCCTTGGCCAGAATATACAAGCTTCTAGCGACAGCCACTACGGCAGAAAATGCAAGAAGCTGTTTAGAGCGTAAACGGCGACACATCATGCCATACATGTCCAGTATAACATGGCCTCGCATTGTATAGATTTCCTGTACAATAAGAAATCCGCATAAACTGGTTTTAGCTTGATTGGTCGTTGTGCAAACACAAATCACAGCGACGCGACGCGCCTTGTGAAGCTACCTGGTCTACGGTTTTTTTTTTTTTTTTTTTATTGTGGTAAAATCATCAAATGAGTCCTCCCACCCAGGGCAGAGTGGGAGGAACTGTCAGACTTGTACTGACTAAAATCCACGGTGTCCTTCAATAGCCCTTTATGATCCAGGGTCACGGTAATTCTATAAGTCCCGCGACCCCGGCAGGCTTTCGCCCTCTAGAGGGGGGCCCCGTCATAATGCTGACACTCTTTGAGGCGCGCGTGGAACACAACGCGCCGTCGACCCGGGCATGGTCCATGGTCGGACAGCGAGTCGCCCATTACTCGCCGCCCGCAAGCCCGCGCCTACGGTGGCCGGAGATCGTCTGCCGACGTCCGGAGCCGTGGGCGTCTACCACTGCGGCTTGGGTGGAGGGAGGACGCTGTCCTCTCCCTCACGCAGCCCGCCTCCTCCTTCGCGAGCATGACTGCCTCGCAGAAGGAGGCGACCGCTTCCCACTCCGTCTCGCCCCGCAGCATGGCCTCGACCAATGCCGGGCGCGAGAGGTCTCCGCCTATCGCCGCCGTGAGGACACGGCGGTGCCCTGCCCAAGCGGGGCAGTCCTGCACCGTATGCTCCACCGTGTCCTCCGGGCGGTCCTCGCAGTGGTGACACCCAGGCGTTTCCTCCTTCCCCATCAGACACGGGTACCTCCCGAAGCTTCCGTGTCCGGTGAGGACCTGCGTCATGCGGTAGGTCAGGACGCCGTGACGCCTATCCAGCCACTCCTCAAAGAGGGGTCTTACCGCCGCGATTGCGGCGTGCCCGACCTGGTCTACGGTTTGGAGCATGTTAGTCGCGCGAAAGAAACAAGCAATAAGGCGTGCAAGTGAATCAAATGTTACACCGTTATAATATGGTTGAATTTCCACTGGCTCGAACAAATCACTATGCTTCCACATTCATTGTGCGAAACGCCAGTCTGTGGAATCCACTGTCGGCTTCTCTGTTTCCCGATCATAATTTATGGATCTCTTCAAAATTTCAGTGAGTCGGTTTTCTTTAGGCAAGCGTGGTCTACCCTAGGCCGCATCATCGCTTCACATCAGGCAAGTTGCAGCCAAACGTAAGATTATTTAGAATAAAAAAAAGAAGCTTCAGAAATGCGATGTGACGGTACACCACACGAAGGAAACAAATGTCACAAGTGTGTCGCTGACCAATTTACATCGCCTGAAGTCATGAACCCAGCCCAGCAGCCACTTCATCGTGGCGCGATTACTCTTGGTCGTTTGCCCGAATTCCATAGGCAAACGCATTCGGGCAAAATGAATACGGTCGTTTATTTTTCTCTTCAGACAAACTGGCCTGGCTTAATTGTTTGTTTTTTCGCAATTTTAAGCTTGTAGTTCACTAGTGTAATAAATGGGTACCTGAATCGAGTCAAGTCATTCGTACACTCGATTACGGGCAAATGACCAAGCGTTTAACGCCATGAGACCGGGTAAAATTGGCAAGTGCAGTCTGACAAGTAACCGTCGTCGCCACTGCCAGGTAGTGATTGTCAATGCATGACGTCGAGCGCACGTCAATTGACGCAAATTGCGCCGCAATTTCGTATCCCTAGAGGTCGTGAACGAGGCCTCAGCAGGTCCTACCGAGTACACTTATCTTTAACCACTTTTCAACCTTATTACCTAAAGCATAAGGGTAAAAAGTGGCAGACCGTCCGTGAATTTGGTAGTACCTATTCAGTAGAGTTTACATCTGGCTTCTCTCTGGTCATGCTACGTCAATGAGGAAGGTAACTGTGAAAACAATGACGCATAGCAAGTACATTTTCATTGGTTGAAAATTTGTTTGTGTTATTTTATAATGGGAGTAACAAGACCCTTGACGAAGCCGAAAGACACTTGTTATTCCCGTCATTGCGGTCATTTTATTGTTCTAGAATCTAGACCATACCTGGAAACCATCTAGATAAGGAGATATTGGGGTCAAAGTTCTAACTTTTTCACAAATTTTTCTTTAAATACATGTTTTTAATGTTAGATTTTTACTATAAACAACTCCACGACCACCGTACTATTCAATCCATCCATCACCACTCAACGAAAAAAATTTCAGAGAAAACGTTTATGTAATTTTCATAGTTTTTTTTCTCTCAATCGTTGCGTTCAATTTTACAATCATTGAGCAATAAAAGAACTATTAATTTATTTATAAATCCTTTCGATTGCCTGAAGATTAGCTTGTAGATTTGAGTTGGTAAAAAATTGTGCAATTTTTAAAGATTTTCAAAGACACCGCTAGATGTTGCATCAAATTAAAAGTCATAAAGGTTTTTTGATAAAAATGATTGATATGAATATGTAGTAGTGTTGTGAAACGTTATTTTATAATTTAGTTTTTAGTTATCTGTTTTTATTAGTGTTCATTGAAGGCTAGACTAACGTGTGCATTCAAAAAAGGAATAGCTAACGATTATTTATTTTTGGCCTCACTGGTCTAGTGGTCGCAAGCGCTCCTCCTATGCATGGGATCCTGGGTTGTATTCCCAGGTCGGGCAAGGTGTTATTGGGTTTTTCCATCAGAAATGTCTCAGTAGCTGCCACGGAATCTGGATTTGTGCCTCGTTGATGGACTGGACCGATAGTCAGAGAGGCAGATATTTCTTTCTTTCTATATCGATTTTATATTAGTACCTAACCTGGTGCCAGAGTTTTTATGCCGTCCATGGGCCTCTGACTTGGCTTTACATGCCGTCAGGCATGTTGGTTTCCTCACGATGTTTTCCTTCACCGAAGCAAGTGATAATTATACAATACGCACATGAATCCGAAAAATCAGAGGTGCGTGTCTTGGGTTCGAACTTGAGACCTATGAATTGGCAGTCCGACTGTCACACCACTAGGCTATCGCTGCTCAAAGAGGCAGATACAAACCAGGCTCTAAACAAACTGATAAGCATATTTATAACAGAAAAATATCACTTTGGCCTTCGGTTCATTCGTCTATTGTATGTCACTTAAGAGCCAGCGATTCAAATACACACGGCCATACAAATCAAATGCAGTTCTGCGTATTAGGCATGAACACAGTATATTCGTTGTTTTTTTCCTCGACCACAACAGGCAGTAATGACCCAGTTATAATTGGTAAGTTCGAACCTAGACAAACGCATTACTAGTGTAATTTATTTCATCATCAGTGCTCTCAAAATGGGGAAGGAAAACATCGTGAGGAAACCGTCATGTCCTAGAACCAAAAATTCGAGGACTTGTGAAATCCACCAACCCGCACGGAGCCAGCGTGGTGGATTACAGCCCATTCCCTCTCATAGGGAAGATAACTGGGTCCCAGCAGTAGGAAGATGGGAGCATGTTGATTATACCTTGACCACAGCAACTAATGACAGTTGTGAGTTTTAATGATGATGCATGCATGCATGTTAGTGAGGAGCTCGTGGCTAAATTATAACAGCCGCTCGGGTCGATCTTCAGGTTAAGCCGCATTTGGCTAGGATTCGAAGGTAACCACCCATTTCATACCGAGTTTCCTCCGTGCCTCGAAAAGCATATTAAGCCGTTGGTCCCGGCTGTCATTTAAGATTTTTGACAGTCGTAACAGCTAGTCAGTGGCCCGAAAGTCTGACAACCAGTCTTACCAAGGGGTATCATATTACCCAATACAAACTGGGTTGTGGAGGTCAGATAGGCTGTCTCTCCATGTTAAATACAGGTATTTAGCTGTATCCGGCTAGACTGGAAGCCGATCCCAACATAGTTGGGAAAAGGCTAGGTAGATGCTGATGCATGCATATGTGTTTGTCTGATCGTAGGTCGGAAACTGATTAAACATTGTGGTTTGGCGTTTCCCATTGAAATCACTTCAAACTCTTTTGTTAACACTTCCAGAGATCTATAATGCTGACACTAGGTTTTTTTGTGGATATCCATTCTAAAAATACTCAAGTGTTTATTTTTCTTTTATGATTAACATGAGAACAACCCAGACATTACTTTGTAAAAATCCACAAAAAAATATGATGCAAGAATATTTAGGTTTTTGCCCGCTAATTCTCGATCCAGGCTTGATAGTTTTGATAATCTTAATAATACAAACACACACACAGTCAAAATTTGGTTTGCTGTAAGAAAACCCAATTCTGGGTTAAGCTCGCCATTGTACATAAGCTATATTGTTGCAATTTATATGTATATTTTTTGTGTGCAATAAAGAATTAAGAATTAATAACAAATAATACGTTGTTAGGAGGTTCCTCTCTCTGGAGCCCTGACCGTCGGTAGCTTGGACCCTGTTCCCGATACCGGTGGGCTAGAATTTATTATATTTTTAAATGTTTTTATATTGTTTTTTGTAATAGGAAGAAAGAAGGAATAAAGGAATATTTAAAAATGTAAATAATTTATAAAAATATAAATAAAGGAAATAAATACAAATAATACAAAGATTAGAATTGTGTAAATAGCGAAAAGTCCAAATCTTCGGACCGTCACACTTACAATAGATTAGAGGATATCCCTTTCCGTGGCACTCGTAAAGGTGACGCATACATCAAGGGTACGGTCACGGACAACAGTGACCTCTAAAATTTGCCAATAACTCAGAACCTTGATCACCAGTTCCGCTACCACATGTTTTATGATAATTTTGTTTAAGGGACTTAAACCTCATCATCATCTGCCTAGCCTTCTCCCAACTACATTGGGGTCGGCTTCCAGTCTAACCGGATGCAGCTGAATACCAGTATTTTACATGGGGCGACTGCTTATCGGACCTCCACAACCCAGTTAGTACTGGTTAATACGATATCCCTTGGTAAGACTGGTTGTCAGACTTTTTGAGCCACTGACTGTCAAAGATCTGCAAATGACAGCCGGGACCAACGGCATAACGTGCTTTTCGAGGCACGGAGGAAACTTGGTATGTAATGGGCGGTCACCCATCCACAGACCAACCTAGGCAAGCACGGCTTAACCTAAAGATCGACCCGAGCGGCTGTTATTATTTAGCCACGAACTCCTCTGGACTTAAACCTCGTAGTGGTAGGTCTTAAAACGTGGCCACCTCATCATCATTCTCCTGCCATCATCCCAATTTATTTGGGGTCTGTTTCATACATACTTCTCTATTACTCGTCATCTCATCACAGAGGACCACGTTTTTTTATATGCACGAAAGGACCTCCTTCCTTTCGTGCATATAAAAAAAACGTGGTCGCTTACTGGGCAAAACTGTATGCTATGAAAGTAACATCGATACGAAGAAAAAAAAAAGGTCTTAAGGACCCTTTGGATCGTCTCAACGATCGTCGTTTTCATCTTAGAAAATAAAAAACAAATTAATTCATGCCTTGTGTCCCAAATGTGTGCAAAGCGATAAGCTAACGTTTATGCTGTGCTAAAAAGTTCATGATGGTGTGCATCATAGGAGATTAAGGTATGAGATTCTTCTTTCATCCTCGAGGATGAATTCAGGTCTGATCGAAATAGTTTGAAATAGTTTGCGGCTGAATTTTACGAGAAGACTGCATAAGAGCTCCTGGCGAATTCAATCAGATGATGACCAAGTTATAAAGGTAAGATAGAGAAGGAAGATAAAACCAGGCAAAAGACGGAAAAGAATTTACAATTCTCGAGAAAACGTTACTTCCATTTAACGCCATAAAAATCGAAAAACAACTAAAATTCGTCACGTCTCGGACATGAAAATCATGACTGTACTGAATGACGATATCCTACAATTCAAATATAGACTTTATCAGAATGATTTACAAGTGAAACTTGAATGTAACTAAGATCTTATTTTTGTCGATTCAGCGATACATCTATCTACCCAAGACTGATGACCTTAAGGTCATGTCACACATACAAATTATATCATCCCCTTGAGAATGAACTTTAAACTGTTAGATAAATTATACTGTTATTTTTCGGTTGGAAATCAGAGCGATAATAACGATAGATAAGGTTAATGTTCATATTAAAAGTCACGACGTTTCGCCGTGAGGATTCCGCAGAGGAGGCCACACCCCCTCGTGGCGTAAGAGATAAAGACCGTGTGTTGAGAGGATGGGCTGCCGCATGTAGAAGCACGCTGTTTTATGCTCGACTAGCTTATGCCGCGGCTTCGCCCGCATGTAATTCGTTGTCCCACAGAATCGTACTACCGGGATAAAAAGTATCCTACGTGTTAATACAGATTATAAACGATCTGTGTGCCAAGTTTCATGTAAATACGTTCAGTAGTTTTTACGTGAAAGAGGAACAAACGTCCATCCATCTATCCATCCATCCATACATCCATTCAACCGCACAAACTTTCGCATTATTTTACAATAGTAGTAAAATTCTAATCTTCTTGATACTTCAAATTACAGTAAAGCCTCGTTTTAATAATGAAAGAATGCGTATTGACACACGTAGCAGCATACACGCTGTGTGTGTGCTGCATGTATATACGCAGCGTGTGTAGGTACATGCAGCTGCGTGCGTGCGGCATGCTTCCGTTTTGTTTAATTTCTGTGATGGCGCAATTATTTTCCGAATCCGGCTTTTAACAAAACCCTATATTATACGCACGGGTTTTATAGCATACAAATTCTATTTTCATTATTTTAGAACGTGATTTTTTGATTACTTACTAGGACTTTAGAAAGGAAGCGTTTCCAATTGCCAAATTATTATAAGTCCCTTTTCAATTATTATGGGTACCAGTAGCGAAGGGTGAATTTTTGGAAGAAGTAAGCCGGAGTACATATCTTTAATGTGATTATATTATTTGTCTATAGAATACTGACTGTGCCGTTTTTCATAGGGAAGCCGGTAGGAATCGAGTTGTATGGAACCTTCGCCACTGATGGGTACAATAACAATGCAGAAAACGCAAGATATCCCGAATAAACTAACGCAACGCCTGTAAGCCTCTTAACCCCGGAAACATTAATTTATAGTCATCTGCCTAGCCTTTTCCCAACTATGTTGGAGTCGGCTTCCAGTCAAACTGGATGCAGCTGAATACCAGTATTTTACATGGAGCGACTGCCTACTACTAAAAGGATCTCCGCAGGGATGTGCCTTAACAGGCGTTGCACAGAGGAGGCTCTGGACAGGCCTTTTAAGAGGAAACGGTGGTCACCATCTGCTCATGGGAGGAGGCTCCCATGATGAGGTAGAAATCCCACACTCCCTGGTCTTCTCCCCATAGACCGGTCGCCTTTTGAAGGTTTCCCCCCGTGAGCAAAAAAAAAGGTAATACAATAACCCTTAGTAGGACTGGTTGAGTCTTTCAGCCATAATAGATAAAAAAAGTAAATACAAAAAAAAAAAACAAGTAAGTACTTACGTAAACAATCAACACCAACAAAGAAGACCACGAGTACAGTCGGCAACATGATGTGTCTTGTTGTCGGATACCGGGACAGTTCGCACACGACTGTCACGATAATGTGTCCCGAGACACTTTATAGTTAATTGGTCACCACATACAGCCTGTTATGTTTGTTAAATTGATAGTAAAAGAGACCTTATTGACGGTTATTGGAATTGTAGAAACAACGATGAGTTCTAAAAGGAGGAATTATTGTTTGTTTAGGGTATTTTTTGGTTGTTCAGCAAAGGAGATTGCTCGATAAGGGGTAACGTTTGGACCGATCATAATTATTTTAATTTACTTTCACATAGAATATTTTTTTTTTTATGTTGGTAAAATCATCAAATGAGTCCTCCCACCCAGGGCAGAGTGGGAGGAACTGTCAGACTTGTACTGACTAAAATCCACGGTGTCCTTCAATAGCCCTTTATATTCCAGGGTCACGGTAATTCTATAAGACCCGCGACCTCACATAGAATATTTGTATGACTTTGGCGGTCTTATCCGTGTTCAAAGCTTCAGCCATAGGGCCCGCTGAGACAGTGACAAGCAGAGCTACGGAAACGCATTTCATTGATCTTCGAAGTGGTATTACCTTATTCTTCTTGTCAACCTTTGGTCACCCAATGCTGAGAGTAGGTCTCTTCCAAATCTCTCCACTTTTGGCGGTTTCGTGTCATGGCTATCCAGTTTCTTCCGGCTACTTTAATGAGATCGCCTGTCCACGTATTACCTTACCTGTGGCCAAATTATGGTTCTTAAGGAACACGTTCACATGGAACGCAGTATTCTGGGTGTCAAACCAAAAGACAAAGTTTGAAACGGGCGAACGAACGATCGAAACGGGCATATTGGACGTTGGCAAGAAGGCTGCCAGACTGAAATGGTATTGAGTGGGTCACGTCAGCCATATGCACGATTACCGCTGGGCAAAAGGCTCCACACGATGGGTGCCGGAAGGCTCACGGCGCCGCCGAAGCTGGCTCGGAAAGAGGTGGACGCGAACCGCGAAGGCTGGTACGAGGAGGCACGGAAAAAGAGCTCATGGAATGAATTAGGGCAGACCTTTGTCCAGCATTGAAAGAGCACGGACTAAAAGAAAAAAAAACATGTTAAAGCTATGCAAGCGTAGTGATGAAAGAAGGGAACTGGTTTCTAAGTAATTGTATAAAAACGGCGGCAGGCTTCAATGTCGCCGTCGAGCCGAGTCACAATCAGTGTGTCGCTGCGGTCACATTGATTGGGCGATTGTTTTGCTGCGGTTTGTGGTTGCGGTCACGGCAAACGAATATGAAGATACAACCGACTTCAGAAATATATCTTCGTATTCATTTCTGAGACGACAAAAACATTTGAAAGGTAATGGTCTCTCCATTACCTTTCAATGGAGCCATTGAGGACTGGTGTTGCATTATTCGTCGTACCTGTCATTTTTATGGTGCACATAACGTGTGTAAGTACTGTGTTTATGTCTCTGAAAATAAAACAAAATGTTTTTCTAAGACAATCATCGACTCTCGTGGTATGGGCATGTGATGAGGTGGGACGAATCGCATGTGACTAAAAGAGTGATGAATATAAATGTTGACGGATGGAGAGGGAGAGGAAGACCAAGGAAACGATGGATGGATTGTGTGGGGAATGATATGAAGGAAAAAGGAGTAAATGATAGCGTGACGATTGACAGGGGAATATGAAAAAAAAAACGTATTGCACCGGCCCCAAATAACACGGGACAGGGGCAGGTAGATGATGATGGGTTTTTAAAGACAAGCACGTTATTCAGGGAAGTTAAAATCGCCGGTAGGCTTAAGAAAGAAATAAAGAAAAAAAAGTATTTATTAGACACAGGACAAAACAAAAAAAATATGGTGGTGGTGGTGGTATGGTGGCTTGATGTTTTCATATCTCCAATAATGAAACATCCCGTATAACATCACCACGCTTGGCTCCCGTGGGTCCAAACTGTATAAGCATTTCTGACGCATGTGTTATCGCTCGTATTTTTACAGTTTATCTCGTAGATAGAGCCAATGTGTTTTCGGTGGATATGTTCTTTGTAAACATTTATTTATAGCTTAGTGTGCTGTTGTTCCGTGTTCTTCTCTTGTCGGAAGCTTCTAAGGGCAAATTTTAACGGTCAATGTTGGCACTGACAGCTCTTAAACTTGGTTTAGTAGTGCTGATTGTGTTTGTCATTGGCGATATTTGCTCTTAGATTCAATTCCTGTGTATCCAACTAATAGATTTATTAAAGTATTTTTTGTTCTGAGAAATTTTGGATTGAACACTAATGCGTGAGTTAAACTGTTTTTATTCAGACTGGTCTTTAAATCAAATCGATCGATCGACTGTCTTGGTGTGGGTATGTGATGGGGACGAGTTGCGTGTGATTAAAAGAGTGGTGAATATAAATGATGATGAATGGTGAGTGAGAGGGAGACCAATGAAACGATATATGGATTGTGTGAGGAATGATGTGCGCCGACCCCAAGTAACATGAGCCAAGGGCTGGAGGATGATGATGGTCTTAAAAGTCCTGAAAACTGTGAGAGATGGATTATGTAGAAACAAATGAGTTACGGCTTGCTAGATACACTAACACTTTTTTACCCGACGATGGCGAAGCCAAAAGGAAGGGTTATGATTTAAGCAATCTATGTATGTTTGTTTGTTTGTTTGTATTTACGTATTTTCCTCCGTAGCGCCTAAACTATTCATCCGATTTAAATGAGGAAGGTGTCAATCGATTCGTTATTATAGCCCGGGTAACATAGGCATTTTATTCAGTAGTCGGGTTTTTTAGGTGTATACCACACAAATTCTTGTTTCTTTGAAATATGTATACCGTGTAGTTATGTGATGTATTACTGAGGTCACTGGCGGGCTTTTCACCCTTATGCGCTAAGTAATAAGGTTCAAAATACCGTCAGTGAACTCGGCAATACCTATCATAACTAATCCCAAGTTAAACTACATATTATTCATAAGAAGGCTTATTATTTGTTTTTAGATTAAGAACAATAGAATCTTAATTTTACCAAGAATTTCAATTGCTTTGCTTTCCATGATAAAGAGTATAAAAAATATTAACTTAGTATTTTTTCACCGTGACGTAACATCACGCAGGCGTAATGACACCAAGCACAGGCGCAGGCGTGTGGCGTGTGACAAGCACAACATGCATGCATGACACACAGCAGCATGCAGCATGCATGTTGTTACAGGCGTGTTGTTGAGATTACAGGAAATCTCTGAAGAGTTAGACACCTAATACTATACCCACATTTCGCCAGCTATTTGTTTAATCTTACTATCTTACTATTATTATAAATGAGAAGGTTTGTGAATAGATGGATGTTTGTTACTCTTTTACTGAAAAACTACTGAACGGATTTGCATGAAATTTAGCACACAGATAGTTTATAACCTGGATTAACACATAGGATACGTTTTTATCCCGGTAGTATGATCCCGTGGGACAATTATCGAGCTCCACGCGGGCGAAGCCGCGGGCATAAGCTAGTTCCCATATAAATAAGCGAGCCTTTTGTGCTAAATTGGGCACAGGTCTAAACTTCTTGGCTGCTATTCAGAAATTCCTAATAGAAAAACCCAATACCAACCTGGGAAATGCATTTTTCAAGTGAAGATAGGCCATACCTACTTTCCGTGTCCTTTTTTTTTAAATTAAAATTGATTATTCAATTAGTTGAATAATTCAATTCAATTCAATTAATTCATTGATTTATTTAATAAACATATATATTTTAATTTATTTACTATTCAGAAAATTCACACCTCTTTGAAATTTAATATTAAAATATATAAACTAATAATCTAAGGGTGCGTCCACATCTGGCGAATGTGCCGCAAACTTGCAGCTCGCGGGCCGTTTGCGAACTGCGCGCGTGCATTTTATGCTCGTACGCAGCCCCTGCGCAGTCCGCGCGCCGCTCGCGCGCGTTCTACGCGCCGTACTCAAGCGGCGCAGGAGGTGCGCGCGTGCCGGCCGCGATGCACCTCACAAATTCACAACTGAGGCTCAAGTTCACGCGTATGTGCGCACGAGCAGCGAAAGAGCAGCGCGCGTGCTGCACGCGCGCCCCTCTCGAGCCTTGCTAGGGTTGCACTAGAGCGGCGCACCAAATATAAGCTGTAACTGCACGCGCGCAGCTCGCGGGCAGCTCGCAAACGGTTCGCGAGCTGCACATTCGCGGCACATTCGACAGATGTGGAGGCACCCTTACAGTTAATTACGGATTTACAATTTAATAATTATAGAATACATTGCTAAGAGTACAGCGTGGGTGAGTGTGTAGGAGTGTGCCTGAAAAGTTGCAAATGGGTGTGTGAGTATGGTAAAGTAGTGTGTGTCATGATTTTATGTATACCTTCTGTTTAATTCTATTTAATTAGTTTGGATGTATTTTCAGTCCGTCACATACTGACGTTATTAATTGTTTCCTGAATTTCCCTTTTTTAGTATTAAATATTTCAAGGTGAGAGAATCTTTAAGACGAACTAATTTACTGAGGTCTGCTAGAAAACCTTAGGACGATACAATGACATTGTTAAATACACAGTTTTCCACAGAATGACACGAAGAGACGATCCTAATTAAACAATTAGTGATATCGCAAGAAAAATAAGGTAAAAGGCCTTTCAACAGTAGATAACGATTCATAATTGGGGCACCAGGAAGTGTGTACTATCAACACAAAAAGGTCTCGATATTTCAAGGATGGTCCTCCATCCAAAGATTGATCATGAAAACCTTGTAGAACTTTATCGCAAATCGACCTATCTTTTTTAATACTACAGATGGGAGAGCTAGGACTTCGCTTGAATACTCCTACGAGGACGCAGGAGAGTCAGGAAGACCGAGCTGATAGCGACAATCCCATGGCTGTCCCAACCCTATGCATATCAGGGCGGGCAGCGCTATCGATCGGCACGGCCGCATTCGATAGGACTAATTATATTCGGGAGTGCGCGGGAGTGCGACGTGTTGGTTCAGTTGAAAATATACGTGATGTTATAAGTCTCCATGGTTTATTTCCAAGACCTAACAGAATGTGTATCGGCTTGCGTTTGGCTGCAACTTGCCTGATGTGAAGCGATGAGGCGGCCTAAGGTGGAGCACGCTTGCATAGACGAAACCGATTCACTCGAGCTGAATAGATACAGATTATAATGATCAGGGAGCAGAGAAGCCGGCAGTGTACTATTCAGACCAAATCAAACCTCACTCAAGTGACCACAGTTGTGGCTTCCGGCCACCGTAGGCGCGGGCCTGTGGACGGCCAGCTATGGGCTATCTCGCCGTCCGGCCGTCTTATGACGACAGGCCGTGTCGACGGCGCGTTCGTGTTCCACGCGCGCCTCAAAGAGATGTCAGCAACGATGTAGGGGTCTGCAAGGGCCGGTGCCTGCCAGGGCTGCGGGACTGTTCGAAAGAGATACCGTGGCCCTGGAACACAAAGGGCAAAGAAGGAACATGGATGGGTTTTAATCAGTATAAGTCTGACACTCCCTTCTGCTCCGCCCAGAGTGGTGGGACCCCCCCGGTTTGATCCGTCCGAAAATAAAAAAAAGTGACCACAGTTTGAACTCATTATTTCGCCACGAAACTGAACTGCCTCATTAGTCTAGTGGTAGAAAGCGCGACTGCTGAGCATGAGGTCCTGGGTTTGCCCACCAATAATTTCTCAGTAGTAGCCCTGGGGTCCGGCTCTGTGCCCGGTTGATGGAAATAGGCTCGTTCCCTAATACATGGGACTTTAATATGACTGGCGAAATGTGGGTGTACATATGGGATCTGCTGGATGCGAGACGCACGGGACCGGTCAATATGGCGACACTTGGGGTAGGCCTATGTCCAGCAGTGGACGTCTTTCAGCTGAAATGATGATGATACGTGATGTAATGATGTTTTTCAAATCATCTCACGGTGGAAAGGTACACAAAGGCCACAAGGTAAATGTACCGATAGTTGGGGTCACAGCCCAAAGGGTCAGGTACCCATTCAGTACTCAAATGCAATACAATAAGAGCACCTATTATAGTTAATACACATATCCTCTTTCGAGTTGAATAGCGCCTACGCAATGTGCAAGGAACGCAAATAACATGTATTGTTGTAATCAGTCGCAAAACGTAGCTAGGTCAGCTACCTTACCTATATACATGCTCACTCACACCGTTTTCCCGTGGGGTAGGCAGAAACAACAGATCATATTATAAAGGGTGTAAATAGACCCTTAACATATCCGAAAGGCACTTGTTCTCCCCGTCTTTGCGATTATTTTTTTGTTTCAGACCTGGGAACCTTCTAGTTAGGAAGATATTGGGGGTCAAAGTTCCAACTTTTTACAAGTTTTTTTTTTTAAATACATGTTTTTAATATAAGATTTTTACTTTACACACCTCCACGACCTTCGTACTATTCAATCCATCCATCAGCACAATGCTTTGAGTGCTTTCCATCGATTCCTACCGCAAAACGTGATTTTTCACCCCAAAAAAAAGTCGATTCCCAGCAAAATTTTTTACGTAAAGTTACGTAGTTTGATGTACAGAATGCTTGGTTAACGGCTATGTGAAGGGTCTGGTTACGTTACGTTTATATATCTGCACGCGTAGCATGACCACCTTAGAAACGGGTTTTGTCGACGAAAAAATCGACAAAATGAAAGATCAACAAAAGAAATCTATCATTTTGTCGATTCTTCCGTCGATAAAACCCGTTTGCGCGACAAATCTTTACAAGCCAAAACGTTTAGTAAATGGGTGAATATCAAATCAGCAAATTTTACGTGTCCACGTTGAGAATTGAGGTGTAAAATGATAGGATGTTTCTGATTTTTTTTTGTAGTGAACTACGTAACTTGGTTCAATTAGGGCCACATTTATTTTTTTATAAGTGTATATAAATCACCAGGGAAAAAAAAATCGCCTTCAAATTCAAGTTTGGTGGCTTGTCCCAGTTCCATTTTTTGATGTAATTGCGTTCACCAAAGTAACAATTTGAGGTACAATAAAAAATAAACAATTTTGTTAGTATATGCATTAGTCAAATTATCTAAAAACAATTAAACCATATTATAAAATCTTATTTAAAAGCACAGGACACTCGATCAAAGTTTGTCCAAGCAAAAGTCAAAATTTTTCTGGCACTTTTTCAACTTACTATAACATGAAGTTTCGTGTGTGTGCGATCAATCGCGTTATTTATTTCGCATCTATCAGTCGTGTCATTAGTGCGATTAGTGTCAGGTGTGTAATAAGTGCGGTGATTACCCTCCAAAAACATAAGTACTCGCCTTGGGCGGAACGGGGGACAAGAATTGTTCAATTTTTGGTGGATCGATTTACTGTTGATTTTAAAGTGTTATAATAGTAAGCTAAATGCTATAGCTAACGATTTGGGTGACCCATAAATCAATGACATTAATTTAATTTTAACTTAGAACCCTTATTTTTTAAGATTTTTTTTTATGCCTGGTTCCAATTTTGGTGGCTCAGTTTTGGTGGTTTTGGTGGCGTTTTTACGCCACCAAAATTGAAAATGACCCACCAGATTTTAATTATGTACTGTATATGTATTGTTATTACCTATATAGCTAGTTTTTATGTTGGAAGAGAGTTGGATTAGCAAACAAATACATGTTATGTACTTGGCAGTTAGTAAGACCTATTATTATAAGGGTTGCATACTAATGACCAAGTTTCTTATTCATATATATTTATTTTGTTGCTTTTTAGAATGCCAAAACAGACCAGCGAAGGGAGGCTGCTTAAAAGCACTTCACCGTTGTCATTGAGAACTTCAACGCGAATCTAGGCAATTTGGGGTTGGACGTAGGAACCACCGGGGTCACCAACTGGCTAGTTTTATGGAGAAGGAGGGCCTCTATAGGATGAACTCCTTCTTCAGAAAGCGTGAGCACAGGAAGTGGACCTGCCAGAGCCCCGATGGTGCAACTTCAAATGAGATTGACTTCATCATGTCAACCAAGAAGCGTATTATGTTCAATGTTGTCCTCTACGATCAATTCGTTGAAAACCGGAAGCGATCAAGGCATAGTAAGAGGCACATTGAACGTCAATATCAAGCTTGAAAAGTCTCGACTGATGAAGTCTACGCTCTGTCCAGCACAGCTCCAAATTCAAAACCCCGAGAGCTGCTGCAATCTGAAAAGCTTGAACTCCAGACTCGTTTCGAGTGCCTAAGAAGCTCATTGGACGAATACGATGATAAGTTCGTGGAAACTGTCCATACGGGTCTAAGTTCTTCAAGACACGTCGTGCACATAAGAACAAAAAAACTCTCTGATCATACTCTCAAGCTCATGCAGGAGCGGCGTGAGATGATCCTGCAGTCTTCAGACGAGGCGTGGAAATACCGGCAGCTCAATAGACGGATCTTTAAATCCAGCATATTAAAGATGCAATTGAGCGGCTCCAAGGCATTTGCAAGAGATCTGGCTATTGGGCAGAGCCAGCTCGCCGAACTGAAGACCGACCATGGCAGGATCGTATCCGCCAAACCGGAGCTACTGAGGGAGATCGAGAGATTCTATGGGCAGTTATACACTTCAACCAGTAAACCCGTTGTAAATCTAGCAAATGACCCAAGAGCTAGACTGACCCGACACTATACCGAAGACAACCCGGACGAGATCTGGATGCACGAGATTAGGATGGCTCTGGAACAGCTTAAAAACAACAAAGTACCGGGTGATGAAGGAATTACGGCCGAAATCCTAAAGGCGGGTGGAAAACCGGTACTTAAGGCCCTTCAGAAGCTGTTTGATTCCGTCATACCCGAGGGGAAAACCCCACAGGCATGGTGCAGGGGTGTGGTGGTACTCTTCTTCAAAAAAGGCTACAATGCCCGGCTGAAGAATTATAGGCCCTTCTCACTTCTAAGCTATGTCTACAAGTTGTTTTCAAGAATCATCCCGAACCAGCCGGATTCCATAATGGCTTTAGCACCGTACACCACATACATACGCTGCGGCATGTTATACAGGAGACCGAAGAGCTGCCTCTCCGTTTAGTGTTTGGGGACTACGAGAAAGCCTTCGATTCGATCGAGACTTGGGTTGTACTGCAGTCTCCCCAACAAAAACTCTACCATGTCAGTCCGACTTTAGGACCAGACCTCGGAATCTATCCTATTTTTAACAAAAGAGAGTTTTATAAACCGATAAAAGTTATTGATACTTCCCGAGAATTTGTGAGATTAATCACATTGAGCTTTATTAGTGAGATTGAGGTTTCTGACGGAGAAATCCAATTTTGGTGCCACTGATTTTCAATTTTGGTGGGCACTTTCGATTTTGGTGTGTGATTTTCAATTTTGGTGGCCACACTAGACTTTGAACTAAAATATCTCAAAAAGTTATGGAGATATTCTGAGCCCTCATGAAGATCCTTCAAGCTTGGACATTTTATTCTTATACCAGATCGTTATTTTTCACGAAAACTAAAGAAAAAAATGAGCCACCCAAATTGACAAAAAATAAACTTTGTTGATATTCACCCAAATGAGTTTTTAGCTTTAAAATAATATTTTATTTATGAAAAATATCTGAGCATTTGTACTACTTGAATGGCTGACATTGAATCCCAAATAAATTCATTCTATTGTACGTCTACACGTCAGCACGGCCTTTCATACAGTATTCATTTAATAAAAAGCATGACTTTGACCTAGCGAACGTGAAATCATTTTGTTTGTGATATCATAATACCTTGGACCAAAAAGGGCTCGACCACAAGTTTCGATTTCTGCTACCTACAGAATTTTGACATTTGACCCAAATGTTAGGGGCAATGACCGACATCGGTACTCAAGGCTTTGCTGTCAAATTGTAGCAAATATTTCGATATAAATCTATTGAGCTTGTTTGAAGAATAACGTTGACTGCCTCGTTCGTCTAGTGGTCGCAAGCGCATGTCCTAGGTTCGATTCCAAGGTCGGGCAAAGTGTTTTTGGGTTTTTCCATCAGGATTTTTTCAGTAGCAGCCACGGAGTCTTGATTTGTGCACGGTCGATGGCAATAGGCTCGCCCCCTATTACATGGGAGCTAATATAACTGGCGAAATGTGGGTGTACTATAAGGAACGCAGGCGTGATGTTATGTTAGGCCTACTTTCATACAAAACAGGTACCCACATAACATAATTAGGCTGGTTTAGTCCCATAGCTGGGACAGGTAGATATGTGATCTCTATCTGTGAGACAGAGTGGGCAGTGGGTAAGGATTGATGGATATCCCATTGTCTTTCTGCTTCTAGGTCATGTTGGTTCCTTCATTATGTTTCCTCCGTTATTTTGAGAGCAGAATGGTGAAAAAAAAGACACCAAGACTAATGTTACAGTTGATGTGGTACCTGTACATAAGTGCCTAAGTGTCCTTTCTTTAAATGAATACGTAACATGACACGCCTGAATTCTCCAAAAAGTAAAGCAAAGGTACCCAACATTTCTACACATTCTTGAATCCATTATCTATCAAAACAACACATTTGTAAATCTATGCGTACTGCAAGGCCTTTTGTCATGAGATCATGAAGGCTATAGCAAGACACTAGTAATTTCTCCTTTATCGTGGGTGCGTTTACAAACATACTCACATACACAAATAGCCAGACCCGGTACAACCATCAGTTGGCCATACAAATATTTGTTCCGTGCGGGGATCGGACCCGTGACAATCATGCAGCGCAGCAGTTATCAATCGCTCAGCGACTGCTCCAACTGTGCCGTGTTTAAATCATACAGATTATCAGTTTCATAACAAACTAATTGAAATGAAAGGTTGACTGGTAGAAAATGCCTTGTGGCATTAACTCCGCCTATGTACCACTATTGTACATGAAGTTTAAATAAATAAATAAATGCACACACCACACACCGCACCACACCACACCACACACACACCACACACACACACCACACCCACTCACACCACACACTTACCACACCACACCACCAAACCACCACACCCACCCACCATCATAGGCAAGCACGGCTTATCGTAAAGATCGATCCTTCTCGAAGAAGATCATCTAGAGACCTGTTTATTTTTCCGATTAAATTGAAAATGATTTAACTTAATAAGTTTAGCACGTTGATCATACTCTGCGGTTTACGATTAGCGTAGATAACCTATTGTATTCTTTTATTATGTTTGTCTGTGGCAAACATGGCGGCATCACGTTATGGCGGGAAACGAACGTGGATTGAACGTGAAATGTCTCGTGTCGTATGTTTTTTTATAGGGTTCTGTGGCTGAAAGGTACGGGACCCTTTTACCAAGCCTCCGCTGTCCATCCGTCTGTTTGTCTGTCAGCGGGCTGTATCTCATGATCCTTAATAGGTAGACAGTTGAAATTTTCACAGGATGAGTATTTCTGTTGCCGCTATTACAACAAATAATAAAAATAAATTAAAAAAGGGACTCCCCCTACTACGATGGTACGGTCCCTTCATGCGCGAGTCCGACTCGCACTTGGCCGGTTTTTTGTGAATATAGACACAATTCCTGTTTTTTTATAATTTTCTTTTGTTTGCTAATGTTAGCTTTTCTTATTTCTTTTATGATAAACAGATTTGCTGGTTTTTTCATTGTGAGTAATTTTTATTTGATTTTCCTATCTTGGCACCATAAAATGATTCAAAAGTCTGATTACTTTACAAATGAAGAAGGCGTGAAAAATGTAATTATAGTTTTCTTTTTATAACTTTTTTTATCTTTATCTCAAATTATAATCTCTTGTGTATTACCTACAAGAAGCTCGTGGCTAAAGTAAGTAGGTTGTGGAGGTCCCCCAGAGATGTGCCTTAACAGGCATTGCACAGAGGGGGCTCCGGACAGGTCTTTCAAGAGGAAACGGAGCCTCCTCTCATGTGCGAATGGTGACCACCGGTTTGGTTTTAGTGCGGTAAAAATCACACACTCCCCGGTGTTATCCCCAAAGACCAGTCGCCTTTTGAAGGTTGTGGAGGTCAGATAGGCAGTCGCTCCATGTAAAATACAGGTATTCTGCGCCATCTGGTTAGACTGGAAGCCGACCCCAACACAGTTGAGAAAAGGCTGGGCAGACGATTGTGTTTACATTACGATAGTAGCTCAATCGTACAGAATTTGATTGAGTATATAAATGACTATTCATATCTTTATCCGTTGTAAATAATTCTATAAACATTACAATAATGATTTCAAATAGTTATCAGTCACATAGATAACAAGTATTGCTGTGTAGATATCACAATAATCTATTTAACATTGTAATTAGTATCTACGTAGGTAATTAATCTAGCAGTTATTTTATTAGGTTGTGAAAGAAAGCCATTATAAATATGACATGGCGTAATGGCTTCCTTTTATGACTACCTACCCAAGGTTATAGCCGTCTCCTCAATTGTGTCACAGAGTACGACCACTTACATCGAAAACAGGTAAACAATATCGTGAGGAAATATCCTTATTCTTTATTGCATATACAATAAAAAATATTCATACAAATTTGAATAACATAGCTTATGTTTTTTTTTTCTTTTTTGAAACGTTGCCCCACACTAGGAATTGGATACTTCTCTTGTATCGTGGGTGCATTTACAAACTGCACAACTACCTGTGGATCATACATCTATTTGTTCAGTTCGGGCAGCGCAGCAGCCAATCGCTCAGCCACTGCGCCAACTGTGCCGTCAAATTTATTATGTATGTAATTTAATTATGTATGGCGAGCTTAACCCAGAAATAGGCTCTTACAGAAAACCAAATTTCGATTGCGAGATTTGCAGAGGAGGATTATAATATACCGAAAGTCTGACAGTCAGTCTTACCAAGTAACTGAATCGTGGAGGACAGATAGGCAGTCACTCCATGTAAAATACTGGTATCCATCTACATCCAGTTAGATTCTACAATCGGCTACAATTTACTACAATACATGCTACAATTTACATTTTGTTATCTTCCATTGACTTGAATGTGGCTGAGAGAATGTCATGCGCACTCAAATGTCTCGCTGATGGTGGCGGGTGTGTCGGGTCATTTAGTTCCCTTCAATATGGTTGAGTTGAATGGCGCTGATCTATGCGTCATGTTTGTTTTTAACAGGCGCTATCAGTTGGGACTGGTCATCTCTTAGCTGCCACGGTTTATTTTAATTACTTTATTTTTTCATTGTTGATTTAATCCTTTACTCTGGACGCTCTTAATGTGCACGTCTTTCTACATCATTCTTACATATATGTATAATCTCAACATGAATGATGTAACCAAGATTTTGTAACAATATTTTGATTTAAAAGAGTGTCCATGAAGTTTCTTGCCCATGTTTCTCCATAGAGATCTACGCATTGGAATGTGCAACTACAGTACTTTCTCAAGTTATTATGCCTTGTGACTGTTACTGTAGCTTCGCTTTTTTTTGTTTTTTTGACATTCAAAAGTGCCTGTGATGGTCTAATTGAAATTAATGCTTTGAGTTTGAGTTTGATTCGAAGCCGACGATGATGGACTTCTCGGGACGAGCACCTTTTACAAGAAGCTCTAAGTTTCAAATCCTCCAGCTACCAGCCTACTTACTCCTGAAGATCTTCGTGCTTCCTGCTTGCTGCTGCTATAGAAGAAGGAAGTTACGTCATAGCTTCTATTAATTAATTTAAACCCTGGGAGATAATAAGTCAGCCAGTATGAGCATGGGTTGCAGAGGAATGAGGAAGAAAACATGAGTTTTGAGCATAAATGTGGATGACTATACGAGTAGAGGAAGAATAAAGAAACGATGGATGGACTGTTTGAAGGATGATATGGCTAGAAAAGAGGTCTGCTGAGATGACGAGTAATAGAGAAGTATGGAAGAAGAAGACATGCTGCGTTGTCCCCAAATAAATTGGGATAATGACAGGAGAATGATAACAGCGGTAATAAGTCTCGATTTGTGACTGGTTGATGGCAATAGGCTCCCCCTTTTACATGAGATTGGAATTAACTGGAAAAAGGTAAGGTACACCTCTTCCTAACCATTCGAGGATTACAAGCACCAAGCTAGGTTATGTGTAGGATGTTAAAAAACTAATCTAAATTATTGCTATTAAAACTGAGTAGTGACAGTATTAAAACCACATTATTTTTATCTTATTGGGGTGTTAGCGTGTTGAATGTAAACTGTTTGATTAGTGTGGAGTAGGATTCAGTTTTTATTTATTAACAAGCAAGTTTACCCATCATGTATCGTGTAGCAAAGTTACTGGTTAGTGGAGGTCAGATGAGCAGTCGCTTCGTGTAAAATAAAATTGACATATTCGGACAATTCATTCAACATATTCGGTCAGAAAGGTCCCAATGTCCTTTGCAACTTTGTTCTGCAACGAAAGAGACTGGCCTCCACGTCACATGGTACCCTAGTGTGGAGACCAGAGACCTATTTTGATGTAATGTACCTCTGAAACAATAAAGTTATTTGTATTTGTAACTAACAGCTCTTCTTCAAGATGTTATCAGACATGTTTTGTACTAAAAACGTCACAGGATACCCTAGTGTGGAGACCAGAGGCCCATTTTTGATGTAATGTACCTCTGAAACAATAAAGTTATTTGTATTTGTAACTAACAGCTCTTCTTTAAGATGTTATCACACATGTTTTGTACTAAAAATAGTCAAGATCAAGTCATTTAATGGTAGACGTAATTTAATAAGCTCCACTTATGATATTAACTGACTAGAGTTCTAGATTATGCTGAACGATAACAAGCAGTATTAGAACCTGGTTTCAAACTGGTGGAAACTATACTCTGAATGAATGCACCTTGCATTCATTTACGGATACTTAAGTATGACTTAAAGTACACTTACAATCCACATGCACATCGTATTTACTCTGGTATTCCCATGAGTACCACTTGAGTAGAAAGCCAACGTGCTGGCTACTTGTCATAGGACAATTAATTTTCTAATTTTTCCTCGCGTATTTTCAATAAATTTTCTCGAAAACTAACTCTTATCGCACTATTATAAGGTTCAGAATACAGTGTATTTCACATTTAAGGTTGTTTTCCTTTATTTCTACAAGTGTTTTAATTCCACAGACAACTAGAAACAAAATCCAACGTGATTGAATTCTTATAGTCGGCGGTTATCACCACTTCGAATTACATTAAAATAAAACTTTTACTAATTACTACTTACTAACAGAAGCCGCTTCCATTCATAAGAGCCTCACTAAGAATCGACCGCACGCGTACGACGCGTGTGTTTACGTCAAAGCGCGCGCGGCACGTGCGTGTGCGCACAGGGCCGCATTCACTCAATTTATATTCTTTTTTTATAATTTAATTGAACGAATGACCAATATAACGTAAGGAATTGAATTCGTAACATACAATATGCGAGACCTGCAGATCAACCAATCACATTATTTAAAATGAACATGGCGGCTCTTCACCACGCAAGTGGTTAGTTGATTCCTTCACATCTCCTCTTCACTCCGCTTCTGGTGAAATCCACAATTACTATAGTACTTTTTCTGGAACTTCTCTCGTACTGCGCAAATATATCAAATTGAATGCTGAACACAGCATTTGATGTGGTGCCTACTTTTTAGTAAGATTTCAGCAATATTAAAACCATATCATCATCATGTGCCTACTTTTTCCCAATTAACGTTGGGCTCGACTTCTACTCTACCCGGATGCAGCTAAATCACACAGCAATAACAAATGGCTAATTAAATGCGTAGGCTTAAAAAATATCTTCCTAGTTCGTCCCTGTTCGAAATCTTAAACGCTGATAAAGATGATTTGACAGACGGGTGTGGTTATATGTTTATTACAGTTACTATCAGTTTGGGAAACTGATTACAAAAAATGTAAACCTAATTATAATTTGTTTATGGGTGACGAAACTTTTGGAAATAATGGGTGTAAGAAAATACGGAAGCCGAAAGGCACTTGTCGTTACCGTCATTGCAATACCTATGTTTTTTTTTGTTGTGGACCATGTCTGGGAACCCTATATGTAGTTACCGAGATATTGGCGGTGAAGTTCGAACTTTTTCACAAGTCTCTTTTAAAAACACGTTTTTAATTATATCCCTTTACTTTAAACACCAACATGACCCCTGTCCTATTCAATGCATCCATCAGTACAATGTTTTGAGACGTTACATTGAGTCCTACCGTAAATCATCATGATTGTGCACACTAAAAAAAAAGTCGTTTCCCAGCAATATTTTTTCCGTAGTGTTACTTAGTTTGATGTACAGAATGCTTGGTTTACGGATGTAAACGGTTCGTTTACACCTTGTATTAAAAAGTTTCGATATCGGCGCAGGATGGCCTTTACCAAAAGTACCTATCAAATTTATTTTACTTTTGACACGCCAACAGAATAGCAATTCAATATTACCTACAGATCATTGTGGTATTGACATACTTGTCTGTGGTAGTAGGCTAACAGGGGGCCTACCATGACGTCTTAAAGCAGGAGTTATTCCAGTGCGGGAAAGAGATGGCGATAGACGACCTGTATAGCTCTGTCTCTTTCCCACACTGGAATTAGTACTGCTCTAAGACGTCGTAGTTACCCCCCAGCAACCATAAATTAATGAGAATAACTATTACTGTTATTTTAATAGTGATCCAGATGTCAGATGTAACATTCATACTTTTCAATACAAAGAATATAGGGTTTAACCGCGTGTGAGCGTAATGAGCGTTCTAAATGGGAATAACGCGCTGTTGACGTTCTAGTGGGTATAGTAGTCCTTGTCATGTTTCTTTCCGTGCATGATACGTTCATAGCACGGTCATAGTGGGTAGACTATTTAAAAATAAAAGACTGAATTCACATATCAATTTTATTAAAATCCTTCTTGTTTCATACGAAGCTTGTATATTGATCTAATTACATCAAATATCTAACTTGCATATACATAACCTTTATACATTCAATAATGTTATTTTTTTACATAATTATATTCTGTTATTGTACTGGTATTTGACCCAGTTATGTGAATATCAAGGTACGTCTATTGCGATAAAAATGTGTTTAATATTAGGCTTTAAACACGATATAAAATCAACTGAAACTTATTCTTTTCTTTTAGGTTCGGTTTCATCCATAAAAATAAACTTGATCGCCACAATACATCTAGAGTTGTTAATACTCCATTTTAATGTACTGATCGCGATCAATTTTATGGTGAAATCGGCTCCTATAGGCACATCAAAATGTGACGTTAATGTAACTTATGTTTTTTTTTAAACAACCGCAAGTTGTAAAACAGGGCAATTCGTAAAATGTATTTATTCTGTACATCGCATGTTATTATTAAGCATTTGTTAATTAATTTTAAATCTTATAATAAGTGATTGTGTACGTCAAATTAAAATATAAATAAAATTAAAACAATGTCTGTATATGTTTATTATTTAAACACCTATTTTAATGTTCAGCCCAATTATTTAGATTATTTTTGGAACATTCTAATATTATTTTATTTTATTTAGGTATGCTTTTGATATCTACGCTGGCTATTTATTATGATTATTAAATAAAATGCGACGCCAAATCTACCCGTTTATATTATATACAGATGAATCAAGTGGCATAATTGATTTGTGATATATTCCGTATAACTTGACATAAAATATTAAGTAAGTAAATAATTTTCATGTCACATAAAACTTTGTTGAATTTAATTCAATTATTATTATTATACATATAATTGTTAAATAATTTTGTACTATTATTACAATTTCAAAATATGTTATAAATAAAATGTTCTTTTCCTCTTTTAAATATACTTTGATTTTAAAATATTATTTCTCGATAAGTTAAAATTGACCTATTTTTAAATTAAGTATTTTTATTGTCATAAATTGTTTTAAGATCAAAATAAATACTTGAGTATACTTCTAAGGTATTTTTGTAGCTGAAGAAGTGTTAAAAAAGTGAAATTATCATCTATCGCTTTCCATCAGGCGTGGTCAAGAGCAGGCACATTTTGTAATAAAAAAAAAATAAAAAAAATTACTGGTATTCGATCAACGATTGCTTTTTTGTCAAATTAATAGATTTCATAACAGGGTGTTGACAATAATAGTTAGTTTAATTAATGATTTATAGGTACCATAAAATATACATAAATTTTAGTTACAGATATGGTTAAGTATTTCTTGTAAGTATTACATTATTTTTTCACAAATAAAGTATTTTTTTTTTATATATATATTTTATAACATTTAACATGGATCAGGTTAAAATCTAACATTTTAATCTTTCGCTTTTCTCTAACAATAATTATTCGTCAAAATAAAACATTGGGTGTTACGATGATCTTAATATCCTAAACGTTTTCCATTAAAATTTTATTATAGTCTTTAAGAGCTTAGCAAATTGTAGAAATTTTTACTATTTCGTTATTATATAAGTACCCTTTTCGCTTGATTTTGGTAAAATTCCTCCATTATTATTTTTTTTTATTAATTTTACGTTTAAATAAAATCACCTTAGCATTACTTTGCTAGTTCTATAAATATTTTTTTTCGATTCCTCGTAACATTAATGAACTCTGTTAACATTTGGCTCATCATATTTTGTTCAGTCAACCTCCACATTTTGGAAGACTAACGGAAACCTTTCTTAAGACATTACACATTTTTTTTTCCTCTAAATCTACATACACAAATTCATACAACGTGTATACGTACGACACTAGAAATTTCGATTATTTTTTATGTTTTTACAAAAAGTGTGGACACAACCGAACATTTAGTTAATTACTATTATTTTTATTTAGTTGGGCTCTACCACCAACTCTTATACTGTGTGAAAGAGATAGAGCTATACGAATACGACCCATAAGACGCCATCTCTTTCTAACATTGAAGTAGTTTTGAAATTATACTGCTATAAAAGGTAGCGGTAGGACCAATGACCATAGAGGTACTTAAGTCAATCTATTTCATCTATTTGGTTCTAAAATGTATATTTATTATTTATGGTTAATAAACACAAATAAAAACTCATTACACTATATTTAACCACAAAAGCATAACACTGACACGACGTATAATATTTTTGAAATGTAATGAATCCTTAAATTCAATTTTATTCTATTGTAATATTTAGTTTAGGTATATATTTTATTTAGCATTATTTGAAGCAATTTATTAATTTTGCAAAATAGAAATAAACTTGAGAAAAAAATATTGCAGTGAACCCTGCTTTCCGTTAACCACGAAAATGATGATTTTTTTATTTTTGATAAATAAAAAGAAATGTTAATGCACATCGACGCGGTTTTATTAAGCATATTATTAATACTATTTTCTATTATTTTATATTCTTCAATAAGTAATAATATTACTTATACATAGTTAACATGTTTGAACGGAAATCGCGAAGTCTTTATTCGACAAAATAATAGATATTGGATTGATTCTTAGAGCGTTTGAAAACCACGAAGAGGCATTTGTATTTTTATTTAATTAATCTTAATTTTGAAGCACGAAAAATGTTCTCCACGAAAAATCTTCTCCACATTCTTTTTGCACGAAAAATCTTGTCCAAATTTTCCAGGGTATATTTTTGGATACATTTTAAACTTTCTATTCTCGAATAATTAACGGACCTCATACATTCTTCAACTACTTATTTGGTGTTAACAAAAAATGCTCCAAGAATCTTATTTCAAAGGGCTATCAAATGACTATGAGAAGAACTAGATCAAAGTTGTTTGTTAAAACATTTGCATGGATTCGTCCTACCATTAATTTAATTGGACTCGGTTCAGTCTGACTGCTGTTGGTATAATAATGGTGCCATTTTTAACCTATATTTTTCATATATTTTTGTAATAATTTCAACCAGTCTTGCCAAGGGGTATCGTATTATCCAGTTACTAGGTTGTAAAGGTATTCGGCTGAATTCTGTCAGACTGGAAAACGATACCAACACAGTTGGGAAATGGCTAGGCAGACGACTTATTTATAATTATTTCATGTAGCCTTCTGAATCAAATAGCCCTTAATACAGTTTGATAAAAATGGCTTACCAAAATCCTTTTATATTAACATACAACATGACATGTAATTTTAAGGCCTTATTATACACTTGAAGCCATATAAAAAACCAAAACAGCTATCACACACACCGAATTTACTAATCAGTACTACACATTAAAATCTTGCAACTGTTTCTGCGACTTTTTAATCGGAAATGCGACAAAATAATCGCAATTGCGACAGAAAAATCGCAATTGCGACAAAATAATCGCACTTTGCTAAACTGAAATAAGGGTACGTATACACTGCCACCAAGCGAGTTCTATAAAATGATCCACTTTAGCAACACGTCTATGCGTTAGGTCTAAATAAGAGTTTCTTTCCCCCCGTACCGCTGGAGGTACGAGTATGGGCACTGGCTTCCGGGAGGTTCTCTCATCGGCCGCGGGTCTGCATACTAGTTTTTCGACGTCAGTATTGTCACGAACTCTGGAAAATGGAATTTTGATATCAATATTGTGTTATGGCAATAATTATTTTGAAGCAGTCACTTTGACCCCTTTTTTATCGGAAATATTCTTTGATTTTTTTCTGCTCTTTGCGTGCTGCACTACAAACCGCAGCTGTTTTACTACGTCAATAGTTATGATACCAAGAAATATCTACATAATATCATGGAGAAGGCAGTCTGTCTTACCGCAAAGTAAGATAATGTTGACCACAGATGTTAAAATTGTAAACAATCATTCACAAACAACATGAGTTAACTCATGTTGTTTGTTTACAATTTTACTTATGTGTTTGTGTATGTGAATGTGAATGATTGAGGCTATGCGCAATTGCCTAGACTATTTTGGACTGAACTGTGAATGTCCTTACTGATGACCCAAGTCTTGGAGCTTTATTGCTAGAATGTTCTAGATATATCTATAATTGTTATTTTGTACTATGTTACTCTATTATAAGTGTTTGTAAATAATAAGTACTCTTTTATTATTATGTGTTTGTAAATAATAAGTAGATTTGTAAATTATAAGTAGAAATGATTGTTTATTATTAACTACCTAAAATTATATGTAATTTTGTATATTGCTGTGCCCTATCAGGGTCCATAAATGTTCATAGCTGTGAGCCTTTTGTAACACCTTTTTAAACTTATGGACCTCAAAATAAAATGAATAAATGAATAAAATATTTTCTCGCCATTGTAATTGACCATCACCATTCACAGCAATCAAGATGCAGTATGCCGTACACATTTAATGGTTTCATTTCGTGCCATTTTATTACCTGCTGCCCCCGTAGCATGACCACCGTAGATAAGGATTTCTTTGACGGAAGAATCGACAAAATGACAGATAGTGCAAAGAAATCTGTCAGTGTCGACACAATCTGTCATTTTGTCGATTCTTCCGTCAAAGAAATCCTTGTCTACGGTGGTCATGCTACGGGGGCTGGTCTAAATTGTAAATATCCCTGCACTTAACTAGGTACACTGTTCCATTATTACAAAAATTTCCTCACCATCGTAATTGACCATGCCGTCTCCATCGAGGTCGGCCTCGCGGATCATGTCGTCGACCTCCTCCTCGCTGAGCCGCTCCCCCAGGTTGGTCATCACGTGACGGAGCTCCACCGAAGATATCAGGCCGTCGTTGTTCTTGTCAAATACCCTGGAATTTTAGAGTTGGCGTTTGAGATTATGAACAAGATGAGCAAGCGTGTGTAAAGCCATCCATCTATCTTCAATTTAATTGGTCTTCCAGCATCGTCGGTGGCATCGCGAAGGTTGCATTGATTGCAGCTTTTGGGGCAAACGTCAGGAAAAGAGGTAAGGCATAGTCTGCAGCTGCAGTTCTGAATCAACAACCTTTAGCAGCTTCGTCGAGGTATTTCTAGTGTGCCAAATGCAGTGACAGTAAACTTGGGTTAAGAAGGCCCCAATAGGATCCGGCTGTCATACGAACGCGTTCGGAGAATCAAATTTGTCCCATAAATGGATTTTGAAGATCATATTGATGGCTAAAAAGCTTGCGTTTCTTCAGAAACCGGTTAGAAAGATAAATATGATATTGATCGGTCGATTGATCAAATACTTTTCTATCTATAAGATTCCAACGGATTCCATTCTAGGTCCATAATTTTGGTAACTTCTGAAACAGATTGTGCGTACTCTCCAGATGATCCGTTAGATCCTCCAAGAATGGAATACAATTCAAATCCCATCCCATGTAGGATATAGTAACAATGAACCGAGGAATACCTGAAAGCCTCTCTAAGTTCGTCTTCTCCATCAGATCCACGCATCTTCTTGGACATCATTTGGAGAAACTCGTTGAACTCGATGGTGCCGTTGCCATCCTGGTCTACCTCCTTCACCATGTCTCGAAGCTCCGTCTCTGGAATACACAGTTTTCCAAATGAATAAAATGATAAATTTCTGGTTTCTTAGGTTTTTGGTAGACTTCTATTAGTTTTCGATTCCGACCGCTTTAATGAGTCCTCGTGAAGTTATCAATTTAAATGGAATATTCTTAAAGTTGATCACGTATTGGTTCAATTAGTATCGTAATACCTACGTGGATTATGGTTATTTTGAAGCAAATAACCTGTGGGATATTGTTAGGACTTTGTGGACGCTTAATGCGCCTTTGATGGGGCAAGGCGGAGGACTCATTAAAGCGGTCGGTCTATAGTTACCTCTTTATTTGAGTGTTCAGAAACTAGATATCGAACCAATGGCACAACCCAATTGATCAATTGCTGATAAGGAACTACGGTATACAGAGTACCTACTTATTCTAAGTGGTTATAACGGAAAAGTACCTAGAAATTCTAAATATTTTTTTCAATTTAATCATATTTTATTTTTTAAATTATTTTTTTAATTGTTTTAATTTTTTTTTAATGAAATCTCATTAAAAAAAAATTAAAATGATTTAATGATTTTATTTTATTTTTTAATTATTAATGCGTTGGAAGGCCTCCCATTAGGTGGACCGATGACCTTGTAAAGGTTGCAGGGATCCGCTGGATGCGAGACGCACGGGACCGGTCAATGTGGCGACACTTGGGGGAGGCCTATGTCCAGCAGTGGACGTCTTTCGGCTGAAATGATGATGATGATGATGAAATCTCAAAAAAAGCAATAATTACTCCTTTAATGATTTATTTACTATTTTTTAACAATTTTATTTGTCTCAATTTAATGTAATTATTGTACAAGGGTATTTTGCCTGAAATATAACACTTTTTTTTTAATAACATTTCCTGGCTCCATAACTCAATTCCGCCTCGGCTGCAATGACAATATTTTTGCCAGCACATCAAGCTACCCGAAACTGTAAAATTTTCCGAATCAAACTTGAACCTAATGCTTTAGCGATAAAGTTGAAAAACTATTAACCTTTTCACCACCCACGTACACATAACGCGATGCCTCGCCAGCGCCAAGCTATAAATGTTTTTGCCGATTTTAAGACAAATAAGGGCTACTTTTGTGTGGAAAAGTAAAAAACAGGGTATTAGACCGTGTTATATTAAATAATAAAATGAAACGAAGCTTTTAAATACAGTAATTTTATGTTTTTTATAGGTAGTTAAAAATTAAGAACTTCTAATGAAGTCGTGGGCGCTGGTGGCACGGAAATCTGGAACTTCTATTGAAGTCCGTGGCGGTGAAAAGGTTAAAGAAAGATTGTAGTAGCTACCATACTACAGTAGTACAGATGCGATGATTCCCAATGCGCGTAAAAACTAAATACGGAAATCTCACGAGCGAGTGACCTACTTATGTCGCTTAAGAAAGAAGAAAGGAGGTACCAATTATAAGAACGGACAATGTAAGAATCATAGCGAGTGGGTTTTCTGTAGATTCTGACTACCCATATGATTAAAAGGCGTTTGAATTTCCTTTGTAACAAGAGACCTGTATTCAGCAAAATAAAACCAGCATAAAATCTGAAGATAAACATAAACACGTTTATAATAAAGCGCCTACAATACCCGTATTGTCCTACACTCGTACATTCCTAAATTATCTCAGAGACAGAACGTAATGACGTCGTAAATTGTATCAAGTCGCCTACGTGAGCATTTTCGTTGAGACTTGAGATCAACTTACAATAAAACATGTGTGCGCTGAGGAGAGACATGTTTTTATTGTGGCTGCTGTTTTTGCACACGACAGAATTAAATGGTTAAAAAGATTAGGTAAAGACATTTACATTGACAAAAGGGAAGAAGCATTAAATATAGCGTAAGAAGAACACGGACTGATTAACTCATATTCATAATCATTTATTTGCGTTCCACAAGGTAATTTTGAGAGGTGTTAATAAAAGGCACAGCAAAAGTTAGTGTGAGATATATAAAACACCTAATTTGTACAAGCTACAAATTAAATAAAAATATTTATCTTTGTTCTTAAGCGAGCTACACTACAGCTTTTTTTTTTTTAATTATGTGCCAGGTGACACATGCACCGTGACTTTTTATTCGTCTTACAAAAGTGGTCAACTCAATGTACCCGACATAAAATAGCTCTAGGAGCGATTTTTTTTTTAACCTACCATAATAGGTACAAAGAAAAATATGTAATACATTAGAATAAAATTATGAAACTTCCTGTTAATGATGTTTACGTGTCAAACGGGAGAACATACATTACCTACCCAGCGCTCGACTCCAGTAGATCATCGATCGCAACAGGGTGTTTTATCTACGTCATGCGTCATAATACTGAATAATATTTTTGTTTTTAAATTATTAAAATCTCATAAATACCATTTTTTTATGAATGTTTGGTAGTCATTGGATACATGAAGTGGGCTGCCGTTGTAAGACGACTAAAAAGTCACGGTGTATAGATTTCTTCTTCATTATATTTTGCAACACAATGAAAATGTGTGTCGAAATGATTTCGTAATTTCAGCCAGCGCACACGTGGCGCCGTGGCTTAGTTGGTTAAAGCGCCTGTCTAGTAAACAGGAGATCGTGAGTTCGAATCTCGCCGGGGCCTATGTTGTCTTTTTGCATTATGTAGATCATCATGTTGTATTTGGCTATTCAAAGAACTGAAAGTTATTACAAAAAAAATGTAATTGACTTTGCTTAAATATAATTGAATTCCACTGTCGCACGTTTTACAGACTTTTTGAGATAGCAATTATGTAAACAAGGCGATTATAAACATACGCTACACTACTAAAGTAAATGAAAATTTCCTAGAATTTCGTGTAATTATAACTAGCGTGCGAAGTATGCGCGGGTGCGCATACTTCGCACGGGTGCAATCTACCGATGTGACATTTTCGAAACATTGAGATTTCGACCGAATAGTTCTGCTAAACCACAGAATGAATTTTGATTTACAGTTTTCACCGTCATTTAGTGAATTTATTCCGAAAGAAATCTGCATTTAAGAAAGAATTCTGTGTACAATACACTAGCTTTTTTCCCGTGGCTTCGCTCGCATTATGATCGAAAATTGTCCCACGGGAACATTTTAAATATAGTCTATGACATTGGTTATAATGTTGCTTCCCAATAGTGTATACATTTTCAAAATCGTATCAGTTTGTTCCGAAGATTACCTCCAAATATCTAAACTTACAGACTTTACCACTTTAAAATTATAACCTATGTGTAGATTTAACTTAGATATACTTACGCAGGACAAGCCCGCGGCACTATTCCCAAACAACTCCTGAAAGCCATAATCAACAGTGGCGACCACCAGAAATGCGACGAGACAATGAAGCTCGACGAAGTCTCTGAGAAACAATGTAACTGTCTTGTATGACTCAGCCAAAATACATCCACTGCTGGGCATAGGCCTCCCAGCAAGTGACGCCACATTGACTGGTCCCGTGCGACTCGCATCCAGCGGATCCCTGCAACCTTCACCAGATCATCGGTCCACCTAATGAGAGGCCTTCTAGCGCAACGTCTTCCAGTTTGCGGTCGCCACTTCAGAACTTTTCGGCACTATCGGCCATCTATTCTGCGAGCAATGTGCCCTGCCTACTGCTACTTAAGTTTGGCAAATCTTCGGGCTACGTTGCTAACCTTGGTTCTCTTGCGGATGTCCTCATTTCTGATTTGATCACGCAAGGAAACTCCAAGCATGGCCCTCTCCATTGCCTTTTTTGTGACTTTAAGCCTTCTGATGAGGCCTACTGTCTTATATCCCGCAACGAAATTAATCAGAAAAGAATAGCGAAAGAGTAGGAAAAACATAATTTTCACACGTAGCCAAAGTGCAATTTTCGAGTGCAATCTTCTAAAGATTGCACTCGAAAAGCAAAGGTGGGTCACTAAAATTTTCCAAAGGTGCATTTATTCGGTACCCCCAAAGGTAGAATAGCAGCTGGCCTAGCAAATTCCTCGGGATCTGACCTAATTCCAAACTTCGGGACACACTCTGGTCAGGTAATCCGCTTTTAAAAACTTGGCCATAAGTACATTTTCAATAAATATGAACGATACGGGAATAGGTATGGTAATAAATTGAAGTAAGTTTAAACCCGATTTGTTTACGATTCTCATAATTTTCTAAATAATCCGCATGGCATTTAGGAGTTTTTGTAAAATCGTAATTATTTATGCGGCTGTCACAAGTCATTGAGTAGATGACCTTGTCTCAATGCCCTCTTGGCATGCATTAAAATTGCGTCTGACTGATTTGATCATCATCATCATCATCATTTCAGCCGACTGCTGGACATAGGCCCCCAAGTGTCACCACATTGACCGGTTTGATATTTAAAACAATTTATAAATATCGAATCAGTTTGGTTGTTTTACGAGCTAAATAATAACTGCCACTCGCGTCGATCTTTAGGTTAAGCTGCGCTTGCCTAGCTTGGTCCGTGGATGGGTGACCATTACATACCGAGTTTCCTCCGTGCCTTGGAAAGCACGTTAAGCAGTTGGTCCCGGCTATCATTTTTAGATCTTTGACAGCCGTTACAGGTAGTCAGTGGCCCGAAAGTTTGACAACCAGTCTTACCAAATAGTATCGTTTTACCCAGAACTAACTGGGTTGTGGAGGTCAGATAGGCAGTAGCTCCACGTAAAATACTCAGCTGCATCCGGTTAGACTGGAAGCCGACTCCAAAAATTGTTGGGAAAAGGCTAGGCAGATGATGAATCAGTTTGGCTGTTTTCATAGTTCAGTGCAGTTGGCCGACCCAACATATTTCTATTTTTCTTTAACTTTGCCCCACACTAGGAATTTCTCCTGTATCGTGGGCGCGTTTACAAACATTTAACCTCACATCCACAAACAGTCAGACGGAACTATACCTGTAGGTCATATCGCTCAGCCACTGCGACAACCGTGCCGTCGTGTCAACAAGCTGTTGTATGTAACCATTTGGTTTATCAATCGGGATAATTAACAATGGCTTACTCGATATTTTTTATCCTCAAACAATTATATACTAAGAAAGATTTTCCTTTACCAACAATGAAGGACAGGACTGGTTAATTTTAAACAATGACAGTCGTTAATTACGAGTATTAATTAGAACACCATTGATTTCAGGAAAAATCACAAAGTATTTGTTATCAAATCGTCACGTAATTTGTCCATCAATGTCACAAAGATTAACCGCAAAGCAATTTGTTTCGCTTGATTAAATTATTTTTTAGATGACGTATTTCAAGCACTATTGAAGTCTTTAATGGCATGCATACCAAATACAGGGACATTGTCATCCAATAATGTATTACTAAACTTGACATTTTGTCATCATCTACACCATAAAATAAATTAATAGTCCATTTCTGATTAGGTATAGACATTTTCAATAGCATGTCAGCTAAAGACCGACCGCTTTAATGAGTCCTCGCGAAGGTATCAATTTAAATGGAATATTATGAAGGTTGATCATGTATTGGTTCAGTTAGTATCGTAATACCTACGTGGATTATGGTTATTTTAAAGCAAATAACCTGTGGGATATTGTTAGGACTTTGTGGACGCTTAATGTGCCTTTGATGGGGCAAGGCGGAGGACTCATTAAAGCGGCCGCTCTATAACTGAAAACTGTATTCTATGTTTGACATAACAAAACTTGATGCGTGTTAGGTACTTTGCTTTGCCACTGGCGAAATATTCACATAAAACATGTTTATATCTCTATTTCCCTCTCTTTCACTTCTCTTATTTGAAGTCTTCTATCTCGACATGTGGGATGTGCATTGTGCCGATAGTCGTGTCAGCCCATGGCTTAATTGCCAAGAGCCTCGATCAATAACTATGAAGGCTCTCGTTAGGCAGCTGGATCAAGGGCTTGATTCAGAAAGCGGTACTCCTGGGCACGGCTCGTATTGTTAGGTGGTTCCTCTCTCTGGAGCCCTGACCGCCGCGTCGCCGCGTCGGTAGCTTGGACCCTGTACCGACCCGACCCCCCGACCCTGTTCCCGATACCGGTGGACTACAATTTTTCATATTTTTAAATGTTTTTATTTTAAGAAAGGAATATTTAAAAATGTATGAGATTTGTATAGAAATAGATAAAGGAAATATTATAATTTAATATTTTAATAATTTAAGGGTTAATATTATTAAAGGTTTATTCATAAGTCGTACTTTCCTATGTGCCTCAGAAAAGCCGCTAAGCCGTTGGGTTTGCGCCTAATCTCTCTCCGGTCGTATCCGATTGCCGTCTCATTGGTCGATAAAATTATGGGAAGAATGCACCTGTGTCTGCGCACACACTTTGGCACTGTAATACTAACTCTGTCGAAGAGTAGTCTCCGCTGAGATTGGTTAGCCGCCATGACGAGTAATCTGGAGGATTACTAATAAGGTAAGAAGTAGTGAAAGGGTGTAGTAGTGTGGTAGTGTAAGGTACCTACCAGAAGGCCTCTGCCCAAGCGACCGCATGACGACTCCAAGCTCTGCCATCGTGATCGTGCCGTCTTCATCCTTGTCGAACAGCATGAAGGCTTCTTTGAATTCTGTTGGTCAAATTGAAGAAAACACTTTAACACGCTGTTTTTCGGGGTATATTTTTAACATGAAAAATTGAAAATTGGCTCATTGGATCACATGATAAATTGTATAAAAAGTTATTTAGTAGGTAGCCGCCAGCCGCAGCAGCAAAGCCACCAATCACAATGACAGAAACCAACAAAACGAGTATAGTAGAAGATTTTTAAGTTGTCAAAACAAGTGAATGTCAACTTGTACCAAAAATCTCGCCATATTGTAAACGATATTTATTTACCCATACGAACTGTCGCTAAATATCATATCTCACGCGTATCGTAATACAGGATCTGTGTACTAAGATACGCGTGCGATATGCTATTTAGCGACAGTTAGTATGGATAGCGATAGCTCGATCGATTACAGTTGCGAGTTTTTGGTATAAGTCGACATTCACTTGTTTTGGTATAGTTTTAACGTAAATCCATGAAATCGGCAACAGCCAACACAATCCCTATCTACGGAAACGTTACCATAGAATACGTAACATTGTAACCAGTTGTGACGCTGCTGCTATCTGTCATAGCGATTTGACGGTTTTGGATTATAAGCAGTAAAAGAAGATCAATAGAATTGATTTTTACCTGCAACTTGTTCTTCCGTGAGGCCATATTCCGACTGAAAGACAAAATAAAATCAAATTAGTTTTGTAGTATCAGTACAAGCTATGTTTTGGTGGTTTTATATCATGGAAGTAACTGTGGTGGTCCAGCACGAGAGAGGAGGCCTGTGTCCTAGCAGTGGGAGCGCTATAGACTGATTGATTTAGGTATACCATGGAGTAGTATGTACGGGACACCAATTTAACCGAAAGGGCCAAAATGGCCGCTTTAGCAGATAGGTCTCAAAGTGACAATTAACTGCGTTTGTGATTTTTTTTACAATTTTGGCACGGAGGAAACTTGGTATGTAATGGGTGGTCACCCATCCACAGACCGTACTAGGCAAGCACGGCTTAACCTAAAGATCGATCCGAGCGGCTGATATTATTTAGCCACGAGCTCCTTTTAATTATGGCTAATGTTGCTTATTGATCTATGATTTATAATAATGTCAAAATATTACGTACAGACACTTGTCGTATTGCCAGATCACTGGTAAGCCTTCTCAGTCTTCTGTATTCTTTGTTATAAAGATCTTCAGGGGGCTTAGCCGCCGCCATTTTTAATTTCTTTCTATAGTTTGGGAAGTGCGAATAAAAAACTTTTAACAAGGAACCAAATTGCTGACCGTCGGGGTTATTGCGTAACACATTTACAATGGTAATGGCTTTCAAATTGACAGTTCAACAACTTTCATTGCGTTATTTACGTTGTTAGCCACAACTTTTTTTCGAACATACAAAGCAATGGATTCTAAATTTCCTTCAACTTTCTTCGGATTGTGATTGAAAGTGTGTTACGTAATTAGGGTGCTTGTGTATACTGCATATTTATTGTATCAGAAATGTGTTATCATATTAAAGGCTTGGTACAATTTACAATGAAGAATAATTGTTTGAAGGTTTTTGTTAATGGGTTTGGACCCTTTAACATGACCACATATCTGATACACGCTGTATAAGTGTATATGTTACGGCTAAAAGCCGAATTAAAGTTACATCTAGTTCTAGCCGGCTATACCTAGGTGCGGCCGGTAACAGTCGTGTATCCTTTTTAGTGCTAGGACACACCGGCCAAATGGATTAGGGTGACAAAAAGTGCGCGAGCCGAGCGAGCGCAGCGAACGGTGCCACGGCAGCGGCCGGCGAGCGCTACATCCAAATTGGTTGCATATTCTAACCGAAGATAAGTAGGATACATCTTAGTTTAACCGGCTGCACCTAATTTTAGCCGGCTAAAACTAGGTGTAGCCGGCTAAAACTAGGTGTAGCCGGCTAAAACTAGGTGTAGCCGCACTTCCGCTATTAGCCGTAACATTTAACAAGTTCAGCAATTGGTTCTAGTTATGAAACACGACCATAAGGTTAGTAATATGTTAGTGTACTATAGACAATTTTCGACTATTCGAAAGTTTTCCCGATAAGTAGAAACTTTTTCCGATGTTTCAAAACTTTCGCGTAGAAGTTTTTGTTTTATCTTTTCGTGGAAAAATTGGTCTTTCTTTTGTTCTATAGTAGATTTCTTTTGTGAAGTCGCATGTTTCTTCTGGTTCAATTTTAACGTAACTATGTTGTTACCAAAGTAGCTACATAAAAAATGACAACACCTATTTTGCCTTCTAGAAAAAACCAAAAGTCACGATTCTGGTTTCCATTTTGATATGCAGAAGAGGAAACCGCTAAACGGTAAAGAAAACTATAGCAAGCAAGCGTTTCAACCACAACGGTATTACCCTGATCATAAACACTGAATAAGAATTGCTCTATGGTTTTACGATGTGTAAATCCATACAAATATTATAAATGCGAAAGTAACTCTGTTTGTTTGTTTGTTACCTTTTCACGACTAAACGGCTGATCGGATCGTAATGAAATTTGGCAAGGAGATAGATTACATCCCTGGCAAGGACATAGGCTATCTTTTTTTTTATTTCCACGCGAACGAACGCGGGCAACAGCTAGTTGTAAATAAATACCAGACGCACTTCCTTCAATTCGAGCCATTTTTTTTTATTGAAATTGATTTATTTAATTTAAACGGTATAGGCTCGCCCCTATTACATGGGACTTAATCATAACTGGCAAAATGTGGGTGTACTATTAGGAACACCTCTGCCTCTGCCTTCGGGGATTACAGGCGTGATGTTCTGTTATGTTAAAACGGTATAACATCAATTACAATAATTAACATGGAAGCAGAAAATAACACAAAGATATAACATCAAATTGACAACATTCAATGAGTTAAATTAAAACTAACAAGGAACCGTGGACACTCTTGCATACTTTCTCTCAAAGACCACCAGACATACATACAGGGTGTAAACAGGCCCTTCACATAGCCCTCAACCAAGCATTCTGTACATCAAACTAAGTAACTTTACGCAATAATTATTGCTGAGAAACGACTTTTTTTTTGGGGTGAAAAATCACGTTTTACGGTAGGACTCGATGGAAAGCACTAAAAGCATTGCGCTGATGGATGGATGTAATAGAACGGGGTTCGAGGAGGTGTGTAAAGAAAAATCTTTCATAAAATACATGTTTTTAAAAAAAAACTTGTGAAAAAGTTGGAACTTTGACCCCCAATATCTCCGTAACTAGAAGGTTCCCAGGTATGGTCTGGAACAAAAAAAAAATGATCGCAAAGACGGGGAGAACAAGTGCCTTTCGGTTATGGTAAGGGTTTATTTACACCCTTTATAAGTACTCATGACTTTATTCCATTCATCCGCAAACACATCACATTCCGGGTTGCCAGTCAGAAGAGTATTTTTCCTAAGGTAAATTCCAACAATCTTCCTATTTTTGCGACAAGAACAATTAATGGCTTGTAGCCTTAAACCTAAGTAAATATTCTCCATTATAAAATCAAAGGAAAGATGGATGGATTGTGTGAGGAACGATATGAAAGAGAAAGGAGTAAATGATGCCGTGACGGAGAATGGAGGAAAAAAACGTGTTGAGCCGATCCCAAAAAGAATGGGACAACGGTAGGAAGATCATCATCATCTGCCTAGCCTTATCCCAACTATGTTAGGGTCGGCTTCCAGTCTAACCGGATGCAGCTGACTACCAGTATTTTACATGGAGCGACTGCCTATCTGACCTCCACAACCCAGTTAGTACTAGGTAATACGATACCCCTAGGTAAGACTGAGTGTCAGACTTTTTGGGCCACTGACTACCTATAACGACTGTCAAAGATCTACAAATGACAGCCGGGACCAAAACGGCTTAACGTGCTTTCCGAGGCACGGAGGAAACTCGGTATGTAATGGGTGGTCACCCATCCACAGACCAACCTAGGCAAGCACGGCTTAACCTAAAGATCGACCCGAGCGGCTGTTATTATTTAGCCACGAGCTCCTCCACAAGGGTAGGAAGATGATGATGATTATATCATTCAAGTTTACGTTACATTCACCCCACGCGTATGTACTAGGACCACTGCATCTCTGTCCTACGAATGAACAGTCGTGATGATACTTCCTATGTACCCATTTTCTTTAACGTGTGGTTAGTGCCTAACCTGGTGTCAGAGTTTTTATGCCACCCATGGGCCTCTGACTTGGCTTTACATGCCGTCGAGAAATATCTCTCAGGCATGCTGGTTTCCTAACGATGTTTTCCTTCACCGAAGCAAACTGATAATTATGCAATACGCACATGTATCCGATAATCAGAGGTTCGTGTCTTGGGTTCGAACACGAGACCTATGACTTGTCAGTCCGACGGTCACACCACTAGACTATCACTGCTTCACATACCCATTTATTATTGAGCATCATTGACGTTTTTCATCAAACAACACTATTATTATTCAAGGTTTTGTCACATCTATGTAGTACACATAGATATGTTTATCTATTTTATTTTACTCTTAATGTATTTGAAAACCTTCGAGAAAGTAATTCTGAACATTCGGTCTACTTTCATTGAGATCAAAATAGAAAAACATGTGACAAATAACAATTTTATTTTGTTTTCAAGATCCGTAAGTATAGGTTCTTGGGAAATGATTGAATGAAAATCGTGAAGAGTACCACTAAAGCATACCTCATCATCCTCCTGCCCTTGTCACATGTTACTTGAGGTCGGCCCAGCATGTCTTCTTCTTTCATACCTACTTCTCTTTTACTCGTCATCTCATCAGACACCTCCTTTCTTGCCATATTACCCTTCACACAGTCCATCCATCGTTTCTTTGGTCTTCCTCTACTCTTATACCCATCCACATTCATAGTCAAAACTTTCCTCACATTTTCTTCATACCTCCGCATCACGCGTGCATAACTAATGCCGAATAGAATAAGTACACTAATGTGTTGTGAAAATTCTAGATTGAACACATATCTAGTAGCCCATACTAGTGCTAAACTTGCAACTTGACTAATCAATTCAATCTTCGAGGCCTCACGAGTACCTACTCGAATGTTGATAAAATCTCTGATAAGAGAAATTCCTATCGATATTAGAAACGTGATACAAAAACAAATATAATTAGAAACACATAACGAATATCATTGACAATTAGTCACATCAAACGACATTTAAAAATGTTCTATTTACGAAATCTAAAACTTTTACTCGCACTTCACATTTGATATTAACACTATTGAAAAATATTTTACACAAAAACACGACTGCCTTTTAAAAACTGCACGAAAACAAAGGAATATGGCGCGAAAAACACATTCTTATTTTGAATTTTGTTTTTCTTTTATCACGAAACACGACAAGGTCTTTTTTTAGTTTCACTTCAAATAACTATTGGCACAGACACGTTTATTTTTACTCCAAATATTTTAGTTATTTTTAAAGACGTTTTCATTTATCAATTAAGGGTTATTTATTTTTAAAAACGTTTAATTTTATCGTACTGGCGATAATATGCGCGACGCGACATTGTCAGCTCGGATATTAGTAGAATTCTATATTTAAATTATTTTCGCTTATTGCTCTAGGTATGTTCTATAATGGTGACAAAAAATTGAGGACTTGAATTCTTGATTAAATAATGCAAAGAAGCAATTACTTTTAACACTCAGTGTTGAACCAGTTGAACTAATTCAATGTTCAGTTATTATCCAATAAAATGACCGTGAAATATATTTTTAGCCATTTGAAACTGTGTAAACAGTGAAGCAGGTGAAAAGCATCCGATCGTGCCTAACTGTGAAACGTTTTGACTTGTTTGAGTTTATTTAATGTTATTTTATTTTGGCAATAAAGTGATTAAGTCTTAGTCTTAGTCTTTTAGATTTACTACATGTTTTATTTTATATATTTTTTACGATGTTTACAAAGATTATTTCATATTTGCGGTCTATGTAGAACAAATAAATATGATTCCGTCATCTTGGCACAACGCGTGTCATTTGGAACGCGAAACACTTTTGGCGGGAAAATTATAGACTCATCAACCTGTGACGTAACAAGATCGAGATTTACTGTTGTGCTGAAATTAACTTTATTTCTCATCCAATAAGGACGAGTTTCATTGCACGGCTGTAAATTCCACGTGCAATACTACTGACATGATTTTCTCTGTTGAGCGTTTAACAAGGATGAAGTAGCGACATCTGTTTTAGCGAATTTAAAACTTTTCTCGTGATTGTTTTAATTGTTTTTAAATCAAGGTCAATCAATCTTTTAAATTGATCGGAGATTATTGTTTTCACTTATTGGAAGATATACAACCTACTCTTTTGTACAATAATATTAATTCATAATACTAGGAAGTAAATATATATCCCGGAGTATACAGCAACATTGCATGCAGTACCTAGTAAGTTTATGACAATAAAAGGAATTCAGACAAAAGTTAAGCCCAACTGTGGGATTATGAGCCTAGCCGTTCAGTACCTTAATGTAGAAATTAACGCCTACTCAATATGGCTGGGCAGACACGATTAAACACAACAAAAAATAAAACATGTTAGGTAGGCGCCAAGCGCTTCTTACATTTAAACTGCTATTCAGAAAACAAGTTGTTTATCGCTCATAAAGTAAAAGTTTCCTAACATAATATATTATTTTATTCACGAACAAACATCTATTGACGATATAGGTAAACGTTGCAAAAAAACTTTCCTACCAGGTAAGGTTGCAGCTGTGCGGTTAATCCGCCAATATTAAACCTCTGTGAAAAGTCTCTTATTTCAGTATCTTGATAATTTTTATTATAATACCTACTTATTACGCATAAATAATTATTTTCCGAAATAAACCTTACTTTGTCAAAATTAAATACGAAATAAAAGAAACAGATGACATTTTAGACAATAAATTAGCGTCAGCAAAAGCGTACGTTTTATTATTTGAGTCGTAAAAGTTCTATCTGTCGCGGCTTACACATTGTATTTTTGATACATTTTTAATGAGGTATGCAAATAAAAATTTTCATGAGCTATAGTTAACATGACCATGGCAAATACCACCCACTTCACTGGAAAAAATGAGACTAGTTGTAGCCTGTGGCTTTACTCGCATATTTGGTAAACTACCGCATATCCCATACCGCGAACAAAACTACTACAATAGTCAACGTTTTCCGTCATGTTGGCCAATCTCAACGGATTAACTATCGACGCTGGAAATATGATAGTGCAGTCTGTCTTTCATTATCATAGTCATAGTCCGATGAGAGTCCGACGAAAGTCTGACAACCAGTCTTACCAAAGGGCATCGTATTACGCAGTACTAACTGGGTTGTGGAGGTCAGATAGGCAATCGCTCCATGTAAAATACAGATATTCAGCTGCATCCGGTTAGACTGGAGGCCGACCCCAACATAGTTTTTTTTAAATTTATTTATTTATTCAGTAGTACACATACATTTTATTCATTTAAGTTGATGCCAGCATAAACTCATTAGCGTTTTACCAAAACCTGTTGGGTAAAGGCTGAGTAGATAGTGAGTCCGATGGCAGTGTGTACGTAAGTGTACGTAACACAAAATAAAAAATATAAAAATGGAAAACATTTTCATTTTTTTTTTCATGGGCCTACATGGGTATGGGTACTTATAAACAAACGTCGAGAAAAGGTGCAAGGTTCTGGTTGGACGTTACCTATGGAGAAGAACCGGCAAGTTGTTGCTCCGTGGTGGACACAGGTGTACTGTCTTTTCCCTCACTCTCATAGTCCGATGGGATGGCAATCTGACACGAGGGAGATAAGGCACAAGATGACATGATCGACAGATAACGTGCCTTCCGAGGTACGGGGAATCATAGCGACAACTTCTAAACCCATTTGAATACTCAACATCGCATTTAGAAGTTTTTTGTTTATCATCATCAGCCTTCAGCAGTCCACTGCTGGACATAGGCCTCTTCAATCGCACGCCACTCGACTCGATTCTCGGCAACTCACATCCAGTTGCTACCAGCCACCCTGCGAAGATCGTCACTCCACCGAGCCTGAGGGCGTCCCAACTTACGCTTGCCGATTCACGGTCTCCACTCAAGAACACGTCTACTCCAACGGTCATTGGTTCTACGGCTAATATGGCCGGCCCAGCTTACTTATTCTGTTTTTGCTCAGAAAATCATAAACATCTAAACAGTTTCATTTCATTGTTAGTAAGCAAGATGACATTCACCAACTAATCGTAAAAGATGATCATCAACTTTACGTTCAAAAATGTGGAATTTGAATGAAAGACACTTTTTAGTGTCTCGAAGCAACAGCTGTTGGGTAATTTCAAATGCGTTGTTGTCCATAAAAACAAATTCTAGACGGGGTCGCGGTAGACCGAAGAGAAGATGGTGGGACGTCTTGGATGATGTCCTCGCGAATTGGCGAGAAGAAGCACACCATCGTGAGAAGTGGAAGGAATGGGGGGAGGCCTTTGCTCAGGAGTGGGACAATACGGGCTAACAAAAAAAAAAAAACCGAAACTTACGTCGACGTCGTAAGCATGTAATGCTGCAAGATGTTGTGAACAGTTAACTGTAGAAGTCTCTACACTAGAGAATCCCATATCCTCTGGTCTTAGGCCCGGATTCACCAAAACGGAGACCAACGGAGCGGAGAGGAGACGTGCGGAAACCGACCAACCACACTGGTTGAAATCTACATCGCGTCTCTCATCTCTGCTGTGATTGGTCGAATCTTGCACTCATGCTGCAAGATATTTATGAACAGTTAACTGTGGAAGTATGTATTAGAAGAGAATCCCATAGCCTCTGGTCTTAGGCCCGGCCTTAACCAAAGCGGAGGCGATCGGTGCGGGAGACGGGACGTGCGGAAACCGACCAACCACATTAGCTAAATTTACATCGCGATTCTCGTCTCTCCTGTGATTGGTCGAATATTGCACATCTGTCCACTTCGCTCGTGTCTGCTGTGGTGGCTCCGGGCCTTGTCTCCATGTAATGGGAGCCTTTTAAAGCATTTCTATCGAAAACAAAAGAAGGTCCGACCACTTTAGTGTACTGTGTAATCGAATTACCGAAACACGATATTAATCACCCTAGTGTAGTAGGTACACGACGCTACGACACTTGTTTTTCTGAATGAGATTGAGAGGTTTGTCGCATGGCGCCCTTATCATCATCCTCTGCCTAGCCTTTTCTTAACTTTATTGCAGTTAGCTTCCAGTTTAACTGGATGGCAGGTGAACTGAGCTCAACAACCCAGCGATACACCTTTTTTTTTTCGGATGGGAAATCATCAAATGACTCCTTCCACTCTGGGCGGATTGGAAGGGAGTGTCAGACTTTAACTGACTAAAACCCATGCATGTTCCTTCTTTGCCCTTTGTGTTCCGATACCCCTTGATTAAACTAATTGTCGGACTTTCGGACCTCTGACTCCTCGTAATGACTGCAAAAGATCTAGAAATGACCGCTGGAACCAACGACTTAAAGGGCTTTCACCCCTCTACTTTGCCCATCTACGCACCGACCTCGGCAAGCGTAGCTTACCTTAGGTCCACCCTGGCTATTACTATATTTCTCTCTAGTTTTGTGTGGGCGAACATCGCTCATGTAAAACGCCCTGAAATAACAGTGTTGAAGTATATACGACCACCGGGCCCTATTTCATAAATATTGCGGAAGAACAAAATATTTTCTCAACGAAGTATTTTTGGTGTTACACCTGGCCAAGTTATTTATAGCTTTCAATTGCCCTTCATTAAATGTGGATGAATTTTGATATCAAAATATTTTCTACAATTTAACAACTAAGTTCCACCAAGGTGTTCATCACTTCCACCTAAAAAGTAATCCTTCGTTGTCATAACAAAAACGCCATTTTAGATGGGAAAAAAAATATTTGAAAATAAAACGACGATTTTTTTAATCTAAAACTTTTGACAACAATCTGACATTGACAGCTGTCAATGTCAGATTGTTCAAAAATCGCCTTTACTGGTATGAACACATGTACATGAAGTAGCTACTTCATGTCATACCAGTAAATGCGATTTTTACAGTACAAAGTCATCAAGCAGTCGTCATTCAATACCAATTTTCGCAGATATGAGACCTAGCTAGATCGATTTTTGGCCACCGCAAACCCCTATATTGCAACTTTCATCGAAATCGTTAGAGCCGTTTTCGAGAACGTGATTACAAATATAAAAATATTGAAATATTAAAAATGTGCTTTTACTATACCTGCGAGTCTGCGACCCTAGGTTTGCACTTTGGAATTTAAAGTTCACAAAACTTTTTTATCTTTTGAATGAAAATATCATGATTCAAATTTTATCTCGCAGAATAGCCACTAAAATATTAATTTGCTAAATTTATTTATACATAACAACAATAATTTTAACCTTCCGTTTTACTTTAAAAAAATTAAACCAATTTGACATTTACGATGTCTACCAAAACTATGGCAGTGAGAGAGTCATAAAATAGTTGTCAATTTATTTATAAAAATAATATTTAAAATTAAAATTGCATCCATAAACTACATTTTTAATGGAATTAATGACGTCACCCGAACTTTTAAAACGGTTGGACAGTTTTTGCACTATACAGGTTGATTAAAGAAGGTCAAAATGGATACAATATCAGAATAATACTGATTTAAAGTCTCTAGACTACCGATTAACGAAACTGCCGGGTATTCGCGAAGGTTATCATTATTTTCATAATCTTGCTTTTCATCCCAATTTTGAAGGGTATGGGTAAATTAGACACTTTTACAGCAGTAATCTAATTTATTTGATATGTTTTTGATTCAACAATGCAATCCGTGCTAGCGGCGCGACACAACAACAAAACTTACAAATTACATAGTTAGAGGGCACTGCTCGCGCGCTTCGTCACAGCTTAACAATTTGGTGTCGGCGCAACATTTTTTCTTCTTCCATACTCCTATATTAGTCGTCATCTCAGTAGTCAGTAGGCTGATTATGCAGTAGTCTCCATTCTATTCATATCATCCTTCTCACAGTCCATTAATTGTTTCTTTGATCTTCCTCTACCCTTACAGCCATCCAAATTTGTACTCAAAACTTTCCTTACCACATTGTCCTCCGCATGATTCAAATCACGTGACAATCGCTTACCACACAACTTTTCAAACATTGGCGCCACTTTCACACTTCCTCTAATTATACTCATTTCTTCGGAGATTATATTGACGTCGTTGGTTGTATGAAAGGTCAGCAATTGATTCAACAGGTAACCAAAAGTATATGAAAACGGAATACCTCTGCTAGGCGTTTTAAGTTGTCTAAAGAGGCCATCCATACGTTTGAACGCTGTCCGTTCAAATATTAGCGTTAACTTTTAAAACCCCGTAACGACAAGCAAAACTCCTACATAATAATTTTAGCTTAGTTGCCAGAGTCAACAATAATAGTTACTATTTAGCAACGTTTACAGTATCTTGTTAAGTAAGATGATTATGGCAATTTTCATTAAACCCCGCTGCAGCGCTGCTATCCTGATTACTGCTATGACCTTCTGTGTTTTGCCTACGATATGGCACTAGGGAAATAATATAACGCTAGCCCATAATGAAAGACAAATGTTATAATAACACTTATTGGCACGTGTTTTCTTTAGTTTATTTGTGAAAACCAGTAGTAGAAATATCACTGAAAAAACATTGGATTAGAAAATGCACGGTATTCCGTATTCTTTTACGTGTTTAGTATTATTGGACCCCATTTATTTATGAATAGAACGTGTTAGTTGTTGCCTGAAATGTCTTTTCCTGTATCCATTGATCGAAATTATATCATTTTAGATTTCATTTTGACTGTTAACATTCATTGCGCCGTGTGCCTGTCAAACCTGACGACTTGACAGCTGTCAACAACGCAATGAATATCTTTGAACTGTCAAAGTCGAAACTACTGCGACTCGCGCGTACAATTGTATGTGGGCATTTTCACTAAAACTTGCACCCTTCACTTTTACGCTGTCCCACGTTTTCGAAGTTGTATTGTGTTTTAATATGAAAGTGTATAGTTTTTATTTTTTAATGAATCGATCCCAAATGTATTAAATTTGTTTTTGATCAACAATAGTTCTGTATATATACTTAATTAATTTAATTATGAATAATTCGAATACTAAAAGAAGCCATTTTTTACTTGTCCCAGTGCTTAACCACTTTGAGTAAACCTAAATTACCGGAAATTTTCGTACAAAAACGTTGTCAAATTTTTGTTCTAAATATAGTAGATTCCTTTTTCCAACTCACTAATTAAAAATTAATAGTAAAGCCCTAATATTACAGGCGTAAATTACATTTTTGTAAAGGACCTCAAAACTCGATCCGACCGGACATGTCAGCACAGTGACGGTCCAAATGCAAGTATTTTTTCTACTAAACTCGTTATAATTCTAAAAACTTGCAACACTACCCACTAAGGATCATCCACAATTTTTAAAACCTGTCAGTTTGCTAAATTCGTGAAATAAAGAGGGTGTTTTGTTGGTGTTGGTGGTTGGTCGCAATTTGGTAAGTCATGTTTGAAGCCTTTTTTCTTATTACGTATTTGTGTCACAGTATTGAACTACTTTCCATTGATTTTTGGTTTTATTCAAGAAACGGTTTTATTAGTAATTTTAGAAAAATATAATTTTATTTGGTGCGAAAGGATTTTTTTTTGCGTTTAACTTGGATAATGTGACAGTCAGTTCAGTGACATTTTGTGTTGTCACATATAGGGCGGACCACTAAAGTCACCAAACTGACTCATAAGGCTGGTTCTACATCATTAATTTTTTTTAAGGTACTTTAAAAAACATCACAATGCCACTAAGTGGTGCTGAAAGAACTCAACGATATAGAGAAAGGCTTAAACAAAATCGTCCTGACGAGTTTGAAAGACAGAAAAAACAGAATTTAGCTAAAGTTAAGTAGAAAAAGAAAAAAGTATCAGAACTCACACCAGAGGAAGCCGAAATTAGACGAGAAATGTGGAGAAAAGAAAAAAGGAAAAGCCGGCAAAAGCAAGGGAAAGCCAAGAAACACGACTTTTCTCAAAATAACATTAGTTCAATACCCGAGCCTAGTAGTGTTACACAACAAGAAAACTTAAAATATAATTTACCAAAAGAAAAATTCATACAAAGTCTGAGAAATAAAAACAAATTCCTTGTAAATAAATACAGAAATTACACAAGACAAACATGACTTTTATTTCTAATTTGTATATCATGTAGTCTCGACCTAAGAATTTTAGATGTGTCAATTTGGTTACAGTCCCAATTTTCACGTGGTTTGTTTTACTGATTTAATAATTTTGTTTAATGCTTACATAATATATTTTTTTCTTATAATGTTTCAAATACTTTAAGACAGAATATACAAATTATAAATTTAAAAACAGGCTGTTAAACACTAAATTAAAAAGAAAATAATGATCGCAATGGAATCACTTGTCACAAAACCGAATTTAAAAATTAATTTTAAGAAATTTTAAACCATTTCTATATTACCATGTATTTTTTTTTATGATAAATTCAAGTATTTGAAACTAATTAAAGGTGAAAAACGTCATAATTCCCTTTATTTTAATTATTATAACCGTTTTTCAATGTCACCAAACTGACCATTATTTTGCTATAGTGTCCACTTAAAAATTGTTTTTTACATAGAAATTAAGCTATTTGTCAGAAATAAAGTGTAATTTTCAGTTTGTAATAGTAACAAAAATATAGTGAAAACCTCAATCAACTCAAAAACACACTTGTAAAAAATCTCCTCAGTTTTCAGACGGGTGCATTTTTAAGTAAAAATGCCCATGTACGAGGTGCGTAGGTACTCCACAACGAAATTAGACTAATTACCACTAATTTATTAGTTAATCCAGCCCTGAAAACACAAGGAACGTGACTATCGTACGGTTATACCGACAGCTACCTAATAATTCTTTGACAGTTTAAAAGAAAAAAAAAAGTGTCTTTAACACCGTGTAAATTATGGTTTTGAGAGCTAATAACGTGTTAATACGGCCGATGTATAGACATAACATAGGAAACAAAACATGACAACTCTAAGAAAATTAAATAAAATAGTCCACCGGACGTTTTCCGTCAGCCGCGGTGACGGGTTAACCGACAACATAAAATAAAATAAAAATTGTGTATCAAATATATTTATTGGAGCTATAAACACCTGTGAAATAAATATTATTTGAATACGAAGATCACTCTATCTCTTCGTGAGCTCTTTCGGAATTAATCGGTTTTCGTTTAAAAAGTTTTGACTTTTTTAAACAGATAAATGGCGATACTTAGATGAAATAATAATTTAGGCTTTGGACCCGAGGATCTCGATTTTCAAAGAAAAACGAACGTACGGATGAAGTCTATGTGAAAAACCTTCACACAAAATCAAACTCAAAGCATTTATTTCAATTATACCATCACAGGCACTTTTGAATGTCAAAAAAAAAACAAAAAAAGGCGAAGCTACAGTCACAGTCACAAGACATTATAACTTGAAAAAGTACTGTAGTTGCACATTCCAATACGTAGACCTCTACAGAGAATAATACACTGTGTGTATCGATCACAGGTCATCAATTTGTTCGCTGCAACGGGATGATATTTCGTAGACATTCGAGGACGAAAAATAAATGTTAAATTCGATTTCTACTTGGCCTAAACAACTCAAAGTTCTGAATGAAACAAGAAGCCACTTAAAAAGTAATAGGTATTAAGATTTAAGTAACGAAGCCGGCCAAGTATTAAAATATTAATGTCGATGTCAAAACTCACGTTTCGTAAGTCTCAACAAAAATCAACGAAGGAAACTCAACGAGACGTGAAACAAACATCTTCTGGGCAACCGTTTCTTATTTTTATAATGGACCCGTCAAATGTCAAATCTGTTTTTTCTAAAGTCAACGAACCAAGCGAAATACGAAAGCGTTCCTGACAAAATCAAAATTCAATGCGAATAACAAAAACAAAAAAGAAACGAAAAAATACGGTTCTCACAAACAACATTCGATAATCCAATCACAGCCGATTACGCGAGCTGTATCGCGGAAACGCGGGTTAGAGGGAGACAACCAATAGACAAATTCTGAAGTTAAACAGAGACAGATGTCAAAGTTTCCCGCGATAAGGTTTGCTTTTATTTTATGAGGCAGTATGTTACTTTGGCTAGTTTGTTTTGGTAGGGTTTTGTTCGTAAAATAAGGTAATGATCATTTATGGAGTACTTATTGTGAATAGCTGAATACTATTGCTTATACCTACGTGCTTCTTTTATGAAAAATATTTTAGTAGTGTTTATGTCTGAAAAACCAGTCTCTGATACTTAAACAGCAGAGAATCGAAATAATTCAACAATTTTATAACATAACACGCCTGTAACCCCCGAAGGATTAGGCAGAGGTGTACCTAGTACACCCACATTACGCCAGTTATATTTAAGTTCCTTGTAATAGGGGGCGAGCCTATTGCCATCAACCGGGTACAAGATGGGAAAAGCCCAATAACAATTTGTCCGACCCGGGGATCGAACCCAGGACCTCATGCTCAGCTGCGCTTGCGACGACTAGACCGACGAGGCAGTGTAGAAGTAAGAATCTACTCCACCATCAGCCTATATGCTTATTTCTCCTACTGCTGGCAATTTTACTGTATGTTCATAGCTTGGACACAGGCTTCCTCTCAATGAGAGGGATTGGGCTGTAATTCATCAATATTCCACAAGTTTATTGTTTCTGATATTTGGTCGAAGAATATTCCAGCTCTCCTACGATGTTTTTCTTCACTGTGTTGAGAGTCATCATCATCTGCCTAGCCTTTTCCCTTTTTTTTGTGGGGGTCGACTTCCAGTCTCACCGGATACAGCTGAATACCAGTATTTTGCATGGATCGACTGCCTATCTAACCCCCACAACCCAGTTAGTACTAGGTAAAACGATACCCCTTGGTAAGACTGATTGTCAGACTTTCAGGTCACTGACTACATATAACGACTGTCAAAGTTGTAGATCACAAATGACAGCCAGGACCAACAGCTTAACGTGCTTTCCGAGACACGGAGGAAACTCGGTATATAATAGGTGGTCAATCATCCACGGACCAAGCTCGGGTTAACCTGAAGATAGACCCGATAGGCTGTTATTATTTAACCACTGTGTTGAGAGTAGTGGTGATCTTTCTTTATCGTGTGGTTAGTGCCTAACCTGGTGTGAGTTTTTATTCCGCCCATGGGCCTCGACTTGGCTTTACATGCCGTCAAGAAATATCTCTCAGGCATGCTGGTTTCCTCACGATGGTTTCCTTCATCGAAGCAAGTGATAATTATACAATAAGCACATGAATCTGAAAAATCAGAGGTGCGTGCCATGTGTTGGAACTCGAGACCTATGACTTGGCAGTTGGACGGTCACACCACTAGTCTATCACTGCTGTTAGTGTCTGTATAGTGGTGATGAAATACATAAATCACCTACACAAAATAAAGTGAAGTCTTCCTGGGTTTGAACCTACAACTCTTCGGTGGTCCCAAAATACTACTCAAAAATAATTATTGCATTTAAAGGTGGAATCCGGGACCGCAGTCCCGGTGCCAAAAGCTCCATGACCCCATTAGGCCACGACTGATCACAAAATATTAAAAGAGTCTGCATTTAAAAAAAAAATATTATGGTACTTACCAGATTGATGGTAACAATCAGCTCATACTGCTGATGCTTGTGGCCTTTCTTCTTTTTGCCCTGAGGAGTTTTGACTGCCGCTGCTGCCGCAGCCTGCTTTGGAGGCGCGGTCTTCGCTGCCCCTTTCTGCGCTGATGGTTTCACCGGGGTTTTTGGGCCACCTTTTAAAAACAGAGAAGATTTCATTATTATTGCATTAGACACTAAAATGTTCAATCACTCACGCTCATCTAAACTGCGATTAAGATACAGGGGGGTTACTACGACGTCTTAAAGCAGGAGTAATTCCAGTGCGGGAAAGAGACAGAGCTATACAGGTCGTCTAGCGGCATCTCTTTCTCACACTGGAATTACTCCTGCTTTAAGACGACATAGTAACCCCCCTGGTATCTTAATCGCAGTTTAATGTATCTAAACTGCGTTTAGATGTGTGAATCGTTAATGGCGGCACTGACAGCAATTTCATCATTGTTTCAGAACATTGGCGCTGACAGCCCTTGGACGTGTTTTAGCTGTGCTGATCACGTTCAGCTCCATTGGTGTTTGCCCTTAGTGATGGTATGACATGCAATATCGATTTAACTTTTTTTGCCAGTAACGTTTATTTAACAAAGCATGTTGATTTTTACGACAACATTCAAGCATCTCAGCATTTATTGTGGGACTCATTTGGTGTTCCATGTTCAAAAGAATTTGTACAGAATTTTATACTTTAATAACTTTAGGCATGTTTTTATAATTATACCTACGTTTTATGTTCCCAATTACAACTTATATTCCTAGAATCGCATATCAAGCTACATTTAAAAGGGTTAATCTAAAAGAAAGAAAAAAGTTTACTTGACGTCAGTTTATCTAGCATAAAGAATAAATAAAAGATACAAAATAAAAAATAATTGACGAATTAAAAAAAAGAAAATACATAGTAGGTATACTATGTATTTTCTTTTTTTTAATTCGTGCTGTGTGCACTAATAATAATCTGGAATATTCCATAGGTACCTTTCTGACACGGCGCCGTTGATTTCTGCCCAGCTGCGTTCTTCTGATTTACATGGCCACCCCCATCGGCTGGCTTGTTCCGAGCCTGCAAACAAGAAGATAAAAACCAACATTAAATGCTGTATGACAGTACAGAACAGTAAGAGACTGTAAACGATCGGCATCATACAACTTTGATCCTTATATCCTATAACAAAGCCTTTAAATCACTACAATGGTTACCAAAATATTGTAACGAGCAATGTCGGCTTCTATGGCAATTTGAATGATTGACTTTTCACTCTACTGCGAAAGAGATACGACTTAATTTTCTATGGTTTCAATCGGGCTGAAAATGACTAAATAAAGTTTCCGTAATGGGGCTTCAAGCGTTTTACAGAAGTTTCGGGTCTCAGCGTAACTGGAAATAAAATAATTGTAAAAGCATTAGTACGTATGTAATTATGATAGTATTAAAAGCATGTACATGTACATGTACATGTGTAGCATGTATGTGTGAGAACATTGTTTAATTTAAATTTTTGTATGAATGAGACATTATGATGAAGACTTTGTGATTATTAAAATGTATTATTGAATTAATCCAAGTTTAACGGGTAAGCATGACTATGTAACTATGTTAAATTTTCCATGGTTAATAGTTAAGAACTGCGAAAAATTTTGCATAAAAAATTACGAATTCTACTTCCTACTAATATTAAAAATGTTAATGTTTGTGAGAATGGATGGATGGATGTTTGTTACTCTTTCACGCAAAAACTACTGAACGGATTTGGATGAAATTTAGCACACAGATAGTTTATAACCTAACCTTTTTATCCCGGAAGTATGATCCCGTAGAACAATTATCAAACTCCACGCGAGCGAAGCCGCGGGCATAGGATAGTACTTTACAAACACTAAAAAATTGTTTTATTCATTCACTATTTCTAAAAATAATATTTACCTAAGCACACGAAATTCGTTGACATAGTGTAACCGACAGTGTAGCCCTTGTCAAGCCAGTGTTACCACACTCGGTGACGGATGAGCTTCCTGCGACAGCTGTCCGGAAGCAGCCGACAAGTGTATCTTTTCGAGCTGGCAACACTGACGGCTAACGATGTTTTCATGAATTTCTGGGTAGTATGTAACAGGTTTTATGTTGGTTAACACGTCCGGTAAGATAGGATAGACTAGGTGGTTTAATAGGCCAGCCTATACAGGGTACTCAATGGTTTAACATTTTTCGAAAACTTTTCTTATTTTATGACAGATACAACCGCTTTATGGCTGGTGGAAAAATGAACGATGCGTAGTTTTGTGACAGCCCATATTAATTTAACACGATCGTTCACTTTCCTTCCTCTCTCTTGCACGTTTTCTATAGGAAATTGAGAGTGCATCTCTGTGATTTTATGCATGCCTGGTACCTTTGAGTACATTTTAATGACTTTTCTTAATTAATGGCAGATACAACCACTTTACTGGTGGAAAAATGAACGATGCGTAGGTTAGGTAAAGGGTATGATCATCAACGGATATAATTTTACTATGAGAGTTTTGCTATTTTAATTAATAATAGTCAGATTAAGAATACTTCGTCTGACTACTAATAAAAAATCGAGATTTAGGTGAGCATTTTTCAAACAAATTCCTGTCGCACATAGCTGGCGCATGACAACTTTTTGAACATGTCACATTTTCATGATACTTTGTACTAGCTTATGCCTTTGTCCCACGGGATCATACAACCGGTATACAAAATATCTTATACATGTTAATCCAGGATGAAATTTAGCAAACTATCCGTTTGCTAAATTTCATCCAAATCCATTTAGCAGTTTTTGCATGAAAGAGTAACAAACATCCAACCATCCATCCTCGCAAACGTTCGTATCTATATTATTTTTTTATATTATATTATAAACAGTAGTTCGAAAAATAAAAAGAAGCAAGTAAAAATTAACTCTAGCCTGCTTAAAATTTTCACTCCTTGTTTGTAAATTTAAAACGGCGCACTTTAGTAGCATAAGTTTCATATTTAAAAAAAATAAATAAACTACTAAAATCTTTTTACTTACTTACAAATAAAATGACGCAAAGAAATTTCCAGAATGGCGTCGAAACTTTCTGCACTAAAGGTCTAATTAAAAATAATTTCTCTTCCTTTAAAGTCGTGAAAAATTCAAACAAATGGACGTCGTTAGGGATGAACTTAAAACCGGACGATTCTTATTTAAACTTTTTACTCGAATTAAATATGATGGGAATCGGTTTTGTGCCCGGTTGAAGGCAAAAAAAAAACATTACTGGCAAAATATGGGAGTACTTTAGATATAAAATAAAATAAATAAAATTCATTTAATTCAGATAACATGATCCATACAGTGAAATTAAAAAAATAAAATAAATTATCACAAATATAAAAAATTCAAAAATAAAGTACCATCAATTATTAAAATCAAGCATCTCCTCTGCATAACCCTTCGGGGATGACAGTCGTGATATTTTGTTATATTATGGAAATAAGAAATTTCAGTTTTAAACAGTATTTTTCGTTTTGATCAAGGAGGAGCGCGACGAGAGCGCGGTGTCGGTACGTCAATTTTTGAATAACAAAAAGGCAAAATATAGCATTGTAGATAAATTGTCTGCAACAAACACAATCAGTATCATCCATAGATATGAATAAATTCTTAAAATTATGAAAATATTATATGAGAAAAAAAAAGAGAATGAATGAATTTAAAGAAAAAAAAATAACTATGTATTTCCGTCACGTTTACACGACGCTCTCGCGCTAGGGCTTCTGGTTGGCCGGTAATTTCGCTTAAGTCTTTGTTTGTATTGGTCGTAAAATTTTGCTGGGACATGGTAATCTCTAGCAGTAAGACTTAAATTGGTATACTTGATGTAATCAGACGTTTGTAATGACGCCCTGGAAAATATCGATGAAAGTAGGTACGTATACCTGAAAATTCAAAAACATGTGCCTATTTAAAAAAGCAGGATCTTATGCTAGTTCTCTATTGAAGTTCAAACGTAGATTCTATCTCTATGGAGAAGAATGAGCAAGAAAATCCATAAAATAAAAGTTGGTTCGTAAAAAAAACTTACCTTCTTGAACGAGTGCTTTTTTAGCACACTGTCATACTGCCCTATTTATTTCAGATAAATGAGACGCAACCTTCACGAAAAAATCCAGAAAATTAGAAATCCACGTGTAACTTAGCTGTTGACTTCCTTATTATAACCTCATAAAATTAAAAATGTCACAATCATATTTCCCGTACCCGAAAAACTGGCTATTATTACTTTTTAGGGTTCCGCACCCAAAAGATGCCATCGGACCTTATTTTTAAGGCTTTACTATCTGTCCATCTGTCTGTCACAGGGCTGAGTCTCTTGAACCGTATTGATATGAAATGATATTTAATTTCGTAAGAAGGTTTTTAAAACACTTTTACAAGCATTTTTTTTTAAACTACTTAAGGATTATTACTATTCGCTCTTTACCAACCAATTACAAAAAATAAAGTAAAAAATTAAAGGGATCTTCATAAAAGAAAAGTGTTTTATAATAAACTGTGTAAAAAGAAATGTAGTGTCAGACATTGTACGGTGATGTGGAACCCTTCGTGTGCGAGTCCAACTCGCATTTGGCCGATTTTTTTATAAAAAAGTCGTATACCATTTAATTTGTGGTGTCATAAACGTTCGTCGACAATAGTTTGTAGGCGAGACAAGCCTACTCGAAACTAACTATAAAACTTCAGCAAAAAGTATAAATCTGGACGCAGTGACTTTGTCCCAGCGGTGACGATGTAATATTATTTATTCAAGGTGTGCTGGAACAATATTTTACAGATATACAGAAAATTTTGTTTTTCATTTTTGTTTTAGAGTCGGTTATAAAAGCTAGAAGTTTGGATCATCTGGTATATATTTACTGTGCTGAATTATTTTTAATTTTAGGAAAAAAAACATTGTTTCGTGTTCTCGTCTCTCATAAATAATAAAAACATTTTGTTTAAATTGCAAACTCTTTTGTTCTACCCCATTTAAAACTTCCATCTACAAATTACACGAACGTTGTTAATTCTAAGGATCATAAAATCCCAAGGGATGAAAATTTCGGATATGCTAATGAATGTTACACAGCCAAGTCAAACGATTCCGAACTGAGCATCGAGGGATCACGGGTAGACAGTCAAGTCTATGCATAAATTAAACGGCTTACATGAAGCCTGTCACCCTTATCATTATAGCAATGATTTAAACCGCTTATGAGCTGAATACGAAAGTTATAGGATTATGCTGGGTAAAGATGTACTTTGTCGTAATTATTACGTAAGGTTGAATTATTACCATTGATTTGGTCTGTTGTTATAAGTTTTCTTTATTATGATGGCTAAATCTACTACATAATAATTACGGATGATATAATGGTGGTTACTGTGGGTGTGTGGGTCGATACCATTAAATTGGTGGTTACTGCTTAGTAACGAATAAGGCAAAATTATTAGGAGAGCTAAATATTAATATAAATAAATACTTTTTCAAATTATAAATTACGATGAAATATAAAATTATATAATACTGAATTATAACCGGAAAATTCATCTGGTTCCACAATTTTTCCAGTTTTGTATCGTATTTTCTCTCCGTACAATAAAGTAAAACTCTGATCTTCTCAGAAACATTCTCAAGTGTTATTTTCAGGGAATCGCGTAATTCTCAAGGGGTATTGGCTTATGGACCGTTGTAAAAGCGATGATTGGCTTGCTTGCCTTTTATTCCCGCGAAGATTCTTCCTAAATCCCTGTTGTGATAACGGCCATTCATCTTCTTTCAAAATGGTATTTATTCCTTGGATTTTTTGTCGTCAAGAGGGTTAATTTAACGCTACCATTTCTTTGTCATTTTTCCCTGTGATTTTAAAGAAAGTGTTTGTTTTTCTTTTCATAAATCTATTTGGGATTGCGATTTTAATCTTGGTATTCCGGGAACGGGTAAGACGGTAAATTATGACATTAATTATGCAAAACTGCAAATGTAGCAAAGAAAAATCTGTTTAAATCCCAAGAAAAATATTGCAAGTGCAACTTGATTTATACATCTAATTTCAGCACAATGGATATTACAACAGAAAGTTGTTGTAGGTTTAATGTTTAAGTATGTTTCGTTATGTTTAAACATAGGTGGAGTCCTTTTTACCTCTAATATTGCCTGACTGCCTCGTTGGTCTAGTGGTCTCAAGCGTGACTGACGAGCATGAGATCCTGGATTCGATTCCCACGTCGAGTAAAGTATTAATAGGTTTTTCCACCAGGAATTTTTCATTAGCAGCCAGGGAGTCTGGATCTGTGCCCGGTTAATGGCAATAGGTTCACCCCCTATTACATGGGACTTATGCGTAACTGGAGAAATATGGGAGTACTCAATGGGTACACCTCTGCTTAACGCTTCGGGGATACAGGCGTGATGTTATGTGTATGTATAATATTGCTTCACTGTTAAAATCACAGTGAACACTATTTTCTGACAAAGGTAAAATAATTGTGGATGGACTGTGCCTGCGCTTTTTTTCGTACATACACACAGAAGTGAAAAATATAGTACAAAAATTAAAAAGGCGTTTGTTACATACCCATGTCATTGAACCCTTTTGTAAAAGTTTAGATAGAAGTAACATAAGAAATTACTGGATAATGAGTTCATTCTGTTTTAATTAAGAGTCGCTCCTAATTGTGGGAGTTAGACGACGACTTGGGACTGTATTAAAAACATATTTTTCCATGCCCGTCAGTTTTTATTTTCGTTAAGAGCCCTTCACTTGAAAAAAAGTACCTCGTAAATATTTTTAGCAAATGCAATTTTGCGCTTGATGAAATTTTTATGAATATTCAAATGCTACTAATGGCAACTTTATAAGTCATGAAAGCGTTATTTGAATGAATATTTCTTTTAAAGCATTTCTTTAACGTTGATAAAGCCACATTGTTATGGTCCCAGTATAGCTAAAAGATACAAAATACTAGAATGTTTCTTAAAATGTTGACATACTAATATCTTTATTTTTAATTCTCTCAATTGCAAAAATAGTAGACAATTCAACGTAAAAATGAAAATCATCACACTTGATAAATAAATCACAAACGAAAACCTAATTAAAATAATAGTAATAAAAAATAGGCCACAAGATGAAACGAAACAATAAATTACGTAAAATAAAATTCTAGATTTATTCAATAATAATGTGAGAACATAAATATTTAGGTAAATGGTGTCTAGTTTTTTTACTTACGCAATTATTCTTCCAACAGTGTGGCTGTGTTTTAAAGATATTTATGTCGAGAATTCCGACAATATTTGTAGTTATTATTTGAAAAATACTACACACGTATCTATTATAAAAACACAACTTCAATTTTTCAGCAGAAATGCATTATGTTTAGCGCGAATGTTATGTTTTTATCTGAGGTATAACACTTTGTGAAAAGACTTGGCGACGATAACACAGGTGTGATTTTTCATTCACTACATCGAACACATTGTCACTTCCCATCTAATTGCATTAAATTACTTGTTAGTAGGTCTCTATAACAGCATTGATTTTATTGCTTTATTTCCATACATAATTTTACTTTAACTCGGCATTTTCTTTACTATTTAATTTATGATGCAATTTAGACAAAACCAGTACACATCTTACTTTCTGCAAGAGCTTAACATATCATATTAATTTCTTTTACTTAATTTTCACCTATACTAAAGGTTCAAAAATCTATGTAACATACATGTTGACACAAGCACTAGCGAAATAAGTTTTAAAATTTCAATAGCTGTTACTTTATGTAATTTATTATTTCATCACCACTCCTTTCAAAAGCCAGCCAGTAATGGAAACATTAACTCTGATAAAAGATTAATAGCACTGGAATGTAAATACACTAACTGTTATGTTAAAAAAAAACCACTAGTTTGCCGACTGAAAAATGAGCGAACACCTTTTACCAAAAAAAAAAGAGAAAAGTACCTTTCCTCTTTACTTTCCAATCGATAAGAAACAAACTCCACTTCGTCATCGCTCAACAAAATAACAAGCCAACCGTATTAAAATCGTAGTCCTTGCTCAGATTTTCGATTTACCTGGCGTGAAAACGGGAGAAGGAAAGTACCAACAGAATTTAAACATCTAGGGAAATTCTGTCTAAATGGAGGTGTTCACACTCTGTTTTCAGCTGTGAAATGAGAGTGGCAAATACGATTACCTTCGAGTAATCCTATTTTGCTCTTATGGTATTAGGTGCAAATTATATTTTAAGCTTAGGTTGTTTGCTGTAAGTTTTTTTAGGAGAATTTTTAGCATTAAGATTCAGTGGTTGCTTATGTTTTTTTATAGAAATTTGATTATCATGTAAGTGTAATAATTTGACACCGTGTTCGTGTAAAAATACTAGGTACTAAATATATTTTTCTTACAATAAAAATATTGTACCCAAAATACATTCTAGGCCGCCGCTACAAGACCACGTCGACCAAGTAAAATTGTCCCGTACAAGCATTGTGCCCGTAACACCTCGTTTAAATTTCGAACGTGTTTCTAAACGGCCAGTTTAGTGTAAATGCCGCGCGCGCCTTGGCTAGAGCCCGCTTATTTTTGAATTTTTGAATAGTTCCAATAGACATTTAATAATTCCAAAATGGTGTGTGTTTTTTTGTCGAGCCGAGTTTTTCCCTTGTTTTTTTATAAATAGTGTAGTATTTTTTAGTTGTATATTTATTTAGTTTAGTATTTTGTAATATTGAAGTTAATGTATGTAATGCATTACAGAGCCGAAGAAAAGATCAAAGAGATGATGGACAAATCATTAGTAAGTATCTTTTAACTATTTTTGGGTATTCAATGAAATTAGGTGATACCGACTTCTAATTAATTCTAATTACTGCTCAAATATTACTTGTTCAACATTACATCTGAATCATTACAATCTTATATCAAACTGATGCATTTAGTTCAGCCGTTATTGTTTTTGTGTTATTTTATTAATTGGTTTCTTGGGGATTATTAAGCTTTACTTGTTTCATTTTAAAATATTTGACTAAACCACGCTGTTTAAAAAAGTCTTACCATTCCTTGAAAGGAATTACGGCAAAAATATTATAGGTATCAGAAACAACATACAAAGATGCTGCCATAAAAATATTCCATTCAAATTGAAATTTCATTTCTCTGGGAGCATAAAATGCAAAGCTGAACGTTGGAGGTAAATTGCAAAGCCGCTGCTCTCAGCGCCATTTTGTAGATTATTTTGTAGGCTATGAAAACCATGCATACAGCCTTGCTAAGAATAAGACGTTCGAGAATATGACGTGCATAGATTTAGCAATGTGAAGTAGTACTGCTGAGTGGTCCTGAGTTCGATTGCCAGGTTGTGCAAAGTGTTATTGGGTTTTTTCATCAGAAATTTCGTAGTAGCAGTAGACTCCGTGGAGTCTAGATTTGTGCTCGGATGATGGCAATAGGCTCGCTCCCTAGTATATGCTGCTTAATCTTAATATTGAAAATGGAACCTTCAATCGATAACTACAGCGATTGCTGTGTGCGAAGTCTTAATTCGAATTTGAAGTATGTAGCTTAGTGTTTTGTCTCGGTACTTAAGATAACGTTAAGGCCATACTTTCTATAATATTATGAAGCGCACTCCGTGTAAAATGACGCTGTAAAATATTAAAATGCGGTATTACTTTTATTACCAACTACAAATAAAATGAAAAAAAAAGTCAGTACTTATTTAAATTGTTGCTATCATACGTATGTGATTTGGGAACATTTTCAACTCCTATCTGTACACAAAAGTTCAGAAAACTCCTAAAAAAGATCCGAGATAGTAAAAACTTTGCAATTTTATATTATCTTGCAGACAAAAAGTATTTTCCCCCTTCTTTATTTGTCTCCTTTGTAACGTGCAAGCTGTCGTCGGTACAAGTTTCAATATAAATGTACGAAGTAAAATAGTTTGCAGAAACAGTGCCTTTGTCAAAAAGAAAAAAAAAAACTTTTTCTCTCTTGCTTTCTTTTTGTATTATGATCTGAATAGTCTTTTCTCAACTATGTTGGGGTCGGCTTTCAGTCTCACCGAATGTAGCTGAACACCGGAGGCCCTAGCATGAGACTAGAATCGAAAATACAAGTATAGACCGACCGCTTTAATGAGTCCTCCGCCTTGCCCCATCATCATCATTTCAGCCGAAAGAAGTCCACTGCTGGACATAGGCCTCCCCAATTGTCGCCACATTGACCGGTCTCGTGCGAATCGCATCCAGCGGGTCCATCAAAGGCACATTAAGCGTCCACAAAATCCTAACAATATCCCACAGGTTATTTGCTTTAAAATAACCATAACCAACGTAGGTATCACGATACTAATTGAACCAATACGTAATCAAACCTCAGAGTATTCCATTTAAAGTGATACTTTCGCGAGGACTCATTAAAGCGGTCGGTCTATTTGCTATAGCATTTTAGTTAAATTGTTTACAACCAGCACAATCTGTAACAAGTTTTTCAACTGACATGGTCACTGGTCACATAGTAAACATGTTAAATATCCCGTTTTCAGTGTTAACGATACAATCTGTAACATCCTTTGCTATGAATACATTCTTAAAATTGTGAAAACACTACCCACTTAGATCCAGCCTCTCCCTTTGCTGTCCTCCCCCAGCGACGCCCTAAGCCAAGGCTCGTACCCCTCAGGGGTTGCCCTTAGCGTGTAGTCGCTTTATTTGTAAGTTTTTTGCCCTGGCTAAAGGCCTTACACTCGAGGCACCCACAGGATTGTCCGGTAAAGGAGACGACAACCTCCTATGTTGAACTGTGAGATACCATTCACAAAAAAAAGGGAAAATACTACATGTGAAACGGGTATTTTTATGTATCATTACCGTGGCAAAACGCGCGTAGCAAACGGCAAGCGCGACGACGAGTTCGATGAACTCTGTAGCTAGGCAGGAAATGAACAGCTGATTTCACGCGAAAAATTCAGCAATGGATGTTGAAATACTCTAACGAACCCGTTACAGTATTTCAACATCCATTGCTGAATTTTTGATTTTAGCCGTATTATTTACATAAATGGAGTGCTGCGTACAGGGAATGTAATTTTACATTTAAACAAAGGATTAGTAACAAAAAAATATCAAATAGCGAACTAATAGGCCTCTTTTGGATTAGCTCATTCCTTCGTCGACCTCATCTTTGTCCTCAGGACAAGATAGAGGTCAAGAGTAGGCCCAATTAAGATAAAAGCTGAATACCAGTATTTTACATGGAGCGGCTGCCTATTTGACCTCCACAACCCTGTTACTAGGTAAAAAGTTTCTGCTTGCTTAGACAGATTGTCAGACTTTCTCATCTGTTAAAGGTCTTTAAATGGCAGTCAGGACCAATGGCTAAACGTGCTTTCCGAGGCCCTGAAGGGACCCGGTATGTATTAGATGATCACCCATCCACGGACCGAGTTCAGCAAGCACTGCTTGTCCTTGAAGATCGATCCGTGTATCTGTTATTATTTAGCTTCTCACTTTTAGTTCGACAGTGACGGGAATATTGCTTAGATGGAGTACGTGGTAAGTAGGATTATAGGATTTCGGCTTACAATAAATTCTTGATACCAAGTTTTTCTTCCCCAAAATAAATTCCTAAATATAACCTCAAACTTGAGAAAATCATTTAGGAGACAGAAGTAGGTAGATTTTCTTTTTTTACAAAAAAGAAATCTACCTACTTAACAAAGTTAAAAAAACTTGAAGATGATAGAAAAAGCGTCTAATATATAGAGAGGTCCCCTTTCTTTCATTCAAAGATAAAAGATGTCATTTTCTTGGTGATCTTTTATAACATGAGAACAATGATGCGCCGTTGAATGAGACAATATCTTTGCAAGCCTTTTCAAATGACAGCTGTGTTCAACAATGTCGGATTAAAATCTACGTCTTTAGAATGTTAAATTGAAATACCTCTTTGTCCATTGTGAAGAGTAATCTGTGGATTTAAGTGCGGTGCTGTTGCTAATTTGAATGTCTTGGTGTAGACTTTTTCTGTGTAGCTTTTCCAGCCCTTCAAATAAGTTTCCAAAATGGCAACTAAAAAGTTAGTTAGCATCGCAATGTTTTCGTTAATGGTTAGTCTTTTGGTCTATTTTCTTGTGATATTCGCTCGCGGCTAAATAATAACAGCCGCACGGGGTTGATCTTCAAGGTTCAGCCGTGCTTGCTGAGGTTGGTCCGTGGATGGGTGACAATCATGACATACCTAGTTTCTTCCATGCCTCGGAGAGCACGTTAAGAAAATGGTCCCAGTTGTCATTTGTAGATCATTAACAGTCGTTACGAGTAGTCAGGAGCCGAAAGTCTGACATCCAGTTTTACCAAGGTTACCGTATTACCCATTGCAGAGACTGTGTTATGGAAGTCAGATAAGCAGTCGCTTCATGTAAAATACTGATACTCAGCTGTATTCGGTTAGACTGGGAAAAAGGCTATGCAGATGATGTGATATTCGCCGCACTGGATATAGCTGCCTAATCTTTTGATACTCTTACTTCAGGAGAGCAGTCTTTTAACTTCCACTTTAGCGATATATTCTTGTAAAAGTATTCTGATTTAAAAGAGTGTCCATGGAGTTTCTTGCCCGTTCTTCTCCATAGAGATCTACGTTAGGGAATGGGCAACTACAGTACTTTCACAGTTTTTATGCCTTGTGACTGGGACTGTAGCTATTGTTGTCTTTGTTTCGACAGTTCAAAAGTGCCTGTAACTGGCCTATTTGAAATAAATGCTTTGATTTTGATTTTTTGATTTTTGTACCCCTTCATATGCAGCAATGAGGAAAACGTCGTGAGGCAAGTTTTGAGTATGAATGTTGATTTCTATAAAAGTTGAGGAAGAACAAAGAAACGATGGATGGAGTGTGTGAGGGACGATATGGAAATCAAGAAGATGTCTGATGAGATCGAGGGAGTAGTAGAGACATAAGGAAGATGAAGACATGCTGCGCCGACCGCAAGTAAATGGGCACAAGAGCATTCTCATTCTCATTCTTGTACACCTTTTTTTTTTTTTCGGCTGGGAAATTATCAAATGACCCCCCACTCTAGGCGGAGCGGAAGGGAGTGTCAGACTTGTACTGACTAAAACCCATCCATGTTCCTTGTTTGCCCTTTGTGTTCCAGGGCCACGGTATCTCTTTCGAACAGTCCCGCAGCATTCTTGTACACCTTGCAACTGTTTCTATTTAGACGTTTTCTGCCAAGTAGTTACAATAAGCATCACGCTACTATGTTTCTTAAGTAACTGAACATAGTCCATTGTTTAACACAGCGCCATTAAACAGGCTTATATTGCCAACATTTATCGCCTACTGAATAGACGGCTTAATGTTAACGTCAGCGCCGTTTTGTTCTTGGTATGCAGCACAGCGTACAGCTATTAATTTTGCTGCAGCGCTTAATTGCCTTGTGATTATGTTGGGACAGCGGCATTTTTAATGCAAGACCATGTTCTAAACTTCTAATGTTGTTTAGATGTTTGTCGTAAAAGTATGAATTAATGGACCTCATGGCCTTTTTTTTTTTTTCCGGATGGGATATCATCAAATGACCCCCCCCACTCTGGGCGGAGCGGAAGGGAGTGTCAGACTTGTACTGACTAAAACCCATCCATGTTCCTTCTTTGCCCTTTGTGTTCCAGGGCCACGGTATCTCTTTCGAACAGTCCCGCAGCCCTGGCAGGCATCGGTCCTTGCAGACCCCTACATCGTTGTTGACATCTCTCGATGATTTAGATGGTTGCAAGCGTTTCGGCAACAACAACAAACTAGGTGGACAGACGATCTCATTAAAGTGGTTGATTGTCACCAAAACAACCATATAAGTTCTAGTCTTATGAGAACGAAGCTATGGTAAAATAGTCCAAAATATTATGTATGTCAAAGATTTATTATACGTTTACCGTAGAGCGAAAATGGAAGAGTTATGACTCAAGCTAAACTAGGTTCTTAGATTCTTCGCTTGAACGTTCTTATATCCGGCCTATAATGAGAAAGCTGCTTTTCTGAAAAATGTGGCTGAATACACGTACGCACACAAACAGTCGGAATTACGTAGAGGTATTTTGAGTTGTCTTTTAATGTGCGTCTTATTTGAGCTGAAAAAAAAAAACACCGACTTCAAAAAAGAGTTACTGTGTCCGAGTGTATGTATCTTTTTAAACCGACTTCTAAAAAAGGATGAGGTTATGTGTTGTGTTGGTCGATAAGTCAATGAAACAAACAAAGTCACCGATTTCCGAAAGTACCTAACGTTATTTTTCCCTTTTTACTTGTTTTTTTTTTGGAAGTCTGTTATTTTTTTTTTACAAAACTGTTTTTTAATGTATTTATACCGATTTCTCTAAAATTATTAGGCTAATTTACTTTATTTTTGAAACATACAAAAGTCAACGACTTTCGAACGTAATATTCCACCTTTTTGTTTTTTTTTAATGTCGGTTTTCTTTTGTCAAAAAAGTTTTTTCTTCACCTTGTTTATTTAATGTGATAAATTGGATAATCTTGATGCTGATTGGGTGTGACATTCTCACACCCAGTTTCTGAATTTCTGAATGCTAGTCCAAATTGCTGTGATTGGCTGTCTGAACTAACAAAGAACAGCAATACCTAAATAATTAGAAAACAACTTGACAATTATGTCAGCGATTTTTTGTCACCTATCCTATGACGTCATGAAGAGAAGAGTGATAGGTTATGGGAGAGGCTTTTGCCCACTAATGGGAAAATATAGGCTAAGGAAAACAAAATCCTCTGACCTCTGCAAGTGGGAGCTTAACCTTGGATTTTATTGGTACAAATAATATTTTAAATTTACTATAAATACTAATAACGGGATATTTACCATGTTTACTGTTTTCTATGAGTTCCCGATATTTCCGCGCTGTTGCAAGCACCATGATCACGGATAAACTGAAGTTATTGCGGGTGGGTGTTTATGAGCAGACAAATCGGTCTACCCTCTTCTCTTCTTCTTTATCGGGAACTCATAGAAAACAGTAAACATGGTAAATATCCCGTTATTAGTATTAATAGTAATGTTAGTGACCATGATAGTTTAGAATCTTATATTTTAAAAACTATTTAATTGAATTTACCACAACCTCATTACTCAAGCCTATATTAACTTGTTTATATCATGAAACCAAGTTGAGTCGACGCCATCAGTTTGTGACCCCTGATTGACTCTTGATTGCCGAACGTTTGATAAGGGTACGGCCAGGGGTGGCGCATTAGGGGTTGTAAACTCGTTAATGATGATAACTTTAGGCGTATCGTTGATGAACTTGTTTTACGTAAACGTGAACCTTATGGGAAGTTTGTTTAGAGTTGTTTTTGATGTGTTGTTATTGAGTGGTTGAGTTTCAGTTTTTATAAACTTAATCATAATTTAGAAACAAATAAAGTGCAAGATCGATCTTTATGTTGCTTGTCTGGGTTGGTCTGTGGATGGGTGACCACCCATTACATACCGAGTTTCCTCCGTGCCTCGGAAAGCACGTCAAGCCGTTGGTCTCGGCTGTCATTTGTAGATTTTTGACAGTTGTTACAGGTAGTCAGTGGCTCGAAAAGTCTGACAACCAGTCTTACCAAGCGGGGGGGTGAAATAAAGTGAAAATTATATTAAATTGACTAACAATCTTTAACCTGCAATGGTGCGGCTGCTAAACAGATCTAGGATGATCAACATCATCTGCCTAGACTTTTTTTCTTTTTTTTTTTTCTTTCTCTGTTTTCTTTTTTTTTTTTCTCTCTTTTCTCAACTAAGTTGGAGTCGGCTTCCAGTCTAACGGGATGGAGCTGAATGTTAGTATTTTACATGGTGCGACTGCCTATCTGACCTTTACTGCCAATCAAATCTAGGAGGATATTATTTTATTTTAAGCTAGGTTACGCTCGCGGCTTCGCCCACTTACTACCGGGATAAAAAGTATCCTATGTGTTAATCCAGGTTATAAACTATCTATGTGCTAAATTTCATCTAAATCCTTTCAGTAGTTTTTGTATGAAGGAGTAACAAACATCGTACATCCACACAAACTTTCGCATTTATAATAGTAGTTTTAGATTAACTATCTACATCATCTATGAACCTACTGACCTAGCAGTAGGTTCATAAAGGTATTTGAAAAATAAATTGGAATCCAGTGCTTTTGTTAAATCCAGAAATCTGCCTAAAAAATCCATCAATAACGATTATCCGGCAGGTAAGCTCTACAGTTTTTAGTCAGTATTTTCTAAACTAACAATTCAGTTTTATGAACACGTAAACTAGATTTTTGGGACCGCAAGCAATCAATTTTAATCCGTTCTTGACATAACTCATTCTCTGTACACTGGTGGCCACTTTTACATACCTACGCATAACGCACAACGATTGTTAATCACTTTTCAAACTTATATTCAGGGTTTTAGAGTGAAAAGTGGACAACCGCCGTTGCCCGCTGTGGTAAAACTGCTCTCAATCTTGTGTTATTTTTTTTTTAATTTTTTATTTCACACTATCCAATAATATATCGTTTTTCAACTAAATTAAGTTAAACGCCAATATATTTTTATAAATAAAGTTGCTTGCAATCGTCGGAGTAATATTTGTGTCACATTATCAGTGACTAATTGAATTAGTTGTGGTAAAAAATGACAGTTTAATGTCTTTATTCTTAAACTTGATTAAATCGAAGCTGTCATAAGGGCTGAGGGTTTTTATTTGTAGGTATAACGACAGCAATGTTTTCCACATGAAATGTTTTATTTATTTTTACAAAATGCTTTAGCTGAATGTTTACAATGTGTTTGTACAACGGTTACCGATACTTTAAGGGCATCTTAGTTGTTCATTTCTATCGTCAATTCACTTTTATAAATACTCGTAACCCAACACCTGTGAATTGCAGCCATTTTGTTTTTTAATCGGCTGAAGTAAAATATCAACAGAGGAGCGTATTATGAATGACTAACAAACATATTTTATTCCATATGGAGCCCGCATTCATAATATTACAGCGTTAGCTATTTGAGTCACTTTACTTTAATTTTTTTTTCTACTTTTTGTTCATAGTTTTTACGGCCAAAAGTGTAAACCAAAAACATTTTGCTTTAAAATTGTTTAGCTTTACAATGCCAAAACCGGGTCCGGGGTTAGGTTCGTAAAACGTTTTAAGCCACAACTGGCGGCATACTTACTTTGAATTTTAATTTTCAACATTTTTCAATTATGATACTAGTAAAAATATCTTAGTTTAATTAATAAAAGGTCTTTTACTACGGTGTTTGCTTCAGTCAAGATAAAAAAAGAACATAAAGTTATGTTTTTCAAAGCGACCGTCGCTTTGCCATCGTAATATAAACCAGAAACAGTTTTCGCAATATAGGTACTTAAAGTCGCTTACTTAGTTTCGGCACTTAGTACCTTTTAGCTATCAATACCGTTTCCTTTGACGCAAAGGGATCGACAATTTTCCAAAGCGCGTTTGAAATTTAGAAGCTTTCAATACTGAAACTTTTGTCGCTTAACTTTTAAGGGGTGAAATCAATAACTAATTTGTGGTTGTTTTGGGTGTCCTCTTTGTAAACGGACTGTTTCAATTTCTCTTTGTTTGTGAGAGGTTCCCCTTTAGTATAGATAAGATCGAAACGAAAGTCTAAAAATAGGACAAAGATACATCTTTGCCCAAAGTTAATTTATTTGATATTTTTTTTCTGATGTATTAATGATTTTACACAGTAGTTGAAATGCAGGTTCAGATGTGAAGATTCACTCGCTCCCTCAATAATAGGCACAATATAGTTATAAAATACTTGTATAATAGTATACCCAATTGTATAAAATTATTGAAAGCCAACTTTGTTGCTCTACTTGGCAAAATATCATAAACGAAACCTTTTTAAAAATAACAAAAGAATTCATAAAATTAAAAAAAAAACTTTACAATTAAAAACCCATATTTAAAAAAATGTAATCCCATATTTTTTGCTCGACAGTGCTCAGGCGCGCGTTCAGCATGTTCGACTCAGAGAAGCAAGGCCGCATCGAGAAGGAGAAGGTCAGGACGATACTCAACACAATGGTACACAACTACGATGACCTTGAACTTGACCAAATGCTGGACAGCGAGGATGCTGAAGGTTAGTCTTCTGTTTTTTATATTGAGTAGAAAAAAATATGAGTCCTGGAGTGATGACCGAGTATTGGCAAGTGCAGCATTGAACGGTATCCCAGCCCGATAGGCTGACGACCTTGAAGGTGGCTAGATTAGGATGGATGACAATGTGCTGGGGCACAGTTTAGGAGAGACCTATCTCCAGCAATAGATTGAGTTGATTAAAGAAGTATAGCGGCCCCTTTGGTCACAGGTTTAGAGTGTTGTCAACCCCTTCTCATTCCGTGTGTGTCGTCGATGGTGACTTAGTGAGCTTAAAACCGAGGTCTGTAACGTTACTTAACATATATGTACATTGGCTTAACGTTATTCCTGAGACTGTATACAACTGTCAAACTACAAGGGTTAGATAGAGAAACAAGTCAAATCACCAGCTAAGTAAAGTTTATAGATCTCGGCCCAAGACCTGGTGCATACAATTAAGCATCTTGGATCATACGCACTAGTATGCAAACCAGTATTCCCAAGGAGGGTTTGTGTCAAGCAGACGTCCAACCATTTAACATCTGAACAGATGGATTATGGATAAGGACCTCAATTACCTTTATACCACAACTAGTGGGCGGTACATTCATACAAGCCTTTAGGCCTATTTACTACCGACCTACTTACTCTGCATGATGTTAGGGTATCTGCTCGCCGTATGGGCTTGCCGTATTGTTGGCTCCTAGGCACGCCACTGACCACAATCTAACCCTGGACTACGGCAGATGAGTAAAACTCCAAACAACAATTTCACCGTCAATTTTAATCTCTAAGATCGGTTTATTTTAACAAGACTAACATAAAACAGCGTCGACAATGACTTTAACAGAAATAACCCCAGTTAATCTCGCCTTAACGCGTCTAAAGAGCGAAGTTTATGTGCTGGCGACGATAAGTCCAGAAAATAGTTCTGTTTTCCTTCAAAGCCAAGCTCACAGATTATCCAACACGCTGACATTTTTATTTCCTGCTGACAATCGTCCGTATTTCTGCACTGCAGTGTACGACATAAAGCACACTTTAATTCCAAAGAATTATCGCAAGTTCATAACATGTCATCACTCCAAACGTGTTGATTTTAATAAACAATTTGGTGTAATTGATTAAGTTTTCGACGACGTTATTTTATAATTTCAAAATATTTCGTACAGTGAAAGTGAGCAGTTTTTCATTTTTATAATATTTACTTTTGGAAATATTTTTAGTTGGCCCACAGTGTAATTTGTAAATCGGGTAAAACAGAATGCTTCGAACGTGATATTAATCATTTTGTTAATATAAAATTGGAGTTCTTGATTAACCTGTGGACGACTACCAAAGTGTTTATCATTAGTTTATGGGTAACAACATGGTGGGGTATGGCCTGCAACAGTGCCTGAAGCCCAAAAAATCGAAAATCCAAAATACGTTGACCTCTAAAATTAATCTAAAATCACATACAAATTATCTAAGAAAACGTAAATGAGTTTTATGCATTTCTTCCAACGTAGGAAACTCTAACGACATTTATAACATTCCTAAAACGAGGCTTTTCTTCTCAACTGATTTCCAAAACACAAAATTCTAACGAGGTTACGTCCCCGACTTTGCCCGTCAACTGTCATTGGCGTAAATTACGAAGTCACGGCAATTTGCGAGCGGACAAGATGGTGTCTTCAATTAGAAGACGCCATGTGCTCGACGGAAATAGACGTCAGGAGCTGCGTATACGACAGAGTTTAGCGTGGAAAGTATGCGGACAAAATTGTGAAAACAAAAAAAAGATTCGCGCCGAATATACATGATGAATTTTTTAAGTAAGTGGGCGTGGATGGCCAAATCCGAAACTATGAGGATTGGGAAAAATTGTACTTTGCAGAATTTGATCCTTATTAGCCATACTATCGAATGGTGTAATAATACAGTTTGTGTTTTTTTTCCAAATTCAATGGGTTAGATTCCTGGCAAGAAATATTGATTTTTCAAAAATCCAATTGTGCAGTTTTTGTTTTCATTAAAATCGGACTCGAGACTCCTTTTCATATTTTTCGCTATTCCTCATAGTTTCGGATTTGGCCATCCACGCCGACTTCAAAAATTCATCCTGTATAACTTCCTACTTTTTTGAAGTCTGTTTTTTATCCTGTCTGTGTTTCCCAAAGGGCCTAAGTGAAAAGAACATCCACATTTCACCAGTTATATATATATATTTAAGTTCCATGTATTATTGACTTGAACTGCCTCGTTAGTATAGTGATCGCAATCGCGACTGCTGAGCATGATGTCCTGGGTTCGACTCCCGGGTCAGGCAAATTATTATAGGGTTCTCCCATCAGGAATTTCTCAGTAGTAGCTACGGAGTCTGGATTTGTGCCCGGTTGAGGACAATAGGCTCGCCCCCTATTACATGGAACTTAAAACATAACTGGCGAAATCTGGGTGTACTATTAGGCATACCTAACCCTTCGGAGATTACAGGCGTGATGATAATAGTTATTATGTTATGTTTTTAATATCAGTGGCTATTTGAAATGCGACACAAATCCAGTATCCAGACTACTAAGAAATTTCTATAGCAAAAACTCAATAAAATGGGTACAGAATCATAGGAGTGTAGTCCTTAATACTTTTTGATTTGGCAACCGAACCTACAAAGCCGGATCATCCTCTCCTCAAGGTCAAGCGGTGGTGGTTTTCTCCAAAAAATACCTACTTATAAAAGATTACAAGAAATCTTGACTAAATCTTGAGAGATATTGTGTTTGTTAAGATGCTTGGTGGTAGGTGTGACCCTTGAATTTATTCTCTTTACAATCGTTAAAACAGCGAGATTTGCTCTATTTGATATTGTAATACGGAATGGTTTAAATTTGTTTCTGGAGAGGAGCTCGTGACAAAATAATAACAGCCGCAGTCCTTTTCCCATCTACCTTGGAGTCGGCTTGCGGTCTAACCGGACCAGTAATTTACATGGAGCGTCTTCCAATCTAACCTCTACAACTCAGTTAGTACTAGATAATACGATACTCCTTGGTAAGATTGGTTGTCAGACTTTCGACCCACTGACTACTTAACGATTGTCAAATCAAATCAAATCAAATCAAATCATATTTATTCGTTAATGTAGGTTTCATTACAATAGGGTGTTATAATAAATGGTTAGTTCGCTACATTTTACTCGAGAGTATTCAAATAATAATAATAAAGGTAGTTGTGTCGAAACCACTGACACACACTTAAAATAAAATAACTCAATTTTACATAATAATACACAATTCCTTAGGAACTAACACACAATTTCCAATGTCAATATAATAATAATCTAAATGTTCAATTGATAACTACAAACGACAGTCGAAACCAACGTCTTAACTCGTAGGCACGGAGGAAACTCGACATGAAATGGGTGGTCACCTATTCACGGACCAACCTAGCCAAGCGCTGCTTAACCTGAAGATCGATTCGAGCAGCTGTTATTGATTAGCCACGAACTCGTCCTCAATGAGAACTCACTGTCTTGACAAATGTCACACTGCACTGTAATGAATACAGAGCCTTGTCTATTGCATGAAGTGCAATTAACATGCTCTGACAACCATTAACATTGCAAATATCACGAAGAGCCATTAGAAAAGTAATTAGAGACTTCAGACGCTCTTAATTTTGGTGTGCGGTGCTAACGGAGTGGGTTTGCCTTTTAAGTGCAATATTTGCTTGTGTACTGAACTCAAACTGAAACTTAAAGCATTAATTTTAGATAACCCAGTCACTGGAGTATTAGAGTGTTGTTGCACTTACACAGTCATTTAGCCACAGTTAAAGTTTAATAAGTCAATATTTAAAATGCAATATTTGCTTGTGTACTGCACTCAAACTGAAACTTAAAGCATTCATTTTAGATAACCCAGTCACTGGAGTATTAGAGTGTTGTTGCACTTACAAAGTCATTTAGCCACAGTTAAAGTTTAGTAAGTCGATAAAACAAGGGCATCTGACTCCGTTTTGCCACTGAAAAAACTGCTCTACTTGGGGAAGTTGGTGGATATTACGTGTCTGTTAGGACATACCAGTTTCCTTACGATGTTTTCCTATTACTGAGAGCAGTGGTAATGAAGTAGATTACACTATTTAAACTTTCTGTTTCGAACGTTGTTTTTTTAAACATTTTCCCACACTAGGATTTTTTCCTGTAGCGTGGTTGCGTTTACAAACATTTAAACTCGCACAGCCAGACCCAAAACAACTACCAGCCCCCGTAGCATGACCACCGTAGACAAGGATTTCTTTGACGGAAGAATCGACAAAATGACAGATTGTGTCGACACAATGACAGATTTCTTTGCACTATCTGTCATTTAAAATTAAAAATAAATTTCAAGAAATCCTTGTCTACGGTGGTCATGCCACGGGGGCTGTAGGTCATACAAATATTAAGTTCAGTGCGGTGATCGAATCCGCGACACGCACCGCAGCAGCCAATGGCTCAGCCACTGCGCCAACCTCACTAACGACCTTACATACTTATTAGCCCATAATGTTCCCACTACAGTGGGTCACAGACCTCTCTTCGAGAAGTAACTTTAGTAATGACCCGTAACCACTTAAACCCCTAGATACCGATGCACAAACAGCTGTTTGATGACGTCATTAAAACCGTAATAGCTCGGATCAAGTGCGATGTGGGGATTATCTTCAGATCCACCTCGATGTCTTGTTTGTGGCTCGTTAAACGGAATGGTCTAATGGATGGTTTATTGGTATAACTGTGGGTTTAATCAGAGGCTTAGTTAACAAATTAATGATTGGTTTAACAGATGTGGTAACTGTCTGATGGTGCAACTCGATCAAGATCTGTGGTGAAAACAATGATCTTAATCCTAATTTATGAGGTGCATGATTGTCGTCAAGATTTACTGTGTTAGAACAACATGTCTATTGCACTCGTTTGTATAGAAGCTATTTATCGGGACGTGTTTTTACCGGTAAAATAAAGATGTATAAAAAATATATTTAACCGAGCTTTGAAAATCCAAAAGAATGCGTCTTTTGTGTGTTGAAAAGTGCACTCAACAGTGCATCGTTGATTCAAAGTCTGAAAATACAATTTCAAACGTGCATTTTAAGCAATTTTCAAAAAAAGATTCTCGAATATTCATTATAAGTGAAAAAAAAATTAAAGGTTTAATTACATAAATATTACATTCCATTTTCATTTTCAGCATGTGGGAAGCTGAACTTCGACTCATTCGTGCGCGTTGCAGTGTATTTCTTACAAGAAGACGATGAGAAACTACAGAAAGAACTCAAAGAAGCCTTCAGACTATACGACAAAGAAGGTAAGTTGAGTAGTATCAATCAATCAATCAATCAATCAAAATATTTTATTTCACATAGGCCTCGATGGGCACTTATAAAACGTCGACAAAAAGGTGCACGGTTCGGGTTGGTTGTTTCCTATGGAGAAGAACCGGCAAGAAACTCCATGGTTACTCTTTTCAAATCATTTGGTGTTACAATGTTTTTATGGATACAGCATTTGTACTTAAGTATGGGGGTACTTAAGTATGGGAGTATCTTAACATAATCAGCCTAGGAAGTTCCCACAGCTGGGACACAGGCCTCCTCTCTATAAGAGGGAGTGGAGCTTAACCCTCGGGGGTCCTGGATGTCACGTCATGTCTTTGAATTTTCGATTCTAGAATGTTCTAGTTTTCTCTCGATGTTTTCCTTCACCGTTTTGCATTTAGAAATTGTGTAATAAATCATGAACAGAAGACAGCAGAAGATGGAATAGTGGTCAAAATAACTTGCGTCAAAATCATTAGACGCTGGGCGCAAAACGTATCAACATTGTTTTATGTATTAAACATACAAAAGACAGTACAATATCATCACTACATAGTATAAAACAAAGTCGCTTCCCGCTTTCTGTCTGTCCCTATGTATGCTTAGATCTTCAAAACTACGCAACGGATTTTGATGCGGTTTTCAGTAATAGATTAGAGTGATTCAAGAGGAAGATTGCACCCGTGCGAAGCCGGGGTGGGCCGCTAGTTTGCCGCTTGACGGCACGGTTGGCGCAGTGGCTGAGCGATTGACTGCTGCGATGCGTGTCGCGGGTTCGATTCCCGCACGGAACAAATATTTGTATGGCCTACAGGTAGTTGTTCCAGGTCTGGCTGTTTGTGTATGTGAGTCTAAATGTTTGTAAACGCACCCACGATACAGGAGAAATTCCTAGTGTGGGGCAACGTTTCTTTTAAAAAAAAATTAAATACGTAAAATTTAATGCCTGAATAAGTTCGACTGAATCCGTTTTTTCTAGACAAGCGTGCTTCGCCCTAGCCCACATCATTGCTTCGCGAGTTGTGGGTAAACACAATCCTATTTGGTGTAAAAAAATGTTAGACAAATGAACTAAAAGGAATGTCATGTGTTGTTGTGTTGTGTGTAATGTCTTGTTAAGTATTTTGTGTGTACATAAATAAATAATAAAAGGTGAAGTTCAATTCACCAAATGTAAAATTAAGCTATTACTTGTCTCAGATAAGACTATAGGTATTTCAGTACTTAACTAATGGATGAAGACTGGTCTCATAACCCTCCCAATAAATCCTGGCCCAAACCAACAATCTTTCAAATAAGTTACTCACAGCGTAAGGTTCTACGACCCATCTTAAATGATAATAGCGTGAGGGTTTATCCTAATTTATCGTGGCGAATTTCTCGGCCAAGCCTAAAAGCCCCTCCATTAAAATTTAATTGAAATTTCTTCGCGTTGACTTCCTAATTTATGTATACTTATCTGGTTTATGTATTTTAGTTTTTTGTAACTTGAAGGCTTTTTTTTGTTGAATAGTCAGACTAAATCTCAGGGCAGCAGAGTAGATAAGTGACTAATTTCTGGTTCCTAAAACTTGCTGTAGCAGTCGAAAAAGCTGTTGGTCTGCCACCTTATATCTACTTGTCGGATCCGGTCATGAGCACGGACACAAAATGAATTGGAAAGTGCGCCTGTGTGCAGTGGTGACATCACGCGACCTACTTACCAGCCACCACACAACGTGCTTCTACAGAGCCCTGATGTCCAACTCGAGGGAGGGCGACAGTCAATATCTGAACGCGGCGGAGTTGAGATGTCTTAGAACTGTACCCGATTCATTGTGCCCCGTGTTATTGTGTTAAGTTGAAATTTCAAGTAATTTGTTGGTTTAATAGAAACAGTGTATCGCACCCAGTGTATTTTCATTACACGAAACCCATCGTCTGCCCACATTATGTACGAGCGTTACGGAATGAATCCTGACATATCCGACATACTTATAAACTACGGATGATGAAATATGATGCATTTTTTGGCACCTTTTTAACCGCCGACCAAAAAAGAGGCGTGTGTCTCACTGTGGCAGCGTAGCTCAAAATTTTTCATTTAAACAAACTTTATGGATTGTTTGTAATATCCTGTGTATATTATATATATCATCTTCGATCACTTGACGGTCTTATGACTGCATCAGCGAGCGGAATTTGCGTAGCTGAATTTTGGGCCAAACATATCTAATAAAAATTCGCCATCGACACGCTAAGAAGAATATCCTGTGTGAAGCAGCAGGGTACAGCTAGTTAATTTGAATGTTCTGCATGACCTAGCTAGACAACATATCTGTTTATCAACTGTTGTCAGCTCAAAGAATCAACATCTGTATAAAACAAGATCAATTTAATCAACGTAAATTTTATTCAAATTCTGGGTGATCTTACTAAAACAATAAGATTGATTATATCGAATTAACCTTGACAGAAAACAAAGAAAGAAACATAAATATTTTCTTTTAAAAAAAGAGTCGTACTCATTACACAAATAAATGGGCTAAATAATAGCTAATCGCACCCACTGAAGAATTCTTAAAGTAAAATGTATTTTCAAAGAAAAACTGTATTTTTGTCTCTAATACGTGATTTACATAACACTGATAAATAGCACACATCATTAAAAAAAAAACAATTGTTTCAAAAGCGTGACACAAAGAAAAAATAATCAAAGGATTATTTAAATAAAAGTGCGCAAAGGCAATAAATTAAATTTTTGAGGTTGGCAAGAAAAAAGCTCATTAATAACATTGCGATAAACAATTATAGGAATTGTTTTAAAACGAGAAAACCAAGGTCATTTTGGCTGTGAGTTTTCTTCGCAATATTAATTGAATTCACTGCATTTTTGTTCTTTTGATCTTGTGACAAAAACGTTTTTATTGAAAATTGCATCTAATGCTAGACGACAGTATTCAGACAAGAAAATGTTGCATCTATTTTTCTGATTCTCTACAATGAGTAAAGGTTCAATTTCAAAGACGACTGCAGACCGTGAACCGCATTCGCAACGAGAGACCGCAGCGATTCAATTGGTTTGCATGTAACTCTATGCCATTGCTTTACGAAATTGCCGCCTGCCGCTGCGGTCTAGGGGCGGGGCCACCGACGGCATACCAGAAAGTGCAGAGGCTGTCAATAACAGGGGACAATTAAGATATTATATAAATTATATTGATTGACAAATAAATTTCGCGAGAGAAATTGTGACATTGATGAGTTCGCGACAATGTCGCTTGTGGTAACTGTCTGCAACGTCGTTGCCTTCTGCGGTCTGGGGCCGCCTTCAGTAGCGTACTTTAAGTTCCAAAACACACAAGCCTGTAATCCCCAACGAGTTAGGCAGATGTGTACCTAACCAAGTACACTCACATTTCGCCAGTTATGTTTAAGTCCCATGTAATAGGGGAATAGGGGGCGAGCCTATTACCATCAACCATCACTTTAAATTCAACATTTCTTTAAGTTCTATTAATAAATATTAGAAAAAAAAACAATACCTAAAGGCTTTTAATTTTCATTAGCCATAAAAAAAACATGTAAAAACGGTATGTAACACGAAACAAGAAAAGGTAAAAAAGCAATTTAAAAAAAAAACCGACTGCCGTTTAGTGCTTTCACCGCCAAAAACCAGACCTAACTGGATTAAACTAGTTAAAACTTTAAACGTTGCTCGAAACGAGTGCTTGTTTCTTATGGAAATTGTATTGAAAAGTTTTCGACTTCGTAGAGAGCTCATATAAAAATTCTAGGTAAATGTATGACCCGATTTCCACCCGTATTGCTTTAAGTTTTAAGCCTATTTTTGGACACATTTTAGAAATTGGTCGATAGAATTTGCGGGATGCTTTGTACGTCAACATGGATACAGATTTGTGTCAAATAAAAGTTTTCAGTTTTGTTTTTCGAATTTGCATCTTTATGACTTCGATTTGAAAGTCTTTTTTGTTTTACAGTCGTTGATTTCAACAAACACAGACAGGAAAACAGAAAACAAACACAAACAGGAAAATATGGAAACAACAGGAAACAAGCTTTGAGAGAGCATGTTTCGATATTTTGACGATGGTAGAATCCCTTCTCACGTCTCACGCCGAGAAAGCTTTATGAGTAAAAAAAATACATATATATTTTTATTATAGTTCTGAAATAAACAGATCTTTTATCTTAAAGCCCTTTTCAATAAAGAACAAAATTTCAGAGTTAGTATTACAATTACAGTTGATCAAACCTAATATTGGCTATTAAGGTGACGCACACCATTGAAAACCACAAAAAGATATTTACTACAAACCATAAGGAACCCAAAACTATTGAAAGACAAACATATCACTTCTTAATAGCGAGAAAAATATAATTTCAATAAATCAGTTCCAAACTCAGTGAAAAATGAAAATTTTAAATATTAAATAACATCATTTATCACTTTGAAAATCACCAAGTTCAGCCATAAATTGTGCTGTATCCAATTTATAGTGTTCACTGCATGTTTTCACCGATAATTGTTTGCAATAACCGTCGATCGAACCCTTGGATCGACGCCAGATACCCCTACGATTTGTCGACGATAGAAATACGATGTAGAAACGATAAAAAGACGAGATTCCTTGACAAGTGTGTTAGTAATAAAAACGTGTATTTATGTACCTACTTGTTGCGTTTGATGGTTATTTATTACGACTTTTATATAATTGTTGTGGTATGTATATAAAATTGGTGATGTACGGTCTCGATTTTGGAAGTGTCATGGCGTGGCCGTGAATTCTTAATTGTAGGGATTAAGAAAATGTTTGCTACATTGTTAAAAATAAACTTGTATTTTCATCTGTCTTGAGCAAGCGTTGTGATCAATGCTCATCCCTTTTTGTGTGAAGAGACCTTTGCCCTGCAGTGAAACTATCATAGGGATGTTATCATTTGGAACTTAGGTCATTCTTCTGCACTTATGCCAATTTATTTGGTGTCGGCGCAGCATGTCTTCTTCATCCAAACTTCTCTATTACTCGTCGTCTCATCAGACACCTCCATTCTAGCCATATCATTGTTTACACAGTCTTCCTCTACTCTTATACCCATCCACATTCATACTCAAAACTTTACTCAATAAAATATAAAAAATAAATAATAATATTAAAAAATATATATATAATTTATATATTTATGTATTAATTTTTTTTTTTTTTTTATATTTTATGGAAATTCTTATTATAATATAGCTTCAACATAGCCCACTAAAGACGGGGCAAATGTTGGTGATGAATTCAGATAATTATTAGTTGTTGCTTTCTAAAAAATGCCTCCCTCAATTTCTATTAATAAAACAGTAATTTTCAGTCGTAGGTTATTTCGAGAATATTCCAATTTGTCTTTTAATTCTATCAAGGCACATAATTTTAAGCTCGCCCTTATTTCAAAAGATACGAAACAAACTCATATAGGGTATTAAAAAGATATTTATAACCGAAATATGACGGAACACCGTCTTTCTCAAAGATCGGTCTGATGAGAAATAATTAGACGCAGGAAATTATTAATATTCGTATATAAATAACAGAGAAAGACTGGGTCGGTAAATCTTTTGATGAATGGAGGTATACGTTATGTAATTTTGTTAAATTAGTTGGAATAATACCTAAGCAGATATATAAAATTGCAGTGTATGTTTGTAATTTAAAAATAATAGTTTTTTAATGATTGCTTAAGTAAGTATATACAGTACATAAAACAAAAAAACAATATTTTTAATTCTGTCGGTCTATCTGTCTGTTTGTTCCGGGTAATCTCCGAAACGGCTGGACCGATTTTGGCAAGACATTTACTAGTAAATAGTTGATGTTATAAGGAGTAACTTAGGCTACTTTTATTTTAGAATAATAATTAGGATCCTGCGAAAAAAAAATCCTTATTATTCTTAGCAAAATCCGATTCGAATAGAGATTTTTTTTTTAATTTCTCGCAAACAAAGGTCTCGGGCAACAGTTTATTATTAAAAAAACAAAAAACTACATCTGATGAAAGATTTGACCAGCCTTCTAGCAGACGGGATTTGAGCCTCATTTCAGTAATTTCGATGAACAAAGTTCCTTAATTTACATTTCCATATAGAAAAACCAATAGTAGTTCCCAAGCCACGCTTGATCGAATGCAGGCCGAATATATTCGCCACTGTGATCAGATTAGCGGCATTTCATCAAGATCACTCTGAATTCGATAAAATCCATTTGATCTGCTCTAACACCTCTTTGTACTAGAAAACATTTTAGGCGAAGGCGGCAATCGCATTTCACGCCAAAATAATTAGTGACACAGTTTTGCTGCTAATTGCTTCATTTGTGAAATTATGTTCATTATATTGAAGGACTACTTATATTACTCATACTCCATTTCATAGAAGACTTTGGTCCGTATCCACAAATTATAATTCGAATTCATCTATTGTTTGTCACAGGTGAATTATTATTAGTTCTTATGATTATTATAAAGGATCGCTGTAACATACCTATAAGGTGTACAATATTTAATGCTGGTTCGATATTTATTTAACATTAAATCATCATTCGTTCTAAGTCAACGTCCATCATTCGGCATGCATTAGTATAGATGTTCATTCACAATTCAACGTCAGATTCAAAGTCAGATAAAAAAATAAAATAAAAAATTAATTACACAAATCGTAAAATGTTTTTATCGTTTTTAAAACTTTTAAAGCAGAGTTTGAAAAATGTTTTAAATACTTTTAATAACATTAAAAACTTTAAAGAATTAGTGGTGTAACCGGGCCTAAAGTTGTTTTCTGGTTAGTGGGGAAAATCACCATAAAGAACTAATCTAAAATGTAACCGCAAAGGAATTTTGTTGTTCACTTTTCAGTGGTAAGGAGTTTTTATTCAAAACAGATCATCGTAAATCTAAAATAAACAGTCGCAATAAAAAAAGCTAAATCCTAAATCCAAAATGATCTATAACGAAGAAAATAACAGCCAACATTTTTATAAAAAAATGAAACTAGAATCATCTGTGATCACACTTAATACACAAATGTCATAACAATCCGTCTATTGTGGGTAGTTGTACAATATTTACGTCGTCGCCTCACGCAAATGTCACCGGACAGACACACAAGGTTCTCTGTATCATAAATTATGTCACTTTGATGATTTTATAAGTGTATGTCGCAGTAGGGATCGGAGAAACAGATGTTTATGAGTTCTGTGTCTAAAACGCTAGATAAATAGGAAAAGTCGTGGTTGGCTTGGTATTTATGGGCCATATGATGCAGAGGAATGAGGAAAACGTCCAGAAGAAAGTTCTGAGTATGACTGTGGATGGGGTATAAAAGTAGACGAAGACCAAAGAAACGATGGATGGACTGTGTGAAAGATGATTTGGCAAGAAAGGAGGTGTCTGATGAGATGACGTCTAATAAAGAAGTATGGAAGAAGAAGACAGGCTGCGCCGACCCCAAATGAATTGGGATAAGGGCAGGAGAATGATAAAATAGGAACAGTAGTGGATTAACAGCTTACGTAGTTTCCTCTCGTGTCCGTAAGCTGCGTCTATGCTAGGCGAGCCGAACACGAGCGGAGCACAAATTCCCTTGGCGGGAGTGCTCGAACCACTCCTTAACGTCACACACACATCTAAGCCATTGCACCACCTCTTACTAGGCCGGCCTCGAAAGCACCTTCCATCTTCACTACTCATGGTAAAATGCTATAAATTTCAGGCAACGGCTACATCCCCACGTCAAGCCTGCGTGAGATCCTGGCCGCTCTAGACGAACAACTGACCCCAGACCAGCTGAACGAAATGATCGCTGAGATTGACACCGACGCATCTGGCACCGTGGACTTTGACGGTAAGTTCTGACTTTTAACAAACAGACATAAATATAACATATCACCGGTAATCCCCGAAAAGGCAGAGAGAGGTGAACCTATTATACAGGTTGGTAGGGACAACGGCGCACAAACAGTTTCCTTGTATTCAGTACATCATTCTGAACCAGATGAATCATTTAGAAAGAAAGAAAGAATAAAGTTTAGAAAGAATAAAGTTTATTTGACGTCAGTTCATCAAGCACACATAATAAAAAAGATACAAAATAAAAAATTAAATAACAATTTTTAAAAAATTAAAAAAACAATGAGAAAATACATGTGCTGTGTGCCTCACGGCATTCTATGTGGTTTCTTAGAAATTTTCAATGGTAGTTTAAAAAAAACGGCTTATGTTTAACTTACCACCAGATATAGTAATATATAACAGACAAAAATAGTAAATGATCACCAAAATTAAACCCGCATTTTAATGTAAAATTATAACCAAAGTTTTTACATCTTGCTTTCCTATTTAAGCAAACTGACTCCAAAAAAATCATTGTTAACCCAAAAATTTATTTTGATTCTTTTGGTTTAAAGTAACCTAACCTAACCTAAAGTCGGGGTGCCCCAAGTCCCGAGTTTGCTTCGCTTGCTAAGTAGCTTCGCTAGCTTCGATTCCTAAGTATTTGTTGTTCCGTTAATTAAAATTACCGTTGTGCCTATTTAATATATATAAAGTTGCGCTTGCGTTGCGGTGGGAGGGGATTGCAAGCCGGAGACATAACTTAATATGGCATCATTATACTTTATTTGGTAAAAAGCCTACAATTTATGGCAATCACAGTGGTTTATTTAGGCAGAAATAGCGTATTAATTTGCTTACTAAGATTTGGTGATCATTTACTACATTTGGAGTTCGAATACAATTTGAAGTGCAGTCGTGACTAAAATAGCTAGTACTATTGTAATTTTAGACTTTATTTTTCTGGTGTCAAGTATATATTTTTGGTAAAATAACTAAAGGGTATCAAAGCTTTTTATGGCGGTCATAATATTTAACCCCAAAAAAAACTGCTGTTCCATGCATTTTGACCGTGTAAGTGCACTTTTGTGGGAAACAGCCGATGTTTTTTTCAGAATGATGTACTTTATACGTGGTAACCATTTGTGCGTCGGTATCTTTTCCGTCCTGTATATCCACATCGTCCTAACTGTCTTCCAAAATAATAAAAAAATATCAAAAATGCAGAACTACATCATGCTTTGCAATTTCAATGTTAATTTCCACTGGGCTTTAAATACTTATTACTGTTTTACTACTTTTGAGATCACTTTTTGAATTCTCATCCTCCGCTTTGTATTTTATAATGTGCGTTCTTTCTGTTTTTTTTTAAACATTTTTTTTTTAATTTTTTTGACAAACGGTAAAATAATAACGGTAATAACTTACTCCGTTTACCGGAACCGACCTAATTATTAAAAAAAAACAATAACTTTTTATTTTGTTTTTTTTTTATGTTTCAGAATTCATGGCAATGATGACTGGTGATTAGCGGGCGGCGTCCTTGCTGCTGTGTGATTATGTGAATAAAATAATATTTTAGTTTTTAGTTTCTGTTTTATTTCGACTACCTATTGGAGTAAAAACACAAGATGAATCGAATTTGAACAACAACATTGCCACAATGACAGCTGTACTACTTCTCGTATCGTATTGACGCGCTTTGACGTGGAGTTGCGGACACCAACCCGTTATACAATACAATACTTCTCGTATCCAGCGTATTCACTTGTAATCGCAAAGGGTTATGAAGAGGTCTATAATATATGCATCTATGTATAGTACACCCACATTTCGCTAGTTATGTTTACGTCCCATGTTACTAATGGAGGTGAACCTATTGTGGTCAATTTAAAACATTATTTATATCTACTTAACTGTTGTTATATTTTTAAGACCTTTTGTCCTATGAAGGGAAAAATTGTTACTACAACTTACAAAAAACATTAGGTACTCTGACGAGGGTAGCAAGCCCAAAAATTATAAGCAATTTGAAACCTAAAACGGTCACAAAAGCTCGCCTTTCAGAACGACACACTAATTCTTTTGCTTGCAAATCGGACAAAGGCCCTCTGAAACCAGAGGGAAAGAGGGCCTTAATTAACACATGAAACGGCCTTCCTAAGCCTGTGCTCAACAAAGAAAAGTATACAGCTTTGAGGCAACTCCAAGGAATTTAAGACTGTTTACTGAGAAAAATAACAACAGAAAAATGAGGGTAAATACCCTAATTCATAAATGTCAATTGAAATGGAGCTTTGTTTCCGTTCTTTTTGAATGGAAATTACAGAAAGTATTGGAAAGTCTAATGAATGTTTTAAAACCTGCATAATGGCGTTGTAACAAGTAATGTTATACGAGACTTTTTCAATGTAATGTGAAATAAAATGAAAGGTAGTAGTATAGGTACATAACATCACACCTGTAATCCCAGAAGGGTTAGGCAGAGGTGTACCTAATAGTACACCCACATTTCGCCAGCTATGTTTAAGTCCCATCGAATAGAGGGCGAGCCTATTGCCATCAACCGGGCACAAATCCAGACTTCGTGGCTGCTACTGAGAAATTTCTGATGGAAAAACCCAATAACAGTTTGCCCGACCCGGGAATCGAACCCAGGACCTCATGCTCAGCAGTCGCGCTTGTGACCACTCGACCAACGAGGCAGTCTGTGGAAATAGAAGGTATTATTAAATTAAGGGTAAATAAAATTTATCAACTACGGCTTTTTGACACAAACAGCTCGCCTGGCTTTAATCGGAACTTAAGCCGCCATCTTCTTTTCATACAAATGCCACACAAACATCCTGACAATGTCATTAAAGTTTCGAAAGATACAGACCACTGCACTGAAAACCAGTGTGCTGTGGGTGGCCCCATAGGACAGCTTCATGCTGGGTAGCCTGCTTGTCGCAGTCAAGACATGCAATGTCAACATTTTTGTTCCGTCCTGTTATATTTAAAAATATTTGTTATGCGTTGTAAGTTTATTATTTTTTTTATATTTTTTTTTTATTTTTTGTATGCACGTCTGTCCCTGCGACAAATCGTCGGTGCGCTTGCCAAACCGAATATGTGCACCCACCCGCAATAACTTCAGTTTATCCGTGATCATGGTGCTTGCAATAGCGCCGAAATATCGGGAACTCATAACAAACAGTAAACATGGTAAATATCCCGTTAGTATTAATAGTAATTTTAAGAACTTTTCAGGACAACATAAAAACTGTTTTTTTCGTAATGAATGAATAGAAGAAGAAATCAATGAATCTTCTGAAAAAAAAATAGAACAAAATATGTCAAAAAATATCTACATATTTTAGTCTAAGATAATAAAAAAAACTTATTGCATTCGTGTATGAAAGCTAAAACATTTTTTTTGTTGTGTACACACGTCATATCAGGTTTGGCAAGCGCACCGACGAAATATTGTTTTTTCTTTCATATTATCAGCTCCACTGCCCTTACTTTTGGAAACAAATTAATAAAATTAGGTCCTAAAAATTGTCTAACGCCAGACATACACAGTAAAACGCAGAAATGAACACACATTTGTCCCTTTTCTGTTTAAAATTGTCTCAGTAAAACTCTACGCTTTGTATATTCGCAACCTACAGTTTTATGACCTATAACATATTTTATGTGGCAATATTTTAGCTGTGCCCAGGTGAGACATATGTGTTGTATAGAGAAATATTCTTGCAGAAACAAATTGCTTGCACCTGGGACAGTCAGTGCTTATTTATGTAAGCTCTGTGTATGTGCGCAGCAATTAAGGTGTCATCCATTGCAGTAATAATGTTTGGGAGTTAAAACTGCATTGAGTGATTTTTGTATTTGAATTTAGAACTAGTTATAATAATAATTCAGGATTGATGGTTTTGACTATTTCGATTCACTCGGCGCTTTGAAAAATAATGGCCTTTTTGCTTGACTACGGCGGATCCCAAAAACTGGCCTGTTTTGCTTGATTCTCCTTATTTGTCGATTTCTTAATAGGTATCTCACAAAAAAAAATATAGGACAAGACGTTAGCTATCATCTGACAAAAAATTACATCACTTATTTTAAAAAAATATATAAGAAAAGGTTTAACATTTCAATCTGTTTTTTTTGCAAATCACTTTGCATTAACTGAAACAATTCCATTAAAACACATTAAATCTTGAGCTAACACATAAGGAGCCAACAATCCCAAAAACAAACAATGGAGAAAATACATCAAGGTACTCTAAAAGGTACATTAACTTCACTGTGTGAAAAGAGGGCGTAAGAAATACGCCTAGGGCGCCGACACTCGCAAGAAATGTTTTCTTTCGACAACCCTAACGCAGAGGCCACGAAAACCACGCTCATAGCGTTTAAATACCGCTCCATAGCCCTCGGTTAAGCCTGCAAACGTGATGGTAATTAGCTTCACATTGTATGAAAATGTGTAGAAACGTCCGTTATGACCAACAGTCTCGCTACGCACGAATTCGTAGTTGGAAAACAAATGAACCACGCCTGTAATGTGCCAAACCTACCCGTGCACAACAAATAATGTCGGGAACGCGCGGTCGACTCTTTCACTCTGTGTATCAAAACTCTAGCACCCAAAACAAAATCTGTGTGAAAGCAACTTTATCTACACAAAGGCATCAAAGGTAAAGTTGGCGTAGGCATATTACAAACATAGAGGAGTCTTAATGTGCAACGTGAATGGATAAAATAAGAAATGAGTACATAAGAGGAAGTCTGAAAGTGACGCCAGTGACTGAAAAGATGTGTGCTAATCGATTATCGTGGTATGGACATGTGATGCGGAGAAATGAGGAAAATTTTGATTGAAAATGGCTATAAGAGTAGAGGAAGGCCGAAGAAACTGTGGATGGAGTATGTGAAGGATGATATGGCTAGAAAAGAGGTGACTGCTGAGATGACGAGTAATAGAGATGTATGTAAGAAGAAGACATACTGCGCCGACCACAAATAAATTGGGATAAGGGCAGGAGAATGATGATGAGTCTTAATGATTTCAAAGTGGAGGTTGAACTAAGGTCTGTTCAAATGTTTTTGACGTATCAACGAAAAACGCTCTTAATGGTATTTTCGTGGCCCAGGCATAAGGTTAAGGGGCCCTACATAAAGCGTTTGCGAGCTCTAAGCTCTTAGTTGTATGCACATAGGAATGGAGCCTTAGGCTTTAGGTAAGCACCCCGTATAAAAGCTCTGAAATGTCCCATTTTGCCTGAAAAAACATTACTGTCTAAGAATTATTTGTACAATGAGAACTACTTATGTTTTTTTCATTGTTCAGCTACTTACCTACATAGGTATATTCGACCTCGTTTTTGATTTACCACTCTTACGTTGAATATTCCTTGCACGTCATTAATCGTGGAGGGAGCATCGGCCAAGCCTTTTCCCAACTATGTATACTGGGGTAGGCTTCCAGTGTAACCGGATGCATCAGAATACCAGTATTTTACAAGGAGTGACTGCCTATCTGACTTCCACAACCCTATTAGTACTGAGTACTACGATACCCCTGGGTAAGACTGGTTATCAGACTTTCGAACCACTGACACACTGTAACGACTGTCAAAGATCTACAAATGACAGTCGGGACCAACGGCTTAATGTGCTTTCCAAGGAAACTCAGTAAACTCAGTATGTAATGGGTGATGATCACCCATTCACGAACGAACCTAGGCAACCGGGCTTAACCTGTAGATCGACCCGAGTGGCTGTTATTATTTAACCACAAGCTCGTCCTCCTCGAGACAAAATGGTGAATGAAAAGTAAAAAAAAAAATTGAATTGACTATGAAGTAGCTGCTGCATGATTCTTATGGAACGTGGCCATCAAATATTTACAAATAGCGCTCTTCTGATAATATAATTCACACTGCACTATAGGCACATGAATCGCGTCAACTGTTTACGACAGCTGTCCCTAGAGTGAGGCTTCGGCCAGTTTCGGTAATTATCGGCTGTCGTCGGCAATCATCGTCAATCAGCGTGCGGCAAAGTAACATGACGCTAATTGAGTATATTGTTTGATAAAGCAAGTTCCGAACCAAATACTAATTTGTTTAGTACGTTTTAAATACCAGACGAACTGCTTTTGGCGAACAATTTTCAATGAAACGTAGTTTTTTTATTCAAGAAACTTTATAATAGTGTGTGTCTTTTTCGAGAATACGAATATATTCACATAAGAGGTAGGTAGGGATCCGCTGGATGGGAGTCGCACGGGACCGGTCAATGTGGCGACACTTGAGGGAGGCCTATGTCCAGCAGTGGACGTCTTTCGGCTGAAATAATGATGATGATGATGATGATCATGAAGAGGTAGGCAAAGTGTCACAGATGCACATGGTGGAGGAACATTATGGCACAAATTAACGATCATCATTGGTTCGGAATCAGTATACAAGGTGGAGACGACAATACGACAATTTTGGCCAAGGTTTTTGAAGTAGCGAGTTGGCAACATGTGTTTAACGTTTATACCGATGCGGGATTCGTTAACCTGTTGGTGGTAGCCTATTATCTCCACTATGTAGAAAATGCTAAAAATGAAAAATAACGTCCTGTGAATAAACTGCATACAAAATTCAATCGAAAATATCCAGTAATTTTCGATTGAATTTTTGTATGCAGACTGGGAACGTTATGAGTTACATACAGTTTAATTTATTGTCGCATTGTCGTCTCCACCCTGTATGACTATGATACATATAGACCGTCTAGTAGGTATTACACTACTTTCATTATTCTACAGATTTTTTTAAAACCGACCGTCAATTTTGACTCTCGGTATGCACTAAATCGATAGTCAAAGTTTGTGTTCCAAACTTCTCTTCCACCGTGTATTTGATTCTAACAGATTGCAAGTCCAAGTTGTCAACATTAATAAACGGGGATTGAGGAACAAAATCGTTGGAGAAGACAGTAAGTAAATAAACAATCCTAAGCCTTAGAAATGTCGCTCTAAACCCAAATATTTAAATCATTAAATAAGCCCTCACCGTACTTAGGTCGTACGTGTGTCCACACTGAAAAAAGTGAGCTCATACTTCCCATCCCATCACACGGAACAATAGATACGATTTTCAGTATGTGTGAGTAGCACAATAAACTTTTCAAATATCATTGTTAACAATACCGAAACAGGAACATCATTTAACACGATAGTTATGGACAATTGGACGATGGATTTTGTTGCCGATTCTTCTACATACGAGAGATACTACACTTGCGAATGGGCAATTAGAATCAATTCTATTTTCTTTTATTATAAAGTTTGATGTTCAAAAGTGCCTTTTAATGGCCTAATTGAAATAAATGTTTTGACATTGACGTCGTAGGGAGAACCGTGAGCGAATCTAACGATTCAAATCTTTGCCTAAGCCTACCTTCCTACCTACAGCTACACGTACCTACGCGATTGTACTTACGTTTATATTATGTCCCCATTTATCTCCAAGACACTAACAATCTTGTTGAAACAGTCCCTTTAATCTGTTAGAAGACCTTCATAAATATCGTAGGGTAGTCTTAAACAAACTGGTCCTAAGTACACGCGATGTAAAATATTTATTGCGTGTTACTAACGGACGTAACGACCAGAAATTGAGACATTATACATTGCTATGAATATTCTTACAGTATACACCGTGACTTTTTAGTCGTCTTACAAAGGTGGTCCACTACAATGTACCCGACATAAAATAGCTGTAGGCACGATTTTTTTTTTACCATAATAGGTACAATGAAAAATAAATAATACATTAGAATAAAATTATGAAACATCCTGTTAATGATTTTTACGTGTCAAACGGGAGAACACACCTACCCAGCTCTTCAGTCCAGTAGATCATCGCTCGCAACAGGGTGTTTTATCTACGTCTTGCGTCATAATACCGAATAATATGTTTATTTTTAAATTATTAAAATCTCAAAAATACCATTTTTTTTAATGAATGTTTAGTAGTCATTGGATACTTGAAGTGGGCTGCCGTTGTAAGACGACTAAAAAGTCACGGTGTATATACAACGTGTAACATAATAAACGCAAGACCTCTCGTGTGGTGTCTCAGACCATGAAACTGAACAACTTTTGTTCTATGACTTTTGGAAATTCATAACTTTTTTTTTAGTTTTACCATACATGTGGATCAGCTGATTGCGTCCGTTCCTATAGATTTTTTTTTTTTTTTTTGCGAATTGCTAGAACTCGCAGAACAAAAGATGTTTAGTTTCATGGTGCGAGAGACCACACGGGAAGTCTTGCGTTTATTATGTTACACGTTGTATAGACTTAGTGGATTTCGGAGCAGTTTTTAAATAACCAGTTGTAACCACAAGCAAGTTCATGGTTGGTTTAATTGTGGAATTCATGAACCCACATTATGCGTTCATGTTCATGTACCACATAAAATTGAGTAGAAAATGCATTGGTACTATTGGACGGGTACTAGTCACTGAATTTGTTTTTTTTTTCAAGTAAAAGGTAGACATGAAGGATCAGGAGGACACGTCAAGTCAACGAGCGTTACGTTTAGCAATAGGGATGTTTCCTGTGCAAAAAAAATATGATTCTATTTAGTCCGTCAGTTATATATCGAAAAATATTGGGTACGTATTTTTTGTTTTATCAAATCAGTAAAATTAACGAAGATAAAACGCATCAAAGACCATGAGACGTGACTTTTCGGTAAAAAGTTTACTGAAATATGACGTCACACGAGTTTCCGACGCACTGTATCGTCTTCATTTTTAGTTTTCGTGAAAAAATAAAAAAATACGTGTCCAATATTTTTTGGAAATCTATCTGACGGACTAATTAGATTTTTTCACGAAACATCCCTATTATCTATCACCAAAAAAGAGTCCAATGCCCACAAGTGGGACACCAAGAAACTATATCCCAACATCGGTGCCTCACAAAATCCAAACATCCCAGCTACAAACTCTTAGCTAAAATATAAACCTGGTAGTAACTTCCGTTGATTTCAAATCAGACTTGAGTCGAAACTAATTTAAGATAATTATCATAGTTTCCGTCGCTCCGCAGCTGGGATTTTCACACTTGGAGAGTGGAAATAGGTTTGTGGGTCACAGGACTCTGTGAAATCGTTTGGCAGCCGCCATTTGTAACCCGGGTATGATTGGATAGTTGGCCGGGTGCTGTGGCAATGAATGGAATCGCGATTGTGGTCGCTCATTAAAGTTCAAAATCAAACTCAAAGCATTTATTTCAATTAGCCCATTACGGGCAATTTTGAATGTTAGAAAAACAAAGAAAGCGAAGCTACAGACACAAGGCATAATAACTTGTGAAAGTACTGTAGTTGCCAATTTCAAGGCGTAGATCTCTATGGAGAAAAATGGGCAAGAAACTCCATGGACACTGTTTACACAAATATTAAAAAATATATTTTTTGAAATAATATAATTGTGTAGGTTTCTTTTTGAAGTTTTGGGTAAAAATAATGATTGTTTTTTTTAATTTGAATTGTAAAACATTATAACTGTCACACATTTCAGTCACAGACAGTCTCAAAACATTTACCAATCAATCTGCCTTTTCCCAAATACGTTGTGGTGGGCTTTCGTCTTACCGGCTGAAAATGAATACCATAATTTTTTTTCCAAGTAACTGTTACACCACAGACTACTGCTTTTTTTTTATTGCTTCCTGTAAACAATAGAAAAAAAAAATCGCGTTGTGTTGCGTCACCCTATGTGAAATATTTTCTTTTTTTGAATGTTACATATCGTTTGTATGGTGTACATAATAAATAATATTCTAATCTATTCTATTCTACGTGGATTGACTACCTATCTGACCCCTACACCCATTTACTGGGCTCTCAAAGGCAGCATATACCGAAGCTAGTAAAAGAAAATAAAGGTCGACCCAATAAGTACCTAATATACCTCGTTCCCACCTGCTTATATTATTAACATCACCCTGTATAATACGACAATATTGTTGAGAGCCTAGCAACCGAAACTTGATACCAGACCCTTATTGTAATGGCGAAGGGTAAGTAGAAAATTTACATAATAAGATGAACTCTCTTCTGTACCTGAACAAAGATTATTTACCGAAAGATATAATATTATTTTACTATTTTCATGGATATTTTCAATGATTTTTTAAGTGCCTCAGAAATTCCTTATTTCAGGGACATCATTTTGTACCTCGCTTGACCACAAAATACCCAGCGGTTGACCTCAAAAGACTTTGAGAACGGTGTCTCCTAAAATACCTTTTTGACCGTACACTAACTTCGCCTAAATATCTCGGGTTTGGACCAAAGAATGCGCTCAATCTACCAGCCTTTAAAGAAGATTTTTTAAATTTCTAAATAGGCTTGCGTTTGGCCTCAGCTCGCCTGACGTGATGCGATGATGCGGCGTAGGGTGGAGCACGCTTGCTTAGAAGAAACCGATTCACTCGGAGTTTGAAGATATCCAGATTATAATGATCGGGAAACATAGAAGCCGGCAGTGAATTCCACAGACTGGCGGTTCGCACAATAAATAGTCTATTCCTTCCTGAATCAATGGATTGTTAAACAACGGTAGAACTGGCTTTCCACTCTTGTGCTATCGTTGCAGTAAATGTGAACTTCTTCCAACAAAGAAACAGTAGAGTTTTTATTTGTGATCTTTGCAGAAGAGAGCCTTCAACAGAACATTGAGTTACAAAACTTTTCAATTGTGGCAAACTACCTACTGACTTTAAAATAGGTTTCTGTACTAACTTACATAAAGGTTTAGGATTATTCACAATCCTTTTGGCTCCAAAAGTTTTGGGTCAAAAGCTTTGGATTAGGAAACGTATAAAGGTTGTTTTGTATTGTTAAAACAAAACGGCCATTTTCGGAATATCAGTGATAGCTTAGTGGTGTGACCGATGGACTGTCAAGTCATAAGTCTCGAGTACGAACACAAGATACACACCTCTGATTTTTCGGATTCATGTGCGTATTGTATTATTATCACTTGCTTCGGTTAAGCAAAAGCATGCCTGAGAGATATTTCTTGACGGCATGTAAAACCAAGTCAGAGACCCATGGGTGACATAAAACTCTGACACCAAGTTAGGCACTAACCACACGATAAAGAAAGAAAGATTGGCGAAATATAGGCTTTCGTTTTCACACATTTTATAGCATAATCAGCCAGTAATAACGTCCCTACTGCTGGGGCACAGGTTGCCACTGATTCTGGCCTGCTCCCTCTCACAGAGAAGACTGAAAGAGTGAGTAGGTCAGAACGAGTTCGTGCATGTCGTCTTTGAATTTTCTGTTCTAGGACAAGCCTCTTTCCTCATGATGTTTTTCTTCATCGCTTTGAGGGTAGTGTTGATGAATTAATTTACACAAAGTGATGGGCTTGTCTGGACGTTATAACAACTCTTGTGTCGCTAACGTTTCTACTAAGCCACCAATGCACTGCCCAAGAGACTCCTAAATCAATCAGAAGGGAAGGCTGCAGATTACAGAATATAGCAATTTGCTCTTATTACTGAGAATTCTAACTACTATGTTATATTATAAATTTCTCCATCTGCATAAAAGTCTTTAGTCGCCAAAGAGGCCAGCAGAGGAGTTATATGGACCTATGCATACCTAGTACATCCAAATTTCGCTAGTTTTATTTAATTCGAATAGCCCTTCAACCATTACACCAACGAGGGACTAAATATAGAATAATGACATAACCATAATAAACCTATGAAACAGGAATTTCGCCATAATATTTCGGTTCATGACATTATTAGCCGGCATTATGTGTGGTAACGTATTTTCGTCGCCTCTTACCGCAAATATGGCGGGTCTTACGGGTAGGTCTTATTTATGTACAGAATGAAGGGGCCATGTATTACCTGCCTGGCTACCAGATAACATCATAATATTTTGGTCCTTACAGTTTCGTGGTAAAATTGTTTTAGTCCTGATTAATACTTCGACTTGTTTATTTATTAGTAAGCAATTTGTATTGTTTCTGTAAGCACGATCCAATTATTAAAAAAGTGAAGCAAAGACGTAATAATATCCATGTTTAAAAATAAAATAAACATATGCCTTTATGACACTAGAAGTACCAAACTGAATAAGTAAGATATATTTCCCACAAAATCATCTACAAAAAAATATTTAAGAAACACTCTCCAAACAAAGAATTGCAAAACTGAACTTTCTTACAAATCTTGAAGGATAAAGATTGATTAGATCTCATTACTAGATCGGAATTTCTTCGTAATTTGTCGATTTTGGCTAATCTTTCGATCACTGAGTGACCTGAATTGTTTTTTGATTAGTTCATTAAAGAGATTAATGGAAACCGATCTGTGAATGATTTCACCTTCAATCTGTTCATGATAACTGAGTTTTTGTCGCATAAAAGCAATTTTGATCAAAATTTCTGAATCTTGAATTAGATACCTTGTTTTGAAAGTATATTTTTTTAACTTGTTTTTTTTTTTAATACAAAATGTAGTCGAGTACCCAGTTGTCTTCAAATATTTTCACTGATAAGCTCTGCCCATCCCAAGGCAGAAATCATCGTTATCATCTGTCGAAACACGTCCACTGCTGAACATAGACCTCTTCAACCGTCGGCACAATGCTTGGTCCTGTGTTTTGCGCAACTAGTACACTTCCGCGGCCATCATCGAGGTTTACCTTGCGGGAGACCTTCCAACGCAAAGTTGCCCTAAACGAATCGTACCTTTCTTTTTGAAAATTCAAGTTAAATAAATTATTATCTTCCATTCCACTGCCAAAAGTCGGCACCATTCTTCAACAATATCTTCAGTCATATGACACTTCGTAGATTCTATTATCAGTTTGAAATGTAAAAAAATCTACAATGATGTGTGTGTCGTGAAGTGTCACCACTTACCGTTCGCAGTTCTGAATCTACGCAGATGGAGATGGGCTACTGCTAAAACAAACTACAATTTATTACGCGTATGACTCATGACAAAATGGCAATGATTTTTGTAACAAACTTACATTAGTCATAAAAATTTTAGAATACTAGTCAATTAAAAAACAAGGAAGGAAAGGGAAAATCTTTCCAAAAATAGACATTGAAAAAAGAAAACTTGTTTCAGTGGAAACACACTTGCAATTAGAAGATGCTTAAGTGTTCTGACCCAAAGCATTAGGAGGAACAAATTTGGGAACAGACATTATTGAGGAAACTAATAAAATTACCGAAAGTATCCATAAAGATAACGGTATATTGCTAGAGTTTATCTATAAAACTGAAACCGAATCTTTATATTACAGAGGAAGGGATGGAATTCATTTTGATTCTGAAGCCTCTGCAAAAATAGCCTCATGGCTGTGAATGTAAACTGTTTGGTATAGTCTCTCTTGATAATATTACAAGTTTGTAGTTAAAATATAGATAAAATAAGAAAGTAACAAGTACAATCTGATTTCTAGCAGATCTCTTATTAAAATTTAGATCACAAAAGTCCTCAACCGTGTCGAAGGCCTTAGACAAAACACAAAAATCATTGCCGACCAACCGAACGAAATTAAATGCTCAATATTGAAAATGGACAGGCGTGATCAAGCTCTTACGTTTCATTACCTGACTTACACTCCTAAAGCTACTGGTGCTAGCGCTCCGAGCCTGCAAGAAGAAACATTCGTTCCTATACACTAGCACACACAGCTTTTGTAACAACGACCAAGAAGATTGACATGCTGAATGAACAAGCTGTTTGCGAGGTTGTAAAACGGTCACCGTTTCTCGTTCCCTTTCAATAGCGTTTTCGAAGAAGAATAACGTTTTCAAAGTCGTGTTTGATAAATTGCTGTTCATATTTTCTTTTAATGTCAATAAAAAAGTTCGTGACATCTAAATGTTTTTCTGCATCAATCTTTTCTGTTATTGGTAATGATGTTTCCGAGTTTCCTTCTGAAAAGTTGAAGATGACTGATGTCGTACATTCTTCAGAAGTTTCTTTTATACTTATTGAAAAATAATGTCTTAGATAGACACACTGTTATTTAAGAAAGGCATAATTGCCTGCTGTAATTTATTACTTCATAATTAACATTACCATTTATTTTGTCTTTCATTGGATATAAGTTATTTTCAATGCTCTTAATTTCAGGTTAAAAAGATCAATAATTTTCATGGTTTATTTTCATCAATAACATCATGCCAGTAATCCTTGAAGGGCTATGCAGTTTCATCAATATATATATTTTAAACTTTTTACATTTATTATTTTGCCCTCCCGGAATCTTATTTTAGAATATTCTTTGTTGCATGATTTTATTAGCTATTATTACGGCATTAATGTCACCATGAGCCGGGTAATTGTCACATTGGGATGATTTAGTGCATAAAACGGTATTTTGTAAAAGTTATCTTTTTTTTATCGCTCCCTTTAGTACTGCTAATAACAATTTTTCTTACAAAACATGAAATCTCAACGAAAATTTTTTGTGATCATTAAAAAGAACAAATTTTTACTTCAGTCTTGACAGTTTTTAGTTTTTCTTTCATCTTTCAAGAGCCCTATTATAATTTCCTTATTTTAATTTATTGCAATACTTTGCTTCCTTATTACAATTCTACATTACACTCATTATATCCTCAAAATATAGTTTTTTCTGTCAGAACAGCAATCCATCATGAACATCAACATATTGTAATTGTTACCGTTGAAGACCACCATTTAATATAATAATACATATCTTTGCCTGAGAGGTGAGAAAGAGGAGTATGCCCACTTCTTGGCGATTATTTTTCAGTTTTTCATTCTCATATGCCTAATAAGATTAAAGACTGTTTTACCATCTAAACAGCTTGTTTGTGCATCTATGTGCATAGCGTTAGAAGAAAGAGACAGATAGATCGTGCAGCATTTCTAATCTTGTTGGTCGAGCACACAAGAAACAGTTAGTTCAATGTTTTATGCACATATATAGGAGCTTAACTTGACATTTTGAAGGCATTTCTAGAAATTCGTCATTTCGAAAACGAACAGCGAAAATTAGGACCAAAAAATTAAAAGCAGAAAACGGTGTTACAAAATATAATTTTTTCAAATTCTTGAAATCTAAATGATAATTACGAATTGAGATTTAAGCTTTCAAGAGTTAGATTGTTTTTCGTATATTCTTCCTCATGAGCTATTTTCTCATTATGTAGGCAATTTATTCCTTAAATTGCGTTTCAAAAGACCAAATTATGCTCCAAAACACATAACAATTAAATGCAAGCAATTTGTTCGTTTGTGTTATTAGGAAAATTCGGAAAAATAGTGAGTTTGAGTAGTCATACCGCCAGAGGGAAGCAAGATAGATAGTTCACAACCAACATTTAAGTGACTCTTTACAATTCTTTTAGAGAAAAATCAAGAAAAATTTCGATAAAAAATCGTGCGCTTTGTTTGACAAAAATAATAATTGTGCCGAAGAAGAGTTTCAGTTCAACAAATCCGAAAACAGCTAAAATTAAAAATAGATTTTAAGTAAGAATTTTACTTGCTGAATTTTGGCTCCAAAAGACGAAATGCTGAAAAAGTGTCCAATCAAAAATATTTTGTCAAAAATAACGCACTTTAAGATAAACCAATTGTCAGATTATTCAATTACAACACAATCACAAGTATCTTAAGTCCGCTTTGATACTTATAACTGTAAAGTATGTAAAGAGCACTAAATTAACATTTAAAGCATTTGCCAAGACGATCAGCAACATTTATATACAACAGAGACATTTAATTCTGCGTAGAACGGTAATGGCCGATGTCAGTGTGCAAGTTAGCGTTAAGAGTCTTTAACTGTGATTTAGATATAACTCTGGAACATCTGAAACAGAAATGTTAATACCAACAAAGAATATTTTTAATTTGTTGAAATATTGCGTGATAGAGGTCAAGAGCAGGCACCATTTTGTAATAAAAATAATAATATCATCCACGTTTAATAAAATAGAAATTTCGAAAAACTCTTTGTTTAGTACAAGATAAATTGACGAGAAGAAATAATAAAAAACTTGATGTTCTCAAACCTATTTATTAAAAAACACACACACATAAATCCAATTGAAAGATCTATATCTAAATATTCAAAATGACACACAGAAAAATCAATAAGGAGACGCTAATGCAATAGTTTTTCATATTCAGTTGTTCAATTTCATATTTATACAAAGATAATTTTCCGCCATTTTCCTATAAGGGAAAAACCGTAGAAAAGTAGCTTTCGGCTAAGATCCTTACATACTCTTTTCCAGGTTTTATAATATTCTCGTTTACAACAAAATCTCCCTGAAACTTAGACACGTCCTATAAAAGATGCATTACGGGGGCACTTTATCATTTTCCAATATCAAATTCTACCTAAAGTTAGCAAAATAAATCCACTATGAGCCAACAAAATCTGTTCAAATCTTCAATTTCGAAGAGTCTTCTTGCAAAGAGTTTGGCCACAAAATTCCCTTCCCCTGGAATATTTTTATTTATTCATATTTTGTCCTTTCGCATAAACATTGTATGAGGAAATGAATTTTCTTCCTCCTAATTTGTTTGAAAGCGTTTTGGGAAAATGTTCTTCGTCCTGGTTCGAGCGATGTATCTTATCGAATTGGAGTTCTTTTTCGTTTAGTTATGTTTTATTATTGTTTTCATTATTCACGTAGATACCAACCTACTATTCCTACAACCAACTACAACATACCCCCACCCCTACTATTCCTACCATTCCTACTATTCCTACCATTCCTACCATTCCTACTAATCCTACCATTCCTACTATTCCGACTAACCAACCACTACTCCTACTGTTTATTGTCTGTGTGTTGCCTGTCTATTGTTATTTCTTTTTCTTTTCCTACTATTTACACAATTTTGTCTTTCCTTCTAACCTTCTCATTTCGTAAATATTTTGACAGATTACAACTTGACATTTGATGATCCTACTAATATTATAAATTTTAATGCGAAAGTTTGTGAGGATAGATGGATGGATGTTTATGATGAGGATAGATGGATGGATGTTTATGATGAGGATAGATGGATGGATGTTTATGATGAGTATAGATGGATGAATGTTTATGATGAGGATAGATGGATGGATGTTTATGATGAGGATAGATGGATGGATGTTTATGATGAGGATAGATGGATGGATGTTTATGATGAGTATAGATGGATGGATGTTTATGATGAGGATAGATGGATGGATGTTTATGATGAGTATAGATGGATGAATGTTTATGATGAGGATAGATGGATGGATGTTTATGATGAGGATAGATGGATGGATGTTTATGATGAGGATAGATGGATGGATGTTTATGATGAGGATAGATGGATGGATCTCTTTCACGCAAAAACTACTGCACAAAAGGCTAGACAGATGATGATGATGATAATAATAGTTCCGTATATTTTTGCCTTGTTCACTTGTTTCGTCTTAATCAGTTCGAAAGATATATTTCAATCTATGATTTACTTTAAATGTGTTTCCTACTGCCTGCTATAGACTGACCGCTTTAAAGAGTCCTCCGCATTGCCCTATTAAAGGCACATTGAGCGTCCACAATGTCGTAACAGTATACCACAGGTTATTTGCTTTAAAATAACCATAATCCACGTAGCTGTTATGATGCTAATTGACCCAATACGTGTTCAACTTTCAGAATATTCCATTTAAATTGATACCTTCGCGAGGACTCATTAAAGCGGTAGGGCTATAGTAAAACACAACAACGCGTTTAGTTTCACTCTAGTAATAGTGTTATACCATAATCAGCACCACATCATACGATTTTCTTCGTAAAATCTTATAACCATATTGAAGGGTTAGAAAATGACCTCTTGGTCATAAAAGTAACCATATTCGAACCATTCTAAGAACGATTGATAAAAAATGCAAGACCGCGGAAACGAAAAAAAAATGGCTTCCAAATATAAAAATCGTTTTTCAAATGTGTTAGGGTTCCAGTTCCGGGTAATCAGATGCAGCTGAATATTCGTTTTTCAAATATACCTCTATTTGAAAAACGAATATTCAGCTAATAGTAATAATTTGAAGAGTTCTGAGACTAGACAATTTCCAATCGTTTTCAAACGGTGTTGTACAGTATGACCACTTTAAGTGTACAGTTCAAGGTAGCGTTTTTTCAAAAAAAGAGGCATCGATATGTCAAACTTGGTACATTTATATTAGTTCTGTGTTTGTCCACCTGCATATAAGTTGGCTGTAAGTTATGTCAATCCAATACATTTTTGACCTTGCCATAAGTGATTATGGTCCTCAGCTGGATATTATTTACACACTTAACATCACGCCTGCTATCCCCGAAGGGTTCGGCAGAAGTTTAGGTACCTAATTTATGGTACAAACACATTTCGCCAGTTATGTATTAAGTCCCATGTAATAGGGGGTGAGCCTATTGTCATCAACCTGGTACAGATACAGACTCCGTGGCTGCTACTGAGAAATTCCTGATTAAAAATCCAATAAAACTTTGCCCGACCCGGGAATCGAATCCCAGACCTCATGCTTAGCAGTTGCGCTTGCGACCACTCGACCATTCGACCGATCGATTATTATTATTTTTGGGAGATTATTATTTTTCTCAAAAAATAATACTGAATATTATATTGGATAGGTATTATTAGTATAAACTGCCTCCCATGTGTACTACAGCATTCGTTAAACTCAATAGGTACCAGTGGCGAAGGTTTCATACAACTCGATTCCTACCGGATTCCCTTTGAAGATTGGCATGGTCAGTATTCTATAGACCAATAATATAATCACATTAAAGATATATACTCCGGCTTATCTCTTACAAAATTGACCCTTCGCTACTGATAGGAACCCAACAAAGCTAAAATTCAGCAAATAAGAAAACCTCCAGCATATGAACATCATCAAATACCCATTCGTTTTTATGTAACATTCAAAGCATAATTTTTTATTACATTTCAAATTCGGTAACTCGTATAGTTTCCCGTTCGATAGCGGGCGATTCCCGAAGGCAATCCCGCCATCCCGCCATCTTCCCTCTTGGTCCCAACGGATGACAGTTGTCACAAAATGTCATGACACAGACAAAGTTATGATGTTATGTTGACAGTAGGAACTTCAGTTTGTCGGTTTTATTTGTTTCAGTCATAACTTTTGTTCTTATTTGATTATAGTTCTTGAGCAATTTAGGTTGTATTCACATGCCAAGGGTTTTTCCGGTACAATGGTACTGTAAGTATATTGTATTTTTTTTAATAAAAAATCTTGCCCCACATTAGGAATAACTCCTGTATCGTGGGTGCGTTTACAAACATTTAAACTCACATACACAAACAGCCAGACCCGGAACAACTACCTGTAGATCATACAAATATTTGTCTCGTGCAAGGATCGAACCCACGACACGGAGCACACCAGCCACTCCGCCAATCGTGCCATCAAATGTTATTAGATGGTTATTATGCAGTAATCAACGTTACCGTCCTCTGTAAACGGGGTATTCCTTAAAGCGCAACCAAATTATTCCTCAAAGCGCAACCATGATGAAAAATAGAGGCGCTATCATGGACTCATTATTTTTTTTCAAACATGGCTGCGCTTCGAGGAATAATTTAGTTGCGCTTAGTTGGTTGCGCTTTGAGGTATGGGTATAGCTCAAAGCGCAACCTTTAGACTACCACACCACTCTGAGAGTTCTTTCAAAGTGACTTTGTATCAGCGCTATAACGATAAAGCAAAGTTACAATTGTATTGAGTTTACATGAGCTACCAAAAATCTTATGACAAGTATGTAGTCTTTGCATGAATGAGAAACGCTTTGGAAACGATAGCAGATGTTTTGAAAAGTAATATACATTATCATCATATGCCTGGCCTTTACCCAACTATTTTGGGGTCGGCTTCCAGTCTAACCAGATGCAGCTGAATACCAGTATTTTACATGGAGCGACTGCCTATCTGACGTCCACAAGCCAGTTAGTACTGGGTATTACGATACCCCTTGGTAAGTCTGATTGTCAGTCTTTCGGGCTACTGACTACCTGTAACGACTGTCAAAGATCTACAAATGACAGCCGGGACCAACGGCTTAACGTGCTTTCCGAGGCACAGAGGTAACGGTATGTAATGGGTGGTCCACGGACCAACCTAGTCAAGCGCGGCTTAACTTAAAGATCGACCCTAGCAACTGTTATTATTGAGTCACGAATATACATAATTACATTTCCTCATAATTCCTGCCACTAGAAAGGTATTAATTCTAGCCATTTCTCTATTAAATTAACAATTCTCAACAGCAGCCTTTGAAGTTATATCTCCGGGAAATGGCATTAGTTTCAACAATATTACAAGGAAATACCTTCATTAGGAAATTTCTCTTGCAGTTGAATTGAGTCGATAAATAGTTAATGGAATTAATTATTGATGAAAAGGATAAACAGAAACCATGACGTTAAGATTTCAGAACTAGTTATTAGGGTAGAAGTTGGAAATTATACCATGGCATCGCACTACTGGGATAAAAAGTATCCTTTTTCCTAAATACAGATCATGATCATGATCTATCCGTATACTTAATCACATCTAAATCTTTGCAGTCGTTTAGGCGTGACAAAGTAAGAGACAGACGGAGAGTTACGGTCGCATTTGTTATACAGGGTGGTGATTAATCCTCTGCATCCTTCAAGGAGGTGAGTCTAACCAATATCCGTTTCGTGAAAAAAAACTTTTCATACATGCATCGAAATAGTCTGTCTGCCGTTGTAATATGGGTTTTTTTTTCTTGAATCGGATATGAGTTTCTTTGAAAAAGTTGTTTAATATGACGGGTAGGCTCATCACCTCGAAGAATCATCATCTGCCTAGTCTTTTCCCAAAATTGGGGTCGACTTCCAGTGTTACCGGATGCAGCTGAATACCAGTATTTTACATGGAGTGACGGCCTATCTGACCTCGATAACCCAGATAGTACTGGGTAATAAAGTACCCCTTGGTAAGACTGGTTGTTAGGCTTTCGGGCTACTGACTATTTGTAACGCCTGTCAAAGATCTACAAATGACAGCCGGGACCAACGACTTAACGTGGTTTCCGAAGCACGGAGGAAACTCGGTAGATAATGATGGTCACCCATCCACAGACCAACCTTGGCAAGCGCGGCTTAACCTTGACGATCGACTTGTGCGGCTGTTATTACTTAGCCACGAGCTCCTTGAAGGATGCAGGTGACTTAATCGCCAACCTGTATAATAAGTATAGTATAGTACGTACTATAACATAGAATGACCATAGACGTAGAAAAATCTATAAAAATAACACAACAGGGAAATACAATTTCATCTCTCCCGATGAAACGCAAACTTGATAATACAGTAACTAGATTTAAACTGCGAGAAGCTGTTGAAACCACAGCACTTCCGACACAAGGTCTCTTGACATCAGATGTCAACAAGTGTCAACTGTCAGTGTCACCCGAAGTTTGATAAGTGTTGTGACACCCCAAGGGACATACGGATTATTGTAAAGGTTACACTTAAAATAGTCACTACGATTTAGACTCATCTATTCACAGAGCCAACTATAAAAATAAAACAAACAGTTTTTTAGGATCTACAGAGTGATGTTACTGGTGAAGCAATGAAAAGAAAAATCTAATATCGCGGCATTATTTCGTTAAAAAGGTAGGTTGTATTTGCTGATCAAGTAATATTTCTACTGCAACATGAGCTTTACCGATACAGTGCTGAGACGGCTTCAGAGACAACAGCCCCCGTAGCATGACCACCGTAGACAAGGATTTCTTAGACGGAAGAATAGACAAAATGACAGATAGTGCAAAGAAATCTGTCATTGTGTCGACACAATCTGTCATTTTGTCGATTCTTCCGTCAAAGAAATCCTTGTCTACGGTGGTCATGCTACGGGGGCAGATATCAAAAGACAAAAGAAAAAATATCGATGCAGCACTATTTAATGTACAGTCTCCAACGCATCAAGCTATTCGAAAATGTCAAAAGTTTTCCAATCAACTTTGAACCTAATGCTTTAGGAAAGCCAGAAAATTCTGTTACCAGTTTAGGCACTATCCACACGATAAAGAAAGAAAGAAGCGATAAAGTTCAAAATCTGTTAAAGAAATTTGACAGATTGTATTAGCTTGATGTGCTGTAGGTGTGTGTGCTTGGCGTCTGTAATAATGCGAGCATACGATCCTCGCGTTCATTTTGTGCGGCGAATCCTAACAGCTCAGCAGCTGAAAAAAATTCTCTCATCATATTTCTATTTTATATATTCAATCATCTTTCTATTTTATAACGATTTAATTTGTTTGTTTACTTATCTAGTTTGTTTATTTAACACTTCAAGCACAAAGTACAGAGGCGGACTTAATACCATAGGCATTTTCTACTAGTCAACCTTTAGGTACTTTGTTAACATCTAGTAAACAAAATATTTTTTGCCAGCCAGTACCAATAATCTACAAAACACAAATAACAATCAATAGAAGTTCCCTTCGAATCCTCCAACTGTCCAATACTGTTTACTTGGAACAAGAAACTCACAAATCCTTACTAATTACTGTGATATATCATTCAATCTCTGGACCTTTCGAATTGGGTCGCGATCGAGGGACATCTTTTCAAATAAATAAATCTTCCAACTTGTTTAATTTTGGGGAATAATTGGGATAGATGGCTAATGGTATGATTTGAAAAGGAAATAAGAATCAATTCATCTCTATGACGGCTTACTAAGAAGTCCCTCTTTTTATGACTTTTTTATTATTAGAATTTCGTGAATTGATGCAATACTGACGTAGTTTTAAGACACTGTTTTAAGCAATTTTTTTTTTTTTTTTTAACGTGGTTAAATGATCAAATGAGTCCTCCCACCCAGGTCAGAGTGGGAGGGACTGTCAGACTTGTACTGACTAAAATCCACGGTGTCCTTCAGTAGCCCTTTATGTTCCAGGGTCACGGTAATTCTATGAGTCCCGCGACCCCGGCAGGCTTTGGCCCTCTAGAGGGGGGCCCCGTCATTATGCTGACACTCTTTGAGGCGCGCGTGGAACACAACGCCATTGTTTTAAGCTTTCACGATTTACAACTAAACTCTTGTTTTTTCATTGATTGTTCATTATTTTGAGCTCAGTGTCGAAATATCGGGAGCTCAAAATAATGAACAATCACGGAAGATATCCCGTAAGTGACAGTATAAGTTTAGTTTTAAGACTTTTGCAACTAACCTGAGCATTTTTAGATATTGAATTATGGAGACTGCCTCGTTGGTCTAATCTTCTTTCTTTATCGTGTGGTTAGTGCCTAACCTGGTGTCAGTTTTTATGCCTCTGACTTGGCTTTACATGCCGTTGCGTTTTTTGGTCTAGTGATCGTAATCGCGACTGCTGAGCATAGGATCCTGGGTTCGATTCCCGGGTTGGAGTACACCTCTGCCTAAACGTTCGGGGATTACAGACGTGATGCTATATTTTTTTTTTAAAAAAAAACTTTGCCCCACACTAGGAATTTCTTCCAAAAATAAAAATTAATAATAAAAATTAATTATTTATTAATTTTTTTTCATTTTTCTTCTTTATGTATTTTTTTTTTTTTTTTTGTTCTTTCTTTTTTTTTTTCTTTTTTTAAATTGTATATGTATTTGTATTTGTGAATTGTAGACCGAAAGTGACATCGACCCGCAAATTGATGCCTTGAATTCCGTACTACATAGATTCCTGAACCCACCAGCATTTCAAATATGATTACCATTGCGGTCTAAGATCCTGTGCTGAATTCATTCATTCCAACAGTTTGTAGTTCAATGTCTGTTACATCATGTATGTGGCCGATACCTTTATGGACATACTTTCCAAGTAACAAACAGAAGCGTAAACCACACTTCCCATCGCTCATAGAACGCGGTGGGCCGTCCAGCCGTCAGTACGGAAGTGCGGCCTCCACTGCCGGATATTAGCCGGACGCGGCACGGAACTGCTAATAACTGAACATGCCATAAACGAACCGGTTTTCTGCTTGCTCACTGTGACTTGTTAGTTTAGGACCTCCGAAACTGGTAGGACTGCTTGTTTCATATCTATACTATATAATATTATAAAGCTGAAGAGTATGTTTGTTTGGTTGAACGCGCTAATCTCAGGAACTGCTGGTTCGAATTAAAAAAATCTTTTAGTGTTGGATAGCCCATTTATCGAGGAAGGCTATTGGCTATAAAATATCACGCTATGCAAAAAGAAAATATGTCAGAAGCGGGGGTGAAACTGCGGGGCACAGCTAGTCGGATATCAGAAAATAATCAATGTCCTTATGTTCGGATTCATGTGCGTATTGTGTGTATAATTATCACTTGCTTCGGTGAAGGAAAACATCGTGAGGAAACCAAACCAGCATGACTGAGAGATATTTCTCGACGGCATGTTAAGCCAAGTCAGAGACCCATGAGCGGCACAAAAACTCTGACAGCAGGCACTAACCACACGATAAAGAAAAGATCCCTGTAGTGGGAAATATTACCCAGACAGGCTTTTTGAGGAGTTATAACTATCTACGTATACCAGAGCCTCGACAAATGGTAACTGCTTTGAAAGCATTTGAAATTACTTCCGACAGCTCTTGACATCAGCTTTTCAATCTTATGTCATTTCCAAAATATATAGACCAGCGTCAGACAGCATCACCTGTCTGGCATGAATGCTGAAATGGACCTTGTTGGCGCAGCCGTGAGGCACACAGCACATGTACCTATTTTCTAATTTTTTATTTTTATTTTTAATTGTTATTTATTTTTTTATTCTGTATCTTTTTTATTATGTGTGCTTGATGAACTGACGTCAAATAAACTTTATTCTTTCTTTCTTGCAATATCTTTTTGAAATTCCCATCATTGTTAGAGTCCCATGTTCCATGGAGGCGAGCCTATTGCCATCAACCGGGCACAAATCGAGACTCCCTGGCTGCTACTAAGAAGTTCCTGATAGAAATACCCAATAACAATTTGCCCCACCCAGAAGTCGAACCCAGGACCTCGTGCTCAGCAGTCGCGATTGTGACCACTAGATCAACGAGGCAGTCTTATTTGTCCCAACATTGTTATCTATACTATACTAATATTATAAAGAGGAAAGATTTGTATGTTTGTAACGAATAAACTCAAAAACTACTGGACTGATTTCAAAAATTCTTTTACCATTAGGATGCTACATTATCCATGAGTAACATAGGTACCCGTGCGAAGTCGGGACGGGCCGCTAGTCATTGATAAAATATCACTTTGCCTAAACTAAGTAACTTTGCAGTAGAATTGTAAATAAACCTTAAGAGCCGTGTTGTGTTAGTTTTTAATATAAAATTTCGATACAATGTAATAATTGTTTATGAAATTAATGAAACGAAATGAAACCCTCTAAATCGCGACTGTCTTCAAACTAAAACTAATATCACTCTAAAAAAACATAGAAAAAAATTCGTAAAAAGATATGTGCCAAAAAACCGTTCAATAAGGGACTGTATTGAAACATTTTTACTTAGTTACGTCCTTATAACAGTGAATGCCTATAACCAAAGCAAGATTTATACAAGCCCAGCTCCATAAGAACGGTGGCTAAGGACACAAGAGGAAAACTATCAAGGTTGTCTTATCTCAAGGCTACATGTTTGGCCCTGAACAGATTTGATACTTTGTTTGTTCGCCACCCCTTCTATAAGAAGGATGTACTGGCACTTAACGTAGGATTAGCAGGAGGGGGGATTGGCCACAAACATTTATGATAATACCCAGTCATTTATTTATGTGTTTTTCTATCAATTTTCTTCGATCTTCGACCACAGACCGACGTCTGTGGTCGATGAAAAATATTAATAGAATAGAATAGAATAGATTTTTTTTATTTCAGACCGGAGTCCATAGGGTTAGTAACAATTTTACTTAACTTCCAGTGTTAGTAGGTTACAGACACATACAATTAAAATTCAGCGTGGAGCTGCATCCACCTCCGCAGCATCGGGGAATCCCATCGATCAGCAAATACACTGAGAATACTGTTGGTGCCGCCGCGAACACGAGTCATCAGGGATGCACATCTATTTCTAATAATGGCGGCAGAACCATCAATATTATTATCTGCAAACATCCCCGACGCACTACAATGCCACGGCAGCCGTAGCAGTACACTCAGTGCATATTTAACGCGTAGATCGCTGTATGTCCGCTGAGTGAAGTAATAAATAAATAATCAGCTGCTTATAATTGGCCTACCCCAACAACAAAAAGAAAGAAATGTGTTTCGTGAAATAATCTCATACCTATACGTTGTTAGTAACATCGAAACATCCCTTAAATTTAAATAAACAAAACACAATCTATTGCTACACAATATAACTCGTGGACAACAATAAATACTTGTAATAGACATGGTATTGTCAATATTGTCGACTTGTTCGTAAGTAGGTCGCTTCCGTGATCGGGACAAATAAAATATTATCCCACTATGTCAATACATGTGAGGAAATGACTACAAGAATAGCGAACTATGAGTTGGCAATGGTTTAGACGGTGTGCACAGTAAAAACCGCTTTCATCTCATAAGTTTTAAAACCACGTAAGTCAACAAGAATAGGGATGTTTCCTGTGTAAAAAATATGATTCTATTTAGTCCGTCAGTTAGATTATCGAAAAATATTGGATACCGTCGACCTAATTCTAATATGGCGTAAGTCTAAATTTGGCCAACCAACGATTTTTTTTTCAATTAAGGTGGAGTGATCCAAAAGTGTTAAATCTATATAACAATAGGGTAAAAATTAAAGCAAATTAAATAATATTCTTGTTAGAAAATTCATTTTTTTCAAGTTTCCTAAGAACTTTACGGAATCAAAAGATTTTTTCTGCATCCTGGTCAATTTTGACTTACACCATATTAGAATTAGGTCGACGATACGTATTTTTCGTTTTATCAAATCAATAAAAATTGACGAAGATAAAACGCATCAAAGATCATGAGTGGGGCCTGTGACGTCACTTTTCGGTAAAAAGTCAGTACAGTTTACTTACAAGTATGACGTCACACGAGTTTTCGACGCACTGTATCGTCTTCAGTTTTAGTTGTCGTGAAAAAGAATAGAAGAAGAAAAATACGTGTCCAATATTTATTGGAAATCTATCTGACGGACTAATTAGATTTTTTCAGGAAACATCCCTATTTGTACTATAACTAAAAAAACCGACTACTGAAAAATCACGCTCTAATTAAATTCGGGGCTTACAAGGTAAAATCGATCAATCATGATTGCCGTATTCAATTGTTACTCATTTTTTTTTTATATTAGCCTTGGTTGTCCCACTGCTGGGCAAAGGCCTCCCCCATATCCTTCCAGGTACTCTTCTCCTGCACCACCCCGAACCAGCCTTCGTGATGCGCGTCTAAATCATGTCGCCACCATTTTCTGGGCCGGCCTCGGCGGCGCTGTCCATCCTCAGGCACCCATCGTGTTGAGACCTTTGCCCAGCGGTCGTTATCCATGCGGCTCACGTGACCCACCCAATCCCATTTCAGCCTGGCAGCCTTTTTGCCTACGTCTGTGATCCCTGTTTTTGAGCGCAGCGTAGTGTTCCGTATTTTATCAGCTCTCTTTACACCCTGTTGCGCTCCATTGCTCTTTGGCAGACTCCAAGACGGGACTTTTGCGATTCGGTGAGTGACCAGGTTTGAGCACCGCTTTTTTTTTTTAACGTGGTAAAATCATCAAATGAGTCCTCCCACCCAGGGCAGAGCGGGAGGGACTGTCAGACTTGTACTGACTAAAATCCACGGTGTCCTTCAGTAGCCCTTTATGTTCCAGGGTCACGGTAATTCTATGAGTCCCGCGACCCCGGCAGGCTTTGGCCCTCTAGAGGGGGGCCCCGTCATTATGCTGACACTCTTTGAGGCGCGCGTGGAACACAACGCGCCGTCGACCCGGGCATGGTCCATGGTCGGACAGCGAGTCGCCCATTACTCGCCGCCCGCATGCCCGCGCCTACGGTGGCCGGAGATCGTCTGCCGACGTCCGGCGCCGTGGGCGTCTACCACTGCGGCTGGTGTGGAGGGAGGACGCTGTCCTCTCCCTCACGCGGCCCGCCTCCTCCTTCGCGAGCATGACTGCTTCGCAGAAGGAGGCGACCGCTTCCCACTCCGTCTCGCCCCGCAGCATGGCCTCGACCAATGCCGGGCGCGAGAGGGCTCCGCCTATCGCCGCCGTGAGGACACGGCGGTGCTCTGCCCAAGCGGAGCAGTCCTGCACCGTATGCTCCACCGTGTCCTCCGGGCGGTCCTCGCAGTGGTGACACCCAGGCGTTTCCTCCTTCCCCATATGACACAGGTACCTCCCGAAACTTCCGTGTCCGGTGAGGACCTGCGTCACGCGGTAGGTCAGGACGCCGTGACGCCTATCCAGCCACTCCTCAAAGAGGGGTCTTACCGCCGCGATTGCGGCGTGCCCGGACCTCGGTTGCGACAGTCGTTCCCTCCATACTGCCCTGAGATCGCGCCGGAGCTCTTCCCGCCGCGCCTCGACTTGTCGAGGCAGCAGGGATTCGCCCCGGCGCTGCGCCTCCACGCGCCACTCATAGAGGCGCTGGAGGGCAGTCGCCTCCAGATCCCAGGGCAGCAATCCGGCAAGGTTTGAGCACCGCTTCAAGGAGATCGGCAGATCTCCCTTCATAGCTTTTCCAGCCGTTGTCGATTCGGCGATCGATTTCCTTTTCCTTCCTGTTTTCGAAAGAAACTAACTGGCCCAAGTAAATGTTCTCATCGACAAAGAGTATTCCCTGACCATCTACCTCGACCCTACGTTTAGTGCTATTAGTCAGTTTTAGTTTTTGACAGATTCATCGGCAGTCCCACCTTGAAGCTAGCCGTGCTTAGGTCTTAGAGCATGCTCTGTAGTTCGAGAGCTGTAGGAGCATAGAGGACAATGTCATCGGCAAATCTAAGGTTAGTCAGCCTTTCTTCCTGGCAGCCCCATGGAAGACCAAGCCATTAGTTAACAAAATTTACGTTTAAAAAAAAAAAATAATAATAATAATACACAATATATTATTAAATATTATATTTTATTTTATATTTTTAAATGTTTTTATATTGTTTTATATTAGAATATTTAAAAATGTATTAAAATAATAAAAATTTAAAAAAAAAATTTGCACAGCACTGCCATAGAGTAGACACTCTCAAATCAACACAGTAAACAAAACTAGTCTCTAGGTAAAAAATAAAAACAAAAGTTCGATAAAACTTTTAAAGTACTCAAACTACAGCTTCCAATCTTTTCCTTCTAGCCGCAATCGATACTGCTAGCCCAACCGCCCGGCGCTGGGCCGCTCCAAAGCGTCGGTCCGGCAATTCACCGTTTAACCGGCTCAGTTGCGATCCATCCGGTCGACTTTTTGACTCCCCGAAGGCTTTAAATTCGGTAAAATGTATTCATTCTTGCTGGAATACTGATTTGATGGGAATAGGGTAGGTAAGATGGTGCAGGATTTGGTAAAGGTCAGTATTGATTCGGATTGCTTGGTAATTATGAGATGAATACTGAAATTGGATATTATTTGCGCCTCCAGCGTAGTCATAGCTCATTGATAATAATAATTTGGCAGTAGGTACATAAATGGTTGCGATAGGTACTTAGTGTCGCTCGGTGTCCAACTTGTAACCTTTTTAAACATTTTTGGGACAAAATATAACATGGTTTAAAATTGTTTGGAATCGATTCAGTTACTTATTCTGAACAAACTATATTCAGGTTTCGCATATACTAAAAATAATGTTGTAGAAGTTTAGGGTCCAAATTTATTCACGGTCTATACTTAGACTTAGCCGAAACTCAAGCACCATGTAAAGACTAGCCAATAGCTCAGTTTTCGTTACAAGAGAAAACCATTAAAAGTGAAAACTCATTAAAGTTTATAATGATTTCCTATTCCGTGCCGAGATTGGGAACAAGCGAGTTAGCGGCACTTAGCCGTGTGTCACACCGTTGTGTAACTGAACCCAAGTCATACGCTCACTTTTTGTTCATTTTTGTCTTTAATGAATCAAATGTGACCGTGGAATGAAACAAAATTGATCAATCACTCGAGTGATGCGTTTGATATAAATTTTAACGATGTCCAAATAAGGATTTTCAGCTATTTTTTTGTCAGAAAATTGATGAAAATCCTTTTTAATTAATCTTCATTCGATGGAAGTTTTTTTTTTAGATACCTGTTTATAATGAAGATAAAATGTAAAAGAAGTAGCTAGTAGCTATAATATCAATTCCCAAATAAATGTCGATTGTGAAGTAACTGCTCTTGACAAAATAATAATATCATAATTTAATTTTGTTGCAATGATTTTATTAACTTAAGGTCTGGCATAAAAAACCGTGCGCTTGCCATTTTACGGAATAACGTTATTTTTATTTTTTAATATCAAAAGCAATACATTGTCCACGTCATTATTCCATTTCATCTTTTTCATGGATCGTTACAGAATGGTGTGATTGCGCCCTATTTATCCGTGAAGTTCGACGTGAGTTAATGAGCAATTTCCGAATGAGCCGCACTAATGAACCTACCTGAAATTATACACTGCAAGCCTTCATTTATATCCTCCTTTTTTACTTATATTTTTCATTCAAAACACCTATTAATGGCTTTAATGGTCCATTTTTTCATGTAAATATGATGTTTTGCCTTAGCCTCTTCTTTTAGAATTACACTCTTCGCTTTAGTATAAATCAATTGGGTGTCCCCACAATTTCGGAGGCCCCCAATACTTTAGCGAGTCCCCATGGCAACCCTTCAAGTCAATTCATTACTTTTTACGTTTATAATATTAAATAATTCAAAACACTCACTGATTGCTATGATAAAGCCCGTTTTATATTTAAATGTTCCAGGGAAAATAAAAAATAACGATGTCGATGGTATTATAAAACAATGGGGATGTTATAACTTTGATATATTTTAGTGTAGGTAGATTTTCGTACATAAAATAATCGTTTTAGCATGAGTTAGTAAATCCAGTAGAGCCCGACTTTCGGACCGAAATGGGTTTATGAACGAATTATGCGTACTTTTGTAAATCTAGATTTATAGTCTTTTAAGCCTTGATTGTTTTGTTTTTAAAAAAGCTAAGTAAAAATTATTTCTGAACATTATTTGAACTTTAAGTTGAGGAGCTCGTGGCTAAATAATTACAGCCGCTCGGATCAATCTTCAGGTTAAGCCGCGCTTGCCTAGGTTGGTCTGTGGATGGGTGACCACCGATTTCATACTGAGTTTCTCCTACCTCGGAAACCACGTAAAGCCGTTGGTCCCAGCTGTCATTTGTAGATCATTGACAGTCGTTACAGTAGTCAGCGACCCGAAAGTCTGACAGCCAGTCTTACCATGGGGTATCGTATTGCCCATTACTAACTGGGTTGTAGAGGTCAGATAGGCAGTCGCTCCATGTATTATACTGGTATTCAGCTGGATCCGGTTAGACTGGAAACTGACCCCAACATAGTCGGAAAAACGCTAGGCAGATGATGTCTTGAAATTAAGTATTGATTAACGTTTCCATAACCACAGCTGTTTTTAACGTTTAAACAATTCTTTTAAAACTGTAAGATTCGTTTATGAAATAAACTCTTAAATCCGGATACATATAGAGGAAAAAATATCTCTCGTAGTTTCTTCTATTGAAATGTCAAGTTATAAATCTATCAAAATATTACCAACGAACCTCCGTACAATTCAACCTACATCTGAAACACACAACATTTACCTAACTTTCAGTCTAGTTCAGTCTCTACTCGCTAGCACTAATTTGTACCGCAAATCTCATAAATCTGGAGTGCATACTAACACTAGGTACAGGTTCTGCCTGTACTGTAGGCCATTAATTATGTACCTGCCACCTGATTGGATAAACCGCCGGCAAACGCACCTGCTGCTTACTAATTAGGCGATAAATCTACTTACGTTAGCGCTAGGTACTGAGCGTGTAGGAAACTTTGGAAAAATCACTTTAGGAATTGCTTTTTGAGGTTTCGTTCTTGTACTTTAATAAGGGGTGTAAATAGACCCGTAACGAAGCCAAAAGGCACTTGTTCTCCCCGTCATTGCAATCTTTTTTTTTGTTCTGGACCATACCTGGGAACCTTCTAATTACGGAGATATTGTAGGTCAAAGTTCCAACTTTTTCAAGTTTTTTTTAAATACCAGTTTTTAAGCATGTTACTTTACTTAAAATAGCTCCATGACCCGTTTACTATTCAATGTCTTCATCAGTACAATGTGTTGAGTGCACTACATTGATTTTTACCGTAAAACGTGATTTTTCACACCAAAAAACAAGTCGTTTCCCAGCAATCATTTTTGCGTAGAGTTACTTAGTTTGATGTACAGAATGCTTGGTTGACGGCTTCGTGAAGAGTCCGTTTACACCTTGGGTGAAGTGACTGAAATTCCCGTACCTATAGATACTAGAATAACGAGTACATTATTGCTTAAATATTATTACACTGCTATAATTGCAATTCTCGCCTTCAAGCGCTGAATATTCAACAATAAGCGTTTACTTGGCTTTTATTTAGGTAATAGTAAAAACCTTAAAAATTTAGTCCAGCGCAAAGTCGCTTTACCATTTTGTTTTTTTTTTTTAAGTGATATCTTTTAATGACTACCTACACTGGTAGAAAAAATAACTTGAAGAATTTCATTTCTAGGATTTTTTCTATAATAAAAGTATATTTTCTTTTCTCGTCGTTCTGATACTGCACATTATTGTTATAAAAATATGTTTTAAAATACCTTGCTTCTGTTTCTCGGGTCCCTGAAGTCTTCCTTGGATGTCTTCCGCCGCTTGTCTTTCAGGATCATACGAGCTGCTGCGAACGCCATTTTGAAGTTTAGCCTTAGCCTCTTCACTTTAGATACTCCTAAATTTTGGAGCACCCGGTACTTTAGGAGCCTCCAATAGTTTATTATGTCCCCAACACTTTAGTAGGTCCCCTGCACTATAGCGACCCCCCAACACTTCAGGAAGTTCCCAAACACTTGAGGAAACCCCAACACTTAAGGAATTATCACTTTATTTAAGGGTTAATAGAACTGAATCACAGACTTATAATTTTAAATTGACGAATTTAATTGCTTTTGAATTTCTTTTTTTAATCACAAATTTTATTCTAATTAGGTCTATATTTTACTGTAATATCGATATTTATTAATTTTTTTTTATTTTTTTTTTGTTTTTATTTTTAAAACTTAACAGTTTATTGCCTTTTTCGTTGTTTTTTTCAACGACAACAATTTTTTTATTAAGTTTTATCGAATTATTTAACACTGTAATTGAACTTATTTAATTGATGATCACTCTTCAACTGCAATTAGAAAATTGTGGTTCCTTTGTTATTGATGTCGAAAATGTTTAGATAATGTCAGAATGCTGGATAATTTTATTTATTTCAAAATCAATGATTTTTGATTTTGAAACATTAAAAAAAAATCTTTATTAATTTTGTCAAATTCATTTTGTTTCGTTGTTTACATAATTTTGTCGAATATTTAACTATGTTCCAGCTGTTTGATTTTAAACCATCGTAAAACATAATATTCACTGTGTAACACTTGGTACAGTCGCCAGCACATCTAGTTACCATAAACTGTCAAATTTCTCCAAATGATTTTAAGCCATAAAATGTTGACGGCTAAGTTCAAAATCGAATGAGACAATTTGACAGTGTGTGGTAACTTTATGCACTGGCGACTGTACATAATTATAGTCCGTAACTTAACAGCATATAATAAAAATTTAAAAAAAAATTACTTTCTTTTATGAATCATATCTTTTTCTCAAAGATAAAGTTACCCAGATTATCTACATGTCTAGACTTTCTCCCAATAAGAAGGCAGTCAAAAAGGCGGTCTTTAACAAAGGCTCTCGAGGCATTGTTCGATAAAGAGGAGGAATTATATGAGAGTATCCGTTTGATCTCTCTATTGTTAAATGGCTTATTTATTTTCTAAGGACCTTTCTTAAAAGGAGTTAGCCAAAGATTTAAAGATTCAGGTGCTTTTCTCTATCAGAAGTGGGATACAGGTGCTCTTCAGAAGGCTAATGCAACTGCATACCGAAGCCGGTTCATCCCAAATGAAACGACCAACCCGATCCGTGCACCTTTTTGTCGAGGTTTTATTAGTGCCCATATAGGCTTAGGTAAAATAAAATATTTTGATTTTGATTTTTGAAGTGTCGATAAAATCGCAATGACAGACCGTACAACTTCAACCAACTAAACTAAAATAAATTCTTGTCAATAATTTATTGACAAGCAGCGCCACCGTGAATTGCACGGTTAAAGTGGTCGTACTGTACCGACACGACCTTCAATGTTAAGCCGGCCATAGACGGTAGGTTATGCATGACAGTTGCAACAAAAACTTGCGATATGTGATTGGGAGCCTCCGGATTTGTATTCAGCGCAAAATGAACTTAATGCACGGTATTCTATTGTTTGTATTGCCAAATATCCACTTTAGAAACAACTGTAACATGACCTTTTCATGAATTATTGTCTCTTGATAACAGAAAAGAAAGGTGCTTGAAAAAATAAAAAATATACGTCTGAATAAAGTGCATTTTCAGCTGCACATTTCATTAACAAGCATACTTCATAACGAACAACGGAAATTGCTCTCTCAGTACCCTCTAAAAATGACATAAAACAACAAAAAAAACATGTTTCAGAAGCTGAACATCAATTGTGTTATGAGTACCCTTACACATGAGATATAACTTCATGTAACCCCACAGTCAGTAGTGAAACCACGACACAGTATAAAGATAGCCAGTAAACCAATGAGACCGTTTTGTCAAATGATGAAAACGTCGTGAGGAACGTTTTGAGTATGAACGTGGATGACTGTAAGAGTAGAGAAAGGCCAAAGAAACGATGAATGGACTGTGTGAAGGATGACATGGTTAGAAAGTAGGTAACAGCTGAGATGACGAGTAATAAAGAGAAGTATGGAAGAAGAAGACATAATTGCTTCGACCCCAAATAAATTGGGATAATGAAATAATGATGAAATACAGCTGATAGGGTTATCAACAAACCTTATTATTGTTACACTACACACATGAAACGTTACCACTTGTCTCGTTGCAACATGTTTTACAACAACCTGTTTGTTACCCGAAGCATGCTCAGAATTTGTGTGCGTGAGCGGATTTAGACCATTCGTCCCCAGTTGAATTACTGTATGTTAAAACTCACATGTCTACTGTGACGACGTCGCTGAGACTCTTCACGACAAGTGTCCTTGTCGCATCAAACTACTCACAGAAACTCAACAAAGGAAATTCCACCTTATCTTTTTGCAGTCAGAGTAGGAATATCAGTGTGCTTTCTGATGATAAAGTTATGCAATACTAAGGGCTGTTAAGTTTAAATTATTGAGTTTATTCACAGTTTGGGCTGTCGCTTCTGACTTAAATGTGGATTTCGGCATAATGTTGGTGTTTTTGTTGTTATGTGGTTAGTTTTTGTGGTTTGATCTTTGTTAGGGAACGTAGTTAAGTTCCTATTTACATATGATTTACGGTTACGTATTTGTAGATTTAGATTTACGGTAGTTGAGGGTTTGAATGCTTGGAGACACTGTTTTTATAGACCACTCTTAAAATAATTTGTAAAGCGAAGAAAAGACGAGACGGTTGGCGCAGTAGCTTACCTACTGCTAGGAGAGGGATATTTCGAAGTTAAACATAATTATGTTCTTTAGAAAGGTCAAGATATACCGCAGTACTCATAAGTACTTATATGAACGTGAACGAACCTTAAATAAGGAGAGGATCAAACAGGGTCGTGGCACTTGTTTTTATGTAGCTTCAAGAGGCTCTTATAACAAAATAAACATACATCATCACACCTGTAATCCCCGAAGGGTTGGGCAGAGGTGGTTTAGTAGTGCACCCACATTTCGCCAGTTTTGTTTTAAGTCCTATGTAATAGGGGACGATACCCCGATAGCCAGACCCCGTGGCTGCTACTGAGAAATTCCTGATGGAAACACCCAATAACATTTTGCCCGACCCGGGAATCGAACCCAGGACCTCATGCTTAGCAGTCGCGCTTGCGACCACTTCACCAACGAGACAGTAAAAAATAAATACATACATAAATTCACATCTTTTTCCCATAGGGGTGCACAGAAACTTCAGAACAGTAACTGGTACGATTTCCACATTTCACCTTGTCCACCGTCATCATCATCATCATCATTTCAGCCGAAAGACGTCCACTGCTGGACATAGGCCTAGACGTTGCGTTGGAAGGCCTCCCACTAGGTGGACCGATGACCTGGTGAATGTAGCAGGGATCCGCTGGATGCGAGTCGCACGGGACCAGTCAATGTGGCGACACTTGGGGGAGGCCTATGTCCATCTGGTCATACACGCAAATAACTAAAACCTACAAAATCTGCTTACCTCCGTAAATCGAAGGTTGAAGATAAACCTGACAGATCTGAAACATTCAACGTGAACCAGTTGAGCTACGGCAATTATTTCCGCTAACAACAAAATCGATGGAACTCACGAATTGTGTGCACCTTACGATCGATAAGGATTGGTGCATGCTAGAGGTACGGAGTCACAAAATAATGTTTAGGTAAGTAAACATTACATAACATCACGCCTGTAATCCTCAAAGCTTTAGGCAGAGTTATACCTAACCGTACCTACACCTACATTCTCCAGTTATGTTTAAGGTCCATGGGGGCGAGCCTATTGGCATCAGCTGGTTAGAAATTCGGACTGATGGCTGCTGCTTGGAAATTCCTGGTAGAAAAACCCAATAACACTCTGCTCGGCCGGGAATCGAACCCAGGACCTCATGCTCAGCAGTCGCGCTTGCGAACACGAGACCAACGACTGTCAGTCAAGTATATTTATGTTATGTACTAGTTAATACTAAGACTTCAGAGATGACGAGTAATAGAGAAGTATGGAGGAAGAAGACATGCTGCGCCGACCACAAATATATTGAGATAAGGGCAGGAGAATGCTGTACTAGTTATAATGGCATAATCCTTGGGCTGCGGGACTGTTCGAAAGAGACAACGCGGCCCTGGAATACTAAGGGCAAAGAAGGAACATGGATGGGTTTTGTCAGTAGAAGTCTGATACTCCTCTCCGCTTCGGGAGGGGAGGGGGGTCATTTGATGATATAACATCCGAAAAAAAAATGGCATGTGTTTCTTTAAAACTAAAAATAAACACGCGAGCTTTGAAGAGGTTGATCACACAGCGGTAATTTTGCGTTTATTTTAGCATAACACCATCCCCAATATTAAATTGTATTTATTGATACTACTTTGAAAACTTAGTTCCTAATGGACGGTTCTATTCATATTGATTTTGATTCCTTTATGTTTTGACCTTGGCTGTAGATAATTGTGTTTATTGATTATGTGCATGTTGTTGTTAATTATTATTATTAGGTAAGGTTAGAAATGAGAGCAGCGGTGGCCAGAGAGCAGCGGTGACCCAGTGGTGGCGGCCTCGACTTGCGAACAGTAAGTCTCGGTTCGAACCCAGGCAGGCGCATTACTTTGTGTAATTTATTTCATCACCACTGCTCTCAAAACGGTGAAGGAAAATATTGTGAGGAAACTGGCATGTCCTACAGCCAAAAATTCGAAGACATGTGACTTCTACCACCCCGCACTGGGCCCGCGTGGTGGATTATAGCCCATTCCCTCTCATAGAGAGGAGGCCAGTGTCCCAGCAGTGGGAACATTATAGGCTGATTATGCAAAGGTTAAAAATTATACAACATGTATGAAAAATCCATGGTAAAATTTAAGAGTATGGGTACAGACCATGTAACTGACCATTTTTCTCTATGAGCCCATCATCTGTCTAGCCTTTTCCCGACTGTTGGGGTCGGCTTCCATTCTAACCGGATGCAGCTGAATACCAGTATTTTATATGGAGCGACTGGCTATCTGACCTCCACAACCCAGTTAGTACTGGGTAATACGATACCCCACGGTAAGACTGGTTGTCAGACTTTCGGGCCACTGACTACCTGTAAAGACTGCCAAAGATCTAGAAATGACAGCCGGGACCAACGGCTTAATGTGCTTTCCGAGGCACGGAGGGAACTCGGCATGTAATAGCTGGTCACCCATCCAAGAACCAATCTCGGCAAGTACTGCTTAACCTTGAAGATTGAGACCCGTGCTCCTCAAAAGAAGCTATAAATGCTATGGGTGTTATGTTACAGTTCATTCTTTAATCTCATTGTCCGCACCAAAAATGTTTTACAAAGCGCTCCAGCACTGCATCGCTAGCGAGTTGACATTTTCAATCAGCGCTTCACACTAACGAATAAAATCTAAAAAACTATTTTCACAGAATCCCTACTCGACACAGAATATAAAGGATAAAAAAACTAAAAATGTGAAAGGGATTACTTGCTTTATTAAAAAAGATATAGAAGCGTATATCATAGTTCTATTCAGTGTACTGTTGTACAACAGAATTTTATCGAGATTGCGAATATAAAAATGTAGCAGCTGTTATTTTTTCGCGAATTTAGAATTAATCCCACTGTGAAAGTTGTTCATTATGATGAATACAATGATCGTGTCAGATGTTTGCATGTTCATATTATTTTGGGAGATATAAAGTAACTGATTCGTCACACAGTGGGTGCCTGAAAACGGTCGTCGTCACTGAGGCAGGCCTAAGAAACACTGGTGATGATTTGGACTCGTTCCTGACTGATTCGCCAGAGAAGGCCAAACACCGGGAGAGTTGGAAAAGAATGGAAGAGATACTGTTTTAAGCTTTCACGGTTTACAACTAAACTTATACTGTCACTTATTAGCCGAGTGCAATTAGACAAAAAATACCCAAAAGGTGGAACGAAGTTTATAGTGGGTGGATTTTCATGGGACTTTTTTTATTAAGTTCCTGGAGGAGTGGAAAAGAAAGTTAAAAAAAAAATTTCGCCGCTCGCGACATTTTTTTTTTTAAATTTTATTTCTTTTGGTATAATTATATTTTTTTCGGTTATGAATAACTTGAAATCCGATGGATTCGTATTATGGCGTAATAGTATGACCTACGTGCATCCATTAAACGCCAATTTTGTCTGTCTCTTTGTTCGCGAGCGGCGTAATTTTTTTTTTAACTTTCTTCTCCACTCCTCCAGAAACTCAATAAAAAAAACCCCATGAAAATCCGACCACTATAAACTTTGTTCCACATTATTGTCTAATTGCACTCGACTATACGGGATATCTTCCGTGATTGGTTATTATACAGTAAATTTGTTGTATTTCAAAAATATATAATTATACCCTAAATTATTATAAGAATGTCACTACACAGAAACAATGACATTTATACGGGAATTGAACCCGTAGCGTTTCCACGTTTTTTCCCCATCAATCGGTCAGTCCAATATATTTTTATGTATTACTCAGCGTCATTGTTGGCCTGACACGAATTCCACTTTACCGGGTCCTGACAATCACGAAAGATATCCCGTAAGTGACAGTATAAGTTTAATGGAGGAGATCTTTGCCTAGCAGTGGGACAGGCTAAGATAAAAAAGTAACTAAGCGTGATTCCGGGTAAAAATTAAAAGGTAGGTACCAGTAGCGAAGGGTCAATTTTTGTAAGAGGTAAGCCGGAGTACATATCTTTAATGTGGTTATATTATTTGTCTATAGAATACTGACTGTGCCATTTTTCAAAGGGAAGCCGGTAGGAATCGAGTTATATGGAACCTTCGCCACTGGTAGGTACATAACCTAGAAAAAACCAATAACTAGTTGTCAAAATTAGTCCTAGATCGGAAGACCTGGAAGTCAGAATCCTTGGCCCAGCATTGGGATGACACAGGCTATCAGTAACAGGCACATAATTTACAGTTTTAATAATCATAGTTGCTGAGAAAACTAGAGTTATAATGCTAAGATGACTAAGTTTTTTTTGCTTAGCCTATAGTGTCCCACTTTTGGGCAAAGGTTTCTGACTTCCAGGTCTAAAAATTATAAATAAAAAATTGTTTAATATCTTCTTCCTCGTTTCCTCACGACTGAGGGTCGTGACCACATGAGGTCGTTGCTTTTTCCTCCAACGGTCTCCATGCTTGACGGTTAATATCTAGGTAGATACCTGCATAATTATGTATCATAAGCAGGTATAATAACTTTACATAAGAGATGTTACAAGTGATTTAAAATATTACGTAACACGTAATTTTTTTGGTAGTAAATACGTTTTTTTTTTTTGGTTTTCTTTTATTTTTTTATACTGTGTGCACTTGTGCCATGTGCTAAATAAATGTATTTTCTTTCTTTATTTTTTTTTAACCAAAACCAGTTAACATAATGCTGTTGCTTGTGAGTCCAGAACCAGACAGTTAGTCTGTATCTTAGGCAAAGCGTAAACAATCAACACATGCAGTGAACTAATTATAACATGTTCATTACTTGTTCACAACCGCCTGTAGACGAATTACAGTCTAGTAATTAATTTCACAACAAAATCACCGCCATTAAATCGCTGAACAAAATAACAACACACATGTTCAGTATATTAAATTGTTTGTATGTTGCCACGCCTCGACTTATCCAATTAGCAACATGCGGGGTACGACCTTCACCACGACGCCGCCGCCGTCAGGTCAGAACCTCAGGCAAGAATTCCTGTGTCAAACGACACACGCGTTTCGAGTGAATAGTGCGAGTCCTGTCGTCTGAGGAGCTCGTGGTTAAAGACTAAAAGCCGCTCGGGTCGATCTTCAGACACTGCGCTTGGCTAGGTTAGTCAGTGGATGGGTGAGCACCCAGTACATACCGAGCACATTAAGCCGTTGGTGGTGGCTGTCAATTGTAGATCTCTGACAGTCGTTACAGTTAGTCAGTGGCCCGAAAGTCTGACAACCAGTCTTACCAAGAGGTATCGTATTACCCAGTACTAACTAGGTTGTAGAAGTCAGATAGGCATTGCTCTATGTAAAATACTGGTATTCAGCTGCATCTGGTTAGACTGCAAGCCGACCCCAACATAGTTGGGAAAAGGCTAGGCAGATGATAAGTGCTAATACTGTCGTGTTTTGATGTCTCGTGGGCTGCTCTAAAACTCGACTTACAGTGGTCAAGTGTTTAGTGATGTAGATAAGTAAGTAAGGACAGTAGCGAGTAAAAAGTCACTGTCTAGGTGCTCGCCACTAGCCACTGTACTTGTAGTCACTACTTGACACTGTCCTTGACCAATGTAAATCGGGCTCGGTACGGATAGACTGCGGATTCGTTGCGGATACCCGACTTTGACAGACAATGTCCTGAAATAGCCGTAGTGGGTCCGAAGACTTGACCGGTCCGTTTGACCGCACGATACATTATCCGCGCATTAGGTATATCATGATACGATCGATCAAGACAAATTACTTTTGGTTATTGAGCAGCTGTTTGTTTTGAAAAGATGTAGGGCCCTGAGTTTGTACAGGCAGGATCTACGTGGTAGACGTTGATCAAAGCTTTGGGTCAGCAGCAATATCTTTAAAAAAACAAAACACGTGGGTCGCTTGGGCCTGTCGCCCTTGATCAAGCAGCGAGAGTTTAATGACACATGCAAACATGCTTGTAACATTGTTGTGACCATATAATTTTTAGGTTAATTTCACATTTTTTGAGGATCACACGCAATATGGGTCTCACGTTTGTCCAACTGCGGTGAAGCCCAAACGGAGGGCAATTATAATTCTAAGCTAAATAAATGATGACACATATTCACAACTCGTTTTGCTTGTTTTTACAGAAAGTAGGCCAGTGTTATTCCCAACGGTGGACACGACAAAATACAAGTTGAAAATATGCTTCTCCTAACATAATATCACGCCTGTAATCCCCTAAGGGTTAAGCAGAGGTGTACCCATTAGTACACCCACATTTCGCCAGATATGTTAAAGTCCCATGTAATAGAATATCCTGGATGAGGCTGGCACAAGCACAAGAACGTGGAGTTTGGCACAAACAAAGAGAGGCCAGTAGGGAGTGAAGTTGGGTTGTGGATGATGATGACAATGAAGTTAAATCTACTTGGGTTTGGGTCAATACCGTCCGTTTTCACTAGCACTAGGTAATATCTAAATTAATGCCTAAATATAATTGTTAAAATTTCATTGGCGCTAAATCACGCGTTGAAAATTAAACAAATGCGCTTCTGTTTAGGCATTAATTTAGATGTTGAGATGTCGCTTTTCGAACCAGCAGGCCTCAAAGAAACTTGCATCACTATGATCTTATTTACGACGAACAAGAAACATAAAAATCTTGAACATAAAACATAAGGAAAATAATCAGAATAATGCACACTCCAATATAGATTTCAGTCTCCGCCATTACAAGTGAGTGCAATAAAAGGACGCCAGGCTGTCTCGTGTGTTTAACTAACTAAGCCCGCGGTTCCACCTGGTCAAAGAATTCTGGGAAAGTTGAACAAGTAATCGCAGGTCCGCCGTAAGATTTTTCTACTGAAATAAGCAGTACCTTTGTGCTATTATAAAGGATGTAAATAGACCCTTAACATATCCGAAAAGCACTTGTTCTCCTCGTCTTTGCGATCATTTTTTTGTTCTAGATCATAACTGGGAACTTTATAGTTACGGAGATATTGGGGGTCAAAGTTCCAACTTTTTCACAAGTTTTTTTTTTGATATATATGTTTTTAATGTAAGATTTTAACTTTACACACCTCCACCACAAATTTTTAACCCCAAAAAAAAAGTCGATTCCCAGCAATAATGCTTGCGTAAAGTTACTTAGTTTGATGTACAGAATGCTTGGTTGACAGCTATGTGAAGGGTCTGTTTACACCCTGTATATAGTTTTATTCCTGTACAAAGCACACGTCACACCACCAGCTAGCGAGCGAGCCGGGCGATTATCGTTTCGCCTCTTCGGTTCGTCACTTTCGGTAGATCGCGGTGTGAACCGAAGTATGAAAAGAGGTGAATCGATGCTCACCCAGCTCGCTTGCTCGCTCGCTAGCTGTCGGTGTGGCCTGCGCCTTAAGTGTTGTGCGTAAATTGGGGACTGCCTCATTGGTGTAGTGGTCGCAATTGACTGCTGAGCATGAGATCCTGAGTTCGATTCCCGGGTCAGGCAAAATTGTTATTGGGCTATTCCATCAGGAATTTCTCAGTTGATAGCAATAGGCTCGTCCCCTACTACATGGACTTAAACGTAACTGGCGAAATGTGAGTATATAGGTGCACCCTTCGGCGATTACAGGCGTGATGTTATGTTAGGGTAGGTTCTAGGTGAAAAGGTAAGTTTTGGCCTAATTTTAAAGATAACATAACATCGCGCCCGTATTACAAAAAAGTTAGTAGGAAGTAAGTGACCTAATGATAACCCAATCAAATTAGTATCTTATCTGCTAAATAACAAAACATACATTTCAACATCCAAACACAAATCGCATGTATAATATTACCGTCATTTCAGACGATGAGAGAAGGGAAGAGCTTCCTTTATTACAAGTCGGTGCAATAAAATGCCGCCAGGCCGTCGCGTTGGTATTACTTGATTACAATAAAGGCCTTGGTTGATTAGGAGCGTACAAGTTTGTCTTCTTGCATTTCTTTTTTTTTTGAGATTGAAGTGACACGGGATTTCTACAAAATACGACTTATGCTTCGATTACAGTCTTACAGCGGGATAGAAAGAATAATGGCGTAGTCAATTAAGTCCATTATCATTGTGATAATTTGTGATGAATGTGTGTGTGATGTGATTTGTGTATCTGCGTGCGTGTGTGTGTGTTGTGCATAATGTGTTGTGATTTTATGTGTAATATTTGTATGCCCTATGTTAAAAGCTCGTACCTAACGCTGAGGCCAAACGTAAACGTATATTAAAGTCCAGTTCGTACCACACGGTGACTTTAGTATGAAACCGAGTGCAGCGTAAATTACGCGACTCATTTTACGCGGCTCACAGCTCAAAAAAATAAGCTCGTTAGGCCTCAACCTTAAAGAATCATTATCAAGAATTTAACATAACATTGATGAAATATATTACTCCACGTTTGTTTACACTCGCATTTCTCATATCTCGCAAATTTCGAGATAGCTTTTTGGCTGCACTCTTCTATGTTCGGTTCTGCAGTACCTAGTTTTCACCTGTGTTACAATGCTTTTTTTGTTAATAACTAGCGACCCGCCCTTGCTTCGTACGGCGCCACCTCTCGGGTCCAAAACTATACCTAGTGTAGCCTATATTTTAAGTTAAGCATCTAGCAGTAGAGCGGTGAAAACTGCGTTCAAATCCATGCAGCTGTAGTGATTGCGTGATGCGTGTACAAACATACGGACAGAAAGATAGGCAGACAAACAGACAAAATTATAAAAACTGTTATTTTGCCTTCTGTTGCTCTAATAAAGACCCCCCTATATATATTTTTTTCAATATCTTCAATGTACAGACATCGGCCTGTTACATTTTTTATATTAAGGGTTTAAATAGACACTTAACATAACCAAAAGGCACTTGTTCTCCCCGTCTTTGCGATATTTTTTTTGTTCTAGACCATACCTGGGAACCTTCTAGTTACGGAGTTATTAGGGGTCAAAGTTACAACTTTTTCACAAGTTTTTTTTTAAATACATGTTTTAAATGTAAGATTTTTACTTTACACACCTCTACTACCCCCGTACTATTCAATCTGTCCATCAGCACAATGCTTTGAGTGCTTTCCATCGAGTTCTCTGTAAAACGTGATTTTTCACCCAAAAAAAAAAATCGATTCCCAGCAATAATTTTTGCGTAAAGTTACTTAGTTTGATGTACAGAATGCTTCGTTGACGTATATGTGAAGGGTCTGTTTACACCCTGTATGTATAGATAACTTAAAATCCGTATGAAGTCAAATAAACCTTTCCCCTCTTTCTAACATTGTATCTCCTTGTTCCTTTTATCCATCAAAAGGTTGTCTTTAAAAGATCGCTTTTAGCAGTTTTAGCGTTAAGCGACTGCGACATTTTAAATCAGATTGACTTGTAAAAATTCGGCTCACAAACAATGTCCGAGGCCACAGGACTTATCAACGCCGTGTTGGCTCGTCGCCCAGTCAGGTCCATTTGTTACTTGCATAATGTTAGATAACGACAGATGGACAGACTTTGCCAGCGTTTTTTCAAGTTTGTAAACAAACCGAAGATATATTGTACATGCTTCGCGTTTTGTTTCCTTATCGTAGACTATGATAGTCACTGTTGCTTGACAAAGTTATATATATTTACTAGCTGTGCCCGACATGCGTTGCAATGCACCTTTTTTAACCAACCCTACCTACCTACCCTACCTACCCTAGCGGTATGAAAAATAGATAGTAGCCGATTGTCAGACCTACTGAATATGCATTGGTATAAAATTTCATAAAAATCGGTCAAGCCATTTCGGAGCAGTATGGTAACTAACATTGTGACACGAGAATTCTATATATATTATGTGAGTCATTTATTTAAATCGAACGCGATAAATTTTCGAAATGAACGAGGCTTCTGAGGTACTTCCTAAGACTTCCAGCACCGTAATTGCGAAACACATTCTTACAATATTCCGACGAATTTTGAAGGGATTCATAAAACATTGCTTCATAATGTTTGACAAAATTCGTCTGCAAGACAATTAGGTACGTAGAAATGTAATGAATATTGTTGATAATTAAAACAAAATCCCATTATTTCGTAAATTATGCGAAGGAGGAACCGGTCGTTAGTATTTAAATTGTTTTATAATAAAGGTGAATAAACAAGCAACTTCCCAAGAATAAAATCACACTCACGGATCTTAACTACATATAAAATTCGCATCTATTTATAATACAGCCAATATTCCGACAACTTGACCTAATGCTACCATTTACGAACCGACCAGCTCCCATTACGTTAACCAACTAAAACATTTTACGATCAATTTAATGGTGAGCCATTTCCCGTGTCCGCGAGTGTACTGCGTCATAATGGTGGTCAGTGAGTGCGTTACAGAGCTGTCTCGTATCTTATAATGGATCTAGATATGTGTTTGACATGTGGATTGGATGTAGTGGAGATGTTGATGATTGTATTGAATTTTATGGTCGGTTTTGCCATCTTTTGCTAGAACATGAAGATTTTGTCTGTTAGATACAACAGTAGCAGGTGGCATTCTGTTGTTTCTGCCTACCTCCATGGGTTTCCTATCACTTGGACCTTATGAGAACACCAGCGCAGTGACATTTTTTTTTAGTGTTACAGCACCATGCTGTAACACAAAAAAAAATGGTTTAAGTAGTTAAGTCTTTTTTTTAAATTATTATTTTTGATATTGATTGTATTATTTTTATTTTTATTATTGTTTTGTCCTGTGTAAGTCTAATAAATACTTTTTCTTTATTTTCTTGTTCATGGAAAAGAGGCGTGAGCGTATGTATGTATGTTTGTAACATCAGGCTAAGACCACGTACTACGTCATAATGGCAGTCAGTGAGTGCATTGCAGATCTATCTCGTATCTTATAATGGATCTAGATATGTGCCTGATATCTAGATTGTACTTTGTAGGGTGGTAGAAGTATTGATTCATAGATGCTCGCAAGGTATAGTGGCATTAAGTCCGCCACTGTACTTTGTGCTTGAAGTGTTAAATAAATATAGTACTTTCACAATTAGATGGTATTACCTCTGACAGCTGCAATCTAACAAGAATAAAGAGAAATACCGACCTCATCTAATTGAAAAAGAAAAAAAAAAATAAGACGTGTGAAAGTGTTTTTTAAATCAACTTCAGAAATAAATATCATTTGATTTTAAAGATTACTGTGATGAGAAAATCGAGAATAATTCTCGGAATTCGGGGAAAAATCAGTTAAAAAGCCTAAATGCGTACTGCTGTGGCAATTAATTGATATTTATCAATTAATGTAATTTCTGAGTTTCTTACCGGTTCTTCTCCATAGAGATCTACGCTAGGGAATGGGCAACTACAGTACTTGCACAGTTTTTATGCCTTGTGACTGAGACTGTAGCTATTGTTGTCTTTGTTTCGACAATTCAAAAGTGCCTGTAACTTGCCTACTTGAAATAAATGCTTTGATTTTGATTGACTTTCAATATGGCAAGAAGCTCAAAAAGAATCACAGTCATGAATCTCAGTAAACGACCATAGATCACATCAACGGATTACATACAAGCCTTTTTTATCTTTACGTAGGTGTTCTTACAAGTTCATCAATTTACTCACAGTGAAAAACATCCGACATCCTACGTCAATGCAGTATTTATTTTCCAATCTTATAACTCAAAAAGGATCACAGGAGTCAGGATGTGTCTGACATTTTGCAGATTGCGTGAAAAAGTTCCCATTTGTGCTGGGAGCGGGTGAAACTTTGAACGCGTGAATTTGAGCTAAAACAAGTTTTTAGGATTCCAAAAGTTATGATTGGTTTTCAATAAATTCGCTGATTGCAAGAAATGTTTATGTCGTATTGGAATATGATAATGAACCGCAATATTTGGGTGGATTTTTTGAGTAAATACCTACATTTATGACATTGGGAATTCCAGAATTTATTCTACGTTATTTTTTATTCTGAGTCGGGCTAGTTGCAGAACAGAACAGTGTTTGTGGCGTAACTTGGGAGAAGCATATCTAGCAATTTATGTCGAAATACTTAGTTCATTGATTGATGATTAATTCTTCGTTTGTTTGATAAAAATTAACCGTACACGTAGCTGTTTGAGAGACACTGCATAAGACACTTCTTTTTATCTTAAATTTAGGGACAAATTATCATAAAAACATTATTAAATAAACTAAAATAACAAAACTACCAAATATAAAAGGACCTCAAAAAACTCCTCCCCAACGTTGTCAGCTGGTAATGTACCCATGAGACTGGCGGCGTTGCCATGTTGTATGGTAATACTTAGCTTAATCATTTAATTCTAGCTTCAAGAGTCATAGTGTTAGTAAAAATGTACTTAACAATGTCCTTAAACCGACTTCGAACGCAAGTCGGCCGGACCAAAGATAATCTCTGCAGATGGACAGACCTCAAGTGCGTATGCGGCGTGCGCATCTTGCACCGCATGCCCTATCACCTGCGCACTTGATGATTTGCTTACTGCATCAGTGAGTGGGGTTCGCGTGGCTGAGTTTTGAGCTAAACATAAAATTTTAACTTTTTGCCATCGAAACGATAAGAAAAATACTGTACTGAACTATGTTAGTAATACACACTCAAAGGCAAAAACAGAAACAGATTGTGACATCATTACTGCAAGGTAACAGGCCAAACCGAGCCCTTACAGCTGTGGTGCACATACGTACAATCAAGCGTGCTTGCTATCATAGACAGGATGCTGTACTAAGCGTCTGGCCAACGTAAAAGCCAGCCCTTTTTAATTAATCCTTCAGCTCAAATGAAAGCCAACACAAAACCACAACTCCTCTTCCAAACGGCACTGCATTTCAAGCCGTGTCCGGGCTGTTCCGGTATCGGATAGAAACCGTATTGAATGGGACGCGGCCGGCAATTACGTAAATGGGCCGAGCACTGAATGGTTTCAGAGCGCACGCGAAGCGACAAATGCGTGAGTACGGATCGAGGTTTAATGTTTTACAGGCTTTTGCTGTGCTAGCTTGCGAAGTCAGCCGCTGTTGCAATTTCGCGTTCGTGCTATTAGAAAAAAAGCGTAAAAAGGTATGTTAGTAACGTGTTTTTTGAATTTTTGTTCCAAAGACTTTATATTCGCTACGCCGGTGATGTCGTTTGTTATGTGTTCATTTTTCAATGAAATTGAGTCGTAGCTTTTACTTTCTGACTAGGTACATTTCCAATCGCTATTATATTTTATACTAGTGACCCGTCCCGGCCTCGCACGGGTGCAATATATACATATAAACCTTCCTCTTGAATCACTCTTTCTATTAAAGAAAACCGCATCAAAATCCGTTGCGTAGTTTTAAAGATCTAAGCATACATAGGGACAGACAGACAGCGGGAAGCGACTTTGTTTTATACTATGTAGTGATAACGCCGACCTAATACCAATATGGCGTAAGTCAAAATTTGGCCAACCAACGATTTTTTGCAATTTAGGTGGAGCAATCTAAAAGTGGTTATCTAACAAAACGATAAAAATTAAAACAAATTAAATCATATTTTCGTTACAACATTAATTTCAAGTTTCTTAAGAACTTTACGGAATCAAAAGGTTTTACCGCATCCTGGACAATTTACGACTTAAACCACATTAGAATTAGGTCGACAATCAGTAGTTTTTATAGCAAATTGACCTTAATAAGAGTTCAAGGAAATTAAATACAGGGTGTAAACAGACCCTTCACATATCCGTCAACCAAGCATTCTGTACATCAAACTAAGTAACTTGACGCAAAAATTATTGCTGGGAATCGAATTTTTTTTTTTGGGGTGAAAAATCACGTTTTAAGGTAGGGCTCGATGGAAAGCAATCAAAGCATTGTGCTGATGGATGGATTGAATAGTACGGGAGTCATGGAGGTGTGTAAAGTAAAAATCTTACATTAAAAACATCTATTTAAAAAAAAGTTGTGAAAAAGTTGGAACTTTGACCCCAATATCTCCGTAACTAGAAGGTTCCCAGGTATGGTCTAGAACAAAAAAATGATCGCAAAGACGGGGAGAACAAGTGCTTTTGGTTTATGTTAAGGGTCTATTTACACCCTTATAATTGAAAAATAAATCCTGTGAACAATCTGTCTCACAAGCCTCGTTTTAAAGTTTTCTCGTTACTGCCACTTGCAAGTTGTCAACTTTATCTTGTAACATAGTTAAAACTTTTTTCCCGATATCTTATGTGAAGGAGTTAAAAAATATCCTGTTTCGTTTTATGTGCTTACCTATTAAATGAACATTCCTATAGAAGATTTGAAGATTTTAAATGAAAACACCAATCATCCTACTACCTAGGAATGTTAATAAAATTACATAACATCACGCATGTAATTCCCGAAGTGTTTGGCAGAGGTGTACCTAATACTACACCCACATTTCGCCAGTTATGTTTAAGTCCCATGTAATAGGGGGCGAGCCTATTACTATCAACCTGGCTCAAATCCAGACTCCAACAGCCAGCTACTGAGAAATTCCTGATAGAAAAAACCAATAACACATAACACTGTTGATAAAATACTGATCATAAATAAATAACCCATAGCACTGTTGATAAAATACTGATCAAAAATAAATAACCTATAACACTGTTGATAAAATACTGATCATAAATAAATAACACATAACACTGTTGATAAGATACTGATCATAAACAAATAACACATAACACTGTTGATAAAATACTGGTCATAAATAAATAACACATAACACTGTTGATAAAATACTGATCTTATGATCAGTAAGTCAGTCAGTCAGTGTCTTAGTTATTTATATAACTAAGTACAGCTCACAAGATCCGTCCACGGAAGTGAATTTTATTCAACTCATTTGTTGTACAAACTGGCCTTACTTGCAGTCCAACAGGCCAAGTTTGCGTCAAGAATTTAGCTAGGCAAACTTAGCAATTAGAAACTTGGCTTAATCTGCGATCCCACATATCTGCGGGGTTCATAGTTGCAAGATTACTCAACTTGCATCGTGAAACTTGGTTTTCTGATGCCTACACATACAAGTTAGTTATAGTGTTGAAAGGAAGAAGAGTGAGGAATATCGGAGCTCAAAATAATGAACAATCACGGAAGATATCCCGTAAGTGACAGTAAAAGTTTAGTTGAGGCACTGTTCATCATCTGCCTTTTCCCAACTATGTTGGGGTTGGCTTCCAGTCTAACCAGATGCAGCTGAATACCAGTATTTTACATGGAGCGACCTTACTGACCTCCACAATCCAGTTAGTACTGGATAATACGATACCCCTTGGTCAAACTAGTTGACAGACTTTCGGGTCACTGACTTACCTTAACTTAACGACTGTCAAAGATAAACAATTGACAGCTGGGACCAACGGCATAACGTATTTTCCGAGGCTCGGAGGAAACTCGGTATGTAATGGGTGGTCACCCATCCATGTACCAACCTGGCAGCCGCGGCTTAACCTGAAGGTCGACCCGAGCGGCTGTTATTTTAAACATGATCTAATGTCATTGTTAAACAGGGTTAAATTAAATATGATTGCGAAACTCAGCAGAGGCGACGGGAATAAACATCAAAAAAAAAAAAAATCTCATTGCGTGTTTAGAAAAAGAGTTTCGTTAGCTAATCTGCTCAAAAAGGAGTGTTATGTTGACTTCATAACAATATTTTAAATATCGTGCCTGTTGTGTGTTCGCGTGCAAAATATGTACATATGAAATAAACTCACTAAGTGCAAAAGTTTATTAAAATTTTAATTAAAAGTTGTTCTTGTTAGTAATCATTTCAATGGCGAAGACCGTTAAAAGCTAACTATAGATGGCGCGACAATAGCTAGGTCTGAATCTGACCAATGAGGTCAAGTTATTTTGAAACATAAAATGACATTACTTGAACATAACTGGCAAAATGTGGGTGTACTATTAGATACACCTCTGCCTCACCCTTCGGGGATTACAGGCGTGATGTTATGTTATGTAACTTTATTTTAAATACCTCCACGACCCCCGCACTATTCAATATATCCATCAGCACAATGTCTTGAGTGCGCAATGTCTACCGTAAAACATGATTTTTCACCACAAAAAAAAGTCGTTTCCCAGCAATTATTTTTAGTATACTGTAAGGAGTACCTATATACTTACCTAAACGTACTGTAGCATTATATTTTGAATGCAAGACCCCACCACAATCAGCAGCTGTGGTGCAGACTGACCCACAAACTCATTCAATTTTTGAACCATTACAAAACCTTTGTTTTTGTTTTGGCGAAAATAAAAAAAAAGGTTTAAGCCTAACAAAAAATAAAGCAAGATAAATATCTTGGCCCAGTTTGTGTGGCAGCCCTGACGAGGTTATGTCACTTATGTCAAGTCGACAGGGCTGACAACTCGAGTCTTTGTTTACTACCTACCCACTACGAATGCTGTAGCTACTGGGTTATATTGCAGTCTGTATTTAAAAAAAATTTAGGAGTGTGAAACTTTTGTTGATTGACGATATACGGTGTGCCTTTTTTGAACTGTGTTTTTTTTCTTTAATCAATAAAATGCGAGAAGTAAGCTTGACAAAATAATTCTTCCAGTTTTTATCTAGATTCATTTTGTCACGAATAAATCTTTGGTCGAATTGACTTCACGAATAGTTTGGTCAAAGATTCAAAGTAAGCGTTACTCCAATCAAACGGGTTAGTTTTCTTTTTTTTTCCCAAAACGCAGTGTCCGCAGTGAAATCATTTCAGCATAAAATAAAACAGACTTCGTATATCGGCGTTGACGCTACCTTTTTTCTGTGATTTGTACGCCCTTTACAACACTTACGTGATTTTCTTGAATAATTCGAGTTCCTACAAACCTTACTTGTTCCTGATTTATTTTTATTTCAGTCGATAAAACTCTCATATTGACGTCAATTCCGTGTATTAAAGAACATAATTCCGAAACCATAGACCTCCAATACTGAATTTGATTCGACAGAACAAGTTTGACATTGACAGCTGTCAGTTCGAATAGAGACGTGAATTTTAAACCGGCCAGTAGCTGCTAATGGCCGTTCAGAATATCTGTTCGCACTTCAAATTGAATTAATGTCCATTGTACGCGGCACACTTGATAGGATTACGTCATGCGAGTCAACCAATTAGGTAACAGTAGAGTAGTTTGTTTACTAGCCAGTATTCTAGGTAATTTGCTGCTAGTGGTAAAAATGCCGGGTATTTTCTGCACTGTTGTTACTTCTAGGAAATTGTGAATGGAGAGCACCATACATACGAGCTTTTAGGAGAATTTTGTTTGAAAGGCTTTTCATTGGAAAACACCCAAATAATATTTCATAAAATAAAACGGGTAAATTATTTAAGTTTAAAATATAAAAATATTGTATTTAATAATTTTGCTCTTCTTGCTATAACTGCAACACAACGATTTGATGGTTTTGTACTACCTACTCACAGTTTTACAACTGTTTACCGACCGCTTGAAAATTCACACATCGGCGGTGTTAACATTTGCAATTTATTGCGAGTAAAACCAAGAACAATCGTAAAAATAAAACAATTTGACCGCACACTGCCAAAGTGAAAACCAACCTTCAAATAATCAGAACCATGACCCGACGATTGAAGCCACAATTTCCTTCATAACCACCGAATGGCCGACCCCAATTGGAGATTCATTCATCAATGCAAAATTGGACCTTTGTACAGTCCACCAAATAGTTTGGAGTGCAGGCGAAGAAATTACGTGTTAAAATTCAAAAAGAAAATTTTCGCGATTTCAAACTGATTTTATGAATTATCGTGCAAATGATAAGTATAATAATCGCATGATTCAGGCATTTATCTTAACAATAACTTTTAAACTAACGACATTCCTAAACAGACTGTATGCGCTTTCAATACGATTTTACTACTAGTCCAATATCAGATAATTAGTAGTATTAATTAGCATGTAGACTAAATAAACGGTTATAGAAATGATTAGTTGACACTTCCCGTGACCCAAGAGCAAGCTTTTATCTTGGCTAGAGGCTAAGCGTTGCCATATAGCGTGGCAATGCTGCCAGTCTGTTGGGCAAATTACGAGTTGACAGCGTTAAAGAGGCGTTTTGAATGACATAAATTTTAGTTCAGTTACTTTAGATATTCTTTTTATTTGTTAACGTATGTATTTTAAACTTACACTGTTACTTACGGGATTTCTTCCGTGATTTTAAATTATTCTGAGCTCCTGATATTTCGACGCTGTTGCAAGCGCCATTATCACGGGATGCCGTAAGTGACTGTGTGTGTAAGTTTAGTTCATAGTGAAAAGTCCTGAACACTTTCCTATTTCGTCAACAGTACCTAACCCGTCGCGTGGCGTTTGAATCGCGAATATTAGAGAAGGGTCCGAAGTCCGGTCCAACCCTTTCGTGCCCAGGCGTTACTTTATTATTATCTTTATTGGTACCAGCCGAAGCACTTATGATTCTAGGTCGAGTTTCTTTGGCTACGATTTCTTACGCTCAATCTTATTGTTTGCGCAGCAGAATCGGGGAAATATTTCTTTATTGATTTGGGACTGTAAGATAAATGACATTTCTTTTAGTTTAGCTTTATCTGACTTTCTTTCGAAGTCTGAATTGGTGATTTAGGGCTTCAATGTGTTTTTCTGTCACACGTCGAAGAGATTTCTCAGTATTGTCCAAATGTGATTAGTGTGTGGCTAAGCAACATGTAGATTTATTTGTCTATATAGATAATAATATGTATCGGTTTCTTCTCTAAACCAATCTTGATTTGATTAATACCCTGACTCTGCACAGCCTAAACAGCTGGATTTCAAATCTTATAATTTAATATATTATAGCATATTACGAAACCGAGCATTATAATCCGACGTCTAATAATTAATAAGTCAGACATTTTTTATATTTTAAATGTTTTATTTTATATTACTTTGTATAGAAATATTTAAAAATGTAAATTATATGTATGGAAAATAAATAAAGGAATAACACTAGTCATACAAAATTTTGGTACAAAAACAAAAAAAAAAACAAAATAGTTAATCATTTTACTCTCTTATCGTTATCAAAACATAACAAACAACACATAACCATGCACGATAAAACCTCGGCCTTTAACATAACGCCACACACTACATAATTCACCTACATTACAGTGTCAACATGAATAAACATTTCAACAATGTTAGCACAAGACAAAAGCAGAACGCACTAAAGGCAGTGCGCAGACTTAAGAGCGTTAACGACTTACAGCATTTCATACAAACTTTCAAGTCCGTTTTTTCGAAATGACTGAACCGATTTTAATGAAACTTCATACGCATAAGCAGGATACATAAGTCTAAAAAATTGTAAAAGAGCATTTTCAGAATGTCTTTTTTGGAAAATCTAAAATCGGTCTAATTTAGATAATTTTACCGACCGATTTTAGATTTTGTTTTGTTCAAATCGGTTGTGACATTTCGAAAAAAAAGACTTGAAAGTGACTTAAGTAGACATGCCTATAAACCCCGAAGGGTTAGGCAGAGGTGTACCTAATAGTACACCTACATTTCGCCAGTTATGCTATAGTCCCGTGTTATAGAGGACGAGCCTATTGCCTTCAACCGGGTATAAATTCACACTCCGCGGCTACTACTGAGAAATTCCTGATCCCGGAAAATTCCAATAACACTACCTATCCGACTTGGAAATTGATCTTAGGATTTCGTGCTCAGCAGTTTATTTATCCCGCGGCTTCGCCCGCGTGGGGTTCGGTAATTGTCCCAGGGGGTCGTACTTCAGGGATAAAAAGTATTATATATGTTAATCCAGGTTATAAACTATCTGTGTGCCAAATTTCATCCAAATCCGGTCAGTAGTTTTTGCGTGAAAGAGTAACAAACATCCATCCATCCATACATCCTCACAACCTTTCGCATTTTTATAATTTTAGTAGAAATTAGGATAGGAAGTAGGATTTCAAGCACAGAGTACAAAGGCGGTCTTAATGCCTTAGGCTGTATATAGAAAGAAAGCTGGAAACTTATAAGCGCTTACCGGCGCTTGACAGCGCTGGTCCGTTCTACACAAAGGAAACAGGTTGAAGCAGACCAAGCAAAATGTCGGACTTATCGGACGATCATTTTAAATGGCAGCGCCCAGCGCTGACCAGCGCGTGTTGAAGCTTGTCGGAACTTGTCGGCACCGTTCAGTGCTTATCGGCGCGCGTTCATATATTTTCCTGCGCGGGTTACCAGCGCTGTCAAGCGCCGGTAAGCGCTTATAAGTTTCCAGCTTTCTTTCTGTATACAGCCCTAGGCACTAACGCATAGCAGTTGCACTTACAGTCACTAGACAAACGCGAAAAAACTTTCGATACGTCCCAGCTTTAAACACTGTTCTAAGCTTTCACGGTTTACAACTAAAAAAACAAAAGCTCAAAAAAATCGCACAAAAAAAAAAAAAAAACAATGAACAAAACAAAAAACAACGAAAAAAAAAAAAAAAAAAAAATTGACAATCACGGAAGATATCCCGTAAGTGACAGTATAAGTTTAGTCGTACCAGCTTTGTCCACAGCATGCAAAACGGTCCTGTCTCTGATGTGCGCCCCCTCTAACTCAAGACAAACGAGGAACACCCGTAACATAATAAAGTCAGATAATCTCAGCGCTATGACAACTCCCATGGCGGTGCCTTCTCATGCAAATGATCCTGTATTCCCTGCGGAAGGGACGAAGCGTTCAACTTGAGCAGGTTGGAGTTTTAATGGTACCTAGACTGTTGTTGGGTTATCAATTTAAGTTCTGGGTTATTTTTTATGAAATTAGGAGCATTTTTTAAAATGTACGCCTTTGTACTAACAAACATAACATTTATTAATATTAATACATTTCATGCCTAATTTTTTTATTTGTGGAAAACTAAACAGCGTTTTTTGAAAGGCGAATGTGAAGAACTTCCCTATTTCAATATGATTATTTCCAAAACATCGCTTCTTAAAATGTTTGGCAAAATAATGAAAATAATAAAATTGTACTCAAGAAGACGTACTAAAGAATAACTATGACCATGACTATAATTATCTCCATGATCCGTCTAATATTCAATGCACCATCCGCACATTGAATACGTTACATTGAGTGTCACCGTAAAACGTGATTTTTCAAAAAACACAGACCTCCCGTGAGCCAAGGGCTGGCTTTTACCTTGGCCAGAAGCTTAGCGTTGCCATACAAAGTGGCAGCACCTCCAGTCTCTTGGGGACATTACCAGTTGACAGCGTTGAGGAGGAGCTTTTTTGAGGTTATTTTTTAGTTTTTTTTTTAAATTAGTTAATTTGGGTTAGTTTACTTTGTAAGTGTATAAAGGGTGTAACCCTTAACGAAGCCGAAAGGCACTTGTTCTCCCCATCATTGCGATATTTTTCTTGTTCTGGACCATACCTGGGAACCTTCTAGTTACGGAGATATTAGAGGTCAAAGTTTTTCACAAGTTTTTAAAAAAATACTACTTTTTATGGTTTTAACTTTACTTTAATTACCTCCATGACCCATTTACTATTCAAAGCATCCATCAGCACCAAGTTTTGAGTGCGTTACATTGAGTTTTACTGTAAAACGTGATTTTTCACCCCAAAAAAAAAAGTCGTTTCCCAGCAATAATTTTTGCGTCGGGTTACTTTGTTTTGATGTACATAATGCGTAGTTGACGGCTACGTGAAGAGTCCGTTAACACCCTGTATATTATTTTTATGATTTGGCTTAATAAATATACTGGAAAAAGTGCAAAATAGGGTTACTCGATTTGATGTACTATCACGCTCAAAAGTCCAGTAGCATGCTAAGGATTACATTTCTATGAACTGTGCGAGCATGATACAGCAGTGTGTGTGCGTGTGCGTGTAAGAGTGATGTCCCTACTGTACGAGCCGGTAATGTTCATACAGCCGCTCATTATTTTTGTGTGAGTAAACGTATTGTTACCCTACACAGGGTTTATTATTTTTATTTTTACCCGTGTAGGGTACACGAGTAAAGTAAAATAAACGGGTTCACAATAAGGCTCAACATTTTGTATTAACGTAACATGGTAATCATGGCTGATTGGTGTAAGCACTTACGTTAGCTAGTGATCTAACCTCGACGACGTGAGTTCGATCCCAACTAAGAATTATTTTTGCTATTTTATACTTTTGTTTTTTAATAAACTTATTTTGTGGCCAATAAAATCACTCAAGCAAAAAGTAAAAAAGTAATTAAATAAAACGAATAAAATAATTTGATTTTTTATTATATAAACATTGGTATCAATTGGAATGGGCTTATCGCTTGGGTCATTAGCAAATGATCCGTTTCGTTTCTTCCACTACGTTACTTCCTTACATTGATTGATTTAAGGTTCAATTATGTGTATGAGTGATGTCTCAACATTCCACAGATAACACACAGTAAAGAACTGTCGTCACACTACGCGAAATAGCATTATATTTCTGTTGCATTTAGAATACACTTCATGGTGGTGACCTGTTCTTACCATTGCATTGCTAAAATTCACGTAGTTTTAACATGTGTTGGTAGCTATTTGGGCTGAGCATAGGTTCACGATCAATGAAGTCTAAGTTCGAATCTTAGTTACAATGTGTGGCTGCTTTTTGTTTCTTTGAAACCATAATAATGCAGAAAGTTGTTAGGTATTTGTGTTTATTTATAATGTTTTCGTGCTTATTATTTATTTTTATAAGAAGTTAAATATAAGATAGTTATTGTGTTATTAATTAACGTCATTATGTGATTTTTGTTTTATTTTTTCGGTGTTGGAAGGTGGAAATAAAAAAGTCGTGCTGAATGATAACAAATATGTTTATTCGTTTAATTTATTTATAAAATTAACAAACTTTTATTAGAATTGTGACGTCACATTCCTACCTAAACAAAAGAAGTTCTCTTGTCACCGTTCATAAGATTTTTTGTTGTATACCCACTTGTCAATTCATAATAACATAACAAGGAAAGTATATTCTAATAACACAAATATAATTGTTGATACCCACATTTTATAGTTATCGGTATTCAACAGAGTTTCTTGAAAACTAATATATGGTTTAGACTTTATGAACGTGTTTTTGTTTATGTAACGTCACAATGAGTGTATTGAGGTTATAGCTTAAGTGTTCATTTTCTTGACGAAAAGAAGATTGAAACTAAACCTCAATTTAAGATCATTGAATTAAAAATTTTATTACGGAAATTATGTTAATATTACAAAATATTTAGTTACACCGTCTAATTATAAAAACAAAAACATCTTATTAATAATTTGTATAACCCCAATTATGTTCTATGCAGTCAAGTAGACGTGTGCGCATGGACCTTTTAAAAAGAATTTAATATTTGGTATGACCTCCATTATTGTCAATGCAGCTAAGCAGACGTCGACGCATGGAAGCTACAATGTTGGCACATATATCTGTGCCACGTAAATTATCCCACAATTGAGTGCAATGGGATTTAAGCTGCTCAGGACATCTCTCATCTCGTGCATCCCATCTTTGCACCATTAAACCCCATATATTTTCAATGGGGTTTAGATCAGGGGATCGTGCTGGCCACGGAATAACTTTAATATCAGCATGCTGACTAAACCACTCTTTTACAACACTGGCACGATGTATCGGACAATTATCCTGAACAAAATTTAGTTCACTAAAGTCTTCCGAGGGGTAAACATTACGCACAGTAGGTAGCATTATGTCATTTAAAACTTCGACGTAATTAGAGCTGTTGGCACGCGTTGGTATGAATTCCAACTCACCTGGCCCTTGAGCACTAATCCACCCCCACATATTTACACTTATTCTACCTGATTCTGTATTCGGAATAATGTTTTTCTCAGACCAGCGGGTATTGTCTTTTCGCCATAAATGAAGTCTTCCTTTTTGGCAAGACTTGAAAGTCTTCTCGTCAGAAAAAACGGTCGTCTCCCAGTTAAAATCTAAATATTCCCGAGCAAAACGTAGTCGTTCCTCCTTATGTTTTTGGGTTATAAATGGTTTTTTAGCTGGCTTCCGATGATGTAAACCTTCAGCATGGAGTGCACGACGAACAGTTTGCAACGAAGTATCAAATTTATTTGCAAACATTCTAGTTGGAATGAAACCATTTGTTTCATATTCATCCACCATGAAACGTCGCTGAGTCGGGTTAATAAGCGGTGGCCTTCCACTTCTTAGATGACTCTTCAGGCTACCTTCTTCCTCAAACCTCTTTACCCAACGGCTCACAGTATTTCTCTAAAAAGTGAAAATATTATTACACACTTGCAAACAGCAATTTATTTAATAATAAGAAAATCACACACCACAACTATCATCATAATTATAATCTTTAAAAATAACTTACACTTATGCCGGTTTCAGTTGAAATTTGAGAAATATTGAGCCCATTTTTACGCAAAGCGACAATATTTGCCCTGGCGTCAATACTAATATTGGCTTGCATCTTGATTATAGATATATAATCAAACAACACGCTAATCGTAATAATCACACAAACGCTCGTACCAAAGTTCACCAACTAACAACGTCGTAACTACTTTGTTCAATCCAGAAGTTTATTTTGTTTCACATACACCCTCATCTTTTTTGTAAATAATAACTTCAACTAATACTTAAAGAAACATCTCATCGGGTCTAACGTATCTAAGACATTCAGAATTCATAATTAAAACACAAAAAGTGTATTGACACTGGGGTTCGAACGCAGGCTACAACGTGCGAAACATCATAACTGAAGCGTTAGCCACTAAGCCAGCCTAACTCATATTTGTTGGTTTGAAATTAAATACAACTATCTAAATACGAAGTCGCGACATGACAGGTTTGTCACTAAGGCAAATGATCATTATATCGCACTCTTTCTGACTAGATAGTAATGAAAGAGTGCGATATACCAGATCGTGTATGTGTGCAAAATGTTTGTTATTGAAAAAGGTCGTAAGTGCGAATTGTTTTGATGCGATAGATTTGTGAAACTGCTAATGGACTTATGATACCTATAGTACAGAATGCTTGGTTGACGGCTTCGTGACGTCCATTTACACCTTGTAAAATTACAACTCTTGGCTCATGATCAACGTTCATTCCTTGAATATATAAGAAGAGGCTTTACAGTATGCATCTATCTTACCAGCAAACGAGCCGCATCAGAGCAGCAAAGCTAATCCAATCGCTTTATCCCGATCCACATGTCCAGTCCCTGTCAGTCCCAGTCTATTGTCCCAGCAATTGATTCTCTGCGCGCGACAGAAGTGACCCGAGCGTCATTACCGGCTGTCACGCTCCGTGTCACGCTGTGCACTTCTCATGGGTTATGTTAACGCTTTGGAATAGATAGGTTGAGAATCCATATCTGTAGGTATTAGGAACAATATCAATTTTAATAATTATCCGTCGTAGAGATGTCTTAGATCATTCAAATCACCCCCTCCGAAATATTTCATTTTTTATAAAAAAAGCAGCAGTTTCCTACAAAAATCCAATACCTATTCCTGCGATCTATGGTTGACTGTAATACTAAGCAGGGTTAAAATGAATTACCGAAAAATTAATTCAACATTAACCGACAAAAAATCTATTTAACAAACAAACATGAGCTTATTAAGCAGCTTAAGTGGCAGTGGGCAGGGCACATTGCTCGCAGAACGGATGGCCGATGGGGCCGAAAAGTTCTGGAGTGGCGACCGCGAACCGGAAGACGCTGCGTTGGAAGGCCTCCCACTAGGTGGACCGATGACCTTGTAAAGGTTGCAGGGATCCGCTGGATGCGAGACGCACGGGACCGGTCAATGTGGCGACACTTGGGGGAGGCCTATGTCCAGCAGTGGACGTCTTTCGGCTGAAATGATGATGATGATGATGATGAGCTTATTCAAATTACAATTCTACGAAAAAAATTAAAATAAATTTCCAAAAAAAAGTACTAAGTTTCCGAAAAAATACTAAGTTTTCGAAAACATGTTCTGCTAAAATAATCGTTTTCTTAAGCTCTATAACTAAGGATGCAAGAGCGAGCGAAGCGAGCTCGGGACTTGGGACACTCCGATTTGGAGGTACTAACGAGGTAAGGTTACTTTAAACCCTTCAGACAGAAATAGGAGCCCCGCTACGCGGGGCTACGTCACGTCTAATATTTTTCTTGACGTTGAGTTTTATTCCTGTTTTATTTATTTTATAAGTTAATTCTAAATGTAAAATAGACGAATTACGATTAAAATGACTAACTAGTTTTCGGTAAAACGCAATTTAAGCTGATGGAAAAATATTACGTCAGCAAATACGGTACTGTATTGATGTTCCGAATTTTCAGTATTTTATTGGGTCGTTTCTTTGCCCTTTCAGCTGTTGGAAAAATAGTATATAAAGCAGTAAATTTCATATTTTGAGTATACTCATATATTTTTTCGCGGTGGGACAGATGCCTAAATCTAAGGTCGAAACACAATAAAATTCATGAATGTTACGAAATAACTCAAAAGTTTGTGGAGGCGTCAAATTGTAAAGTTTAAATTAATCCGAGGCCAAGGAAGCCAGGAATGACGTTCATAACGGAGAAGTCATTTCCAGTCTTTGTTATATAACTTCGTTTATTTGCAGTCATTACCATCCGCAGTCCGTCTTTCGTTGAATAAAGTTTGATAAGTAAATATGTTGCTTATAAAATATATTATGTCTTTTCCACGGGTGGGGTATAACGAGGAAATGTTATAAATAAGAAAAATAAGCACAATATGGATGTTTCCTGTGTAAAAAATATATGATTCTATTTAGTCCGTCAGTTAGATTATCGAAAATTATTGGATAAGTATTTTTTGTTTTATCAAATCAATAAAAATTGACGAAGATAAAACGCATCAAAGATCATGAGTGGGGGCCTGTAACGTCGCTTTTCGGTAAAAAGTCAGTACACTTTACTTACAAGTATGACGTCACACGAGTTTTCGACGCACTGTATCGTCTTAATTTTTAGTTTTCGTGAAAAAATAAAAAATACGTGTCCAATATTTTTTGGAAATCTATCTGACGGACTAATTAGATTTTTTCAGGAAACATCCCTATTAACGAAGAAAAACTCAGAAACAAACAGCCGTCATTCCGACCTCGCCGTCCCATCAGGTCCATCCCTGTTCACCCTTGCTCGAGCCAGCCCGCGATGCTGAGCCAGTAATATTAAATCAGGACCTAAAATAATGATCTCACTCAGATCCAGCCTCTCCCTTTTCTGCCCTCCCCAGCAGCGGTGCCCTAAGCCGAGGCCCGTACCCCACAGGGTACCCCCTTAGCGCGCTGTCACTTAGTCAATAAGTTTTTTTGCCCTGGCTGGAGGCCTTACACTCGAGGCACCCACAGGATAGTCCGGTTAAGCAGAAGCCAGCCTCATAGGTTGACCTGCGAGATGCCATTACGTAAAAGGAAAAAAAAAATTAACTAAGATGTGGGAGGGAGCTTCGTTTACAATTTAGCTTCGTTTTCATCCGCGATGTTTGAATGTTACTGACATGACATTTTTTTAAAGTTAATTACCAATATTCATTATCATTTGACATTATTGAGTATTCAAGGCTTTTATATTTCTACAATGGCTTCCAATGGGTTTGTCATAATAAGCTTTTTGGTAGCTTCTGTCAGTGCCATACATTTTATAACTTTTCAGTCATAATCATCGCTGATATCATGTCTCCTTATCTAAACTCTCATGTCAATGGAATATATGCGTTTCAAATTAGAATTGGAAAGTCAATGACCGCTATCAGTCAACTGTCACTTGAAAAGTACGGTTTGCAATAAAATATACTCCAATACTAGTATATATTATAGTAGTCCATGCTCCAATACCTCTGCGATACACGAAATACAAAACGACATTTGACTCATTTGTTAAATTTCCGCAGTAGTTAAGGCTAAATGCATTACCCTATATATACATTTTCCCGTAATCCTGCAGAAAAAACCAATATCTCCTTTCAGTTTAAAACAAAGCTACTGCAAAGGGCCAGCAGTCATTACCCAAAGTGGGAACCCAAATGAGTTTACAAAATGCTTTTTAAAGCACCAGCTGCTCGTTAAGTCCGAGCCGCGCCCAAGTAGGTTGACCATGACGTCACGTAAAGTAAGGATATTGGCTTTTTTTGTGGGTCATTTCCGTCGTTAAAGCAAGGAGCTACCAAGACTGGGGTATGAAGAAAGTTCGTACCTCATGACGTTTATTATAAAAACTTGAGTATGTACGCTTGACTTTAGAAATACTGCTCTATTTACAATTCAAAGAAGTACTCCTTTAAAATAGTTCCCCGTTAGTCCACTGCTTCGGTGGTCTATTGGTTAGAGTTGCTGCCGCGAATGAAGTTCTAGGTTATATCCTTAGGTCAGGGTTTTTCCATGCTACATTTTTCAATCGGCAATCGACTTGGACTATTTTATGGAATGATAACATATGTGACGAAATTTGCATGTAATACAGGTGCATCAGCTTAGCAGTTTATTCAAGTACCTACCTACACGTGTTATGTTAAGTGAATGTAATTTATACTTTATTAGTATTTTATAACAGTTCCTTGTAATGTTGTAGATCTGTAGTCGCTCATAATTTGGTTTGATTTAACATATGTTTATATATGTACCGTATGCCCGGTTTATGTAACTTTTTGTATATTGTGCATCACAAATTATTATAACTGTCATTTTTGTTTACATCATATACAATTATGTCTGTCTAGTTACTAAGTATTTAAAGTAATCTGTGGAAAACGTAGTGGGTAGCATATTTATCATATTTTTACAATGTAAGCCTTATTTTAAACCTCTATCATGTTACTGTTTGCTTTTCCTAAATAAATAAATCACGTTAAACATATTCAGGATTCACACATTTTCCTTTTTGTTGGTGCCAAAAACACTTTCAATGCAAATAATCCCTTGCGAAAAGTTCCCAACTGCAAAAGGACTATGCATACGTTTAAAACTAGGACAGTACCATTCAAATTACAACGTGCATTCACTCCAATTTTCAGCGTAAAGCTCTTTTTCGCGCGAAAAAGGTCAAAAATGAGAGATTGCGCGAACAAATCACATTTAGCTGGATATAAAACACCGCCAGTGCCTGCTACTTGCTGATAACAGTATTTCTATGCATTTTTCATACCAAAAATAACAGTAATTTTTCACGTGTGTGAAAATAACTGTTATATTTTTGTCGCACAAGAGTAACTGTTATTTTATATCATTTATGTACAACATATTACTGTGTTACTGTCATGTAAATGTCAAGTACAGTTGTTCGTTTCAATAAATTACATTGTTGACGTTTTCATGTTGTGTGGTGGACAAATGTTTTTAAACTGATTTGTTTGTTAACAAAAAAGGAAGGTCACTTATATAAGTACATGTAGGTAGGGGGAGGGGGAGGGGAGGGAAGGGAGGGGAGGGTCATAGGAACCCCCCGAGGGGGGGGAAATTCGTCGGAAGTGCATAGTTTTTTTTTAATGATTTTTTAAAAGGGAAATATTTATTTTTGAGTTATACTAATACAAGCCTTAAAATCGGTAATTATATACATACGGGACACCTGCTGATGGGGGCGGAGGGGGAGAGGAGTACCCCCGACCTGTAGTTTTGGTCGGAGTTACCATTTTTTTTTTGTTAAATTGTAACCTTACTTTTTCTGTCCCTATTTTTCAGGGAGGAAAGGGTAGGGGAGTAAGAACCAGTACTTCTGCCTTATCTCCGGCACTGCGGGAATAGCAGCCCCTTCGCCTTTGCGTAACAAAGTCACAGGCGATCACGTTCCCCTCCGCACCTTCGGCTTGTTGGTCGAACCACCATCACCTCCGGTGGCGACCAGCCTCGGTCGCTACGGGTCGCGCGATGCCTGCGCATTTGTCACGGCAGGCTGGGGCTGCCCTCCCTCCGCGCCTCCGGGCTCTAAAAAACACTCTAGGGGTAGGACATACCAAGACCACGGCGTGTCGGGGTTGACAAATTCGGTTCTGAATTCAAGCTCGTTGTAAGGCCACATTTACTTTACTTTTAAATTACACGCACATTTGACCAATTCTATAGTGTCAGTTTTTTTTTGTAATAGCATTGTGTGCTTTGCTCACTGCACATTCCACACGTACGTTATATTCTATGCCAAAATAGTCTGTGGTGTGAAATATCGTCGTTTTCAATACAATGCCATCAATAATTCTACAATTAATATCTCCGAAACTATTCATTTCCGACGGTTGAAATTTGGCAAATCGTTTTATTATATTAGTAGAAACCTACAATAAAAATTACAACATCCTAGGTTAATGTACAGATATAAGTGACTAGCCCATTATTTGCCCAAGGACGTAACATAACATGACGCCTGTAATCCCCGAAAAGTTAGGCAGAGGTGTTCCTAATAGGACACCCACATTTCACCAGTTATGTTTCAAGTCCCATGTAATAGAGGGCGAGCCTATTGCCATCAACCTGCTTCTGAGGAATTCCTGATAGAAAAACCCAATGCCATTTTGCCTGACCCGGGAATCGAACCTGCCCTAGGGCCTAGCAGTGGCGCTTGCGACCACTACTTGACTTAGGACATCCCAGTAACCCTACCGTACGGCACTTTAAAACCTCCACGCAGAACCGTGCGCAAAACCTAGTGTTATGTTACATTTACGAGAGCCTCGTTCCGCATGTGTTGTGGTTTCCATTATAATTGCTATTAAACTGCTGGCTCGTGCCAACTAGCTCCAAGTATCTATTGAAACATGTTGTGTAAATTGAAACCATGCAAACCGCTTTGAAAAGATTCTGATTCAATACTAAACGGAAAAGCTTTGAAAACGGTTGCCTTACTTGGGCATGCTCCTTTTAAAATATTTTTTAATGGGTGAGTATGGGAAATAGATGTAGGTGTCTGTCTGTTAACTGTATATTGTGCTTTAAGTTCTGGAGAAGATTTAGATTCCTCTATATGCATTCAAAGTGTTAAAAAACGGTTGCCTTACTAGGGCATGCCCCTTTTAAAAGGTTTTTTAATGGATGAGGATGGGAAATAGATGTAGGTGTCTGTCTGTTAACAGTTTATTGTGCTTTAAGTTCTGGGGAAGACTTTAATTCCTCTTTAGGTCTTTTTAGTGTCCAAAAGTTACAATTAGTAAATTGCCAGCAGGTGGTGAAGTCGGGCTGTGGATGACGATGTTTATTTTACAAATACAAATACAAATACTTTTATTTGTTGAACATAAGTATTTGGTTTTTATACAAAATAGTTTATACTTTTATATGTGTTTGTTTATTTTTCCGAGCTCATGGCACGCGTGGTCTGCAGCTGAAATCAACGCAAGGTGGCCTTGTGTTGCCATCTGGCATTATGCTGAGCTGAGGCCCGTTTTTCATTAATAGTTTTGTTCATATATTTTGTTTAATTTTAAGCTGTTTCTGTTTTTTATAATGCCAATAAATACAATTTTCTTTCCTTTTTTGTTTCTATGATGTTGATGCAGTGCCTGTCTGGGTTCGAACCAACCACCAATGACACTGAAGTCAGGGCATTACCACTAAGGTGCCACGGCTTACTGTTCAGGTAGGTAGGCTGATCATATAAATTTTTCTCATAAAATTCACGCAAATAAAATATTACCTACCTAATTTTCACCCTACAAACCTATTAGCTGACACAGCACTCTAAAAACTACTAATATTCTACCAAATTAATCTAACCTATCAAAAAACAATGCTTTGTTATTAAATTAAGGGTCGGCAGCTATCCAGCTCATTCCGTTGCTAATGACTCATCGATCATCATTAGTGGAATGCTGAATCATAGACGACGCGGTTAGTAATGATAGTGTAATTTAGTGTTGAGGTTATTGAAGTGAAACACTGGACTAATTTAAAAATGGAGGTTCAGATGACTACAAGCGGGTAGTAATTTGTTTAGCATTAGCTGACCCAGCGTGATGCAGTTTCAATAACATCTTAGACCAGCTTATATGGAGTTTGGGATTTAGTATTCAACCATGTACACTGGGCCCAAGTATTTGGTTTACAGTTTATATGTGTGGGTGAAGTCATAGTTATGCACACAAACACAAAATAAAACGAGCGAGCTCAGTTTTTATTAGTGTGCGTGTGGCACATCAATTACCATATACCAATATATAGTCATCATTCACTTATGATGCTGAAGGAGATATAATATTTTGCATGATGTTAATATAGCAATCCTGGCACAATGGCTATCGTCTTTGGTCACTGAACGAGAAGTCGTGAGTTCAAATCATGCATGCAATAGTATATTATTTTTCTTTTTGTATTCATTATTTTGTTAAAACATTACTTAAAGTAGAATTTATAACAATTCCAACGTTTGAGACAAACATTGAACTCTCAGGCTATTTGATTTTGACTGTTTAGACAACAACTACCGACAATTTAAAAATATTGTTTTCAAACACCTTCATTTATAAAAAATGAGCATTCTTACTTGTCAATCTACGAGTATTTGCATTACTGAGTTTATTGATTACTACTCTTGAGCATGTGTGTGGTTTTATTTCTGTGGATCCAACCATGCAACATTTATCAATGTTCAAAGAGGTGGAAATCGTTGTTTTGGATGAGCAAAACGTATCTATATTATGTGAAATTGTGAGTGTAAATGTGGTGCTGCCTAACAAACGATGGGACACTTTATATCGTGTCCTGCCTGTTCTGTTGTTTGCTCCTGTGAAATACATCACAGGACGCTACTGAAAGAGCCAAACTCGTCGCCAAATTTTGGGCTGACTCAATTTGAATTGTTATCGATTAGCGTATCGATGAGATGAAGTGAAATTACAAGGCGCTTAATGATATCGGTGAGTAACAGTTAGATATTACGTTGATATTATACCTACTTCACTTTAACTAACTCCTCTATTCTCTTTATTCCTAGTAAACAATGAAAGGGATGTTTACTAGGAATAAATAATTAATGTAACTTAAGTGCAATACCTACCATAGTTATAATAATATATTATCATAACTGAATTATTATAGTTTCTTTTTTTAAATTTGTAATCGTATGATGATTATGATAAAATTAGCTTGATCTAGCCTTTAGACAGATTAAAGAAAAGCCTTTGAATAACGTAAATAAAAATAGATTATAATGTTTGCTAATGTCAGTGTTTATCTTATATTTATGTATTGTATTATTATAAGTAATATTAATTAGGTATATATAAGTATATTGAATAAACATAGTGTATATATAGTATAAAAATATAGTGTTTATTTATTATAATATTAGCTATTATTATAAGTATTATAAATACTGTTTTTATCCACAGGGGAGAACCGTGCAGTTATGGGTCCGCCGATATGCGTATTTTGGAGACGTAGAACATCTTAGGCCAAAACCAAAGGCAAATTCATCGACTCGACACTACGACATCGTGGCAAGGCACAAGGCTGATCTCTTCTTGTCCACCCGCATAAAAGTGTGCTTACAAACTGTGAGATCTCATGAGCAGAAGGTTACAAGGAGTAATAGAAAACGAAGGATTGCCGACTCATTATTAGTCGAATTTATTTTAATTAGTAGACGAATATGAATCTTATTTTTATGCAAATAATGTTCATATTTGTTAAGCAAATTAGAACAAATACAAAACTTAGTAATAAGTAGGTAGGTATAAAACTTTTTTTTTAAAACCACAACTCGTAAATTATTGAAAGTATGGTGAAGTGATGTTATTGTTATGCGATTAGAAGTTGTCATAATTTCTTACTATCTAACATGTTGATTCACTTCACCTCTAATTTTACTTTGATTCAATTTATATACCTACCTACTTTGACAAATTATTTACGTCAATCCTTACCAATAAAAAACTTTGTATTTGTCAAAAAAACAGGTAAACAACAGTGTATTAAATCATTGTATCGGCCACACAAGTTTTTTTTTCTAACATACAGCCCCCACCAAATTGAACCTTAAAACAACCAATATAAGAAAGGAACATATTGGAATAAACGAGACGGATAATTTGCTAATGACCCAAGCGATAAGCTAAGCAAACAATAGCAATGTTTATCTAATAAAAAAATCAAATTATTTTTTTTTTTTTTTTTTTTTATCGTGGTAAAATCATCAAATGAGTCCTCCCACCCAGGGCAGAGTGGGAGGAACTGTCAGACTTGTACTGACTAAAATCCACGGTGTCCTTCAATAGCCCTTTATGATCCAGGGTCACGGTAATTCTATAAGTCCCGCGACCCCGGCAGGCTTTCGCCCTCTAGAGGGGGGCCCCGTCATAATCCTGACACTCTTTGAGGCGCGCGTGGAACACAACGCGCCGTCGACCCGGGCATGGTCCATGGTCGGACAGCGAGTCGCCCATTACTCGCCGCCCGCAAGCCCGCGCCTACGGTGGCCGGAGATCGTCTGCCGACGTCCGGCGCCGTGGGCGTCTACCACTGCCGCTGGGGTGGAGGGAGGACGCTGTCCTCTCCCTCACGCGGCCCGCCTCCTCCTTCGCGAGCATGACTGCTTCGCAGAAGGAGGCGACCGCTTCCCACTCCGTCTCGCCCCGCAGCATGGCCTCGACCAATGCCGGGCGCGAGAGGTCTCCGCCTATCGCCGCCGTGAGGACACGGCGGTGCCCTGCCCAAGCGGGGCAGTCCTGCACCGTATGCTCCACCGTGTCCTCCGGGCGGTCCTCGCAGTGGTGACACCCAGGCGTTTCCTCCTTCCCTATCAGACACAGGTACCTCCCGAAGCTTCCGTGTCCGGTGAGGACCTGCGTCATGCGGTAGGTCAGGACGCCGTGACGCCTATCCAGCCACTCCTCAAAGAGGGGTCTTACCGCCGCGATTGCGGCGTGCCCGGACCTCGGTTGCGACAGTCGTTCCCTCCATACTGCCCTGAGATCGCGCCGGAGCTCTTCCCGCTGCGCCTCGACTTGTCGAGGCAGCAGCGATTCGCCCCGGCGCTGCGCCTCCACGCGCCACTCATAGACGCGCTGGAGGGCAGTTGCCTCCAGATCCCAGGGCAGCAATCCGGCAAGGAGGTTGGCCGATTCGCCGGCAATTATGCGGTATCCTCGGATCATCCGGATAGCCATGACCCTCTGGCATGCGACCAGCTTCAGTGGTCGCGTCCGAATGCTCAGGGCCCACACGGGGGCCCCGTAGAGAGCCATGGACCGCACGACACCGGCGTACAGCCTCCGGCAGGAGGCGTTTGGCCCGCTGAGATTGGGCAGGAGTCGCCTGAGGGCGGCTGCTGCCCGGTTCAGCTTTGGGGCCAAACGCAGGAAATGCTCCTTGAAGTTCCACCGGCTGTCGAGGACGAGTCCCAGGTACTTCATCGTCCTCCCGACGCCGATGCGAACCCCTCCCACCGTTATGTAGGACTCAGACCGTGGCGCGTTCAGACGGCCATGAAAACACATGGCCTCTGTTTTGTGCAGCGCCACTTCGAGTCCCAACTGCCGGATCCTTCCAACGACTGTCGCAACCGCTTGCGTCGCCAGGTCGGCCGCCGCCTGGTGCGACTCTCCCTCCGCCAGGACTAGCGTGTCGTCGGCGTAACATATTACGCCGGCGCCGTCAGGGAGGTCGCCGCGCAGCACCCAGTCGTAACCGATGTTCCACAGGAGCGGCCCCAAGACCGATCCCTGTGGAACACCGCACGACATCTCTCGCCGGTTCCATTCTCCCCGGTGACCGGGGTAGATGACGGCTCTGTCCGTCAGGTAATCAAATTATTTCATTGGTTATATTTAGTTACTTTTTACTTTTTGCTTGAATAATTTTATTGGCCACAAAATAAATTTATTAAAAAACAAAAAGTAAAAAGTAGCAAAAATAATTCCTCAGTTGGGTTCGAACTCGCGTCGTCGAGGTTAGATCACTAGCTAACGCAAGCGCTTACACCAATCGGCTATGGTTACCATGTTAAGTTTGTATAAAATGTTGGGCTTTATTGTAAACTCGTTTATATTATTTTTACTAGATTACCCGACAAGCGTAAAGATAAAAAAAATAAACCCCGTGTAGGGTACAATATGTTTACTCACACAATAATAATGAGCGGCTGTATGAATATTACCGGCTCGTACAGTAAGTCAAGTTAATTTAATTTTGTGTTTGTGTGCATAACTATGACTTCACTCACACATATAAACTGTAAACCAAATACTTGGGCCCAGTGTACACAAACAGCGTGTTTTCGGGTAATCAGTTTGCAATACAACTTTAAAAATTTTAAAGACTTCTTCAATACTAAACACGGCAACACATCAAGCTGTAATTTTCCAGTTAAACATGGCCTTGCTTTGTATAGATTTCCCGTGCAATGAGAGATCAGTATAAACTGGTTTTTTATGACTTGAGTGGTCGTCGTGTGTACCAGATAAAGATAGTCTTTTGAGTAGAAATACAGTCTAAGAAACACAAGAATTTGAATACCCTTATGTTCACTTGTTTTATTTTGAGAATATTTAAAAAAATAATACCTGAATCATCAAAACAGAGACGCAAATGTGGCATCACCCTTGCACAACACAGTGAGCTGTGTTTATCTATTTTTATCAAACCTCCTTTGGATCTACCTCATACAAAAACAAGACAGCTCTAAGGCCATACACATAAATACTAAAACCCTTTGATAATAAAATACCTGCAAAAAGCCTTATCGTTTACAGAGGCGTGCCAAAGAGCCAAACTCGACCTTAAATAAAAGGTTTCTTTACCCATTTCTAACCTACAACTTTGCTTTAGAAGTGGCCGTACTAAATAACGCTTTATTTTACAGAAAATAAGGTTAGTTTTAAAATGTATTCCGTTTCTATTGTTTCAAGTTTCACACACGGAATGTTTGCCAAAAAGTTATCTGGACTTAAAAAGTTTGTGGTATTTTACCTGTCAAATATTTTGTAGGGTTCTATGGTCACAGTACATTCTCAGTTAGCTAAATATTCATACCAAATTAGATTCTTCTTTATCGTGTGGTTAGTGCCTAACCTGGTGTCAGATTTTTTAATCCCGCCCATGGGCCTCTGAATGGGCTTTACATGCCGTCGAGATATATCTCTCAAGAATGCTGGTTTCCTCACGATATTTTCCTTCGCCGAAGCAAGTGATAATTATACAACACGCACATGAATCCGAAAAGTTAGAGGTGTGTATCTTAGGTTCGAACTTGAGACTTATGGCTTGGCAGTCTGACGGTCACACAACTAGACTATCACTGCTACAACCCATGATTTAGGATGTTTTTTTTTTTTTTAATTAAAGTACTTCCATACTAATATTATGAACGCGAAAGTCTTGTTCTTAGTCGTTCACTCTTGACACAGAGGTCGTGGTTATGGGGGTCACCCACAACTGCGGTCGCTGCTTTCGTGATCCTTTTCCACCGGTTTCAATTGGCCGCATGGCGACCACATTCAGCCAAAGGGATGTTGGTGGCGGATTTGATGGAATCCGTCCATCGTTTTGGTGATCGCCCACGTGGTCTCGTGACTTCGATTGTGATAGTAAATAGACCTTATTCCTGTAGTAACGTTTGTGAACACAAGACTAACGAGGTTACCATCTTTTTATACTCTACTTGGATATTACAAGTATTACGCGATGCATCATCGACTACCTAATTATCTCAAGTGGAACACCGTATACCTAAGCTAGACGCGAACCGAGTATGAGCGCCAACGCCAAGTAAATCCATCTCATCGATATTATGACGTCACGGATTGATGGAATATGATGACGTGGCGCTCCGCAGCTCGAGACGTCTGCCAAGTCACGAACATCTGAGCACGTAGAATATTCCGCGTTTTATTTAAATTAAAATAATGTCGGCTTAGGTAAAATGTTTAAAATCCATGTGGTTATTCTGAGTTTTCTAGTGTAAGTGACAATTTGAGTTAAATAAATACTAAATTTTGTTGTTTGTATGTTTTCCAATATAGTGAAAAAACACAAACAAACACACAAACACCACAAACACAAACACACAAACTGACAGGGTGCATTCGGTTCGGTTCCTTATTTTGAATCATATTCCATTGGAATTTTTCTGTTTTTTTTTTAATATTTGTTTTTCTTTCAATGTAAAATTACATTCCCTGTACGCAGCACTCCATTTATATAAATTACGGCTAAAATAAAAAATCCAACAATGGATGTTGAAATACTCTAACGAACGACGCGTGAAATCAGCTGTTCACTTCCTGCCTAGCTACAGAGTTTTTCCAAATGATTTTAAACCATAAAATGTTGATGGTTAAGTTAAAAATCGAATGAGAAAAACTGACAATTTGTAGTAACTAGATGCGCTGGCAACTGTACGAAGATGTACCAACAACTAGATATAGTCATAGTATACTCGTCATCTCAACATTTTTTTTTTTTTTTTTTAAATTGCTTCACATCCGTAACCTCACTAATTTCAGGTCCAGTTGAAAACCAGCGTCGGGCACTAGTTGTCCGGCATTTTGCTGAACTGGGCCTATTTGGCGCAGCCGTGAGACACACAGCGTCACACTATTTTATTTTTTTGTTTAGATTTAAGTTTTTTAATTTTTTGTTTATTTTTTTTTTCTGTGTGCATGTGTTGTGTACTGTGTGTGTGTGGCATGTGCCAAATAAATGTATTTTCTTTCTTTCTTTCAATTTTCTATGTACCAGAAAAATCAACACAAATCGACATCTTAGAAGAAAGATGAATCTCTCACGGCGATTCCGTAAAAATATTAGCAAAAGATACTACCAATCACGATGACTGCGCTAATATTTTCGAAAGATAGATTCATTGGTTCCGATGATACTTCTTTTTTATACCTATTTATCTTTATTTTTTGGAGATTAAGATAGAATTATAAATAATGAAACCGGCACTGGGTTCACGATGGATTATGGCCTACTCCAACTCACAGAGCCCTGTGTCCCAGCTGTGGGAACAGTATAGACTGATGATGTGTGGCTATTAGACTGCCTCGTTGGTGTAGTGCGCTACTGTTGAGCATGAGGTCTTGAGTTCGACTCCCGGGTCGGTCAAAGTGTTATTGGGTTTTTCCACCAGGAATTTCTCAGTAGCAGCCACAGAGTCTGGATCTGTGCCCGGTTGATGGCAATAGGCTCGCCCCCTATTACATGGGACTTAAACATAACTGGCGAAATGTGGGTGTACTTTTAGGTACACCTCTGCATAACCCTTAGGGGATTACAGGCGTGATGTTATGATTATGATGATGCTTATGCTATAATGAAACTCGTCTACCTCAATAGAATAGTATAGCTAATATACACATTCATTTGTTTTTGCAGTGTGGAAATAATTTCCAATTTTACTCAAAGAATGTGTTTTCAGAATGAGATTCCCGTTTGCGTTTTGTTTTTTAAATTGAATTGTCATTGTAATGTATGTTTATTTATTCTTATTTCGCTTGAGATCTGGGTACAATGAACTCTTGTTTCAATAAAAAGGTATATTGTAATTTATGCCGTATGGTTTTCGCTAAGCTTTTTAAACAGATTAGTGATTTTTGTTAGCATAAGCAGCCTGTAGCGGCGTAGTACAAAAAATACTACAGAGACATAGTACAAAAAATACTACAGCGACATTGAACAAAAAGTACTACAGCGACATTGTACAAAAAGAACTACAGCGACATTGAACAAAAAGTACTACAACGACATTGTACAAAAAGTACTACAGCGTTATCTATGACACAAATGAAGAACTAACATCAAAATTCTGAATTGCGCTTTTAAATTGGAACCTGGATTAACACATAGGATACTTTTTATCCAAGTAGTACGATTCTGCGGGCACAAGCTAGTACAAATTTAATTTTACGTAAAACTCGTCCCCGCCCAGACCACAGATAGCTTATACGCCACCTATACAAGTAGGTACTGCTACAGTCGCATCCCTATCATGCAACATATCTCGAGATAGGTGAACCAATTTATAAGCCAAGTAAGCCGGAGATTTGCCCTGCCTAATGCCAACTAGACAATATCTCAGCATTATAAGGTAGTGGAGGAATTTCCCGGTATTTGGAATCCGTCCAGGTTTTCTTATTAGTTGTAGTTAGGTTTGTTATGTATTTGTGTGTGCTACCTCAATGTATTTTAGATTGAAATAGAATGTAGGTTACATCGGTGGGTTTTGAAAGCTAATTTTGTCTTTGAAACGTAACGTAACTTTCAAACGTTTACGTTGCCATAAATATATTGAAAACCTCTCTGCAATCAAATAAAATGTAGACTACATTGAGTGAGAACGAACGTTATTGCCTCTACCGCAGCAGCAAATGCGTTTTTGTAATGACTTTCGCGATAACACAGTACAAATAGCGGTAATGAAACCACAAGTGACTTCAAATACGTACACACGTGCACACATATCTGTGTACTCGTATTTACATATATTGACTTGAGTTGTACTATCGCCGCATCATCATTTCGAAATTATACATAAATAAACTTAGGGGTAAGCCCCATTTCCGAATAATTATGATTCCAGGCGAATACTTTCATAAATCACAAGACAAAACACAATACAATACTTCCTCACCACACAATCCCTCATCCAATAATTCAATCAAGCCCGATTTCTTCCAAACAACATTAATTACAATATGGAAGAAACATGATTAAAGACAAGAATGAACAAGAGTAAAGTACCTAACTCGGTTGCCGTACCGCGAGCCGCAGAGTTTCGGAACTCGCTGACAACTATATAGGATTACGAGACGTTTCGGATGGCATAGGCACCCGGTCCCACTGCTGGCGAGGAGCTATTGGCTGTTTTCTAGCTCAAGAAACGGAAAAAAGATTGTCTCGTGTCAGTAAAATAGATATACAGCATGTTTCACAAAGGTGTGGTAATTTTAAGGGTATACAGACTGATTGATTTTTAATCGAACACTAAGCGAAAATGCATAATTGCATGGAACGCAAGTATGCATATTCGCTCGTTCACCAAAATGTGGGCCAGTTCGGGCTCAGATCTCGTTCGAGTCACCGCGTACTCGAAGCCATTACCATTTCTATTGTCTTGTAACTAAATGATAAAGTGATTTAATATCTATCTTTAACTTCTACCATAAACGAAATCCTATCAATACGAGAAAGGAGTGTTAGGTCACCATAGCGCCAAGCACTACTTTTTACACAGACCATCAAACTAAACAACTATCTTCATGCGACAATCATCGCAATCGCAATAAAATATTCAGCTGTCCCTTAAAAAATTCAATACCTGCTCGACCCAACTTTGTGAGACAAGGATTAGGATGGGACAGACGAATGAAAATATGGTTCAGTTTGATGGTCTATCCAACAACTTTAAATATGATTAAACAAACTATTTAGCTAATTGCTTATTGTTCACACCGCCGGCAAGAACTCTGTTGTAGCACAAAAAGAACGCTAGCGACATCTACGACGCAAATTAAAAACTAACATCAAAATCCTGAATCGCGAAATTAAAGTTATCCTCGAGATAATAACATATAGAAGAACTCGACTGAACCTCACCAAACACAACACCTGTCTGGACGGAGGATTCTCCCTTTTCAATGGAGAAATGAGGAACTTTACACCCTGTCCCTCATACTCTTAAACTGTCAAACAAACTACTCAATTTTAGTTGCTTGCTTTATTCGTTTCTCGCTAGTCGCTAGCGGTGAGACCGGTGCCCACAAACTCTGATCCGTTTTCGGGTGACCGTATTGCTTTCGCTACCGTTTTTGGTAATCGAATCAAGAGGATTTGTGATCGTAACTTTATTAATTCGGAGCTGTATTACGAGCCTTCTGATTGATTCCGTGGCGGATTTTGAGACAATTGAATCATTTCTCTGGGACTCGACGGGTTTCATTGTTTTGGCTATTATGGTACTGGTATTCCTGTTTACTCTTCTAAGAAACTAGATCAAACTAGTAAAAGGAATACATCGAAATACCATAATAGTTCAAACATAATCGGTGTAACCCTTCACGAAGCCGAAAGGCACTTATTCCCTCCGTCATTGCGATCTTTTTTTTTTCTAGACAATAATACGTGGGAACCTTCTCCTTCAGGTATCGTATTACCTAGTGCTAACTGGGTGGTGGAGGTCAGATAGGCAGTCGCTCCATGTAAAATACGGGTATTCAGCTGCATCCGGTTAGACTGGAAGCCGAGCCTAACATAGTTGGGAAAAGACTCAGAGTTCTAACTTTTTCACAAGCTTTTTTTTAAATACAAGTTTTTAATGTTATAACTTTACTTTAAATACCTCCACTACCCCCGCTCTATTCAATGCTTCCATCAGCACAATGTTTTGAATGCGTCACATTGAGTCCTACCGTGAAACGTGATTTTTCAAACCATTAAAAAAATGTCGTTTCCCCGCAATAATTATTACGTGAAGTTACTTAGTTTGATGTACAGAACGCTTGGTTGACGGCTTCGTGAAGAGTCAGTTTACACGTTGTATAAACATTGTATGGGACATCGACGCAAGCCAAAACCAAAGTGAAACCTCTCAATAAAGACCTCAAAGAGCCGTCTAGTAGTTACCAAAGAAAGAACAATTTACGAACGACTGCATACCTAGCTACCCAGCTTTGTTACAATTTCATAACAAAATACCTCAAAAATGTAATTAAACCACAAAACTCAGGAATAAGGCGTAACAATAAGTCTGAAAGCTGAAATAAAAAGATTTTCAGCAGTAAAACATTAAAATGAAAGCTCAAGCCACAAGAGGCTTATCTAGTACGGAACTGAGATACAAAGAGCTCCGGAATACGGACTTTTGTGGATGGGGGGGGGATAAATATACTTAGGACAAAAGCCTACTGTAACTTAAATATGTAGCTGGATTTATATATCATCTTCTTTTCTTTTATCGGTCGGTGGTGCCTATGCTAGACTATTTTACGTAAAGCATAGTTGAATAGCATTTTTTTTTCAAATTAATTTTGCCCGCGGCTTCGCCCGCGTGTATGTCGAAAAATATCCCACCCGAACAAACATAGTTACTTACCTTCTTCCCGCTTTTTAACCTTTCGGGGGTAGAATTATCAAAAACGCTGAGACACGTATAAATTAATTTTCAATCGTCAGCCTAAACACAAAATTTGAAGATCCTAACTTCAAAACTCATGGACTTTCATATAAACTTCCATCCCCTATTTTACACCTTTAGGGGTGCAATTACCAAAAATCCTTTCTTAGTGGATACTTACTCTTCACAAAGAACACACCCTCCAAGTTTCATGTCTCTAGGACCAGCGGTTTAGGCTGTGTGTTGATATATTACCCAGTCAGTCAGTCAGTCAGTCAGTTTACCATTTTATATATAGATAGATAGAAAGTATGAGGTACTAGCGGTAGAATATGGTCAAACACAGTTTATCGAATTTTTCGAATCATTGTAAGGAAACTGCCTCGTTGATCTAGTGGTCGCAAGCTCGACTACTGAGCATGAGGTCCTGGGTTCGATTCCTGGATCGAGCAATAAGTTGTTGGGTTTGTCCAGGTATTTCTCAGTAGACAGCTACGGAGTCTGAATTTGTGCCCGTTTGATGGCAATAAGCTCGCCTCCACATGGGACTTAAACATAACTGACGAAATGTGGATGTACTATTAAGTTTACCTCTGCCTAACTATAAAGAAAATTATAATATCTACAATTTTAATGCATTATTATCTTAGTGTCGTTTAGAAACATGATTAGTTATCGTACTTAGTAACTTCTTACTGAGCGTTCAATCAGCGTCCATAAAAAATCAGACTTCCAGCTTTCGAACTAATAGACGACAAAAAGGATAGAATATGTCTTTAACTAGTCGTCATCCAACTTACTGAACCTCTTCGCTTGCATTCATGTCTTTATTACACAATACCACTACCGTTCCAGTCATTAATACCCCTGTTATACCAAGATACATATTGTAACAATCCCTCTTTATGAGTGCAATCATGCGGGCTTATCTCCAGGGCTTACAAGGCAATATTGCTCCATACCTCATCAACAAAAGGTAGATGTGGGACGCAGCAGTTCCGGGTAGTCTTCAGCCCGGATGTCTGACATACTTCGCATTTGATATCTTGAGGATAGGAGGAGTTTCGGGTAAAATTCTCTTATCTTTATGTCATTAACAAGATAACATGCGGATAGACAGTCGTAACATGACCAAACATCCTTTTTATGAGAAAATCATTACAAGTCAAGATTTGAGTTGAAAGAAATTACAACACAGTTTTCCAAAAGACAAAACTTTTAAGGGCGCACAGGATGTCAGCTAAAATTCATATTTTGCTACTTGCTCAGCCTAGATCGTTCTATCCCGCTCGCACTATCAAGATGATTTTGTTAAGGTGAACTACACTATTGATAGATCGATGACAAATACTCATCATCTGCCTAGCCTTAGCCTTTTACTATGTTGGGGTTTTTGGGGGTGATAGAAGGCAGGCTAACATTAACGCCCGATTCATAAGCCTATGTTGTTATAGGGGAGAAGCGGAAGTGTGTTAATAGGATGGGCTAACAGGGTTTTCTATGCGATAACAAAGTTGCATCACATAAAAAAACATCGCGACCCTATACCCTATACATTGCACCCACACTACAAAAAAGGTCTCAAGTCATCTTTTTCTGGAATTGCACGAGCCAAAATTAAAAGCAACGTTTTATATTAATATACATCAAGGCTGAATACAAAGTCTTGAGATTTTTGTAAACGTAATATATGCAACTAGCATAGCTGTAGCTTTTAAATTGTATTTCGAAATGGTTTGAAATACCGGCAACATATTGGCACACAATTGTAGTTTCGACTCGCTTCGCATGCACTGTACGAGCAGCCTTAGACCCAACAATAGTCTGGTGACAGGCGGGCATACCGCCTCAAATTGCTGCGAAATTGTTCAGACGCCTGAAATAATGGTTTTCCTACGATTAAGTTCAGACAGGCCGGCCGGTGACACGGAAAGTATTCAGTTTATTTATATTTTGAAAGGAGAAAATTATGGAAGAAAATCGCTTCATTGTTCAGGACAACCAGCAGATGGTATGGGGAATAATGGTCAGGGTAATGATGTCTCATAACATGACATCACAGCTGTTATCCCCGAAGGGGTAGGTAGACGATTACCTAATAGTACACCAACATTTGGTCAATTATGTTTAAGGCCCATGTATTAGGAGGCGAGACTATTGCCATAAACTGGGTCGTTTCCAGACTCCGTGGCTGCTACTAATAAATTCCTAATGGAAAAAACCAATAAAACTTTTCCTGACCTGGGAATCGAACCCAAGACTTCATGCTCACAGTCGCGCTTGTGACAACTTGACCAAAGAAAATCGTCGTCACAGTCGTACTCAGCGCTTATCATCCACGTTTATAATGCGCACAGCCAAAGTGTGGAACTCTCTGTGTTCCCTCCCACATTTAACCCGTCAGCCTTCAAAGCGTGAACAGGCATCTTCTGGGCACGCTCGTCCCATCATAGACCTCGTCTATCGCTTTCCATCAGGCGAGATCGAGGTCAAGAGAAGGCTTGGAAAAAAAAAAAGAACAGGTCGTCCTAATGAGACATGGAAAAATCACGATATTATGTAAATAGCCTGAGACCTGTGTATAACACATGTGTCGAGATTTATAAACGTTGACAGGGCAAAAAGATTACATTAGAATCGTTACCCATGGCATTCTTCACCCCCAGGGAAGAAAGGGATGATTTTAAAAGTATGTTAACGGGAAAACCCATTACATAACTCAAAAACATATGACCCAAAAAAATCACCCATTAAACCTGGTGACATCCCGAGAGAAAAACATCAGTGACACGAAAAAAATGTCTTTTGTTCACCCCCATTTTTCGATTTACACCCCTCCGTAGGGGGTTGTCAGGCGAATTTATGTGGCACCGATTAGTTGGATGTTTTTTAAATCGGCGTTGTCGGGTAAGTTACGTTTTCAGACGGTATCTGTTCTTTGCGATGTATTGCCATTGTTTATCTTAAGGGGGTGTTTTGGAAGATTAGGGGGGTCATTTTTCTTTTGTTTTGTTGTTTTAAGACGAATTCTGTTCGAAAGAGATACCGTGGCCCTGGAACACAAAGGGCAAGGAAGGAACATGGATGGGTTTTAGTCAGTACAAGTCTGACACTCCCTTCCGCTCCGCCCAGAGTGGGGATTTGATGATTCCCCATTTGATGATTCCCCATTCGAAAAAAAAAAAAAAAAGGTCGCATGAATCGCTTCACATCAATGGATTTGCGGCCAAACGCGAGCCTTTTTAGTTTTTTTTTAATATTCCTTTCAATAAAATTTGTTATTTTTACTTTTTCTCACTTTGTTTGTGTAGAAACTTTGTTTGTGTAAAGTTTTTTCTTAAAAATTAAGTAACGCCTTTTCAGACAGTCATAATATTGTCAAGGAAATTATAGAAAATAGACACCTTACGTAATTTTTTTCTCTCAATTAATTTCCATACCAACAACACTACCAATTAATATTTGATTAAAACAAAACAATGACGCAAGTCCTTTCTCTGAAATGGGGTCAAAAGGTCGCCTTAATCTTGGCGAAGTAAAAAATGATGGCGGGGCCCGTCACCGGGACGCGACGTGGACAGAATTGGGGGGACACTTTAATGAAAACCGCTTACAAAATACCGACAAGAAATAAACATAAAAGCCGAAGTACAAGTAACTGTTTGATGGTGCTATGTTTTCGCCTCTTCTTCTTCTCCTGTGTTTAAAAAACCATAAAAAATTAAATTTAAAATTTAACAAACCCCCATCGCAACAAAGAAAAGCGAACAAACATTTGAACACTTTCATTCCCCATAACAGTAAATGGCTGCACCGATTTTGATAAAACGTATCTAAGAACCATCGCCAAGAAACTAGCTTTCAGATGAAAAAAACCTGCATCCAAATCGGTTTACTCGTTTAAGAGCTACGGTGCCAGAGACAGACACACACACACATTGCGGTCAAACTTATAACACCCCTCTTTTTGAGTTGGGGGTTAAAAACAATAGAGTGCACTCCGTCAGGTCGACAAACAGATGTGCAATTAACGCTTGTACGACAAAACTGTTCTGCGACTCATCATAGTTCGAATGCACGCAAATGCGACAAACTGAAACTCAATATCACGCAAGTGCCACAAATTGAAGCTCGACATTACGCCAGTGCGACAATCTGAAGCTCGACATCACGCTAGTGCGACAATCTGCAGTTCGACATCACGCTAGTGCGACAATCTGCAGTTCGACATCACGCTAGTGCGACAAACTAAAGCTCGAGCTCCTGTTGTGATAGTTACTGTTGGCCTATCAGCATTGATGGTAATGTAATGAGGAATACATACCAAAGCACACAAAACAAAACAAACAAACAAACGAAAACATACGAAAAACAAAACAATACATAACAACAAAACATACGAATTCCGTACAAACCACAAATACAAAACTGAACAAAAGACGAACAGTGGCTGAGCGATTGGCTGCTACACTGCGTGTCGCGATTTCGATCCCTAAAAATTATTTGTTTTACCTACAGGTCAGGGTTTGGCTGTTTGTGTATGTGAACTTAAATGTTTGTAAACGCACTCACGATACAGATTACTCGTATATGGGCAAGCCAAGCTAACAGGCTTGTATGAAAGTACCACCACAAGTGTGGGGAAATGTTTAAAAAAAAAAGCCGTTAAATCCTTCACAGTTATTTTTGTCTGTAAAATCCACAGTGATCTTAATTCCCTATTTTAGTGGGCTATTCCAAGGTAATTGTCTGTTACCAGTATTAAAAATCTGTGAAAGCCCTGTACAATTTACTAAAATAAATGTTTCAGAATGAACCTACTGTTTCGCATCTTTTTGGCTACAAAGTGTACGTTTTTTATGTTGTTTTAGTGAACATTGGAGACGTTTAAAGGCAAATTAAACAGGAATTTAAAAGTCGAAATTTAATGGACTCTCGTCTCGTCCACTGAAGATTGCTTGGGGCTTCCCAAAGACGTGTTGTTTTGCTATATCTTCAACATACTGCTTTATCTTTTGGAGCTGTGTTCTGACCTCAACATCTTTGGTGAGGTTTTGACTATGCATAACGACAAATGGCTAAATAATAACAGCCGCTTGGTTTGATCTTCAGGTTAAGCGGCGCTTGCCTAGGTTGGTCCGTGGATGGGTGACCACCCAGTACATACCGAGTTTCCTTCGTGAGCACGTAGCAGAGCAATGTAGCACGCCTCAAGTATAAGTGACTATTTAGTTTATTTGTATTTTCCTACAAGTAACGTTTATTAAGACATTTCTATACCATTGTTTGGTGATAAGCATTAAAATCATGTTTAGACTCATTTGTAGCAAGAAATATGTTCCAAGTTAACGATCTGAATGTATCCTATTTGGATTTAGTCCAAATGGGACAATAACCTAGAGGAAATAGAGGAACACAGACTGGGAGGAAGATTCTAATAACCTTGAAGTGGTTTCCGGATTCAGGGTTCCCTAGTGAAGCAAAAAATCAATTTTCTTAGGTCCCATGAGTTTAAGTACCTTGCTCGTGAAGACAGCCGCTGCATGAAAATTACAAGTATTTAGCTGCATCATGTGGACTGGTAGCCGACCCCAAAATAGTTGACAAAAGCCTAGGCCGATAGATGATGATGAGTTTAAATAACTATTTACTGCTGAGCATGAGGTGTCGGGTTCCGTTCCCAGGTCATGCAATTGTGTGTGTTGTAAGATTTTTCTATTATGGGTTTCCCAGTAGAACGAGAAGATTTGTGCACGGTTGATCGCATTAGGCGTGTTTCTATGTCATATTATAAGATTTGTGCGCGGTTGATCGCATTAGGCGTGTTTCTTTGTCATATTAGAAGATTTGTGCATGGTGGATCGCATTAGGCGTGTTTCTATGTCATATTAGAAGATTTGTACACAGTGGATCGCATTAGGCGTGTTTCTATGTCATATTAGAAGATTTGTGCACGGTTGATCGCAGTAGGCGTGTTTCTCTGTCAAATTCTAGGTACATCTGTAATGCTTAGTAGGTTTTTTAATAAAGTCACAATGGTATGAATCCGTTGACTGCCCCGTTGGTCTATTGGTCGAAAGCTCGACTGCTGAGCATGACGTCCTGGGTTCGTCTTGGGTTTTTTCATCAGGAATTTCTCGGTAGCAGCCACGGAGTCTAGATTTGTGCCCGGTTGATGGCAATAGGCTCGCCCCCTATGAAATGGAACTTAAAAATATATCTGGCGAAATGCGGGTGTACTATTAGGTACACCTCTGTATAACCCTTTGGAGATTACAGGCGTGGTGTTACGTTTATGCTATGAATCCAAGCGGGAAGCGTTCATTTTTTTAGAAATCTTTTAAGATTCTTAAAACCTTCTTCTGTATTTGGGAACTTAAGTCTGCAGTATAAATCACTCTGCATAACTGCAAACTAATCCTTAATCTCACATACACAGCGTTCGCAGATTCCCAAAAGATTACTCGGCGAGAAAAACTAATTCCAAGTTACTTTTATAAACCGCACGATTTCAAACCTTACACTTTTAAACTTAGGAGCAGTATTTGCATAGCAATATTAAGTTATTTTACCGACATTACTGAAGTCTGAAATACGTGTTTCAGTGTAAGTTTTTCGGGAAATGCACGTCAAGGGACATGTTTTGAAACATTTATACTGGAGGTTGAATGAGAATGTTGTTTGTAACTGGTTCATTATAACAGTTGTATGAAGGAGAACTTTACGTGGATATGCATTTCTAGTAATACAAAAGCCGGTTTTTTGGTTGTTGTTTTTTTTTTGTTTTTTGGTCGCGGGTCTGATAGAGGTCGCGGGACTCATAGAATTACCGTGACCCTGGAACATAAAGGGCTACTGAAGGACACCGTGGATTTTAGTCAGTACAAGTCTGACAGTCCCTCCCGCTCTGCCCTGGGTGGGAGAACTCATTTGATGATTTTACCACGTTGAAAAAAAAAAAAAAAGGGACATGTTTTGAAACATTTATACTGGAGGTTGAATGAGAATGTTGTTTGTAACTGGTTCATAAAGCCCTACCTCAAGTACGCAGTGTAAACGTAACGTAAATACGTCACTTTTTGAATTGAAAATACAATTATCTTTTAGAATTTTAGTTAAATTGTTTGCAACAAGAACAATCAGTACCATCCATAGATATGAATACAACATAACATCACGCCTGTAATCCCCGAAGGGTTAGGAGAGGTATACCTAATAGTACACCCACATTTCGTCAATTATGTTTAGGTCCCATGTAATAGGTGGCGAGCCTATTGCCATCAACAGGACGCAAACCCAGACTCTGTGGCTGCTACTGAGACATTCCTGATGGAAAAACCGAATAACACTTCGCCCGACCTGGGAGTCGAAACCAAGACCTTGCATGTGCAAGGAAAAATTAGATAAATTATTATTTAGATATGAATAAATTCTTAAAATTAAGGTAATGTTATAATTATGTGTAATCAGTAGAATATTTAATGTTAAAATCGACGTATTTACGTTACGTTTACACCGCCCACTTGTGCTAGAGCCTCTGGTGTACCTAGTTGTTTTTAGCCATGTACCCAGATGTGTTTAGATCGAAATGTTTGATGTTTTGTTTCAGAATGTGTGTTTGTTTTTTATTATAATATACAAGGTGGAGACGACAATACGACAATTTTGGCCAAGGTTTTTGAAGTAGCGAGTTGGCAACATGTGTTTATACCGATGCGGGATTCGTTAACCTGTTGGTGGTAGCCTATTATCTACACTATGTAGAAAATGCTAAAAATGAAAAATAACGTCCTGTGAATAAACTGCATACAAAATTCAATCGAAAATATCCAGTAATTTTCGATTGTATTTTTGTATACAGACTGGGAACGTCATGAGTTACATACAGTTTAATTTATTGTCGCATTGTAGTCTCCACTCTGTATGTATTTTTTATTCTGAGCCAATTCGTAACAAGTCATTGGATTTAGCATCTATTCCGCGAATATCTAAAAATTAATCTAAACTTTTTAAGCAATGTAGTTCCTCTAAAAACATGACCGAAAAGTAGGAACACCTTACGATTTTTATGAAAAAATGCCTATTTTACTGAGTACGTCTAGTATTACGATTTCGTGTTTCAGGTAAGTATAAATACTAACTCAATTAACCTTAAATCCTTCACTAGTAAACAATAACCTACTTCCATACTAAACACAAGTTCCTTGTCCTCAAACAAAATAAATTTTAGAACAATACCTATTTAGTAGGTAATCGTAGTAAAAACTAACCGTTTTGCCGCACTGCACAAAACGTTAATTGTTTATTTCCACGCAAACTTTACAATTGTTATTAATAAAAGAGTATTATTATTTGAACTTCACTAATGGTTATTATACAGGGTGTAAACAGACCCTTCACATAGTTGTCAACCAAGCATTCTGTACATCAAAATAAGTAACTTTACGCAAAAATTATTGCTGGGAATCGACTTTTTTTTGGGGTGAAAATTTACGTTTTACGGCAGGACTCGATGGAAAGCACTCAAAGCATTGTGTTGATATATGGATTTTATAGTACGGGGGTCTTGGAGGTGTGTAAACTAAAATCTTACATTAAAAAGACGTATTTAAAAAAAAAAACTTGTGTAAAAGTTGGAACTTTGACCCCCAATATCTCCGTAACTAGAAGGTTCCTAGGTATGGTCTAGAACAAAAAAATGATCGCAAAGACGGGGAGAACAAGTGCCTTTCAGATATTGTAAGGGTCTATTAACACCCTTTATGATCATCGATATGAAAAAATACGAAAGTCATCATCTGATTCAATCATCTGCGAACAGTTATAGCCTAGTGGTGTGACCGTCGGACTGCCGAGTCATAGGTCTCAAGTTCGAACCCAAGACACGCACTTCCGATTTTTCGGATTAATTTGCGTATTGTATAACAACAATGTTTTGAGTTCGTTACATTGAGTCCTACCGTAAAACATGATTTTTCACCAAAAAAGAAAGTAGTTTGCCTGCAAAATTAGCGAAAACGGCTTCGTGAAGACCTAAACCTTGTATATGAAGCGACTGCCTACCTTATTTCCACAACAGTTACTATAAATCACGATACTCTTGGTAAGACTGGTAGTCAGACTTTCAGCCATTGACTACCTGTAACGACTGTCAATATCTAAAAGGGACAGCTAGAATCAACAACTTCACGTGCTCCCTGAGCCATGGAGGGCTCTGTAAATAAAAAGGTAGGTTCCTTATCAACGGATCAACCGCAGTAATCGTTGCTTAACCTTGACCCATCGACCCTTGCGGCTTTTATTTGGCCACAAGCCCCTCCTGAGAACTTCGGAAGTAATATCGGGACATTATCTTGGACTCTTAACCTTGGCGCTTGGCAAAGATTAGATCACCTTTTCCTTACACATGTGTGTCATAAAAGGAATCTTATCTATACTATATATATTTATTATATACAAAGCTACTAACAAAAAATAAAAAAGTTACTAAAAAAAAAAGAAAGAAAGAAAAGTTACTAATACAAAGCACAACAAAGTTACAAAGTTACTAATATAAAGCTGAAGAGTTTGTTTGTTTGGTTCGATTTTAAAAATTCTTTTAGTGTTGAATAGTCCATTTATCGAGGAAGGCTATAGGTTATATAACAGCACGCTACGACCAACAGGAGCGGAGCATCTACGAAAAATGTTGCTAAGACGAGGAAAATAGTATTTTTGTAATTAATTTCACGCGGATGAAAGTCGCGGGCAACAGCTAGTTCTTTTCATATAGGTGGAGGTGTACCACCTATGTTATAACATAACATCACGCCTGTAATCCCCGAAGGGTTAGACAGAGGTGTACCCATTAGTACACCCACATTTCGCTAGTTATGTTTACGTCTGAAGTAATAGAAGGCGAGCCTATTGCCATCAACCGAGCACAAATGGACTCCGTGGCTGCTACTGAGAAATTCCTAATAGAAAAACCCAATAACATTTTGGCCGACTTGGGAATCGAACCCAGGACCGCTGAGCAGTCACGCTTGCCACCGCTAGACCAACGAGGCGGTACTGTGGTTAAAATATTATCCATTCAAGATGGTTGGTAACCACGCACGTACATTAACTATCAACTGTCGGGGAGGCTCTATTATAGTCCGTTAAGCTCCTTGAAGGAAGCAATAATACCCGTCATGAATGAATACGTTATACATACCTACATTATACACGACCTCACACCTTTTTTATGAGGGTAGATACCTACTATAGAACACCACCTGCGACGATCCGTACAGCTACTCATTTTTCATGGATCACGATCATACATCTGTTCATTACACGAACAAAATAGTTAGTTTATTAACCAATACGAATCATCATCATCATCATCATTTCAGCCGAAAGACGTCCACTGCTGGACATAGGCCTCCCCCAAGTGTCGCCACATTGACCGGTTCCGTGCGTCTCGCATCCAGCGGATCCCTGCAACCTTTACGAGGTCATCGGTCCGCTTGTGGGAGGCTTTCCAACGCAGCGTCTTCCGGTTCGCGGTCGCCACTCCAGAACTTTTCGGCCCCATCGGCCATCTGTTCTGCGAGCAATGTGCCCTGCCCACTGCCACTTAAGTTTGGCTATTCTTCGGGCTACGTCGGTAACCTTGGTTCTCTTGCGGATCTCCTCATTTCTGATTTGATCACGCAAGGAAACTCCGAGCATAGCCCTCTCCATTGCCCGAGTCGGATTCGACGATTGACCTCTTTCTCGAAGTTAGACCTACCTAACCCAATACGAATACTCAGGTATAATGGTAATGTCATCTTTGACCGTTATTTAACGATTACTAGAAGACCTGCAAGTAAACAGTTTTAATTCTCTTATTTGGCTATGATATACCAAAATGATAAGTGAAACGTTTGGCCTTAGATTTGGCTTTATTCGTTCATAATGATCTTCAAATTTTGACGTGACAACGTCTTATAATTCGATGGAGCCGGCTGCACGCACGAAAAAACGGGCTTTACCTCGCTCTGAGGCGTTCCATAAAACAATTGCTCAACGAACATTCATACTTGTAAAAACAAAGTACATTGTAAAAAAAAAAAAATTGACATAATTGTATTTATGCGTACAAATAAATGTAACTTGATCAATTCAATTGTGATTTCCATTTACCTCCTTCTCTATAACCATACAAAATATCTATCAAACAAATAAAAATAAAATTTTCTTTTAAAAAAAATACTGATGGAATGGTGCAACCATTCCATCAGTATTTTGTTATGACGTTGTCACGTTCAACCATCGTCAGTAATCCGACTTTACAGACAACCGATTTTTATTTTACCTTTTGCTTAGAATATTTTAATTGATAACCAAAGCACAACACTTTTTTCTCCTGCCATGACAAAACCCCACTATATCCTACTTACCAAAATTGACCCACAACAGACAGAGACAAACACAAACAACACAAAGGAGCGACAGAGATAGAGATAGCAATCAGTAGTGGTCTCAGTGACAAACAATGTGTGTTAGTCGCTATTCTGATTAGCTACTGCGACAGACAGACGAGACGAACTGAATTGCTAGGAAATGAATAAAGGTACATAATCAACTAGTAACTACACGAGGTGTAGACTTGGAACTTGAGAGATAATTTCAAAGTTATGATATGACTTATGGAGGAGCCAGGAGCCGCTCGGAACAATCTAACAATCAATCTAGTCTGTGGATGGGTGACCACCCATTACATACCGAGTTTTCTCCGTGCCTCGGAAAGCACGTTAAGCCGTTGGTCCCGGCTGTCATTTGTAGATCTTTGACAGTCGTTACAGCTAGTCAGTGGCTCGAAAGTCTGACAAACAGTCTTACCAAGGGGTATCAGTACTAACTGGGTTTTGGAGGTCAGATAGGCAGTCGCTCCACGTAAAATACTGGTATTCAGCTGCATTCGGTTGGACTGGAAATCGACCCCAACCTGGTTAAAAAGGGTACGATATGTCTGATGAAGCCTGTAGTAAAGAATGACTCATTAGTGGGGTCCCGAGTTCAATAAACAGGTCAAAAAAATTTTAGACGAGTGTGTCTTAAATTCCGCACCCTTTAACTACTATATGCCAAGCCTTTTCCTAACTACGTTACGGTTGACATCGGTTCTTACCAGATGCATCTGAATTCCACCATTTTGTATGAAGCAATTTCCTATCTGACCTAAACAGCCCATAGTTACTGAGTAATACAATATCCCTTGGTAAGACACATTGACTGAAAGCATCAATAACTATCGAGTATCCACAGTAGCGATACAATACAAATGTATCATAAGTACTGGTGTGAATTCAAGCCGAGCTTTGAGCACGAACAGTGCCAAATTCCTTGCGGGATTGACACAGGGTGTCGGCACTTCATAACTATTCAGATATATCAGTAAAGTTAGATACTCGGTCGTTTGCCACAGTGTAACTTTTTAGCAGTTGATCAACTTTGGTTAACGGAATTATTGCTGACATACTGCCAGGTTCATAATACGATGCTTAGCTGTTTTTTGGACGTGGTCTTGTTTTTGTTATATTTACATATCACTACATAGTATAAAACAAAGTCGCTGCCCGTTGTCTGTCTGTCCCTATGTATGATTAGATCTTTAAAACTACGAAACGAATTTTGATGCGGTTTTCAGTAATAGATAGAGTGATTTAAGAGGAAGGTTTACATACACCGTGACTTTTTAGTCGTCTTACAACGGCAGCCCACTTCATGTATCCAATGACTACCAAACATTCATAAAAAAAATGGTATTTATGAGATTTTAATAATTTAAAAATAAAAATATCATTTAGTATTATGACTCATGACGCAGATAAAACACTCTGTTGCGAGCGATGATTTACTAGAGTCGAGCGCTGGGTAGGTATGTTCTCCCGTTTGACATGTAAACATCATTAATAGGAAGTTTCATAATTTTATTCTAATGTATTATTTATTTTTCTTTGTACGTATTTTTAGATTTTTTTTTACCTACCATAGGTAAAAAAAAATCGCGCCTAGAGCTATTTTATGTCGGGTACATTGAGTGGACCACTTTTGTAAGACGACTAAAAAGTCACAGTGTATAATATACAACGTGTAACATAATAAACGCAAGACCTCTCATGTGGTGTCTCAGACCATGAAACTGAACAACTTTTGTTCTATGACTTTTGGAAATTCATAACTTTTTTTTTTAGTTTTACCATACATGTGGATCAGCTGATTGCGTCAGTTGCTATAGAAAGTATAAGTAAGTATTGAATGATTACCCCTTTTCAACATAACATTATGGGTGATTTTGTCATTTTTCAACCCTCTTATAGAAATTGTACTAGGGAATGCAATCCGGACTATCCGTAATCCGAAAAATCCGGATATCCGCACATTTTTACTAGACTTCCAAATCCGAAATTGAAAATCGAATCCGGATTTTCTGAATAATAATAAATTGTAATTCGGGGGCTGCTTTATTCACCCGAAAGCCTGAAACTGATATTCCCAGTTTAGTGCGAATGGGGATGGCGTTATTCGAGGATAGTGGTTCACGAGGACGATACATGGAGGCCGCTTTCAAGCATTTTCAGTGCAATCCCCCATAAAAGCGTCGAATCAGAGCTTGCTTTTTCCGCAGCAGGAATGATGTGTAACCGAATTCGCAGCAGGTTAAACGACTGCACGTTAGATGCTTTATTATTTTTGAGGTCACCTTTTATGTTTCAAAAGAAAACATAGTTTCTTTTTGTTGCTAAAATGTTGGTTAAATTGTTTTGTTATGTTTCATAATTTGACAAGAAGGCTATTACTTTTGTTTTCCAGAGTTTCTTTTAATTTGTACCTATTAATTATTTTATTAATGTTACTCACCACGCGAGTCACAGACTGATTTTTTTAATAAGAATAAGTATTTTGTTGTTTAAGTGAAGTTAAACTGTTTTATTACTTGTTTACAATGGGGAAGACCGTTGAAAGCTAATTGTTGATGGCGCAACCATAGCCAGGTCTCAATCTCGCCAATGAGGTCAAGCTATTTTGAAATATAAAATGACATTACCAGATTTTCAACCTATGACGATGCTTGGAACTAGCTATGTTAGCGCCATTAGTTCCACAGTTGCCATCCCCATAATTAACGCATCTGAGTGTTTTTGATAAGGAAGTTGATTACCATGAATTTATCTTAATCTGACAAAAACTACACTGAGGGACCTAGAGTCATGTGATGCATTCCTGGAAACTGTTCATTGCTGTTCCTTACACCGTATATTATGACTATCTGGCTAAGTCATCATCATCTGCCTAGCCTGTTCCCAAGTATGTTGAAGTCGGTTTCCAGTCTAACCGGATGCAGCTGAATACCAATATTTTACATGGACTGCCTGTCTGACCTCCACAACCCAGATAGTACCCCAGTACTTCTCTACTTCGGTAATATGACGCCTTTTGGTAAGATTAGTTGTCAGAGTTTCTGGACGCTGACTAGCAGTAACGACTGTCAACTGATCTACAAATGGCAGCCGGGACTAACGGCTTAACGTGCGTTCCGTGGCATGGAGGACACTCGGTATGTAATGAGTGGTCACCCATCCACGGGCCAAACTAGGCAAGCGCGGCTTAACCTAAAGATCGACCCGAGTGGCTGTTATTACTATCTAGCTAAGTATAAGTAGGTATAACATATCGTTTCGAAACATCAAGTTAGTAATAAAAATAATATAAAGCACTTTCGTTTCCAAGTTCACCGATCTTTACCGCCTACAATTGTTTTTCGCGTTCCAGAACTTTCTTTTTCTTTTAACGTATTTTTTCATAAATCTACAGTTTCGGGAGCGGTAGGGGGCGCGGTTTGGAACCAACATGGCCGAATCTTACGTCATCGCCATTTTTCATTCGAACCGCCGCGCAAGTTGCTATCGAAGTTTTGTTATTGCCCTCAAAATCGGGAGATTTCGATGATATCACGCCGATTGGTACCCTGTTGGGGGAACGATTTGTTAAAATAATATTAAATGTTGTTCTTGTCGGTTTTCACGAGGTCAAGTTGATGTTGTTTTGTTATCTTTGTACCCGACTGCGGTGGGCTGAAAAGAGGGTAATGTTTTTTGTGTATCTTTTGGCCATCTCAGTGAGTTTTTTTTTTGGTGTTTACTGTCCCCACCATGTCTCCAAGCCCTTTCAGGAACTCGAAGCGGCCAAGTTTAGTAAATACATAAATAATACCGATTTAGAACTTATAAAAACTAAAACACAACTTTCTGAATCAGCTGTATTGTATTTCAATCCACATTCAACCTATTTCTAAAGTTAACGTTATCGAACTCCTCAATAACCTTTTCACAAAGATTTTAATCAAAATAATTAATTGCCGACCGTTTAAAATCGCATGCTAACGCCCTTTAAAATTCAAGCATAATAACTACGATTTCTTCGAAATAGGTACTAAATACCAATTTATTTACAAAAGGCGCTAATATAAAATTCTTTACAACTTAATCGCGTGTTAAACTAGAACAAACAAAATCACGCATTGAAATAAAACACGACAAAATAAAATAAAATATTTAATAATTATTTTTTGAAACAATTAAAAATTCCGATGACCTAGTGCGATCAGATGGTTAGGCCGATATGGTCGGACTCGAGTTCATACGCGCCAAAACGAAATAGTTTTTAATTGTAATCAGGCACGCAAGTGTAATAAAATGTACTGTTTCAACGCCTACTTTTTAAACGAATACTGCTAAGTTATGAGACGGTAATTGTTTTGTTTTTAAGGTCAGAAAACTCAACATGATTATTAAAAGACGAAGTTATATTTCCTCGAGGTAAACAATTTATAAATGTCAGACATCGAAATATTTAGGTTCTCAATATTTTAGTGAATCAAAATTATACTTTTTATTATGTTTATATTGAGAATTTATTAGCTAAATATTATATAAGAATTAAAATAACCTAAAATAACTGACTTAACAATAGACTTAAAAATACCGTCAAAAAACTCCACCTCAACGCTGTCAACTGGTAATGTACCCAAGAGACTGGCGGCGTTGCCACGTTGTATGGCAACTCTAAGGGTCTGGCCAAGGTAAAAGTCAGCCTTTGGGTCAAGGGAAGTGTCAACTAAGCGTTTTGAAATGTCCTGGAAAAGATCTTTTATCACAATAATAAGCAAATAAACATTATTCTATATTCTTAAAAAATAAGAATGTGAAAATGTTAACCCTAAACGTGCGTACGTAAAATTGTTAACTCATAAAAAATGCAGAGATCTAACAGCAAAAACAGAAACATCCCAGATATCTACGAACACCAAACCATATGAAGATTATAAATGCTCTAGTATGTGAAATAGTTAAATTACTCCATTTAATATATAAAAATCCTACCTACCACCTTCAGATAACTATCTAAACCTACAAAATACATAAACAACATGACCTCCACTACGAAAACAATATGTCCACAAAAATTCCGTCGAGTGTGCGTTGTCCCCGTGCCAAGGGTTCCGCACACAGTATTCGACCTTTGGCACCATGTGTGCGATAGTTTCGCCGTAAAAATTACCATGCACGATATATTCACACAACTGTTTGTTTTTGTTGTCCGATAAAAAAATGCTGACTGTGGAGCTTGATGACAAACGCTGGTCCACCTTTTATCCTGCGCCATATGCAATTCCACTTGCATTTTAAGGGATCTGTCCGAAGCCATTACTAAAGCCATGTGAAAAAGTTCTGCCGGTCTATTCTGCAAAATAATTATCAACGTGAAACCTTATTTGAAGTGAGATTGAATGGACTGCGGGACTGTTGGAGGGCTGCGGGACTGTTCGAAAGAGATACCGTGGCCCTGGAACACAAAGGGCAAAGAAGGAACATGGATGGGTTTTAGTCAGTACAAGTCTGACACTCCCTTCCGCTCCGCCCAGAGTGCGGGGGTCATTTGAAGATTTCCCATCCGAAAAAAAAAATTGAGATTGAATTAAATTATCTTACCATGTACTACAATTTAAAGAATAGTACAGCTAAACTTATACTGTCAATTACGGGATATCTGGGAAGATATCCTGTAAGTGACAGTATAAGTTGAGTTGTAAACCATGAAAGCTTAAAACAGTGTTTAATAGTACAGCTGATTCAAGAGATTGACATTTTACTTCAAGCTCACTTCACCACAGTCTTCTTCGTGATATTTATACGGAGTAGCAAAACTGGTCGAAGCTAAATTAACTTAGATAATTCTGGGAGTCGACAACACAAAAAGTCCTTCTTATTTAGGTGGTCTGCGACTTCAGGTACTTACTTGAAATTTATTGTGGGAAGTTTAATCAAAAAACATATGCTGATATAATTTTTGGGACTTTTTGGGGTTTTTTGGTTTTTTACGGCTTAACAAAACAATATGGAGTCTAAACGTGAAAGTTGTATGCTGAGAGATGCTTCGTATTAAAAGAATTCACGATTTTCGTGCATGTTTGTAGGTGTATGAATAAGGGCTCTTGTGAGTTATATAGAAAAATATTTATTTAAAAGCTTTTTCATTTACCTTTTGCAGTATCTATTCTATTCAAGAGAAATTGACCCAGTTCAGTATGATCAATATTTCCTATAATTTACGATGTTTAAACACAAAGTTACGAGTATGCGTGCGGCAGGGCACTCCGTATCTACAGCGACACGCCTTGATGACATCATTCTGCGAGAAAATGTACATGGAAATACAATTACTTAATTCTACAATTGTATTATTTTTAACAATGATGTCAGACACATATTTTCTGAGTTATAACCACCAATGACGACACCTTACAACTTAAACATTGCTATGGCTATCCCGAATGAATATTGAAATAAAGGGTGTAAATAGACCCTTAACAAAGCCGAAACGCACTTATTTTCCCCGTCATTGCGATCATTTTTTTGTTCTACACCATACCTGGGAACCTTCTAGTTACGGAGATATTGGGGGTCAAAGTTTCAACTTTTCACAAGTTTTTTTTTTAATACTAGCTTTTAAAGATTATAAATTTTCTTTAAATACCTCCATGACCCGTTTACTATTCAATAAATCCATCAGCACAACGTTTTGAGTGTGTTACATTGAGTTTTACCATAAAACACCCCAAAAAAAAAATCATTTCCCAGCAAAAGTTTTTGCGTGGGGTTACTTAGTTTGATGTACAGAATGCTTGGTTGACGGCTTCGTGAATGGTCCGTTTACACCCTGTATAATTAATTAGTCATAGATACAGACAAATAAACATAACGGGCAAAATGTGATTTACCGCAAGTACACGTTTCCCTAACCTTTTGGGAAAATAGTCGTGATGTTATGATGTAAAAGTATTATCTTTTTCATAAATAAAATCAATTAAGTACCTAAACGCCCTATGCCATCATCTGCCTAGCCTGGCAAGCACGGCTTAACCTAATGATCGACCTGAGCGGCTGTTATAATTTAGCCACGAGCTCTTCTGTGATATTCAAAAATATATATTTTCAAACTTACGTACAATCCACTAAAAATAATATCACTGCCACGTTATTTTACCGTTGGCAACGGTTTTACAATTACGGTACCCTAAATATAATATCACTATGATTTGTGATTACTTATACTAAAAGTTTTTCTCGGAAATATAAGGAAAAATATTTAATAGAAGGACGCCACAGTGGCTTGAATTCTGATGCAGTTGGCGGTTCTCCAAACTCTGAAGACCACTAACAAAGACCTCTGCTTCTTCTTAAATCCTAACTTAAATGCAAATGCTACTGAAACTTGAGGGGGTCTAGGCTCTCTGGTTGAAGTAACTTCATAGTTGTATGAAACAAAATACTCGGTATTGTCGTTGTGGCTAGCTTTGACAAGGAAGGAGTTTCGGGTTACTTGGATTCTAGTACAAAGACGTTGGTTAGTTGTTAATTTAATGATATGAACGGTGCAGTAGAAAAACCTCTCAGAAAGGAAGAAAAAGTATTAATTAGGAGTCACACGGGACAATTATACACGGAAATAATAAAAAGAAACATAGAAATAAAAAAACCGCATCCAATTCGGTTCATCCGTTTAAGAGCTACGGTTCCACAGACAGACACACACACAGAACGGTCAGACTTATAACACCCCCCACCCCTCTTTTTGCGTCGGGGCTTAAAAATTAAATAAATTGCAGGTTCAATTAAAGCTTGAGTATAAAATATTCTGCAATTACCCTCAGTAATATGATATTCCAAAACAGTGTTTACGTTTCATCGAATTTGACATTTTGAGGACTAGTCCGAAAAATTCGAAAACGTGACGCCCACCAAACTCGCACTGAGTCTGCGTGGTGTATGACTGCCCATATTATTGTATTGCATTGAGTCTGCTAGGTAAACCCAGCAGAAAGACAATCCAGGCAGATGCAAGGCAAGTAAATAGATGAAAAACATAAACACCATCGGTTCCACTTGCGCAAAAACAAAATGATATTTATTTTATCCCAATAAAACTCAAAGCAACAGAAAAAATAAGTGTTGCGTCGACTCCCAGTAACAAGGGACGAGATCAGGAAGATCATGATGAAACTCGAAACAGCCTCGACGTTGCTTACAACGTCATCAAAACTAACTTTGTAGTGAGCAATATTTTGACAAGAAATTGCTTCCCGACTTCTTAGCATCGCGTGGGTCAATTTCACACCATAAACGATGTTGGGAAACACCATTAAAGAACTACGACCTTCCAGCTTTCGATTACAATCACAATAAATCAAAACAAAGTTGGTATTCGCACGCAATCGTCGTGAGCGTTTAGGAACAAACACTCATGCGCCAGGTTCTACACGCATTTCTGGGTACGTTTTGTTTTGTAAGGGACTGTTCATTATGAGGTTTTTTGTTCTAAATAGTTATAGCAGCATTTGTACCACTTGGTCAAGATTTTCTTTTTAAAATATTTTTATTTTTCTTTGTTAGATTCTTTTTTACTGATTGTTTGTGAATGTGAGAGCATTTTAGACCATGTAGATTCCTAGAAGCTTGTTAACATTTTATCATGTTTTATGTTTTTGTGAACTCAGCAAGGAGTTATTGTCGGGCCTACGATGTCAGCCCATACTTAAGTTCTAACGCTGTAACATAATAGCATTGTAAAACCAGATAATTTTCAAAGTGTAACCATGGAGTTTCTTGCCGATTCTTCTCCACAGGAAACGACCAACCTGAACCGTGCACTTTTTCTCATCGTTTTGTAAGTGCCCGTGTAGGCTTATATGAAATTATAAATATTTTGATTTTGATTGTTTGTTTTTAGGTGAATCTTACAAGTCACGCTCAAACGAGTGTTGCTGCAGCAGGTGCAAAGGTAACAAATTGCTTAGAGTCACCTGGACTCGACTTGTGACATAACGATACACATGCACGAAGAGCAGACGTGGTGCTTAATGCAAGGTCATCAACAGGGTTTCAGGAAGGAATGTGCTCCATTCAAGTTACACACAGTCGACGACAGTCACGCGTAATTCACCTTAGTTTGACCAATGCTTTAATTTTCTATTCGTCGAAATGAAACCCAGCATTATTATAACTCCGTTCGTGGAATAAGAACTTTTTGATAGTACGGTAATAGAGTCATTGGGATCGGAAATTGTGCAATGCCAAAGTTTTAGACAGCGACGTGAAGGAGTACTTTGATGCCAAAGTATTCTTTCTGGTTTTGTATATTTGGATAGTAATGTTAATAGTTACTTTTATAATGTTACATAATGCAAATGAGGAGGGATGAGGAATGAAAGGAAGCTGCTCGAAACAAAAGCTATGGGCCAAAATACTGCCCTGAGACAGTGAGGCGGGGTCGCGGAAGACCACGAAGGAGATGGCGTGACGAACTGGGTAGGTTCCGTCAGAACTGTAAAGAGGATGTGCGGGTTTCGAGGCAGAAGTGAAGGCTCAGGAACAGGTGGTATAGAACGGGCTAGATAAAAATAATGAAATATTTTATGATAATAAAAGATTTGTCAGTTTGTTGAATGATGTAACCAAGAGTTTGTAAAAGTATTCTGATTTAAAAGAGTGTCCATGGAGTTTCTTGCCCGTTCTTCTCCATAGAGATCTACGTTAGGGAATGGGCAACTACAGTACTTTCACAGTTTGTATGCCTTGTGACTGGGACTGTAGCTATTGTTGTCTTTGTTTCGACAATTCAAAAGTGCCTGTAACTGGCCTATATGAAATAAATGCTTTGATTTTGATTTTGATTGATTTCAATGAACAGGTTTGAATGGAAAATCATAGTTGCCATTTAAAACAATCATAAAGATGAAGCTTTAAATGAAAACTGGATTTTACGTGACTTCCTAGAAAATGTGTTTTTATAGTATGGTAAAATTGTTTGATGGCTTCAATAAAAACCTCCAGCAAAATTCAGAGGGCATGTCATAGTTACAGGAAAAATAATAATATAATATTTTGAGGTCGGAAATGTGAGCATTTTAACTTTTATTGCGTGATGATAAAAATATTATAGGTCGTAAAGCGAGTGGTGTATAAAACATATCTGGCATTTTTATTTCAGTAAGAGATGGAATTAGCAGATGGCATACTTCATGTTAATAAGCTTCTGGCTACAATTGTAAAACCTCATAGTCATGTGAGCAGTGCAGCAGTGGTGGTCCAGTCGTGCGTCGTAGATTCGAATTCAGGCAGGGACTTTACATTGTGTAAATTAATTCATCACCAATACTCTCAATCCAGTAAAGGAAAACGGCGTAGGTCTAGAACCTTCCTTTACTACCGGTAAAAGTATTCTAATTTAAAAGAGTGTCCATGGAGTTTCTTGCCCGTTCTTCTCCATAGAGATCTACGTTAGGGAATGGGCAACTTCAGTACTTTCACAGTTTTTATGCCTTGTGACTGTGACTGTAGCTACGTTTCATTGTTGTCTTTGTTTCGACAATTCAAAAGTGCCTGTAACTGGCCTACTTGAAATAAATGCTTTGATTTTGATTGATTGTGATTTTTGATTGAACCAAAAATTCGGAGACATGTGACGGCCACCAACCCTCACTGGGACGTCGATGTAGTAGATTAAATTGAGATACTCCCTGTATCACAGACAGGAGGCATGTATCTCTTCAGTCGAAACGTTACAGGTTGATTACGCTATGAGTTATTTTACGGTCATCACTATATACAAAACTAATATACATTTATTTAATTTCACGTGTTGTAGGAACTGTGTTATTTAAACTAGTTTTTTACATAGGGCTTGCATCGAAATATTCGTCGAATCAACCAAAACAACATTCGGATATTTATGACACTAGATTTTTGCCAGAAAATGAACATGATACTGAATTTAGATTAGCACGACATTGTGGTTAATTAACATAACATCACGCCTGTAATACCCACTTTTGGCCAGTGGTATAGGGGACGAGCCTATTGCCAGCAACGGGGCACTAATTCAGACTCCGTGGCTGCTACTGCATATTTTAGTATTTAATTGTCAAGCTAATTAATTAAGCAATTTCTTTTTCCCTTTTGATACTTGCATATTTTTTACTATTATTTTAAATCTATTTGTCGTTCATAAATAATATACACACTGAATTAAAAAAACCTTTAAAAAAACAAATTTAAGCGGACATTGTCATGAACTGACGACCTTTCTCGAAACATATCAATCACACCGTTCATTGTATTGATTGATACCCAACAAAGTTTGACACCGTTTCAAATTATGTGTTGACACGTTTCAGTGTTGTGGCTGTTATTATATAAGGAAGTTTTGGAAAGTAATAATAATTTTAAAATTTCACAAAACAAACGAAAATATGTCTGGTACCTTTTTTTCAGAATGGATATATTGATTTTAGAATGGGATGTTTCGTTTGTGGGTTACAGGTGTGATTTAAAATAATATTAAAAGTGGCTTAAAAATATGATCTGTCAGACTGAAGCTGTTGTGAATAAAAAAGAGATTATTGAAAAATTCTTCTCTCGCGATTTTCATACAAACGCTAACATGAACAATATTCTTTCGCGACTGTTATTTTCCATTCTCGAAATGAAATAAACACCCATTGCAACTTTGTTAATTTTTAATTCGGCACATTCACGTTTGTAATTAGTGGAAGCTTAATTGTGTGAACTCAAATCTACTGCAGTTGGACCCTTAAAAATAATTACAATGATACGCCTTAAAACAAAAAATTAATCTGTTTTTCTCACGCTAAAATGTAACTCAAAACAAAATTAGTGACGTCGAAATTATTACCTGAATTAAAGTTTAAAATATTACATTTAAAGGGCCCTTAACTCAAAACCCAGTTTAAAATTGAGGGCACTAAAGAAAACATTAATGCTAAATTCATTTTAATTGCATCTTCAACTTGCTACAGCGTCGCGGCGTAGCGCTACGAGATAGCTACGAAGTTCGTAGCCGTCGTTGCAGTGAATGAAGTAGTTATAAAGTTAAAGATTTGTAATTACTTTGGAGGTTATGTGGGACATGTTTTAGCTAAGTTTAGTTAAGTTAAACTCATCATACTCATGGCGCTTGCAACAGCGTTGGAATATCGGTAGCTAAAAATAATAAAAATTACGGGAGATATCCCGTAAGTGACAGTATACGTTTTTTGGGACATGTTATAATGGAATTATGTAATGTAATATTTTTTTAATTGGAATTAGGTAGTGTATTTGAACAAGATATCTTATTATCTTTGAGCTTTATTTTAAACATGTTTGTCCATCTGTCTGTTACCTTCTCACGTCCGAACGGCTGCTCCGATTTTAAAGTTTGGCGCGCAGCACAAGTATACCTAGGGCTAAGTTAGGATATAGAGTACTTTGTGTCCGGATACACGATATATGTTCCAGTGGGATAATTTTCGACCTCCATGCGAGTAAAACTTAATTAGAAACAAGTAACATAGCAACTTGACAGCAAAGTCGTCAATGCCATTAAATTTATGGGAACTCGTAAATAAATAAGAGAGTCGTAAGTAAGTTGTCGCAGGAAGTGTTTCTTCATCACTCACTGCCAATCACAGTAATTGGTCATAGAATGAGAGTAAATTAACTCCATTATTTCGGTAGCAAAACTTTTTCGATTAGTACAAGAGACGGCCAGGAAAAAGACATTTCCTCGAGTTACGTACATGTGAGATAAAGACACCGGTAGATATATTTTACAGTTATGTTTCTGCTCGGTGCGAAATAAAACGATGACAAAATTTTGTCGCGATTCGCTTGTTAGCCACGCGTACTATATTGTACAACTTTCTATTTGTCACATACATAGGGATGTTTCCTGTGTAAAAAAAATATGTTTCTATTTAGTCCGTCAGTTAGATTTTCGAAAAATATTGGATATGTATTTTTTGTTTTATCAAATCAATAAAAAATGACGAAGATAAAACGCATCAAAGATCAAGAGTCTGTGACGTCACTTTTCGATAAAAAGTCAATACACTTTACTTACAAGTATGACGTCACACGAGTTTTCGACGCACTGTATCGTCTTCATTTTTAGTTTTCGTGAAAAAAGAAAAAATACGTGTAAAATATTTATTGGAAATCTATCTGACGGACTAATTGGATTTTTTCAGGAAACATCCCTATTCTACCCTCATTGTCACATATCTATACCAAGACAGACGATTCCCTTTCAAGTTTTTTGTAACTAGCGCAACTTTCAAACTTCCGATAATTTAATAATTTCTTACTTTATCCATTTTTAACACTCCACCATATCCATCTCCACATTCTCATCTCCGCTACATGCAGTATTTTTTCCTCTATCAAAATTTAAACAATACATAACATAACACAATATCACGCCTGCAATCCCAGAAGGCTTAGACAGAGGTATGCCTCATAGAACTCTCACTTTTTTCCTAATAGGGGCGTGCCATCAACCGGTCACAAATCCAGACGCCGTGGCTGCTACTAAGAAATTTCTAATGGAAAAACCCAATCATATTTTGCCCGATCCTGGAATCGAACCCAAGACCTCATGCTCAACGGTCGCGCTTTGGACCACTAGCCCAACGAAGTAATCAAACAACAATTATAGCAATATTTCACCAATAATAGTAGGAGCAGTCAATTATTTCGTTACTATAGTTGATCAATACACGAACAGCAACGCTTGCCAATGAACTTAGCCTAATATAATCACTGACCCGTATAGGCGGACATTAGCAAGCCAAATTAACATTACGTAGTTCTAGTTGCAATACAGTCAGTCACATATCAATAGTATAACTTGAACTACGAAAACCAGCCTTCCTGCTACAAAATAAAGGCATCCATCGTAGCGCAGCGCGTAGTAAAATCGGTAGTATGGTTCTTCGTTTACTGAACTCTTACGACAGCGGTTCAGGGTGGTTTCTGGTGTATTTCCAAGAAGATTAAAATAAGTGACGCAGGCATTTAAAGAGTGATAACACACGGATCGGTTTGAACCGATCACATAGTACCACATTTTTTTTAATAGATGTTGGATTAATTTTTTGATATAGACGTTTTTTTTTCGCTTTTAACGCATGGATATAAGGCTTTTCTTTACTGGGTCAGGTAATTTATGAGCAGAGCAGATTTTTATTTCTAACCAATCATAATGATATCTGCTATTTTAACTCAAAAACAAAAAAAAAATCCTAACATTAATTGTATTTAATTCCCATTTCAAAAAGCCAATCAGCTTATGTCCAAACAAAAATAACAAATAATATCACGAAAACACAAAAAACCTTCATAGTGATGACACAAAACATTTGAGAATTAATTTGTCAGGAACAGCGCTTAATATAGCTATTTGGAGCACTGCCAAGCGCTGCCGAGGCTTTTTAGAGCATTGTTTTCTTTTTTATAATTGAGAAAAAGTGAAACTGTAACGATGAGTGAAATTACTAGCGGGTTTGAGTGGTTGCGGGGTTGATTTTTTCATTATAATAATTATGTTTATGGTCTGACCGTAAATAAATTTTATGATATTTTTGCTGTGTTGTGTGATTTTTAAATGATATAAGAGCATTACAACATACTCAAATACCATGATAGTGATGGTGTACAGGCGAATAAGTTAATATTTAAGGTACAGGGTAGTTATAATGCTGCAAACCTGCTGCGGACAAAGTTAAAGAACACACCATCAATGTAAATTACTAGAGTCAGTATTGTGTAAAAAACTCAGTGTACTGGGAACAGAAAAGGAACAATAACGGAGGCAACTGTATAGCGCCAATAGCAGCGGCAAATCCGCCAACCACTATGACAGGCTACAGCGACACTACTAGTTTTTACGTAACACGAAGAAAATTTTTCTTTCTTAAAAATACATTACAGCTATTTCCTCACAAAAAGCTGGAAATCCTGGACAAAAATACATGTAGCCAAAAAAACTAATTGCACTGACAAACTACACTTTACCTAAGATAAAAGTTAAATCTTTAAATCCACTTGCTAAAAGTCTGAGAGCTATACTAAGTTTGACCTCTACATATATATTTATGTAAAATCTTTCAGGGAATTCAGCACATCAACAGAATTGTAGGAGTGGGCGGGCGCAGTAGCGGCAGCAAATAAATGCATTATTAATGGGAATTTTTAAGTTGATTGATAGACTGGACGCCAGGGGCTGCTTTTCTATTTTTGCTCTATTTAACCCTTAATTGGGCACGCCTAAAAAGTTACGTAAACGGTCACGTGGGGTTGCGTGACACCCCGATCATATAAACCAAATACGAAATACATGTAAAATCACGATTATGCTCGATACTTCTTATTATTCATTTATTTATTTATTTACCACCAACCATAGTCCAATACGATGCTACAACACAGAATTAAACAAATTAAACAGTAAAATTACATTTAAAAAAAAAAAAAAAACTACAACACACACATTACACACATACATACACATTACATTACACACGCAACAAACACATTACACATTGTACATTATTACTTTTTACTTGATCATAAAGGACACGTGTTTTTATGAAGCTAACGGAAACTTCAGCGCTAGAAATTCAGAATTTAAAAAGTTACAAACTGTTAAGGATGCGCTGGGGTGTGCAGCACCCCACGCGACCAATTAAGAGTTAAAATTGAAATCGGTGATAGGTTTTGAATGTGAACGTATTTTAGGTTTGTTGTTGTTTTTCATGATTTTTTAAAACCTTGTGAAAAGCATATCGATGTAATTCAATTCAGGTATAATTCCTTCAAGTGTATAAGCAAAATAAGAAGTTATTTATTTATTTATAACCAACGTTTAGTAACAGTACACACAGTAACAGAAACACACTTATTTAATAATTATTCAACAACTAGAAAACCGTTCTAGGCCGCGTAATCGCTTCACATCAGTTGAGTTGCGGCCAAACGCAAGCCTATTTAGAATAAAAAACGCAACTAGAATCAAATATATGTCCTTGTAAAGTTTGACGTCCAAAAGTGCCTTTTATTGACCTAATTGAAGCAAACGGTTTGACTTTGATCAGAATTACAATATTTCTCGAATCTGCGTTTTACGGAAGGACTCAAAACATTGTGATGATGGATTCATTTCATGGCACGTGGAGGTATTTAAAGTAAAGTTATAACATAAAAAAGAGTTTAAAAAAGAACTTGTGAAAAAGTTGGAACTTTGACCCCCAATTTTTTTCCCCAAATATTTTCTTTGAACAAAAAACTGATCGCAGTGACGGGGAGAACAAGTGCCTTTCAGCTTCGTTAAGGGTACTTTTGAAACCATTATAATGTACACAATAAATAGAAACATCCCTTACAGTTACAAATGTTGTGTTGCTGTTTGTGTGTGTGAGTTTAAATGCTTGTAAATGCACCCCCAGGAGAAATTCCCACTGTGGGGCAAAGTTAAAAAAATAATTAAATAATTAATAGTAACACCATTCAATACAATGTTTTTGCTACCCCTATTACCAGTCGCATCCGCCGCGTCTCCAAGCGGGAACAGGACAAATTCATTGCTTTTTGGCAAACAACTCCACTCTCCGACTGTACTCGTTTCGCCAACAACGAGAATAGAACACACCCACGCGTTTCTTAAATAGAACCTTCAAGGTTAACGTTTGGGGGTAAGTAGAGATCGGGGTTAAGTGTTTGTAAAGACTTTTTGAGCTAAATGAACTCAGATTATCTGTTCGTTTATTTTAATAGGGTTTTGGCTGGCTTTCTTTTCGCAGTTTTGTAGTAGTTTATTTACAGGGTGTAAACAGACCCCTCACGTAGCCGTCAACCAAGCATTCTGTACAACAAACTAAGTAACTTTACGCAAAAATTATTGCTAGGAATCTACTTTTTTTTTTGGGGTGAAAAATCACGTTTCAAGGTAGGACTCGATGGAAAGTACTCAAAGCATTGTGCTGATGGATGGATTGAATAGTACGGGGGTCGTAGAGGTGTGTAAAGTAAAAATCTTATATTAAAAACATGTATTTAAAAAAAAAACTTGTGAGAAAGTTGGAACTTTTACCCCCAATATCTCCGTAACTATAAGGTTCCCAGGTATGGTCTAGAACAAAAAAATGATCGCAAAGACGGAGAAAACAAGCACCTTTCGGTTATGTTAAGGGTCTATTTACACCATTCATACTACACACTACTACACTATAATTTCGTTGTTTACGTTCCAAAAGTACTAAAAACAATAATAAATTAACAAATTGCATGTCCACATTGCATGTGAGCGAGTATTATGGCGCAGATAAAATATCCCTTTGTGCCTTTCATATATGTTAAGGGTCTATTTACACCCTTTATAAAAGCTACTGGATATCAAAATCGTACTTCCGAAATATCAAATCATCATCTGCTTAGCCTTTTCCCAACTATGCTCGGCTTCAAATACCAATTCTTATTCTTTATTGCACACAAAATTAAAATATTATATAGTTCATGTACATTGCGAGCTTTTCCCAGAATTGGGTTTTCTTACAGCAAACCTTACTTCGATTGCAATATTTGCAGAAGAGGATATACTTATAAGGATATACCATACATACTATAACGTAGTTCGTTCTTTAAATGTCTTAAAAAAATTAAAAATCTTTAAATGTTCGTGAAACCGGTACAGACAATCTGTGGATGCGGCTCTGAACATCAAACTCTGACAGAATAATGTATCTGACATTGTCTCATGTTCGCAGCCGGTCCATAATCTGTTACCTTCTCGTGGCATTTGTTCATGCAAGAGATTTTATATAAATATCCTCAACTACATTTTTGTGACGCTATTTTAAGTCTTATTACCTACTCTTAAAATACTCGTAACATTACCCTTTAAAATTATCCCTACACCCTTAACTCAAGCCTCCTTACACGAAAATGTCAAGAAGATGGCCTCCGAATTTCGTCGAAATTTAAAAAGATATTTTCGTCGAAATTCGACGAAGTAACGTACGTCGCCAAACGTACGTACCCTGACAAATGACGCCCGGTGTGCCGCGATGTCGGAGTATGTTATAACGAAACGGATATGCGAGGAGTCAAGATGTTGCAGGAACTACTACTGCGACAAAATGATATTATTTTTAATATATTTTCTTGTTTCAAGTCTTTGTCCGTCTGCTATAGTTCGCGACTTCTCAGAGAGTAACAAAAGGTTTTATTTGTGCCAATCTGCAAAGAAAAGTTACCCTGTGTACTAATTGATCATTAAGTGACTACTGCTTCCCACCAGTTTGTTCAGAAAAGTCGAACACGCCCACGGTCGCGTGCAACGTGTTTGATTTCGTCGAACAAGAAAAGCGGTGATCACTTATTTGTGCGACAATCACCTGTATTAGGACACAGCCTAATCATCATCATTTCAGCCGAAAGACGTCGACTGCTGGACATAAGCCTCCCCCAAAAGGGTTTTGCCATAATCGCCACGCTTGGCAGGCGGGTTGGCGATCGCAGTACGGTTGTTACAAAAGCACAGAGAATGCCCATTCTCTGGTAAGTCCCTTAGTCGCTTCTTACGACACCCATGGGAAGATATGGGATAGTGCAATTCTTTACGTCCGACACCATATGGACACAGCATAATGGTTTTTATTAAATAAAAAAATCGAGATGAAAAAAATCCAGATGTAAACTATTCGTATAAGGGGGTTGTAGGGGGGAGGTACCGGGTGCAGGCAGTTTGTGAAATCAATTATCTTAGGTTTAAAGTTAGATCGTTGTCGTCTTGTGTTTTATTATCATTCTTGGCATCTCACATCAATATTCCGATTTTACCAAGTCCATTAAATCAATATCACAAAGTCATGGGCGCCGGGGGTCACGTAGTGGCTCCTAACTGTTTGGAATGGTAAGTACTGAACTTAAGAGAGAGACTTACTTAAAAATAGTCAAAAAGTACGTATCGTCTTTACAGTGAGCCATGAAAACGTAACCAACTGACAGATAAAGACGTCTCATTTATTATGGAAGAGTGAATTTAAATGGATTTTCTATGTCCGAACTCAGCAGTTTAGGGTACCTTTCATGACCATTTTCCCTAACGATAGGCGAGATGCAAACCGCTTGTTGGATTTCGTATGCTCAGCTCAGCGAGCGCTGAGTTTATATTCCAAAAGCACAATAATGTTTAAGCATTCATTTAAGTGTCGCTTGTTGTTTGTGAAAACTGACTGTAGTTATATAGAGAAGCGATGGTTACTTTAGGGTTTTTAGGGCTTTTTCTTACTACGGACGGCACTTTTGGCGCAGTGGCTGAGCGACTGGCTGCTGCGCTGCGTGTCGCGGGTTCGATTCGAACATGGAACAAATTTGTATGGCCTACAGGTAGTTGTTCCGGGTCTGGCTGTTTGTGTATGTGAGTTTAAATGTTTGTAAACGCACCCACGGTACAGGAGAAATTCACAGTGTAGGGCAACGTTATTTAAAAAAAACCTACATAAGGAAAATAAAATTCGATAAACTAAGAAGTCAAAATCGGTCACAGTGGTGTATTTTCTTGCTTGAGTCAATTAATCACAACAATCTACAGGGTGTAAACAGACCCTTTACATAGCCGTCAACCAAGCATTCTGTACATCAAACTATAAGTAACTTTACAAAAAAAATATTGCTGGGAATCGACTTTTTTTTGGGGTGAAACATCACGTTTTACGGTAGGACTCGATGGAAAGTACTCAAAGCATTGTGCTGATGGATGGATTGAATAGTACGGGGGTCGTGGAGGTGTGTAAAGTAAAAATCTTACATTAAAAACATATATTTAAAAAAAAAACTTGTGAAAAAGTTGGAACTTTTACCCCCAATATCTCCGTAACTAGAAGGTTCCCAGGTATGGTCTAGAACAAAAAAATGATCGCAAAGACGGGGAGAACAAGCACCTTTCGGTTATGTTAAGGGTCTATTTACACCCTTTATACTACACACTACTACACTATACTTTCGTTGTTTACGTTCCAAAAGTACTAAAAACCATAAAAAAATTAACAAATTGCATGTCCACATTGCATGTGAGCGAGTATTATGGCGCACATAATATATCCCATAAGTATTGTTTTCTTTAACAGCTGGTATCGATTCTTTGTGATAATGACACACCAAACTATAGGTACTTTGTAATATATTGAACTATTGGGTTAAACTTTCTTACTTTTATTTAGTTAAGCAACAATCGCTCTTAAAATCTTATTCAAATAAAAGAGTAGATAAACAAGAATTTGTGTGGTATACTACAACTAAAAAACCCGACTACTGAAAAACACGCCCTAATTAAATTCGAGATTTATAAGGTGAAATCGACTCCTCGTATTGTTGAACTCGGTTAAAATGTAGCCTATGTTACCCGGGGCATAATAATGAATCGACTGACACCTTATTCATCAAAATCGGATGAATAGTTTAGGTGCTACGAAGGAACATACGTAAATACAAACACATACGTAGACTGCTAAAATCATAACCATACCTTTTGGCTTCGCCGTAGTCGGGTAAAAACCTTTGAGAAAGTAGCCTACCTACTAAAAGTAACTGCAGTGGTATTAGCTCTCAATTTACCATTCGACGATACATTAAGTACGATTTTTTTCGCTTAAAATTGGCATATTAGCCGACGAAAATTAAATCCGGAATTATAAAAGTTCGAAATATAGAAGATATTTTAGATTATAGAGTTTAAGTACTTATTCGTATATTATTTAAATCGAAGCACAGGAAATTGGAACATCCTGGATGAGACTGGCACAAGAACCTGGAGCTAGGCACAAGAACCTGGAGCTAGGCACAAGAACCTGGAGATGGGCACAAGCAAAGAGAAGCCTATACCCAGCAGTGGGTGAAGTCGGGCTGTGAATGATGATGACTGTAGTTTGGCATCCACAAATACATACATTTTCTGACCCATTCATTTACTTTTTCATCAACTACTTTTGGAACAGACTATAAGACAATTGGATTAACGGAAAACCCATTTCTCACACACGATAATTCATTTCTACCCATGTCCCATAACTTGACACGACTTGAAGGGTTGAAGGAGGTCGACAAACCGGACTTTCTACCTTTCTGCTATTGTCTAACTCCGGATTATATCGGAAGTATTTGAATTTAGGGTGTGTATAGATTATTGAATTAGTGGCGAATAAAGTTATAAGGTGGCCATACAGTACACTCTAGCTGATACACTCCAGGGAATGTTCCGCCAAGAGAGGCACACTGAGGCTAGATGAGAGCGACTTATACACTCTCGACCTTTATTTTAATTACATTGAGTTAAATATGATTATGAAACTTCTCCATTACGACTTGTCAAAGCCCTGAAGTAAGGCTGAGTTTGGTCTGTATTTTAAATATAAAAAATACGTATTGATAGTAGCTCCATAGATTTCTACAGTGTTTTTTCATAGATACGAATCAATTTATCCGTCGTTTTGATATTTATCATTAAACAAATTACAAAAAATATCAAAGGTTGTCACATGAAATCGTGTCATGGCATACACTCATAAACATCGGTGGTTTTAGGTTCAGGCTGTGACATAAATAGAAGATAAACTTTTTAGAACCGCGCTGTGGTTGATAGGTAAACCAGCCACCGGAAATTCAGGAAGTCTAAAGTATATTATTACTTTAGTTTATCTATCTATACATATAATAAAATTGTGATCGAACATGTCTGTATATTGAAGATATTGAAAAAAATATATATGGGGCCTTTATTACAACAACAGAAGCCAAAACAACAGATTTTAGAATTTTTGTCTGTCTTTCTGTCTGTATGTTTGTACGCGCATCACTCAAAAACTACAGCATGGTTTTAAACGCAATTTTCACCGTTGTACTGCCAGATGATTAACTTAAAATATAGGCTACATTAGATATTGTTTTGGACCCGATAGGTGGTGCTGTGCGAAGCATGGACGGGTAGCTAGTGCGTAAATAAAAATTTGCCTCTTCAAAGATAAATTGTGCCGAATCAGACCGAATCACTATCTGTCTATTTTAGGTCTTTCTAACTACGTAGAAGTCTGTTTCTAAGTAGACGTGTCTTTGATCTACCTGGATATCATTACTTTACGTAGAGTAACTGCCTATCTGACCATAATTCTGCTTTTGGTTATAACGATACTACGATAAGCTAGTCTGTTACATTTGAATGCAAAAAAGCACGTTAAGCCTTTGGCCCGGCTGTTATTTTTTTGATCTTTGACAGTGGCCTGTAAATCCGACAACCAGTCTTACCAAGCGGTATCGTATTATCAAGTTACTGGGTTTTGAATATCAGACAGCAGTCGTTCCATGTAAAATACTGGCATCCAGCTGCATTCGGCTAAACCAGCAGCCGACCCTAACATAGTTTGGAAAAGGCTAAGCAGATGAAGATGACATGAAATTATCTTTCATAATTCTGAAAAACATTGCCACAATGATAAAGATTTATGTATTCCCAAATTTAACCACTTCAACGTATTTATTAATATAATTATTTGAATGACAAAAGCCTCTTGAAACGCAGGATCGTCCTTGAACCATTCGCTTGTATTCAAGTGCTGGTTCATTGTCAATCATCCAATTTTAACCTCAATGAAAGCGAGTGCCGAGTCGGTGTGAACAAGATATCTAAAAATAATCCATTGTTCGCTCCCTAAGCTGAATGGAAAGGTGCTAAAATAGTATACTACTGTTTACTTTTAATTTTCTTTAGTAGACGACGAAAGTGGAGTATTTTATTGCTTGCTTTTAACTGTTAGTTTAGTCGAGTACCTGAAACCTAATGTTTCTCTTAGAAAAAGCTCTTTCAGAAGTTCGCAAAATGCTATAGAAACTGATTTTATTTTTATGTGTTAAATGCGAAAATAAAAACAGTTTCTACAGCATTTTTTCCAAACGAAAGGATTTTTTGAGACGTACCAGGGATAATTTAAAGCGAATCGTGTTTCCATAAAGACTTTTAACAAGATTATCATAAGCTTTGCGGAAACCTGTGTCAAAATAATACATTTTTCACGTTACCATCATCAAACACAAAGACGTGACGACGGTAGAATGTGTCTTACGCCCGTCTCTATAGTCAAGTTAAAGTTATTGCTTTAGTTTAACTATTATTTATGCAGACATTTTTATGCAATACACAAGAATTTAAACGAAGTAAGAACCGTCAAAGAAAACAAAGCTCAGAATTCTGACCTTTGATAGTTCTAACTTCAAGCAATTACTAAACTACAGAATAAAAATCGAATCTTAAATAATACTTTTACACAAGTAATCACTTTGACTTGTTTATAGATACGGCTCTTAGTCTAGGCAATATTTTTCTTTATGACAATATTTTATCATTAACGCTAGAAACGGGATATTTACCATGTTTACTGATTTCTTTGAGTTCCCGATATTTCGGCGCTGTTGAAAGCACCATGATCACGGATAAACTGAAGTTATTGTGGGTGGGTGTTTATGAGCAGTCTTAGTGTTAATGATAAGGTTATGACCATGATAGTTTAAAATCTGACAATATTTTGTTGTTTTCTTGAGTTAATATTTTGGTTTTGGACACTTTTTTAAAAGCCTAGTACACGCTATAGCAACTGGACCAACAAGGATTTAACAGGTACGAGTATTAAGTAGCTATAACGTTTGTACCCGTACTAACTGGGTTATGGAGGTCAGATAGGCAGTAGCTCCATGTAAAGTACTGGTATTCAGCTGCACCCGGTTAAAAAGGTAAAAGAGGCTAGGCAGATGATGATGAAGTATCTGTAACGTTCTGTCACGTTTAAAAAGGTATATCCAACGAATTCCAAAGCAATCCTCTTGAATATAAATCGAAAATTTGAGCCATTTAACATACCTAATGTATACCTATGTCTCTTAATGTAAAATCGATAGGTTTCATTGCAAAGCGTGCGTGTTTCACTCAAAAAAATTACTATGAAAGAAAGTCGGTATGACAATAATATGATCTACACCACCTTCATAAGACCTTATCGCTATCAAAAGTTTGCGGGTTCGTGGTTACATGCGTGTGGGGTATAAAACATCCCACCTTCCAAGTGGGGTGTATAATGTACCCCACGTAACCCTTCGGGACTCAGAAGCGTGACTTTTATTGTGTTTGGTATTTTTTTCGCAATCGGGAGTTATTTTCAGGCATTCATTCTCTTGGCTACGTGTCTCGAATAGATAATTTTAGCATATTTTTGGCTTCCGTAGGTATTAGGTATATTTTTACTATTTTCATGTGACTTTGTAGGTTGTATTATTATATGTATAAGGAAAAATGAAATGGATGGAGATATAATGTAAAAAAAAAATGTTTTCTTGTAAAATGTCAAGTCTAGATTTTCTGCATAAATCCACCCAGTATATGAGAAAAAATCTAGTGCGGAATGACTGCAACGTTTATTAAATAGAAAATAATCTGCTTACAAAGTTTATCCGAGCAAAGCATTCTTACATATTCCATATTCCGCAGCTCGACCCGTCAACCAGGAAAGAAAGAATAAAACAATTTGTGTCACAATATTCTTTTCCTCATACAAAATACTTCGTTAGTTCATGCAAAAGAATTTATCAAAGAATTCTTTTGCGTCCATAACTTTATCATTTGCTTTACAGCATCGTAAAAAAATAAGCACAAAGTAATAATATGGCTTGTACCGAAATGTTTCAATAACCAACGTTTTGACGGTTCAAAGGAATCTTTAAGACCCGTTTTCTACCAAAACGAAGACGAGACATGAGCGGGAATTGATCAATCTCATGTAACATCAAGACGTCTGTATTCACCGATAGGTTGAGCAGAGATGTAATATTTGTAGACTTGTAAGTAGGTAGCGTGATGTCACCACCGGCGCACTTGCGATTCATTTTATGTCCATACTATCGACCGTCATTTTTACTTTTTATATCTTTTATGTTTTTACATATTTCTTTAAAAAAATCTAAAAAACATTTAAAAATATAAAAAAAATAGTTGCCCACCAGCATCAGGAACAGGGTCCGAGCTACCGATAGTCAGGGTTCTTTAGAGAGGAACCTCCTATCGATACGCGCGGTGTGTCGAAGTACTGCTTTCTGAATCAAGCCCATGATCCAGCTGCCAATCGAGAACCTCCTCAGATGTTGGTCGAGGGTACTGTCTATTAAGCCATTGGCCGACACGACTATCGGCACAATGACTGCTATTATTATTAACTAAGGAGCGAGCGCATTGCCATCAACCGGGCACAAATCGCTTGCTACAGATAAGTTCCTGGTACAAAATCCAATAACACATTGTCCGAGCTGGGAATCGAAACCCCTCATGCTCATGCCGCTTTCGCTTAAGACCACTAGACCAACGAGGCAGTCATATTGGTTGACCTACTACTGTAACTGGTCGGAGCTGGCACGTCTCCTCTTCCCTCCGCTTTGATAGAACCGGGCCTCAGGCACTAATACTCGTTTGAAGAGTTGAAGGTAATATGTTTGAATGGTAATAAATTCTCTCGCTAATGGGATGCAATAATAAGAGATATAAGAGTGTCCATGAAGTTATAGAGAGAGAAGATATAGATATAAGAGTATCCATGGAGTTTCTTGCTCATTCTTCTCCATAGAGATCTACGCTTTGGAATGTGTAACTACAGTACTTTCTCAAGTTATTATACCTTGTGTCTGTGACTGTAGCTTCGCTTCTTTTTTGTTTTTTTTTTACATTCAAAAGTGCCTGTGATGGTCTAATTGAAATAAATGCTTTGAGTTTGAGTTTATACTATCCCCGAGTTTCATAGGCTGTACTTTAAAGGTTTCCGTAGGATAATGTCCGCTCACAACGGGAGCGAAGCCGCGGGTAAAACCTACTAGTTCATATTTTAATGGATGGATGCTGGCGAATAATGAAAAGCGTCAGCTTATATACAGTAGGTTTAGGGTCTGGTGTGACGGAATTTTTGATGGATATTTTTTTGATTGATTGCCAAATAGTTGTGGGCGATGTCAGAAGTATGTGAAGAGGTTGTTGTAAGCATATAATAAAAAGGATGGTTTATATGTGAGCGAAATTCAAGTTTCTATAGAGCAAAAAAATCTAAATGAGTAATTCTTCGAAGGATTTAATAATTACGAGTCTAATTTTAGTTCTCTAAATAATAAGACAATGGCAACGGCGCGCGGCGTTTCGACAGCTTAACAACTGAACGAATTTCGATTCCCGTGAATAAGTTCCCGTCCACGCGAGCGAAGTCGCGGGCAAAACCTATCTATACAAATAAATAAAATTGTAGTGTCTGTTTGTTATTTCAAAATAACAGCTTTTTACTCAATGCATATTATGAAAGTACACGCGGTACTTCCAACAAAATTATATTTTTTAAATTTTGTCTGTCTCTTTGTTCCGGCTAATCTGCGAAACGGCTGGACCGATTTTGACGGGTCTTTTACTTCGCAGATAGCTGTTTTTATGAGGTGTAGTTTTATTTTAGAATCGGATTAGGGTTCCGTGCAAAAAAATTAAAACTATTGAAAAAGTTAACAAAATCCGATTCAAATAAGAATATTTTTATAATAATTTCACGAAAGTCGCGGGCAACAACTAGTATTGTACTATAACACACATGAGTTTGTACTATTGTATGTGTTATGTAATTTAACGTAGTTAATAAGATAGTTTAATTTAGGACCACGCTAACGCATTAGGAATTTCCTGTAATGTTAGTAGTGTTGTGATAAATAAATAAATAAATTATAACACTGGCCTGTTGCGAGCATATCAGATCTCTAATTACCTTTCCCTTAAGACACAAATTCCTCTCCAAATACTTGCGAACCAATAAACAGGAGTTGAACAAACAAGACACTTCATATCACCACCTACCCTCATATCCGTTACGTTACCGTAAACTTTCGCACCGGTATTGCGAACGGACGCGTTCAAGTGTAAATCGACCTTAAGGCTGTGCATTCTGAAACTTAGCAACTATTTTGCTGTTTTGATTAATTAATAAATTTAATGATGAAGAGGATCTCGTGGCTAAATAATAGCAGCCGCTCGGGTCCATCATCATCTGCCTAGCCTTTTACCAACTATATTGGGGTCGGCTTCCAGTCTAACCGGATGCAGCTGAATACCAGTATTTTACATGGAGCGACTGCCTATCTAACCTCCACAACCCAGTTAGTACTGGGCAATACGATACCCCTTGGTAAGACTGGTTGTTAGACTTTTTCCAACAGCCGCTCGGGTCCATCTTCAGCTTAAGCCGCGCTTGCCTAGGTAGGTCCACCCATTACATACCGAGTTTCCTCGATGCCTCGGAAAGCACTTTAAGCCGTTGGTTTCGGTTGTCATTTAAAGATCATTGACAGTCGTTACAGGTAGTCAGTGGTCCGAAAGTTTGACGGCCAGTCTTACCAAAGGCATTATATAATTCAGTACAACCCAGTTAGGTTGTGGAAGTCAGATAGGCAGTCGCTCCATGTAAAATACTGGTATTCAGCTGAATCTGGTAAGACTGGAAGCCAACTCCATCATAGTTGGGATAAGGCTAGGCAGATAATGATTTTAGCAATGTTGCCAAGTTTCAGAAAGCTCACTTTTAAATTGCTGTAAGGCGTGTCATATGGTCGCGGGACTCATAGAATTACCGTGACCCTGGAACATAAAGGGCTATTGAAGGACACCATGGATTTTAGTCAGTACAAGTCTGACAGTCCCTCCCGCTCTGCCCTGGGTGGGAGGACTCATTTGATGATATTACCAGGCTAAAAAAAAAAAAAAAAAGGCGTGTCATATTAAAACAAATTCAGTTTTGAATCGTTTCATTTTTACAAGAATAGAATCTAATGAATGTCTAATGTATCTTGTTGTGATAAATTATGTATTACTTATGTACATCATTACGATAATTTATACATGAATGTATGTATGATCATTTTGAATGTGCTAAGTTTAAATGGCAGCTCATTTAGCATGAAACTTTAATTTAGTTAGTTGACAGATTTCAATGTTGGAGTGTGGGTGTTATTAATGATACGAATTATAGTTTCACCTTGTAGCTGTACTTACACATAACATAACATCACGCCTGTAATCCCCGTAGGGTTAGGCAGAGCTTTGCATAATAGTACACCCACTTTTCGCCAGTTACGTTTTTTAAGTCCCATGTAATAGGGGGCGAGCGCATTGCCATCAAACGGCACGCATCCAGAATTCGTAGCTAATACTGAGAAATTCCTGATGGAAAAACCTAATAACACTTACAAAAGAATCACACAGCGGTTTTCATGTGAACTGACAAAAAAAGAACAAAAAAAAAATTAAAAATTGTTTGTGTTTGGCCAATAAACCTCCTTGTAATTATACTTAATCGATCTCAATTTCACGCCTGTCACCTTTATAATTATGTCGTCATTAAAGACACATTCATCAGTAATACTTCAATTACCAGTAAGTCTGTCACACTTAATTAGTTTAAAAATAAACGTGTTGATGTTAACTTCATCATCTGCTTAGCCTTTTCCCAACTACATTGGGGTCGGCTTCTAGTCTAACCGGATGCAGCTGAATACCAGTATTTTACATGGAGCGACTGCCTATCTGACCTCCACAACCCAGTTAGTACTGGGTAATACGATACCCCTTGGTAAGACTGGTTGTCAGACTTTTTTTTCTGGGCCACTGACTACCTAACGACTGTCAAAGATCTACACATGATAGCCGGGACCAACGGCTTAACGTGCTTTCCGAGGCACGGAGGAAACTCGGATGTAATGGGCGGTCACCCATCCACAGACCAACCTAGGCAAGCTCGGCTTAACCTAAAGATCGACCCGAGCGGCTGTTATTATTTAGCCACGAGATCCTCGTGTTGATTTTAACTTACAATGAACTAAATGATAATGATCAAAAAGGAACGCATAAAAAGCAGTGATGCATAAAAATAAATTGATAAAATAATTTTATTTATCACTACATAGTATAAAACAAAGTCGCTTCCCGCTGTCTGTCCCTATGTATGCTTTGATCTTTAAAACTACGCAACGGATTTTGATGCGGTTTCCAGTAATAGATAGAGTGATTCAAGAGGAAGGTTTATATATAAATATTGACCCGTGCGAAGCCGGGGCGGGTTGCTAGTATTTTATAAGCCATACGTCACGATGGATGGACTGTGTAAAGGATGATATGGCAAGACAAGAGGTGTCTGATGAGATGACAAGTAATAGAGAAGTGTGGAAGAAGAAGACATGCTGCGCCGACCCCAAATGAATTGGGATAAGTTCAAGAGAATGATGATGATTTTATACGTCATTGATGAAAGTGCTGTTTTCAGACAGTGTTGATTTCCTTTTAGGAAAAGTGCCGACAGTTTTGCTATGGAATTAACTACATTATAGAAATAATTTATTCGTCAGAAAAATGCGTAGAAGAATATTTTACGAGCGATTTATAACTAAAAGTATATTTACAAAATCTCACATTCTTTTTGTAGAACCAATTTATAAAAAGAACTCTGAAATTCTTTTTTAAACCAGATCTTTATTCCAAGCAAAGATCTGATCAAATTCCAGACACGTTGTTTGCAATGAATTCGAGAAAAAAACTTTTAGTTTAATTCTCAGAACATAATATAACACGTTGGTAACATGTCCACTCGCAGCTTGTTAAGTATCGATCAAGATGTGAATTTTCGCACTTAAATGTTTTCGAAACACAAAACTGTCTTTCTGTTTTGTTTTTTTTTTTTAATTTCGAAAAGAGAACTGAATACCTGCATTATTTGTCTAGTCTTGGGTTTCATTTCCAGCCCCTGTAGCATGACCACCGTAGACAAGGATTTCTTTGACGTAAAAATCGACAAAATGACAGATAGTGCAAAGAAATCTGTCATTGTGTCGACACAATCTGTCATTTTGTCGATTCTTCCTTCAAAGAAATCCTTGTCTACGGTGGTCATGCTACGGAGGTGATAGTGCAAAGAAATCTGTCATTGTGTCGACACAATCTGTCATTTGGCGATTCTTCCGTCAAAGAAATCCTTGTCTACGGTGGTCATGCTACGGGGGCTTATAGTGCAAAGAAATCTGTCATTGTGTCGACACAATCTGTCATTTTGTCGATTCTTCCGTCTAAAAAACCCGTTTCTACGGTGGTCATGCCACGCATGCTGGTCAAGCATGGACTCCTAGAAATCCAGGCAGAGATTTAACTTAACCCTTTAGAACCCTAACCTTAAGGGGCCGTCTCTACGAGCGAGAGAATCGCGGCGATATTATCGTATAGAAATACATGGTACGACGATAATATTCCTGCGATTATCTTGCTCGTGAAGACGGCCCCTTACATTGCCTTTAAGAGGTCTTCTTGCGTGCTGATTTGATTCAAATCTTATCCGACGAGTATGTAGCCAACTGCAGAGCATTCATTTCATGTAAATCCTGGAAAGTGTGTAAGATGAAGACATAACAATTAAAGGCAAGTTCACAATTAGGGTGGAACTAGATTGCAATCGATCGACGCCTACCAATCGCCAACAAACAAAACTATCGATCATCAATGTGGATCAATAGTTGATAGTACAAGAGCCAAAAAAAATTAAATGTATGTGAATGTAGGCATAGGCTATGATGATTAAAAATCATTAAAATCTTACTATTTTCCATTGCAATAGAAAGTAAACGTGTTCTTTTTTGGTGGAGTATCTATTAAGCTGCTGTGAGCTGTAGTCTCTCTGCATTATGATCTTTTACATTTCAGGACAGCCCTGTCGCAAAATCGAACGGTTGTTCCTTAACAGCCATCACAAGATTATAATAAAATCTTACGAAAGTCCAGTTTTTAATAGTTTCTTCCGCCATACACAAAAATATCTCAGCTGTTCCTTCTAAGATGCTCTAAGCCAAAAAGCTGCTGGTGAAAGAGACCCAGAGGGCAAAAACCTTGCCACAGATCTTCAAGGCTTCTCTAATAATGCAATTTTGTATTTTGTCAAATGCCATTAATTCAGTCACATTAATGAAAAAGAAAAATCTGTTATTTTATGGAACAGATTTTTGAATGAACACGTCAGAAAAAAACATACTTTTCCATAAATAATCTTAAACATGTTCTGTAGGTACAATGATATCACGCCGTAACATAGGCCTTATACATGTGAATATTGGTAATAACTAAATATTTAGGTAATAAATCTTTCTGATTGATCAGATTATTTTAACGATGTTCTCTGAGATTATGTAAAAACAATGGATTGTTAAATCATTGTAGTGTATAAAATAGAGCAATCAGTGTATGTTATATCGCTATTTGTTACAAAACGGCATTTATTAGTCGCTGATCCCCAGGACTCAACCACAGACTTTTAACATAACGTTGTCCTTACGTAAGCTATACTTATCCAAACTGCTGTTAAACATACTCACATAATTTCAAACCGACAACAATAACACGGAACCACAGATTAAAAAACGAGCTGCTTAATTTAACACTCGTTATTTTAAATAACTAATAACACGTTCTTATTGCTTCGAATTCTTTTTTCAATTCCTTTTGAATGCACTTGAGTGACAGTTCGGAAAAGGCGCGAAAGCGTAGGGATGTGCTGCGTTTTTTTTTCGGATTTTGGGTGGTTATGATACCGAGTTGCATACAGCCAGGGCTTTCGTATTTTGTTTATTTTTGTGGTCTGTTTACTTGAAAGGTGGGAGCGCGCGGCCCGGCTGCCGACTGCCGGCGAAGTAACCGCTCGTGCTTAGGGTTGCGCGCGCATTCCGTAGTGAAATGCGTCGATTTTATACCGTAGGTGTAATTTTAAGCGTTTGGTACGGTTTAATTAATCGTCCATAGGGATTGAACGGCGAATTAAGTTGATATCGTGGTTACTACGGGAATCGATTTAGTTTAATTATGATGTCCGCCGACTGGATTTATTCATTTTGGTTTGTTTATGACAGTTTATAATGTCGCCATAAAAAAATATGTAAAGATATCTTGGTTGATATCTTAATTGTGTTCTAAAATGGAAACATTAAAGTTCAATCTTTATTAAACGCTTCAACGATCTCAGAAATTGGTTCAAATAAAAACTCGATATATCACCGAATTTCGCTATTATAACACCTGCCAGTAACGTAAATGGCTCGAGAAAGACAGATCGCAATAACTTTATTCTGCCGCATTAGTTATGAAGTTAGTTTCTATAAGGCCATTGAGAAAAATAGGTCAAAATGATACTTGAGAAAATAACTAAGTCCATACGTATAAAGGTATTCTTGGGTATTGTTCTATTTTCAAAATACCTTACGGCACGCATAAAAAGATTAAATCTTTTTACCTGCTCATATAAACAAACAGGTAAATGCAAAAACAAAAAAAAAAACTTCGATGTTTGACAACCCTACCTGTCAATCAAGTGACGTCAGGGAAAACTTTATTAATGAGTATGAACAACAGTTAATAAGAGTTGGTTGTGAAAAACTTCCAAGTAATTATTCTTTTACCGTCTGCCATTATTAGATTAAGATTATCCACTGTCCTAGACAAGACTGCCTCGTTGGTCTAGTGGTTCCAAGCGCGACTGCTGAGCATGAAGTCCTAGGTTCGATTCCCGGGTCGATTAAAGTGATATTGGATTTTCCCATCAGGAATTTCTTAGCAACGGAGTCTGGATTTGTGCGCCAATCGTGCCATCAGAGGTGTACCCATATTTCGCCAGTTATGTTTAAGTCCCATGTAATAGGGGGCGAGCCTATTGCCATCAACCGGGCATAAATCCGGGCTCCGTGGCTGCTACTGAGAAATACTCGATGGAGAATCCCAATAACAATTTACTCGACCTGGGAACCGAACCCAGGACCTCATGCTCAACAGATGCGCTTACGATCACTAGACCAATGAGGCGGTCGGTCAAGGCTTTAAAGGCATAGTCGTTGTTATTTCTTAAAAAAAACTAAGGAAATGCTGTTCAGTACAAACTACTTGAACATATAAATATTACTGGTACTGTTGTCACTTAGATTTTCTTTTTTCTTTTTCTCTGTTCAAGCTTGTTCCATTTTGAATAAGTAGATACCACAGATATAAATAGACCTAGATAACGCAAGAGCACCTACTTCGCGTGCCCGACTTAAGCTAAAGAAACTTAACGTGGCCACTGTCACCGCTCAGTATTCAATGGTGCGCCATTGTAGTCGGACCTCTCTCAAAAAATTAAAGATTCGTAATGCATTGCGGCTTTTACTTGGAGAGGTTGATGCGATGTTCAGTTTTAACAAGTGATAAATATCGAAACAAGTGGTACTATAACTATATTCGTAATTGTGTTTTATTTTCAATTATGTTCTAATAACGTTGTTAACTAAAAAAATATGTACATAAATAATAAATAAGTAGAACTTGACACCTTAATTATAACTGTCTTCTTGACTCTATTGTGTAAGACCTCCTAATGGCCGTATGTGGATATTATATGAGACGTTACAAGGTTCCGTACCTACACGAAAGTAATAAGTATTTACTGTTCACGAGATTGTATAAATTACCAAAATATGCTGTTTATCATGCAGGATGTGTCTCCACGTTTGTTCATAGATGTCAATTTATCAAGAAACTTATGTAGGTACTAGAAAACGTTGTTCTAAGCTTGTTCTCACTATCTTTCTTTATCGTGTGGTTAGTGTCTAACCTGGTCTCACAGTTTTTATGCCGCCCATGCCATGGGCCTCTGACATATCTCTCAGGCATGCTGGTTTCCTCACCATGTTTTCCTTCACCGAAGCAAGTGGTAATTATACAATACGCACATGAATCTGAAAAATCAGAGATGCCTTGGTTTCAAACTCGCAGTCCGACGGTCACACCACTGTAACTTGTTCTCTCTCATATTGCAATACATGTTGTGAAACATGTGGTATGGAAGTAGAAACAATTTTTTACGGCGCGAGAATAATTAAGCCCTTGAATTAGGGCTGCGGGACTGTTCGAAGGAGATACCGCGGCCCTGGAACACAGAAGGCAAAGAAGGAACATTGATGGGTTTTAGTCAGTAGAAGTTTGACACTCCCTTCCACTCCGCCCATGGAAAAAAAGCCCTTGAATTACATTTTTGAGAAGGGTGCTGTTGATTTTTACAAGTTTTTATTTAAATTGCAATGTTTGTATGTGTGTTTGTTTGTTTAGGTCAAATCTTGCAACTGAATTTTAAAACAGACACATTTTTTGGTACTTTAATTACCTTTAGTTGCTGTAATATGTTTCGTGGTGTTTTCAGATAGTATTGATTGGTGCGTGGTTTTGACCACGTGAAATCACGGAAAAAATTCTAAGATTCTAATGAATGATCCCTCAAATGATAACTCAAAACACAGAGCATATAGTTACTGCGCCGGCAGAGTCTAGATATGGCAGCAAATATTTAAGAGAATTTGTGACATTGGAATCACGTTAAGCCGTTGAGCGCACAACTTCTGACACTCAAACTTTTCTTTCAAAGTCAGTTTCTAAATGACATTTGTTTCGTAGTGCAAATTTGTGGTGGAACTTGTTAAGGAAATGACGACAATTAATTGCATTGCTAGCAGCAGTCGCCGCCGAGACATCTCTATGCCCTGTGGCTCTAAAGCTTTTATTTGAGAGCTCACTCAAACTTTCAGGTCTCAGATAAGCCCCAACTTCCGGAAAGAAAATTTAAGTTTTGTAGTAGCTCCTTAGTCTAGAATCTCTTAAAACTCGCAAGAGTTTCGACCAGTCCAGAATTAAATTATAACATTTTTTTAAAGGTGCTCCATCACCGCTAGCATTCGCCTATAATGTAACGATCCAAGATGCGATTTTGTACTGAAACAAGTGAATCTGAACTGTTACATTACATTACAGGTGAATGCTCTCGATGAGGGAGTGCCATTACAGAATTGTACGTACTACCGCGGACAGCGGCGGTTGATTACTTTTCACCCTTATGCCCTAGGTAAGTAACGTTGAAAATTGATCAACCGCTATTGTCCGTAATGATAACTACGTAAATGTCTCTAGGTTTAGCCAGAATAGAGGCAACAAATATATAAATAATATAAATTAAACTCGTACCATGTACACTTTCATTACAAAAGACAGCTAAATATTTTCGACCCTCATTTATATTTTCTTTAATAAATTAATACAGGACTATAGTCTGTTCGAAAAGTTTGTTATGAAAATATAAACAAACCTTGTTCAGGTTACGTTCTTTTACAATCTCTCATTTAAGGGCTTTGTTACATTTTTATTTGTATTGAGAATGTTTTAATTTTATGCCAGACATTTTTTCTAAAAATACTGTTTAAACAACAATATTCAATTGTAATTGGAATTGATTTGGAAGGAGTGGAGGGAGGCCTTTACCCAGCGGTGGCACAATGTGGGCTAGCTATAATAATATAATAATAATAATAATTGACTTAGCTCACGAGGCTGTCGACGTGTGGGATGTGGACTCAGCAATCATTGTGCCGATAGTTGTATCAGCCCATGGCCTAATTGCCAAGAGCCTCGACCAATACCTGATGAGGCTCTCGTTAGGCAGCTGGATCAAGGGCTTGATTCAGAGAGCGGTACTTCTAGACACGGCTCGTATTGTTAGGAGGTTCCTCGGTAGCTTGGACCCTGTTCCCGATACCGGTGGGCTACTATTTTTATATTGTTTTTTCTAAGGAATATTTAAAAATGTAAACAATTTGTAAAATATAAATAAAGGAATAATAATTAATTGGAGATTTTGACATTAACCTCAACTGTCAAATGAAAAACGATTGATGGACTGTAAGGAACATCAAATGGTAAAAAAGGAAGTGATTCATTAGATGCCTAGTAATGGAGAAGAAACACGGAAAAATAAGACATGCTGCGCCAACCCCAAATAAATTAGGATAAGGGCAGGGAACTGATCATCATCTTACTGCTCTTGTCCCAAGATGCGTGGGGTCGGTGCAACACGTTTTTTCTTCCATTTTCTCTTGTCATATCCTGTCATTCCCCTCTGGCAGGGAAATGATGATGTCAAATGAAAAACATCTGTATGATTTATTATTATTAATTTATTTATTTCAGATAATTTTATTTACATTATATACAGACTACAAATAGAACTAAACTATTGATAAAAATAAGACTAAAAGTAAGAAAATGTGAGGTTTAAAGTTAGAATTTCAGGTTTAACTATTCAAATAATCAAATAAAAAAATAAAGCACTGGATTTGTAAGTGGCACTACACATTGATTCGCAAGTTACTTTTCTCTTTATATTTATCCATTTGTTTACATTTTTATAAGATACTTTTTGAACAGACTATAGGTACGAACCCCTTTGACCTCAGAAATTAATGATATTCGCTTCGTTAGAATTAATTTATATCCATTCTAAAATGACAAGTTAAGAGCCGCCGCTAAGACCGGCTTTTAAAATGTAATTAAAATAAACAGTTGGCTATAGTTACTATAGTTTCATACATTTATGAAAGGGTTAATAAAAGTTCAACGAACTGTAATGACGTTCGAAGGAAAATAAAGATATAACATAGCCAGTGTGACCTATTTTCCAAGTAAAATGTTTTGTTTTTAATAACAATCACAATTAAGTTTTCATATTGTATTAACTATAGTTCAATAATTTTATAATAGTCCCCTTGCTGTTAAGGTCCTAGAGGCGGGTGAAAAACCGGTACTTAAGGCCCTTCAGAAGCAGAACTACAGTACTTTCACAGTTTTTATGCCTTGTGACTGGGACTGTAGCTATAATTGTCTTTGTTTCGACAATTCAAAAGTGCCTGTAACTGGCCTATTTGAAATAAATGCTTTGATTTTGATTTTGATTTTGCTGTTTGATTCCGTCATACTTGAGGGGAAAACGCCACAGGCATGGTGCAGGGGTGTGGTGGAACTCTTCTCTTCTTCAAAAAGGGCGACAATGCCCGGCTGAAGAACTATATGCCCATCTCACTTCTAAACCATGTCTACAAGCTGTTTTCAAGAGTCATCACGAATCGTCTCGCGCGCAGGTTTGACGATTTTCGATTTCTTTTTTCCCCATGCTGTTAAAGGTCAATGCCCGTTTTCATAAACTTTAAGCGACCCTTAAATGGATGCCTAAATATTATAACACTGTTGGAATTTTAACTCTCGAAGCTAAATTAGGCGTTGAATTCAACAATTAACTTTTATGTTGCCTAGTTTTAATGAAAATGAGTCAAAGTTTAATACCTTTTTGTAATCCACATACATAATAAAAATCCTCTTGCGCTAGTAGAACATTGTAAATTTTTTACTTTGTATAAAGGGTGTACATAGACCCTTAACGAAGCCGAAAGGCATTTGTTCTCCCCGTCTTTACGATATTTTTTTGTTCTACACCATACCTGGGAACCTTCTAGTTACAGAGATATTGGGAGTCAAAGTTCCAATTTTTCACAAGTTTTTTTTTTTTAAACATGTTTTTAATGTAAGACTTTTACTTTAAACACCTCCACGACCTCCGTACTATCCAATCCATCCATCAGCACAATGCTTTGAGTGTTTCCCATCGAGTCCTACCGTAAAACGTGATTTATCACCCCAAAAAATAAATAGTTACCCAGCAATAGTTTTTGCGTATAGTTACTTAGTTTGATGTACAGAATGCTTGGTTGACGGCTTCGTGAAGAGTCTGTTTACAGCCTGTATTGTCTGGGTCACCAAGATACAGGCTGTGCCTGTAGGCTAATAAGTGAATTTGAAATAAATTATATTATTCTCAAAATATATTATTGAGGAGATACGATTTCGATTTAAAAGTCCTTATAGACTATTTACATTATAGTATTATGATTTACTTCAAAACTAAACGGAGTAGTTTGAGGTAAATTGATAAAATATCATTTAATACCTACCAAAATAATAAGATTTATGTTTAATCAATATTTTCTACCACTTACCTGTATATCATTACTTATAATAATGATGGATGAATGATGCCTCGCGTGATAACTATTGATTGTTCACTCGGTAATACATACCTGTAATAATAAAACATTATTTAATCATTTATTACAATGGCCTCTGATTAAGGTATTTGAGTATGACTAGTAACAGCCGCTCGTGTCGATCGAGGTTAAGCTACCTTGCCTAGGTTGGTCCGTGGATGGGTGAGCACCCATTACATACCGAGTTTCCGCCATGCCTCAGAAACAACTTTAACCCATTGGTCCCGGCTGTCATTTGTAGATCTTTGACAGTTGTTACAGCAGTGGCCCAAAGGTCTGACAATCAGTCGAGTCTTACCAAGGGGTGTCGTATTACCCAGAACTAACTAGGTTGTGGAGGTCAGATAGGCAGTCGCTCCAAGTAAGATACTGGTATTCAGCTGCATCCGGTTAAACTGGAAGCCGACCGCCACATAGTTGGGAAAATGCTAGGCAGATGATGAGTATTACTTATTTTAGAACTAATTAAACTCTAATTAAGTTGTTTCTTTCAATGTTATGTACCACTCGAAATCCTACTTAAAACTTAATCATCTTCCTGCCGTGGTCCCATGTTACTTGGCGTCAGGGAAACATATTTTTATTTTCTATCATTTCTCGCTACGTAAAAGGCTACGCGCTTGCTACGGCGTAGCCTCTCTCATCGCTACGCCTGCTACGAGCTACGACGCGTAGCAGACAATCAAATCACCCGGTTTCCATTCTCCCTACCCTACGCAAAAGGCTACTCTCTTGCTACGGCGTAGCGTCCGTTACCGCTACGCCTGCTTCGTGCTACGACCCGTAGCAGACAATCATAATATCACCCGGTTTCATTGTTTTCTTCTTATTACGTCATAATAATATTACACTACATATCGAAATATTAATATGCTACTGTGTTAATCACAAGGACAGTAGATGCTTTTATCAGTGAAATTATTTTATTTGAGAAAGATGCGGAGTTAAAGACAGACATTATTTATTTTGCGTAAAAAATTATTTGTATTTTATTAAGTATCTTTAATTATTTTGGCTACTTTAACCAGTTTTCAAAACTTCAGAATTGAAGCTGTAATACCAAAACCAAAGTCTCGACCAATCCACTGTTAATTAAGGGGGGTTTTAAACAAAACATTTTAGTTGCTTCAAAGATTCATACATATCATGTGACAAAAAATCCAATAAAGCTTTTCAAACATATTTACTAATAATAACCATAAACAACTATTATTAACTTCTCTGTAAAATCGTGTCGACATTTAGTACTCGTACTTAGTAGAGTACTGTTTAATGTCAGTTGTTATCACAAAAACATATTAGCGCCCTCTTTAGATGCAAGACCAAATCAAATACATTTCCTTACGAGACACACAACGTAACAAGAGTTTCAAGTCTGTCTTTCTTCGAGTGAGCGACCGCTACCGCCATCTACCGGAGGGTGGAGAAAACATGTAGCATTTGCTTTTGCAGTAAGCTTTGTTGAAGTTTGGTTCCTTGTGCTCCATGTAGATGGCGTTGATGCAAACTTTGATACATAGAATTTAAAAGAAACAAAAATGAACTGTTAATAAAATGATTGTGTTTAAACATTTTAATGAGGTAATTTTTCAATAGTCTGTTGTCTGAAGAATAAATATTTTGGTTTGACAGCTTTATTCTGCTATTAAAATTGTTTTGCATAACTGTTGTAAAATCAGCACACACATTAGAGATAACGATACAAGTTAAAATTAGGGAAAAGAGCGATTTTAAGTAAACTTTTCGAAAATAATTTTAAAACCTACACGGCGTAGCTAATAACGTTAGCCCTATTTACCCAATTAGGCGTCAGTTCCTTTCAAAACTCAATTGCACGTGAACTTAATTGCCCAAAGAACGCTTTTACCCCAAGATCGTTGTTGCCCCTATTTGTATAAATTATCTGAATGGAAAACTTGTAACTTGGATTTTGTTTGTTCAAGTGTGCTCCTATTTTGTTTTCAAATGTTTCAAAGACCTCTTCAGTCCTAATCTCAGGGTTGAATCCGTGGTAAAATTTCGAACTTCTAGAACTTGTTTGTGTTAAATAACAGGTCGATTGTACAAAGTAAGAAATGTTTGGTTTTATTGTTATAATACTGACCAGATTTTGCCCGCGGCTTCGCCCGCGTGGATGTCGAAAAGCATCTCACCTGAACAAACAAGTTACTTACCTTCTGATTCTGATTCTGATTCTGATTCAACACCTGTTTAACCCTTCGAGTGTAGAATTATCAAAAACGCTGAGACTATATGATGTATAAATTAATTTTCAATCGTCAGCCTAAACACAAAATTTGAATATCCTAACTTCAAAACTGACGGACTTTCATATAAACTACCATCACCTATTTTACCCCTTTAGGGGTGGAATTCTCAAAAATCTTTTCTTAGTGGATACTTACTCTTCACAAAGAATACACCCTCCAAGTTTCATGTCTCTAAGACCAGCGGTTTGGGCTGTGTGTTGATATATCACCCAGTCAGTCAGTCAGTTTACCATTTTATATTTATAGATATTGATACTGTTAGCCTGCGTCACCCCACTGGTAGGTAAAGGACTGTCCCCATGACTTCTAGTTGTTTCTATCCAGGGCTAATGTGGGCCACTTGTAGTTGGTTTTGTCCAGCTCATCCCACCATCTTCTACGAGGTCTGTCGCGATGCCTTCTGACTGTGTCACGAATCCAGAAAGTGGCTATTGTGGCCCACAACTCATTGGTTATGATGAAAAAAAGTAGCACCAGTACGTTTCCTTATTGCATCTTCTGTCCCGATAAATATTCTAAATGTAAGTCTCTTTTCGTGTCTCTCTGTATCACTGCGATATCCTTCTAAACTTCACAACAGAGGATAGATAGCATAATCGATTTTGATGCGGTCTTCATAATCATAAACAGAATGTATCTATGTTTATAATTCTAGATATTTGTGCATCGCAGGGACGCTAGCAACAAATAAATAAAATAGTTTACATACATACACAGTTAAGCTATAAGACCGCTGCTCATCATCATCTGCTTAGCCTTTTCTCAACCATGTTGGGTTCGTCTTCCAATCTAACCGGATGCAGCTGAATACCAGTATTTACCACGGAGCGACTGCCTATCTGATCACTGAATACTAGTATTTACATGCACCGACTGAATATCTGACCTCTACAACCCAGTTAGTACTGGGTACCATACCCCTTGGTAAGACTGGTTGTCAGACTTTCAGACCGCTATAAGGCTACTGTTGAATTAGTGATAATGTAAAATAGCTATGCAACCATTTTGGTCTACATTAAGTATATTATATACAACTATATCAGGAGGATTAACACAAACACATCAAAAAACTTTGTTTTAACCAGATTTTTTTTTTTGTCGTATACTATAATTAAAAAACTCGACTACTGAAAAATCACGCTCTAATTAAATTCGGGGTTCACAAGGTAAAATCGACACCTTCTATTGTTGAAGTTGGTTAAAATGTAGCCTATGTTACCCGGGTCATAATAACGAATAGATTGACACCTTATTCATCAAAATTGTATGAATAGTTTAAGCGCTACGGAGGAACAAACATACATATACATAGACTGCTTAAATCATAACCCATCCTTTTGGCTTCGCCGTAGTCGGTTAAAAAACAAAATATCGAACACCTACATAATTACGCCCGAAACACTACACATTACCATTAACAAAGTAACTACCTGAAACTTTACGGGTGAAAAAGGTGTTTTACCCATGAAAGTTGTTTTAAAAGCCCTGTTACTTTCCCAACAAGGGTAGACCGTATCTAAGCCCTAAATTCCTTCCAAAAAAACCTTTTTAAAATCCTAAAATGGCAGAGTTTTAAATCCTCAAGGCCTTAAATGCCGCAAATAAATTCGACCCTGAAATACTCGCGACTCAATTCCCCAGGCTCGCATACATTACAAATTTTCATTCCTGTAGATTAATTTCGCCTTCATCGGAACCCTAGGGAGCTAATAAAATTAATTAAACGCATATTTTGGAAAGTACGGTCCGCTACGACAATCGTTTGATATATTATCTACACGTGCCAAACTACTGTATAATATTGGCTATAGAGGGTGTAAATAGAGCCTTAACATATACGAAAGGCACTTGTTCTCCCCGTCTTTGCGATCGTTTTTTTGTTCTAGACCATACCTGGGAACCTTTTAGTTACGGAGATATTGGGGGTCAAAGTTCCAACTTTTTCACAAGTTTTTTTTTTTAATATTTTTTTTTAATGTAGGATTTTTACTTTACACACCTCCACGACCCCCGTACTATTCAATCCATCCATCAACATAATGCTGTGAGTGCTTTCCATCGAGTCCTACCGTAAAACGTGATTTTTCACCCCAAAAAAAAAGTCGATCCCCAGCAATAATTTTTGCGTAAAGTTACTTAGTTTGATGTACAGACTGCTTGGTTGACGGATATGTGATGGGTCTGTTAACACCCTGTATATATAACAGCAAAGCTTTTATTGTACAATTTGTACAGTGATACGAGCTGAGTACAAATTTAATATCAATACTTAACGTGAAACTTTCAGTAGAATTAGTTACTTGTACTTGAAACATAACAGAAAATAACATAATATCACGCCTGTAATCCCCGAAGGGTTGGGCAGAGGTATGCCTAAAAGTACAACCCATATTTCGCCAGTAATGTTTAAGTCCGATGTAATAGGGGATGACCCCATTGCCATCAACCGGGCAAAAATCCAGACTCCGGGACTGCTACTCACAACTGCGAAGTTCCTGATAAAAAAACCTAAAAACACTTTAGCCGAGCCGGCAAACGAACCTAGGACCTCAAGCTCAGCAGTCGCGCTTAGGATGACTCGACCAACTAGGCTGTCATACAACAATGACAACGAGGGAGACAGCGTTAAAGCTTATGCACAAGCAATATCTATACATATAATAAAATCGTAAACTTTCCGTGTCTGTACATTACATATTTTTACAAAAAAATAATAAATAAATTGTGTGATCTGCATGAAAGACTGGAACTTTCAAACTTATAAGTTTGATTAACATAATGTTTAAATGTGAAAGTTCCTAATGATCTATGTAAGTCATACTAGATAAATAATAATAGATACTCTGCAATATTAGTTTTAAGTTATCTTGCTGCGCCACTAACAGGGTCATATACTCACTAGTTTAAGCTTAGCGTATAAAATTGGTTGTGTACACTGTGCATTAAAATAAATAAATAAGTAAAATATTTTTTGTTTTTAACTTTTCATGAATTATTTCATACTTTAGTTACAGTATCGTCGGTAAATTAACTATTGAAAGCTTTAAGGCCTTTAGCAAGAAAGAATGAAAATAAATGTATTATGTTGAGATTAAATAGAAAAGGATTTGTTTAACCGTTTTATTGCTGACCGTCGCATATGGTCCAAGGCTGAGAATGTGAAGGTCGTGATTCTAATATCAGTCGTAAAAAGCGTCTACAAGCTAATGTTGGAATATTCCATAATATTGAGGACGCGTTGACGTCATGCATTCCTTTGAAAGCTAAACAGGTCTCGATAATAAGTTTCAGTTAACAATGTTCTTAGTTCTCAATTTAATGTTTTATTAGCTTCGCCACTGGTGCGATTTTCTAACGGCAAAAATTATCCATCCATCCCCTTTAGGAGCTGAATTTTCGGAAATCCTTCATTAGTGTTCACCCTCACTATATAAGGAACACTTGTGCAATATTTCATGGTTCTACCAAGAAATTTAGGTTGTTCGATCCATGTCTAGTTTAAGGTAGTGTTAAGCTCCATTAATTTTATGCCTTCTATCCTCACTTCTGGTGAAGTGACGGCGAAGAGCAACCATCTTGGTTCTGCATGGAGTCGACGTTCGACTACCCAAAGAGAAGCAGGATCGCGTTGCCGTGCACGCCAATGTGTCGATTATCACATTGTATAACCCGACTTTTCATCTACTATTGTGATATAGTGCCTTCTGATCGTATCAGAACAATCCTAGAACATTAAATTGTGTGTGCCTACTATTCGGATTCCAAAAGACTTTCTAGAAACCCGTAGTGAAGTCACATCCTACCACGTGGCAGCGAGCTGCATCAACAAGCTTGATCCAAGCCAGGACAAGGGTGAAGCTAAAGGTTAGTGGAGTCAAATTGCCTGATCTAGTCAAGGATCTGAATCTAAGCTAGTTTAAACCATAATTATTGTAATTATTAGGTATCTCTAAAACCTTCTATAGATCTCATACAGTCCACTACTCCAAATTAAAGGCCCACGTGCCACATAGGTTGTGTGTTATTTGTCAATGATTAAATAAAATAATTTAACATTTTGACTACTGCAGAGTTTTCTCCAACGAGTTAAAAGTCAATAGATGTAGGTCATTGGCAGTAAGAGTAAAAACACTTATATCTGTCTATCTCTGTTTATTCATATTTTTTTTTCTATGAATAGCTTGTAGTCTATGAAACTTCCCATAACAGACGCATACCTAAGCTAATCTTTGTTCCTCACAGTTCCTACCTACTCTCCAAGCTAATTTCAACCATACTTATCAGTAATTTAGATAGTATTTTGTTTGCCTCTTGTTTATAACTCAAATATCGGGACAGAGAAATACAGATACCTACAAAGTGGTGGCAGTAGGCAAACAGCCAATCATAACTTTGCAGCGCTGCTAGTGAGGAATCACACGCTCTAATTCGCTCGGTTACCTCTTATAGCTTCTGCGGAATTATACCTGCTGTATTAGAACTTGAGTAAACATGAATCGGGTTGATATATGTATAGATTGGTACAGAACTTAATATAACATAATATCACGCCTGGAATCGCCGAGGGGTATGGCAGAGGCGTACCTAATAGAAGACCCACACTTCACCAGTTATGTTTAAGACTCATGCAATAAGGGGCGAGCCTATTGCCATCAACCGTCCACAAGTCCAGACTACGAAATAAAAAACTGTTCAAAGAAATATTCTGACGCGTATTTTTTCTCTGCAACAGAGCCGCTCTATATTATATGTTTATCTTAACCAGGCACACGTGATTGCTTCATAGATGTAAAACAAGCCAGTGCTCTCAAGCCAATCCGGTACATAACCAGTATAACCACCTAGGTACTATATACAACGAATCTGCGATGGTCGGTCCGTCTAATCTGATCATGCAAATGGCCCTCGATCTCTGACCCGCTCGACGCCTCTGCAACACAACACTGAATCGAAATATCTTATAGAAGGTCAAACACGTAAAATTTGGCGAAACGCTATGGAATTTAAAAATTAAATAATTATGGTAAAAGTATGAGATCATGCTGCTTTCCTGAATCAGATCGAAAACCAAAATTAAGCAATTTGGTACAAATTGGTTTGTATTGATCATTTTAGTACAAATATGACAAAATAAACATTATGAGCTTTGTTGCGTAGTACACAAACCGCGTTAAAAAACTAAAAGTACCATTTTAAGTTGTGGAAAATTACAGATTACAGAGAGAAAAAAAACTCTTACGCAAACGCAAACACGATGTAGATGCACTGATTGTGTTTCATTGCTTTCGTGAAATTCACCGTAAGAACTTCTGACTATAATTTCTTAGTGTATGTGTAAACACACACCACTCACGTACTCAGGGTGTCTGCTCACCACATGCACACGTCATAAATAGACTGGTGTACTGTATGTTCAATGCGTTGTTTGTTTGTTTACTTTGTTAGATCTTGTAAGAAATCAGTAGAAACTAGGTATCACCGAGTAAAGAACAGCTACTGGTTAAATAACCAGGAACCAGGCTGATCATCACTCGACACCCACACCTTTGTTTACTTAAAATTAACATAACGCCTGTATTCCCCAAAGGGTTTGGCAGAGGTGTACCTAATAGTACACCCACATTTAGCCAGTTATGTTTTTAAGTTCCATGTATAATAAGGGATGAGCCTATTGCCATCAACCGGGCACAAATGTAGACTCCGTACTGTTACTGATAAATTCCAGATGAAAAACCCAACAACGCTTTGCCTGGCCTGGGAATCGAACCTCCTGGGTTCGATCAGGCAGACCTCTTGCTTAGCAGTAACGTTACCAGCACTGGACCAACGAAGCAGAGGCCGTTTCATAAATTCCCATTAAATCTTTAATTACCCAATTAATTCCAAGGCTATCCCTTTAATAAAGCCCGCCATTAATATTTTTATGGCGTTTAATAAAGACACCATATAAACACCATATTCCGGACATATTTCATGTTTATATCATCTGTTATAAGTAATATTATTTCTAAAAATGATATAGGAGGTTTTACGGGCATTAATGAAAGTGATGTAATCAAAAGTCGAGGTCAGCTTGCACAGTTGTTGAGAGTTTGGCTTCTGCGCTACTGATCTGGAGTTTGGTTCCCGTGCAGAATGTTGCGGCCCACAGAGATTTGAAGACACCTCGACGAGCGCTGCTAAAAGTGGTATTGTCAACTTAGCATATCATCGCGCCTGTAATCCCCGAAGACTTAGATAGAGATGCACCCACTTTTTGCACGTTAGTTTGAGTCCCATGTAATAGAGGGTGAGCCTAATGCCATCAACCGTGTACAATTTAAGACTTCGAGCTTCTACTGAGAAAGTCTTAGTGGCACGCTTGTGATCATCAGACCAACGAGGGAGTCGTTGTTTGGGTTTCCAAACAGAACGGAGTCGCTTTGGCGGCCACTTCTTGTGCATTTTCCATACAAACCACGCTTGTCACGTTTTACTCACACTACGACAAAAATGACGTATTGAAAATGAAGGCAGTTCTCGGCGATCCGTGACGAACTTTTACTATTCATTTTCGTACTCCACGTCTCAGCCACCCGTGCGCCCGCTGATAGCCGAGACGGGTAGCTTCCGTAGTGTATGTTTATTGTTTATGGCTTATAGATTATCCCTAATCTATGTTTAGAAAAAAATTACTTATATGCAACATAAAACACAACATCACGCCTGTAGTCCCCGAAGGGTTAAGCAGAGTTGTACCTAATAGTATCCCCACATTTCGCCAGTTATGTGTAATAGGGGGCGAGCCTATTTCCATCACAACAACTGTTGCTGTCCGTTGCTATATGCAAGATTTGCAATAAAATAGTCAAGTTTTCGATATCTGGTTAAAAAAAAAGTTTGCATAACATAGAAGGTACTGACCTTCTACGTTATGCAAATTTTTTTTAAATACTCGTGTATCGACAGAGCACAGAAGTTACGTCGCACAGAATTATGTTTTCATTTGGAAAATTAAAGAGATGAAAGTAGGTTGTTTCCGAGAAAAAAGATGACATGTGATATTGGCTCATTAAAAAGGTTTATTATCAATATTATATTGGTTTTCTACCATTTCTGTCTATCAATAAATACTAAAAAAACAAAGTTGGTTTTCGTGTCTGTCTGCGTGACGCTTAGTTCCTCTGTTACTGTTAGCTGACATTATCCCACTGTTGGGCAAAGGTCTCTCCCCATGCCTTCTAGTTCTTTTGATCCAGTACTCGAGCCACTGGTCGTTGGTTCCTCTAAGCTATACAACAGATTTCAATGCAGTTTTACTATTTTTTAATCCAAAATGTATACGTGTATAATGCAATCAAGTTTTCATTCAAAGTAACAAATTCATTCGATGTTAGGATAGGATATTACGGTTTTTACGTACAATTTTTTTCTTATAATGCCTATCGAATACTCATGTCTACAAGCGAAGCCACGGGCATAGCTAGGAATAAATAAGGCTAAGGCTAGGCTAGGCTATTATTATAGAGAGCAGTGGTGGCCAGAGAGCAGCGGTGGCCCAGTGGTTGCGGCCCCGATTTATGTCCTATGTTCGAACCCAGGCAGGCGCATTACTTTGTGTAATTTATTTCATCACCACTGCTCTCGAAACGGTGAAGGAAAACATCGTGAGGAAACCAGCATGTCCTAGAACCAAAAATTCGAAGACATGTGACATCTACCCACCCGCACTGGGCCCGCGTGGTGGATTATAGCCCATTCCCTCTCATAGAGAGGAGGCCTAACCCAGCAGTGGGAACATTATAAGCTGATCTATATATATAAAATGATAAACTGACTGACTGACTGACTGACTGACTGACTGGGTGATATATCAACGCACAGCCCAAACCGCTGGTTTTAGAGACATGAAACTTGGAGGGTGTGTTCTTTGTGAAGAGAAGGCTTCCACTAAAAAAGGATTTTTGGGAATTCCACCCCTAAAGGGGTAAAATAGGGGATGGAAGTTTGTATGAAAGTCTGTCAGTTTTGAAGTTAGGATCTTCAAATTTTGTGTTTAGGCTGACGATTGAAAATTAATTTATACGTTTCTCGGCGTTTTTGATAATTCTACCCCCGAAGGGTTAAAAAGGGGGGTGAAGGTACTATGTTTGTTCGGGTGGAATGCAACTCAATTTTGTACAACCGATTGAGCTGAAATTTTGCACACACCTTTGGTTCTGGTGACAACACATTTTTATGACAGACATTCTTTAATCCTGCATCCAGGATCGTCTCCTCAAGAGAGAACTCTTCAACGGTTAGTAGCACGGTCACGAAACTTTGTTTACGCGTTCAAGTTTGATAGATAAAGATGATTTTTAACCGACTTCCAAAAGGAGGAGGATTTTTTTATTTTGTGTGTATTTTCACCGATTTCTTCGCCAATTGTGAACCGATTTTGATGATTCTTTTTTTGTTTGGACAAATATTATTCCGCGGTGGTCCAGTTTAAATTTGGTGAAGATCTGATGCTGATCTTCAGAGATATCAATGGAACTCTTCAATAATAGACAGCAAATCTGTCGTGATTGCTGCAATCGCTTGGATGTTTATTGTTTACACAACACCATAACATAACATCACGCCTGTATGCTTTGAGGGGTTACGCTGATGTGTACCAGTGCACCCACATTTTGATAATTAGGTATGCTAAGATCCATTTTATTGGGGACTAGCTGTGCCCGCGGCTTCGCTCACGTGAGCGCGTATTCTTATGGCATTATTAGGGAACATTACATGGGAACGTGAAGTCATAGTATATTCATAATATCCTTTACAAAATAATCCATTTTAATATTATAAATGCGAAAGTAACTCTGTTTGTTTGTTACGTTTTCATGACTAAACAGCTGATTGGATCGTAATGAAAGGCAAGGAGAGAGATTATATCCTGAGGAATGATATAGATTATCATTTTTTCTCACACATACACATCAAAATTTCCACGCGAACGAAGTCGCGGGCAACAGCTAGTTATGTATAAAATCAATTGGTAAGTACCATGCGAAGCAGCGACGAGCCGCTAGTACATCAATAAAAACCATAATTTCCCAAGCAAAATACCGGTAGAGGTAATCGCCCGGCAAATAAGAAGCGGTTTCAAATGATACGGACGGGACGGTTGGCATATAAACCCCATTTCTTACAACGTGAGTTATTTGGGATCATTTCTGGGTATGTACTCAAGTGAAAAGGATATTCCCTAGATATATCGCTCGTTTATACAAGATATGAGTCGCTTATGGACTTGATGGAGGCTTGAGAAAGTATTAGGTCAAGGCTTTCTGGAAACTTCTATGTAAATCCGGGGAGGGATAACGAGAACTTAGGCACGTATTCTAGAATGTTGTTCAAGTATCTCGACTTGAAGTGAAGTTACAGTGAGAGTTTCTCTATATTAACAGAAAAATCTACACAATTTATTGGTTTTTTTCATAAACGCAACCAGTGTTTATGAATAAACCACATACAATGATACTTTCTAATGCTATAAAAAACTTTATTGGCTTTTTGTTACTAACGAGTTTTAAGGTTACGAAAAAAGAAAGAAAAGAAAGATAAGAAAGAAAAGAAAGGAAGAAAAGAAAAAAAAGAAAAAAAATAAAAGTAAGAAAAGAAAGAAAATATATAATAAGAAAGAAAGAAAGAAAGAAGAAAATTGTGTTTATCGGCATTATTAAAAATAAAAAAAAACATCTTAATTAACAAAATAAATAAACAAACAATAATAATAATGCCAAAAGGGTCCAGCATAACGCCAGATGGCAGCACAAGGTTATACCACCTGACGCTGATTTTCAGCACACGCTCGAAAACAAACAATCTTTAACTCTAAGCAGAATACGAAATAAAACATAATTCATGTCAATAGACCCAGAAACATTAATATAACCCGATAAAGTGATTTACTTTTAAAGTCCTGTCATTAAAAGACACATTTTGTCTTACATTTATGTCTTAGCTTCCCGCTAATAACTTTACTTTGAAACCGTCGTAAACTTTACTTACTACACGCTATAAAATCAGCGCAGCTTTATGGCTAATCCATTTTCCAATAGAATAAAGTCGACCGTCCACTGCTGCGTAAGATGTTTGTACAGACGTCAGCACATCAAGGTACTACAATCTGTCAAACTTTAATAGATTTTCAACTTTATTGCTATATCATTAGGTTCAAGTTTGATTTGGGAATATTTGACAGTTTCGGGTAGCTTGGTGTGCTGGTGTCTGTACATTAACGAGCACTATATGTATAGGCGAAAATCTCGTGGAACATTTCATTATAGTATGGGGTCCAAATACTGTGTTTGTAAAAACATAAAATAACAATCAGCTCAGTATTTTTCGGATTCATGTGCGAATTGTATAATAAAATTATCACTTGCTTCGGTGAAACCACAACAACGTGCCTGACGGCATGTAAAGCCAAGTCAGAGGCCCATGGGCGGCATAAAAACTGACACCAGTTTAGGCACTAACCACACGGTAAAGAAGAAGTAGAAGAAGACAATATACATATTAGTGACTTTTCACGCACAGGTTTTCCACGCTGCGCAGTTCATTTGTTTACAAGACACGTATTTGTGTGTAGCCTGACCGTGGTCGCTGTTATCGTTGTAAATTAAAAATACTCGTTTCACATAAATGATATTTCCTTAATTTAAAGAATTTATTCAAATCTATGTATGATACTGATTATGCTTGTTGTAAACAATTTAACTAAGATGCTAAAGGATAATAAAAAAAATAATTAAGGAGATTAAACTAACTAAATACATTTTTAATTAAAAACTATTTAATTACCTAAAATAAATAAACTAACAACAAACTTTAAAAGGGCATCATAAAACTCCTCCTCAACGCTGTCAGCTGGTAATGTGCCCAAGAGACGTTGTATGGCAACACCTAGCCTCTGGCCAAAGTAAAAGCCAGCCCTTGGGTCACGGGAAGCGTCAACTAGGCGTTTAGAAATTTCCTTAAACAGGCTATGAGCACTCGGACCCCACGACCCCAGAGTTTCAACCCCAAACGGCTCGAAAATATAGTTAATTCATTAAGGATATTCTATTTTCGATTTAAATATCGACGTATTTACGTGACGTTTACACTGCGCGTTCGTGCTACATTTTCATCCAAAGTGAAGCTATTTTTAGGTGCGTAGCTTTGCCAAGCCGTGGTGGCTGTGGAGTCGTGCGGCGGTTTGATTACTATTTTAGTCTCAGTAACTTAGATTGGAGGCCTAAAGTGAGACTGGAACGATTAAACTCTGTTTCAATATTATTTTAGGCTAATTCTCTTGAAATTAACTAAAGGGGCCTACAGAATTGCTCGCTTTTTGACGATAAAATCGTGTGATCAAATAAGATCGAGTAAATTGAGTAAGAAGATAGGTTTGTAAGACGTTTAACATCGCATTTGTCGGACGCCACTATAAATCGCTCTTTTCGATTGATAAATCAACAAAATAACACTCGGTTTTAGCCTTGATATTTATCGATCATTGAGAGACGACATTGAGTAAAGATAAAATCCATCAAAACTGAAACACATTCAAGCCACACAAAAGGCAAATCTGTAGGCACCTTTACTGAAATTCATATCTTCAAATTTGGCTTCAAACATACAGTGCTGTGTAAATGAGATTCGGGATCAATGCCTTCAATTAAATGGTTCCAAACAAAGAGATTTAAATTCAAATTCAATGACTGACAGAAGTAACATCATAGCAAAACTGTGATCGCATACCGTTATCAGGCTATACAGGGTGGCTGAAACATTGACGTCCAAAAATAAAATTTAGGTCCCTCGTATCGTGGGGTATCCGAATCACCCCCATGTATGTTCCGCGACTTTTCATAGTTTTCAAGTTATGATTTTTTTTCTGATTTTTTGAGAATGGTTGAACTGACAAAAAAGTACAAGTTTTTGTCGAGATTTTTTTTTTGCAACTGAATCTTCATGAGTAGTACTTTTATGCATAAAATAATCAGCTTGGTAACTGTGATTAAAGTTATGAAAAAGATGGTCTAAAGTGAAAAAATTACGTTCGGTAAACGGTGACGAGGGGTGCCCCTCTCGCCACCGAGAGTGAGAGAGATAGCAGAGATAGTAAGGCGCGCAACCGCAGTCAACGCAAAACAAGTACCTCAGTCGTGCTCACATTGTGTTTACTGCTATATTCGTGTCGCCATTTTGAATTATGAAGCCTGCTTAGGAACCATGAAGTCACATGTTTAAATTTGTTATTTAAAGTTGAAAATTTAAGTCATAATTTACCGAACATAATTTTTTAACGATCATTCTCAAAAAATCAGAAAAAAATTCATAACTCGAAAACTATGAAAAGTCGCGGAACATACATGGGGGTGATTCGGATACCCCTCGGTACGAGGGACCTAAATTTTATTTTTGGACGTCAATGTTCCGGCCACCCTGTATAGCAAAACGATGGGCAAGTTTGACATGATATAATTGGATTGGCAGCTGATGATGATAGTGATACTACCACAAGAACATCATCATCATCTGCCTAGCCTTTTCCCAACTATGTTGGGGTCGTCTTCCAGTCTAAAATGATGCACCTGAATACCAGTATTTTACATGGAGAGACTGCCTATCCACGCAAGACCAAATAGCATTTTAACAAAAAGCTTTTTTGCAACGTAGCAGATGAAGAGGACTCTAATTTTTCTTTGGCCGACAACAATCTTGTAGTTAGCAAGTGAATTTGTCTGTTTTGCATGTTAATGTGCTTTCGAAAGAATATAAAATTAACATTACTGGAAAGTTTTTTGCAGATAGTGTTCAAATGGGTCTAAAGTTTTAAATGATTCAATTTTAGATAAGGTGGATTCTGCTGTTAATATTAATATTCTAAAGTTGTCTACATACCGAACAATACTGACATATTATATGTCAGTATTGTCCGGTATGTAGACACGTTCATTTTCTTTTTTTCAACCATGTTGTTGTTAAAGACATGATGAGATTTTAGAGTACTGTCCTTTCTTTTTTGAGAGTTGTGACAATTGATTCAATGAAGACTACCGGGATGATTCGAGGCTCCTTTTAACAGCGCAAACAAAAATACCTGAAACATTTTAAGCCACTCAAGCAGCCCTTATCCGCCTAACCTTGTATTTTTAACGGCCCCCAAAGGACCCCATCTTGAACCCTTAAAATATTCAACCCCATCTGTTGTAAATACATTTTTAAAGGCGAATGTATCTGATCTGTCAAAGGAAAATGAATTTGAATACATTAATTTGTGATGAACTTTTGAGTGCCTGATTGAAATCTAAGATGGGTCATGAGAAATTAATCTTCTATCGGAATTTGAGGAAGTGTTTTAATAAATTAAGTTCACCTTCAGTAGCAGATTTTTTGGTACTCAAAGAGGAGCTCGTGGCTAAATAATAACAGCCGCTCTGGTCGATCTTCAGGTTAAGCCGCGCTTATCTGGGTTGTTCCGTGAATGGGTGAATCGCTCCATGTAAAATACTGGTATTCAGCTGCATCCAGTTAGACTGGAAGCCGACCCCAACATAGTCGGGAAAAGGCTAGGCAGATGATGATGATGTCATTGGCTAATTTTCATTACCTACTTTTACACAACGTGGTAAGACGTGAGTGTAAAATACTGTTAGACTTTTTGGGCCACTGACTACCTAACGACTGTCAAAGATCTACAAATGACACCCGGGACCAACGGCTTAACGTGCTTTCCGAGGCACGGAGGAAACTCGGTATGTAATGGGTGGTCACCCATCCATAGACCAACCTAGGCAAGCACGGCTTAACCTAAAGATCGATCCGAGCGGCTGTTTATTAGTGTGTATTAGTGTTTTGCACTTTAATGTTTTGAATTTTAATTAATTAAGTTAAGCTGAATTTTTAATTATCAATTCTATTTGTATTTATATTTCTAATTGTATTGTAATTTATTTTATTTTATTATTTTATTTGTTGACTAAATTGTAATGTTCTGTTTTTTTGTGTTTGTAGTGTGGTTGTATTGTGATGGCAATGGGTCCTAATTAGGTACCTGAATAAATGAATTATTATTAGCCAATGACATTCAAATAAATTTTCCAGAAGAAAAATAAGGTTCAGTAACCTCTAATAACATCAGAACCATCAAGATGATGATGATAGGGGATCGACAGAGACAAACACAACACACTTAAGATTTTATTACGCTTTAGAAGAACAATAATGATTGTGATCGCGACGCTTGGCACAGAGCCAGACTACAATTGAAAGTCAATGGACATACTGCTGCAAAGAACGACGTGCAAAAATGCCAACATGTTGACAGGTTAAAAAAAATATTTGCGTATGGTAAAACGTTTGTCGAACATTGTCGCAAGGTGACGTTTGTTTGTCTGTCCCTAAGTGACATTGTTCAGAAAATGATCATTTTCTTTCTTAGTTATAAAATAAAATAACAAAACGATACAAAATTAAAATTTTATGATACCAGAGGGCTAGTTCTTTCTTTGGCCAAAGAATTAGCACAGCCATTCAATGTGGCAATGCTACCAGTCTTCTGGGCACGTTCCCTGATGACAGCGATGCGGAGGAGTACTTTGACGCCTAAGTGTCCTATTGTCGTGGTTGTATAAATGTAGGTACTTACTCTTAGTCTAATTTTTTTGTTTTATTATTTAAAATCTTTTTGTAGTTTGTCTATAATGCACATAATAACTTTATTTTAAATTGAATTAACACTTAATTATAAGATTGGTAGAAGCTCTATTTCAGCTCGAAATAGAACCGTAAAACCGACACTATACTCTAAATTTAGTAGAAGACGGTACTCTGCCTACGCCTGTATGAAGATAAATAAGCATAACTTTAAGTTGTCTCTTTAGGTACCACTGTTGATTCACATTTTGCTATATTATGTTTAAGTCCCTTGTGATAGGGTGCGACCCTATTTTCATCGAACTGGCACAAAGTCAGTCTCCATGCACCAACCACTATGCCTGGTCTGGGAATCAAAGACAGAACCTCATGTTCAGCTTAGCGCTTGCTAACACTACACCAACGATCAAAAAAATAAACATTAAATCACGCCTGCATCACACAGTTATGTTAAAGTTGAATGTTATGTGTTTATGTTATTGAACAAACAATCATAAAAAAATCAAATCAAAATTAAATTAAAAATATATTTATATTAAATTATTATTATTATTTCCTTTATTTATTTTTACACATATTAAATACATTTTTAAATATTCTTATATAAAACAATTTAAAAAAAGATTTAAAAATATAAAAAATAGTGGTCCGCCGGTATCGGGAGCAGGGTCCAAGCTACTTTTATTATTATTTATTATTTTATAATTTTTATATTTAATTATTTTTTATTTTCATTTAATCAAACATTATTAAATTAAATAAAATAAAATACCTGTAAACCTTCTAGTTTATGAAATAACGGTTTTACCATAAAAGAGAAAAAAATAGGTTATAACTGATATCTTTTATGTCCGTATGTCATACGCAAATCTGTCGTAGAAGTCACTCATAAAGACGGATATCCCGACGTCTCCAATACTCCCTAGTATTGGATGGATATAACGAATTATCCGGCTGAAGCCCGTATATCCGGTCCAATTTCGAATATTTTTAGATGTCCGGAGGCTTTTACGCTGTTTTTATCTATAAGGGCTAAGCAGTGGGCTGCGGGACTGTTCGAAAGAGATACCGTGGCCCTGGAACACAAAGAACATGGATGGGTTTTAGTCAGTACAAGTCTGACACTCCCTTCCGCTCCGCCCAGAGTGGGGGGGGGGGGGGTCATTTGATGATTTCAAATCCGAAAAAAAAAAAAAAAAAAAAAAAAGGGCTAAGCAGTACCAATGATTGTTCAGAAATGCATGAAAATTCAATATCAATAACTCGGGTGTTTTTGATTCTATCTGTTGCAAAGGTGTAAAACATGATGTCATATGGTTTAAGGTGACAGAGTAGAGAGTTGGTTAAACAATAACAGCCGCAAAAGGGCGATCTTCGAGGTTAAGCAGTGCCGGCCGAGGTTAGTCCATGGATGGGTGACCAACATAACATATCGAGTACCCTCCATGCCTCGAAAAGCATGTTAAGTCGTTGGTTCCGGCTGTTTGTAGATCTTCGATAGTCGTTACGAATGTTCAGAATCCCGAAAGTCTGACAACCAGTCTTACCAAAGGGAGGTCAGACACGCAGTCGCTCCAAGTAAAATACTGGTATTCAGCTGCATCCGGTAAGACTGGAAGCCAATTCTACCTAGTAAAGGCTAGTCTGATGAAGAAGGGGTTAACCATAAATTTTTTTTCGCAGACAAAGTGCAATATCTACATATTGCACTTTGTCTTTTTGTCATTACGGTCCATAATCGTGTAATATTCGAGGTTAAAGATTCTGTCACAATGGGAACATCATGTTAATTGTCGCCGGTCAAGTGCACGTCGTACTCGCGCATGTAGGGTACAATCGTAATAGGGAGTCCCCTTTAATTTTTATTTATTTTGATTATTTTTTGATATAGCGACAATTCAAACAAACAAACAAACACATTCTGTGAAAATTTCAACTGTCTACCTACTACGGATCATGAGATACGACCCGCTGACAGACAGACGGACAGCGGAGGCTTAATAATAGGGTCCCGTTGGTTACCCTTTTGGGAACGGAACCCTAAAATTGACCCTCAATGAAAATACACAGTATAATCCCTTTCAGAGAATATTTTCATTTCTATTACTTCCATTATAGTGCCGACAGAGATCCTCTATAAGTAGGTTAAACGTCAGTCGCTACGTTTGACCGAGAGCTGACCTTTGAAACTCAATTACAGGGCAATACCTCTTTAGTAAAGGATATACAATCATGTAAGGTATACTATACGATACTATTATATAGTTTCCTGAGGTTATCGTATGAGGTCATCACCCAGGGCTGCGGGACTGTTCGAAAGAGATACCGTGGCCCTGGAACACAAAGGGCAAAGAAGGAACATGGATGGGTTTTAGTCAGTACAAGTCTGACACTCCCTTCCGCTCCACCCAGAGTTGGGGGGGAGGTAATTTGATGAATTACCATCCGAAAAAAAAAAAAAGAAAAAAAAGTAGGTCATCATATTTTATACAAGGTGTTCACGAAGCCGTCAACCAAGCATTCTGTAGATCAGGCTAAGTAACTATACGCAAAAATTATTACGGTAGGACTTAATGTAACGCACTCAAAACATTATGCTGATGGGTGGATTGAATAGTACGGGGGTCGTGGAAGTGTTTAAAGTAAAAATCTTACATTAAAAACATGTATTCAACAAAAGAACTTGTCAAAAAGTTAGACTCCCAATATCGGAGAAGAGGCGGATTGGGAGACGGAGAAGTTGGGTACGGCGTAGAACAAAAAAATGATCGCAATGACGGGGAGAACAAGTGCTTTTCAGCTTCGTTACACCCTTTAGATATGTCGTGATTTTTCTATGATTTATTTCGCTTTTTCAATAGACGCGCTATTAGGTACACCTCTGCCTAACCCTGTCTTGTATTACAGGCGTGATGTTATATTAATTCTCTTTTTTATAATGTTCACACTTCAAGCAGACCTTCCATCCATCATCTGCCTAGCCTTTTGCCAACTATGTTGGGGTCGGCTTCCAGTCTAACCGGATGCAGCCGTGTACTAGTATTTTACATGGAGCGACTGCCTATCTGACCTCCACAACCCAGTTAGTACTGGGTAATGCGATACTCCTTTATTAGACTGGTTGTCAGACTTTTTGGGTCACTAACGACCGTCAAAGCTCTACAAAAGACACCCGGGACCAACGGCTTAACGTGCTTTCCGAGGCACGAAGGAAACTCGGTATGTAATGTGTGGTCACCCATCCACAGACCAACCTAGGTAAGCACGACTTAACCTAAAGATTGACCCAAGCAGCTGTTATTATTTAGGCACGAAATCCTCGCAGACCTTCCATCCATTGCTCTATTATTTTACGATCCCCATTTTATTTGGGGCTGGTGCAGCATGTCCTCCTTACTCCTCATCTCAGTAGTCACCTTCTATCTAGCCATCTGTTCATCCCACAAAATAAAAATAAGTTTTTCTCCGTATACAAATACTAGTTTATTTAGGTATAGTCGACCTCGTAATTGTTCTATCAACCTATGGCCGTGTGTTCATAATCACCATCATCAACATTTCAACCGAAAGAGGTACGAACCACTGCGGGACATAGGCCTCCCCCAAGTGTCGCCACATTGGCCGGTCCCGTGCGTCTCGCATCCAGCGGATCTCCGCAACCTTCACCAGGTCATCAGTCCACCTTGTGGGAGGCCTTCCAACGGTACGTCTTCCGGTTTTTGGTCGCCATTCCAGAACTTTTCAGCTCCGTCGGCCATCCGTGTTCATAACACTGCGTTTTAATTTTCTTTGGAACTTTTATCTAATGCGGTCGAGCCACTATGAACCTTACAACACATACCCTCTTATTAGTATATCTCGCGTGCCTTAACATGTAGATCTACATATAAATGACCTCACACACATACACAACATACTATGTTTACAGAATGTTACTCGTAACAAGATACATCATAATCCAATAGAACGAAGCAGCTGTTCGTGCTTTCGCCGGAGATTTCATGAATTATTTAAGCGTTGTGTAAGCGACTGTGCGTAACACAGACAGATTACCATGTTTATGGACAATGACTAGTAAGCACTATGGCCGTGTATAGAAAGTTTTATATAAGTTAAGTTTCATAAGTAAAGCTCCATTAAAATTAACACGATGGGGTGTCTGAGGAGGAAACCAAAGAATTCGAAGACATGTGACATCTACCAACCCGCACTGGGCCCGCGTGGTGGATTATAGCCCATTCCCTCTCATAGAGAGGAGGCCGGTGTCCCAGCAGTGGGAACATTATAGGCTGATTATGCTTTATGCTATGTGTCTGAGGATGAACGACGCCGCCAAGGCCGGCCTAGAAACTGATGGCGAGATGATCTAGTCGCGCATCACGATTATTCACGAAGGGCGGTTCGAGATGGCGCAGGAAAAGAGTACCTGAAAGCACATGAGGGAGGGCTTTCACCAGCAAGGCTACAAAAAAAAAACGAATTAATTGCTATGAATAGTGTTTATACAGAAAGTGGGCAACGTCGCAAATAGCTGTCAAATATTTTACTGTTTTGATTAAGTTGGCAATATTACTGTATGGATATAAGAAAAATGGCTAACTAATGAACTAAGATATTGATTATGAAATGCAGTAATTAATATAGTAACACCGAATATTTAATTTTAGATGTAAAAAAAAGTATTTGGAAACTTTCCCAATGCCTTTTTTACACATCAAATCCAGTGTTTTAATTGCAATTCATTATTAATATTCTAGTTTACTAGTTAGCCATAATTTCTTATTTCCATACAGTAATATTGCCAAATTCATTAAAACAGGTAAATATTTGGTAGCTATTTGCGACGTTGCCAACTTTTTAGATGAACGCTCTGAATCGCTTGGTAATTTTGAAACTCAAAGGGTGTAAATAGACCCTTAACATATACCAAAGGCACTTGTTCTTCCCGTCTTTGTGATCATTTTTTTGTTCTAGACCATACCTGGGAACCTTCTAGTTACGGAGATATTGGGGGTCAAAGTTCCAACTTTTTCACAAGTTTTTTTTTTTAAATACGTGTTTTTAATGTAAGATTTTTGCTTTACACACCTCCGCGACCCCCGTACTATTCAATCCACCTGTCAGCACAATGCTTTGAGTGCTTTCCATTGAGTCTTACTGTAAAACGTGATTTTTCACCCCAGAAAAAAAAGTCGATTCCCAGCAATAATTTTTGCGTAAAGTTACTTATGTTGATGTACAGAATGCTTGGTTGACGGCTATGTGAAGGGTGTGTTTACACCCTGTATTGTCACCAAAAGTTTTTTCAGCCAATACGTCTATCATCAGATCTCTTCATTCCCTAGCTCCTTAGGGATGCGAAATTCTTTGACATGAAAATATTTCCTCAAAATCACATTATCCTTTAAGGGTACAACCGCATTCATATCTCTTTCGGGAGCAATGTCCCATGAAAACTGCCACCCTTGTACGTGATATGAAGATCTGAACCGAGATTTATTACATCACATTAATGTCATACATGTCAGATTTGCAATTTGAGGGTAGAAAAATAATCGTCAATTTTTATGTATGCGGATACATAAAAATCATCATCATCATCTGCCTAGCCTTTTCCCAACTATATTGGGGTCGGCTTCCAGTCTAACCGGATGCAGCTGAATACCAGTATTTTACATGGAGCGACTGCCTATCTGACCTCCACAACCCAATTAGTACTGGGTAATACGATACCCCTTGGTAAGACTGGTTGTCAGACACAAAAAAAACACACATAAAAATCAATTGAAGATTATTACATTTCATTTTAAATACAAGATCCTCGACAGCTTACTTTTTGATAAAGTATTTTTTGGGTTGACCAAACGTCCTGGCTTCGATTTCCAGGTCGGGCAACGTCTTATTGAGTTCTTCAATCAGTAGCAGCAAGGAGTACTGGATTTGTACCCTGTTAATTACAATAGTACCGCCCCTTTTTAAATGAGAGTTAAACATATCTGGCAAAATGAGGGTGTAAATTACAGCTGTGCCTCACCCTTCAGGGATTACAAGTTATTCCGCCGTATTGTCTTTCACCAATACATTGCTCTGTAAAATAATCTTGTTACTTTTTAGTTTGTAATTAGTTACAGAAACTGATTTAGTTGTAGTTTCAAATTATACATTGAGTTATTGATCATTAAAATCGTATTGGCTGCCAGCTAAAGTGTGATGTTATGTCATGTCTTCTACAATTCTGGGAATACTTAAAGGCTGCCATATAGCATGTCTAAGTATGAGTAGTCCGTATCATTATCATTCTCCCGCCCATATCCCAATTTATTCCGGGGCCCAGTATGTCTGTTTCTTCCATACTTCTCTATTACTCGCCACCTCCTTTCCTTCCGAAGACAATCTCTGCAGATGGGGGTTCATGGATGGCTCAGACCTCAAGTGCGTATGCGTCGTCTCCCCACAGACAATGGCCCACCTTCCATCTTGCACCGCATGCCCTATCACCTGCGCACTTGATGATCTGCTTACTGCATCAGTGAGTGGGGTTCGCGTGGCTGAGTTTTGGGCTAAACATAACATTTGAACTTTTTGCCGTCGACACGCTAACAAGAAGAGACTTCCTTTCTAGCCAGATCATCCTTCACAGAGTCCATCCATCGTTTCTTTGGTCTTCCTCTACTCTTATACCTATCCTCATTCATACTCAAAGCTTTCCTCACAAGATTTCCTCAGGAGTAGTCTGTAAGTACCCTATGCAATAGCCAAACTTATCATACACAACTGTAATCAAAGTCTTAGAAAGTTATTTTGATAACCTCTGGGATTGAAGTTTTGGGTTTCCGTAATGGGTTTCCTTGAAATAAGGATACAAATATCGGTTTGAATGTGATGCGGGTGCTCACAGGAGCTAACTAGTTTAGGAATTTAGTTATGTGTTGATTAAGTTATCAATGTGAAGGAAACTTTAGTTATGTAACGAGTTTATTCATTTTTGTACGTATACAGGGTGTAAACAGACCCTTCACGTAGCCGTCAACCAAGCATTCTGTACATCAAACTAAGTAACTTTACGCAAAAATTATTGCTGGGAATCGACTTTTTTTTGGTGAAAAATCACGTTTTACGGTAGGACTCGATGAAAAGCAGTCAAAGCATTGTGCTGATGGATGAATTGTATTAGTACGGGGGTCGTGGAGGTGTGTAAAAAAAAATCTTACATTAAAAACATGTATTTAAAAAAAAACTTGTGAAAAAGTTGGAAATTCGACCTCCAATATCTCCGTAACTAGAAGGTTCCCAGGTATGGTCTAGAACAAAAAAATGATCGCAAAGACGGGGAGAACAAGTGCCTTTCGGATATGTTAAGGGTCTATTTACACCCTTTATATTTGTGTATCTAATTACTTGTTGCCTCAATGGTATAGTGATCTCAAGTGCTACTGCTGGGCATGAGGTCCTGAGATCGATTCCCGGATTGGGCAAAGTTTAATTGGGTATTTACGCGGGCGCGCCACGTAGTGACCACGTTTTTGTGCGGACAGCCAGGTAACAGAACAAGCTTATAACTTTGTGATTTTTCATGATACACGTGTAGTGTAGTGTGAGATAAGTGTTTCAGGTTTCCCATATACGAAAACTAATCTATACTATAATATTATAAAGCTGAAGAGTTTGTTTGTTTGTTTGGTTGAACGCGCTAAACTCAGGAACTACTGCTTCAAATTGAAAAATTCTTTTAGTGCTAGATAGCCCATTTATCGAGGAAGGCTATAGGCTATATTATCACGCTAATAACTTCGGTGGGTGAGCAATATTGCATTATGTCCATATTCTTCAGCTCTTTGACAACGGTTTGACAACTGACAACTGTCATGGCATGCATTAGAAAAGAACAGCTATTTTAGACCATTTGTCACCGAAGTAAGTAGCCCGAAAGTGTCAGCGGCCGCCCTGTGAACAGTGGTTTGCAAGTTCGAGCCTCAGCTAATTTATTTTGTTTTTGTATTTATTTCGATTTTTTTAATGCTGTAAGCATGGTGCAAGTTCGATCCCCAGCCGCACTCACTTTCACTTTTTGTAAATAGGTATGTTGATTTTTTTTAAACCTTTAAGATTTCCAAATCATTACCAAGTAGTGTTATACATACTTTTAGTATTTTTTAACCATTCAAACGATGTTTCATTGTAATCGGTGCTCTCTATCAAAAGATAGTCTGAGTGTCTCCGGGTATTTTTTTGGTAAAACATAATGCGTGAGTAAATTATAAAACCCATGTGGTTAGATTCAGTGCACACATATTGTGCATAACTTAGAGAAGGTTTAAGTTTTCGTTTCATTGTAATCGGTGCTCTCACGGTGCTCTCTATCAAAAGATGTATGAATATAAAGTGTTCTAGAAGAACTTATCATAATTATATCTGTAACATGCAACGACATCTTTTGAACCAAAATGGTACTAATGAATTAAATATGCTCACAAGTTTTAAATCGACTGGCCAGTTTTTTTTTTTAAGTTACGATAGCAAAAGGTACTCTAGATTAAACTTAACTAGAGTATGACTTCTATCGAAGGTCTGACGAAGGAGACAAAAGGCAATTGCAAGTGGTCCTCAAGAGTTTACAGCATCTATATCGTGTTTGGGCTCACTTTATGCATCTTTATGAGAACTTTAGACCTAGCTGGAGTATGGCTGTCATCGACGGTCTAACGATGGAGACAGAAGGCAGTTGCAAGAGATCCTCAACAGTTTACAGCAGCTATATTGTTATTGGGCTCATTTCATGCACCTTGGTGAGAACTTCAGACATGCCTGGACTATGAGTGTCATCGACAGTCTAACGTTGGAGACGAACGGCAGTTGAAAGAGGTCCTCAACAGTTTACAGCTATATTGTTATGTGCTCATTTCGAACACCTTGATGAGAACTTTAGACCTAGCAGTAGAGTATGACTGTCATAGAAGGTTTGACGATGGAGACGGAAGGCAGTTGCAAGAGGTCCTCAACAGTTAACAGCATCTATATCGTGTTTGGGCTCATTTCATGCATATTGATGAGAACTTTAGACCTAGCTGGACTATGACTGTCATCGATGGTCTAACAAAGGAGACACAAGGCAGTTGCAATAGGTCCTCAACAGTTTACAGCAGCTATATTGTTATTGGGCTCATTTCAAACACCTCGATGAGAACTTTAGACCTAGCTGTGGAGTATGACTGTCATAGAAGGTCTGTCGATGGAGACGAAAGGCAGTCGCAAGAGGTCCTCTACATTATACTGCAGCTATATTGTTATTGGGCTCATTTCATGCACCTTGGTGAGAACTTTAGACCTGCCTGGAGTATGACTGTCATCGACAGTCTAACGATGAAGACGTGAGGCTGTCGAGGGAAGCCCTGATTTGAGAAAAACATAAGTAGAATGTTTTAGCGATTAATTCAATTATTTCCGAGAAGTAAAATAGTTACCTACTTGAATCTATGCTAATAATATAAAGCTCAAGAGTTTGTTTAACGGTTTGGTTGAACGCGCTAATTTCAGGAACTACTAGATAGCCTATTTATCGAGGAAGGCTATAGGTTAGATAACATCACGCTATAACTAATAGGAGCGGAGCATCAATGAAAAATGTTACACAAACGGGGAAAATATATTCCTTTTGAAAGCTACCGTTGCGTGCGCTGCGTAAACGGTTAAAGTTACGCAACAATCATGTATGACGGAAATGTTCCTCTTAAAAGTTCTAAAAAAATACGTGATAGCATTTATGTCTATATTTTAAGGTTGACTCGCATTATTTGCGAAGGTGTTTTTGTAAACATGGTATTTATTCTTAACCAAATAAGTACGTTATTCATCTCAACTATTTAATTTTGAACGAAATTGCTTTTACATCATTTGATTTCAACGAATATCTTAGGAGATATCACAGTTTTAAAATAACTCCACAGCGAATTAATTATCAGGTACCGCGCGCGCATTTTCATAATGTGGTATGATGGGTGTGATGTGTTAGAATTGTACTATAGGTGCCTACGACCCACTCTCTCTAACCCTCTCTCTCTCTTATGTGACGCAGACGAAGTTGCGCGGGTCTGCTAGTGTTTTATAATTTTGTTAATAACATTTTAATCATTTTGTTTTGTCTTTTGAGAGACAAATAAAAACGTTTTCTTTTTTTCTTTCTACGCACCTGACCTTTCTGAAGAAAACCACCCATATATGTATGACCTACATCTATATCTGTCAAAGTAATCTGCGGCGACGGCAGCATAACATATTGCTAGTGCCAAACCAATCACATTTTGTTCATCCCGTGTGAAGATTAGATTACGATTATTCGTAAATGTCAGATTCCACGAAGATTTTCTTATTTTGGGGCAAAAAGATTTTCGATGTGTATTTTTCTATTATCCCTTTATATTTTTCGGGCTTAGCTCAGTATCATCACACGATACCTCATGGTAAGACTGGTTGTCAGACTTTTGGGCCACTGTACCTATAATGATTGTCCTAGATGTACAAATGCCAGCCGGGTCCAAAGGAGAGGAAAAGGACGAACTTCATTTTTAAAGAAAGAAAGAAAAAAATAATTTATTTGCTGATAATGTAGGTATACATAATTATAAGTTGGTTGGTTGTTGTTGTTGTTTTTTTTTTTAACATTATGTTGAAGTTTTTAATACATATTTAAAAGCAAAATTACAATTATTATGACCACTCAAAATTATTTAATTTTATCATTGCCGTGGTAGAGCGGGCGAGCCATCGCCATCAACCGGGCACCACTCCAGGCTCCATGACTGCTACTTAGAAATACCTGATAAAAAACCCAATAACACTGCCTAACCTTGGTATCGAACTCAAGACCTCATCTTCAGAATTCACGCTTGCAACCACTGGACCAACAAAGCAGAAAATAAGACAAATCTTGTGATGACTCAAAAATATTTTATTCCACCATTGCGCACTAAAGCTTTTCACAAAATTAAAACTTAGCTTAAATATTATTGTAAAAACAAGTGCAATTAAATAGAGTGCAGTAGTTACTTCAACAGAACAGATAATAAAATAATTTAATCAAACAAAAAGCGAACAAGGTCAGACGTAAAAGCTAGTGCAGGCTGATATTAATTTTGCAAAGACATGTCGGGGACTATAAACCGACCGCTTTAATGAGTCCTCGCGAAGGTATCAATTTAAATGGAATATTCTGAAGGTTTATCACGTATTGGGTCAATTAGTATCGTAATACCTACGTTGATTTATTGTAAAGCAAATAACCTGTGGGATATTGTTAGGATTTCGTGGACGTTTAATGTGCCTTTGATGAGGCAAAGCGGAGGACTCATTAAAGCGGTCGGTCTATAGCAATAAAATTGAATTATTTTCTTCGGACTTCTTGAGTGTAAAGAATATCTTTATACACAAGAAGTCCGAAGAATTAACTTTTATTATTATTTGAATATTGAATTTGAGTTGAACAGCTCATGGGTAAATAACAACTATGCCTAGGTCGGATGAGTAAGATGAGTTACATATCGAGACTCCTGTTTGCCTCGGAAAGCACATGAAGCCGTTCGTCCCGGCTAACATTTGTAGATCTATGACAGTCGTTACTGGTAGTCAGTTGCGCGAAAGTCTAACAATCAGTCTCACTCGGGTATTGTATTACAAAATAACTCGGTTGTGGAGGTCAGATAGGCAGTCGCTTCATGCTTTATATTATGTTATGATTGTATGGTCGATTATTTATAACTAGAGACCGGATTATATGCAATTGCACATTTTAATACATTTGCATATGCACATTACGCATGTTTTTTGCAGATAATGCATTTTGTTTAAAATCAGCATAATTATCGTGCATTTTTGAGCATTAAAGATGCACGATAATTATGCTGGTTCCCCTTCAAAACGCGCAACGCAAAATAAGCGCTTTGACGTGGAGTTGCCGGCGCCCGTGATATAACACAATACGATACTCGGTGTTCAAGAAAAAATTATATCTCGTCAAAAATGTAGTAAATGCAATATAAAATTTTAATTTATTATGCATATTCGGGCACTTTTGTGGCGTATATCGAGCATTAATTGTGATGCATATTTTGTCACTTTTGTGTGTATCGAGCATTTCTGATGCATGCATATTTCAATGATTTTAAGTTGCATGTAATCCGGTCTCTTTTTACAACCTATAATTATTAAGACAGCTGATAAAATCCTCCCAAATAAATATGCAAATCCGAAACTCGAGTAAAGCCAGGCGTCAGTCTATAACGTAACAAAAAGCAAACAATACAGTGTTTCCTCAACGTAATCCATATTATTATGAAGACGGGAAGAATACAAGAGCATTTTGATTGCCTTTCAGCTGGGACAAACCTGATTAGCATAATACGGTGGTTGCTGAATAATTTTGTACAGATTATGGAGGTAAGGTGAAAAACAGGTGTTACCTTTTGTAGCACTAGTGGTATTGGCCGTTTGGTTGGTTTTATTTGATTTTATCGGTCTAAATGGGTTGGAAAACTTACTATTTACAGGCAAATGAGCCTGCATCAAAGATTTAAAAGACTAGTAGAGACTAAAGACTTAAATAACTTACTTTTTGACCCAAGGGCTGGCTTTTACATTAGCCAGAGACTAAGTGTTGCTATACAACGTGGCAACGCCGCCAGTCTCTTGGGCACATTACCAGCTGACAGCGTTCAGGAGGAGTTTTTTGATGCCCTTTTATAGTTTGTTGTTAGTTTACTTATTGAAGGTTATTTAATCGTTTTTAATTAATAATGTATATCGTTAGTTTACTCTTCTTAATTAATTCTTATAGAGCGGACATTGTGAACAGGCATCTTCTGGGCACGCTCGTCCCATCATAGACCTCATCTATCGCTTTCCATCAGGCGAGATCGATGTCAAGAGCAGGCCCACGTTGAAATAAAAAAAAAAAATTTTTTTTTTTTTTTATTTAATTTTGATCCCGAATATCTTCGATTTTGACACACTGACCAACCTTGCCAAGCTTAGTTTAACCTTCGTTTCATCCGAGCAGCTGTTATTACTTAACCTGGTGTCTATACTCAATTTAAAACAATTACTTATGCAACCATTTTTATACAATAGACAAGAATTTTAACGAAGAAAGAACCGTCAAAGAAAGCAAAGCTAAGAATAGGGATGTTTCCTGAAAAAATCTAATTAGTCCGTCAGATAGATTTCCAAAAAATATTGGACACGTATTTTTTCTTTTTTCACGAAAACTAAAAATGAAGACGATGCCTAGTGTGTCGAAAACTCGTGTGACGTCATACTTGTAAGTAAAGTGTACTGACTTTTTACCGAAAAGTGACGTCACAGGCCCCACTCATGATCTTTGATGCGTTTTATCTTCGTCAAATTTTATTGATTTGATAAAAAAAAAAATACGGATCCAATATCTTGCGATAATCTAACTGTCGGATTAAATAGAATCATATTTTTTTACACAGGAAATATCCCTAATCTATCATAAGTTATTACTTTTACTCAAGTAATAAAAAAAACAATATTTTTTAAAAATCGCAGGCGCATCTTCACAGCACGAAAAAAACAACCTCTTCGATAAACCGTCTGATTGTCTCTACAGACTTGCAACATAAGTATTCTTCTAAGTCCCTCAACGACGTCACAATTCCTCTTACAGACCGTACTGCAACCAATTTGCGAGCAAAAGTGAAAAAACCTACAGCGGATACTAAATCTTGTGGGGCAAAGACAAAGTGGATTTTAGTAAAGCATTGGACGGAAAATAGGATCGATTGTATTTTGTTGTTATATTGCAACGTTTGTTTGGTTATAAATCAGTGGCTTGTTACCGTTTTGAAAAGGTTTTTCATGTGAATTAGTAGAATAAGCTTGGTGGTAGCAATCAATACTTCTTCCATACATTCCTAACTTACATAACATAACATCACGCCTGTAATCCCCGAAGGGTTAGGCAGAGGTATACCTAATAGTACACCCACATTGCGTCAGTTATATTTAAGTCCCATGTAATAGGGGGCGAGCCTATTGCCATCAACCGGGCGCAAATCCAGACTTCGTGGCTGCTACTGAGAAATTCCTGATGGAAAAACCCTATAACACTTTGCCCGACCTGGGAATCGAACCCAAGACCTCATGCTCAGCAGTCGCGCTTATGACTAATAGACTTGTTAGTCATGTTAGGCAGTCACTTTTCAAACTTATCCGTACTAATATAACTGTCAATCTGTCTGTCTGTTACCTTTCCTCGCTTAGCGGCTGTACGAATTTGGATGAAACAAGGGTAGACCATGACCTGGTCATATAATATTTTGCAGTGGTATAATCCTATGGGACAAACTCCGATCTCCACTTTTGGGAAGTACCGAGGATTCAAGCTCCTCATTACACAGCATTTATCAGAAAACTGTGGTTATAATAGAAGGGAAGGAAAGACCACCAAACTGCAGAACTCCCTTAAAAAAACATAATATAACATCACGCCTGTAATCCCCGAAGGGTAAGGTAACAAATACACCCAAATTTCGCCATATAATAATAGGGGCCGAGCTTATAGCCATCAACCAGGCACAAATCCAGACTCCATGGCTTCCTGATGGTAAAAACCCAATAACACTTTTCCCGCCCCGAGAATTGAACCCAGGACCACTAGACCAACGAACCTGTCTCTCTCAAATTAATATTTCACAATTCACAGAAAATACATCAATATAATTGGCACAGTCCGCTCGTATGCTACGCCACTGTAAATCAATTACCGTCAACGATAAATGAATTATTGCGCCAATAACTCATACTGATGACATTTAAATTAAGATTAATTGTGACGATCAGATTTTAAGTTAATTACAGTAAATATTAGGCTAAACGACCAAACATAAGCATGGTTCCTAATTAATCTACTCTTGTGTATACGTATAATAAAATTATAACAAGCCGATGTCAGTACATTGAAGATATAGAAGAAAAAAAAATGGGGGGTAAATGGGGGGGGGGTATTAGAGCAACAGAAGCCCAAAACAACAGTTTTTAGAATTTTTGTCTGTCTGTCTTTCTGTCTGTATGTTTGTACGCGCATTACACAAAAACGACTGCATGAATTAGAACGCAGTTTTCACCGCTCTACTGCTAGATGCTTAACTTAAAATATAGACTACATTAGATATATTTTTGGACCTGATAGGTGGCGCGGCTGTGCGAAGCAAGGACGGACCGCTAGTTAAGGACACACTAACGGTCTTATTGACCGTTAGTGTGTCCTTAATTAATTGCATAGTTACAACGCTATGTCAATAGTGTGTTGGACAATAAAGCATTATATTACTGTGTCTACTATGTGAGGAAATCATATAAGTAATTAGTTGGTTAGGTCTACAGGATGTAAACAGACCCTTCACATAGCCGTCAACCAAGCATTCTGAACATCAAACTAAGTAACTTTACGCAAAAGTTATTGCTGGGAATCGAGTTTTTTTTTGGGATGAAAAATCACGTTTTAAGGTAGAACTCGATGGAAAGCACTCAAAGCATGGTGCTGATGGATGGATTGAATAGTACCTTGGAGGTGTGTAAAGTAAAAATCTTACATTAAAAACATGTATTTAAAAAAAAACTTGTGAAAAAGTTGGAAATTTGACCCCCAATATCTCCGTAACTAGAAGGTTCCCAGGTATGGTCTAGAACAAAAAAATGATTGCAAAGACGGGGAGAACAAGTGCCTTTCGGTTGTGTTAAGGGTCTATTTACACCCTTTATAATTGCGTGATCAAGAAACCTCATGCTTAAAGCACACACAATCTATGTTCCTAATTTTTATTAGAGGACATGTACATGTTTTTGTCATCATCATGATGATGATGATGACATGTTTTTGGCGGATAAATAAATAAGTATCTCGACTCTTTTCTTAAGTATTGGCTAATTACAGTTATGTATTGGAATAAGTCGAAAGATGGGGAGTGAGGGAGATGGCTGATAAATATAAAAATAAACATAATCATCTGCCTAGCCTTTTCCCAACTATATTAGGGTCCGCTTCCAGTCTAACCAGATGCAGCTGAATACCAGTATTTTACAAGGAGCGACTGCCTATCTGACCTCCACAACCCAGTTAGTACTGGGTAATACGTTACCCCTTGGTAAGACTGGTTGTTAGACTTTTTGGACCACTGACTACCTATAACGACTGTCAAAGATCTACAAATGACAGCCGGGACCAACGGCTTAACGTGCTTTCAGAGGCACGGAGGAAACTCGGTATGTAATGGGTGGTCACCCATCCACAGACCAACCTAGGCAAGCACGGCTTAACCTAAAGATCGACCCGAGCGGCTGTTATTATTTAGCCACGAGCTCCTCCTCGAATATAGAAATAAACAAGCGTTTACAATATTTTTCAGTAATGGGATGTTTTGCATATTCTCACTTTTGATTTTCATCGGTTGATTAAGCTCTCAGAGTTGAATTTTTTTTATAGATACTCAGCGTCGGTACCTATGAAAGATCATGAATTGAATCTAATTTGCTTTTGTTCATAAACTTCTTCTTAGGGTGTCGATGGTAATCTAAATTGATCTTATACTGTCACTTACGGGATATCTTCCGTGATTGTTCATTATTTTGAGCTCCCGATATTTCTGCGCTGTTGCAAGCGCAACCGTGAAAGCTTGAAACAGGATCTAAATTGATTCCCCACAGAAATTTACTATGAGATCGTTTAGTACTTAAGATGTACCAACAGGTTTTAGTTTAAATTAACAGGACGTCAGTTTATTAGTATATTATTTTGTAGATGATGTTAGGAATATACTAAGACTTCACGTCCCCATGTAATTTTCCCTCAAAATGCCAAAAGCATACGCACTGACGTGAGCGACGCCGCGGGTACAGCTGGTACTGAAATAAATAACTCAAAATTGATTCTTTCTGTTCTTCATAATACCTATTATTATAATCACAAAACACATTACTTAACCTATTCTTTGTGTTCGGTAACCGGACGTCCGGTGGTTTCACACAATAACTAATTAATATTCATGGTCTGACCCTCGTGGTTATACCGTTGGGTACCTGTTGTTAGTACAATGATACGTGTTTTTATTGATGTAGGTAAAGCATTAGGTAAGGTACGTTTGAAACGACTGGACCGGACTTTTTAGCTGGTATGATAATGATAGAGTTCTGTTTCTTATAAATTATTAATAAAAAATCCATTTCAAATGTTTCAGCAAATCTAACAAACACGCCCATAACATAGACAGACACAAAAAGTGATTTGTATACAATACTAGCCACCCGCCCTTTGCACGGGTGCAATATATATGTCACCGTAAAATAACAAGAACAGCCAATTTATAAATTTCCTAGAAAATTTATAAATTGGCGGTTCTTGTTATTTTCCGGTGATATATACATATAAACCTTCCTCTTGTATACATATAAACCTTCCTCTTGAATCACTCTATCTATTAAAAAAAACCGCATCAAAATCCGTTACGTAGTTTTAAAGATTTAAGCATACATAGGGACAGACAGACAGCGGGAAGCAACTTTGTTTTATATTATGTAGTGATGTTAAAAAAACCCTATCCCATCTGAAAGGGGGATATAGGTATACCAATGAAATTACCAAATAAAATACGAAACACAAAATATTAATGAATTTTAAAAAGCATGATTTTTATGCCCAAATAATAAATGCCATTTCGCTAAAATCGAACAAACTTATAAAACGTGACAACACCATCTTCGGGATTAGTATGTTCGATCGTCAATTGTTTGTTTATGATATCACTACCCGAGAAGTGACAATGGAGTGCCGCCGCTCGCGCCCCAGTGTTGCCATGCGAGGTTCCTCATTTTAGAACAAATATGTAATATTTTGGGGTTCAGAAAATTTGAAAGGAAGTCGTTTGTCTTGGTATAGACATGTAATGAGGAGGGATGAAACGCTTGTGACTAAATGAGTAAAGGAAATTAATGTTGATGGATGGAGAGGGAGAGGAAGGCCAATGAAAAGATGGATAGATTGTGTGAAGACTGATATATTATGAAAGGCAAAGGAGCAAATGATGCCGTGACGTCTGACAGGGGAGAATGGAAGAAGAAAACGGGTTGCGCCGACCCCAAGTAGAATGGGACAAGGGCAGTAAGATGATGTAATGTTTTGGGATATTTATTTACTTTTTATTCAAAATGGATTACATAAAATTGAATAGAATTTACATAAAATATTATTAGGTATTAGGGTTAATACCTAATAATACCGTCACGGATCGGACAAGGTTTTTTAAACATATTGTGTACAAATCTCTTTTTGTGCTTGTCTTTAGATTTTCTGAAACAAAGAGTAACTGTAGTAGTAATAGTATATCCTTTTCTGCAAATCTCACAGTCAAAATTTGGTTTGCTGCAAGAAAACCCAATTCTGGGTTAAGCTCGCCATTGTACATAAGCTATTGCATTTGTATGTTTATTTGTTTTTTGTGTGCAATCTATACTAATATTATAAAGAGGTAAAATTTGTTTGTATGTAGGGGGTAATCTCCGGAAGTAATGAACCAATTTTAAAAATTGTTTCACTGGTAGAAAGCTACATTATTCGTGAGTGCCATAGGCTATAAATTATAAAGATATCATGCATATTAGCTGAGCTATCACTATTTTCGCGCACGAAGTTGCGGGCGACCTGCTAGTAAAGAATAAGAATAAGAATAAATACACAATGGATTTTGTAATGTCACAATCGTCTGGAGCATTTATATCTTTAATCTTATTCTGTGTCATATCAACCCTTGACCTGTGTCAAGCAGGGGTGGGCCGTTTGCAGAATATAAGCCCGGAGTTTGGTATTGAATTTAATATGCTCAATAAAAAGCAATTCAGCTAAGGTACTCTCCAACTGCCTCGTTGGTCAAGCGCGACTACTGAGCATGAGGTCCTGGGTTCGATTCCCAGGTCGGGCAAAGTGTTATTGAGTTTTTCCTTGAGGATTTTCTAAGTAGCAGCCACGGAGTCTGGATATGCGCCCGGTTGATGGCAATAGGCTCGGCCCCTATTACATGGGACTTAAACATAACTGGCAAAATGTGGGTGTACTATTAGGTACAGCTTTGCCTAACCCTTCGGGGATTACAGGCGCGATGTGATGTTATGTAATGTAATTAAAACCGCTTTCAAAAACATAACAATTACATAGGAAGAAAACTTCTACCTACCCTGTCTGGGAAAAGGTCACATGTTACATCGTGCTTTAAAAATCTATCTATATATAAAATGGTAAACTGACTGACTGACTGGGTGATATATCAACACACAGCCCAAACCGCTGGTCCTAGAGACATGAAATTTGGAGGGTGTGTTCTTTGTGAAGAGTAAGTATCCACTAAGAAAGGATTTTTGGGAATTCCACCCCTAAAGGGGTAAAATAGGGGATGGAAGTTTATATGAAAGTCCGTCAGTTTTGAAGTTAGGATATTCAAATTTTGTGTTTAGGCTGACGATTGATAATTAATTTATACGAGTCTTAACGTTTTTGATAATTCTACCTTCGAAGAATTAAACAGGGGATGAAGGTAAGTAACTGTGTTTGTTCGGGTGGGTTATTTTTCGACATCCACGCGGGCGTAGCCGCTGGCAAAAGCTAGTATAATATAAACCTTATTATATTTTTTATTTTTAACTTATATACATTTACTTAATAGCCGCTGTTTTATACAAACTGCGTCCGTTTCCTTGACCTTTCTGATAACGGAGATTTATAACCCCCTGTATGCACTTACCGGCTATTCTAAATTCATGGTTATGTGTTTCTTAGAACCATAGACTTAAGGCTCATTATCCTTTGAGCAGTATAATAGCTTGTTGAATGCAGTTATTTGGGGCAATAACGAAACTACATGTAACTGTAATTAGTGTTTCGTTAATGCAATTTTAAAATTTTGTTAGCTTTTAGGAGTTCGTGGCTAAATAATAACAGCCGCTCGGGTCGATTTTCGGGTTAAGCCGTGCTTGCCTAGGTTGGTCCGTGAATGGGTGACCGCCCATTACATACCGAGTTTCCTCCGTGCCTCGAAAAGCACGTTAAGTCGTTGATCCCGGTTGTCATTTGTAGATCTGTGGTCTTAAATATGACAACCAGTCTTACCTAGGGGTATCGTAGTACTGGATAGTGGAGGTCAGATAGGCCATTGCGCTATGTAAAATACTGGTATTCAGCTGCATTCCGCTACACTAAAAAGCGACCCCATCATAGTTAGGAAAAAACTAGGCAGATGATGATTCTTTTTTAGGCTTGCGCAGAGGTGTACAAAGAGGGCAAGTCTATTTTCATGAATCGGGCACAAGTCTAGACCCCATGGTGCTACTGAGAGCTATTAATGGAAAAAATGGATGATTGCATTACTCTGTGTAAATGAATCACTCTGTGTAAATGAATCTGAGTAATGAACGAAACGAGCTGTTGAACAAACTCTGGAATTTTATTTTTCGTTCGGTTTTCGTTAACCATTTCTGATCAAAGACACTTTTATTTTGACTCACAACAACAGCACGAATGTGAGTCTACGAGATGGTTACGCCGTAGCACCGTGCTACGCGTAGCTATGCAGTAATGCTACGCGAAAACTGTTTTAACACCAATTAATCATCATCTTCAGACTACAGCAGGCCACTGGTCGACATCATCATCACCAGCCTATAGCAGTCCACTGCTGGATATAGGCCTCCTCAATCGCACGCCATTCAACTCGATTTTCAGCGACTCTCATCCAGTTGCTACCAGCCACCCTGCGAAGATCGTCACTCCACCGAGCCTGAGGGCGTCCCACCTTACGTTTGCCGATTCGCGGTCTCCACTCAAGAACACGTCTACCCCAACGGTCATCGGTTCTACGGCTAATATGACCGGCCCATTGCCACTTCAGCTTGCTTATTCTGTGAGCTATGTCGACAACTCTGGTTTTCTGTCGGATCACATCGTTTCGGATGCGATCCCTCAGAGAGACTCCAAGCATAGCCCTTTCCATAGCTCGCTGAGCGACCTTAAATTTATGGACCAGTCGTACTGTGAGTGTCCACGTTTCGGCTCCGTAAGTCATAACAGGCAGGACGCACTGGTTGAAGACCTTAGTCTTTAGGCTCTGTGGAATACGCGACGAGAAGACCCGGCGAAGCTTCCCAAATGCTGCCCAGCCCAGCTGGATTCTTCTGTTAACCTCCCTCTCAAAGTTGTTCTTACCAAACTGCAGAGTTTGCCCGAGGTAAACATATTCTCGAACAACCTCGAGAGGACCGCCATTGACAACAACAGGTCCTGGGGTGACGTGTTCGTTGAACATAACCTGGGTTTTGTCCAAGTTCATCCTGAGACCAATGCGTATTGAAGAATCAACTAGGCCATCCAGCATATGCTGCAAGTCGTGCAGCGATTCAGCCAGTATGACGATGTCATCTGCAAATCTCAAGTGTGAGATGTACTCGTCGTTGATGTTTATGCCACATCCTTCCCATTTTAGCGTCTTGAACACATCCTCCAGTGCGTTGGTGAACAACAAACAACAACAACAACTGGTCGACATAGGCCTCTTCAATCGCACGCCACTTAGCTCGATTCTCTCTCTCTCGGCAATTCTCATTCAGTTGCTACCAGCCAACCTGCGAAGATCGCCGCTCCGAAGATCGTCACACAAGTAATATCTATTAATTAATCTGATATCATAATTGTATGGGCATTGGTTTTATATTGATTGACCCTTAAACAGCGAATGTGACGTCATCCAGGAAAACCAATTGACCTCGCCTGTATCTGGCAGACAACGCACAGGTAAATCGCTGGATCAATTTTGCAGAAGATTTCCTTCTGTAACGGGGGTTAGCAGCTTATTATTATTATAAGCCTATATTGTCCCACTACAGGACAAGAACTTCCTTCCATCCTTCCACATTTCGCGATCTAGTCCGATTGTAGGTCAATCCTTTGAGAAAGAGTCCAGCTCGTCCAGCTCATCCCGCCATCTCCTTCTGGACCTGCCGCGTTATCGTTTCTAGCTATTTAAATCCACTGAGTGGTTATTTTTGACCATTGCTCCTCAAACATGCAGCAGAGGTGAGCAGCTTAAAAAGTATTTTTGAAAATTCATCCATTCATCATCATCTAGCTTTTTCCCAACTATATTGGGGTCGGCTTCCAGTCTAACCGGATGCAGAAAAATGATGAAAAATCATCCATTATAGAGGTTAAATAAACGGTGAAAGTTTGTATAGTCGGTTGTTATTTAAACTTATACTGTCACTTACGGGATATCTTCCGTGATTGTTCATTATTTTGAGCTACCGATATTTTTTTTTTTTTTTTCTTTTTTGTTTAGTTGTAAACCGTGACAGCTTAAAACAGTGGTTGTTATTTACACTGATGAGAATTCTCATCACAGAAATCACATCATAACCTCAAAAACAAAAAAAGGACTGAATAAAATCTAGAAACATCTGTCAGAACAATACGGTGTCCCTCTAAACTCTCACGTTGTAACAGCATTTAAACTGTGACTGCACTCTAAAATTTTATACTTTTTGAAACACGTTCCGCGCACGTGACGCCCGGAAACAGAATAGTATATCAGTGCTGAACTCTGTAACTGAAAAGAAATAATAGCAGAAGTTGAAATAGGAAAAAAATAAGAGATTATTTATTTATTTGACACTTCAAGTACAGAGGCAGACTTAATGCCATAGGCAATTTCTACCAGTCAACCTTTAGGTGATACAGAGACAAAAAGTGGTAGGCGAATATCTGAAAATAACTTTAATTTAATACTAAGATGAACTACAAGGATATATCAAAATACTATAAATATATTTCAAAATATAAAGGGTGTAACAAGACCCTTGACAAAGCCGAAAGGCACTTGTTCTTCCCGTCATTGCGATCATTTTTTAGTTCTAGATTATAATCGCAACTAGAAGGTTCCCAGTTATGCCTGGGAACCTTCTAGTGGCTTAGATCTTCGGGATTTTAAACTTTCGGGCAAATGAACTTTCGGGATTTAAAACTTTCGATCAAACAATCATTCGGCGTTTAATTTTTCGGGATTTCGTCCATAGGTATTTTAAAATACGGTGTTTTAAATTTCGCTATTGTAATACTTACCCTTTTTGTTCTAATCTTAAGTCTAAGATACTTAGGACTGTGTTCAGTTATTCAGGAATTGATGACTTACCTGGAAAAAAAAGAAAAGATTCGTTTTAAGACAATCTTATATGGTATAGATGGAATAATTGAAAAATATTTTATGCAAAAATAGTTCTTATTTACGCTACTTCGCGCGATTTTGCTTAGCCTCGGCTTTCTACATGGTCCTTCCATAAGTATACAGGATAATTGAGAATCACCCATTTCAAAGAACGCACCCTGTAAAAGTCAAACTAATGTATCCAAGACTTTGTAATGCCTACTTCGATTTTAAAAGTGCAGAGTTTTTTGCAAATAGAGATCAGAATCTATGCTTTTTAATAGGCAACTATAGTCCATTCACAGTTATTATGCCTAGTGGCTCGACTGTAACTTCACCTTATCATCATCATCATCATCATCATCATTTCAGCCGAAAGACGTCCACTGCTGGACATAGGCCTCCCCCAAGTGTCGCCACATTGACCGGTCCCGATCCGGTCTTCATCTTATATTTTTTGACAATTCAAAAGTGCCTGTAACTGGTCTATTTGAATTAAATGCTTTGAGTTTGAGTTTCAGCTTGTAAACTTTACTGGAAAACACAACATTATGAAGTGAACCTTTTGCCCTACACTTTGTGGTAACAAAAGGTAACTTTTACTCGATGTTAATGGTTGCCTAGGTAACCTAGTGTGGAAAGTTATAGTCGTTAGTGACTTTAACGATTAATGACGGTTTAATCTGTTTTCTAACCGGCAAATTGTTTGCGTATAATGTTAGCTATTATAGTTTGAACGAAAAATAGACGTTCCGTTTAGAAGTTTAATTGAATGCCTTTATTATGCTAGAACTAGGCCATTTTCGCTCGTACCATTTATTTTTAGGAGCCTTTTGCATATTAAACCATGGTCTTGTTGAGTTTTAAACAATTATTTAAATGTGAAATGGAGCGAATATGTGGCATTTTCAGTCCAATAAGCGTTTCTAAACTACAATAATCGTTTCTTTGTTATTCGAATAGATTTTTATGAGCAGCTGACATACCGTTTTCGTAAATAGTTCAATAAGATGAACTATGAATAATTTTCCTCGAAATTCTAAAAAAAAATACGAGAAAGGATTTTTATAATTAAATTGATCCATTATTAAATGTTGGTCATTTTGAGGGTTCTCCTCTCAATTCGGTGGTAAATGTACATAAACATATCAAAACATCACGCCTGTAAGCCGTGAAGGGTTAGGCGAACAACAAATCTGGACTCCGGCTTTGAAAAACTTTGACACAAGTCTGTAACTACAATATAAGTTTTTTTTTTGTTTCAACTATCGTAAATATATTTTGTTAATAAATAGTCATGAAATGTATTTGTGATAGTTGAAAATACAACAATATTAACAAAACAATTCAAACAATATTTATTAACTTTACCGAAAATTCAATATCCATCGTAAACCTAATTGAATTCCATCTGTCGCAAATTTATTGATATTTAGATAGAATCTCTGACAAAGACAACTTTGACATCAATTAATAATACTAATAAGACAAATAAATCAATTTATTTTAGATTTGACATTATACAAATAATTTTCCAAATTTTATCATATCGAAATAATAGCTCAAGTGACGGATCAGACTAGTACGACATGTCTCTCGAAATCTACTAACAATGCGACATATTTGTCAAAAAGTGACTAAGTCGTCACATTTTTCACGACAAGTGCTCCTTATTTAATCAGAAAACTATGAAAAAACCTTAGTAAATTGTCAGATCGTCGCCTATTACATGTCGTCTCTCGGTTTTTTATTAAGTAGGCACCAGATTGGGTTTTATTGACGGAAATTATTATTAGGTCCAAGGTTCGATTCCCAGGTCGGGCAAAAAGCTATTGGGTTTTTTCACCAAGAATTTCTGAGTAGCAAGCATGGAGTCTGAATTAGTGCCGGATTCATGACAATAGGCTCGCCCCCTATTACATGGGACTTAAACATAACTGGCGAAATGTGTTTGTACTATGGTACTCCTCTGCCTAGCTCTTTTGGGAAATACAGGCTTGATGTTATGATAGCTTTTGCCCGCGGCTTCGCCCTCGTGGATGTCGAAAAATATCTGACGGGAACGTACCGAACAAACATAGTTACTTACCTTCATCCCCCTTTTTAACCCTTCGGAGATAGAATTATCTAAAAAGCTGATACACGTATAAATTAATTTTCAATCGTCAGCTTAAACACAAAATTTGAAGATCCTAACTTCAAAACTGACGGATTTTCATACAAACTTCCATCCCCTATTTTACCCCCTTAGAGGTGGAATTCCCAAAAATCCTTTCTTAGTGTATATTTACTCTTCACAAAGAACACAACCTCCAAATTTCATGTCTCTAGGACCAGCAGTTTGGGCTGTGTGTTGAATATCACCCAGTCAGTCAGTCAGTTTACCATTTTATAAATATAGATGTGAATTTTGTATTTTTTCTATATCACTATTCTACGCGATTCAAAGGTCATACTAACCTTTCGTCAGGTGGGCTAGCTACCTTCTCAAAGCAATTAACTTTAACAAAACTAAACTACGTAATGAAAACAATTAACCACTTCGTAAAAACCCCCACCTAGTCTCTTAGTCGCACCAGAGACGCTATTTGTCTCCACGAATATTAATGTAGAATTTATATTCTAGTAAAATAAAGGGTGACCCAAAAAAAGACGCCCAAAAAAAATCATCTTTTAACCCGTCTGCCTTCAAAGCAAGAGTGAACACGAACAGGCATCTTCTAAGCACGCTCGTTCCATCATAGACCTCATCCATCGCTTTCCATCAGGCGTGATCGAGGACAAGAGCGGACCCATTAAAAAAAAACTAAGCTACATCTAATAGCTTCCAAAAAATCTGCAAAAACCATCCGGCCCCCATACTATAATCGCTGAACATGTGGTGTTTCGGTAAGCCCTTTTAAAAAGATTCCTAAAATATCACTTAGGGCGTATATTTTTGCCACCCTGTACAAACCTTCAACTTGATAAAACACCTCAATTTGTTTCCACAATTACAAAAAAAAACACGAATAAAAAACTCAAGACAACATCCATTGTCCTTTTGGTTTATTAAACAAAAGAGGCTCAAGGTTTACAACCAGCAATGAATGCGAAAGGGGGAAGTTTCGTCATTAAATAGAGAACTTCTAAGCAAGACAGTATAATTACGGTCTAAAGAAGAATTCGATTAGCGCATTGTGGAGGGGCGAGAGGGGAGGGGTCGTATGTCACTGGGTCAAGGGTCATGCCTCTCGTTCTACAGTTTTATTATAAGTACACTAGCTGTGCCCCGCGGTTTCACCCGCCGCTTCTGACTTGTTTTATTTTTGCCAGGCTCCTATTGGTCGTAGCGTGATGTTATATAGCCTATAGCCTTCCTCGATAAATTGACTATCCAACACTAAAAGAATATTTCAATTCGAATCAGTAGTTCCTGAGCTTAGCGCGTTCAACCAAACAAACAAACTCTTCAGCTTCATAATCTATACTAATATTATAAAGCTGAAGAGTTTGTTTGTTTGGTTGAACGCGCTAAACTCAGGACCTACTGCTTCAAATTGAAAAATTCTTTTAGTGCTAGATAGCCCATTTATCGAGGAAGGCTATAGGCTATATTATCACGCTAATAACTTAGATGGGTGAGCAATATTGCATTATGTCCATATTCTTCAGCTCTTTGACAACGGTTTGACAACTGACAACTGTCATGGCATGCATTAGAAAAGAACAGCTATTTTAGACCATTTGTCACCGAAGTAAGTAGCCCGAAGGTGTCAGCGGCCGCCCTGTGAACAGTGGTTTGCAAGTTCGAGCCTCAGCTAATTTATTTTGTATTTATTTCGATTTTTTTAATGCTGTTAGCACAGTGCAAGTTCGATCCCCAGCCGCACTCACTTTTACTTTTTGTAAATAGGTATGTTGATTTTTTTTAAACCTTTAAGATTTCCAAATCATTACCAAATAGTGTTATACATACTTTGAGTTTTTTTTAACCATTCAAACGATGTTTCATTGTAATCGGTGCTCTCTATCAAAAGATAGTCTGAGTGTCTCCGGGTATTTTTTTGGTAAAACATCATGCGTGTGTAAATTATAAAACCCATGTGGTTAGATTCAATGCACACATATTGTGCATAACTTAGAGAAGGTTTCAGGTTTCGTTTCATTGTAATCGGTGCTCTCACAGTGCTCTCTATCAAAAGATGTATGAATTTAAAGTGTTCAAGAAGAACTTATCATAATTATATATGTAACATGCAACGACATCTTTTGAACCAAAATGGTACTAATAAATAAAATGTGCTCACAAGTTAACTTTGAAATCGACTGGCCAGTTTTTTTTTTAAGTTATGATAGCAAAAGGTACTCTAGATTAAACTTAACTAGAGTATGACTTCTATCGAAGGTCTGACGAAGGAGACAAAAGGCAATTGCAAGTGGTCCTCAAGAGTTTAAAGCATCTATATCGTGTTTGGGCTCACTTTATGCATCTTGATGAGAACTTTAGACCTAGCTGGAGTATGGCTGTCATCGACGGTCTAACGATGGAGACAGAAGGCAGTTGCAAGAGGTCCTCAACAGTTTACAGCAGCTACATTGTTATTGGGCTCATTTCAAACACCTTGATGAGAGCTTTAGACCTAGCTGTGGAGTTTGACTGTCATAGAAGGTCTGACGATGGAGACGGAAGGCAGTCGCAAGAGGTCCTCAACAGTTAACAGCATCTATATCGTGTTTGGGCTCATTTCATGCATGTTGATGAGAACTTTAGACCTAGCTAGACTATGACTGTTATCGATGGTCTAACGATGGAGACGCAAGGCAGTTCTAAGAGGTCCTCAACAGTTTACAGCAGCTATATTATTATTGGGCTCATTTCAAACACCTCGATGAGAACTTTAGACCTAGCTGTGGAGTATGACTGTCATAGAAGGTCTGTTGATGGACACAAAAGGCAGTCGCAAGAGATCCTCAACATTATACAGCAGCTATATTGTTATTGGGCTCATTTCATGCACTTTGGTGAGAACTTTAGACCTGCCTGGAGTATGACTGTCATCGACAGTCTAACGATGAAAACGTGAGGCTGTCGAGGGAAGCCCTTATTTGAGAAAAACATAAGTAGAATGTTTTACCTACTCGAATCTATACTAATAATATAAAGCTCAAGAGTTTGTTTGTTGGTTTGGTTGAACGCGCTAATTTCAGGAACTACTGGATAGCCTATTTATCGAGGAAGGCTATAGGTTATATAACATCACGCTATAACTAATAGGAGCGGAGCATCAATGAAAAATGTTGCACAAACGGGGAAAATATATGCCTTTTGAAAGCTACAGTTGCGTGCGCTGCGTAAACGGTTAAAGTTACGCAACAATCATGTATGACGGAAATGTTTCTTTTAAAAGTTCTAAAAAAATACGTGATAGCATATGTCTAACTTTTAAGGTTGACTCGCATTATTTGCGAAGGTGTTTTTGTGAACATGGTATTTATCCTTATCCAAATAAATACGTTATTCAATCAATCGTTATCAAGTATTTAATTTTGAACCAAATTGCTCTTACATCATTTGATTTCAATGATTAAATATCTTAGAAGATATCACAGTTTTAAAATAACTCCACAGCGAATTAATTATCAGGTACCGCGCGCGCATTTTCATAATGTGGAATGATGGGTGTGATGTGCTAGAATTGTACTATAGGTGCCTACGACCCACTCTCTCTAACCCTCTCTCTCTCTTATGTGACGCAGACGAAGTTGCGCGGGTCTGCTAGTATTAGTATAAATTCCTGGCTGCAGCGGGTATTGAAAGGGTTAAGTGGTACGAATTACAGACAAATACAGCCGCTCGGATCGATCTTTAGGTTAAGCTGTGCTTGCCTAGGTTGGTCAGTGGATGGGTGACCACCCATTTCATATTGAGTTTCTTCCGTGCCTTAAGCCCTTGGTCCCGGCTGTCATTTGTGGATCCTTGACAGTCGTTACAGGTAGTCACTGGCCCAAAAAGTCTATCAACCAGTCTTACCAACGGGTATCGTATTACCTAGTACTAACTGGGTTGTGGAGGTCAGATAGGCAGTCGCTCCATGTAAAATATTGGTATTCAGCTGCATCCGGTTAAGACTGGAAGCCGACCCTAACATAGTTGGGAAAAGGCTAGGCAGATGATGAAAATGAAGTGGTACGAATTAGACTGGATTCTATTGTAGTGTTGATATTCTAACAAGAGTTTGTAAAGTATTCTGATTTAGAAGAGTGTCCATGGAGTTTCTTGCCCGTTCTTCTCCATAGAGATCTACGTTAGGGAATGGGCAACTACAGTACTTTCACAGTTTTTATGCCTTGTGACTGGGACTGTAGCTATTGTTGTCTTTGTTTCGACAATTCAAAAGTGCCTGTAACTGGCCTATTTGAAATAAATGCTTTGATTTTGATTTTGATTTTGAACAGGTGCAGTTTTCGAGTTATTTTTTTTTTGTAATCATAACTTAAAATACCTAAATATTAAAGCGGTACTTTAAAATTTAAAGGATTATCCAAATTATGATTAAATTTTAAAGGCCCATTGAGTCTCGTTGCTGGATTTCAAGAATACAAAGAAGAATGGTCAAGAAACCGAATAGTCATTCTGATATTTAAAATTATAGTTGAAACTATGGAATCAAAATGAAGTATTAACTATCTTGGTAATCTGCCTATTAATATGAAATACTCCTGAAATACAAAACAGATCAAACACACCATGTCTAAAAATTACGTTCGGCTGCAGTCGAGAATGCAAAAGAAACCGATATAATTTGCTTAAAGACTTTAATTAATATAATTATTACAATTAAATCGGTAAAACTAGGATACGCGACAATTGTTCGCTGTGAGAAACAAGAGTGGTCCATCAATACAATAGATCAATAAAAATCACTGCTATCGCACAATCTTCAATCCCACGCCATCGGATTGCAGAGAAGGTGAATCGCACGGTGCAGACGGGCGCGATGTGGTATGTCATTCTCAATACGGTAGGTATTAGTAATTGTCTTAAGATTTTAGGGTTCCTCAAGTACGACATAACATATATGAAAACAAACCAAATATAAAAAAAAAACATTACGCCACCAATTCCCTATCACTTCTGTAATACAACCCCAAGCTCAAAGGGTAACCCATATATATTTGTTAACACAAATTGCCTAAAATTACCAATCATTAAACATAGCTCTAGGGCAACGATTAACAACAATTTGTTCTACTAATTAACGTTTATTGGCTTATTGTGAGGCCAAAAGTAAAACGAAAAGGTCGTTCAGTTCGAAAGTTGATTTATGATAGAACAGAAATTACTAGCGGTCATAAACGCATTTACTGTGAGATTTATTTCATCACCACTGCTCTCAAAGCGGTGAAGTAAAACATTTTGAGGAAACGGCATGTCTTAAAACCAAACATTCAAAAACGTGACATCTGCCAACCCGCACTGGGCCCGCGTGATGCATTATAGCCCATTTCATGGAGAGGAGGCCTTTGTCCCAGCAGAGGGGCTGATTATGCTATGCCTATGCTTACTGGCACACGGTCACGGCCACTGGCGATGGAACTTGTGACTCGATTTGCGTCAAGCTATACCTACTCTCGTCACTTGTTTCTTTCGAATGAGTACTCACAAAGTGACGTCACAAATCGCGGCGCACTGACTCGTGACGATAACTTGGTGACGGTTTTATCAGCCACACACGTTACTCTCGTGTAGATGGTTAAATGACGATGGTTTAATGTTAATGACTCCGTTTTATGAATTGCAAGTCTTAAGTTCGAACCCAGGTACGTTACTTTATGTTATTGATTTCATCGCCACTGCTCAAAAAACGGTGAAAGATACCTTTTTTTTTTTTTTTTTTTTTTTTTTTTTTGTCGTGGTAAAATCATCAAATGAGTCCTCCCACCCAGGGCAGAGTGGGAGGGACTGTCAGACTTGTACTGACTAAAATCCACGGTGTCCTTCAGTAGCCCTTTATGTTCCAGGGTCACGGTAATTCTATGAGTCCCGCGACCGTGAAAGATACCTTCGAGAGGAAATGGGCATGTCCTAAAACCAAAAAATCGAAGATTATATGATATCTTCCAACTCTCATAGAGAGGAGACTTGTTTCCCAACAGTGGAAACATTGTTGGGAAACCACCACATTCATGTCCACCTGGACATGAGTTGCCATGGCTGACCTGGAAGTCTTTAAATAGACTCCGGACCCAGATTGGTCGCAGCAAGGAAAACCTGCGCAGGTGGAGATTCATTAATGAGTCTGCCCTGCAGTGTAAATGTGGTGCTGTTCTACAAACGATGGGGCACTTAATGTCGTGTCCTGCGTGACCTGTTGTTTGTTCACTTCAGGAACTGATGGACGCAAACTAGCAGCTCAGTTCTGGGCTGACACCATTTAGATTGCCATCGACACGCTAACAAGAACAAGGAAACATTATAGACCGATTGTTATAAATACTTGTGCGAGCTATTTCGTCAATCGCCTGTGGGTCAACTTCACTCAGCGGACATAGAGCGACCTACGCGTTCAATATAATAATGCACTGAAAGTACTGCTACGGCTGCCGTGGCGTTGTAGTGCGTCGGGGATGTTTGCAGATAATAATATTGATGGTTTTGCCGCCATTATTAGAAATAGATGCGCATCCCTGATGACTCGTGTTCGCGGCGGCACCAACAGTATTCTCAGTGTATTTGCAGATCGATGGGATTCCCCGATGCTGCGGAGGTGGATGCAGCTCCACGCTGAATTATAATTGTATGTGTCTGTAACCTACTAACACTAGAAGGTAAGTAAAATTGTTACTAACCCTATGGAGTCCGGTCTGAAATAAACATTTTCTATTCTATTCTATTCTAATGTTTAAAACGCAATCGTTGTACACTAATGTAGAATGAATGGTGGCAACCATACAGGTCAAGATCTGACAAATAAGCTCTAAAGCACTCTACTCATTTAAAGAAAACAGTACCAAGCTACATTTAAGCCACATCTTCCTACATAATTCCCAAAACCTTTTTGCTTTTAAAGACGTAAAGCATGTTACACACGATACGTATATCAAACAGCGACGGATGTTAATGTGTTTCAACTTTTTGAAACAAGCTTAACCCGTCGTCGACGAGTGAGGACGAGTGGCTCTCGTGTGCAACGGGCTTAACATTCTGGATAACAGCCTGGGGCAGTGAAGGGGTTAGATGCGTCGAAATACTTTTAGTGATACAAGATGGATGATGGATTTTGGAATACTGTTAGAGGATGGTAAAAATACTGACTGCAATTATAACTAAAAATCATTTTACCAATGGCCCCATATTAGTAAAAACGATTTCTAATTTTAATCAAGTTTGTATACAGGGTGTAAACAGACCCTTCACATAGCCGTCAACCAAGCATTCTGTACATCAAACTAAGTAACTTTACGCAAAAATAATTGCTGGGAATCGACTTTTTTTGGGGTGACAAATCACGTTTTAAGATAGGACTCGATGGAAAGCACTCAAAGCATTGTGATAAAAACATGTATTTAAAAATAAACTTGTGAAAAAGTTGGAACTTTGACCCCCAATATCTCCGTAACTAGATGGTTCCCAGGTATGGTCTAGAACAAAAAATTATCGTAAAGACGGGGAGAACAAGTGCCTTTCGTTTATGGTAAGGGTCTATTTACACCCTTTATAGTGTCACAAAAATAAGTGAGTGAGAGTCTCCATGCCTCGGAAAGCACTTGGCGGTACCAAGTGCTTTCCGAGGCTGTCGTTTGTAGATTGACAGTCGTTACAGGTAGCCCGAAAGTCTGACAACCAGTCTTACCAAGGGGTATCGTATTACCCAGTACTAACTGGGTTGTGAAGGTCAGATAGACAGTCGCTCCATGTAAAGTACTGTTACTCAGCTGCAACCAGTTAGACTGGAAGACGACCCGAACATAGTTAGGAAAAGGCTAGGCAGATGATGAGGACCAACAAGAACCCAGTATCTACACTCGCTACCAGTGGCGAAGGTCCCAAACAACTCGATTCCTACCGGCTTCCCTTTGAAAACTGGCACAGTCAGTATTTTATAGACAAATAATAAAATCACATTAAAGATATCTACTCCGGCTTACCTCTTACAAAAATTGACCCTTCGCTACTGCTCGCTACCTACCTTCATTCTTGTAAAATTTTTCTTAATTATAATAACCTTCAAAGCGTTTTCTCAACATAATTTACATGAATTTTCAGACGCTGATCTTAAAGAAAAACAGTTTATACCATAATAGCAGTTCAATAACCTCGTGATAAAGGGTGCTTACTTATCGAGATCGACCACTAAATCCTGAGGCGATCGGTGCGAAGTTGACGATAAGTGCTTATCGATAGCAAAGTGACGGCTAAGCTAACATCGTTATCTTGTAGACGCATTAATTTTCAATCTATTTTTATGGGTTTGGCTTTTTGGTTATAATACGTTTAAAGCAAAGTTCGAAGTGATAATAGGGATGTTTCCCGAAAAAATCTATTGAGTCTCTCAGATAGATTTCTAAAAAATATTGGACACGTATTTTTTCTTTTTTCATGAAAACTAAAAATGAAGACGATACAGTGCGTTGAAAACTCGTGTGACGTCATACTTGTAAGTAAAGTGTACTGACTTTTTACTGAAAAGTGACGCCACAGGCTCCCGACGGCCCACTCATGAATTTTGTTGCGTTTTTTCTTCGTCAATTTTTATTTATTTGATAAAATAAAAAATACGGTACCAATATTTTTCGTTAATCTAACTGACGGACTAAATAGAATAATCATATTTTTTTTACACAGGAAACATCCCTATTATCTTGATAATTATACCTTGATAACAAAAAAGCTAAAATAATAATTAATAAAAACAATCGCTAACGATATTAATGTCACTTAACGGGTATGTATGTGTTTATATAGTTAAAAGAGTGATAAAAATACTAAAATTCCTTACAATAAAGACAACAAGTTATTAATCATCATAGATATAATTATCTGATAATAATCCGATAATTCATTTTCAAACGCACGTTATATTTGCGTTTGTATCGATACAACGCTGGATAAACGCTGGCTAACCCCATCAAATCAAATCAAATCAAAATATTTTATTTTACTGCCTAGATGGGCACTTATAAAACATCGACAAAAAGGAGCACGGTTCGGGTTGGTCGTTTCCTATGGAGAAAAACCGGCAAGAAAATCAATGGTCCTGTCATGGTCATGGAATTAGAGGCGTTTATGAAAGATTGGCCAGAGAAAACCGCACGGAGAGAAGAGTGGAAGGCTATGGCGGAGCCCTTTGCCCAGCAGTGGGACAATAGAGGCTAAATAAAAATAAAAAAAAGTAAACTAAACTAACGGCGTCGGGAAAGAGAAGTGTTGGTCGTCCGGTGGCGAGATGGGCAGACGACTGTATATCCTGGATGAGGCTGGCAGAAGAACGTGGAGTTTGGCACAAGCAAAGAGAGGCCTAAACCCAGCAGTGGGTGAAGTCAGGCTGTGGATTATAATGATGATGAAACAAAACTAAACATAATACAAAACACTTACATATTTATAAGGACATCAATCAATCGCATTATAAATCAGTCACAGCTAAAAAATATCACAATCTAAACAATCAACTGTAACCATCAAAAAACAATAAAGTAAATAACATTAAAAATAAATCCTGATTGTAAAACTATCGATCGTAGTGAACAGTGATTTGTTCAGGATAATTGTCACTGTGACACATTCATGTATGTCGTTATCCTGGCAAATACAGACCTGATGGTATAAGATTGTACACACGACGGCCAATCAAGCTATGCAATACCAGTTTATGCGGATCTCTCATTGTATAGTAAATCTACACAATGCGGGGCCATGTTATACTGGAAATGTGCTGCCGTGTGTACCAGAGCAATGACCACACGTTTATTCTCTGGCTTTAAATAATTCAATTGGCGTAGTTTAAGATGTCTGTTTCGAAACAGCTCGGAGTCTAGATTTGTGGGGGGTGTAATTTATGGCATAAGAACCTTCACATTATATAATTCATAATTATGCTATAAAAACAAATAACCTAATTTCATGCGATCTAATATTATATATCATATAACCTTCTTTTGCTCTAATAACATTTAGTATAACGTTCATTTCATATAATTTTCAATTTGTATAATGCTCTTTTTATATAAAGTTCAGTTGACCTAAGTTTCATATTTACTCATTTTCAGTCAAAATTCTGTAATGAATAAATACATATCAGGAAACATCATACTGTTTTAACCTCATCTAACCCAAATGATTCAGCAACAATAGAGGGGATCTGGCGTTCGGCGGGCGCTGCAGAAGCGCGCTCGCTTCGCTCGCTCGTAAAACTGTGTTCATTCCATCCATGGTAGTGAACTGTAATTTGTTCAGGATAATTGTCACTTTGGTACGTGCACGGATGTCGTTATCGTGACGAATGATACCTAATGGTACCAATAAGATTGTAATGTACCTCCACGCTTCTATTGCTTGGATTTAAAGATTCTATATATTTATTTATAAAGCTTTATTAATTCCTCACATTCAAATAACATTTTAAAATTATAAAATAACCTTCATTATAAAAACATAATTATAAAATTGCATAAGATGATTGAATTTCATTAAAAAAAATATTTTTCGATATTATAATATTAGTATGGACCTCATTTACCTGCGTCTAGCCAGTCTTGTCCTGCCAACTGCCAAGGATTCAATTGCTTCAGTTTAAAATGCCGTCTTAGTTAGTAAATTATTGACGAAACTATGTAGTATAAGTATTGTCCTTCGAGCCGACCTTCGAGTGTCACTCACGGGATATGTTCCGTGATTTTCAACAATTGTGAGCTCCGAATATCCCGGAGCTCACATTAGTTGGTTTAAACCGTGAAAAATTACGCGTTTGATATTAGTTTATATGTAAGAGACAAGTTTACTTTTGGAAGACCTCCTTCTTGATTCTGTTCTCCTAGTAATCTTAGTGTGCCAGAGAGAGACAAAAAATAGCAACATCAACAAAAGGTTTCCTTGTCACTTTGGGAGCTGACTGTACTGTAGAAAAAAAAATGATATTTATGGTTGACGAAACGGGAATTAATGTATGAAGAAGTCGTTGAAAATATAACATGATTCAAAAATTACACAAGCCTATTTTATAAGAAGGTAAACGGCAACTACAGGACGCCAGCTTTTCACCTCTCCGATCTTAATAGCTTTGAAAGTAATTAATAATGATAGGTTATCGATACATGATATCGGTACTAAACTAATTACAGTACCCCTAATAAATTGTCTATCAAGGCATTCAAGGTTTATATTAATTACTATAAAATATTCAAGTCATAGATTGAACGCGTTTGGAGATAAATGTTCAGCAGTGAACTTATACAAGGTGTAACGTAATAAACGCAAGACCTCCCGTGTGGTCTCTCGCACCATGAAACTAAACATCTTTTGTTCTACGAGTTCTTGAAATTCGCAAAAAAATAATACTTTCTATAGGAACGGACGCAATCAGCTGATCCACATGTATGGTAAAACTAAAAAAAAAAATTATGAATTTCCAAAAGTCATAGAACAAAAGTTGTTCAGTTTCATGGTCTGAGACACCACACGAGAGGTCTTGCGTTTATTCTGTTACACGTTGTATAAAGACAAAAATAAGGATTTGCTTAAATCAATGGTATCAGGTAGGAACATTAGACATAACATCAGTATTTATTTTCATAACATGAACTTCATAATCATACAGATATACAGGGTGGTTGGTAATTGGGTGCATTCTTAGAAATGGGTGATAATTAACAACAATTTTGATCCCGATAACTTGGGGTCTAAAGTGGGTTTATTTTGGAAAAATCGAACTTTAAAAGTTTTTTGGAAATTTTCCACCTCTACACCATAAGCCGCTGATTTTGGGAAATCTACGTCGGTTAGGTTGTTAAATTGATACTTTTCTGATAGCTCATAAACGAATACATCCTTCGAAAAGCAATTTGTCAAAACGGCACATCTGCGTTTAGAAATTAAGCGCCATATATAAAAATAAAGTTCTCATTCTAAAATATGTCTGCTGCAAGGAGTAGTACCATCACCGTCCAAAATACAAGGTTTTATTAAACCGATAAGTACAAGGGCAGGAGAATTATAAACCAATATAATAAATTTATAATTAACGGCACGGTTGGCGCAGTGGCTGAGTGATTGACTGCTGCGCTTCGTGTCGCGGGTTCGATTGCCGCACGGAACAAATATTTTTATGGCCTACAGGTAGTTGTTCCGGGTCTGGCTGTTTGTGTATGTGAGCTTAAATGTTTGTAAACGCACCCACGATGCAGGAGGCATTCCTAGAGTGGGGAAACGTTTTCAAAAAAAAAAAGGAAAAGCAAAAATGGTTGTAACATGTAACAAGACAAACAAACAATATGACACGCATGAAAGAAAAACACTATCTCTCGCTCCCTCTTACAACTTACGTCAATCTCAGTTTTCAATTCATTACTGCCATACGAGACGGGCGTAATGAATCTCATCAGTTTATGCCACACCTTACCATCTGACACCTGACCACCTCACACTTCACCACCTAACAGGGTTTGGATACTGTTCCTTTCGATGAAATACCTGTCCCTCCACCGACTTATAGACTGTAAAATACTGGAGTCCAGCTTCATCCGGTTAGGCTGGAAGAAAAGGCTTGTCAGATGATGATTGAGAGTGATGTCATAATTAGGGCAACAAAGGATAATAATGGGTTGGGGTCGCGGGACTTATAGAATTACCGTGACCCTGGATCATAAAGGGCTACTGAAGGACACCGTGGGTTTTAGTCAGTACAAGTCTGACAGTTCCTCCCACTCTGCCCTGGGTGGGAGGACTCATTTGATGATTTTACCACGAATAAAAAAAAAAAAAAAAGGATAATAATGGGTGTAAAAATACCCTTAACGAAGCCGAAAGGCACTTGTTCTCCCCGTCGTCATTGGGATATTTGTTTTGTTCTGGACCATACCTGGGAACCTTCTAGTTAAGGAAATATTGAAGGTTAAAGTTCCAACATTTCTTAAAGTTTTTTTTTAATACTAGTTTTTAGAGTTATAATTTTAATTTAAAATACTTCCATGACCTGTTTACTATTATTGAATAGTAAACCGGTAAATGCATTGGCATACATCAGCACAATGTTTTGAGTGCGTTACATTGAGTTTTACCATAAAACGTGATTTTTTACACCAAAAAAAAAGTCGTTTCCAAGCAATAATTTTTGCGTAGAGACACTTAGTTTGATGTACAGAATGCTTGGTTGACGGCTTCGTGAAGGGTCTGTTTACACCTTGTATATATGTATACAAGGTGTAAACGACCCCTTAACTACTAACTTGAACTTACGCATTTTTTCCCATAGAGATAGACAGAAACAACAGAATACCATCTGCTACGATCCTTACACAGGTACTCCTTTTTCACATTCATTGAATACTAGCTGTTGCCCGCGACTTCGTTCTCGTGGAAAAATATACATAAAATAGACAAAATAAATAATAATAATCTCTATCAAAGAAAATTACAACCAACTACAAAAAGTATAATTTTACTAGGGATCGAACTTGCGAAGTGATGCACGTAAAGCGGTCATGAAACCATTTCTCTATTTGCTTCGCTGACATATACTTTGAAATAGACGTTGTTACGCATATCATGGCTGAAACGATAAACAATTGAATAATACTAACATAATGCAATATTGCTCACCCTCTTAAGTAAGTAGCGTGATAATATATAGCCTAACATTTGAAGAAGCCACAGATATTTCTGCAAAATTTGAACAGGATCTATGCAGTAGTTTTTGCGCCAAGTCGGAACATCGGACCGGATTTTAACGATTTTATTTTATGTTAGATTAGATAGATTAGATTAGATAGATTAGATTAGATAGAGAAGAGATAACACTAACACTCATTCATTGAATACCTAAACATAAGTGACAGTGGGCAGGGCACATTGCTCGCAGAACGGATGGCCGATGGGGCCGAAAAGTTCTGGAGTGGCGACCGCGAACCGGAAGACGCTGCGTTGGAAGGCCTCCCACTAGGTGGACCGATGACCTGGTGAAGGTTGCAGGGATCCGCTGAATGCGAGTCGCACAGGACCGGTAAATGTGGTGACACTTGCGGAGGCCTATGTCCAACAGTGGACGTCTTTCGGCTGAAATGATGATGATGATGATGAATATAACACCTACACTAACTAAAATCCTCCAATACAACCTTACAACAATTTTATAGCGAACAATGCTCCGAGGTCCTGAGCATATAAACGGCTATATATTAGACGAACAAAGCAGTAAATATGGCTATATACTCCCAAAGGCATTGTGGGTGTTAAGATTGGTTAATGTATCGGATTTCCTGTTCAGGTTTTCTTGGAGTATTTCGGTTTAAGACGATAATTTCTAAGGCATCTGAAATATATGGCTTGATATTGAGAATAAGCCAATAGAGATCTTATGATTTCTTCTGGGAGTTATGAGGTTGAGGAAATTAGAGATTTGTGTGGTTCACAGTATAGAATAAAATATCTTAGTTTATTTGCAAGTTGGCACACATCTTATTAAGACGCATACTTATTTGGGAGTATGTATACCTATTTCTGACATACTAATGCAGACTACAGATATAGCGTGCTCCTAGTTTGTGAGAAAAAATATTTTCTTAAATACATGCTCAATCAATCAATCAAGTATTTATTTTATAGTGAGTACTTAAGAACAATAAAATGCTAAATGCCAAATGCTTAATGCTTTTTATTATTAACTAGGTAGCATCTTAATTACATTATATTTGATATTTAATTTTGAAACGGACAAAAGAAATCTATTTACTTCTTGACATACGATTTATTTTCAAATACTTCCCTCTCATAGTAACAGTGTGACCTAAAACTGTATTTTTGATTAAAATAACAGAAGTGTTCGTTTAATAAACGTTTACAGATCCAGACATCGATCGGCACCGATTCGATTGCCGATAAAACATATCAAAATGTCAGTATAGCGTCCGATAAAACAGCTATAATACCTACGTAAATTATTCGTTTACGGCGTAGCTCTCGTAGCACGTAGACGGTCTACGAGTTTTGAGAGAACTCATTTTTCACAATATCTTGAGATTAACAAGTTTGTTTTAGGTATAGTTTTTCATTGTTTATGCATTTTTGAGTTTTTTTTAGATAAAATCGTTACAGCTATGTTTTTTTCTGAAACAACCATTTATTCTCGTAATCAGTTAGATATTTTGGACATGATAATATACACCGTGACTTCTTAGTCGTCTTACAAAGATGGTCCACTCAATGTATCCGACATAAAACACCTCTAGGCGCAATTATTTCTATTTTACCATTAATTAAGATTATATGTACAAAGAAAAATAAATAATACATTAGAATTATAAAACATCCTGTTAATAATGTTTACGTGTCAAACGGTAGAACATACCTACCCAGCGCGCGAGTCGCAACAGGGTGTTTCAACTACGTCACGAGTCATAATAATGAATAATATTTTTTTTTTAATTATTCAAATCGCATAAATACCTATTTTTTTTAATTAATGTTTAGTAGTCATTGGATACATGAAATGGGTTGCTGTTGTAAGACGACTAAAAAATCATGGTGTATAACTTAGGTATGGTTTCAACAAACCACCGTGCAAATAGCAGCTAATATTAAATCTATAAAACATGATATTTCCCTGAAACATTTAATTATGATTAATATTAACGGCGGTTCATTAGAGAGCCACTAAAGAGGAGCAAAGTTGATTAATTAAGCTTTTATTTAAATTAAAATATCCCATAAAATTAAAAATCAAATTAAATTAATCATCATCATCAAATTGCACTGCACGCGAACATAAACGACATCATCCGACGAGCTCTTGTCACCGTCGGCGTTCCAGCTGTTTTAGAACCCCATGGTTTGGCACGCGACGATGGCAAGAGACCGGACGGCATGTCGTTGTTTCCTTGGAAGATGGGTAGGCCTTTAGTGTGGGACGCGACATGCGTCGATACTCTTGCGCCATCACATCTTCCAAGCTCGTCGTGCTGTGCTGGCGCTGCCGCTGCGGCTGCAGAGAACCTCAAGCGGCGTAAATATAGAAACCTTTGTGGTAACTATATTTACGAGCCGTTTAGGGTTGAAACTTTGGGGTCGTGGGGTCCGAGTGCTCATAGCCTGTTTAAGGAAATTTCGAAACGTCTAGTTGACGCTTCCCGTGACCCAAGGGCTGGCTTTTACTTTGGCCAGAGGCTAAGTGTTGCCATACAACGTGGCAATGCCGCCAGTCTCTTGGGCACATTACCAGCTGACAGCGTTGAGGAGGAGTTTTTTGATGCCCTTTTATAGTTTGTTGTTAGTTTTCTTATTTTAGGTTATTTAATAGTTTTTAATTAATTATGTATTAATGTTATAAACTAAAAAATCCCTCATTAACAAAAAACTCGAATTATGTTGTAAAAAAAATTATTATGATACCACGGATTGTTTTAAGCTACCTGCTAGTAGTGTCAACCTTATTTAAATTACGTTAACTATCTTTTAAAACTCCCAATCAATCTGCCTAGCCTTTTCCCAACTATGTTGTCCCAATATCTTACATAGAACGACTGGCTATCTCACCTCCACCAGTTACTGGTTATTACGATAACTGGCCAAATAAGAATGTGAACCCTGGCCAAAAAAAAAAGAAAAAAAAGCTTGATTTGCTTGGTGGGCTTGGTTTGGCTTAAACTGTAATTATTGATATCGAAATACATACAAATGAATACAAGAAGGTTATACAGGGTGTAAACAGAACCTTCACATAGCCGTCAACCAAGCATTCTGTACATCAAACTAAGTAACTTTACGCAAACATTATTGCTGGGAAACGACTGTTTTTTGGGGTGAAAAATCACGTTTTACGGTAGGACTCAATGTAACGCACTCAAAGCATTGTGCATCCAATCCATCCGATTGAATAGTACGGGGGTCGTGGCGGTGTTTAAAGTAAAAATCTTACATTAAAAACATGTATTTAAAAAAATACTACAAAACTTGTGTGTGGAACTTTGACCCCAATATCTCCATAACTAGAAGGCTCCCAGGTATGGTCTAGAACAAAAAAATTATCGCAAAGACGAGGAGAACAAGTGCCTTTCGGCTTCGTTAAGGGTCTATTTACACCCTTTATTTCTCAATTTCAATTAATATGAAGACAATTAAAATCGTTTACCAACGAAACCGATTTAACATTTCATCTCATTGAGATAACTGGCCAATTTGTGTAGCTAAAAATTCAGCCCAATTTCTTTGAAATAAACTCACCACCACTTTCTCGTTTTTAACTCTATGCCACACAAGATAGAGTACATATTCGCACGGCAAAGTTAACATTAACCGAAAATATTTTAATTCAAACTTTATGACTAAGGGAGTATGATACCTAATTGATTGCATCCATTTGGCCTAATTCCAACAGCTGAGAACATTAATTAGGAATTTAAAACCGAATGGCTTTATAAAAGCAATTTGTTTTTGAACTCAAAATTACGGTTAACGAGCATTCGATGTAGTTTAAAGGATTTGTCAGTCAGCCCCCGTAGCATGACTACCGTAGACAAGGATTTCTTTGACGGAAGAATCGACAAAATGACAGATAGTGCAAAGAAATCTGTCATTGTGTCGACACAATCTGTCATTTTGTCGATTCTTCCGTCAAAGAAATCCTTGTCTACGGTGATCATGCTACGGGGCCTGGACTTAAAGAATTTGAGGAGTAAATCTAGGCTTTGTTTTTTTTGTGTTTTGCCCTGTGTGAGTCTAATAAATACTTTTTCTTTCCTTCTATTTTAAATCTACCATTTCTAGCGACTAATTCACTGAAGCACAACTTGACCTAAAAGCATGAAAACATTATTTTAAATTGAATTTGATCCTTAACACACAAAATATTTGGTTCAAATTTAAGTGGGTTTTTCAGTACTATGTAGAATGCAAGTTTATATTATTTTGTAACTTGGCAGCACAGTTGCTTTTCTGTATAAGATTGCTTCTTTCTACTGTCTTATAAAATTAACATAAATTATTTGCAAGTATTAGACAATTCATATGCATGTAGTACGTTTGAGTTTAATATCTACAGTGACCTTTGTAATGTCATGGTTTTCTTCTTAAAATATCGATGGCAGAAAAAACACAATCATACATTATGTTTTTGCCGTAGTGCTTAGGTTTGTAATAAAGCTTATTTGTGAGCGGCAAAGTCCCGAATTGCTCTGCATATTTGCTACCATCATCTGCCTAGCCTTTTCCCAACTATGTTAAGGTCGGCTTCCAGTCCAACCGGATGCAGCTGAATACCAGTATTTTACACTGAGCCTATCTGACCTCCGTAACCCAGTTAGTACTAGGTAATACGATACCCCTTGGTAAGACTGGTTGTCAGACCTTTTGGGCCACTGAATACCTGTAACGACTGTCAAAGATCTACAAATGACAGCTGGGACCTACGGCTTAACGTGCTTTCCGAGGCACGGAGGAAACTCGGTATGTAATGGGTGGTCACCCATCCACAGACCGACCTAGGCAAGCACGGCTTAACCTAAAGATCGACCCGAGCGGCTGTTATGTTATGCGTTGTATTTATTGCTATTTTTTTGTCATTTTTATGAAGCACGTCATGTCCCTGAAAAAAAAATTTTTTTCTCTTTCTTTTTTTCAAAGGGTTTCGTATTTCTTCAACGACTTTTTACAAGATTAAATTAATCTTTTCGGTTGCTAATACAAAGATATTATTGAAGATTATGGAGTTATTTAAAGAATGCATGGAGTTTCTTGCCGGTACATTTTCATAGAAAATGACCAACCCAAACCGTGCATCTTTGTTTTGACGTTTCATGTGTCCATGTAGGTTATCTATACCTACAAATACATAAAATTTAAGTGTCTGTTTGTAATCTCAAAATAACAACTTTTTACTGAATGCATACGAAAAATATACGGCACTTTTAACAAAAACTCTTTTTTATTTCAATTTTTGTCTGTCTTTCTGTTTGTTCCGGCTAATCTCCGAAACGGCTGGACCGATTTTGATGGGACTTTTACTGGCAGATAACTGGTGTTACAAGGAGTAACTTAAGCTTAGAATGAGAATGAGGGTTACGTACAAAAAAGTTAAAACCCTTGAAATTTCGTAACAAAATCCGATTCAAAAAGGGAAGTGATATTTTTTCATAATAATTTCACGCGACCGTAGATCGCGAGTAACAGCTAGTATCAAATAAATTGATTTGATGAATTTGTTTTTTTTTTATTTGTTATCGCTTATGTTACTTTGTCTAGGCCTTCAGTACACTTCAACCAGGCGGGATTACACAGAACTAAGATAAATGTACCAAGTTTGATATATCGGTGCAAATTTTCTTGACAAGCACTTTGTACTGCACACTTAAAGTGGTCATACTATACACCTACGGTAATCGTACCTACTATCAAGCTAGCTGGGTAGCTCATTTTATCACGACACGGTACTCGTTCAGAACAAGTAACACTTTCTTATTATTTCATAGGAGAACCACACAGGACAGTCGCCGTCAAAGCGCGTTTTCTCCCATCGCGTCTCGTCGCGCAAATTATCGGAAAATGGAAATTTAATTTGATTGGAGAATTTTCCAATTTCCTGCTTTATTAGCAAAGGCTCGTTTTATTTTTCCAATTTTCTCATTTAACATTCCAATTGTCTTGGTTTATGGGCTGTACTCGATTTCGTTTATTTAAATAATTTTGATTAATTCAATTTAGTCTGTATTTATTTTGGTTGAATGGCAAGTTGGTGAATTATTTATTCATGTGGATAAAAATCGTGGTTAAATAATAACAGCCGCTCGGGTCGATCTTCAAGGTCGGTCTGTGGATGGGTGACCATTATTATACACCGCGTTTCTTCCGTGCCTCGGAAAGCATGTTAAGCCATATTGGTCCCGGCTGTCATTTGTCGATCTTTGACAGTCGTTACAGGTAGTCAGTGGCCCGAAAGTCTGACAACCAATCTTACCAAGGGGTACAGGATTAACTGGGTTGTGGTGGCCACATAGGTATTCCATGTAAAATACTGGTATGCAGCTGCATCCGGTAAGACTGGAAGCTAGAAGTATAGCAATTTAGTTGAACTCTGTAAATATATCTACTCAATGCACCAATCACAGACATTGCAAAAAAACTGCGACTAAAATGTCTTGTCTAAATGACATAGATCTTACCATCTGTCGCGTCTGAACGTTTCGACAGCAATCAGACAGTCTGGCTGCCTCGTTACGATCAAAGAACGCCCTTATCTTGATCAAGACAAACTAAAGAGTAAGTCTCTGAGTTACAGAAGCTCTTTACAATTGTTGATGAAGTAGGTACTTAGTTTCCAAATATTTGTGGAAGTTTATTGAACTTTAATGTTAGCTGTTCGCTATCTACGTTGTAACACTGAACTATGTTACTAAGCCCGAATGCCTGCTTGAAAGTTGGTAATCAACTTTACCACTCCGTATAGTATTACTATACTTGAAATTGTTTCCTAATGCATTCTACCTTTAGAAATATCTACTTGAATATTAGTTGCTATCAAATAATGAGGGTTGGTGCCTATTCAGTGCTGAGTGCTCGTACGTTGCATGCTGGGCAAGCAGCTATATCAATCAGCTCATGTCGGGCTCAAAACACCTTTTTTTTTTTTAAACGTACACGATCCAGGAGAAATCCTAATGAGGGGTTCATTAGCATTTCTCCTGAATCGTGGGTGCGTTTACAAACATTTAAACTCACATACACAAACAGCCAGACCCGGAACAACTATCTGCAGGCCAAACGAATATTTGTTCCGTGCGGGAATGGAAACGCGCGACACGCAGCGCTGCAGCCAATCGCTCAGCCACTGCGCTAACCGTGCAGTCAATTTGGACGTAGTTCTACGATAATGAGCTAACCCACAACATCTTACTCCCACCTAATCAACATTCTAAACGTTGTATATTACTTTTCAGTAAAAATGAATCTTATTAACATCCAAAATGTTTCTGTGCTGACAACAGATTGAAAATTAATCAACGTTTGCTATCCAAAATCGTTACAAATCAACGCTCATTTAATCAATAAAACTTTTTCTCTCTGTAATCTATTTTGAGACACAAGTGCCACAATACGATATTTTTATCTGCACCACGCACCAGGAAAAACACAACAAATAATATCGTCCAAACAATAACATTCACGATGCTCTCTGAACTGAAAATACACCTTTCAAATTGTACGCTCAACAATATTTGTTCGCTGTACGGAACTCGAGTAAACAGTTCAGGAACGAAAACAAAAATATAGCAGACACAATAAATGGTACGACAAATATTTAGGTGTGTAAATGTAATTTTGATAATGGTTACAATTTATATAGTATTTCGATTTGAATACGGGATTGGATAACCGAGGTTTGTGTAATAAAAAGATTTCTTGCTGATTTTTCACGCAGCTTTCCATAATATATGTCGGATATGTCAGGATTTACTCCGATAGGCTCGTACATCATGTGGGCAGACGGCGGGCTTCGTGCTGTGAAAACACTGGGTGCGATATACTGTTTCTAGCAAAACTAACGAATTGCTTGAGATTATAACTTAACACAATACCACGGGGCACAATGAATCGGGTACAGTTCCAAGACGTCTCAACACCACCGCGATCTGACATTGAACGTCGCCCTCACCTCGAGTTGAACATCAGGGCTCTGTAGAATCACACTGTGGTGTCGGTAGACTTGTAAGTAAATCGCGTGACGTCACCACCAGCGCACTTCATTTAATGTCCATACTAACGACCGGAGAAGGCAGTCGCTCCTTGTAAAATATTGGTATTCAGCTGCATCCGGTTAGACTGGAAGCCGACGCTAACATAGTTGGGAAAAGGCTAGGAAGATGATGATGACTAACGACCGGATCCGACATATACATCATGTTAAGGTACCAGGGTAGCCCACGAAATTCAAATTTTCTTACGTTTTTTTTAAATTTGCGGGTCAGTGTCAGGCTGTATGTTGAATAAAATATGATTCACATACGTAACACGTATGAATTTACAAAATTATAATCATTAAAATCATCATCATTGATTGACTTTTTCATGAAATAGTCATTTAATAGGATTAAAATAATTAACTCAGAGGGTTGTATTGATAATTTTCTACAGGATATTGTGAAAATCATATTTTTGTTAGATACAATTGATGCGAGTAGGTCTCGCACGAAGGGTTCGATACCACCGTATAATATTTAAAACTACAGATTTAAAAAAATATGTTAATAAAAACAATAGAGTTGCTACAGCAAAGCAAACACAAAAAAAATCCCAGGTGGGCCCCCTTTACATTTTACTTTATTTTGAAAATTTTAAACAGTTTACTACGGTTTTTATTACACCGTAGTAAACTGTTTAAAATTTATTGATTGATTTATTGGTTTTTTTTTTTTTTTTTTATTTTTTTTTTTGTTTTTTTTTTTATAGTACGGTTCAGAAGATACATCCCTGTGACAGACGAACAGACAGCGGATCCTCGCTAATATTGTTCTGTTGGCACCCTTTGTTATGGAATCCTAAAAAGTAACAAAGAACGTGATGCCAATTAAACAGAAAACAACTTAATATTTTTTTCAGTTATTTCCTCAACGTAAACAAAGTTAACCAAATTTTACCCCAACACAGTACAGTGTACACATAAAATAACTCTAAAACATTTAAACAAATTACATTGTAAATTAAACAAGCAAAACGCTCTACATTAGGCAGCTCTACATAATTAATTCCCCTCCGTTTTGTTGAGAAACAGAGATTTTGGGTAAACAGCTCTCCTTATCTCTACGTAGAGTACTTATGAGTAGAGTCAAGTTGCCACCAATTACTCTACCGGCTTTGTCAGATACAATATGTAGTCTATACAAATTCTTGTTCCAAATTGAAATTATTTTCAATTTAACAATATCAACTTTATGAGTTAAAAAATTACAGCCGCTCGGGTCGATCTTCAGGTTAAGCCACGCTTACCTGGGATGCTCTGTGGATGGGTGACCACTGAAAGCCGACCCTAACACAGATGGGGAAAGGCTAGGTGATGATGAATGTGAAATAACTAGGTTTTATTTGTTTTAAAACGTTCCTTTTTTATGTTTTAGAAACGGTATGGTTAAAATTCTAGTCAAGGGTTTAATCCCTATAAGTATCACTGATTTACTTTGTTTTGATTTTTCTATGTAAACTCCAGCATACTTGCTAGAATAAAAGAAAATAGAATTACGTACTTATTGGTATTTGATATGGAATCATGCCCTGTTCAATAGAATAGAGACTTAAACGTACTCACTGAAATGTGGGTGTACTATTTAATTAGGTGCATCTCGACTGAACCCTGCGGGAATTACAAGACACAATATCAAGATTAATCAAAAAAATAAATAAAAGTTAGAAACAATCGTATCTGGTACTGCAGTCAAGATCGAATAATTTTCCTTTTTTAGTTAGTAGCAGTTCGCACGCGTATACATGATATGAATATAATTTTAGCACTCACGAATAATGTAGCTTTCTGCGAGTGAAAGAATTTTTAGAATTGGATAATTAATTCCAGAGATTACCCCCCTTCGTACAAACTTACAAATAAATTTTACCTCTTTTTAATATTAGTATAGAAGTACAGACTAAACTCCACTAATTCATAAACTTCAACTATTTCACTATTTTAAAACTCCGTAGTACCGGAAAAATCTTACGAAATTTCCACCCAAAAGTTTGTACAGCCATTCAGAATTTCTCATGTGTGTCAACAATCTTTTTGTCTGCCATTCGCCCCCGACAAAGAGGCGATATCTTTTAGGTACAGACTCCATATAAAATTTTATTTGAAACCCGAGGACATTGGGCACACGCGCCATTCTCTTGTCTATGAACCAGAAGGCAGTTCACTGGTATCAAAAATAGAATAGGGATGGGAGGGAGAAATGGACAATAGATACTGGTTTTTTATGAATTTGTTTTCCTTTTTCGAGAATGTTCCTGACTCTTGTAATAGGATATCTGAGGCATAAATTGTTAGCTATAGTAAAAATCTAGATCGATGTTCCGAAATGGCGCAAAAACGACTGCATAGATTATGTTCAAAATTTGCACAATTATTTCTTACAGGCTATTTCAAATGTTAGGATTTATATTATCACGCTTCTTGTTTAAGGGGGTAAGCAATATTGCATAAAGTCCGTATGCTTTGTTTTTGTCGTTTCAGTCATGACGAGATGAGAACGGCTATTTAAAACTTACGTCAACGGAGTAAACAGCGTAGCGGTTCCATGACCGCTCTGTAATTTAAGAGTCGCTAGTAGGAAATAAATGTATGTAATTTTTGAATGTATGTTGTGGGAATAGAAGACAACAATATGCATGATGAAACTAATAATTTTACAACCCAATACACACTATTATTATAGTAATTTTATAATATGGTATATTGTGTTAAGTCTGAGAGCATAGACCCTAATAGAATCAAGACTCATAAAAAATCTATACATATAAAATTGAAAGTCCTGACTGACTGACTGACTTAGACACAGGTCCTAGAGACATGAAATTTGGACAGTGTACTCTTTGTGAAGAGTAGGTATCCACTAAGAAAGGGTTTTTCGAAATTCCACCCCTAAGAGGGTGAAATGGGGTGTTGAATTTTCTATGAAACTTTTTATTCTCCGAGTCGATTCACTTGAAAATGTGTCTACATATACTTAAGTTAAAATGATGAGATACGTGTATCACAGTTTTTCCAAAATCATCCCCCAATTTAAAATTCAATGTCCTGACTGGCTGACTGATACATCAACGCACAGCCCGAACCGCTGGTCCTAGAGACATCAAATTTGGAGAATGTACTGTTTGTGGAGAGTAGGTATCCACTAAGAAAGGGTTTTTTGAAATTCCACCCCTAATAGGGTGAAATGGGATTTTGAATTTTATGAGAAACTTTTTATTCTCGGAGTCGATTGACTTGAAAATGTGTCTACATATATACTTCAGTTAAAATGATGAGATACGTGTAGGTATCACAGTTTTTCCAAATCATCCCCCAATTTAAAATTCCATGCCCTGACTGGCTGACTGATATACCAACGCACAGCCCAAACCGCGGGTCCCAGAGACATGAAAATTGGAGGGTGTATTCTTTGTGAAGAGTAAGTATCATTTTTTAGAAATTCCTACCCATTAGAGGGTGAAATGGGGTGTTGAATTTTCTGTGAAACTTTTTACTCTCGGGGTCGATTGTCTTGAAAATTTGTGTCAATTTTTTTTTTTCTTTTTCAGGTAATATCCAGTAAATCCGATGGCCAATCTTAAACTAAGGTATCAATATTTCACGTATCTAATTTAATTGATATAACTTTAAACTAATATTTGCAAGTTATAAGCAAGAACATGTAAATCTATGTAAGTATGTATTATAGATAGATACGTAGATTACTTATTATCCCAGAAGTAAGATCCCGTGGGCTATTCCCTAACTCCACGCGGGCGAAGCCGCGGGCATAAGCTATCTCACATAAAGACGTCATTTCAATCGACCGTTATCTCGTACGAAAAATTAGTAAACTATTATCATCGATTCACGGTAAATATAACTGCACTCGAAGAGAATACATCATAACCCACGGTACCTAACTATGACCTTAATAAATAACAGTAGCCTCCTGAATAAAACCGCTAAACTTCCAACTTAGTGCTCTGCTGACCTAACGAGATCTAGGTAACCTATACTTTGTTCCTAGGTAGTATTTGCGATGTGGTCTCGCTAGAATTGTGGTCGGCTTGAATTATATCGCGATGCGGCCTTCTGCATGTCAAACGTCGGGACAATAGGTAATACCTGGACTGGGTTTGACGTTTCGTAACATTGTGGTTTACAATGGATGTGTGTTAAAGTTCAGTTATACCATACGGCCAAATTACTGCGCCATTTAACGGTTGGCGCAGTGGCGGAACGACTGGCTGTTGCTCTAAGTGTCGCGGGTTCGATCCCCACACGGAACAAATATTTGCATGGTAGTTGTTCTGGGTCTAGCAGTTTGAGTATGTCAGTTTAAATGTTTGTCAACGCACCCACAATACCGAATAAATTTCAAACGTATTTTTATTTTATTTTTTTCAGCATTTTTTTAAATATCAGACATAATCTGGACACCGACACATGCAAACAAGTACTTACTGATGTATCTGTCAGTGTCTGTTGTCCGCAGCCTGTCCGCAATTAGTTTAAACCAAATTGCAAATAAGGTCATATTAAACTAGCTAGCGAAACTGGACAGACGTGATGGATATCGATATCTAAACAAGATAAAATAAAAACATAATGATTTCATGAATTTTTTCAAAATTAGTTTTCGTCATATTATATGGATTTTCATGCGGAGCTGTGTCAATTAATTGTTAAAAAAATGGTAATCGCTCTAGAGAGCATAATTGTTTAATTTTGCATTTTCTCGCACTGTGCTTAGCATCATAATAATAGTACAGGAACCATGGAGGTATTTAAATTAAAATTTCAAGACTTATATTGAAAAAAAAAGGTGAATATAAGTTAGAACTTTAACCTTCTGTTATCTCCGTAGCTATGATGGAGCGACTGTCTATCTGACCTCCACAACTCAGTTAGTACTGGGTATTACGTATGTTTACGATGGTTAACGCGCTCGTGGAGACCAACCCTGGATTGGACTTGAATGCTGGTGAATGGAAGACGATAATGTGAGAATGTTTGTGGTTCTGTGAGAAGACCGAGTAAAAGGATTACTTAATTTAGCATTAATTACTTATGCTGTACTAAGAGGAGCTCGTGGCTAAATAATAACAGCCGCTCGGGTCAATCTTTAGGTTAAGCTGTGCTTGCCTAGGTTGGTCTGTGAATGGGTGACCACCCATTACATACCGAGTTTCTTCCGTGCCTCGGAAAGCACGCTAAGCCGTTGGTCCCGGCTGTCATTTGTAGATCTTTGACAGTCGTTATAGGTAGTCAGTGGCCCAAAAAGTCTGACAACCAGTCTTACCAAGGAGTATCGTATTACCTAGTACTAACTGGGTTGTGGAGGACAGATAGGCAGTCGCTCCATGTAAAATACTGGTATTCAGCTGCATCCGGTTAGACTGGAAGCCGACCCTAACATAGTTGGGAAAAGGCTAGGCAGATGATGATGACTTATGCTGTACTAAATGTAATCAATTAATTATTTAATAGACCTTTCACATGATTCACAGGTTCGCCAATCCACAGTTCACATATCCGTGACCTATTCATCAGTATGATATGAATGAGGCCCGAGTAATCCTCTTAGCATAATAAGCTTACGATATTATAATAGCATTCATTCATTTACGGCTGTGGCTGACGGTAATCCTTTAGCGAATAAATAAATTGTACAGGAGTGGTTTTGACATTCTTTTTGCCGTTGTATTGTTTATTCCGGTGTTTCTTTTTTTTTTCATTGATAAAAAAAAGTGTTTTTTTTTTTATCAGTGATACTAAAACCTATTTGTACCATCGAAGGAGGAGGAGGGAAACCATCTTTATAGTAAGGTACCAAGTCTGTGTTCTTAATTATGACGGCACGGTTGCCGCAGTGGTTGAGCGATTGGTTGCTGCGCTGCGTGTTGCGGGTTTGATCCCAGCACGGAACAAATATTTGTATGATCTACAGGTAGTTGTACCGGGTCTGGCTGTTTGTGTATGTGAGTTTAAATGTTTGTAAACGCACCCACGATACAGGAGAAATTCGTAGAGTGGGGCAGCCAAAAAAAAAAAAAAATTGATACAATATTAATAACAGTCAAATAAAGAAAAATAATTGATTTTGAATGACTACTACTATTGAAAAAGTAATGAAATGTTAGTTTCATCATCATCATCATTTAATCCTGAACTTTGTATGTAGATTTCAAGTTATATAATTATACGGGGTGTAGAAGGTCCCTTCACGAAGCCGTCAACCAAGCATTTAAGTGAAACTGCGCAAAAATTATTGCTGGGAAACGACATTTTTTTTGGTGTGTGAAATCGCGTTTTACGGTAGGGCTCAATGTAACGCACTTAAAACTTTGTGCTGATGGATGCATTTAATAGTACAGGGACCATAGAGGCATTTAAATTAAAATTCAAGACTTATATTGAAAAAAAAAGTGAATAAAAGTTAGAACTTTAACCTTCTATTATCTCTGATGGAGCTATGATGCTATAGCTATGATGGAGCGACTGTCTATCTGATCTCCACAACTCAGTTAGTACTGGGTATTACGATAACCCTTGGTAAGACTGGTTGTTAGACTTTCGGGCCACTGAATACCTGTAGCGACAGACAAAGATCTATAAATGACAGCCGGGACCAACGGCTTAACGTGCTTTCCGAGGGATGGAGGAAAGATGGGGCGTAATGGGTGGTCACCTATCCCCGGACCGACCTAGGCAAGCGCGGCTTAACCTGAAGATCGACCCATGCGGCTGTTATTATTTAGCCTCGAGCTCCTCTCGCAATAGATAATCAAGTGTTCTTCTTCTTAGCGTGTCGATGGCAAATTTTTATTAGATATTATATTTGGCCCAAAATTCAGCTACGCAAATTCCGCTCGCTGATGCAGTCATAAGATCGTCAAGTGTGCAGGTGTTAGGGCATGCAGCGCAAGGTTGAAGATGGGCCATCAAGTGTTGAAAATATCAATCTACACTATACTGTTCACGTTGTATAATTTTAAAAACATTAAACCTCATTCAAAAATATTTTAAACCTTAAACCATCTACGTAAACGTTAATATTACGCTACTAGCACTCCGCAGTATCCATTACAGATAAGACTGAAGCGTACCGACGTATATGATAGCCTTTTGATGGCCCAAGGCGCAAAACATAACGTTTTTAGATTCTACGTGTATCGTAAAAAGTGTTATGATATGTAGCATGTCATACTAACGGTTCGCAATTTAACATGAGGGAGAAAATATGTCACGTAGCTTCAGACCTTGAATCGGAATTTTCTAGATCTTTCCCAATAGGGTCGCGAAGAATTTTTGTATAAGGTATTTGTACTTGTCTGACAACCAGTCTTACCAAGGGGTATCGTATTACCTAATACTAACTGGGTTGTGGAGGTCAGACAGGCAGTCGCTTCATATAAAATACTGGCTGCATCTGGTTAGACTGGAAGTCGACCCCAACATAGTTGAGAAAAGGCTAAGCACATGATCATGATGACTTATATTTGAACTCCGATATTTTTCATTTCATTTTCCATGCATAGCATAAACCTCCTCTCTTGGAGATGGGATGGACAGTAATCCACCACGTGGGCCCAGTGCGGGTTATCTTCGAATATTTGGTTGTCAGGTTAACTAACGATATTTTCCTTCACGGCTCGAACCCCCGACCAATAGATCATAAGTCAAGGCAGATACCACTGGGCCACCCCTATTCCCCTTTTTTTTCCTAGCTTTTATTTAATTTTGACTATTCGTATGTTTGTAATTGTCAGATTCATTTGCAAAACATTTTTCTACCACTTGTTGGTTTCCGATTGAGCTGAAATTTTGCAAAATATAAAAAAATACATTTTTATGATAGACAATCATGATTATATCCTGCAGCCAGGATCGCCTCCTCACGAGAGAACTCCCCAACGGTTAATAGAACGGACACGAAAGTTTTGTAAACGCGTTTGATGTTGATGGATAAACCTATTTTTTTATTTAAATAAAAGCTTGTTTAAACAGAAGTTTCTTCTTGTTATTTAAATAAAAGCTTGTTTAAACAGAAGTTTCTTCTTTTTATTTAAATAAAAGCTTGTTTAAACAGAAATATTATTGCCATGAAGATACTATGATAACGCAGATTGCGAAATATAACGGAGGTATTAACCAGTGATCGGATAATCGGATGCATATTTACCTAAAGTGTAGGTGTTGGCTATTATGGAATGCACTTTTGTATAAAAAATACCGGGAATTCGGAATCGACAAATTTAGTTTTTTTTACTATAGAATCAAATCGGGTGTAGGAATATTTACTTAGTTTAAAGTGTTGGCTAATATTATGGAATGCACTTTTGTATCGAAAAAATCCCGCGATTTCGGAATCAACAAATTTACTGTTTTTATTATAGAATCAAATCGGGTAATAAAATCAAAATTATATTCCTGCTTGTGTGCAGGTACCAGAAGGAAGTTCCTATTGTTCATTTTAAAATTAACTTCTAGTAAATACACATTAATAATTATGTAATCCCCCTGTTTTTTTTAAAATAAATACCACATGCTAAAGACGACGTTTCCTCACCATGTTACATACTAGTTTCGAATTCCCGAATTTTCTGGAATACCGGGATTTATATTTTTTTAAATATGTTTTAAGAAGCCGCTTCCATAATTTCCTAACCAAAAATGAACTTTAGGTGAATATGCATCCGATTATCCGATCACTGGTGATAACAGAGTAGGATTAGTGTGTCATTTCTTCTTCATAAGATGATTTGCTAAAACAGAGCTTAAATAAGTAAGTATACCTTTTATAATGCAAAAAAAAACCTACTCAAACAAAAATCGTCACCTATAAAATCTATTTCCAGCTCATAGCCGCCTTATAAGGCATTATCCCATTTTTTCCTTACGCCTCTCACATTTCGTTCCAATCCTATTTCAGCATAAGGGTGTAGAATAACAAATATATCCTTCGCATAATACGGTAAGCCAGCTACTATATCATATTATATCTGCCCTTAACGTGAGACACAAAAGCACCGACGATTTGTCTCCACAATCCTGAAGAATGACGTAGTAATATTAGTTAAGACGAATGTTCGCTAGGCGACAAAAGATGTCTGGGTATTAGGCAACGTTATTATGTAAGTTGCCTTAAAATTACAATACTGAAGAAAATATCAACAAACTTTATTTTTCATTTGTCATTCAGCTTCAATTCAATTCAATTCAAATTGGCTGCCGGTATTTCCATGCCTCGTCTGAAGACTGCAGGATCATCTCGCGCCGCTCCTTCATGAGCTCGAGAGTATGATCAGAGAGTCTTTTGTTCTTCTGTGCACGACGTGTCTTGAAGAACTTAGACCCAGTCGTATGGACAGTTTCCACGAACCCATCGTTGCATTCGTCCACTGAGCTTCCTAGGCACTCGAAACGATTCTGGAGTTCAAGCTGAAAGCTCTCGGGGTTTTGGATCTGAATTTGTGCTGGACGGAGCGTAGACTTCATCAGTCGAGACCTTTCAAGCTTTATATTGATGTTCAATGTGCCTCTTACCATGCGGTGATCGCTCCCGGTTTTCACCGAATTGATCACAGAGACATCATTGAACATTTGCTTCTTGGTTGACATGATGAAGTTAATCTCATTTCTAATTGCACCATCGGGACTCTGCCAGGTCCACTTCCTGTGCTCACGCTTTCTGAAGAAGGAGTTCATCATATAGAGGCCCTCCTTCTCCATAAAACTAGCCAGTTAGTGACCCCGGTGGTTCCGACGTCCAACCCCAAATTGCCCCATCTGCAGCTCATCCCCGTCTCGTTTGCCCAGTTTCGCGTTGAAGTCCCCCATGACAACGGTGAAGTGAGTTTTGAAACCATGCAGGGCTTAAGAAATATCCTCATACATGGTCTCCACTTCGTCGTCGGGGTGTGCCGAGGTCGGGGCGTAGACCTGTATGACCTTCAGCGAATATCTTGAGGATATTCTGAGTATAAGGTACGCCACCCTGGTCGACACACTCTCGATCTTCACCACGTTATTCACGAGGGACTTGTGGACGATAAACCCAACACCACCCTGAGACTGCCGGTCACCCTGTCGGAAATAGCGCAGGTTGCCGGATTTCAGGATTATCGTATCCTCCCCCTCTCTTCGGACTTCAGATAATCCCACAATACTCCATCGCAGCCTGCTCAATTCCTCTTCGAGTTCCGTTATCTTCTCGTCGGTCCGGAGTGTACGCTTGTTGAATGTTGCCAGGTCAAGTCGTCGGTATAGGCAGCCTGATCCCGTCCGGAGATTCTTCGCACCCCTTGCCACGCCGTAACCTCGACCGCTACCATAGTCGAGGGTAGACGGGCTGCCGGGTACTAGGGGCCATTTCTTTGTTGCGCTCATCATTGGGGGGGTTTTGCCATAATCGCCACGCTTGGCAGGCGGGTTGGCGATCGCAGTACGGTTGTTAGAAACCGCAGAGAACGCTGCTGCCCATTCTCTGGTAAATCCCTTAGTCGCCTCTTACGACACCCACGGGAAGATATGGGATGGTGCTATTCTTTTACGTCCGACACCATACGGAATATTATGATATTCCAGTTATATTTTTATTTAATGGGTGCATTTTTATTATTTAAACCGTTACGACATTATCTACCAGGTAGGGTAGGGCTACACAAAAAAACACAAACAAACACACATAAATGGGTGACACAAATCAAATAAAGAGAATAATGATGTTATTGTCATTATTATTTAAACAAAAGCAGTAACGATGTCACAGTTGCAAATGTTAATACTAAACTTTTTATTTAAGAACTAGAAAGACAAAAATAAATTTAAAGCATCTTAGTAAAATAATATGTAGGCCTCCCAGACGAGACTCTTCTAATAGAATAGATGAAACCTACTAACATTATAAATGCTAAAGTTTGTGAGAATGGGGATGGATGTTTGTTACTCTTTCACGCAAAAACTACTGGCCGGATTTCGATGAAATTTGGTACATAGACAACTTGTAACCTGATTTAACTTATAGGATACTTTTTATTCCGGTAGTACGATCCCATGGGACAGTTACCGAACTCCACGCGGCCAAAGCCGCAGGCGTAAGTGTCTACGTAAAGGTCAAATGTTGGATTCTCTTTCGGTGATGAATGTAACCTTACAAATCAGCTCCCTTTTTTTCTGATGGGAACCCCCCCCCCCCCCCCGCTCGGCGGAGCGGAAGGGAGAGTCAGACTTGTACTGATTAAAACCCATCCATGTTCCTTCTTTGCCCTTTGTGTTCAAGGGCCGCGGTATCTCTTTCGAACAGTCCCGCAGCCCTGGAAATCAGCTCGCTGCAGTGTAAATGAAGAAATAGTATCATAATTTTTTCACTCAAAAAACATCCATCCTCACGACTGCTCGACGCAAGACATGATTAAAATTAAATCATGCCCTTAAAAGCTTAGATTCACTAATCCGCTACTCAAAAATCGTATACAGTTCTATCTTTTCTAACTACTACCGTTACTATAGACCGACCGCTGTAATGAGTCCTCGCGAAGCTGTCAATTTAAATGGAATATTCTGAAGTTTGATCACGTATTGGTTAAATTAGTATCGTAATACCTACGTTGGGTATGGTTATTTTAAAGCAAATAACCTGTGGGATATTGTTAGGACTTTGTGGACGATTAATGTGCCAAGGCGGAGGACTCATTAAAGCGGTCGGTCTATAGAACAAACATAAACTTCCTTTTAGTTCCTCCGCCGTCCATAGCGACGAATGTAGCAGCAAAACTTAACTTTCGAACTTGTTGAAACTTGCCAGACTCGTGCATAAAGAGATTTGAAGAGAGCTGATGTTGTTTGGCAAACCTTCTTTTACTTCATACTTTTTACCCGACTGCGGCGGCGAAACCCAAAAGGATGGTTATGTTTTTGACCTGTATGTATGATGTGGGTATTTATGACCTTTTCTATGTTCCAAGCAGGTTGTAAGCAAAGTTGGAAGCAGGCGGGGCCCATTCCATTTTAATAATTTAATATTCAAATAGGCCCCGCCTGCTTCCAACTTTTGTTTAATTTAAAAAGTGCTTGTTTTATGCTTTTCAGTTTCTTCAATCGGGTTTTTAAGTTTTTTCAACTACTTCTTTTTTTTTCGATGTCATGTCCTTCTTCTTCTTGAGGAGCTCGTGGATAAATAATAACAACTGCTTGGGTCAATGTTTAGGTTAAGCAGCGCTTGCCTAGGTTGGTCCGTGGAGGAGTGACCACCCATTACATACTGAGAATCCTCCGTGTCTTAGAAAGTACGTTCAGCCGTTGGTCCCGGCTGTTAATTGTAGATCTTTGACGGTCGTTACCGGTACTCAGTGGCCCGAAAGTCTGACAACCTGTCTTTCCAAGAGGTGTCGTATGACCCAGTACTAACTGGGTTGTGGAGGCCAGATAGGCAGTCGCTCCATGTAAAGTATTGGTATTCGGCTGCATCGGGTTGGACAGGAGGCCGACCCCAACATGATTGGGAAAAAGACAGGGCAGATGATGATTTCCTTCTTCCCTCGAATTGGCGCAGCTCAATGAGAATCATAGAACGGAGGCTTGTGTCCCAGCGGTGGGAATATTGTAAGCTGATTATGCAAGCTAGGCATGCAATGAGAATAACTCATACCGCGGTGAACATCTACCTAGTAGTCGGGCAATCGAATATTTATCTCATCAATTAGATTATATTTTTTTCCGTAATAATTTATTATTTAATTGCCAAGAGCCTCGACCACTATCTGAGGAGGCTCTCGTTAGGCAGCTGGATCAAGGGCTTGATTCAGAAAGCGGTACTTCTGGACACGGCTCGTATTGTTAGGAGGTTCCTCTCTCTGGAGCCCTGACCGCCGGTATCTTGGACCCTGTTCCCGATACCGGTGGGCTACAATTTTTTTTTTTTTTTATATTCTATTTTATATTGTTTTTTAAGGAATATTTAAAAATGTAATTTATTTGTGTAGAAATTAATAAAGGAATTAATAATTTATTATTTTATTAATCCTCTTAGCATGAATTGAATTTTGATTGTGAGTGACTCACGACCACCGTCTTTAAGAGATTATTTCCACTATTAGATATTTTTGAGACCTAAAATTCTTGAAATTTAAGTTTCGCAAATATTTACTATCACAAATATCTACATATTTAGTAAACAAGACAAGTACCCAAAGAACGTACTTAAACTCAAATTTCTTCAAGGATAGCGTTAAATTCATAATTCGGTTTCCTTCGTAAAATTAATTTCCATACTTAAGCTCCCAGTGACATAGTCTGACTCTTTCACTCACGACATCACACCTAACGAGTGACAGAGATGAAACGATGTCTAGTGACTTGGCAGTATAAAATTGTCAAGTCATAGGGATAATTAGTTTGTTTGATAACGGAATAAGAAGGTATTAATGTAAGGTCACGTACGCATAAGTACAGTCGGCATTTTAGCCTGAATAATTTTCAAGGACAGTCTTAAGCGTCACTGTCTTTATCTTAACTGGGGAAGGCTAAGTGTTGCAACACAACATACAACGTGGCAACACCGCCAGTCTCTTGGGCACATTACTTGCTGACTGCGTTGAGGAGGAGTTATTTGATGCCATTTTAGTTCAGTTATTTTAGTTTTTTTTTATCGTTTTCTTATTCTTCCAGAGTTTTATGCCGCCCATGGGCCTCTGACTTGGCTTTACATGCCGTCAAGAAATATCTCTCAGGCATGCTGGTTTCGTCACGATGTTTTTCTTCACCGAAGCAAGTGATAATAATACAATACGCACATAAATCTGAAAAATCAGAGGTGAATCAGAGGTGAGCGTGCCTTGGGGTCGAACTCGAGACCTATGACTTGGCAGTCCGACGATCACACCACTAGGCTATCACCGCTATAGCAAATGACGGTGACCCTCACAATTTTCCCTTTTCATAATTTTTAAATTTTTTTTTTTTTTTTTAATAATTTTAACATTTATTTACGTGTTTTCCGAGGCATGGAGGGAATCATCAAAGTTAGTGAAAGCTTAATCAGCTCATTTGCAAGATAAAACTCTGTAAAGAATATTGCTAAGGTTATAATTATACAGCGTGTAAACAGACCCTTCACATAGCCGTCAACCAAGAACCAAGCATTCTGTACATCAAACTAAGTAAAGTTTACGCAAAAATTATTGCTGGGAAACGACTTCTTTTTTGGGGTGAAAAATCACGTTTTACGGTAGGACTCGATGGAACGAACTCAAAGCATTGTGCTGATGAATGGATTGAATAGTACGGAGGTCGTGGAGGAGTTTATAGTAAAAATCTTACATCTTATTGCATGCTTTTTTTTTTAAATGTGAAAAAGTTAGAACGTTGACCCCAATATCTCCGTAATAAGAAGGTTCCCAGGTATGGTCTAGGAGAAAAAAAATATTGCAAAGACGGGGAGAACAAGTGCCTTTCGGCTTCGTTAAGAGTCTATTTACACCCTTTATAATCAACACGCTCCTTCATAAAGTTTTTATGTTTCAAGTTTTTTTCCTGTTGAAGAAAGTAATTAAGACGCTTAATTATTAACTGGAGTTTATTAAAGTTATTCCGAAACTCAACAATATTTTCTACTGACTAAGTTACATCGAATTATGGAATTTCTCGACTGGATGGGACCGATACCATGTCAAGGGAACGTGAGGAGCTGCGCAAGTACAGTCATGAGCACCAATATGTAAACACTTGACAAAGAAGAAGGAGCACGGTTCATACAAAATTAACCCACGTCCTACAACAAAGAGAAGTATCTCAAAAAAATTAGAAAAATAGGTAAAAAAGATGGCATACTTCTCCTACTGTTCTGATTAAAATTTCGCGTTGTTACGAACATAGTATTCTGGAACTCATATTTTTATGAAAAAGATCCTATCTCCAAGTTACAATCGTTATTTCTCGCGAAAATTGTTTTTAGATTTAGGAAAGTGTTTACATATTTGTGCTCGTGATTGTACTCCAGCACCCTGAACAAAGGTTATCGAAGAACACGTTGTGTGGTTCCTATAGACCTCTTCGTTCACCTCAGGGCGGAGGACATCCATATGGATTTCCGCATCCATGAAAAAAACCAGTCATATACAAGTAATGCCGGATTTGCCGGAGTAAGGTACGGTCAAAGAAGGGCGGCGAAAATGGACCCAAGGAATCTAAAAATTAACGAAGCTCCATGCAAGTGTAAATATAATATAATTATAACTACAATTATATAAGATATTTATTTAAAAAATATTGAATTTTTAGGACACGGGAATCAAAAGTTATAAATATTTTAATTAACTCAAAATTAAGTAATCGTGCAATTACAAAACGCAACATTTTTTCCGATTACGTTCCAATCCAATGACATGTGTTTTTACTCAAGGGTTTTCTTACTATAAATGGCTCTTTCTCTTCGTTTTTATTCATTCTAAAATGTACAATATTAATAAACAACATGTAAACTTGATATTAAAACGCCAATTAACAAGGCAAAATCATGTAATAAAAATGAAACGATGGTGATTTCGTAGTATATGTTATAAAGGAACGTTATCAAAGGTGATTGATTGAGTCCCGTCACTACTGTCACTGTAAGATCTGTGATGATCTATTCCAGTGTTTTTCAACGGTTAATGAACGTGATCGCGAACCCCTTAGGGGTCGCGACCCGCACATACAATTTCTCCCATCGTGGATTCGTTTTCTTCATCTGCTCTTTCAGTCTAGCAATAAATTCCGTGATTATTCATTATTTTGTGCTCCCGATATTTCGACGCTGTTGCAATGAACAATCACGGAAAATACCCCGTAAGTGACAGTATAAGTTTAGTTAGAAACCGTGAAAGCTTAAAACAGTGTTTGAATAAATCCCCTGTTCGCACCACTCATGGCTTTTGTCACTACAAATAGCAATGCATTCCTTTACCCAATTGATATTCATATCTTGCGTAGCTTCAAGGAACATGTTAAGCAAGCATTGACCTGTAGTATTGGTGGGAAGTGCTCACAAAAGAATATTTCTTCCATTAATTTTTCAAAAGATTTAAAACGCACAAAAGCTACAAACTGTGCACAGCCCGCAATATCCGTAAATTAATCAAATTGCAACGACACAAAAGTTACTTTCTTTTATTTTTTTCTACATAAATATCACTTATCCTGCGTTGAATGGTATTGTCAGAGAGAGGTATACTTTTGAGCTTTTCGATCTCTTGTTTGCCAAACATAATCAAAGTGTGAGATTTTTCTGCTTGTCGCGATCTGTCTTGGTTATACGTATGCACGAATAAACTGTGAATACACGAAAAAACGCGAAGGGTCGGGGGTCGCGAAATATTTTTTCTTACTATGGGGGTCGTGTCATGAAAAAGGTTGAAAAACACTTCTATTCCATCGTTCGATACGTTTGTATTTTTGCATGGGATTTTATGTTTATCATTGCGATTTTGTGGGTTCTCGATGAATTAGCCTTTACATCTTGAACTGACGATAGTGCACCCTGACTTGGACTACCACACTCTTCTTTGGACAACAAGTAGCTTTTGATTTGGAGTTTGATTTTAACCACTAACATGCGTTGTGTTAATTTCCATTTACGACTTGCGCGCTTACGGAGGCATCGTCTCTCTGATGAAGGTGCTCAAGCTGCTCAAAGGATCAAGCTCCACCTGGTTAGTATGATAATGGGCTTATGATGAACACTATTTATATTTTTTCTGTTATTTTGTGTTTTTGACTACTTTTTACTGGTATTGTTTCAGTTAACACCTAATGATGAAGTGTGTGTACCATGCTATTTGAGAGCGCTCAGAGGAGTTCCCCTAATGTTGTACCCACAACAAGTACAGAGGAAAGTACCACCTTCTGAACAGAGAGCAAATTGTGGATATTGAAATGGTGGATAGTGCTTACAGAAGTTCTGCTGATTTTGCACACTCCCCAAGTTCAGTAGAAATACATCCTGTACCTATTACCTATCTTATATTTCATGACAAACACCCATTTATTTTACGTGCCAGAATAAAATTAAATCTATGCACAAGCACATAGAAAGCAAGTCCTATTAAACGTATATCGTAGTAGATAGAAAGCTACAGGGGCGAAGTGGTGTATTAGGCTATTGTTGTCACTGTAATGTTGGGACACGGACAGCGGGTTGTTGCTCTCATGTTATGAGCATATTATGGTATATGGGGTCTGCCACACACCAGAGCTATATCGCTGCATCAGCTTCCTTTTTCGATAATCTTTTATAAGATAATATTTTTTTCTATACCTAACACTGTTGAAAAATATTTAAAAAAAAAACATGTAAAAAAACCAATAAACGAGATTTATTACGTCACATTACACATTTTTTATTCAACAAACCCTGCCTTTCAATAGCTGTACTCGTACATACATAGCTAGTGAGCTCTGGCTGTTATAATTTTTGTAAAAGTATATCTTCATTCAGCGTAGTAAGAATCTTTCTACTTGACCATAATTCGCTTATAGATCAAAATCGTAACAACATAGTTTTAATAGTGATTGAACTAATTACTAGGTTAGTAATCAGTATAGTCTCTAGACGCAGTCTGGCAGTTTTATGATTCATCAATTAGGTACGGGCAAAAAATTCGGGTTTAGGCTTAAGAAAAGTAAATAATAAGTACATCAGAATAATATAACACGACCCGAACCAAAATTATTACCTCCCCTGGCACCTGTCAGTTGCCTACTACCAAAAACCAAAGAGAACCAAAAAGCACAGAGCATCATCCAAAGAGGCCGTGTACAACAACGCGCCACGGCTTTTATACCCGTTTACTCGGACCGGGTAGGTTGGAAAGGGAATTATCTAAGAGTAGTTTATTCGAATCTTCCTTTATGATTCATCCTAAACATTATTATTTTTTGATTCATTTTAAATAATAAGCAGACGTTCACAGTTAAAAACCTTAACCGTAAGATTTTTAGGTTATCTTGTATAAAGACTTATATCTCTTTTCTCCCAACTTGTTCGTCTTACTTTCCATTTGCTTTTTTGTTAGTCTTTAGTCGTTTTATAAGTATCTATAAGTTGCCATAATGAATGCTACCTCTAAGACTGGGTCCCAAAATACATGGGATCTCGCCAGCCTTCTTTCGGGCATCGGATTTTGACAGGTATACGATTAGGTACTAATATACGATTTTAAACTATCCTGGTCACTAAGATTATCATTAACACTAGAAACGACGACAGCCTGGAATCCAGTGGTCCAGCTGTGTAAAAAGCCAAAAAGTGCCGAAAAAATTTCGCGAGCGGACACAGTTAGTTTCGTGTGTCGGGAACAGAATCGAGTTGCGAGTGACAGTGGTAGCGGTACTGAGAGCAAAAAACGAACAAGAAAGAGGGTAGACCGATTTGTCTGCTCATAAACACCCACCCGCAATAACTTCAGTTTATCCGTGATCATGGTGCTTGCAACAGCGCCGAAATATCGGGAACTCAAACAAATCAGTGAACAAGGTAAATATCCCGTTTCTAGTGTTAATGATTAACTAATATATCTGTCCGAGTCCGGTGTCCGGAGTCGCGTCCGCAATTTACCAGTTTGATCGAAACTACGATACTGGATCCGACGGACTAAAATTGCAATCCCTAATTACAATTTTTTAACGTGAAATATCTAGTACAGCGCGGACTACTTCGTTGGTCGAGTGGTTGCAAGCACGACTGCTGAGCATTGGGTCCTGGGTTCGATTCCCGGGACGCGAAAAGTGTTATTGGGTTCTTCTATCAGGAATTTCTCAGTAGCAGCCACGGAGCCTGGATTTGAGCCTGGTTGATGGCAATAGGCTCGCCCTCTATTACATGGGATTTAAAAATAACTGGCGAAATGTGGGTGTACTATTGCCTGACCCTTCGGGGATTACAGGCGCGATGTTATGTGTTATGTTACAGCGCGGCGTGAACGGTCGCAATGTGTCTCATCCTTCTTATTTTATCCCCGCCATTCAATAAGTAGTATCATTTCTATATTTGTCGTAATGAAAAAGGGATAACAAAACGTACAAGCTGGTTTTCCGATATCAATAACGATACGGTTTCCATGGCAACCAATATACGCCTTATTTTATCTCATGATATTTTTTCCTGAGTAAAAATATCGTAAGTAGGTATGAGAGGTTAAACGGATTATTATGCTTGTTAGATACGCTACCAAAATGTCTTTTTTGTAACATGAAGGCAGTAATAGTGAGGTAGAACGACAAAGAAGAATAGATACATCATCATCATCATCATCATCATTTCAGCCGAAAGACGTCCACTGCTGGACATAGGCCAAAAAAAAATAAAAAAAATAAAAAAAATCTTAGGAATTAAATAAGCAGTACCTATGTACTCATGTATTATAATGTTATTTTCTGTGTTGTATATATTGTGTACATAAATAGCAAAAAAAAAATTAAAAAAAAAAAAAAATATAGAAACAAATAACTAAAACTACTTTTTCCTGACGCATAAAATGGAGTTAAAATCACACACATTTTTCAGCAACAAGAAAACTTAGGATTGTTTAGGACTTGCAATAGCCTAACGTCATCTGTAACCTGAGCAGGCAAAGAAAAGTCCTCTTCATCAAAGAAGTAGAGATCATTGATCAGTACTCTTGCTCACTCAATCTCACACACACACACACCCATTATCATTCACACACATCATTCTCTTGCTCTTAGCCCCATTTTTGTGAGGTCGGCGCAGGTTTATTCTTTTTCCATACTTCATCATCTCTTGAATCATCCATTTTCTAGTCATATCATCCTTCACACTATCCATCATTTCTTTGGTCGTCTTCTACTCTTATCGCCATCCACATTCATACTCAAAACTTTCCTACATGTATTCAAATCCAAATAGAACTTAAGGAAAGTCTAAGAAAATAAGACAACATAACGTATACCTAATAGTACACCCACATTTCGACAGTTTTGTTTTGAAGTAGCATGTAATAGGGGGCGAGCCTAACTGGGCACAAATCCAGACTCCGTGGCTTCTACTGAGAATATACTAATGGAAAAACCCAATAACACTTTGCCCTACCCGGGAATCGAACCCAAAACCTCATGCTCAGCAGTCGCTTGCGACCACTCCACCAACGAGGCAGTCAAAAATAGTTAAGTCCTTGCATATACTGACCTAGTAAGATAAAATATTCTACACACTATATTTTTACTATAATAAAGCCTTATAAACACGGTGTAGCGCTCATGAAACTGAAGGCACGGAGTCCGAAGGTCACCCAACTCATTCCTTACTTGACTTACCGCCGCGAATGGCAAGTAGCTGGCACGTTCGATTTTTTTTACTTTTCTTTTTTTTTTCGCCCAGTTACATAAGGCTTCAAATGGATTATGCAAACTGAATTCAAATGACGGTACTGTTCTAGAGTTATGTTTGTCACTTTTTATAGCCAACAAAGTTCTCCATCTTAGCGTGTCCGTGGCAATCTAAATTGTGCCAGAACCGAGCTACTAGTTGGGCGATTTCGGTAGTGTCCATCAGTTCCAAGAATCAATGTTAATTTGGTAGTATACACAAAATTTAGAATGCAATGCGAAATACATTATTTTTACACACCGACGCACAAACGGCTACCACGTATTCAGTACATCATTTTAAACAAAAATTTCTGTGTTAGGACGCGGAAATTTTTCATCGGTAATTTAAAAAACACTGCTATTTCCTACAAAAATGCAATATAACTACACGGTCAAAATGTATGGAACAACTGTTTTTTTTTCTAATTTACTGTTAAGAAATGTCTATGTGGTATGTCCACACGGTCAAAATGTATAGAACAACTGTTTTTTTTTTTCTAATTTACTGTTAAGAAATGTCTATGTGGCGTATCAACACGGTCAAAATGTATGGAACAACTGTTTTTTTTTCCTAATTTACTGTAAAGAAATGTCTGTGTGGTATGTCTACACGGTCAAAATGTATGGAACAACTGTTTTTTCTTCTAATTTACTGTTAAGAAATGTCTATATGGCGTGTCTACACGGTCAAAATGTATGGAACAACTGTTTTTTTTTTTCCTAATTTACTGTTAAGAAATGTCTATGTGGTATGTCTACACGGTCAAAATGTATGGAACAACTGTTTTTTCTTCTAATTTACTGTTAAGAAATGTCTATATGGCGTGTCTACACGGTCAAAATGTATGGAACAACTGTTTTTTTTTTTCCTAATTTACTGTTAAGAAATGTCTATGTGGTATGTCTACACGGTCAAAATGTATGGAACAACTGTTTTTTTTTCTAATTTACTGTTAAGAAATGTCTATATGGTGTGTCTACACGGTCAAAATGTATGGAACAACTGTTTTTTTTTCTAATTTACTGTTAAAAAATGTCTATGTGGCGTGTCTACACGGTCAAAATGTATGCAACAACTGTTTTTTTTTTCTAATTTACTGTTAAAAAATGTATATGTGGCGGGGATGTACTGAATACGTGATAACGGTAAAATTAACAATGACTGTCCACTGCAACAGCTCTAACAGCTATTTAAAGTTATACCATTCAGACTTCCGTCCACATTATTCTGTCCGCGACAACTATTTTAAATATTCCTAACTTTGCCCACGAATTGAAACACCTGAACCGGTGAAGTTGTAGAATCTAAAGTACTTATTAAGCTCACAAAACCGTAAGCGGTACGTATAAATTAGTACCTCGTTATTGACTCGTGTATGTTCGGGTAAGTTCGTGTGAGTTCGTAACGTCATAATGACAAGTTAGGAACGAACTTTGGTACTCGGAAAGAACTTCTGAATTGGTAGGTGACATGAATTTGGGAATTGTTTCTAACGTCTGACTGAAACTCCAGTTGTCACAATAATACCGCTTTTTGGTTTGAGATCCGGGATTTAGGAATACGGTTATAGCGGTAAAACATTTTGTATGTTTTTAATAACTTTTTACTACTACTTTTTTTAATGCAGAATTGAACAATAGCCGGCCAAGTGCTAGTCGTACTGGCGCACAAAGGGTTCCGTAGCACCAAACAATATAATAATAAAAAATAAACAAAATTAAATCTCAGTCATATGTCAATTTTCACTCAACAGTAGGTATTGATTTTAAATCTAAATTGATGACTTGTTTGAAATGTACATCTATACTAATATTATAAAGAGGTAAAATTTGTTTGTATGTAGGGGGTAATCTCCGGAAGTAATGAACCAATTTTAAAAATTGTTTCACTGGTAGAAAGCTACATTATTCGTGAGTGCTATAGGCTATAAATTATAAAGATATCATGCATATTAGCCGAGTTATCACAATTTTAGCGGACGAAGTCGCGGGCGTAGTGCTAGTAATTTTATAATTACCGAGCTTCATTATTAAAAAGTTCTGAATTGTCTGGCAGGCGATCCCAACACACTTAGTGGAAAACAAACCAGTCTAATAATGACGATTTTAATGGAATAAAATACGAACCAAGAATCGAAGTTATTACAAACGCTGCTAAGCCTCTTCTTCTTCTTTACCATATTTAACTCAGTCTACAGAAAACTGCCCCATTGGTCTAGTGGTCGCTAGCGCGACTGCTGAGCATAAGGTCTTGGATTAGACTCCCGGTTCGTGCGAAGTGTTATTGGGTTTTCCCATCAGGAATTTCGCAGTAGCAGCCACGGAGTCTGGATTTGTACACGGTCAATAGGCTCGCCCCCCTATTACATGGTACTTAAACAAAACTGGCAAAATATGAGTGTACTATAAGGGTCGCCTCTGCCTAACCCTTCGGGGATTACAGGCGTGATGTTATGTTACATCTACACTTCTACAGAATACCGTCCTAAATTCCAAATCAATGTTCACCTTTGTCCACAAAAGGCCGTCAAAGCTAGCAATGCAGCGATGAACGTGAATACTCAATCAGAGCACGGAAGTTAACCATTGCACAGAATACTGCAGCAGGTCGGCTCCCAACAACAAAAACAAGCGCCCGCAAACATAGACGCGAACGAATGGCGTTCGAAAACAATTGCCACTCGTGGGTGTGCTTGCACTCGCTGTACGTGAAGCGTGCCTATAATAAGTGCCAATCGGGAGCACGCTTACACTCGCGGTGCGTGAAGCGTGCCTATAACAAATGCCAGTCGGGAGTAGGCTTCACTCGCTCTGCGTGAAGCGTGCTTATAACAAATGCCAGACGGGAGTACGCTTGCACTCGCTGTGCGTGAAGCGTGTTTGAAAACAAATGCCATTCGGGAGTACGAATCGTTGTACGTAAAGCGTTTTCGCCAGTTGTATGAAAGCTACCTTCAGAGGCTCAATAACGTGAACGCGCGACGTAAAGTGAACATAAATTCAAACGATTCTTGAATTGAAGATACAATTATTCTTAAAAGTTTTGGTTTAAATTTTTACTGTAAGCACAATTATAAACACCCGTAGATCTGAGTAAAGTCTTGCAACTGAATATAATTTGCAGTTTTCAATTTTTAAATCTGCTTCGACTTCTGCTGTTTCCTAGGTATGTAAGTTGACGGTAGGAAACACAGCTATTGTGGAAGTGACGGTCGGTGATTGAGCTTAACAGACAATGTGCAAATGTTGTATCGGTGAAAAATTTGGGACCCAACGGAAACACATAATAATGTTTTGTGGGATCCTACGCCAAAAATATTAAACTGGGATCCAACGAAAATAAATCCATAAAGCTGGTTCAGGTTTCGGTTTCGAAAAATATGATATCTACACTGACTTCACCAGCACGCACTGGGCCCGCGTGGTGGACGAGGGGTGGGGAAGAGTAAAGCCTTATTCACTCCAAATAAATTGCAGACTTTAACTTTAACTTTATTCTTTATTGCACACAAAAAAAAAAAATTACATACAAATTGCAACAATATAGCTTATGTACAATGGCGAGCTTAACCTTTGGCGAGCCGTTATACAGGGTGCTTGCTTGGTTAAACGTGAGCAAAACTTTAAGGAAGTGAAGTACTCATAAATATGAGCAACTCTTACTATTGGGCTAACTATGAAATTATGATTTAAAAATCTGCTGTTGCCTACATTTTTTCGAGTTACGTGACCAATAATGTATGGAGCAGCTGATACTTTTTTCGCGATTTCATAGCCGGTCCCATAGTAAAAGTTGCTTATTTTCATGAGTACTACGCGCCCCTAAAGTATTGCCCACGTTTAAAAAACACCTAGTACAGGTACTTAAATAATTAGAATATTAGTACAACATTTAAAAAATAGATAGGTATACGCCATCACAAGTTACAGTTTTAACCGTACCTATTTTCACAGGCGCTAACAAAAAGAATAAGACCATCCTAGTTTTCCAATAACTTTTAAAAGAAAACCCATAACACGTTTTATCGCAATCTATCCAGCTGGAAAAGTGTAAGTACCTCCCAGCACCGATACCGTCCCATCTCATAGCCCCAGGGAACAGAACCCGACGACTAGTCCCAAAATAAGATCCCACTTCTACCAACTTTTATCCCTGTAAATCCTGTAATCCCCTTTTACAGAAACCCGTAACCCTCCAACCACAGGTGTGATGTTAAAACTGAGAACAAATTTTAAATTTTAAACTCGCACCCGTAATAAAGGCTGGTTCACACAAACTAACATAATCCGTATCGGATTATGTTAGCGGTCGTCATGCGATACGTTGCTGTGATATGTTGATTCGTTGATGGAAACCGAGACTAGTGCACCCACCACTCATAGCGGCCACATATTACGATGAAAGTCGTGAATTTGAACCCAAGTAAGTACTTCGTGTATTTATTCCATCACCACTGCTCTCAAAACGGTGAAGGACCGGTCCTAGGCCAAAAAAATCGAAGAAATGTTATACCACCAATTCGCACTGTAACCGCGTAGTGGATTCCAGACTTCTCTCTCTCAAATAAAAGAGGCCTGTTTCGCAGCAGTAAGTAACGTTACATGCTGATTATACCTACAGCGAAACAATTCTAAAGTTGGCTTTCTTATAACGAACTATTTCTTCAAATAGATTTTTTTAATATAATTTACAAGTCACCCAATCAAGACGATAAGCTGTTTTATTACAAGGCAGTTTTTCTATTATTGTCTGTAACTCTTTATAAGAATTTATTTTACAAAGGCCATTTTCTGTTTCACTTTATGAAATGTCAAACAGCAAAATTTTGTGAACTTATACTGTCACATATGAGATATCTCCCGTGATTGTTTATTATTTTACGCTCCTGATATTTCGACGCTGTTGTAAACGCCATGATCGCGGGATGACTGTACAGTATAAGGTTAGTTTTAAACCGTGAAAGCTTTGAACAGCTAAATTTAGTTTTACATTCAAGTTCAGAATCGCCTCGCGCCCGACTAGCATTCGGTGTAACGATTCCTTATAACTGGATGTTAAGTAAACTGATTTTATTTAAAATGGCTGCGGATTATTTAAATTGTGGATTACACGATGAGTCCGGTTTGGGGCTATGCATTAAATTAAATTAATTTCAATTTTAGTGGTTTTGTTTGTGGGTTGTCTCTGTTTTAACGCTGAAATTGTTTCGGTTAACGAGATGTTGAAAGCAGGGAGCTTTTAATAGTTTCTATTATATTTTAATGTCATATTTACAAGCCGAATACTTTTGAAGCCGTTGCCCAGCAGTGGGATAGAACAAGCTTATAAAAATATGATAATGTTATGAGGATAAGATTGTGTGTGAGTTTGGATGAACTTCGAAACTACATTAATCCTACGACTACGGAAAGCTACATTGATCCTAATAATTAACCCTAAAGATCACTATTGAAACGTTCCCGTGGGATAATTTCCAACCATAGCTAACGCGAGTGAAGTCGCGGACAAAAGCTAGTAACAAATATGACAATCGACAGAAGTCGATTACCCAAGGTGCGCCTGACGTTATAGAAGGTCGGAGGGTACGTCGCTCGGGGAGTACTAGTAATTATTTTCGTATATTCCACTTCTAGTTTTTAAAAATATTCTTATTATTTTTTTAAAATATGTTTTAAAAATATTCTTATTATTTCCTTTATTTATTTATAAACAAATTAATTACATTTTTAAATATTCTTTAGAAAAAAAAATATAAAAAACATTTAAAAGTATAAAAAAATATTAAATATTATTATTATTTATTTAATAGTATTTTAAAATATTCTCTAAAAAAGTTCATTAATCATTACAAAGAAAAATAAAGATAAAATAATTTCACATTTAAATAAACCCTAATCCAATTCATTTTTAGAATAACCCAAAGTAGCGAAGCACTTAAAAAAAATCTACTAATAATTTTTATAATAATCTCTTTAATATTCCAAATAGCTTTGCTTTGAGCCAATCAGAACTATATTTTCTTACATAAAAAGATCCCTCAAGCCCTTAGCAGATTCTAGGTCACCTGGAACACCTAGGTACTTCGGAATTAGGTAACCCTCTAGTCAGGTCACATTGGTAGTTTGTCAACTTATTATATGGAACAACTATCTTCTTTAGAATCTTGAATCTAGTTGACTATTTCAATTTATAGAAGACTTGTCTTAGGTTTGTCCCATATTTCATTGGCCTTTAACATAACTGGCGAAACGTGGGTGTTACTATAATAATATTAGGTACACCTCTGCCTAACCCTTCAGAGATTACAGGCGTGATGTTATATTATTTTATGTTATATTATTTTGTAATTTCTGTTTCTTGTTTTTGTTTTGTTATTTCTGCTATTTTATTTTTAACTTAATTAGCATGTTTTACTGCTTTAGTAAAAACTTGTGCATAATTTGTAATTTTATGGGTGCCAATGCCTGAAATAAACGATTATTATTCTTTTATTTATTTTCCTTACATATAGTTTACATTTTAAATATTTTATACAACTATAAAAAAAAAACATTTAAAAATATAAAAAATAGTAGCCCACCGGCATCAGGAACAGGGTCCGAGCTACTGGTAGTCAGGGCTCTTGAGAGAGGAACCTCCTAACGATACGCGCCGTGTCTAGAAGTACTGATTTCTGAATCAAGCCCTTGATCCAGCTGCCAAGCGAGAGCCTCCTCAAATGTTGGTCGAGGCTATTGGCTATTAAGCCATTAGCTGACACGACTATCGGCACAATGATTGCTGTACTCACGTCCCACATGTCGACAACCTCGCGAGCCAGATCTAGATATTTGAATTGTTTATCTTTCTCTGCTTTCACGAGGTTCTCGTCATGCGGAACCGTTATATGATGTAGTATGATTTTGATTTTATATAGTTTTACTCGATTTTTATGTTCAGACGACAGCACATCGACTACCCGTCTGTCAAACTTTCCTTGAACGTAATGCTTTAGCGATAAAGTTGAAAATCTTTTAAGGAATTTTGCCAGATTGAAGTAGCTTGATGTGCTGGCGTTTGTTCAACCAATAACTTGTATGTGTGGTGTGTTAGTATAAGTTGTTTATAAATAAATTATGTTGTCTTAGATTAAGAAAAGGCGATACGAGGTGTCATATGAAGCTGTTGTATTTATCTTTGTGTGTTTGGAAAGAAGATACAAAAGGATTTGAAATATATCATAACAGCACAATTGAATTCCCCGAAGGGTTAGGCAGAGATGTACCTAATAGAACACCCACATTTCGCCAGTTATGTTTAAGACTGATGTAATTGGGAGCGAGCCTATTGCAATCGCCCGGGCTCAAATCTAGACTCCGTGGATACTGAGGAATTCCTGATGGAAAATCCCAATAAAAATTTACCCGACCTGGGAACTGAACCCAGTACCTCATGCTCAGCAGTCGCGATTGCGATCACTAGACCAACGAGGCAGTTAAAAGAATGGCCACATAATGTCAAAAGTGAAGAATGGCCACATAATGTCAAAAGTGAAGAATGGCCACATAATGTCAAAAGTGAAGAATGGCCACATAATGTCAAAAGTGAAGAATGGCCACATTATGTCAAAAGTGAAGAATGGCCACATAATGTCAAAAGTGAAGAATGGCCACATAATGTCAAAAGTGAAGAATGGCCACATTATGTCAAAAGTGAAGAATGAATTCATTAGCGTACCGATTAAATAGACACCTGCCTACTAAGTGGTCGAAAAAATAAATTTAAGTGTAGATTAATATTTATTCGTAGGCAATGCTGTCACGCAAGTGAACCGTTCACTCGAGTAGAGCGGCATTACCGTTCGCGAACATCTCTGGTGGAGAGGCAGCCTAGTGTTCGCTCTATCTACTGTTCTACATCGTCATAGATATCTTCAAAAGACACTCTACATAATTCTGCTCTATTTCAGCGATGTCTGGCACATTTTATAACAGTTTTAAGAGCTTAGGGCGACGGCTAAATATTGTAGAGGTGCTCTCATTTTACAGAGGTGAAATAATTTATGTTTTAAAAGTATTTGGGTACTTTTTCAGGTAGTTATTTTGGTTAGGGCATGCCGTAATAGCGTGTCTGGTCTACTTTGTCTTTTATATGGCGGATTCACGCGAAGTATGTACCGTCTGATATTTAGAATTGGCAAAAACTTTTGGTGATAAAAAGTTACTAGTTTTAGTTTACGAATCTCGTGTTTAATAAAAACTTGGTTGGCCTGAAAACCATTCTTTCCTATCAAGGGGTATTACATAGTGACTGGGTTATGGACGTGGAGGCCAGATAAACAGAACCGTAGAATACTGGTATTCAGCTGCATTCTGATAGACTGAAAGCCGACCCCAACATAGTTGGGAAAAGGCAGGCAGATTCTACTAATCCTACTAATATAAAAGCGAAAGTTTGTGAGGATGGATGGATGTTTGTTACTCTTTCATTTAAAAACTACTGACCCGATTTGGATGAAATTTGGCACACAGATAGTTTATAACCAGGATTAACACATGGAATACTTTATATCTCGGTAGTACGATCCCGTGGGAAATTCCCAAATACACGCGGGCGAAGTCGAGGGCATAAGCTAGTTAAGAAGAAATATGGGAGCAAAATAACTCCTGTCACTGACTTTAATTACCTAAGCTACTAGTACTTATCATTCGTTTAAAACTTCTAAATTCAAGAGCAGTGTGATCATGAAAACTTTCTAGACAAACAGACAGATTTCCTTTTACACTAAACAATTTTATGAGAATTCATGAAACATACATATTTCAGAATATCAAAAATATTATTGTCCAACTGCTGCCCGCTCCTTAGCTTACCTTCGTTCGCGTGAAATAAATCATTATAAAAATCTTTCTTCCATAAAATATTTGAAAAGGATTTTGTTAAAAATTTCAAGGGTAATTTATTTTTGGCACAGAATCCTTTTTCTAAAATAAAAGTAGCTTAAGTTACTTCTTATAACACCAGTTATCTGCCAGTAAGTCTCGTTAAAATCGGTTCAGCCGTTTCAGAGATTAGCCGGAACAAACAGACAAAAATTGAAAAAAATGTGTTTTTGTTATGAGTACCGTATATAGTTTCATATGCATTCTGTAGAAAGCTGTTATTTTGAAATTACAAGCAGACACTTCAATTTTATTTATTTGTATAGAAGAACAGTAACAGGTACAGCATGTTTCAGGAAACTGGTCATTACATTTAAGGATGTAGTATCATCATCTGCCTAGCCTTTTCCCAACTATGTTGGGGTCGGCTTCCAGTCTTACCGGATGCAGCTGAATACCAGTATTTTACATGGAGCGCCTGCCTATCTGACCTCCACAACCCAGTTAATATTGGGTAATACCATACTGATCACTGAATACTTGTAACGACTGTCAAAGATCTACAAATGTTAGCCGGGACCAACTGCTTAACGTACTTTCCGAGGAACGGAGGAAACTCGGCATGTAATGGGTGGTCACCCATCCACGGACCAACCTAGGCAAGCGGAGCATAACCTGAAGATTAACTCGAGTGGCTGCTATTATTTAGACACGAGCTCCTCTTTTTTGATACACGCTGTAAATTCATTACATTTTTTTAAAAAAAGAATGTCGATTTTATTCATGATTCTTGTAAACAATGTATTATTCTTTACCCATACATATGCTCGCAGATCTTGAAGATAAGATATACCGCCAGCCCTGATCATGAATACATAATCTGGATGATATACGGCCTCCTGTCAAGAGGCGTATTTGTAGAAAAGCCCATTTATAGATACATTTTGTAGCAGCAATGAACGTTTAATACATACATTTGTTTTCGTAGTCATTGAGTTAAAAGAAAAATTAATGTATATCTATAGAAATAAATAACATTGAAGTGTCTGTTTATAATATCAAAATAACAGCTTTTTACTGAATGCATATGAAAATATATACGGCACTTTTAACAAAAATACATTTTTTTCAGTTGTTGTCCGTCTGTTTGTTCCGGCTAATCTCCGAAACGGGTGGACCGATTTTGACGAAATTTTTACTGGCAGATAGCTGATGTTATAAAATCTAAATAGGCTACTTTTATTTTAGAAAAATAATTAGGGTTCCGTGCAAAAAAATTAAAACCCTTGAAATTGGTAACAAAATTCGATTAAAAAAGGAACGTAATTTTTTTTTATAATTTCATGATAATACTAGTATAATATATGTAGACATAGTACGTACTTAAGAAGAAAATAAATATCAAACCGTAAAATTGATTGAAAAAAAAGGTCAAAGTGAATCAGCTAGAGAAACGCCGCAAACAAGACGGATGAAAACTGACAAAGCAAAAAAGAATTCGAACGTGTTTCTTGTTAATAACATAACATAACATCACGCCTGTAATCCTCAAAGGGTTAGGCAGAGGTGTACCTAGCGAAATGTTATAATGTTATGTTATAATAAGCTTCTTTATTCTTTATTGCACACAAAAACAAAATATACATACAAATTGCAACAATATAGCTTATGTACAATGGCGAGCTTAACCCAGAATTGGGTTTTCTTACAGCAAACCAAATTTTGACTGTGAGATTTGCAGAAAAGGATATACTATTACTACTACTATTACTCTTTGTTTCAGCAAATCTAAACAAAAGCACAAAAAGTGATTTGTATACAATATGTTTAAAAAACCCTGTCCGATCCGTGACGGTATTATTAGGTATTAACCCTAATAGCTTCTATTTTAACCTGCCTTGTTAGTTACATAGTATGTATTAGTGAAATCTTGCAACTGAATTTCAAACCAATTCCCAACTGATAGAGCTGAAATTTGCGCTTTTGGTTCTGGTGGCAATACATATTTTTTATGACAGTCATGACTTGATCATCAAGCAGCCAGGATTACCTCCTCAGAGAACTCCGCAACGGTTAATAGCACGGACACGAAACTTTGTACCCGCGTTCAATGTTAACCTTATTCATCAATTTTATTTTAAGCAAAGAAATTAAAAAAAATAGTTTTTTATTTTTTTTATTTATGTCTGCGTGAAATATTTTGGCGGTTGAATGGTATTCACAAAAACAACTAATCTTTACCAACGAACAACCCTGCGTTATTCGTATTTTTTTTTTAAATATTTACTCTACCGCCGTCGTTGGTCCCGGCTGTCATTTGTAGATCTTTGACAGTCGTTACAGGTAGTCAGTAGCCCAAAAAGTCTGACAACCAGTCTTACCAAGGGGTATCGTATTACCTAGTACTAACTGGGTTGTGGAGGTCAGATAGGCAGTCGCTCCATGTAAAATACTGGTATTCAGCTGCATCCGGTTAGACTGGAAGCCGACCCTAACATAGTTGGGAAAAGGCTAGGCAGATGATGATGATTTACTCTGGAGAATGTCCTCTCTGACCTCCACAGGGGCTACAAGACGCGACTGTCAAAGATCTACAAATAACAGCCAAGACCAATGGCTTAACGTGATTTCCGAGGCACGGAAACTCAATATGTATTGACTGGCCACCCATCCATGGCCCAACCTCGGCAGGCGTAGCTTAACCTTCATTCCAACCATGCGGCTGATATTATTCAGCCACGAGTCCCAAGCAGATAAACGTCATATAATCTCAAATATGTCGCTCCTTATATTCCTCAGGTCTTTTGAAAGTCCCCAAGAGAACGTCATTAAAGTTGCAAAACTGTTACAGTTACGGTTACTCCCTTTATATAGCCGAGATAAACAGCCTCTCCGTGTAATCTTAGAGTCTTTTCATGGCAGCTGGTATTTGTAAAAGAGTACTAGAGCTAGAGAAATAGTGCGTTAGGTTATCTAGATTATTTTGTGGCAAGAAGTGAATACAACATAACGTAACGCCTTTATGCTTGGGCAGACGTGTACTTAATAGTACACCCACATTTCGCCAGTTATGTTTAAGTCCTATGTAATAGGGGGTGAGCCTATTGCCATCAACCGGGCACAAATCCAGACTCCGTGGCTGCTACTGAGAAATTCCTGATTTAAAAACCCATATAACAATTTTCCCGTTTCGGGAATCGAACCCAGAACCTCATGCTCAGCAGCCGCGATTGCGACCACTAGGCCAGTGAGGCACTCAATGGATTCAAAACTCTGCTAATGAAATACCGTGATTTTGATTGTTGTACAACGTTTCTTTGTGTAAATTATTTCATCACCACTGCTTTCAGAACGTGGAGGGAAAATATCGTGAGGGACTGCTGCATGTCTTGGAAACAAATATTTGAAGACATGTGGCAGCCCAAATTTTGAGTGTGAATGTAGATGAGTATAAGAGTAGACCAAAGAAACGAAGGATGGACAGCGTGAAGGATGATATGGCAAGATGAGAGGTGACTGATGAGATAACGAGTAATAGAGAAGTATGGAAGAAGAAGACATGCTGCGCCGACCCCGCATAAATTGGGGTAGCAGAATGATGATGTGGCATCCCATTCCCTCTGTCCGTGTTCAATAGTGAAAAACTCAAACGCAAAGCATTTGTTGTCAACAATAAAAAGGTTGAAGCTACAGTCCCAGTCACAAGGCTTAATAATCGTGAAAGCACTGTAGTTGCCCATTTCAAAGCGTAAATCTCTATGGAGAAGAATGGGCACGAAACTCAATGGACACTCCTTTAATTATAATTTGATAATAATGATGACTTACTCCGGTCTTTTAGTAATTTTTGACCTGAATTGTTCGGAGCCCATCTGTAGGGTCATGTTTTCGAAACTCAGTTCGGCTGTTTGACCGTGAAAACCTACAAATTCAATAGTGTAATAGTCATAAACGCACGTTTTATTTATTGCACTAAAGCAGTAAGAAGTGGCGAAGAGCGGGCGTTTTTTGCGACTGTCTTCTGTATTGTAGACGTTCAAAAAGTGCTGATATTCAGTCTAATTTGAATAAATTACTTTTGGTTTTGATTTTATGTGAATTTCGTAAAAATCTGCCTTCAAACTCCGCCAACTGAGACGAAAACAGGAAACCCAATTCTCGAGCAAAACCATAATACAACTGACCTTTACCCCAGCTTTCCCAAATCAGCAAGAACGACTCCAAATTAGTTCTTTACAAAAGCCGTCAAGATTTTCTGCAAAAATCCGAAGAAAATACTCATATAAATTGTGAGGACATCTGGTATCGGGGTTTAGTATAAAAACGGCCAAGTGCGAGTCGGACTCGTATTGGGACCCGTACCACCGCACTAATATATTGAATACTACATCTTCTTCTTAGCGTGTGATGACAATTTAAATTGAGTCGGCTCAAAATTTGGCGACGAGTTTGGCAATTTCAGTAGCGACTATCAGCTCTTGAGATGTGCAAGCAACAGGACAGGCAGGACACGTTATCAAGTGTCCCATTGTTTAATACTTCATTATTAAGATCGAGCAAAAATCGCCGAAAAACACATTGCTTTTATGAGGAACTATTAACTTTTTTATATAGCGTCTGTAGTAATATACACTCTATAATTCAAAAGTTACAGCCGTGTGACAGACGGATGGACGTGCAGACAGCGGAGCCTTAATAATAGGATCCCGTTGTCACCCTTTGGACACGACCCCCTAAAACCACCCGTACTTCGTAAAGGGCGCTGGCTTCCCGAGTTATCGCTCATTCCATTAACTTGGCTTTGGCTGGCAGTAATATGTTCGTTGAACATAAAACTGGGCTTATGCGTTGACCTATACGATATCGGGGGAACTGTAAGGAATTTTCTAGTTCTTTACGAAACTGTAAAAGAGAATGGCGCTTTCATACGTTGGGGTACCTACTATAAATTGCTCTTGTATCCCTGTACGGTCTGTACTAAAAAACTATACAGGGTATAATTTAATTAGCTAGCGGGACGTAAACGTTATATCGATACCAACAGAATTTGATATAATATCAAGAAACACTTCCTCTTTGATGGTCGCAAGCGCGACTGCTGAGCACGGGGTTTCGGGTTCGATTCCCGGGTCGGGCCCAGTGTTATTGAAGAAGCAGCCACGGAGTCTGGATTTGTGCCCAGTTGATGACAATAGGCTCGCCCCGTATTACATGGGACTTAAAAACATAACTAGCTTCTTACAGAACGGGAACTAACATTCCGTACAACTAACACACCTTATTTAAAATTTTATTCATACTTTTCTAACTCTCAAAAGAACTTCTCGATTTTACATAACTACATCGCATTCCTTCGGCAATTTCCGGCAGCCTTCGGATCCCATCGTGTTTGTTCGCATTTACATTTCGCGTCTGATTTACATCGGAACTCATTCCTATTCGTATAGGAAGCCATTACAGTACGTATGTTGACAATTTCCATGTTCATTATACGATACATTGCTTTGTATTAGCGTATTTATTCTCTGCTTATGTATTTGGGACATGTTTTAGCCGTTATTTATGTATTTCATGTGTGTAAAAAGATTGTTAGAAATAAAGTCTGAAAACTACGACAATTTTTTTCTTATTTTTAAAGGGAAGAAGCAAAAAAAATACAATCATCCTAAGAACCAGTTTCGCCAAATTATTTTGAATAATTATTTGAAAAAAAAAACATTTAATTTAGGTACTGCTACACGGAACAGTATTTCAAAATGCATAGAATGACATTTTTAATACTAAAACCAAGTCTGGTAAAGTTTAGAGTGCACGGCGTGCGCGCGGCCTGTTGCTGGAACTTGGCCTGCGCACTACCGTGCGCTTAGATGTCAAACCGAAACGTCACCTACTGCAAACCCTAAAAAATATACCCGTTCATTCAATCCGACAAATCCTCAATTTGTACCCAACCTTTAACATTTCAACGGGAAGTGGGTTTGAATTCCTGAGGGCATCGGTCGGATACACAGTGACCAATCCGTATTGTCAGGTAGGCTAGAATTACAGCCCAAAAACCTTTGACCAGATGTATGTCCCATTTAGTTTGTTGTGTGCGTCTGACCATAAACAATTTTTGAATGTCTGCTCGGATTGAATTAGATATCCCATTAGACTGTATTGTAGATGAATATTTAATAAACTACCAGATACAATAAAAACTTAAACTAGCGATAAAACTTTTAGGAATTAACTCGAACAATTATTAATTTAAAAACCATATACACAATAGACATATAATAATATACATGACAAACAAATATATTTAACACAGACACCATACATTGTTAGTTGTTTAAAATTCAAACTCATAGATACATAGATAAAAATATTTTTTTGTTATAAAACTCTGTTTTATGTAATTTTACTAAATAATTACCATGTTAGAACAGATCTGAATAAAATTATTGTTATAATTTAATAAATTTATATTAAGAAAATGTTTTAAAATTTAAAATTGAGTCAGTATTCATTTTATTTAACACATAAATTTTATACTTTTTTGCTGTGCCCTACAGGGTCCGTAATTGTACCTTAGCTTTAAGCCCATTGTAAGATCTTCACACATTATGGAAAGCAAATAAAGATATGAATATGAATGTTGACTACCAGTTAGTTTTTACCTGAGACGAGGTTTGTCGCAAACAAACTGTCACTGATGGGGTGATTGTGGAGAATGCAATTGTGTACCCTCACCACAGCCAGAAATGACGAGAAGGAACACCGAGTGGTTTTAGTTAGTAGGAGTCTGACAGACCCCCCGCGGGCCCCACGGCAAATGACATCCATTGAGGATTTCCGCAAGAAAAAAAAGGCCAAAGAAGTATAAGATGCTATAGAATAGGTATCAGAAGAATTAATGTCATAGAAAAAATGCGATCCTATGTTTTTCCGGGTCGGGGGGCTTTCCCTCCCTGTTGACGTCTTGAAGCAAAATAACATAATGGCCAAGTTTGATACACTTTTACCGATAGCAACCAGTTGGCTCTTGCGATTTTGTTCGCGTTCGTCTGCTTAAAATTGGATTTTTAAGGTAGCTTATTAATTTCATATGCTGATACTCTGAAGTACTTAATTAAATATTCATACTATCACAAAGAGCAAAAACTGACCACCTAAAAATACACTCATCACAATATTTTTTAATTTACTATTAATACTAACGGGATATTTACCATGTTTACAGTGAGTTTCGTGTGTCGGGAGCGGAATCGAGTTGCGAGTGACAGTGGTAGCGGTACTGAGTGCAAAAAACGAACAAGAAAGAGGGTAGACCGATTTGTCTGCTCATAAACACCCACCCGCAATAACTTCAGTTTATCCGTGATCATGGTGCTTGCAACAGCGCCGAAATATCGGGAACTCATAAAAAACAGTAAGCATGGTAAATATCCCGTTAGTATTAATAGTAATGTTAGTGACCATGATAGTTTAAAATCTTATATTTTTTAATTTATCAAAATACCCAAGAGTGTCGTTCATCATAATAAGCAGCACTCACTATATCACCTGCCCACACCTTACCCAAAACTAGCGAGAACGCAAGCTCCATGGGAACACAATGGATTGCAATTTGTAACATTTGCGTAACCCAACCTGCCCATGTTTGCTCAGGCACCCACAAACACGACTCGATTCAATTCACTCGCACGCGTAGGTATCGATAAAAATCGAATACAACTCGGTTATAGCTCGCAATTTGAAAGTTATCAGCGTGTTTAGATTATGATATGTTTGGTTGAGTTTGAGAACAAAATGTATCATCATCTTCCTATTATAGCCTTTTCCGGCTTCCAGTCTAACCGAATGCAGCTGTATAACAGTATTATACATGGAGCGACTGTCTATCTGACCTCCACAACCCAGTTAGGACTGGGTGGGTACCCCTTGATAAGACTGGTTGGCAGACTTTCGGGCCACTGACTACCTGTAACGACTGTCAAAGATATTCAATTGACAGCCGGGACCAACGACTTAACGTGCTTTCCGAGGCACGGAGGAAACTCGGTATGTGATGGGTGGTCACCCATCGACTCATAGAGGCTCACAGAGGTCATCCACATTTCATCAGTCTTACATCACAATCCGCAAGAGAACCAATGTTACCGACGTAGCCCGAAGAATAGCCAAACTTAAGTGGCAGTGGGCAGGGCACATTGCACAGAACGGATGGCCGATGGGGCCGAAAAGTTCTGGAGTGGCGACCGCGAACCGGAAGACGTTGCGTTGGAAGGCCTCCCACTAGGTGGACCGATGACCTGGTGAAGGTTGCAGAGATCCGCTGGATGCGAGTCGCACGGGACCGATAAATGTGGCGACATTTGGGGGAGGCCTATGTCCAGCAGTGGACGTCTTTTGACTGAAATGATGATGATGATGATGACATCACAATTCATCGGTTCAACTTACAGGCTTTAAACACGTGGTAAAAAAAATCTCTTTCGCCTAAGAACCAAGCACTAGCGAAATATCCCTGCTATATTAAAATGTAAGCCAATTGTTATCAGTTCTCCAAATCTCTTAAACCCAGCTCAGCCAAACAGATCTTCGACGCTGGAAATCCTCACGAAAACAAACGACAATCGCTGAAAATACTTTCCAATCCAATTATCTGAGCGAAGGTCGCAAAGCGTTGCATAACAATATCCATGTTTGTGCAGATGCATCGAGTGTTATTCATGCAAGTTACAAAGTTTAACCCGTTTCAGAATATTGCATGGCCTCGACTGATATTATGTGACTCATTTAAATAACACGTCTTATTTGTACAGATGTATTTATAACATTACAAGGTTTGCCATGCTATGAATGTGGATGGGTACAAGAGTAGAGGAAACTTATACTATCACTTACGAGATATCTTCCGTGATTGTTCATTATTTTGAGCTCCCGATATTTCGACGCTGTTGCAAGCGCCATAATCGCGGGTGGTCAACCCGCGATCGTGGCGCTTGCAATCACGGCAGATATCCCGTTAAGTGACAGTATACGTTTAGTTGTAAACCGTGGAAGATTAAAACAGTGTTAAGATTATAGGAAGATCAAAGAAACGATGTGTGGACTGTGTGAAGGATGATATGACAAGAAAGAAGGTGACTGATGAGATGACGAGGAATAGGCAAGTATGGTGGAAGAAAACAAGCTGCGCGAACTTCAAATAAATTTGGATAAGGGTAGAAGAATGATAATGACAAGGTTTGACAACAGTTCAGTAATCTAGGAGCAAAAGATGACTGACCATATAAGCAACACCACACTGCGTTCCAAACACAAATTACTGAAGTTGCTCAAAAATCCGCTAAGCTGAATTGGAATAGCATTGGGGGCCTAAAATGTACGGTTTAGTAGAATCATAATATGAATCACGTTAATATTATTAAAGTGGTCAAGAACGCAGTTAATAAATATTATGAATTTATTATCACTTTGTGACCATTTTACGATTTGTAACGTAATTCATTTTATTATCCTTTAATGATTCTGCTAAAGCGGCCATTTTAGGTCCCTTGGTCTGGGAGACAGAGTAGGTCTATCTAGACTCATGTATTGAATCCAGTGTAAAAGTTTGTATTACGATATCCTTTTCACCGTATGTACATACATATGTGCTATGCCCCTTTATATTACTTACAAACGTTATCTTCCTTATTAGAAACAAAACAGTCGACACAGAAAGTCTAAGAGCCCGAACTAGTCCAATAGAATTAGTGATGAGATTACTTCGATAAGCTCCTTGCCTATTCTTTTAACGCAATTAGAGTGAAACTACGGGAAAGTACGCTAAATAGCTTCTTTTATTTGTTAATAGAAGGTAGCTATATATTGAGAAAAGTAGCTTGTAGTGTTAGTTCATTCTATAGTCCTTCCACAAATGCATTGGCTGCACTCTTGCTGCTATTAAAATCACATCATAATGGTCTTTATGTTTGTAGCAGTAAGGCTGTTATTAGGTTGCTATCACTGACAAATCTGACAAAATTATACTGATCTTTATTTTCGTGAGAATAAGTTTGCTATTCGACTGCAGCTGTCAGATATATAGTAACTGCAAGGTCTGTAGTATGAACAAATACTACTAATTACTGCTACTAGCTAGTTACCGTAGAACTGCGCTGAGGGAATAATTAAAATCACTCTAAAAATCTTACCCGTCTTATTTGTTTTTTTATTTGTTTCACACGGCTCTCCGCTTCGCATAACATTGAGATTACTGTACTATTTCATCACGCTTGTAATTCCCGAAGGGTATGACAGAGGAGTACTTAATAGTGCACCCACATTTCGCCAGTTATATTTTAAATCCTATGTAATAGGGGGCGATTCTATTGCCATCAACCGGGCACAAATTCCGACTCGGTTGCTGCTACTGAGAAATTCTTGATGGAAAAACCCACACCTTGCCCGACCCGGGAATCGAACCCAGGACCTCATGCTCAGCAGTCGCCCTTGCGACTATTCGGCCATGTAATACTTATTTTTGTAATACACGCATTGTTGGGGCGTAACTCCCAACAGTGAAAATTCATTCAGAATACAACGACTCGCTGAAGAATTGCCGAAAGCTGCCAATACTGAAAGATCTGCTAGATTTCCTAGAAGCGAAGTTTACATCGTTGGAAGCATCGCGCCGCAAACAAGAAAACAATCAAAAACCAAATACGTCATCGAGTCAACATCAAAATTCTTCGTACTCTAAAAAACAATACAACAGTAATCAAGCAACTAGCAACAAGAAAATTACGAAATCGTTCCATGCGTCAACATTTCGCTGCCCTCTTTGCGATGACGAACATGGAATGTACAATTGTGCAAAGTTTTTAGAAATGCCTAATCACTTAAAACTTAGCACAGTAAATAAAATGAACCTTTGCGTAAATTGCCTGTTCAGCCATAACGGAAAAACATGTACATCAGCTCACCGATGTCGCAAGTGCGCGGGTCAACATAACACATTGATACACGATGCATGTATCAAGAACAAACCAGAACAACAATCTAATTCTTCCCATGTATCAAAGAATGATGATGCTTCGGAGATACTACTAGCAACCGCTGTAGTAAACATAGAAACAGCTGATGGGACAAATCAAATTGCGAGCCCTCATCGATCAAGGGTCACAGATATCTTTGATCACGGAACATGCTGCTCAACTTCTCGGTGTCAAGCGCGAAAGATGCAAAGGAGTCATCTTTGGAGTTGGACAGAAAGAAAACCACTGCAAAGGAATGACAACAATTACTTGCAGTTCTGTCTACAACGACTTCAAGTTCCAAACGTCTGCCTTCATTATGAACAACTTGATTAAGAACCTGCCAAATAAGACCTTCGCAAAACCATCTTGGTCCCACATACAGAACATCCATCTAGCAGATCCAGACTTCCATAACAGCCGTCAGGTGGATTTACTACTTGGAGCAGACATTTATTCGCAAATCATGCTAGGAGGAATAATAAAAGGCGATGACGTCACTCAACCTATCGCACAACAAACCTACCTAGGCTGGCTTTTATGCGGCAATGTCAAAACTTTTCACTGTAATGTGGTCATCAACAATCTGGAAGATATCAAACAGTTCTGGGAAACCGAAGACATCACGGATCAATCCAACCTATCAGTAGAAAATGAAACATGCATTGAATACTACACCAATACTACTCAACGCTTGGAGAGTGGGAAATATGAAGTCCGACTGCCAATGAAGAATGAACTTGAGAGCAAACTGGGGTCGTCCAAGCCAATGGCTATCGCCCAATTCAAAACTTTAGAAAGAAAGTTGAAAAAACAAATACATTTGGCAAAGGCCTATAAAGACTTCATGGCTGAATATATTGATCTAGGTCATATGAAGCAATCAACAGTTAGTAACAAAACACTCGAGTGTTACTTACCTCACCACGGCGTGCAACGCGCTGAATCAACAACAACAAAGTACAGAGTGGTGTTCAATGCGTCAGCAAAAACATCAACAGGATGCAGTTTGAACGACCTCATGTACAAAGGCCCTAATCTTCAACAGGACCTACAAACATTATTGATGAAATGGAGGCAATACAAATATGCGTTTACAGCGGACATTGAGAAGATGTTTCGTGCTATTTGGGTTGCCCCTGCAGACCAACAACTGCAACAAATAGTATGGCGGGAGTCGTTGGAACAACCTATCCGCTCATATCAACTAACAACCGTAACATACGGTACCAAGGCAGCGCCGTTCCTAGCTATGATGACACTCAGGAGATTGGCGACAGATGAACGTGAACAGTTCCCGGAGGCGTCAAGGGTGTTGGAAGAATCATTCTACATGGATGACCTCGTTCATGGGACACATACAATAGAAAAAGGAAAAAAATTGATTTCTGATCTGAAACAATTATTAAAAAATGGAGGGTTTAACCTTCGAAAATGGTCAGCAAACAATCAAGAACTTTTGGAAGATATCTCCGAACAACACAATGATAAGATTGTCTTCAACTTTAGAACGGAGAATACACTAAAAACGTTAGGCTTGTGCTGGAACTCAAAAGAGGATAAATTCACCTTTCAATGCACAATTTCGAACGTGAACAAGAAACAGACCAAACGCAGCCTACTAGCCGAAATATCTAAACTATTTGACCCACTCGGCTGGCTAGCTCCCGTGTCAACAAAATTGAAATTATTATTTCAAAAACTGTGGGATGGAAACTTACAATGGGACGACGAAGTGTCCGACAACATACATGCGGAATGGTGCAAGATACAAGCGGACGTGAGGGCGATAAACTCTTGCGAAATACCTAGGTGGCTACAGTGTGGCGAAAAACAGACAATGGAGCTACATGGATTCAGTGACGCCTCTCTGGATGCCTATGCATGTGTCATCTACGCACGGGTCCACTCATCAACAATACTTGTAGCCGCGAAGTCAGAGATTGTACCACACCGAAAAACAACAACATTGCCTAGACTGGAATTGAACGGAGCGCACCTTCTATCACAACTAATGCGCAAAGTCAAACAGTCATTGAATCAATATGAAGTACACGTCTACGGCTGGACAGATTCCATGGTGGTCCTGGGTTGGTTACAAGGAGACCCATCTCGCTGGAAAGCATACGTGGAAAACAGAGTACGAAGCATTACTGACGTCATACCACGATTGTCGTGGAACTACGTCAAAACAAAGGAAAATCCCGCAGACGCCGCAAGCAGAGGCCAATACGCTAGTCAGCTGAAAGAAAACCAACTGTGGTGGCAAGGGCCCACATGGCTACCATCGCTTAAATCAAAGAACATAGAAAAATATAATTATAGCACAGACCAAGAAGAAAAAACAGTCTGTAAACAAGCCAATGTATCCCAACACAACATAGAAAATCCGAGCATTGTGGAAACATTATTGCAAAATCACAGCTCCATTGAACATATTATTCGCATTGTCGCATGGATACTCAGACCATTGAACCCGAAACGGCGACAACTGCCGAGATACCTGACGTTGCACGAATTGGATAACGCAACGAAGGTGCTCGTAAAACAAACACAGCAAAAATCATTTGACACAGATTTTTGCAACTTACAAAAACATAACACGGTGCAGTCTAACAGTAAAATAAAGGCGCTCACTCCGTTCATTGACCATCAAGACATCCTACGAGTTGGAGGAAGACTAAAAAACGCCTTACTAACCGAAAACATGAAACATCCGATGATCATTCCACACGACAGTCGATTAACACATCTTCTCATCGACCAAGCTCATCGAATGACGTTTCACGGCGGCCCGAGACTGACCCTATCACACTTACGTGAGAAATATTGGATCGTCGGCGGAAACCGAACAACGAAGATGCAAATCAGAAAATGTGTCACGTGCCGCAAAAACAACCCAAAAGCAGAACACCAGCTTATGGGCAACCTACCGAGCGCAAGAGCAAATCAAGCGCCGCCCTTTTACCATACAGGGGTGGATTACACTGGATTTGTGAACGTCAAAATGAACAAAGGCAGAGGAGCAAAAACAACGAAGGGCTACATAGCAGTCTTCATATGCATGGTGACCAAAGCTGTGCATATTGAACTGGTATCAGATCTCACCAGTTCAGCATTTTTGGCAGCCCTAAACAGGATGGCAGCAAGAAGAGGCGCCCCTCGTCACCTATACAGTGACAACGGAACAAACTTTGTCGGAGCAAACCGCCAACTCGTGGAGCAATACGAGGAAATCGAACATACATACAAAAGCGACCAACTACAAAGGGAAATCGCGGAGATGAGGATTGAGTGGCATTTTAATGCCCCCGCTTGGCCATCAGCGGGAGGATTGTGGGAACGAGCAGTTAGAAGCCTAAAACACCACTTAAAAAGAGTAGTGGGAGAACAAAAACTTACATATGAGGAGTTTACCACGATCCTAACAAAACTGGAGGCCTGTTTGAATTCCAGACCTCTGTCCCAAGTAGCACAGAAGCGCTGAATAGTAGCTGAATCACTGTTCACAATGAAATCTTTAGCTGAATAAACCTGCTGAATAAGAGCGTTAGAGGCGCCTACTCAGCTGATATAACTCTGATTTGGGCACAAATTAATCAGCTGTTAGCTGAATAATGTATCTGGTTGCACTATATCAGCGTTATTTAAGCATTATTAAAGGTAACAGTCGCCCCAAGAGATGAATAATGACTGATTATCAGGGTATGTGTTACCTTTTATACACCACAAGGGCTGAATAATAGAGTACTTGTTACCAATTTTTCAGCATAAAATAAACTCCAGGATATTAGTAACTCTTTTATGGAGCTGACAATTCACAAGTGGCAAAATTGTGAATAATTTTCACCCTACTACTCCTTAATATTATTTTGATATGTTTTGTGTGAACCATTTTGTAAAGTGTTTGTGGGAAATAGGCAAATGTTTATCGGTAAGTAAAACTTTGTTTTTCCTCCATGTGCATGAAATTCGAATGGGAAAGAGAGTTTATTGTCAAATACTATATAATTATAGACGAATATTTTCACGCGCTCTCAAAATATCACTGTTTTCTTGAAAATTATAGTATAAAATAGGTTGATGATATTATTATAAAAAAAATTGTCTTTTATTTTTCCTTTGTAATTTGACAATAAGCTGTTTACGTATAAAATCATTACATTTTCTATTCAAATTCTGTGGTTATTTTCGTTGACTAAACAAAAACAAATTGTTATTGTATTGTATACATAGGTTAGAATCTAAAAAATGGCAGACAAGCAATGTGTACCGTATTAACCACAATCAAACGGCATGAGCTGTTTAAGTGTCCACTCGTGGTACATGAATCAGTAACGAGCTGTTACAAGTGGTTCTTGTGTTACACAAGTCAGCTACAGATTCATGTAAAGCTTGATAGTGGGTAACATGTACGCAAATAACTGTAGGTAATCATCAGTGAACCGATAAACTCTGCAGGAATTTTAGGGATCCGCGGATTAAGCCTCATCATCATCACATCATTCTATATTTTTTGGATTAGCGTATGTCAATCATGTACCTAGTAAGTATCAAAGTTTTCTCGACCAAAGTAGACATAAATAGGTAAAACTCTTTAAAAAAAATTGTGTGGTCATTGTGAAATGAAAAACTTAGGTAAGGTACCTAAGTACCTACAGTATGCGCGCGATCTAAGTGCAGTCAGAGTATGAGTCTATGGCGAACATTACACAATAGGTTTTGCTGTCAGTTTTGCCGCAGTCAAAGTTTTGATTGACGAAAAACCTACCGTCTAATGTGATGATTGATTGATGATTTTGCATGACGAAAATTGTAGGCGATAAAATTCCGTCATTCAACCATCATTCATGATTGATGGAAATGATTGACGCTTGCATGACCGTGTAATGTTCGCCTATGAGGTGAGGCGCGGGAGCACCCCCCTCCTCGCCTTTGACACACCTTGCCTCGCTATCCTATAAGCCGACGTGCGACGGACCGCAGTCGGGTGTGTTTCGCGGATTGGACTTATCGTTACTTTCATTCGTGCACAGACGTATTATTTCAATGGTAAACTAATTCCAGTTGGTACGTCTTATTTAGTTTTATGCATGGAGCGTTGGGATGGGACAGTCCATACACAGTAGATAGATAAAAAAAGAAATTACGTACATTATAACTATTTAATTATCAATTGTTTTTCTTTTCAGAGAAATATTATGGCTTTTAAAATAGTACAGACGATCGAGTACGATGTACCTAAACTGACCATCGTTCCCACGCTGTGGGAATCGAAAGGGATTGTCCGCTGGCCACCAAAAAATAACAAATTTGCATCAATTTGCATCGAGTATAAGCATAGACTGATCGACCTACGGACGTGTGGACGGCTCGTGGTGATCCGTCTACTGATGCATCTGCCAACGTCCGCGGACGCGTCTGTAGACGTGTAGAGGAGGCTTAACGGGTATCTCCAACCAACTACCGTATTTCACAATATTTTTTTAAATAAGAAAATGTTACCGTGTATGCTATGCTACCTTTTAGTTAGATAAAAATAGTAGTCCATTGATTAGCTTTAATTGGCCCTTTAAACATTAATAAACGTCAGGAACGACTAGGTACCTAAAATTGTTATTTTTGTGATTTTATTTGGATGTGATATTTTCTTATGTGGAAAGGATGTAAATAATAAATAAAAGTACAAAATAATCAGTACCTCAAGTATTTTATTTTCTTACATTGTATGTATTAATGGAATAAAATAGTTATATTCTCCATGAGGAATACAAACTAATTTGCATTTTACTTCTTTGGGATCTAAAACAACCATAGTAGTATCGCCAATTCGTAAGCATTTGTATATACTAAGACGAGAAGATTTGATAGGATATTCAAAAACATCCTCTTTGCAACTTTTTCGAGAATCCTTGCTTCAGCAAGGATTCTCGAAAACGTTGCAAAGTATAGGCCAAAACTCTTTTTTGGAACTTTTGAAGATTGGTAAACCATCCATGTTTATATTCAACGAAATTGTTTCTGGAGCTTCTTCCCAACAAAGCAATATTTTTTGCAAAGGTATTATTATTCCATTGTGCCAGTATTCACCTCCATCGATTATTTTTAAGGTGATTTGTCTGGGTGTACCTAAAATAGTCCTGGGGTCATTAGGTAATGTATTTGGAATAAATTCATTGATAATTTTTGACAGATCTCTTAAAGCTGTGTGTGCAATATTTTTTTCAATGGCCCATTTTCTTATATTTTCTCGAAATTTTTCTTTTTTATCATAATTACTACATACACTGTCACTGTCTGAACTTGCAGAATAGTTAGATCTATCTGCCCATCTATATTCATTATCATTACTGCAAAATACGTTACCACTATCTTTTAACATTCGCTGTATACTTGAAGAGTTTTGTCCATCTAAATCTGCACATGCTTTTACACCAACATTTTCGAATACGGAACCCTCCCGTTCTAAAATTTCATTCACACTTGGATCATTATTCACAAAACGTGTAGCCTGTTCAATGTTCACTGTATCATCTGTTTTTCTGTTCAGAATCCTCAAATATTCTGCATTAATTTTTCGGCGTATTCCACCAGTCCTTTTTTTATATTTCCACATATCACAATATCTTAAACGACGCGATTAGCTACTTACCTACGAAGCGCTGAATAAAGAAGTCTTCAAGGTCTTATTTAACGGCACTAGTAGATTAATTGTCAACGAAAGTACAAGTATTCGGCTCTCACTGAGATTATGGGTAACATGTGAGCTAATATAGAGCAGTTTGCTTTAACTTAGCATCATATAATGTTCACCCATAGTGATCATGTAGGCTTTATAAGAGCTATTATACGATTGCGTGTAACAAGCTGATTAACATTACACAAGTTCCACTGTGTGCAGCAAAAGGCATTATATCTTTGTTATTTGAAGCCACAGAATAACTGATTACATTATAGTAGCTCACGTGATCTTTCTTAAAATGCAAGTGGTCTAAGGGTACAGTTGTGGTCTTCAATTCAGAATATAGCTTAGTTAAAGTCCACAAAAATCCTTTAAATTGCTTAAAGCTGTATAATAATGAACTTGTTACCTATATTAACGCTGCAAGCGTTACAGTGTGGTCTCCGTGACGCATAATAACGTTCTTGTTCAGGTGAAAGCTCACTTTTCACCTATTGCAGGTCGAGTGTACTGTAATAACTCTTCATAAGTGCTAAAGTTACCGATGTTACCTCTTGTGACATCTTATAATGCAGTTTTGTGCTACTTGGGGTGTCCTCTAAGTGAAAACACAGACGATCTAGACTGTCTGACGCCAGCACACTTTTTATCGGGTAGGCCGGGCCTGACAGTCGTCGAAACAACGGAAGATGCAAGAACAAGATGGGAACTAACAAGAAAGATCTTCGTAGAAATCTGGAAGAGATGGCGGAACGAATACTTGTGCCAGCTATTAGCCAGATCAAAGTGGCAGGAACCACAGAAAAATCTGAAGATAGGCGATCTAGTGGTTATTCATGATGACCATATACCAGCCGGAAAATGGCACATGGGGAGAATAACAGAACTTCACCCTGGGAATGATGGATATGTTCGGGTCGTTAGCCTAAAAACAAGAAATGGGCATATGAAAAGACCTGTCACAAAGCTATCCGTCTTACCTATCAAAGGTGACGAAACTGCCGTACAACAAACTACTTCGAAACCAAACGATAATGAGTCATACCTACAGACAAACAGCGAGTCGCAAAGTTCACGACGAGGCAAAACAACAAACAGAAAAATAAACTTCATTGGACTGGTCATGGCACTGCTGTATTTGCTAAATCCTGTCGCGGCCACTAACACAACAAACATTGCCGAGCTTCAACAAGGTCTATACTTTGATAAAGTTTCCAATATGCAACTAATACGCGGCGAGTGGAAGATTATCGTGTACTATGACGTCAAGCCCTACTGGCACGGTATAGCAGTATCCAGTAAATTCACCAATCATCTAGAAAATATCTGCGAGAAAATAAAACAGAAAACACAATGCAACGTAATTTTAAAACAACTACAACACTCGACCGACGAAATAGGACACTACAACCATATGTTGCTGAATCCGCAAGGCCGAGTGAATTCGAGAAGCAAACGTGGGTTTATCAACGGTGTCGGTTCCATCGCGCGCTCCCTGTTCGGAGTATTAGATGACGAATTCGCAAAACAATACCAAGCAGACATTGACCTGGTCAAGACGAACGAGAAACACCTGGCACTGTTGTTAAGAAATCAGACATCCGTGATCGAAGCAGAATATAATTTACTGAAGAGGTCGGAAGATGCAGTAGAAAAACAGTACAAACTGTTTAACCAACATCTGCTAAACCTTGAGAAGTTTACGAATAACCTCCAGAAGCAACTGGATTCTCAAGAACTGTCCATCGAATTTGTGATGTCCGCTATTACGGCAAATAGCCTGATTGAGCATCTCAGAAACGTCCAGGAGACCCTTATAGATACAGTAACAAACATCTACAACGGCAAGATGAATTTACATCTCATAGCACCGGAACAGCTTCGGGATGAATTGAACATAATCTCGGGTCAATTGTCCAAGGATTTAGTCCTACCCATCACCAACATTCAAACTGATTTGTCTCGCCTGTATCATCTTCTACAAGTAAAGGCGAAAATGACTGAACAATACCTTATAATCGAGATAAAGGTACCCTTAATCAGAAGAGATAACTTCGAGATCTACCGAACAATACCAATACCTAAAACCAATGACGTGGATATGGTCACCCTAATACCTATTGCTGAAATGTTAGCAATAAACATTCAAAAGGATTCGTACATACCTATGACGGAATCCGAAATATATCAGTGCGTGCTAAATGACGCGACAACTCGATTGTGTTCACTACAAAAACCCATATACCGCATGAAGTCTGACGAGAGCCTCTGCATGAAGAAGAAGAAATCTCAACACTGCGAAACCAAACATGAAACCTGCCGAGACAAGTGGTTGGAATTAAACAATGCAAATAATTACTTATATTTTTGCTGTCAACAATGCAAAATGCGTATTATTTGTGGGCATCAAGTTTCAACACAGCTACTATACAAGGCCGGTATCATAACACTCCATGACGATTGCATAATTAGCAGTGAAACTTTTGCTGTTTATCCGCAAAGGCAACAAACGAACAAAATCCAAGCCGAGGTCGACGCAGGTCCTGCAGAAATTCCTTCAATCAACAACATCATAAACTTACCTGTACCGGTTTTAAAACATCTTCAAGAGAATGAGACGGTATCAGAGCAGAGAACATTACTGCAAGAGCTTGGCAAACAAGTAGAGCAACTGAAAGCCGCGACATCAGAAGATATCCTGTCAGATCATGCAACATACCACGATGTCCACCAATACGTTGTCATCTACCTGTTAGCGGCCGCAGCAACATTCGTGGGCGTAATATACGCTTACAACCGCCTACGCAAGCATTGGGCAAGTCAACGGAAACCAGAAGCTCCATCTGTTTCCAACCCGATGCCCCGAAGAAGGTCGACAGCGAGCATCGTGGACAACGCCGTATTTGACGTTGCAGACGACAATAGCGCAGCGCACATAACGAGTGCACGCACACTCAATAAAGCAACGTCGCCTATTGCGCGTTGTGATTTACCATAATAACTTAGGACTTTGTTTGTATTTACTTTTATATTTTAACTTTATATTGTAACAATTTCCGATGTACATTTAAGTTTATCTTTGTGAGTGGGCAATATGTACGAGCAACGCTGTACATTCCACCAACTTGCCCCACTTTCCATGCAACGTTGCAGATTGTTTAAGTCAACATTATTACTTGATAACATGTTATTTTTAGTAGCAATTAAACCTTTATATCAATCGGTTGTCTACTCAATCAACATAACATCCCGATACTCAACATCAACATAACATTTTCACTGTTGGGAGTTACGCCCCAACACGCATAAACCTTACGAAATTATGTAGAAAGAATTCTTGAAGGCTGAATCAAACCCTATTAGTTTTCTTTTGAAGATCTAAACGGTCACTAAAAGCAACTTTAATTTATAATACCTATGCATTGATTATTTCGTTTCTCCCTTTAGAATTTTTTCCAAAAACCCCCTATTTTAAGACCCCCACCCATTACATGGCAGTTGGTAAAATGTGGATGAACCATATTTACAAACACTGTTTTAAACTTTCACGGTTTACAACTAAACTTATACTGTCACTTACGGGATATCTTCCGTGATTGTTCATTATTTTGATCACGGCGCTTGCAACAGCGCCGAAATATCGGGAGCTCAAAATAATGAACAATCACGGAAGATAGCCCGTAAGTGACAGTATAAGTTCATATTTACAATTCTGTTTTTGATACATGATACATGATGTACGCGCCTAACAGAAAAATCCTGACAAATCCGACATATTTATGAAAAAAAAACACGATAGCTATTTATATATCAACTGAAAATAATTGGAATCTAGCAGCTCGCTGAGATTTTCAGATTATCGGTCCGTCTAGCTGGGAACCGCCCTTGTCGCTATTTTTGGACCTGAGCAAGGGATGAAATGGTAATATGTCCGAGGTCAACCCATTTCCATTTCATCTTGCTCATACTGAAAGCTAAATCAGTAGTTCTCGCGTTCCTAGATATTGCTTTTAGAAAAAGATGTGATGAAAATCAAAAAAAAAATCAAAGTTGTAAATTGTCGTAATTTTTTTGTTGAGCTAAAATAACTGTGACAGGACGATACATTTTTGACATTGATTGCCACTGAGATGAAATTGCGACTTGAAGTTGAACGTTTATATGTAAAAATATATTTTTTATAGTTTTTTGATGCCCTTTTATAGTTTGTTGTTAGTTTTCTTATTTTAGGTTATTTAATAGTTTTTAATTAATTATGTATTTAGATAGTTTTCGAATGATTAAAGCATAGCATGAACTTTTTTTATATGTAAATGTTTCTTCGGTCAGCTAGTTTTATGAAAATTTACTGGGGGTCTAAAATGGCCATTTTAGCAGAATCATAATAGGATAATAAAATGAATCACGTTAAAATTATTATAACAGTCAATATATAATTGTCCATTTGTGAGCATTTTACGAATTGTAACATAATTCATATTATTATCCTATTATGATTCTGCTAAACCGGCCATTTTAGACCCCCCGTACATTTTCATAAAACCAGCTGATCGCAGAATCTCTTCAATATGTGCTTACATAAAGAGTGGACTCAGAAATGTAAATCTCACTAAGACACTCGAACGGCAACATAGAATTGGCCACAGTTTCCTTCTACGTTTCCGATGGCAACTGATTAAATTTCCTAGCAAATTCATAGTCTTTTCTTGGTAAAAGTCTTTTGGAAAAGATAAAAATGCAAAGTACGTAGCTAGTTAGGACAAAGAAAATTGCATGATGTGTCAACTCATATCAAATGTAGGAATATTATTAGAACGCATATTATACACCGTGACTTTTTAGTTGTCTTACAGTGGGCTGGCCTACTTCATGTATCCAATGACTACTAAACATTCATAAAAAAATGGTATTTGTGAGATTTTAATAATTTAAAAATAAAAATATTATTCAGTTCTATGACACATACTCGTACGTACGTAGCACCCGTAGATAACACCCTGTTGCGAGCGATGATCTACTGGAGTCGAGCGCTGGGTAGGTATGTTCTCCCGTTTGACACGTAAACATCTATTATGGTAGATTAAAAGAAAAAATCGCGCCTAAGGCCATTTTATGTCGGGTACATTGAGTGGACCACTTTTGTAAGACGACTAAAAAGTCACGGTGTATAAACTAACGCCTTGGGTCGGGGTAGGCAAAACCTACAGAACGCAACCAGTGTAAAAGTATTTGTTAAAACCATAATTATGCCCTTATCCCAATTTATTTGGGGTCATCACAGTAGGTATGTCTTCTCCTTCCATACTTCTCTATTAGACATCATCTCAATCGTTACTTCCTTTGTTAAAACTAATATGCAACAGATAATCAGCAGATATTCTGCATTAAAGTTGAGCTATCGAAGCTCACTCAAGTAACCGCAAACAATTCGAAACCGAACTCACTTTTACTTAAAACCCACTTTAAGTTGTACCTATCGTTATCAACCTTTGTATTCACATCTTGAAACACAAACAAACTTCAATTTAATCGGTTAAAATTCCATTTAGCTACACGATGCTACTGCAATTGGTAGTACATTGTATTATTAACCATTAACAAGAAACTCGCGTGCCACTACCTCGAACAAAATGGCCGAAACGGAACGTTTCCTTCCTGCAGTTACACTTAAACTACAAGACGGATACGTACAGAAGGTCAGGTCGATACAACAAGCGAAAATACACGCACACATAGACACGCTTCACGTACAGCGAGTACCAGTGCACTCGCGACTGACATCCCTTGTATGGGTGTATCTCATCTGTTTCTGCCGTTGCGTCTAGTTGACTCGTGACAGGCTTTAGGTTCGGACTCCACCGAAGCGGAGAGGAGAAGAGACTAGAGGAGCGAAGAACGACTGTTGATCTGAAGCGGAACTTCTGTACTATTATTCTGTTACCACCACTCCATTCGAGATTTTATCAGTAATGGAAAATGAAAGTGTGTTTTACTTTTTTTAATGGCCCTTGACCGCTTGTTGATTTATACATGCTATAACTATGGCTTTATGACCCTTTTAATTATAATTTATAGGTTACATGTCTACAAAACTGTGTGTACATAAATGTTTAATGAAACTTTTTACAAGAAAAAAGGCTGCTGCTGTACGTTATAATATTATCAAAATCCTTGCAGTAAAATAGTAGTTAAATAAAATGAAAAACCGTAAACAATCAAAAACTAAAGTATTAAAACAATGTTTTGATTTTGGAACGACTTTTGCAGCGATTACCTGAAGGCCTGTGAGAAATATATACAAAATTATTTTTAGTATATTCGAAACCTGAATATAATAAAAAGAATAAGATAAGATGTTACTTATGTTCAGAATAAGTAACTGAATCGATTCCAATAATTTTTAACCCATGTTAAATTTTGTCAAAAAAATATTTTAAAAAACTTACAAGTTGGATACCGAGCGACATTAAGTACCTATCGCAATCATTTAGGTACCTACTGCCAAATTATTATTATCAGTGAGCTCAAGACGACGCTGGAGGCGCGTGCGCGGGCGCTCTGCGTTGTGACCACGTTTTTGAGCGGACAACCAGGTAACAGAACAAGCTTAACTTTGTGATTTTTCATGATACAGTTTTGAAATTTTGTATATAGATTCTTTACATAAAAATACAAGACACGTGTTTCAGGTTTCGCATATACTAAAACTAATGTTGTATAGGTACCCCTATAAGAACAGGGTGTATAGTTCATCATGCTCCATAGAAAAGGAAGGATCCTCCGATCAGACGGGTATTGTTTCTGGTGGGCTACTCACGGACAGTAGGTGTCGGGTTCTGAGTATACGGGGTGGATGGGACACCGACGCGAAAACGGTTACCACTTATTCAGTACATCATTCTGAACACACATAGGATTTTTTTTTTAAATCAGGTGCTCCATACATTTTGACCGTGTAGGTATTGTACTTTTATATCAAATCAAATCAAATAATTTATTCGCATAATATGTGTCTACATAGATGGTAAATAAATAAATGTTACATTACAGAATATAACATTAAGGATCCTCATAATAACCATTTCTGGTATACGAAACATAAAATAAAAGCATAAAATATAATATAATAACAATAAAACGGAATGGGTGACGTAACTATACATATAGGTACTCTTTTTATTTTCGTTGTATAATAATTTAACTAGGTATTATTGCACTAGAATAGGAACATAGCGAGGTTTTACAATAATTTTCTATTCTTATAACTAAGGTATTCCTGGGTCGTGTAAAAACATTTATTGACTAACCAGGCGTACAATTTTTTTCGGAAAATAGTAATGGCCTACCCATAACTATTTTTCTTTCAGTTCACTAGGTAATTTGTTAAATAACTTAATTGACATGGGGTATACGAAACAGCTGATTTTTACACTTTTTATGTACAAATCTGAGATAATATTACAATGAAAGGAATGCGTGGCTTTGCACAAAACTTTTAAGCATCTTTCGAGAACTTTAACCTCAAAAATCTTCAAACTTCATGTTTGTTTCCTGAACTTAATAAAATCGATTTTGCAGTATTCTTCATTCCGAATTTTTACAACCTCCATTTTACTCTACAATGGAGGTCGAAGTTTTGTTTGTCTTGTCTACTGTACCCCTTTCTCGAGTCATAATTTGAGTTTTAAAGTACACTTCCAACTGGAAATATTGTTGGGTTTTATAACTAGCTGTTGCCCGCGACCTTCGTTCGCTTGAAATTATTATTAAAAAAATATGACTTCATATGGCGGCAAATTTAGAGGGCGGCAAATTCAAGCTTGGTAGACGAATACACTACTCAGCATTATCGTAACTTTGCGATTACTAACGGGCAGATAAGTAAAATAATAAAATAAACAATTATTTATTCTCCGCGGGGCGCGTAGGCATAGACCGCATCGATTGATCTCAGACCATCTTGCCCTATTCTAATTAAAATATCTCCAACACGTTTTTAAAAATATAGGCTTAACAGAGAAAGAGCAGCGCTTGACCGGTCGTTGTGGAGTTCTTAGGAGGAGGCCGTTGTCTTTCAGTGAGCGTGTTATGGCTGAAATGATGATGATGATAAAGGTAAAAATAGTCAGGCGGGGGCGGCATTTTTCAGTTTTTGCCCCGCCTCGAAATAATTCAAGATCCGGGGCTGCATAACTGGCGAGGATGTACTATTAGGTACACCTCTGTTCAACCCTACAGGGATTAGAGACGTGATGTTATGCCAGTCACTATACCTACCAAACCCCTCCCCTCCTCCCTAATCGTAATCAAGGACAAAACGTGACCGACTGGGGAAGGACGAGATTAAACGCAACACTATCGTGTACTTGGGTCCAGCCATTGTGTGCATGGTTGTGTGCCACTACTCTCACTTTTATAGAAAATAGAATGAACCAGACGCATCGCATGTGTTTTTTCTTTACGCTCCGTTTAAGGCGTCGTTCACACCAAACGTATTGTCCGCCGCCGACTGTGAGTATGCACTGTCTTGGATTGATCATGGTTGTCGGTTCGGTGTGAACGAGAAGTTGAACATATATGCGAAAGCGATTAACAGCGCAACGCGCGCTCACAGTCAGCGGCCGACAATACGTTTGGCCTGAACAATGCCTAAGACTTATTTGACGCGAGACGACCTGTGCGACGACTTATTAAAGTTATTGCCTCGTTGGTCTAGTGCTCGCAAGCAAGACGCTGACCATGAGGGTACTGTGTTCGATTCCCAGGTCAAGCTAAGTGTTATTGGTTTTATCAACAGGAATTTCTCGGTGGCAACTACGAAGTCTGGATTTTTGTCCAGTTGATGGCAATAGAACTTTGACAGTCGTTACAGGTAGTCAGTGGCCCAAAAAGTCTGACAACCAGTCTTACCAAGGGGTATCGTATTACCTAGTACTAACTGGGTTGTGGAGGTCAGATAAGCAGTCGCTCCATGTAAAATACTGGTATTCAGTTGCATCCGGTTAGACGGGAAGCCGACCCTAACATAGTTGGGAAAAGGCTAGGCAGATGATAATGGCAATAGGCTTGTAGGCTTGTTGCAGTTATATTTAAGTCGCATATAATAATATGCGACTTAAATATAACTGGCGAAATGTGGGTGTACTGGGTACACCTCTGTCTAAACCTTCAAGGATTACAGGCGTGGTGTTATGTTATGTTACAAACACAGGCCGTTAATCATTCACCAGTACACTAAAGACTCATTCTAACTCGCATAAAGTACTTAGTGTTTAGCCTACAGTTCACACTGAACTACAAGTTGTGCTAGTAATGACTGTTTCAAGCTTTCAGGGTACCAACTTAATTTCGCGGACACAGCTGTTGTTTACTGCGTTGTTAGGCATTAACACCTGGTCAATGTTTCGATGTGGGTTTAGTAATATATAAACGAGAATCTAGTAGCTACACATAATATGCTGCTGGGTATTGTGACGTAGGTAAGTAAGCCTTAGATCTTCGCAGGGTGGCTGGTAGCAACTGGATGAGAGTTGCTGAAAATCGAGTTGAATGGCGTGCGATTGAGGAGGCCTATGTCCAGCAGTGGACTGCTATAGGCTGATGATGAAGTAAGCCTTATAACTTTCCTTCAGATTCCGGCAGATTAGATAGATGAAGGTGAATGACAGCTGGGAGAAAAGGCTTAACGTGCTTTCCGAGCCACGGAAAACTCGGTATGTAATGGGTGGTCACCCATTCACAGACCAACCTAGGCAAGCACGGCTTAACCTAAAGATCAATCCGAGCGGCTGTTATTATTTAGCCACAAGCTCCTTTTAAAAATATAATTTACACGACTTTTAAAAGTATAACCAGCTCTAGATGTTTTTAAATACATATCGATGTTTTTACGACTCACACAAAACAGCTATCTTTTGACTTGGAAACTAATCAAAAACCCTTATATTTACTTAAGTAAAACACACATTCATAAACTCAAATATAACACACAAGAGCTATAAAAACTATATCGCGAACTTATGTGCGCAGCCCCTAACTTTCATACCTTCGTTAATGACTGGCTTTCATGAGCCCTACTTAATAAACCGCACAAAAGCTGTCATTTACCCCCAGGTATGCGGTAAATACCTGTCCAGTACCTCAATACCGCTTGAATACCGGACTTGTTGGCTTGACACACAAACGTTGCATGTTATAGAGTAATGATGTCGATTTTATGACAAGTTAAATATTTTTGTGGCGGCTTCCCTTATAAAGGTATTCTAAGTATTTTAGTTTGCGGAAGTACTGGGATGTTATTGGATCCTTGACATGACATAACATAACATCACGTCTGTAATAGACGAAGGCTGATTAAGGCAGACTTACCTAATAGTATACCCACATTTTATCAGTTATGTTTAAGTCTCATTTAAAAGGAGACGAGCCTATTTCCATCAGCTAAGCGCGAATCAAGACTCAGTGGCTGCTTCTCAGAAATTTCTGATGGAAAAATCCAAAAGTACTTTGCCCGACCTGCGAATCGAATCCAAGATTTCATGCTCAATAGTCACGCTTGCGAAAACTACACCAACCAGGCAGTTGTATGAAATAATTAGTGTGATGTTAAGAATGGTGGGTTCTTTGTAAAGTTACCTCGAAGCCTGCAAAATATACAATTACGAAGGCGACCATAGAGCGCGAATCGCAGCGACAAAGCCTAGAGTCCTGTAGTGACTTTAATTTAAAAGCGACCTCACCATCTTGTTTTTAAAGTATTTATTTATTTTACTATTTATGTACACACAGTTGACAACACAGGAAAATAACATATACTATTTGAGCTCATAGGAACTGCTTATTTCTGAGTAAGTGTAAATGGTAAGTAATTAAAGTAAATCGACCATTGACTTCGGGCAGACTTGATGATACTTCTGTCAACTCTGTTTGAAATTGATGATCAATGATAGAATATTATTTGAATGCCCCGTTGGTCTAGTGGCCGTAAGGACGACAGCTAAGCATGAGGTCCTAGGTTCGATTTCCGGGTCGGGCAAAATGATAATAGATTTTTCCATTAGGAATTTCTCAATAGGAACCACGGAGTCTGGGTTTGTGCGCGATTGATGGCAATAGACTCGCCCCCTGTTACATGGGACTTAAACATAACTGGTGAAATGTGAGTGTACCAATAGATAGACACCTCCGCCTAACCCTTCGGGGATTACAGGCGTAATGTTATGTTATTATGATAGAATATTAGCACGCTCAAAGGACAAAAATATAACTATAACAGACTGAAGAAAAACACGATTTTCTTGGAAAGCTTGATCTTTCAAAATTCTTGAATTTAATCAAGCAATATTCCAAGAATTTTTTCATTATTTTTATACGCAAATAAACTTACCTACATACTTCGCCACTTATACACATTGGATGCCTACTTTATTCATTCGTAAAAGGACTCCATCACAGCCATCTACACTAATATTATAAAGAAGTTAAGCTTGTATGTTGGGTATACTTCGAAACTACTGATCCGATTACAAAAATGATTTTAGTAACGGGCAGCTACATTATCCCTAAGTGTAAAAGGTTAACATTTAAAACGTTTCCGTGGGATATAAAGGGTGTAAATAGACCCTTAACATAACCGAAAGGCACTTGTTCTCCACGTCTTTGCAATCATTTTTTTGTCTAGACCATACCTGGGAACGTTCTAGTTACGGAGATATTGGGGGTCAAAGTTCCAACTTTTTCACAAGTTTTTTTTTAAATACATTTTTTTAATGTAAGATTTTTAATTTACACACCTCCACAACCCCCGTTCTATTCAATCCATCCATCAGCACAGTGCTTTGAGTGCTTTCCATCGAGTCCTGCCTTAAAACGTGATTTTTCACCCCAAAAAAAAAGCCGATTGCCAGCAATAATTTTTGCGTAAAGTTACTTAGTTTGATGTACAGATTGCTTGGTTGACGGTTATGTGAAGGGTCTGTTTACACCCTGTTTATGTTTTAATAGATTTTTTTTACTGTTTTAATTACTATTTTATTCGATTCAATGTATTGTCGTACTAGCTTATGGCCGCGGCTTCGCCCGCGTGGAGTTCGATAATTGTCCTGCGGGATCATAAATCCGTTCAGTAGTTTTTGCGTAAAAGAGCAACAAACATCCATCCATCCCCACGAACTTTCCCATTTGTAATATTAAAATAGAATTAAGTAAGATAATTATGGTTTTTTAGCCTGAAATAAAACTCATTCTTTATTTTCTTTTTTTTTATTAAAACGCAGCGAAACCGCGGGCAAAAGCTAGTTCTCAATAATTGTTCGTCAACCAACAAGTGTGGCCAGCATTCACCATTGTGTAGACGCTGTACAATTTGTATGATCAGCTCCCGATACACAATGGCCCTTTGTTGGTATCGACAGGCTGCCCACTCACTGTTACTGGCATCCTGAAGTACCTTCAGTGTTTCGCTCAATTTGCTCTCTACTTGATGATGTACTGGGGAAGTTCTTGAGGGAGAAACTATGAGAAGTTTAGAATAGTGCTGAAAATAGCGAGACGGTAAATTTTGGAAGAATGTTTTGCACTTTTAGTTTTTGGACTGAATTGAAACGATATTTTTGGAAAATATTACCAGCCTGTATTAATTGCGATTTGTTCAAAGTCGGATATTGTATCTGACTAGCTCAGTCGTATATAAACTAGTGTTTTCACTCGCGATAACTGCAATGTACAGACAGCGCCAGTTTTTGACATCATTTATTATTCCATGCTATTCTACCTCTGTGCTAAACATCCAAATCCATCCAGCCGTTTCAGCATGAACGAGTTACAAACATACATGCAGACTCATACAAATTTTCGCATTAATAAAATAATTGTCTGATCTATACAAATTGAAGTGCCTGTTACTAATTAAAAATTAACAACTTTTCACTAAATGCATAATTATATTACGATACTTACAACAAAGACTTTTTTTTTAATTTTTGTCTCTCTTTTTGTTCCGGCTTATCTCCGAAACGGCTGGACCAATATTGACGAGACTTTTACTGGCAGATAGCTGACGTTACAAGGAGTACTTTAAGTTGTTATAGAAAAAGAAAAATTAAAACCCTTGATATTCAAAATCTGATTCGATTAGAGAATTAATATTTTTATAAAAATTTCACGCGGAAAAAGTTCGCGAGCATCAGTTAGTTATACTAAGTATTATAACCCTAGACCCATCAATGTATTCTACACTAGCACTCCGCCCGCGACTTCGTCCGCGAAAATTGTGATAGCTCCGCTAATTTGCATGATATAAAAATAATTTATAGCCTATATCACTCACGAATAATGTAGCTTTCTGCCAGTGAAAGAATTTTTAGAATTGGATCATTAGTTCCGGATATTACCCCCTACATACAAACAAATTTTACCTCTTTATAATATTAGTATAGAAGTATAGATAATGTTTTATTCCTAAGTTTTCCAAAAGGCTCGGTTCCCAAATAATTCACACGCTTATCATTTGTTTTCGTAAGTGACAAACTTTGTCGAGTGATATTGATAGTTTTGTAACAGCGATCTATCATGAAGGAAATGGCGCGAACGTTATTCCCTTATATTGAATTCTACATACTAAAAAGACAGATATCTTTCAAGAAAGACAACGAAAATATAAAAACGGCAGAAAGCTAAAAGAGGCTGATTTTTTTTAAAAGGTGATCATCATTCGTATGTCAACGAACTTAAGAAGATCAAGAAGGTCATCATGATGAAAATCAATAAGTGTTTTAGAAGATAGTAGTTACAGTAGGTACTTATTTTCTCAATTCATCTCAAAATCATCATCATCTGCCTAGCCTTTTCCCAACTATGTTGGGGTTGGCTACCAGTCTAACTGGATGCAGCTGAAAACCAGTTTTTTACACGGGGCGGCTACCTATCTGACCTCTACAACCCAGTTAATACTGGGTAATACGATACGCCTCGGTAAGACTGGTTGTCAGACTTTCAGGCTTCTGGCTACCTGTAACCACAGTCTAAGATCTACAAATGACAGCCAGGACCAACGGCTTAATGTGCTTTCTGAGGCATGGAGAAAACTCGGTATGTAATGGCTGGTCACCTATCCACAGACCAACCTAGGCAAGCACGGCTTAACTTAAAGATCGACCCGAGTGGCTGTTAGTATTTAGCAACGAGCTCGCAGAGTAAATTGAATAGAAATTGCACAAACCCATTGGAAGATAAATTACAACCATGGACTTATTGTGTACTAGCTGTTCCCGGCATGCGTTGCAATACACCTTTTCCTACCCACTACCTACCTACTACCTACCCACTACCTACCCACTACCTACCCACTACCTACCCACTACCTACCCACTACCTACCCACTACCTACCCACTACCTACCCACTACCTACCCACTACCTACCCACTACCTACCCACTACCTACCCACTACCTACCCACTACCTACCCACTACCTACCCACTACCTACCCACTACCTACCCACTACCTACCCACTACCTACCCACTACCTACCCACTACCTACCCACTACCTACCCACTACCTACCCACTACCTACCCACTACCTACCCACTACCTACCCACTACCTACCCACTACCTACCCACTACCTACCCACTACCTACCCACTACCTACCCACTACCTACCCACTACCTACCCACTACCTACCCACTACCTACCCACTACCTACCCACTACCTACCCACTACCTACCCACTACCTACCCACTACCTACCCACTACCTACCCACTACCTACCCACTACCTACCCACTACCTACCCACTACCTACCCACTACCTACCCACTACCTACCCACTACCTACCCACTACCTACCCACTACCTACCCACTACCTACCCACTACCTACCCACTACCTACCTATTACCCATCTAAGAACCTTGTCCTGACAATAACAAACACAACACAAAAAAATTGTGAAATCGGTCCAGCCGTTTACGCGTGATGGCGTGACCAAGGGAAATAGGGATTCATTTTAATATGTATAGATGACCAATTACTTTTTTTTTTTTTAATTTGCTTTCTAATTATCGTGTCACACGTATAAAACTAGTCATCCCGCGACACTTTCGTCTTGAACTTATGAAAGGTTGTTTCTCGAAGCGACTGCCGTTGTGACCTTTATGACCTACATAATAAGGATGCTGGTTACAAGATACCTATGTAAATAACCCTGTAATTGACTACAACATATTATGTAGTCTCACTAGAAAAGGCTTGGCATATAGTAACTATATACCTAACCTTTTGAAAATTACATTGAAATTGGCTTCTATACTAACTAAAGGTGATCTTTCAGTATTTAACTTAGAGTTACTGCTTTCTAAAATAAACAAGATTATATTAATAAAGTAGGTTATAACCGCGGCTTCGCCCGCGAGGAGTTCGGTAAGTGTCCCACGGGATCGTACTACCGGGATAAAAAGTATTGTATGTGTTAATCCAGGTTACAAACTATCTGTGTGCCAAATTTCATCGAAATCCGTTCAGTAATTTTTGCGCGAAAGAGTAACAAACATCCAGACATCCTTACAAACTTTCACATTTGTCATAATAAGTAGGATTAATAAAAAAAATCTGCAAAATGTGGTCACGGGAACTAATACTTATCAACATTCTCTTTCCTTAATTAGGGCGGCGCAGAATCTTCTTCTTCAAAAATCTTCTTCTCTCATACTTCTCACATCATCCTTCTTTAGATAGATCTTCCCTTACTCTCACACCCATCCATTCCACCCACCCACCCACTACGCAACACCTACTAAAAAAAATACGACAAAACTATTAACTCCTATAATAATTTATCAGGCTGTGTCACCACGAAATGTTTCGCCATTCGCAAAACAAAAGCTAAACAAAATATTTTAAAATGGGCCGAGCCTCTTATTTGTCTGTCTACCGGGGTCGTTGCACGAAATAATGTAGGCACGCGACGGCAGCCATTGCTGTGACAAATTTGTATTGGCATAAACCTACTAAACAAGCCTACTTTGGCAATTTGGTATTTTGAAGAAGGAAAACCGTGGAATGGGGAACGAAGTACCGGAATGCTAAGTTTGTTTTTGGCTTTATTTTGAGTTGTTGATCGTGTTGTTGAAAATTATACTTTTTTTTGCAGTTTTGTAGGGTAAATTTTATTTATTTATAGAGTAAACTAACTAAATACATTATTAATTAAAAACTATTAAATAACCTAAAATAAATAAACTAACAACAAACTATAAAAGGGCATCAAAAAACTCCTCCTCAACGCTGTCAGCTGGTAATGTGCCCAAGAGACTGGCGGCGTTGCCACGTTGTATGGCAACACTTAGCCTCTGGCCAAAATAAAAGCCAGCCCTTGGGTCACGGGAAGCGTCAACTAGGCGTTTAGAAATTTCCTTAAACAGGCTATGAGCACTCGGACCCCACGACACCAGAGTTTCAACCCCAAACGGTTCGGAAATATAGTTACCACAAAGGTTTCTATATTTACGCCGCTTGACGTTCTCTGCAGCCGTAGAAATTATACTGAACTTTTTTGTGCTTCTTTTTTTGTCGAAATAAATAAAACCTTGGTTTTGATATGCTGTAAAATAAAAACAATTTGTTACCTACCTACATTTAACTTCGTGCGAAAAGTATTCTTACTTTTGAATCTATTACGTGTTTAATATCATTTAATAATATACTAGCAAGATAGTAATGAAAGAGTTAACACGTTTCAGGGATTTATATATGTATATAAATTAATAAAAAATAATTTTATTAAGATTATTAATTATTTAAATTATTATTTTTATTTATACCTTTTTTGTTATATGTATTAACGATGTATATACAAGTATACAGGCATACCTATAAAATGTACGTATTGTTAAATTTCGTAGGCGATGGAGATAAGTCAATTTCAAATAAGCCTACCCCCATTTCCCTACGCAATGCCATTACGGAATTTTCAACATTCCTTCAAAATTTCATCAACGACAAAGCCCACAGGCTAAAGCCCCGCAATTACGTAGTAAAGATTGACAAAACGGACAGACGGGTAAATGAACACGCGGACTTCTTCATTAAGCCGCGTGAAGAACTGTTTCCTCCACAAATGTCTCGAGGAAATGTTCGGAACGCTCTCAAGTACCTGTTCCTATGTCAGCGAGGATGCGGCTAGCTTTCAACTGTTTTTCTCGCTTAAGAAACGTACAAGTCGTATAACAGATGGAAAGTGCCTTATCAGTAAAAGAGATGCATATTTGGGGGTTTATTCATAAACGCTGCTTAGCACGGTTTCAGACTAGCGTATTTTTCGGTGCGTATAAACTCATATAGGCTTACGCGCGTACACGCGCGCCACATTTCGTGCTACAAAAAAATCGAACGCACGGGCGGTGGTTCTGTCAGAATCTCCCGCGGTTCGCGTTTATACGCGCTTACAAGTGCGTCAACGCTCGTATGGTTTCGCGCGGTTACGCGCGTCTGGCAAAAGGCACATAGCACACTTGTACGTGTTTCAAAAAACGAGATTAACCGTGCCGATACACTTATCTTAAACCGCTCTTAAAGTTAAGGCTTCGTCTAAGCGTACCGATGGCAATCTATAATGAGTCGGCCCAGAACTGAGCTACGTGTTTGATGTTTTCATCAACATAGTTTGTGAAATAGCTCCACATTTGCAGTGCAGGTTAGAATCGTTTATAAATATCCACTGAAGCAGGTTTTCCTTGATAAGATCAATCTATGCCCGGAGTCTGCTAAGTAAGACAACTTTTTTCAACCATATATTGCGAGCCGGGGTTATGAAAGAACCCCTATATCGCTTACTTTTCAGACCACCTAGCCTGAACTCTGTCAAAAAACAACTTGTCTTTCGCTTCTCGCTCATCGCCTACAGTGGGACAGCTGCCTCAGTTAATGAAGATATGTTGCTTGAAATGGAACGGAAAAATTTACGCGCGGTTTTTTTCCTGAGAACGCTTATGGATGGCAGATTGCTTTGGACATACACTCAATAAAAACCGTCGAGAGTGTGCACTGTATCGTCTTTTTAACGAAAAAAACATTTTGATAACATTTTCACTAACATTCAAATTCCTAAATATAATGGCACTGACGGAATTTCAAATCTCGACGCTGAACAGCGTGGCGAAATTGTTAGTCTAAACTGGCGTAATTCTTCTTCAACCCACGTCCTCCCACTGCACTGGTGTAGGTCCATCAAACTCTTCCTTGGAGCCTGGACCTGGTCGATCTACCTACACTCCTACCGCCAAGTTAAATAAAACGATCCAAAACGAAGTCATTTTGTGAGTCCAACCTCATAAAATTCATTTGAATCACAATTACCAAAATAAATTCAGTAAATAAAATAACTCCCAATACCGATACAGTTCAAAAGATAATATAATAATAATTCATTCCCTTGTTTCAATACTGAAAGCAAACCGATATTGCCAATTTAACTTAACTTGTCAAATTGACAGTTATTGTTATAAATAATGCCATTAATCAAACATACGATATTACGTAAACAATGTTGGAGTATATAATGTTGCTGAGGTAGTGTTTCATGGGTTATTTGAAATTGAAACCATGTAATGTGTACCTAATTGCTATGTGGTTGACTAGAGTATAATATTGAATAATATAATATTCTATACATACTCTTATTCATGGTATAATAATATACTTCGCCTGGTATTTACTGTCTCTTAAGATACAGGTTATCCTAGTTTGAGAGGCAGGGCTCACAATATCTGTATACAGACTTCTGCAGCATAGTTAGCATCTTGTTAATCAGTGTATACTAATGTATGTTTCTTTGTGACAATAAACAATTATTATTTATTATTATTATTCTCTTCCCACGATGGCCTAAGACTACGTCACGATAAGTGTTGCCATTGATTGTCCTTTTCAGTAATTTAAAGACTTTCTCATTTAGTGAATGAAATTAAAATAAATTACTAACTAGCTTAACTATTTAGAAATTCGTGTGATTCATCTATTTAGTTTTAAATTAATTTACATATTAAATTATTAGTTCATAATTGCTTTGATAAGTTAAAAAATGCATTTCACTCGGGGTAATTTAATCACACACAACAACACATCGACCGCATCGCAATTGATGACGTATTCTTTAATCAATCATGTGACCCTGCTGTCACGGGAAGAGAATACCAGGCGAAGTATATTATTATACCATGCTCTTATTGAGGGGTCGAGGCGGAGTAATACCTGCCACTTGGTCGATCAAAGCTTAAGCTGCAATGTCCTAGGTTGTTCCGCGGATGGGTGATCACTACGCGTCCAGACCCCTCCGTAGCTCGGAAAGCTCGCTAAGCTGTTGGTCCCGGCTTAATTTGTAAATATTTGACCTTGGACCTTTGGCCTACAGGTAGTTGTTCCGGGTCTGGCTGTTTGAGTAACGAGAGTTAAAATGGTTTGCGAACGCACACATTATACAGGAGAAATTACTAGTGTGGGGCAACGACTTAAAAAAAAAAAAACCTGCAGTCGGTACAATTTCCTTGGTGGGAAATTAGCTCCGTTTCCAAGTACGGCGAACTAATTGGAACTCCAAAGCTTCATTTAATCTTATTTTTCACTGGCTACAGTGTCGATTACGGTTCGATATTGAATAGTTTCTAGCTATAATAATAAAAGTAGATGTAGTCTTACGCCATGCTAAACCGTATACATTTTAAACGCTGTTTTAAGCTTTCACGGTTTACAAGAAAGAAAGAAAGAAAAAGTATTTATTAGAATCAAACAGGACAAAACAAAAAAAGAAAAAAAAACGACTACGATTATGACTACGGACTACGGATACGACTTGCGGGATATGTTCCGAATTTGTTCATTATTTTGAGCTCCCGATATTTCATTTTTTTTTTTAATATCGGGAGCATGAACAATCACGGAAGATAAGTAAGTGACAGTATAAGTTTCGTATACATTTAGCTTAAATTTTGAATCAAACTTCAAGGGTTCTACGGTAGTACCCAGTACTAACTGGGTTGTAGAGGTCAGATCGGCAGTCGTTCCAAGTAAAATACTGGTGTTCAGCTGCATTCGGGTAGACTGGAAACCGACCCTAACTTAGTTGAGAAAAGGCTAGGATGATGAGAATCGAACCTGAGACCTCACGCTAACTAATACTAAAAGCAGATAATAGATTATTATTTATGAATAACAATAATAAAAAAAGGGATATTCACAATTTTATTTATTTTCCTGAGACAATATTTAAACCAAGTTAGTAGTAAGTAATATTGGGCCAAGATAAATAGGACCTTTTCCATGTTTGATGTCATACAATATAATTATACTTGGAAAAAATAGGTTCATAATATCCGTAAGTAAGAGAAGATATCAGCGTTCTCTGTTCGCTAAACATAATAGGTATAGCTTTGATCAATCACATGTTATATAAACAACACGGGAGCAATGAAAACCACCCTTAGTGCTTATGAAATAATATATGTGGAGTGTGTCCAATATATGTGGTATTCAGCTGCATCCGGTTAGACTGCAAGCCGATCCCAACGCTAGGCAGATGATGACTTGTTTCTGTACAAAATCGAATCTTGTAATGTTACATTACAGGTGAATGCTCCGGTGAGGGAGCGCCTAAAAGAACATTGTTCAGGCAGGATTTCAATAAAGTTGTCCGTGACCGGACGCGTCTTTATCCTTAGCGGTTTGGCTGATACTTTACATGAATACAGGGTGTAAACAGACCCTTCACATAGCCGTCAACCAAACATTCTGTGCATCAAACTAAGTAACTTTACGCAAAAATTATTGCTGGGAATCGACTTTTTTTTTTGGGGTGAAAAATCACGTTTTACGGTAGGACTCGATGGAAAGCACTCAAAGCATTGTGCTGATGGATGGATTGACAAGTACGGGGGTCGTGGAGGTGTAAAGTAATAATCTTACATTAAAAAAATGTATTAAAAAATTAACTTGTGAAAAAGTTAGAACTTTAACCTCCAATATCTCCGTAACTAGAAGGTTCCCAGGTATGGTCTAGAACAAAAAAATGATCGCAAAGACGGGGAGAACAAGTACCTTTCGGCTATATTAAGGGTCTATTTACACCCTTTATTTTTATATTCCTTGAAATTAGCTACAAATACAGTCACAGTTTTCTTCAGATGTTGTCAGGCTTCCAATCTTAATAGATGCAGTACAACACCATTATTTTACATGGAGCGACTGCCTATCTGTCCTGTACAAGCTTCAGTTACTGAGTAAAACGATATCGCTCAGCTGTCATCCGAAGCTTTCTGTTCATTTTTGTCTATCACTTAACAGTTTTCAAATGAAGTGAAACATCTTAACACTTAATAAAACGAAACCGAATGTGAAACACGCACGGGACTAATCAATATGGCGACACTTGAGAAAGGCCTATGTCCAGCAGCAGTGCAGCAGTAGACGTCTTTTGGCTGAAATGATGATGATGAATGTGAAATGAAACAAAAATGAACATACAGTTGCTACTGCAGTGTACAATGTTGCAGTGTGTGTGCAGTGTTGTTGCTGTTGCAGTTAGCTACATCTGCTATCGGTTATAGTAAAAATCCCGTTTCAAAATTTCTAAACGCAGTCCTGATCGCTCATACAATATTGATGAATGAAATATTCCGGCCAATAATTTCTCTGGCAGCGAACTAGTTACCGCTAAATGAAAGTCGCGGGTGACTGCGCAATAATATCACGCTCGATTTCCCCAGCGAGAGGGGCACTACTTGGGGCAATGTTAACACCTTACTTGGCATAATTTCTAAGTTACATTTTGACGGCAAGTGTTAATGAGACATGGGTTTACGCCTATTTTGTAAAACCGTTTTGAGGTTATTAGGTTCAATGGATATAACATAACATGAGGAGCTCGTGACTAAATAATAACAGCCGCTCGGGTCGATCTTTAGGTTAAGCCGTCCTCGCCTAGATTGGTCTGTGAATGGGTGACCACCCATTACATACCGAGTTTCCTCCGTGCCTCGGAAAGCACGTTAAGCCGTTGGTCCTGGCTGTTATTTGTAGATCTTTGACAGTCGTTACAGGTAGTCAGTGGCCCAAAAAGTCTAACAACCAGTCTTACCAAGGGTTATCGTATTACCTAGTACTAACTGGGTTGTGGAGGTCAGATAGACAGTCGCTCCATGTAAAATACTGGTATTCAGCTGCATCCGGTTAGACTGGAAGCCGACCCTATACCGGCCGGCCGACATAGTTGGGAAAAGGCTTGGCAGATGATGATGGATAGAACATAACATAACACCACGCCTGTAATCCCGAAGGGTTAGATAGATGCGTGCCTATGTATAGTTCACCCACATTTCAAGTCTCGTGTAATAGGAATAAGCCTATTTCTATCAATGGGGCACAAATTCAGACTCCAAGCCGCTACTGAGACATTCCTGATCGAAGAGCCCAATAACACTTTGCACGACCTGCGAATCGAACCCAAGATCACATGCTCAGCGCTTTACCAACAGCAGACCAATAAGGGATTGAACAGAAAATTATACAATAACTGTTGTGTACATTCATATGTGAAGATCAAAGAGTAAAATACTTATACCAATAGATATACTCGTATTATCTTCTGACATCTGGTATAGACAAAAACTTAAAACTTTATTGTAATTCACGTTTTATTTTTGAAGACCCAATTTTTTTTTTATTTCTCTCTATACAACATTATTTTAATATATTATGCAAAATCTGAATATAGTTTGTTCATAATAAGTAACTAAATCGATTCCAATAATTTTTAAACCATGTTATATTTTGTCCCAAAAATATTTAAAAAGGCTACAAGTTCTTCACAGAGCGATACTAAGTACCTATTGCAATCATTTAGGTACCTACTGCCAAATTATTATTTCAAAGAGCTCAAGATGACACTGGAGGCGCGCGCGCTGGCGCATCGCGTGGTGACCACGTTTTTGCGCGGACAACCAGGAAACAGAACAAGCTTATAACTTTGTCATTTTTCATGATACAGTTTTGAAATTTTGTAAATAGATTCTTTACATAAAAATACAAGACACATGTTTCAGGTTTCGCATATACTAAAACTAATGTTGTATATCTAAGAAGTGTTGAGATTTTCAATGTTGAGATTATGATTGTTAATCTTATGTACCAATCCCGAGTCTAACGGGTAAAAAAAAAATCCCGTGGTACAACTGGATCGCTTGGTAGTTCTACGGGATTTTTTTAAACTGGTAGTAAAACTGGTAGTACCAACAGCAACAAGCGAGCCAATTTCAATTCGGACATTTTACGATTCAGGTTACTTAGTTATTTAAAGCAACGGCCTTTTGACATATCAGTAAAAATGTCTCTTAAAGGTCAAAAGCCAGAACAAACGAAAATAAGGTCACATTACCTATGTAGGCAACCTAGGTACCTACCTCCGAAACATATTATTAAGAATTTGAATAATGTCACATGTCGGATACCATTATATGTATTTTCGCCAACAAAACATACATATTTATCATAAATCATCATCATCATAATCATCGAATCAGAAAGCTCAAAAAAACATGGAAATAAAACAAAAGTTTATTTTTTCGCTAATTTTTGTGAGGATAATGGATGAACATCCATTCTCTACTCTTTCACGCAAAAATCTACTGAACTGATTTTTATGACTGAACTTTACAGTAATATGGCTCAATATACATCAAAATACCATATACTTAGGCTATAATTTATAAAGATATTACGTAAAACACGGGCGAAGCCGCAGGTGAAGCCGCAGGCGAAGCCGCAGGCGAAGCCGCAGGCGAAGCCGCAGGCGAAGCCTCAGGCGAAGCCACAGGCGAAGCTGGTAGATAATAATAACAACCTGACTGCATGTGTGCGTTGTTTTCGCAACAGATTTTGATGAGGTTTTCACTAATTTTTAAGATAATAATAATAAATAATAATATACTAATTCTTAGAAGTTTTTCTGTATCATTGATAATGAAACCACACATAATAAAGAAATGTCTATGTTACAACAAGTTTAAAAACCGTGTTATCAGGGACTCACAACTCCACTAGTAAATACATGTTGTATTAGGTACGTATGATAGATGAGAGCGTCGGAAATATTCCGTACAGTCGCAGTCACCGCTTTGTCGTCGAAATGTGATTTTATCCATAACTGTATTGACGCATCGTGTGTCATTACCTTTCGTTATCAAATTCATTAGCCGTACTTTCGGATTCAAGACCACAGTGTATGACCACTGTGTGTTGCCAGTGATTACATACGGGACCGAAACGTGGTCGCTCACAATGGGCCTCCTCAGAAGGCTTAAAGTCACGTATGAATTCATACATCGCTAAGGTCAGAAATGTTTAAGGGTCGTCGTCAACTGAATTCCGATAAAAGTTTATAATCAAGCAACTATCGACGGATAGCCTAATTGGATGTATGCGGCCTCACTGGAATGCACCCCTGTTTCGCGAAATGCTTTTCAAAACCGACAAAACTTGTCAATTTCATGCTGTGGGCCGACTGCGAGCTTAACCCGAACGCGCGGAATAGCCGTTACGTAAATTCGAATGACTATGAAATAAAAAGTATACGGTTAACACTTACAACAACTATACAACTGGCCTAAAGAACAAACTTCTGACCAGCTGGCAAATAAAAAACTGCTTCAATTTCCAATCTAAAAAATCGTTTGAATTAACATATGGTTCGTTTGTATCACGCGTTCGTGCTAAGGTCTGCGTTACCAAAAAAAACCGACTTTCAAAAAATCACAAAAAAAACTCTACACTCTAAAATAACTTTTTTTTTTCAAATCCGTTCATAAATGAAGGTTTTATGAGGCCACAAACATATTTAAAAAATACAACCGAATTGATAAACTGCGCCTTTTTTTGAAGTCGGTTAAAAACGTTTAACAAGAACATTTTGTCTGGCAGAAATCTCCTTAATTTATGTGCTCACTGTATAATGAGTGCATAAATCTAATGCTGATTTTTTATTGACCGATCAAAGTTTCGGTTTCGGTTACGGCTGAAAATCCTTTTCCGGTCGGATACTAGTTTTTTTTCTGAAATATTCATAAATGCTGTGTTATTTATTTTTTTATTTATTTAACACTTCAAGCACAAAAGTACAATAGCGGACTTAATGCCATAGGCATTTTCTACCAGTCAACCTTTGGTTGATGCAGAGACAAACAGTGGTAGGTGTATTATAGGTAAAGTCATTTTTTTTACAAGTAAGTAAAATTATTTCTACAAAAGGAATAAATAGATCAGAATACCTTTCACTTTCCTCTGCTTTATTTACTGAAACTTACATTTCCTGTATCAAAGTAGACTAAAAAAAAAATGTTTACAGTAATACTCAAGTCTGTTAGTTTACTCTGAGCAGCATAATGCGAAGAGACGATTAAAAACAACGACCTTGTTTATTCAGTGCTTGAAGAAAAACTAAAGCGGGGTTCATCTTATGCATTCGTAATATTCAAAGCCTTGACTCTGTTGCTTTGGAGTAAAGTTTTCAATACCAATAAATCTTGTTAGACTGAGATAAATCGCCTGTCTTTTTAAAACAAAATATTTAAAAATATTCCAAAATAACACAGGTGTTTCAACATGAACAGAATACTTCAGTCTATCCGTCGTATATTTCACACTCGCTTCAAACGTAAGCAATAAAATTACCCAAATCTTAATATAAAACAACAGGAAAAAAAAAACACAGGGTGTGGTCGGGAAATGGCATTGATACGTCAAGACATCACAACCTGTAGAGCTTCCCTGACACAACCTGTTACACTCCGACCACCGACACCTTTTATATAAACAGATATACAGTTATATATAAAGCTATTGTACGTACCCTTCGCATCACCCGCAGGGAGAAAGATGATGTTTTCATGTTTATTTTTGTGCCGGCACTAAACAAATCGAAATAGCAAAAATGTATCAACTAGTGCAAGTCACTACACCGACTTCAAACACTTGCAATTTTCAAGGCTAATGCAAAAATAATTATATTTTAAATCTATAAATATATATCTGCAATTACAGATCGTTTATTTCTGTATATTATAATAAAAAAATATTATAGCTAGTATTTAAGTATGTGTGTATATTTTTTCTCGACGGCCCGAGTGGCTGCGGAGCGGGCGACGCGGCGGACGGTATATTCGCGACTGATTACATGCCCCGTGGTAGAAACAGGGTGAAAAGGACACACTGATAACCTAAAAGCTTAGTGACGTAAACGTGAAAACCGTTGTTGCAAAACCTACTTTAAAACTGAAAGAATATGGTTGAGATTCTATTGCAAATAAAGTTAAACTTTTGAAGGATCCGTATTTCCATCTTGCTCGCACATTCATCTGGTTGGACGGAACACAGATACAGGATGAATTGAATTTGTACCTCCACCACGTAGTTCTTCACTTCGATTTATTTAACGCTTTTTGTTATGCTGTTCGATTCAATGCCGCTTGAGAAACAACGTCTCTAGGCGCCGTCGAACTAAACCGGCGATGGTTGAAAAGTTATTGGAATAGATTTTGTGATAGAATGTTTAGATGAGATCTTAATTTATTTCGTCTTATCTTACATGATTGTTCTTTCGGAATCCTAGATTATTTGTAGCGGAAGACGTTAAAGATATTATTAAAGTGAGTGAGTGTAAGTGATCACGAATTCCTTGACCCTTCACATTTGTATGGATTCACTGAGCGTCTTAAAACCTTATTCTCGGTAACCATGGATACAAGGAGTTGTAAGTGGGCGTTAGAAATGTGGAAATCTAATAAGGACTGACGTGATGGCTCTTGAGATTTGTCTATCTCTATTTTAGTAAAAGGAATTTCGGTGTTTTCGCACGAAAACAGTTGCCTTATTTATTTTAAGGCTTTTTCGACCTTACATATTACGTCATATTTATCCAACTCCCAATTTAATTTAAATTGAATATTAATATCCCTATTTCAAAATGGTTTTTCTCTTTATTTATTATTTATTTATTTAAACTTCATGTACAAGAGTGGCACATAGGCGGACTTAATGCCACAAAGCATTCTCTACCAGTCAACCTTAGGGTCAAATAGGACAGCATTGTGATAGAGCACAAAAAAATAAAATAAGAAAAATACCATTTCGTTAACATAAATTGATATATATAAATAGGTACATACTAATACACACACATACACACACGCAAGCACACTTACTTACACAGACACACATACTTTATATGTGATGATTACATTTATTAAATTAGTTTTTATTTTCATTTAAATACTTTTTTAGTCTATCACAATTTTCTTTTAATTATAAACTTTTATATAACTTGCCTTGTCAGTTGGTTTGTTTTTTCCACTAGATTCCAGAGGAATATTGGCAAATATCAAAGTTCAAATAAGTGAATATTCTTTTGCGTGAGGAAACGACACATGTACATAATTATGTACATACATTTATCACCTGTACATAACTTTTTTTTATTTGTAATAAGGGAACCTATTCGGACATCCACGGACAGTTGAGCAAGAAGTAATTACAAGTAATGACATAACGAAGTTCCTGTAACTCAGTCTTATTGTAATAGCAGTATTTTTCTGAGCATCTCACGTTTATAGCATTCTGAATAGTTTTTTTATATTCTACTAGTTTTTGCCCCTCAGAAAAATATCCTAAAGGAATATGTTACTGTAGGATATTTTCCGAACCGGAACCAAAAAAAAAAGTGTACAGGCCATGGTATATCCGCGTGTTAAATTTTATCCAAATCCGTTCAGCCTTTGGCATTCAATGAAAACAGTCAGACAGACTTTTACATTCACAATATTAGTAAAGATTAGTATGGATGCCTTTTGCTGCTTGTCGACAGATAATTTTTACTTTGAGTGTTTCGGTGGTATGATTCTCAGCTAATTGGAATTACATTATCTCGAAAAATCCTCTTACTTTTGAAAATAGAAATAAATAGGTTTTAAAATAACAATTATAAAAATAAAATGCTATTAAGTAGTTACGAAGAAACTTCCTATACTGTTCATGGTTTATCAGATTATATTTTTATTCCAACGTCACTTACTCAAGTATCTACTTTAGCGTTGTATATTCTTAGTTGATTTTTGATTGATTTTATTTATTTTTTCAGCTCCAAGAGGCCGTAGAACTAAGTAATAATTCTAATTTCAACTTGATACCACCACGCGTTCTTCAGTAAAAGGGTCTGGACAGTACATTTGATTACCTTTATGAATTTTAATATGCTTTAAGATTAGGAACATCGATTCCATAGTATATACTATATTGAATTTAGTTTCCATTCAAATGGCCGTGACCTCTCTAAAAGCAATTAATGCTAATTCAATGGGATATTAATATCCAACTTTATAATCTGTCTAATCTGCCCCAGAAGCGTTTACGACTTATTAGAATAAATAATTTCCATAACTCTTGAACTGACTCACTGCGTCCGCGCGGTTTCATGTAGATATTACAGAAACAGTACGTTTTTCTGACAAAAACTGCGAGAATTGTATGGCTTTATACAAGATGACAGATATACAAAACTGATTTGTATTGATACCAGTTATCCATTAATATAGGTTTTATGAAAGGCCGCAACTTTGAAAAAAAAAAAAATTGGCGGAAATTTGGCCGGCCATAAAATTCAAACCTCTTTCACACTACCTGTCGTATCGCACAGTTTACGGTAGAACTAAAGGGAATTTCACGTTTTGCGGTAGAACTGAATGTAACGCAATCAAAACATTGTACTGATGGATGCATTGAATTGTGCAGGAGGTATTTAAAGTAAATTTAAAAAACCAGTTTATTCGGATCTCTCATTGTATTGGAAATCTATAAACAGCGAAGCCATGTTATACTGAAAACGGTTAACTTGATGTGTCGCCGTGTGTACTTATTCTCTGCGTCCACGGTAATAATCTGCTCATACACGCACGCGCCGGTTGCGAGTACTTCGCATTATTATTATCAGCAACGTCATTAATATTCAAAATATAAATATTTTTATTTCGCCAGCGCGTAGCACACTTGCTACGCCGTAGCGCAGTGCTACGAAAAATTGTAGAACTTGCATTTGCTGAACTACTTTTTGACAATATCATTTTCGCTGTTGTTTTGCTGCAATATAAACCTTAATTACAGTGACAACCAAGAGAAGACGTAAAGTAGTCAAACTATTCCACTTTACAGAATTGAATGTGGTTGTTTATGGCACTGGCAAGTTTCCAAGCAAAGCCTACGTGCATTGGGTTTAACATTACAACACAACAGGTTGCGAACTCAATTTCTTCACTTTATAGTTTTATGTACTCGTAACTTACCTTTTAACGAATGAATAAATAATAATAAAGCACGTAAAACCTTGCCGTCAAACTAAAGTAAGAGATAAAAGGTTAGTTTTATTTGTTCTTTGAAGAATGTCTTCAAAGCCGAACGTGTATAATTTAAAGCAACTTTTTTGCGCACAGTATTAGAAAGAAGCGCTTGCTTAAATTCACTCTAAAAAGAACATTAAACGCGTTAAAAATAAGATTCGTATAGAACGATTACTTCATCATCTGCCTAGCCTTTTCCCAACTATATTGGGGTCGGCTTCCAGTCAAACCGGATGCAGCTGAATACCAGTATTTTACATGGAGCGACTGACTATCTGACCTCCACAACCCCGTTAGTACTGGGTAATACGATACTCCTTGGAAAGACTGGTTGTCAGACGTATAGAACGCTTACTTAGTCAAGTAAGCGTATAGAACGCTTACTTAACTAAGGAAACACAATGTGCCATTTATGTGAATGATGCCCGAAGAGGTCTTTAGGATTCCGTACCTCAGTCAGCCAAAACGGAACTCATTTTGTTGTCCGTCTGTATGTTCGTCTATAGACCCGTTTTCTCAGGAACGCGTGGAGGTATCAACCTGAAATTAATATCAAATACGCAAATCTGCTACTCCTTAGAGCAGTGACAAAATCAAACTTGTAAGTCAATGCGATCAAAAGATATGACCGTTTTATGTCGCATATTTTGCGATTTCACGAGGGAATCAAAACCTATAGGGTACTTCCCGTTGACCTAGAATCATGAAATTTGGCAAGAAGCAATGTCTTACAGCACATGTAAAGGAAAAAATCAGAAAGTCGTAAAAATGTAGTTTAATAAAAATTACCTACAATTTTATAGGAACCCTCGGTGCACGAGTCCAACTCGCACTGCCAGCCAGTTTTTTTTTTAAATTTTGTACAAAATTATTCTACACACTTGAAATCTTTTAACGTTAACACACACACAATTCTCTAATGCAAAAAACCGGGAACTACTATCTGTAGACTATAAAAATCTTAGTTCCCAGTGGAAATCAAACCCGGCCGCCCGCCCTAGGATCCAATCACTCAGCCATGACGCCGCAGTAGAGTCTTATTGCCCTCTCAAAAAACCAAGGTGTTAGCTTGATTCTTTTAACCAAGCATGGTCTCTCTTATCAATAAAATATTTCTACTTACTTAATTACAGGTAAACTAGCTATGTCACACGGTTTCATCTGCCGTTTCTGACTTTTTTCTCATTGCTTGGCTCCTAAAGGTGGTAGCGTGATGTCAAATAATCTAGATCCAAGATAGTTGAATTGTATATCTGGGACTTCATCGAGCTTCCTTGTCTCGGCGCTTTTCTGGTGGTCGCCACTGTTGATTCTGGCTTTCAGGAGTTGCAGTAGTTTGGGAATAGTGCGGTGTAGTAGGGCGTGATAGTCCCAAGAAGCTGTAGGCGGTGGGATTAGCCTCGGCCGGCAGATTACTTTGTAAAATTTATTTAATCACCACTGCTCTTTTAAAATGGTGAAGCAAAACATCGTGAGGAAATTAGCATTTCCTAGAACCAAAAAATCTAAAATCTGGTATTCTACCAACCCGCCCCGGGCTGGCGCGAGTCCTGGTGTATTAGAGCCTCCTCCCTCTCAAAGACAGGAGGCCTGTGTCCCAGCAGTGGGAACATTGTAGACTAAGTATGCTTATACAGTTGACATGCAGCATCTTTGGTGTGTAGAATCCAGTCGAGTTACATAGAAATATAACAAAATATATAAATATAACAAAGAAATATAATAATAATAGTCATGCTGCCACAACCGCCTTCAGAATTTTACCTTGAAACTGTGTCCCTACAAAAATTTACCTAATAACACGTACCAATGTCACGGGTAGTGTCACGTTGGACGAAGGTATCTCATTGTGCCGTCAGCAGGATTCTCACTGACATACGGGGCCATTCCCAGTCTGGACACGACAAAAAGCTTTGCAGGGTTAAAGATCAAAATACACAACATAACAGCATCACGCCTGTGATCCCCGAATAGTTAAGCAGAGGACCAGGTGCACCTGTGTAGTACATCCAAATTATCACCAAAATTAAGGTAGTGAGCTTTTTCCATTAACCGAACACAAATCCGAGGATTTCGCTTTAGCAGCCAGAAGCCTGGGGAAATACACCAAGTAGGAACTTAACAAGTAACATTTAATTTAAAGTATCGAAAAAACCCGACTACAAATTATATAATGTACCTATATATTTATTTGAAATCTCCTTTTAATTTCCTTCATTTTGATACCTTAGTTAATGGGTTGGGTTGAAAAAAAAATATTAACGACTTACAATTTAGCGCCAAAAATCCGCCATTTTTTTTTTTAATCCTATGATGCCTTAGTCGTCGAAATCCATCCAGCCATTTGGAACACATAGAGGTAATAAAAAATTTTACAACAAACATACAAGATACTCGCGAGAAACATAACCCTTCCTTGGCAGTCGGGTAAAAATGTTGTATAGCCTTAACCCCAGGCTTCGCCCGTGTTGAGGTACCAAATTAAACCACGGGAACGACCTGCCGAGATGGAAAGTTTCTTAGATTCTCAGGTCCAACTACCCGTGTGCCAAATCTGCTCAGCCTTTAAATCGTAAAAAGGTTGCAGACAGAGTTACATTTATTATATTAGCAGGAATGTATTTATTCCAACTAAGATTAAAATTCGTCGTCCTAAAGCTCTTTGGGTCGATGATATCAAAGTCGCGGGAAACACCGGGACCTCCCGGTTATTATTATTATTATTTTGGGAAAACATATTTGTTTCTTAGTTTCTTAAGCTAGTTTTAGCTACGTTAACGGGCAGTCGGCGAGAGATTTTTTATTTTTTTTTTCGACACTTCGCGTGACCAGAGGGCTGGCTCTTTCTTTGGCCAAAGAATTAGCATTGCCATTCAGCGTGGCAATGCTGCCAGTCTTCTGGGCACGTTTCCAGTTGACAGCGATGCGGAGGAGTACTTTGACGCACTCTGAAGTGTCCTTTTGTCATCGTTTTTTATTTGTTTATGTTTTCTTACTTTAATTCTTTTTTTTCATTAGGTTAGTTCTATTTGTAGTCTGTATATAATGTAAATATTATTTAGTTATAATAAATTTTTAGTATTAAATATTCATTACTTTGACCGCGTTAACGGGCCTATACCAAGTCAACGTAGCGTGTGTGTGTGTGAGTCGTGGGGAGAAACTTCGTTTTCCTCGATTTGCATGAACTTCCTTACTATTCTGTAGGTGTTTAAAATTGCGGCTTTTTGGAGTGTAATGTAGATTGAGTCCTTGAGGTCTATTAATTTGAGGCTATGGTGGAGGTGATTGGGTATTGGGTAGAATTATTATTATTAGTGTGGCAGAAGATAGGGGAGGCCTACACCACCAGCCACCAGCAGTGGCCGCAGTGGGTGATTCCGGGCTGAAATGATGATGATGATCAAAATAAAGTGAGTAAAAAGTTGTTGACCAGTAATTTGCTTGTCATTCGCAATTTTCCATTAAATGGTATTGATTGCAATCAACTCCATCAGTTTAATCGAGTCCTATTCACGCCATATCACAATTATTTAGTTTACAGATTGATGATAAACGGAAAACGTTGTAAAACGATGTCTATTAAGATCCTAAATGATAATAAACTGCCCTTGTAACTTGTTTGTTTAGTAATTAACAGCTTTGTTGGAGTCGTGTCTAAACATTATTCAACGTGTTTTATTAAAATAGGGTTGACAATCAAGTACAGTCACGAGCACCGATACGTTCACACTTAACAACTTTTAAAAGTGTTTTTCTCCTATTCATAATCATCATCATCATCATCATTTCAGCCGAAAGACGTCCACTGCTGGATATAGGCTCCTCCAAGTGTCGCCACATTGACCGGTCCCGGTTTCTCCTATTGTTCTGATTAAAAGGTCATGTTGTTACGAACGTATCAGAAATCAGAAATATTTAGTTTTTAAGTTAGTAATTTAGTTTTACATAGTATGGTGTTATGGGTTTGTTTAAGTCCTTAGCATTCTACCAAAACTTATGGTGGTACAGATATTCAGATATCACTCTTAAATAATTAAATAAGTACAATTATTTTATGATTTGTGATTTACAATAGGTCCAACATGAATTAATATTATTATGTTAATGAGGTAATCGTTACTTTCAAATCAAGTAAGTTGAGTAGTTCTTGTATTCTTACAATATTCCATATATTCTCACATGTCATAGTATTATTTATTTCAACTTCATGTACAAGAGAGAGAGAGAGTGTAGAGAGTATTCTGGAGTCTCATATTTTTATGAAAAATGCAATTGTTATTTCTCGCGAATATTGCTTTTAAATTTTGGAAAGTGCATACATATTAGTGTTCGTGACTGTACCTAGTTGTTTCAACCCTCTTCAAGATAATTAAAAAAATAATAATAATAAATTCGATAGAGACTGCCGCATAAGTCGAAAGCTAAGCAGCTTCCTGGGTTCGTTACCCAGGTGATAAAGACGGACCAAATGTTATTGAGTTTATGCATCAGGAATTTCTACGTAGCAAGGAGTCTGGAGCTGTGCCCGGTGTATGGCAATAGGCTCAACCCCAACATTAGGCTTAAACATAACTGGCGTTTGGGTATCAGGGGTATACCCAAACGCCAGTTATGTTTAAGCCTAATCTTTCGGGGGTTACAGGTGTGATTTTATTCAGTTTACTCATGTTCCGTTGTAAAGGATGAACGGCTCTTCTGCGCAATGTGTAGCTGTCTGTAATCATGTCATTTAATTAATATTTTTGGAGTGATGGGTATTAAGAACTTAGGCCAGCGATCATATTATATATGTTTATTACTACCATATTACTTTAACAGAATTTTACATTTTTAGAACGTGTTACAGAGTTACATCCGAGAGTGACGCCATGGCAGATATAATAGTTTAGTTTTACAGAGGGCGGTAATGTTCCCATACCATAGACCAAGATAATCACATTAAAGGAGATGTTTCATTTTTGTATGTGACTCCGGCCATAACCTGTACCTTTAAGAAAAACTGGGAACCAAACCCCTGAATAGAATAAAGTATTATTTTTTACATAATATAAAAGGAGGAGTACTTTGACGCACTCTGAAATGTCCTTTTGTCATCATTTTTATTTGTTTATGTTTTCTTACTTTAATTCTTTTTTTTCATTAGGTTAGTTCTATTTGTAGTCTGTATATAATGTAAATATTTTTTCTTAATAAATTAGTAGCGCTTTGAAAACATAATATTGTATGGTTTTTATGCACACATTAAAAATTAATAATGTTTGAAGTTTGTCGTGAGAGCTATGACAGCCATAACAGGTTGTAGAGATGACATTTACATAACCTAGAAATTGTTATCTTTACATAGTACATAGAACAAAATGTCATTTTGAACTTTTCGTTCAGAAGTACACTCCATAAAAGTAGTAAGTACCTATTACATTTTTAACGATGAAATCATCACACTTGCATATAATTAGTTAAAAATGATGTATAAGAAAATTATAATAATAATTAATAACAAGAACACATACTTTACATATTTTACGTCGACGTGATATTATGTTTTTATTTGACATGATTTCAGAACGAAAGCAGACTACGCAAACTGTAAGACGCCATGTTGAATAGAATATGGCAATAATTGAGAAACTGTTACTTTTTGTGCACAGCAAATCAGGCTTAAATGCACTAAAGAATATTTTTCCTAAGTTCGTGGTATTTTTACTCTTTTTCAATGAATGTACATCTTATGGCCGAAAATGAAACATTTCCTTTACCACAGATTATATATATAATAAAATATTGATTATAATATAATATTACAACAAATATAGTAAACATTTCGACTGAATAATGGAAAGGACAACCATCACAATACAAACCATATAGCTATTAAATAAGCCATACTAGTATCCAGTATGAGTCACCTATGGGTGTGCCCCATTACACTTATTAACTTCGTTTTAATTTAAATGACCCTCTCCCGGGGCACTCGTGCATTCGGTCAAGGACAACAGAATATTATGATGACGTAACTAAAACATCGTCATCAACGTCCATCGGCTAAATTCCGCAGCTACTACTCAATTTGTGCGACTGCTAGTCTTCGTTGTTCGAAGACATGTGACATCTACCAACATGTTCTGGGCCTGTGGTGGATTACAGCCCACTTCCTCACATAGAGAACAGGCCTGTGTCCCAGTAGTGGGAACATTGTAGACTAAGTATGTTTATACAGTTGACATGCCGCAATAGATTAGAATAGAATAGAATAGTATTTATTTGCAAATATGGGTAATAGATAAGTAGTAGTAGTAGTAGTAGATATACACTAGAGTTCTGCCATGTTTCACCACTCGGCATGCAAACATTTCAAGGCTCAATTTTTTTTTTTGGCTCATTTTAAGGCTCACGTCGGCCCAGTGCGGGTTGGTAGATATCAGAACTTTGGACCGCTCCAGCCCTTCTTCCCCATCTTCCATCCAGTCTACGGCATACTTCCACTTTATTTCTTCTTTCGTGGGAACATTACTGGCTGATTATGCGAATAATATGAAACTATTAAGTTGTGTTTAAACTATTTTGGTTGTTAGGAAGTACGTGAAACCTTGTTAGTGGTTAGTTAATAGAATTACCATAATTAAGTAACAAGAGCTCAACGTAAGTGCGTAATTAAAGGTGTCGTGTGTTCCGGATTCTCGACGTTTAAGCAAATAAGTTGCTTGATTTACTAAAAATCCCAGCTCGTTTATTGTTGAAGACAACATCAGGACTTATTCACAATTCATCATCATGTGCCTAGCCTTTTCCCAACTATATTGGGGTCGGCTTCCAGTCTAACCGGATTCAGCTGAATACCAGTATTTTACATAAAGCGACTGCCTATCTGACCTCCACAACCCAGTTAGTACTGGGTAATACGATACCCCTTGGTAAGACTGGTTGTCAAACTTTTGGGCCACTGACTACCTAACGACTGTCAAAGATCTACAAATGACAGCCGACACCAACGGCTTAACGTGCTTTCCGAGGCACGGAGGAAACTCGGTATGTAATGGGCGGTCACCCATCCACAGACCAACCTAGGCAAGCACGGCTTAACCTAAAGATCGATCCGGGTGGCTGTTATTATTTAGCTACGAGCTCCTTATTCACAATTGAAACACTCAATTCAAAGACTGCATTATTTATTTAACTATATTAATTATTCGACTTCCTCGTTGGTTTAGTGGTCGCAATCGCACCTACTGAGCATGAGTTGATGTCCTGGGTTCGATTCCCGGGCCGCGCAATCGTTACTGGGTTTTTCCATCAAGAATTTCTTCTGAGAAATTCTTGCAGCCGCGGAGTCTGGATTTTTTCCCGTTTGATGGCAATAGGCTCGCCTCCTATTACATGGGACTTAAATATAACTGGCAAAATGTTGGTCTACTATTAGGTACACCTTTGTCTAACCCTTTGGGGATTATGTGATGATAAAAATAAATTTAAAAAAAAAACATTTTTTTTTTGTCATACTCCATCAGTCTAATGTTCTTTGTAAACGCCAAAGATATACATTCAAACACTATTTTCCTCAAAATCTGAATCTTGTTTAGCTTCACACACTTATGCTATAAACGTTAAAACGTAGATGGATTATAATAAATCCGTCTAAACCAGCCTAACAAGATTTTCCTTAAAAGGCTTTTAACCTCGCAAATTCTCGTAGATTCGTCGTCTAATAACCACTTAGTCGAAACCACAGGAAAGGTTAATAATAAATAAGATATTGAATTAAAGAAGGTTTTGCTAGAAACTGGAGCAGTCTTGAGGTCAAGGGCAGGCCTGACTGTGATATCTAATGCCCGGTTCACGACCCCAGGACATACGGCTAGCGTCTAACGACATGCGTGATTGGCACGTTTCCTTCGCGTTAACATGGTGGTATAGCAAGTCGTGTCAATCCCTTTCATTCGTTTTCGCCACCGTCTGTCTCGTGGCCAGGCAATTCAGGTCGGAGCAGACCTAATGACAGTCATTTGCATTTTCAAAGCAGTATAGTCCGCCTGAAAAAACTTTACGTCTGTAAACAGCCATTTGTTGAAACAGCGCCGTGCGTTGACGGCGCGACGCCGCCGACGGCATCGCGCGATCTATTAGGACGCATCTGTTGAAACATCGCACGATAATTTTCATCGCGCGACTAAATCGCATCGTTTACTCGTACGAGCGTTAGCAGTTAATTAGGAAGACGCCTTAGTCACAAAGTACATGCTAAGTAACGTTTGTAGATCTTGTCCTTAAACATGTAGGAGTTAGATTAGGTCAGGGGCAAGCAATTGTGTTAGTACTTATCCAGATTGAAGCTCCAGTCTATAGAATAAATGCAATTTGAGAAGATGGAAGCCGCGACAAAAAGCAAGTGTAATATAATGGTTGAGATTTTTTAGAAAACGAATCGATAGGATTTTATAATTCTTTTATACTTTACTTATTTGAGTAAAGTAAATAAAATATAAAAGAATTATAAAATTCTATCGATTCATCTTCTTAAATATATAAAATGGTAAACTGACTGACTGACTGACTGGGTGATATATCAACACACAGCCCAAACCGCTGGTCCTAGAGACATGAAACTTGGAGGGTGTGTTCTTTGTGAAGAGTAAGTATCCACTAAGAAAGGATTTTTGGGAATTCCACCCCTAAAGGGGAAAAATAGGGATGGAAGTTTATATGAAAGTCCGTTAGTTTTGAAGTTAGGATCTTCAAATTTTGTGTTTAGGCTGATGATTGAAAATATATTTATACGTGTCTCAGCATTTTTGATAATTCTACCCCCGAAGGATTAAAAAGGGGGATTAAGGTAAGTAACTATGTTTGTTCAGGTGGGATATTTTTCGACATCCACGCGGGCGAAGCCGTGGGCAAAAAGTTTGTTAAAATCTCAACCATTTATGCAAAGGTGGGTCAGCTAACTGCTATCGCTCACTGTACAATTTAGTAGGGCACATAGTTCTCCACTTAAACACTTAATTACGCTACTGTTTCTACACTAATTAATATATTTCGTAACGATAGAACAGTGAAGTATGGGCAAAGTTCTCAGCCCTATAACTAGGGATGTGCCCGCTGTAATCAAGATTTATGCACAGTTCCTTGCCGCTGGTGAGGCACGTACTTTGGAAATTGTGCAGTTAACAGTCCTGAAATATGGTTATCGGGAAAAAATGAAGAAAAGTAGAGTAATCTAGGTAGACAAGATTTTTTCATTTGATATTTAAAAGTCATGACCCGTTTACTTGATAAAATTTTAGTTAACGGAAATAATACGAGTTTAATATCGCTCCATTTAATGTACAAGTTCATGGTAAAACTTCGCAGCGGGTTTTATATTTCCCCTTCAATTTATTAAGTTTCTTCAGAACAAGGATTCTTGTGAAACCACAGCGCGGCTCTCGGTATCAAAAGTAAGTTATCTAACTATGTAATTAACTGGTTTTAATTAACCACGTGCACTTGCAAATTAAACTTGTGTAAAAAATTACAAAAATGAAATTGAAGCAGCAAGATTCAATCCTTTTGTCATGAAAAGATCGCTTTTAGCGATAAGACCGCCCATTGTGTCAGCCTATGTGAAATGTTTTATTTTATGAATATTACTTGTATGGTGTCCATAATAAAGAATATTCTATTCTATTCGAAGATTCTTGTTTGTCTGCAAGTAAAAGTTTAGTCAGTGCGCCCAGCCCTCATAGCATGACCACCGTAGACAAGGATTTCTTTGACGGAAGAATCGACAAAATGACAGATAGCGCAAAGAAATCTGTCATTGTGTCGACACAATCTGTCATATGCTACGGGGGCAGGATTACGATCAATATCTGGCAACATTATAACCTGCTTTGCGTTCCAACTGTTGAGGTGTGGTTTCTAGTTGGATGTAGCTGAATACTAGTATAATAACATTAAAAACTAGTATTAAAAAAAAAACTTGTGAAAAAGTTGGAACTTTGACCCCCGATATCTCCGTAACTAAAAAATGTAACAAAAAACGTATCAAAAAAATGATCACAATGACGGTGAGAAACAAATGCCTTTCGGCTTCGTTAAGGGTACTTTTACACCCATTATTATGTGTTAAAAAAAACCCTGTCCGATCCGTGAAGGTATTATTAGGTATCGAGATTAGATACTATTTATGTAATCCTTTTTGGATAACAAGTAAATCAAAAATACCCCGATGAAAATTCAATAAAATGTACTAAATTGAGGAAATTGACTTGGCAACCAGAGGGGCGTGGGCGGTGATAATCCGGTCGCTTCTCGGGTAGTGACGTCATAAACAAACAATTGACGATCGAAAATACTAATGCCGAAGATGGTGTTGTCACGTTTTAAAAGTATTTAGATTTTAGGGAAATAGTGGTCATTTGGGCACAAAAATCGTGCATTTTAAAATTCATGAATATGTTCACTTTCATGAACGTTTTTTGTTTCGTATTGTATTTGGTAATGTCATTGGTATATACGCCTCTTTCGGATCGGACAGGGTTTTTTAACATATTGTATATAACACCCGATCAAATTGGGCAAAGTAATAATAATTACCGAAACTTCAATATTTATCACAGTGCCAATAAATACTATCGTCGGGCAATTTGATAATTTTGGTATTGAAACAACCAAGAGACCCCATACTTAAGTACAAATGCTGTAACCATGATAATATTGTAATACCAAATGATTTGAAAAGAGTAACCTTGGAGTTTCTTGCCGGTTCTTCTTCATAGGAAACGACCAACCCGAACCGTGCACCTTTTTGTCGACGTTTTATAAGTACCCATCGAATAGGCCTCGATGGGTGAAATAAAATATTTTGATTTTTGATTTTGAGACACGCACTGAAGAATCAGACCGCACATCTTTATTAATACACCAATACTATACTGTTTTCGGTGGTTTCCTCTATTTACTCACCATTTATCTCGTCAGGATATTTTAACCTAAACAAAGCAATTACACTGCGACCAACTTAAATATAGTGCTGCCGCGCTGCCGCGGCACTGCTTGCTCGCTCGCGCGTATTTGGTCACAGTTCTAACATAAAGCCCGGGCGGGCATTACGAATAATGCCCAAATCATTGAAAATGAAACGTGAAATGACTGGTACTTGAATGAATTTATTAAAAACCAAAACAACATAGTTCCTGCTTCAAGTTCATCGCTTTATCGCATATCTTGACCCTTGAAATATAGGTACTGTTCTCTGCGCGGTACTTTTTAGGGTTCCGCAACAAAATGTTATTAAGAGCGTTTACACAGAAAGTGGGCAACGTCGCAAATAGCTGTCAAATATTTCGCTGTTTTGATTCACGACCCCCGTACTATTCAATCCATCCATCAGCTTTGAGTGCTTTCCATCGAGCCCTACCGTAAAACGTGATATTCACCCCAAAAAAAAAGTCGATTCCCAGCAATATTTTTTGCGTAAAACTACTTAGTTTGATGTACAGAATTCTTGGTTGACGATTATGTGAAGGGTCTGTTTACACCCTGTATACAGAAACACACCGTATTTTATTCAAGAAGATTGTTGCGTTTGTATCGCATAGACAAGTACCGAACTCCACGCGGGCGAAGCCACGAGTATAAGCTAGTGGAACATTAAACAAATAGGAGTAGTAACTTTGTAAATTAAAATGTATTTATGTATGTATATTCTTACTACATTACCTCGCTACCCCGGTACCTTCCTCTTTGGTTCAGTGGTCGCAATCGCGACAGCTGAGCATGAGGTGCCGGGTTCGATCCCTGAGTCGGGCACATTGTTATTGAGTTTCTCCATCAGGAATTAGTCAGCCACGGAGACTGGCAATAGGCTCACCCCCTATTACATGGGTCGTAAACATATTATCTGGCGAAATGTGGTTGTACTATTAGCTACCTACACCTCTGCCTAACCCTTCGAGGATTACAGGCGTGATGTTATGTGCGTTACTACATAAATGTGTATCTTTCAATCCGAGTCTTCCTACACATCTACATTGCGTGTGGTCCGACTCGAACTTGCCTGAATTTTTTATCATTTTTTTAAGTTAATTGTGAGTTTAGTTCGTTTGTTTTAAAAACGCGATGTTATCTGCATTCGTTAGTTATCTGTCCGTCTGTGTGTGTGAATTTTCACCAATGTGTTGAGGTGCCATCGACGCCCCTCCCTTTTTTACCCCTTTGGAGGAGGTAAGGTCTGGTTTCCTCACCTTGTCTGAAGCTGAGCTCATCACTCTCCGCGCCGGTGTAGTCGTACAGCGCTCTGACAGGCACCCCGGGCTCCCCAGTATCCGTTAGGGCTCCGGCCGACTCCTCATCCCACTCGTCCTCGTCGAAGGGGTTCTCCTGGCCGCCCTTGAGGCTGTCTTTAGCTGGAGATGTCTGTGTGTGTTAGCTGTCTGTCTGTCGTGTTCAAGTAAACACGTAACATGAAGTTCTTACTTATATTGTTTGTTGTGTTGACTGTACTCAGTAATATCTGTACAGGTAAAACAATAAATGCACGACCTCCTGAAAATCTTGTTGATACCGTATACATTTGTCCGGGGGGTGGGCAGAAGTTATCGTCAGGAAGATGTCTGTGAGTACATACCTTACCTTACTTAGCACATTTATTATTTTTTTTATTTTAACCGACTTCAAAAAAGGAGAAGTTTGACATGGCACGTGACATGGGACATGGCCGATTACGGGAGCAGCGGTGCCCAGTGGTGGCAACCCCAACTTATGAGCAGTAATTCGTGGCATTATTTTGTGTAATTTATTTCATCACCACTGCTCTCAAAACGGTGAAGGAAAATATCATAAGGAAACCGGCATATCCTAGAACCAAAAAATTCGAAGAGATGTGACATCTATATCAACCCGCACTGGGCCCGCGTGGTGGATTATGTTATAGCCCATTCCCTCTCATATCTGATATTTATGACCGCCATCTCCCTTCTTCAATGTCAATGTGGCGACACTTGGGGGAGGCCTATGTCCAGCAGTGGACGTCATTCGGCTGAAATGATGATGATGATCTCCCTTCTTCCATCGGGAGTCCAGACCCATACCTTGCTACATCTTCTATTATGCGCACAGCCAAGCCAAGGAGCGGAATTCCTTGCCTGCTTCGTTGTTCCCAAGTTCATATGATCCCAATCTATTTAAGTCGCGGGAAAATAGGCTTCTTTTGGCTTACCTCTTTCCATCGTCGACCTAATCTCTGTCCTCAGGACAAGATTGAGGTTGAATATTTACAAAAAAAAACCCTACACTGACGCCTCTAGCGGCGAATTCAAGCGGTATAGCCACAATGAGTCAACAAGACAAGGAAAGAAGTGAGGCACGCGCGTGGCACTTCACTAGTCACCTCGAATAGTGAATGAGGCGTAAAACTTCAAAGAGACAATTGTGTAAATCCCCGCGGAATCGGACTATAATACCTAGTTAGACGAGTCCCGACTCCCGCGCAACGGTACTGGTATTGCATTCGCCTCGGTGTGACTCTTAGTTTATAAATGTATTAATAGTAAGTACCTATAACACAAAATTCTGCCTCAACCTTTACGGATTATGGTTTATAGCTGATTTTCAACTGATCATTCAAGTTGGCTTTTAACAAATTAAAAAAAAACATGGTGTCATGTATTAAACAAAGTCGCGTTTCGTTGTTGTATGTGCAGTTAACATAACTTCACGCGTCTTATCCCCGAAGGATTAGGCAGAGGTGTACCTGATAGTACACCAGCATTACGCCAGTTGCGTTAAAGTCCTATGTAATAAGGGGCGAGCCTATTGCTTACAACCGGGGACAAATCCAGACTCCGTAGCTGCTACTCACACACTCCTGGTTTATTTATCATTTATTTCTACTAGCGTTTTATTTTCACAGATAAATAAAAAATATATCCAACGTGCTTCAATTCCTATAGTTGACGGTGAAGTTAATTTTTTTTAATCCTAGCCTAAAGCATGTTTTGTTTATAAATAGTATACTATAAATAAACACTATTATTAAATTTTTTAAAATGATTTGCTTTTATCAACGAATGATCATTTATTCGTGTTCTAAATTCAAAAATATTTAAATTTTTAACATTACGCTGTTTTGCGGCGTTACATTTACTCAAATCGGTATGGAATAATTGTGTTTCCTAATAATTGTTTTTAACGCGATCGAATAGGTCATTTGTCACTGACTCACAGTAAGCCCTTGGCTAATAATAAAAACTACATCACCGATTTTAGTGACGTAACTAAATAAATAATAAATCGTTTCTTAGACTCAGTAAACAACTATATGTTATTCATCTGTGGACAGCGCACAAGTAAGCACGTAACATGAAGCTCTTACTCATATTATTTGTTGTGTTGGCTGTACTCAGTACACTCTGTACTGGAAAACTAAAACGTGTCAGTATAATAAGTGCTCTTAAGTCTCCTCCCGATGTGCCCTTAATACCATCTGTCGAAGACCGTTTCTTACCTACATTAATTTGTCCTGGTGGTGGCCCCAAAACAATCTCAGGAAGATGTCTGTAAGTAGTGTGTGCTCATTCAATTAATACCCCATAAAATCTAACTTGATTAAAAATGACAGCTACCAACCTAAAGGGACTATAGCTTCGGTCATATCGAAATGGATTTATTGGCTTAATTATGTAGTACCTGACAGCTGTCATTTAATCTAGTTAAATTTTAAGAACCATCGATCGTACACACGGCGGCACATGAAGCTGTACATTTCCAGTATAACTTGGCCTCGCTTTGTATAGATTTCCTATACAATGAGAGATCCGCATAAACTGGTTTTGTATAGTTTGATTGGCCATCGTGCGTACGATCTCTGTACTTGCATATAAACTAGGTAAAGCTGTTTGTTTAGATAATGTCTTTCGGGGATCATAATCTTTATTTTTTTTTTTTAATATTTAAGCATACTATTACGAGTTTACATAATGACAATTCTGTCTTATCAGCTAATTTGTCATCTAGCTTAAGAATACCAAGATAACTGTCTGTCTGTTACAATGTTGACGCCTTAACGGTGGAGCGAATTTCGACGAATTTAGCACATAATTATATCCTACACTATCGACCTCGCCCGTTTATCCGTGATTGTTGACCGAATAACGTTGATTCTTTCACAAAAACAAAAACCTTCTTCTTTTTTACCCGACTGCGGCGAAGCCCAAAAGGAGGGGCCCGTTCCATTTTCATAATTTCATATTCAAATGGACCCCGCCTGCTTCCAACTTTTGTTTAATTTAAAATGTGCTTGATTTATGCTTTTCAGTTTTTTCAGTCGGGTTTTTTAGTTTTTTCATTTTTTTTTTAATTAAACATTTTTTCGTTCTTTTCTTTCTTTCTTTCTTTCTTTCTTTGGGTAGGGGATGACCGCGGTAGTCCTATTATTTTTTGTTATTCTTTACTTTAACACTCCTGGGCAAAGGCCACCACCATTCCTTCCACTTCGGCTTCGCCTGCATCCGGCAGACATGGCCTGCCCAGTCGAATTTTAGTTTTGTTGGTCCCATTGTGTTGTATTGGCTGGTTTTCGCAACTCCACGTCCGAAGGGCGTATTTTTCGTACGTGTGTTGTTGATGCCATATAATTTTTATTAAATTTGCTTGCGTAGTTTATGAATTATGAGCATAATTAAATTGCTATTAATAAATAAATTTAAATTTAATTACTTCATCTGCATTGATGATGTCATACTGCCGTGTCATGCATAATTACAGCTGCAATTTATTCAAAGTCAATGTTTATTATTTGTTAAACATCAAATAAACACAGAATAAATATGGAATACTACGACATAAATAAAAACTTTTTTGCAGAAATCAATTGTTTTCCACAAAACCACTGGAAAAAAATGATTTTTTTTAATTTTAAACGTTGCTCACACTAGGAATTTCTCCTGTATCGTGGATGCGTTTACAAACATTTAAATTCACATACACAAACAGCCAGACCCGGAACAACTACCTGTAGGCCATACAAATATTTGTTCCGTGCGGGAATCGAACCCGCGACACGAAGTAAAAAAATTATTTAGCATGAAAGGTTTTCTATCCCGGTGGTACGTTCCTGTACGATAATTTTCCAACGCGGTTGTACTCACGCAGGCTAAGTGTCGCTTAGCCAATCAACAACCATCGATCGATTGGTGACCGACGATCGATCGATTGGTGTGGTAACACCCTTAGACAGAGGGAAGGCTGGATAGATGATCTCTCAGTCATAATCATTTTATTCATTAACAATTAATTTTTATCTGAATTTGAACACAAAAATTACACAATTACAGTACATACCAGTGGCGAAGGTTCCATACAACTCGATTCCTACCGGCTTCCCTTTGAAAACGGGCACAATCAGTGTTCCTATACAAATAATAAAATCACATTAAAGATTTGTACTCCGGCTTACCTCTTAAAAAAATTGACCCTTCGCTACTGGTACATACACTAAAATAAATTACATATGAATGTCATGAACTACATCAACAATTTCAAAATAATAACTTCACATTTCATCAATATATTTCGACATACAATATGGCCACCTCAAAATTTAAAATAATAACTGCAAGTGGGTCGCGCGTGGAAGTCATTTAGGTAGTCGCTTCATAAAAAAAAAAAAACCTAAAAAAAAAATATCAAAAAAAAAAAAAATTAAAAAAAATCTGTAAAATACTGGTGGTAGACCGAAAGCCTTGGGGTTGGCCTCCAGTCCATGTTTGGAAAAAGGCTGGGCATAATGATGGTAGTATTGAAGGTGGTTTTGAAAATGAAAAAATGAAACATGTTTTTATTTTACGAAAACCTTCATGTACAATGAATTGTGCTGGGAGCCTCCTTTTAGGCAAACAATGCATGTGTTAGGGTTTTACTTGTATTACAACATTCATGCAGACGGAGTGACGCAGATTAAACATTTGTGTGATGCGTCACCAGACCAGGAAGAATCTTTTTCCTTAATGAACATTATTAAAACAGGAAATCCTTAATCATCGCGGTCTATCAATATATTGGAATTTCATAGCGTGGATGTGACGCAATTTTTTTTTATGAGTCTTGTGTAGCACAAATAAATATATTTTCTGTCGTTTCTTTAACCACATCGAAACGACACAGAAAATAAAGTACAGACGCCAGCACATCAGCTAAAAAAATCCATCAAATTTCTTTAATAGATTTTCAACTTTATGATTAAAACATAAGGTTCAATGTTGATTGGGAAAACTTGACAGTTTCGGGTAGCTTATTGTGCTGGCGTCTGTTACAACAATGACACACATAATGACATGTGACAATTATTTATCTGCCAAGAAACATTACTATACCAAAAATTTATGAATGTTTTTTCTTTTTCAGGCCTCCAACAACCACAGAGGATTGGATTTGGGAGTAACGCTTCTTTAGACGGTAAAAATACCATTCAGGACGCAGTAACTGAATTTTGACGGTTGAACTACAAGCTAGTCAACTAATACTGGAAACGTGTACATAACTTTGTACATTGTATGTACTCAGAAACACGAGGATAGATGTAGCGGACATAAAAAAAAATACTTCAGTAACATAGTACAAAAATTATTACAGCGCCATCTATGCCACAAAGGATGAACTAGGATCAAAATTACCGACCCAACTGACTGTTGTAACTCGACAACAACTATCGGGCAGTAGCGCACCAGATACAACACCCGTCTCGTCGGAGGATCCTGCCTTTTCTATGGATGGGACCCTGTTCTTCATAGCCATATACAGCCAAGTGGAAAATTCCAGTCGTATTATATAAGATCGTATAATGCGGCCAGGTCCTTTCGGCGCTTGTAGTACATTGTCAGGAGCTCTGTGTGGAAATTGTATTGAAAAAACAAGATGGCGTCATTCGTTCCGACAACGGAGAACCATGCAGTGTTCTAAGAAGGATTGTACAGTGTTGCATGTTTCTTTTGGTACTTAATATAAATTATCAGGAATGTGCGGTTGGAAAACATTTGTGAAATTGCCTCTAGAAATTGTATTAAAAGAACAAGATGGCAGTGTTCATTTCAACAACAGTCTCGTACCAAAAACTACTACTATTATTTTTAATAATTACTAATTATAGGGTACAAAATCAGAAATAATAATAATCGGATTAAGTACAAAATGAAAATGTGTGTAAACTGGAAGTAATTTTGTGATGTAGAAAACTTTGTAGAATTTATATTTCGGTTCCAGAAAGTACTTAGAAATGTACCCGTTTAGTTACCCATAAGTATTTTTATTTTATACAAATTCCTCTTGCAATTAGATCTGTTCTTACTAACCATAAGCCAACCATACATTCGTAACATATTATAAAGTTACCTGTCGTTCATTCGGCGTTGTCCTACACAAAATCACAGGTCAACTTCCCAATGACAACAAACAAACGAGATTAAAAACAAACGCAGTATGGAACTGCCACGTGATCTCAAAATTATCGTACAGATAAACGCCGTGTGTAGAGGACCTTAAAAGATAATCATATTTAACAAATTTGCAGACACACAGACATCTCATCACATTTTTTTTTTTATTGTATATAAAGAGTTAGTTAAGGTTTTTCGAAATTTTTGTATGGAGAACGTTGTACATTTGTTGTTTAATTATATTCTTTTTCAATTCCAAAGATTTTGTAAAACAACTTATGGCATTAATGTCTTTTGTATGATTGTACCATTGCCATTTTACACTGGAAGTAAAAACTAAATAAATATTAAATCTCTATTATAATTATTCAAGATGGAAGATCTAATTTTCATATATTGCGTTTCCTTTTGATACGTATATTACCTATTATATGTATGTACATAATTATGTGTGCAGTTGTACAATCTATTGGGTATACAGGCAGCTTGCACCGGTTGCAAATATTTTAAAATAGATGGGTAGTCAATTATTGTAAAACAGATGACAGAGCTCATGGCAAAAGCTCAAAATGTTTGCTCCCAATTAAAACCAATTTCACCAAAAAATCACTTATTACACTTATACCTTATTACCAGTGTAAAAATATCCGTTCACCATTACTGCCGGGTGGTAATCCAAATAGCAGTAAGTCAAAAATGGCGGTTTCGAGAAAACGTGTAACAATACTATATTTGACCGTACTAACTGCCCTTTATCAAAAAGAAAAAACATTTCAAAAGACAGGAAGATTTTTTTTTTCAAAAATCAGACTTACTACCCTCTCAGCGTCGGGCAATTGATTTGTGTAGCATTTTGCTGAGCTGGGTCCATTTGACGCAGCCGTCAGGCACATAGTATTATCTTTCTTGTTGCGACAATGTGTATTTAGAAATAAGAAAAACATCATTTGGAAAATATAAACAATATATGAAAAAAATAATAAAAAAAAGAAATAATAATATATATATAAATTATATTTTTAAATTATTTTTTGTCATTTATATTTTTGAACTATTTTTTTCATTTATATTTTTAAATGTTTTTTTTTTGTATTACATTGTATAGAAATATTTAAAAATGTAAATTTTAAGTAAAGAAAATAAATAAAGGAATATAATAATTAAATACTAATATACTAATACTATTAAATAATAATAATGTACTAGTATCAAAAGGGGAAAAGAATTATAGGGCAAAATTATTTAATTTGTAAAAAGACAAATAAAGGAATAAACATAATTATGTACTAGTATCAAAAGACGAAAAGAATTACAGGGCGTCAAAAAATTGTCCGTCTTGTTTAGATTTAAGTTTGTTTTGTTGTGTAAGTACCTGTGGACTGTGCCAAATAAACCTATTTTCTTTATTTCTTTCTTTTATGCATACGTGATGTGCGTCGATCTGCAACTAAGGCTGGATACAATACTTCACCGAATGTTACCTACTATTAATTAGCGGCGATCCTTAGGATACGACAGCATTGCTCGCTATTGTACTACAGCGACCAATGCTGACTCAGACGTAACGTTCCTGACTTAAGGATGATTTCCACCAAACAGCTTGCATCGCATCGGATCGGAACGGATTATAAAATCTTTAAACGATTTTAAATCGTGTACACACTATATAAAATCTATATGACCAAGCCGCGTGCAGCAGCTTGACGGCGGCCATCTTCCCCGACAAGCGATCGTAGCCGAAAGTATGCTGCGACGCGCGATCGGCTCCGTTTGCCGTCGTATCCGATCGGATCCATCACGGTCGGAATGAAACTATTTGACTAGACGCAGAAACGAATACGTTCGCAAGCAGCGATATGGACCCGATCGTACGCGTTGACATGCTTCCGGATGCGATCGGCTGTTGCCGGATCCACTCGTATCCCTTCCGATCCGATGCGATGCGAGCCGTTTGGTGGAAATCCTCCTTTACGACTGGTGGGTCGTGGGCTCGAACCTAAGCCGGCGCATTCATTTATATAATTTTATTCATCACCACTGGCTTCATAACGGTGAAGGAAAACATCGTGAGGAAACCAACAGGTCCTGGAACAAAAAATTCGAACTGATGTGTCATCTACCAACCCGCAATGGGCCAGCTTGGTGGATTTTTACCCATTCCCTCTCAGAGACGGGAGGGGTGTGTCCCAGCAGATTATGTTCCCGATTGATGGTTACGTTTTATATTGTGGTCTCCTGAGCAGCAGCTACTTTAGCGCGAACTGGTACAGCCATCTATACAGTAGACAGCAGTAGCGAAGGTTCAATTTTTGTAAGAGGTAAGTCGGAGTACATATCTTTAATGTGATTATATTATTTGTCTATAAAATACTGACTGTGCCATTTTTCAAAGGGAAGCCGGTAGGAATCGAGTTGTATGGAACCTTCGCCACTGGTAGACAGTTGGTTCACCGGTCGGAAACACTGTAACCAGCCTTACGCCTGCACGCGTAGCCTGACTACCGTAGACAAGGATTTTGTTGACGGAAGAATCGACAAAATGACAGATAGTGAAAAGAAATCTGTCACTGTGTCGACTCAATCTGTCATTTTGTCGATTCTTCTGTCTAAAACACCCGTTTCTACGGTGGTCATGCTACACGTGCAGTTCGGTAATAAAATTATTGAATAATTATAAGTCAGTGGGCTAACATGCATCGTTTAGGAACTGGGTTGAAATCTCGCCACCCATACATACATACATAAATGCCTTCTTCTCATGAATAGGCTACTAACTACAGAGCGCCGCCTAGGCTACTATGCTCCAGTGGCGAAGGTTCCATACAACCCGATTCCTACCGGCTTCCCTTTGAAAAATGGCACAGTCAGTATTCTATAGTCAATAATATTCTATAAAGTTAAGATATGTACTCCGGCTTATCTCTTACAAAAATTGACCCTTCGCTACTGCTATGCTCCTAACATAGTCGTACATATCATACACGCAGTCACAAATCAACATATACATACACATCAAATAATAGTATTCTTATCTCTTGCTCTCTATCTGGCGACTTAGAAAAGAAAATAATGACCTGATGGGAAATTCCATCGAGCATTCGATTTATCTATACTATAAGTACTACACTTATACTGTCACTTACGGGATATCTTCCGTGATTGTTCATTATTTTGACGCCCGTAAGTGACAGTATAAGTTTAGTTGTAAACCGTGAAAGCTTGAAACAGTGTATAAGTACTATGTTATAATTATTATAAAGAGATAAAATTTGTTTTAAAGTTTGTATATCCCCTACATACAAACTTACAAATATATAATTATAATATAGTACCTATAGTATAGATAAGTCGAATGCTCGATGGAATTTCCCAGCAGGTCATCATTTTTTTACCTCTTTAGTAATCTCCGGAACGAATGATCCAATTCTAAAAATTCTTTCACTGGCAGAAAGCTACATTATTCCTGGGTGCTATAGGCTAGACATTATATTTATATCATGCATATTAGCCGAGTTATCACAATTTTTTGCGGACGAAGTCGCGGGCGAAATGCTAGTCTTGACTAAACATAAATTTGGTAGGTTTGTAAGTCTGGATGTGTGGATGTTTGGTTTGTGTGTCTGTTTGTCTGGTTTGTTTGTGTCTGTGTGTTTCAATCAATCAATCAATCAATCAAACTTTATTTGTGAACATAGGTATTACAATAAAGGTCTTATGTATACAATTTAGTCGAGCTCTATGTCCTACCAATGAAATTGGTGTACAAATCTATTCATTTTTTAGTAATAAGTCTAAATTTATACAATAAAAAGTCAATTTCGAGTAAATAATGTCAATTAAATCAAAAGACGAACAATATTCCACTTTATCATATTGTAAATAATGTCAATTAATGGTACTGTTATTAGGCAATTAATCAATTATAATTTATTGTTACATGCATGTCAAAGGTAAATTGTATTAAAAGGTTAGGAATGTCATATTTTATCATTTAAAAATTCTTCTATGGAGTAGTACGTCTTATCTAATAAAAATAAATACAATTTACTTTTGAATTTGCGTACATTATCTTCACTCCTTATACATTTTGGTAATTTATTATAGACCCTTGGTGCCATTACAAAAATACTATTTCCATATAGCGCAGTTCTAGACCCAACTGTTTGTAACCGATCACAACGGCGCTGACTAGTTACTCGAGCAAATTTATGTAAATTATTTTTGACGAACATAGACGTTTCATATATGTACAGCGAGGGCATCGTTAATATTTTTGTATTTTTAAAAAAACGGTTTGCAGCTATCTGTTGTCTTTAAATTGTAAATAGCTCTAATGCACCTCTTTTGGCACTTAAATACAACTTCTTTACCCGTGGCATTCCCCCAAAATATAATTCCGTATCTCAATGTTGAGGCTACTAAACCATGATAAGCCGTTAAAACTGTTGCTCGATTGGCCGTTTTACTTAACATATGCAAAGCATAGGAATGTTGGTTTAGCTTACTGCATACTTTTTCAATACGTGAATTCCATTTTTCCTGTTTGTGTGTCTGACTGTGTTTGTGTGTGTATGTGTGGCTTCGGAACAGCTGAATCAATTCCAAAAATTCTGTAACTAATAGGAAGCTACATTATTCCCGTATGTCACAGACTATATTTAAAACGTTCTCGTGGGATAATTTTCGACTATAACGGGGGTGAAGCCGCTGGTAAATGTTAGTAAATGATAAAGGGATATCAATCAATCCAATATCAAATCTGTGCATGATTACATCCATTACTTGTATTAATGTTAGTTATCTGTCTTTGGCGCACAAGTGAACACGTAGCATGAAGCTCTTACTCATATTATTTGTTGTGTTGACTGTGCTCAGTACACTCTGTACTGGTAGAACCATTTCTAGAACACTATGTGAAAAGATTGTGTCATGTAGAAACCGTTTCCTACCTCCTCCTGTGGCTTCTCAAGTACGTGATTGGCATCCCCAAAATAATGACAACACAGACAGTATGGTGAACTACAAGAACATTAAGACGGAGACCCCATATAATATAGGTATGTTGGGAACGTTATGGTGTCCGGGTGACGCACCCGATTGCCGTCAGGAAGATATCCATGAGCGCTTTTTAAATTAGGTCAATGTATGCTGATTTTTATTCATCATCATCATCATCATCATCATCATCATCATCATTTCAGCCGAAAGACGTCCACTGCTGGACATAGGCCTAGGATTTTTATTACCTAGTTAAAAATACATAAGTTCGTAGTAGTTATTTAAATTTTAAATGGTATATTTGGCCGTGAGGAGATCGTGGCTAAATAATAACAGCCGCTCGGATCGATCCGTGCTTGCCTAGGTTGGTCTGTGGATGGGTGACCACCCATTACATACCCAGTTTTCTCCGTGCCTCGAAAAGCACGTTAAGCCGTCGGTCCCTGCTGTCATTTCTAGATTTTTGACAGTCGTTACAGGTAGTCAGTGGCCCAAATAGTCTGACAACCAGTCTTACCTAGGGGTATCGTATTAGTTGTATTACCTAGTACTAACTGGGTTGTGGAGGTCAGAGAGGCAGTCACTCCATGTAAAATATTGGTATTCCGCTGCATCCGGTTAGGCTGGAAGCCGACCCGAACATAGTTGGGAAAAGGCTAGGCAGACGATGGCATATTTGGCCGTCTGATGAGATGACGAGTAATAGAGAAGTATGGAAGAAGAAGACATGCTGCGCCGACCACAAATGAATTGGGATAAGGGCAAGAGAATGATGATGGCATATTTGGCCATTTTCGTTACATATTTGCATATAATCCGGTAGTTTTTTGTAATATTTTAAAATATAAGTTTCTAAATTATAATTATTTTTATTAAGCACTGGACTTTAGTTTGAGCAGCTTTGTGTGCCCGGGTGGCGCACCTCTGTTGCAGTCTGGACGATGTTCGTAAGTATTTAAGTTAGTTCAATTTTGACCTAGGTATTTAAATGATGGTCGCGGGACTCATAGAGGTCGCGGGACTCATAGAATTACCGTGACCCTGGAACATAAAGGGCTACTGAAGGACACCGTGGATTTTAGTCAGTACAAGTCTGACAGTCCCTCCCGCTCTGCCCTGGGTGGGAGGACTTATTTGATGATTTTACCACGTTATAAAAAAAAAAAAAAAGGTATTTAAATGATCAAATTCAAAATAATTTATTATCTCTTCACAAATCTGAATTATTATATATTTACAAGTTTTTTTTTAAATACATGTTTTTAATGTAAGACTTTTAAACACCTCCACGATCCCGGTACTATTCAATACATCCACCAGCGCAATGTTTTGGAGTCCTACCGTAAAACGTGATTTTTCGTCCAAAAAAAAAGTCATTTCCCAGCAAAATTTTTTGCGTAAAGTACTTAGTTTGATGTACAGAATGATTGGTTGACGGCTTCATGCAGGGTCCTTTTACACCTTGTATTTGTTTTTTTTTCAGATTTCCAATAACAACAGATTTTTCCGATTATGATGGACTTTATGGCACACCAACACAACAAAAGTAAATTGCTTATTATTAATGATGTATTTCGGCCCAGAAATAGACTAAAAGAATCTGTCTTAATATTAAAATATTAAGACGGATTCTTTTAGTCTATTTCACAGACTAAAAAAATCCATTCTAAAAAAGAAATTATAATTTAGAAAGTAATGTTCACTAAACATTACTTTCTAAATTATAATTTCTTTTTTAGAATGGCGGATACTCAAACGGTGACGTCTTAATGAAAATGTATGAGTGCCCGGGTGGCGCACCCCTGTTGCGGTCAGGTAGATGCTCGTAAGTATGTAAGTTAGTTCAATTTTGACCTAGGTATTTAAATAATCAAATTCAAAACCATTTGTTCTAGACCATACCTGGGAACCTTCTAGTTACGGAGATATTGGGGGTCAAAGACCCAACTTTTTCACATTTTTTTTTTTTTATATGCTTCGTTTTAATGTAAGATTTTTACTTTAAACACCTCCACGACCCCCGTACTACTCAATACATCCATCAGCACAATGTTTTGAGTGCGTTACATTGAGTCCTAACGTAAAACGCCATTTTTCATCCAAAAAAAAAAAGTATTTTTTTTTGTATTTGTTTATTTTTTCAGATCTCCAATAACAACAGATTTTTCCGATTATGATGGACTTTATGGCACACCAACACAACAAAAGTAAATTGCTTATTATTAATGATGTATTTCGGCCCAGAAATAGACTAAAAGAATCCGTCTTAATATTTTAAAACATTACTTTCTAAATTATAATTTCTTTTTTAGAATGGCGGATACTAACTTAAACGTTGACGCCTTAATGATAATGTATGAGTGCCCGGGTGGCGCACCCCTGTTGCGGTCAGGTAGATGCTCGTAAGTATTTAAGTTAGTTTGATTTTGATCTATCTAAACTTATTTATTTTTTAATAGAATAATTAGAATAATTTATTTAAAAGTAGATATTACAAAAGTACATTTAGGTGCTGTAGTGTAATTTCTTAAACAATTTTAATTAGCGCTTATAAATAAACTAAGACTTAAATATATTAACAGGTGCAAGTAACGAAAATGTCGAATTCAAATGTTAGTTAGCGACCTGCCTGATCTAGGTTTATTTAAACCTGTGTTTCAGTTTGTTTTAATATGATGTTATTGAATTTAGTTACAATAGTATTTCAAAAGACATTAAAGACACTGTATTTCATTTATTCAAATAAAAAATTAAAATAATAATTAATAATTCAAAATAATTTATGATCTCTTCACAAACATGAATTATTATGTATAAAGGGTGTAACAAGACCCGTAACGAAGCCTACCCCGTCGGTCTTATAGTCGTAAGAATATCTGCTGTGCTGAGTATGGGGTCCCAGGTTCCACCCACAAAATGACAAGAACATGGCGGATCGCTATTACAATTTTTTTTTTTTTTCAGGTCTCCTAAAACGAATTTTTACGATTATGGTGAATTTTATTGACGCAAAAATGAAAACATGCTTGATAGTTAAAAAAAAAAAAAGCTAAAGTGCTAGTGCTAGTGTGTGTGTTAGTGCTTAAAAATTGTTGTATTTAATTTAACTTATTTTATTTTTTAATATGATGTTATTGAATTTAGTTACAATAGTATTTCAAAAGACATTAAAGACACTGTATTTCATTTATTTATATTTTACTAAACTCAAACTCAAAGCATTTATTTCTATTAGAACATGACAGGCATTTTTGAATGTCAGAAAAACACGAAGAACAAGAACAGTCACAGATACAAGGCAAAATAACTTGTGAAAGTACTGTAGTTGCACATTTCAAAGCGTAGATCACTATGGAGGAGAATGGGCAAGAAACTCCATAGACCCTCTTTTCAATCAAAATATTGTTACAAATCATGGTTAGGTACATCATTCATGTTGAGATTAAAGATTATGTGAGAACGATGTATAAAGACGTGCAAGTTACGAGCGTTCAGAGTAAATCTATACTAATATTATAAAGAGGTAAAATTTGTTTGTATGTAGGGGGTAATCTCCGAAAGTAATGAACTAATTTTAAAAATTGTTTCACTGGTAGAAAGATACATTATTCGTGAGTGCTATAGCCTATAAATTATAAAGATATCATGCATATTAGCCGAGCTATCACAATTTTCGCGGACGAAGTCGCGGGCGTAGTGCTAGTAAATAAATAAAATCATTTCATTTCGGACAACTATTAATGATCCATAAATTGCTAGTAGCAGATAAAAAAACAGGTAAAAAGATCAACAGTTCAAAAATAAAATAAACCATGGCAGCTAAGAGATGACCAGTCCGTACTGACAGCGCCCGTTCACGAACATGACGCATGGAACAGCACCATTCAAATCAACCATTTTGAGGGGAACTAAATAATCCGACACACGCGTCACCATCAGCGAGATATTTGAGTGAGCATGACACTCTCTCAACCCCCAATGCAAATTCGAGACGGTGAAAGATAACTAAATGTAAATAGCAGTGGCGAAGGGTGAAAATTGAGTCAGGGGAAGCTGAAGAAAAAAAACGAGAATTTATTGTTTATTTATGTTTATTTTGATCTTATTTTCGTTATCAGTGAAAACCATGAAAATGATACCCAAGAAGAAAAAAAAAAAAAAATTGTTTGATTGATTATATTATTTGTCTATAGTACTGACTGCAATATTTCAAAGGGAAGCCGGTAGGAATCGAGATCTATGGAACCTGGTAAATAGCCTTACAGTACATTATGCAATTATATATATCAAACTAAAACCACAACATCGTAGGTTGCATCTGTTTAACTTCATGTTTATTTTCAAATCACGAAGGAACAGTTTTTGCAAATAAAGATCATAATTATTTCTTTTTTTTTTAAACAAATTCCTAGAGTAAACTCACATACATAAACAGCCAGACACGAAACAACTATCTGTAGGCCATACAAATATTTGTCCCGTGCGGGATCGAACCCGTGACACGCAACGCAGCAGTCAATCGCTCAGCCACTGCGCCAACCGTGCCGTCAATAAATATCTGTTGGTTACATAATGCCCGATAGGTAATTACTAATTAACCTTGGCAGAGATCTTTAAGTAAACATGGGATAGACATAATATGCGGTTATGAGAAAACTATTAACTCGTTATCTTACTTATGAATACACAGTAATCTTAATGAATTCTCTTATAACAAGTCACTTTATTTGTGCGTGTCTTCTAGTTATGTGCGAGTTAGCCCTCGTTCGCTTGGGTTATTCAACGTACTTCTGACCGCCGAGTTCCAGTTAAAATTCCAACAGTAAATATTATTTTAATTTGAAGAGCTCGTGGCTAAATAATAACAGCCGTATCGGGTCGATGTTCCAGGTTAAGCAGCGCTAGCCAAGATCGGTCTGTGGATGGGTGCTTCAGCAAGCACGTTAAGCCGTTGGTCCCGGCTGTCATTTGTAGATCTTTGACAGGCGTTACAAGTACTCAGTGGCTCGAAAGTCTAACAGCCAGTCTTACCGTGTTACCCAGTAGGTACTAACTGGGTTGTGGAGGTCAGATAGGCAGACGCTCCATATAAAATACTGGTATTTAGCTGCATCCGGTAAGACTGGAAGCCAGCCCCAATAAAGTTGGGAAAACGCTAGGCAGATGTGGTATTCTCTTGTTCGCATTAGGCGTAGCTGTTGGATTCTAAATGCGAACAAAAGAATACCACAAATAATACCCAGCTCAGTGGGCCCACCACCTTCCATGGTCCACCTGGAAATCTCTATACCGACTTCGAAACCAGGTGGACCAATGGAGGTACAACCAAGTCTGATGGGGGTATACCTATGAAATAAAAAGTGCCCAAACACTGTCCCAACTCCTGACTTTTAAATCGGATTTTGTTAACAATTTCAAGATTTTTATTTTTAGAAACCTAACCTTTTTTTCTAAAATAAAAGTAGCCTAACTTACTTCTTGTAACATGAGCTATCTGCTAGCAAAAGTCCTGTCCTAATTGGTCCAGCCGTTTCGGAGATTAGCCGATTAGCCGGAACAAACAGACAGACAGACAAACCGACAGAGAGATACAAATTAAAAAAAAAAGTTTTTTGTTATAAGTACCGTAGGTAAAAAGCTACTTACTTCAATTTTATTTATTTGTATAGATTTGAATTGGAATTGTAAGCTGGAAATAAAGATTTTTATTATTATTGATTATTTAAACTCACATACACAAACAACTAGACCGGATCAACTACTGTACAATACAACCATAACAAAACCTGTCCGATCCGTGAGGGCATTATTAGCCATCTGCAGTATCTACACTATGGAATTGAACCCGCGGCAAGCAGCGCAGCAGACAATCGCTCAGCCGCTGCGCCAACCTTGCCGTCAAATTAAATAAACATAACTAACCTATTTTACCCACTGATGTGGGTAAAATAGTTTGTCATGTTTTAGTCATGTTTTATTATTTATCTACATTTTAAATAAGGACAAACAAGGTAAAAATATAACTATGAACATGACTTGACTAGTAGTCGTTTTTATTAAGTAGTAATTTTCCTTTGTCAATGGTAATTCCATTTATACTAGGATAAAATCATGGATAAATAAATCACAGTATTTTTTGTGCCTCGCACTTATTAAACATTTAATTGTAAATGACCTAACCGTTACAGTGCAATGTATCAAAGAAAAAAATTATGTACTCAGCTATTTTAAAGAATTTAAACTTAATAATCAATTGATTGGAGATTGTGGAATCCGTGGGAACCCAGCTCTCGAATTCCATAAATCTTAGATCCCTCTCAGCAACCGAAACCTATAAGTATTTGGGTATGTCGGAAGCGCTGGGCATCAATGTTGCTGACATGAAGCAATCGTTGAAGGAGCGCTTCTTTGGCCGCCTGAAAAAAGTATTTAATAGTCTTTTATCAGGCGGAAATAAGGTACGTGCCTTCAACGGTTGGGTCATGCCGGTTTTGATGTACTCTTTCGGCATACTCAAATGGACTCAAACAGAACTAGACGCCCTGGATAGGAGGGTCCGTACATTGTTGACGGCATATCGTATGCATCACCCACGTTCTTCAGTTATGAGATTGTATATCCCGCGGAAGTGTGGGGGTCGAGGCTTTTTAAATGCTAAGACTCTCCACAATCGCGAGATATGCAGTCTTAGGGAATATTTCCTTGAAGCCGACGTGGGGATGCATCGAGATGTCGTCGTGGTGGACAAGGGCCTCACCCCGTTTTCCTTGGCTAAAGAGAACTGGCGCAAACCTGTAGTGCTTGACACTAACGACCGCATGGAGGTATGGCAGAGTAAGGAGCTTCACGGACGCTTTTTCCGGGCCTTGCATGGACCCGATGTAGACCTATCAGCGTCCGTAGCCTGGCTACGTTCCGGGGACCTTTTTGGAGAAACCTAAGGTTTTGTCTGTGCAATTATGGATGAAGTTATGATGACGAATAACTACCGGAAATTTATTGTGAAGGATGGTACGGTGGACATATGTCGGGCATGCCACCGTCCAGGCGAATCAATCCGTCACATTATCTCCGGGTGTTCTCGTCTGGCTAACGGAGAGTACTTGCATAGACACAACCTTGTAGCCAGGATTATACATCAGCAACTTGCTCTAAAATACAACCTTGTGGAATCGGAAGTGCCGTACTATAAGTATGTGCCCGACCCAGTTCTCGAAAATGGCAGTATCACATTGTACTGGGATCGATCCATCATCACTGACAGGACTATTGTAGCCAATAAGCCTGATATAGTGGTGGTGGATCGATCAGAGCGGCGCGCAATGATTGTTGACATAACGGTCCCGCATGATGAGAACCTCGTGAAAGCCGAGAAAGATAAGCAAATCAAGTATCTTGACTTGGCTCACGAGGTTGTCGACATGTGGGATGTGGACTCAGCGATCATTGTGCCGATAGTTGTATCAGCCCATGGCTTAATTGCCAAGAGCCTCGATCAATACCTGAGGAGGCTCTCGTTAGGCAGCTGGATCAAGGGCTTGATTCAGAAAGCGGTACTTCTAGACACGGCTCGTATTGTTAGGAGGTTCCTCTCTCTGGAGCCCTGACCGCCGGTAGCTTGGACCCTGTTCCCGATACCGGTGGGCTACAATTTTTTTATATTTTTAAATGTTTTTCATATTGTTTTTTTTCTAAGGAATATTTAAAAATGTGAAAAATTTGTAAAAATATAAATAAAGGAAAATAATAGTAATACTTATTATTATTAATACTTATAAAATAATAATAATACTTATTATTATTATTATTATTTACTAGCTGATCCCCGCGATGTCACCCGCTGCTCAGCCCCTAAGGGTCATAGCGTGATGTTATATAGCCTATAGCCTTCCTCGATAAATGGACTATCCAAAACAAAAACAATTTTTCAATTCGAACCAGAAATTAATTATCACTTGCTGATCGGTGAAGGAAAACATCGTGAGGAAACCAGCATGCCTGAGAGATATTTCTCGACGGCATGTAAAGCCAAGTCAGAGGCCCATGGGCGGCATAAAAACTCTGACACCAGGTTAGGCACTAACCACACGATAAAGAAGAAGAATTCGAACCAGCAGTTCCTGAGATTAGCGCGTTCAACCAAACAAACTCTTCAGCTTTATAATATTATTATAGAATTATAGATTAATAATAATTAATATAATACATTTACTTGACTGTCTCGTTGGTCATCACGCCTTGTAATTCCCGAAGTGTTTACCAGAGGTGTACCAAACCAGTACACCCACATTTCGCCAGTTATGTTTAAGTCCCATGAAATAGGGGGCGAGCCTATTGCCATCAACCGGGCACAAATCCAGACACTGTGGCTGCTACTCAGAAATGACTGAAGGAAAAACCCAATAACACTTTCCCCGACCCGGGAATCGAACCCAGGACCTCATGCTTCGCAGTCGAGCTTGTGACTACTAGACCAACGAGTTAAGGGGCCGTGCACAAAATCAACCCGTTTTGAACAATTTTGATCACTACTTGTGGAAAACACAAGAAGAATTTGAAGTTTCTTTTTTGATATTATTAGAGTCGAATTCTTATTCTTGTAGATAGCCTGAACAAATGTTTTAACTAACGCATGTATTAATGGCAATCACCCATATTCAAAACCCCTTTTCCGCAAAAGTAACGAGCGAGACATGTTTGAGCTTCGCTGAACAAAAACCTACAAAATATTCTGAACATTAAAAATTATTAATAACATCATTATATGGTCTACTCACATATGAACCACAAACATTTTTGACTTCAATACGAAATATAGCAGAAAAAAAATGTTGAAAAAACGTAATTTTTGGAAAACGTCTACACAAATAAGAATTTTTTTTTTTACATTAAAAACACTTTAAAGAAAATTTAAAAATTACACATTAGTCTTAAGGTAACCTTTTAATAGAATCTAAATTTTATTTTATAAATAAACAATAACTTCATTTCGTAAATTAAAGGCAAAGTTAACTATTTAGTTACTAATTGAACGATTTTGCGCGGACCGCGCAAAATCGAATGCGCGCTCGATTATATAGTTAACTTTGCCTTTAATTTACGAAATGAAGTTATTTGTGTAGACGTTTTCCAAAAATTACGTTTTTTCAACATTTTTTTTCTGCTATATTTCGTATTGAAGTCAAAAATGTTTGTGGTTCATATGTGAGTAGACCATATAATGATGTTATTAATAATTTTTAATGTTCAGAATATTTTGTAGGTTTTTGTTCAGCGAAGCTCAAACATGTCTCGCTCGTTACTTTTGCGGAAAAGGGGTTTTGAATATGGGTGATTGCCATTAATACATGCATTAGTTTAAACATTTGTTCAGGCTATCTACAAGAATAAGAATTCGACTCTAATAATATCAAAAAAGAAACTTCAAATTCTTCTTGTGTTTTCCACAAGTAGTGATCAAAATTGTTCAAAACGGGTTTATTTTGTGCACGGCCCCTTAAAGGAACTTTATACAGGGATACGGAACACCTCGCAACCAATCTAGTTCTACAGAGTACAGAGCAATACGTAATCACACACCAACACACCATACGCGCACAAAAACGTACGTGCAAATCTACAGTTACATTATTTTAGTTACCAACATGTTCCTACTTTTTTATGTAGATTTCAATTTTCAAATTTTTTTTTTTTTACTTAATTAAGTTTAAATTGTCTGCTTTTTTCCCCTTCTGCAATGAATCAGTTATCCAAATTACATTAGCTATCGAGGTGAGAGCCTGGGGATCCGTCACACAGGGTATCCTAGTATGGACGCCAGTCTCTCACAAAGGAACATATATTATGCATTTTGTTAAAATGTTATTCTTACAATTATATTTATTATAACTATGTGAACCTTTGTGAAGAGAAACAATAAAGATATATTGTATTAGCTTTTTCTAACATCGACTTTGTAAATAAGCTGTCTCATATCTTTACGGAAGGTCCCGTCTCCTGTTTTCAACAAGTCTAAAGATTTTCTCTTATTATCATTTGTCTTGACAGTCTCGTCTTCTTTCTTTCTCTGTACACGTATCTTTACTATTTAAATGGTCGCCGCACAGACATCGGACCTGAAAAATATAATGGAAAATACAGGGTGTAAACAGACCCTTCACGAAGCCGTCAACCATGCATTCTGTACATCAAACTTTACGCAAAAATTATTGCTGGGAAACAACTTTCATTTTTGGAGTGAAAAATCAAGTTTTACGGTAGGCCTCGATGGAGCGCACTCAAAGCATTTTGCTGATGGATGGATTTAATAGTACGGGGTCGTGGAGGTGTTTAAAGTAAAAATCTTACATTAAAAACATATATTTAAAAAAGACTTGTAAAAACAGTTGGAACTTTGACCCCCAATATCTCCGTAACCAGAAAGTTCTCAGGTTTGGTCTAGAATAAAAAAAATATCGCTAAGACGGGGAAAACAAGTGCCTTTCGGGTTTTTTAAGGGTCTATTTACACCCTTAACAAAGAACAGTAAACACAACAGTAAATTCTTGTCTATTGCATAAAAGTTTGAATAACTAATTACTCTACTAGTACTCAAGTAATTACTTTAACTTGACTATAGATACGGGTGTAAAGGTTTCCTACTCACTAACCTGTAACAATAGCATTTTCCATCTGAACCCCACTTGTAGCCCCAAGGACACTCGGCTGGCTTAAACGGAACGATAGGCGCAGGCGCAGTGAGAGCAGTACAAACTGATGCCAAAACTACAAGTAATATGTACCAGAGCTTCATCTTATGTGTTCACTTGTGCGCTGCCGACAGACGAATAAAACTGTTCCGAACTGAAATTGGTACCTACAGTATGCTTTATGTTTTTTTAGAAAATACAACTTTAGCACCCGCATATAAAGTTCACTTTACATTACAACTTGAATATGTTATTTTCAAAGTAGTGATCGTTCTGAAATCAACTGTATTTCCAGTAGGAATTCAATTTATTTTAGATTAGGGAAGAATATTCGTTTAAGTGGAAATGACATGAATTGGAAACAATAGTTGTCTCTTTAAGCGGTCATATGTTTTTCAGTTATTCTGATAGAGGTTTTATCAGCTGGACTTAGAAGAGGTTGAAGGTTAACGATGACCACCGCCTTATCAATACGAACATGATTTATGAAGAGTTTTGAATCATACATTTTTGAACTTATACTGTCACTTACGGGATATCTTCCATGATTGTTCAACATTTTGAGCTCCGGAAGACGAAAGAAAAAAAAAAAAGAAACATGGAAGATATTCCGTAAACGACACTTATAAGTATAGTTGTAAACCGTGAAAGCTTAAAACAGGTTCATACCTTTTTACCTTCATTATCTTGACCAAGAAGCTCGTGGCTGATTATGAACAGAAGCTCGGGTCGATCTTCAGGTCCGCACTTGCCTAGGTTGGTCTGTGTATGGGTGACCACCCATTACCTATCGAGTCCTACTTACAGTCCGATGGAACAGCAATCCGACACGACCGGGGAGAGCTCAGGCGCTGGACCAACGGCTTATGAGGGTATCATACCATAAATTCCCAACTCTGGGCTGCTCCTGAGAAATTCCTAATGGAAAAACCCAACAAACCTTTGCTGGACCTGGAAATGGAGCCCATGCCCAGCAGTCGCGCTGGTGACCACGAGACGTCGGTCTCGTGGTCACCAGCGCGACTGCTGGGCTTGGTCAGGCAGTTGAATGTACCATCTCTCAAACTAGACTAATGAAATGGTACATTCATTAAAATCGAATTGAACAGCTTAGTAACACCTCGCACTAAAAACGGCGTTTTTAGATTATTTTTATCTTGACTTCTTTTAATTAAATCATCAAATGTAGCATTTTTATTTTAAGGCAAACTTTTTAAATAAAAAATAGGGTTGCCAACGTTTTTTCGAAGTAATAGAGTACCTTATTTCATTTCAGATGGGGAAAATAAAAGGTGGAAGAATTATAAAAGAGCATTATTTATTGATATTTTTGAAACAGGTTTTTTTTTTTTAAACACCTTCATTATTTTTAAAAGAACTGATCTTAATATAACTTTAACACGACATGCCATAAGCGAGAAACAGTCTACGCAATTGCTGTTATTACAATGCTTCTTTTTTCGTACGGCCAGCATGGAGCATCAGCAATTACACAATGGTCAAAGTCATACGTATTTTCAATAGTTACATTGTACATTTTAGTGTCAATAACAGTCATTTGCTTGGGTAGCCGTTCGGTAGCGCTGTCATCTTCTGTGATGTAGATATTTTCTGTAGTTGTAGAAGTGGAACCGCTGTCTAAACCACAATCCGTTAGGTAAATGTCCCACTTTTCACCCATAATTGTATAAGCAGGAATTAGTCTTTCTTCTATGTTCCTAAACACTTCGGTTGGTTTTATTTCAATAATTCTTTTTTGTTTCGGTATACAGTCGTCCGCTACACAATGGTCTCTTACACGGACGTTTCGTATCGTAATGCTGTAGCGATTTATATTAATAAAAAGCCTTCCTTCTTGCCGTGGTTCCGTAGTCTTGGCACTATCTCTTACGTAAAGGTTCTCGCTCTCCGGTTTTATAACAGCAGGATCAGAATTTCTATGACTAATTGTCTCAGTTTTCACTTCTCCGGGTTTCAGAGCACTTAAATAACAATACGAAATGTAAATGTTTCCGTTTTTCTTGACGTCACTCTCGTTTTTAGTGTTTCCTATGGCTGCCACAGTTGTGACGAGTATCAGACACAGCGCAATGGATCCTTGCATTGTGATAAGTTATTAAATAGATGAATTTACAATATAGTAAATTATTATAAAATAAATGGTGAAATTGAATTCCCTGCTAGTCGTAGTAACTGTCGAAGTCGTTATGTCGCTGTCACTAGTTAACTCAAAAAATGTAGATACCATATATATATTCTTACGTTATCTTAGTACCTACATACAGCTGAAATAAGCATTTATATAAGCAATAATAGTATTTACAAATATTCATTAAATACAACACTCAATTATTAAACAAGAAATCAACTACTATCACGGGTTTTATCGCGTCTTCAAACTGTTATTGTTGATCCATATAAGCCACTCAATAACTTGCTGACCCTGGGGTCATCTGCTGATATAAAGCATAAGTATATTACCCTAACTCGAACGCGCGCCGAATCTACCGTAAATACGAACAATATTTTCGTTTGAAAACACAACTATTTTGACGTATATCGCTTGTTTTTTTTTGCGACATGCACAATTACGCACGTGTGCATTCGCAACGCATACATTCATTCTTATAATTGAGTAAATATGTCAAAAGTTTATTTTATATTGTAAAATCGCTCGTATTTACTTTACCTACACTATAAGTTTCGTGTACTCTCTGTCTGTCGGTATCGTTTATCATTACAAACAAACCTACAAAGTTTGAGCCACTTGATTCTAAGTGGTCCCAGTTTCAATTAAAGTTTACTTTAGAGCTACACTCAGATATGGCGATAACACTTTAATTTATCAAAATCGCCCAAGTTAAAAGATGATAATTATTTTTACCAAACTTCCCACTTATTAGTAATCATTCAGTACCTACTGATAAAAATGGTCAGTGCCTATTTAAAACGTGAAAAAAAACAGGCTTTTTCTAAGCTACTTTTCCTCTAAATACGTCGGTCGATGAATGTAAAAAAGCCACAAAGCGCAAAAAAGAGAACACTGCATCAACTAGCTGATTGCATGTACCATTTTTTTGTGACGTGATACTGTGTCTGTCCTTAACTTGTTATGTTAAGGTGTCCTAAGACCGATTTTGAGATGGTGCAGCAGGCCCCTGCCCACTTTTCCACCTCAAAACCTATCCTGTAAATGAATAAGCCCAAAATAAATGACTTTTTTTGGTAATTCATAACAATATCTTCTTATATATAAAATTCTCGTGTCAGAATGTTAGTTCCCATACCCCTCCGAAACGGCTTGACCGATTTTTATGAAGTTTTATATGCATATTCAGTAGGTCTGAGAATCGGCTACTATCTATTTTTCATACCGCTAGGGTAGTAGTTGGGTAAGGTAGGTAGCTAGGGTAGGTTAAAAAAGGTGTATTGCAACGCATGCCGGGCACAGCTAGTTACTTATATAATTTATAAATTAAAAAACCTAAAGTAACTAACTTAACATAAACTAAAAAAATCGTCAAAAAACTTAACGCAATCAGCTGGTAATATCCCCAAGAGACTGGCGGCGCTGCCACATTGTATGGCAACGCTCAGCCCCTGGCCAAGGTCAGCCAGCCCTTGGATCACGGGAAGTGTCAACTAAACGTTTTGAAATTTCCTTGAAAAGGCTGTGAGCACTGGAACACCACGGCCCTAGTTTCGCGTCCCAAGTCATTGGGTTTGAATAATCTATCTATACATATAAAATTCAAAGTCCTGACTGACTGACTGACTTATATATCAACGCACAGCCCAAACCACTGGTCCTAGAGACACGAAATTTGGACAGTGTACTCTTTGTGAAGAGTAGGTATCCACTAAGAAAGGGTTTTTTGAAATTCCACCCCTAAGAGGGTGAAATGGGGTGTTGAATTTTCTATGAAACTTTTTATTCCCTGAGTCGATTAACTTGAAAATGTGTCTACATATACTTCAGTTAAGATGATGAGATACGTGTATCACGGTTTTTCCAAAATCATCCCCCAATTTAAAATTCAATGTCCTGACTGGCTGACTGATACATCAACGCACAGCCCATACCGCTGGTCCTAGAGACATGAAATTTGGAGAATGTACTCTTTGTGGAGAGTGGGTATCCACTAAGAAAGGGTTTTTTTAAAATTCCACCCCTAAGAGGGTGAAATGGGGTGTTGAATTTTCTGTGAAATTCTCTCGGGGTCGATTGACTTGAAAATGTGTCTACATATACTTCAGTTAAAATGGTGAGATACGTGTATCACAGTTTTTCCAAAATCATCCCCCAATTTAAAATGCCATGTCCTGACTGGCTGACTGATATACCAACGCACAGTCCAAACCGCGGGTCCCAGAGATATGAAAATTGGAGAGTGTATTCTTTGTGAAGAGTAAGTATCAGTTTTTCGAAATTCCTACCCCTTAGAGGGTGAAACGGGGTGTTGAATTTTCTGTGAAACTTTTTATTCTCGGGGTCGATTGACTTGAAAATTTGTGTACATACTCTTCAGATAAAATCCAGTAAATCCGATGTCCAACCTCAAACCAAGGTATCAATATTTCACATATCTAATTTAATTGATATAACATTGCAAGTTATAAGCAAGTACATGTAAATCTATGTATGTATTATAGATAGATACATAGATTACTTATTATCCCAGAAGTAAGATCCCGTGGGCAATTCCCTAACACCACGCGGGCGAAGCCGCGGGCATAAGCTAGTTATCTATATATATGTATAAAGTGGTAAACTAACTGACTAACTGGGTGATATATCAACACATAGCCCAAACCGCTGGTTCTAGAGACATGAAACTTGGAGGGTGTGTTCTTTGTGAAGAGTAAGTATCCACTAAGAAATGATTTTTGGGAATTCCACCCCTAAAGGGGTAAAATAGGGGATGGAATTTTATATGAAAGTCCGACAGTTTTGAAGTTAGGATCTTCAAATTTTGTATTTAGGCTGATTCTCTTTGTAAGTAACTATTTTTGTTCGGGTGGGATATGTTTCGACATCCACGCGGGCGAAGCCGCGGGCAAAAGCTAGTATTCAATAAATTACACCTTTCCCGAAACATTTCATAATTATCCTTACTTAAGGCCTATTTTTTTGTAAACCATATTTTTACTTAAAGGTGCAAATAAACTATTTTTATTTTATTTGTTTTATTTTTACTTCCTTACAAATGCGAAAGTAAGTTTGCTTGTTACCGTTTCACGCCTAAACCTCACAACTGATCATACTAAAATTTTGCATATACGTTGTCAGGTGTACAGAAACGGACATAAGGTACCTTTCATCCCGAAAAAAAGTACTGTTCCCGAAGAAAACAACAAAAACGTTCTTATGATAATAATAGATGGCGGCGTCTCGTGTCTTTCGAATCATGATTGAATTATATTATTACAAGCAAAGTACAACCCGAATTGATTGTCAAATTCTAAATTAACGCGAGCGAAGCCGCGGGTAAAAGCTAGTTTATAATTCATCGGGTTTTTTTTGGACTTGTCCATGTCATTCCTAAGTTAGGGTTCCGTTGCGTAAATGCAAAACGGAACCCATTGGTCACGCACTCTCGTCCACCATCTACTTATGCTATCGGCGTGAAATTGGAATTGTTTCAAAATGTAGTAATGCCAGCCTACTTTGCAAGATATAGTATTTAAAAAATAAATTATTTTGTTTGAATTAAATTTAAAGGCCGAATTCAGGACTGAACTTTGAAATTTTTCGTACGAAAAGATTTAAATGTTTTTGTTAGGAACTTCGAGAAATCTCAACTAATGTTAGTTGGTCGAAGTCCTAAATGGAGTTGGTCAGGACACCTAGTAAGGCGCAGTAATGACAGGTGGACTAAGGCTCTCACCGAATGGCATCCAAGAAATGGGAAAGGAAATGTGGGTCATCCGGCGGTGAGATGGGCAGACGGCATAGTTGCCATCGGGGCAAGAACCTGGATGAGGCTGGCACAAGACCGTGGAGATTAGCACATGAAAAGTCAGGCCCATACCCAACAATGGGTGAATTCAGGCTGTGGATGATAATGATAAAAGTTGATATACATAATACACAAAAAAAACGCTGCCTAGCACCGTTTTTTTAGAAGATTGTGAACTGGAGAAAATAAAAATATAACGCATCCCGATTGTGAGAACCACCTGGACAACTCCGACTCGGACTTGGCCGGTTTTTTTAATTATCAAAGTATGATTAAACACCATGTACGCAAGTAATACTCCAGTATCGCAGGAAGCAATACGTAGATAAAGGTATATAAATGCGGAAAATATTTTGGTCAATCTAGTTGAAGAAGGATCACGATAGCGCTCTCTACTTAGTTACTGCGACTAATAATTTATGTGATCATTCAATAGTGGTAACCATGAAGCAGTCTACTAAACTGATTTTGATACTCCTCGCGGCTGCGTTAGCAGTAGTGGGCCTGATACTCTTCTTGACTTTGGGAGCAGAAAAACATATCTACGTCCACACCTCCCCGCAGGAACTAAAAGGAAATGAAACTTTGAAGAATACCACAGATTCTGGTAACGTAACAACAAATGTGAAACCTATAGAAGCAACAACGAGGCAACCGAACACAAGTACTACTACTGAAAAACAAGATGCAGCAGTTAAGAAAACAACCCCGCATGGTCATAGTGAAAGTGTTACGTCTCCAAATCCATCAAAAACAGAAGATGTCGATAACTTCGACGAAATTATCGACAACCTTAAAGACTCTTTATATAATTTCTTAAACGATATGAAAAGGAAAAGAAATAAACCACAGAAACCTGTTACAACGACAACTGCCACACCCGTAGGAGCAGGGTCGACAAATACCACCACTAATTCGACTACACCAACAACAACTGCGACACCTGTAGGAGCAGGGTCGACAAATACCACCACCAATTCGACTACACATACAACAACTGCGACACCTGTAGAAGAAGGGTCGACAAATACCACCACTAATTCGACTACAACAACAACAACTGCGACACCTGTAGGGGCTGGGTTGACAAATACCACCACTAATTCGACTACACCAACAACAACTGCGACTCCTGTAGGAGCAGGGTCGCCCAATACCACCACCAATTCGACTACACATACAACAACTGCGACACCTGTAGGAGAAGGGTCGACAAATACCACCACTAATTCGACTACAACAACAACAACTGCGACACCTGCAGGCGAAGGGTCGACAAGTACTACTGATGAAAAACCAACAGATGAAAAGGATGTGCTCGATATAGAAAATATAATAAAACTTTTAGACGATATTAAACGGAGAAGAACTAAATCTAAGACAGCAACTGTGAAACCGGAATCTTCTACTAAAACTACATTAAAAAAAAAACAAGAACAACAAAGAGGGATCAGAAGTCTTACCGCATTAAACAATCTTGGAAACAATAAACACAATGAAAAATAAAAGTTTCATTATTCACTTTGAAAAACGCAAAGGAGTTTAAAAAGATGATGGTCCTTGCCAAAGGTATTGATTTCATAAAACAATTTATAATTAGTTACTTGATTGTCCAAGCTTACCTATGTGATGTATTTGTCCAGTGATCAATCACTTATTGACTGTAGATTCTGATCCAGAGTGGATTTTTGAAACGGTACAGTAAGATCAGGTGTATCTTAGCTGTCGGTCACAACAGGAAAAGCAACTGGGCAACTGTCCTTAACTTTTTTAATTATTGTGGTACCTGATCCTGTTAACCCGTCTCAAAAATTCACTCTACGTAGTATAAAGTTATATACAAAATGTACATATATGTGTTTATTTTCTGATTAAACATGCTTTAAAGATTCTAGAAAATGTTTTGTGTTATTTTTGTGATTCAACCTCATTTGCTTGTCCTGCTAGTGAAACCGCAGCGACAAAGCCAAAACTTGACGAAACCGACGTTTACATACTGTTTCATAGACATCAGTCGTACCTTTATTGTAAAAGTATCTATACATGTATATTAAGACCCAACTGGTAAACAGCCGCTGACGCAGACTCTTGAGCGTAGAGTCATGCGTTCGATTATAGATAGGTCGAGCAGTGCAGTGTAATTTGTTATTTTTTTATAAGGAATTTCTCAGTAGCAGTCTGAAGTTTGAAAGTTGGCGATATGATACGCAAGTGCGTCGGTCATTGGCGTATCATAATAAACGCATGGCGTATAATATGAAGATTCCAAACCATTGGTCCTGCGCCTGATCTCTCTGCGGTCGGGTCGGATTACCGTCTCATTGGATTATGAGAGTGATGAAAGACATTACCTGAGCACACACTTGTGACTGTTTGTGATGTGATAAAATATAACTTACACTTTTTACAGTAAGTTACACCTGAAGGCTTAAGTAAACTTTAGAAGTGTTTATTACATCTACATTTCGCCAGTGTTGTATAAGTCCCACAAGTTTAATAGGGGCTACTACTAAGGCTCCGTTTCCACCAAATGGAAAATCTTCGTGCACTTTTTTGATGTCACTGAATAAGGGACTGTATGTGTATTGCCTTTAAGTATAAATTGGGCGCTCGCGCATCGTCGTGTGCGCGCGACGAGGTGCATGTCTGCGTCGAATTGTATACTTAAAGGCCATACTGATACAGTCCTGTATATAAATGTGGCAAATAGTCAGATCATTAATAGTTAGAGCGGGATCACGGCAGCGCTCACTGGATAGCGTAAGCGTAACTGCGACAAGTAATATCTTCCGCTTCATCATCACAATGCAAGGATCTACTATACTGTGTGTGCTGGTCTGCGCTACTTTACTGTCTGCGGGATGTTTGATGCTCTCTTTGGCTGTCAGTTTCTTGTCCCTGCAAAGCAGTCGTCACGGAAGATTTCATGCTGTCAGTGCAGCAAGCGAAGTCATTAACGGAGACAAAGAATGTCTAAGTGCTATGAAAATACGGAAGATATTGAGAGAAAACAGGGTGCGAGTTAAACATGTACCGATACAGATGAGCGTGGGACCTTTTTGGCAAGATTTTATTTGTCCTGAGAAAACTGTGAAAGTTGGCAATGAATGTTGGAAATTTTATTAAGTAATAAATGATTATTTTGTATTATTGATATGGATTTTTTATTTGAGGATTTTTTATTTTTTTGGAGGAGCTCGTGGGTGAATAACAGCCGCTCGGATCGATCCGTGCTTGCCTAGGTTGGTCTGTGGATGGGTCCGCCCATTACATACCGAGTTTGCTCCGTGCCTCGAAAAGCACGTTAAGCCGTTGGTCCCGGCTGTCATTTGTAGATATTTGACAGTCGTTAGGTAGTCAGTGCCCCAAAAAGTGACAACCAGTCTTACCAAGGGGTATCGTATTACCCAGTACTAACTGGGTTGTGGAGGTCAGATAGGCAGTCGCTCCATGTAAAATACTGGTATTCAGCTGCATCCGATTAACTGGAAGCCGACCCCAATATAGTTGGGAAAAGGCTAGGCAGATGATATGATTTTTTTATTTAGATATCCTTTTGTCACTTGAAATGGGCCTCCCCTTATTCCTGCCACAGTTCTCGGTTGTGTGCGTCCCTTATCCAAGTGAGTCCCTTGTTATAAAAAAAAAATTACAAAAAAATATTCCGACAAATTCGAAAACCTCCTCTTTTCTTTGTATACAATACTAGGTGCCAGTGGCGAAGGTTCCATAGAACTCGATTCCTACCGGCTTCCCTTTGAAAAATTGCAGTCAGCCATAGACTAATAATATAATCAAACATATTTTTTTTTCGTCATGGGTATCATTTTCATGGTTTTCGGGGTCACTGATAACGAAAATAAGATCAAAATAAAAACATAAAAAAAAAAACTTGTTTTTTTTCTTCGGCTTCCCCTGACTCAATTTTCACCCTTCGCCACTGCTAGGTGCATAAAATAAACCCACATAACGATAATAATACCGTCAACCTATTGTCTAACGCCATTTCGCAAAATTTCCCTAAGTTCTATTTAACAAAAAACACCATTTTGATATTCCCAAATTATAAACAGGAGGAAATACCATTCTTTAAAATTTAATCAGTTTTATCGGGGTTTTATCGTGTTCTCATTATACCCTGAAATAACGAACTACGATCTTGGGCTTATCCGCGAAAAACACCGTGTTTTCCTTAAAATAAACGTTGGAAATAATTAATTTAGTAGCCTAACGTGCGTGGAGAGTACCTCGATGAAATTTTAAGGTGCGTTGCCCACACTAACTAAAATCGAGGTGGCGTCAAAGCGCAGGCGCACAAGCGGCGCGCTGCATCTACATTTTCTAGGAATAAACGGCAGTGCGCTTTAAATGAGCGTACTGCCATTTCCTAGGGTCGCGGCACGGAGGCGGTGGAGGCGGCGCGGCGTTGGTCCAGGTGGGGGGACGGCGGGGGCGCTGCGCCGCGCCGTCGCGCGTCTCCTCGACTTACCAGTGAGCGACGCGCCTAAAGTTTCAAATTTTGTTGCTACGCTGACTTACCACTGTTTATACTTGTACAGACGCAAGCACATCAGGCTACTACAATCTGTCAAATTTCTTTAATCGATTTTCAACTTTATCGCTGAAGTGTTAGGTTCAATGTTGATTTGGAAAATTTATGACAGTTTCGGGTAGCTTGATGTACCTACTGACGTCTATACCTACATACATACATAAACTCACAGTCAATTAATCAAAATATTTTATTTCACATTGGCCTACAGCACATATAAAACGTCGAGAAAAGGTGCACGGTTCAGGTTGGTCGTTTCCTATGTAGAAGAACAATCCATGGTTACTCTTTTTTTTTTTTGTTTACAATGTTATTATGTTACAGTAAGTAGTGTATACTAAGTATAAGAGGACAGCGTCTCGTTGATCTAGTAGTCGCAATCGCGACTGCTAAGCATGGGGTCCTGGGTTCAATACCCGGGTCGGGCAAATTGTTAAGGCTCGCCCTCAATTGCATGGGACTTAAATACACCTCTGGCCAAACTTATACTGTCACTTACGGGATATCTTCCGTGATTGTTCAATATGAACAATCACGGAAGACGGTTTGTTGTTTGTTGTGTATGTTGTTGACCTCTGTCCAAGTCTCGTGGATAACAGGCGTGTTGTAATGTTTAACGTCACATTAGGTTGTTTTAAAACTAAATGAGTGTTTTTCCTACCTGACTACTGAGAAGAAACAGCCCCGAAACAAACTCAGAGGTCACCGTCTCTTTTAAGTCCAGAAAAGTTTCACGAGTGTACACTGAGGAGCTCGTAGCTAAACAACAGCCACACGAGTTGATTTTCAGGTAAAGCTGCGCTTGCCAATGTCAGTCCGTGGATGGGTGACCATCCATTACACACCAAGTTTCCTCCGAGCTTCAGAAAACACCTTAAGCTGTTGGTCCCGGCTATCAATTGTAGATTGATGGTTGTTACGGGTAGTCACAGTCAGCCGAAAGTCTGACAACCAGTTTTACCAAGAGGTATCTTATTACGCAGTACTAACTGGGTTGTGAAGGTCAGATTGGCAGTCGATCCATGTAAAATACTGGTATTCAGCTGCGTCCGGTTAGACTAGAAGCCGAGCCCAACATAGTTGGGAAAAGGCTAGGCAGATGATGATTAATTATTAGTATTCGCTGTACAATTTAACTTTGTTTTTACCTACCCCAATGGAGATCCGTCATACTTAACCACCCAATTGACGGACGCAGGTGACTACATCGCCACCCTGTATAAATAAAGTATACGGGTATACGGTCTATGGGACATCGACGCAAAAACGGTTCGAATTCAGAACGTGATTCGCGCGCAAAAATAACGCGTAGGTTATTAAAAAAAAAAAACTTAAAAGATTGTAGACCTCATTTAATTTTTTTACAATTTAATAAATCTTACAGGCTAGTAACAAAGTGTGAATCATTCAGTTACGTTTTGTTATCTCAAGAATATTTATTTCATTATTATCCATATTATGTCAAAAAATTATATTCAGACACTTTTTTTTCTTTAATAAAAATAATAAACATAAAAATTTGAATAAGTCAAAAGTTATCGTTCGATTCAAATAATTACCTACAAAACATATGTGTCTATAAAAACAATGCCAATCCTGCTATTGCAATATCATTTCCAAACATGTAAACAAATAAGTTATTTTATAAAATCAATTTTAATACCTATACTGAAAGTTCAGTTTACACTACGACTTCAAACTATTTTAAGACTTTTGCGTTGTCATTCCAAAATCAAGTTACTTCACTGAATATTTCAGAAAAACAATTGTAGCAGCAGGAGCGCAAGTAGAAAGAAACTACAAATAATAATGATAATGTTATGCAGCTGGATCAAGGGCTTCATTCAGAAAGCGGCACTCCTGGACACGGCTCGTATTGTTAGGAGGTTCCGCTCTCTGGAGCCCTGACTGCAGGTAGCTTGGACCCTGTTCCCGATACCGGTGGGATTTTATATTTTTAAATGATTTTTTATTGTATAATCTAAGGAATATTTAAAAATGTAATTGATTTGTATAGAAATAAATAAAGTAAATAATGTGGTTCAATAATCACAGTATTTTTTTGGTTTTTAAATATTAATATATTACAGAAAAAGTTTACTTGAAAATACATCAAATAAATAATCATCTTTGTTTGTTTCTTCTCTGGTAATGTTTTTTACATGCCGATATCTAATAAAAATAAATAATTATGTAAACTCTATTATAGGTATTATTAGTTTTAAATAATCCTTTGATTCTTACTGGAGGAAGGGACACAGCATGATTCTAGCGTCTACTTCGGTTCAATGTCATTGGCGACTGCCACCTGTGACCGCAGCAAAGCAACATTCGCAATGACAATATTAATGATTTTTTTTTTAATCACAAACTTAAATCATAGCTAATTAAAGGTACAAAAAAACTACACGCTAAAATAGTATCCACAACTCAGGCTATACATATACAAGGTGGAAACAACGATACGACAATAAATGAAAACACTGGCACACACACACACACACAGACATGGTATTCTAACTAGTTCGAATACTGGGATAGCTGCATAAACGCACGCACATGCCCTTCACGCCAAGCCTCTATGTCACCTACCACTTTGTCACATATTTGTGTCGTTTGGCCTACAGGGCACGAGCTTTGTCACGTATATGTGACAATGGCGTTCAAAAGGTTAATAATTAAACAAAGGACGCTCACATTCCCACTTCGCATTCCTCGTAGGATTCGTCTCAGTTTGACTGGAGATTTGGAATATTTTAATTACTATTTTATTAGTTGGCCAACAGAACTGATAATCGCTTACACCAAAACACAATGATCCCTTTCTTCTTCTAAGAATAAATATTGTATTTGTGACATTTCTTATTATAGCTATACAGTATCTATAAATACTTTTATACAAATTGGTCTAAAACTTACAAACTATAACAGTTTTAGTGTCTGGAAAAATAATAGTTTAATTAACAAAATTGACACACTACGCCAATTTGCCGTGTTATAGCCATTTCATACAACTGCAAAAAAATGACAGTTGTGATTCGAATATTTGGGCAATTGAAATTGGTGGTCAATTCGATAAACAATTAATTTCCCTGGCTTTACATATTGCATTAAAACAAAAAGGAATGTACTCTAATAACAATGAATATTACTAGTACGTACGACGACCTATATAGCTATGCTAAGCCAAATTAAGCTGATGTCTCATTGTAAGGGAAGCTTATACAAAGCGAGGTCAGGTTGTACTGGATATGTATAGGTTGATGTGTCGCCGTGTGTACATATTGGAAAAATTAAAGAATAAAAATAGTTGTGGAAAAAACGTCAAAGTACAGTCGGTTACAAAAGTCGATTAATGATTATAATATAAATTGACGAGAAATATTTCGAATATTTTAGCATTTTATACAAAAGCTAATAGAGTTTTCTTCTGTTCCGATTTTAGTTAACTATTTAGCTTATGTTTTTTTAGAAAACTGAAGTGTGAATCAACTTTTGTTGCTGACAGTATTAAATATCAATAAAAATAAAGTGAACAGAAAAAATACATCTTTTTTTAATTTTGATTTATTTATTTAAAACTTTTGATTCGTGTCATTATAAAAAATATTACATAGCATCAGAGATCGCAATAGGTACAGTTTATTTGCCCTCTTTGAGGAAGTTAGTAACATGTGGACTATACCTCCCGCAACAGATTTCTCGGAACTTAAAAATAATTCCGGGATTTTATACGGAGGTAATATCCACATGTTTCTTACTTCCTTCAAGTTTATGTAGGCAAGTAGACTCGACCTATTCCAATTTCTGCCTATCACACATACATGAATTGTTATGTGTGCGATATTCGATCGATAAAAATATTTATTTACGATCAATCGCACGTCAATTGTACCAATAATTTGACTTTAACAGCGCCCGCACTGGGCCCGCGTAGAGGATTAGGGGCCCATCTTTTTGCTGAAATGGACCTTTTTGGTGCAGCCGTGAAACACGCCTCATCATTCTATTCTTTTATGCTAGTTTTAATTTTAAATGTGTTCCTTGTTTGCGAAATTAACGGTTTTCCTTCTTTTTTCAAACCCTCTCATCGTGATGAGGCCCACGTTCCAGCAGTGGGAACTTAGGAAGGCTTTAGGCTGATTAGGGTTAGGCAGAGGTGTACCTAATAGTAGACCCACATTTCGCCAGTTATATTTAAGTCCCTTGTAATAGAGGGCGAGCCTATTGCCATGGAACGGGCACAAATTCAGTCTCCGTGGCTGCTACTGAGAGATTATGACGGAAAAACCCAATAACACATTGCCCGACCCGGAAATCGAACCCAGGACCTCATGCTCAGCAGTCGCGCTTGCGACAACTAGACCAGCGAGGTAGTCCACCAATTACATGGCACTTAAACATAACAAGCGAAGTGTGGGTGTATTATTAGGTACACCTCTGCCTAACCTTTCGGGGATTAAAGGCGTGACGTATGTATTGACGTGCGATTGGTCATACTTTCGTATTAAATAAAAATAATTGGTTATTTTGAGGATAATTGAGGTAGCGATTGTGATAAGACTAAGAGTTGTAATTAGGCCGGCTTTTAGCATTAAGGAAAAATACCGGGATATGACGCTAACGTAACTCTATTTCAAACCTTAAGGTGCATACATAAAGACTAATTTTCCGGTCCCGATTTCTAGTATTCTGAGATCCCGCCGCAGATCGACCTTCACCCATCTGTTTACCGAATTATAAATACTTTTTAGAAATCATAATACAAGAATAAACATATACGTATGGGTTCCCTGATGGAACTAGGTCAAGAGTATTTAAACTGTGAGGCTTGACCGATTTTAAATTAAAATCAAATTATCTGTAAGGGTGACTGGTAATTAGTGACCGATACTTAAACACGTGATTGTACTCATTATAACAAACAACTTTCCCAAAGAATCATTTTTTTTATACTGATTCACTTCTATCACAATAAAAATTTAGGGAGCGGGCTTGCGAACCGCGCGGGTGCAACCCACTGTTGCACGGAACTATAGTAATGAGACAGAATGACGTCACGCGGCTAACAGCTGATAGGTCATGCGCGCGAGTTTCATACGGCCGTTTTGTTATTGTGATAAAATTGAATGAGCAAAAAAAAAATTCTTTGGGAAAGTTGTTTGTTATCATGAGTACAATCACGTGTTTAAGTATCGGTCACTAATTACCAGTCACCCTATATAGGTTTTATGCGTGGCTCCTATTATGAAAATAAAATAAAATGACGGAATTTAGGCAGGCCATGAGGTCTGGCCTGCCTAAATTCCGCCATTTTATTTTACAAATACATTTTAACCCCTTTAAGAGAGAGTTCTTAGTAGTTAATTACTACTTTTATTAAATCAGAAACCAGCTCTTAAAGTATCTTTACCTAAAACCGCGTTTATCAATAATCAAAAACATTGCGGCTCGAATTAGCTAGTGTTATTGTGTAACAATCAAGATGACTGTATGAGCGAAGAGGCGAATATCTGTTGCATGATCTGAGGCAGTGACGCCACGTCCATACAAACGTGCGCGTGACCCGCTGGCAGGCGACGCAGGAGTCTGCAACAATAATACAGATTGTACTTACATTATACAGCGTGTGTCAAAAATGTATGGTTATTTTTCAGGGTGTTATTTAGACTAAAAAACCTTCTCTAATCATTGTGAAAATAGTTTTAACCGAGCATTATAGCAGTTTTGACTGATAATTAATTAGTTTTTCCTGTGACAGAGAGACTTACATCCGATTTCTGGAAGGAAAATCAACGACGTTTCAAAATTACCTACACTCAAGCTGTGATCTGATCAACAAAACACATAAGTTGAAGCTTTTTTGTGCTGATATTCGTTTCATAAACCGGACATTAATTAGGAGAAATAACTTGTTAGGGGCTGTTTTTTTTTTACATAACCGATGTAAAATTTATATGTGGGTGGCTTCCACCGCGTATTATCCTGTATATTTGTTTCATGTGTATATTCATATGTAAATGAATATTATAGACAGTGCGAATTTTGTAAGTTTGTATGTATGCGGAGGGTAATCTCCGGAACCGCGGTACCGATTTAAAAAATCTTCCTCCATTTGAAAGGTACATTATTCCGAATGGACATAGGCTACTTTTTATCTGGGTTCCACATGAGTAAATCCACGGGCAGAAACTAGTAAGTTATAAAGCACTTACGAGGTACACAAATATGTCGACACGAGACGAAGAATATAAGATGGCTACTTACGAGTTAGCTTCGTCACCCAAGCTGCCAATAAATATGACATGGGCCTGCACCCGATGATCCGATGTCAGTATCGTGCCTAACTCTTCAGGCTGGATGCCGTATCTGCACCAAAATAAAATGCATTAGGCCCAGTATAAGGAAATGGGGAGATGAGCGGGGCGGAGAGGAGATGCGCGTGATTGGTTGAAATCCATTTTCTCTGAAACTGTAGGCAAATTGTAAATGGAATGCTTTGTTTGAAAATTATTAATCTTTCTTCACCCATAGATATTTTTTTACCTCAGATCTTAAGGGCAGTTTCAGCTTAGCGTATAAGCTCGTTTTGGAAGCGCATGTACGCGCGTACAAACGCGCGTTTTGTTTCATGCGTGGCTCATACGAGCGTTGACGCTTACGCTTATTATAAGCAAGAAACAACTCCGCGCGCGTATTCTCACCCCAGGCGAAAATGTATAAGAGCAATTACGCGCGTTCGTTTTTTTGAAGCGCGTAATCAAGCGCGCGTGTACGCCCGTATTCCGGTACAAGATTATTCGCGCTACAATATACGCTAGTCTGAAACCGCTCTATAATCAGCAGAGTGTTTGCCGTCGAAAACAAATTCTTAAAAAGTGACTTCATCTAAGTAAATAAATAAGACACGTAGTACACGTTTTTAACGATATTTAGGCGCAGAAATATGCGCATGTAAATAAGGAAACGAAATTTAAAAAAAATACTATTTTAATGTCTAGTTTCTTAAGTTCAATTTTGAGTAGTCGAAATACCATCTAAGATTAACTGTTAAATGTGTATCTACACAGATACTGACCGTCTAAGGTTAGCGTCGGACAGTATAAGCACAATGGCCTCGTCGGCATCCTCACTGGCGATGCTGGAGATGGCGTGCGCGGCTGCAGGGAGAGTGTTGTCGCCCGACCAGCAGAACTGCGCGTGCGCGTGCATCGTGCGGATTATCTAGTACAAAAAGATTGGAAAATATCATTATCAAATGGCCTTCAAAGAATTATTTTCTTCGGAAACATGAAGCTTTAGAAGCGTATGTAAACGACCCCTTATTATGAACGTGGAGTAAAGTTCCAACTAGTATGTCGTCGCACCACATGCGTGTGGACGTCCGCGGGGATTGGGGGGTTCAATTGATCCAGAACGAATGGGGGCTTCTGAAAAAATTCAGTGAAGATCCTTTTACACGACTAGCTGACAGAAGACAGGGCTACCTACCTATTAGCTAACTGACTGCATTGCTTGGTTTATGAGATAAGAAATACCTACTACTCATTTAAATCTTTTAAGTTTTTTTTTTATTTTCTTCATAACCTTGATTCCATGTTTTCAGTTGAGATTTAAATTTACTTGTTGACAGACATCTTCAATTATAGAGCGTTACCTGTAGCCTCTCCTTCTCATTCTCTGGCGGCCTATCCACCCTGACGAGCTCGAGCGCATGCTCCTCGCCGGAGTGTCCCAGCATGTCGTACCGGATGCGCGCCTCGTAGCCCGCCAGCGCCTCCGTCAGCAGCACCACGGCCTCCATCGAGCGCTCCAGGCGACCGTCGTACGAGTTGAACCTGGAAATGAAAGTTTTATTAGTAAGCGGATATTAAAATTGACAGTGACCTCAGCGCTACCACCGACGACGCTGTGAAAGTTACGAAGTTTTGGGTCCGCGAAATTTTAAGTACTGTCGTGCTAGCGACATTAATAAGAAGAATAAGTAAATTGCGAACATAAATGTATGGAGCAAGCATTTAAAAAATCATTTACACTTGGTCCCACGAAAAAAATAAGGAAAATATAAGGAGGAAAGTTTTGAGTGTGAATGCTATTAAGAGTAGAGGAAACCCAAAGAAACAATGGATGGAATGTGTAGAACATGATATGGCTAGAAAGCGGGGACTCATGAAATGACGGCTAATATGGAAGAAGTCATGCGCCGACACAAAAAAAATGGGCATAACGTCAGGAGATTAAGGTTTTGTTTGCTTAGCTTAGTCTATACTGTCCCAATGCGGCCAACATTGGGACATTATAGGGCCCAATTCCTTCCAGGAGCTGTTTTCCCGTCCCTCCTCGAATCAGATTGATGTGTAGAGCAAAAAAATGTAATTTTATTTATTTAACAATTTATGTACACACTAAATACAGAAAAGGAGAATGGAACAGACAATATGTACAAGGGTGATCCTTATTTTTAACGAAATCTCTTCCAGCATACCTGCGAAAGGATTAAGGTGATTTAGTTGGTGTCTCGTGCAGCATACCTGTACATACTGCCCGACACGTCCAGCACGAGGCGCAGGCGCTTGGCGCGCTCGGGCGGCGCGCCCGCCGGCGGCGCCTGCTGCGTGCGGCGCCGGTAGATGCCGCGCTCGCCCGCTAGACCTGCAGCGAGGGCACTTTCTTATACCAGGTGTAACACAATAAACGCAACACTTATTCGGTACAAACAAACAAAAAAATCTTTTCTCTTTTTAATAATAATTATTAGTATGGAAGTATAGATAACAATACAGGGTAAACAGACCCTTCACATAGCCGTCAACCAAGCATTCTATACATCAAACTAAGTAACTTTACGCAAAAATTATTACTGGGAAACGACTTTTTTTTGGGGTGAAAAATTACGTTTTATGGTAGGACTCGATGGAAAGCACTCAAAACATTGAGCAGATGGATGGATTGAATAGTAAGGGGGTCGTGGAGGCGTCTTACATTAAAAACATGTATTTAAAAAAAAAAATGTGAAAAAGTTGGAACTTTGACCCCCAATATCTCCGTAACTAGAAGGTTCCCAGGTATGGTCTAGAACAAAAAAATGATCGCAAAGACGGGGAGAACAAGTGCCTTTCGGATATGTTAATGGTCTATTTACACCCTTTATGTACCTTCAATAATCTTGCCATCGTCCAGTTCCCCACTAGTCTGGTGTCTACTCCATTGACGCTCTTTCTTCTTTGCCTGCAGTTCAGCTAGTACTCCGCGTAAGGCACCGATCTGGACAATAAAGAATTAATAAACATCTAGAGCGATAAATATAACGTGTGTCAAAAATGCGCGATCATATCTAAATGCCATCAAACTGAACAACTTTCTCCATAAGATCAACATCGTAATCCCGGAAAAAATAATCAGCTGTCCTATGATTTGAGTCGAGTAGGTATTGAAGTTATCGTGGCATCGAACTTACTCATCTTGATCTCCTTGAGGCGCTTGTCTATGGCTTCCTGTCAGAGATAGCTACATAACAACAATATTATCGTCACCTGTTGCTGCACGGCTCTATGGAACTGACCATAGAGCTTGGCGTCGAACTCGCTCATCTTGATCTCCTTGAGGCGCTCCTCGAAAGCTTTCCGGTTCATCTCCCGCGCAGCCTTCTTTACGTGTTCTGGGACGTCGTCCTTTTCAGCTTCAGAAAGCTGAAATATAATAATCATGTAGTTCTAGATCTTACCATCCGTTTTTGTTAGTGAGGACAAAAATAATTTAAACACTACGGGTGATTATTTTATCTGGGACATGGGGGGTAAACCGAATCGAAATTTAATTGTTGCAATTTTACTTCAACCATCATCCTGTACTATTCAATGCATCCACCAGCAAAAATTTTTGAGTACGTTTCATTGAGCACTAAGTACCTATCGCAATCATTTAGCTTAAAACGACGCTGGAAGCGCGTGCGCGGGCGCGCTGCGTGGTGACCACGTTTTTAAGCGGACAACCAAGTAACAGAACAAGCTTATAACTTTGTGATTTTTCATGATACAATTTTAAAATTTTATATATAGATTCTTTACATAAAAATACTAGACACGTGTTTCGGGTTTCGCATATACTAAAACGAATGTTGTATAAGTGCTTTTTATACGCGTACAACTAAATAAGCAGTGCAACGATATTAGTTATTGCATTTCATAAGCAATATTTTAGTACAACACAGAGTGATATTCCATTGTCATTTAGTAATATTAAAGAAATTCGCGAAATACATATGTGACAGCAATTTGCGACATTGCTAACTTACAGAATGCACCCTCTTAATCGTGCGTGGCTTCCCTTACCTGATGTACATCATGACCCTTATCCAATCTGTAAGGCCCGCCCTTCCCACCCAGTCCAGCCGTGTCCCGCCCTCCAGTTCCGCCCGCCCAGGTGTTGCCGCCCACGTGGGGCTCGTTCTTCGGATCCTCCTTGCCGTGCTTAGGCGATGATGTGTCTTTACTGGAAATTGCATGTAGGACATTATGAGGGTCTACATTAAGGCTTAGCTAGAAGTTTGTTGACAGAGACGGCGGCGATGCGTCACAATGCCTATCAACAAACTTTTCATATGTTCACTACAACTATCCTGCACGATTTTTTATTTGGCCTATTCTGTCCCACTGCTGGGCAAAGGGCTCCATATTTTCCATACCTTCTGCACGATATTTCACGATACAAGTTGGGATCAAACTTCAATAACCCAATGTTCATAGGATTAATAACAGAAGCCGTATGATGTCAAAATAATAAGAGCTTAGGGCTGCCCGCTCTCAAAATTGTTTTTGTTTTAAAAAAATTGCTATGGGTAGGATAGGTAATTAGGTATGCCCTTAGCCAATTGCCAATGATCATGCAGCATGAAAACATATGCTAGTGCAAAAACTACAGAACCGTTCGTGTGTCGTTGAACGAAAAAAGCATATCAGCGGATCATTATTATTCTTTTTTTGAATTTTTAAAGTTCGCTATCTTTCAACCGTGGCTCTGCTTTCTTAGTACCTACTTAAGGATACTAAGATTTTTTTTTAAAGCAACTGGGATATTTTTTAGACATTGTTTTAAAAAAAAAACAGATGAAGGCATAAGTTTTTATTTTGAACACGAGCTAAAAGATCCTTGTTCAACTATATCACTCACCCACTATGCCTGTCGATGGTCATCTGTATCTTCTTGAGCGCCTCCTTGGACCGTCCGTCCAGCACGCCCTCTACCGGCAGCCCGCTGGCGTGCAGCACCTCCAGCAGCGTGTCGGCCAGGTCCTTGCTGTAGCGGTCGAAGTCGAAAACGTTGCCGATGGCCGTCGCTAGGTCTTCGTTGGGATATTTCTACAAATACATATATTACTTATTAGGTTAAGTTAGTTATATGTTTCGTCAGTAGCAAGACATTAACATAAATCGTTACCGATTTCAATAATGATTTGAATTTAATTACGTTACTATAATGTCGTAAGAGCACTTGAAAGGAGGTGACTGCTGAGATGACGAGAAATAGAGAAATATGGAAGCAGAAGACATGCTGCGTTGACCCCAAATAGATTGGGATGAGGGCGGGAGAATGATGATGATGAGGTAGGCGCGAACGTGAGTATGACAATCTAAATCCAAGCGCCACGTTCACGTCCTCGGGCGGCACGACTTGCGATGCGGCTTCAGTCGGCGCATGTCTCTTGTTCATTCACGCGAGCGCGGTCGCATCATGTGGCAAGCTCTGAGCAATTTCTTTCATTTGTTTATTCCGCAACACGTGTGTCGCATGAGCAGTAGCTCGTGGCCGAGCGGTCACTTACCTGTAAATGTTTAACAATATTGACGAGCTCCCTGGTAGAGTACGGGTACGTCAGCTGTCCCTGATCCGCTTTATCCCTTAGCACCGCGAACGCTTGCACCAGCTTCTTCATCACGTCTTGCGGTACATCTGGCCCGTAAGACCGGAGGAGTTCCATCTCGGACTCAATGGACGGATTGTCTACGGCGTGGCAGGAGAATAGGTCACCTGGGTAAAGGAGGAATACAGTTTGTAGTATACAGGGTGAAATTAAATTAGCTACAGAAACCCCGCAGACGTTATGGATACATATTCAGTCTTTAAAATTCCCACTGCGGGGACACAAGCTGCTTTTTCTGGGAGAAGGAGCGAGCCGTTTACCATCATGCGGCTCCAGGATTATGGATGTTGCATGACTTTGAATTTTAAATTTTAGGAGATGGTCGTTTGCTTTCGACGTTTTTCTTCACCGTTTTGAGAGCAATGGTGATGAAATAAATTACACTAACAAATGTGCCGGCTTGGGTTTGAACCCACAACTTACAAGTCGTAAGTTGGCGCCGATACCATTAAGTCACCAGTTACAAAGACAGAAACGACAAGGCCATCCGTAAGTTAGTAAGTAAAGTCTATAAAGCTGCTTATAGCAACCAAAATTTTCTAATTTTTATTTATTATTGTTTGTAACAAATGACAATAAGGAAATTAAAAAAAAAAACAATATTATCATTGACTTTTGTCACTGACTGTACAATTATATTAGGTGTGGTGATAGGTCACGTGGGGATAGGCTTGAACCTTAAGAAACGTTAACTTTAAAAGCATCAAATTAAAAAACTATCTTACCCAAAGACGCGAAGAAATCATTCCCCAAAAACGGGAACCCAGGTCGATTGGCCAGCACAATCATTCTAAAATCATCATGCACTGGTATGAAACTTGAAACATCGCCTCCAGAACTTTCCAGCATATGCTTCGGCACTATTCTTCGACCATCACTGAGAATCATCTCGCCATTTTCCACTAAGGTCTTTAATATACAGGTCACATGTGTCGGGGCCTTATCGGCCTCGTCTACGACTAAAACATGGCCGTATTTCACAGCTTTAACTAAAGGAGAGTCTTCGTAAACCACTACACCGTCTTTAACAGTTGGTTGAACGGTTAAAGACTGCACGGTAGTATCTCTATGCAGTTGTATGTACTCTCTAGGACGGTTTAACAACTGTAATAGTCTGTCGGCAATCTTATTTTTGCCGACACCTTGGTTGCCGACTAATAATAAATGGTTGCCGAGCAAAAAGTCCTGCAGCAACCATTCAAGCAACCGCATATGTTGAGGCACATCGTAGAACAGTATATCCGGGACTTTCGTTAAAGCATCAGTTTTGAAGATCTGCGTACTTGTATTACCAATAGTCAAAACGTTGTTATTTACAGAGTATTTGACTTTAGTTTCTGAAGGACTGTTTCCGAAAATGCCGAACCGTCTTGGCGGGTCAATGCCTAACTTTTGAGAAGCGCCATCTAGCGCTCGTCTGGCTAAGTTAGGTAGGAATTTAGCCAGAAATGTTTGTTGGACGGTTTCGTAGGCTGAGTCTGTGGGGTACTTGGACATTCTGCTAGCGATCCTGAGGAGTTGGCGGGTGGATAGCGAGGATGATAGGTTCTTTAGAGTACTGTCTTCTGATTTTCTTAGTTCGTCTGCTAGATTTATTATGGAGTGGAGTGGTTGGGATATTTCGCCGTACTGAAAGGAATAAATAATGTTTTTATTGTTTGGGTACTTATAACGAAGTCAGAAGAAATTTCGACTTGTCCTTTTTTGTATGCTTTATGAGAGAATTTTAGTGCACATAAATGTTTTTTCTTTATTTTCTTCTTTCTTAATATCCGATAACTGCAAGGCTTACAGTTATCTGGTAGTAGCAAGTACTGCCTTACAATGTGAGCCATAATTATGTGTTAGGGTGCTTACATAAATAATCAGGTTTCCGGTACCGATCTGGTCGATACCGATCGGGTCCATACCGATCGGGTCGGTACCGATCGGTGCTGGTATTAATTTCTATGTTATCTTATGTGCTCACTTATAAACTCTCGTTTAAGATTTCTATACGCAAGTTAACCCTGCACCGATCGGTACCGACCCGCACAGATTTGTCTGTACCGGAAACCTGCTTCTTTATGTAAGCACCCTAAGGCATTACTGTCCAGTGTAAGGGAGGGCGATGGAGCTGTACAAGATGAATAAAAGCATTTCTCTTTCTAACTCCACAATACAGCCCCTTTTATTTTTACAAAGAATACAATCTATGTACTACCAAGCTCGGTTGACCACTTTTCAACATTATTACTAAGGAATTGAAGGCCATAAGGGTGAAAAGTCAGTGAATTCGGTAGTTAAAGGTTCACTCATCATCAGCCTGCAACAGTCCACTGCTGGACATAGGCTCTCAATCTTCAATCGCACGCCACTCAACTCGATTAGCGGCAACTCTTATCCAGTTGCTACCAGCCACCCTGCGAAGATCGTCGCTCCACCGAGCCTGAGGGTGTCCCACCTTACGCTTGCCGATTCGCGGTCTCCTCCAAGAACACGTCTACCCCAATGATCGTTGGTTCTACGGCTAATTTACCAGCCCATTGCCACTTCAGCTTACTTTTTCTCTGAGCTATGTCGACAACTCTGGTTTGAAGGTCACTCACCAAACTCTTAATTATGAATATCTCCTCAGCTTTACTCAAGTTTCTCATCTCATGGAAGATGAAGAGGCTCAGTATCTCAGGAGACAACCACTGTTGCCCGCGACCGAGGACTGGTGGCTCAGCTAATGCTACGATCCTGAAAAATAAAAGTCATCCTTTTACAGTAACTGTCAAATGTTCAAAACTTAAATACTGTCACTTACGGGATGAAAAATCACGGAAGATTTTACGTAAGTGACAGTTTATTTTAAAACTGACGAAGGCAAAAAAGTCACTTTTAGTGCACTCGTAAATTCGTTAATAAAGGTGTATCATGTTATAGCAAATACCTGAAACCCGGATGTATCTTCTTGACTCCATTCTTCTGGAGCTGTTCCTCCGTGACTCCTGAATTCAGCAGCTCGTCGTAGCGGTCGTGTCGTAGCAGTCGCGTGCCGTCGTGCAGCTGCAACTCTCTGTCGTGGACCAGCCTAAGATCGAAGAAAATACGAATAACTTACTTTATTTTTTACCGACTTCAAAAAGGAGCTAATCCAGCTCAGGCCAGGCTCAGGGCTAATCCGTCGGAATCTTTTTTTTTATGTTTGTTCACCGATTACTCGAAGACGCCTGAACCGATTTGGAAAATTCTTTTTTTGTTTCCCATTTAAATTTTATCGAAATCGGTCGAGCGGTTTTTGAAAAATCAACAAACATCTAAAAATTGTATACATCAATGGTATTAAAGAATCAATCGCCTTATTGGCTGGCTTGATTTTTGGCCCCTTGGCACGCCACTGGCTGAATCATAGTTTATTTCTTCTTTACAAAAGAAAAGAAAGAAAATACATTTATTTGGCACATACCACAAGTGCACACAATATAAAACAAAAATAATATTAGAAAGAAGAAAAAAAAACTTAAATCTAAAGCAAAAATGTAACACTGTGCCTCACGGCTGCGCCAAAAAGGCCCAGTTCAGCGAAATGCCGGGCGCCTAGTGCCCGACGCTGGTATTCAACTGTTCCTGGAATGCCTAATCAATTGTATATTGTATATCGGGCTGGTGTCCGCAACTCCACGTCAAAGCGCGTATTTTGCGTGCGGAAATGCCTAATCAATCCAATCATTATTATTCTAGTCTAATATTTTAGTACTCCTAACACCATGCATTCTGCATTTTTTCCAACTCACCTATGCAAAACAGCGAGCGTACTAGCATGTATCCTATGCAGCCCATCAAGGACTGCCATATGCCCTTTCAAAGCTGCTTCCACCAGCGCCGAGTTCCTCCACACAGTGTCGCCATTGTCCAGGGTAGTTCGCTGCTGAACCAGGTCTCTTGCTGTCATATCCTGGTAAAGGACTATAGGCTCTATTGTGTAGCCTAGTAAGGATGATAGTTGAGAGACTAGGAGGCTCTTTCCGCAACCCTTTGGACCTGTAGGTAAAATGTGAGAATAGATATTTTAAAAGATAGGAAAAATATACGTGACGAACTGAGAACCTCCTCCTTTTTTTCGTGGGTTAAACAAATTGTTCATAATACACCAATTTTTTTAAGGGAGAATGGCTCATCATATTTTTTATACTTTGCATCCGAAAATTTTAATCGAGAGAATAACAAAATGAATAGCACCCCAGTAATCCCCAACGGTGTACACCATTATTACACCAGTTATGTTTCTTAAGTCCTATGTAAAGGGGGGGGGGGGGGGGGCAGCCTTGCCATTAACTGGGCACAACTCTAGAGCAAACAACGGTAAAAACTGACACACACAAATTAATGACAACATGACAAGCACCGATGTGTGATGACTATGGAAAACTCAATGACTTTTAATGTTCATTATATAACTATGGTAAAATCAAGGACAAAACATCTATCTACCAGTGGCGAAGGTTCCATACAACCCGATTCCTACCGGCTTCCCTTTGAAAAATGGCACAGTCAGTATTTTATAGCCAATAATATTCTATACAGTAAAGACATGTACTCCGGCTTACCTCTTACAAAAAATTGACCCTTCGCTACTGCTATCTACTGACAAACATAACAGAAAATCTACATACCAATAATACAAAAGTCCCCGACACTATGACTCAGCAACAATTCATTCAGCAGTTCACTCTGGTACTCTGTCTTCACCGTCCTTCTATCCTCAACTCCTTGGTTCCTACCACCATAAGGCACGGTAAACTGAGACTTAGCTCCATCGATCTCCATAGTCACTAAGGCTTGATTCCCCTCGATCTTGACGTCTTCGAGAGAAATGTTCCAATTTTTCCCAGTATTTATGCTCAGGTTGTGGAGAACTGCTTCGACGTTTTTCACGTGTTCTCTGGTGAGGAAGGAATGGTAAGGGTAGAGGAGGTAGATTAGTTTGTGGATTGGGATGTTTGGGTTTCGTTCCTGGAAATGAAAGATATCATTATCATTCGTTTTGGCAATAACTCACAAATCAAATCAAATCTTTATTGCTGAACAGAAACACAGTATAAATGGATACATTACAAGGTGTTGAGTGAATGCGTAGTTCACTATGTTCTACCGATTAAGGCATGCAAGATAATATATTGAGTCACATGATAGCAAAAATGTATAGTTAATAATATACTGTCAGAAACAACAAACATAACATTACTCCAAATAATAAAATCGGACGTAGAAAATGTTCACCTCAATGTCAACAACATTAAAAAATAATAAACAATTAAACGATCACATATTTTTATCCATTAGGTACTCTTTTATTGTATAGTATGTCTTATGTATTAGGAACTTATTCAGTTGTGTCTTAAATATATTAATGTCATTACTGTCTAATAGAGCTGTAGGTAGTTTGTTGTATATTTGCGGCGACATGCCTAAAAAATTTTTGAAGAATATCGCTTTTTTGTGTTGTCTATTACGTATTTTATTACGTTTTGTAGTTACACTAGGCGACATATAAGGTCTGATGAATAAAAGCGTGCTGTTGTAACATAACACATAAAATCACGCCTGTAATCCCCGAAGGGTTAGCCAGAGGTGTACCTAATAGTACACCCACATTTCGCCAGTTATGTTTTCAAGTCGCATGTAATAGGGGGCAAGCCTCTTGCCATCAGCGGAGCACCTATCCAGACTCAGCGGCTGCTACTGAGAAGTTCCTGATAGAAAAACCCAATAACACTTCGCCCGATTCGGGAATCGAAAGGATAAATAAAATATCAGTAACTTCGGCAAAAGAAACAGTTATAAATCTCTCAAGCAACCATACACCATAGAAGGAATAGCCCCCCCCATTTTATTTGACAAGGGAGCTACATTTGACCTTGAGCGTCCCCGTGGCATGCACGCGATTTCATCATCAGGGTAACTTATACACAAGGTCAAGACGGAGTGTTCATGTTTATAGTTACTAAGTTTTTGGTGTCACTTGGTTCGTTCCAAATGTGTTGCCTTTTTTGTGGGGCGAAAAAAGACTTACTGCGAATAGAATTTGTGAATGGCTTTATGTGGAAAATCCTGATTTTTGTACGATACTGTGTATTCTATAAAACTAAGTAAAATGTAAATTGCTAAATATAAAACCATAATACAAGGTGTAAACAGACCCTTCACGAAGCCGTCAACCAAGCATTTTGTATATCAAACTAAGTAACTTTCCGCAAAAATTATTGCTGGGAAACGACTTTTTTTTTTGGGGGTAAAAATCACGTTTTACGGTAGGACTCGATGGAAAGCACTCAAAACATTGAGCTGATGGATGGATTGAATAGTACGGGGATCGTGGAGGTATTTAAAGTAAAATTCTTACATTAAAAACATGTACTTATTTTAAAAAAACTTGTTAAAAACTTGGAACTTTGACCCCAATATCTCCGTAACTAGAAGGTTCCCAGGTATGGTCTAGAACAAAAAAATACCGCAAAGACGGGAAGAACAAGTGCCTTTCGGGTTTCGGCTTCGTTAAGGGTATATTAACACCCTTTATATTTCAGGGCCTCAGATGAAGGAAAACGTCATGTCCACCAATCCGCACAGGGCCCATGTGGTGGATAACGTCCTATACCCTCTCACAGGGACTAGGCCTGTGTCAGCCGTGGGAAAGTTATAAGCTAAATACACTTTTTTCGTCATCTCAGCAGTGACATCCTTTCTAGCCATATCATCCTTCACACAGCCCATACATCGTTTCTTTGGTCTTCATCTACTCTTATAGATAACTACATCCACACTCAAAAGTTCCCTCACGACATTTTTAATCTTGTTTGAGAAACCGCAACATGTGTTCGTACCAGAAATTCCGTAGATCTAACAAACAAACAAACAAACATTCACAGTAGCAGTAAGTTTGCATTCCTAATTTTACCGACTACAAACTTTACTCATTAACGTATCAGATTAGTAAATATCGTGTCCTGTGGCGATTAATACCGACCAAGGTCGTACGTTTGCATTTTAAATAGAAAACTTTTCAAACTTAAGGCCAATGTTCCACAGCCAGCGATTAGCGAGAAGCGAGTAGAGCTTGCAAAATCTTTGCACTGGTTTCTCTAGTTTTCCGAGATTTCGTACAAGTATGCCCCCCCCCCCACTACCTACGGCCCTGGGGGGGTTCCGAATGGTGTACTGAATACGTGGTAATTGTTTTTGCGTCGATGTTCTTTCCACCCTGTATACTACTGTAATGTTTACAGCGTGTATAAAAAAAATGTGGTCAAAAGATGTGGTACAGACCGTACAGAACACAAAACTGAACAACTTTCTTAAAATAACCAGCTGTTCTATACAAAACTACAATACCTACTCGACCTCGAGCAGCTGATTATTTTTTTTTGCTATTGAGATGTTGCTCTCATCGTTAAGTAGAGCAGTCTATACCAAACCCTTAAATAAGACCACAGTTTGCTAATACAACATGCTCCCAGTATCTCTTTTACTAAGTATTTACAATATTTCTTACGTTTTCTTGAGCAAGAAAACAGTCGTTAGCGATTAGCTAGTCGCTCGTCGGCGCGGCGGTGGGACAGTGCCTTATAGTTTACAATAGTAACAATGATATTATTTAATTGGCAAACTTTGCAAGTTTTAATATAACTGTCAGTGAATTGCAAACATGGTAAACACGCGATTCTTTTTTTGTCATATTCTTGAATATTTTAAAATTCCGAAGAAGGAAGTTGTTTAGAATATGTACATATTTCGTTCAAACTATTTTTCTATCCACAAAGTTTTGAGTTATGTTTTTTTTTTTGCTTCACTGACGGTCTGTTATGAGTTGAAGCTAAATCATTTCGGCACGAGTCGCTTAATAATCTTACCAGTGTAATTGCAGTCGACTGCAAGCTGTCCACAGGGAAGTTAGGCAGGCTGACTTACTGCTGCTCAGGACTGATCAGGGCTCACGCACACGACAGGAGCTGTTCTAAACTGATGATGCCATACAAGGACTTACCAGTATAAGTGCAGCCGCTTGCAAGCTGTCCACAGGAAAGTCGGGCAGGCTGACTTGCTGCAGCTCAGGACTGATCAGCGCGTACGCAGCGGAGAGGAGCTTTTCCAGCTTGGCGCCATCTACCCGAGGAGCTTCGTCTCTTAACACGTTTAGATGTTCCTGGGGACAATAGATAAAATGTTCATCATAAATTAATTACGGTCACAACCTCAGAGCATTTTGTTTTTGATATCAAGTTTTGAACTACGAATCAAACTGAGAAAAAGCCCTTTCAAAGTCGAATTTATACCATGGACGATCAATTTTGTGAATTCTAAGAGAGAATCAAATCTAGGAAAAGTAAGAAAGAAATACATGGTGCACTGTAGAGGACCGCCAAGTTCTGAATCAAAACATTCATACACAAACATTCTTATACCTAAACCACTTTTATAAATAAGAATCCACCCTCAACATTTAACCACCAAACTTCGCAATTTTTACTGAATTCAAAAACCTTTTCATTACCTAAAAAGTAAACAAAGACATAAAAATACCTACCGTATTTTTATGTCTTTGTTTACTTTTTAGGGTTTCTTATTGACAAAATAACCGGCCAACTGCCACACACAAAGGGTTGCGAACCAGCGTACAATATTTAATTTAAGAGTGTGCATTGCATTACAGTTATATAAGTTGGACTTTTGTATGTATTGCCATTATAAAGAAAAAAACGCCAAATAAACACGTTTCTTGTATGGATAAAGACGGATATTAAAGGGGGTTCACCTTTAATTTCTATCTTAATTCTATTATGTGTTGTTATAGCTGCCATAGTAATAGATTGACGTGGCCATGTTAGTATAGGGTCCCGCTGACGCCCTTTGGGTACATCATCACCATCATTATTTCAGCCAAGACGTCCACTGCTGGACATAGGCCTCCCCCAAGTACGGAACCCTAAAAACCAACAAAACTAAGCAAATGTAAATCATGAGAATTTACCTTCTGCAGAACGTTAAATGATTCAGTTAGGGTTGAAAGTCGTGGTAAATTAATTTCTGTCTAGCAATTATGATAATGAACAGGCACAGTCCCGAAACTATGCGATGTTTTGATTATGCTAGATTGTTGATGGATGGCTTTAACTTTGTAATGTGGTGCGATTTTAGTGAAAATTGTTTTGTGTTCGTTTTAAAATGTAAAGCGTAATGTTGATTTAATCGAAGCCAATAATTATAGAGTTGTGCAGCTTTTATAAAATACAAGTAAAATAGTCACGCAAAGTGCGACGCGCGCGCGCGTTCGTTTTAGTTTCCGAAATCACAGTCTTAAATAATTGGTTAAAGCATTCAACGCAATCTGAAAACTACCAACTAAGTAAATAGCTAAGTGTCGTGATTACCTACTGCAGAACCGTTGATCTCTATGAATAGTAGATAGTTATTCAAAAACGTTTATCGTTGGGAACCTTTTTTCGCCACATCTTCTTGGGAAGTGGTTAACGGATGGCATTTTGGCAGAGTATTTTATGCAATTTGACGTTTAAAAAGCTCTAATGCTCAGCCGAATTTGAATAAATGATTTTTTATTTTTATTTTTTATTTTGATGCCCTAAACACAATTTTTTCACACTACATTTGACGATACAACCGCATTCCGCCGACATTTTATAAGTGGTGACTGTTCCGAACTAAAATAACGGTTCGTGGGTGTAAAAATAAACAACCGTTTCTACCAGAGACCTAGATAAGGAAAATACTCAAGCACGCAACGAATGGGTATAGATAGAATCGTAAAACCGATTTAGTGCAAACAGCCCTTAAGGTCATACTTGCCTTTATTGACCTTTAATTTTTTCCTTAACAATGATTTTCTCGCGGTTTTTATGGCATGAGAAACGGTAAAAATAGGTATTCGGGTTTTATGACATTATCGGCGAATTGTTCAGTTTATGGCAAAAGTGAAGTTATTATCATGATCTACCTGTCTAAAAATAAGTGTTATTCTGTCTTTAGTTGCTTCCTACATCGACTTATTATTCTGCATATACTCAGAAATTCCTTAAAGAACGTCATTTTTTACATAATCATCTCTCAAAACAAAACATCATTTCAATATCTATTCTAACATTATAAAAAGGGTTACTTTGTAAGTTTGTAAGGGATAATCTTCGAAACTGCTGATCCGATTCCGAAAATTCTTTCACTAATAGCACTAATTCATTATCCCCGAGTGTTATAGCTACATTTAAAACATTTCCGTGACTACATTCCGATAACGGTAGCGAAGCCGCGAGCAAACGCTAGTCTCTTATGAAATTAATAACCTTAACCACGCCACGTGTCAACCACGACCACTATTTCAGTTAAAAACTCACCACATTCAATAATCACATCATTAAAACCTTCCTACGAAAGACCTATTAGCCAAAATACCATATTACCATTCATATTTTTCGTGCTACAGGCAAACTGTTCAGGCCATGATTGCCACATGAAGCGAGGAATGGTGGCATGTTACCACCCCATTACTGCGGCTGACACGGAAACAATTCAACCACAATTAATACACACTAAGCTTTAATGTTCTGACGAGTCATTAGTTACTTCGGTTAGCTGGTGGGTATTAATTATGGAGCCATTCCCCCTTTTGATTATTTATAATGTTAACGACTTAATGAGACATGAATTGGGGGACATGGCATATTGTTTTAAATATACCAAGGTTTCAATTATTTGTTTCATGGATTCATTTGATTGTAAGTCGACATTTATGAATTTTCCCTAGTTACTGTAAAAGTTTGCAAGCGAATAACATTTTATAAAATCTACGGATGTCAAAGACATAAAATTTAAATTATTAACATTTAAACCCCTATTTTATTAGATTCCAGTCGGTCTACAGAACACTGGCGCTCATTCGTCTCGCCTTCCAGCAATGAATTCTTTATATTATACAACACATTATAAACTTTATGTAGGTTGACGCGACATAACAACGGTTCGCAGACAATACAGGCCACATTTTTTATACGTCGCCATGAACACGTGTAATAAATGGCTTCAGACATAAGAATACGAACTCAAAGAACAAACTTTTTTGTGGTGGTACTAGGTATTTATTACGAAATATAGAGGACAGGGAGACTGGAAGGACCAATGGCCTTTTTGAAAACTAATCGTAGAAAGTCAGTAGAAATGGAAGGAAACTAAATTTGCTTAGCAAGAACAGACTGGCATGGACATGCTTATTTATATGACCAATCATGGCCGTTGCAACAGATGAATTCTAGAGTGGAAACGGCCAGGGTTTCCAGACAGGTTCCAATGGCTTTCAACGCGACTTTTATATCATATTGATTGACATTTTTCACCTTTCCGTAATCGTTATCCCCGATAGAATGTAATTTTCTCTAGTTCCTCGGGTTTTTGCTTGAGTCGTTGCTGGCTACCGGACAACTTCCCTTACTTACCTTCTACAATAGTCCGAACAGTTTCACCAACGTGAGACTCAGTGACCTATAAAACGAAAGCAAAGTGAAGAAAAAAGTGTCTTTCAATTGCAATCGTAAACCGAACGAGTTTCTATGTGTTTCTCGTGCCTACCAAATGTTGGTACCGGTTCCAACAACGGCTCTAGAAAGCACTAACGTATATCCACTTGACAACCTGAAGTACCATTGCAATAAATTATGTCAGTAGATACGTGATCGCAGGGACATAGCACACATAAAGTTATGTCTGAGCTAGGTATCTGATGGATATTTGCATAGCGCTGAATTGGGTAAGCGTTTGTGAGTAAAGTGCCTGGGTATAAAGGGTGTTGTTTGGGATTATTTCATTCTGTCCTATTAGGTTATCCCACTATCACCAGTGGGACAAAACGGAATGATTGTAAGTTTTTGGTCCACTTTGTACCTCAGCGTGGAATAATCCGTTACTTAGTAAAAGGTTGCCACTAATACGTCAGTGTTACTAAGTAACGTATTTGGAAAAAAAAGTTTAACTTTAAGATTACTTTTGGAATCCGATATTATTTGTATTACTTTTCACATCGTGCATTGTTCTCAGCTGTCATTTCTAGATCTTTATATGTATAGTCCTTACGAGTAGACAAAAACCCAAAAGTCTAACATACAGGCTTACCATTTTCAAGGAATTTCGTATCACCTTTTAACTGGATTTTGGAGATCAGATAAGCAGTTGCCCCACGCAAAATAATTATATTCAGTTGCATCTGGTTAGATTAGAAGCAGACCCTAATATAGTTAGGAAAAGGCTAGAGAAACGATGATCGTGCATCGTACATTTACTTAAACATGTGTGCTACAGGTCGGTATTCGAACGTTATGCCACAAAATAAAAGTAAGTATTTGTGAAGGGGATCACAAGACCTATCGCTCGCCAGACCGACTGCCTACCTGTTAGACTGTACCTATCACAAATAGAGATTAAGAAAAAGTTTTTTAACAAAGAACCCACCAAAACTTGATTAGATATTTCATATTAAAAATATCAAACCACCCCTCCACACAAAACGAATGTACAACAGCGTTCTAAGGCACATTAAAACGTTGTATAGCTCAGTAGATTCCCCTCAAAAGATGGTATCAGCACCTAGCTATTAGCGGAAACTTTACCTATCGTTGTGTTCACCAAACTACTTATTTACTACCATAAAACTTAATGTTCCGTGCTCAGAGCAGTTTGAATCATGTCTCCCCGAAATTATGCAAACCTTATGCAAAATTTACAATACAGTATTTCTGTATAAATTACTAACTGTCGCACGATACGACGAATAATTACCGAATTCTGAATTACTGAGGTTGCTGTGGCACGGGCCCTGATGATAGCTAAATATAGAATTATCGTTGGGACTGAAAACTATAAAACGCAAGCAACAAGATTTGTTGTTACACTATTCATGAAAGAAATTATAAAGCTGCGTGCAGATTTTGTATTGTTTTTTTAATAACATTGAAACATTCTATTCTTTAAAAAAACCTTTTTCAACATTGCTCAAAATTATGGTTTCTGCTAAATCATAGGCGCTTTTACGAATACATATAAATATCACAAGCATACGATCTGTGTAAACAAATATTGTTATAGTAACAATAGTATCGGGTTTAATGATGAAAAAATGCGGCTCCACCAAAAGTGCACATACTACTGTTGATTGCTTCTGGAAAACGAAGCCAATTGGTTTCCAAAAGTAAACATACTCTGTAAAACTAAATTAATTTACTGTCAACAAATGACAGATAGCGTAGTTTAACAACATGCTACATTTTTCTTTTAATCCGAAAGAATTAATGCTGACAACTTGTTATTTGCTAAGTTTACAACAAAAAATAATGCAATTAAACACGCTAACACGGAACAACGTCCAACCAAGCATTCGCGCAAATGATTCATGAGTTCAACTTGACACACGTACCTAATATATTCAACCTTAAACCCGAATCGTGTCATCGCGTGTGTAATCGGCTTTAGTTGACGACAAAACCGATCGCGAGCGGGGAGCGACGACCAGTCACTGCTTACAGGGAAATAAGTAACGACGTTTGCGATTGCTCCAATACTTACTCAACAACAAAATATTTTGCAAAATAAAATAAAACATAACAGTGAATCCGAACTTGGCTTGATTTTTTGACCAGTGACCATGTGAATGCTACGATCGTAGATCAACGCTACGGTTCGTAGCAACTGCTACGAGAATGCTACGCGTTCGAACCTGATGCATTGACTTGATAAGAAGTATCGATTGTAAGTAAATATTAATTCATAAATATTTAGATTCGGGAATTATCCAAAGAAGTAGGGTATACACGAACGTAGCATTTACCAATACGACCGAAATGTTTTATTTTTAGTCTATGTTTTTGGCGGTATTTTAAAGGAAAATAATTTTATCCGAAGTAACACAAAGCATGAGAGCGGCTCTGCTATGAGAGGGATCCCACAATTTACTATAGCTTATCCAGACACTGGTTTCCCACATCCCAATATATTGATTTAAAAGAGTGCCCAGTATGTATATGATGCTCTGTGAGAGTGCCCATGGAGTTTCTTACCAATTCTTCTCCGTGACCATGACTGATTGATTTCTTGACAATTCTAAAGTGCCTGTAGATGGTTTAAATGCTTTGTCACGAATTAATTGAAACTGATGCTTGATTACAACTCTATTCCCGCGCAATGACGACATAAACATGAGTTTTCAGGTCATGCTCATAATACTATAGACATATTATTACTCAATCTTATTGAAGTCAAAGTTCGTGAATAGCTATTTATTATATGCCAAGTGGTACCAATCAAATATTTTTTTTATCTATGGGCTGATTTTCTGGAGTCAAAACGTTCAGCTAAATAACTAATACGACAATTTGACAGTATAAGTATTCCACTCTTTGGTTTAACATATTTTTTTTAAGAATGCTATCACAACACAATATAATTTATTCATCAGATAAAAGTTATCTTACTATTTGAAAATCGAATCAGCCCTTTAATAAATAATCGCCTAAGGCATTCTTTTAAATCCGTTGGGTGAGTAACTTTCTTTTTCTTTTTTTTTAATTTACTTTTTAAATTGAACTTGAAACTCCACATTACAAACTACACATTATCTGCCTAGATTTTTGGCTTCGACCTTGAATCTAACCGGATTCAAGTCTCTCTTTCTTTCAATTCTTCTTTCTCGTGTGGTTAGTGCCTAACCTGGTATCAGAGTTTTATGCCGCCCATAGGGCTCTGACTTGGCTTTTTTTTTGTCAATAAATGATGACACGTCGTACAAAGTGAACACATTATTATTACCTACTAGCCGTTGCCCGCGGCTTCGCCTGCGTGGAGTTCGGTAATTGTCCCACAGGATCGTTCTACCGGGATAAAAAAAATATTCTATGTGTTAATCCAGGTTATAAACTATTTGTGTGCCAAATTTCATCCAAAACCGGTCAGTAGTCTTTGCGTGAAAGAGTAACAAACATCCATCCATCCATCCTCGAAAACTTTCGTATTTATAATATTAGTAGTACAGTATTATTACCAGCCCGTACTATCCCACTGCTGGGCTAAAGCATCCCTCCATTCCTTCCATTGCTCACTTCCAGATTCTGTACCACTTCTTACTATTTCTCAAAGAAGTCATCCCGCCATTTTCTTCTTAGTTGACCAGTCTTGTGTTTTACGATCCCAAAGCTCATTCGGCGTGGAAAGTAATTTAATAAAAAAAGCAGTGATAGCATACTGACTGTGCCAGTTTTCAAAGGGAAGCCGGTAGGAATCGAGTTGTATGGAACCTTCGCCACTGTAGCCTAGTGGTGTGACCGTCGCACTGCAAAGTCATACGTCACAAGTTCCAAACTCTATTTTTTATTCACGGATTGAAGGAAAACATCGTGACGATATTAAACATGCCTGAGAGATATTTCTCAACGGTTTGTAAAGCCAAGTCAGACCATGGGCGGCATAAAACTCTGACACCAGGTTAGGCATTACCCACACGAAAAATGAAGAAGTGAATTCATAAACAAGTCAAAAGTAGTAATGAATTAGTTCCGAGTAGCTACCGACAACCGGGTCCCTACGTCACGTCGCGATTAGCTTGTAATTAATCATTGCTTTAACGCTGGGGTGGTTAGTAGAGAAACCACTAACTAGTGTCCTTTTGGGACATCAGCTATGAAAGAAAGAGAAAGAAAAAATATTTATTTGTCGCAGGGACATGACGTGCATTATACAAAATTACAAAAAAAAAAACGGTTGTCTGTAAAGTCGGATTACTGACGATAGTTGAACGTGACAACGTCATAAGAAAATACTGATGGAATGGTTGCATTTTTCAAAAAACGAATGTGCGTTGAGCAATTGTTTTATGGAACGCCTCATTTTTTCGTGCGTGCAGCCGGCTCCATCGAATTATAAGACGTTGTCACGTCAATAAACTATAACTTCAAAAGGACGGAACAAAATAAGAAAAAAGTTAACAACTATGCTATGCGCCCGTGTTTTTGTAAATATTTACACTTCTCCTTTATTTTTTGTAATATTCTACAATGCTACAAGGCTCTTTTGTCCCTTGAGTGACATTGACAGAGGATGTTGTTGGTAAATATTTGCGAAATTAATATGTGAATTTGTATTGAAAGAATATGATGGCTTTAGTTTAATTCCACGCGCCAAAAGATCTTTGTACAACTATTTATACGAGAATACAGTAGCTCGTGGCCAGTCATCATTCTCCTGCCCTTATCCCAATTTATTTTGGGGTCGGCGCAGCATGTCTTCTTCCATATTACTCGTCATCTCATCAGACACCTCCTTTCTTGCCATATCATCCTTTACACGGTTCATCCATCGATTATTTGGTCTTCCTCTACTCTTGGCAAGTCATATAACATTTAAGCACTATTCAGATCTATTTAGAACCGAACAATGGTTTTGAAGATATTAGCTGTATTTACTTTCCACAGCCCGTATTTGTACAGTCTACGTTGGTTGTTAATCGTTGTATCTAAACTTTATTGAGAATGTCTCGCCTTTCTTAGAATAACTGTGCGCACCCTAATCTGTCTGTTAACAACGAAAACAATTTTCAAGCAACAGGCTGAGTGCATAATGAACTGCCACAAACTGTTAGATAGTTAAACGATTTATTTATCATATTCTTTTTAGGAATGTTGTGTTAAAATTTCTTATTTTTCTTAATACTGTCAGCACCTATTATGTGTTTTTTATCATGAAATTAATCAATTAAAAATAAAACTACACGTCTTTAAAGAACATTTGCAATGTAAAAAAATAGTTACTGGTTTATTTTATTGGTTTGCAATGTCTGTTCCTGTTCATTGAAAAAAAAAAACAAGAAATCGCTCGTAATATTGTGACTAAATTGCGTTATAAAGCACCTCCTAACAAAATAAAAGTTTCCATTTAATTTTCTACTAAACTCCAAGCTTTCATTCATAAAAACTATTAAATAAAACTCCACCATTTGTTCGCAGAGCCGTGGAAAGCCGCGCGATAGATGATACAAATCAATTATGATGCCTGAGCCGACTCGCGCACGCACTGATAGAATAGCTCGCGTGACTCCATGCGTTAGCGCTTAGCTTTGAGTGGAATATGGTACTGTGGCAGTCCTCGCAGCGACCTATGTACGTCAGGACTGTGTGGGTGGGCGGCTTCCGACACGCCATCCTCACGCACGACGACCCTTACCTGCTGCAACTACACGCTAAGCGCCGCCGACCCTACTCGTCCGCGAGCTGCTCCACCAACACCAACAAAACCTCCCGGCTCAGCCAGCACTCCGACGACCTGCAGGACTGCGTGAGGAAGCTGAACCTCGTTCTCACCAGCGACAAGTCGCGCATCAACCAGCGGCCGGCCACCTCTGGCGACGTCGAGTACCTCAACCTGCGCGACGTCCAACGACACTTTGACGAAGAACTCATTGTGAAGGCAACTCCGCAACCCTTGAACGAAACTAACCGAAGCCAATACGATAGTCTTACTATCAACATGAGGAACTTGAGAGCTAATAAAACGTCCAGAACCGACGCTAAGGAGAACACCGAACTTTCTGAACGTGTCCTTCAATGGCTGGACTTGGCAGGCAAGGTAGACTTACTGGCGCCAGAAAACGTGGCGCGAATGTCGCAGCCACGACACAGCTGGCCAGAGCTGCAACGTCGCAGCCACAATGTGGCGAAATCGAAAACAGCAATCGACATAAATAAAGAGGCAGGGCGAACATCGCCGAAAGGGGGAGACAGTCCAAAAGCGCAACAAAATGGGACTATCGATCGGCACGATTTTTATGTGCCGACGTCTGCGAACACGATCGAGAACTACGCGCGACAGTCACGGAACGTCAAGAGCACGCCACGGCACGAGACCAGCGCCAAAATAAAAGACAACCACAACAAAGCAAAGTCCAGAGACATAAGAACGAACGTGTCAGAGACGCGGCTCAAAGTGATCAGTGAGAAGAACGCAGTTGAGAAACAATACGCCGAGATGTTGAATAAGAAGTTGATACCGGATGTGAGCAAGAACCCTAAGCGACAAGTACACATCTTCATGCCCGAGCTGCCTAAGAAACTAGAGTCGACCCCGGATAGTAGGACTGAAAGTTTGTTATCACAAAACTCGTATAAAACTTTAAAGTTTAACGCAACAATAAAGAAGTAAACATTTTATTTGTAAATCATTTTAATAACTTTTTATTCATTCATACAACTGTTAAAAACAAATTAATAGGCAAGCAAACAAACTAATCATCGGTTTACCTCATCTTCTGCCTAGCCTTTTCCCAACTATGTTGGGGTCGGCTTCCGGTCTAACCGGATGCAGCTGAATACCAGTATTTTACATGGAGCGACTGCCTATCTGACCTCCACAACCCAGTTAGTACTGGGTAATAATACGATAGCCCTTAGTAAGACTGGTTGTCAGACTTTCGGGCCACTGACTACCTGTAACGACTGTCAAAGATCTACAAATGACAGCCGGGACCAACGGCGGCGATTTAACGTGCTTTCCGAGGTACAGAGGAAACTCGGTATGTAATGGGTCATCACCCATACACGGACCAATCTAGGCAAACGCGGCTTAACCTTAAGATCTACCCGAGCGGCTGTTATTATATAGCCACGAGCTCCTCAATCGTCAGTTTACCTAACACACTCAAAAATGTTGATTAATTTTTTTTTTATAGCAGATGGATACTCTAGAAGATTCCTAATACTTCATTGGTTCACTGCGCGGTTCTAAAGCGAATGTCAGCTGCAAATAACTAACAAAATGAAACTTTATAGTACTACTGCTGGTTTACTATGATGTTTATTACTTCATCGTAAAATAAAACTATTCGTTTATTTAATTTTATTGTGATTTTGACCTATTTACTGCTTGAACCAATGCGTTCTTTCAACTTATGTATTATCAAACAAATACTTCTTTTTAGGTAAATAAACGTAGGTATGTGTTTGTAAATAAGAGGAAGACTGAAAGCGGCCGGTGACTGAAAAGTTGTGTATTAATCGGTTATCATGGTATAAACACTGTTTTAAGCTTACACGGTTTACAACTAACAACCCGCGATCATGGCGCTTGCAACAGCGCCGAAATATCGGGAGCTCAAAATAATGAACAATCACGGAAGATATCCCGTAAGTGACAGTATAAGTTTTAAATCGTGGTATAGACATGTGATGCGGAGGAATAAGGAAAATGTAGTGAGGAAAATGTTGCGTATGAATGTAGATGGCTATAACAGTAGAGAAAGACCAAAGAAGCGATGGATGGGCTGTGTGAAGGATGATATGGCTAGAAAGGTGTGGCAGAGAAGTATGTAAGAAGAAGACATGCTGCGCCGACCCCAAATAAATTGGGATAAGGACAGGAAAATGTTGATGATGTGTTTGTTAATAAAGGCGATTCTAAATTGACGGCACGGTTGGCGCAGTGGTTGAGCAATTGACTGCTGCGCTTCGTGTCGCTGGTTCGATTCCCGCACGGAACAAATATTTGTATGGCCACAGATAATATAATACTGCGTATAGTATGGCCTACAGGTAGTTGTTCCGGGTCTGGCTATTTGTGTACGTAAGCTTAAATGTTTGTAAACGCACCCACGATACAGGAGGAATACCTAGTGTGGGGCAAAAAAAAAATCAAATCAGATGGATAATATTTTTCTTCAACGTACGGTCGAAATAGGTACTAATGTCCGGTAGTATTTAATTTGAGGTACCCATGACCCGAATTACTTTGCAGTATTCAGCAATATTTGTATCTATGACGTAGCTACCTTATACACACCTAATATCTGTGCAATCAAGAGCTCATCCTACAGTAGCCATACCCTTGGCTTGAAACCGAGCCTCGAGTGACGGATCGAGGACCTATTCCATATTAAAGTCGTTCTTTCCAAGTGACGTTACTTTCTACTTTATGCAAGTAAGAATGGAGTTAAATTTAGAATGACTATTCCTATTATAACAATTTTAACTCGTAGCGCAATCTAAACTTAATGTTTGAAGTATTAAATGCTTGTTTTGGTTCTGGTCTGTTAGGACCCATTCCTATATTGTACTGATCTCTCACACAAATCTCAAAATCACCTTTTCCCAAAATTACCGATTTTCTAAATGTCTTTGTTTTTGAGTGTCGGAAATAAAACTGTCATATTGGTGTACAGTCAGTTACAGTTTATTTAAAAATCTTAAAATTAATTAGCGATACTTATATTCTCTTTTTGATAGATGCGATATTTTGTAGAAACTGAATTTCTGTTATATCGCTGTAAAGTAACTCATTCAACTGTTTTTGAAGTAGTTGTCGAATTTCCCAAAACCACAATATTTGTTTCCATGTTTGGAAACAAAATTGCGAACGTTGGTTGCTATTCAATTTATACAGAGCCAGATTAAATTCGCTAGCGAAACTCAACAGACGTGATGGGCCACCTATATCCAAGTATATCTAAACAGATAGACTCACCGAGTATCCGACGGTGGCGACATCTCTGGCTTGGAACCGGGACCGCAGTGGGGGGTCGAGGGGCTGCCCACTATATCTGGGTACTGGCAGACCTAGCGCTATCACGCGGAAGTTCTCGTCGACCCGTACTAGACGCCATTTTGATACTTCTTCGGCACCATGTTCCTGAGCAGATAGAGATTATGGAAACTTATAAATGTTTACAAGAATATTTCGGAAAATTACTTGGAAAACTCAAAACGGGAGGGAACCGGCATGACCTAGAACCAAAAAAATCGAAGACATGTCCGCACTGGACCGCGTAATGAATTGCAGCCCACTCCCTGTCACAGAGACGAGAGCTGTGTCCCAGCAGTGGCAATATTATCGGCTGATAATGCTTAATACTAAACTAACTATAAACTGTAAAATACCCGTTCCATTTAGAATTTACCAATACCGTACGTAAACCCGAAACTTATTCTAAGTGTCACATGAGCGGTATGGAAACACGATGTGACTGTTAATTAAATTAAATTAAATCAATATTACCTCTAATAATTTATCGTATCTAGCTGCTGGAACCAAAAACCGTCCGTCTTCTAAGTGCATCTCCCTGTTTTCCAGTAAATTATTTAGCACTGGCAACACATTCCGTTCTGCTTTTTCTATTCCTTCTAGAACGAGTACTCGGCCTTCGACTGCTGCGCGGACTGCACTCTGTGGGATAAAAAGCTGTTACTGGTATGTCCTAACCCTAATTTACTAAGGGTTTTCACACCAATCGATCGATCGTCGAGTGCCATCCATCGACATCGGTGGACCTTGATCGATTGGTCGTCGTACGTCGACTAATCCATTCTACCATCGATCGATGGCATCAATCGACGATCGATCGATTGGTGTGGTAACACCCTAAGGGAGAGATTTACACAGACCTCATTTTGACTTTACTTTGGGATGTAAATGTTTCATAATTTATATTATTCTTATAACGTTAATGTACATATTCGTATGAGACGGTTATGCAAATTCACAAGGAATATTAACAAAATTCATATGATTATGACTATGATAAATACTTATTTTACTTAGCAACATATAGAAGCCGTTTCTGCTACAGAATCCCAACATGATCGTGGTGATTTTTCTAGCGTAGTCGCGGGCATAATTACTCGCAGCTGGAATCCCGTGCCTGACGCGGCACCGATTCGGGCTGATGATGGTTTCGTGACGGTGTTGAGGAGGAAGCACCGCCAACATACAAACCAGAACCGCTCCAGCACAGCTCCATCGGAGCCCAACGTAACTAATACAGCTGCGAAGCCGAACACTCCGGTGCACATCGCCCACCTACCGAGCCCACGACAGAGTGGCGGCCAAGAAATGAAAATACTCGGATTTACAAGACTTTGGTTAACGCCTGGAGTTCAAATTCCAGCCAATCATATTTAGACATTCATTTAGGTGTCCAGTCAAAACGGCCATTATAGCACGATAATTAGAAGATTAAATAACATAACATCACGCCTGTAATCCCCGTAGGGTTAGGCAGAGGTGTACCTAATAGTACACCCACATTTCACCAGTCATGTTTAAGTCCCGTGTAACAGGGGGCGAGCCTATTACCATCAACTGGGCACGAATAAGGAGATTACCTGATCAAAATACGTGGCCGTGGAACTCTGGATCTCTCTCCTCTGTTTGAGGTCGGCCTCTGTGGTGTCTCGTGATAGAGCCACATACTCCAACTCCCTCTGTGTCAGCTCTAGGTACTGAAGAGCTACTTTCCTCCTAAAAGAGAGTTATATAGCTGATTACTAGAGACCGGATTATATGCAAATGCATACTTGTATTTGCATTTGCATATTATGGCTGTTTTTTTGAAGATGATGCATATTTCAGCTAAAATCGGTATATTGTGCGTTTTTGGGCATGTTTCCTTTAATTTTGATGCCCGCAAAAAAATACTTTAATTAAAATAGTGCCCATTGACCTAAGTGGAAGTGGAACAATCATTTTCAAGTTATTTATAAAAATATTTTTATTAATAGATGGCTCAATCTTAAACCGTAATCGTACTACTGTTAATTTGCAACAGTAAGTACTTGGTTGTCCAGCAAAAAAATAAAAACTCTTCCGAAAATGTAGTATATTAAAAAGAAAACATTATTTTGTAGAACTAACTTAATTTTATGATGCATATCTTGGCACATTATTTTTTTTTTTTTTGTTTACTTTTGTTGCATATTTCGACAATTTTAAGTTGCTTATAATCCAGTCTACTTATCATTAAAATCAAGAAGTAAAACGAGGTGTAGCTGGTGCTTGGCAGTCACACTGACGAATCTCACTTCACTACTCACTTTCTTATTCTTCCTCATTGCTAAAACATGCCACATAGCAGTGTCACCATTTTTGGCAAACATTAATTATGTTCATCAATGCAAAGTGCAAAGTCCTTACTTATGTTATCTTGTTATAAAGATTGAGATTTGATATCAAAACATTAATGAATTGGCAGGTTTTTAACTGTGACATGTTATTTTATATCCCAATTGGATTTCTTTCTATAAAACACGGGGTGGAAGGGACACCAACGCAAAAACAATTACCACATATGACGTTGTTGGAACCAGAGTGATCTAAATGTCATTTTTACCAATACTGAGGTTATGACACAATGGCATAGAAAAATCATCATTCTTCCATGCCACACTTATCTAAGTGCTCTTCAGTGCTTTCTTCTTTGAGAACTATAGAATTGGTGCAGTCTCCAAAGTGAAGGCCATGCCACACTGATCTAAGTACTGAGGTGCACTTACATACTGTTGTGCCTTAGATCACTCTGGTTCCAACGTCGTCATATTCAGTACATCATTCTGAGATTCTTCCATTTTCCAATTTTTATATTGAGGGCCACATAAAATTGGAAAACGGATAAAAATCGCATTGGCTACTTCCTTCCACCCCGCATAGTTAAAGCTATGTTGTACAACAGTATCATAAGTCTTTCCATACACATCAACATCATCATCTTCCTGCCCTTGTCCCATTCTACTTGGGGTCGGCGCAACACATTTTCTTCTTCCATTCTTCCCTGTCAGACGTCACGGCACCATTTCCTCCTTTCCAAGTTTTTGCATACACATGACGGTGTTAATGACAATTAATATTGACCAACCTTAGGCTTTCAGGAATATATAAATTATAGAAATGGAAAACTGCATCATTCCATTACACAAACAAGAAAAGAGGTTTTAATTCATTATAGTATGTTACCTGCTTGGCCCAGGCCTGCCCAGTAGGAACATATCTTGGCCTAGTAAATCCTTCTGCATCATCCATCTTAGGTTCCTTAGGGTACTTTGTGATAAAGCCTTTATTTCAGTATCTTTTATTGTCACTGTAATGAGAAACATGCTAATAATGTAATAACGAGACAAATTTTTGTGGTTGATGTTTTTTTTTTTTGTTAAATTGTATACAATACAAATTCTTAGTTTCATTTATTAATTTATTGAAGTATGTTAATTTTGTCAGGTTTCGGCTTAGTATAGTCTGCTTCTGACAAAATATAAACTTTAAAAAAATTACAGTAGGTTCCAATTTGAATCCATTTCCGCCGCACAAACACTGTGACAAAAAATATTTGTAGTGTTTTTAAAGTTTCTATTCAATAATTAACCACAGAAACATGGTTAAAACAAATGTTTTTAGGTTATAAACTAAAGTTTCAAGGTAATCACTTACGGTACTTTCGAGGCACATATTCAACCTTTTTAGGGCTCTTGATGTCCTTGCTGACATCTCCTATAGTCACTTTATCTTCACTAGAATAACATCTCACAGGATTTGCCGCTAATATCGCTTTACGATGGCCCATAATACGGATCAAAACATCGATCCTTCTAACTGTTACCGACGGGTTATACATGATTCTATTTACACAGAATTGACACGGGGTAATGTAATTAAGTATATATTTCAATATTTACGCCATTGCGTAATTTATTATAGCTTATTTAATAGAAAAAATAGTAATAATCTACAGGTCAAAGTCTAAAACATCATAACTGTCAAACTGACACTTCCTGTTTAACAGCTGATTGGAGCGCGTTCCAGAGCTTAATGTTATTGTTGTTTAAATAATCTTTTACATGTGTCATGTCTCGCTTACTCTTATTAAGATGACCTCCATGGTCACTTTATGGTCAACTCAAGGGTCAGCCTTTCTCCCAAATTCCCTCTAATTCCACGAGTATTCATGCTCGAATGGCATTTCAAATCCGGTTACAAGTTTACTTTAGAAAATTTTTATTCATCAATTCGATTTCATTGGACTAACATTGAGTTTAAGACAGGTTGCAGGACTTTCAGATGTGAAGCAAGACATGTTTCAAATAAAAATACATTCTGAACAAAAGAAATTTCTTTATTAAAGAATGATGTGACAACATTAAACTTTATTATTAATACTCGAAACGGTATATTTAGCATGTTTACTGTTTCTTATGAGTTCCCGATATTTCGGTGCTGTTGTTGTATTAATAATAAAGTTAGTGACCATGATAGTTTAAAATCTTATAACGTTAAACTTATCGTAACTATAATATTTAATTCTAAACCAGCTATTAAAGCATTTACTTAAAAATTTATGACTTAAAAACATGTCTTAAATACTATAATACCAGTTAATAATTTGTCTAGAAGAACATTTACTATTAGACCCATCGTCTACGACGCTACTCAAAAGTAAGGGCTCAAACACACAAACACGTTACGACGACGCAACGTGCCACGGCACGGCAATGTGACGTGGAAATCGACGTCGAGCAACGTAAATAATCACGTTACGACAACGCAACGTGCCGCGTTACACGGCAGGTCGTCGTGACGTAAAATATGGCTGAAAGATATGGATGGATCCAGTATTTTCTTTGTATCTGTCTCTTCTTTATCCGTCTTCTTAATATTAGCAGGAGGAGAACACGTCTAGTGTGGTCCATTTCTCGATATTATAACTGCGGCAATTCTACAAATGCGCCACCGTCACTACGACGTCGTTTAACGTGGCACGTTGCGTTGTCGTGACGTGATTATTTGCGTTGCTCGACGTGAAAGTCCACGTCACGTTGCCGTGCCGTGGCACGTTGCGTCGTCGTAACGTGTTTATGCCTTCGAACCATAACGTGTTAACATAACATCACGCCTGTAATCACCGAAGGGTAAGACAGAGGTGTACCTAATAGTAGACATCTCGCCAGTTATGTGTAAGTAATAGGGGGCGAGCCTATTGCTATCAACCGGGCACAAATCCAGACTCCATGGCAGCTACTGAGAAATACCTGATGGAAAAACCCAATAACAATTCGCCCGACCCGGGAATCGAACCCAGGACCTCAGACCACTTATGTATTTTATTTATTATATTAGGTCTACCAACAATTGTTCACACTGGATACAGCGACATCAATCATTATAAAAATTAAATTACAGCGCAACAATTACTTAAAGGTAAACACCACATGCGCAAAACAATAAATTCGGAAAATAAGCTAAGCTTAGTAAGTACTAAGCACTAATATTCAATTAAATGAAATTTAAACTGTAAATAATGAATAAAACAGAATTATGACAAAATCGATTAAAAATAAGATTGATAAATTCATTACAATGGTAACATTGGTGAATATATAAAATTAAATAAAAATTATATTACATTGGTAAATTGCTAAAATTGATAAATTATAAATAAAGGTGGACATAAAATTTAAATTCATTGAATAAAATTGATAAACTTGACTTGACACTTGACCAACGAAGACAACAACACATTGAGTAACGTGTTAACAAGCTGAACTCACCATTAAGTAGCCAGAACTAGTATTACTAGTATTTCAATGGCGATCAGCACATGATGCGGCTTACAAATGCGTTATTCACTAGTTAGCTTGCATTGCGTCGCGTACGCAGGTCCATTAGTCTTCTTCGTGCCGCTCATCATTCTCCTGCTCTTATTCCAACTTTTTTGGTGTGAGCGCAGCATGTCTTCTTCTTCGATACTTCTCTATTACTCGTCATCTCAGCAGACCCCTCCTTTCTAACCATTTCATCCTTCACACAGTCCATCCATCGTTTCTTTGGTCTTTCTCTGCTCTTATAGCCATCTAAATTCATACTCAACATGTTCCTTACTACATTTTCCTCATTCCTCCGCATCACACGTCCATACCACGATAACCACACAACTTTTCAGTCACCGGCGCCACTTTCAGACTTCCTCTTATGTACTCATTCCTTATTTTAGCCATTCGCGTTACACCACCATCCCCTTTAGCATTCTCATCTCAGCCACATACAAATGCCATTCATTCATCCCTTTTGTGGCCCAACATTCTGATCCGTACAAGACAGCAGGTCTTCCTCGTGTCGCAGGCACGACATTATATTTTATTGGCTCAAAACTTTGCAAAGTTTCACGTTTTCGTCGATGGCAGCATAGGTCGCTTTTGTTGAAAGTTTTGGGGTCTACCACCATTGAAATACTAGTATTCTGAACGTGTGATTAAAAACACTACATATATTTACAAGTCTCAGTATTAAATAAATTTGCGCAGACGCGAGGCGCCGGAATTTTGGCCCGAACTTCCACGACGACGCCTTCAAAGTTATACCGTAAAACGCGGTGAATAAAAATGCAGAGGTGAATCGAGACAAAACTTTGAAAGAGTTTTTAATGTTGAAGTAATATGGTATGTTACCAACAAGTATTCTATTTTATATGCTTAATTATTGAGAGACCTTGTTGGCGACGTAATTACCATATTAATTCAAAGTTTTGTTTCGAATCATCCCTGCACCTCTTTTCCCCCTTTTAACCGTATATTAATTGTATTCTAATTCTTCTTGCAGCATTTAAAACTCGTAAACTGGGCTTGCCAAGCACACACTTGCATCTAGATAGTTTTATTACTCAATCAAAAAAAATTAAGACCTGTCTATGGTATAGTACAGTTCTTTCACAGTTACTATTACCTCTGTCGTAGTATCAATGTCAACATCATAGTAATATGTATTTGTTAATTGTCACAATAAGGATGCGCGTGGACAGCTGTCACTGATAAGTCCAGCCAAATGACAATGATTTTTATTTTCGTTCGAATAAACTTGGTATTGAGTTGCTACTCAAAGAGATAAGGTAACTGTGAACATACAGGATGTTTATTTTATTGGCTGTTTCCTTATTCTATTAAATTACCTTACAATTTGGAGCTTTGCCAACTAAGCGATGAAAATTTGATAAGGTGCACATGTGATAAATCTTTAAAAAATGAAGGCGCTTTGGTTAGCCATTCTAATGTTATTCAACATGCTCATCATCCATTGGTTCAATTTTAACGCTTACAAAGTCAGTAGGTTCCAGCTCCCCTTCATTGTGTACACCTGGTTCTTGAGGTTCAATCTTTATAACTATTTGCCTTTCCTCTGTATTTCTATCGCCATCCTTGTCTTTCTCTCTGAGATGTTCTGACTGAGGGTTCTCTGTCAGTGTGTTTTGTGTAATTTCTATTTCTGTCTCTCCATTTTCTTCGGTTGGTCTCGTCTTTTCTATGTTAGTAAGTGTGACGTAATCTGCTACTAATAGTTCGTCCATTGGTTTCTTTGCTGGAGGTCCGAATATGCTGATCATGATAGGCTCGTCGAGGCCTAGGTTACACTCTCTAGGGTCCAGTCTAGTGTAGAAGTCTTTGATGTTCGCTTCCGTACCCTTGAAGCCATGCCGACGTCGGAAATGTTTGAGCATTGTTCTTTTCACGGAGTACTCTTTAGGACATAGTTTGCACTGGAACAAGGAAAAATAGTATGAACAATATTACATGTTTTTAATGTTTTTCATACCTACTATGTGTAGGTATGAAAAACATTAAACATTAAAGCGCTGATAAAGCTTGAAATAAAGTTAAAAAAAAACAGTACCAACGCGGAGTAACGCAGTTAAGATTATTTAATTTAGACTCTATTTTAATAGATACAATGTTGCAATTTGTTACATGGAAACCACTCTTGTTTGCGCTTTTAGAGCTCATTGGTGCGATGGTGTTAACCGCTCACTCAAAACCATATTCAATCTAAAATTTCGGAACACGATCATCACATCTAAACGGCGTTCAAGAGTTGTCACTGTCAATATTCCATTACAATTATGACATTTATGGCTCTTGAGCGCGGTTAAGACATGCTTGGATTATTGGATTGGTGAAATCCACCCTAAATATCATTGCTGTCTTATCTACGTACCCTGATAGTCTTCAAAGTACTGTGAGTGATGACGTGGTGGCGGAGCCCTGCGGTGCTGGTCAGCATCTTGTTGCAGATGGGGCAGGGGTGCTTCGCGTGTGTGTGGGACGTACGCAGGTGGCGTAGCATGTAGCGCTCGTCTTGGTACGTGCGGTCTGGAAGATAACGAGCAGGTAAATATGTGGAGTTTATATAGGGCTGCCATACGTGCGGAATTTTCGGGACAATGCCGGAATTTTAACTCAGTGTTTGAAGTGCGGGGAAGTTCCAAAACGTCCGGGAATTCCATAAACGATAAAATTAAAATAATTTATGATTAAATTAACATAGTTTTAATGAAATCAACTTAGGAATCATCGGTATCACTTACATAGGTAATGTAAGCAGCGCTGTAGCGTTTATGATTTCTGCAAAAATCTACTAACTTAACTTTCTAAATTCTTCGAGCTCACAGCGATCGCTCTCGTATCCTTCACTATATTAATTCTAAAGGTTTTCATCTTATTTTCCAATTTTAGCATTGTGTGATTTAAAGATTCACCCCCTAGATATAATCTTGTCGGTATCTATGTTTATATAATAATAATAATAATTCCATTTATTTCAGGTCCAAGACCCTTAAAAAAACCAAAAATAGACGAAAATACAAACACAAACACATAAATTAAAGCTAAAACCTAAATATCAGAATTACATTACAATAAAAAGAAACTTTATTGAATTAAATTAAAAGGTCACAAATAAAATACATAACCGAACCGACCTTATGGCCCCTGCTAACAATAAAGACACCAAAGTGACCCTGGTCCGAGAAAGGTTGGGAACCACTGCAGTTTAAATAAATCGTGAACTCACCACATAGCGGACACTTGATTAGATCCTTTTTAGGTTCGTGTATCTTCATGTGTTCACGCAGCGAGCACGCGCTTGTGAACAACTTCGAACACACCGTGCACGTTTCCAGGTCTGAAAGTAGAGGTAGAACAAATCAGAACCTGCTGGGGAGATTTCTTCTTACACAAGCCGAAGCTGGGATTTTCCATCAGCAATATTGACAAACATTCATACAAACTTGAATCCCGTTTTTTGTTTACCGCTTTATGGGATTAATTATATTATTATTCAAATGCATTCGTTAGTGTTCTTCTTCGTTATATAGAGAGCTCTTGAGGAAGAGTAGCTTATTAACTAAGAGGAGGGGGGTTTCAGGGGGTTGTGTTGTTATTGAAGATGTAAATTGTTCTCTACTTCAATTAGCGAGTTGTTGAGAATGTTTAACGTCATGTGTCCAGATGAAAAGTATCAATTAACAGTCTAACGGTGCTCCCATACCGGGAGCATTCGCCTGTAATGTAACAATCCAAACTTAGATTTTGTACAAAAACAAGTGATTCCACTCCATGACTCGGTTCCATCGCCTTTTTAATGAAGACACATGACGCGCGCTCGAGATTTTTAAAGACATATTTTTCCTAACCTTTAAAATAGTGATGAATATAAATCTTGATGGAGACGAAGACCAAAGAAAATATGGATGGATTGTGTGAGGAATGATATGAAGGAGAGAATGGAAGAAAAAAAGGTGCTGCAACAACTCCAAGTACGATTGGGAAGGGCAATGATGACTTTTCGGGAAGATTCCGATTAGTACTTACTTTCTCCCGTATGTTTCCTGATGTGATACGTGAGCTTGGACTTCTGCACAAATGTCTTGCCGCAGTACATACACGCGTAAGATGCATTCTTTAGATGGGTCCTGCCAATTAAACAACCTCAATTATTGAAGATGATGAAAAACAGCAGGTCTTTCATACACATTGGTAAGGAAAATTTATTTGCATTATTCTAAGAAACAACCAATTGCTTTTTATTATGGTTTTTCTTTATTATTGTTTATGCCAGTAGGCTAATCCAAGCAGATAAAATCGAATCAAAAAAAGATAATTATACGAGGGTGAATCAAAAAGTTCTTAGAAGCGTATATTTATAATAAAAAAAATCGGATAGTTCGATGTTTGATTTAAAGAGTGTCTATCACACAATATTTATGCAAAGTGTCACTTGATTTCATCAGTTCTTTCGCACGCAATAAATTGTTTTGTACACCGAGTTTCTTAAAACGCGAAATTATGGAGAAAAGTGAGTTACGTGCGGTGATAAAGTATCTCTGCCTGAAAAAAATGTCCACGAAGGGTATTCTTTTGGACTTTCAGAAGACGTTAGGGGATGATGCTATACCCTATTCTACGGTTGCATACTGGGTAGCTGAATTTAAAAGAGGTACATTAAGCTGTAAAGATGACCCGCGTTCTGGCCGCCCTTCAACCTCCGTTACGGATGAAAATATCAAAAAGATTGAAAATCTGGTTCTGAAAGACAGAAGAATAACGATACATCATTTAGCTGAAATCCTAAAGATATAATTTGGTAGTATTCAATCCATTTTAATTGATTCATTGGGGTTTAAAAAGTTTCGACAAGATGGGTGCCACGAATGTTAACCGACGAAAACAAAAAGCGACGTTTGGAAATTTCAAAGCGTAATGTCGAAATGTTCCAGCAGGTTCCGGAAATTTTTTGCCATCGTCTTGTCACGATGGACGAAACGTGGGTCCACCATTTTAATCCTGAATCTAAGAGACAAAGCATGTCATGGAAACGACCATCGTCTCCGTCCATAAAGAAATTTCGGGTTACTCCTACCGCCGGTAAAGTTATGGCCTCAGTGTTCTGGGATAGTGAAGGAATCCTTTTTATTGATTACATGCCTAAAGGCCAGACGATTACTGGACACTATTATGCTAATTTAATTCCGAAAGTGCGTGACGCAATTAAAGAAAAACGTCGTGGAAAACTATCGGTAGGCGCGTTGTTTCTTCATAATAACGCTCCTGCTCATCGATCGGAAGTTGCGGTCAACGCAATCCGCTGTGCTGGCTTCAATATCCTTGACCACCCACCATATTCTCCGGACTTAGCCCCTAGTGATTTTCACTTATTCCCAAAATTAAAAGAGCATTTTCGTGGAACTAAATTTCACGACGACGACGCGGTTATGGCTGCCGTAGAGGAGTTTTTTGAGAGTCAAGAAAAATATTTTTTTTCGCAAGGATTAAGAAAGTTAGAAACGCGTTATTCTAAATGCATTACATTATAAGGAAATTATGTAGAAAAATAAAATATTTTTGATTCATTTTTTGCATTTTTTTATACTGATTCCAAGAACTTTTTGATCCACCCTCGTATATGTGTGCAAAAATGACAACTAGTGCCCGACGCTGTTTTCAACTCAACCTGAGACAGTGAGGTGACAAACATAAATCAGTTTTAAATTATTATGTCAATGAGTGAGTATGTATTTAAATCAAATAGAATTGTGACCTGGTGTGTGAGTTACAGGCTCCTTTGTCGGCGAAGGTCCGGGGGCAGTGCGGGCAGGCGTAGGGCCTCTCGCCAGTATGTCTGCGCTCGTGACGTAACATGTTGGATCGCTGCACGAAGCGCATCGGGCAGTAAGAACACGCGTGCCGTGGTCCCTCGTGGATTTGGACGTGTTCACGGAATGAATCACGTTTCTGTAATGTGAACCTTATGTTAGTCTGCGTTACGTGCGTTTGGTGACTTGTAAAAGAGTTTTGTAAACCAATTTACAGAAATAAATATGATTTATGATGATGATTTATGGTTAGGATCACAAGCTGACTGATAAAGTCCTTTCCTAATGTCCTTTACAAGTTTATAACTCAGGATATATTTTGTATAGTTGTACGACTAAAATTATAAGCGCAGCGGTACATACATACCCTACGTATGTCTGTCCAGGATAAGCTAGAGATTGCATTACTTAAAATATTCACTTATTTATTTAAAATTTATGCACAAGTAAAAATAAGCGTACCAAGGCGAACTTAATGCCTTAAGCATTTTCTACCATTCTACCTTAGGATTCCTACCAAATTAAGCGCATCTTAGTAGAAAAATTTAAACATCCCATCTTTTTGCAAGTAAAACTAATAACTATTTAATTGTTTTATTTAGCTGTAAGTCTTCCATATAATCCTCTCATGGCCTGTCCAAGCAGTGGGAACTTTATGCTAAGTTTATCATAGACCATAAACAAATAATATTCTCGGAATGGCCACTTACCAAGAAAGTCTTCCCACAGTACGTACACGTATAGTTCTGCTTGTTAGGGAGATGGTCCTGTTTATGCATGTACAGTGACGACTTGTACTGGAATGACTTGCCACAGTCCGGGCACGCGAACGGATGCTGCCCCGGATGACTTATTAGGTAGTGGAGTTTTCTGAAACGAATATAATTTAGACTTTATTGTCAGCAGCATAAAGTATAACATAAAGCCCAAGGATGTCCGTGTTGCTTTTTGTATGTTATAATACTTCTGACAAAGTTTATTATTCAATGTCACCATTAAATAAACAGATTTGTGCTGCGTTATAGAGCGCTAGATTTAGAAACCTGCATGAAAGCGTGATAATCTTCAAAACTAAAACACTACAATCCAGGTGGATTCAAACTAGAAAACAGCATTTTATAAACCAACTAGCACTTCGCCCGCGACTTGTTCCGCAAAAATTGTGATAGCTCGGCTAATATGCATGATATAAATATAATTAATAGCCTCTATAGCACCCACGAATAATGTAGCTTTCTGCCAGCGAATTTTTAGAATTGGATCATAAGTTTCGGAGATTACCCCCTACATACAAACTTACAAACAAATTTTGCCTCTTTATAATATTAGTATAGAAAAACGTGCGTAAAGCGCGATTTCCACCAAGGCACTAGAAAGAGACGTGCAAGATTCGACCAATTATGGGAGACGAGAGCGCGATTTAGGTTTGAACCAATGTTGTTCGATTTCCCCTAAATTGTTTCCTCTAAGCTCCGCTCATCAACTTATTAGTGGAAATAAAACCATGGTCAAAGTCCCCATAAAGCTCACCTCTCGTCCATAGTGTGCAGTATCTCTCTGCACAGCTTGCACTTGAACTTGCCGGGGCCGTGCGCCTGCGCCGTGTGCGCGCCACATGCCCGCGAGCTGCTGAACTCGCGGCCACACACTACGCAGTCCACGGCGCGGTCCGCACGTGTCGAGCGAGATGAGTGCATCGTCTGGTATGAGAGGGTAAAAGTTTAAGAACGTAGATTGTCTTTGGCCTTAGTGCCGGTGACCAAGGACTTGGTCACAAGTCACAACGTCCAAACCGAGTTTGTAAGGTGGACAGTTTTTTTTTTGTTAATGAATATAGTCTTATCGTCGATAGAATGGTAAAAAATTAGGGATAATTTAGGGACAGCCAGCAATGGGCTACGATAATCTAAATTGAACAACCCACTATGATAGTGTGGTGACCAAATGTTGCTAAGATCAAGCCAGAACCCAGAAAGGTTAAAAATTATATGCAAGCACATTAAATAAATAAAAAAGGCCATCTCACCCGCACATGCAGCTTAAACGACTTCCTATGGCTCAAAGGCTTGTACTGGCAGGAGTCCAACGAACAGAACACCTTCCTAGCTTCAGGGTGGTCACAGTTGAAGTGTGCTCTCATCTCCTCGATACTTGGCATCACCACGCAGCAGAGGGAGCACTTTAGGAGGTACAGCAGTGTCTTCTCGGGAGTGCTGTGCTTCTCTAAGTGGTGGTGGACAAACCAGACCTGGAGGTATTCATATCGTTAGTATAATTATTTATTGAATTCTCTACCTACCTATTGATGCATGAATGTGACAAATGTAAGGATGGTGCAGGTCGTCACCTGCACCTTCAGTTCCTGCCTAGTCTAATGGGAATAACTAGTGAACTCTCCAAACACTAATGATCTTTCTTGAAACTTTAAGCTGTTGCCTTCACAGCAGGAAAAGGAGAAATATTAAATTTTACAATGATTACCTCATCACTAAATGTTTCATTGCAGCTCTCACACTTGTAATACGCATCTTTATGGTTGAAGTAATGCGCGCGCACTTGATGCGTCTCCCTGTCCGTTTCGTGCCAAAACAGAGTCGGACAATATCGACATTTGAAACCTAAATGTGGACTGAAACAGTTGTCATATTCTACATCCTCCCAATGTTCTGTCAGATGTCGCCGCGTGTTCTCCCTGTCGTCAAACTCTTTATCACAAAACTGGCATATCCACAGATCCTCGAATTCCCCTAACTCCCTTGATATATGAGTGTCAAGATCCTGTTGGGACTCAAAAGTAGTGGCACAAATTCTACAGGAAAATATTGGCAAAGACTTTATACAATGCATCTTGAACATATGAGTGGTAAAATTTGACAAAGTGCTATACCGAACACTGCACAGTGTGCAAACTATATCCATTGGTACTTCAGTTGAAAGCTTATCATAATCAACTTCCGAATATTCAAAAAATGATTTAGCATTAATATCTGACAGTACGTCACTAATGTAATCTTGGTAACATTTCTGTACTACTATTAGTTCCATTAATGTAACATCAAAATCGTCAATACCATTGTAGCTTTTGTAAACATAATTTTGATCATCTTTTGTCTTTTCAGTTCCATCATCATTTTTGGCATCATCAGCTGTCTCCACTTCTTGTTTAATTTCTGGTAGATATATTTCTTTGATTAATTCTCTAGTTTCATTTGAGTCAACCTCTACAGCAGAGTCAAGAGGCTTGAGCCCAGAGTCAACATAGCCATATCTCTCATGGTGCTTCAGTTGTTCTTCAACAAACTCCGCTCTGAGATCAGCACCATACACTAAGAATGGTATATCTCTTCCTGACAACAGAGCTGTGAAACATTTTATGGTAAAATGGTGATATCCCATAAAATGATTGAAGAATGTTCTAGTTGAGTTGGTAGATTTATTACAAAGTAAACAGAGAAAGTTTGATGTGCCATCATATTCTAACTCCCAAAGATTTTCTTCATCTTTATTTGCCACATTGGAGACAGTGTGTTTTTGGAACAAATGTGAATGGTACAGTTCACCATCAAGTACTCGGAAGTGACACAGTCGACAATGCACAAGATTATGCTGAGACTTGAGATGAAGCCGGAGATCTGCTTCAGTTTCAAAGTTCTCAACACATTGAGAACATGGCCAGGGAGTGTGAAACTTCACATGTTTAGACCAAGCTTCTCTATCAGGTACAAAGTATCTAAAATAGTTAAAGGTTAAGGTAAAATAGTTAATGTAACTTATAAATCTAAATGAATTTTCACAAAAACTGAGCTGATTAATTTTCCTTAACAATCAGAATATTATTACATATTTTACCAACATATTACTTACCTACAAATACCACAGAAATCTTTCTTATGATTTAGAACGTAATGCATAACGATTTTCGCTCTGTTTATGAACCAATCCGGGCAAAGTAAGCAGCTGTAAGGCCCCGAAGGGTTCAGATCTTTTAGGTAGAGCCACACGTCTGTTGGCCGCTCCACCACCGGCAGTTGACGACCAGTCTTCTTACTTTGAAGCTTTATCGTGGCTGAGAACCGTTTAGGTGGTGGTAACTTCTTTTTCTTCTTATTTGGAGACTCCGAAGAATCTGATGAGTTCTCCTCATATTGTTCTGGGACTAATTTCTTGTTTGCCGCTATAACTGATAGCGGTTCATCATCAGACTCATCCGAAGACATCTTCTTGAATGTATTTTTACTTTGGATAGTGAACTAAATGCGGGATAATCCTAGAAATCAGTAAAATCCCCGGTTGTGAAAAAGCTGTGATTACAATACTATAAAATAAACAACATCACTATTGACAGCTATCGAATGCCCTGTGCAAAAAAGTCTTCTACTCCTCTTTCTCACATTGTTAAATTTGAGAAAAAAGAAAAGGACTGACATATTTCACTTGTTCACTTCAATCAATGTGATGCATTAAATTTGAAAAGGTAAAAAAATTAGCTGGAACGCAACTTGCAATCGTAAAATATTAGTGCTGCAGCCAGTCATCGATAATAATTTTACAAAATTTTTAATTTGTAGAATGCGAAGTTTCTTTATTTATATTAATCATGGGTATGTATTCTTTCCTCATTAGCACTTCGTAATAAAATAACTTTTTATATTTTTCAAATACTATAGGCATTTACTTACATAGACAATCGAAATTTTTAGTCTTTCATTTTATCCAACTCGTTCCATTTCCGATTAAAAAATCGCAATGAAATGATATTTATCAACTTAATGACAGATTAAATCGGATCCTTGAATCGGATATAATATGATCACTTTCATACAAGTATTATAAAAGGGATACTATAGTTGTGTTTCTAAAAAAGGGTTTCAAAATTCCAAAATTTTTGGAAATTTTATGCTGCTTGAATTGAAACGATTCGCAAAAATATCCTTTCGTGGCAGCCATTTTATAGAATTAAAGTTTGTCTATGGTGATCCAAAGAAAGGCGAAGCTAAACAAAAGGCTAGCATGTAGATAGCATTTACTAAAATAACAGTAAAATTTGCGTAAATACTGACTCAAAAGACTAATTTTTATGATATACATAAGTGAACCAACAAGTTTTATTACGTGTGTATCATATAAGTTCATAAAATGAAGCACAATGCATCGTGTAATGGTGGCCATTAGAAGTAATAATTATGTATATTGGCATACTTACTGCTTTACGGACCAGCAAATAAACATCTAAAGGATTACACTGACTGGTTGATCTTAAATTATAACTGAACAACATGTAAACCCAAGTGATATTTGTGATATGTGAGCAAGGAAAAGTGCCCAGTGTAAATAGACCATTTGGCACGAACCATGGCCCAGAATCAGGGGGAGGTTCAAGTGGGAACACCGAACCAACCCGTGAAGGAGAAAGATATTTACGCCTGTCTGCCTGATATGCGGATGAACGGGCCGCTTGGACCCGACGAACCGTGTCCTGGTGGTGAAGAGCTCCGCTGGCTGCCCGCGCAGGCCACAGACCGAGATCTGGTGATGTACTTGCGAGCAGCACGCTCCATGGCAGCATTCGCTGGTATGTGTGACGGGGGCTCCCCGGACGACGGCTGTGTCGCCGCCAGTCGTGACGACACCACTATAAACGCTCTGGATGTACTCCATGACTCGGGCTACGATCCCGGTCGTGCTCTACAAGCTCTTGTCAAGTGCCCAGTGCCCAAAGGAATTGAAAAAAAGTGGACAGAGGAAGAAACTAAAAGATTTGTCAAAGGGATTCGGCAATTCGGTAAGAATTTCTTTAAAATTAGAAAGGACCTATTGCCTCACAAAGACACTGCTGAGTTAGTTGAATTCTATTATCTGTGGAAAAAGACTCCCGGTGCTAGTAGCAATAGGCCACACAGAAGACGACGTCAGGCTTCTCTGAGACGTGTTCGTAATACACGAAATTCCCGTGCTGGTACTCCCAAAGAACAGACCCCAGAAGCTACACCTACAGTACCAGATACCAATGGTTCAAGACCCTCACCTAATCCTAAAGAAGCAGGCGAGATGAGTTCAGTTACAGAAGATGAAAACTCTGAAGAAGATAGTGATTCTAGAGATGCTGGTGATTTAACTAAAGTTGATAATGTAAGACCAGATAACCCTGAAGACTCACCAAGCAGAATGAGAACCAGGAATAAATCTAAAGAACAAAATACACCTACTACACCTAATGGGAAAAAGGGTCAAGATGAAAGTGATAATGATTCAAAGCCTAAGCCTAAACCTAGTAAACCAAACCTAGTAAATGTACAAAGTACCGTCACCTCTACCAACACCAACACCATCCCCATCACCAACACCAACACCAATAATAACATAATACCTGAAAAAGTTCTTTCATCTCCGGTTAGCAAAGATATCAAGAAAAAGCCCCCAGTGGCAAATGGTGTGAAAGTGGATGTTTCAAAAGTTAAGAAACGTCTTCCAGATGAAACAAAGCCAGAGAGTATTTTGGATGGGGACGTGCAGATGAAGAAGAAAAAGCCAGTAACACCTCCTGACAGTCCAGCTGAAAGTCTTACTAATGACAGTTTTCCTGCAATGGATGAAACAGAGACTCCGGAGCCTGAGCCCGAAGCTTGTGACTTTAGTTTTAATAAGACTGACAAGGAAAACACTGAACAAAATAAAGAACCTGACCCTGAACAACATGCAAAATCTACTGATCCTCCAGTTAAAAATGACAATAACTCTGAACCTCTTATTAAACCTGAGAAAGATCCTTTACCTCCACCTTTCCAATTGGCTACTGAGAAAGATGACAGAAGTGCTCTCGATCTTAAAACAGATCCCAATACAACCACAAATAAATTACCTGAAAACATGGAACCGAGACCTCTTGTACTGCATAATCCAATGTTTCCTAAAACCGAACTCATTATACCAAAAGTTACACCAATGTGTACAGATCCTATTGAGAAAATTAAAATCAAAGAAGAAATAGATACAGATGAGACAATGAATCTACAAAAAGATGATTATCCAAAAGATCCTTTATCACACAACTTCCCCGGACATCCTGTGAGCCAATCCAACAAACCACTTAATTTGGAGAACACAAACTTCTTTGTGAAAGATAGTCACATATACAACCCAAAATTAGGTCACAGTATTAAAATTGAAAATGTGCCTAATAATATTTTCAATCCTTTAAATATAACAAAAGACAGTTCAATTATAAGAAGTGCAAAAGACTTTTCATCTAGCATGCCACCATTTTATCCACCTAATATGAATTTCTCTAATGATCCTTCAAAACATAATCCACATATGAATCCTCTAAAGACAGTGATAAAATTAGAACCTAGAGATGAAGCCAGCGAAATGAAAAATCAAAATACTCCTGAGATTTTTACTGCTACTATATCTTCAGCTAACAAAGTTGATTCTCCGAGTGCCCCTCGGTTAGACTCATTGCAGAGAATGAGTCCAACACCTACAAACCCACGTGGATCATCACCACCTCCAATGGAACATCCTACAACTTTGAATACAGAACCAATTTCACCAGCCAATTCACAAGAAAACAAAGAATCTGATGTTGATGACAAACAGCCAACAGACCTGAAGACGCAACCTATGCCTAAGCTAGATGGTCAGAGCAGCAACTTGAGACAACCCTCGTTTTCACATCCAGTGAGACCAGAAAATCTTGGAATAAGATCAACAGAAGCTTCTATTACACCAGTTTCTGTCCAAAACATGCCTCCACCACTCAGTCAGCCTTCTATGGCTGGCTTGCTACCTCCAGGACCTATAATATCTGTTGGAAGTGGTGCTAATATCGGACCTTATGGGTTTATGCCTACTGCATTGTATGGTCATACAAACCATCCAGGGCATCCAGGACATCCTGGTCTAGATAAACCTGGTTCAATGCCACCCCTCATGCAACAGCATCCACCAACCCACAGTTTACAGGGAAGCAATCTTATACAAAGCTCTAACAATCAAAGTGATCCATCAATGCCGCAAGATTTAAAAATCAAGCAGGAGGTACCTGACAATGTACCAGCTAATTTGTCTACACAGCAAGTTGATCCTCTTCAATCACTCAAAGAAGTCAAAGTGCCAGGATATCCTATTGGAAGTGCCATAGCACAACATTTAAATACTGAAAGGGACAGAGAATCAATATCTAGTGTTGAAAATAATAGTAGACCTCCGAGTCAACCTACTAATGAGAACACCAATATGGGGCCCAGTGCTTTCCTTGGTCCAAGAATTGAAAGTATAAAGAAAGAACCTGACTTCTTACACCAACCTCACCTACCACCTACTTCCACAAGTCAGAGCAGCAGTTCAGAATCTTCCAATCACGTGCCTCCGGTGAAGAGCCCGCACACGCCGACACCTATCAAGAGTCAACCAGGCCACAATGGAGCTCCAATGCATATTTCTCACTCATCTTCTACAACATCGCCGTTCTCACGGCATATGACAAGCCCCTCGCAGCCAAGACAAATCTCAGCATCGCCCGTTCAGCCGAATACTCCAGTGTCGCATTCAGCGCTCAACTTGATGAATCCTACGCCATTATCAATACCATCTACAATACCTGGCCCTGTCATGCACTCTGGTCAGCACCAACACCCGTTTGCGTCGCCACTGCACCACCCACATTTGCTGCATCCTTCCATCTTTCAACTATCTGCAGCGGCGGCTCATGCTATGCACCCATATTACCCACATCCGCATCCTGGGTATTCGATGCCTTATCCATATCCTTATGGACCACTACCCCAACCTCACCCAATACCGCCGATGCACCCTGTGGTAAGCCAGGCGGGACGCCATGAGCCAGTGAAACCATCGACGATAGAATCCACAACAATGCTCAGCTCACATCTCAGTCATAGCACTAGTTCTTCAGTCACGACGAGATCTCTTCGAGAAATTTCTGAGAGTACTGAGGATCCAAGAAATCCTAATGCGACTACAGAGAGACATCAACTGCACGAGACAACGATGACACACCATCATTCAACTAGTCATCACAGTGCCGTGCATACGAGTACCGAAAAGCAGCCAAGTCATGTGGGCGGTGGTACCAACCACACGCTGTCTATATCTCATTCGACTTCGAGTAGCTCGTCGCAATCGATCCAGCACAAAATTAATACGCAACAGAAGAGTAGTTCTCATTCGAACTCTCCACATCACTTATCGGCGAGCCTGTCACAGACGACCAGTTCGTCGTCCAGCGTCAATGTGAACAACCACAACCACACACATCACCACTCGCACCACCTGGCACACCACCCCGAGAGACTCTCGCCAGCTGACTCCATGCTTATGCGTCATCATCCCAAAATGCTTCCTGGCAACCCGAATCACCTGATGATCCAACCGCCATCGATGGGTCATCCCATGGGGCTTGGTCTGCCACCAGGACCTGGGCCGAGTTCTATAGAAAGTCTTCGATTACATGCACAGGCTGCAGCTGGACTTCAGGGCTCACATCCTAGACCCGGCTCCCCTCATCAGCTTCCTCATGGTCATCCACACTTACGAGGTCCTCCGCGACCGATGCCAGATGAGAATCCAGAACTGAAACTCGAAACCCAATCACAGCCCGAGGAGGAAGAAATCCCGAGCCCAGCGCACATACCACATGGGCCGAGTCCCGAACCGAAGATTGAGGATACCGAATGTCACAGATCTCAATCGGCCATTTTCCTCAGACATTGGAATCGTGGTGACTATAACTCGTGCACAAGAACGGATCTCATCTTTAAACCAGTGCCAGAGTCCAAACTTGCTCGAAAACGGGAGGAACGACTTAGAAAGCAAGCCGAACGAGATAGAGAGGAAAGGGAAAAAATTGCGCAGCAGGCACACAGAAAGATAGCAACACCTGAGAAGCCAGAGACAAAGCCGCCTTCAAGAGGTGCCATCGAAACGATATCATCTCCATACGATCGATTCCCGCGGCCACCTGGATACCCAGACACTCCTGCACTCCGTCAGTTATCGGAGTACGCACGACCTCACGCTGGGTTTAGTCCAGGCAATCTGCCGCGTCATTGCATGGACCCGATGCTCCAGTACCAGCTCAGCTCTATGTACGGCGCCGCGGGCGCGAGAGAACGGCTCGAACTGGAACACCTCGAGCGTGAAAAACGTGACAGAGAGATTCGAGAACTACGTGAACGTGAACTTAACGACAGACTGAAGGAGGAGCTGCTGAAAAACAATGTGGGGCCGCGAGCACTCGACCCGCACTGGTTGGAGATGCACCGGCGCTACGGCATGCCGCCGCCGCCGCCGCAGGGCGCCATCCCCGTGCAGTTCGGGCTGTATCCACCCGGGCACGGGCCGGGCGCGCTCTCGCAGCTGGAGCGCGAGCGACTCGAGCGGCTCGGCATCCCGCCGGCGGGCGGCCAGCAACAATCCGTGCCCACCACCATGTCGCAGCAGCACCACCCGCACCATCCGCACCCCGGCGTGGCGGCGGCACAGCTAGAAGCGGCTGAGCGGCTGGCCCTGGCTGCCGACCCCATGGTGCGCCTGCAGATGGCAGGCATCAACCCGGAGTACCACGCACACACGCACGCCCACACGCATGCGCACTCGCACACGCACCTGCACCTGCACCCGGGACAGCAGGCGGCGGCGCAGGCGCAACAGGAGGCAGCGCTGGCGCTGGGCCCGTACCGGCCGCTGCCGCACCCTGACCTGCTGGGCCGGCCGTACGCCGAGCAGCTAGCGCAGCAGGCGGCGGCACACGAGCAGCTACAGCGCCAGCTGCTGCTGGAGCGCGAGCGCGGCTTCCTGCACCCGGCGCACCACGAGGACTTCCTGCGCCAACAGCGCGAGCGCGAGCTCAAGGTGCGCGCGCTCGAGGAGGCGGCGCGTGCCTCGCGGCCCTAGTGCCTGCGCCGCGCGCCTTAGGTTCCGCTTCCTAAACTAACTCTCCAAGTGTTCACGTGCCGCCCTCCGGATTGGGCGAGATATGTTTTCGAGTGTGACGATACCTGTAATTTATATTTATGATGATAGGGCCGTACCTTAAGTATTTAAGTTTTTATAATATTTTTTATAGTTGCATGGTCGTGTAGTACGCTTATTTTCCATGCTCAAATTTATTTCTTACCTACTAGTCATAATTAAAAATTTATTTGTGAATGAGATAAAGAGTCACACGTTTTTACGTAGGCTATTTAGATTAAATTATTGTTTATTTTGAATAACATAAAGGCCTCGGTGGTTACAGGTGTGGCCCGATCGCTAACTTGACGACATTATACGACAATTGTCATAATATTACATTACTGAACGGAAACCACGCTCCGCAGTCGCGCTACACCAGTAGCTTTCGAATGAAATCATAATGCAAATAAATAAGGGTGCTGGTTAGCATTCATGTGAATGGACCACATGATTACAGTAATTATGTTCAATGTAAACTACATTGCTTTTTATGTTCATGACATAATAATATATATAACTATGAATAAGTGTTTATTTAAGTATGAGACAGAGTAGGGACTGTGTGGACTTGCCTTTCTAATCAACTTGCCTTTACGTATTGTCCCGTAGTGACTTTCTCGCTCTGTATAATCCTAAGGAACTCCTATTTCACTTAAATTATTTACATTTTAAATAGAAATATATATTTTGAAATAGACCTATCTAGCTCTCAATGAGACGAAGTGAGTATCGAGTGATAATGTAGAACATTGAGTGCGGCATGAGAGGCAATCGTTTGTGGAACTAATAACACTCACATATCAATTATAAGATTGAGGTATCGCCGCCGCTGCCGTGAGAAGATTGTTACTAATTGATATGTTGCCTTCAAATGTTGATATTGGCCGAATGCAATAATTCTATATTAGTAATGAAAGGTGATTATGGCCTTGGTGTTGTAAAGATCGTTTTGTACAGATTGTGATGGAATATTTTATTGAATGCAATTTCGTTCTTTTATGTACGCTGTTGTATGGGATTCGTTCTCAGTTATGACTGCTAATAATACGGTCCGCGCATAATGCGCGCGTTTTGTATAATGAGCGAAAATAACCAATGTCGGTCCGCACCATTATTACTTGTAACGCTATTTTATTGTATTTATTTATCCCAGTTACTTCACTGATATCCAATTCAACTTAATGTCTATTTTGATTTTAATCGCGTTCTGTTCACGTTGGCGGTGAAAAGGTTAATTCCGTTTCCGACACATTCGAGAGAATCAATATTTCAACCGAAAACTATACTTATCTTGTTTGAAAAAATACAAATAGAAGATCTGAAATCTCATCCATTTATTTTGTGGTCTCTATAAAGAAATACAGGACTTGAAACTGAATTAGCAGTCAATAATTTAGAACAATGCCACCTGCACACTGTAAATTCATTAAATTGAACTTAGTGGGTTAATAGTAATTATCAGCATAATTAGGCAACACTATCAGACTCTGTTTTTCGTTCTGATATGTAATGTTCTTTCTCTCTCAAGTGTGTAATGAGAAAGTAGGATGACAGGTCAGCCGCATTGCCTGGGACAAGTCAAAAAAACGACAATTTTAAATTCCTGACTGAAACTCGCCAAAATCCCTTTATTTCGCAGACAACACAAAATTATGAAGCTAACACTAAAATGTACTGTAGTTCAACGAAATAAAGGCCATTTTGTGCAAACAGTTTATATATTGTTTCAAAGATATTTATATCGATAGTTGATAAACACTAACACAAAAATTAAGTACTTATACAATTGAAATTATTTTGTTCTTGACTATTCTGTGTAATAATAATACTAATGAGTGGTTAAAATGTTCTTGTAAATTTTAAGAGATGTAAGTAACGACCGTTGTACACATTCAGTAACTCTGCACTAAATGTAATATAAATTCCCTTTGTAAGAAATAGGCGCTGTTAGACAATTCTAAAGTTATATTGATTATCTAGAGTTAACTTTCACAATGTCGCTTCGTAGGTGTTATGTTGGTGTAAATGCCATAGTTACTTTCTGTTATCTAAAAAGAGAAAATGAGTATTATTTTTAGAGACAAATTATATCTTAATTAATTAAGAGGTTGCGTGTCGGTTTAAAAACTTCATTTATTTAGACAATAAGGTTAAATGGATGTCTTAGTGCTTTTGTGTAAATTTTTTTGAATAATATATGTGAAAAAATTCAATTTTGTTTTTTTTTTCGTTTGGACCTTTTTCTATCGCTGTAATATTTTTGATGTTACAAACTAGATGCAGTAGAGCTGAAAAGAATAAAATCACTGGATATTTGACGAAATTCCATACGATTTCACTGTGACTAAATAGAGTAAAGACGTAAAGACCACGACAAGTTATCCCTACACAAATCACATGCATACAACAACAACAATTTATTGATTAACCTTTTGACCGCCAGTCACATATACGTGACAAGCAAGCTCGTACCCTGTACGCTAAACGACACAAATATGTCACAAAATGGTAGGTGAAATTATGGCTTGGCGTGGAGGACACGCGCTTGCCTTTATGCTCTGGCGGTCAAAACGTTACCACATCTGCTTATGTACCTAGGTACCTAGCAGGACACTGTAAAATAGATGAAATATTCTGGGGAATCGGTAGCCATTACGACCTCCTTGCAAGGCCTGCAAGAAACCTTTCGTTCTTTTCCAATATACCCACACATTGCAATGAACGAAAATCGGATATTAATGTCTTGTCACTTTTCTGACAGACAATCTCGCAATATCAAACAATTATTTTCATAGGTATTTTTAATTATCACAATTTGTAAAATAAGTTTTTCCTGCTTGGGTAACTAGGCGATAGTTTGATCGATAGCATACGACTGCTTAAACGCTATAGGAAATAAACAAAAATAATATGAATAATGAGTCTATTGAGCAATACTGGCTTACTGGCAGTTACTACGAAACACACGTTTGTAAAAGAGAAGGTTAGTACCAGCCTTTCAAGTGTTCATTCAACATAATGTAACGAAACAGCACCCCTTTGTTTCATCATCATCATTTCAGCCGAAAGACGTCCACTGCTGGACATAGGCCTCCCCCAAGTGTCGCCACATTGACCGGTCCCGTGCGTCTCGCATCCAGCGGGTCCCTGCAACCTTTACGAGGTCATCGGTCCACTTAGGGGGAGGCCTTCCAACGCAACGTCTTCCGGTTCGCGGTCGCCACTCCAGAACTTTTCGGCCCCATCGGCCATCCGTTCTGCGAGCAATGTGCCCTGCCCACTGCCACTTAACTATTCTTCGGGCTCAGTCGGTTACCCCTTTGTTTACAGCAAACAAAACCGAACTTCTCGAATTTTTGCGTAAGTAATTTGTCTTAAGGAGAAGCTGAACAAAAACCCAAATGTTTCCTTTTTACGAAATTAATGTTTACCTACCTGAAGTTCTTATTTATTTTGTCAACAGTTTATACAGCTTCACCAAGTTGAACTTAGGTACCTATAAGATGTGGTATTGTTGAAGAATTTCTTAAGAAAAATTGGGAAAAGCTTGTTTATGTTATTGGGGTAACGTCTCGTTTGTGTGTTCATCGGCACATTTAATATCCTATACTATTTAATGAGCAATATTTGAAATCACGTTACCTATCGAAAACGCCTCTATCGATTTCGACGAAAGTTGTAATATAGGGGTTTACGGGGGCGAAAAATTGATCTAGCTAAGTCTTACGTATATCTGGGAACATTCATTTTGTCTATTTTTACCCGAACAGAGCTCGGTCGCCCAGGTACTAGCCTATAATTTTCCCACTGTTGTTATACAGGCCTCATGGGCTGGAATGGGCCTACCTACCTAATTTAACTCGCGGGCCCAGTGTGGATTGATCGGCCTCACCATGTCTTCGAATGTTGCGACTTTAGGTCATGCCGGTTTCCTAATGATGTTTTCCTTCACTGTTTTGAGAGCAGCGGTGATGAAATAATTTACTTACAGAATGAAAGTGCCCGTCCGGATTCGAACCTGCTAACAAAACCTACACCTCGTAGTCAGGGCTCCATAAGTACCTACATCAAGAACTAATGTTGTGTTTTATTCATTCCTTTCAGAGCTCGATAGAACTGCGATGCGACGTGGGTCCGGCGCCGTTCATGCTGAGGCCCTACGCTGGCCTCTACAACCCGTTCTCTCACGCGTGCTCTGTCCTCTGCAACCACCCTGCTGATACTGCGGCTAGGGATGTCGTCAGACGGGCTAAGGATAATTGGGTATGTTGATTTAGTTCATAGGTACCTGCTTAGGTTCAAGATCTGGGATCTTTCAGGTATGGGGTAGACAGAAGCGAAAACTCATAAAAGAAATGCGAACTTATTTTTTTGTAACTTTGATATAGAAATGTGGACCTTAAAGCCTATAACGAGCACAACGTTCTTTTTCACTAACACTAGGCTATTGAATTGGATTTCCAACGTTCGGCTTAGAGCGTCGAGAGTCGAAATTCCAACATTGCCATAATAAGTAACAACTTCATTCAAGTAAAATGCATAATATGTGGAGCATTGGGAATCCGTCACCAACGGTAAAACCCTGTTCCCATGATCGGCACGGATATGCACATTTATATTCGATGAAAGACTGACATTTACCCGGCCATAAATATAGGAGTCAAACCAAGATATTTGTGTTTTTGTTTTCAGGTGGAAGGCAAAGGACATTATTTTCAAGAAGATTTATCAAAGTTTCAAGATGGCGACGGTGACAAAGATAAGAATAGAACACCACATGATATTTTTACTGACGACATGTTTAGGAGGTAATTTTTTCTTAACGTCTTAGTAGATACCATTATAATGCGAAATTTTGGATTGATGGATGTTTGTTACTCATTCACGACAGAACGGCTGAACGGATCCGGATAAAATTTGGCACATAGATAGATTTATAGTCTGGAATAGGACATAGGCTACTGTTTACTTTTTTTTCTCACTCATATACTTCAAAATTTCCACGCGAACTAAATCGCGGGCAACAGCTAGTAAGTACATATTTTATAATGTCTCGCCAGGTGTAGTACACACATATTTAGCATGTTATGTTTTAGTGCCATATACATATAGGGGACGAGCCTATTGCCCAGGCACAAATCCAGACCATGCAGTACCACTGAGAAATCGCTAATGGAAAACCCAATAATACCTACTTGCCGACCTGGGAATCGAACCCAAGACCTCATGATCAACAGTAGTTATGGCGACCACAAAACCAACGAGGCAATCAACCAGGTGCAAATTTAGACTCGTGAGCTGCTTTCTGTCTTTGGACCAGCACAGATCAGGCGAAAAATGTCAACCTTACGTTAGTGGAAACATAGTTGAAAATTAATGAAATCTACAGATATGCCGAAACAGACTCAAGACCTCTCACTCCCGCCCCAACACTCGCTAGCGGCAAGTCCAGGGGTTCCCGGCGATGTCTCACGCCGGACCAGCCTCATCAGAGAACTACGATTGTGTTAGACCTCAGACGAAGTCACAGTCAGGTGGGTAAAAGCTACACAAAATGTACCTGTATGTCCTACAGCTACACCTAAAAGTTTCTAGAATAGTTGTGAATACCATACGCCATACATCATACCATAGATTTCGACACGAGAAATATCTTCCTTCCGAAAAGTCCATAAGGATTGCAAGGAGTTTACGGTACACACTACTCCTAAATATGATATCTGACTTTGCAAGACTTCTTACTTCCCGTGGGTGTCATAAGATGCGACTAAGGGACTTCCCAGAGCATGGGCAGCAGCGTTCTCTGTGCTTTTGTAACAACCGTACTGCGATCGCCAACCTGCTTGCCAAGCGTGGCGATTATGGCAAAAACCCCCCTTTAGGGGAAGCCTATGTACGAGTATGTCCAACAGTGGACGTCTTTCGGCTGAAATGATGATGATGTTGATGACTTTGCAAGACGTGACGAGTAGTTCTGTCTTTATAAAAGCAAAAACACTTTGCAATTCTAATGTAAAAAATAATTACCAATTTTCATCCACCAGGAAACAATCTACTACCATGGCTATGCGACCTCCGACGTGACAGGAGGTCAGAACACCAGCCCGACCAACGACCGGTCCACCTTACCCTCACTAAACCTGTCAGATGGGGCCCACAACCGACTCCTAAAGGGTCAGAGTGAGCAGCTTCCCCCCCTGGCCTCCCCGCTCGTGTTGACCAAGAGGTCGATACCTTTGAAGGAGCCGCAGAGCGTTAGGAATGCGAAAAAGGTGGGTTGAAAACATTTTGGACTTTAATTCCATGTGCGCAATGTTGAAATTTTTTTTTGACCCTGTATTCCTCGCAAGTCTTACCTCGCTAGGTCGGTAGCGAGCTTTTTGGTTTTGATGTTATCCATGAGGATTTCCTGGGGATAAGCGAGGGTAGGGTAATAAATATTGAACTCCTACCGCCTAACTAATGCCTCACCACACGCACAGGCTTCACCACTGTTTTGCCTGCGCCAGCCGGTTTGTACACGGAACACCGTGCGTGCGGTTGGTTTGTTTTACCACCCGTTCCGTGTACAAACCGGCTTGCGCAGGCAAAACTGTGGTGAAGCTTGTGCGTGTGGTGCAGGCATAAACCATACTTATTCCATGAGCCAAGAACCACAAGATACTCGTCCATTCGTGCGCACTTCCGAATGATGCCCAAACTGCATCGCCTTATAAAGTACAATTTATCTGAAACTTTTGGTTGGGTTACATACCTACATAGCTAGCAACGCAGTGCTTGCTACGCTTCCAGCAGTATTGAACAATTCTGATTATGTACACTAATCTACTAGAGTAATAGACGTTGACCGTGTTTACGAATTCATAGAAAAGCGTATCGTAATAAGTTTTAGATTGAGTTATTAGATAAGGTTTAATAAATTCATTCACATGAAACTATAACTAAGTCGATATTGTTGAGAGTTCTACTAAAACTGGACATTTGCACAATCATTATTTTGTGGGTAGATAAAAAAAATGATACCAACAACGGCAACAACTCAATGTTCGCTTGATATACGGGCTCAAAACATCAAATACAAAGGCAAGTAAACAAGTCTTAGTTATGCAATAGCTGGATGTGGCTGGATTGTAGGGATTGTGAATTTTTATGACGTGCTGTTTGAGTAGTTTTTAAAAAATGGTTATGGATTTGCATTCTGGATCCTTCATACATGATACTTTTTCTTCCGTAGTTTGTGCGGGTTGGGTATAGCTGTAGTAGGTCGCTTGTTCACGTCTCAATTTCATTTCGTTTTTTTTTTCTTTTCGTGACGGTAATATTTGCGTGTATATTTTGATTTCGTAACAGTATGCATGAATTATAAAATTAAATGTATGTTTGTGTAATGTTCATTAATTTCGTTTCTTTGTAAAGTGCTAGTGTTGGAGTGAGATAATCATAATTAAATAACGTTTTGAGTAATTTTTTTGTGCAGTTGCTAGGTTTATATGTTTTTGCGGCGGAACCGCATATTTCAACTAGGTAGTCAATATATGGCTAAACGAGTGAGAAATAGATTAAATATCGAATTTGGCATGGTAAGCAGCGTTCGATGCCTCGAAGGGTACGTGAGTGATTGTAGTTTAGACTTCGACAGAACCAGAAACTGTGATCTTATGATTCTTTTGTTATTACATATGTAGGTATAAAAAGATAGCATTTAAGTTCTTGAATCACTGAACCGGCATCACCTGATCCCGATCCGGGCATTTACGGTGCATTGCAGTATAGAGAGAGATCCATAAGAAGAGTTAAGTCAATGCTGACCCCTGCAGTGCTCATAGCCATGCGTTGATCTTTATCTATTCTTAAGGATGCCATACATGCACGAATCTGCTCGACGAACATGTGTGAAGCACGCCTCAAAAAAACAAGACGATGGATAACACAATTCTTTAAATTGAACTTGCTACTTTGACCTCATGAAGTTCAGATTAGACGAACGCTCGGTGGGCGGCCGTATTAGTCGCCTGACAGCAGTGACATCATCCAATGACACTTTTTCACAATTAAAGGATTAAGCCATATGAAACAGTTTGCTGTAAAAAACTTGATATTAAACCGAGAAAGGAAACCACTTATTCTTAGTTCTCATAAGCCAATTTAGGCGCAAAGTTATTATTTTCGAATTACCTAAAGCTCATACATTATACCTTTGCATGTACCGCGTTGTAGTTGCTTCTGCGTCATCTAGGGACACCTTTGATATTAAAATAATCGCAGAGGGATATATTTCGAGTACCATTACTAGTGGCGAGATCCCTTTAGCCAGGTACTTCACCACAATTTAATCTCGTGTGCTCACGATACGAAATTATGAATTAAAAAGCCACTTGGTTTTACACTGCGTCATACCACTGCTATCGACGCAAGTGTTTTAGCGCCAGCCCTAACTCTTATCTCAGCTGATATGGAAACTTCCCCCCAAGCTTATCCAAGAATTACTAGAGCGTTACTCCAAATACCATCCACTATTGATAAACATAAATCGATACATTCGTTGACGTTAGTGCGCTGTGATACGCCGATTTCCATGGATTAGTCGTCCTAGGGAACGGTAATATCACAAACGAAAATTTTCCTTTTGAAATATGCTACCGTTTTTAATATCGAAGACTAAGCTCCTGCCTATAAGGAGCAAACTTAAAGATACAGCGAAAGACAAGAAGATAAAAGAAAAAAGTTTCTTCGTGACGGGCGATAACTTGGCAACTTTGAAAAATGCGCTTAGCACTTTGAAGAGGCGACGTGTGAGACGAAATGCCCCGAAGCTTCCGCCTTTAGTGAAACCGGACAAGTGTGACTGTAACCAGATGCACCTCACCAAAATGGTTATAAGATACGCACCAAAGAGCAGGAAGAGAGGTGCTTCCAATATTGTGTTATCTATGACCGCGTGGGGCTCGACCGGGCAGAGGAAGCGCATGAAACTGCCAAGTGTTAAATTGACGAGAAAATTGGTCAACGGCGAGAAATCGGTGACCCATAACACTGATGAGTTCTTTAAGAAACTTGAGGTATTGTAATCATGGGACTGTTTTTAGTCTGAATGTGGTACTCACTTAGCACTACATAAGTATGACCAGTACCATAAATTGTTGTGCTACAAAAAATCATGGAAATCGATTTTTTATTGAAAATTTTACGTACGGCGAACAAATGCTTTCTCAGTTCATCAAATTCAAATTCAAATTCAAATTCAAATTCATTTATTCACGTATAAATAGAGTAAATACAATCGGTGGTTTCCATGTTACATTATTTGGTCTTATAATTCTATTTAGCCTGTGGTATGGCATGTGAATCGTTTTCTTAGAAGTAAAAAGGAATAAAGAAATATAAATAATGGTTAGTCTTAGCCCGAGGTCTTAGCCAATACGTGTCTCCGAAATTCATAGTCTTATATAATGTCAATAAAATAATTATGTGCCTGGTCAAATACATTGTCAAATGCCAATAAAACTCAGTCATTTCTACGTTGAATTAATAATACACAACACACATTATTTAAAAAAAAAAAATATAGAATATTTTCCTTATTCCTGTAGCCATTCATTTACCGAGTAAATCATTTTTTTAAGCAGTAGCTCTTTAAGCTTTTTCTTAAATTTTGGTAGGGGGAGATTTTGAATGTCTGTTTGTAACCTATTATAAATTTTAACGCACATAGCTGAGCAATTTTTTTTGAACACCGCAGTCTTTGGTGCAAAATCTAACACTAGTCGCTGACCATGTCTGGAGTTACGAGGGTAGACATTATCCCGTGTATAAATATCACGAGCTCTTACAAATAGATTAGGATTGGACCTTACGAACACACAAACTTCAAAAATGTACATACTCGGCAGGGGTAATATCTTGAGTTTATTAAAGTGAGGTTTACATGACTCATAAGGAGGAATACCAACAATTGCTCTTATGCACCGTTTTTGGGAGAGAAACGCCCGCTGGGAGTCTGTTGAGTTTCCCCATAGTATTAACCCGTATCGTAGCACGGAAGCTACATGGCCATGGTATGCCAACAATACCGTACTTTGGTTAGACGTAGTTCTTAGTCTGTTTAGAACATATACGAAAGTGTTAACTCTCTTGCAGACTCCGTCAACGTGTCCTCTCCAGTCTAGGTATTTGTCCATGGTGAACCCTAGAAATCTTACACTGGTAGATTCATTTATTTTTATACCGTCATATGAAATATGCCTTGGAACAATTTTTGATCCACGGGTTTGGAATTGTACAAAAGTCGTCTTATTGATATTTACTTGTAAATTGTTCCTTACTAACCACTCTATAACTAAATCAATTGTATTGTTTATATCAATGTCAAAGTTATTATTAATTATATTGTCATATGCTAATATTATTGAGATGTCATCTGCAAATAATATACATTTTTTAGTAAGAATGTCAGGTAAATCATTAATATATATAAGAAAAAGGAGGGGTCCGAGGATACTTCCCTGCGGAACGCCGTAACTGTTAACAAGATACTCAGACCTCTCTTGTTTTACCGCTGTATTATGTTCACAAGGTATTTCTACACATTGTTCGCGATTACTCAAGTATTTTTCTAACCATTGTAACGCTGGGCCTCTGATACCATAGTTCTCCAGCTTTTGTAGAAGCAGATCATGAGAAACGAAGTCAAATGCTTTTGACATGTCAAAAAATATTACTATTGTCTGCTTTTTCTTGTCAATGTTTACTAGGATATTGTGTACTAAATCGAATGCAGCAAGTGTAGTTGATTTTCCCTTTTGGAAGCCATACTGTTCATTCTTAATTAATTTATACTTATTCAAATACGAAGATAATCTTTTATGCATAGCCTTTTCAAATATTTTAGACATGATAGGGATTAAAGTTATGGGTCTGTAGTTGCCCATTTCTGTTTTTTCTCCTTTTTTATGCAATGGCTTGACTACTGACTTCTTTAACCGGCTAGGGAAATTTCCTTCCTGGAAGGATAAATTTATCAGGTATCCGAGCACGGGGACAATACTGACGACACATTTTTTTAAAATATCGGTTGTAATACCATCATAACCGACAGAACTTGTATTGTTTAAGGACATAATAATATTTACAATTTCAATGTCTTCTATCGGTGTAAGAAATATGGTATTGTTTGTACGGTTTTTATTTGTATTTTGTATGTTATCATTATTACTGTTCGATAGTTGTATTAGGTAATTATTGAAATGATTTGCTATGTCATAAGGGTTGGTTACCATACCATTGTCAGTTTTTATTTCATTTATGAACTCTTGAGTGGCATTGTATCCCATATCATCATTAATGACTTTCCACGCAGCTTTACATACATTTTTAGATTTTTCAATAAAATTGTCATTAGTGATTTTTTGCGACTTTGATATACAGCGACGCAATAAGTTTGAATAGTTGTGGTACTTAGCTTTATTTTCTTTTGTTCGCTTAGCGTAAAATTTAAATCTTAAATGTCGCTTGGTTTTACAGCTGAGTCGTAGCCCCTTAGTAATCCATTTTATATCCCTATACTTTGTGGTAATCATTTTCCTAATTCTTGGGAAACATAATTCAAAAAATAAGCACAAATCGTCATGAAAGATATTAAAGGCTGAGTTCAGGTTAGGCTGTTTGTAAACACTGTCAAAAGTTAACTTGTCTAGAATTTCCCGAAATTTTCGAATATTATCCTGACAGAAGTCTTTCTTTGTTATATAATATTTCGAAGACTGAAAGATTTTGGTTTTTATTGTCACGTCTAACATCTGTGCTGTGTCGTGGTCGGAAAGTCCTAGTTTCAATATTTTACTAGACGCTTTTTTAACGTTACTAATTATATGATCTATGCAGGTATTTAGTCTTGTTGGCTCATTAATATGCATTGTCAGATTATAGTTATGTATGATGTCCTTTAAATTTTTGACAGCTTTACATACTTTGAGCGTGTTAATATTAATATCACCTGCAAGAACAAATTTATGTTGGTTGTATTTGCTGTTAAATAATAATTTATATAACAGCGTATCAAAATGCTTTAAAAATAACTCAACATTTGATTGAGGTGTACGATAAATACATATTATCACAATTTTTAAACTTGGCACCTCTATTCCACAGCATTCGAAGATCGTTTCACGAGCAAAGTTTTGTAAAATATTTATTTCTTTGTAGAATATACCCTTCTGAATGTATACGCAAGTACCGCCTCGCCTTTTTTCCCTACAGTATGTTGATGCTAAGTTGTATCCAGTTATTTTGGCATTTTTTATATCATTTTTTCCTAAAAATGTTTCACTGAAACATAGTACATGTGGGATGATTTTTGTTACCTGTAAATTTGTGAGAGTCAATTCAAGAATATCTTTTTTGCATATTAATCCCGCTATATTCTGATGCAAAATATGAAAAAACGATGTATTATTTTTTTTGTGAACGAAAAAAGTCATCAATATTTGACTCGCATTTTTCTACTGGCACGGTTTTAGTACTTTTTACAAAATAATACGGGATTGTACCAATTTTTGGTTTGTTTTCCGATGATATTCTCGAATTTACTTCAGTACTGGTGTGTTTATCATGTTGAGTTTGCAATTGAAAATAATAGGGTATGGTACCTTTCTTTGGAAAACTGATTTTGTTTTTGATTTTCTCGGTGGGGATAGTTACTGGCCACGTAGTATGTACATCTTTGGGAGTTCTATTATTATATGTCAAATATTTTTGCTTGTAGTCAATAAAGTCAATTCCCAAATTTATTTGTTTACAAAGTTCATTATACTCATCCTTGTCATAATAATCAAGGTATGTGATAATATTGTCCCTATCGTACCCATTTCCTATACTCAAGTCTATAAATTGACAGTTTTTGAATTCTTTACAAACTAATTTTAGCATATTATTCAATATTTTTTCATTTAAATATTTACTGCTTATAATACTTGTTACAAAAACCTGTCGATCTTCAAGGAGTTTTAAAGCAGCTGAGATTTCTGCCATCACGTGTGTGGGATTTACATCGTGTTCTCCTATAGATAATATAACTCGGTCATCTTCTTGAATTTGAGAATGATGTTCTTGAATTGGTTTTAATATGTCTTTGGCTCTAGCCCCAGGTTTTATTAATCCAATAATAGAATATTTTCGGTGTTTTTTTCCTAGTCGTGAATTTATAAGCTGGCTAGATAGTCCTCGGCATTGTTCACCTCCAAATATGTGAATTTTATTTAAGTTGTCCGTACCCTTCCTGACATTATTATCGTCACATACCTCTGGAGTGTATGTTTGGTCAGCTGAAATCTCAGTAATATCCAGTACAGGATCATGCATCTCTTGGTTCATATCTTGAGTTTCGACGTTTTTAATTTCCATGAATCTCGAATTGTCAATTAGCATTCGTCTTGATTTTCGCCTTTTAGACTGTATCTGATTCTTAATATTTTGGGTCGGGGGTGTAGTACATATGTTTTTTAGGGAGTTTATTTGTCGAGTTTGCTGACTAACAAGGTTTTTTAATTGATTCAATTCTAAGTGAAGGTTTTCGATTTCATTATTAGCCACCTGTAACTGCTCTGATAATAATTGATTTTCGGCCTTCATTTTTTCTAGTAAATCTATGTCCTGACCCGTAGATAAATCTAAGCTTCGTGTGTGTGGTTCCTTTGCTGATGAGTTGAGTGATGATGAACATAGAGATTCTATTGATTTCGCTCTATGTAATCGCTTAGGTCGCATTGTTATATTCTTGCTTGTATTATTAGGTGTTGAGTCCATTATTGATATATTATTGAAATCCATTATATTTTTGTGTAGTATTTGCCAAATATATAAAAATGTATGCTTAAAAAAATGCAAAAAGTAAAATCATAAAGAGAAATCCGCATAAGTCATTTCCGCTAGGATGCGAATCATCATCATCATTTCAGCCAAAAGACATCCACTGCTGGACATAGGCCTCCCCCAAGTGTCGCCACATTGACCGGTCCCGTGCGACTCGCATCCAGCGGATCCCTGCAACCTTCACCAGGTCGTCGGTCCACCTAGTGGGAGGCCTTCCAACGCAGCGTCTTCCGGTTCGCGGTCGCCACTCCTGAACTTTTCGGCCCCATCGGCCATCCGTTCTGCGAGCAATGTGCTCTGCCCACTGCCACTTAAGTTTAGTTATTCTTCGGGCTATGTCGGTAACCTTCTCAGTTGAAAAAATATAAATATTTGTTCCAGAATCAACTAAAAGCGCTGAACCTGGGAAAGCCAGCAAAGAGTAAGGCAAACAACACTGGCAAAGTAGAACCGCCCGCGTCGCAGCGATCCAAGCAGGCAGAGAAGGAAGCAGCCAATGAAGCGAACGATGCTGCGTCGAATGGGGAAGAAGGAGGTATGGTCCAAACAAATATTGTCCGCAAACATTGCTGACGTGTCTTCATTGACGATTAGCATATTTAAAAGTTGTTGATGATGTTTTTAATAATAATGATCAAGTACCTTTTTTTTTTCGCCACTCTGGGCGGAGCGGAAGGGAGTGTCAGACTTGTACGGACTAAAACCCATCCAAGTTCGGCCTTTGCCCTTTGCACAGGGCCACGGTATCTCTTTCGAACAGTCCCGCAGCCTTGGCAGGCATCGGCCCTTGCAGACCCCTACATCGTTGCTGACATCTCTTTGAGGCGCGCGTGGAACACGAACGCGCCGTCGACACGGCCTGTCGTCATAAGACGGCCGGACGGCGAGCTAGCCCATAGCTCGCCGTCCACAGGCCCGCTGTGATGACATGTGGGGTGTGAACTCGGCGATCATTGTGCCGATAGTCATTTCAGCAAATGGTTTAATTGCCAAGAGCCTCGACTAATACCTGAGGAGGCTCTCGTTAGGCTGCTGGATCAAGGGTTTGATTCAGAAAGCGGTACTCTTATTACATTTTATCTGTTTCCAGGTAGTGGTGACGGTCGCAGGCGTGGTAAGAGGAGAAAGAAAGGCGGTCGGGGTGGTAGTGACCGACTGACATCTGCAGGTCTTGCAGCACAAGCGCAGCAAGATCCTGAGACACAGGTAAACGATGCTTCATGTCGGTCGATACTAAGTTTCTGCTACGTGCAGACAATTGGACATGCAGTGCATGACATCAAGTGGCCAGTAGTTTGTGTAATAATACCACAGGTACTGACACTCCAGTGCAGAGTCATGACGATCTCCTTCGTCGATTCATTTCTGGTTGCTCCCTCTATGTTTGGATCAATTACGTTTCACCTTTGTGTCTCATTGAATTGGTTAAAAACGAATCCGATTCTTGGCAAACTGACATAGCTAAAGATATTATCATCGCAATGTAGTGCCAGCTTCTGGGTTGGCCCCGGTGTCTTAACCAAAGCGATCGAACACGTGAATACACGATCATTTTTTTATTGTTTTTAGTTATCCCTTATTGTCCCACTCCTGAGCAAAGGCCTCCCCCATTCCTTCCACTCCTCATGATGGTGTGTGTGATGTTCTTCTCGCCAATTCGCGAGGAAGCCATCCAAGACGTCCCGCCATCTTCTCTTCGGTCTACCGCGATCCCGTCTAGCTGTTTCAGGGCTCCAGTCTTGCGATATTCGGGCCCACAGCTGTGCCGGCATCCGGCAGACATGGACACAATCATATGTTACTCATTTGTTTCGACAACCGAAAAGCGTACTCAGTCGGCGCGACGACTTTTTCAGCTTTTTCGATAAAAATAAATACGATTGTCACTTATTTACACGACGATCGCGGCCTGAGAAAGGAGACGTTTCTCAAGCATGATGGAAAAAAATACATGCAGAAAGTAAACCATATCATCAATGATTCCATTTAGTGGCAGACGGTGAGCCTGTTTTTTCTGTAAATCATATATTTTTCATAGATCGCCGGTATCGGCACAGACTCCCAAAACCCGAGTTCCCGCGGCTCCATAGCACCGGCTCTAGAGGACGACGTGATCGTATTACCAGTGATCAAGCCGTTCGTGGTGCCCAAGAAGACAGATTCCTTCCTCGACGACGATATGCTCAAGTATCTGCATAGGGAGGTCGACGAAGACGCTATCGAGAATGAGTTTGATACAAAGGTTGGTTTGGTAGTTCATTATGATAGAAAATACGATAAAAGAGAACATAAAAACTTCCAAACAAAAATGCTGCTATTTAAAAAAAAATAAAAACCACAGCACTGGCATTCTGATAGGGCACTTGAACAATGTGAACCTAAGTTTGGCTATTAAACCTAAGATCGAAGCATGTTTCCTAGGAAAAGATGATTTGTATCTCTCTACTTATTTATTGCTTTTCATACAAGCTTTTTGTTTGATACCTAAGAGTACCAAACAATTAAACCGCAAATCTCACGTTGCCTTCTTTAGTAAAATTACCAGCGCCGTCGTATTTTTCAGCGTCGCTACGTCTTGGAAGAAGCAATGCGAACTCGCCCAGAGCGAGCGCACGGAGAAGAAATGCAGAAGCTACTGCGAGAGTTAAAAGTACCAGCCGTCAGCCTCGGAGATTGGTTGCATATACCGAGAGTGTTCTCTCGACAGAACGCACAGTTCGCCTTGCCCATAGACACGTATGCGTTGGAGAGTAAGTACCATAGCCAAGAGCGTTAGAACGGCTAATTTAATGTTGAATAAGTTATCAGTTTAACCGCGGTATACCACGAACGAGATGGTAGGACTATTTGGATGTCTTCCTTAGGAATTGGCAAGAAGTAGCGTAGCATCGGGACCGATGGAAGGAGACTAGGTTCTCCCAGCCGTAGGACAGAACATGCCAGCTATTATTATATTAATATCCCATTCCGTCAGAATACTTTGTATTAATTTGCTAAACACTTCATCCTCTATATGTTCAGACTCTTCAGACTTATAATAATTCTACTTATTTGTTTACAGCCCTTACGCCAATGAACTACGCAGCCCGCTTCGTGACAGTCAAGAAGTCGAAGCAACTACTCTACCTCACCGTGCTCAGAAAATTCAGGCAGCGTGGATACAGGATGCCGATACAAGTAACTAAAAACTATTTACGTCTTTTTATCATTATTTGATCCTATCTAGCTTGTTCAGGTCAATTATGATTTATCATGACAAGATTTTTAGATGGATTCTCTAAATCTGAATAGTGCGGACAGTTTACATATTTTGATGGGTTTGCATAAATAGAAAGTTTTACAAATGTATCACGCCCACGAACTACAACACTTGCTGGACTTTTGGATATATCCTATTTGATGACAGCCAGCTCCATCTATGTTAGGCGAGCCAAGCTCGAACAGACCACGAATTTGTGTAACGTATGCTTCTCGTTCAAGACTCCCAACTTCTACGCTATGCGAAAGTTGAAATACCATATTCTATTAATTCCTTTTTTTCTCCTCTAAAGAACTTAGAAGAAGGCGTAACAATGATGATGGGCGGCAGTCTATCGGCGGCACAAGCGCAACAGTTCAAGAACGTCATGGAATGGGCCAGCTATGAGGAGGAAGAGAACATCCCTGATGAGATCAAGCTCACCCTTATTGACAATGGGTACAAGAAGCCTCGTATTAGCACTGAGGCTAATGGGGAAAATGGAGAGGTTAGTCTACAGTTTTAATATATTGTACTTTATTGATGGAAATGAACTGCAATGGTGATTGACTTAAAACCAAAGATTTAAATCGTCAGACGTACCCTCGTTGTGAAGAGATGCACATGGAAAGATTATCATCATTGGCTGCCTGGTTTCACCCACTGTGGGTCTCCTCACCTGAGTGGGACAGTAATGATATTGCCAACGAACCAGAAACGTCAAATAACTTTTGACGTTTAAGCGGTAGGCGAATCTAACAATTTATTGCTTGAAACTTGGTGATTAGTGAGAGACTTCCAGACGCCACTAACATCATGCTTGTGGCAATATTTGAACTATAAAAATCGCTCTTGCTGCTACAAAATAATCCTGCTATCAAAGCCAAACTGAACAACCCACGGACGTCGTCGACAGTACAGAACATGCTCTTTAAAGGCCACGGAGTTTGGAATGCCGCCGTGGTGTGCGGATCTAGAGAATACAGTAAATTCTTCTGTGTTTCAGTCTGATGAGGATACGATAAAGTTTCGGACATGGTGTGGTCTTTGCGCGATCTGTGAACGTATGTATGGACGACTTCGGCCCAGAGACAAGGATCCACCTGATGGGGTGCGTATTATCTTTATAGTAACGATTTTAGGACTGGCTGATACTTAATCTTTGTTCTAACACAAAAACAAGATGGAGCTATTCAGGACGTATAGCGCCATCTCTTTTAGGCACTGAAACAATGGTGAATAATGGCCCAAGTTATAGTGCTGCATGGTTATTTTGGCGCGTGGCCACAGTCGGAACTAAGACCGCCATCTTTTTTCAATACGATTTCATAGACTTTTACAAATATTTGCCAACAGGCGCCCTCCGAGTTTAATTCAGGGTGAAATTAAATTAGCTGATGAAAATCCACAGATATGATGTTAATTTATTTATTTTTGTTACAGATTGAGTTGAGTGACTTTTCGATGATAGAATCCAAAATAGTTACACTCAAATTGCACAGTGGACTCAGAGAAATTTTGAATATTATAAGAGAGCGATGAATTTTGTAAGGTCGGGTTTAGCTATGTCAATGTGAGAGTTTTGCAGTAATATATTTTGTTATAATACTTAGTTTAGATTTATTAAACCTTGAAATAAAAGAGCATATTTATTTTTAAATGTTTGTTTTATTGTGTTTTGTTAAATCGTATGAGTTCTTACAAATTACAAATTGACAATCTAAATTGAATCGGCCCAGTTTTGACGATGATTTTGGTACCTTTAGTAACGTTCGTCCGTTCCTGCGACGCGGTCACAACAGGATAGGCAGGACACGATCGACGACAGTCCCATCGTTTGTTGGACATGAATGTTGTAAATCTAGAACAACTGACGAAATTGCAAGTACGATCAAGCTCATGTTAGCAAGTAACTCGAACTACGAAAACTACCTTTACTGAAACAATTTACAATTATAAATTGATCAATTAAGTTACTATAGAAGGGCGGTATGCTGTACGACATTGGTGACCAGTTGTGGTGATTCAGAAAAGCGGTATGTTGTTATTCCTCCAATGTTGGTTGATTACGCGAGCTCTCATTAGTTTCCACTTCTCTAGTACCTACCTCGGGGATGTGCCGCCTGTGTGTGCGCTGCCAAAACATCAGGTATACAGAAATCATCAATTTATTAAGAAAAATCGTAGTCAAAATCTAATGAGTAGTAAGTTCCAAATGAGAACTACAATTATAATTTTATCATCGTCGAAAATAGATTTGGTGGATGTATGTATCCGAACAAAATTTTATTGACATTTGTGTGACAGTAGTTAGTTTAGTGAGGTCCTCGGTCACATTTCTGTTCAAAATTATATCGACATTGTTATCAGAGAAATAAATATGGTGTAGTTTTAAAATTGGCACAATACCCGTAGTAAGTATTCGTAATGTTTACTACTATACTGATGACTCAGTCGTGAAAGGTCACTTGATCATCGAATGAAAGGATATTTTAGAGAAATTTATGACAGTTAGGCTGCGTTTCCACCAGAGTTGTGCGAGGATGCGCTGCGAGAGATGTTTGTTAAGAACTAATGGAATCACTTCATTTACCTAGCCTCGGTCAGCGCACCTCTACAAAACAAGGCAAAGATGTGTGCGAGGAATGTGTTGGAAGTGGGAAGTGTGGTTTTTTATTTTATTTTAGTATACTACAAAAATAATAAAGGAAGAAGTAGTATTATCATTCTCTTGCCCTTACTCCAAATGAATTGGGATAAGGGCAACAGAATGATGATACTACTTCTTCCTTTATTTTTTATTTATAGTTACGATCTCATTTTATTCATTTTAGTACACAACTTCCCATCTTTTTAGCTCAGCGTGTTGTGCTGGTGCTGCCACAACAATATCCAAATGTTTAGTTGACGCTTCCCGTGACTCAAAGGCTGGCTTTTAGCTTGGCCAGAGGCTAAACTATTTACACAACTAGGTCATTTTCATTCGCATGCCCATATCATCATATAAGGTACATACATAAATACTCAAGCAAGTAATTTTTTTATCAATTAATTTTGTGTGTTTGCGAGTGAGACACGAGTGACGACACGACATAAGTCATGCTTGGCGAGTCAAATGAAAAATGAAGTATCGATATCGATAAAATTTGAATTAAGGTTAAGCGCCCACCACTTCTTATGTTAAACGGTTTTATTGGAAACTATTTTTGTACTGCGCTCTAGCGTAACGAATATTATTTAGCTAATGAAAAACAAACAATACTGACCGTTACCGCCCCGCGTGGTGTTATTCATGTAAAACTATTAATCGGCGTTATTATTTTTGTGTAAAATCGTTAGTATCGTGATCACCGACACAATGGATTTGGATAGATCGGGACTGAGTGCGGACGGTAAATCGGTTTATTTATAATTAAAACACCGCGTTGGTTCGACTTTACAGGAATATTTCCTAATTATAGTCCTTTTCCAGAGTATTACGTGACGGCGCTGCAAATATTTGATTATTGTGGCGCTGAGAGAACGGGCACACTGCGTGTTGACGCTTTGATGGACAAATTCGCACCTTTCGTGAAAACTAACAAGTGAGTATTATTGTTAACGCTCGAAGTGTGTACTGATGTTGTTTACGAGATGAAAGGTCAACTGTTTATGTATGAAAATAGCCCAGTTCTGGATTTAGAACTTCCTGCAGTACCCCACATGTTTGATCGTAAAGGTTGTAATCTGACTATCGCAACGAGATACTGTTTTTGTACTGTTTTGGTTCCTTGAAGCTAGTGAATTATGAAACAAGTGTTCATATTTTCTATTCATTTAAATGCTTACTAAGTCCCGGTTTATCATTCAATCTTATTTTCCTTGTACAGTTGCCTTGCAGACTCGAATATTATTAAACAAAGAGGTCTTTGTTATGGTTTATTAACTGCCGTTGCTTGAAATTTCATTTTAGATCTCATAATACCCTCTATTATAATAATAAAATTTAAAATAGTAAAGTTCATTAGATTTATTTATTTTATCATATCTTGTGTTGTTTCCCTACAGGGCTGAATACAGCTTCTTGAAGTCTCTACTAGATCCAGAGGAAGACAATCCAGAAGTTAATGTGTCAATATTAGCCAAAACCCTAAACAAATATAGTGAGAGCCAAAAGTCCAAAGTCGACCTGGATGAGAGGTAAGCACCAGCACAACAGTACCCATGTTGTAATACCAAACATCTAATAAAAGAATCCATGGAGTTTCTTGTTGTTTCTCCTCTATACAAGGTGTAACAATAAACGCAAGACCTCCCGTGTGGTCTCTCGGACCATGAAGCTGAACTACTTTTGTTCTATGAGTTCTAGAAATTCGCAAAAATATGGATTTTCTATAGGAATTGATGCGATCCGCTGATCAACATATTTATGGTAAAACTAAAAAAAAGTTATGAATTTCAAAAAGTCACAGAACAATAGCTGTTTAGATTCATGGTCTGAGACACCACACGAGAGGTCTTGCGTTTATTATGTTACACTCTGTATATTATAGAGATCTATGTCTTAGAAGGGGCAACTAGCTTTAACTTTCTGACTAACTGACAGACTAACAACTCAAGTAAAGTCCCTGTAAGTGGCTTAATTGAAATTGATGCTTTGAGAGTATGCATCATCATCATCTGCCTAGCCTTTTTAAATCAAGCCTACAAAACTGCAATGCCTACACAGTCAAAATGTATGGAACAGCAGTTTTTTTTTTAAATTACCTGTTCAGAATTATGTACTGAACATGTGGTAAGCATTTGTGCATTGGTGTCCTTTTGCACCATTCCCTGTCCACAGATATGCAGCCCTCATACTTACATCTGAATATTAACTATAAGCAACAAAAGCAAACAGGCTTTTAAAATGTTAATACTAAATTATACATACTAGGTGAATAAGCCAAGTCAGAGGCCTATGGGCGCCATAAAAACTCTGACACCAGGTTAGGCACTAACCACATGATAAAGAAAGAATGTCGAATCATGTGTAATCACTTATAGCGTAAGTTAGGAGCACCATAACATTGTTGAAGTGCATTAACAACTGATAACTGCAACTGTTATGAAACTGGCACATTGTATTATTAATTATGATTGAAAGAATATTATTATTGTATAATGTCCTTTAAAGTATTTGATAACACGACATGCCAGCATGTGCAACGTCTGTGTCATGTTTGTTCAACATTAACTAGGTTAAATCAACAAACATAGTTTAGATTTTTTGCAATTTGGACTAGGCAAACATGTCTTAGATGTTTCACAAAATATTTTGATGTTTTGCATCAGTAACCTTAATATTTTGTTGACACTTCTTGCAACTTACTTTTTATATAAAACTAGCTTATGCCCACGGTTTCGCCCGCGTGGAATTGGATAATTGCCCCCACGGGATCATACTACCGGGATAAAAAAGTATCCTATGTGTTAATTCAGGTTATAAACTATGTGTGTGCAAAATTTCATCCAAATCCGGTCAGTACTTTTTGCGTGAAAGAGTAACAAACATTCATCCATCCTCACAAACTTTCGCGTTTATAATATTTGTAGCATAGTATTATTACCAGCCCGTACTGTCCCACTGCTGGGCAAAAGCATCCCTCCATTCCTTCGATTGCTCACTTCCAGATTCTGTGCCTGTGTCTTACTAATTATCAAAGAAGTCATCCCGCCATTTTCTTCTTAGTTGACCAGTCTTGTGTTTTACGATCTGAATGCTGAATTTGAAAATTAACTTAGGTGTAACATTTTTAATCCTTTGGCTGTATTTGCAATAATACAGCCAAAGGATTAAAAATGTTACACCTTAATTAATTTTCAAATTCAGCCTCATTTTGAATTAAAATGACTGAAAGGCAGTAGCGAAGGGTCAGTTTTTGTAAGAGGTAAGCCGGAGTACATATCTTTACTGTATAGAATATTATTGGCTATAGAATACTGACTGTGTCACTTTTCAAAGGGAAGCCGGTTCCTCGAAATTTCAGTCTTTATTTCTACTGCCTGTAACTGTACCCACGGTCACCTATCAAGATATACAAAACCAGTTTATGCAGATCTCTCATTCTATAGGAAATCGATACAAAGCAAGGCTATGTTTTACTGGAAATGAATAGCTTGATGTGTCGCCGTGTGTTCTAAATAATAGGTACATTTTTGTCACAGTTTTACAATACTTTAACTGTCTGTAACAGTAAATTGAATTTTAGATTACACATTTAATTTTTTTGTGAGTGTATGACCAGACGAATAAATGTGGACGAGGCAAAAAGAGTATTTAAGGATTGTAGCAGGTGGTGTTCTAGCTACCCCATGGGAAAAAGGTGTCAGATTGTATGTATGTATTTAATTTTTTGTTGCAGTTTTAATCTGAAGAGTGGAGCACCACAAGACTCGGACTCTGGTATCTCTAATGATGGTAAGAATATTTGTAATCTCCTTTATAGATATTTATTAAGCATTAAACTAACTAAATACATAATTAATTAAAAAACTATTAAATAACCTAAAATAAGAAAAATAACAACAAACTATAAAAGGGCATCAAAAAACTCCTCCTCAACGCTGTCTACTGGTAATGTGCCCAAGAGATTGGCGGCGTTGCCACGTTGTATGGCAACACTTAGCCTCTGGCCAAAGTAAAAGCCAGCCCTTGGGTCACGGGAAGCGTCAACTAGACGTTTCGAAATTTCCTTAAACAGGCTATGAGCACTCGGACCCCACGACCCCAGAGTTTCAACCCCAAACGGCTCGAAAATATAGTTACCACAAAGGTTTCTATATTTACGCCGCTTGAGGTTCTCTGCAGCCGCAGCGGCAGCGCCAGCACAGCACGACGAGCTTGGAAGATGTGATGGCGCAAGAGTATCTCCTTGATTTATTTAAATACAAAGCAATTATATTTTTAAAAATTCCTTACTAAAAAAAAAAAACGTTTAAAAATATAAAAAATTGTAGCCCACTGGTATCGGGAACAGGGTCGAAGATACGGTCAGGGCTCCAAAGAGAGGAACCTCCTAACAATACGAGCCGTGTCCAAGAGTACCTCTTTCTGAATCAAGTCCTTGATCCAGCTGCCTAACAAGAGAAGGATATGATTATTACAAGTTGTACCATTTACATACCATGTCTTAGTTGATAAATAGATAGTGTACTAAAGTAATGAGTTAAAGCCTCAACAATCATGGTCTTGGTCATCATCATCAGCAGCGGAGTCGATACAGCTTAGCATTTTTCCAACCCGGTTGGGGTCAGCTTCCAGTCTAATTGGATGCAGCTGAATACGAGTATTTTGCAGTGGCGAAGGTTCCATACAACTCGATTCCTACCGGATTCCCTTTGAAAAATGGTACAGCCAGTATTCTATAGACAAATAATACAATCACATTAAAGATATGTACTCCGGCTTGCCTCTTACAAAAATTAACCCTTCGCTACTGGTATTTTGTATAAGTAGCGACTATCTGACCTCCCTGGGTTATAATATAACTATGGTATAATTTGAAAATATCCTATTGCCCAAAGTACATCTGCTAAATGCTGAGTTGAATACATAATCACTAGAAGCTGTTTGGAATATAAAATGAGAAATAACATAGTAAGTTAAAAAAAAAACTGTCTAATAAATATTCTTGGCATAATCCATTGAATAGCTTCGTGAACAGTAGCCACTTGATCAGGTGTTTTTTTGGTAGATGCATACTATCACGTATGGTACTACATTATCAGTTCAATTACAACTACACAAGTAGTGGAATTAGCTCACTATGTAAGGGTTTTCGTCGCTATCGTACGTATATTGAGTGTATAACAACATCGACTGTTCAAAAACAAACGCGAATCAGGAATAGTCTAACCATTTAAAGCGACATCGATTATCGTCAAATAACGATTAATAATCTATTTAACACACTACACAAGTTCGGTAAGTAGGATTAAGTTGATAGTATCAATTCTATTATATATTATATAATTACTTATTTCTAACACTTGTGTGGTACTTATTGCGTTACGTAACTACTTTTCTGACAATGAAACTTAATGACGAAACCTGTATTTAACGATATTTTTGTAATTAGTAAGCAAGTGGTTTCATTAATGATTTTTTATTTTCTGTATGAGAGGCATTTGACTCATATCGCAGGAGTCATAAAGTCATTCTTATAATAGCATAATGGAGGAAATTACTAGTGTTAGGCTGCGTTTGCACTAGAGATGTGCAAGGATGCGTAGCGAGTGATATGTTTTTTTAATTTTTTTTTTATTTATTCGGGCAAATAAACAGTTATACATTAAAATCTTACACTAAGTTATAAGTATACAAGGTTTATAAATGTATAACCTACGGCATTTTCCATAACATATTAAAAGTTATATCTAACAGTGCGCTATTCTAAGATTTTAAAGCAAACAGACAGTTAAAAGTTAACTTAAACATAGACAGTCATGCAAACAACAGAGAGAGAGAGAAGGAGCAATTATTAAACTAATTAAACTAACTATTATATTCTAAAATTATTTTGTGTTTGTTAAGAACCAATAGAATCACTTCATCAACCTAGACTCGCTCAGTGCAGCTCTAGTGGAACCGCTCAGCGGAGCGAAGTTTCTTTACATTTAAAACAAGGGAAGGATGTGTTGCGAGGAATGTGTGTTAGGGACGCCGCGAGCGAAAAAATAGCAGTCACTAGACGGTGTGGTTACCGCTCGCATCTGAAACGAGCCCGCTACACACCCTGGCACTGCTCATCTGAGCACCATTTCACAGCGTCGCTACGCATCTTCGCACGGCTCACCGGCCTAGCACATGTTTGGCGTTTCCAAACGCTCACACCGTTCCACAGCCTCGCTTCGTATCCTCGCACCGCCCAGCTACCTACATGGTGGAAACGCAGACTTACTTCTTTGAACTAGTTAGTCTTTCTCATACCATCTTTGGAGTGCTTTAATAGAGTCTCCAACTGACGATGTACGTTTCCTTAGATGATCTTCAGTAGATCTTGGATCAGTTTTAGTCCAGTTAAACGTCGATACTGACTTTACTTATTTTTGACCATGATATGAACTGTGAACTAAGGACGAATTTTACCCATGAAACAAACCTGAAATCCGCTCCTAGTAGTTTAAATTAGACAGGGGCCTAGAATTGCTTATTGACGCTTTTTGTGAAATCTAAAGGGTGTAAATAGACCCTTAACTTACCCAAAAGCACTTGTTCTCCCCGACTTTGCGATCATTTTTTTGTTCTAGACCATACCTGGGAACCGTCTAGTAAGATTTTTACTTTACACACCTCCACGACCCCCGTAATATTCAATCCATCCATCAGCACAATGCTTTGAGTGCTTTCCTTCGAGTCCTACCGTAAAACGTGATTTTCCACTCCAAAAAAAAAAAGTCGATTCCCAGCAATAATTTTTGCGTAAAGTTACTTAGTTTGATGTACAGAATGCTTGGTTGACGGCTATGTGAAGGGTCTGTATACTGCTACTGTTCAGGGTCCCAGCTGTTAGAAGACTTGCAGTGCGAGCTCCGTGAGAAGGCGCATCTGGCGCACCAGCTGCGCTCGCAGCTCGACTTCACTGACCGACAGCACGAGGAGGCACTGGCGGTGGTCACTGCCGAGCGGGACACGCTTAGAGCTCATCTTAACATGTAAGTGCGTCTTTAATAGTCTTTTTGTTGAGGTTGACTAAGATATATAATAAAGAGGTATATGTTCAAGAAGGCTTGATGCGGTTCGTTTTTCTAGGCAATTCCTCAAGTCTTGTCCAAATAAGCTCTGTTTACTTTTGGCTCCACTAACATACGTACTGCTCGCGTCACCTCTTCCAGCCATGCAGGCCCTTAGAGCCGTGGCATTGGAGCCAACTAATAGTAAAAGCTGGGATTTCCCGGGTTTTACTATAGAACCGAAGCCGGGTTCTGCATGCCCTTTACACCATTCACTTTATTCACAGAAATGTCTGTTTGTACAGGTTACGCGACGAAAACATGACTTTGACACACGTTCGTCGCGACTACGAAGAAGCGTGCGAGCGGCTGTGTGGCAGCGACCGAGCGCTGGACGACACGCGGCGCGAGCTCGACGCTCTCAAGCGACGCTCCAAAGTGATGGTGGAACAGGTGTCTACACTGGAGAACGAGGTGAGAACAGAGGAGTAGCAGGTGGCCTACCACGTCTTAAAGCACGAGTAATTCCGATGTGGGAAAGAGATGGCGCTAGACAACCTGTACAGCTCTGTCTCTTTCTCCTGCTTTAAGATGTCATAATAGTCCCCCAGGTCTCTTAGATGTTCGTTCAGCAGATCGAAACAAGATTTTTCGACAGAGAAATTCTAAGCTTAAAAAGGTCACCTAAAAACTTTTCGTCCTAATTTTTCTTAGCTTCATAATATAAAACAAAACGTTTCTTTAGCTAGAACAGTAGCGTGCAACTTAAACCTACCATCGCCGCAATAACTACTACTTCAGAAAGAAACCCACATTCTTCATCCATCAACAAATGGACCAAGAGATAATGAGTTTTATTTTGTTATCATTTGCCTAGCCTCTCCCGAAATGTGTTGGATTTGGCTTCCATTCTAACCGGATGCAACTGAATATCAGTTCATTACTTGGAGCGACTGCCTATCTGACCTCCACGACCATAACTCGATATAACAAGACCGAATAACACTTCTGGACCTTACTACAATCACTCACTCGTACTTTTTTAATGTCACTATACAGGGTGTAAACAGACCCTTCACATAGCCGTCAACCAAGCATTCTGTACATCAAACTAAGTAACTTTACGCAAAAATTATTGCTGGGAAACGACATTTTTTTTTGAGGTGAAAAATCACGTTTTAGGGTAGGACTCGATGGAAAGCACTCAAAGCATTGTGCTGATGGATGGATTGAATAGTACGGGGGACGTGGAGGTGTGTAAAGTAAAAATCTTACAGTAAAAACATGTATTTAAAAAAAACTTGTGAAAAAGTTGGAACTTTGACGCCCAATATCTCCGTAACTATAAGGTTCCCAGGTATGGTCTAGAACAAAAAAATGATCGCAATGACGGGGAGAACAAGTGCCTTTAGTATACGTTAAGGGTCTATTTACACCCTTTATTATCTTTTCAACACCGTTTTTTTTTTTTTTTTCGCTGGATGCGAGACGCACGGAACTGGTCAATGTGGCGACACTTGGGGGAGGCCTATGTCCAGCAGTGGACGTCTTTCGGCTGAAATGATGATGATGATGATTATCTTTTCAGAAACTAACCCTCCAAGAGCTGCTAACCAAATCAAAAGCTGAGTGCCACCGCATCAACGAGATGTACGCAGCAAGACAGTCGGCACTACTGGAACAGAACGAGGCTCTTCGCACTGAGCACGCTGACCTGTCCTCCAGGCTACAGGACCAGGAAGAGTTTGTGCAGCAGATGATTAAGGAGAAGGTATGAAGACGTTCTTAGCATTATCAGCCTATATCAATCCCACAGCTGGGACACAGGCCTCCTCTGTATGAGAGGGAATGGCCAGAATCGGTTGATTTAGTAAAAGTTTTTACAATGTCCCTTCCATTGTGTATAGTTGCACATAGTCAAGACCTGTGTGTCCTGTTAAAAGCAACTACGAATTATGCAGAGAGGATGAATATGGTTGATCGACATATGGTGCCAATAACGGACATTGACCTTTCCCTAATATCGATCGAAGAAAAACTAAGTCAGGCTTTTTATAGACCGATCGCTTTAATGAGTCCTCGGAAAGGTATCAATTTAAATGGAATATTCTGAAGGTTAATCACATATTGGTTCAATTAGTATCGTAATAACTACGTGGATTATGGTTATTTTAAAGCAAATAACGTGTGGGATATTGTTAGGACTTTGTGGACGCCTAATGTACCCTTGATGGGGCAAGGCGGAGGATTCATTAAACCGGTCAGTCTATAGTCGGCAATATTCTTGCCGAAAACGATAGGTATCGAATTAGGACTCTGTAAATAAGTGTATGTGGGTCAATGATCTCTGTTACAACCAACATGCGGACTAATAACGTAATGAAGTAGCTTTTTTTTTCTAATGTGTGCATTGTTATGATTAGTTACCGAAATCTAGGTATGAACCTAGGTTTAGCTCACATCATCATCATTTCAGTTGAAAGACGTCCACTGCTAGACATAGGCCTCCCCCAAGTGTCGCCATTGGCCAGTCCCGTGCGTCTCGCATCCAGTGGATCCCCGCAACCTTCATTGGTCCACCTAGTGGGAGGCCTTCCAACGGAACGTCTTACGGTTCGCGGTCGCCACTCCAGAAATTTTCGGCCCCATCGGCCATCCGTTCTGCGAGATTAGCTCAGAGACTAAATTAATTCTCCTCATTTCATTACTGTTATACAGGTCCTCCTAGAAATGGAACTAAAAGACGTACTTAACAAGTCGAACCAGACCCAGCTTCGCATGGACCGCAGCATCGACATCAGCTACACAGAGGAACAGATGCTCACCGCTCTCGACAGCCTCAACGCAGACACCAGGTTCTCATCAGGTTAGTAACTAGACTTAATACTGCTGAGATCTTTTCTTTAAGTCTATCCGCTCTTGGAGAGCTGTGCTTTGAAGCTGCGAAAGGTACCAAGGGGTTGTGTCTACAACGGCAAGAAATAATTTCATATCATATTGGTGCATCAAATAGAATTATTACTTTCAATATTTCTGTTACATAATAGACTAAATTATCTTCCATTTACAGCCGACCCTAAAACCATAGTCGAACGTTTTAAAAACTGCATAAATAATTTATAAGTGTTCAATTTACTTCGCATTTTTCGCATAAGCAGTCCGACATGGATCTCTAAGAAGTGGATAGGGTTGCGTCAAAAACTTTTGATATCCAGTCATTTTATGTAGTTCTCTATTTCGCCATTATCTTTTGAGATCCATGTCGCACTCTGCGCCTAACATACTCATTGTACCTTTATTCCTGCATTTCCCTAGAAAACCGTATTCTAGACGAAGAATCTTTCATAAACGCTTTGAAGGACGTAGACCAGGGGAGAGGAACAAACATGTCATTATTTGACGAAATACGATACAGTTTCTGTAACGCGTCCCGACACAACAACACAGGTTCTATCACATATGACAAAAACCTTGATTACTCCTACACTACTGTAGGAACGCAAACGGACGAATCTAAACCTACTCATTGTATTGATAAAGCTGATTTTAAAACAACAAGTACCTCACACACTCAGACAGAAGAATTTGAACCAATAAACAATAACAACATCCATTCAAAATGTCTAGAATGTGACAAAATAAACAGATATACTGAGCAGTTAGAAAGGGACGTCAATATCTCACACCATAAACTGACAGAGATGCAAGTAGCAATAGAGAGTTACGAATGTAATTTGAACTTGCTTGAGAAGTTTGTCGCTGATGGGAATGAGAGGAATGGAGTACTACAAAACGTGATAAGGAGCTTGGAAGCAAAGATTTGCATTCTGGAAGTGGCTTGTGTTAAGCAAACAGAGAGACTTGACCGCTTGATGCCAGACTGTGCCGCTTGCACACAAACCCAGTGGGGTATGCTTTCACGATTTGAGTCGGTATTTTTTGTCACAGATTACATAATGTACAAGGTCTGTTTCGTCTGGCGCACGCACACATTCACAAACATTATTTCTATATGCTTATAAGGTTCAGTGATCGACACTTAGATTATCGGTTTGGCTGCATATCTGATGAAGTCTCTAAAACATAAATTCTCGTGATGTTTAAAACGTTATGCCTTGACTCTACCAACTTCAAACCAACTTTTAACTTCTAAATTCGTCTTCACAATGAATTTCTACCATAAATAGTTATCCATAGAGTTTAAAACAGTTCGATCCAAGAGCGCTTGAGAGGTAGAAAATGTGTTTACGCCAGGCAAAGTATTGAATAGTTGTAGTTGTGTATAGTATGTAATCTGTGGCATAATGCGTGTTTGTTAACTTGTAGCGACATCTGGTGGCGGTTTTCGTTTAGTTTACTTGTTTTATTTTAGTCATTGTATTTTGGAATCATCTTTGTGTTGTCTTTCAGTAAGGATTTGTTATGAGCATAATAAGTAGTTTAATTAGAATTTTAAGTATAGTTTTGTCACAGAAAAAATGTAGTTAGTTATAAAATATCATAGAATAAGGTACATTATTGTGTAATCTAGTTAGAACACTAATATTGTTGTTACAGGTTATTTAGATACATCATTAACTTAGATAATTATATTAGATAATTAGTTAGTAGTAGTATAGTTTTTACTTTTTAAAGTAACATAAGTATAAAATGTGCGATTTATTTCAGACACGGCGAATGTCTCGACGCAGGTGGACGTGCCGTGCGTCGACTGCGAGAAGAGAAACGCCGTCGTGCCGCACCGTAGCATTAGGAAATTCTTCTGGTATGTACAAACTATTCACTTCTTCTTGACAACTTCATAAAACTTAGCTGATTTTCGCCTAAAGTATGGTGGTGGAGTGGAATATAAGGAGGCTTTGGGACATCATACTCATCTGATTCCACCACCATGCTGCGATTGAGGATAATGTACACCAACTATTCATTACTTCATTCGTTTTTGACGTACTATTCAAATCAGCCCATGATCACACTATGGCTTACGTCCCAATATTTCAACCTGTCAAGGCTGATGTGATTTCATTGAAATCCGTGTCTAACCCTACCACCCCTACGATAACGGTAAATCTGCTTTAGCCGGAAAGTATTACCGCTTTGTAACTACAAAATTTGTATCGTATTAACAATTTCTATGACCCTTAATCCAGTATCTCCTACCCACTCCCCCCTCCCACAAAACCTGACAGCACCCTATAATTCCACAGTGTATAATTGCAGGGAGCCTCTCAAGTGCCTGTTCCAAGTGTTCGCCGTGGTATGCTTCCTGTGCGCGGTGTCCGTCCTGTACAGCGTGTCGGGCGCGTCGCGGCGCGTGCCCGCGTGCCGCGAGCCGCTGCCGTGGCGCTGGATGGACGCGCAGGACATCATGGACCTACTGCTCAGGATCGACTATGTTGCTGATGTGCCCATGTGAGGAGTGTTGTGAAGTGTGGTAGCTATGTCGAATTTTCATAATGTTGGTGGACACAATTGAAATACAAAATTATTAAGACATCGACGTGCGCAAAATATTACCTTAAATTTAGGATTCTAGACCCAAAAGCGTTAAAACTTTACATTGGTAATGAAAAACAGCTGTTCTATACTTTTGACAGTGCAAGTATTGCACTTTTGTATGAAACAGTAGATTTTTTCAAGAGTTTTATAATTATTTACTGAATACATGGTGACATAGTTGGGAGTTAATGACCTTTCCACCTTGTGAACAGTACCCGCTTAGTAATTATAACAAAGTCGAGTTTTTTTAAAAAGATCGACATTGTAGAGCATTATCTCACGTGACAGTATCTTTCTAGAATTCGACGTCATATTAACGCCCGGGTACTGTTGTTGCGATTGACACGATTGTCAATTTAATTTAAACCTTGTATCAATGTTAATAAAAGTTATATTACGCGTGCTTTTGAACGACTAAAGCATTGATTATCGTCACAAAATTGAACAGTAACAGAACTTTACTGCTAGTTTTTCTTAAGATGTTCACAAAATTATTCGTTGACTATAATATTATGGATATATCTGCAGAGCTTTTATCTGTACTTAGCTAGCAAAAGTGTACCGAACGTGAACTGACAGATTGCATATTAAACTAATCTACACTCAAATCTACTTTAAATTAAGACTTGTGTTTGAAACAGGCCCAAAATCAATAACAGTCAGTGTAAGTTGTGATCTACAGATATTTACCATTTTTAACGTGAATTGCTGGTTGAAAGCGTTTAAGTTGTTCATTGTATTGTAGCATGTTGTTGTGCCTAAAAAAACATAATTTTAAAGTTTTTTTTTAATTTTATGGCCTGTTACACAACAGCTGGATAAGTTCCCAGTAATGTATCTGACAGATATTTGAAATAAATCGGTAAATTTTTGAATTTATCTAGCAGATAGTGTTCTACTGCCTATCGGGACACCGAAACAGGCCCGAATTTTTTAATGGTAGGTATACATTATTAATGTTTTTTTTAAATATTCGACTTAACTTGATAAAAGGCTGATACGGAGTTTCATAATTGTAATTATTAAGGTGCGTCCAGACCTGGCGAATGCGCCACTCGCGAGCCGCTTGCGAAATGCACGCGTATTGCTCGCGTGCGGTTACAGCCTATATTTAATGCTGTTGATAGTCAGCTTAAAAACTGAATCAATGTCGAGTGAATTGTTTAATAATAAACTTATTTAGGGCGAGTTCCATCATTGAAAACAACTGTTGCTCAACAGTTGACAGCATCATAAATTACTATGGCATTTTGACATTGACAGTGACACCTGAATGCCGTTCAGATGTGCTGATCGCGTTCAATTTCATTGGTGAAATCCGCTCTGAAAAATGTAATTGTCATATTAAGCACGCAATACACAAATGTAACTTGCATACTCTTATGGAAGTTACAGTCACCTGTATTTGCAATTTTAATAATTATTTATCTTTCGTTTTTACTTACTTTCTTGCTAACGACTTGTTCGTCAAATAATTAACTTTAATCTGCATTTATTTAGATATACAATCGTTAATTAATTTACTTCGTTTTCATAACTTGCATGAGTTTTATGGAACTAACTTGTATCTATAATTTGTACCTTATTTCACGACCGTTAAGGTGCATGATTAATTGCCCTTAACCGCGGAGATATCGAGTGATAAATATTACTCCTGAATTAAATTTAGAAGCGTATTTTAGTGAAAATACGAGTTTTCTACGAATATTAAACAATTATTGAATTTTATATTGATGGTGACTAAGGTATAATGCCTGGGTAACAGTATCTCAAACAAATAAAAAATGATAAAGAATTTTTATTATTCAAGTATGGTATGAGGCTATAATGTAAACGTGCATGGCAGAGTCCGAGCCAAGTTCTCACCTACTTATCACTACTAGTTTTAATTTATTCTTAACAGATTCCTATTGAAATTATAATTTGTAAAGCTAAGCATGAAACAAACCAATTCTGTGATAGAGCAGTGCCAGTGAATTAGATATTAGAATATTTAGCATTTATAACAACCTAAGACTATTTGGTATTCTCTAATTTTGATATAAGTTTTAAAGTAATATGACATTTTGAAATTAACAAAAAAATATTTACCAAAAATTTTATTTTATTTTGTCTTTGCATTTTTTTGTGGAGCGTAGGGTAATTTTATGATTACATAGATCTTAGTTTTGTGGACCTTTTATTAATAAAAATCATTCATCATCACAATAAATTTTGAAAATAATATGTTCACTGCCTTCTTCATGATTGATATAACCAGTGATCGGATAATCGGATGCATATTTACCTAAAGTTCATTTTTGGTTAGGAAATTATGGAAGCGGCTTCTTAAAACATATTTTTATAAATATAAATCTCGGGATTCCAGAAAATTCGGGAATTCGAAACTAGTCTGTAACATGGTGAGGAAACGTCGTCTTTAGCATGTGATATTTATTTTTAAAAAAACAGGGGGATTACATAATTATTAATGTGTATTTACTAGAAGTTAATTTTAAAATGAACAATAGGAACTTCCTTCGGGTACCTGCACACAAGCAGGAATATAATTTGATTTTATTACCCGATTTGATTCTATAATAAAAACAGTAAATTTGTTGGATTTTTTCGATACAAAAGTGCATTCCATAATATTAGCCAACACCTTTAAACTAAGTAAATATTCCTACACCCGATTTGATTCTATAGTAAGAAAAACTAAATTAATTGTCGATTCCGAATTCCCGGTATTTTTTGATACAAAAGTGCATTCCATAATAGCCAACACCTACACTTTAGGTAAATATGCATCCGATTATCCGATCACTGGTTATAACACAAAAATTCAGGTCGCGAAGACTACTAATCTATTTTTATTAATAAAAGGTCGTAATATTATCAAAAATGTACCGATTAAAGTATTTTGAGAATATAAAAATGTTCTCCTAATTATCGTTAATTTAACTAATTTCGCATTTACGATGCATTTATTTTTAGTAGATCTGTATTTACTGAAACTTTTCCGACTTTCCGAGTCTTACGGAATAGTCGGAAGTCAGTGCATTTATGTCTAGTTAAGTTTGTGGAGTTTGCGGAAGTGCGTCCATCGTACAACGTGTTTAGAGTGTATTATTGATTTTATTCATGGGGTATCATTAGTTGTGATTATATTAAATGACACTTATCATCAGTGGTCGCAGTAGGTAGATTGGTTTAAGGTCAATGGTCCGATTCGTATATGTTAATATGGACATGCCTTCGCGATTCCGGGATTTAAAATCTAAAGATTTGCGTCCAGGATTTTAAAATGATTTAGACTATAAAATAAATACTCTGGTCATCAGGCAGAGATAGGTTGTTAAACTGGTCAGGTACTTAAGTATAAGAAATATGCTGTTGTTTCCCCCGTATTGTTATGATTACTATCCAATAAAAGTTTTTTTATTTGTGTTTCTATCACCAGCACAGCACGGGATTTTTCAATAAAGATTCATGAGAAAGTCACATCCATGTTATGATAGCTTGGTGGGACTACCAAAAATCAATCTGCCTACTCCGACCACTGCTTATTATTGCAATTAGTTTTAGTTTCTAATGTTGCCAGTTTTCTTGCTGTCGTCTGAGCTAGTAATATTGTCTGTGGTTGTGAATAAATAGTACCTTTTTTGCTTCCTAGCTGTTTACCTAACCACGTGAAATAGGTTTAATTTGGTGTGATCACAACTGTTTTTTTATTATTATTTTTGTTTAATTGTATCAATTTTAGTCACTTATCGTTCTGTATAGCAATAAACAAGATCTTCCAATGTAACGTTTTATTTCTGAAAGCCTTTTCATCCTTTATAAATAATATATTGCCGCTAAAATAAAGATTTCTTTATTTTTTGTGACATAAATGAGACCTGTAACGACAAATGGTTTGAACATAATGTCAAAATATTGTAAAAATCATCAAAATCAAAGCATTTATTTCAAATAGGCCAATTACAGGCACTTTTGAATTGTCGAAACAAAGACAACAATAGCTACAGTCCCAGTCACAAGGCATAAAAACTGTGAAAGTACTGCAGTTGCCCATTCCCTAACGTAGATCTCTATGGAGAAGAACGGGCAAGAAACTCCATGGACACTCTTTTAAATCAGTATACTTTTACAAACTCTTGGTTACATTATTCATGTTGAGATGGTACATTATGTGAGAACGATGTAGCAAGATGTGTACGTTAAAAGTGTCCATAGTAAACGTGTACGTTACCCCAGCAGGAAAGTGTCTCCTAGAGTGATATGAGTGGAACGTATAATTAGTGTATAATCTGCTGTGAATGTGCACCACATAAAAAATTGGTGCGCTTTGTCGTTTTGGAAAAAAACGGGAAAAACGATTCCTGCTAGGGTAACGTTCTTCCAGCAAGAAAATTCTAAACGAATGATCAGAGAGAGAAATATTTTGCATGGCCAGAGAGCTTATATTTGTGTAAAAAAGTGCACCGAAAATGGAGGTTGTGCGTCTTCAGGTTTTCGAGATATTGCATTTCCTGCTGGGGTAACGTTTTGCAGAATCGTGTACCTCTAAAACCATTGCATGTGGGCGTGTAGAATAAACATACACGTGTAGCTCTTAATTTGTGTAAATTTGTGACAGAATAAGTTTTAAGAAAATATTTATAATTTTCAAGTAATCGCGGTTTTTTGAAAACTCGAATAATAATCGCAGCGCCTAAATGAGAAAACGTAGAAGCTCGCTGAAAACTGTATTCGGACCTTCTTGACGCTTATAATAACCATAAAAAGTTTCAAAAGTGTAGATGCATGTGTTATTGAATAATATTGCTAAAAGTCAAAACGACGGTGTCATAAGTTTGACGGCAAATACAAGAAACCGGCTCAACCCAAGACGTGTAGGTGCAAAACCAAAAATTAGTGTATTTAGTTAAAAATATATAGTGAAAATATTCAGCTTGGAATGTTTCGCATTAAGTAAATATAAACAAAACACAAAATATGTAAACAACAGCTGGTTATCCGACCAAATTCGAAAGACTACAAAAAAGCGACGGATTCATACATATCTATGACCTTCTTTACTTACTCACGAGTCGGTTGAAACGTGTTTTGCCTGAGTACACTGAAGTAGAAAAGAAGTAATAAAATAAAGTTGTTATTGGATTATATTCATCTAACTGTTTCTGTGACTATTATTATATGTTTAAATAAAACGTAAAACAAATTGTACAATTGCAAGTATTTGCCGTTGAACTTGGATATAATAAATACTTAAGGTATCAACCACCTTCAAGAAGCTTGCGAATCATGTTTGAGAAGAGAATTTACTCCAGAGTGTTATATTTGTCGCAGTGGAAATGTGTCATTCATTATACGATGTTAAAGACATTATCATTTTTGAACTTCGTGACGTGTCGCCTTGTTGGATGATCTGCTTTTTATCATTGAAATAAATAATAAGGACTACTCAATTTTGTCTTTAATAGAATATAAACCCGCTTGAAAACCCGAAAGCATTGGAAATTACAGGGCTCACTGCTACAGAAAAATAGTAATTATATATAATAGTAATTTATTTGAATGTTATGATGACCTATATGATAAAATCCAACGACGCGGGAAATATAATGCCACATGTAATAGTTCTACATGGTAGAATAGACAAAATTGTATAGGGTTAAGCAAAGAAATTTTGGTACAATTTTGAGAAATGTATTTAGTGTATACATTGTCAACCGCACAAAGATATGTGTTGCAACAACGTGTTTCCATTATCGTATTACGTATGTGGGATATTATAACCTACGATTTTAATATTAAAGCTAGTTAAGTCTTGTCACATAATTTTGATTTGGTGGCGTTTTATCAGTGATTTAAAATTTAATTTGAAAAACTGATCCGTGATTTTAAATAATAATGGCTACACAAGGTACAAATAATTTGATAGCACTATTTGTGTTCTAATATTTACAGGTAGGTAATTTGATCTGTGATTTGTTGCTATAATTACTTTAAGAATCAAAATTAAGGGAATAAAAATAATCTTTTTCATTTGATATGGTCTCAAGGTGCATTTAATATAATTTTTTATTATCCTCCAAAATTAGGTCATATAATTGCCAACAACCGTTTGAACGCGACTGTACGGAGAACAGCTTAGGTTTAATACGTCCGATAAAGAAGGTCATAGATATGTATGAATCCGTCGCTTTTTTGTAGTCTTTCGAATTTGGTCGGATAACCAGCTGTTGTTTACATATTTTGTGTTTTGTTTATATTTACTTAATGCGAAACATTCCAAGCTGAATATTTTCACTATATATTTTTGACTAAATACACTAATTTTTGGTTTACACCTACACATCTTGGGTTGAACCGGTTTCTTGTATTTTGCCGTCAAACTTATGACACCGTCGTTTTGACTTTTACCAATATTATTCAATAACGCATGCATCTACACTTTTGAAACTTTTTATGGTTATTATAAGCGTCAAGAAGGTCCGAATACAGTTTTCAGCGAGCTTCTACGTTTTCTCATTTAGGCACTGCGATTTTTTTTCGAGTTTTCAAAAAACCGCAATTATTTGAAAATTATAAATATTTTCTTAAAACTTATTCTGTCACAAATTTACACAAATTAAGAGCTACTCGTGTAAGTTTATTCTACACGCGCACATGCAATGGTTTTAGAGGTACACGATTCTGCAAAACGTTACCCTAGCAGGAAATGCAATATCTCGAAAACCTGAAGACGCACAACCTCCATTTTCGGTGCACTTTTCTACACAAATATAAGCTCTCTGGCCATGCACAATATTTCTCTCTCTGATCATTCGTTTAGAATTTTCTTGCTGGAAGAACGTTACCCTAGCAGGAATCGTTTTTCCCGTTTTTTTCCAAAACGACAAAGCGCACCAATTTTTTATGTGGTGCACATTCACAGCAGATTATACACTAATTATACGTTCCACTCATATCACTCTAGGAGACACTTTCCTGCTGGGGTAACGTACACATAGTAAACAATTCAAAAAAATAAAATAAAAATAATCAATTCAAATAAGCCGTGGCAACCAAGAGATGACCAGTCACAACTGACAGCGCCCGTTCACGAACATGACGCATGTATCAGCACCGTTCAACTCAACCATTTTGAAGGGAACTAAATGATCCGACACACGCGCCACCATCAGCGAGACATTTGAGTGAGCATGACACACTCCTAACCGCCAGGGCACATTCAAGTCAAGAAAAGACGTAGGTTTCCCGCGAATGACAGCTTTCTATTACATAGTACTCACACAATATGGGCTATGCGGCTATATAATACTAAAGAGATTGAATTTATACAAATAATAATATAACGCAGGGAGTAAAAAAATAGATGAAAAAGAGAAAATTGCAATGATGCCCTACATTGTAAAGTGGTAAGTAACCTTCATGATCGTGTAACGAAACTAACGCGATTCAGGGGATTGCTATAATGTAACCCTAAGAACCTTCTGACAATAACAAACACAACAAAAAAATAAATAGTGAAATCGGTCCAGCCGTTCACGCGTGATGGCGTGACCAAGGTAAAAAGGGATTCATTTTATATAATATAGATTTTGTGCTGAATGTCATACATGTATACTGAAAAAGTAAAAAATAAAAAAATCAGAAACATTATCGGTAGGTAAAGTCAGTCTGATTTTGTGAATATTAAAGTATTTTTAATGAATATTCGGCACTAACAAAGTATTCCTTGTCTAAGATATTACGATATTTGCTACATAGAATTTATTTTAAAAAACCTTCAAAATTATTTTTTACAGAATAGTCAGTCTTCAGATTTAGTGAAAGACAACAATATCTTCGTCAAAGTTTTGCCCGTTTTAGGCCCGGACTCCACCAAAGTGGAGAGGAGAGGAGATGCATAAAAGGTAAAGTATATCCACCGAAGCTGTGTGGAGATGTGCAAAGCGGCACGCTCACAGCACGTCGCACACAGCACACCGCTCACTACGCGCCGCTCACAACACACCGCTCACTACACGCCGCTCACAGCACACCGCTCACCGCACGCCGCTCACGTCTCTTCTCATCTCCGTTGGTCTAAACAATTACGAGAAATATCCTCTCCCCTCTGCTTCTACTAAAGCTAAGTGGAGCCGAGAAGTGTAGGTAAATAACTAAATTCTATTGGTGACTTCGGTGGAGTCCGGCCCTAAGTCGTTTTGGTTCAGGCCCCGTACGATGAGACGAATTTTTGAAAACTGAAAGTGTGTCCCCCTGTCTGAAACTTTTCAAATATAGTTTAGTTTTAGGCGGTGGCGCTTCTAGGACAATACGGCAAGCCTATAAAGAAAACAGGCTGTTCACAAATCCGAACATCAAGAAGAGTAGTACCTAGCTAGGTTTGTTCTACTTGGGTACCGCCACAAGTTTTAGGGTCCTCTCATCACGCCCTACCTACTCAGCTAGCAAGTTTTTATGCTGAATATACTTGCTGAAAATTTATTTCGTTTTGAAACTGCACCGGGATGACAGATGCACTTCTTTATATGCAAACCCTAGTTACTTATACACACCAAGAAGGTTCTGTGGGAACAAAAATCTTCTCGATCAAGCTTAGACCTACCACCCTACAAAATAAGAGCAAAACAACAACTAAATACATTAAAAATGACTCCCACAATCAATCGGAGCAGTATCCGCTTACAAAAGGAACCGGTAATCTTGCCTTTTGTGGTGTTAACAAAAGACTGGCTGTCAAGGTGCGATGCAACAAAAGATGTATTGGTGCTCAACTGAGAAATCGCGAAAACTTCCCACAAGAAGATTTTTTTGCAAAAGGGTCAGTTATGGCGAGACCATAATTCTGTCTACGACTTTTTGTGGAAGTAGCCGAGATGTTTATCTTGGTAATTAATTTGGAAACATCGGTGTGAACAGCTCTTGAGATTTTGAACGATTTATGTTTTTGTTTGTATTTTGACACGCGTTTTTAGAAGTGGGATTAGCAACAACAGTTTGATGAAAAAATATGGTTATTTATATTCTTTTAATAAGTTTACGTATTGTAGGTGGAGTTGCAAAGTGGTGTTATAAGTTACCGACTCATGAAGATACTAATTTAAGGATGCTGTGCTTAGGCCTTTAATAAGAGCGATGCCACATTGCTCCGTTGCGTCGTAACAGCGTTGACGCCTGCGTCATTTTACATATAAATTTTAAAACATGCCACACTTCACCGTTGGGTTGTCGAACAAAAATCTTGCGCTGCGACGTCACAACGCAACGCAACGGAGCAGTGTGGCTTCAGTCTTATGGGGGAAGCGCTGCGGTAACCCGCAAAATTCAAATTTCCTTAGGTTTTTGCAATTTGCAGGTCAGTGTCGACCTGTATGTTAAACAAAATATGATTCGCGACCGTAACACGTGTGTAGTTACAGAATTATAATTATTAAAATCATCAATACAACCCTATTTAATGACTATTTCATGAAAAAATCATTCAATGGGATTAAACGAACTTTTCGCGGGCTACCTTGGCGCTTTTACAATAAGGCATTTATTTAGGTGTCACCAGTGTTAGTGAAAACAGGCATGAAGCTTAGCACGTTTAGCTGTATAATGCATAGTATTATGTGCTTTGAAGTTATGAGAACATTTTTAAGACCTCGCAACCTTTTGTTATCACTTTCGATAACTGTATTTATACCAACCCCTATTCAAACCAATAATAAACACCTTTATTTAACTCTTTAAACACGTAATAGTTAACTATATCGCACATTTAAATAGCTAGGGGCTAGCAAAAGATAGTGGTCACTGCCACACGGGGCGAAAACAACCTTATTTACTCATGAAAAAGTCCATTTTTGACTTAGCGAGTTGGAATATGAGCCCCGTGGCACACCTGTCGCCATCCGTGGGAATATGTTTATAAGGAAGGACATTATGTGATGGAATTGAAACTACAATTTATGCATCGGTACTGTATGTATAAAAAATATAGGGCGATTGACCATTATAACAAAAAAAACTAAAAAAAATGTCTTGCAGGCTGCCTATTGTTCTCAAACGGGGTATGTAAATCTATAGTTTATTGCAAATTGTATGGAAAGCAGTGATGGTGTTAAAATCAGAACAAGTTGACGGTCTCCAAGATTTATCTCGTGAGTGACAGTGGTTCGATGACCGTCTCCTCTGCTAGCTCTTTGACTTTTCAGTCTTCTTTATAAGTAATGTAACTACCTAAGTACTAAACTAACTTATTTCTGGCTTAGTGTGTGCAGATAGGTGCTTTTTCTGCACGTAAATTACCGATGTATGATAAGATAACGTTCTAATAACTGTTATTTTTCCAAGATACTAGCAACAGCTAGTACCATAGACAACAGAGGCGGACAGTAGCCCGCGCCTTTTTTTTAAATTTTACTTCCCTATTTTAATCGGATTTTGTTAACCATTTCAAGGGTTTTATTTTTTTTTCCTTTTTCTATAATAAAAGATACTCCTTTTAACATGAGCGATCTGTCAGTAAACGTCCCGTCAAAATCGGTTTAGCCGTTTCGGAGACAAGCCGGAAGAGACAGTTGACAAACATTAAAAAAAGTTTTTTTTTTTAATTTTTGTCTTACTGACATTAAAAACAGACACTTTTATTTACTTGTATACCTCAGAAACGCGCAAATAAAAAGTATCCTAGTCGGAAAGTATCTATAGAACAAATAGCTCAATTTTTCAAGCATTATAAAAACTACCAAAGTTGCTCCAACAATTCTCACGCCGCCGCCGCAGTAAGGTGAACTCCAAACATTGACCCATCAATCTCGTTCGTAATAAAATAAACGTTTTTTTTGTGACCATATCCCGCGACCCGGAAACAGCCCAGGATACGAAGGTTTTTTCTCCAACTCCACTCAATAAAAACGAGTTGATAGTCAAAAGGATCAGTTTTTGTAAACACCTGTTTCCATGGGAACTTGTGGGACACAAAAACATTAATATACTGTACAGATTTTAGGCGGAAGCTTGTGGCAACTTTAATGAGAATCGGTGTTTTTTTCTTTGACAGTGAGAGTAAAGAAAGTAAGTTTAGTTTTTGGACAATAAACACATTTCTTTTGATTGTATGCAGATTTCATTTTCAGTATTTTTACAGATAGGCAGACCCAGTGCCCACCAAGAAAGAAATTCCTCTTTTTTTTAATAGCCTTGTATATCCCACTGCTGGGCAAAGGCCTCCCCCATATCCTTCCAGGTACTGTTCTCCTGCGCCATCTCGAACCAGCCTTCGTGATGCGCGTCTAAATCATCTCGCCACCGTTTTCTGGGCCTCGGCGGCGCTGTCCATCCATCTGATGGACAGCGCCAAATACAACAAACAAACAGCAAACAACAACAAACAAACAAAAACGACAAAACAAACAACGACGACGACAAAACAAACAACGACGACGACAAACAAACGACAAACGACAAATATGTTAGCGCTTCTTAATTTCTACCTTATGTGCATTCTCATCGCCTTATAGGTTAGCGAGTCTAATATTCATTTTATAGCTTGTCTCCAAAGTTTGCTCACCAATCACCAAACCCTCAAACATAATTTACAGCTCCATAAAATTTATTTTCGTCCCTTTAAACATTTTATACACAAAAATGTTGCTTCAAGCAAAATCATCCCCTCATTTATCTTGCAAACAGATAAATTATCGATTAAGAAGACAAGCTGACCAGCTGAGCCGTGAGAACGCGAAGTTCCTTTGGTAAAAAAATGGAGGGTGCTCCATCCCGAAGTCCCGAAGATTTGTGTATAACACAACACGCCCCTTGTTTGAAACCGATGTCCGGCCGGCGGAAGGAAGCGAGTCTGTTGTTGTGTTTTATTTTGTAAAAGGTGTATCACACAACTGTGGAGAGCAGAGATTCATTCATGGGTTTTGTCAAAACTGCAAATTTTAAATACGTTGTTCATGTTTGATTATTTACTTCTGCCGAAATTTACATAGGTCTATTGACCGAACGCGTTAACCTTCGAACCGCCAAAGTCACATAAACGTGACAAGCAAGCGCGTGCCCTGCCCTTTACGCCAAACGACCCAAATATGTGACAAAATGGTAAGTGAAATTGTAGCTTGGCGTGGAGGGAACGCGCTTGCCTTTATGCTCTGGCGGTCAAAAGGTTAATGAGTCCTCAGCCTTGCCCCATCAAAGGCTCATTAAGTGTCCACAAAGTCCTAACAATATCCCACATGTTATTTGCTTTAAAATAACCATAAACCACATAGGTATTACGATACTAATTAATCTAATACTTGATCAACCTTCAGAATATTCCATTTAATTGACACCTTCACGAGGACTCATTAAAGCGGTCGGTCTATAGTAGGAGTACGAACGTTTCCACATCGACCTACATAGGTTCTAAATGAGCCACTATCAGGCATTTCCCTGAGCTTGAGCTGTAACTTAAGTATCTTTTAGGAAATAACTTGTCAATCATTACAACACAAATTATGTAAACACATAGGTAACTAAAGTCAGGAAAATTATTTGGAATCAACACAATTATATCATCATGACTTTATTACAAAACATCTTAAAAGGCAAAGATGAATTTAATCCTCATGTTCCTAAGCCATAGCCTCTACACCATAGACGGCACACATATCGTGAGAAAACGCAACCTTGTGAGGTAAAAAATGAAGGGTGCTTGATGCCACATAATAAAAGATTAATCTTTACAATACGTAAGAGGGTCGAACCCTCTTCAGAGGAGAAGGTCGGAAGGAAGGAAACGAGTCCGTTATAATTTGTTAATATTTATTTAGTTATTCTTTGGGAAGCAAGCTTTTAGAGAATTTAATGGTCGAAGTTGCACGTTAGGTGCGGATAAAAGATTAATTTCTACTAACTTTAGGTACTACCTGGTTACTTTTTGTGGATTTACATGATACCCAATATTTTTTTGTTATAAATAGCGCATATTTTTTCTAAGCGTGTCAATAGCCAAACTCAAAGCTTCTGCGTAGTTCTGAGCAGACTCAATATTGACACGCTTGGAAAAAATATGCGCAATTTCGGAGCTGAGTTCTGAGGAACTGGCTAGTTAGACAGTTCCTCTCGGTCCTCGGAAATGGTTAGTTATCGATAGACGCTCGTTAGTTCAAGGCGTCAGCAAAAAAATATCCAGTCTTACTGTTGTCCATATTTGCCTTCCGAGCTCTTGTTTTGCTTTTTCCGCTTCTCCGAATCTAGTGCAAATCTAAATGTATCAGAGTGCATTACATTTCTACGTCACAAAATTTTATTTTGCATCTCCCCAGAACATCTTTAAATCAGATTGACCGAATCGTGAGAAAACCTGCAGCATCCTGCAGCAAAAAACGTAGGGTTGTCCTAAAGATGTTATTTGTACAATACAAAGTGAACGACCCTCTTTGAGAGGCCGGGACGGAAGGAAGCGGCCCGTTACGATTTATGATAAACTCCTAATTTATAGGAGCAGTTCACACGCACTGGTAGCGATTGTAATACGGAGAGGATATGACAGGTTTGTTTAATACGACTTTTAGAAGGATGTGGTACTTGAAATTGTGGGTAAAGCGCTCCCTCACCGGGAGCATTCGCCTGTAATGTAACAAATGCAAGATTCGATTTTGAGCATTACGTTCACTTGTTTCTGTAAAAAATCGAAACTTGGATTAAACACTGTTTCAACACACACACACTGTTTCACTGTTTCTGTGTCTGTTTCACGGTTTCACTGTTTCTGTTTCTGTTTTTGTTTTTTTTTGTGTTTCTGTTTCACTGTTTCAATCACGGAAGATATCCCGTAAGTGACAGTATATGAAACTTGGATTGTTACATTACAGGCTCCCGGTGAGGGAGCGCCTTAAAGCGATGTGTCGACTCACCCAAATAGGGGAATGTAGTGGTAGCTACAGTTGCGGTGTGCAGCAAACTTTATGGCTGAGCCATACTTGGTCATCTGCCTAGCCTCTTCCCAACTATGTTGGGGTCGGCTTCCAGTCTAACAGGATGCAGCTGAATACCAGTATGTTACATCGAGCGACTGCCTATCTTCTAACCTCCACAACCCAGTTATTACTACCCGTACGTTACGATACCACTTGGTACGACTGGTTGTCAGACTTTCGGGCCGCTGACTACCTGTAACAACTGTCAAAGATTTACAATTGACAGCCAGGACCAACGGCTTAACCTAAAGATCGACCCGAGCGGCTGTTATTATTTAGCCTCGAGCTCCTCATTATCGACTGGGCTATAGCTGTACTTACTTAGAGGAATTTGAGGTTACGTATCGCCAAAGACGCTTAGGTAATATACCTACCCCATAGCTAAAACATCTTTAAGGAGACGTTAGGTTAACCATGTCTCAAACTGAAGACAAATTCTTTTCTCAAGGTTGCTGTTTAGAATGTGGTACCTATAGTTTTCTCTAGACCTGCCCCCGTAGCATAACCACCATAGACAAGGATTTCTTTGACAGTGCAAAGAAATCTGTCATTGTGTCGACACAATCTGTCATTTTGTCGTTTCTTCCGTCAAAGAAATCCTCGTCTACGATGGATATGCTACGGGGGCAGTAGTCGGGTGGCGGGGTGTCCAGTTTAGTATTGGACTTATGGTGAGCTTCCCGATAGAAACTAACCTAAACACTTGCACCATCTGGTCCATTCTCGTTCCCTAATTCCCAGCTCATCACGTTAATAAATTAATTATAACGGACTCGAGCTAAGTTCTCACCGCCACCCCCGAGGCTCTGGGCCGTCGGTGACATCTGACATTCTAATTATTCACCATTCATTAAGCTCATCACGCGATCGCGTGGAATATGGTCACACTTGGCCAGTCTCCGTCACCACCAAGATACATTTACCGTTTATCACCGACAATGCCATTAGAATTTCAACTTTATTGCTTCAACAATAAGATTGAGGACAAAATTTTCTGAACATCACTCATAATTTTGTTTTCAAGTCCTGTCAATGTTACAGAAGCGTTTTTATAAACACTACCACAAGGCAATAAAGTTCGTTTTGAAGCAGTTTCTTCAAGTGCATCTGTTTTGATAAGTTTGTAAATATGAAAGGCTACCGTGGGAGAAATGGCTGGCGGTCTAATTAAATATTTATCAAGTGAATACATACGTTTGGAGTTTAGAGCGTAAAGGTCGTTTGAACACCTGGATGACTGGACTGCATAGCACCTAGTTGTTTACGGAAATAACTATTTAGAATATGATTTTCATTCATTTGCTTTGTTCATAAACTTCTTAGCGTGTCAACAATGGATGTGTAAATTGATTCCCCCCAGAAATTGAATAGGAGTCCGTTTAGTACTTAAAACAAAGATGTACCAACAGGTTTTAGTTTAAATTAGCAGTAAGTCAGTATAAGTAAGTAGAGGATGTTAGGAATATACTGCGACTTCACGTTCCCTGATAATGCCAAAAGAATACGCGTTCACGTGGGCGAAGCCGCGGGCACAGCTAGCTTAGAATATTTGAGAACTATGGTAGGTACCTAAGCACATAGGTACTATTTGTATAGGATATATCAGGAAGTCACTTTATCTATTTCTGTGAATAAGGAATGTATTGTATTATGTACTTGGATGGTTTTGCGTAGGGGATCCTTCTATGTATGTGGGTCAAGGATTTTCCCGAGTAGTTTCCTATTTTGTACCTTTTGGGTTTCTTTCATTTGGATTTAGGGAGCACCCATTTAATTGTTGTTTAAATTAAATTAAATATTTGTTTATTTTTGGCCACCAGGCCCAATTGTTAGTAACATTGTTATTAAAAGTGTTTGTTAGTAAACAGACAAAAACAAAAATGTTAGGGGTCTTCTGACCAGCACCTCCACAACAGATAAGTAAGTATACAACGTGTAACATAATAAACGCAAGACCTCCCGTGTGGTCTCTCGCACCATGAAACTAAACATCTTTTGTTCTACGAGTTCTTGAAATTCGCAAAAAAAAATTCTTTCTATAGGAACGAAAGCAATCAGCTGATCCACATGTATGGTAAAACTAAAAAAAAATTATGAATTTCATAAAACAAAAGTTGTTCAGTTTCATGGTCTGAGACACCACACGAGAGGTCTTGCGTTTATTATGTTACACCTTGTATAAGTATATACCTGGAATTTGTAAAGACAGGCTGATGTCATAATTTGGCCTTATTTTGTAACTTTTCAAAGATCAACAGACTGTGTCAATTTATGTACCTATAATCTGTGCCAAAAAAAACATTTTCCTCAAAAAATGGCCACCAAAAATGATGTAAGTTGCAAAAACTGAAGTGCATAGTAAACACACGAATGGCACATAGCGTCACAACGAACCCTTTGCACCTAACACACATTCCCACACTCCGTGGGAAACCTCACTCACCCCCTACCATAAAGTACCACAATTACCTGCGAACACACGACGACAAAAAAACTTGAAACTTCATACTCTACCTTCCCTTTACGCTACGTTACACCCATGAAGTTTCAAATTAAATGGTTCATTCGATAGTGAAAATAATCATGGGGCTTTATGGCAAGGTGTGAGTTCATGAAGTACGGGGTTTTTTTGCGAGGGTCTGGGACGAAATGGTTGCGGTTCTTGCTGTGCGTGCGTACGGTCACATTCCCATAGTATACAGGATAAAGGAGCGCAGGTGTAGCTTCACTCGGTAAGTAATTGTTTAGTTTTATATTGCAGTCTAATGTATGTAATTTGCGATAGTAATTAGTGAAATTCGCAGGTAATGCACGTTTAATTTAAGTAGGTAGGTGATATATTCATTTGAATTAGGTATCGGATCTTTGTGTACTTTTAGCAAAAAAGAAAAAAAAAAATAAAAAAAAAATTGGTACCTGTAAAGAATTCATAAGTGTCCTATTCACTTATGAATTCTTTACAGGTTTCATTTTTTTACACTTTTTACCTACCAGTCCAAAGTAGTTTTTGTGTATTTTTATTTTCATAATTTACCCATATAAGAAATTTGGCAACGCTTTATTTAATTATCAAACAAACACTTCAAATAACAATAAAAACAACCACCGCAAAACAATAACCACCCGGAATCGAACACAAAACCACCGACACACTAACCGCTGCACCCAAACACTCCATTCACAACGTTCCCCATTAGAGCGAGAGGGCACGAAAACAAAACATTCCGACACAGTTCCCAGCGCATCAAACCCTTGAAAAGAAAGAGACAGGTACATTTTCTCCTTTCAATTCCTAAACGGGATAGCAGGATACAGGGCAATTGAAAAATTTGCTTGTACAGTTGCGTGTGAGTATCCTCTATGCTCATAAGGTGATCGGCCACCGTCCAGTGCAGACGTGTCTTGGTCTTGTGGAGTGAGTTATATTTTATTGTGAAGTGACAAAATGCCGAGCAGTGAGGATGACGACTCTCAGACTGGGTTCTCGGAGAACAACCAGGGAATGTCCAAAGCAGAATTGAGAAAGGTGAATAAAGTTTCGTGTTTATAATTTTTCTTGTGATTTTCGGACTGATTTGGCAAGTTGAATCGTCATCTGCTTAGCCTTTTCCCAACTACGTCGTGGTCGACTTCCAGTCTAACCGGATGCAGCTGAATACTAACATGGAGCGACTGCCAATTTTCGGCGTGATTTTGCAAGTTTAATGAGGAATAATAGGAAAAGTAAATAGTTGATATACTTTGGCAAAAATGTGTCTACTGGTTAGTCTTGTCTTGATAGACTAAGTTTTATTTTCGCAAACTTATAACTAGGTATCTAATTTAATTCAGCCAGTGATAAAAAGTTTTATTTAAAGAAAAATCTTGTATTCATTAACTAGAAATATCTTAACCGGATCTTTTAAAAAAGAAAACATTTAAATGAGAATTTTATAATTTCCAGACGAACAAACCTATAATGGAGAAGAAGCGGCGCGCGCGCATCAACAACTGTCTCAACGAGCTCAAGGATCTGCTCATCGATGGAACGGATAAAGATGTAAGTTACTAAATAATATTACCTACTTAACATCACACCTGCAGAGCTATTCTGAAAGCTTCGTTTGCGAAATCACTTCTGAATCCGCGGTGAAATCTTGGGACATAAACATTTCGTATTCTCAAATTGAGTGAATTCGACACTAGCGCCAGCAAGTGATGACGGAAGTGAGAGGAATTACAACGGGTGAGTATTTTGACGTTTGTCCATAGTATTTCGTATTCTCAAACACAATTCGCTCACCATATCGAAAGTCATCTCGCATCTCACACACGAATTCATCTGTCAAATGAAAAGTTACTATTTCTTGAGTGAAAGTAAGTGTTTTTTAAATATGTATGTGATGTAAATGCAAAACAAAAAGAACAATTATCTATAATCTATATATTTGTGGTTTTCTTACAGAAAAAAAGTGAAACAGTTAGGATGAACTTATATAACTTTATTATGTTAAATAAAGAATGTATAGAATATTTCATACAATAACTTGTTCAACGGTTACTGATGTACCTGGTACCTCCAATACATAGTCATCAATAACCTGAAACAATACATTTTTCATGTCAAAACTTAGTAATAAAAAAAAATAAGAGTCAGATGTTGTTGCAGTTAATCTTCTCCTGAACCTCCTTTGTGCGTGGGAGTGTATGTACATATATTGATCTCAGCTGTTGTTATAAAATGACAGTAATTAACGAAAGTTAGTGGGTTCTAGCCGGTTTGAAAATGGCCTTTGCCTAGCCACAGTGAAGCAGCATGATGAAGTAAGCTCAAAGACATTTTCATTGAACGGACATCAGATCTTGACAGTAAAATGAAGAAGTATATTTTTATATTACTAATATACAAATCACTCACTGGCATGTTTGTATAAATGCCACTAGCCTGTGCCACTGGTGCCAAGATAGAGGGACTTTCATTTTCCTGTGAAGGTTCCTGTAAAATCAATTTTTTTATATTAGGTATATATATCTTTAAAAACTTCAAACTCAGTAGAGTCCATAAGTTGTTAGTGAGTTAGTAGCAGAATGAATAACATACATTAAATGGTTCTATTTGTAAGTATGTGTCGCCAGTAGCAAAACCTTCACCACCCATTAACAGTAGTATGCGCTCTTCTATATTTGAAAGCTCTGGAATGCCACCTTCCACCATTCCCAAGCCTGTGGTGCTTCTAAAAGCGGCGCGTGTAGCGGCTTTCTTTTTTACTGCACTTTTTTGTCAGACCAATACTACAATGGGAAATACAGAAATAATGATTATTTCACAGTGCATGATGGGCAGACGCACAAATAACATTCGCACAGTGAAATAATTAAGTACACTTTGTTTAGACTGAAACGACCAACTCACCTTTATCCATTTTTTTGCCATCTTTATCGTACCTCCACCCATACTGTTTAACTTTACAGTGATATTATCCCACTCTTTATTAGACGCCTGCTTGGCGCTTTGATTTTTGGCAAATCCTTTTGCCAAGCTAGGCTTCCTTTCTAAGAAGTCGATTAGCGTCTCCACTTGAGCCGCAGATGGATGGGAAGTACGCTCAGCACTGAAGTAGAGAATTAACAATTAAATATGAATATAACGATACCGGCAGTAACTTATTACCACAGAAATCGTACTTACTTCATTTTGTTAAACACTTCACAGTGAAATTTCGAGGAAATAAAAAATAACAAAGCTTGTTTGTCAACAAATAAACAATTGAGTGAAGTGAATGCTTTTTTTATACGCGGGCTCCCATATCTCCATGAGGCAAAGGCGACACTGCGTTCAGTCTTGTTTTTCATTCTCTACCTCAAATAAAACTTCTAAATATTAAAACGTACAAAATAATGCATTTACATTACATTTATGGCTGAAATAAACTATAAATTATTATTTTAGAGCGTTAATTCGGCTAAATTATGTGAGTCGATATAAATCATAACAAGGCACAATTCAGTGCCACCGCCCTACTACCATAGAGCAATGTCACCTGAGTTCTCGAAAGTCACTTCACTTCACTTGGCCTTGATCGTGACATGAGAATACCAAAACTTGTATAGGCGAGATGAGAAGTGAAGTGAGTATGACTTTCGAGATGATTTGCGAGATGACTTTCGAAGTGAGTCACCGTTTACAGAATAGCACTGCTGTTATCATCGAAGGGTTAGGCTGAAGTGTACCAACATTAGACCAGTTTTAAAATATTAAAGATTTTTTCGCCTGTTTTATTTTGTCTCACCTAGACAGAGGCCTTCCTATGCCTTTACATCAAAGTTTATGGAATAAAAAATACCATTTTGATGTGACATTTCAAAGAAAATACATAATATGTATTTTCTACCATCTATCATCGATATTATCTACCATCAACTTGTTAAAGTTAGAATTTAATAACTATACTGTACCAAGTTCTAATAAGAATCATTTTAGTCAATCAATTCTTGAACTATTTTTCTCTCTTCCAGCCAGCGCGCCATTCAAAGCTAGAGAAGGCAGATATCCTAGAGCTCACCGTAAAGCACCTTCAGAAGATGCAGCGTCAGCAGCTTGCAGCCGCCATCGCTGCTGACCCCGCAGTGCTGCACAGATTCAAGGCCGGCTTCAGCGACTGCGCCGTAGAAGTCAGACGATACCTCTCACGACTAGCTAGCGTGCCTACAGGACTAAGGCACCGGCTCGGAAACCATCTGACGTCCTGTGTCGGGGGTATGGAAACCCTCCAGCCAAGAGACTACGCACCGCTCGTCCCGGACCCACTAAGGCTAGACGATGAAAGACCCAGCGCGTTCCATTTCGTCAGGTCCACCAGACCTACAAGCCCACCACTCAGTCCTCTATCCTGTGACTCCGCCTGCGACTCCTCCACTGAACTTGAAACGCCACCACGACCAGTCCAGACCTTCCCCTTCCCCACCCCTCCCAGCAGATCAGCGTCAGATCAAGACTCCAGCCCAGAAACACAGAAACCAACAGTCTCGTCAACCACGATATCCCCAGAAAACAAACAAGAATCTTTGAGGAACAAGAAATACATGGAGCCGTTGTCAATAGTCATAGATGTGGAAAACTATAAAATAGGGATCGACGCATCGCCTAAACGCGCTGTAGACTACTCCGTCAGACATAAGTTAAAAAGACCAATAGTGGACCTGACGGGACCCGCCCCGAAAATTATTAGGACTGAAGAGAAAATCGTTCCTGAAATCTACAGAACACCAGAAAAATCAGCATTTACGAGGGTATCAGAAAGGATACCAACGCTTCCTTTTAAGAAGCTGACGATACCTGAAAGTATACCTTGTGTGAGTGAGAGGCCCTTGGAAATTCCCTTTCGGCCACTAGCACCTCGGACTGTGATAAGCCATACTGCGGCATCGCTCGCTCAGTCTTCCCAAAGGGAACCTCCGAAAGACGTGAAGGCAGAAGCTGACACCAGTTCCAAATCACCAAAGCAGGGTACTTCGACCAGTACTGAAATGTGGAGACCTTGGTGAAAACTGTTTACATAAACTAAGAGGATCTATTCATTTTATATTGTGAGAAACCAAAAAGGCTTGGGACCAGGAGTTTAGAAGCTTAGGCTGGTTCACTGCGAACAGCAGGACACTTTGTGATTACAAGTGGCCAGTACCTATTTTGTTTTTAAGAAGTTTTTAGCTTTATACACTCCTTTTATGGAACACCATGCTTTCAAAAATTGATCTGAGAAATGAACGAGAGAGACAAGAAGAGAGTTATTTCAACTGTTTTTAAAATTAGAGAGGAACCTAGGAGTACCTAAAACCTCGCATAAGTGCCTAAATATAGCTTTAAGAATGTACCTGTTGGTATAGTATTTTACGTGATATTAAATATTTTTAATATTTGTTTGCAATTTTAAAGTTTGCAATTAATTGTTTGATTTTAAAACCTGCCTATGATTTAAGAACAGTGCAATGCTGTTAATTAAAGAAACAGCGGCATTAGGTACGTAAACTTTGAGCTTAGGGCTGATTTTACCAAAATCACATATATTTAATCCGTAGAATTAAATTTACGTCTTGACAGTTTCCGTGTAAAGAAGAATAGTTAAAAATTCAAAATTCGAGTCACAGGTTAGGACTTATAATAGTTATAAACTTTAGTAGAAATTGCCCTTAATATAGCTTCTGTCAATTCTGTCAAACCAGTAGTTGTAAAATGCGGAAGTTGGAATGAGGGCTTCTAAATACCAATACTTACTGAAATATCTGTCAGTGTACGCAGGAGGTCTACAATTTATGCGTAGGTATCAGAGTGATATATTCTTTTGTTTAGGTTAGCCTACAATTGTTTACACGTTACATTGCATTTAAAAGTACACGATATACATTTATAAGTGCAACAATAACTTACAGGCCACATGCACTATTTTATTTATATTACTCGGTCTATAGGAGTATGAGGAACAGGTTTTTATGTTCCTCAATACTCCATTGAAAAGGGAGGACCCTCCGACTAGACGGGTGTTGTCTGGTGGGCTACCAGAATTTTGATGTTAGTTCTTCTTTTGTGGCATAGATGGCGCTGTATTACTTTTTGAACTATGTTTATTTATTTATTTAACAATTTATGTACACACTAAAATACAGAAAAGAAGAAAGGAACAGAAAATAGTACAAAGGTGGCTTATTTCTAAAGCAATCTCTTCCAGCATACCTGCGAAAGGAGATACTAAAAAAGAGATGTAGACATAGTGTGTAAAAGAAAAAGAGAAAATGAAATACATAAAACGTAAAGCAGATCTATTTAAACATAATAATATAAGAATATACTAACATACACTATGTTGCAGGAGTACTTTTTGTAGTGCCACTACAGATCTTTAATAAGAGTGTTACTTTTATCTTTACAAATAAGGAATTCAGGTACAGACAGGATTATTTCTTCTTACCCTACCAAAGGATAGTAAAAAAAAAAGTATTAAAAATATGATATTTATTGGCAAGTACATCACAAATGGCGTAATCTCTACAACAATAAATAAATTAATGACCTTTAAAAAAGGTATTTGCTTTAAAACATCACAAAGCCAATATTAATATCAAGCAACATTGCATTATACAAAGGTAGGCAGTCGGGGAAATTAATAACTAAAATTAACGCAAGAACGTGGGGATTGGCACAAAAAGAGAAGCCTGTACCAGTGAGATAGAAGTGATGAAATGAACCTACCAGGGCTGCCAGTAGATATTTTTTTAAATTATTCGAAAATGTTTTTGAAATTATACAAAATTTAAAATCAGGATACAAACAGTGCTTAAAAAAATTTAAACATAGACAATAATGATTAATCACGTCAACTTACCGACGTTATTTTTTTATGTATTACGGTACTCACAGGCTTAACGCGCATCTAAAGTGCAACTCAAAAAATATCGCCATAGAAAACTCAGATAATAGAATTTAGGCTTTCCGTATCCAATTATACATGAGAGTCCAGGGTACAAAGAGGATACAATCAGTAACTATACAGTTTTTGTATCCAATTATACAATCTAGCAGCCCTGCACCCTACGTCAATTTGCGTGTTAAAGCCATTTCATACAACTGTCAAAGAATGACAGCTGTCATTTCAAAATACGGACAATTTAATTTGGTAATTAATTTTCCTAAAAATTAATTTCCCCGTACTTTACAATTGATAACTAGTTTTAAATAGCCGCAATATTGAACCAAACCTCATTATTTTTAAAACACATTATTGCTAAAAACTAATAACAAAAATACCTATAAACATTAGTTAAAACAAGATTTTTTATAATTACACTGTGAAATTTTGAGTAGTCTTAGGAGGAACTCCGAGTATTTAACAGCAAAAATTTAACAGTAAATCAATAATGTCTATTTCAAATCCTGGTTTCCAATTGATATTATTACCCCACCCCACTAACAACTTTGTGAAAGATTGGCCGGAGAATAACGCACGGAGAGAAGAGTGGAAGGCTATGAGTGACGCCTTTGCCCAGCAGTGGGACAATATAGGCTAAGGAAAAAAACAAATTAAACAACTTAACTTGCAACACAGACACCTATAGTCTGTTTTTTAATCTCGGAGACTAAATTGACAAGTGAAAATGTCAAAACTGACTTAAATGCTATTGAAATCTATGTCAGTTTGCCATTTGTACTTGTCAATTTAGTCGAGATTAAAAAACAGACTTTAAGTTGTTCTTTGTTAAAAGATAAATTCTAAAAAGAAAAATAAGTCGGGGTATTTCACGTGCCGCAGCTCCATTTTTTAAATTCTCAAATTAATTAATCTAGGCATAATAGAAAACTCTTGTAGATAGAGATCACATAATTTGGACGGATTCGTTAATAGGACCTACCTACATAATTCTTACAGTAATCTTAGAAGGATTGCTCACTAAACCAGTGATGTTTGTTTTAACCATTGGCGTAATGAACATTCACATTGCTTACATAGTGCCTGCTCGTCATGATCGTTAAGATGAATAGTTATGAAATAAAATAACTAAAAACTACGTTTGGACGCCAAAAGGACCCATAAAGCGCTATAAGGACCTTTTAACGTCCAAACGTCATTGACAGAGGGCGCTGTTTATACATTTTTGAAATGTATCGAAAAAACAAAACGGCGGCGTCAGTTTCGATTTTGCCAGCGCGCCAAAATATACTTTAGACAGTACAGACTATAATAGGGATCTTTCCTGAAAAAATCTAATTAGTCCGTCAGATAGATTTCCAAAAAATATTGGACACGTATTTTTTCGTTTTTCACGAATACTAAAAACGATGACGATACAGTGCGTCGAAAACTCGTGTGACGTCATACTTGTAAGTAAAGTGTACTGACTTTGTACCGAAAAGTGACGTCACAGGCCCCCACTCATGATCTTTGATGCGTTTTATCTTCGTCAATTTTTATTGATTTGATAAAACAAAAAATACATATCGAATATTTTTCGATAATCTAACTGATGGACTAAATATAATCATATTTTTTTACACAGGAAACATCCCTATTAAAATAAACGCCAAGAGTTGGTCACGAATACATGACATTTGATATCATAATTTCAACAATCATCAATGGCATAACGCCGCGCAGGCATGAGGCAGCTTTTGTTTCAAAGTTTATCAAATTGTTCAAGGCAAATAAATAAAGTAACATAAGTCTAAGAAAAATAAAAATTAATTTGACAAGAAAACTCTTTGGTGTGTTGCCTGTTGCCAACGATTTGTAAAAGTAGATTCTTTGGTATAATTGTTGTCAATGCGAACAGAAACCGATGCCTATTAGAGCGGTTTCAGACTAGCGTATTTTTCTGCGCGTATAAGGTCGTATCGGCTTACGCGCCCCATATTTTAGACTTCATTTTTAAATGGCATTTCACAGTTCAACCTATCCGGGGTCCGGGGTCCGGGAGGATTTTGGACTTCAAGAATTGAACGCGCCCTTATACCCGTCGGCGGCGTGTCCGTCGGCGTCTCTCGCGGCTCGCACTTATTCGCGCGTCAACGCTTGTACGAGCAGCGCTGTGGTAAAAAGCGTGCGTCCACGCGCTTCGAAAAACGAGCTTATACGCGCCAAAAATACGCTAATCAGAAACCGTCACATCTATTACCGTTAAGCATCGTGATATTATTTAAATCTTAAAATAACGACTGTAAAGTTCTATTAGGATTTTGTTTTATATCTGACACTAGTGAGAGTAGTGGCGATGTCTGAAACAAACAATAAGTTTGCAAACTGCAATATTGATTTTTAGCGTATTTACGCGTCATAGCTTCTATTTACTTTGGTGAAAACTGCGTTTACGTCACAGGCATAATAGTAGGTTACAGTAGCGAAGGGTCAATTTTTGTGAAAGGTAAGCCGGAGTACATATCTTTAATGCGATTATATTATTTGTCTATATAATACTGCCTGTGCTATTTTTCAAAGAGAATCCGGTAAGAATCGAGTTGTAAGGAACCTTCGCCACTGGTAGGTTAAAACATAAATATGAAACTAACATTTTCCTAGCAAGAAAGTCCAAGGACAGTAAAATAACATCGATAAAGCGAATACGTATTAACAAAAGATATTGTAAGTATCTTATCGTGTTTCGTGTTATTTACTTCTTATTGAGAAAGTCTTTCCTCTGCTGCTGTAGCTTCTGCTCCAGCAACGTTATCTTCTCCTGGTACTTGCCGGCTTCGCGGGTCAGGGCCTGGATCGCCGAGTCCTTGCGAGCCACCGCTACTTTTACTCTAGATTTGATAAAAAATGGTTTTATTTAATGTCCTCGCCACCTATATTTTTGTGAGTTATAGAATAGTGTTACAGAATAAACGCAAGACCTGGGGTGTTACTATGACGTATTAAATCAGGAGTATTTCCAGTGTGGGAAAGAGACAGAGCTATACAGGTCGTCTAGCGCCATCTCTTTCCAACACTGGAATTATGGTAGACCACCAGTGGTGGACCAGGTGTGGATCACAGACTGATACTGAACAACTTGGATCTGTGACTTTTGTAAATTCACAGCTTTTTTTTGTTTTACCATGCCTGATTATCAGCTGATCGCGTCAGTTCCAATACAAAGTAATCTTTTTTTTGCGAATTTTGAGAACTCGTAAAACAAAAGCTGTTCAGTTTCATGGTCCAAGAGACCACACGGGAGGTCTTGCGTTTATTATATCACACCTTGTATGAGTTGTCTCACCAGGAGCGGAGAAAAAGAATATGAAAGATTGAAACATTCCAGTTTGTCCCACTGGTGGGCTAAGAAACGATTTTTGGAAACTCAACCTCGGGCTGCTTTCAAAACAGTTAAGCGGAAACCGGCATGTCCTTTAACCAAAAAACCAAAAATATGTGACATACACCAACCCGCATTGCGGTTGCGGGCTGGATTATGGACCACTCCTTCGAGGAGATGACGCTGACTATGCATTTATGCTAACGTGGGACGTTTCTTAGTAACGGGGTGCTTACTGCTTAATTTTGACTGTAATAGAGAGAAGAGTATTGAAGCCATACTAACTTGGCATATAGCTGGTGCATCTGTTCCTCGTGCGTCTTCTTCATGTCTTCTATATCTTTGTTCAGCCCGTCCACCTTGCCCTTCCACGTCTCCTCGCAGCCCGCCCGGACTTCTTCGGCGCGAGACTCCAGTTGGGTGTTCTTCTACAGAAGCAATTAATTTTATGTAGGTAGTTGTTTTTGTTATGTTGTTGTTATTTTGTTTGTGTTGTTGTTTTTTGTTTGTGTTGTTGTTATTTTGTTTGTGTTGTTGTTATTTTGTTTGTGTTGTCGGTTTTTTTTGTTTTTGTATCGTTGCCCCACACTATGAATTTCTCCTGTATCGTGGGTGCGTACACAAACAGCCAGACCCGGAACAACTACCTGTAGATCATACAAATATTTGTTCCGTGCGGGAATCGAACCCGCAACACGCAGCGCAGCAGCCAATTGCTCAGCCACTGCGCCAACCGTGCCGTGTTGTGTTTGTTGTTTTATTTTGTATCTGTTGTTTTAATGTTGTTGTTGTTCTTGTGTTGTTTGGTATATTTCTTGACGGCATTTAAAGCCAAATCAGAGGCCCATGGGCGGCATAAAAACTCTGACACCAGGTTAGGCACTGATCACACGAAGAAGAATTATGTTAAAAGATTTTTTAACATAATTCTAATTCTTTCAATGGTTGCATAAGTAACTTTTCAAACCTGATCTTACAAAAAATGTTTATGGATTATTCCGTCTAAGAACCATTTATTTAAGGCCAGTACTAACCTCAGTCAAAACCCTGTTCCGAGTCTCCAACTGAGAGATTGTCCCTTCTAATTCTGCGCCTGAAAATAGTTGAAATAATTAGTTTTGTCATTACATGTTAATTAACCTGATACCCAACATGAGTATATTGGTGTTATCGCCTATTTCACACGCATTATCTCTGGAGTTAGTGTGTACAGTATATAATCCAACAATGTTTCTTTGACCAACTGCGTAATACAGACCTACTTTCGGGAGTAAAGTCAGTTGTTCCCCCCGTCATTGTGATTTTTTTTTGTTCCAGACCATACCTGGAAACCTTCTAGTTATGGAGATATTGGTGGTCAAAGTTCTAACTTTTCCACAAGTTTTTTTTTAAATACATGTTTTTAATTTTATAACTTTTAATACGTCTTCGACTCCCGTACTATTCAATGGATACATCAGCAGGCGTCGCCGCTCTTTGGTATTTCGTCCATTCGGGGTTTTCTCCTTTCGGGCATAAGGACATCGGTATTTTATGTTTCGATATAACGGCTATCGGCATTTCAAACTTTCGGTATTTTGAATTTCGTTGTTTTGGACATCGGTATTTCAGTCATAGTCATTATGAAATTTCGGGATTTTAATACGTACCCCAACTAATACCGTCGCTGATACAACACGCTTTTGAAGACTCATACAGTCATGAATCTAGTCAATAAAGTGTTCAGTTCAACTCCACACTATTTTGTAAAACCTACCCCAGCGCCACTTGATCACAAAGGCGAATTGAACACGGGCTATTAGAATTCCGTAGTAATACAAAGGCGTGCGGATTTCGCGAAACCGGTGTCGCCAGTTGGACACGGAAAGGGAAATCTATCTGATTGTATAATTTTAAAGTTAAATGATCATACATTTATCTTCGGTCTGTCGTATCCTGGCCTGCGCGTCCTGGTATCTCTTGAGCGTGGCTTGTTCGGTTTGTGCCAGCTCCTTCAACTCAAGCTCGTACTGCTCCTTGGTCCTCCTGTAAACAACGCATGTATTATTATTCGCGTCATCATCATCATCACCATCATTTCAGCCGAAAGACGTCCACTGCTGGACATAGGCCTCTCCCAAGTGTCGCCACATTGACCGGTCCCGAGCGACTCACATCCAGCGGATCCCTGCAACCTTCACCAGGTCATCGGTCCACCTAAAGTCTGTTTTTTAATCTCGGAGACTAAATTAACAAGTACAAATGGCAAACTGACATAGATTTCAATAGTATTTAAGTCAGTTTTGACATTTTCACTTGTCAATTTAGTCTCCGAGATTACAAAAGTCTATAGTGGTAAGCCTTCCAACGCAGCGTCTTCGCGTCGTCAGCGTTCCGGTTCGCGGTCGCCACTCCAGAACTTTTCGGCCCCATCGGCCATCCGTTCTGCGAGCAATGTGCCCTGCCCACTGCCACTTAAGTTTGGCTATTCTTCGGGCTACGTCGGTAACCTTGGTTCTCTTGCGGATCTCCTCATTTCTGATTTGATCACGCAAGGAAACTCCGAGCATAGCCCTCTCCATTGCCCTCATTATTCGCTTAGCCATAGACAATTCTCAGAATTTGATATCAGCTACAAAAGGCAAATTAAAGGAATGTGTTTCTGTTGCTTTATGCATTTACAAAATTAGTTTTTTTTTTCGTTAAAATTCAATACAAATATAATGTCAATTTGACAAGACACTAATGCAAACTGACATTTATTCGAAACGAGTTGGATTAAGGGAAAATTATAAGTGAGACATTTTTAAATGCAGGATGCTGCTGCGACACCGCTCCGGCGTCGATTATCGGGGCCGTTATCTAATGACAATAAAATTCACTTCACCGTTACGTTTCAGCAGGAAGATTAATTAAACCCTTTATAAGGCAGATTCCAGTGTCAATCGTGACCCACCTGAGTGCGTCCTGCAGCTCCCTCCTGCCGGCTTGTGCCTCCGCCTCCATGCTCTCGATAGCCATCTCGATCTCCTTGTCCCTCTCGTGCTTGTGTCGTCACATACCTGAGTGCGTCCTGCAGCTCCCTCCTGCCGGCTTGTGCCTCCGCCTCCATGCTCTCGATAGCCATCTCGATCTCCTTGTCCCTCTCGTGCTTGTGTCGTCACATACCTGAGTGCGTCCTGCAGCTCCCTCCTGCCGGCTTGTGCCTCCGCCTCCATGCTCTCGATAGCCATCTCGATCTCCTTGTCCCTCTCGTGCTTGTGTCGTCACATACCTGAGTGCGTCCTGCAGCTCCCTCCTGCCGGCTTGTGCCTCCGCCTCCATGCTCTCGATAGCCATCTCGATCTCCTTGTCCCTCTCGTGCTTGTGTCGTCACATACCTGAGTGCGTCCTGCAGCTCCCTCCTGCCGGCTTGTGCCTCCGCCTCCATGCTCTCGATAGCCATCTCGATCTCCTTGTCCCTCTCGTGCTTGTGTCGTCACATACCTGAGTGCGTCCTGCAGCTCCCTCCTGCCGGCTTGTGCCTCCGCCTCCATGCTCTCGATAGCCATCTCGATCTCCTTGTCCCTCTCGTGCTTGTGTCGTCACATACCTGAGTGCGTCCTGCAGCTCCCTCCTGCCGGCTTGTGCCTCCGCCTCCATGCTCTCGATAGCCATCTCGATCTCCTTGTCCCTCTCGTGCTTGTGTCGTCACATACCTGAGTGCGTCCTGCAGCTCCCTCCTGCCGGCTTGTGCCTCCGCCTCCATGCTCTCGATAGCCATCTCGATCTCCTTGTCCCTCTCGTGCTTGTGTCGTCACATACCTGAGTGCGTCCTGCAGCTCCCTCCTGCCGGCTTGTGCCTCCGCCTCCATGCTCTCGATAGCCATCTCGATCTCCTTGTCCCTCTCGTGCTTGTGTCGTCACATACCTGAGTGCGTCCTGCAGCTCCCTCCTGCCGGCTTGTGCCTCCGCCTCCATGCTCTCGATAGCCATCTCGATCTCCTTGTCCCTCTGCTGCTTGTGTTGCGCCGCTATCTCAGCAGTCTTGCGCTTTATGGCTAGCTGCTGTTCTGCTTCTAACTTCTTTTTGTAGTCTTCTATTTGTTGGGTCATTTCTACTTCTTTTTGCTTTAGTTGTTCCTGTGAAAGAAATATTTGAGTTTTTTTGCAAAATGGATATGTAAAAGCCTAATTAGCTTCTGAAGAACTAAATAAATAAGTTATGATTAGCATTTATACAAATTACATTTTTTTTAACACGTTAAGCCGTTGGTCCCGGTTGTCATCTGTAGATCTTTGACAGTCGTTACAGGTAGTCAGTCAGTGGCCCAAAAAGTCTGAGAACCAGTCTTACCAAGGGGTATCGTATATTGGAAGTCAAAGTTCCAACTTTTTCACAACTTTTTTTAAAAATACTTGTTGTTAGAGTTATAAGTTAACTTTAAATAGCTCCGTGGCCTGTTTACTACTCAATCATACTTCAGCACAATGTTTTGAGTGCGTTACATTGAGTTTTACATTAAACCGTGATTTTTCCCACCAAAAAAAAGTCGTTTCCCAGCATTAATTTTTGCGTTGAGTTCCTTAGTTCGATGTACAGAATGCTTGGTTGACGGCTTCGTGAAGGGGCCGTTTACACCTTGTTTATTATATTGGTGTACAGCAGCAACATCAGGTTAGACTGGAAGTCGACTCCAACATAGTTGGGAAAGGCTAAGCAGGTGACGATAGCTTACCTCCATTTTGTCCCTTTCCTTCGCCATCTCTTGTTCCATTTGCTTGCGTTTCTCTCTCATCTCTGACTCTTGTTCTTGTCTCCATTTTTCTAAATTTCAACAGAATATATATTTATTGCACCAACGTAGCAGTTTATTTTAAAATCTAAAACCGTAACTTATCACATGTATATAGCTTACAGTAGCGAAGGGTCAATTTTTGTAAGAAGTAAGCCGGAGTACATAATGTTTAATGAGATTGTATTATTTGTCTATAGAATACTGATTGTCCCATTTTTCAAAGGGAATCCGGTAGGAATCGAGTTGTATGGAACCTTCGCCACTGATAGCTTACTGGATTAGTCGATCTGAACTCAGTTTTTTTTGGAATTGACATACATTTTTCTACTAATATTTTGCTTGCACTTAATAATTTCCGATTTGCTTTAATTTCTACTGTTACTCTTATTCACTCTACTTTTATTTACATCTGTCCCACTCACCCAACTCTTCCATCTGCGTCCTCTCCTTGGCCGCGAGCTCAGACGCGACCCTCTCGTTCTCAGCCCTCATCTCGGACACCAAGCGTGTGCGCTGCTCTTGGTACGTCAGCTCTATCTCTAGGATCTGCTTTTCTAGCCTGAAAACAATTTTTTTTTATGTTATGGCTGCCAGGATTTGTGGCTGTAGAAAGTCCTTATTTAGTTCGTTAGTTCTGCTCTTGCGCACTAGGGTGTAAACGGCCTTCAACATTCAACCTTCCCAGCGTATAACAGGCCTTTTGTAATACATAATGATATCATAATGTAATGCTTAAAATTTCCAGGAAGAAAGATGAATATAGTACACCATATTGCCATCAAGGAGGCACAAGTCCTGACTGCGAGCTGCTACTGAGGAATTCTTGATGGAAGAACCCAATAACACTTAAAAACTCCTTACCTAGAGCTAGCAATATGCCTCTCCTTAACCAGCGCGGCCTCCTTCTCGTCCTCGAGCATTCTCCGCAGCTCCTCCAGCTCCTGCGCGTGCTTGGCCTGTATCCGCCCGCTCTGTTCCGCGTGCGACATCTTCAGGTCTGATATCTCCTTCTGTTGGCGCTCCGCCATCTCGCGGAGCTCGCCTTCCAAGCCTTTTACTGTTAACTCCTGGATTTTTGGAAGTATAAATAAATTGTTTAGGTTTTATACATTACTAAACTGAAAAAAAGACAAGTATTTTGTTTTGGCAGTGTATTTACATGATTTAACGATATGGTTGCGATTAATTTCTGAGTCAAACTGTTTGCTGTTTGGCCTTCACTATCATACTGCTTATCTACTTTTTGACCCTGCTCACTGGGTGCTGTCAGACTGCATATTGCTGGTGGGCCTTATTTTTTTTAATTAAAGTTCCATCGACAATACGAGGGCTGACCCGATAAAACTTCGAAGGTCATTCTGAAATACAGGGTGTAAACAGACCCTTCACATAGCCGTCAACCAAGCATTCTGTACATCGAACTAAGTAACTTTACGCAAAAATTATTGCTGTGAATTGACTTTTTTTTTGGGCTGAAAAATCACGTTTTACGGTAGAACTCGATGGAAAGCACTCAAAGCATTGTGCTGATGGATGGATTGAATAGTACGGGGGTCGTGAAGGTGTGTAAAGTAAAAAAAAATAATTAAAACCATGTATTTAAAAAAAACTTATGAAAGAGTTGGAACTTTGACCCTCAATATCTCCGTAACTAGAAGGTTCCCAGGTATGGTCTAGAACAAAAAAATGATCGCAAAGACGGGGAGATCAAGTGCCTTTCGGCTATGTTAAGGGTCTATTTACACCCTTTATAAGTAAAACAATGTGTGGCCATACCTTGATTTTTTCAGCTTTCTGCCTGACCCATCGTTGCCTTGCAACCTGTATGTATAGAGAATGATGAATCAGCGCAAGCAGACAATGAATGAGTGAGGAAAGCTAACTTACAAAAGTGATACAATCCTTTTATTTACAGTTTCTAAGAACAGTATTTAAATGAAAAAATAAAGATGATTATTATGCTCGCCGTGCTTCTTCTTGTGTCAATGGCTTATATTTTGTGCATGACGTCTTAAAGCACGTGTGGGAAAGAGATGGCGCTAGACGACCTGTATAGCTCTGTCTCTTTCCCACATTGGAATTACTCCTGTTTTAAGACTTCATAGTAACCCCCAGCGCGGTGCGACCTGCGTGGTTCTGTCATCTGCCTCTGGTTTGAGTTCCTACTGAAGTATGACGTAAACTCAAGTCAAACCTCAACAGTTCGCTGATCACATCATCAATGCCTAGCCTTTTCCCAACTATATTGGGGTCGGCTTCGAGTCTAACCGGATGCAGCTGAATACCAGTATTTTACATGGAGCGACTGCTTATCTGACCTCCACAACCCAGTTAGTACTAGGTAATACCCCTTGGTAAGACTGGTTGTCAGACTTTTTGGGTCACTGACTACCTGTAACGACTGTCAAAGATCTACAAATGACAGCCGGGACCAACGGCTTAACGTGCTTTCCGAGGCACGGAGGAAACTCGGTATGTAATGGGCGGTCACCCATCCACAGACCAACCTAGGCAAGCACGGCTTAACCTAAAGATCGACCCGAGCGGCTGTTATTATTTAGCCACGAGCTCCTCCAACGGTTCGCTGATCAAGTGGAACTTAAAACATGGCTTAAAGCATAGCTGGCGTAATGTGGGTGTATCTACATACGCCATGCTAACAGTGATAACTCCTTTTGGGAATCAAAATACAAGCATGACTGCATGACATTCTAAGGAAAGAATATAAAATTCAACAAAGCTAAGCTGGTTATTCTTGTCTACTCCACTATTTACATTATTTCGTTTAAGAAACAAGGCAAAACTCGATGAAATGCCTTTTTTATAATGTTTTATCGTGTTTAGATACCGATAACAACCCGTCACGATTAAAAAAAAACAATATAAACGCACTCACAGGTGCCTTGCATAACGCCTAGAGCCTAGCGAACAGCTAAGTGAACCGAACGTTCTAGAATTTTCGTATCTGGTCGCACTGCGCGCTTGGCGCCTTCATCATCATCATTTCTGCCGAACGACGTCCACTGCTGGACATATTATAGGCCTCCCCCAAGTGTTGACCGGTCCCGTGCGTCTCATATCCAGCGGATCCCCGTAAACTTCACCAGGTCATCGATCCATCTAGTGGGAGGCCTTGGCGTCTTCGCTAGCCAGCAACCATAATTATGATATTATGTCATTAGGCTAGGCGCTAAGCAAGGCACCTGTCAGTGCGTGCGTAGCCTTCCAATGCTCGTTGATTCCAAAAATCTTTTTTCTTGTTTAGATTTCGATACATCACGTACACGGTTTCGCTAGCCAATTCAATTTCACGTTGGCTAAACATCGTTTTATCACTTCAAGGATTTCCGCTCACCTGTTGCGCAGCTTGCATCTTATCATGCTGGTTGCGCAGCTCTAGCTTGTACCGCTCTTCCAGCGCCTGCGCCGACCGCTTCCACCGCTCCTCGAGCGCTCTCCGCTCGTCCACCAGCTGTTCGATGCGGTGGTTCAGCGTCTTCTTGTCGTTTATCAACTAGAAATAGAAGAGCAATTAATTATTTGCTTACCTATTCTTCTCACATACACACACACACACACACACAGTAATTTATATGTAATTATCTGTTGTTTTTTAGACTTTGACTGTTCCAACACATGAATCAGATTGACCTTGAGCGTATTATTTTTTCTTTAAGGACTTTTTGTGCGTATACTTCCAATATAATACCAATGTACGCCATTTAGCAGTAGCGTAGACAGGTAGGTACTTGTTGTCCACTGAGGTTTGATCTCCATCGACTGCAAGATTGTACGAACTGTCGCCCACAATCACGACTCCACCATTCATGGGTGGGTGATGAACTTATGATACAGAGAACCCGTAGTTGGCCTCAAGTTACCCTACCACATGTCTTAAGTTTGTATACCTGATCAATGAAACTCTGATGTCTCTTAATGGTTTCCTCACACTCCTGCTTCACTTTGTTTATGTTGCGGATGGACTGCTTCTCCAGGTTGCTTACTTTGTTGATCATCTGAAAACATAGCAAGCATAGCATTATGAATCTTAAGGGTCCCTCTCGAGAGAATATTTTACCTAAGCTAACCACTATTTTTCTAGATCAACTTACGAAAGCATAAAATAATTGAAACTTGACTAACCGCACTACTGATATGATAACACGAAAGCATGCCTATAGCCGCTTTTCGGGTGTGGATTTTATTTATTTTTTTATGCGAGCACAGTAGAGCTCAATACACACCTGTTCCTTATGATTGGCCAGGCTCTCCTGCAGCAATGCTATGCAGCAGGACCGTTCCTCCAGCTGCAGGGAAGCTGTGACAAGCCTCTGTGCCAACTCCGTCTGCGGTAACTTGAGTAACGTTTCTAGTCTGACAAACATCAAAGATATAGCTTTACGGCTTCACCATAGTTATACTCTTCAGGTCAAAGTTAGGTAAAAATTGAAGTGTCAAGCGATTATGAACCATGTGCAGTGCCACTATTAACAGCGACGTCATATCCGGGCACATGACAGGAAATAATTTTAGTTTATTTAAGGGTCGCCGTTATCGAAATCGATAAGGAGGACTATACAACGTGTAACAGAATAAACGCAAGACCTCTCGTGTGGTGTCTCAGACCATGAAACTGAACAACTTTTGTTCTACGAGTTCCTGAAATTCGCAAAAAAAAAAAAAAACTTTCTATAGGAACGGACGCAATCAGCTGATCCACATGTATGGTAAAACTAAAAAAAAAGTTATGAATTTCCAAAAGTCATAGAACAAAAGATGTTCAGTTTCATGGTGTAAGACACCACATGAGAGGTCTTGCGTTTATTCTGTTACACGTTGTATACTTGCGCTGTAAATAATTATGGGATCGTTTGCGAAAAGAATTTAAATCTCCAAAATCGATAAAAAAATTGTCGATATAGAAAAGTGTGTTGTTTACTTGGTGTTTTGTTACTATACTCACTTAGGCATAGTTTGCGGTGTAGTGTTAGTTACAATAGATAGAGCGTCGTTCGCGCTTTGTTCCACTTTCTCTAAGAACTCAAATATTTCCCTGAAAGTTTAAGTTTTAAGATTACAATGATATAGTTAAATTTTGAATCAAGTTCATAATGATCCTTTATATATATAGCAGCTAGCGTTGCCAGGTCACCAAACCTAATAGCCGGACAGACTAGCCAGTTTGACCGGACATTTGGGTAGAAAGGCCGGACACCCTACATTATTGAGGATTTTGTGTCTCAGTATTAATAAGTACGACAAAAAAATTGTATGCAAAATCAAGCTTTTTTTATTATTGTCATAAATCTTGTTAATTTCTAATGAAATAATAAATAAAATCGAATGCCAAATCAGTCTTAAGTTGGTACTTTATTATTAATTAGTCAAATAGTCAGCGCTCGCACGTTTGCGAAATGTAAAAAGCCTAACAAAAGCCGGACTAGCCGGACACCGTTTATTTTGGCCGGACACGCAATCAAAAAGCCTACCTATGTCCGGCTTTATTCGGACGCCTGGCAACCCTAATTGTAGCTAGGGAGATGGTACTAGGATCAAACGTTCCACTCACATAAAATTATCTTTGGGCGAGAAATTTTCTTCTTCTTTCTTACTTTCTGGTTCTGATAGAATCTTATTAGTTACTTCTGCCACGGGATTCTCTCCGTAACTCTCAATTTCTTTTAGCATAGAGTAAATATCCATCACTGTAGATTGAGAACTTAGTTCCTTGGGCGGTTTCGACTCTTTCTCTTCAGAACGGACAGGCGTCGGAGGTCTCACCGGTTCCACCTTCTCTTTAGGTCTAGAAGGTTCAGATTTCCGTGGCTCCTCTTCTAGTTCTTCAATTTCCAATATCCTCGGAGAAGGTGCAGATAGAGACATCCAAGAATCTATATCTTTGTCATTCTGAACGCTGTCGATCCTAGCACTCATAGGAGTTTTAACCGTGTACATATTCTTCTGAGTTTGGTTCCTTATGTTCACCGGAATCGGACTTTTGCCACCGCTTTTAGAGCTTTTATTGTTCCATTCCTGCTTTAGCCCGAAAGAATTTTCTCCTGAACCCACATTGCTTACTTTCTTATCAGTTTTCTTTAAGGTTTTATGTACACTAGTATAATCCCCTTCCTTGACTTTTAAATAATTTTGTATCAGCTCTTTTGTCGAAATCTTCGAAACGTCTCGTTTGTTGTCTAACGATTTTTTGTTTGTTCCTGTCGATAGGTCTGTTATGTTGCTCTCCTGCGAGCTTTCGCTTGCGTCCTTGTTATCTTCAAAATTAGAAGCATCTTCGAACATTTTGTCTATGTTCAGAGGAGTGGGAGATACTGCGTCAGTCTTTATATCCTTGATGGTGAGATCATGCAAATTGTTTATAGCTTCCAATTCTTTTTTGTAATCCTCAATAACTTTAGACGTATAGGCTTTAGTTGTACTATTAATAAGATAGGGCGGGTAATCTGTATTGCTATCTGTGTTGTCAGATTTGATCTCATCTGCCCCTTCACTACTTCCAGGCACTGGTACGTCGCTCTTGCTAGGCGAATTTTGTGGAGGCAAAGCAATGTGTCCCTCCTTCTTCAGAAAGAAATCTTTGTAAAGCAAACGGCTGTGGTTTAATGGTTCAGCCCATTGATCCTTCTTATCTAATGGAAACGTTTTGTGGTACCCTTTATCATTACTGTTCGTGGACACACTATCCAAACTCTTGGGCTGCTCTTCAACTTTATCGTGTGAGCCAGTTGTTTTAAGTACCGACGGATTTGGCAGTGAATAATTTTGTGCGTAAAACCTATCATCATTTGCTCCACTGTCAGGATAACCAGAGTCTTTAGATGACGAATCTGTATGTACTAAGGTACTAGATAATTTATTCTTGTATGAATCAATAGGGTTCTTACGGAAATCGTCATAAAAGCTCGTGTAAGTGCGTGGTTCGCACATGTAGTTCTGAGAAACTTTCTTATAATCATCGTGTTTGAAGTCAACCACATAAGTATTCCTTCCAGTCAGATTTTCCTCATGATCGCCTTTATTAAGTTTGTCTTCTAAGGACATTTCTGGTGATAAGCTTGGCATGCGCTGGGAAGGTACACTTTCACAGTCCTGTGTAGACTCCTCTTCCACTAAAGACAGTTGCTGTTTGGATACATTCAGACGGCGGGAGTACGTATCTATAGCTTTCTCCACCTCTGACTGTATACTAGTATCACTGTACGAGCCATGTCCGAACTCGGCAGCTCTCCTTTCAGAGTCAACAGGAATAAAATATGACTCGTATGCTCTTGTTTTGAATGAAGGCGACAAACATCTCCCGTGAAAGATATTTTTGTTTCTGGTGGGAGAAAGAGTCCTCTCAATAATTTTCACTTCTAACCCATATTCTTGGCTAGTTATATTATCTTCGCTTATTGAGTTCTCCATAGGCTTCCGTGTTTTTCTAGCTATGTTCCTGTACTTGGTAAAGTTCTTTGAATTATTGTTTTTCTTTGTGCCCAGTTGAGCTTTAGCTTTAATTTTAGTTCCTAAGCTAATAAAAGTGTCTTCAGAACCATAGTCTGAAGCGTTGCTGCATATTTCTTTGTTCTTATGAGAATAGGCTTCAATGGCTTTTGTATCTCTGAGTAGGTTTGTTGTTGGTGCAACTATTTTAATAGCAGGTGGGGAATCTGGAAATTAAATTGGCACTTCTAAGTTGCAAAAAATAATCATTTTGAGGTAAGTTGCATAACATGGCACCCAAGTTCACCTACTGTACTTTATTGTATATAAAGTTTAAATAAATACTTAATAATAAAACATTTTTACTATTATAAGACTGTAGTAATTCCGCACTGAATGCTTTTAGAAAATTTCTGGTTGATGGACCTCGGTCTTTTGTATCAGCTGAAAATGGTCTCTTGTATCTCTCCGGATGGTCCTAAAATGAAATATTCACAGAATAAGATGATGTGGACAATAAAATATTATGTCAACAAAATACATTCACCAAGCATAGTGATTGTATCATAATGTAGCATCACATATCTTTATAGTCCACAGACACGAGATAGGGCTATTATACAATTATGATGATACAAAACCTAGAATTGTGAAAATTCAGGCATAAGTTTATTAAATGCTTGAGTTTTACCTGTTCTCTCCTTTCCTACATAATAATCATGTTTCTGTCAGGGCAAAAATATCGTCAAATAAATTTAAAACATTTGAATTTTTAATTCTTACTATAAAAAATGTTTAAAACATTATTCTTTTCCAATTTATTGGTAATTTGGTATGCGTGACATTAGGGTGCACGCCAGAATTTGAAAGGGGAGACAGAAAGGTCACCATGGCTACCTACCTTTGTTTAATCATAAAGATGATTATGCAAAAATAATTAGCGCCCATTTAAATAATATTTCAGGGATTTTCTACGTAAAATAGCAGAACAAAGAACTACTTATATGATTAACTATCGTTCATATAGGTAAGTTATATGGAAATAGACTAGTTAAACACTGTCATAAATACCGGTGGAATGCAAACAGTGCTCGGAAGCGCAGATCGCGGTCGATTCCTAATGTTCCTTTTATCGTCTTTTTTCTTGCCTCTATACGATAAGTTTACAGGCGAGCCTAGCAGCCGCAAATTATTGTTTTCTTTCGACATTGCACACACATCAGCGACAAATAATATAATTTATCGCTACATGAACGAATAAATTGACACAATCTGTTGTGTTGTTTATTTTAAGTTGTCAAGGAGATTATTGCTAGGCAACCGTCACGTTCCATATACATTTGTCCTTGAATTTTATGTTGTTTAGCATAAACGAGTTGATTAGCTTTTAATAGTAATTCCCTAATTTGTTGGTAATTTATTTATTAAATACTTATATTCAATTGCTATTGCTAAAATCGTGTTTTGTAGATAAAACATATCTCAATGTCTTCTCATCAAATAATTTGATTCTACCGGAAATTGTTTTTGGTCTGACAGCAGTGCTACAAGTAAAATAATATTTTCTACCATTCAGTAGTTACTGGTAGAAAATAAAGTGTTGGTGCTTATGGGTCATATCAAAAATTTTATTGTTATTAAGCAAGAATAAAAAGTATTTTAAAAGTAAAAGTAATTGTGTAATAATAAAATAAAAAACAAAATAATTTATTTTGGTACAGTACAGTTTCGGGCTAAACTAAACGTGTGATGCGTTGACGTCATCGATAAAAATACAGTCGGTTCATATATCATCCGCATGGAAAATGTATCTTTGAGTTCGGGCGGTCAAGTCGATTTTTGTTGAGTAGAACCTTGAAAGGCATTGCAATCGCACCGCACTTTGTAAACGCGTTCCGTGAATATTATATGGTGCAAATTGTTTAAAAATATTGATCGTGAATACGCATTGAAGCTTCAGTGTTTTTAAATTGTGATTAAAATATAAAAACAAAAAAATGTTCAGTGGAATCGCAGGTGTGTATAAGTTTTGTCTTTTTTTGTTTGATTTGGAAAAAATATTAACTTTAAAAAAAAAAAAATGAAAAAATATAATGACAAAGTACTAAAACTTTTCAATTTTTTTATTGTTATTAGAAACAAATGCAACTGTAGAATATTGATTGGCCACTAATTTTAGTTCCAAATTAGCACTTTTTATTAGTCTGTAGAATTATTTTTAGCACTGCATGCTATAAAAAATACTCAATAATTTATACCTACCTAACAATAGAATAGCTATGAATAAACTTGGTGTAAAATTATTTCATAACATAGACATAGCTTAGCATTAACATTACTATTTTAAATAAGTAGAAATCATTAAGCAATACCTAACCGACCACCAAAATGACCTACGCCGTAGAGTAATACATAGGGTACGTACGTTACATACAGTGTATACCTACTATCTTCTACATTTCATCGTTTCCTACCATACCATCGTAATTCGTCCGAGGTACCTACTAGTCCCCATGATTTTATACTAACTGAAAGTATATTACTACTATAAGTAGACTAGCTATCAACATACCTCAGCTTATGCGTAGTTATTTCAAATTATGGTATTTTATTCTAATTTCCGTCAGTCATCTTCTAAGACATTCTTATTATATGTACATAACTAGCTGTACCTAGTTCCTTCCTACATATTTCAATATTATTGTGAATGGATTTATCTAAGATTTATTTGAAGAATAAAAATTCACACAACGTAAGACTTCAGGTGCAGAAGACCTTGAGGTCGGGAGTTCACATCCCACTCGTTGTGTTAACGTGGTAAACTTTGTAAGCCCACTCTTTGCACCACGTTGTCGGGGTTGCAGGGTTTACTTACAAGAAGAACTGGACCCAAATATCGTTTACATTTGATTTGGGGTCTTACATACCTATCTAGACACGTACTGTCGCAATTTGATATTTTGAACGAGTATCTATGTAAAGGTTGCGGGGATCCGCTAGATGCTAGCATGGGCCCGGTCAAAGTCCAGCAGTGGACGTCTTTCGGCTGTAATGATGATGATGGTGATGTAAAGACAAAGACAGCCATCTGGAAGAATACTTTCAAGATTGTGCTAATGCTTGATAAAGGCTGTAAAAAGTCCGCAGTAGCCCGCAATCCGCATGGTAGAAGGATCACGTCATTTCGCGATCGGGAAAAGCTTCATACAGCAACACTATGCGTCAAACTGCCAATAATAAATTACTCGAGATGGCTGACTACAAGGAGTTGCGGCTATGGTTCCGCATCTCGGGACAGCGCTACAGCGTTGCACACTGCAGTGTTATAAAACAACCCCCTCCAACGTTGGCCTTGCGCAGTCGAAAACACGAGAGATAGCGACTGCGGAGTCTATGGAAAAGTTATGAGGCGTTTATAAATGGAAGAATCTCCAGGTTCATATGGTGTACCATCATCACATCCATCCATGATTTATCAATTTTTTAAAATACCCCTTTGTTTACTCGTGCGTTGGAGGAGTATTGATTTGTTTTGTTTTAACCTTGATGAACTTTTGTACGATCAAATCCGCTGCACCAGAAGTCTAAACTACCTTGTTGCGTGTTTCTTACCGAGAGTAAAACCCAAAGAAATTTTCGGTTTCATCGACATCTGACTGCCTGTCGATTCCAAACTGAGAGATCCATAAGCGTTTCATATTCGTCTCTCACTCAGAGCATACGATATGAATCATATACCTACCTAAACGCGAAGAATGAGGATTAATACTTCCTTAATGACTTCTTACTGAGTCATTGTGGCACTCGTAACCAATGGACTGATGTCATTGTCCATCATTTAAGAGCATTTAGCTGCCTGAGAGTGATTCTAATTCGAATGCAGTGGCCAGCAGTGAGGAAACAAATGACGAAAGAAAGCTAAACATTGGAAGTATACGCTAGTTGATGCTGCAATACGACAATGTAGCGCCTCTAATGACAAGTACCTATAGGTGGGAACCATATTTATTTTTAAATGACATTATATTCTAAACTGAGTTCAGAAAAACATAGTTATTTAATTAACGTGATTTAACTAATATTTATGTACGCACGACGGCAAAACAAGCTTTACAAAACCAGTTTTTGCGGATCTCTCATTGTATAGGAAATCTATACAAAGCGAGGCCAAGTTATACTGGAATGGCTGGATAGGCGTCACGGCGTCCTGACCTACCGCATGACACAGGTCCTCACCGGACACGGAAGCTTCGGGAGGTACCTGTGTCTGATGGGGAAGGAGGAAACGCCTGGGTGTCACCACTGCGAGGACCGCCCGGAGGACACGGTGGAGCATACGGTGCAGGACTGCCCCGCTTGGGCAGAGCACCGCCGTGTCCTCACGGCGGCGATAGGCGGAGACCTCTCGCGCCCGGCATTGGTCGAGGCCATGCTGCGGGGCGAGACGGAGTGGGAAGCGGTCGCCTCCTTCTGCGAAGCAGTCATGCTCGCGAAGGAGGAGGCGGGCCACGTGAGGGAGAGGACAGCGTCCTCCCTCCACCCCAGCCGCAGTGGTAGACGCCCACGGCGCCGGACGTCGGCAGACGATCTCCGGCCACCGTAGGCGCGGGCTTGCGGGCGGCGAGTAATGGGCGACTCGCTGTCCGACCATGGACCATGCCCGGGTCGACGGCGCGTTGTGTCCCACGCGCGCCTCAAAGAGTGTCAGCATTATGACGGGGCCCCCCTCTAGAGGGCCAAAGCCTGCCGGGGTCGCGGGACTTATAGAATTACCGTGACCCTGGATCATAAAGGGCTATTGTAGGACACCGTGGATTTTAGTCAGTACAAGTCTGACAGTTCCTCCCACTCTGCCCTGGGTGGGAGGACTCATTTGATGATTTTACCACGATAAAAAAAAAAAAAGTTATACTGGAAATACAGCTTCATGTGCCGCCTTGTGTACCTATCAGACACAGGCTACAGCACAGCTGCACAGCCCAGTTTGCTATCTACCGAGGGGCCGACTGAAAATATTAAGGAAACCAGTTTGCTCAGCTAAATGTTCTAAGTGATAAGACACTAGTAAACCATAAGTACTTAAATAAAATTGCATTTATGATTTTTGGATCAACATAGGTGCAACCTGATAATGACCTGCAAGTTGCAAAAAACGTAACAAAATTTGAATTTTTTCGCCTCTACAGCGACTAAACACACGAAAAAAAAGTTTTTGCGAAAAAAGCCGACTTCCAAAAAAACACAAAAAAAAGTCTAAAATTACTTTCGGAAGTCGGTTAATTTATTTGTTTCATTGACTTTTTTGCCACAGACTCCCGAAAGTAAAGTTATTTTAGACTTTTTTAGTATTGTTTTGGAAGTCAGTTTTTTGTTCACATAATGTTTTTTATTTTACCCTTTTTAGTTGCACTATACCACACATAATCACGAATTCTTGTTATGAATTAATTTTTACATTGTAACTAAAACTTATAAAGAGATCACCATGTCATCCAAATAACCCAAGAAGAAAAAAATCGTATTAACACGTTAATTGCCAAGCTAAAATGATGACTGAACTTACCTAGATGTCTAGATGTCCAAATAAAAAAAAATCGTTGAATGTCTTCCCTAGTGGCTTAAACAAATTTTAATACCCGAACCCAATACGCTACAGCTGCTATTTTATGGCTCGTATAAAATTGTAAGGCAACATCACGCGACGTGTTGTGATGTGGCAATTACCGTGACCAAAAAAACAAAATCACAAAATGAAATTTCTATGGGATCAATCGGGAAGTACCTATATCATATAACTTAAAAAAACCAAATCGGTTTAGAAATTACGGAGTATGAGGTAACAAACAAATACAACCGAATTGAGAATCTCCTCCTTTTTGAAGAAAGTCTGTTAAAAAAACAAATGAAATAGTTCATTCTATTTTTAGTCTGCATCAAGCGTCTGTCACTACACAGATAATGAACGGCAATGAAAGAATTGTCAACAGTTGAATGTCTCGCATTGCGCTGGTACGTGACACAGGCGTGTTTATGATAACACGTAACATGCCCGTAACTATGAGTATTGTGGAGCGTGACTGTGTGACCCGCAGACCCTCGGCAGTCACGCTCCAGCGGCACGGGTGACGGGATGAATCAGTCGTCATTCTTGCGTGAATCACTGCGATATTAGACGATCATTTGTTTATTTACGTGGATTAAGTTCTTTTTTGTTTTGGCTAGTAATTATCACCGTCGTTGGTAAGGTCGATGTTAGAGTCTGTTCAGACTACACTGTACGATTGTGTGCGAAGCTTTGTTTGTGTCTCCGATTTTCATTGTGTTCAATCATGGCGTGGATGTCTGGCGAGAGGCCTCCATCAATGAGGAAATCGATACAACCTACTATTCGATTGTTCGGTCAGATTTCAAGCTTTGTTAACCACTCAATCAAATCGCGCAAAGAGCAATCTTCGTAATTTAAACAAACACGGGGGAATATGTGTTGCATCTGCAATTATCTTTTGAGAAGGCTCTCTTATTTCCTCATCATAACCAAAATAAAACAGAAAATCAAGAATATATTAGGTACTAGGAAATCAGTACCGTTCGTTCGTTTTTCTATTACACATAAATTATAATTATGCTAAGAATAATGACGAATATTTAATTACTAGCTGTTGCCCGCGACCTTCGTCCGCGTGAAATTTTAGCCTATAACCTTCCTTGATAAATGGGCTATCCAACACTAAACGAATTTATCAAATCGAACCAATAGTTCCGGAGGTACCTACGCGCGTTCAACCAAACAAACTCTTCAGCTTTATAATATTAGTATAATATAGATTAAATATAATATCTAATATTAGAACAGCGACCAGTTTTGTGACGCAGAATCAAATAAAATCTTGGTAAGACGCAAAATCTAAAGTAATGAAGCAATATGGTAACTACGCAGCAAGCACGCGCCCTCCATTCCTTGCACAAAGTTGTTTATGGCTTTAATAGCTTTTCAAATAATTTAACGCCCCAAGTCACGTTCTCATTCGGCATTCGCGCCAAAACTATAAAATACTAATTGATTACAGGACCTACTAAACTAAAATAGTGCTGCTCTTCAAATACTAGTATGAAAAAATACGAGTAAAAATATGTAACGTGACCTATCCTCACTAAATCAATAGGTTACTATTACTTCATTCACCATTCATCATTCGTTCCGCTTGCTATTTTAAACGTGTAAAATATTACGATCGATCGTGTCCTTGCTAACAATATTGTTATTTCAAATCATTTTAAATGATGTCATGTTATGCTTGCCAAAAGCATGATACGTCAATGTGATCATCATAAAATGTAAATAATTTAATCGATGAGCCAACGCTGTGCAAAATGTGACAAGAGGAAAGCAAAATGTGTCCTGTGTTCCTGAAAATTATGACGTTTTAACTCAAACTTCTGCATTGCGCAATTTCAACCTGTTGCGGAATCTTATAAAGAAATCTTTTGTTTCTTAGGTTAGGTAATCGATGGAAGTTTTAAAAGGTTTTTTTTGTATTATAAGTTAGAACTAGCTGTTGCCCGCGACCTTCATTCGCGTGAAATTATAATTAAAAAAATACTTCCCTTTTTTAATCGAATTTTGATACCAATTTCAAGGGTTTTATTTTTTTGCAGGGGCACTAATTATTATTCTAAAATAAAAGTAGCCTTAGTCATCAGCTATCTGCCAGTAAAAGTGCCGTCCAAATCGGTCCAATCGTTTCGGAGATTACCCGGAACAAAAAGCCAGACGACTAAAATTGAAAAAAACGTGTTTTTGTTATTTATACGTTATACGTATACTTTCAGGTGCATTCAGTAAGAAGCTGTTATTTTGATATTACAACAGACACTTCAATTTAATCTATTTGTATGTAGTATGATAGAAAACGTTTGAATGAACAGTATTGACTAAAGCAGAGCATTCTTTACGGGTTTATTCGAAGCAATAATGAGTGAAGCCCTCTAATCGATTGGAACGCAGAACAATGTCTAGTCAACAGGGAGCGGATTGACTGAGGGCATGTGCACCGAGCATACTCTATGTGATACTGATTGAGTATCGGCTGACGTTAATTAAATTACATTGCTGCGGAATCAGAGAGCTATAATATATGCACAAACACTCGCACTTTATATAAACAAAGTGCCAATAATATACAGAAGTGATTATCCGTGATTAAACATCTTGGTTTTCCTCAAGTTTTCAAAGCGATACACAGAAAACTATTTGCCACAGTTGCTGCAGTGCCCCAATTTAGAACTGCAGTCTATAAAACCCCGTCTGTAGTATTAAATCAATGAATAAAAGCACGCCTTGAAATTTAATTGCAGGGTCAGTAGGACGAATCGAAGCAGTTATTAAATAAATGATGATTCACTCGCGCGAACTGCGGAATGGTTTGCAAGGAATGTGCTTTGTTTACGTGCCAGATATTACGTTACTTGGTATCGGAGTATATTTAGCGTCTGTTAGTGCGTTTGGTGCAATGTTTTGGTTCAACAATGACTTGCAGGTTACGGACTTGCAACTAGCAACTGATTACAAGCACTCGAGGAATCGAAAAGAAGACAGGGCGCTGTCTACTCTCCAATGGAAATATTGAACACCTGTTCTAGTTTTTGCCTTCACTACCGTTATGGTTTGAAACTATTCCAGGAGGACATCGTATGGCAATCGGGGATAATGTAGCTGGGAAGCTATAGATCAGTGAAAGAATTTTCGTAATTGGACTTACTTACCTCTTTATTGTGTCAGTGTAGAAGAATGTGCAGCGAAAAAAGGGAAATTGTGATGACTATAAGGACACAACTCATGACTTGTTCTGGAAAGGTAGATATGAGAAGTAGAAAACCATGTGCATTTAATTACTAATAAGCAGAGTCCAAGTCCAAGTGCCGGACACAATTTCAATCCAGGGCCAACCGTTATACGAAGGAATTTCTTACAATTGCGCTATGTTCAATCTGACCTAAGATCTCATCTTATGCCCAAGAGTCGCGCTAGCAACCAGTCTAGACTAACGAGGGGCTAGTTAAGACAAAGATCGGTATTTTACTCGCATAACAGTCTCCTCGTTGTTCACTTTGTTCAGATTTAGACAAGAATTAGAAATTTTCCAGGGCCTATAGGAAAATTTATTTGACAATGTGTCGCTATCGTAGCTGAGTCATACGTTTACACAAAATTATGACAGTGTGCTTTGAGAAACACGTGTAAGAAAAGAAACTATACCTACTTTATAGAAAAAAATACGGAAGCGAGCTCAAGTTTAATTGATAATAAGAACTACCTATGTTTTCTTATCTGGTAGTAAAGTCCAATCTGAGATCCAATTATAGTTCATAAGTGTATTGAACTCCAAAAGAGATACGGTGGATTCTGAAACCAATAATACCGTTCACTACACACTGGCATGATGGCATCCCTACGGACAATGAATGCATGCGCAGTCAAAGTTCATAGAGCGCAGACGACGTAGGTAGCAAGCAACATGAATTATGTTTATTCGAGGAATGAATTATTCTCAGCAAGTAGGTGTCGCGCAACATGCTGCCAGTCCGTCGTGCTCCTCAATTGTATTAATCAGTTGGTTTTGGCTCCTACCGAGCTATCATGGACGCTATTGGTCGGTTTATGAGAGCACAATCTGAATCAGAACGGATAAAATTACACGTGAACCCAGTGTGCGAGTAATATGCCCAATTTAAAGAGGACTATCGTAACGTTAAGTGTGATAATGTGATAAACAACTTTGTTTTTGGTCGATATTTGTTGGTGTTAAGTAATTATAAAAGTTTTGCCCTTGAAACTTCCTCTGCGCTAGTTCAAAATATTACGGCACAGAACTTGAGAGTTCACTCATCATAACCTAAATAGCTTTTGCAAAACATACTGGCGAGCCCTCGGGCCGTCCAAATATTATCTAGACTAGATGTTTAAATTTAGATTTTGGAAACTTTTCGCTGAGAGCCCAAAGTTATTGTCTGATAAGATAAACTAAGCTTATCTTCTAAACTCGATATGGGTAATCGATAAGCCTGGAATATTACCACGATTAGCGTGTGATCAATTGAGCACACATATACTGTGGTCATTGATGACTTACCACATATAAATCTCCACAATTCGTCCTGATTTCGCTATTTTGCTATGCTAGTTTTGGAACATAGCAGGTACCTATCTTTTGTTAAGTAGGACATCATGATTTGTTCGTGAATTTGATGCACGTGAATATCTAAAATATCCTGCGTCGAGACCAGTTGAAACCATTGTGTAATGTGGACATGTGGTACAATCATCCATATGGACCCTGTACTCTAAGAAACTATTTAAAATATACATCGTACAGAATTTAGATTTTGTCTTGCAAAAGTCATTTTGTCCAACAAGCATCTACACAATTTGAATGATTTAGTTTAGCTTCACTGCACATTCAAATTCCCTGTTGTGCATATTTCCATAATTTATTCTTCGTGACTCCACATTTACTTACTTTGGCAAAGCGCGCTCCTTAATCTTACCAGAAAGTAGCTCTTCGGTGCTTGAATTTGATAATGGCTTTACATTTGTATAACTTTAGTCAAAAACATTGTAAATTTTTAAGGAAACCAAGATTGTGAAGAGAGAATAAAATAAATGAATTGAATTTAGATATTGTTGGTGAGTAGCAGTAGGGTTGAATGATGTAAGCACGACGGCCAATCAAGCTATGCAAAACCTGTTTATGCGAATTTCTCATTGTATAAAAAATCTATACAAAGCGAGGCCAAGTTATACTGGAAATGTACATCTTCATGTGCCGCCGTGTGTACCTACCATACCATGCCATGTGAGTATCAAATATCTGAAGTCGTGTAAAATTAGAGTAACGTTAAGCAATTCTCAATGGTGTGTTTATTGATCTAAGTGGTAGAAACAACTAGGAAGCGGATTTGATGAAAAGAAGAATTGCTCTATTTGTTTGCTGATCATATTCAGAATAGGTAACCATAAGACCACAATACTCGTGTTTTTGTTTGAAACTGTAATTTTAAATCAAACGTGTCGTATGAATGGCAACGCGAATGATAGAGCCACGTTTTCCTTGTTACCTTATTATAAATTTTCCACTTACAGTTACAATGACAAAAAAATGAGTTTCTTTGTGGTGACATTATTTTACAAAAAATGTTACTTTTGCCAAAATGTAAAGCAGTTTGTTGGCAGATGTCGTTCCCATATACCTACCTTTTTTAAATACAACTTGTACTTTTCCATCAATAACAAGGTACCTACACAATTCACGTAAAAAAAAATCCTACAACTAAACACTAATATTTTACAGTAGCACAGATGCTGAGTATTGTGTAATATTAAGTAGGTACCTACCAACTAATAACATTTTCAATTATTATTGGTTAACATTCCAATTCACGTTTATGAGGTTTTGACAAAAAATTGTAAAAAGAAACTTCCCCGTTTTATTTTCATTTTTTTTTATGTTCACTGAATGTGTTGTGAAGGTATACCAATACGCGGGTAGGTCAACACCGTTCAAAGTCACGTAACTAGTCGTATTTAGTTGTGGTACCTACTAGGTTCCGTTTACAAATCACATTCCTGCATAATATCGACAACCTGTCGTACTGTCGTAGTTCCGTCGAACTCATCGCCTCCGAGCAAGATAGCATACTTCCCCTTCGTCAAAACATTATCAGTAGGTCACGTAGTTCAAATAGCGTTGAATATGCATCGGCTCTCCCACTAAACAATGTCAACAAATAAAATTCATCGTAACAGAGCAACGAAAACAAATCTCGCCGGTTGCACGATGACATCATCAAGGTCAGCCAGTACCGGGGCCCGCCATTATATTAATATCCGAGGCTCCTCGTGCCTCTCACGTTAACAAACCGCAACATAAACAAGCGTGAAGAGGACAGATATATAACGGAATGGTTCTTACGCAAGCTGCGCAGGAATTCTTTCTTGGCGTTTGCAGTAATTAAGCCTTTGGGCATCAACAGGAATGTTGATACGAAGCTGAAGTTACGAACGATATGTAAGCTGAAGAAAAACTAAATTATAAAGGGTAAATAAAAATGAAGAATACGAAGTAGATACCCAAATTAGTTCAGCTTGGCAAAATTTGATTTGTTATTTTCATCTCTTCTCGGGTAATAATCTAATTCTGTATTCAACAGGTTTTAACAAAAAAAATCTTGATTATCTAAAAGGCCAGGCAACTGGCAAACCGGTTGAAGCAATCATTTTATACCACTAGCAACATTGCTAAAAAGTTAAACAGCTAAAGGGTTATTAAACATTGTGTGTTTGAACGGTTTGAACCCCACAAAGGAAATAAAAGAAGAAAAGTGAAGAAGTATTGTCACTTCATGTTTATACATATTATTGTATTGCTATTAGGTTAAATATAATAGAAGCTAAACAGCTAATGCATCTGATAATCTGAATATCAACAACGACACGTTTTTCAACTTTAATGGAGTCATTAAGTTTCCATCTAGAAGTGTCTATTCTTGGTACACAAAGGACACTAATCGTCATGAGTCATAGACATTGATAGTAAATAGAAACAAGACTCTTTCATCTTATTTATATACAGTCACGTAATAAAGATAAAAATTAATATAAAATAAGCATTTTAAAGTGATGAGACACATTGAACGAATGACAAAAATATCATTCGTTCTTTTACAATGGCGTATTTCGTTAAAATACTGTATACGCTATTAATTGCGTATTTCTCAGGTGTAAAATAATCCTTTGTTTCAAGTGACCTTGCGGTCGGTCTGTGGCCGACTGTACTATACAACATGAGTACAGCAGAACTACCCAGTAATATTTATTTTAGTACAATGACCGACCTTTAATTAATTAAAACATGTAGGTACATTATATACATATAATGCGTGTTTTCAACACATTTCAAGCTAATCTTGTGTTTGATCTATTAAATAACTGATATTAGTTTGAAAATAAAATTACTGTTTTTTTGTCCAATCGTTTAGTTCGTATTAACGCCATGTTTCTAAAAAGGAAGTGAACAATCGCATCAGACATACTAAAATAGATTAAAAAATTAAACTACGTATATTTTCTGAGAGTTGATAGTAAATGATAGCGTGACGATTGACAGCGGGGAATGGAGAAAAAAAACGTTTTGCGACCCCATTTAACACGGTACAAGGGCAGGAAGATGATGACTTTCTGAGAGTTCTAAATCTTGAAATGACATCACAGGCAGCAAATGGATATGAATGTGATGTCACGTTGCTTCAGACCGGATATTTATCTCAATTGGTTACAAGCTTGTATCGGCGAAGGAATCTGTAATTGGTACCTACACAGTTCTGCGATAATGACAGCTAAATTAGATAGGACCCGCTCTAGAGAATACGTCTAAAACATTCAGAGGTAATGAAGGTGCATAACTGTGATATAAACGCAATGTGCCGTGGAGTGCTTTATAATGTTTCGAGTGTGTCATTCTAGTATATTTATAAAACACGTTAGCAATATTCGTTTCGACTGATAACATCTGGTTCTGGCCATAAAAGTATAAAATATGTGAGAACAAGCATTTTGAAAACGTTGTGAACGCTTCACGTGGGCGGGTCGTGTGCTAGGTCACAAATGTTGCCGCAGTGCTCATAAAACCAGTCTGGCGCAGGCCGATCGATACCTGGATCTAGACTTTCAGGGCTTGCGAGGCCGAGACCTAGACTAGCAGGCGACTAATGATATTTATTGCTTTATACTAGGAAATTGTTAACCTAGTCAGTTGTGTGAGAGGTGAATATTTCCTAAGCGAACAAACACGTGCTCTAACTTTTTATTCAGTCCATGTGTTACTTTTCAGACTGCCTGTAGAATAAATAACGATGGCAATTCAAAGCAATATGATGTTGCATGCAACGTCAACGTTGTAATCTGTTATTCCTGGTGGAATTGCTCCTAGATCTAATACAAATTTTATGGATAGTTTTAGACCTACATTTAGGTACAGCTATAATCATATTATGTAACGGTTCATGTAATATACATTTGAAGTACTCGTATGATGTATCAATAACATAATTTTTCTCCTACGAGGGGCAGTCCTTACACAAAAAAGTTTTTTTATTTATTTCTTTACTTAGTCCCCGTATAACCCGATTTACATTTTCAAAAACTCGGCTTCATTGCCCTGAATTGCCTAACACTTGACTGAAACATCTTTACTACTCAATTTTTTTCTATTTTGAGGAAATGCGGCAGCCGTTTTGGGCACAGCTTTTTCGTGTCCAAATTTGAGGACAAGATACGATGTACAGCACTTTCTGAAATCCCTAACTTTTCTACTAGTCCACGCCCTGTCGATCGACACTCATCCAATAACGTTTTTTGGATTATTTCTCCATTTCTGGTGTAGTCACCTCACCTGGTCGACCAATGTGAATGCGAAGTTCATCTTCTAGCAGCTCATATGGCCTCGTTTAAACTAGGCCACCCAATATTTTATTGTTGTAAATGAAAGAGTAAGCTCCTCCGGAGTAGAATCTAACTCGCCTTTGATATTTATCGGTCGTGAAGTTTTTCATATGAAAGTTTTATATTACGTAACGGTGACCAATTTTCAAAAATTCAGTGACTGTTCACTATTTGATGGGCGCAAAACAAATAATAAATAATATGGCGGCTTGAAACTCTATATTTTAGTTTTATAAGGTTGGTAATCTCCACTAAAGGCATTGTTTTCAAACAATAACCGCCATTTATACGCCAGGTTAGGTACTTCTGGGACTACGCGTGTATAATACATAAAATCCGTAAATAAGTCAAACATTTGGATCAAGTGCACTATGAGTGTATTCGTACTATTTCAGTGTGTCTGTGTGTTAAGAATTTCGTGCGGCCTGTTATCTCATAGAGTATTTTTAATCTCGGTAAATATAGGTAGCGTTCGCGGACGATCGTTTTGCCTCGTGGTAGTCATCGTAAATTTTATCTGTTCAGTTTTTTCCATGATGAAAAATCCTTAATTGACTTTATTAATATGTATAATTCAACGAAAAAATGCACTTAAAGGAAAAAAAAACAATAAGTATCGTGTATTCTGTCTGACACATTGCTATATTATTACCACTTGAATGCTATTTGGCCCATCAATCAGCACGAGTTACGAAACAGCTAGGAAGGCGAGCGAGCGATGATCCCGAGTTGTCCGACTCGCCACGCACTACTCTATTTTAGTTCGGTCAATCGGTCGAGGCATCGGCCGACAGTATCGATTGATTCCGATTTATCAGTCCGTCGGGAGACAAGATTGTCGCTTAAAATATATTGTGTAGCTTGGGTTGAATCTATTGCAAGAATAAGAATTTAATGATAAACTAACATAGAACAAGATCCGGTCCAGTCAAGATTGTTTTTCTCATTAAATCTTATCTTTATTACATCTCAGTGCAGAAGTTTAGATTGTTGGTTTGATAACGGCCGTCATGGAAATCTGAAATTATTAATTAAATTCTGTATAAACTAAATCTTCATTTAAAAAAAGATAGAAATCGAAAAATTATCAATATTATTTCAAGTTCGAAAGGATTTGAATCAAGTCGTTTACCACAGTAGTCTTATCTTAGAAATTAGAAGACGTAAACAAAACCAATCTTGTATTCACCTTGAGATAATTTTGTATCATATCGTACTCATGCTGTAGAAATTAGAAATCATGAGAAATCTTCATGAAACAACATGTTATTTGGACCTAGTATTTTTGTATACCTAACAAGTATTTAGTAGATGCACGTAATCAAGTAATGTCTGGTCACCCGTGTCACTACACCATCACCATGTTCGTCCTATTTGTACTTACTAAGTAACAGGTATTTAGTGACTGAAAAAACCACAGATCACATCACCATTTTAGCTAGAGAACTCGTAGAACTAAAAGTAAAGCATGGATTTAGTTAATTTTATTAATCTTTGAATAACTTGTTTAAATATGAATAATTTTTAAATGTATTTCCACGCTTTCCGATAGACAAGAACCTTGGTGAGTTCTTTTATTGTATTATAATTCTGAACTTTTTCTACATAAATTTCACGTTTACTAAAATTGTAAAAATGTTATTTTGTATCTATGTACCTACAATATTCTTGTTTGTAACAAGTAGTAACGACTACGCTGTAAGCTAAACAGTATTAATATGATGACGGCTAACATTTATCATGATGGATTTACCTTCCTATGTCAACAAAACAAGCAAAACATTGGCAGGAAATATGTTGATATGAAACCCACATGCCCCATGAACATGTCAGGTGTCGTGGGTGTACCTCGACTACCGCGGGTAATTTGTGTCTCTGCCCACTATAGAGTTAGTGTCAGACCCGACTCGAGCCGCCTGGGAACTGCAAATTATTTCTTATTAAACTGGTTATAGTAAGTTAGTAACTACTTTAGTTGATATAAAATGCTCCGCGATATGCTCTATGTAAAGGCTGACTCAGCCACCTTGACCGCGCATTTTCTGCTATGAAAATCAATAAACTGGCGGCGCGGCGCTCTGTCACGCGAGTAATATGGAACACTATGTCTTTTAAAAAGAAATCGATAAGAGCTTTCATTTACTGTGTCACGCGTGAAGTAGGTAAATTATTATTTTATAGAGTTAATTAATTAATGGCCTCCGCATTAAGAAATCAGAAGTATCCAAGAGTAGTCTAATTTTAGTATCAGCTCTTTCTTGTGACCAATAAATATAAACTCCTATTTTATAAAATACCTACCTATTATGTTTATTTTCTTGGAACATAACTTAGGTAGGTACAGAACAAGAGGTAGGTAGCAGGTACATCTATGGGAACTATAAAAACCCAATTTGTAAAGTGACAAAATTAATCTGCTGAAACATGATTAAATATTCATTCGATGTTGTTCTAAGAAGTGTTTGTTTACGACTAAGGTCCCTTTCTATCGTTAAAGTTTATGGCCCATCCGATTCCTATTACAATATATTATCACAAAGCGGTACTGGAAGTTGATAAACAAATATTTTACTACGCAGTTAACCAGTTACTCTAGTTTCAAAACCACCGTGAACTTGGAAGGATTGAAGATCATAGACAATTACTTCAGAAATTCTGAATGAGTGAATGAATGATTATAAAAATTAAATCAAAATCAGGAAATGACGCAAGAATTCGTAATGGGAGACCAGTCTAGACGGGCCTTTTATAGTAACATGTCTAGCAAAACATCAAAAGTTAAAAAAAATCAAGAATAAATTACATTATTTTTACTTGAAATATCGAAGCTAACACTAGTGCTGTGCCTTTACTAATCGACTAAAATTCCAGGGGCGTTCCGAAGCATCGGCGAGAAGACTGCTTCCCTCTTCGACCGCAAGAAGAAGGATGCCGAGACAGTCGCCTCAGAGAAGGCACAAGAAGCTGCCCATGTCGTAGAAGACCAGGTCAAGAAGGCTGGTGAATTCATTGGCGGGGCTCAAAAGAGCGCTACTGATGCTGCTGGCTCAGGTTTTTCACGTTCCTTGTTTTTATGACCAAACCACACTGGGCCCGCGTGGTGGATTACAGCCCATTCCCCTAGAGAGATCTGTGTCCCGGCAGTGGGAACATTATAGGTTGATTATGATTATGCTTGCTTTTCTTTAATCTCTAATCCCGAAATGGGATGAATTTGGACATCATATTATTAATATTTTCTGAAAATCAGCTGCCTTTATGATCAAGTATTGTGTTCATTAGAATTATGAGCTCAGTGGTGTAGGTTTGAAATCATAGTTTCTATAAATAAATCCAACAGGCTAGCCTACTTGCATTATAACATTTCCGTCCGTTGACCCTTATATCTTGTCCGTATTAATGACTCCTTTCCGTAGTTTGAGTATAAGTGCCTTCAAGATATCCTGCAGTGGCGATGTTTCCATACAACTTGATTCCTAACGGATTTCATTTGGAAAATGGCACAGTCTGTATTCTAGAAGGTGTAAACAGACCCTTCACATAGCCGTCAACAAAGCATTTTGTACATCAAACTAAGTTACTTTACACAAAAATTATTGCTGGGAATCGACTTTTTTTTTGGGGGGAACAATCACGTTTTACGGTAGAAAAGCACTCAAAGCATTGTGCTGATGAATGGATTGAATAGTACGGGGTCGTGTGTAAAGTAAAAATCTTACATTAAAAACATGTATTAAAAAAAAAACATGTGAAAAAGTTGGAACTTTGACCCCCAATATCTCCGTAACTAGAAGGTTCCCAGGTATGGCCTAGAACAAAAAAAATATCGCAAAGACGGGGAGAACAAGTGCCTTTCGGCTATGTTTAGGGTCTATTTACACCCTTTATAGACAAATAATATATTTAAATATATGTATTCCGGCTTACCTCTTACAAAAATGGACCCTTCTACCTAGGTACCTAAATAGGAATTCGTACAAGCAATACTTGGTTGGGTACTTTACCGTTTTTTTTTCAATTGTGTGGCTATAACATTATTTCATGCTACTTATAACATAATAGAAAACAATAGAATGACTCACATTTATTTATGTCGTATTCAACTTTGTTACAATGATTGAAGACAAATTGTGTCATAATACCTACAATGCTTCATGCATGGAACTAACACATCTACACAGAATATAGAATAAGATTCATGCAGCATAGGTCGTACTACTAATGCTGCATGATTCTTATGGCGCTTGAAATGACTTTGACTGAAGGGCGCCGTTGGAAAACATTTTTGGAATTATCTGCTAAAATTGTGTTGAAAACAATACATCTAGTTCAATTAGTTCCGATTAAGCACATGCGCCAAAAGATCCATGTACAACAGTACTGACTTCAAATGGCAAATTATACCACATGCAGTCATTCTAGAGTTCTCTAATTATATTTTTAACTTAAGAAACAGATAAGTTGTTAATTAAAACGACATTTAATTAATTCTGTGACTAATAAGTTACCTGTGGTTAAAAAATGTGAAGCGCATTAAAAAAAGTGGAAAATTAGACCGATTGATGAAATAAAATGGTTTCATAATGAGTTAGATATACCTAATTAACCTCTTTTGATTAATACCCTGTTGCATCAGATTCGTTCTAATCAAGTAGAGATACAAAGAACTATAATATAAATTCATTCTAATTAGTCGAATTGGATCAAACAGTTAATACACAGGACATCACTATTTATCTTTTTTATCTGGGTGCACGTTTTCTCCAACACGTACAAACAACATGGTCAATTATTTTATGATGCAATGATAAGAGGAAACAGGAAATATTAGATATAGCAACCCAAACACAGCTACCTACTTGGACCATTTACAGTCGCGAAGGTTTCGTACAACTTGATTCTTACCGGCTTCTCTTTGAAAACGGGCGCAATCAGTATTCCATAGACAAATAATAAAATCACATTAAAGACTCCAGCTCCAGAATACCTCTTAAAAAAATTAACCCTTCGCTACTGTAGAATACGGATGTACAGAACTACAGACGGCACACCAAGCTACGACAATCTGTCAAATTTCTTTAATAGATTTTCAACTTTATCGCTAAAGCATTAGGTTCAAGGTTGATCGGGAAAATTTTACAGTTTCGTGTAGTTTGATGTGCTGATTTCTGTACATACTTTACGTTGGAAGTTTTTGGCATTCGGAAAGATTCAATCTATTTCAAGTGTTCACATCATTTATGATGAGTCACTTGATCACGGCTTCCGCTGTACGCGGGCTGCATGGGTTGTAGATAGTGGCGACGCTTGGGACGGCCTGTGTCCAGCTGAAGTCGGTCAAATGAAAAGCCTTAGGGGCGGGACAAACAGAAAAGACGTAAGACGAGGACGCGTCGCAGACGCGGCGCCCCTTCAATAAATTTTCATACAAAATGTATAGAAGCGTCGCGACACAAAATAAACAGAAAAGACAGGGCGCGGACGAGACGCGGAAATGAAAACGCGTCCTCGTCTTACGTCTCTTCCGTCTGGCCTGCGCCTTACTACTGTAGAATCTACACCTCATTACGCATCACGCATTTCTATCGCAATCAGAAGGATTTTCAAGGAAATTCACATTTCATTGTTTGAAATATTTGTCTGCTCAATAACGATAATATCGCAATGAATACTGTCGAATTGTCGAAATATTGGAATGTCTTACGCAATTTCCTGTTGACTTCCCCAGCTTTATTTATAATGTGTAACGTTTTCACTTCACGTCCCATAAACCCTTACCCCTTGACCCCCTTAACCGTTATAGAACTCTTAAACCCTTTTCCGTTAACCAGTATTTGTTATATTTTTAATAGCCAATGACGCGAGGAACTCAGCCATCGATGCCTTGGACAATGAACTGTCGAAGGTGTCCCTGGCTGCCGGAGAGGCGCAGGACGCCGCCAGCAAGGCTCTCGCTGATGGCAAGAAAGCTGTAGATGTCACCAAAGGTAACTAAAAATGAGATGAAACTAATATGATGTAAAGGGATGTTAATTTGGGTGTATAAAGTTTGAAATAATAACAAAAGTCGTAATGATCATAATTATGACCTAATTTCATTTTTTTATATAACGATGAAATGATATAATGAATTATTGATATAATTTCATTTAACCTAATTTTAAATGTTTTAATGAACATTTTCTATAACTCACATTAGAATTAATATTCAATTAGTATAATATTCAAAATCTATAAATGTAACGTTTAATATAATTTAGAATCGTCTACTTTGTTTTGTATATTTTTGCAAAAACTGATTAGTTTTTAAACGATAGGATACGGCGATAATATCATAAAAATAAAGAGGAATACACTGAAAGTGAATTCCTTCGGGCTTTGGCCTTTAACTTAAAACTGAAATAAGGTTAGTCAATCATAACATTTTTGATCAGTTATAAAATTGTTAAATGAATAAATGAATACGTATTAATATATTTTTTTGTGTTTTCCTTATATATGTTTGTATACCTGCGTCAGATACCATTTACTGTAATTGAATCATTTGGGTTAGGTTAGGGAAGAACAGTGACCACTAACGCGCGAAGGCGAGCGAGCAAAGCGGGCGTGCCGAGCGCCAGATCCCCTCTATTGTTGGTCTGGAATCATTTGGGTTAGATGAGGTTATAACAGTATGATTTTTCCTGATATTTACTTATTCATTACAGAATTTTGGCTGAAAATGAGTAAATATGAAAATTAGGTCAACTCATCGTTATATAAAGAGCATAAGAGCATTATACAAATTGAAGATTATATGAAATGAACGTTATATTAAATGTTATTAGAACAAAAGAAGGTTATATGAGATATAACATTAGATCACATGAAATTAGGTTATTTGTTTTTATAGATATGAAAATTATATCATGTGAACGTTATTTCAAGTGATATCATACTATCTGTTATTATGCCATATATTACACACCCTATTAACTTAGTCGATTTAATATATTTTGTGATTAATGTGGTTAGTTGATTTTTAAATAATATTTTTGAGTTACATATTATGTAATTAAAAACTTGGTTGGAGGTAGTTTTTTTTTGTTATTTAATCTAATTAAGTAAACTGTTGCTAGTATTTTTAACATTTTTGGTGAGATTTTAGAACTATTTTCGAATCTGTATTGTTCTAGTACCTGTAGTTGTTGTAATTTCTACATAATGGAGGCTATCGCGCATGAATTCACTGCTAGAGGCGTTCGTGAACAGTAAGGTTATTAGAAATGTCAGATGTCATAGAGTCTTCGCTTTTTAACACGTATTTTTTAAATATTCACGATTGTGGTTAAAATTGAGCCATTCCTGACGAATTACGACTTGAAGATTTTAAGTAGCAAGACTTGGAGGAAAGATGATTTTTAAATGTTTCATGCTTGCTTATTTTAGGAACAACATCGTAAATATGTATATGAAGCTTACGCTATGCTGTTATACGTAATAAAATAAACCTTTAATGAAGTTATTGGTACTTTAAATAATAAAATAAAATGAATGACAGGACCTTACTCGACAGAAGCGCCATCTGGTGAACTCAAAAACGATAGCCCTCATTTAGTACTTAGTTTGCTTAACCCTTTATTGTGGCAACCCCTTCATCCATAGACACATTGGCAACAACAGCTGACAACACGAAAAAGGCGGCAGAATCTGCATACAACACAACTAAAGGTAAGTCACATTAGTAATAATTATTTTATTGTCAATTAAATGTTCTTCTTCTCTTCTCTTTCTATCTGCATGAACTAACGTTGCACTATTATAGATACTGTGAGCAGCACTTATGAGGGTACTAAGAACGCGGCTAGTTCAGCCGTTGACACCGGCAAAGCGTACGCGGAGTCAGCCAAAGGTAAACAAACCTTGCCATCATGCCTTTCTTGAAAATGGTGGGACGGTAATAGTTTTTGGCACCGTTGCTAAAATCTGTAACAATAATTTTATTTATTTTAAAGGTCTTTGTTCTTTTCTTTGTTTTGCTATGGAATGTTTTGGTTTGAACAAAAACAAATTAATTTAGGTAACAAAAAGGTTCCTACGCAAAGAGTTGTGTGAGTGTATATTCAATTTAAAATGAAATCCGAATTCGGAAAATACCGTTTTCTATTAGCTTTTCTTTTGTTAGTACCTATAGGCTTTCCTTTTTTTTTTCTTTTTGTTGCTTTTCAATTTATTTTTATTATTTTGAAATTGTTTTGTAGATACAGTTTCAAGCACTGTTCAAAGTACTGTAGATACCACATCAAGAGTTGCCCAATCGGCTATCGATACCAGCAAAACGTATGCCACAACCGCTAGAGGTAGGTTTCATACACGCGATCATACCTAGGTTTTTTTTTATTTTCTGTTTTTTTTTTACTTTATTTGTATATTTTTAGATTCAGTCGCTAATACACTGAATAGTACCGTAGAAAACACAAAACACGCCGCTCAATCTGCCGTAGATACGACAAAAACTTACGTAGATAGTGCCAAAGGTATTTTGCTTTTGTTGTTTTATTTTATGTTTTTTTTTGTCGTTTTTCTGTTGTGCCCTGTGATTAAAAACCGTGTGTTTTTGCAAATAATGCTTTAGATACAGCCCAAAGTACGTTCCAAATGGCCTATGATGCATCTATGGGTGCGGCAAGCTCGGCTTATGGCATGGGCTTATCCTATTTAGAGAGCGCTAAAGGTATTTATTTGCAACCGTTGTTTTTTTTACAATTTTTTTTAAACATTTTGTTTGTTATTTTATTTATAGTTTTCTGTAAGTATTCAGAAATCTTATTTTACGTTATTTTTGCGCCGTAGATACAGTAGCAAGCACAGTAGATAGCACAAAGAAAACTGCACAGGGTACACTAGAAACTGGGAAAACCTACGTCGATTCAGCCAAAGGTAAATACAGCATTATGTTTCATTTCATTATGTTCGAAACTAAAATAATAATGTTTGGTTTTAAACGTTTCATAAACTATTATAATTTTAGATACAGTTCAGAGGGGTTACCATGACGTCCTAAAGCAGGAGTAATTCCAGAGACAGAACTATACAGGTCGTCTAGCGGCATCTCTTTCCCACACTGGAATTACTCCTGCTTTAAGACGTCATTTTAACCCCCCAGTGCACATTTTAAAAAACTGTAGATACGACTAAAAATGTTACTCAGTCCGCCGTCGAAACAGGAAAAACATATATGTGAACAGTGCCACAGGTAAATTAAAACTGAATCATGTATCATTAGATAATATTGCGCTAGAGGAAATAAAAAACATTAATTTTGAAAAAAAAACCGATAAAGATATTGCCATTAAATAGATACCTGACCTATAAATAAATGTCAATATTATTCTATTAACTCAACAGCTATCGTAAAAGGCGATGAAAGTCAAACTAATAATAACATTGTGTTGACAAGTTTAGAAAATACCGCAAGGAAAAACCGGGACAGAGAAAACTAGATGATATTGTGGTTGCTACTAGCGTGCGTAACATTTACAAATGTATCCGTTGTTAGATATTTTAGTATTCAATGTTATAGTTTATTATTTTCACTCAATTTCAATTTAAAAATGCCTTTCATATAATTTAATCATTCATTAGTTTCATATCTGTAATTTTTATTACAGATACGAAATAATTATTTTTCCATGACATACCTACACTAAATAGAACCGTAGATTTGTAGATACGACAAATTATACCGTAGCAACATCCGTTGTTTATAAAAATGAAAAAGTACGTATGTCGCATTTAAACCGTTGAAAGTATTTTAGTAAAAATATTTTATTACTTAGGTACATTTAATTTTTATTCCATATTTTATTGTTTCACAAAAGCTCGGCTATTAGCACAATATTTTATTCCATGCTACTTTAACACTATGCACGTGTACATTCTGCTTTTAGTGTACATTAACGTTATCGTAATGCATTTTTTATAGATACTGTAGCGAACACGGTTCATACCACTGTAGATTCGACGAAAAATGTAGCTGCAGCTGCCGTGGAAAAGGGCACAACTATGATTGGTACTGCCAAAGGTACCTATAGCACATTTAGAATGGATTTCACCAATAAACTCAATGCGATCAGAACATCGAGACGAAGCGGCGTTCAGAAGGCTGTCAGATGTCTGAATTAGCAATTATGATACCGACAGGTCTTGTTTAGATGAGCTGATCAGTTAAATTTGTAAAATTCGTCCTTAATTTGTCCTTATACATCATAATTCTTTCGTATATTCGCTGTTGAATGCTTGATAGTCATATCTTTCTTTTGCTTATTTTAGAAACCGTAGCAAACACTATCAATACAACAGTAGATACAACGAAACATGTAGCCGCGGCTGCAGTTGACAAAGGCACTACACTTATTGGCACAGCTAAAGGTAGTTCCATTTATATTTTTGTACATTCTCACTGATTAAACATAGTATCAATTCATTTGACCGTAAGTGAAACCTTTTCAATTGTCAAAATTAAATCCTTAAAAATTACTGCTTTTAGTAACACTCACAACATACCCATCCATCATTATCTAGAAAAACAGTTATATTTAATTGGGTTGACATTTTCCTTAATCCTCGTATTGTCAAATCCAGTTATTTACAAACACATATTTAGTTAATTATCCTTGTTTTCATTAGATACCGTAGCAAGCACAGTAGATGCGACTAAAAATGTCGCGGCCGCCGCAGTCGATAAGGGCACTACGTTCCTTGGCACAGCTAAAGGTAGTTTACCCAAAACAATTTGTTTAATTTCATGTTGACTCCCGGTAGCTCATTTTGATCTTATTTATGTTCCATGATTAGATACAGTAGCAAGCACCGCACAGACCACAGTAGACTCGACTAAGAACGCTGCAGGATCCGCTGTAGATCAGGGAACCACGTTTTTTGGCACAGCCAAAGGTAGATAGCACAAATATTACGTTTACTTTAACTTACTCGTCCATATACTTTATTATTATTTATTATTTTTGGTAGATAATGTTTCAAGCACGGTCGAATCAACAGTAGATTCTACTAAAAATGCGGCATCCGCTGCGGTTGACAAAAGCACATCTCTTATTGGTTCAGCTAAAGGTACTACACCCCATGATTACATAATACAAATGTAAATGTTATACATAATTTTGTTGCTCATGTTGTATTCGTTTATAAAACATATTTTTGTTTGTTTGGTTTGTGTTGTTGTTAATGTATGTAATTCGTCCATGTAGACACGGTATCAAGCACAGTTCATACTGCATTTGACACAACCAAAAACGTAGCCGCCGCCGCTGTTGAGAAAGGCACTTCTGCATTTGGCACTGTAAAAGGTAGTTTAATTATGAATACATTAGCTTAAAAAGAAACACTTTATTCGTTTTTGCTTTGGGTTGTCGCTAATATTTGTAATTCATTCATGTAGACACGGCAGCAAGTACAGTTCATACTGCAGTAGACACAACCAAAAATGTGGCCGCGGCCGCTGTTGAGAAAAGCACTACCGCGTTTGGCACAGCTAAAGGTAGTTCACATTTTTAAAAAAAGTACATCTCTATGTGTGCTTTGTGTTGTTGCTAATTAATATGCGGTATTCGTTCATGTAGATACAGTAGCGAGCACAGTTCATACTGCGGTAGACACAACCAAAAATGTAGCTTCCGCTGCAGTAGAGAAGGGTACGTCATTGGTTGGCTCAGCAAAAGGTACCTGGTTCACACGTTTTCTTGTGAAAAGCCATTATTTGTTTGCCTTGTGTTGTCGCTAATATATGTAATTCGTCCATGTAGACACGGTAGCAAGCACAGTTCATACTGCAGTAGACACAACCAAAAATGTAGCCGCCGCCGCTGTTGAGAAAGGCACTACCGCGATCGGCACAGCTAAAGGTAGGCGACCCATTTCCTTTGTCCTTGTAAATACATTACTTAGTATTTTTTGTTCGCTTTTTGTTTTCGCTAATATGCGTTATTCGTCCATGTAGATACGGTAGCAAGCACAGTTCATACTGCAGTAGACACAACCAAAAATGTAGCTTCCGCTGCAGTAGAGAAGGGTACTTCATTGGTTGGCTCAGCTAAAGGTACCTGGTTCCCACGTTTTCTTTGTAAAAAACCATTTTTCTTTGCCTTGTGTTGTCGCTAATATTTGTAATTCATCCATGTAGATACGGTTTCAAGCACAGTTCATACTGCAGTCGACACAACTAAAAACGTAGCTTCCGCTGCAGTAGAGAAGGGCACTTCTTTGGTTGGCTCAGCTAAAGGTAGATAAAGATCATATTTTGTTGTGAAAAGCCATTTTTTTTTGTTTTGTTTTGTCGCTAATATGTGTTATTCATCCATGTAGACACGGTATCAAGCACAGTTCATACTGCAGTTGACACAACCAAAAACGTAGCCGCCGCCGCTGTTGAGAAAAGCACTACCGCATTTGGCACTGTAAAAGGTAGTTTAAATATAAACACATTAGCTTAAAAAGAAACGTCACCATTCGTTTTTGCTTTGGGTTGTCGCTAATATTTGTAATTCATTCATGTAGACACGGCAGCAAGTACAGTTCATACTGCAGTAGACACAACCAAAAACGTAGCCGCCGCCGCTGTTGAGAAAAGCACCACCGCATTTGGCACTGTAAAAGGTAGTTTAAATATAAACGCATTAACTTAAAAAGAAACGTCACCATTCGTTTTTGCTTTGGGTTGTCGCTAGTATTTGTAATTCATTCATGTAGACACGGCAGCAAGCACAGTTCATACTGCAGTAGACACAACCAAAAACGTAGCCGCCGCCGCTGTTGAGAAAAACACTACCGCATTTGGCACTGTAAAAGGTAGTTTAAATATAAACGCATTAGCTTAAAAAGAAACGTCACCATTCGTTTTTGCTTTGGGTTGTCGCTAATATTTGTAATTCATTCATGTAGACACGGCAGCAAGCGCGGTAGACACAACTAAAAACGTAGCAGCTGCTGCTATTGAGAAAGGCACTACCGCGATTGGCACAGCTAAAGGTAGTCTTGCACTAGTGTTGTTAAAAAAACCCCCCTAAACCCCCCCCCCCCCCCTAACCCTAAATATCGCTAAAGACTTTCCACTTGTGCTAATCTCATCCTAGCTATTCGTACATAGATACCGTAGGAAGCACTGTCAATACAACAGTCGCGACTACGACGAATGTTGCATTCGCTGCCGTTGAGAGTTGCTCCGCAATGATCGGCTCAGCTACAGGTAGCTCACATTTCTGTTGCTTGGTTTGATTGTCATTTTTGTTGCTTGGTTTGATTGTCATTTTTGTTGCTTGGTTTGATTGTCATTTTTGTTGCTTGGTTTGATTGTCATTTTTGTTGCTTGGTTTGATTGTCATTTTTGTTGCTTGGTTTGATTGTCATTTTTGTTGCCTTTATTGTGCTAATTTTTAATATTTTCATTTAGAAACTGTAGCAAATACTGTACACTCCACTGTAGATACCACTAAAAATGTTGCCGCTGCAGCTGTTGAAAAGGGCACTTCAATTCTTGGGAGTGCTAAAGGTAGTTTATTACTTTTATCCTTTTCAACGCTCTTCTTTTGTTTTGTCCTAAATACCTTCTTCTTTTGGTATTAGATTTAATTTATTTTTAATTATTTGTAGAGACAGTAGCAAATACAGCTCACAGCACAGTAGATACGACAAAAAGTGTAGCAACATCAGCGGTTGACAAGGGTTCGTCATTAATAGAAAGTGCCAAAGATACCGTAGTGAATACTTATGATGCGACGAAAAACGTAGCAGCTTCAGCTGTGGGTACTGGTGTATCTTATGCGACTAGCGCCAAAGGTAGTTTGCCGCAATTTATTTTTTTGTTTGTTTTTTTTTAACATTTATTTAGTTTTTTACGTATATTTTTTATTTTCTTTCGTAGACGCACTTGCCAATACTGTACATGGCACTGTAGACGCATCAAAAAATGTTGCATCATCGGCTGTAGACATGGGCGTATCTTTTGTAGGAGGTGCTAAAGGTATAATCACAAGTTCTATCATGTATTAAGTTATTATTTTGATTTTTTTATTTATTCTGCATTTTTTGTAGATACTGTAGCCAATACTTTTGATACAACGAAAAATGCAGCAGCTGCAGCTGTAGGCACAGGTGTATCTTATGCTGCTAGTGCCAAAGGTAGTTTACCTCATTTTTTTTTGTTTTTTTTTTTATGGCATTATTTAGTTTTCGCACTTATTTTTATTTTCTTTCGTAGATACGCTTGCGAATTCTGTTCATAGCACTGTAGACGCAACAAAGAATGTAGCATCATCAGCCGTAGACAAAGGCGTATCTTTCGTAGGAAGCGCTAAAGGTAGACATTTTGTTTATTTTCTGTAGGAATTATGTTATTTTCGTTCACACTATATTATTTTACTTCCATTTTGTAGATACCGTAGCCAGCACTTATGATGCAACGAAAAATGTAGCAGCTTCAGCTGTAGATACAGGTGTATCTTACGCTGCTAGTGCTAAAGGTAGTTTCAACAGATATACTCGTAAATATACCTAGATATGATTTAGATATCGCAAGAGCACCTACTTCGCGTACCCGATTTAAGCGTTTTATGCTTTACGTGGCTACTGTCGCAACAATCTAATTTGTTTAAAACAACAACGTTAACACTCAAGGACTTAATTCTAGACATTTAAAGAACAAAAACGTAGCCTATTATGCATAGTAACTTGTTTGTATAGTAACTAAATACTGCTTATGACGTCATAGTAAAAAAAATGGCACGCTTGGCTTTCATACGGACCGTGATACTTGCGTTATCTAGGTCTATCTATATCTGTGGTAGTTTTCCACACTATCTGATTTCTTCTTTTTGTTATTGAATTATAATTTTTGTTTTCTCTCGTAGACACCATATCAAACACTGTTCATAGCACTGTAGACGCAACAAAGAATGTAGCATCATCAGCTGTAGATAAAGGCGCGTCTTTCGTAGGAAGCGCTAAAGGTAGAATTTTGGGCATTTCTTGTCTAGAACATCACACCCTGTAGAATTGTGATTCATTCTGTATTATTTCACATCGTAGATACATTGGCAAGCACAGTAGATACCGCAAAGAATGTAGCAGCTGGAGCCGTAGACACAAGCGTTTCATTTTTAGGATCTGCCAAAGGTATTATTTTGAGCTTGCGAGTGCGTTTTATTTTTATTTCTGATTCATCATTTTATATTGCGTGTTTTGCCTGAATTGTAGATACGGTAGCAAGCACTGTTCACAGCACTGTAGATACGACAAAGAACGCCGCAGCTTCAGTTGTTGACAAAGGAGCATCTATTGTTGGAGGTGCTAAAGGTATAAACGACGTTATAATTATAAATAAAGATGATTTTATAGCCCTAATTGTGTTCAAACTCATTTCAGTATCCTATAATTACTCATGAATTGTTTTTACGGTTTTCTTAATTGCATGGTTTTGGCTGCATGCGTCTTTGGACTAATTATTATTTTAATTTCTTTTTCTGTTTTAACCTTCTGTTGCTAACTCTCTGTAGATACAGTATCACACGCACTCTTTAACGTAGCGGATGCTGGAGCGGAAAAGACAGAAGTTGCCTTAGAATCAGCTGAAGGTAACAAGACATCATTAACTTTCCTTTGTCTTTTGCTTTTATTACCCACTTATCTTTTATTAATGGTGACTGGTAAGAACTGTGTAAGCTAGTGAAAACTAAATGAACTGTTTTCAGGTATTTTCTTTCAGATTTCCTCATACATGCTATTTATTTAAATACTATAATACTCATCCATTAAGTCATGAAGGTAGAATTGAACCTTTTGTTACGCATCAAAATATTATGCCTGTGAAGTGTACATAATTTTGCTTGTACTACCAACGACTACAGAAATAACTTTATGTAAATTAAATAAATTCTTGTAGGTCTAATTGGAACCAACTTGCAAGGGCCCAAAGATTCCTCAGCAAAGGCATTCGGCGTGGTTAAAAAGACAGTTGGAGATACGACCGGTACTAGTGTGTCGCTTGAGTTACGGCGTTTTTTTACAAAAACCTTAAACTTTTAATCAAAGCTATTTTGAACGGGTTTTAGAGTGAATATTAACGATATTAATCTGAAAACAGTCTACATCGATACAAATCTTAAGCACTTTAGTCAAGGAGCTACTGAAGCCGCTAAGGTACTTATCTATCACGGTTCAAAAGTCACTTTATTAGGAAAAATAAAAATCTGCGTTATACCCCTTCTCGACTCGACGAACAAAAATATGTCCTACTTTACTAAATACGGTAAAGTAGGACATATTCTTGTTATTTTCTAATTTAATGATGTCCTTGGTCGAGTTGAGAAGCCACCATCAAACTTCTAGCATCAACTAATACTGTACTTGGCCATAAAATGTTATAGCCACTTTTTCTTTGTCTTATTGTGATAGAGCAATAAAATACCACTTCTCTTTATCTTACTTGCATCACATAAAAGGCAATAGCTCAACTATTCCTTCTGTTTATGGTACAAGGCCAGTTACTGATACAACTTTAGCCATCCATTCATAAATATACCTAAGTATTTTTATCGATGTGGACTAGGTGAGTTTCTCGCGTGAATAACCACAAAAACCTTTGGATTGAGGAAAAAATATTGAGCAAAACAATACAAGTCACCGGTGATGACATATTATGACAATGTACCTAGATCGAAGTCCATCGTTAATGTGTTGGTAAAATTACATCATATCTAGCCTCTAGGCTCTTCTGTACTGTAACATTTAATCAGATTAGAGCACACCATTCTTCAGCCGTTTACGTAGGTGAACTGAATGTTCACAATATACAATAATAAGTTTCCCAACCTACATTATTTAACTCAACAAAAGGTTCTCTCGAAGCTTAGGTGTGAAACATCACGCGGTATCTAATCCATCACTGAACAAGAGCCTTTGTTCCACAGACACTATTAATACAACGGTAGACGCAACTAAGAAGGCCGCGGGTGACGCCAAGGCACAGGCTACTAAGGCCGCTGAGGATGCTAAGGAAAAGGCCAGGCTTGCTGCCAAGGCTGCTGAAGATGAGGCCAAGAGAGTTGCTAGTAAGTGGAATAACATAGTGGGAATATTTTTTAATTATTTTAATGTTATTCTTCGGCTCGCCTGACCTACGACACTGCCTAAGAGGTTGTAAAGAAAAAAAGGTGTTTTGGTCAGTTTCGGCGCGACAGGTGGTCTAGAATAACGTCACTTACACCCTGTATTTGTGTTCTTTTATCCGACCGTACGCACGGCAGTGCACTCCAGCCAAGTCCATACTAACAATCGACATTCCACAGACGCAGCCGTAGAAGAGTCAAAGAAGGCAGCACAGAAGGCGGCATCGGACGCAAGCAACGCCATCAACAGCACTGTGGACAACACTCTGAAGAGGGTGGAGACTGCCACTGATGAGGGCATCAAGAACGCCAGCACCGTCGTCGACTCCAAGATCAAGGATACTGACAAATACCTCAATGAGAAGAGGGAGAATGTAAGTTCAAAGAACATTTAATAAAAAATTAAAAGTACTTTCGTTAGGCGAGATAACGCGAACAAAATCGTAATCTACTTGGAAAAACTAGCTGGGTGCTGTCATGTAATTTTGCTTTAAAGTGTCACTCAGATGGGTCGCGGGACTCATAGAATTACCGTGACCCTGGAACATAAAGGGCTACTGAAGGACACCGTGGATTTTAGTCAGTACAAGTCTGACAGTCCCTCCCGCTCTGCCCTGGGTGGGAGGACTCATTTGATGATTTTACCACGTTAAAAAGTGTCACTCAGATAAGGGATTGCATTTGTTCTATGACTTTTCTTCTGAGAGCCTCTCTTTAATATCCTAAAGTAAGTTTCTTACTTAATGAAAATGTATCATCACCATCATCATCATCATTTCAGCCGAAAGACGTCCACTGCTGGACATAGAAAATGTATCGTGGTCGGCAATTCAACACGCAATTTTAGAAGTTTTTTGTGTTCTCAAGGTATTATCATAAACGTAAATGAATAAATACCATTCCATGACATTGGTTCGCCTCAAAATAAGAAATATCAAAAATTAAAAAGTGCAGTTCTTACGAGTTCTTTAGAAGGCCTTAACGCGTATCCTAATATAACATTTTCCAATTGACCATATACTTAATCATGTGAACGAAATACTAAAATGCTTTTTCAACGTTCCAGCTCCTGTCTGGCCTGTCCTCAGCTGTCAACGACGCATCAACAGGCGCCAGTGGCCTGCTCAGCAAGGGTCTGAGTGCCTTCCCCAAGTAGACGTCCAGCACAAGTCTCTCATCATCGCTACCTTCACGAGTTGAGCGGGAACATAACAGGCTTCAATTAGAAGGGTTAATTACTAAAGTGTTGAGTGTAAGGCCTAAATGTTGAGCTTTCTTTGTAGGGAGTTTTAAGATTTTATTATTTTTAAATGTAATGTATCTTTATAGTTTTGTATTGACAATGCTATTGAAGGTATATCTGATATAAATAATAAGAAAATCTTCTAAACTTAAGCTTCGAGAACTTGGCTAACTTTCTACCTAATTACCTGTAACATAGAATACCTAAGTTACAATGATAGTCCACGTGTTTGAAACCTGTTATTTTTCCTTGCTATTTTGAATAGTCCATCACATTTTGTTTATAAACATGCACATTGTTCGTAAGTTTTGTTTTAATTAATAGTACAATATTGTATAGTTTCTATTTAGTAAGTTTTACTAACATAAATGTTACACTTATAAATTGACATTGTGAAGAACAAAATAAAATATTGTATTACTTAACAAATGATTTTACGCGTTTCTATTGACGATTATGCATTTTATGCTTTGCAAATTTTATTATTATATTTAAAAATATGAATTTGCATAAAACATTTTATATTTAAGTCACAAAATTGCTATCTCATGTGTAGGCGTCTATATTATTTCTTAAGATAAGTTTAAGTTATTTTAAGCTCATTTTATATTTTGCATTTGAAATGCATTTCGCATACACATGTCTCGAATTTCTCTGCTTGGCTTAAACCGTCCATGAATAGTCTTTTACAAATAAAAATAAGAAACTGTTTCACCTCGTTCCTACAATAATACCTTTTTACACAGCATTACAGAATTTCAAGTCTCGCATAGTGATAACGTGATGCTTATACGAAGCCTAATATGATAAAATATTTGTTACAGTACTGCCTAGCAGTCTATTTTATGAAACGAATATACGGATGTTAAAAAATATAGTCGGTATATATTATAGAATCAGTCATATTTTTGAAATGGCGCTTGAAAATTGTTGCCTATATGAAAATGTGTTTTATCCGTTGTAATTGTACATGTTTTAATCGAATTATTATTCATTTATATAATCTTGTTTATTTTCTATACCTGTTAAATTTATCATATTAATTATGTACTATGTGTTGTTCAATAAATATATGCGACCCATACATTACCCGTTTATTATTGAGATACCCGACTCCATAACTTATTTTGTAGCTAATAGTGTTAATTAATAAGAGGAATTAAAGGAAACATACAATTTAATCGCCATAATAAATCTGCCCTGTCACGCGTCTTTCTAGAATTTGGTATGAGATATTGCAAATTACGCGCTGCTTTGACCGGAAGTTAATTTATGGTGTGAACAGACTTGCCATGTAAAAATTGCTATTTCTACCATAAACAGCAGTAACAAAACGTTTTTTGACATTCGATCGCTTTGACATTTTACGAGTGACAGATTAAGAAATAAATAAACATGGCGGGGCTGGTTCGAGCTGGGTTTTCTTTTGCTAAAAGTGCCATTTTTTCTACATCCGTGCGCTCAATAGCGACCACAAAACCATTAAATTTAAAAGAAAGTAAGTACTTAAAGTCTCTGCTCATAATTTTGGATGTTATAACATAACCTCAAAACATTTTACTCTTTTTTCTATACAGATATGATTAAAAGCATCAGTCTCAATCAATGATTCTTACTATTTTCAGTACGCGAACGCACTGAGGGCTCAAGGGTGGTCGTAGAAGGGGTTATTGTACCCTCACCCCGCACTGAGCTCTTGATTCGAGCGGAGAACCTTCCATCCCAAGACACTGCTGTCAGTACATCAGAAAAGCCTCCTTGCTATATGTGCGCACTAGCTATCGACGTCAAACATACTGATGTACTGATCCTGAGCCAGTTTGTGAGGTCAGATGGTTGTATGTTACCACGAAGAATCACTGGCTTATGCAGACGACAGCAGAAGAAAATGGGCAAGTTGGTGACCATGGCGCAGAAAGCTGGTATGTATAGAATAAGTACAATTAGGTCATAGTCTTGCCATGAACAATATAGCACAACCTTTTTTATCCCGGTCGTCTACTACCTCAAGCAGGGCAATATGTCAATCTATGGTCCTTGTGGTGGAAGACAGCCTAATCCTTCTCATAGAAAAAAGGCCTCTATCCAAGTATATTATGTAGAATGTAATCATCATCTGTGTAGAACTATGGTGGGGTCGGCTTCCAGTCTAACCAGATGCAGCTGAATACCAGTATTTTACATGAAGCAACTGCCTATCTGACCTCCACAACCTATAGACCAACTGCTTTAATGAGTCCTCGCGAAGGATAAAAAGGAATATTCTGAAGGTTGGTCACATATTGGTTCTAATACCTGTATGGATTATGGTTCTTTTAAAGCAAATAACCTGTGGGATATTGTTAGGACTTTGTGTACACTTTTGATGGAGCAAGACAGAGGACTCATTAAAGCGGTCAGTCTATAATTAGTAATGTGTAATAAGCTGATTAAATAAATAATAATTATATGTTGCAAAGGTACCACTGCAGCTTGTGTAAAAACCTTGAAAGTTTTTTTTCACAGATTCTGATAAATATTGAATAATGACAGGCATCACTTTTTGAAATGGCACTTCCCTAATTATTCTGATCTTCACGTTCCAGGTCTGATGATCAACTTGACACCAGACAATTGCAAAAAGGATCCCAAGAAAAGGAAAGATTACAAGAAGTTCAACACATACTTCGATGAGCGCACCATATTCATGAAGAAAATACCCAAGCCAGTAGACAGATTCAAGCGCTAATTGTTTATAAGATGTACATTTCCTTGTTAAATATAAAAGATGTAATTTAGTTGTAATATTGTGGTTTTTTTTTTCTGTTGCATGTTTCTTGGTTCCGTTCATTTGTAGTTTTTTTAAATGTTCGCCTACACTAGGAATTTCTCCTGTATCGTGGACGCATTTACAAACATTTAAGCTCGCATACACAAACAGCCAGACCCGGAACAACTACCTGTAGATCATATAAATATTTGTTCCGTACCTACCGGGATCGAACCCGCAACACGCAGCGCAGCAGTCAATCGCTCAGCCACTGCGGCAACCGTGCCGTCAAAATAATGGGAGTCATATTTTACACAATATCATGACAACATGTCTGATTTTTCTGGGAACGGCAGAGTTAGCATGTTAAACTGGCTGCTCAATAATTCGGTTGCCGCCTAGTGCGTAGTTAGTATGAATAAATGAAAGTCCGATTATGCTTGACAGATGTTATGTCATAGCACTCGAAATTTAAATATACAATTCAGTTAGTTTGAAAAGTCCTACCAAGGGGTATCATAATTATAATAAGTCAGTTATGCAGTTGCTCCATGTAAAAGACTGGTATTCAGCAGAATCCAGTAAGACTGGAAGCTGACCCCAACATAGTTGAGAAAAGGCTAGGCATATGAAGAGTTGGATAAATCCTAAACTTCAGTTTAGTGTAGCCTCTCTATGTAATTGAGTATGCAAAATGTGACGACCGGCAAATACATTCGGATTCGTATACTTGAGACCCCACAATAATGACAAAAAGTGTGTTCCGGTGGTCCCTGTTAGTGCTTGTCCTTCACCTCTCGCCCTACGATAATAGTTTTTAATGGTGTTCCTCAGTGTCGAAGGTTCCATACAACCCGATTCGGCTTCCCTTTGAAAATGGCACAGTCAGTATTCTCTAGCCAATAATATTCTATACAGTAAAGATATTATGTACTCCGGCTTACCTCTTACAAAAATTGACCCTTCGCTACTGGTGTGCCTACATCTGACTGCTGATGGTTTCCCAGTAAATATTAACTTTTAGGTCAATAACAACCGAACGGACTGCTAAAATAGGCAACAGTCGTGTACTTACCTAAGTACCAAAGATTTTCCTTGAAAAGGTCTTGCAAATCATATTATGGCTTGAGACAGACACCTATCCTTCGAACTTGAACCCATCATCTCGTAAGCATAAATTATGTCTGAATCATTATTAAAATGACTTCATAGTTGTAGCATGTACTCTATCAATTTTGATTACAAAAATAGATGGGTAAAAAAATGGACCAAAAACATTCATAATCATGATCTCCGAGCTATTCTAAACGAAAATCCACTGGTGGTGTTGTTGGGTCCTCCGCACATCTTGCATAGGTACTCACTTCCCGACTTCCCTCCAAAGCCCGGTCTAATTACTCAATTTAGAAACCATCAGATACTCTTCATCCAGCGAAGAGCGTATTCTGTTTTACGAATAATTTTTGTGGGACTCGGGTCGCGCGGTAGTTGCAGATCAGTAACTTGCTAGTGAATTTGTCTTTGAGACTTCGGATTATCAAAGCTTGTTTTTAGCGGAACCATTTTTTATGCACGTAATGTTGCAGGGCTGACTGCAAATATAATTATTGGGATTAACAGGATGACCATCGGGTGGGGTGGTTATAGAAACAAATAAATAAGAGAGCATTTTCAGTAATAATTTACTTTCAGTTTTCGTTGCTTTAGTATTTAGTGATGTTCAATGATATTATACAATAAAATTATTCAACACTAAGCTGATTCCTCAATAAATGCATTTGTTATGTGGTACGGCAATTATTTAATGAGTAAATTGTACTTCAAGTACAGAGTAATAATATAGTGATCGGTATTAGGAAAATAATATACAGCTTAGTTACCATAAATGTTTAAAAAAGTAATATGTTATAAGATCATGAGACTCCTGTGCAATACTCACACGCAAATGCTGTCATGTCTTTTCCTAAGCGGTTACAAGGATTATTTCTAATTCGATAACTACACATCATAACTGTCCAACTACAAAACAGATAAAAGTCTTACGTAAAAATTGCAACACAAAAGCATTTTCTATGCAAAATTATTTTATAATAAATTTTATTAACCTAATTTAATTTCTTAACAATTTGTTTCTTTCTATAAAATAAATATCGCCTAAAAGTTGTTTTTTATTAAAATCTCTTATTGTTTAGATAATACAAACGCAGTCTAACACAGTGTTCGTATCCCATACAACCGTGCCAGCGATTTTTGGTACAAACAAGTCATATTTAACATGATCATCACAGCCTCTCGTATAGATATAAGTAGCCGAGATCTTTGGGCGGATTTTCTGATAGGGCCACCTGAAACGAAAGGAAACCAGATGTTAGTTGATCAGTTTTAGCAAAAGCTAGATTGTTGGTGATTAAAGTTCGTTAAAATTTTACATAGCAAATAATTTGCAATTAAATCCTTGTGTTGCTGACTCTATGTACTGAGTACATAAGTAAGCAACACAAGGATTGCTTCAACATTTTGAGTATTTCCTGCACAACAAGACCTAAATATTATTTTGAAAATGATGGTTTAAGACAAGCAACTTTTAATAATTTATGGGTAGTATTTAAACGAGCGAAAATAAATTCAAATTAAAGGTGTCAAAAATATTGAATGGGCTACTGAAATACTAAGTGAGCGACAAACAGTGGGCGAATACTAATCTTTAAAACAGCGATTTGAAAATATAAATTTGAGTTACTAGTTGTTCAATACGATCAGTGTGATAATTCAAGGACTCTGAAAAAAAACTAAAACAAGGTTATTAACCACTAGATTGTAGATAAGGCGTAATCGACGTAGCCCCGCGGCTCCTATTTCTGTTTGCAGGATTTAAACAAACCTAACGCGAAGGTGACTCCATGGTCTTAGTTCGCTCACTAGACCCCGCCATCCCCTTCGAACCTAACCTGTCCGAGTCGGTGTGCCACAAGTCTCTTTCAGTCTTCGCTCGCTCTTGCTTCTTATATTCTCCTTACCGCAATGATCGGATAAATAGTTACTTATTTGTTACTATAGTCGCCCATTAAAATTTTATTCGCCCGATTAATAATTTCCCATAATTTATTACAAACAAGCATTATGCGCATTTTGAAGTATTAACCTGACTGCTACTGATCAAACAGCTACGTAAGTGATCATAGCGGTGTATACGCACCTTGTTATCGTTGAATATGACCCACCGGCCCTCGTGTAGCACGTGGCACACGTAGTGGCCCACCATGGACGACGTGCCCATGTGTGAGATGAACGCACACAGCCTGTACTCTGGAAATACAACATTATCGCTATAAGAATAATGATTTTAGGAAGTTCGAATTAGTGGATGAAAAGTATCAACATTCGCCTAGCTTTTCCATGTTGGGTTTCAGCATAATAATATATTCCAGACAACAAAATGGACGATCTTGCGTTAAGTGCTATCAGTTCGCTTCGAGCTTCCAATCAGTGATCTGATTGGAAGCTTTTCATTTAAGATAACTGTGACAAGTGACAAACACCCAGCTTTCTCTCGCGGCTAAGATTCTAATGAACAACCCTATTGGAAATAGTATTCGTTTTAACCCCTATGGCTTTTGGCGTACATCTATTCCAGAAAAAAAACGGCGATCACACTCACTCTCAGGTCCGTCCCGGCAGCCCAGCGTCCTGTCGGCGTCGGGCTGTGCCGGTTGCGTGAGTTCCGCCGCGTCGAGCTCGTCGGCGCGCGAGAAGATCCAGTCGAGCGCGCGCGCCACGTCCCCGCGCGTGGCGGCCAGCGCGCGCGCCGCCTGTGCGCGGGTGAAGCCCATGCCCATGATCTGCTCCACGCTGGCCTCGTCCACTCCTGCGGCGCCGCTGTCTGCGTCTGGAATTGCGAATATTTATGTCAAACTTTCTTTTAACTTATAGTCCATGTTAGATAAAATCTACAAAGAATAAAATTTTACTAATGATGTTCAAGACCATGGCTCACCCGCAGACGTGACTAGCACAATTCCATTTTCTCTGAGCCACTGTTTGACATTCTCGACGATTTTTGTTGTAGAACACAGTAGCGAGTTTTTAATGACAGTATTATGTACGAGAGGTAGTATTCGTAAGAGAGGTTTTTTTTTTAAATCTATTCAAAACACACAGATGCGAAACTATAATTTTGTTATAACGAATAGAACATCTCACCAACATTTTCGTAGAGCTACATTAATGATATTATTGACATGTACCTGCGCTACCAGGCGGCGTGAACTTGTTGGCGAAGTCCCAGTCCGTCATGTGTTCCATGAGCCAGTTGGAGGCGGCCTCCATGCCGCAGTTGTTCGTGTAGTACAGCGCCCTCTTGCACGCCTCTAGCGGGAAACCCATGTCCAGCTGTAAAGTATGGAACAAATCACGTTTAGTTTTATTGATATTACCGGGCTAGAATAGGATAATTGCGTTCTGCCAACATAACGCCACCTCTATACCCACCGAAAAGTATGGCAAAAGGGTAGTCATCCATTTTTCACTCACAGAAAGTGGGGTGACTATTGAGGTGCTAATTAATAGAGATGAATGGAAACAGACACGCTCCGTCGTCACCAAATAAACTGGTATAAGGGCAAGCGAATGGTTGGCATAGGAGTAATGAATATTTAAATATCATTGCACCTTTGGCATAAATGCGCCCTGGGCATTCCAGGAGAGCGATGAAAATCCAACTGCTTTATATTAGGTATTCATTTGTGTGTCGTCTAGTTTTAGTGAAAACCGACAAAGTTAAAATTATCAGTTTAAGTTTAACTTACAAGTTGTGCGAGCAATGCCTCGTCGTAGACAGGCGCGGGAGTCTCGGGCGCCGCGTCGGGCAGCTGCGTCTCGTCAGGTTGCAGGCCGCGCCCGCGCAGGCAACTCAGATCCATCTGTAAAGTAAAAATACTACATGTAGCATACGATACGAGATCAGTTTGAACTCGTAAGCGTAATAACGTGGTGGACGTATTAAACAATTCAAAAACCCATTTTTTTTTTTGTATTTAAAACCACCCAGTTAGGTATCATCGCATCCAAAGCACTAATAACACTTTGAAAATCTGCTGCTAAAGCGACAAGTTCTTACTCGAGCATTTAAGACCACAAATACAGGCAGAACACGCGATCGCCAAGTAGCGTTCGTTAGTGCAGCCAATATAAAACAGAGTTGCTCAAGCGCCGTCGGTGTATAAGGGTGGTATCGAAGGAAAGGAATGGGGAAAAATGAGTCTTTCTAGATTCGCCTATTGTGACTACAAAGGTTTTTTTTTCTGAACATTCCGTAAGTGCGCCCCCTATATCCAGTGGCAGTACGTATCAGGGATGTTATGGAGCTCCATAACCGTAACCGAAACTATCGGATATCCGAAATAAAAATATATTCGTAACCGTATCCGTTTCACAAGTTTCGGATAGTTACTTAACTGATTACAATACCAAATGATAACCTAGACTAGATACAACCTATAAATAAAACCAAATTATTACATACTATTCGTGTTTATATTTTACTTCAATCTAATATCCGTAACCGAAACTATCCGATACTAACGGATAATCCGAAATAATGACATATCCGTAACCGTATCCGATATAATTTTATTCCTATATCCATATCCATAATATCTCTGGTGCGTATGACCATTCAAGTAAGTGTGTACGTACCTCCCAGGGCATGTCTACGGCGACGTCTAGTTTGGCGGGCGTCCAGTCCTCCTTGATTGTGAACTTCTTGAGCTGAATCAGCAGGAAGTCGGGGAACGTGCCCAGGCGGGTGATTCTGAAATATTGCAAACAAACTTGTAGTTTAAAAGTTTCGTGGCTCAAAGTGAATTGATAGTTAAATCGAGTCGAGCACTCGAGTTGTTTAACATAGCTGGCCTGCTGAAGACTTGTAGTATGGGTTTCAATTTTCTTAACATATTTACATTCCCACGTCTTGGAGAGCACTTAAAGACGTTGGTTTTGCGACTGATCTGTCCACCGTCGTGTCAGATTGCTGTCCCATCTGATCATGAAAGTGAGGGAAGTAAAGGTATCTACGCTCATATTTCTCCCGTAATCCATGCTTGCGTCGGTGTACCCAAGTTCATATGACCAGAATTAATTTAATTCGCGAGTTTGGGTTAGCTCGTTCCATCGTCGACCTCATCTCTATCCTCAGGTCTAGATTGAAGTCAAGAGAGCCCCAAATAATATTTTTTTAAAAATCGGCAAACTATAGATTAGCCACCTTCAACAAAATTCGGTCTGGAGAATATTATACCCAGTTTTTTCATGCTTGTTTGTGTGGGACATCTAAACATAACACTTTTTGAGACAAATAATTGCTATTAAATAAAGCTAAAATCCCGCGTCTTCCCCGAATAGGCTACGATAAAAGGTATACTGACTTGTGAGCGGTGACCTTCTTGTTGACAGCACTGCTGAAGAACTGCTCAACGGTTTCCTCTTTCATGAAGCTGTCCAGACATGCCTGGAACGGGATGTGTGGCCGGACGATCTGTGACGGGTCCCTGGAAATAAACGTTACATTATAACATCACAACAGAATTTCACAAAGTGGTAGGCAGAAATGATAAGTACACCAAATCTTCGAAATATTAGGTATAATAGCGAGTCTATTGTCTTTGACCGGACAAAAATCCAAATGATAGATTGCCAAAGTTTTTGCATGTTTGAAAAGCACTGTTTCTAAGAATTCATACTTCACACTGGGGAACGAATCGAGGACCGCTCACTAGATCCCTTTGTTTGACTGCCTTATTAGATATGAGATAGTGATAAAATATGAGTAGTCACAGTCTCTGGCCGGACGCCTCGGCCTGCGCCCTCCGCTGCTCGTAGTCGGCCAGCTGCTGCGCGTTGGTGGCGGCGTGCAGCGCGACGGGCAGCGGCAGGTGCTGCTCCGCGCGGCGCGTGTAGCGCACGCCGCCCGACGCGCCGCAGCGCACGCGCTCCTCCACACAGAAGCGCAGGCACTCCGCCGGGTTCGCCTTGTGACGGCTGTGGCGCTACACACAAGTATACAAAAGATTGCTCTCATATTTTCTACAAGGTAGGTACTATAACTAACTATCACGTTGCGGAGTTTTGCTAACTGCACTTTCAAGAGCGGAACACACACAAGAATTAATGATCATAGGTACTTCAGAGTGTGGTTCATTCTCAAATTCAGGATGACAGCTAACAATAAATTGTTCAGTACTGGGTCATTCATGGTCACTTCAAACAATAAGTTCTGCTTTAAGAAGCAGTCTCTTTCATTAAGACATGGTATATGATGGTAATGGTAAATTTACAAAAAATGTACTCTCCCTCTGTCTATCTAGTTTGAAATTGTATGTCTACATTGTTTTCGAAAACTGCACCAAAAATGAGGTTCATTTTCTCACAAGATTCAGAATACTTCTCTTCAACTCTGCAGAAATCCATTACAAACACCACATACCTGTAAGAGCGACAGCAAATGCAGATAAAACTCGTGCGCGTCCTGCTGACGCTTGCTCATGAACTCGGGATGGTCCTTGCCCACCAGGTTACGGTACATGTGCGGCGACACGCCGGCCTGGAAGCCGCCCTCCGTGCTCGGGAAGGAGTAGCGCCCAGATACCAGTCCTACGCCTAGTTTGGCACTGAAAAATATAATGTTTATCTTCTACATTTTTTTTGATCATTTGTGAAAGTCAGTTAGTTTAGTTTTAGTGTTACAGAGACAAAACAAGATTGAAAACAACCATTTCAATAAAAATAGTGGTTGAGCAGTGAATGTGCCTGTTGTGTTGGGAAAAGACCTCTCCACGACAGAGGTCTTTCCTTTTTTGGCTCTCTTTTGCAATTTGAGCCCAATCCTTTATGTAAGAGTCTCAACTCCTCACGCCATCTCCTTTTCCAATAAACACTGGATATGGCTGACCGATAAATTATAGTTAACCCAGAAACAGTTTCACTCTGTACCCAGCGGTATTTTTACCCTTAAAAAAAAAATCGAATGTTGATTCCCTATTTTTCGGCATTGCAACTACAACAGTTTGTCTCTGCATCAACTAAAGGTTGTGCACATGGCATTATGTCCACTTCTGTTTAATATAAAGAAATGAAACATCTGAATGAAATAGCAAACACTTACGTTTGCACATTGAAATCATTGACGGGATCCTCTGGGAAGGTGGAAAAGATCTCGGGCGCGCCGTCCACGAACCGACGCACGAAGTCTGGCATGCGGAACATTACCTAAGGAAATGCACTGGTTGTTATTACATACAGCTCAAATAGAAATCAGTCCAGGAAAACTTTTTTACTGAGCAGCTAAAGAGTCTATCCAAGATACGGGAACTAAGACTGTCTATACTACCAAGAAGTAGAAGTAGCTACCCGGAAATACACCTTTGCCGTTTCAATTCGACTTAATAACAAGTGTTCTTCTCAATAACAAGCATTCGTCTCAATAACAAGCATTCGTCTCAATAACAAGCATTCGTCTCAATAACGAGCATTCGTCTCAATAACAAGCATTCGTCTCAATAACGAGCATTCGTCTCAATAACAAGCATTCGTCTCTTAAGGTGGAAGGACCTGGGTAGCCGGGTGGCCGGCTAACCACAGTCCACAAAAGAACGAAAGCTAAACCTCTGTTGATCTTCTTTTTCGTATCAATGGTATGTCTTATAAAATTACTTTGGGCCAGTAGTGGCCATGGTCTTAAGACAGGCCAACCTGGGCGTTTTGATTTCATCATCTGCCTAGCCTTTTCCCAACTATGTTTGGGTTGGCTTCTAGTTTAAACGGATGCAGCTAAATACCAGTATTTTACATGGAGCGACTGCCTATCTTTTCCACAATAATTTTTGTTTTATATTTTTATTTTGTATTTTAACTTAGTTTTCTGCACTCTTCTTACCATGCAAAACTATCACATTTAAAGTAGGACATAGCAGGCAAATAGCTGCGGGTGGGTCCCGTTGACTTGTAATACAGATTCTTATAGAGACCTACTTTAGGCACCAGTCTCACAAAGTTAATTTCATGTTCGTGCTCCTCTGTAACCCTAGCATTTGTCCTCCACAACTCGGTTAGATGAGTAAGACTGGTTGTCACAATTTCGGACACTAGAGTTTTAATGAATATAGCTATTTCTGTGACCTGTAACAAAAACTGCCTGTAACTAAAGTAATTGAACAAACCTGCACAACACTGTTGATATAGCAAGTATTCCCGAGGTTGTTGAGTCCCGTGAGCGCAGGGCCGCACAGCGGTCGCAGCTCGCTGCCGGACTCCTGCAGGGTGTTCCATTCACCACTTCGCTGGTTCAACTCTAGCTCCAACTCTACCATTGATTTGTCCGTCTGAAATGGAATGAGACATTTGATAAAGTCAATATAAATAATATTATTATGTAGAAATCTATGCTAATATTATAATATTCAAACTTCTCTAATTGCCCATTCATAGGGTAGGCAATGGTAGTTTCGTATGGAGAGGAATGGGCAAGAAAGCCATTGGATGGTCCACTTACCTTCTGCAACTGCTGCACATTGATGCCGAAGTGCTTGAGATGATCGGCGAGGAACGGGTCCTCCACCATATCGTCCTCAGCGTAGGAGAACACATCGCCCTTGCCGTCTGCTGTGATGGTGCCCAGCTTCACGGCTAGCGGGAAACCCGTCTGACGGTAGTGTTCTACCTGTGGGCAAGGAATAATCACCTTAGAACTCTGTTGTGTGATGAAATGTAATCAAAATGATCCCGATTTAGGTTTTTTTTTGTTTTGGCTATTTAGGTTAATGCTATGTGATCATTGTAACATATTCAAGCTGTCTCAACAAAATGTACTCAGTACTGCTCCTGCCAACGCCAGGCTTATTTCTCAGTTCTTACTTGTAAAGTTCAAAATAATATTTGCAAGTTTGTATATTCAGACATTGATAAATAGCTCTCTCTCTATTAGAAGTCGAGTCATGGTAAAACACGATACTGTAGCAGCATGATCATTGCCTCAGTATCCATCGAAGGACCGACACCCGCAAAACACGGAGCTGTTCGTGAGGTAGCCACAGGTTGTCGACGAGAACACACTTGCCCCAATAAAGAAGAAAACAATACTAACAGCATGATCATTTCCCCCGGATCCGTCGAAGAACCGGCGTCCACACAACACGGAGCCGTCCGTTAGGTTCAGCCATAGATTGTTGGCGAGATCGCATTTATCGCACTTCCAACCTGACGGCGGGATCTTTACGCCGTTTTCTAGTTGCTTCAAGTCTACCGCGTGTCTGGAATAGAGCGAGAAGTTTTAATAAACTGTGCGTTCTTCTTCTTTTCTATCAATGGTAGATCCAATTAAATTACTGGACACTCCAACTGTGCGTTGAAACGCATGGGTGTACAGTCGCGTATTCGTTGAGTTGCGGGATACGTACTACTACATGCTACAGGCAACATGGTTGTGGAGTTGCTGGCAATATGATAAACAAAAGAACAACTCGCTACGTTTGCTGAATACAATTTTGCGAGATTGGTCAATTAAACCTATATTTCGCTGGGAACATTAGTTTAAGTCGCATGTAATAGGGGTACCCCTATTCTATTCTTGTTCAACCAGGTATGAATCCCGACTATAGGCTGCTACTGAGAAATTCCTATTGGATAAATCTTGTACCACCTTGGGATCGATCCCTGAACACAATCCCAACCAAATCTGAACCGAACCCAGTCACGCTTGCCACAAATACCCAAGTGCCGTCTTGACGACTGCTTTTTATTACTTTGACCTTTTAAAAGTGATAATCCTAGACTTAGACAGCGGAATAAAGCAAGGAGTATTACAGTAAAGTATTGTCACTCACACAGAGACTTCACGTTTCTCTCCATCCCATGTGCCTTGCAGGGCGGCTAGCTCAGCGATCTTGAATGGGGATTCCGCGTCGATCACGGCTTGGACGGCCTTGTTCACCTGCATAGGACATAATTATGTTGTCTTTGTAAGATTCTAAATGGCAGCAAAGCATTTAATCCCTTCTCAATTTTCTTGTTGCAAACAAATTTGTTGTTTTTATTTTTTAAACCTGTGGGTAGTCCTAGGGAATATCGATGAACTAGCAATGTAATTGTAAAAAGTTACTAATAGTGAAAACAAAAAAAAACTTACAATATCAGGCAGGGCAGCGTTAGGCCAGGGGTACGTGTGGAAGCCAGGCAGCACCACGATGCTGAAATTGTCTGAGTACGTGAACTTGGGCTTGCCACACGCGGGGTCGAACCCCCCCTCAACGCCGATCGCTAACCGCGTGATCTTCTTCTCTGGACCATCGCCGGTTTGCTCTGGCTCTGGGATCTGGTTAATATATGACGTTGTAAATTAGCATTTATACACATCGCAGTTAGGCTGGAAGAGATTTCTTTAGAAAAAAGCATCATCTTAGTACCTATCTGTTTGTGCCTTTCGTAGACGAAAGGCACTGTAATAATAGTGTAAAAAAAATTGTTGTTTATGGTTCCATTCTTGATCCCGTTTTCCAAACAAAATTCTTGTTTGATCATGTACTTTTGAAACCTATTGGAACCTAATTAGAATGTGCAAAAAAGTTGGAATTAAAAGAAATTAATTTTCTTAATATCTACTCAGCTGCTCCAATCATGTATTTGCATAAGTCGACAAAATGTAGGAAAAAGGCTTATTTTCCAGGTTTTAGGCCCATTTCTAAAAGTTGGTTCAGTTATTTCAATTATACCTTGTATTATCCTTTCTTTACCAATCATATAATTATTATCAGCCACACACACACACACACACAAATGTCCCACTGCAGGGCAAAGGCCTCCCTTCCCTCTTTCCACTTATCCCTATTCAGTGCTGTTGTCATAATCATATTTATGATTATTGTTGTATTAAACGATTGCAGGCCCAATTTAGCCGCTTTAGATATTACTTCACCAAATGGAGTTTCCTTTTCCAAAGAGCCCCTCTGCAGTATATACTCCTACTGCCCATGCTGCAATCCTGTATTGTCTAAACAGCAATGAACAGGCAGTTATTGTATATTCTATGACTTACAGGTTTCTTATCCCTCTTGATGTGCAGGAACACATTGTTGCCAGTCTTCTGGAAGTACTGCTCAACGTAGTTGCGCCCGAAGCCGAGGTAGCTCACCAGGGATATGTAGAGACCTGTATCCGACTCCTGAAACAAGATCAAGTATTTTTTTTATTTCTTAAAAGATTTCGCGATATCTATATTTTTTTAATAAAAAATATGGATCGTTGTTTGAAAAAATTTACGCTTTTTACCTCAGAAAACACGTCGAGAACAACTGCAAAAAGATAATCTCTAAAACCTGTTGTTTCAATTTTACTGTGTACTAATGAACACAATCACTATTAATCAAGCCAAATGGAAAATGAACAATGGAATGAGACTTGAATGCAGGTACCCAAAAGTATATTTAAGTACTAAGTATATTTTATAAAACTTTTCTTTTATGTTAACAACACAACATTTAAAAAGCGCCCCCATCATTTACATAAACTTGATAGCAGTTATCACTTTCATGCAAAAAACATGGGGGCAGGCAATGTCCCATTCTGCTCACAACACTGGCAGAACTAGTACTGAATTCAGTTGCCCCTTTTTCTGAAGCCCTTAAACATGTTTAATTCTGTAGACTTGTACTTAGGAAGCTTCCTAATACTGTGTGGTTTCGCGTTAAGTTTATTTAATCTAAGGAGAATAGTGAAAGAAACTAAAGCAGCCTTTCCTTCCGTGCTCTTATCAGAGAATATCCTTCTCACATGTATTGGAATCGCCTTTATAAGTCGCGCTGTCTACAAACTAAGTCCAATCAATGTGGAAATTGGTGATATGGAAGAAAGATCAGTGCTGATGATGAAGCATGAAGACATCAGCTGCAACTTCACATCAGTACTGATGAGCTATGGTCCTCTTGTTGTGTCCCTGGTGAACAGTTTCCTAAGCTTGGTCATTGATAACTACATGCATTACAAAATGATAGCTGATGTGAAGAAGGATGAAGATGAAAGCGCAGTGCGAGAACTCGGGGATAATTTTAGAGTGGAAACCAGAGGTGTCCTTGAAAGCCTATTTTCTTTCTGGAAAAAGAATTTCAGTCTTATAACTGTGGCTATACAGTGGATTTTACCTGTTCTTATAACACTCTCCATGTATTCAATAGGTGTGAAGGAAAGGAATATATCTGTGAGTGATGTTCGAAGTTTGGGTGATTCTTGTATGGCTCTCTTGGATATTAGTAAGAATAACTGTTCCACTATCATTGCTATGAACCACACACTTCAGTTACGCACAAACAGTCCAAATTACTTTGAAATGTATGAGAACTATCCAAATAATACAGAGAAGTTCGACTCTGTAGTAAATAATATTTACAAAATCATTGCCAATTTACGAAATGAAACTCATTACGCTGATATTAATGTGACAACAGCTCCGTTATTCAGAACACCTAAAGTGGATAAAGATCATTGCATGAAAATATGTTTTTTAGATAACAAGAATTTACTTTTATTCATGTTTATTATTACTGTTGTGAGTTATTTTGTACCCATCACTATCTCAACAGTAATATTGACAAAAATACATGTGATGGAACTAAAAAAGCAGAATATCAAGACTTATGTGAGTAGAGAACTGTTGTACAATATTTTGTTCTGGAGCCCCGTAATGCTTGACACATTTCTAACTCTCACATTGTGTTCCTACACTATGAACGGCATGAGGACTTCTATTTTTAATGTCATAGCAAATGTGTATCAAGCAGTTAAAAACTTTATGAATACTAAATATTTCAAGGCTAATACTGTTAGTCCTATTTGAATAGAATTGGACTATTGTAACATGACAGTAAAAGGGGTGTGTAATGTGTTTTGTTGAAGTGGATTACTGTTTTTCTGATTAAAAATTCTCCAACTAAGACTTGTTTCACTTATTCTCAATAGATCTATCACTTCATCCCAGGAAAATTAGTTACTAATTAGATTCCGACTAGCAAATATTGCAGTCTATATCTTGAGCTAACAGTAAATAATGCATTGAAATGCGACCCGCCCCACTACGGTCTCCGTAAAAAACAATGTATGTTTTGGAAAAGTTACATGTTCTAATTATAATCTAGTAGTTTTTCCGTAGTGTAGGATTTTCGATATCCGTTTTTTTCTACTACCTACAAAAACAATCAATCGAATTCTCAGACCTGATATTCATCAATGAACAAAACAATAAGTATCCCACGGAATGGAAGAATATATTTTATTTTTACGATTTAAAGAAAAACAGAGTAGAGTTAATGCCAAATAAGATAGATTTTAATACAGAGGAAAGATAAATTTGTAGGTTATAATAAAAAGTGCAACTCACCGGATTGTCAAAAGAATACACACACTCATCCTTGTAGATCAGTTGCTGAGAGGTGGGTATTTTGATTTTAGGTATATGAGGCGTTAAAAGATCTAACGACGCCATGTCGCAGTTATTATAAGGTAAAAGAAATTTAATAAATGTATTTTTTCCCGAACAAGATCAGCGTCACACCAAAAATATACTCGATCTATAGTGATGTGGTGCAATGCAGATGCACAATCATAGATTATTCACAGGAGAAATTAAGATGTCTTTTTCCGTCTGTCAACAATCGACTAAATGCAAATGTGTGTTGCTTTACTCGCTTTGATTCTAGTAGAACTTCCAATCAAAAGATTTAAAACTTTTGATTATTTGTAGTGGCTAAATTCAAGTTGCTTGGCTGCTTGCGTCAAGTGCTGGGTATGGAGCCGGTTTTCGAAAATTGTGCTGAAAGTGGTACTTTAAAGATCCAGAACGAAACCAAAAAAATCAAAGTTGTCACCGTCAATGTCATGCACTTGGGTGCATGACATTGACAGTTATAACTTGATTTGATTGACATCACATTGACAGTGACACGAAGAAGTGCAGATGTTTTTGTCAGTGGAATTTGTGGAATGTATGATTCTTTCACGAGCAGTTTTCAACTATATATGATCGGTGTTAAAGGTCAAATTGCTGTGCGTGCGTCATTAATATATTTTTTATCAGAATCAAAACATTACTAAAATCCAAAGTTCAGAGTTTGTTCCTGAAATCCACTTTTTATTTCATCAACTTAAATTACAAATAAAATGCCTGTAAAACTGTATTGCGATCTTATGTCGCAGCCCTCAAGGGCTCTTTATATATTATTGAAGTCAATAAAATGTGATTTTGAGCCTAAATTCGTCAATTTACGTGGAGGTAAGTTTGTTAAAACGTGTCTTTCTGTGGCATCATAGCTCTGAAACGGTTGAACCGATTTGGATTTGCCTAACCCATACATAATATTATTTCTGTATGCCTCTTATGGTCACCTGTCATTTTACTTGGTACCGGTAACTACTAAAGCAGTCCAATATCAAATAGCAGATTAAAAATACTTTCTACAGCTAAGTTTCAAATCAACTTTATGTATATTTTTCAGGTGAACATTATTCTGAGGAGTATACTGCAATAAATAGACTTCAGAAGGTTCCTGTTATTGATCATAATGGATTCATTTTAACTGAAAGGTACGTTTATTGAAGTTCATGTGATTCTGCAATGCATAAAATGCAAATTTTATAGCATATTTTAGTACTTTTTCAACAAAAGTGCTAATTTTGTAGTATAATGTGTGAGGCACACTGAATTACGCTGTTCTGTATTAAAACCCTGGTTGTGAAGGAATAAAGAAAGTTAATGCATATATTAATGACACCAACCAAACTCTGCCTAAAGAGGTTTCTGCACGAATTGCACCAAATTTATTTTTGTTTACTCTAGAAAATCTGGAAAAGTAACTTTTTTAGTGCATATTTTGGCATTTTGATAAGGCATATAATAATAATAATTCATTTCATTTTTCGACCCTATACCTGATACCGGTGGGCTACTATTTTTTATATTTTTAGATGTTTTTTATACTAAAGTAAATAAAGAAACATTTAAAAAGATATAGATAGAGGTATAGAAATATTTAAAAATGTAAATTATATGTAAAGAAAATAAATAAAGCAATAATTCATTTATTTATTCAAGTTACAAGGACTCATTAATACACACAGAATTCAATAGATGGCACAAATGATACATTAAAAATTAAAAATTCCAATACAACACAAAACAATAATCACACAAACTATATATTTACTCAAGTCACTGCAGCGTCTAATGTATGGACAGTCGAGCCTGACAGCTATCATCAGCTCGCTGTTGGAGCTGCCACGAACCCTGCACAACGGAGACGCGCCCTGCTTACGCATTGTAGCATAAAAGGAGTTGACACTAGCAATTGCGAACATACCTGAGACAATGTCGTGGTAGCCACATCAGCGCTGTCTAATTAATCCGATGTCTAATTATTACAAAGCACATCCATCGGAAGATCGGTTTTAAATGAAATATGTCACACATATGTATGGACTCACATTTAATAAGACACAGATTACTTTTTATGCCAGTAGTATGTTTCCATGGGGAAACGTCTGTCCTTCATGCTGGAAAACGTTGACAATAGTTTGTACCTAAAAAAAAATTTCTTGTTTTTCCAGCATTGCCATCCTAAAGTACCTATCCAGAGAGAATTTATTACCAGAGAGTTTGTACCCTAAAGAGTCAAAAGCACAAGCTCGGGTTGAAGAGTTTCTGGAGTGGCAACACACTGGACTGAGGTTACACTGTGCTATGTACTTCAGGGTAAAAGTAAGTAGACCTAGATACTAGATTAAATTAATGCCTAAATAAAAACAGACTGTTGGATTTTCAATTCTCAGTTCAGCAACAAGAGTAGTAATTTCAAAAGTTAAATAATATTTAGACAATATGAGCTAATTTCATGGTTATAAAACACAGGAAAATGTGTTTAGTATCCATGAATATGGCTTTAATGGTAATGCTTTAATGGTATAACAACCATTATACACAACACACACACACACACACACACACAGAGACACACGCACACATACCAAGACACACTCACTCGACATTTAATAAACTTTAGAATACTTTTTATTTTCATTATTGTAATTTCATTATTGTACTATCATTTAACTTAATTTTTTTGTAAAAGGTAATCCACAATTACCCACTTACCAAAACGCCTTGTTAACAGAACAATCACATCAACAATATGTGTTTTAATTTTAAGTTAACGCAACTCTGGCCCCCAAGATACAGGCGCAGCCTAGTTTGGGGACCTCTGTTTATTACCATGTTAAATTTAAATTTGTTACGATTATATCATAGTAGCTCTAAGTTAGACTAAGAAAATGTTTGTAACAATGGCTTAATAAATTTATTCTTATTCTTATTCTTATTAATTTAAATGCTTTCAAAGCCTAAACAAAAAAACAAAAAACAGTGTTGCAGAGTAGTCATTTCTTTGTAGAATGTCTTCGAGACACAAATCCCTCCTCTATCCCTGAGTGGAGGAGTGGAGGAGGCCCCCATCCACTAATCTCTCTCTCCTACCACTTTCGCCCACAATGGGACAGTGCTTTCCTCAGATCATTTGATAAACCCGTTTTCTTCTCAAATATTGGGTAGACCTTTGAAGTTTAAGCATTTAAAACATAGCAAAATTAAAATCAATGCATTTATTTCAAATAGTTACAGGCATTTTCATTCTACTTAATTGTGTTCAGACCCTTTCACAACATACAAGCTGTGCTTAGTTTGTGGCTCACCGAATATCACATTTGTAATGTTACTTTTTGAATAATAAACTTAACTTTACTATTGAATTCTCTAAAACAAAAAGATGGAGCTACACTACAGACCCAGTCACAATCTATGATAACTGTAAAAGTACTGTAGTGGCCCATTCCAAACCAGAGTTTTCTCTATGGAGGAGAAGAACGGGCAGGAAACTCCATAGACATTCTTTTATTAACTGGAGTGACAGCGTCTTTATCCTCTGTAATCGGTGTAATTTTCTTTCATGACAGTATTTAAATCCAGTGGTGTTCGGCACGAAAGTGGATGCTAAAACTCTCGCAGGGTACGAGAGTCGTATGGAGGCTGCACTCAAAGAGTTCGACACTAAATGGCTGGGCAGAGGCACAGATTTTATTACTGGCAACACTCCTACAGTTGCCGACTTGCAGGCGGCCTGCGAATTGGAACAGCCTCGTAAGTTTCGCAGCATGCTACATGGATCTTTTGGCGTTGTATGAGATTATTAGTGACAATTAGTATTAGAAAAACAAGATTGGTGTTATGTGTGAATTTGCCCACGCGCCCAAAGATCCTTGTACAACTTTTGTTTATTTGGGAAAAATCAATCTTTTTATCTACTATATATTTTACTCTATGATAGTTCGGGTATTCACCGATACTTTATCGCGACTTATACACGATACTTGTGGATAGATTGTGTGTTGGATTGTGAAAACGATAGCGTGACGATTGACAGTGGAGAATGGAAGAAAAAAAAACGTGTTGCTCTGACCCCAAGTAACATGGGTAGGAAGATGATAATAATGATGATGTAGGAAATTATCCATTCAGGGAAATAATGGCTGCTTATTTTATGAAAAATAATAAATATGCATGAGATTTCAAAGGTCTTTGGGTTGATTCCAAGGTGGACCAAAGTAACGTTGGGTTTTTTCATCAGGAATTGTAGATTATGGATGTAGTTTATGTTAAATGTCTGAATATTTACCGAAGTCAATTGACTCACTTGATAATGTATTTTTTTTTATTCTAGGAATGAGTGGTTATGATCCAAGCGATAAATTCAAAAACATTGAGGTATGGTGGAAGAAAGTTCGGCAACACTTCAACCCGTACTACGACGAGGGACACGTCATAATAAATAAAATAACTAAGAAAAACCAGAAAGTAGTTTCTAAAATGTAAGGTAAAAATATGTTATGTTGATCCTGTGAGGTAACAGTTAAACAATTTTTTACAGAATATTTTTGGGCATTTATATTTATATTTCATTTTTATATATGTAGTAAGAATATTATTTTAGATTTTTTTAATAAATAATATTTAATAAATTATACAGGATGTAACAGAAAGGGTATAGTCATATGAAAGGATTTGCTGCAGACCATCAAACTGAACAACTTCCCCCAAAGGTCCAATATCGTAAATGCGAAAATATTATCAGCTTGCTTGCTAGCTTGTCCCATACATTTGGGTCGATAAGGTATTGAAATTTAGTATGGGACAGCTGATAATTTTTTCGCATTTACGATATTGGACCCATGGAGGAAGTTGTTCAGTTTGATGGTCTGCAGCATATCCTTTTATATGACTATACCCTTTCTGTTACACCCTGTATATATGACACAAAGTGCATTTACAATCATTTAGAGTGATAGCTGGTTTCGATGATACATACTAGTTAAAAAATGTAGTTTTGGATGGTATTTTCAGATAATTAATAAGCAATAATATTACAACACTGTTTTACAATATGGTTTGCATTTTATTTCTTGTATTTTTCGACCCCCAGCTTGGGCAGTGTTCAGGGGCTCTGCTCTTTCTTTAGAATTCTTTCGGAAGCACTGGCGCTTTCACTCGAAATCAAGTAGTCGATTAGATACAGAGGTGATGTATCAAAGACATTAATACAGTAATACTCATCGGTTACTAAAAAGAAACAGCTGTTTCTTACAAAACTGCAATACCTAGAAGGTCAAATGTGGGGGGGCTCAGAATGATGTACTGAATACGTGGTAGTCTATGGTAGTCCATCCCGTATACAAGAATATATTCCCGAAGATTTATCATTTAATAAGTGGACTGATACAGGCGGCACTACAATGCCGGGCCGACCCGTGACGATAGTGGACCGACGCCCGAACATCCCTTCAGCTTTCAAAAAACAGTCTAATATAGGTACCGAGCCCTCAACTTTCAGATATTTAAGTTGAAAATAAGCTGTTTTAAGTAAGAATGTAGATGGCTGTAAGAGTAGAGGAAGACCAAAGAAACGATAGACGGGATGTGAGAAGATGCCCAGAAAGGAGGTGACTGATAAGATGACCAGTAATAAACAAGAATCTAAGAAAAAGACATGCGGCGTCGCCAAATAAATTGGGATAAGGGCAGGAGAATGATGAAGCTGTAAGAATATCTCTGTGAAACATTTAGGAAATGACGTCATTAGCGCAGTGCCATCTATCAAATAATGGAGTAGTTTGCTAGAACCTGCGCCACGAGAGAGCGTCTAGTGCTTGACGTGAAAGTGATCTTGAATGAAAAGCAAGTTTGGCACCAAATCAAAATATTTGCTGCGCCATCTGGCAGCAGTTTTCAGTAAGGAAATACAGGGCTGCCAAGTAATAAACATAAAAGCGCGCCATCTATTGTCAGTTTTCTGCCCTTTTTTTTAAGTAGTAAGATAGATGTCGCTACAAGTTTATTTTGCAAGAAATATGAAGTTGTTTTGCAAGACAGTAATCCAACTCTAGCTTCTGTGCGTGGCTTCGCCCGCGTGGCACTCTGTTAAAAGTAGTTTATGTCCATCCGGAATAATGTCCTACCGTTCAAAATGGTGGAAGAAAACGCAGAGAGTGCATAAAAACTCGCAAAATTTGCACTCTCTTAGGATTATTTATTATTACTTATAGTATAGATTCTCCCATGCCACACCATCATTGACTCATTTTTAGGGTTCCGTAGCCAAATGGCAAAAACAGAACCCTTATCGATTCGTCGTGTCCGTCGCTATGTCACAGCAATTTTAGTTGGAGACTCTTGGCACCACGCAGTTGAAATTTGGAGAGTAGGTGTCATCTATGAACCGCATGTGTGAGCTGTATATCAGCAGCTCTTAAAAAGTAATATCGAGGTTCCTCATAGAGGTACGTAATTTTTTTCTTGAGTCGATTGTTGATGAGATATTCGCTTCTAAAGCCGTGAAAAACAGTGTCTTGGAAGTAAGAGGAAAAAAAAATTAAAATATGTTGGTATTTTCTACAAGAACGTCAAAAGAACGTAAATTAGTTTGAGTAAAAATAGAACTAATCTAATGAAAAAAAAAAAATTAAAGTAAGAAAACATAAACAAATAAAAAACGATGACAAAAGGACACTTCAGAGTGCGTCAAAGTACTCCTCCGCATCGCTGTCAACTGGAAACGTGCCCAGAAGACTGGCAGCATTGCCACGCTGAATGGCAATGCTAATTCTTTGGCCAAAGAAAGAGCCAGCCCTCTGGTCACGCGAAGTGTCGACCAGTCGGCGAGAGATTTCCTTAAAAAGGAGACGCGCACTCGGGCCCCATGACCCGAGCGTTTCGACCCCAAACGGCTCAAAACTGTAATTACCAATAAGGTTACAATATTTGCGCCGCTTGAGGATCTCAGCAGCCGCAGCAGCAGCGCCTGCACAGCCCGCCGTGCTTGCAAGGTGAGATGGCGCAAGGGTGTCGACACAAGTTGCGTCCCACACCAAAGGCCTACCCACCTTCCAAGGCACCAACGTCATGCCGTCTGGTCTCTTGCCATCGTCACGTACCAAGCCGTTTGGTTCTAAAACCGCTGGTACGCCGGCGCTGGCAAGGGCTCGACGAATAATGTCGTTAATGCTGGCGTGCCGTGCAATACGTCCTGCGCTCCTATAGCAGGACAGGCCATGGTGTCCGAGGCTGTCGACAGCTTCACCGCAGTGACACCGATGCGGGGCAACACAAGGTGCGCCTAAGCGTAGACTCGTAGCGACCCGGAACGATGCGTCATCCATCATAGTGCCAATGGTGGATGACGGAAGTGCCTGAAGCCACAACCCCGACTCCCATTCCCCCACGGCCAGCAGACGGGCACGCTCCACAGTATTGAATGACGTGTTTAAAAGGGTATTCCGTACAATACTGCAGAGCGGCACGTCCCACTGTCTCTGGGAGGACAGGTTGTCGGGCAAATCCGTAAAAGGACAAGCCATTTTCCAAGCGTTCAACGCATCGGTAAAATACGGCACCTCAAAATCAACCAGTGACGAAGAAAGAATATCCCTGGTTAATTTTTCGGTACCGTAGACCGTTTGAGTAAGATTTGATATTTAGTTTTTGAGATATGAGTTTTGGAAGCTGAACAGATTGAACGCGCTAATCTCTGGTACATTCAGACGGATTCGATTTTTTTCGTGTATAACTTGCGTATATATCTTAGGAGCTGATGAAAAAGAAAATTAAGGGCAGAAAAACGCCAATTGAAACAGAAGTAGGTAGGCGCGGGCTACGCGGTGAGTCGGTTGCCGGGGTCGGGTGACACAGCTACCGCTTTTAATAAAATTAAAAACCTCTGCTGTGATATAGGGATAAAAGTGAGATTATAATGTTATGATAATAATCTCCGGAATCATAATTTACAACAAACATTGTAAAGTTACCTACTGTGCTAGCTAAATCTTACGAAAAATCATGTGACGCAGAATCCGGGTCCATTTGGAGGCTACGGATAAACGTTACGAAGATTCATACGACACGTAGGTATCTTACGTTCCTCGTGACGTTCTCTGACTTCAAGAGAAATAAAGGGTGTAAATAGACCCTTAACATATACGAAAGGCACTTGTTCTCCCCGTCTTTGCGATCATTTTTTTGTTCTAGACCATTCCTTCTAGTTACGAAGATATTGGGGGTCAAAGTTCCAACTTTTTCACAAGTTTTTTTTTTAAATACATGTTTTTAATGTAAGATTTTTACTTTACACACCTCCACGACCCACCCCCGTACTATCCAATCCATCCATCAGCACAATGCTTTGAGTGCTTTCTATCGAGTTCTACCATAAAACGTGACTTTTCACCCCAAAAAAAAAAGTCGATTCCCTGCAATAATTATTGCGTAAAGTTACTTAGTTTGATGTACAGAATGCTTGGTTGACGGCTATGTGAAGGGTCTGTTTACACTCTGTATAATCCTCAGGGTCAATGCTCAAAAAGAATCTTCTTTCATATGGATTACCTTCACTCTTTAGCCTGGCCGCTCCATAGTATTTCAGATTTCAGCTATTGCAGTTGCTAGAGGAATTACAGGACTGAATTCACAGGTAAACCAACTGAGTTGCAAAGAAAAGGCACTGCAGTAGTTTTCGATAGTGATATAGTATAATGTATTTGTACGGGGAAGAAATTCAGGATAAATCACAAGTACATAGGTATTCAGGGCATTTTAGGCGATAAAGGTGATCGTGATGATTTTTAACAATATTCTATAGAACATTTATGAAAATCAGCAGAAAGCACTCAAACTAGAAGTGAGTAGAATATCATTTAAACATAATTTTATAAAATTATGTACTTTCAACAAATGAACATTTATTTGTGTTCTAAATTCAAAAGTGTTTGTATTTTTTTTTTATTATTCTGCTGTTTTGTGGCATCGTACCTTTGCTTTTCCGTCAAACCGCGAAAGCAAAGCGCGGGAAAAAAAAACGAAATCATAATATCTTTCTATTAATGACAAAAATATACTTTTTGTTCTATTATTTTATTTCTTCGTGGACAGAAGTTAAACAATGGTATAAAAAATGGAGCCCGTTCCAAAACCTTTATGGAGAAGTACGGGCAAAAAACTCCGTGGATATTCTTTTAAAACAAGTTAAGTACGTAAGTACGTACGTTCATTATTCTTGTTATTTTTAATGTGAGAAGTGCGAGAACTAATGTGAGAACAATGTAGAAAAAAATACATTCAAAATTCCTATAAAGATAAAACGTGAACGGGGGTCATCTTTTAATTCCTTTCAGTAAAAAGGTGACCAGCCAAAGTTGACACAATGGCACCAACAACCAGATCAACCATTTGAAAGGACTTGAATGGTTCTGCAACACACTAGCCACCATCACCAACATTTTTTTGGCTGAGCATTTGAGTCAAACAATTACATATTAGAACAAACCGTAATAGAAAAAGTATACCCAATTCTTGCGATCGATAGTCTGATAGGTACCTATACCTATTAGTTGATTCTGTCTTGTCGATATTGCCCCTTTTTTTCGGCGGTCATTCAGGTTCCGGATAGGAGATAGGATTAAAGACATCATATAAGCCTCTAAACACACGCAAAAGGCGTTTAAAAGTATAATGTATCGCAACAATTCGGCAGTAAAAATAGTGGCTTGTTAGGTAACTGTGTCACATAAACTGTTTTCTCAGAGTTTTTATAATGATTAATGCAGTAATATGGTAAACAAATGATAACGTGGCGGAAAGCAGGGGAGAATTGAAGAAAAAACGCGTTGCGGTGACTCCAACATTGGACAAGGGCAGACAGATGACGAATTGATGATGAATAAGACAATTTAAAAAAAAAGGTTGCAGGGATCCGCTGGATGCGAGACGCACGGGACCGGTCAAGGTGGCGACGCTTGGGGGAGGCTTATGTCCAGCAGTGGACGTCTTTCGGCTGAAATGATGATGATGAATTTTAAAAAAAGCTTGTTATAATGGCCTGCCCACGCGCCTCGTTGGAGCTAGGTAGGAGGGAGGTACCTACGTAGTACACGGCCGCGCAAACACTAAATCGTGGTTTGTAAACGTTGACTTGCTGGGGATTGAGTTCTTCGTTTGTGCAACTAAGAAATATGATGATGTGTTCAAGGTTCGATTTGTAAATCTGTGTTCCGAGTTGTATGCAGAACGCCCAAATAATGTTGATTTCACAATTGTTAGATACCATGTAACGCGAATTTGTTTTACTTACAAGAAAACGAAACACTAGCACGTTGAAATTTTCGAGTAGATAATATTCCGTGTGCAAAATAGTTTCTCGCAACACAAATACTCGTTGATAAAACGTTGCACAACTTTGTGTCGTCATAAACCAGTATAAAGAAATACCATCAGTTGGGCACTATCGAGTAACAGTAGATTTCAGTTTATTTTTTAACTTTCAGCTCATTTCAAGCATGTTCCTCATTACCACCAAAATTCTGATTGGTGATATAATTTATTAATCTGCATACAGCTAAATATGAATGGCATTTATAGCGATGTTGCATGATTTGTAAATTATTCCTTATTATGTACCTGCTGAAGATTTCGAAAATATACATTCGAATTATATGAACATGTTATGCTCTATGGTAAGATATGTATATTCAACTATCTAGTTACATACTTATATAGATACCTGTTTATATAAACAGTATAAGTTATAAGTATATAGGCCCATAGAAGGGATGTAACTCTGTGTAATAACACATGACTAGATACCATTGTTGGCAGCATTCAAAACCTTATGTGCATTACCATTGAGTATATAATATGTAGTGACGTAAAAAATAATCTCGGAAACAAAGGGTTGGTTGATGCAGCGCGCGCAGCGCTCGCTTATTGGTCGAGGGAATTAAGGGGCAGTGGCCACCATCCCCTTCGTATTCCTCTGAGACTATAAAAGGCCTTCCAGGTGTCCAGCTACGTCAGTCTTCGACTAACCGCGACTCTGAATACGTCTCGGAACTCAATACTGCTCCGGAAGTCCGCGTCCGTGAATTTATAATCTGTTATACTTTTACTCAAATTGCCGTAGTACCTAACTTACTAAAACTAGTAGGAAGTGTTCGCGTTTTTTTGTTAAGTAAGTTTAAATCCCTGTTTCTTGTATTTATACTTAGTGGTAATTGTTATGATGAACTGTTTTTCAACATATCTCCATTCTTTGTATAAAAGACACGTCACAGACAAAGATTTAACTCGTAGAATAGAGCTCGAATTTAAAAGACACAATTTTCTAATTAAAAAATACAAAAAACAGCCCAAATGTCGCCTTGTTTTGTGTGAAAAAATCAAAGAAAAACCTTTTAGTTGTAGGATAAGCCAAGACGTAAAAAAATATAATTGGTTAATTCTCGAGTATAAAAAGCGTGAGAAGTTGGAGAATAAACGGCAGCCCAGGAGCGACATAGTGCAGAAAATGTAAGTTGAAGAAGTGAAATATTTTTGTTGAACTCGGTTTGAATTGGCAATTATAGTGCAGTGGTGTGTGGTAGTGGAACGAACGAGTCCTGCGCTACGGGTTCGAGTCCCGTACGAAACTGATATTTAGTTTTGTCTGGCTTTTAGTTAGCTACTAACACAGTGCTAAAACTGTTGAGATGACGAGTAATAGAGAAGTTTGGAAGAAGAGTATATTCGATGAAGAAAGCAGAATGACGATCGCGACCGTGCGAGGATTAAACATATTTCATATTTTTTCTCTATTGTTTCAGACAAAAAAATAATTTAAATCAGAAACCAAAAAATAACGAAGTATCTGCCGGTTTTTCCATGCCAATTTTAAATTAGATAGGTAAGTTAGAGCTCTCTGGGAATGTTCAATCGGTGAAATAATGAAAAGTGAATCGTTGTGTCGGCGAAACGTTCGTCATTGAAACGTTCTGTCGATGAAAAAATGAAAAGTGAATCGTTGTGTCGGCGAAACGTTCGTCATTGAAACGTTCTGTCGATGAAAGAATGAAAAGTGAATCGTTCTGTCGGTGAACCGTTCAACGGCGAAATGAATGTCGGAGAAATGTTTCAGAATCGAATCAATGTTTTCGGTAACGTGTCTAAATCATGTCACATCACTTCAGGCTTCACTGAGACATGAAATTAATTTTTTTTCGTCATTTTTAGGGTTCCGTACCTATAAAGGAAAAACTGAACCCTTATCCCTAACAAGAACATTTCGTTGTCCGTCTGTCTGTCAAGATCCTTTTTCTCAAGAAGTTATCAAGTTGAAAATAATATCAAATACTAATTATAAAATTATGAAATTTTGCAAGTAGGTTAAAAAAATCAAGCATTTTAGGGTGATTATAGTAAACGCAATAAAAAAATGGTCATTTATGTCACATATTATGCTAGTCGCAAGTAAATCAAAATTTGCTGAGAAGCAAGGTCCTGATAAAACAAGTTAAGCAAAGAATGAAAATTCGTTAATTTGTAGTTATATCGTATAAAAAATTAAAAGTTAAAATATTTACATTTGCAGTGGGTTGTTAACGTGTACGGCAGAGTTTTATTTTAATTACAGAATTAAATTCGTTCTTCAATTCGACTTATCTTTCTCTAAGAGCAGAACTTCAGAGGTCTCATTTCCGTGATGGAAAAACCATCAACATACAAGTTTGTACGGAACCCTCGGTGTGCGAGTCAGACTCGCACGCGTCTGGTTTTTTCTGATAGTTTCTCTATTGTACTAAATCTTATGGGTACCTATAGAAAACACTCAATCGATAGCCTACTAAAACGTTTATATTAGTGGAATCAGGGCCCTGATATCCATAGGAGTTCATAAGTATCAGATCAGGACCACTTGCTAAATTTGGGTACATTCCGTTTGGTAACTTTCCCGTTTCGCCAACTAAACAAAAGATGTATTATAACAAGTGAAAAGAAGTCCCCTTTCGTAACTATTTTAATCTTCATACATTGAGTCCCATTTCGTTAACCATAAATTTCAACTGTTGTGTTTTCTACGGTACAGTCAGCTCCCAAAGTTACAAGGAAACCTCTTGTTGATGTTGCTATTTTTTGTCTCTCTCTGGCACACTAAGGTTTGTCACGAGACTTTGATTTGATTTGAGAGAACTCAATTTAGAATTTAGAATTTGAACAAAAAATACTAGGACAATAGAATCAAGAAGGAGATGTTGGTGCTGCTGAAATCGTCCTTAAAGAGAATACCTAACAAAAAGTACTAGGAGATGAAGGGGGCACTCCAAGATTTGTCACGAAAGAACTCAATTTGGAATTTGAACAGAATGTACTAGGAGAACAGAATCGTGAAGATGTTTCCCAAACATAAAAGTTTACCAAACGGGAATGAATATAGGCATATTCAAAAGTTGACGAATCGAGACTCATTGTATAAATATCAAAATAGTTACGAAACGGGACTTTTGCGATGGTATTTTGTTTGGTTGGCGAAACGGGAAAGATACCAAACGGGACGTATCCCTAAATTTCCACCTAACTCTTCAGTTATTTCAGCCTAGTCAAATTAAATAAATTACTCTGCTAAAGCAAAAAAGCTGTTAAGAAAATCCAAATTCTAAATAAGGCAAAACACACAAAGGAAACGTCAGTTGAAATTAAAAAAAAGCTCTGTTTATTGCCTATATCACCTGTTCCAAATCCGACATAGTTTACACCAGAATGACCCAAGCGACAGAAACGGCGGAAGAAAAAAAAATGTTGGATTTCCTAAAGGAAAAAGGCATTAAATCGGTCGAAGACCTAAAATATTTCTTTAATGGTCGCTCAAATTCGACGAGCGTACCAGCTGAAACACCAAATGAAACGCCGGAGGTGCTTTTCGTAAAAGAAATCCAACCACCATCATTATTAAGCCCAGAAAGGCTAAACATGGTTATAGCGGCTAGTACTCGAATGAAGGAGCAAATTTTTAATGTTTTACCTTTAAATAATTCGAAGTTCCTGACTTCGAATACTCCGCCAGTTGTTAAAAGGTGTGTCGAACAGAGTACCACTGATGATTCTGACCGCTGTGTCGTGAATGCTCGGCCAGTTGTTCAACAGACAGCCACACAGACTAGCACCAGCGCGAACTCTGGTTGCTATACCATGAACGCTCTGCCGATTGTGAGACCGACCTGCACCAGTGACAATTCTAGTCGCTTTAGCATGAATACTCGGCAGATTATGGAACAGAACAACGCCGGCGTTAACTCTGGTCGCTGTGCCATGTATGATGGGCCAGTTGTTCAAGAGAATGGCAACAGCATTCATGATTCTGCCCGCTGTGCCATGAATGCTGGGCCAGTTGTTCAACAAACTGGCGCTGCTGAGTATCCTAGCCGCCGTGTTGTAAATGCTGTTTCCACAGCGAAAAAAAAATCTTCACTGCCGATGAGGTACGAATGCGTTGTTACCATTAATTGATGCACAAACTTTAATAATCTTAGTATACCGGATTTAGCTACTTGCCACGGATCACTATAAAATTATTATTGTTTTCAGATACCGACACAAAAACACCTATCAAAATCAGAAAGAGGCAAGGCATCAGCAATATCTGCGTGAAAGGAACTACCTACTTCGACAAAACTTCACAAACCAAGAAAACCAAAATACTATGTCAGTTGGTGTCAATATCAGATTTAACCAACACCACCAAGAACAGAATTATAACGCTCATAATCAAAACAGATATGAAGGGGTTGGACAGGATATCGTCACTGGCCACAATAACGCCAGTGATTTCAATGTCGCCAATGGTTGTAATGCCAGTGGTTACGATAACACCAGTGGTTATAATGTTACCACTGGGTGTAATAATACCGCTGGTCACAATATTGCCACTGGCTACAATAAAGCTATTGGCTACAATTATGACAATGGCTACAATAATGCCACTGCCTACAACAATCCCACTGGATACAACAATGGCACTGACTTCATCAATTCAATGGGCCACACGATTCCGGTTTCGCAGCCTTTGGCATCGACATCAGTTTATAACGCAGTACCATCGCAACAGTGGCCATCATCCACACCGATGGCCCACGCAGAACATAGCGGCTATAACTCTTCTCAATTTCCTCAAGTATCCCAACAACAATGCTGTAACTATCTGATGGGTAACAGGCCCATATTCGACCCAAACTGAAGCATTAAGTTTTAGAGACTACGCGATCGGAATAAATGGAACGAGAACATAACCAAGAAAATAGAAAACCTTCGTCAAGCAAAAGATGAAGAAAGTCGATGATGAAATGGTGTTGGTAAAAGTAATTGGATCAGAAATTAAATATAAAGAAGGAAATTGAATCATGATCTGATAGCCGCAATAAAAATATTTCTTAAAAATATACTATCCATGATGATGATATTGACATCAGACGCCCAGATGCTGTTCGGCTGCATCAACACACTCCTTCTACTGACAAATATGCATACAAAAGTATCCTTCAGCCTATGCCATCTCAAGACCAACCAATTTTTGAATACTCGAGTAATGATCTGGTTCTAATAATAATAAAAATAAAAAAAACTTATTTAAAATTTGGAAAGAAAATTAAATTAACTATAGACGAAGAAGTTTCTTTAGCAATTGCCTATATCACCCATTATAAGTTAGAAGCTGTCTACAACAGAATGACCCAAGAGACAGACTTGGCCGAAGAAAAAAAAGTTGGATTTCTTAAGAAAAGTAGGCATTAAAACACTCGAAGAGCGGAAGAGCTGAAAATATCTAATCTAATCATCGCTCAAACTCGACGAACGAAACATAATCTGAAATACCAGCTGAAACACCAGAGGTGCTTTTTGTCAAAGTGATTCAACCTCCATCATTATTAAGCCCAGAAAAGCTAAACATGCTAATAAAGGCTAGTACATGAATTAAAAGAACATTTTCCTAATGTGATGTGAACAATGTTTACCTTTTAATAATACAGAAACATCGAATACTTCGCGTTATTGAAAAGCGACCAAACAGAGTACCGCTGATGATCCTAGTCGCTGTGCCATGAATCCTCCACCAGTTGTTGAACGGAGTATCGAACAGAGTACCAATGATGATTCTGGCCACCGTGTCGTGAATGCTCGGCTAGTTGTTCAACAGAGAGCCACACAGACTAGAACCACCGTGGACTCTAGTGGCTATGCCATACATGACTGAAAAATGAAACTAACGCCAGCATTGGTTCTGGTCGCTTTACCATAAACGCTCGGAAGGTGGAGCAACGTAGCGGTACTGATAACCCTGGTCGCTGTGCCATGAACGCTCTGCTAATTGTGAGACAGACCTGCGCCAGTGTTGATACTGGTCGCTTTGCAATGAATGCTCGGCAGATTATGGGACAGAGCAGCGCTAGCGTTGACTCTCGCCGCTGTTTCAAGAATGATGAGCCAGTTGTTCAACAGATTGGCAGCAGCATTCATGGTTCTGGTTTTTGTGTCGTAAATGCTGGTTCCGCAACGAAAAATAATGCTTCACTGCCGATGAGGTACGTATGCGTCGTTGCCATCAATTGATGCAAAGTTGTTTTATTAATTTTAGAATACTGGATTTAGGTACCCCAGATCACTACAAAATTGAAATTGTTTTCAGATACTGGCACAAAAACGCCCATAAAATCAGAAAGAGGCAAGGCATCAACTATATCTGCGCGAAAAGAATCTCCTACTTTGGCAAAACATCTTACACCTAGAAAACCAAAAGACTTTGTCAGTAGGTGTTAATATTAGATTTAATCTACATCACCAAGAACGGTATTATAACGCTCATAATCAAAACAGATATGACAGAATTGGGTTGGACAGAATAACGCCAGTGATTTAAATTTTGCCAATGGTTACAATAACGCCAGTGGTTATAATGTTCCACTGTTTTTAAGAAGGAAATTAAATCATGATCAGATAAACGCAATTAAAAAATAGTTCAAAAAATCTAATATTATGATGTTGACAACCGACGCTCAGATGCTGCCCAGATGCCGATCATAATTACACTCTCCCTACTGACAAGGTACGTAAAAGTATCCTTCTGCCCATACCTAGACCCACCAATGTTTTTGAATAGTAGGGTAATGATCTGGTACTAATAAAATATTTGAAAAAAAAAAACACAATACTTAAAAGTTAAATAGAAAATAAAATTTAACATTGTTTCAGATGCCTACAATATACCCACTATCCTCCACAACTGCTTCACCGAACCGATCACAGAGACTTCAGTTGAATTTGTACAAATTCAAAGGAAGTTGTGTTTGTGAAACCTCCATGAAGATGAACATAAAGTTGAATGATGTAGAAGCGAAGAAAATAAAAACATTAAGATCATAGCTGCTCATCGAAAAGGTACGTATATGTCATTCTGCTGAAGCCATCATCACATCTGCCTAGCCTTTTCCCAACTACATATTGGGGTCGGCTTCCAGTCTAACCGGATGCAGCTGAATACCAGTATTTTACATGGAGCGACTGCCTATCTGACCTCATAACCAGTCATTCTGCTGAAGCCATACTCCATATTATCGACACCACAAAGTTAGATAAACCTAATCGTTCTTTTAGAGTCTGTTAAAAAACATTGACATTTTTTTACAATACACATTTCATACACAGCATAAAAAAACTAAACACAAATAAACTTCCGGGTCGAATAAGACCTTGCTTTTTTGAAGTCGGGCACAAAATAAAACTAAATCCTTTCTTAGGTTCATCATTCATCCATTTGCGTTTGCCTCTTAAGAAGTCAAGAATAAAGAACAGAAGATGAAGAAGAGTCTTCACATCTTACGAAGATCATCTGAGCGTCGCGACATTACCCTCGGAGGTATTTAATTATTTATAATTAAGATAACTTGTATTCACTCTACAGTTTCGTTAACGGAGATTTTGGACAGTTCGAAATGCAATTTATTTGTTCACATGGACATTGTCAATTTTGGGAGTTTCGCATGGATTCTTTATTCGAGTTCATTTTATTATCTTCTCCGTTAAGCGCCTCGTTGGGTCGAGTATCTCTTATCGTGTAGTTTAAACTTTTCAAATGTATAGATTCAGATTATATCTAAGTAATTTTATATAAAGAAAAGATTTGTATGTAAGTAGGTATATTCAAAAATATTAATAGAAAATACATCTCGTTTTGTGAATAAGTCTTCGAAGCGACTTACAAAAGTCACTTACAAAATGTGTTGTTCCGTGTGGTGCCGGACACAAAGAATAGCACCACCCCATTAATCTTCCCGCGGGTGTCGTAAGAGGCGACTAAGGGATACTGCAGAGGATGGGCAGCAGCGTCCTCTGAGTAAAATAACCCATCACAAAGCTGAACCTCTCATTTCTTCCCGTCATAGCGAGATACTACAGCGAAATATCTGATGAAAAACCAGCACATCCTGTTCAGCAGTAGCACTTGTAACCACAACACCGAGGCAAAAATTAATAAAATAATTTGACCCGAGGCACTTCACTTAATAGTAGTACTGTAAACATAATCTTTAACATACATGTTTCATACCAAAAACTGGTCACATTGAGTCGAATCCCAAGCGGGATATTAGACGAGAATGCGCGCGTGCATAGGAAGTCGCGCGACTTTTTGCGCCAGATTGAATACTTCCAAACAAGTTAGTTGACACAATCGGTGCGAGTAAATTTCGTCCAGTGTACCGCGCAGGATTCACATGTGCTTGGTCAGAACTTGAAAGTCTAAAGTAAGTTCCTCAGTAATATGTTTCTGCTCAATGCTTCGTAAGATCAGAATGTAGATTTCAGCTTGGTAATGGGTTTCAGTCTCTTAACAACTCTACTGCGATTGTCAAACAACAACATAACTACACTGCGGGCTCTCTTGTTTCCCTGTTTCTCCTGCTTTAAAAACAAATCTTACTTACCTTGACTCTTTTCCAAATAGAATTAACAACCTTTTAATATTAAGACCCGCTTGCACCACTAACCACTAAATGTGTTTAGCGCTAAACACATTTTATACATCGTTCTGTTTCCTTCTATCTCTTGAAGATAACGAGACAGAACGATAATTTAAATATCTCTAGCACTACACACATTTAGTGACTAGTAGTGCAAGTGGGCCCAACTGAATGGGTAGACCGATTTTTTTTTTTAGTAAATAGGCCATAAAAAAATGGGAGGGAATATAGCTTTAAAAGAGTTCTTTACAATTTGAAGTAGTATTTGGATTCGTCATAAAATCGAAATCTATGTTCGTGCCCTTTAATGTACATAAACATCTAATTAATTTAAAATTTAATCATTTATGGTTAAATCCTTAGTCAACTTTGGTCAATTAATCTAATATAAATACGTAGGTATATTCATATTACTCATATTTAGATAAATATATTTGTAAGTAAACCTGCCACGCACCATTTAATGTAAATTCATGGATTGATGTATACATCACATCTATAAATCCTAACTTGTAAATAAAAATGGATCTCGGATAACAGGTCTCCAAGCTGAAATGTGATGCTGGTACTCGTAATCGTAGGTGCACAAGAATACCTATTTAAAAGATCATAAAAGGAATTTCTTGATGTACATGTAAATGTAGTGAACTTTGCTTATCTTACTTTCAACTTAGACGTTGGCTTAAATTTTGTATCTAGTCATTGATTTCAACTATATAATAATTAATATATTAAATATAACGATAATAGTAAACAAAAAACCAAAAAACAAAAAAAAAAAATTAAACTTAGATGTTAGCTTCAATTTTGTACATAGTCATTGATTTCAATTATATAATAATTAATATATTCAATAAAACACAGTAAAGTAAACAAAAAAACAAAAAACCTAAAAAAGAAATTTAGATGTTACCTTCAATTTTGTAACTAGTCATTGATTTCAGCCATATAATAATCAATATATAAACAAAACGATAATATTTAAGTAAACAAAAAAATAACATAAAAGAAATAAAAAAGTAGTTCATAAGTAGTCGTTCCACTATAAATTATTAATAACATATTATGTTAAATTAATATAATACCTATTTAAAAAATCATAAAGGAATTTCTTGATGTACATGTAAATGTAGTGAACTTTGCTTATCTTACTTTCAACTTAGACGTTGGCTTAAATTTTGTATCTAGTCATTGATTTCAACTATATAATAATGAATATATTAAATATAACGATAATAGTAAACAAAGAACCACAAAACCGAAAAAAAAAATTAAACTTAGATGTTAGCTTCCATTTTGTACATAGTCATTGATTTCAGCCATATAATAATCAATATATAAACAAAACGATAATATTTAAGTAAACATAAAACAAGTAAAAAAAATAGTTCATAAGTAGTCGTTCCACTATAAATTATTAATAACATATTATGTTAAATACAAAACAGAACTAAACTAATGATACAAATAAGACTAAAAGTAAGAAAATATAAACATCTAAAAAACGACGACAATAGGACACTTAGGCGTCAAAGTACTCATCCGCATCGCTGTCATCTGGAAACGTGCCCAGGGCCAGAAGACTGGCAGCATTGCAATTCAAAACTAAACTCAATTCATATATATTCCTTTTATTACGTGAAGTTCAAGGACGCGGGGAGGAGGTCCGAAAAAATCACGATAAATCACTACAACACAAGAATGCGAATCACTTGTATTAAAAAAAAAAACGTAATATAAGGTGTACCTACTTGTAAAATATTTAAAAAAAAAAACTTAATTGAATTGTCCAACCACGAAAAAACCCAAGCGTGTGACTACGTCTAAAAACCCCGAGTTTTTTTAAAATTAAAACTGATTCTAAACGTATCAGATCTTGTCATCATCTTCCTTCCTTTGTCCCATGTTACTTGGGGTCGGCGCAGCACGTTTTTTTGTTCCATTTTCCCCTGTCAACCGTCACGCAATCATTTACACCTTTTACCTTCATTCCTAACTCAATCCATCCATTGTTTCCTTGGTCTTCCTCTCCCTCTCCATCCATCAACATTTACATTCATCACTCTTTTTGTCACATGCGATTCGTCCCTCCTCATCACATGTCCATACCAAGACAGTCGATTCCCTTTCAACTTTTCTGTAACTGGCGCAATTTTCAAACTTCACTCATTCCTTATTTTATCAATTTTTATCACACCACACATCCACCTCAACATTCTCATCTCCGCTACATTCAACCTTTTTTATCCATCTGCTTCACAGCCCAGCATTTCGATCCTTACAGTACGACAGGTCTAATCACGGATTTGTATATTGTCTCCTTTAACTTGAGGCGCATTCTTGGGTCGCAAGTTGTTCCAGTGACCTGTCGCAATTTCATCCATCGTGAGTTGATATGGTGCGTTACGTCTCGGTCTACTTCACCATCCTCTTGGATAAGCGACCGTACCGGAAACCGGAATAGACCGGTATGGGCGTTCCGGCAAGAGTTATGGGCCATAGGACTGGAGAGACCGCCGAAATCATAGAATAAGTATTCTGTTTTGGTCCTACTTAATTTCAGGCCAACATCAAATCTTGTATCAGATCGGTATCAGATCTTGTCATCGGGTGAGGGGGGGGGGGGTGGAGGGGGTGGAGGAGGGGTACCCTACAACCTCACGAGATATCAACAAAGGGGAGAAGGGAGACTATAAAACTGGCTAAAAGTGTCACGTGATTAAATAATGGCCCCTAAAGTAAACAATAAATTTTTACCAGTGGCTAAGGTTCCATACAACTTGATTCCTACCGGATTCCCTTTGAAAAATGGCACAGTCAGTATTCTATAGATAAATAATATAATCGCATTAAAGATACGTACTGCGGCTTACCTCTTACAAAAATTCACCCTTCGCTACTGATCTGTACTCAAAGTCTCAACGGATTACAAGTTATAGCAATTTTTCTGTAAATAGGTAGTAATATGCAATCAAACTTACCTTGTCTTGGCCACCTACTGTGGACGCCAATTGCGTAAATATGTACAGCGTCAATCTGAACAATATTCTATAAGGGATCAATATCGTAATCGATAAAAAATAAAATCAATTATCCCATGTAAAACTCCAATAATCAGCCGCTCAAAATGCTCATCGTACCTGGCAGTAGTTTATGACACTGTTGCAAAACGGGTTTTTTTAAATACGAGTATGTGAAAACTACCTTATTACTTACTTACGTACGTACTATTATGATTATGACAGTCGAAAGAATACTTGCATACTTTATTCACGTGCCTCTCTATAAAGCATATTTTTTTAATTCCTTTGCAAAACTGTGACTTAATAAAACGATTTTTTTTTCATTTTAAAAAGTTCCTAATAATTGAAGTACAGATAGTTTAATTTAAAAACAAAACAATTTAGACAAATTAGTGCATAAAACTACACATAATAAGAATTTATAACACTTTCTACGCATAAAAAACTTCGCCCACGGCTTGGTTTTTAAACGCACACTCGTTTTTAAACACCCATATTATGCAATAGTTTATTAGTAGGTACCAGAACTCGAGCTTCATATTTTATTATGTGTTCTACGGACTTCTACGACCGCTAAGAAACATCCAATTTACTTGCAAGGAAATATTCCTCTAGGCTAGGAGCCGAAGAAGGAGATTATCTTAACAATCAAATAATAAGCAGTACTTCTGGACACGGCGCGTATCGTTAGGAGGTTCCTCTTTCAAGAGCTCTGACCACCGGTAGTTCGGACCCTGTTCCCGTTGCCGGTGGGCTACTATTTTCATACTATTTCCATATATTTTTAATGTTTTTTTATATTACTTGGTACAGAAATATTTAAAATGTAAATTATTTGTAAAGAAAATAAATGAAGGAAAAGTAATAATTAATCCCCGACACTTCCTTATTTACCCATTTGACCATAGAAACCTCCAGAAGCACAGATTACGGATAAAACACAGGGTATACCCATCAATATGTGAAATCAAAGAGTAGTAGAGTTCTATGTGAACGAGCTCGCCCGGGGAAGTACTACCACCACACCTATTTCAGCCGCCAAAGGGCTTTGTTGTGAGACGGTTTGAAGGGTGTAGTTGCCGCTGTGTTTACAGGCACATGAGACTTATCTGCTTTATAGCATTTCACCGATACCTTTAGTATTGCACTGTTGCGTTTACCATTTTTCATCAGCCCCCGTAGCATGACCACCGTCATTGTGTCGATACAATGACAGATTTCTTTGCACTATCTGTCATTTTGTCGATTCTTCCGTCAAAGAAATCCTTGTCTACGGTGGTCATGCTTCGAGGGCAGGTGGGCCATTTGGCCAAAGAACTTCCTTGTTCAAACAAAGGAATGGACTTTCAAGATTTTCTTTTTGTCGTAGAACTCATAATATAATACGTCGCATTAAACGTATGTGTACAGCCATGTAAATCAAACTTCTGTAGATATTTCTGCTTAGATCTAAAGGCGCAAACCCACCGCGGCGCATGCTGTGCACTGCACGGGCACGCGGCGCATTTTAGTTGTGTGGACTCATTTGTTTTACAACTTGGGTCTACGTTTCCACTGCAGTACACACTACACGCCCACAACTATGTACAACTGTAGCGTGCGTGGATACATGTACGTAGTCGTGCGTTAATATTCGTGTATAGTGTGTACCGCATGCACAGCGTGCATGGCGATGACAGCGTAGAGCTATGTGAGCGCCTTATTTGAGCAAGCCAGTTGATGCATAGCGTGTTTGCCCGTGGTTTGCAATGGACACAATCACATACATTTTCTTGCAAACTGAAGCTTAACACACGTGCGTGCGTGCCTATCCGTGCGCCGCCGCCGCCGTGGGTATGCGCTTTTAGGCCGCGATCACTTTGCATGCGATTCCCTATGAAGTTCGGACGTGTGAGATTGTACGAGAACGTCCGAACGATCACGACTCAAGTACTGTTGGAGTGCTCACATGTTACACTCGATGCGAGTTAGTTCACTGTGAACACACTCATGGTACTTGAACGATCGGGATCTTTCGTGCCTGTTCGTGCGATAACGTCATGCATAGTGAGCGCAGCGTTTCCTCCGCGTAGCCAAAGGGCACTTACTAGGTTTTAAGGCCTTGAACATTATTATTAGTATACTCGATTAGGCAGAACATTTAATATTCGAATAAAAGTCACTAAGCTCAACAACGGTGAGGGACGTCAGACGCTTAAACCATAGTATGCGCATAGCAGTATAAGCGTAGATATTAAAAAAAAACACGTTAAAAACTACTGTCACTTACGCGATATCTTCCGTGATTACATCACAGATATCACCCCATGATCCCGCGATCATGGCGCTTGCAACAGCCTCGAAATATCGGGAGCTCAGAATAATGGATAATCACGGAAGATATCCCGTAAGTGACAGTATTTAAGTAGTTTTAAACCGTGAAAGATTAAAAAAGCGTTAAAAACGTTATTAAAAATATATTTATAATCGTATAGTTTGTATTAAAAAAAAATAGTCTTAGGTGCTAGGTGCTAGGATTTAACTTGCACCGAATTATGTTATGTTTGTTTAATGAACTTAATTTAGTCCCAGAGTCAAAGACATGGGTCATTTTAGGTAAGGCTTATATTAAAAAAAAAACTAGGCTTATCAACGTTCTTATTAACATTAGGCGACACTTAAATATAATTCCTGAATAAAAGCGCAATGTTGAATTTTCAACTCTTAGTTAAGCGTTAACACAGTGCCATAATATTTGGGGACTACATTTAGATACCGTTTTATTTTAGTGAAAACAGGCATTTAAGTTGGTATTTATTTTTGTAGCCATTGTTAGAAATAGTCCCTGTTAACTGTAGTAATGTAAACATTTATAAAACTCATAAAAAAACAATATAAAATGTAAGGAAAAAAAAAAAAAAAACGTTACTTTTAACCGTATATTAGAGAGTAACACAGTATGTTGATTACGCTTTTTTTTCAACAATTTCAATAACTGTTTTGAATAGAATTTCTGAAAATACTTAAAGTAATTGTTAAAGTAATATTATTAAGAGGGAGCAGGGGCTGCGATTCTCCATACAAAGATATTCACCTTTTTTCTTCCTGAATAAAGCCTCTAGCTAGAGCAATCATTTTTTTTTCATAAAGTCAAGGTCTACTATAGACACGTCCCTGTCATTTCTTTTTTTCAGCAAATAATAAGTAAAGAAAGTATGACCCTCCAAAAATTACAAAGAATGCCCCATTTTTACGGCCGTGATTAGACTACTACCAGACAAATTCGAAAAGTTTTAAACATAAAAAAAAATTATAGGAACCTAGACATACTCTTTCTTAAAATTTTAATGTCAAAAGTAATTGAATCGGCTCAGTTTTCGAGGAGAAAAAAGTGGAATACAAAACGTGGATCTCGTCAAAAAATTTGTGATATAATAGGTCTTAGCTGCAGCTGTCCCTATTGCACTCTACAGGGACAGGCTTAAACGCAGCGTGACGGCAATAGTTTCAACAAACACTTTATTTTTCAAATTCGTTGTAGGCCAGGGGCTCTCCTCTTAATTGACTGGAAAAAAACAGGTTGCAACCTGTTTTTTTGCCGCGCTGTTTTTTTCCATTGCTGGGCGTAGCTCATGGGGAATACTTCTAGTATTAAAATTAAATGTTATTTCACTTATCTCAGCCAAAGATGGGCTATTTTTGTGTAGTTAACGGTCATTAATTTGTAAATAACAAATAGGTAAGAGTGAAACTCACTGGATATTAATAACGCTGTGGACAAGAAAGGCACGACGCCAATAGATTTGTAAATAAGTAGAGTTAGTAAGTAATATTTAAGATTCACTTATGAATAAGAATCAATTATTAACTTTTGTAATGTTGTTCATTTATTTTACTTATTAGAGGCTTATACTCACAGGATCGCTTCGTTCAACGTGTTATGACAAACGGTTTAGAGAACATGGTCAGATTCAAATCAAATCAAATCAAAGCTGATACTGCATCAGTATCTGGACCAAATACTTTTGTTATTAACAGAACATAACAGCAAATTGTATACAATAAAAAAAACAGATTGAAGTCGTACTTTCATTTCGTGTAGGTATCATCAATATGAACTGTTTTTATTTTTAATGTATATTAATTAATAGGTAGCTAAAGGTATAAAAAAAAAACAAAAAAAATAAATAAAAAAAACAGTTTGTGGTTACTTTTTTTGCATATTTTTTTTTTTTATGTTTTTATTTAAAGAATCAATTAGAGGAAGTTTCAAAATTTGCGCCAGTTACAGATGAGATGAAAGGGAATCGCTTGTCTTGGTATGGGCATGTGATGAGGAGGGATGAATCGCATGTGACTAAAAGAGTAATGAATGTTGATGGATCGAGAGAGATTGGAAAACCAAATAAAAGATGGATGGATTGTGAGAGGAATGATATGAAGGCAAAAAGAGTAAATGATAGCGTGGCGGTTGACAGGGGAGAATGGAAGAATAAAACGTGTTGCGCTGACCCCAAATAACATGAGACAAGGGCAGGAAGATGATGATGAACTGAAAGAATCAATTGTCGATAATTTTCATGCAATAATTTAAAAAAACTCTCCACAATTTGCTTCAAAGTAAGAGAATTAACCATAGGAACAAAACCAACGAACTGTAGTCCACCAAAGCCCTGAATCGAAAAAATCTTTTTTTTTTAGTTTCGGTGTCATGTGTGGAGTCCACCTTAATCTTTTTTTGTATAAAAATCGTAAAGCGGTTCATAGAGTACATCTACCTAGCAAGTTTCAACTGTGTAGTCCTAATAGTTTCGGAATAAAGTGGCTGTGACATACGGACGGACAAATAGACAGACAGACATGATGAATCTATAAGGGTTCCGTTTTTTGCCATTCGGCTACGGAACTCTAAAAACGATAATAAATGCTACACTCAAAATTAGGTGTATATACCTACATATATTATGTTGTTGTTTCTAAAACATATATGTATAAGACATAATAATAAGGGATGATTGAACGGCGACGTACAAAAGGAATTATAAGGCAGATGGGACTGGAAACGCCGTACGGACGACAAGACCTAGAAAGACATACCTTATTGATGATCTTGAGAAAGCTCAGGTGTCAGTGCTCGACTGGCGTGCATGTATGAACATGCACTACGCAAAGGAGTTTGAAAAGATCGTAGATAGTGGCGTTCTGCAGTATGTAAAAGGTGTCCGGTGGCAAAGTTAGGATTTAAATTTCGAACTGTGCTATGGGGGGTATCCCCGAGAGTAAAGTTTATTCAACAAATCTAGTAAACATTGCTGAACTGAAAGAAAATATCATTCGGGAAATAAACAACATTCCGCGATCACTTCTCCAGCGCGTTGCATGAAATACGGTCGACAGATTCCAAGAGTGTGTACGATGCAACTGGGAACATTTAGACGGAATATTTTTTAAACTAAAACCCGCATTCATGTTCTATAAAGAACAAGTTTACGTAACTAATTATTGTAGTTTTATTTTAATTTAATTTTGAAATCCTAATTCGAACACCGGACTCCCTGTATATATCGTAAATAGGTAGGTATTTAATGACAATAACTTCTAACTTATTCGTTTTTTAGGATCAGAAAGTATGTAATACTTTCTTCTTCTACTTCTTCGGGCCGCTGCCACGACAGTATTTATATTTCGCTAGCTCGGAACCCCGACAGTTCCTTATTTACCTATTTGACCAAAGAAACCTCCAGAAGCACAGATTACGGATAAAACACAATCAATATTTGAAATCAAAGAGTAGTAGAGTTCTATGTGAACGAGCTCGCCCGGGGAAGTACTACCACCACACCAATTTCTGCCGCCAAACGGCTTTGTTGTGAGACGGTTTGAAGGGTGTGGTTGCCGGTGTGATTACAGGCACATGAGACTTATCAGCTTAATCTCTAGGATGGCAGATGCACGTAGGCGTCGGCTGCACTTTATATGGTGAGTCGTCTCGGGGGCACTCGCGCGTTAACGCAATTAACTCAGTTAGGATCTTGTTTCGGTTTCACTCCAAATAATTTTGTGCTGAGTACATAAATGGAACCCTATCATGTTTATGCTAAAATATAATACCTACATAAAAGAAAGAAAGAAAATACATTTATTTGGCACATGCCACAAACACACACACACACATGCACACACACACACACATGGCACATGGTACATATAAGATTTATGCTGATGCTGTCCTCGTTCGGCATTGGAGTCTAAGATGAATATTTCACAGTTACTTGGAACGTTGCCATCTTTCTGACGTTATGGGTTAGTACAAATAAGTATGCCACAGGTATACTATAAGGAATTGTAAAATATTTAATTCTTTGCATTCGTGATTGTATTATACAAAATAATATTCATACGTAACAATAATAGGTAAGGGTAATTTTTAAAATATTATCTTTAGATAAGAAAACGAGTTAAACTCGATAATATATTTAGGAGTTGTCAAAGCTGTGAGCCGGGGCTACCTAGAACCTAGTAATGTACCTATTTGCACAGCAAATTGCATACAAAAAAAAATACCAAATAGAAGTCCTATTTGAATTTCGTATACACCTCTTTTCTCTTCTTTAACCTTTTCACCGCCACGGACTTCAATAGAAGTTCCAGATTTCCGTGCCACCAGCGCCACGACTCCATCAGAAACTCTTAATTTTTAACTACCTATCAAACATAAAAGTACTGTATTTAAAGCGTGTAAATCTCATTCATCGATATGACGATACCCTCATCACTTCTGTTTACTGTATACTTCGTTATACAATTATAGCTTGGCGCTGGCGAGGCATCGCGTTCTGTGTACGTTGGCGGTGAAAGGGTTAACTCTTGGCCACCCAATGTAGGTCTCATCCGAATCTCTGCACTTTTGGCGGTTTTGTGTCATGGCTATCCAGTTTCTTCCGGCGACTATAATGAGATCGTCTGTCCAACTTGTTATGTACCAATGTTAATTTTAACATTTTTTATTTAAGTGTATATAGTTTGTCAGTTAAGAGTGTAAAAATCAATGAAAACCAAAACAAAAATGTGGTGTCCTTAATTTTTACAAAAATAATCATTGTGATTTTATTTGACTAAATTAATAAATTTTCGGTTAGTTTAATCCTCGGTTAGTTTTTTCAAAGTGAAAAAATAAATTGTAGTATTAACTTAAACAACATTATTGCAGAATCTGTTTTTATCTTTATTTATCTGTTTTTCGTTCAGTAACGCAATTAACTCAGTTAGGTGCTGGTTTCGGTTTCACTCGAAATTATGTAGTGCTTGGTACATTACTAGGAACCTTACGATAATAAGATAACTTATGCTAAAACATCTAATGTATTCAAAAATTGCCACGTATTTATGCTTCACTCAAAAGTAGTTGTACATACATATAAAAAAAAAAACAAAAAAAACATAGCCTGTACCTACATATTTAAGACAGTGATGCATGCATGCTGTACCCAAAAGTAGTTGTATATATCTACCTGTATAATTTTATGCTTATGCTATCGTCGCTGTGCATTGGTGCCCAATATACAGGGTTTGCCTAGTTTTGGGCCAATGTAAAACACTTTTTGTGTAGAAGTATATTGTTCGTATTGGCTAACACTAGGTAATACCTAAATGTAACGCCTGAATAACGCACAGTTGGATTTTAAAAGCTCGGCTCAGCGCCGATTGTGGAAAATCTCAACAGCGCCATAATACTTAGATATTACATTTGAGTATTGTGTAGTGTTAGTGAAAACAGGCACTTAATTCGGTCGTTATTGTAGTAGTCGCAGTTAGGAATAGTCACGGTTAACTCGAGTAATGTAAATATAAAAAAAAAAACTCAAAAAAAGTAAATAAAAAAAAAATAAAAAAAAATACTTCCAAACCATACTTTTAGGATAAGAACTCCGTTGTGTATTTAAGTAATTGTTCTAGACCTCTAGTATGTCCTCTAAGTAGGTATATGCATATGATGTATAGTACCAATCCCAAAACAAATAATTATATCTATAGTTTGCAACAAATAATTATGATTTGATATAAAAAAAAATGGAACAATTCGATTTTCCGCCAAAAGTCATTTTCGGTTTGATTTCGCCACATAAAGACGCAACTTGGCAGCTGCAATCTGATTTTTTCCAACGAATTAATAATGTAACTTTTATTTTAGCCCCTAGGGGCTATTTATAAATAATAAATAGGTAAGAGTGAAACTCACGAGCCATCAATAAAAACAAAACAGCCAGTAGATTTGTAAATAGGTAGACATTGTAGGTAGTACTTAAGAGGGTGCAATCGGGAAATTGGGAGCCTCGCAAATAGCTGCCAATATTTCGCTGTTTATCATAAGGTATTTAGTACTTTCCTTCTTGTACTTCTTCGTGCCGCTCGCAGGCACGACAGTATTTAAAATAATTTAGTGCTGGGTACATAACTAGAAGCCCTATCATACAGGGTGTAAAGTGACCCTTCACGAAGCCGTCAACCAAGTATTCTGTACATCAAACTAAGTTACTCTATCCCAAAACTATTGCTGGGAAACGACTTTTTTTTTGGGTAAAAAATCACCTTTTGCGGTAGGACTCAATATAGCGCACTCAAATTATTGTACTGATGGATGCATTTAATAGTACGGGGGTCGTGGGGGTATTTAAAGTAAAGTTATAACATAAAACTTATATTTAGAAAAAACTTGTGAAAAAGTTGAAAAATTGACCCCCAACATCACCGTAATTAGAATGTTCCCAGGTTTGGTCCAGACAAAAAATTATCGCAGTGACGAGGAGAACAAGTGCCTTTAGGCTTCGTTAAGAGTCTTGTTACACCCTTATAAGATAACTTATGCTAAAATATAAAACCTAGGATTTATGCTTATGCTATCCTCGCTCGGCATTGGATAAAAAATATTTCACAGTTATTTGCGATGTTGCCATCTTTCTGATGCTGCTCTTAAACATTAGCCGTAGTGACGTTATGGGTTAGTTCAACTAAGTATGCCACAGGTATACTATAAGAAATTGTAAAATATTTAATTCTTTGCATTCGTTAGATTGTATTATATATAAAAATAATGTACATGCGTAACAAAAATAGGTAGGTAATCGTAATATTTAAAATATTTTCTCTTACTTAAGCAAACGAGTTAAACTCAATAATATATATATAGGAGTGGTCAAGGCTGTGAGCCGGGGTTAGCTCTAGTAATGTACCTATTTGCACAGCAACTTGTGTCTATTCTTCTTTGACCTTTGGCCACTAAGTGCTGAGTGTAAGTCTCATCCGAATCTCTGCACTTTTGTAGGTTTTGAGAAAAAAGAATAAGGAAGAAAATAATGAAGATTTCTTCCGGCCACTATAATGAGATCGTCCGTCCAACTATGTACATTTTATGTACCATTATTAATAGTTTTATTTTATTTTAATTATGTATAGTTAGTTAGGAGTGTAGAAAACATTAAAAACGAAAAAAAAATGTGGTTATCTTCATTTCTGTAAAGAAAATAATTGTGATTTTATTTGACTGGATTAGTAAATTTTCGGTAAGTTTAATCATCAGTTGGTTTCAAAGTAAAAAAATAAACAAAACGCACCAATCCTTGTATTATTAACTCAAGCATCATTATTGTAGAATTTGTTTCTTATTAATCTTTCATTTATCAATTTTTCGTTCAGTTTCGCAATTAACTAAGTTAGGTACTTGTTTCGATTTCAGTGCTGCGTACATTACTAGGAACCCTATCATATAATTAAGTTATGCTAAAATATTCAATGTATTAAAAAGGCCATGCATTTATGCTTCACTCAAAAGTAGTTGTACATACATAATTATTAAAAAAAAAAACAAAAAAAAACATAGATACATATTTAAGACAGTGATGCATGCATGCTGTACCCAAAAGTAGTTGTATATACCTACCTGTATAGGTTTTATGCTTATGCTATCGTTGCTCTGCATTGGTTGCCGAGATAGGCATTGCCTAGTTGGGGGTCAATGTATTATTTTAATGAAATACGATCTAAGATCCTTACATCCTTACTTCAACCGGTTGTTGTTGAAGAGTTGTAATTATTTATTATTTATCTATCTATACATATAAAATTCAAAGTCCTGACTGACTGACTGACTGACTGACTGACTGACTTATATATCAACGCACAGCCCAAACCCCTGGTCCTAGAGACATGAAATTTGGACAGTGTACTCTTTGTGAATAGTAGGTATCCACTAAGAAAGGGTTTTTCGAAATACCACCCCTAAGAGGGTGAAATGGGGTGTTGAACTTTCTATGAAACTTTTTATTGCCTGAGTCGATTGACTTGAAAATGTGTCTACATATACTTCAGTTAAAATGATGAGATACGTGTATCACAGTTTTTCCAAAATCATCCCCCAATTTAAAATTCCATGTCCCGACTGGTTGACTGATACATCAACGCACAGCCCAAACCACTGGTCCTAGAGACATGAAATTTGGACAGTGTACTCTTTGTGAAGAGTAAGTATCTACTAAGAAAGGGTTTTTTGAAATTCCACCCCTAATAGGGTGAAATGGGGTTTTGAATTTTATGTGAAACTTTTTATTCTCGGAGTCGATTTACTTGAAAATGTGTCTACATATACTTCGGTTAAAATGATGAGATACGTGTATCATAGTTTTTCCAAAATCATCCCCCAATTTAAAATTTCATGTCCTGACTGGCTGACTGATATACCAACGCACAGCCCAAACCGCGGGTCCCAGAGATATAAAAATTGGAGGGTGTATTCTTTGTGAAGAGTAAGTATCAGTTTTTCGAAATTCCTATCCCTTAGAGGGTGAAATGGGGTGAATTTTCTGTGAAACTTTTTACTCTAGGGGTCGATTGACTTGAAAATTTGTGTACATACTCTTTAGGTAAAGTCCAGTAAATCCGATGTCCAATCTCAAACCAAGGTATCAATATTTCACGTATCTAATTTAATTGATAGAACTTTAAACTAATAATTGCAAGTTATAAGCAAGTACATGTAAATCTATGTATGTATTATAGATAGATACATAGATTACTTATTATCCCAAAAGTAAGATCCTGTGGGAAATTCCCTAACTCCACGCGGGCGAAGCCGCGGGCACAAGCTAGTATAGTATGCTTTGTTAACAATTTCAAAAAGTTTTTCCTATTGACAGCTGCAATCTGATTTTTCCAATGGATTAATAATATAACTTTTATTAATTTATTCCATAGGGGCTATTTGTAAATAATAAATAGGTAAGAGTGAAACTCACGAGGCACTAATAAAATAAAATATAAGCTGAAATATTACAAGACATTAGCCAGTAGATTTGTAAATAGGTAGAGTTTGTAGGGGATAATACAAGCTCCGAGAAAATAAAATATGAGCATACTCAAAATATGAAATTTATTGCTTTTATACTAATTTTCCGGCAACTGAAAAGACAAAGAAACGACCGAATAAATACTGAAAATTCCGAAAATCAATACAGTATTTGCTGATATAATGTTTTTCCACCAGCTTAAATTTCGTTTTACCGAGAACTACAGTTAGTCATTTTCATCGTAACTCATCCATTATAAATTTAGAATTAACCTATAAAATAAATAAAACAAGAATAAAATCAACTTCAAGATAAATATCAAAATGTATAAGGCGTAGTCGACGTAGCCCCGCTACGCAGGGCTCCTTTTTCGGTCCGCAGGGTTTCATCCCCTTCGAAACTAACCTGTCCGGAGTCGGGGCGCCCAGAGTCCCGAGCTCGCTTCGCTCGCTCTTGCATCCGAAGTTATAGAGTATAGAGCTTAAGAATACGATTATTTTAGCACAACATGTTTTCGGAAACTTAGTATTTTATTCGGAAGCTTGTTTTTTTTTTTAAGTTTATTTTATTATTTTTTGTCGGACTGTAATTTGATTAAGCTCATGTTTGTTTGTTAAACACAACATTTTTGTTGGTTATTTTTGTATTAATTTTTCGGTAATTCATTTTAACCAAGCAGTCAACCACAGAACGTTGGAAGTTAATTCGTTTTTCGAAAGCTTTAGTATTTTCCGTTTGTAGGGAGTACATAAGAGGGTGCAATCAGAAAATTGGGACCGTCGCAAATAATGTCAAATATTTCGCTGTTTCCCTTTATTTGTAAATCATCATCGTTAGCCAACAGCAGTCCACTGCTGGACATAGGCCTCTTCTATCGCACGCCACTTACCTCGATTCTCGGCAACTCTCATCTAGTTGCTACTGACGCAGGCTAACAGTCTCAGCACCAGGAACAAATACTTGAATTATTAACTCAAACATAATATAGTCAGTTCTTTATTAATCTTTCATAACTATTTTTCGTTCATAACGCAAATTCACTTAGGTGCTTGTTTTGGTTTCACTCAAAATAATTTAGGGCTAGCTGCATTACTAGAAACCCTATCATATAAGATCACTTATGCTGACGTACCTGATGTATAAAAAATGACACTATATGCTGCACTCAAAGGTAGTTGTATATACCTACATAATACATATATATAAGGTTCAAGTGGTTGTTTCTAAGTTTTATACAACATTAGTTTTAGTATATGCGAAACCTGAAACACGTGTCTAGTATTTTTATGTAAAGAATCTATATACAAAATTTCAAAACTGTATCATAAAAAATCACAAAGTTATAAGCTTGTTCTGTTACCTGGTTGTCCGCTCAAAAATGTGGTTACCACGCAGCGCGCCCGCGCACGCGCCTCCAGCGTCGTGCTCAAGAGCTCATTGATAATAATAATTTGGCAGTAGGTACATAAATGATTGCGATAGGTACTTAATGTCGCTCGGTATCCAACTTGTAACTGTTTTTAAATATTTTTTTGGCAAAATATAACATGGGTTAAAAATGATTGGAATCGATTCAGTTACTTATTCTGAACAAACTATATTCAGGTTTCACATATACTAAAAATAATGTTGTATTTAGATATAATGAGGTATGAATGAACAGCGACGTAATAAAAGAATTTATAAGGTGATGTGACTGGAAACGCTGTACGGAGGCCCTAGAAATACATACCTTATTGGTGATGATCTTGAGAAAGCTCAGGTGTCAGTTACTCGACTGGCGTGCGTGTATGAACGTGCACTAGGCAAAGGAATTTGAAAAGATCGTAGCTAGTGGCGTTCTGCAGTATGTATGTATAATGAGTAATGTATCGTAAATAGGTAGGTTTTTAACGATAATATCTTATCTCTTATTTTATTTTTTAGGATCATAAGGTATTTTAGTACTTTCTTGCTCTAGATACCTCCAGATTAGAGTACCGATAACACAGGGTGTACCCATCATTACATTTTTTTTAAGTTTTAGTCGTAATTAGTTAGTACAATTATTGCGATACCGTTTTTCTTTCTGAATTTTATATTTCGTAAGCTAAGTAAACTCTTAAATTTAAGGAGTTTACTGTTGTTTTCATTTCTAGAGCCACTCGTTATTAAAACCAGTTGACGAAAAAACTTACGAAGACTTGTTTTTGTGAATGACAAGACAAGACTGCAAAACCTCTGTATACTTAAGATTAATAAATAAATAAATTACATAACATCAAAGAGTAGGGGTCCCCGCACACGGGCCACCGGCCACAACCAAAAAACGACGCCACAGGCATATGTCCTGTAGTTTTCATACATTTTATATGGACTCGCCGCACACGGTTGACGCCGGTGGCCGCCACACGCTACAAATCGTCGCTGCTCGCTTCTTTTGGCCCGCACCGGCTACTAAACGCCGCCATACGCCACTCGTGCAATTCCCCACCCCCCTCTCTCCCTTACCTCAGTCAACCTTCTTCGTCCGAGTCCATTGTGATACTGCATGTATGGGTTAAAAAAAGTAGCAGCCACCGACCGCGAGTGTCGGCCACAAGTGGCTGTCGCGCGCTTCAGCTACCTTTATAGCTGCTTCTAGCTTCTCGTGGCGGCGTTTGTGGCTGTGGCCGGTTGCCCGGTGCGGGGACCCTAGTAGAATCTATGTGAACGAGCTCGCCCGGTGAAGTACCACCACCATACCTATTTCTGCCGCCAAACGGCGTTGCTGTGAGCCGGTTTGAATGGGTGCGGTTGTCGCTGTAATTACAGACGTAAAAGACTTGTCAGCTTTGTCTCTAGGATGGCAACGCATCTGGGATGCCACTGGTGTCACAGGTGTTCGTAGGCGGCGGCCGCACTTTGTATGGTGAGCCGTGTCGGCTTATTTACCATCCGATATCATCTTCCAGGCCTTGTTTATTTAAATTTTTAAATAATTAGTGCCAACAGCACAACAACATACTAAACTTAATTACCTACTACTTTTCAATTGTATGCGATAATTAAGCATAGTTTTGCTGCTACTCGTAAACGTATCTAGATCCGGCTCCTGAGCAATCGGGGCGTTAAGTAGATTCAACGCCTGGGTTGTGGGAGTCGAGCAGTTTGGGTACGCACAGAGGGAGCCGCGAACAGGCCTCGCGAGGCATAGGCCTGCGACCGCCGCAGTCGGTCCGGAGCAAACAATGAACAACGGGCTAAAGTAGTCACGTCGCGTCGTCAAACGTCGTCAAAAGACGTCGTCGTCGTCGTCGTTGTTCTTTGGGGTTGTGTATGTTTCTTTCTTCCATTCAACCCTGTCAGCCGTGACGCTATCATTTACTTCAATATACAGGGTGTAAACAGACCCTTCTGTCTAGAACAAAAAAATGATCGCAAAGACGGGGAGAACAAGTGCCTTTCGTTTGTGTTAAGGGTCTATTTACACCCTGTATAACATTAAACATATCTTATTTAAGACCTTTTAAATTTCTTACTTATTGAGGAATAATAATATTCTCTTTAATTAGTGGCGGTGTCTTGTTGAATATTGGCGGTTCCAAGGCACGTTTGATGTCAGAATATTCGACTTGACGGCTTCCCTTAAACTGAGTTTTTATATTAGTATTTCACATAAAGATGTCCGTATTTTGTATTAAAGAGGATCCGAAATTATTATAATGACTGGTGTTTTTGTCTTTTTGTTTTTAATATTTAATAACTAAGTACTTCGTTGTAATTATATGGTTAACATTGATTGATGAGCTTAAGAGCTAAACTTCATTGTAATTTGTATATATAATTGTGTAATAGAATATGATGCATGCATAAAATTTTGCATACTTAGCCATTGTTCTGTCCATTAATTATTCAGGCATTACAACTTCATTTTCTTTGTAAAGTTGGTACTTAAGTTTTCCTGTGATTATTATAGTACTAACTAACTAGTATAATACTAGTTAAAAATAAAAATAACTGATTTACACTGGCATAAAGTTAATTCGTTTGATGAAAAAATAAAAAAAGTGAAATTTAACTGGAAAATATAGAACTAACAAACTAGAATAATGCTAGTGTAAATCAGTTATTTTCGAAATTAGCTATGTTAAATTAATTTCAAAGTTTCTAGTACCTATTATATTTTAAAATGAAAAAGAATTATGTTGTTACGAGATAGAATTTAAATGTGGATTTTAAAATTGATTTGTCATAAACACACAAACACACAATTCGACAACTTTTTTTTTATTTCCTAGGCATCTCGCTAGACAGTGGGCGACAAACTTAGCACCAGTTGCTGTTGTAAATGCAGCTAGGCAGCGTACACACTGATGTGTATCATGACCAATTATACACAGATTCATGATTTAAATAGTTAAGAGGCTTTACAAATAATACTAACTTTTAAAATATAAGATTAAACTAATTTTAAATGTATTCACTTTCTTGTTTTATGTATTTTCATTAAATTAAAATTAGTAATAGAACTTAGAATAATAGTTTTAAGAAACAAAAAAATTATAAAACTATAAAATCCTAAAAAAGTTTAAAAACCAACAAAATATAAACCAAAAATCTTGTTGTTGTCTAATACCTTTGTTTTATTTTTGATATCCCCACTTATATAATAAACCTCACTACCAACTGTTAGGTGAGATCCAAATGCATTGCGCGAGCTGAGCAAGCACTTGCCAGCAACTTTTACAAAACAGTTACGTTGTAAAAGTTGCTGGCAAGTGCCGCGAAACTTAATGCTAAGGCGAAATAGTCATATCAGATCATAACAATTGTCTACGATGTTACTCAATAACCGGATAAGCAAAAAGAAAAAGGCGTCCAAGTAAACTTACGTCCGACATTGATTGTGCAACGTCACAATCAGCTGATCATGTACTCAAAGCAGCCTTGGACCCAACCAATCATGAACTCAACCATCCATGCACTAATTCATCCATGTACTCGACCAACCATGCATTCTACCCACCATTTACTAAAGGCAACGTCGCACCCAACCAACTATGTACTCAACCAACGTTGTGCTCGACCAACCTTGTATTTAGTGAAACTTGCACTCAGCCAATCGTGCACCAAGTCAACCGTGTACCTAACCAACCATGCACTAAGGCAACCATGTATTCTACCAACCATGTTCTCAAGACAACGTTGCACTCGGCGAACTTTGCACTAAGTCAAACATGCACTCAATCTACAATGCACTAAGTCAACCATTTACTCAACCAACCATGTACTCAAGACAACGTTGCACTCGGCGAACTTTGCACTAAGTCAAACATGCACTCAATCTACAATGCACTAAGTCAACCATGTACTCAACCAACCATGCATTTTACAAACCATGTACTCAAGGCAACCTTGCACCCAACCAACCTTGTATTCCGCGAACCTTGCACTCAACCAATCTTACACTACGTCAACCATGTACTCCACCAACTATGCATTCAACACCGATGTACTCAAGACAACCTGGCACCCAACCAACTATGTACGCAACCAACCTTGTATTCAGCGAAGTTTGTAATCAACCAAACGCGTACTTAAAGCGATGAAAGGTTATTGGGCTTAAAAATACACCATTCAAAGCTTTCAGATTTCCAGTTAGGCAACGGACAGACTGCATGAGCTACATCGTGGGGACTGATGATGATTGCTTCCATTTCTGGTATTGGATTACACGCTCGTTAAACCTCCCGGGTCCAACCGACCTCTTTGTGACTGACAGCACCGACCAGAACACATGGCGTCATCATCCGGTAGACGCGTGTCAGTCGCACCAGTATAGTTGGGAGGTTCCTCTCTCACGACCTGACCACGGGTAGCTCGGACTCTCTTCGGCTACTATTTCATACTAATAATTGCATGCCAGAAATAACTTACTACGCCGCCTTACATCTACCAAATGGCCTTCGCCTTACGTCTCCTCGAGTCCTGCGAACAACTGGAATGGCGCTCTGTTTCTCCGCTGGCGAATATGCTTGCTCAGTATGGGACCGTTCTGCCCACGCCAAGCTAGTGGATGCAGCTCTAAATGAGACGTGGTTGCCTTAAACCGACCCCGGTACGAATGCTGTATCCACCACCTGGGATTGCGCCTCCAAAAGTTGTAGGACCATAGCCAGTCGCACCGAGAGGAAGAAGCGGCAAGAAACTCCATGGTTACTCTTTTAATTTAATCAAAGATATTGTACCTGTATGACCGGACGACGTACTGTTGGTACCTGTGCGAATTGTGTCAATTGTTTGGTACCTAGGGTAAGCCAGGCATGGGGGATTTGTAGGACCGGCCTTACTTTTAAATGAGGTCATATAGACTCGGAGTAAGAATATTATAATTAAATTAATAAATACAACCTATAATACCCTATATTTGTGTTTTATTCAAAAAACTCCTAACGACTCTTATGATAATCACTTGCTTCGGTGAAGGAAAACATCGTGAGGAAACCAGCATGCCTGGGAGATATTTCTCGGCGTCATGTAAAGCCAAGGCAGAGGCCCAGGGGAGGCATAGAAACTTTGACAGGCAGATCTGATGGGCAGTCGCTCCGTGTAAAATACTAGTATTCAGTTCTCTACATCTGACTCTACATCTGCTAAGCCCACCCTATGGATAAAATAGGCCTAACGTAGTGCATCTTCACAATTTAATTCATTAGAGATAAACACTAAACATACCTGCCTGTTTATGCCTATACAGGGTGTAAACGGACTCTTCACGAAGCCGTCAACCCATTACGTACATCAAACTAACTAACTTTACTTAACTTTAATTCGGTGAAATGACTTTTTTGAGGTGAAAAATCACGTTTTACGGTAGGAATCAATGTAACGCTCCCAAAAACATTGTGCTGATGGATGGATTGAATGGTACGGGGGTCGTGGAGGTGGAGGATTAAAAACGTGTATTTAAAAATATAATGTGAAAAAGTTATACATTCGACCCCCAATACCTCCGTAACTAGAAGGTTCCCGGGTATGGGCTAGAACAAAAAAAAATTTAAATTACGAGGAAAATAAGTGCCTTTCGGCTTCGTTAAGGGTCTAGTTACACCCTTTATATATCTATAATAACCAAACGACAATAACAAAGGTGGATAATATGAGATAAACGGACAGTTCGCGGTAATAATTACGTGTGATCGAAACTTCCACTTAACTGAGTCATCATCATTCACAGCCCGACTTCACCCACTCCTGGGTACAGGCCTCTCTTGACTTGTGCCAAGCTCCACACTCTAATGCTAGCCTCATTCAGGATATTTCCGCAATGGCAACAATGTCGTTTGTCCGTCTCGCCGCCGGACGACCAACACTTCTCTTTCCATACCTTTTACGCCACTCGGTCACAGCTTTACTCCACTGAGTCAATGTACCTACATTCATTGTGTCGGTACGAACTGACGTGTAAAATTTGTCACAGCCACCTAGGATACTAACAACAAGCCCAGAGAGTAAGAATAATAAAACTTAACAGCGATAACTTTAACTTCTTCGGACGCTTTTGAGCCAGAGGAATTTGACATTCAAAAGTGCCTGTGATGGTCTAATTGAAATAAATGCTTTGAGTTAGAGTTTGAAAAGAGTAACCATGGAGTTTCTTGCCGGTTCTTCTCCATAGGAAACGACCGACCCAAACCGTGCACCTTTTTATCGACGTTTTATAAGTGGCCATCGAGGCCTATGTGAAATAAAATATTTTTTTTTTTTTTTTTTAAGGAATTTGGAAAAGAAGAAAAGTTTGTCTATACCTAAATCATGCTCACACTCCAGACTAAACATCTAAAAAAAAACCATATCAGCAACAACTTTTACCCCTAAATACCTTTATTATTCCATCAAGACTGAACTGTGGGTCAATCATCAGCTGAACTAAATCAGTCAACTAAACACACTTTGCAAAGGCTATGTCAACAAAGCTGGCGTCAACTGCCGAGCGATATATGCCAGAAATAAAGGTAACATATCTACAGAACAAATTACACCCCTCAATTTTAATTAAATACCAGTACAAAATACACCACAAATAGTCAGACGAACCATAAAGCCACAAAACACGAAACATTATTCACATTCTCTTTAAATCAATACGGTCCGTCCGTGATCCGTCAAGCTCAGGTAAGTTAAAATTAATTTAGTCAAATGAGAGCGCAGACCAAACCCCGGGCAGCAGCGATGCGTCGAGCTCAGCCGTTGTCATGATGACGGGCGGGTGAAGGACGGGTGGCGGGCGGGTGAGAGTGCATCGCCATTAAATAGATGGATACAGAAGGACGGATACAGACACCGAGAAAAACAGTCGCATTAACTCACAGATGCAGACGTACGATAAAAGCTGTCAACTTGAAGACGTAGTGAACTTTATACATACACCTTTTTTCGCGCCCAACTGTTTTGAAATTAAACAATTTGACATATTAACTTGATATCAAGCTTTTGGCTGTTGTAACTTACTCAAGGTGACACCTAAATTAGTTGGTTAATATTTGGCAATGGAAATGCAACTCTTGTCGGAACAGGATTAACGGTCATCATACGCTTCATTGAATAGTACGAGACTGCCCGATAGACCGCTCCATCACCGTCGCATCTCATGCACGGAGCGTCAACAATTACCGGCCAGAATATTTTGCCGGTGCCGATACGCTACGTGCATGGTACACGACTGTATTGGTCGGTGACGGAACTGTTTAGTGGGCACAGTCTCATACTTTTCAATACAAAGATTTTTTTTGCCTGATACGTTCATAGAACAGTCATGGTATGGTACGGTACAGTCGGCAGAATCCTATACGTTAACATTATATGCTTATGTCTGTACTATGTTCCACCTTTGTGAGAGACTAGTGCCTGAAAAAGGGTTTTTGGAAAAAACCTGTGTTACTGGTCACCAAACCACTTCCACGGCTAGAATTACGTGTCACAAAATTAGCCACAAACAGCACAGGATAGAGATAAATGGACAGAGGAAAGAGAGACCTTTGCCCTGCAGTGGGACACAGATGGCTACTATTAAATTATCTACTGCTACATTACATGTACATAACTTCTGTGCCTATCTACTTAGTGCTCTAGGTCCCGGGCAGTCTTGGTGCGCCGACCTCGTTGCTATAGCTACGGGCGGGTGGCGGGTGCACCCGGCCCGGCCAGAGCTGAGTGGTGTGTTTTCCCACTGAATGCACTGTGCACACCGTGTTGAGCTAGTGCTTGTCAATATTTTTATTATTTGTGTGAGCTATGAGCGTACGGTTCGTAAATTAATTGTGTACTTTGTAGCTTTGTTAATGTAACTTTCAGATGCAGTTCATAAATAGAATACTCTAAAGCTTTAAACCCGTATATATGTGTATAAATGTAGGTTCGGAGAAAAGCAGCTGCTTTTAGATGATGTGGATAGATATGAGAAAATCTATACATATAATAAAATCGTAGACTTTCCGTGTCTGTACATTAGATATTTTTACAAAAAAATCACTGGAAGGTGCTAGAAATAAGTAGTAGAAAGTAAAAAAATATTTTTAAAATTTTTGTCTGTTTGTCGGTTTGTCGGTTTGTCGGTTTGTCTGTTCGTTTGTGCGCGCATCACGTAAAAACCCCTCATTGTATTCAAAATCGAAATATTACAAAATAAGAAGCATTGTTCTGGGTATTATTTAGCGTTTATTTCATCAAAATCGACCAACAGACGCAAAAGATATTAATATTTAAAATTTAGTTGGTAACCTCATGCGCGATTTCTATGATAAAAATAATTTACGTAAATAGGTTTTAGTTTCGCCAATTGTGAACCGATTTTGATGATTCTTTTTTAGTTTGGAAGAATATTATTTCGCGATGGTCCCATTTTTTATTTGGTGAAGATTTGATGGTGATCTTCGGAGATATCAATGGAACTCTTCAATAATAGACAGCAAATCTGTCGTGATTGCTGCAATCGCTTGGATGTTTATTGTTTACACAACACCATAACATAATATCGCGCCTGTATGCTCTGAGAGGCTACGCAGATGTGTACAGTGCACCCACATTTTCATAATTAGGTATGCTCAGTTCCATTTTGTTGGGGATAAGCCTATTACCATAACATGTATTGTTAACGGTTATCTAATGTTTCACCAAAACTCCTTTGACAATTTTTAACCGACTTCAAAAAAGGAGGAGTTTTTGAAAATTCTTTTTTTATTCGAAAGTCTATACTCCTGATGTGGTTCCATTGTCATCAAGTCAGAATCTGATGATGGGGTCCCAGGAAAATTAAGGGCAACCCTCAAATTTTATGGGCATTGATTGATACAGTATAGGTACTTCCCATGTGGTCCCATGGTCATCAGGTCAGGATCTGATGTTGGGATCCTGGAGAAATCAAGGGAATTTTGTAAATTGTATAGGCACACATACTCGCAGGCATTATGCCTGGTAATCATCATTGTGTGTAAGTTCAGCGATACCTTTGCAAATAGAGAACCTATTTCAATGATTTCTTTTTTATTTGGAAGAATATTATTCGGCGGCGCTGGCCCCGTTTAAATTTGGTGATGATCTGATGCTGATCTTTGGAGATATAGGTACAATGGAACTCAACAAAATTAGGCAGCAAATCTGCCGTGATTGCTGCAATCGCTTAGATGTTTATTGTTTACACAATATCCTAACATAACGCCTGTATGCTCCGAGGGTGTACACAGATGTGTGCAGTATAACCAGATTTGTTTATTTTTGTTGACAATATAAAATAAATGCATAGCAAATATTAATTGTATAGGATACTAGCTTATGCCCGCGGCTTCGCCCGCGTGGAGTTAGGGAATTGCCCACGGGATCTTACTTCTGGGATAATAAGTAATCTATGTATCTATCTATAATACATACATAGATTTACATGTACTTGCTTATAACTTGCAATTATTAGTTTAAAGTTATGTCAATTAAATTAGATACGTGAAATATTGATACCTTTTGGTTTGAGATTGGACATCGGATTTACTGGATTTTATCTGAAGAGTATGTACACACAAATTTTCAAGTCAATTGACCCCGAGAGTAAAAAGTTTCACAGAAAATTCAACACCCCATTTCACCCTCTAATGGGTAGGAATTTCGAAAAACTGAAACTTACTCTTCACAATGAATACACCCTCCAATTTGTATATCTTTGGGAGCCGCGGTTTGGGCTGTGCGTTGGTATTTCAGTCAGCCAGTCAGGCCATGGAATTTTAAATTGTGGGATGATTTTGGAAAAATTGTGATACACGTATCTCATCATTGTAACTGAAGTATATGTAGACACATTTTCAAGTCAATCGACCCCGAGAATAAAAAGTTTCACATAAAATTCAAAACCCCATTCCACCCTATCAGGGGTGGAATTTCAAAAAACCCTTTCTTAGTGGATACCTACTCTTCACAAAGAATACATTCTCCAAATTTCATGTCTCTAGGACCAGCGGTTTGGGCTGTGCGTTGGTATATCAGTCAGCCAGTCAAGACATGGAATTTTAAATTGGGGGATGATTTTGAAAAAACTGTGGTACACGTATCTCATCATTTTAACTGAAGTATATGTAGACACATTTTCAAGTCAATGGACTCTGAGAATAAAAAGTTTCATAGAAAATTCAACACCCCATTTCACCCTCTTAGGGGTGGAATTTCGAAAAACCCTTTCTCAGTGGATACTTCTCTTCACAAAGAATACACCCTCCAAATTTCATGTCCCTAGGATCAGTGGTTTGGGCTGTGCGTTGATATATAAGTCAGTCAGTCAGTCAGTCAGTCAGTCAGTCAGGACTTTGAATTTTATATGTATAGATTACAACTAAAAATGGAAAAATAAAAAACTTTTTAGCAAAAAATAAAACCGCCTTCAAAAACACAAAAAAGTGAAAAATAACTTTAGCTTCAGAAGTCGGTGACTTTGTTTGTTTGATTCAGTTTTTGTTTCCTTTTGTCTTTACTCTTTGCACTAAAAATTTGGTACTGAAAGAGAGGTTTAATTATGATAAATCTATCTAAATATATGAAAGCGAAAGGTCGAAAACCGCTTGACGTATAAAGATGAAATTTGGCAGGCAGGTAGTTTATAGTTAGTAGACGTTCGCTAAGAACGGATTTTGCAACAGGGCCGGATTAAGGAGATCTAAGGGCTCTCGCAAGTTAGTATGAAAGTCCCTAATTTTTTGTGCTACAAACTTGAAATTTAGCAGGGAAGTACTTTATAGTTAGTAGACGTTCGCTTAGAACGGATTTTGCGACAGCGCCGGGTTAAGGAGGACTAAGGGCTCTCGCAAGTTTGGATAAAAGTCCTCAACTTTTTGTGCTCCAAACTTGATATTTGGCAGTTTATAGTTAGTAGACGTTCGCTAAGAACGGATTTTGCGACAGGGCCGACTTATGGAGGTCTAAGGGCTCTCGCAAAAAGCTCATTTAATGTTGTATACAGAACGGTATTAGAATAAAAAGCGCTAAACAAGGTTCACTTTGAAAAAAAGACATTTAATTTTGCTTCGGACCTCTGCCGCCCTGAATTACAGCACCCAAAAGGACGCCTTTTGTGGTCATCAGTACATTATCACCTTTTGATCTGGCAGTCAGTTCTCACACATAACATAACGTCAAGCCTTAAAGCCCCGAAGGTTTGGGCAGACGTGTACCTAATCGTACACACACATTTCGCCAGTTATATTGAAGTCCCATGTAGTAGGGGGTGAGCCTATTGCCATCAACCGGGCACAAATCCAGATTCGCGCCAAATATCGCCTAATCTCATGTTGATAAATCTCACGTGAGATTAGGAGGGAGATGAGGGGGTCAAGCCAAATCTCACGACATCCCACCAGGGGAGGAGGGGGGTCAAAAAATCGCCTCACGTAATTAATGGATGCCCCCTAAAAGAAGTATCTCCTTGCTTAAAGGTGATCTTCCAAATCATGTGTGTGATAACTTTATGTAATTGAAATAAACATTTTTTTTTAACACTGCCCGACCCGGGAATCGGTCCCCACGCTTAGTAGTCGCGCTTGCGACCACTAGACCAACGTGGCAGTCTCACACATGCACACCAAAATTTCCACGCGAACGAAGTCGCGGGCAACAGCTAGTTATACAATAAATACTAACGTTGGTAAGTCTCAAGTCATCAATTTTTGGAACTAGCAAATTCATTTCAAATATAGGTTTAAATATTTTTTAGAGCGTCGCTCAAAAAAAGGTACTTATACACATAGTTCACCTACGATGAATGTAAGGCAGTATGTTACATTTCTATATAAAAAAAACTGGTTTGACATGTTGGCATTGTTGGTAGAGCAGTCGCAAGCGCGACTGCCGAGCGTGAGGTCCTGGGTTCGATTCCCGGGTCGGGCACAGTGTTATTAGGTTTTCCATCAGGAATTTTCTCAGTAGTAGTCACGGTGTCTGGATTTGTGCCTGGTTGAAAGCAATAGGCTCACCCTTTATTACATGGGACTATAAAACATAATTGGCGAAATTGGGTGAACTATAATTGGGTGCATCTCTGCGTAGCCCTTCGGGGATTACAACACTTTGCCCGACCAGGGAATCGAATCCAGGCCCTCATGCTTAGCAGTCGCGCTTGCGACTACTAGACCAACGATGCAGTCCTGTCAGCAGTCAGTCTTTTATAAAATATTTATTTGAATAAGTCAATAAACAAACCAAAGCGATTTTCTAGCGTTACGAAGTAGGCTAATATTAAACAGTTAACAACTAAACTTATGGCTATATTTAGAGCTCCCGATATTTCGACGCTGCTGCAAGCGCCATGATCGCGAGTTGATTGGAGAAGATCAACGGAAACGGCCGGATCTTGGATCACGTAAGATATTCCATAAGTGACAGTATAAGTTTAGTTGTAAACCGTGAAAGCTTAAAACAGTGTTAGTTAACAACTATGCCATGAACTCACTACAATACAAAACAAACCGTGCTACAAAGTTGAAATTAAGTTAAAACTTAGTCTGTCGGTACAGCTCCGCCCGGGGCGCAACAGGCTAGCACTAGTGGCACTGTGTCTGGTCCCAGTAACTGAGAGAGGGTTCCAACACCCCCCCAACTCCCTGTGGAGTACATTCATTGTAAACTGTTTGCAATAAGCTCGAATATTACGAATATTGCACTTTGAAGAGCTTTCCGTGTGAGTTTTTATTTAAAGTAAATTGATGTGAAAGTAAATGGTTGGAGAGATTTTATAAAACTGTTTAATGTAATGTTTAAAATTAGCTTTCTTTTTGGTCCCGAGGAGGGGTATTTTTGTGTTTTTTCCTGTAAGAATTTCTCAGCAGCTTGAAGTTTTGAAGTAGACAGTATGTTACCCCCCGTGCTCGGAGAGCATGTGACGCCGTTGAACATGCGCCTGACCTGATCTTTCTTCGATCGCGTTGGAGTGCCATAACATCGGACTATGTGAGGAGAACTATAACTATTAAAAACTAACTAACATCAACTAACTGAACTTGGCGGGCGCTGCACGTATCATGAATACAAACGATGTGTCAGCGCTCAACAAACAACTGGGAATCAAAATCAAAGCGTTTATTTCAAGTAGGCCAGTTACAGGCACTTTTGACTTGTCGAAACAAAGACAACAATGAAATGTAGCTACAGTCCCAGTCACAAGGCATAAAACTGGGAAAGTACTGTAGTTGCCCATTCCCTAAAGTAGATCTTTATGGAGAAGAACGGGCAAGCAAATATGGATGGTAGTTTGACTTCCTGCTGGTGGCGGTACATTTTTGGCGTGAGTCGTTCGGAGAGACTTCTGTTTGAGTTGGCAGCTTCCTTATTTTTAACAATACAATTTTATATTGAGTGTGTGCCTATCATTTTCCTCTACCCAAGCCCGAAATCAATTTGTACAGATTTTTCTTATTTATTAAATTCAAAATATATATTTAAAAGCGACACAGCATGTAAAACAAAGAAATTCTACAGGCACTGACTTCTGCAAAACAACTGAGTGCTTTTTTCCTCCCAAAGTCAGACTGTCGAAGCAAAGTAAAATAAACAATCGAAAAAGCGCATTTTGTTTTAACAGAAGGGGGATTTTTAACTTAATAAATATGACGTGGAAACTTCCTGGAGAGAATATTTCTATTGTCCCGTACGTTCTTTGTGTTCCCGGTTTTTTTCCGGCAGTCCGGCTTGCGCCCATTTTCATCGAGCCTTAAATAGCGAAATACAAGGTGTAAATAGACCCTTCACGAAGCCCGCAATTACGCATTCTGTACCATTCATTCTGTGTGTCGATTCCCAGCAAAAATTGTTACTGGGTGAATAGACTCGGTTGGGACTTTATAGAGAAACTAGTGGACTGTATTTTTTAGGTGTAATGCCATAATTAATATAGGCGCCGACACTGGGAAACGATTTTCTTTTGCCTGAAGCATGCTTCGAATTTGTGCAAAGGCTTTGCGTGTGTGTGAGGGTCGATTCTGATGATTTGTTCCTAGTTGAATATAAATTATTTATAGATCATCATAATCATCACGCTCCTGCCCTTATGCCAGCAGGGTCCGCGCAGCATGTCTTCTTCGTCCATACTTCTCTATGACTCGTCATCTCAGCAGTCATATAAATTATATGTATAACTATAATATTATTGAGAAGCTCGTGGCTAAATAATAGCAGCCGCTCGGGTCGATCTTTAGGTTAAGCCGTGCTTGCCTAGGTTGGTCTATGGATGGGTGACCGCCCATTCAAAATCAAAAAATCAAAAAATCAAAATATTTTATTTCACATAGGCCTCGATGGGCACTTATAAAACGTCGACAAAAAGGTGCACGGTTCGGGTTGGTCGTTTCCTATGGAGAAGAACCGGCAAGAAACATACATACCGAGTTTCCTCCGTGCCTCGGAAAGCACGTTAAGCCGTTGGTCCCGGCTGTCATTTGTAGATCTTTGACAGTCGTTAGGCAGTCAGTGGCCCAAAAAGTCTGACAACCAGTCTTACCAAGGGGTATCGTATTACCCAGTACTAACTGGGTTGTGGAGGTCTGATAGGCAGTCGCTCCATGTAAAATACTGGTATCCAGCTGCATCCAGTTAGACTGGAAGCCGACCCCAATATAGTTGGGAAAAGGCTAGGCAGATGATGATGACTACAATATTATTGTGAAGAAGTCAGAAGACATACTGTGCAGACCCAAATAAATTGCGATAAAGGCAGAGGAATGAATGAAAATATTGTAAAAATAGACAAAGACAAAATAGTTAAGTACAGCACATTTTACTGATTCGATTTTTTATTTTTGTTTTATAGCTTATGACGAGCGTTAGGGATAGCAATAAAATAAATTAGGGTTAGTGTTTCTATTGATATACGAAATCCACTGTCGAATTTCGGCTTACGGGCGATCATTACTTTGTAATTAAAATAATTACCCCTTCTACACTTTGTGCGCTCGGCTTAACTTCGGCTTAACTTCGCCAAACATACAAAAAAAAGTTGATAAAATTCTTATAGAAGTATTGCAGAAAGATAAAAAACAAGAATTAAAAATATAATTGAATAATTACGTTCGAATTTCGACCACTAGTTATATCAATAGTATTGTGGTGCACGGCACGCGTACGGGTCGGTTTCGGGTTTCAATAGTGAAATATTATTAAAACGTCGTTTTTTTTTAATTTTTTTTTTTTTTTCCGTCGGTCCGTCTGTTCCGCACAAGGGGAACGTCGGCGAGCGCGGCGCACCGTGCGTAATGCGTCATGGGGTTACACTGCAATAGTGTGAGTAGTGTGGGTAGTTCAATAAAAGCGTCACTGTTTGCGCGGCGGCCGTCATTGACATGGTCCATCAAAGGCTGCAGGTTATTAAAATGTACCCCTTTGTTGCGACAGTTCATCAAAGCTTATTGGGGAAGTATTTTGTTGGTAGGCTTTTTGTATTATGTTAGGTAGGTACTTTTTGCGTAATCTGACGTAATGTGGGTGACACTTGACATCTCTGCCGAAACCTAAACAGAATACTGTCGTGTTAAGTTTGTGAAAATTAATTTAATAAACGTGTTATCTATTTAATCTGTGTTTCATTTCCGTATTTCCGAGCTTTGGGGGTGGCCTGATTCTAGCTGTGAACCATGTTCTTCTGCTTCTTGTTTACGTGTCGATTCATCTTAGAAAGTAAACAAATTATCAGCCCTTAAATACACAAAAAAAAGGGAAGAAATAATCTAACCATATTCAAACATAAAAATAAGTATCAGCGGTCTACGCCGTAGCCAGTGCTACGCGCTACGGCGTAGCGTCGTAAGTTGATTAGGGTTCGTAACAGCATTGTTAACGGTTCACGAAGGTTTTAACTTTGTTAAGGCTACGGGACCACGATATTTTCCGTTGCAATTTATGAAGTGCTTCCCTCGATATTCCATCGAGGGAAGAATTAAACACACGTAGCAACACGCCTGTTCTTACCTCGAGGGATTTAGCAGAGGTATACTTATGTGCCGTGCTGCACCATTATGGCACATGTTCATACATGTACGTGTATCCGGTGAATCGCCAGTTATGTTTTGAGGGTGAGCCAAATGCCAACAAGCAAGTGCAAATCAAGGCTCCGTGCTGCTACTGAGAAATTTCTTAAGAAAAAATTAAATAATAAATTGTTTTTTTTTTTGAGTTTTTTGATGTGCGCACATCATAGTCGGACTTAAAACTTCAGCATGTGGCTACGTGGTCGTAGCAGACGCGTAGGGGTCTCGTAGCACATTGCTAAGCGCATAGTACATGGCTGAACTTCCAAAAAGGCTGCCTTAAGAGGAGACAGGGCCTGCTAAGGATACGTTATTATTGAATCACCTCAACCAATAGGTCTAACTGGAAGCATGTTTATTAAAGATCCATAACTAGTGTAAGGTAGCACCAAGCACCACCGAGGTATCAGGAGAGTTGCGGCCATACTCAAGCCAATTTAGTAGTACAAAAAAAGCTGCTAGTTCATACATATAATAAAATACATAAAAACTTCAGTCACAGTCAGATATTTATCCATGCTTTAAAATACTCCGATTTTACACTAAATTAATTCGCTGTGTTTTCAATCAAGTGTAGCAGACAGCGCGAGTTTCAAAATAACATGTAATTAAAACATGCAATATTATCCATTCGAAAGAATTTTTGATTGGAAATCGGGATACCTGATGTTCTCACACATACGCAGAACTCACTGGAAGAGGACACGTGTGTGTTGCACGCCTACAAAATTCCTTTGAGCACATCACAACGCGAAAATAAAGTTTATTTAGTATCCCGAACAGTAAATAAAGCTGGGTTATTCGACATGTTTGTTTTTTCAACCGTGAATCTGTGGGCTTAGTACGAACGCGTTAGCTACGTGAATTTGAACGATCTTCCTATGTTATTTAGGTATTTCTGCTTCAAAATATTTAGAGTGCACGATTCCTTAAACTGGTTCTCGTTTTTAAAAATCATCGATATTGTCGAATGACCGACCCCAAATTCCTTTGCAAGAGATGAGTTTGATTCTCCATTTTCTATAGTAGATATAAAAATTAAATTAAATGCAGACTAGACAATGGAGAATCAAACTTATCAACTCATATTTGCACCAAATGTCTTACGACGTTGTGAAGTAATTTTTCGCACAAATCGTAAAAAAAATGCGTACGCCTTGAATTATCAACTCGTCACTGAGAATCAAAACAAAAACGAGGTACTCACGAGGCGAAAGGCGAAGCAAGTCCCAGAAAACGGCGAAACTATAGCGATATAATTTCTTAAAAATATGAATATGTCAAGATTTATTCCGTTAGGCTCGTACATCATGTGGGCAGACGATGGGTTGCGTGCAATTACAATATAATGGGTGGTGGGTGCGATACACTGTTTCTATTAAACTAACAAATTACTTGAAAGTACAATTTAACACAATAACACGGGGCACAATGAATCGGGTACAGTTCCAGGACGTCTCAACTCCGCTGCGATCAGACATTGAATGTCATTCTCGCCACGAGCTTAAAACATCTCGGCTCTGTAGAAGCACGCTGTGGTGTAGGTAGACTTGTAAGTAGTTCGCGTGATGTCACCACTGGCGTACTTGCGATTTATTCCAAGTCTGTACTAATGACCGGATCCGACAAATATAAACACAATAGGCGACAAGTTTTTGACACAATTTGCAACTTTGCAATTTGCATTGCAATTACTTCATATTAAGCGGTTGTTGTTATTGTTTTTGTACAAGAAAAGAGAGGCCGAATACCCGACAGTGAGTGAATTCAGGCTGTAGATGATGATGATCAGGAAGCGGTTGGTCATTGGTAAATGTAGGTGGAGTCATCATAAACGGATTCCACTGTACTAAGTTTTAAGATTATTCATATTTATAGGTTGTACTAATTGTGATTGCCGCAAGAATTTAAACCCAAATGATATCGATAATTGTATTGTATATTAAGAAATCGCTCGAACTTTACGTTTTCCACGCGCGTTCACGCTAGGGCCACCGATATTTGAACAATGCTGGACTATGCTAGACTTTATAGCAATCGGGCAATGTTAGTTTTCCTTTGACGGGTATGTCAATAACTAACTTTTAATATTGACACAATCTCTCTCAAAGAGTAATAATATTTTTTGTAATGCACTGCGTATTACAGAAAATATTAAATTTTCCCTTTTAGATCTTTTATTGCTCTGACTATCTAAATATTTAACCGATAAATGTTGCCGTTGAATAATAATAATCGTTACTCCTTCTTCTGTTCCTCCTCAATGAATGAACGTTGGATATCAACGAATATTTCTCCTTATTCTTTACGAGGTGAAACAGCTCAGCAGCACTCATGATTCCGGTCCATTCGCGAAGTTTTCTTAGCCAAGCCTTTCTCCGGCCAGCATCGCATTTGCCTGCTTCTTCTTTCTTCCTACTAATATTGTAAATGCGAAAGTTTGTGAGAATGGTTGGATGGATGGATGTTTGTTACTCTTTCACGCAAAAACTTCTGAACGGATTTGGATGAAATTTAGCACCCAGATAGTTTATAATCTGGATTAACACATAGGATACTTTATATCTCGGTATTATTTTTGGGTACAAAGTCATACCGCTCGTGCCGGAGAAGGTGTCCTAGGTAAGCAACTTTTCTTGGTCTGAATGATATTACGGTCCTTGATCATTCGCCTTAAGATTCATCATTTCGTCGTCTTTGAGTCAAGCTTATGAAAAGCATCCGTTAATTCAGACATTGCTACCAATAAAATTACAAGTTCTTACATATATAAAATAAGATAGAAGTGGTGTAGTCATCGCCACCGTGACATTTCCTCAAAGTCACGACGTCAATTTAAACTGGCATTTAAGCCAAAAGATTAGAATTAAAAACCGATAAGGTATTACGAATGATTATTTGGTTATTTTCAAAGATAATTTTCCAAGAAAATGTAGTGATAAACTCTGATAATTGGCAACAATTCGAGACTAAACTGCCCCTCGACAAATTGCTCGCACCGTGCCCGTAATAACTTAGGGAGAGGGATTAATAATCCCTCGCTGAGGGTTATTTGCACAATACACTCAAGTTCAATCAACATCTCTTCATTTTGTAAAATGAATTTTGACCTTGGAAGGGTATTTTCGGAAATGCAAAGAGTTGTTTTGTTTTGTTTTTTTGCGTGACATAATTAATTATTTTGTTTTGTTTCGAGCATTTGAGCGGAAGCAAAATTACAAAGCAATTTTTAGAATAGCAATCATCATGGGTCTTTGTGTAGTCTTTGTGTTTTAGAAGCCTAACACGGCCGCTTTAGCGGAATCATTATGTTTACATAGTATAAAACAAAGTCGCTCCCGCTGTTTGTACGCTTAGGTCTTTTAAACTACGCAACAGATTTTAATGCAGTTTTCAGCAATAGATAGAGCGAAGAGGAAGGTTTATACTACATTGCACCCGTGCGAAGCCGGGGCGGGCCGCTAGTATGATAATAATATGAATTACGTTACAATTCGTAAAGTAGTCACAAAGTGACAATTCATAATATTAACTGCGTCTGCGACCATTAGAATTAGAATTTTAACGTGATTCATATGATATATTAATATAGAGTTAAAGATAATAAAATTTGTACTGCTGTTCGCTACTATAAAAAATAAAAACTACGAACTCCGAGGACCACCATATAACATTATCAAAAATTACAGCCTTTCTACAAAGTTGTGTTGTTTGAAGTGGATTTGAAGAACCTCCTTAATTCCCCCCCCACTCTACAGACTTCTACTCCTACACCTTCACTGTACACGCGGTGCGGTTGTGGAATTCACTTCCGCCATTAGGGACTGCCACACTGTTGCAGTGTTCAAAAGACTAGTGAAGAACATGTATTTCCATGTCATCATAGTTATTTATTATATTGTATTTGTGTTACATTATATTCAACTAGTTATTTGTATTCAATTTTCTCTTCTTCTTTTACACACTACGTCCACAGCGCTTTTCTGTATTTAATGTGTGTACATAAATTGTTACATAAAATTAAATTAAAGTTATTTTTGACGTAAGCTTCTCCGAATATAACGAAAGGGAAAGTATCACGTACAAAATAAATTTCTTTAATAACAAATCATTTGCAAGGCTTCAGTCAAATTACCAACTAAGCTCTCAAAGACGAGATTGGCAACCTACGCATATGAAAAAGGTTCTAATATAAATAATATGTTGGTTACCTAATTGGTCGGGCAATTATGATGTCTGCCGGCATCGGATTATACCAATTAGAGTTCTCCCGTAAATATCAAGGGCTAGACACATGTGCTCACCTACGCAAAAAACATTTGATACCAGGCAAACAAACTTTGTCTGAGGAAGCCCTTTGATTGGGATCCTTGCATTCGACTTTGAGCTATGTGACATTAGTTTAAAGTTGGTTGTCTTTTGGAAGTTGAGGGTTAGTTGTGTTATTTCGTAGGTAGTGAACTGGAATTTTGTAAACATCACTCGTATGGGGCTGCACTGGTTTTCAACTGATATCCCGTATTAATTAACCATCGATAATATTCGGAGACTGTTTCACTGTCCGTCAGAGTTACACAAAGCATGCAATATCCATTACCACTGGCATGACCGATGGTGTTTTGTTTTTAGCTTCATGACTGGTTTTTTTAGTGGCGTTTGTTATTGGTTGATGTAGTGACGATTTTAAAATAGTAGTTAAGTAGTAGTTTGCAGAGCTGTACACCACACTTGTCATTAAGCCATTTGTCATTAACCCGGCATGAATCCAGACACTAACTTATTTATTTAATGGCATAAACGAGAATGATGGTGATGATCATTGTACACGACCCCTCCCGGGGATTGCATCTAGGACCACCTGCAATCCGCATATCTCCGAATATCTGCACTGATGGATTAGTGGTTATAGCTAAAGTTATACATATAACCAAAATGATCTAAATGACAACATCAAACAACCCATGTGTGTAATTACACCGTCATTCGCAACCACTACTATCAAAGCAAATCATGCACACAATCGCCATGGCTCTCTATTTAATCAAATCCATAGAAAGCCTCACTGAAAACAGCATCTGAAAGCTAATATGTCAGGTTTGTCAACAGTTGTGGACATCAAAGAGCCGGACAGAAATCGTGTCCGGGTAGGTGCCGAGCCGGTAGCGAGGTAAGCTCGTTTGAATGCCCGGGCAGCGAAGGTAGCTGCATCGATTGCACTGATGTATTGTCAATAGCAGAAATATGTATGTGAAATTCAGATGTAAGTTTCTCTTAGAGTATTGGTTCACAACAAAGGGAAAGTGCAATAAAAGGAATTCAAAAAACGTGACTCTGTGTGCGAAGATGTTATAGGGTGACTGTTAATTAGTGACAGATACTTAAACACGTGATAACAAACAACTTTCCCAAAGAAACATTTTTTTTAAACCTACTCGTTCACTTTTATCCCAATAACACAACAGCTGTGACCTATCAGCTGTTAGCCGCGTGACGCCTTTCTGTGTCATTACTATCGTACCGTGCAACAGTGGGTAGGCAGAGCGCAGTGGGAGACAGAACGGCGTCTCGCGGCTAACATCTAATAGGTCAGAGGCGCGCGCGCGCCCGAATTTCATACGGTTTTTGTGTCACTATCAAAGTTTCTTTTTCTTTCTTTCACCCTATATGCACAACACTTAAGAACTCCAATAAACACTTTGGACAAAATTGTTGTTTTTCTGAAAATTAGTACCAACAAATGAAAACCGACTAAATAGAGAGCGTTTTCGATACAATCATCAAATCCTATAACATTGGATTTAAACGTAACTGGCGGAATATGTGTGCACTATAGCATACACCTCTACCTAACCCTTCGGAGATTACAAGCGTGACTTTATGTTAACTCTGTTTTTGCCCTCGACTGTACCTGTACCTGCACGCACACTATCACATTATTCGCAGAATCCCCGGGCCGCGAGCTGTGGACTATTCAACAACACCGATATTGCAATTAGTGCTGCGATTCTATACGTAAATCCGGTGCGTATGTGTGAGTTGCGAGTAGGGTTACCATACTGCATCCGTCCGAACGTGGTATTGTATTGTATGTCGGGCTGGTGGCCACAACTCCACGTCAGAAGCGCGTATTTTGCTTACGGGGACGTATGGTAAAACACAAAAGTAAGACTGTCTCTTTCGCTCCCCATCCGGACCCTGCCTTCGTTTTTGTGATTTTGTTAGAAATTAAATTGGTTTAAATTTAGGAAATCTAGGCACTTAAAAAGTAATATGCCCGTTTTTTTTGTTGTAAATATTCGGCTTTTGGTGGTTTCTTTTTTCTTTTGGGAACTGGCTGCCGAAGGCGGAGGACAGGTTGATGGAGCGCAGCTTGGGAGAGGACTGCCATAGGCGCAGTTGATTTAGATTTCCCGGTTTTATATCAGGTTTTTTCTTTCGAAATGGTGACCCTAGTTCCGAGTGTTGCGTTTCATTCAATTATTTCATGTTCAGGCTTTTAGCTGGAATGATAGATTGCGAGGAATGCTCAATTCGTGGTATTTTCAATATTGGAGGTATGTTCTAGCTTAGATGAAGTTGGCTTGACAAGTCAAGTTGATAAAGAGAGTGACTGTATTTAAAATAATTAGCCTATAACGTTCCCTCGTTTCGTTGTCGTGAGGAAAAAGACATGCTGCGCTGACCCCAAATAAATTGGGATAAGGGCAGGAGTATGAATATGATGAACCGATAACGTTCCCTCTGCTAAATAATAATAAAACATTTTATAATTCAGACTGTTGATGTTCATAGTTTGTTAGTATTATATGATCTTAAGACTAATTTAGTCTTGACGAGATCAATTTATCTATTTAAGTTACATAAAATCGAATTAAATCATTGAAAATCCTGAGAAATTCCTAGTGTGGGGCAACGTTTTTTTTTTAAAAAAAAAAACTGAAATTAGCCTTCCCACAGCTGACGAAACTGGTCCGTCTGACTCTGCAATCATTCTTAGGACCCCGTTGCCATTCCTTCGAATTCGGCGAATAAGTGATGCTAAATTTTGGCGCATTATAGCGTAAAAGTCACCCTCGCATCGGCAAACTTACTCGATGCACTGCGGAATCGAGGTAGTTGCACTAGTATCCTAAAGGCGTTGTTATACCACTCTGAGAGCAGAGCCCGCTGTGTGTAGTTGGTCTACAGGGCGTTCTGGTGTAAAAGATTGGACAGTAGGCCGAAGTAATCTTTACCTGTGCTGTACATTTCTCAAAGCTATGTACCAGTGGCGAAGGTTCCATACAACCCGATTCCTACCGGCTTCCCTTTGAAAACTGGCACAGTTAGTATTTTATAGACAAATAGTAAAATTACAGTAAAGAAATCTACTCCGGCTTATCTGTTACAAAAATTGACCCTTCGCTACTGCTATGTACCAACATGTTAGCGCGCACCGACAGGCCTCTTCTTTGTTAGAGGCTGCCTTGTTGATCTAGGGTCGTAAGCACTACTGATGACCATGAGGTTTTGCTTGGGTTCGATTCATCGGGGGGTCGGGTAATGTTGTTGGAATTTCCATCAAAAAATTCTGAATAGCAGCTTGGAGCCCAGATTTTAACCGATTAAAGGAAATAGGACTTGCTCGTTGGTCTACGTCTTACTATGGTCGACCAGAAAAAAGATAGTATAAAGGGTGTAAATAGACCCTTAACATAACCGAAAGGCACTTGTTCTCCCCGTCTTTGCGATCATTTTTTTGTTCTAGAACATACCCTTCTAGTTACGGAGATATTGGGGTTCAAAGTTCCAACTTTTTCACAAGTTTTTTTTTAAATACATGTTTTTAATGTAAGATTTTTACTTTACACACCTCCACGACCCCCGTAATATTCAATCCATCCATCAGCACAATGTTGTGAGTGCTTTCCATCGAGTCCTACCTTAAAACGTGATTTATAACCTCAAAAAAAAAAGTCGATTCCCAGCAATAATTTTTGCGTTACTTAGTGTGATGTACAGAATGCTTGGTTGACGGCTATGTGAAGGGTCTGTTTACACCCTGTAGAATAGAGATAGTAAAGATAGTGTCACAGACACCAATTACGTCGGAATACTCAAACTTTTTCTCTGGTAGCTTTACTGATTTATTTCAAGTTCTTGGACTTGGAGTTCCAAGTTGATGACCAACAGATAGCATTATTGACGTTGCGTTGGAAGGCCTCTTACTAGGTGGACCGATGACCTGGTGAAGGTTGCAGGGATCCGCTGGATGCGAGTCGCACGGGACCGGTCAATATTGCGACACTTGGGGGAGGCCTATGCCCAGCAGTGGACGTCTTTTGGCTGAAATGATGATGATGACGAGATAGCATTAAGTCCGGTTCTATACAAGTGCTTGCTTAAAGTATTAAATTGATAACTCGTCTTACAAGTTGCATAAGTAACTTGTATAAACAAAACAGAGTAGTTCAACTGAATGCTGCTTCTACTTCTGAACACGATGAATATGAAGCTTTTCCCATTATTACTGCAATAATTAATTCCTGGAAATTAAATAAAATTTACAGAGAGAGGCTGCGCAATAAATACGAAATACGTGGAAGCTCTCCAATGTATGTTACATTCGAATATTAATTCCCTTGAAACACAAAGCTGCAGTTCCAGGAAAATTGTGCGGCGCAACAGCCAGTGGGAAGCTTGCAGCTTAAATAATGAACCTCCCATTTCCCGGTACTCGCCCGGGCGAGCTACACAGCTCGGTACCAAGGTAGCGTCTACAAAAGATCTAGGTCATACGGACGAGAACTAAAAGTCGGTGCTAGGGGAACGTTTTCTTTATTTGATGTGCTTATTTTTTTCTTAATGTACAAATGGGACATGTCTTCTTCTTTCTCTTTGTCTGTCGATAGACTCAAATAATACCCGACCAGTATATAGCACAGCTCTGTTGTTGGCTTCGTTTAAATCCTGGAAGGTGCAGGTGGCTGTTCAAGATGTGCAAGAAAGGAAGTGGGGCATATGCTGCAGAGAGACTCCACACTGACATTGTATTTGGGACGGGTCGCTGAGACCCCATTTGGCCAGATTCTTCCTACAGCGGCCATTCTGGGCCCGCAAACGGTTAAGAGATTTCCAGAGAGGCCACTGCCGTTCCTGTCCAGGAGGAAGATGTTCTGCTGGATTGATGAAATGAAGAGGGGTGGGATGTCAGTTCTTCCACAATTCACATCTTTCATCTGACGCACTGTCTCCTGAGGAAAAATTGTGTGTCTCACGAAGCTTTTACGTCTTTTTAAGCGTGAAGGTGGTAGTTGATACCCGTATAGGGGGTGGCGGTGGTTATCTCGTTCCTGTTTTCCCTTCTCAATGCGGCTAGCTATTTTTTGACGAACGTCTTGTGGAGCTATAGCTGCCAACGGATACAACATCGCAAGTGGGGTGGGTTTTAAGGAACTAAGAGACTCCTTTGTCATGCCTAATATTTTAAGCCAGAATTGAAAAATAAAAGTTTATGCTGGGTTACGTAACGCCTTCATTCACCTACGGTTTTGTTTTTAGGTTAGCTGAAGATTACGTCGTCAAAAGATAGGTTTAAAGTTTTTGAAACGGGAAATTATTAATTGGGCGAATAAAATTTAATTGTGACATTGGTCACAATTAAATTGAATTATTTAATTGCCCGTTCAGTATATTGATACTGAACGGGCGACTATTGTACCACGTAAGTAACTATTTATCCGGTCATTGCAGCAAGGAGAATATAGGAAGCAAGAGCGAGCGAAGGCAGAGAGAGACTTGTGGCACCCCGACTCGGACAGGTTAGGTTCGAAGGGGATGGCGGGGTCTAGTGAGCGAGCGAAGTGAGCGAACTAAGATCCCCTTCGTGTTAGGTTAGGTTAGGTTTTTTTAAAACTCGTTCCCTACCCATATTTTTGCCAACCGTAGACAAACACGTTTCATGCAAATATTGATAGGTAAATTCGGTATTTCAAATTTGTAATATTAGTGTCAGGACAAAGGATTGTATGCAGCGTCATATTTGTTGGTTTCCCTTTGACGAGCTCCGTTTTAGAGATGGAAATATTTTGTTAATTAAATATTGCGAATGCGAGTCCTTTGACGTGACGTCGGACATACGAGTATGTGATGCTCGTTTTGTATGTGCAGGTATTATTGAGTCTGCCGTTCGCATAATTGGTAAATGGTAGGATGGATGGTAACTGAAGTTTTTTGTTTCTTTTTACAAATTAATGAATAATTTGTTTAAATTGTTCTGAATCCCTGTTTACTTCCTTACTTAATTAGTTAAACTCTACGAAGGGAAATCAATCGGGGGAAAATTTTCCCGGTAAGTAAGCATAAATATTAACAGCCTACACTGCTCCCACTGCTGACCCACAGGACTCCTCTCTCGAGGCAGTGGTCCATAATCCACCACGCGAGCCCAATGCGGTGGCGGATGCCACATGTCTTAGAATTTTTGGTTCTAAAATATTCCGGTTTTCTAAATCAAAATCAAAATATTTAATTTCAAATAGGCCTAGATGGGCACTTATAAAACGTCGACAAAAAGGGGCACGGTTCGGGTTGGTCGTTTCCTATGGAGAAGAACCGGCAAGAAACTCCATGGTTACTCTTTTTAAATCATTTGGTATTACAACATTATCATGGTTACAGCATTTGTACTTAAGTATGGGGGGACAGCGTAGGCCCGAAAATAAGTCGTTACTTACTACACAAAAAATGTAAGACAAGATAAAAATTAACAAGAGTTAACAAGCAGCTGGGCATATACAAAGCCTGCAATGTTTACACATTCACAAACAATCATTAAAAAAGAATTTATACAAAGGTAAGAAAATATTGTAAAATACTAAATAAAACAAGTGACACAAATATTATCATCAGTGCTGTAACTATTCTGAGAAAAAATGTATAAATGATTTGAAAACTATTGTAAAAAATCTGATTCGAAAGAAGAAAAAAAATGACATTGAGAATAGTAAGAGACATCCACATATTTGTGCGGTTTATGACCTACCAGGGAATCAGCATGCGCAGAAGAAACTAAAGCCATTTCTTTATCTTTAACGTAGTCATTGATTTTCACGATGTTTTCTTACACCGTTTTGAGAGTAGCGGTGACGATATAAATGACGCAAAGTATCGGGCCTTTTTTATATAGATTGGTGAAACATTTATGGATAACCTTCGTCTGGGGTGAACCGACTAAGAATTCTTTGTGCCTACTACTGACATGAGCCGGGGCCCGGCAGATACAAGCACATTCGCGCGCACCCCAGAAAGTAACGTGCCTGCTTGAACTCTCATCCGCGACCTAGGACACGTATGTCGGGATTGTTACGAACAGGTCCCCATAGCTCCCATCAAATAATCTCGCTCTTAAGTAAGCAAGTACCTACAACAACTTGGTCATATTAGTATTAGATGGATAGAATATACTCACTTGTACATCTAAATTTTTACGCAGTTATTTTAAAATATTGCTTGTTATTTTGATTTATCTTTTTCCTCGAAAAAATCAGTGCTCAAAATTAAAGCAAGCACAATTTAAGATCAGCCATTTGAATACTTGAATCTATTTCTTTGGTTTCAACAATAACGCGAAGTATTGAAGTTGAGACCACTTTATTGGATTAAAGCTGTTAGCAAGGTGACCGCGAAGCTCTCGGTATTGGTGTTTACTTTTATCCGCAAGCATCGTGTATCCGCAGCCGGGAAGTCATTTCTAGTAGCTACAACATTTTTCTTATTCGTAGTTATGAATCTTCAGAATAGAAGAAAAGAGTTTATAGGAATTCGTGGCTAAATGATAACAGCCGCTCGGATCAATCTTCAGGTCAAGCCGCGCTTGCTAGGGAAGGTTGGTCTGTGGATGGGTGACCACCCATTACATACCGAGTTTCCTCCGTTTCTCGAAAAGCACGTTAAGCTGTTGGCAATCGTAGATCTTTGACAGTCGTTAAGTAGTTACTGGCCCGAAAATCTTACAACCAGTCGTACCAAGGGGTATCGTATTACCCAGTACTAACTGGGTTGTGGAGGTCAGATAGGCAGTCGCTGCATGTAAAATACTGGTATTCAGCTGCATCCGGTTAGACTGGAAGTCGACCCCAACATAATTAGGAATAGGCTAGGCAGGTGACGTAGTTATAAATCTTCAAGCTTACAAAATCAAAAGTCTCAAACAAGGTAACAAAATAAGACCAGCTGTTAGAAGGCTTTAACTTATTTTATTGGAGGCAACGTTTCCAATATTGAAGTGGAGACGACGTTATTCAATAAAAACTCAGTTATTTTCCGTTTCTTATTTGCGAAGAGCGGGTTGAAGGGAAATCGTATGAGCGACTGACATTCCATGTGAAGTCCTTGCGTCTATTTTCTATCAGAGGCACGTGTGCCACCACCGGCGACGAAGCCATAACTATCGACTATTTACTCGCTCGAGAAACGTGGAAAAGAGATTGCAGGTCACGTGTCAGTAGAATGGACTTTGGTACGCGTTCAGTTGATATATCGTTGACATGCCCGACGGCTTTGGTGTGTTCCAAAAGAAATAAATCTTTACATAGTATAAAACGACTTATTTTCAAATGCACATCAAAAAACTTACCACCCGTCAATTTATTTACATCAATTAAATATTTTTTACATCAAAAATACTGACTGCACCAAAACCGTAAAAAAGGCATTGCGGTAAGAACAACATAGGATGCAAGAGCGAGCGAAGCGAGCTCGGGACTTGTGGCACCCAGACTTGGACAGGTTAGGTTCGAAGGGGATGGCGGGGTCTAGTGAGCGAGCAAAGTGAGCGAAATAAGACCACGTCATCTACTTCGTGTTACGTTACTTTAAACCCTGCAGACAGAAATAGAAACCCCGCGCAGCGGGGCTACGTCGAATCGGTTTCGCTTAAATAAATTGCCATATGCGTTAAAAAAAAGAAGCTTGGTTTTAACAAAAATGAATTACAAAGTTTATTGTGCTCTAGTTATTATTAGATATACATTTATTTTCAGCGACCGAAATTTAAGATAATTTACGACATGATACATCTTTTTGGCAATAGACTCGCCGCCTATTAAAAGGGACTTAAACATAACTGGCGAGATGTGGGTGTACCAATGGGTACACCTCTGCCTAACCCTTCGGGGATTATATATATAGTCCTCCTTATCGATTTCGATAACGGTGACCCTTAAATAAAATAAAATTATTCCCTGTCATGTGTCCGGATATGACTTGCTAGACCGAATTTTGTTTTGAATATCCGGTCACAACTAGAGCAATAAAGTTGGCCTGCAGAGTTAAAGGTATAGGCATAGGAGGGCAAGGCTTCGGGGATTACACCCGTGATGTTATGTGTTATGTTATGATACACCTTTTTCACGCCAAAAAATAAACTAGCATTATAGCCTATTGTCACAGCAATAGCCCTTGTAATACAGGATCGCTATGGCACGGGATTTAAACATAACTGGCGGAATGTGGGTATACTACTAGGTACACCTCTGCTTAACCCTTCGAGTATTACAGGCGTGATGTTATGTTGTGCCCTACAGCAAACTAACGAACGGGGATTGACGTGTACTCTCCATCCAGCAGAAGCCAATTGTGAAATCCATCAGCGTATTCCATTCAAATATATCCAGTAAATCTGGAAAGGGGTGAGGGTGGCGCCATCTGCAGCCGGATAAACAAATCACGTCACACAGACGTTCACAGGAATCCTACTGATCTTGTTAACACTGATGCGTCCGACGAAGGCTAGGGTAGATATTATGGCTACTAGCTTTTGAGTGTGACTTTACTTGCTATTTCTATGCAATTTTAGAAACGCTCCAGCTCGCAACATAAGCTGTAATATTGTAACATTATCTATGTGTATGGCAGGATGTCGACGCATACGATCGGCGCCGTACCATCGCTTGCGTTCTATCCGTTTCTGCGCCTAGTCAAAAAGTTTCATTCCTATCGTGTTGACAGCCGAAAGGATCCGATGGGATACGACGACAGGTGAACGGAGCTGATAGCGCGTCGCAGCATACTTTCGGCTACGATCACGTGTCGCGGAAGACGCCCGCTGCCAAGCTGCTGTGCGCGGCTTGGCCGGGCTTGGTAATATAGACTTTAAATACTGTGTACACGATTTAATATCGTTTAAAGATTGTAAAATCCGTTCCGTTCCGATCCGATGCGATGCGAGCCGATTAAACACGTAGAGCATTTGACATGTTATTATCCATGTCTTGGAAAACACGTTAAGGCGTTGGTCCCGGCTGCCATTTGTAGATCTTTGACAGTCGTTATAGGTAGTCAGTGGCCATAAAGTTTAACAACCAGTCTTACCAAGGGGTATCGTATTTCCCACTACTTACTGGGATGTGGATGTCAGATAGGCAGTCGCTCCATGTAAAATACTGGTATTTAGCTGCATCTGGTTAGACTGGAAGCCGACCTCAACGTAGTTGGGAAAAGGCTACGGTATCATCGGCGGTGATGATTTGACATGATATTAGCATTCGCCTTTGTAAGCAACAACCAATAAGCTGTCGATATGAAGCACTATGAAACGTAGGTAGTAGATCCAAGTATCTTTGATAAAGACTCAAAGGCAAACTAAGACGTTTGACATGATTTAAAGCTAATGAGATTGGCTTGGCATAAAGGGATGAATCTGCAGCCGATGTCAAAGGGACTTCCTTGCGGATATAAGCTGCAATAATATCCAAAGCTTACGTAGACGCGGAGACTAAAGATTACAAAAGGTAGATAGAAGACAGGCAAAGAAGGAAGGTAGGTAAAGAATATTCTATTCTAAAAGACAAATATATATATATACCAGTAGCGAAGGGTCAATTTTTGTAAGAGGTAAGCCGGAGTACATATCTTTACTGTATCGAATATTATTGGCTATAGAATACTGACTGTGCCATTTTTCATAGGGAAGCCGGTAGGAATCGGGTTGTATGGAACCTTCGCCACTGATATATACTATCCTACTCTTTATTATATACATCAAAGATGTCACAGGTAACTATGGACAAGAAAATATTCATTTTAGAAGCGATCGTGTCAACCCATCCTTTAGATTAATTACAGTAGTGCGATATAAGAATAATATTTTCGAAGGAATATAAGTGAGTCGAAAAAAAATACATAAGTCGATAAAACTATAACATGCGTCGTCATATGTAACATAACTTTACAATTTGTCAAAACTCAGGACAAATTAGGCAGCATTTAGTTCAAACTAACTCCATAAACAAACACGTGTCGGGCTGCAAATGGAGTCGTATTTATAACTGCAGTCAATCAATAAAACTTCCAATTCAGAATACCAAAGCCCTTATGCTATTTTTACTACACCGAAATGCACTCAGTTTTCAACACTCGGCTCAGCGGTGAGAGTTGAAATTCAGTCTGCATACTTAGGCATTCACTGAGCTGTTGTTTTGAGTTAGTTAAAAAGGGGCATTTAATATTCAACAATTAGCTCGAACAAACTGACTGGAATACTGCCTGTAAACAAAGACATTTGATGGTCATTCTCCCCTACATTTGCGATGACCGCAAACAGAAAGAAGTAGTACGTATTTATAAATTACATAAAATGGTAAACTGACTGACTGACTGTGTGATATATTAACACACAGCCCAAACCGCTGGTCCTAGAGACATGAAACTTAGAGGGTGTGTTCTTTGTGAAGATTAAGTATCCACTAAGAAAGGATTTTTGGGAATTCCACCCCTAAAGGTGTAAAATAGGGGATGGAAGTTTATATGCAAGTCCGTCAGTTTTGAAGTTAGGATCTTCAAATTTTGTGTTTAGGCTGACGATTGAAAATTTATGAACCCGTCATAAATTTTCAATCGTCAGCCAAAAAAAGGGAATAAAGGATGAAGGTAAGTAATCGGATATTTTTCGACCGCCACGCGGGCAAAACCGCGGGCACAAGCTAGTTTATAACTAAGTACACCCAATCAATAACACTTCTATTCATACGAAGGCGCCTCTATAATTCAACGATTACTTCGTACAAACGGACTGGCAAACTGCCTGTAAGTATAGTCCTAGGTGCATTAGTCACCGTCCACCTGCATTAAAAGCTAACGTCAAGTTGAATAAAACAATTTACTAGTTTAGGGAGGTGTGTGTTTCACGCGTCATCCATGTCACAGTTAAAATTGTAAGTTAGTCATAACTACTTTTGACTGGTTACAACTATTTTAAGAATTACCTTAGAAAAGTATTATTATGTTGATTGATTTTTTTATTACTATTTTACAAACATTTTTCAACCTCTGAGTAACCCTTTAGTCCTTCGGCGTTACAGACGTGATGTTATGTTTCGTTAGAAACTTTTTTAAAGAGATATAAGATTTTAAACTATCATGGTCACTAACATACTATTAATACTAAGGGGATATTTTTTTTTTTATTTTTTTTTTTTCTAGATTCCCAATGGTGCTTTGTCAACAACAGATAATTTTTTAAAGAGAAACTGCGTTTTAACTTAAAGGGTTATTCACGAAGTCTAGATTTGTGCCGAGCTAATGGCGATAGGTTCTCCCCTTATAACAAAGGACTTAAACATGTCTGGCGAAATATGGGTGTACTATTAGGTAACCCTCTGCTAAAACCCTTTGGATATTATAGGTGTGATATAAGGGTTATGATTATGACCGAAACCAAACAAAACTGCTTTTGTACGATTTACAGTTTTGACTGAAACATCAACATGAAAGGCTTATCCGAATGACATGGAAACAGCATGACAACTCAACGGCAATCCGATACTCTGATGCAGCCGATAATTGTGTTAAGGCACCGCTACCCCATACGCTAAATTGGCGACGCCACGCGTCGTGTCACGAAATGCGTTTACGGGGATTTTTAACCAAGTCAATTTTACCTAGGCACCTATTAGCTCGCCGATTTTTAAGGGTTGTTTTTCCTATCGCTAATGGATACTGCTAACGTAGTTTCGATGTTTTTAATTATCGCCCAGGGCAGTTGGAAGACAGCAGGAACGCAAGCAAAATAAAGGAGGTTTTAGAGAGTTTAAAGATACAATTTATGCATATTAGTTCACAATTTCCACGAGTTCTCTATTCTATTTAAGAATGCTAATGATCAAACAATCAAGTTGTAATTTACCACTGGTTCGATGTTGGGTGGTCGAACTAGTGAGAAAAAAACCTCAGTTGTTCGATGATCAAGTAGTCAACAATTGAAGTCAAGTCAAGATAGCCAAGTGTATTTCAAAATTGTAATATGTATATTCATCGTAGATATAACTGCTTCTGAACGAATTTTCATAGCAATTTTTTATACATGCAAGACTGTAAGAATGGAGTTTGGAAGTATGCCTATCTTTTATACCCATTTTTATAATTTTTTGAGATACTTCTCTTTGCTGCGGAACGTGGGTTAATTTTGCATGGACCGTGCCCCATCTTCTTTAGGAAAAAAAATGTAAGAAAATATTTTTATTCGTGTCGACTTTTACAAAGGGTTTTTTTACAAAGGCCATTTTTTTCCGGAATAGGAGTTTATTAGGTGTTTATATGCTTTAAGTTGGGCAATGATCTGCTAAACATACATTTGTTATGTTCAAACGTCTCTTAACTTCAATGACTGTTTTAAGCTTCCACGGTTTACAAGTAAACTTATACTGTTACTTACGGGACATCTTCCTGGAAAAGGGTCAGGTTTAACCTGATACAGATACTGTTAGCCTGTGTCATCCCACTGCTGGGCAAAGGCCTCTCTCCATGACTTTCAAGTTCTTTGATCCAGGGCCAATGTGGACCGGTCGTTAGTTTTGTCTAGCTCGACGAGTTTAACCTAGGTAAATAATATTTTCAAGGCAAGTATTTTAAAATCGTTCGTATTACGGTACATTAACTCCGCTCATTGGATCTAGGCAAACTGATCCGTAATCCGATAATATTATGATCTTAGGAAAAACGAAGATATGATGACTTATCTATGACGTCTGATAAATATCGAGTTTTAAAACTTGTGCAATCGAAGGTAGTTTATTTTAGTAAATGATTCGGCTCTTTATATCCCCTACATAATTGACAAACAAGCCTTTGTTTGTAGACATGCAGCATCGGTTTGCATTGTCTTGTGCCCCATAGCACAGCATCATGCTGAGTGGTAACCTGCTTGTCGCAGTCACGACGTGCAAGCTGTTAACTTTTTTCTATTTTTGTACCGTCCTTTTGAATTTATAGTTTATTGCTTACTTTTTTTTTTGTAATTTTGATTGACGCACGTCATGTCCCTGCGACAAATAAATATTTTTTCTTTCTTTCTTGTGTTTTATCATGTTTAACGAGGGTATCGAATTTAACAAGCTTGCGAGTACGGTGAACAAAAGATAAACCTGATATTTGCTAGTTTATTTATAGTTATATTTATTCCTTTAGTAGTGACTAGTGAGTGGCTACTTTGTGATACTTAATTTTTTTTTATAATGTGCGTCTTTTTTGTGTATAATAAAAGGTTTTTCATTCTTTCACAGTTCACTGTTCTTCGTCTACTGGATTTATCTTAGTGATCATTTGCGTAAGTAAAATAGTTTACTAAAAACCGGCCAAGTGCGCGTCGTACTCAAACGCACACTGGGTTCCGTAGCACCAAACAATAAAATAAAAACATTTTGAAGTCTCATTAATACGTTGTATTACAGTACATTCAACAGCAAAACTAAATTTGTTTTTCATAGTATGTTAATAAAAACAAAGTTATTGCTGCAGTTTGATGAAAAAGCATCATCCCATATCTCAAAAACTATACATCAAAGTTTGTTCAAATCAATTTTCGTTGAAAGATTTTCTTACGCTCTACAATCCTAAATTTTTTCAGAATTTTCCTCTTCTTACTTTGGAAATTAGAGGGGGGGACACACTTTACCACTTTGGAAGTGTCTATCTTTCAAACGATTGTCTTTCAGAAAAAATGGTAATAGAAACCTCAATGTCATTTTTAAAGACCTATTTATAGACACCCCGCACGTATAGCTTTAATGTTTTTTTTTTTTAGTTTTAGTTCCATGTATGGAGAGCCCCCCTTAATCTATTTTTTTTTTTTAATAAAAATCGTAAAGCGGTTCACGGAATACATCTACCTAACAAGTTTCACTGTGTAGTTATAATAGTTTCGGAATAAAGTGGCTGTGACATACAGACGGACAGACAGACACACGGACAGACAGACAGACATGACGAATCTATAAGGGTTCCGTGTTTTGCCATTCGGCTACGGAACCCTAAAAACTACTTACACACTCATTAGTATAGCATTATGTCGCTCGTACCGTGACGAATAATGTGTCATGACACATTTGGAATGAGTGATTGATATCAGTTTAACTATATCTGTGAGTTTAACAATGACAACTTTACCATAAATAGCAAGATTATCTACATTTTTTAGAATAAAAAAATATCAGCTTATGTTTCTAACGCATAGACTGCCTACTCAAATCAGTGGTCGGCACTTGGTTATACAACGACAGAACCACAAGAATCATGCAGAGGGAGGGCTGTGCGATCGGCAGTTGACTCGGATGTCTCAGTCAACTAAACCACTGTTAATTATGGCGATTTCTGGAGCTACTAGTACATTGTGCAACAGACCTTTGTAAGATGCCTTTGACATGCGATCGTATCAAATATCAAAACCTTTGTGTATTGGTTATTATAAGACATTGTGGCTGCAGTGGCCAGTACCTAAGGCGGTATGGCTTTGTCTTGAATCGTGGCTGTACGAATAATTAGAACGTAACGTTACAGGTCCAAAGAACCTAGACAAAGTAAGTGAAATGATGAAGTCATAAATTCATTGGTCATTGTAAGTCATCGTACAGACCTTTTACTATTGATTTGTCGTTGCTGTCAAAATCACTGTGATTAATACACTTCACATACACACATACATACACAACACACATAAACACATCATTATCATCTTTACATATTTTTGCCATCGGATCGCTAAGAAGAAGGAGAATACACTTCTACCACCTTCTCTGTACAGGCAGGAAAACACAACTAAAATAAATGTGCCAAGTTTGACATATCGATGCAAATTTTCTAGCTATACAGATCTAAAATAATAATAAAAATATGTACATAAAGGGTGTAAATAGACCCTTAACATAACCGAAAGGCACTTGTTCTCTACGTCTTTGCGATAATTTTTTTGTTCTAGATCATACCTGGGAACCTTCCAATTACGGAGATATTGGGGGTCAAAGTTCCAAGTTTTTCACAAGTTTTTTTTAAAATACATGTTTTTAATGTAAGATTTTTATTTTACACACCTCCACGACCCCCGTTATATTCTATCCACCCATCAGCACAATGCTTTGAGTGCTTTCCATCCAGTCCTACCGTAAAACGTGATTTTTCACCCCAAAAAAAAGTCGATTCGCAGCAATAATTTTGTTTAAAGTTACTTAGTTTGATGTACAGAATGCTTGGTTGACAGCTATGTGAAGGGTCAGTTTACACCTTGTATATCAAAAGCAGAAAAGAATTAAAAGGCGTCAAAAAGTTCGTCCGCATCGCTGTCAAGGCGGGGATTTTCTTGACAAACAACGCCACGTTAAGTGTACAGTTCAACGTGGCGTTGCTTTTTGAATTCTTTATTAATATTCTTGTTCATTAGTTAGCCATATTTCTTATTTCCATACAGTAATATTGCCAAATTAATTAAAACAGGTTAATATTTGACAGCTGTTTGCGACGTTGTCAACTTTTTGGATGAACGACTGAAGGTGAAGGTATAAAGTATCGAAATGTACTAATTATGTCTCGTACCGCCGCGCGCCGTTCGACGTTACGCGTGGCATTATAAGTACATTTCCGTTTAGTCGCTCGACGAGAATATTCGCTGCAGCGAATGTCCCGTGGCCAGGCTATCAGGTTACCATTGGATTGGTGCTGTCTTTAAAATGACACTGATCTTTAACCTCGTTATAATAACATTGCTGTTGGCTTGTTTCTGTACCTAAGAGGTAAAATTACTGTAGAAATACGAAACGCTCTAAAAGCGTAGGACCTCTTTGCTAGGATTTCTCTGGTGATAACACACCTTCAGCTACGTCACCCTACACAAAAAGAAACGCAGAGCGTTTCTTTGCGAGAAGTGATGAGCTGGTTCTAATCTTTTTCGTTCCACTAACTCGGAAAATATTAGTATCTGAATCTCAGTTCACACTTCTCATATCTTCAGCAACATCTTTACTACAATTGCAAATAAAATACACAAAGGCTTTTCCCCATGACTTCCAGCTTGATCAATCAAGTGCTAATGGGGACAACTGATCGTTGGTTTGGCCAGTTCGTCCCGCCATCTTCTTCAAAATCTAGCGCGACGCATTTTAAGGCTGAAGTCAAACGAGCGTAATTTTTTGAGCTGTGAGTCGCGTAAAATGTGTCGCGGAATTTACGCTGCATTCGGTTTCATACTAAAGTCCTGTTTGCACCACACGCGACTCACAGCTCAAAAATTACGCTCGTTTGGCCTCAGCCTAACTGGGCCAAAAAAAAAAAACAAATAAAAAAAACCGTTTTATTGAACTACCCCATAAGCTTAGGTTGTCTCGACATCAGGTTATTGAAGAACTTCATGTTGCTCAGCTTGTACTTGAAGTGGCCCTTGTTCTTCAGTCTGCCCATGTGCTGCAAGGTTCTGATGAGGGGGAGGAACCGGAAGACGCCGTGCATCTCGTCTCCAACGCAGAATAGAAACACAGACTCGATGTAGTCTGCAAATATTGCGTTATTTTAATGTCTAAGCAAATACATGTTCTTTGTACTTAAAGTAACATCAAGTTTTCGTTAATGGCAATTAAGTTGATTTCAAAACGCCTATTACTATTGAAAAAGTTTTAAATGAAATTGTAACGTAAATTGAACTTTATGCGTGGGTTGTAAGTTAAAAGTTCAATTTACGCTACGCACCGTGGTGTTGATGGTAATGAAACTACTGAATGCCCGAATAATATTTTATTTTTTTATTTTTAACGTGGTAAAATCATCAAATGAGTCCTCCCACCCAGGGCAAAGCGGGAGGGACTGTCAGATTTGTACTGACTAAAATCCACGGTGTCCTTCAATAGCCCTTTATGTTCCAGGGTCACGGTAATTCTATGAATCCCGCGACCATGCCCGAATAATACTTAGATATATTTCATATAATGATATAATAGTACTTATAAATGGTTACAACTGGTACATAGAGTAACAGATATCACTACATATTATAAAAAATACTTTTATGCAAAAAAAACCGACATCAAAAACACAAAAAAGTGAAAAATTACTTAAGCTTCTGAAGTGCGGTGACTTTTGTTTAATTTTTGTGTTTTTTTTTGTCACCGACTTCTGAAGCTAAAGTTATTTTTCACTTTTTTTATTTTTTGCAAGAAAGGTTTTTTTAGTTTTTCAGTTTTAGTGGCATACAAATATTTGTTTTGCATTTATTTTATGTTGTTAACAATACATTTCATGGTAATAGGCTTATCCCCAATAAAATGTAACTTAACAAACCTAACTGTCGAAATGTATGTACTGTACACATCTGCGTTCCTCCTCAGAGCATACAGGCGTGATGTTATGTTATGATGTTTTGTAAACGATAAACACTCAAGCGATTGCAGCAATCACGACAGATTTGCTGTCTGTTATTGAAGAGTACCGTTCCATATCTCCGAAGTCCATGAGCAGATCATGACAATATTTGCCACCAACTTGGGAGTATACTATTCCAAACAAAAAAAATAGTTTTCTAAATCGGTTCAAGAGTCTTCGAGTAATCGGTGAACATACATAAAAAAAAAAGATTCCGACGAAATGAGAACCTCCTCTTTTTTTGAAGGCAATTAGGTTTATGTTGTGTGATTGCGTACAATGCATATTTATGATACAATGCATATGTAATCGCGGTTGATTTGCTGTCATTTTTTGAAGAGTTCTGTTGTCTGTCTCCGAAACTCATCATCAGATCTATATGAAATTTAAGTGGGACCATTTCAGACCAATACGAATTTAATTTGTTTGAAAAGGTATAGTGCCTTGCTGCTCCTCAAATTAGTTTTGAAAATGTCTAGCTTACATTAAGGGTGTTTTTGAAGAAAATTTTTATTATTAAGAAGCGAGGGCTAGTCACTTATATCTGTATATTAACCTAGGATACTGTAATTTTTACTGTAGGTTCCTACTAATATAAGAAAACGATTTGCCAAATTTTAATAGTCGGAAATGAATAGTTTCGGAGATATTAATTGAAGAAATATTGATGGCATTGTATTGAAAACGACGACATTTCACACCACAGACTATTTTGGCATAGAGTATAACGTACGTGTGGAATGTGCAGTGAGCAAATCACACATAATAAATTTTAAAAAAATTTGACACTATATAGAATTGGTTCAAATGTGCGTGTTATTTAAAAGTAAATGTGGCCTTACAACGAACTTGAATTCAGAACCGACTTTGTCAACCCCGACACGCCGTGGTCTTGGTCTGTCCTGATCTTAGAGTATTTTTTAGAGCCCGGAGGCGTGGAGGGAGGGCAGCCTCCGCACCTTCGGCTTGTTGGTCGCCACCTCCGGCGGCGACCAGCCTCGGTCGCTAAGGGTCGCGCGATGCCTGCGCCTTTGTTACGCAAAGGCGAAGGGGCTGCTATTCCCGCAGCGCCGGAGATAAAGCAAAAGTACTGGTTCTTACTCCCCTACCCTTTCCTCCCCGAAAAATAGGGACAGAAAAAGTAAGGTTACAATTTAACAAAAAAAAAAAATTGTAACTCCGGCCGAAACTACAGGGCGGGGGTACTCCTCTCCCCCTTCGCCCCCATCAGCAGGTGTCCCGTATGTACAAAATTACCGATTTTAAAGCTTGTATTAGTATAACCCAAAAATAATTATTTCCCTTTTAAAAAAATCATTTAAAAAAGAAACCATGCATTTCCGACGAATTTTCTCCCCTCGGGGGGTTCCTGTAACCCTCTCCTCCATTCCCTCCCATTTCCCTCCCCCTACCTACATGTACTTATATAAGTGACCTTTCCAAACAATCTTTGTTCTTAAGTGCAGCTTGTATGGAACGAAGGAAATACCTGGAGTATTATTAGGTTTTTGCTCCACGTAGTCTTCTTACTATGCCTAAGTCTCTGTTAGGGCAACGATACATAAAACGTTGTTCTTAGAAGGAGAAACACTCTCACACGTTACTTTTTTATAATGTAAAAACTGTACAAGATGTAAACGAACTCTTCACGAAGCCGTCAACCAAGCATTCTGTACATCAAACTAAATAACACAGGGCAAAAATTATTTATAAATTGCTGGGAAACGACTTTTTTTTTTGGTCTGAAAAATCATGGTTTACGGTAGCGCTCTATGTAACGCAAAACTCACTCACTCAAAACATTGTGCTGATGGACGGATTGAATAGTACAGGGGTAATGGAGGTATTTAAAGTAAAGTAATAACCAAAAAACTTGTGAAATTGTTGGAACGTTTACCTTCAATATCTGCGTAACTAGAAGGTTGCCAGGTATGGTCTAGAACATATAAATGATCGCAATGACGGAGAGAACAAGTGCCTCTCGGCTTCGTTTAGGGTACTTTTACACCCTTTATAAGATCGGTCTTTCCTATTAGACTACTATGAAAAAAAACGGCTTATGTTTAACTTACCACCAGATATAGTAATATATAACAGACAAAAATAGTAAATGATCACCAAAATTAAACCCGCATTTTAATGTAAAATTATAACCAAAGTTTTTACATCTTGCTTTCCTATTTAAGCAAACTGACTCCAAAAAAATCATTGTTAACCCAAAAATTTATTTTGATTCTTTTGGTTTAAAGTAACCTAACCTAACCTAAAGTCGGGGTGCCCCAAGTCCCGAGTTTGCTTCGCTTGCTATTGATTCCTAAGTATTTGTTGTTCCGTTAATTAAAATTACCATTGTGCCTATTTAATATATATAAAGTTGCGCTTGCGGTGCAGTGGGAGGGGATTGCAAGCCGGAGACATAACTTAATATGGCATCATAATACTTTATTTGATAATAAGCCTACATTTTATGGCAATCACAGTGATTTATTTAGGCAAAAATATTACATTAATTTGGTCGTCAAGATTTGGTGATCATTTACTAAATTTGGTGGTCGAATACAATTTAAAGTGGAGTCGTGACTAAAATAGCTGGTACTATTGTATTTTTAGACTTTATTTTTCTGGTGTTAAGTAGATATTTTTGGTTACAAAACTAAGGGTATCAAAGCATTTTATGGTGGTCATTATATTTATCCCCAAAAAAAACACCGAAACATATCACGAGGTGACAGTCCATTTCAAAGCTCAGACATAATCTTTGATCAACATCATGTCTGGTCAGTATGTCAGTCATATTATGAGGAAGGCAGATTAATGTCTCAGACGGTATTTTGCGAAAAAAAACCACACATTAGATATGTCCAGTCAGTGCACATTTATCAGTAATTGTGTAGCTCAATTTAGAATTCGAGGAACTCAAGGGTTAGGACAAGTGGACGTAAAATCAATGATAAGATGAAAAAACGAAAACAGGTGTACTGCAGGTTATCACCCATATCGTGTCGATGTTCAACACGAATCACTTTGCTTTTGCTACATCTTTTATTATGCGCACAGCCAAGGAGTTCCCAAGTTCACAACACCCCAACCTATTTAAGTCGCGAGTTATTAGGCTTCTTTTGGGTTAGCTCGTTCCATCGTCGAGCTCATCTCTGTCCTCAGGACAAGATTGAGGTGAAGAGTAGGCCCATTTAATATGAAAAAGGCGGGTGCAATTTTAATTAAAATTTTCTTCTGGAAAATCAAATATGCTATTTGTCTCCCCTTTACGAATAATAAACTTGACGGATTAATAGGGTTGGTTCATGCACTGTATATCACTGTATAAACATACACATGATATTCATTAAAGTGCGCTCTTCCATTTCGAGAGCCAGTGAGTCATGCTAATCTGACGCTAAAAGCCACCCTCGGGCTAGCGCTAATCCGTTTCACGGCTGGTTGATGGGACTGGCGATAATTGATTTTGGTAAACCACTTTGGATTTGTTCTTCTAATTTTGAATGTTGTTTCAAACCAGCACCCACCCAGCACCCCAATTGCATGGCACATTTTCCTTCATTCTTCTTCAATCTGAAGAAGATCACACACACTGTGACACTGTGTCTACATTTCGAAGAAGAGAGAGAGGAAGAGATTTCTCATGAAATAAGCAGTACCTTTGTGCTTTTCTATCTTTATGTTGTGTCCTGTTAAGTATTTTGTGTGTACATAAATAAATAAATAAATAGGATCGAAAAAAAATCATAGTCTAAAATTGCTCTATTAATGTTTGCAAAATTTGTAAATAATACAAAAAAAATACGTTTCGCTATATACCTCATAGCTATTTTGTTTCTAGTTGGCAGAATGTATTATAAATGTGAAAGTTTGAGAGGATGGATGGATAGATAATCTCTCAATAATCTACTGATAAGCAAGACATACTACATTATTGTACAAGGTATTTTAGGTTTAAGATTTTTTAAATTTATGACATTGTATAATGTATTAATTTGATTTTTAGGACATTTTAAAGGGTATTATTTTTAAATTTATGACATTGTATAACGTATTAATTTGATTTTTATGACATTGTAAAGGGTATAATTTTTTTTAATTTATGACATTGTATAACGTATTAACTTGATTTTTATAACATTGTATAGGGTATTAACTCGAATTTATTTTATTTTCTGTTGACAATGTTTATGGTATTAATTGGAACTTGAGAAATTGCATAACTTTAACGATAAAATTTGCATGCCTAAATTGGTACAACACAGACTGCGCATTCAATTGACATCTGGAAATGTATAATTATGTACTGTGTTGAGCAATAAACATTTGAATTTGAATTTTGAATGGATGTTTGTTACTCTTTCACGCAAAAACTACTGAACGGATTTGGATGAAATTTTGGACCCAGATAGCTTATAACCTGGGTTCACACATAGGATACACTTTTTACCCCGGTAGTATGATCCCGTGGGACAATTATCGAACTTCAAGCGGGCGAAACCACGGGCTAAGCTAGTAGATTATAAAGTTAGTATGCTTTGAAATTTAATTTTCCCGTAATTGAAGAGACGTTTAACCGAACTCATTTCCCCTAAGTACGACAAAATGTTTTCTTATTACATCTCTACCTTATCACAAAATAAACATCTTAGTTCTCAGTTTACTATTATAAGAAAACCAACTTCAAAAAGGTTTCATTCATAAATAAATTCATATATTCATACATTCTTTAAAAAGATTGTTGTGATATTGCATACCTTACCTTGTTATTTTATGAAAATTCTGTGCTCCATTATAAGGACCATTTTAAATTGATAAAAGTCTAGGCTAGAACTTTCGAAGAATAAATATACTGTTCAGGTAACAAGGCTATCTCTCCGTAATTTAATATTTTATGAGCTTGTTATGGGAGATATTTATTTATTGGAAAATGTTCTTGCAACCTACGCAGCTTAAAAATGCACAAGAAATGGAGTTCTAATGTGCACAACTGCAGATAACTATCAAGTGTTCTTATGTATTAGCATCCCATAGTAAATCCCGGGAAAACCGGGTTTTGGTATGGGACCGAAACCGGGTTCCGCATGCCCCATAATTAGTAAGGTACGATTCGCCATACTGCACCAACGACAACCATACATACTGTCAAGCAGTGTACGTCCTTCGGCTGATATTATGATATTTTCTTGCAAGCACGAATTAAAAACGAACAGGAACAAATTGTTAAAAAACAACAACAACATTACCCGTTTTACTTTATTATATCGTCTATATTTTACACCTCAATCATTGAAGAAGTCCTAAAAGCTCTGTTTTTGCTGAAACTTTGAACCGAATTTAGTTATGTCTGCCTTTAATAGGCAGGTTGACTAAAAGTGACAGTACCTACATACAAAACCCACCACTGTCTACCCCTCCGAGAAAAACAGGCGTGACGTTAAAACTTATCTTCTTTGTTACGAATAAGCACTCCATTTCTACTTCATCTTTATCTGAAGATGGGTACTGAAATACTTGAACCTAATATTCGTCAGGTGGGCAGGTTCGCAGACATGATACTCTGTCTAGTGGGAAGCCAACAAATCCTCTGAAGGGATTTATACGAAGTTTCGGTTCATAGAATGTAACATCGATCTTTGTTATTATTACTGAGAATTAGTGCTGCAATTAGTAAGGCTTTATTCCTGTTCAAGAGGATTAAAGTCTCTTTTATTTTGTACTGAAAATATTTCAATTTATAAGTGGTCTGCTATGATATGATGTACTGTTAGCATAAAAGTAACGGTGAACGATTTTGACGGCTGGCGTAGACGTTTTTTTGAGTGGGGACCGCGAATCGTCAAAAGGTAAGGGTCGGGCTAGGTGGAGCGATGATCTCCGCAGGATGACTGGCAGCTGGTTGAGAATTGCCGAGAATCGAGGCGAATAGTGTTCGATTGGAAATGTCTAATTGACAAGCCCAAAGACCGTTGTACGTCGATAATAATAATATAATAATAAAGATTTAGAGCGGTACTTCTAGACACGGCTCGTATTGTTAGGAGGTTCCTCTCTTTGGAGCCCTGACCGCCGGTAGCTTGGACCCTGTTTCCGATACCGGTGGGCTACAATTTTTTATATTTTTAAATGTTTTTTATATTGTTTTTTCTAAGGAATATTTAAAAATGTTAAAAATTTGTAAAAATATAAATAAAGGATATAATAATAATAATTTATTACGGTACATAAAAGTTTTGTAGTACATGAGGGACTTACAAAATATGCATTAATAATTACATGTTGTAGGTACAACCGAATCGCTGCTCTCCTAGCTAGATTGCTGTATTTAGGAGAGACAGTTTCGACTCCCTATTTGAGTATCACAATAATCATGTATTCGCTTATAATTTAATATAAAACAAAACATAAAACCAAAGATCAAAATCTTAAAATTTAAAATTAAATGAAACAAATTAAAACGAGGAGTGGTGAATCGAGTGAGTGCGTGTGTGCTTGTGTATGAGTATGGGTGTGTGAACGTGTGTGTGTATTAGTATGAAAATAAATAGGGTTACTTTCAGGTAAGTGTTACTAAGTACTTTTCAGTCTCGTCGTATGTTTTATTCAGGAGGAATTCACGGAGGGCAAGTTTGCATTTGCTGTGTGGTAAATTATAGATATATAAGGACGCGTTAATTTGATTGTACAAGCAAGGGCCAAGATAGTAGAAAAATCTCTTTGTGTATTTGAATTGAGTTTGTGGAACAGTACAAATCATATCTTTACGTCGTTTGGAAATATTAATAAGAGGGGTTTTTAAATGTTGCAGAAGAATGGTTTCCAGAATGAAATGTTGCCTTATGTTGAGGACCCTACAATTTTTGTAAAGTTCTGAGGTTGGAAACAGAATAGGTCGAAATGTTGCAACTTTCAAAATAGCTCTGTGAGACACTTCCAAAGGTTTAAGGGCAGTGTTTGTGGCGCCACCCCAGCAGCTGATACAATAAGTGATTATGGATTAACATAAGGCGTAATATACATTGTGAATAACAGACTGCTTGGCGACGTGTCGCAGGGTTTTAAAAATATAAATAAGTTTTCTGACCCTGCCTGTTACCAAGTTAATATGTGTTTTATAATTCAGGTATCGATCTAAAGTTATACCTAGGTACTTAATATTTTCAACTGTGGTAATGGGTCACATTTACACTCATTGACATGAGTGTAAATGTGTACTGTTACAGGAGTGAGCCTTTGTAGTGATAGGAATATTAGGTTGTGAGGTCGGTGAGATAGAGAACGTCATCAATTTTGTCTTGGATGTGTTTAGCGTTAGAGCGTGGGATCGAAGGCAGTTAAAGGCAGAATTAAAGCCATTTTGTGCAATAATCTGAAGTTCTGACCATGAGTTTGCGAAAAAGGTAAGAGCTGTATCATCAGCAAAAGACACAATTTTTGCATTTGTGATGTTGAGATTGCAGAGGTCATTTAAAAAAGTGAGGAACAGCGTAGGACCGAGTATGCTACCCTGCGGCACACCGTAACAAATCGGGAGCTCGTCGCTACAGTGGTCATCAATTTTCACCACTTGCAGTCTATTTGTCAGATAGCTTTTAAAAAGATCAAGCTGTAGTCCTCTGACGCCTGCTCTCTCTAGTTTAAGTAAAAGGGTAGAAATGGGAACGGTGTCGAAGGCCTTAGCGAGATCAAGAAATACTGTAAGCACCTTCTTGCGACTGTTGATTTTCTCTACTATGAAGTTCGTAAGTTCATGAACTGCATCAAAGGTTGACTTGTTCTTCCGGAACCCAAATTGCTGAGAAGAAAACAAATTATTCTTTTCGAAAAAATCAACCAATCTCTTATTGATTAGGCGCACAAGAACCTTTGAAAGGGCGGGTAGTACCGCTATAGGGCGATAGTTATTGAAAGAGTTCCCATCGCCACCCTTAAACAGAGGGTGTATAATAGCCTTTTTCAAAGCTAACGGGAAGACAGCAGTCTCAAAACAGATGTTAAATATGTGGTTTAAAACTGGCGCCAGAACATTGCAATATCTCTTAAGGACCACAGGAGAGATACCATCCCATCCAGTGGCTGCAGAGGATCTAAGGGACTCAATTACAGATTTAACCTCATCAATATCCGTGATCTAATACAAATGATGATGAAGAATAGTTAGTATGGGAGCAAGGTATAGTAGGTGAAGTGTGATCGTTAATAATATTGTCAGCAAGTTTTTTTACCTATGTCAGCAAAGAACTTGTTAAGATCGTTGCAAGACTGTGAAGGAGTGTCAGAGTGTGAAAGAAGTTGTGTACATGCATATTGTTGTTTTTGTGTGCTTGTGATTCGTTTTATAGTTTCCCAAAGAACCTTGAGTTATTTCCAGCTTTATCAAGCTCTTGGGTGTCGAATTGTCTTTTGGCTTTTTTTAATATTTTATTGCAGAAGTTTCTGTATCGCTTATAGGAAATTTCAAGCGTGATATTATTAGGCGATTGTTTTAACCTTTTGTGTAGCTGGTCTCTGTGTCTCATACATTGCAGCAATCCCGGAGTGATCCAAGGTTTGAGGATCTTCTTGTTAGATGGTACCTTTTTGGTGGAAGAGTTTTCCGAAATTGCGTTAGTCATGAGACCAACCAAAGCATCTGTAGCAACATTGGAGTCAGACATAGAGTAGATGGGTGTAAAGTCCAGTGTCGCCATAGTCTTATCCATGGCATCAAAGTCAATTTTGGTGATGGATCTAGCAATATGACCATGTGTTTTTTTACTGGAAATGCACAGTAAGGAAGAACAATGATCAGTAAGAGTCGTATCGAAGACTAGTGACACAGATGACCTTGTGGTTTTTAATAATAAATGGTCCAGGCAGTTGTTTCCTCTGGTTGGAAGAGTTTGGGTAGGAAGAAATCCGTGGAATGCAAGAGCGTTGAGGTAGTCATGGGAGCGAACGTCAAGTGACATCGGTTTTATATCAATATTAATGTCATCAGTTATAGCTACAGTTGCGACATTGGAAAAAGTGGGAATTAAGTCGTTGAGAGAGGATAGAAAATTATCAATGTTGCTTATCTACGGCGATCGGTAAATGCACAGAATGGCAATGTGAGATCCCATCCTGATCGATAATCCGGTGGCGGAACCACCAAAGCAAAGTTCCTCACAAGTGACAGTAAGGTTGGACCTGACATAGAAAACAACACCATCACTTTCATTTAAGTTCATGGCGGTACTGTACAATGTATAATGTTGACGAAGAATAAATTTCTACAATCAAAACCGTGTAAACTAACTTTCAAAATAAAATAATAACAGATTGTTTACAATATTTCAAACGAATCGAAATAGTGGTTTTGAACAAAGGACTGAACTGTTGCAGCTGTCGACAGTTGCACCAGTTCCCATGTAAAACGTAGTGATAATAGACTGCATAATTACTTTAGTCTTAGCAAGGGCTGCTACGGCGAAGGCTATAGGTCACGTGACGTTCCGGCTAGGCGCTACGAGGTGCTACGCCGTAGCGCTACGTGGCTCTACGGCTACGACTTTGTGATTTCATGCAGCGATTATGTCATCCATGTTATTCTAATATTACAATTGCGAAAGTAACTTTGTCAGTCTGTTACCTTTTCACGCCTAAACGTTGGAACGGATTTTTATGAGGGGCACAAACCATGACCTGGGTTACGACGCAGTATAATTTAATCCCAGTTCAGCGCAGTGGTATTGTATTGTATAACGGGCTGGTGTCCGCAACTCCACGTCAAAGCGCGTATTTTGCGTGCGGCAGCGCAGTGGTATGTTCCTTAGGGATAATTTTCGACCTCCAAGCGGGCGAAACTGCGTGCAAAAGATATTTTACATTAATCGCTGTACTTTCTAATCAACATGACTTTAACAGTGATATTGCGTATAGTAATGAACATAAGTTTTTCGTATAAATAAAATCAAAATACAAAACTAAAATGGTTTTGTATTTCTAATGGCGCTCGAGTTACAATGAAATTCATGGAGGAATATCAAAATAGAGATTCCTAGAATTATACCAATTAGTGCACACGAATATGTTTTCCAAAACGAATTGAAATCAAATGTAACCTAATATAATTTCATAGAATAACTGTGAGCTCTATTTCTATTTCTGCAAACAATATTTCGAAACGAATTTCGAAATCTGTATTTTTTAAGGATTCAGGTGAAGCTCACCGGTTGCACAACAGAAAGTTCGGAATTATAATTTTTAAAGCTTCTTGGGGTAAACTATGCAGACGTTTCACAAAGAGTTTTATATTCGTCCGACTTGTTATGATGGAGCGATGTTATGAGGCTTCAAACTCCATGAGGATGGATATTTACGTAATCAGCTCATAATCCTACCAGGGCACTTTTACGCTCTTTATAATAAATGATGTACCAAGACGCTTAACGAAGCCGAAAGGCAAAGTGTTCTCCCCGTCATTGTAATCATTTTTTTTGTTCTAGACCCTACCTGGGAACCTTGTAGTTACGGAGATATAGGGGGTCAAACTTCCAACTTTTTAATTATAACTTTACAAACCTACCCCCGTACTATTCAATGCATACATCAGCTCAATGTTTTGAGTGTGTTACATTGAGTCCTACCGTAAAACGTGATTTATCACCTCAAAAAAAAAGTCGTTTCCCTGCAATTTTTTTTGCTTACAGTTACTTTTTTTGATGTACAGAATGCTTGATTGACGGTGGTTATGTCACTACGACAGATATAAAAAAAAGTTACACGTGGTACACGTAACACGAGTTATACGAGAACAATAACATCAAATGGAAGCCTGCTTGAATACCCAATAATACCTGAAAAATAATACTGTTTATAACAACATAACAAACAAAGCCTATTTATTAAAGGGAAAAAATATCAGTTTCCAACGCTTAAGGGACTTACGCTAAGTCGCTTCCAAGAGATAAGAAAAATATCGCTAATTGGCCATCGACGGGGTTAAAAATAAATATGCCAGACACTTGGTATCGATTGTGTAGTAGCTTGTGAACACAGGGAATAACAAATGTATGGGATAGAACAGTGCAAAATAAACCCTAAGATATATAAGCTCTATCTTTTCATACACGAAATATTTTAAGAGTAACTTCTATAAGTCGTAAAGTCGCCATAGCAACGAAAATAAAAATTATCTGAGTGTTTTTTTTACGAAATTATTATAATTCATTTTTTTTTTGAGACTTTTTGCATAAAACCTTTACTCCCATATTCTTACAATGACAGTAGGTAAATACGACGTAGTAAACTAGCGTAATGGATGTTCAAAAATAAGGAGCTAGTATTTATTTTGTGGGTCAAGTAATTTTAAATTATTTATTTTTTATAAAAATATACTCAGATAAAAAAATAATCCCATGAAATGGCTTCGTTATAGCCGTTAGATGATTCCCTGAAAATATTTCGTGTATGAATAAAATTATTTTTATGAACTCTTTTTTAGTTTGAGTCAAAGATGTTTCATTTTCTATTTCATGTTTCATTTTATTTCTATTTATTTTAGCTTTATTGCACTTAAGAGATTGTTGTGTACATCCTGTAATTAATTGGTACCTTCATAAGAATCCTAACCTGTCTACATTTATTGTTTGAATTTAAAATGTATGTACTGTTGGCGTACCTATTAAATAAATAAAGATACAGACGGGGGCATATGGCCTGTGGAAGTGTGTAATGGGCTAGCTCGCCGTCCGGCCGTCTTATGACGACAAGCCGTGTCGACAGCGCGTTCGTGATCCACACGCGCCTCAAAGAGATGTCAGCAACGATGAAGGGGTCCGCAAGGGCCGATGCCTGCCAGGGCTGCGGGACTGTTCGAAAGAGAGCGGTATCTCTTTCGAACAGTCCCGTAGCCCTGGCGCACAAATGGCAAAGAAGGAACATGGATGGGTTTTTGATTTCACATCCGAAAAAAAAAGACGGGCCATGCCATGAAATGCCATTTAAAGTTAAGTCATTAACAGCGCGCGCGAATTTTAATAGGGCCGCTGTTGTGTTATTGGGTACTCCCTTTCTTCTCCTAAAATTGTTTGTCCGAAAATCATTATCCATAACACGTTTGCTATAAACTTCAGTAACCATAATGTTCAAAACCCCGAAATTTTGTTTAACATAATTATCTTTAGTTCTAATAGTATTCTGTCATAATATCGAGTACTATAATAATTGAATCTCCTAATTTTACATGACCTAAAGTCATATGTCCTAAGTATTGTGTTAAATAATGAGTATTATTCCGAAAGTTCATTTATTTTTTAGTCTTAAAACATTTGCTAAAAATTAGATTTTAGGCTGAGCGCAGACTTGAGTCAAGATAGTCTTAAGACAGACTATTGCTTCACATAAAGTATGAAGCCGCGCAAACTTGAAACACTTAAAACTGTCGTGACTCAAGTCTGCGTACAGCCTTAGTGACAGAAACGAATCGCTGTAAATCCGACTCCACGCAGTCTTGTCTGCTCTACCCCTAGAGTGTAATTTAAAATCGCGTAGGCGCGGAGGGGCGAGGCGGCCCGCGAGTTGAGGAGCAGGTGGTTGTAACACTCGCCGCCGCGGCTGAGGCTGGCCGGCAAAGCCGGCCAGCAAGCCGAAGCTGCGGTGGTGAGCCTTAAACCCATCTGCGACGATAAACTCGCGTGGGACCGCCGGAGCCCCGCAGCGCCGGAGCCGTGACAGAAACCATGCCTGCTGCATGTTGCATGCTTGCTTGCATGCTGCGTGCTTGCTTGCATGCTGAATGCTGCGTGCTTGCTTGCATGCTGCATGCTTGCTTGCATGCTGCATGCTTGCTTACAAAAACCACATGTTTACAATCAACTGCTTTATTGAGTCCATGTATAATATATTTATCCCGAAGAATATTATTATTATAAATAAACATTACTTCTGTAATTTGAATTTAGGACTTTTAACTTTTATTGAAAACGGTTTTATGTCTTTTGTATATTATTGATTGTAATATTTATGACAAAGGGATTTAGAACATATTATATTTAGGGATTTCAATTTTATGGCATGTGACATTATGTGATATTAAGTTCGGGTAAGTTATCATTCGGACAAATGATGATTAGGACAAAAAAGGTATGGCACTTTAAATTATGGATAAAAAAGTTAGGTGACACAATAGAGAACCGTGTTATTGTGATAAAAGCGAATGAGTATTAAAAAAAATGTTTTTTTGGGAAAGTTGTTTGTTATCATGAGTACAATCATGTGTTTAAGTATCGGTCACTAATTACCAGTCACCCTATATAATTCTAAAATTTTAACCATAGATCTAGCAATTTTTTAAAAGAGTTGTGTTACAATTTTGGTGCACTATAAAGTATATTCTAACTACCTAAAATTCTGGAAGAACTTTTCGACACGTGGTTTTTATAGAGAAAACGACAAAGGAAATGCAAAAGTTAAGCTTTTAACATGTTTACGTCTCAAAGGCTGTACCAAATCCCTAAATAAAGCTATTAATAGGTCGTCGCGCCGACAGCACACCTTTTGTCGGAGTTAAACACGCCAAAAAGTTTTAGACAGAGTTTCACAGAAATTACGAACCTCTGTTGAGGATACTTTTTCTTTTAAAACATTTTACAGGCAGCTTACGTGACTGGTTCCGTATTTAAATTCAAAATAAAATGATATCTGGAATTAGAACATATTGGTACGTCACTAAAAACAGAACTAACGTTGTCATCTTGTGTTTTAAAACATTTCACATTTATACCAACAACGCCAACTTCATTCAAGCGCTTAAATCTTTCAAAAAATGTTTAGGCAAAGTTTCACCCAAGTTAGAAGTTTGTAACCTCTGTTCAGGATTTCCCTTTCTTTTACTTTTATAATATTTTACAGCCAGCTTACAAGTCTTATTAAGCGTTTGAGTTTAAAATAAAATGAGTTTCTCTGTCTAAAATTATAAGGTAAAACGGCGTCGCGCCGTTTAGCCGCCGCGGGCCGGTAGGCCGATTCGTCTGCGCGCCCGCGGATGGGGGAACAGATATTAATTTAATCATGGTACATAGAAGAGTATTACGCTTTATTTATTTATAAATTAAGTACGTATTTTAGACTGTTTGTGCTGATTTTTTTTCAATTTATCCTGAGAAGTTATGTCCGACATCGAGAAGTCGTAGAAGAAACACACAAATTAATAATCTTCTACAAAACCAGTTTAAGCGGACCTCTCATTGTACAGGAAATCTATACAAAGCGAGGCCAAGTTATACTGGAAATGTACAGCTTCATGTGCCGCCGTGTGTACCTATGAATGTTAACTAGAGTTATAGAATTAAAACATGCATGATATGCAGGCTGTTGGTTGTCTTGTGATTATGTGTTCTTGATTATTTCTAACCATTGTGAATAGAACGAGATTTGATTCAATTAAGAGCCTCAGTTTACCTATTGTCACATCGTTATATACTTCTACATACATCAATGCTTAGAGAAGAAGAAGTAGAAGAAGAAGAATTGGACTCTAAGGATAGATGTTCTTGATGAGACTTGGGGCTTCAACTCATCAATAACCTCAATCAGAGTCAGTTAACTCAACGTAGTCACGATATCAATAAGCAATTCGAGCTGCGTCGGCGAACAATGGATAGATGTAGTTAGTAATAAAAGGGATTGCATAGGTGCAGGGCATGCAACTGACACGATGATGTCGACGTATGCAAAGTGGCTCAGAGCTCATGTTACACGTATTTGTAAAGCCGTGTGGGTAGCAAGATGGACACGGGTTAATATATTAGAGGTGTGAGGAACAGGGTCCATAGTTTACATTGTCTATAGAAAGGGTCTATTTACTGAATGGACGAGTGTTGTGTCTGGTGGTTACTCTACTGCCCAACAGTTGCCGTTGGGTTCTTATAAAGGGTGTAAATAGAGTTCTCCCCGTCTTTGCGATCATTTTTTTGTTCTAGACCATACCTAGGAACCTTCTAGTTACGGAGATATTGGGGGTCAACGTTCCAACTTTTTCACATTTTTTTTTTTAAATACATGTTTTTAATTTAAGACTTTTACTTTACACACCTCCACGACCCCGTACTATTCAATCCATCATCACAATGCGAATTTGAGTGCTTTCTATCGAGTCCTAACGTAAAATGTGATTTTTCACCCCAAAAAAAAAAAAGTCGATTCCCAGCAATAATTTTTGCGTAAAATTACTTAGTTTGATGTACAGAATGCTTGGTTGACGGCTATGTGAAGTAAGTATAAGTTTATTAGCGCGGATAACTCTGACATCGTGATGCACGTTTCCTATTGAGTATAGATCGTATGTGGGTGTGACACCATAGAAATATGTCATAAAATTTGCTTATCTAATGTAAATACGTCTAGTTTAGTCTGGGTGTCACGTCAGCCCCGCTATAACATTGCTGGCTGGTTAATATTTTAATGTCAGGATAATCAGTTCTTTATTTAATTCATGTCGACACAAAGAAAAAGTTTAGGTCGTGGTGATTAATGCTCGTACCTTCTCGGTATGAAAGATTGATTTATTTTTGCTATCATGGATTATGGTGGTGTGTGCTAGTTTGGCCTGAACTGGATGTCCTCGACAAACTTGACCGTCTTCTAAATAACTGCATTCGATTCGTTTTCAATCTGCGTAAATATGATCATGTCTTCGAGAACCGGTCTCTTCTTAAGTGGTTGATGGTCACCGTAGGCAGCTATGGGCGCTAACCACCTTGTTTTATTTTCTTGTTTATCCCACTTCCCCTAGTTACCTTGCTCCCCACTTTCAGTATATTTGTGTCTACATTATAGGAGTCTGCCTCATCGCAAAACCGTGTTCTTCAATGTCCCTCTTACCGCACTGACTTCGTACTTCGTTCAATCTATTTCTCTGTAGAATGCGCTTCTCCAGGAAATCAGGATGGCAACCAATCGTATATCTTTTAAAATTACGTTCGCGAGTACATTCGGAAAAAAAACTGGCAGTTTCGCCACAAAGCACAGTGGCCCCGGTTCCTAAGAAGGGCGGTCAATAGGTGGCCCGCGACTTCGTTCGCGTGGAAATTTTGATGTGTATGTGTGAGAAAAAAACGATAACCTATATCATTCCTCAGGATATAATCTATCTCCTTGCCTTTCATTACGATCCAATCAGCTGTTTAGTCATGAAAACATAACAATCAAACAGAGTTACTTTCGCATTTATAATATTAAAATGGATTATTTTGTAGAGGATATTAGGAATATACTACGACTTCACGATCCCACGTAATGTTCCCTAAAAATGCCAAAAGAATACGCGCTCACGTGAGCGAAGCCGCGGGCACTGTTAGTCCCCAATAAAATGGAACTTAGCATACCTAATTATCAAAATGTGGGTGCACTGGTACACATCTGCGTACCCCAAAGCATACAGGCGTGATGTTATGTTATGGTGTTGTGTAAACAATAAACATCCAAGCGATTGCAGCAATCACGACAGATTTGCTGTCTATTATTGAAGAGTTCCATTGATATCTCCGAAGATCAGCATCAGATCTTCACCAAATTTAAACGGGACCACCGCGGAATAATATTTGTCCAAACAAAAGAAGAATCATCAAAATCGGTTCACAATTGGCGAAGAAATCGCTGAACATACACACAAAAAAAAATCCTCCTCCTTTTGGAAGTCGGTTAAAAATCATCTATATCTATCAAACTTGAACGCGTAAACAAAGTTTCGTGACCGTGCTACTAACCGTTGAAGAGTTCTCTCTTGAGAAGACGATCCTGGATGCAAGATTAAGGAATATCTACCATAAAAATGTGTTGTCACCAGAACCAAAGGTGTGTGCAAAATTTCAGCTCAATCGGTTGTACAAAATTGAGTTGCATTCCACCCGAACAAACATAGTACCTTCACCCCCCTTTTTAACCCTTCGGGGGTAGAATTATGAAAAAAAGCCGAGACACCTATAAATTAATTTCCAATCGTCAGCCTAAACACAAAATTTGAAGATCCTAACTTCAAAACTGACAGACTTTCATACAAACTTCCATCCCCTATTTTACCCCTTTAGGGGTAGAATTCCCAAAAATCCTTTCTTAGTGGAAACCTTCTCTTTACAAAGAACACACCCTCAAAGTTTCATGTCTCTAGGACCAGCGGTTTGGGCTGTGCGTTGATATATCACCCAGTCAGTCAATAAGTCAGTCAGTCAGTTTACTGTTTTATATAAATAGATATAGAATAGATATCTGTGTAATAGGTTTTAGATCCGTGTGTGAGAATTATATTTTAACATTTATATACAACATTATTTTTAGTACATGCGAAACCTGAACATAGTTTGTTCAGAATAAGTAACTGAATCGCTTCCAATAATTTTTAAACCACGTTATATGTTGTCCCAAAAATATTTAAAAAGGTTACAAGTTGGACACCGAGTGACACTAAGTACCTATCGCAATAATTTAGGTACCTACTGCCAAATTATTATTATCAATCAGCTCATGACGACGCTGGAGGCGCGCGCGCTGCCGTGCCGCGTGGTGACCACGTTTTAGTGTGGACAACCAGGTAACAGAACAAGCGTATAACTTTGTGATTTTTCATGATACGGTTTTGAAATTTTGTGCATAGATTCTTTACATAAAAATACTAGACACGCTTTTCAGGTTTCGCATATACTAAAACTAATGTTGTATAGCTATCAGTGGCGAAGGGTGAAATATTCAGAGAGGTAAGCCGGAGCAAAAAAAAAATGCTTAGCTAGGCTGAAAAACATTAAAATGTTTGAAAAAACCATCGCGTCTTTTATAATTTATTGTCATATCTGGGCGAGCACGACCTAACTGTATTACGTGTTTTTTATTTTCAAAACTTAACCTTGAAAAGCATGTTGACACCGTTATTTTGCTAGGTAAACAAGAACTAGCTTTTCGCGGCCGTGATGAAGGCCCTAATTCCGATAACCGCGGTAACTATATCGAAACTATGCTATATCTGAGCAAGTACCTACGATACAGTAATGGATTCGCAATTAGAATTATGTTCTTCAGTTCAGAATCCCGTGTTTTCTGGTCTCTCTAGTGACATACAAAATGATTTATACATAGTATTGCATCAGTTTTACGGGACCACATTAGGCTTGAAATAAATAAAGCTCAATTTCTGTCTGTAATGATTGACGAAACTCCCGATGTCAGTCATAGGGAGCAATTAACTGTAATTAGGTATTTAACTGAAACTGGAATCGAAGAACGATTCCTTGGTTTTTACGATGTTAGCGGAAGTCGAACTGTTGAAGTTCTATCTAATCAGTTGTTAGAAATACTTGACCAGTATCATTGTATGCCTACAATGATACTGGTCAAGTATTTCATCGCCATCCTACTGATCTCCTACTTTGCAAATCTACTTATTTTATAGTAGTAATTTCAACTTACCGCAAATACCTAATAACAACGTACGTCTACATAACTGATTTCACTACACACAACAACAACACGAACACAAATAAAGAACTATAATACATATCACTGTTATAAACCAAGAAATAAATTCTAATAGGTGAAATTAGCTAATAGATTCAAATATAAATTCAATAACATTACGTCAAATGGTATGTCAACACAAAATGTCATCAAGCATTGAACGAATCCCGATTCGATACGAAATTCAACGACCGACAACGATATTTCTCCATCTCGCTCACGCGCACGCATTTTCTATTACTGTCTCTATCAAGTAACTCGGTTTGTACCGGCTTACTTGTGCCCCAATGTCGCGGGTTGGCTACTTTCCTTCAAGTGACGTCATAACGTTTATTTTGTATAGAAGTTTGAACTGCCAAAAAGCCGATCGCTCCTGCGGCTTATTTTATAGCAATATGTTGTTGGAGAGAAAATTTTATTGATTTATGTCCAATAATGTAGACGTTTTGTGATGTTTCTCTACTTTTAAATGTACTAATTGTGTCATTTTTCAATTACGGTTGAGAGAGTGGTTGTGTTCCAAATATCTGAAGGGAAGCCGGTGGGAATGGGCTTATATGGACGCTTCGTCACTGATAGCTATAGTATTTTATATATCCTTGTAAATAGTTAATCTTAGTATTAAATTAAAATTATTTTCAGAAATACTGCATCACCGAAAGGTTGACTGGTAGAAAATGCCTACGGACTTTATGTCCGCCTCTGTAATTTGTGCTTGAAGTGTTAAATAAATAAATAAAAGCCAATGCCTTGCAGTGCGACAGTAAAAGGCTGGTATTATTGCATAGGTACATGAACTCCCAGAGCTGAAACTCTTGCCTTCCCATTGCATCTTGCACTGAGCTGAGTCCATGTAGCAGTGGTTTTGGAACATGAGTGTAGGTTCCCTAGCCGTTATGCCGGGCACCCCGCATACTGGTGCGTATGTGTCTGGACATTTCTGAAAAAAAATGGTATCATTACGAAAATATTCGCGTTGGGGTGCGTGACCCCAGATCATATAAATAAAATACGAAATACATGCAATATCACGATCACTGCTCGTGATTTTGAATGTATTTCGTATTTTGTTACGATACTTGATCATAAAGGACACATGTTTTTATGAAACTTACGGGACGTGAAATTCTGAATTTAAAAAGTTCTAAACCTTCAAAGATGCGCTGGCGCCCTGGACCCCAGCGCATCTTTGTCCAATTAGGAGTTAACAACTTGTCTAGAGCAACTAGAGAGCCGGCGTTCAACTGTTACTTTTGCAAGATCACATCTATTGTACGTTTCTTGAACCAGAAAATAAATAGTCGATAGTTAGTCGCTTCTTTCTCAACGACGCGACGCGCGACGCGCAACGGTGGAAAATGTTATAGAAATTATAATCAGCTAAATTATATTAATTTCTTTATAATGGTTATAAAAACCCTTAAATTATGTTTTATAAATAGATGTCGGTGTTTCTTGTTCGACTAATCTGCCAAGAAATACCGAAACAAACTCAGTGTTCAATGTGTTCTGAATAGTCTCTTTTAAAGTCCAGCCAAAATCTTGGTCAATTCTCATGAGGAACATGCCTCTCTGAGATACTCATCAAAGGAAAAACCACACAGATTTGAACATAATACGTATGACGACCTAACATACTGCCCGCAGTTTTCGATTAGAGTATAGACCTGACAAATGCACAATTTGTCATTAGTTTGAGCTAATGACAAATTATGCATTTGTCAGGTCCATTATTACCTTTGACCGTTGGTCAGGAGTTACGATTAAAATCCAATTAGAAACATCACTTTGTGAACTGATTCAAGATTCTTTATTTTGCATGAAATATGTCTGTTTCTGGCACACAATATACGCTCCCTTCTCGTGTATGCCTGCGGCGTTTAATTTCACCATGCAGTAGCCACGCCACGTCACAATAATCAGATTGGATAAATTAATTGTGAAGCAGAAATTAAAATTGTTTTCAATACTGCGTTGTAAATGAAAGGGGCGCATCTGAGGTACGGAATGGAGAAAAAATTGTCGTACTTGATGCATCTTTTCTGTTAAATAAGGATTATTTTTATTTAAGTTTTTTGCGCAGGTGTCGGCTTAACAACAATCAGCAGCATTTTATAACACTAGTATAGTATGTTAGTTATTTTGGAGTCGTCAGAAAATTCAAAGTATTGTAACTTTCTTAACCGTTTGATTATCATTCAGATTACCGTTATTAAATCCTTTGACTTTTTAAATTTTGTGTAAATTATAATTATTCGAAGTGTGTTAGTTACACCCTGCGTGCTAAACTAACTATTTTACGAACAACAGCTCCATGTTACGGAAAACATGTAAGCGTTTTAACGAAGTTATGTATTTACCTGCAGGTTTCAAGGATGCGACTTGCTTGCTCTTCGATATAATTAAATATCCGTCTAATCCTTATAATTTTATCAACATGCCTGCAGGATATCCGTGTCCGCTCTAGCTTTAAAAGGGGACCGGATATGGTGTTAGCAATTTATAGTGTCCCTAGTTTCCTGTACTTATCATGTAATTCTATGACGCTATTTTACTTACAGTGGGGCATTTATGATAGCAGGATCCCAACGTAGGCTTATGATAATAATCATCGCTGATATTCTTCGGAACCTTGGTCCAAGGTGTATACACCGCGAGAGGGCCGAATATCTTTACCAATCTCCTTCGTGTAGACTCGTTAAACATCGGCTGTATGTCCCTCATTGGTAGATCTAGAACGTGCGTTGCGGCAAAGAAACGTCTGACACTTTCGTTGATATTTCGAGGATTAAACATCGATCCGTCTACTATCACAAGATTTCTTGTAACGGTATTGTTTGTTCCATTGACTACGGGTGTTGTAGAAAATTCATCCTCATCGTTTATTTGATCGTATTTTTTATTTTCTTCTTCTAACTTTGGATCGTTGGAACAGATAAAGTAATCAGTGATTGTAAATTGCACTTCCCCGTCACAGTTATATTTGTTGAGCCGGCATTCGTTCTCGAATGTTCTTATTTTGAAACCTGCGCCATCTCGTCTGATGCCACACACTGGGTCACCTTCCTCTATACAGTCGGTACAGGTATTAACATTTTCGATGTTTTCTGATTCTGACGTGGATTTGGTCGTACAGTATTTCATATTTATTATGCCGTAAGCTGCAACAATATTAGAGTAGGTAACAGTACAGTGGTGAATTCATAAAATATTCGTTGTAAGTCGCATTAGGAGCTTTGCGACGGCGGTGGCGGCGCCATTGGCTTTAAATATTTGACGCGTTGCAAGTATCGATCGGTAGACTGTGGGTAATTGTGGCACAATTTTGTAAGCTCTTTTTTGTGATCAATTGTACATTTAATAATGTTTGTTAAATGCTACAATGTTAGGACACGAGGTGTCTGATGAGGTGACGAGTAAAAGAGAAGTATGGAAGAATAAGACATGGAACGCTGACTTCAAATAAATTGGATTAAGAGCAGGAGATTGATGATATGCTACAAAGATATTGACAGGGGTCGCTGTTAGCAAACAGCATTGATTTGTCAAAGTTGTATTGATTAACGGTTTTTGTTCGGTTTTGGCCAATCCAAAAGATACTTGTACAAAAGATTTCAAGTCATAGACTGAGTGAAGTCATGTAGATCCTTAAAGGGGATTCTTACATCGGTTGCCATCGGTACAAAAGTTCAGCCTGGAACAACTATCATGTACACTTTTATTTATTATTACTCATACATATATGTACAGTCGAACAAGCTATTTGGTATACAGGCTATTCTTGCATCTACTTTGAAACGATGTTGTGAGTGTCGCTGTTTTAAGTTGTGCTTTAGATAAGCTTAAACACTTATTAGGTTATTTTTTTCTATTTTGCTACAACTGTTGTTCTGTTTCTGCATCACCCTGAGGTAGACCCTAAGACTACTGCATGCAGTTTAAAAAAAAATGCAAATTAAGATTTTTAATTGACATGGCCACTAATACTATCATTAACACTGAAAACGGGATATTTATCATGTTTACTATTTGTTTTGAGTTCCCGATATTTCGGCGCTTTTGCAAGCGCCATTATCACGGATAAATTGACTGTCATATTGGCAGTGTAGTATTATTGAGTGTAAGTTTTTGCCTGTATACCAAATAGCTTGTCCGACTGTACCTCCACTTTTTTACACACACATACATAAACTGACGCCTTTCTCCCAAGGGGGTAGGCAGAATTCAAAGAATGCCACCTGTAAGGCTGTAACATTTCATACATACTCCTAGAGCATCGTCCACGTTCATACATCGGGTCATACACGCACACCAGTTCCGAGTATTACGCAACTAACATTTCTGAAGAACCTCACCAAGAAGTTCTTTATCTATTTACCACCTACTTAAGAGAGGTACATATTACAAAAAAAAACGCGAAGTTGCAAGGTCAAGTCGTTGAAATTGTATATTTATCGTTCCTTGCTTGACAATTGCTTGTTAAAAATAGTTGGTTTCCTCTACCGAATTTTAGATTTATTTATTTAGTAATAATCAGTCTCCCGATGCATGTTTAGGTAAAAACTCACGCAGACCTGAATGGGACTTCTAATTTGTAGATTCCATTGAATATAGACCATCAATTTTTTTTTCATCTTACAAAAGTCTCAATCTTGAATATTTTTACTATAATAGAACACATAAACTCCGGGATATCTTCAATTATTGTGAGCTCACGTATCCCGTAAGTGACAGAGTAATATGAAAGCTTAAAACATTGCTTAACAGAATACATTTTCGTTGTAGGTACGCCTTTTAGGTAAATTGTAAAATTAGCGTAACGCAGAAATGAAAGACGGCTCTTAAAGACCTTAGCATTATTAAGCACGCTTCACCAAACAGTGAAAGCGGGTTACAAAAGCTAATAACAACCACTACAATCAAAATCAGTTCAGCAATTTAGGCGTAACGAGGGTGCATACTTAAACAGGCACAAACAGTGAGGATCACCCCGGTTTACGATGCGCTGTAATCTGGCGGAAATCCCTTAAGACCCCTATTTATTGTCCCAAGGCTGCCCTCGACACTCTTACCAAGTCAAATTGGGTCCGTAGCAACAGGTTGTGACCCCGATTCTCTACCGTTGTCATGACAACCGATAAACACTTTTGTTGCCAAGTTGAGGTTGTGAGTTAGCGGTGCACGGTGCAGCACTTGTAGTCTACGTTTGTGTTAATCTAGTGTACAATACACGGGTTTAAAATATATGAAAGGGTTTTGATTTGTTTGGACTGCCTAACCTAAAAAAGAGAGTAAAAAAAGCTGCGTTGCAATGCGTATCTTAAATTCCCAAAACACAGTCTATGACAAAATACCTGAGGTAGTGAAACCGACGGCACATTGAAACAGGTGTTTTGACACACTATCCTATGAGGTAATATGCAACTACTAGTACGATTTAAAACTCTGAAAGGTACGTAATTTAACAATTAATCGAATAAAAATGGAATTGTGAAAAAATATAACCATACGTCAAACTTACAAACAGAACAAAATGTTAGAAAAAAAACGGCAATTCCATAGTTAAAGACCTATTATTAAGAAGAAGGAGATTTAAACATCTTTTCAATCTCCCTAATTGAACAAACAGTTCTGTATCTTGGCAACAAGTTTGCAAGTATACCTGCAGACTAAACTTGTTAAGACAAACTTCCAGTCGTTGACTAAATGTAGGCTAACTACAAGTCTTCAACTCCGGGAGAGACTGGAACAACTCATGAACTATAATAGCCGTTTTCCCAAAACTAAGCTAAACATAAACGAGTGCCTAAATAAGAGCCCTATGTTCCACAAACGAAGGGACACAGTCCTGCCTGTCCTGTTCATTGTACAGGAGCTGATGGGCGAAAGGAAGTGCCAAATTGATCGCCAAATTTTGAACTGCATCAATTTAGATTGCCATCAACACAAAGAAGAAAGCCCAACATTGCAATAGTATCTAGGCATTCATTTAGGTATAGCCTAATGTTAGTCAAACGGGCATAAGAGAGACTCGTGAACTAAAAGTCGCAACAAAACCAACATTAGGGGTGCTTGAAACTACATCTTCTAATAACGTAATGGATTTCAAGATTTCCACTCAAAACCATATTCTCTGTACGTTTGCGTAAAGTGCTTACACAGGCCGTCTTTTAATTTGAGCAATAATACAGGGTATAAGGGACAGCCCTCCACAAATTGATGGGGTGAATTCAGTATATCATACTAAGATGACCGGTACAAGAAATTATTACAGGAATGTTATGGGAATCCAATAAAGATTTGTTTTTATTTCCTCATAAGCAATGTATCGTTACCGTATCATAAAGCACGTAGCGAACGGCAAGCGTGACGACGAGTTCGATGAACTCTGTAGCTAGGCAGGAAGTGAACAGCTGATTTCACGCTTCGTTCGTTAGAGTATTTCAACAACCATTGTTGGATTTTTGATTTTAGCCGTGTTATTTACATAAATGGAGTACTGCGTAGAGGGAATGTAATTATACATTGAAATAAAGGAACAGTAACAAAAAAAAAAAAAAAAACCGGAGAAAAATTCCGGTGGAATATGATTCAAAATAAAGAGCTGAATGTACCTGTCAGTTTGTGGAGGGCTGTCCCTTACACCCTGTAGCCTGTATGACCTCTGTTTATGTTAGTCTCAAGTTGTTTGTTAGGGAGATGCTCTGCTGCCAGCGCCGGCTTCCAAAAAGACACCGTTGGATACCGACGAAAAAATACATTGCCCGCGGCACTGATTAAAAACGATGGCCATCAGTAGCAGCAAGATGTTCTTAAATGCCATGAGCCCGTGACGTTATTTTGTAATGGCGGCACGTGGACAGAGTCGTTTTGGAAGGTGGGGATTGCCCAACGGGCACTTTGAATCGAGACGCGGACCAAGTTACTTCACCAAAACGAAACTGTCAGTTTGCCTAGTTACATTATTATCACCTGTTGTGGTCTATCTTCATTATTCGTTTATCTGATTAAAGGTGAGGTTATATTTACACTTTGTGTTATAATTCAACGATACCTACGAAATGGACCCTTTACCACTGAACCAAGAAGTTGAAGACCCTATCGCTCCGCCGTCGCAGATGTCGTCATATTTATCTCACTTGTACATTTTGTTAATGTGTCACAAAGTTAGTGTTTGGTATCTAAATTAATTTCGGAAAAAGTAGAACGGAGTTCAAATGCACCTTACTGTTGTTTCGATACTAGTGTAAACTTATGTCAAAGTTTCCTCTCTCATATTATTTTGATGGCAATGATGGTGGTTGATCTCAATACTCAATACTCAATACTCAATACTCAATACTTTATTGCATTCCATAATGTATACAAGGCTGGTAGGTAATTATAGAGAAACAATTATGGACCCTGTCGGGCACAGCAAGTTAGTTTTTAGAGGAGAGGATGAAGCGCTTTTTGTTTAAAAACATAATAATATTGAAATTAAGGAAGTAAATCTTATATTTAGATATTTAAGTAGATATTATTTATGAGTAGATTTATATTCATTTTGTTTATTATTAATATTTCTATATTTATTTATATATTTATTTATAGATATTTTCTGAATTATATATTAGGTAATTATTTTATATATTTATTTATATATTAGCTGTAATTTATTATTAACCAAATAGTAAGTAATTAAAGATATTGCACGGTAGATAAGGTAAATAGATGTATTAGGTACTATTTGGTTATTCTAATTATCTTCGTTTCTCTAGGAGGAATTTATCTTTGAAGTATTCGTCAATTGTGTAGTAGGTTTTATCTAAGAGAAATCGTTTTAGTTTATTTATAAATATATTGTTTGTTTCTGTGTTTTTTATGTATTCAGGTAATTTATTGTAGATTTTTATTGACGTGACAAACGCACTAGAGGAGTGCATTTTTAATCGTGAAGTTGGCAGGTTGAGTCTATTTCCATGTCTAAGTTTGATTTCTGTTTGTATGTCTTCTCTTTTGCTGTAGAATTGTGGGTACTTCCTTACAAATTTGCAAATTTCAAATATATAGAGACAGGTTAGTGTTAGGATGTTTAGTTCTTTGAAGTGTGGTTTACATGAGTCGGTGTCTTCTATGTTAACCAATGTTCTTATAAGTTTCTTCTGTATTGTAAATAGCGAAGGTGCGTCTGTACTGTTACCCCATAATATTATTCCGTATTTAAGCCAAGCGAATGCGTACGCATTATATTTTAAGTTTCTAAGCACATTGTAGAATGCAGAAAATGAATTTGCATAAAGTTCATTTGAGATACCAATCAAAGAGGTTGGCGAAGCTATGCTCGTTAAATCGTTTATATACTGATCACGAAATAAATAGCACAACACACAAGGCACTATTAAATAATTACACATAAAAAAAAAAAGTACAAGGGTCACATATTTAAAGGAAGAAGTTTACATTTCATTTCTAGGTCATAGACACAGTGATATCACTGTGTCTATGACCTACTTAAATTCAAATAAATAAACACCAAATCACGGTATTATTATAACAAAAGCATACATTTTAATTAAGCGGCATTTTCTCTCAATCTCGCGAACGTATCTATAAATAGGCACTTGTATTTTCCACCCTCTATGACTCACTGCCGACAAATGTTTCGGTGAGGCGGGAAGAGATACATCCGCTAAATGAGGGTAAATTATAATATAATCAAAGAGGATTAGAAACAACCCAAAGGGTCGGCATTCCAGACACCGTGTGCGTTCCGAACTCAATAAACATCATAATATATTTAGGATGAATGGAATTTGAGTACAAAGAACAAACACTGGCCGAAAAATTGGACGAACAAACTGCAAAGCTGTTGTTATTGTTGTTTCACAGTCTATTTACCGCTTGCTTATAAGTTGCCTGAACTGAATTTTGTGTAAATAAATATGTTCTACAAGTGAATCATACAAACATCGGGTAACTACTAATTAGCGAGGCGTAAAATAACTGTGAAAGTAATTTAATATTGAAATCTATCAAACATGAATAGAGTCTATGGTTACACGACCATCAAGGCACAACGTATAACTAAAAAAGAAAATAACAAATACAGACCCAGAGCTTAGGTCACCTACACCATGCAATATAGTGCTTTCCATGTAGCCGAGTGCAATTAGACAAAAAATACCCAAAAGGTGGAACGAAGTTTATAGTGGTCGGATTTTCATGGGATTTTTTTTATTGAGTTCCTGGAAGAGTGGAGAAGAAAGTTAAAAAAAAAAGTGGTTTTCTTGAATATTTTTACGTCCAGTTATCTGTGAATCATCAATTAGTTACCAATTTCAAAAGAAATCTTAGTCTTAAAACTCGATATTTAAGAAATAATTGAAGAAAATAGGAAATTATCCAAAAAATATTTGAATTATGCTTAACATGGATAAAGAACAAAGAGACAGACCAAATTGGCATTAAATGGATGCAAGCAGTTCACGCTATTACGCCATAATATGAATCCATCGAATTTGAAGTTATTCATAAACGAAAACAAAAACATACCAAAGAAAACCAAAAAAAAAAAAAAAAGTCGCGAGCGGCTAAATGTTTTTTTTTTAACTTTCTTTCTCCACTCCTCCAGAAACTCAATAAAAAAAACCCTATGAAAATCCGACCACTATAAACTTCGTTCCACCTTATTGTCTAATTGCACTCGACTAATGGTCCGAACTCCACTTCGAATTTCGAAACCAACATACACCGAACCAACATATACCAAAATACATTACATTTTGCATACCTGCCAGTGGTATTTCGTCTCGTATTGCATTGTTATGAGCCCAATTCACCAATACTACACCTCGCAGGAATTAATATTGCATGGGTTTTTAAATCGGGGGGAAATAAGGGGTGATGGTAATATTGTACCTGTCTGTTACCTCAGCAACGGGGAGATGGGTGGGCTTATATCTCCCCTTGCCGCCTAGCTGTAGTTCCATTAGGGTATCCGATGAACAAAGGTGGTTATACAATAATATTAGTTGATTGGTACAGACTGCAATCACGGCTTACCAGCAAGCAACGGATTATTAGTAAGTCAATCATCAAAATGGGCAATTGCTTGCAAATGCAAGCTTGTTTACTTTACATTGCATGTGTGTCAGTAGCGAAGGTTCCATACAACCCGATTCCTACTGGCTTCTCTTTGAAAAATGGCACAGTCAGTATTTTATAGACAAATAATATAATCACATTAAAGATGTGTACTCCGGCTTACCTCTTACAAAAATTGGCCCTTCGCCACTGGTGTGCTTGTATTTACTTACTAGAAAACATTACAGCAAACAAGATACCTACTTCACCAAAATAAGATAGGTAAATATCGTCGATTTCGATAATATGATTGACGTTAAAATTGGTAGTTTATAAATTTGAAAAACTGAGTCCTGATTGTCGTGGTATGGTGGATACATGTGGTGGAAGAACATATTATGTGAGCACTGAACATGTGACAAGAAAAATCCAGAAACTGTCAAATTTTCTTAATCAACCTTGAACCTAATGCTTTACCGATAAACTTGAAAATCTATTAAATAAATTTGACATATTGTAGTAGCTTGATGTACTGGCGTCTGTACGTGATTACATTATAACACATACAAATAGAAGCCCATAGAAAATATCTGGAGGTAAATAACTAAACGAACTCCTGCAAAGTTTATTTAAGTCTCTAATTTAATTATAAGTATAACAGACTAAATAAAAGTTTTTCATTCGGTACGACTAAAAAGAAAATAACACTGATAAGTATACCGGCTGAGAAAGTTTTGCGGAATAAGACCCGACAGCCCCTAAACACATAGGGACAAGGGCAGAAAGCAATGAATCGAGGGATCGGAAAGGGGATGAAATGATCGTCGGAGATTCAAGTTCAAGTTCAATGTTCCACCATTAAATTGAGACCTTCAAAGGGGCCCTTTTCAAGGGTCTAATCGAAAATAAACTTGACTTTGACAAGACATTTTATCATGGTTGTCACCATCGGCCTAGTCTTTTCCCAATATGTTGGGGTCGGCTTCCAGTCTAACCGGATGCAGCTGAATACTATCATGGTGGTGGTCATTGTTTCTATTTAGAACTTTTGTATGACTGTCATCGTCATCATCTGCTGTCTTGTATGACTGAATGAATCATAATTCACGCATGTAATTCTCTAAAGATTGAGTAGAGGTGTAAGATCATGATTAAGTCCTGTTCTACCTAATGGTGGGCGAATCTATTGCAATCAACCGGGGACAAATCTAGACTCTCGGCTACCACAGGGGAATTATAGTGCCTAACCTCAGAGTTTTTATGCCGCCCATAGGCCTCTGACTTGGCTTTACATGCCGTCAAGAAATATCTCTCAGGCATGCTGATTTCCTCACGATGTTTTCCTTCAACGAAGCAAGTGATAATTATACAGTACGCACATGAATCCGAAATTACTAATATAACTAATAATAATTTACTTTTAAAGTTTATTGTTTTTGCTATTTATTTCAATAGGTCTGTGTGTACAATTCGTTGGTTTCTCTTCTTATAGGATTGAGTCTGGATCGCAATTCCGTATAGTTCTATTGCAACGAGGCTGCAAGGGTGGTGTACAGGGCCGGTATTGTGTAAATATAAGCCTATTGATTTAAGCTTAACCTGAGACTGCGATAGAGGATTGAATAATTAACCTTTTCACCGCCCACGCACACATAACGCGATGCCTCGCCAGCGCCAAGCTATAAATGTTTTTGCCGATTTTAAGACAAATACTACTTTTGTGTGGAAAAGTAAAAAACAAGGTATTAGACCGTGTTATATTAAATAATAAAATGAAACGAAGCTTTTAAATACAGTACTTTTATGTTTTTTTATAGGTAGTTTAAAAATTAAGAGCTTCTAATGAAGTCGTGGGCGCTAGTAGCACGGAAATCTGGACCTTCTATTGAAGTCCGTGGCGGTGAAAAGGTTAAGAGGATCCTCCCAACGATAGTTTCCATCAAAAAGTATTTGAGCTTCTAGACAATAGTTTTGTTTAACGAGTATTTTAAAAGTAATACTGCAATTTTTCTTTCAGTTTTACCTCTCCGTAATACCTTTCTTTTAAATCTATAATGAACGAATCTAGTATGAAATAATCAAAGTGGATTTAAGTGTCTAGTAGTTTGACCGCTTCTTTTGTCGTGAAAATTATTTTTTTAAAGTTTATGTGTACATAGAAAAATAAACAAGCATGTCTGAAAGTGGCTGGTGACTGAAACGTTGTGTGCTAAACAGTTGGCATTTGATGCGGAGGAATGAAGAAAATTTTGTAAAGATTGTTTTGATTATGAATGTGGATGGGTATAAGAGTATAGGAAGACCAAAGAAACGATGGATGGACTGTGTGAAGGATGATATGGCAAGAAAGGAGGTGTCTGATGAGATGTATGGAAGAAGAAGACATGCGCCGACCCCAAATAAATTGGGGTAAGGGCAAGAGAATGATGAAGATGTAGGTACTTAACAAAGAAAACGCGAAGTTTTATCAAGTGTTGAAAATAGTACGAATTAAACACTGTTTCAAGCTTTCACGGTTTACACATATACTGTCACTTACGGGATATCTTCCGTGATTGTTCATTATTAATTAGTTGCATTTACTTTTTTTTTTTATTTTTTGTTTTTTTTTTTTATTTGTTGTTTTTTTTTTAATTAGTTGCATTTACTTAGTTGTCCATAAACTGCTATCTGAAATTTGTAAAGAAACATATTATAAAAGGTTTTGTTTTCAAGCAATAAAATATTCCTTTCTAATTAGAAAACCCTGGTTCTTTTTAGGATGATCTTACTGTTGAATAAAGTTAAAACCAAATTATTTCCAATTAAAATATATCATTATTTCTTTCTTTTCTTTATCGTGTGGTTAGTGCCTAACCTGGTGTCAGAGTTTTTATGTCGCTCATGGGCCTCTAACTTGCCTTTATACATACAGAGTGTAAACGGACCCTTCACGAAGCTATCAACCAAGCATTCTGTACATCAAACTATAAGTAACACTAAACAAAAATTATTGCAGGGAAACGACTTTTTTTGGGGTGAAAAATCACGTTTTACGGTAGGACTCGATGGAAAGCACTCAAAGCATTGTGTTGATGGATGAATTGAATAGTACGGGGGTCTAGGAGGTGTTTAAAGTAAAAATCTTACATTAAAAACATGTATTTTAAAAAAAACTTGTGAGAAAGTTGGAACTTTGACCCCCAATATCTCCGTAACTAGAAGGTTCCCAGGTATGGTCTAGAACAAAAAAATGATAGCAAAGACGGGGAGAACAAGTGCCTTTCGGCTTCGTTAAGGGTCTATTTACACCCTTTATATTTTTCACGATTGAGTTTGAGAAAAAATGGTTTTATAAACCTCAATGTCATTTTTAAAGACCTCTCTCCTCTCTCCTCATGTATATCGCACGCGTATAGGTCAGATGATTTTATTTTTTAAATTTCAATTCCATGTATGGGGGAGCCCCCCAAACTGTCCCTTTGACTGTTGAATATATTTTAGTTATAGTTTACTTATAAGTACTAATTATACTGTTGTATGAACAATAGTTGTATGCGCCTAAATGTACACTTTTTGTAATACTTTTTAAAATAAATAAATAATTCTTAATTAAAACTACTTACGTACTTAGTTTTCTCAAATCTTGAGTCTCTATGAAAGTTTTGTCGCAACTAAACTAACACTTACCAAGGTAAGTTAATTATTAAAAATAATTCATTGGCTATTATTAAACTTTACCTACCAAAGTTAAAAGAAAAGAAATTTTAAATGTAACAAATATTTTTTTAAATCAATATTTACGGCTGCTAAAATAAAATCTAAATTGCTTAATCAAGTTATTCCTAACTTATTAAACGGAGGAAAAAATCCTCGATCAATTAGCGGCCGTGGGCTATGCTACCGGGCACGTATGGTTTAAATGCAGCGTCACCCGACGGCAAAATGCAACGCCGCGCCGCCGCCGCCCTACCACAGGTAATACAATTTCAAGAGTTAATATTTTTCCGATAAAAATCAGATTTTTACATAAAGTTGTTAGAATGTTTTTGCTGAAACTGAAGGGAGAAGATAAGGGAGGCTGCTAAAACGGAAGCTTACTTACTTGTTTAATTCCTTTTACAAGAATTTTCCGTAAAGTGTTTGTAGTATTTTCCTAACTTTGAGTGTGGCCTGCTTAATACGCAGAGTAGGCAGGCAATAATTCGACATAACAGTTAGAAAAACAATTACGTATTCTTATAGTTTAAAAGTAGTAGAAAGTAGGCCTCGTACTACGAAATCGTTTAAACAGACTACTTTTTATAAATATTTTTTAAAAGGTTCTTTCGCCTTGGGAAAAAAGCGTGAGTTTGTGTAAAAGATCCCTGCTCCAATCTACTAATGTAGACAAAAATTTGTGACACGTTCTTTACGTATTTAATCATTAGGTCTTTGCCGTCTTTGGATCGTAGTTGTCTCGAAAATGGAATAAATTTAGGTATAAGATTTTAAACTATCATGGGTGTAATAACTTCAGTTTATCCGTGATCATGGTGCTTGCAACAGCGCCGAAATATCGGGAACTCATAGAAAACAGTAAACATGGCGGACTGGGAAGGGCCCTCTTAATAGTAAACTTAGGTATTATAATACTTAACCGTAGTCCAGCGAACAGACAGGAAAATAGAAAATAAAAACACAGGTACCTACTTTCATTATCCTCAACCTGACAGCCATACTTCAACAATTTACATTCGTTGTCAAACAGCTTGTATATAACTTCTTCGTCTCCATACTTGACACCGCAAACTTTTTTTTCATCACTTTCATCACATTCCAGGGTTTTACAAAAGTCCACCTTTTCATAATCAGGTAACGTTCCATTGATTGGCAGGAAAATAAATACGAGGAAGAATATTTTCATTTCTGTAAGCCTGCGTGGGTTGTTTCTGACGAGTTCGTTCGTAGGCCGCCTTTCCATCCGATATCAAGAGAGCGAAGCGGTGAAACCAGCTATACAACTACATATAAAGAGTGTCCATAGAGTTTCTTCTCCATAGAGATCTACGCTTTGGAATGTGCAACTACAGTACTTTCTCAAGTTATTTAAATGCTTTGTGACTGTAGCTTCGCTTTTTTTTGTTTTTTTAACATTCAACAGTGCCTGTGATGGTCTAGTTGAAATAAATGCTTTGAGTTTTGATCTATTTCCAGCAGAGTATATAGTGCATCTTACCCCTTGTGCATCTGGATAGCTTTTTTTCAACTATGTTCGGATCGGCTAGTTTTAGCTTTCAATCTAACCAGATACATATACAGTTGAATACCATTATTTGACAAGGATATAAAAAAAAACTTTATTCAGAATCCCAAAAGGTAAGATACAATATGAATCTGAAACAAAATAATTAAAAAAAAAATAAAAAAAAAAAAAATAAGAATAATCCTGTTTCACAGGCTGCAGGAGCTCTAATAATATGGAATAATATGTAGGACAGTACTTTTTTCTTTAATGGTGAAATATGGCAGAACTCTGATTTATACCTACTACTTACTTATGCATTACCCATATTTGCAAATAAATGCCATTCTATTCTATTATAGACTGAATGAACCGATAATCAACGACCCAGAAGAACTCAGTCAGTGGGAAACACGATTATCCTTGGTAAGACTAGTTTTCTGACCACCCACAATGCCTGTAAAAAATCTACAAAAATTACCGGGTTCAGCTGCATTTCGTGTTTTCCGAGGCACGGAAGGATTTCGGTATGTAATGGACCGGCCAGCGTTGCTTTATATAACTAGAAAAATTACCCGGGAGGCTGTAGAAGCTCTTCTATAAAAAGTGAGCGTATACCTACATGTAAATAAACTTAGGTCTGTGGAACCCTCGTCCACCAGAACTAAGCCAAGATTAGCTAAGCATTTGGTGAAGATCTGATGGTGATCTTCGGAGATATACAATGGAAGTCTTCACGAATCAGCGATAACACCGTCGTTGTACCCATTGAATTAGTAATATTCTAAAATAGCTGTGTTTTAATTTTTGTGTAGGTACAATAAATTATTTTATCTACGGCTACGCAGCTCAGCACATCGTCGATGGAAAGGCAGCCTAAAGGAAAGTCAAGTAATTAATGTTCAATTGAAATGGCTGATCGTTGTGGCTTTATTACCAATTTCAATTGCGTGTTGCTGGCAATTATGGTAATACTTAAAACGTGTGGGTAGTTACGTACATCAAAGGTGCGGTAGGAGCTCCGTCTGCAGGAGAGCAGCAATTTTTTTTTAAGACGAATTTTTTGTATAAGAAAACCACGTATTTAACTTTGTTCGGAAGGTCATTTATATACATAGTACATGTAGGTAGGGGGAGGGGGAGGGGAGGGTCGTAGGAACCCCCTGAGGGGGGGGGAATTCGTCGGAAGTGCATAGTTTTTTTTAATGATTTTTTAAAAGGGAAATATTTACTTTTGTGTTATACTAATACAAGCCTTAAAATCGGTAATTTTATACATACGGGACACCTGCTGATGGGGGCGGAGGGGGAGAGGAGTACCCCCGCCCTGTAGTTTCGGTCGGAGTTACCATTTTTTTTTTTGTTAAATTGTAACCTTACTTTTTCTGTCCCTATTTTTCAGGGAGGAAAGGGTAGGGGAGTAAGAACCAGTACTTCTGCCTTATCTCCGGCGCTGCGGGAATAGCAGCCCCTTCGCCTTTGCGTAACAAAGTCACAGGCGATCACGTTCCCCTCCGCACCTTCGGCTTGTTGGTCGGACCAGCCTCGGTCGCTACGGGTCGCGCGATGCCAGCGCCTTTGTCACGGCAGGCTGGGGCTGTCCTCCCTCCGCGCCTCTGGGCTCCAAAAAACACTCTAGGGGTAGGACATACCAAGACCACGGCGTGTCGGGGTTGACAAATTAAAGGCCACATTTACTTTACTTTTAAATTACACGCACATTTGACCAATTCTATAGTGTCAGTTTTTTTTTTGTAATAGCATTGTGTGCTTTGCTCACTGCACATTCCACACGTACGTTATATTCTATGCCAAAGTAGTCTGTGGTGTGAAATATCGTCGTTTTCAATACAATGCAATGCCATCAATAATTCTACAATTAATATCTCCGAAACTATTCATTTCCGACGGTTGAAATTTGGCAAATCGTTTTATTATATTAGTAGGAACCTACAATACAAATTACAACATCCTAGGTTAATGTACAGATATAAGTGACTAGCCCTTTGTTCTTACACGCTAATCTCCGAAATCACCCAACCGATTTCAATGAAATTTTGTGAATGTGTATTATAGTTGGTTCCAGTCCAGCTTGATAGATATGAACGGTATGTACATAGTTTTGGACTCGATAAGTGACGCTGTTGTTAGTAAATTGCGTGAGAAGCCGGGGCGAGTCGCTAGTGAATTATAGATTTGACATGTAGGTACCCAAGTTGCGAATTAGAATAGTTTAATTTTGCCCTTGTATTGTTTAGCTTTCAGTTATTGTTGCACTGTGTAAAGTGTTGAATGGATGTTACAGTTGTATATTGTTAACAGTTGTTGGTAGACCTAAATACATGAATACGTGGAAGTAGAAACACCGCACAAACTTTTACCAAGGGTCCAGTAGGTACCAGTAGCGAAGGGTCAATTTTTGTAAGAGGTAACCCGGAGTACATATCTCTAATATGATTATATAGGGTGTAAACAGACCCTTGACATATCCGTCAACCAAGCATTCTGTACATCAAACTAAGTAACTTTACGCAAAAATTATTGCTGGGAATCGACTTTTTTTTTTGGGGTGAAAAATTACGTTTTACGGTAGGACTCGATGGAAAGCACTCAAAGCATTGTGCTGATGGATGGATTGAATAGTATGGGGGTCGTGGAGGTATGTAAAGTAAAAATCTTACATTAAAAAAAAAATATTTAAAAAAAAAACTTGTGAAAAAGTTGGAACTTTGACCCCCAATATCTCCGTAACTAGAAGGTTCTCAGGTATGGTCTAGAACAAAAAAAATATCGCAAAGACTTGGAGAACAAGTGCCTTTTTTATGTGAAGGGTCTATTTACACCCTTTATTATTTGTCTATAGAATACTGACTGTGCCATTTTTCAAAGGGAAGCCGGTAGGAATCGAGTTGTATGGAACCTTCGCCACTGGTAGGTACAGACGCCAACACTTCAAGCTACCCGAAACAGTCAGTTTTTCCCAATCAACCTTGTACCTAATGATTTAGTGATAAAGTTGAAAATCTATTACAGAAATTTGACAGATTGTAGTAGCATGCTGTGCTGGCGTGTAAATGTATGGAACAATTGATTCTCTTTTAATAAAAGACTGAAAATTTCAATGACCAGTATTATTTATCTAAAACATAGATATAGTGTGGCTGGATAGGCGTCACGGCGTCCTGACCTACCGCATGACACAGGTCCTCACCGGACACGGAAGCTTCGGGAGGTACCTGTGTCTGATGGGGAAGGAGGAAACGCCTGGGTGTCACCACTGCGAGGACCGCCCGGAGGACACGGTGGAGCATACGGTGCAAGACTGCCCCGCTTGGGCAGAGCACTGCCGTGTCCTCACGGCGGCGATAGGCGGAGACCTCTCGCGCCCGGCATTGGTCGAGGCCATGCTGCGGGGCGAGACGGAGTGGGAAGCGGTCGCCTCCTTCTGCGAAGCAGTCATGCTCGCGAAGGAGGAGGCGGGCCGCGTGAGGGAGAGGACAGCGTCCTCCCTCCACCCCAGCCGCAGTGGTAGACGCCCACGGCGCCGGACGTCGGCAGACGATCTCCGGCCACCGTAGGCGCGGGCTTGCGGGCGGCGAGTAATGGGCGACTCGCTGTCCGACCATGGACAATGCCCGGGTCGACGGCGCGTTGTGTTCCACGCGCGCCTCAAAGAGTGTCAGCAATAATACGGGGACGGGCCAAAGCCTGCCGGGGTCGCGGGACTTATAGAATTACCGTGACCCTGGATCATAAAGGGCTATTGAAGGACACCGTGTATTTTAGTCAGTACAAGTCTGACAGTTCCTCCCACTCTGCCCTGGGTGGGAGGACTCATTTGATGATTTCACCACGATAAAAAAAAAAAAAAAAATATAGATGTATACCTACCTACTCTATTTCGCGAGATTATAAACTATCGGAAAATTCTGAAATGCAGCAAACCATTTACAGTTTAACGCATTATTTTTAGATTCATTATATTTCCATGGCAAACCGACAAATTGTAAACTGGAATCAAAGTTGTTTGCGACGCGACGGAACGCACGTCCGCTATCTTTGGCAGACTTTGGCTGTCATTCTTCATATTCATATTCGTATTCGTTTATTTTGCATTCCATATTGTAAAAAAGATGATACAAAGGACTTAAAGCTAGGTACATAAATACCTGTAAGGGCACAACAAGGTAGGAGAGAGGAAGAGGGCTTTAATTTTACTATTAATTATTTTGTATAGTATCTACAAAGGTAACAGTACTGGATCATAATTATTAATTTAAAATTTGTCATTTAGTAGTTCTTTAGTGGACTAATCAGGGACGCTTTTGAATTGATTTGAACCGATTTAACATTGATAGATAAATCAACTACCGAAAATGAATGCGTTATATTGTAACCGTTTACAATTTTTCGCCATAGTGTTCAATCTTGAGGTATTGAATACTGAATCCATGGTATTAATAGTTTTAATACCAAGCTCCACCATGTTTTCGTTAAAAATCTGGTGTTCCCAATAGATTTACTAGGATTTCATGAACTGTTTGATTCCAAGTTTGTCTACTTACGTATATAAAAAAATATATATCTATTTAACGTAAAAAAGTTGGTGCCTCGCAGTATTATATTATCTGTGCCCTAACTAAGTATCCATATTATATCGTTTGTAGAACTGCCTGTAACTAAACAGGTATAACTTGAAGCATCGTAACATTTAGCTTAAATCATTTTTAAAGAAGTTTGGTTTCATTCAAGGAAACAACACGAAACGGTAACCACGATTTTTCCTCATACTTTCCTGAAGGTTTTGAATTACGTATCATTTTTAGAATGTGAAATAGGTTTTAGTTTGATCTCCGGCCAGAGGGGTTACCATGAGGTCTTATAGCAGGAGCAATTCCAGTGAGGGAAAGAAACAGAGCTATACAGGTTGTCTAGCGCCATCTCTTTCCCACACTGGAATTACTCCTGCTTTAAGACGTCATGGTAGGCCACCTGTTCAATCTTTGCTCTAACCTAGTCAAGGACATTGTGTGGATAAATGACAAAAATATAATCTTAAAACCTCAAAAAAATTGTTCGAAGCGAAAATCACTTTTCTTTCGATTCAATACATAATTACAATTATCAAAGTCGCGGGAAACACCTGGAAAAGTGACGCATAGAACCGGGAAGTGTGGCAGAAAATAGGTGAGGCCTATACCTAGCAGTGGGTGATTTCGGGCTGATATGATGATGATGATGAGGCCAGTAGGAAATCCACTTTATGGAGGTGGTCATCAAAAAGTACATGAGAGAGATTTACAAGTCAATGTGAACGAGTTTAAAGGGGTGCTGTATACAAACAACCCTTTGAGGCAAGACACTCATGTTAAATAAACTATAATAGTCCTCTCATCCAGTGTATTATTATACGTCGTATCCAGTGTGTTATTATTGGTAGTGGACTATTTACCTAATTTGCGTCATAGCGCCATCTGTCTTAGCATTTAAGTACCTAGCTGAATAAGTCTGGGTGACTGCTCGCAATGCTGCCACTCTGCCTCTTCTCAGTTTCACATTCAGTTTTCTAGATGTCAGCACTATCGATTCCAAATGAAAACGATGCTGGACAAAGACCTCCCCCATGGCTTTATAGTTTTCTTTATTTTTATTAGTCATTATAAAATTAATATTTACTTACGTCTTTACTTTGCCCCGGGCTTATTTATATATTTATAATAAACATGGTGTAGTTAAGCAGCACAGGTTGTTTTTGCAGAAGGTTTAGACTTATTATAATAATTTGTGTTTCATATTTGCTTCGGTAATACTTATCTGCATAAGGATATTAATTGGAGGATTGGATTTAGATTTTTATAGTGTAGAATCTATATAAGTCAAAAAACAATTGCCACATGTATACGGAGCATCACTTGAGAACGGCTTTTTTTATTATTATAATCGGAAGACTTTTCCTTTGACGTAAAACTGAAATTAAATGTGGCAGCACCGTCTGTTTGTGTGTCAGTCAAGTGTCAAAATTATAGTCAAAATTATCTATGGTCAAAAGTCATTGTACAAAACTGTCAAGCAAGTGTCAAAATGTAATTAATAACAAAAATTACGATTTTACTAGCACGATCCCGAATTTATTGCACAATATTACTCATTCATGGTTGTGGCCACGTTGTGGCTGACTTGTAAACAAGAAGTGTATATTTGATTTTAAAAGTAAATTAAAAAAATAACCTACAATGGCGTCTAAGCCCGAGTGTATTCGCAGTAGAATCGTAAAAACCTATGATTTAGATGAAATTGAGAAACTTATTAAAGATGCTAAAGTTGCACATTGCATGCTCACGGACTCACCAGCAGTTGGTAAGTCAATTAATAACTTGAACTTTATTTAATGTGTACAAAATACCGCGAAACGTAATACAAAGTGTAAAAAATATTCATGCCAAAGTGGTGATTGTGAATTATAATACTGCATCCAACCCATTGCTGTTATTTCATAACATATCTTCCGTAGTTGTAACAATGTAATAGTGTGTAATATTCAAATAACATCAAAAATATTTAATTTAATCATGCATTCATAGATCATACTAACCTGTTTGTGACATAACTTGTAGTTTTTAGTTCTGGGTTTTTTCTGTGACTAAACATGGTACTTAAAATATTGCACTGACATCACTACAATTTTTTTTTAAACTCACCTACACTATCAGCCAGACCTGGAACAACTACTTGTAGGCCATACAAATATTTGTTCGTTTGGGAATCGAACCCGCGACACGCAGCGCAGCAGCCAATCGCATAGCCACTGCGCCAACCGTGCTGTCGAAAATGAAAAGCATTAATTCCAAACAAGATCATTAATATCTGCCGGCTTTTTCCCTCATATTGGGGTTGGGTTCCAATCTAATTGGATGCAGCAGAACATCAGTATTTTACATGGAGCGGCTGACTATCTGACCTAATTTATTCAATGGATGTGCTGCCCATCAGACCTATACTGCTAACTGATAACTGCTAATCACAAGACCGTCCCGATCCATACAACAGAAGTAATCATGCTACTTGTGTGAAACCGGGGTGGGCCGTGGTTGAGTATAATTGAGGAACCCTCAGATGTCAGCAAATAGACTTAGCTTGCATGTGGGTTCAGCTAGTAAAGTTGATATTGTGTAGTAATGCCATAACTAGGATGTCTGCAGTGATGGACTGTGTTTTCATGTACCTATAGATTTTGTAATAAAATAAATGAGCCAATTAACTAATAAACGCAAACAAAAATTTTTACCACTTGTAAAATGTTGCTTAAATTCCTGCCATTTATGGTCAACATGCTCACATACTAAGAATTATTTGTCAGCAAAATAGCAATTATTAATTCATTATTATGTCATAGTTATTAAAAAAAGTATGCATTTTTTAAGTTTGCATGTTTTGAGACTTTTTTTAAATTTTTATTTATTTACGAGGGTTTTTTTTTTTGAGTCTTGTACATTGCAAATAAATGTTTTCTTTGAACTAAATTTTTTATTTATTTCAGTGGACGAAGAGAGTGTTATGACCCGCCTCAGTGCGCTCACACTCCGTGGGTCAGATGGCATCAGTTGCTCATGCTGTGGTGTCGGTCCGTTCACAACCAGAGCCCAACAGACTGCCCATTACAAACACCACTGGCACACACATAACCTGAAGAGGAAACTGTTTGGCAGGAAACCTATTTCGTTAGGAGAATATAATTCTCGTCAAGGTTAGTAGAACTAGGACTCCTTCATTTATTTTTGTAGTTGCTTTTTAGGAGGTGATTGTCCAACATGTTACTTGTGCCGGGGATGTTACCCTAATTATCTTTTAATAAGTCTACACTATCTCTCCATCAGGGTTGTGCCTTTACAATCAAAAAAGCAAACCCTCTATGCCATCCTTTAATTTTCTAAGGTAACTTGCATTTTGCTGTTCTTTTAGAAAATATTTCTGTTAATCATGAAACCTTTTGAATTTGGCCTCAAAATACATGATGTAAACATTTTGTAAATGATTTCTTCCAGGTGAAAGTTCTAGTTCAGCCAGTGACTCGGACGGCGATGAAAACCCCAACACTCCTGCCACAGAGTTATTTGCAGCAGCTACTCGGCACTGCAAAGCTTTTTACACTAACCCCAATGGTCAAGTATTCTGCATCTACCGCTGTTTGCTTCATCATCGGAAGGTAATGTGTTAATATTAACTTAACCTGTAGTTGTAGTCTTATCATGCTGTGATTGAAGTTATCTAAACAAATGTGTACTTTGTGATAGTGATTAATGATATTAAGCTTTCTGAAAAAAAAGCTATGTACCCATAAACGGAACAGGCCTAATGGATAATACGTCATTACAATTTTATTTTACAATTTTCTGTGGGTGTTGTTCCCTATAAATCTTCTTCATACTTTTTTCTAACCAAACATGTATTTCAGGAGGAAATGTCACTGGACGGCGAGGGTCACGTGTGGTCCCGTCGAGTCAAAGAACTCTTGAGCCCAGGCTTTGGGCGCTGGGCCGTTGTCATGGTCTCTGGTGGTCACTTCGCTGGCTGCATCTTCACCGGCGGTAGCGATGCTATCCACAAGACCCTACACTCTTACACCACACGGAGAGGTCAAGGGATGGCACAAGCAACCAGGGACCAGACGGGCAATGCCCCGAAGTCAGCGGGCTCTAGCTTGAGGAGATACAACCAAGAGCAGTTCCTTGCGGTAAGTGTTACTATATAACTGTTTGCTGGCTCTTTCTAATAGATGGTATTAGTCATAGTTTTGTTTATTTTTCAACTAAGATATTAGTCCTAATTAGGAGAACTAAGGCTTAGTGACTGCAGAATCGCCTTTTACACCATTCTGCTGACAAAAGTATGAGACAAATCGAGAATATTCCTCAATGGTATGTCCAATTCCAACCTATATTTTTCAGCTCTCTTTAGTGACAATTGTCATGTACCCAAATAGAATAAGGTCAACAATGGATGTTCTACGATCACCAGATGCTACAGGCATCCCATATGGTTCAATTCTAGGTCCAAGTCTGTTTATTGATTAAAATCGATTAACATTAGCTACTAATGTTAGACAATGATTTTTAATGTTAATAATTATAATTATTGCGTTTTTCGGTAACCTTTGGATATCAAGTGCAAAAAAGTTTTCAATTATTTTGTGGTAAGCAGATTCATATTTATAGGCCAATTGTATACTGGTCAAATTATTATAACCATGTTTATGATTTTGTATGCTTTTATATTAGGCCCCTGAAAACATTAATACCAGCAATATATGTAATACCGTAATATTTATAACTATTATCATTTAACAGCTAAATATTATGTAGTTTAATTATTGCAAAATAATAATACCGTTGATCCCTTATGGTGGATAAAGTGCGGAGGCAAGCATTTTTTTTATCGCTAATTTGCTCTATTTTGTATATTGGCTTGTTTACTTAACCATATTGCGTGACCTAGAGAATAAATATATTATGTCCTTTAATTGGATTGCCCTAACAAAGTTAACACATACATTTATGGGAACAGTTTGGCTTGCTTGTGGTTTTAAATTTTCTAACCCCTAATAAGGTAAATGAGAACACCATTTACCTGTATAAATGGTGTAACGAAGCCGTCAACCAAGCTTTCTGTACGTCAAACTAAGTAACTTTACGCAAAAAATATTGCTGGGAAACGAGTTTTTTTTCGGGGTGAAAAATCACGTTTTGCGGTAGGACTAAATGTAACGCACTTAAAACATTGTGCTGATGGATGCATTGAATAGTACGGGGGACGTGGAGGTGTTTAAATTAAAAATCTAACATTAAAACATGTCTTTAAAAAAGAACCTGTGGAAAAGTTGGAACTTTGACCCCCAATATCTCCGTAACTAGAAGGTTCTCAGGTATAGTCTAGAACAAAAAAATGATCGCAATGACGGGCAGAACAAGTGCGTTTCGGCTTCTTTAAGGGTCTTGTTACACCGTACATTAGCGACGTATATTACACACGTATATTAGCGACGGGTGTTCCAAGTAAGCTCATGGGACCCTCTCATACATATTTATATTAACGGCGCTGAATCTTAAGGCGCTAATATGCGCAAATCATCTAGAGGCCAGGTAGTTCGACAATATGAAGTGTAATACTGAATAATGTCATCATTCATATTTCATTCACTCATCCATTCACTGGAGCAGACTACCAAAGCGCCTCGGATGGCAGGCCAAATCTTGAGGCGCTTTAAGTACAACAAAGAGGAATTCCTGATGGTAAGTTTGACGATGCTTACTTCGAACGTGCCAGTGGCATGAGTAAGTGTTAGTAAGAAGTGAGCAGGCAGCGAGCGTAAAAGAATGACAACACCTTTAAGACTGGCTGAATTCGTTACTTTATGCTCGTTGATTGAAAACGCTCCATGCAATGATATCCACCGTGCATATTTGTACGAGAAGAATCTTTTGGCTATTGACTGTTTGGAAACTTCAACTAAAAGGGAAAATTTTGTTCCTGCTCTCCAAATTCAAAATTTAGGTGTAAGGAGTATTTACACTAGAGGGTTTTTTACAGACTCTATGCACGGTGTATACAGTTACAATACAATGAGGTTATACAGCCATCGCACGATCGATGTTTCTAGACTTTGCGTAACATGTCGATGGACCTGCTTTTTGTTAGATGTCTGTTACTATTAGTCGCAGCTTTTGTCATTCTATTTGCTTCCCCTTTAAATTGGATGCCTTGAGATTTAACAGGCAACTTAATTTGGGGTGGCTCTCGTAAGTCTGAACTGTTGTTCTTGAAAATGGTTTTAGAAGTTTTCGGATAAAATCCTTCTGTAAATTTTCTTAGAATGTATTTCCAGATCTTCGACTTCGGGACACAATCATTGGAATTATGATTCAAAACCTTATTCAAGTGGGAAAATTCGGAGTTTTAAATTTTATTTGGGAATTAAAGAAACTATGGCATATCAGTCTAAGAACTAATTTTACTTACCCATCCTATATTAACATCATTTTTATGTTATTGTTGCATGCATGAGTGTTAACACATTATGTATTTGCACGTTTGCACGTGTGTGTGTGATGCACGCAAAATATTTATGTATGTAAAATATGTTAAAATAAAAGAAAAAAAAACAATTTCTTCCGTTGTTTCATTTCAGAAGAAATACTGTGTGTAGCAGAAAGGCGTGATCATATTTAAGGGTGTGATTTGGAAGATCAAACTGATCAACTTTCTATGGAACCAATATCGTAATCACGAAAAAAATATCAGCTGTCCCATAAATTTGGGTCGAGTAGGTATTGAATTTTTGTATGGGACAGCTGATTATTCTTCTGCGATTACGGGGTTGATATCATGAAAAAAATTGTCCAGTTTGATTGTCGCTGTATGTGTAGATGCTATGCGAAGTCTGTGGTACGGATCTACGCTACTGAGCTAAAAGGATCTGAAAAAACAAAATGGCGGCATTCGTTTCACTTCGGACCACGTGTCAAGATATCCTTTACAGATATACTTTTATGTTCTTACAAATCTTATTTGTTTTTCTAGCATGTCCAAAACATCCTAGTAAGTTGGAATGAAGACTTAAAAGGCTGTTCGCTGGTGTTCTACCGTGCCGTTGGGGCTATGAACCAGGCTGCGATCTTCGGGAAGCCCTCGCCTTTAAGAAAAGAGGATCCAAGGCTCAGGCAACTGCCTTTTCCGACTAGGAAGCCTACCTTCAAGGAGGTGAAGAGGGTTTTTCAGACTCTAGCCAGTATTGAAGTGTATGGTGAGTTGATAAAAAATGTACAGTGAAAAATTTTGCACCTTCTGAGCCTGTTATAAAGGGTGTAAACAAACCCTTCACATAGCCGTCGACCAAGCATTCTGTACATAAAACTAAATAACTTTAAGCAAAAATTATTGCTGGGAATCGCATTTTTTTTTGGGTGAAAAATCACGTTTTCGGTAGGACTCAATGGAAAGCACTTAAAGCATTGTGCTGATGGATGGATTGAATAGTACGGGGGTCGTGGAGGTGTGTAAAGTAAAAATGTTACATTAAAAACATGTATTTAAAAAAAAATACTTGTGAAAAAGTTGGAACTTTGACCCCCCAATATCTCCGTAACTAGAAGGTTCCCAGGTATGGTCTAGAACAAAAAAAATATCGCAAAGACGGGGAGAACAAGTGCCTTTCGGCTATGTGAAGAGTCTATTAACACCCTTTATAGTACATAATATTAGTGTATGACCAAAAAGAATGTATGATCCCTTGCTAGACCATACATTTCTTTTAGATGAGGGGTGAATGGAATGAAAGAAGGTAAAAATACTTTTAATACACTACTGAATTATCCGAAAGGTACTAACGGTAAAATGAGCTGAATGGACTGATGGTGTGGAAGTGAAGTGAGTGACGCGGCCCTTGTTGGCTGTAACGAGAACGCCTGGCTGACTTGATAGCTCAACGCGAACTGAACTAATTATTATGTGTTGAAATGAATGTGGCGTAAACTGCTGAATTGCAGAATGTGCGGTTACTCCGTACAATTAGAACTTCATATTTAGCCGTAGAACCGTTAGGGCAGACGTGTTCTTGAGTGGCAAACGTAAGGTAGGACTAGAAACTTCTTTGCAGGATGACTGGTAGCAGATGGATGAGAGTTGCTGAGAAGAGAGTGGAATGGCTTTGATGGCGGAGACTGTGTCCAGTAGAGGACTGCTGTAGGCTCTAGGTTTCTGAGCGTTTCCGTGATAATGAATAATCCACAAATAGGACTTAATCATAACCGGCAAAATGTGGGTGTACTTTTAGGTACACCTTAGTCTAAACCCTTTGGAATTATAGGTGTGATGTTTACTAATAAAATAAACTGTAATCCACAGATACGTTGCAAGACTTCCAAAAGGCGTTGCTAACAGTGACAGGCGGTAAAGCGCCGTTGAAGACAAACTCCGACATCAGTATTGCAGAGAGCGCCAAAAAAGCGCAGAAACCGCCAGCTAAGGTCCATGACAGGGCGAAATCAAGGTAGGAATACATTTTTTTTGTTATATCAGGTAGAAAAGAAGAGCAGAGGGAATCTTATATACATCATCCCCTGGCGGAAGACTTTAAGGTTTTATTCAACACGACAATTGCAATTCCATTTTCTTGTCGAGTAGACGACAAGAAAATGGAAGAGTTGACTTTGAAAAAAATATTAAATCGTTATACTGTTTTATACTCTGCAAATCTTGCTCGCCATTTCAATGGTGTGAATAAAAATAAGTAGCAAGTCGAATCGCTCAAATGACCATTGTTCACATACGTGAGTGAGACTGTTGTTCATAACCTAGCCATTTTTAATAACACAAAAAATGAATGTCTGTATTTTTATCTCTCTCAGCCTGACTACAAAACTCTATTTAACTTAAACTTATACTGTCACTTACGGGATATCTTCCGTGATTGTTCATTATTTTGAGCTCCCGATATTTCGGCGCTGTTGAAAGCGCCATGATCGCGGGTTGACTAGAGAATGCGGGTGGATGGAAAATAAATTGTTAAGAGCAGACAAATCTATCTACCCTCTTTCTTTGTCTTTTGCTACGCGCGCTACTGGAACTCGACACTAAGTCACGGCAAAACACTTACAGTATCACCAGGTTTTGGAGTCCTTATTACGATATAAATAACGGGATACGAATATCGGGAGCTCAAAATAATGAACAATCACGGAAGATATCCCGTAAGTGACCGTATAAGTTTAGTTGTAAATCGTGAAAGCTTAAAACAGTCTATTTAACTTATTACAGAGAGCGTGCCCCCCGCGAGTTACCAACCCAAGTGACCTCAAGCGAAGACGAAGGTCCTTGCTACATCGACTCCGAAACCCCACCAGATTGGATCAAGACCCTATCCGAACAAAGCAGCAATGGAGTCATCACAAACTCAAGGAAGGACCTCCTTAATGATTGCGCACTGGCCAGCTGTGTCGAGACGGACAGTGATACGGAAACCGTGGAAAAGAAAGAATTGAGGAAGAAAAAGAAACCTAGTAAAAAGGTTGAGAAGGTCGAGAAGGTAGAAGAGAAGACGCAAGTGACGGTTAAGAAAGGACCGGTGAAAATTCCTGCCAGTGTTAAAAAGGTAAGTTTTAGTCTTCAAGTAGGAGATGGCAGGACAAGCTGGACAAAACTAACGACCAGTGGTCCACATTGGCCCTGGATCGAAAAATTTGGAAGTCATGGAGAGAGGCCTTTGCCCAGCAGTGGGATGACGCAGGCTAGCAGTAGTAGTAGTAGTTTAGTCTTTGTTTTTTTTTGTTTAGAAAGAAAGAATAAACTTTATTTGACGTCAGTTCATCAAGCACAGAATAAAAAATGATACAAAATAAAAAATAAAAGAAGAATTAAAAAAAAAAAATACATGGTAGGTATGTGCTGTGTGCCTCACGGTTTAGTCTATTCTTCCCACTTACATGGTAGGTATGTGCTGTGTGCCTCACGGTTTAGTCTATTCTTCCCACTTACATGGTAGGTATGTGCTGTGTGCCTCACGGTTTAGTCTATTCTTCCCACTGCTGGGCAAATAACTCCCCCATTCCTTTACAACCTTTTCGGTGCTTTGCCGTCTCTGGCCAAACAGTCAAGAACGATTAAACTATTACTCTTTGCAAAATATTCATCCATCGCCGACCTCATCTCTGTCCTCAGGACTAGATTGAGGTCTCTTGACCTCAATCCCATTTAGTACTAAAAAAAAAAAAAACTATTCTTTCTCGCTTTATAGCATGTGGACTTGAAACTGAAAGGTGTTAAAAAGTAATTGCCCATGTTTCAGTCGAAGTGCCTATAAATATTTTGTTTTATGCATTGGTGGAATGTCACGTTCATGATTTTTACATACTATAATGTATTAGTAAAAGCAGCGATAGGTATATTTTGTAAAGTACTAGCTGTGGCCCGCGTTTCACCCGCCCCTCGGCTCTTGAGGGTCGTTAAAAATAGACTACAACCTTCCGCGAGAATTGGGCAATCAAATTCACAATTTTTTTTTTCAAATCCGACTAGTTCAGAGATTTATTTATTTATTTAACACTTCAAGCACAAAACTACAGAGGCGGACTTAATGCCATAGGCCTAACCTTAGGGCTTTAGGCCTTGCCTTATTTTTTATATAATATATTTAAGTCAACATAAATGAATGACTACAATCAAGGGCCTAAAGTTTCACTGCTCTACTGCCGCTAAAAACCATTTTTTAGCTCAACACATACTTTCATGAAGGTTATACTCAGATATTTTAATTCTCAAAAGTCGCAATTTCTCTCATCAATCCCATATTTACACCAGATGTGGAGAAGTATCTCTGACAAGGACAGCATCACACTGGAGCCGATCCTAGAAGGATGGGAGGGGGACATTCAAGCTGCGTGCAACACACAAGATCCAATTGATGGCAACACTGCCTTGCACAAAGCGGCCATCGCCGCTAAACCTGATATGGTCACGTAAGTAGATTTATTAATGCGGTCTTTGGGTTTGAGTCTCTGAGGTTTCATACAGACCAACGAGGTGTTAACAGAGCATTCCGAAGACATAGAATAAAACACTTTATTGTTAGTGATATAAAGTGCAAAATTGTACAAAACACTGAAAAAAAAAAGAAAAAAAAAAGAAATCCGTAAACATGGTAAATATTCCGTTTCTAGTGTTAATGATAACACTGAAAATTAGTTTTAAAATTATGCTAAAACCGAATTTGTAGTGTTCATCTCATACGAAAAGACGAAGTCGTAGGGGGTACATTGTTTGCCATATCTCGGATCGAACTGCCCCTTGATCACGGTCTCCGATGCCTAGCATACTCCGCGCTCAACGCTCTCTTGGATGCTATGCTAAATCTGATGTTTGCGGACGAATGGAAGTAGATCTTGTCTATCTGCTGGAGTATTGTGGGATTACCATTATGACTGTCGTGCTTGTTTTAGTTTACTTTTTAATTTATATTCCAATGTGTCTATAAGTAAACCAAACCAATAAATAATAATTAAATATTAATTAGGAATTTATCAGTAGCAGCCACGGAGTCTGGATTTGTGTACGGTTGATGGCAATGGGCTCGCCTTACTATATGGGATGGGGAGGATGTTATGTTATGAATAATAATGTTCACCTTTCGCTGCTGCTCACTCCTGACCTGGGGAGTTACTATGACGTCTTAAAGCAGGAGCAATTCCACTGTGGGAAAGAGACAGGGCTTTAAAGGTCGTCTAGCGCCATCTCTTTCCCACATCATATCGTCATAGTAACGCCCCTGATGCCTTGCTACAGTCAGATCCTGTCGGCGGGCGGGGACCCGTGCATCAAGAACAACGTGCTTCAGACGCCATACGCTGCAACACCCCACGCAGACACCAGAATCGCCTTCAGAATGTTCCAGGCGCAAAATCCTGAGAAATATAACTATGCCAAGGTACGATAAAGATATAGTGTGCTTTTAATAAATAAGAATTATTTAAAATTGGTTTTTTATCATAAAAATTACTGCTCAAGTTGAAGAGTACTGCTCAATTTTTTTTTATAGCTTTATCTGTGCATCATTTACCAGCAACAAATGCTTTGTTCCTGTTTTTGTGGGGAAACTAAGGATTTTGTCGGTTCTTATCGACTGAACTGCCTCGTTGAGTCTTCATCACAAACCCCACCCGGATATGCCCCAACAGGCTGCAGGCCTCTGCCCCAGCATATGTAAGGCACTTGGGAATTGTAAAACGGGTTGGTGTCCGCAATTCCACGTTCAAAGCGCGTATTTAGCACACGTGTGGGAAAATCGATCATTCGATCTACCCCAGTTCCCCGAGAAAGGCCAGCAACGCCTTGGTATTACTGACGATCTCGCGGAGAGTACCTGGGTTACCGAAGCCAGCTGAGGCAACCACTGGGCAGTGTAGAAGCTCGTGGGCTGCTGTCTGTTTATTAAAAGAGCCGTGTCCAGTTATGGCTGTAACTGTGCGCAGCTGGAGCGCATGTTTAGTGAAGTGGCAGGCGATAGTAGGAAGTGCTTTCTTAGTCTGCCTGCACTTATCATGGTCTAGCTGCAGTTTGTGGTGTTGTTCTCTGGTGTGTTTCCTTACCAGTTACCAGCGAGGCACATGAGTAAAGACAACGCCATCTTTTATTTTGTTTCATCCTCGTAAGGTGAGAAGAACAAGGCCACCCATCTCAAGCTACCAGTGGCGAAGGTTCAATACAACTCGATTCCTTCTGGCTTCCCTTTGAAAAATGGCACAGTCAGTATTTTCAATTAAAGACAATTATGTACTCCGGCTTACCTCTTACAAAAATTGACCCTTCGCTACTGCAAGCTACACTGTGTTCTTCAAAGATTTTTGACGAATGAGGCCGTTGTGTATCGCATTTCTGTTGTATATTCCTACCACATGGCCAATTATATGTCCCTTGTAACCAATCAATTATATTTCCTCTTCCAGTCACAAATCCCCGGACCGGTGACAGCCGAGCAGCTAGAACAACAGAAAGAGAAGAAAGCTCAGCAGAAGAAGGCGAAACGGCAACGGGAGAAAGAGAAACAGGCTGACAAACTCAAGGCGAACGCATTCTTACAACTTACAGATGAGATGAAGGTACGATCACTTTGCATTCATATAGCTTCTAAAGCCACTTCAAATTGGCTAACAGTGTAGTAATGGATTAGAAACGTTTAACCTTTTCACCGCCACGGACTTCAATAGAAGTTTAACCTTTTCACCGCCACGGACTTCAATAGAAGTTTAACCTTTTCACCGCCACGGACTTCAATAGAAGTTACAAATTTCCGTGCCACCAACGATTTCATCTGAAACTCTTAATTTTTAACTACCTATCAAACATAAAAGTACTTTATTTAAAGCGTGTAAATCTGATTAATCGATATGACGATACCCTCATCAGTACTGTTTACTGTATGCTTCGTTATAAAATTATAGCTTGGCGCTGGCGAGGCATCGCGTACTGTGTACGTTGGCGGTGAAAAGGTTAATTATCACCCTTGGTGCTTTACTTTTACTTTTTGTTGCTTTGTAAAGTTCGCGTCGAAGAAGTTAAGTTTATTTATTTTAGACTTTGTTTCAATAAGCGCAAGGTCGTTATTATTTTCGCAGTGATAACATCGCCTTAGTTGCTTTTGACATTGCGTAAGAGAGAAAAAGAAAATAAGATCATTGCGTTCTGTAATATAATTTAATAGATTTCGTTTATTTCACAGAAAAAAGTTCCCGTGCACGAACAACGTTGTTTCTCCTGCGGTGCTCAGTTACCTAAAGTTCCCTTCGAGTATGACGGATGCAAGTTCTGCCGAGTTCCTTGTCTGCACGACCACAGAAAGATCAGACCGCTAAACATGAGCGTATAAGAAATGACCTGCCGGAGTGCTTTACAAACTACTTACTACACGCCTACCGTTTAATTGAGACGGTGTCTGAGGTAGGGGCGCGGTGCGGGAGGGGAGTTGACGACTGATATGATTATGGCCGGTTTCTGGAACTAAAAATGATCGACGCTCAAAAATGAACCTTAACTGTGTCAGATTAATGTTCATATTCATATGATACGTTTGGTGACAGTCGCTTGTAGGAATATGCACATAAACACAGATAGCCTCCTAGGTTTACATGCGAGATGCCATTCACGAAAAAAAAAAAACTGATATGAGGGGTTAGATCTTGCGTAGGTCGCCACACCCCTCCCGCCCCGCGCAGCTACCGAGAGCACCCTCTGTGAGGAACGGTAGGACTTTAGGAAGCTGTGGGAATTTAGATGCGTACTTACTAGGTGATAGAATATAAGGGTGCGTGGATGCAACCTTACATTAATTAATTTAATTTAGATTAATTGGAATAAACCCAAAAAGGGTTATTGAACACATGATTAACTTTTAATATGGGACATTTAAACACGGTTTAAGGGTCAATTCACACCGAGTCGTGACGCGACGCGACGCGGCGTATCACTGTCAAGCAATTTTAAGCTTTATTTCCAGTTGGAAACGCATAGTATCGTTTGAAAGACGCGCGGCTGCTCGCGGCCCCGCGAGACGTCACGCGGTCCGAGTCTTTCAAACGATACTTAGCATTTCCTAATGGAGATAAAGCATAAAATGGCTTGAGTGCACACCGCGTCGCGTCGCGTCACGTCACGTCTCGGTGTGAACTGACCCTTAAGCTTTCACGGTTTACAACTAAACTTATACTGTCACTTGCGAGATATCTTCCGTGATTGTTCGTTATTGTTTATTGTTCTTTTGTTGTTTTATATCGGGAGCTCAAAATAATGAACAATCACGGAAGATATCCCGTAAGTGACAGTATGGGACATTTACTTACTTAATAAAACGTCTTAAATTCATGTGTTCACTGATAGACAACGCACAGCTCAACTTTTGGATGCAGAAACATAGAATTTTGCATAAGAGTGCCTTATACACTACGTGTAAACGATCCCTTCACGAAGCCGTCAATCAAGCATTCTGTACATCGAACTAAGTAAGTCTACGCAAAAAATGATGCTGGGAAACGCCTTTTTATGGGGGTGAAAAAAATCACGACTTACGGTAGAACTCCATGTAACATATTAAAACATTGTACTGATAAATGCATTGAATAGTACAGTTTTCATGGTGGTATTTAAAGTAAAGTTCTAACATCAAAAACTTTATGGCGCTTGCAACAGCGTCGAAATATCGGGAGCTCAAAATTATGAACAACCACGGAAGATATCCCGTGGCAGTATAAGTTTATCAAAAAATTGTATTTTGATTAAAAATTTGTGTGGTATACAACTAAAAAACCCGACTACTAAAAAATCACGCTCTAATTAAATTCGGGGTTTACAAGGTAAAATCCTCCTATTGTTGAAGTCGGTTAAAATGTAGCCTATGTTACCCGGGCCATAATAACGAATCGATTGACGCCTTATTCATCAAAATCGAATGAATAGTTTAGGCGTTAAGGAGGAACATACGTAAATACAAACAAACATACATAGACTACTAAAATCATAACCCTTCCTTTTGGCTTCGTCGTAGTAGGGTAGTTGTGAAATATTTGGAACTTTGACCTGCAATATCTCCGTAACTAGAAGGTTCCCAGGTGTGATCTAGAAAAAAAAATGTTCACAATGACGGTGAGAACAAGTACGTTTCGGCTTCGTAAAGGGTCTTTTAACACCCATTTTATTAAATTGAAGTTAAATTCTACTCTCAAAAGGGTTTAAAAACGGGATGAAAGGTTGTATTGAGTTTCGTGAAAAACAAATCTGCAAAATGCATGGAACGGGCGATTTCTTTTTATCTACCTACCTAAAAAATGTTTTAAATAAATAATTAATTAATTATTTGGTCGCTTAGTGAATACGCAGATTAGTTCTCCTTTGTGACATCTAGTTTTTCGGATTTTATTTATTGTACATTTTTTATTGTAAGCGAACAAAATATAATTTTGTTTTTACCATATTTTTGGTTTCTATTTACATTTTTACATATACTTAGCCTCAGTCATGCAAATCTACACTTAAGGCCTGAAAATGCTTACCTAAGCCGGGCGCGGGCACGCAGTCTTGATTCCTTACCGAAAATCTGTGATTGGCGTCCTGGCTTCAGTCTTGTATTGGCAGATGTGTGTTCAGTCCACTTTTGCTAAACGTGTAAGCACTGATATATTGAAACAGTGTCTTGCAAGTATAATAAAAGTGGCTTTGTTATAAGCCATTTGTGGTGAGGTTTATGATGTAAACTAAACAAAAGTACGTACCAGTGGTGAAGGTTCCATACAACTCGATTCCTACTGGCTTCCCTTTGAAAAATAGCACAGTCAGTATTCTATAGACAAATTATTATAATCACATTAAAGATATGTACTCCGGCTTACCTCATACAAAAATTAACCCTTCGCTACTGCTACGTACCTACAAGACTACTGACTTATTCTACTAATAATACTACTTATAATCTTTTTTTTTTTTTATTTTTTTATTACGAAATGGGCCCGCTCTTGATCTGAAGGTATTCGTCTATTCTTTCTAACAAAGTGCGCTAAGAAATTATGATAAAAGCCGGGAAGATTCTTAATTTTTAGTAAGGAATGTTTTTCTATAGAAAGAATGGCTAGTTCAGATAATCGTTCTTGTTTTTGAGTATTACGCATATACGTATGAATTTGCTTTAATGACCTCTCCGCGGATGCTACTGTAACAGGAAGTTTCAAAAATAGATCGCATAATGTTGTGACTTGTGGAAAAGTGTCACGTAATAATGAATTTTGAAAATTGAGATAAAGCTCGTGAACATCTAATTTGTTCAAAGAAGGAGTTGTGTATAAGATTGAGAAAATGATCTAGTATAAAAACAATACTTAGATTTATTAAGTAAATAATTGAGAAAACTCATTTGAGAAAGAGATTGGTACCTGTGTTGTATCCCCCCACGCCTTCCGCAATCCGCAGATCAGTGCTAGGCTGCAAGTCGATGAAAAATGAGTCAGTCGCGCAAGCAACGTGCATGTAGACACGCATGTAGCTACAGAATCGCATCCACAAAAATCACCAATACTACCCTCCAAGCCCATGCAACCCCATCCAATAACTATTTCATAAAATGATTTTATAAATAATTTTAATTTTATTTAAGACAGCGTCCAGGAATTCAATGAGCCGCCGCGAAAGCGCAGACGCTAAAACTATGTATCGGCGTCTTTTATTGAAATAATAGACAAAGTTAATGCACAAATATAACACAGGTACCAATCTTTTTCTCAAATGAGATTTCTTAATTTACTTAATAAATCTAAGTATTGTTTTTATATTAGACCATTTCTAGATGAAATAATATCTTCTTTGTTAATACAAGTTCCGCACATATTTGACGAAAACGTGTTGAAAGTCTTATACACAACATCTTTGAACAAATTAGACGTTTGCGAGATTTATCTCAATTTTCAAAATTCATTATTATGTGACCCTTTTTCACAAGTTACAACATTATGTGGTCTATTTTTGACACTTCCTGTTACAGTAGCATCTGCGGAGAGGTCATTTTCGGCTTTAAAGCGAATTCATACGTACATGCTTAATTCTCAAAAATGTAAGAAAACTTCAATTTCGCGATGTTTAACAAAATTTGCACGAGCTGAATGAAAGTCGGCTATAATATTCAACAAATATTGCCGAATCGAGTGTGCCGACCCGATTGTTTAGCATCCCTTAATGGCCCTTAAGAATTGCATTCGCGTTAGTAATTGTTCTAAACGGCCCCGGCGCAAATGACGTCTGTCTACAACTTTATGTCCATAGGTAATCTTTTGCGTTGCGTCGACAAAAGTTACTAAATATTTATGGTTGAATAGCTTTGGAAAAGATCTATACAGAGTAAAAAAGAACAATAAGATGATGAAATTATCCAATAGTCCACCTGTAGCTTGGACCCTGCTCCCGACACCGGCGAAAACAATTTTTCTAATGTTTTTATTTTAAATAGTTTTTATGTAGGAATATTTGGAAATGTATGAAATATTTGCTTAAATGTATAAAGTGAATAATAAATAATTATTAATAAGTGTTCATCAAAGGTGGCACAATTTATGTAGTTTACCCGCCGACTGAGAATCGCTGGGTTTGATATTCTAGGATAAATCGGCGGCCATTTTAGTATTACATATGAGAACCTAGATTTACAGCTGATTGCAGCACCTATGGAGGCTGTGTTAATATTCAATAGAATTAAATTCGCAAACATCAGCACATTAAACTGCGTTCAATAGCTGTCAAGGGTCATCATTGCTGTGGAATATTGACACCGACAGCTTTTTAACCTTTTAACCACCATGGTCACATATACGTGACAAGCAAGCTTGTGCCATGTACGCCAACCGACACAAATATGTGACAAAATGGTAGGTGAAATTGTGGCTTGGCGTGGAGGGCACGCGCGAGTGTTTATGCTCTGGCGGTCAAAAGGTAAAAAACACTTTAGATTTAAACTGAACTCATACTGTCACTTACGGAATATTTTCCGTGATTATCAATTATTTTGAGCTCCCGATATTTCCGCCGCTGTTGCAAGCGCCATGATCGCGGGATGACTGGAGAATGCCGGTGGATAGAAAATAAATTGTTAGGTGTAGATAAATCTGTCGACACTCTTAATTCGTCCTCTTTTTCTCTTTATTCCTCTAAATTAATATCGGGAGCTCAAAATAATTGATAATTACGGAAGATATCCCGTAAGTGACAGTATACTTAAGTTCATTTCCGATGTGTTGAGACTACCACCACATTGTTCACACTACACGCACACACATACACACTATTACTATATCATAAATGTACCTAATACTACAATTTCTACATGTTGTATAATTTGTAACTCAATAAAGTACAGTCTTGGAAATAAAATAGGTCATAAAATAATAGCTAGGTATGTATTTAATACTTACAATAAAATATCCAGGTGTTTGTGTATGATTTTGGGTATTTTTTTTATTCAAAGTAATGTTATTTGAGTTTTATTTATATCATGATGAATTAATGACCGTCACGAAAACTAGTTAGTTTTTTACTATTTCCACTTATAAATCGATGTTTGTAATTGACTCCGCTTTTACAATGAAATAAACGATTTTTTAATATTAGTGTTATAATAATTTAATGTAAACTACGAACCCTCTTAGATTTTCTCTAAATAGGTACATACCATGGGGCTTTGTGACTCAAACGGTACCATAGGACTGACCACACTTATCGACGCGGACTCGGCTCGAGCCGAGCTAGCAGAGCTTGTATGTCCATACAATAAAAGCGAATACTCCGACGTTGTGTTTAGACACGTCGTCGGAACCGAAACGATGCGAAGAATGGTGTCTTTATTGCATGAACATAGAGATCTTTCTCGTCTAAAACAGATTCCTCGTCGCTAATGCCAGGGCCACATTGTCAGCGGGATTCGGCGAACCGTTTTAGTGTGGGAAAGAGATGGAACGACGTCCTGTATAGCTCCGTCTCTTGCTCACACCGAAGTCATTAGCCGAATACCGCCAATGAGGCCCTAGCGTAAGAGTGGTGTCTTATTTTATGCCTGTGTTGAAGCGACGCAACGACGTGTCAAGCAAGCAAGTAGGCAGGTAGTAACACTGGAGGCCGAAACACAACGGTAGGTAAATTTGTCTGAATATAAAACATAAAATAAAATGTAGCACATTTAATTCTAATCAATGTGTACTCAAGTCTAAGCACAGTTCTGTCAGCATACATTTGCGTTTAGGTGATTGGTTGGTAGATTACACTTCTATGAAGGTTTTATGCGTGCTAATGTGTTGCTTAGAAAGCACGAGACATGTTTATTAAATAAGAACACTCGTGCCTTCATGGGCATAGATAAATGTTGAAGGTACGCCTCGGTTAAGTTGACTAGACCAGTGAACCATGATTAGATGTATGATCGTGGACGAGACGAAAGAAGTAGTATGTAAGGATAGTAGCTACGATAAAAAAATACTTGTTGCTCAGTTAGGTCTTGCCTAGATTTGGTGCAGGATGCGTTGCGTTGCAGGAGTTGCACGGCAGTAGTCCCACACCAAGCGAAGCGCTTAAATTGAAAGAGCCCTAAGCATTTTGGCGTGACTACTTGGAGTCATTCATGGTCATGGCCGATAACCAAAGAAGTTAGCAGAAAGATAGATGTGGAAGTCGAGTCGCCCAGCAGTGTAGACGCTACACTGCTGGGCGATTCAACAAATGGGCCAATTCTGGCTAAGAAACTTCTTTTCTGTGTCTTACGACAAGCTTATGCCACATTACCAGCATAGGTTTAGGCACCTCCCACTTCGTTGTTCCATCAACGCCTCCGGTACTGATGGAATCGTGGTCAAATGATAATCAAATTAAAATTCTTGAGGTGTCAAATTGAGTTGAATGGGTTGCCATGGCTGACCTGGAAGCCTTTAAAAATTAAAGGCTTCTATTTAAAGTTTAAATAGACTCCGGAGTCAGATCTGCCGCAGCAAGCAAAACCTGCTCAGGTGAGGATTCATTGAAGACTCCGTCCTGAAGTGTAAATGTGGTGATGTTCCATAAACGATGGGGCACTTAATATCGTGTCCTGCTTGTCCTCTTGTTTGTTCATTATTACAGGGACTCAATTTAAATTTAGAATTTCTTAGCGTGTCGATGGTAATCTAAAATTGTGTCGACCCAGAACTGAGCCACGAGATGTGGCGTCTATGAGTTCCCGTAAACATCTACTGGCCCATGGTCCCGTACATAGTTTGTGGACCAGCAGCCGAAGGCACCTGTCGCCACTGCCAACAAGGAGGCGACTAGCTGTCGAATAGAGAAGGCACCTACCTACATAATTATTTTCTCGCTCAAGAAACTTAGGACTTAAAGGTTGTAGAGCCTGTGTCAGTAGCAGTGTATCATACAGCATTAGGTGCAGCACCATAAAAATGTTGAGGATTTAATATTTTTACAAAAAAAACCGACTTCCATAACACTAAAAAAATCTAAAAAACTTTCGGAAGTCGGTAACTTTGTTTGTTTCGTTGACCTTTTTGCCACCGACTTTCGAAAGTAAAGTTATTTTAGATTTTTAGTGTTTTTTGTTGTGTTGTAAATCCTGATGAATCAATTTTACATTGTACATAACTAGAAGTTATGAAAGACCATCCTTTCAAAATAGGCCAAGAAGAAAAAAGACCAAACTACTGAACTGATTGTGATGGAATTTCTATGGTACCAATCGGAAAGTACCTATATACCTTTGTAGTTGTACCTTTTACATAGAAAAAGATTTTTCAAATCGGTTTATAAATGACGGAGATATGATTTATGAGGTAACAAACAAAAAAAAAACAACCGAATTGAAAACCCCCTTTTTTTAAGTCGGTTAAAAAAGAAAATACGTCGTGGGATCCAGTGAATTCTGAATTTAGCGTTACCAACGATCGCAATACCTATTAAAATAGCCTTATAAAAAGTCCTCAAGAAAGTTTTCATTCTTTTTTTTTCTTTATTCATTCCTGCTCCACTAACCCCTTGACGCGCAGCCTTCCTTCCTAGCTTTCCCAAGAAAAGGTTTGTTACTTACAAACTTTTAAGTTCAAGTTTCTTGTTGACTGACTGACTGATGGGTACTCTACTCCCCTTTGTCTCAGTAGGGAGTACCTACCTATCGATAATTTATTCATGTAGATTAGATGATGTTTTTTGTTACAGGTATTTTTTGTCGCATCGAAATTCGCAAACTGTTCCTACTCGTGAGCATGAGGGCTGATGACGGGGATTAACGAATTGTTTTTATTTATTTTTAGTCGTTTATTTTGATTGAGGTCTTACTTATTTAAATTGTATTGATATGTGTAAAGACTTAGGTTTTTCCACACATCCTATTTTTAAATTATGTCATGTACCTAATAATTATGTTTAAATGACTTAGTAGGTACCTACTCATATTGTAGGTATTACACGTTGTGTTCTGGTAATTATTATTAAGACCTTGTTCATGATGACATGTGATATGCAATAAAGAATTGAATTGAATTACATTTAATTGAGGACCTTCCTAGTTTCGATTTCAGGTCAGACTAAGGACCTTCACTCGGGTGACTTTTTGCAGCGTTGCTGCGCGTTTACCGACGCGCGACAGTATCGCTGCTATCGTACCTACTTTAGTCGCATTTCGAAACACGCGACTGAAGCACAACAGCATGGCGATAGCAGCGGTACAGAAGCGTGGTTACCTGGGCGAAGGTACTACACAGCCAGCGACAACCTAGCGACTGTATCGCGGCTGTTTTGCGTTAGCATCGGTACAAAAAGTCGTGGTGGTCGAGGGCGCAGTATTATATTATCTGTGGCGAGGGCTCATATGTGTTACTGAATATTTCGTTCGGAGTTTCTAGGGCATTTCGGAGACAGGATTTCTGCAAGGTTGAAGGCAATAGGCTTGCACCCCATTACTGCCTTACATACTGACTGACATGGGCAAATTCACCTGGCGAAATGTATGTCCAATACAGGGTGTAAACTGGCCCTTCACGAACCGTTATTGTCTTCCGTTCTCACTGTCCACCGTGACGCTATCACTGGTGCCTTTATCTTTCATATCACTCACACTATCCAACCATTTATGCTTTGGTCTTCCTCACCTTCCCCATTCATCCGCATTTATTGCCGAGTTCGCAAGTACTAAACAAAATAATGGGTAAACTTATACTGTCACTTACGGGATATCTTCCGTGATTGTTCATTATTTTGAGCTCCCGATACTTCGGCGCTCGCTGTTGCAAGCGCCATGATCGCGGGTTGACTTGAGAATGCGGTTGGATGGAAAATAAATTGTTATGAGCAGACAAATCTATCTACCCTCAAAATAAAAAATAAAAAATGAAAGAAAGAAGAAATATCGGGAGCTCAAAATAATGAACAATCACGGAAGATATCCCGTAAGTGACAGTATAAGTTCAGTCGTAAACCGTGAAAGCTTAAAACAGTGTTTAAAATAATGTGTACCTATGTTTTTGGTTGCTATGGCTTACTCCTGCTCTACATACCAAGAAACCTTTTTCGAAGTATCTTCCGGTCCGCTTCCTTTTTTTCTGAAGACACATGCTGCGGCTGTCCGGCCATGTGCGAAACCATAATAAGAACATGTGTCTTTTAAGCTTAACTTACGCCTGGCTTCCTCAAAAGTTTGTGCCAAAGACACTGACCGAAAAAGACCATTTTTTTGGCCCTGTTGTAAGTAAAATAATAATAACAGCCTTAATAACAATCTAGTTAGGTACATATATTATTAACTTAATAAGAAAATTTGATTCTTCAGACATTGGTTTCTGAAGATTGTTTTCTTTATTTAATTACAACAGTTTTTAAAATTATAAAAAAAGATAATAAAAATAAAACACATTAAAATATACAAAACAACAAAGTACCTAAAGCAAATTTTTTGCTTTAGTACAGGCCATGAAGACGCTAATGAAGGGAGATCAGACAATCTCCTTGAAGCGCAAACTCATCGATATGTATCCTGCCCGTCCTAACCTACGGTGCTCAAACCTGGTCACTCACCGAATCACAAAAGTCCCGCCTTGGAGTCTGCCAAAGGGCAATGGAGCACAGCATTCTGGGTGTAAAGAGAGCTGATAAAATACGAAACACTACGCTGCGCTCTAAAACAGTGATCACAGACGTAGGCAAAAAGGCTGCCAGGCTGAAATGGGATTGGGCGGGTCATGTGAGCCGCATGGATAACAACCGCTGGGCAAAGGTCTCAACACGATGGGTGCCTGAGGATACACCGCCGCCGAGGCCGGCCCAGAAAACGGTGGCGAGATTATTTAGACGCACATCACGAAGGCTGGTTCGAGGTGGCGCAGGAGAAGAGTACCTGGAAGGATATGGGGGAGGCCTTTGCCCAGCAGTGGGACATACGAGGCTAATAAAAAAATAAATAAAAAAAGTACAGGCCTCCAACGGCTCCAACATATTCTTACACGTTTCGCGGTCATAGGTTTCCCTCTTCCATATCGACCCCGCTGTCGCTTTGAGCTCGTCGTCCCACCTTCGTATCGGGCGTCCACTCTTCCTTTTGCCTCCTCTTGGGTACCAATGCTACCATTCACAAGCTGAAATGGAAATGGGCGGGCCACCTTATACGAGACAAAAAGCAGAAATGAGCTATATTAGTAGCGGAATGGTACACTACCAGTAGCGAAGGGTCAAGAGATAAGCTGGAGTAGGTACATATCTTTAATGTAATTATTTATTTGTCTATAGAAAACTGATTGTGCCATTTTTCAAAGGGAAGCCAGGAGGAATCAAGTTGTATGGAACCTTCGCCACTGTACCCTACTGTTATAACATAACTTAAATGACCTTAATAATTAACGAAATAGCTAGCTTGGTTGTTTTTTTATTTGCTAGTTAGTTCAGCGTTGGAGGAAGTTATGCTGCTGTCTTGTCCGTCTTGACGTTTTTCGTTAATTCATAAATATATAACTAGCTGTTTGGTAGGCAGGTACGTTAAAGATACCTAGGTAGAAACTTAGTATATATTTATATATACATCTACAAAACTGATTTTATATACAAAGAAAAAAAAACCTAATTAGCTGGTCTAACATGACGTCTTAAAGCAGGAGTAATTCCAGTGTGGGAAAGAGATGGCGCTAGACGACCTGTATAGCTCTGTCTCTTTCCCACACTGGAATAACCCCCCAGAACTCCCCTTTTATTCACAACTCCATAAGTAAATAGTCGTACGTGAGCATTTGAGACTAATTGAGACAACGAAACTCGCACACCTGAGCCATATTCAAACTACTGATATCCGAGCTGTGTGCATAACTATTACGTCCGTATGTTGCGTCCAGCCCCGGATCTACGGGGGGGCAAGCCGGGGCCCGTGCCCCGGGCGGCAAATTCAAGCTTTTAAATATAGGCTTAACAGAGAAAGAGCAGCGCTTGACCGGTCGTTGTGGAGTTCTTTGGAGGAGGCCTATGTCCATCAGTGAGCGTGTTATGGCTGAAATGATGATGATGATAAAGGTAAAAATATTGGCAGGCGGGGGCGGCATTTTTCAGTTTTTGCCCCGCCTTGAAATTATTCAAAATCCGGGGCTGGTTGCGTCCAATATACCGCGCTCACAGCACGTGTCACCGTGTATAAAAAATGATTGCATTTATCATGTTATTGCCATCAAAAACAACCACACCGGTCAAATCCGCAATCACAAACTTCAGTTAAAATGTAAACAATGACTAATAAAAACTGCATATTTTATAGTATTTCATTCATTCGTAATATGCTCAACGCATTCCATTTTACTGCGTAATTCTTTATCTGTCCATTTTTTTCGACGTCTCTTTGTTTTTCCAATCGCCTTCCGTAACAATACCTTCAATGGGGTGACAGCGTTTCTATGCGCGTACGCTCTACAAAACTACGAACATTATGATTAACAGTAGGTTGTATTGAAAGTAGATTTAGAAAATGAACTTTATTGCCCACGAAATAAGAGCTACGTGACGGCATACGTTAAGTTGGTTCTAAGTTACGTTTCGGTGCGGTGCACATGGAGTCGGCAGTCGCGCGCCCACCGACTGTGGTTCCGGTGGGGTCGATCACCACGGCGTAGTGTATGCGTGCCTTTACACACTACATTCCGAACTTTACTCGCGAGCACGGTGAACGCTTCGCGCCAAATTTCTTGTACGAAATTTGAATTTTGACAATTGTTTTTTTTATAAGCATAAACTTTTTTTATTATTTTTGTTTTCGTAATTAATTGAGGAAGCGGCGGGAGTTTCGTGATTGTGAAGTGACTTATTATTATGAAAGACGGAAATATTTGTGAGCAATAGCTAAATAATACAGAACGATATGTGTTGTTATTAATTGTGCAATGGTTTGTGAACAATAAAACTATCAAGATGAAGCTGAGATGGAACTTTTTAGTACATTTATTTGTTTTATTTGTGTTGGCGACGTGTGTCGGTAAGTAATTTTTTTTATACCTAATTATACAATAAATATTTAAGTATGTTCGCATGATAGTTTTTTTGCTTAACTACAATAGATTTTTATTAAAATCAGAATAAATAATGGGTTTTCATCAAATTTATTCGAAATATTTTGCATCGCAGTATTTATATAGCACTGGCACAATAGTAGTTACTGCAACGTACCGTACCGTGACATTATAGGTAAGTACGTATTTTTATTTCCACATCGGACGGCACGGAAAACTTTTCTTGAATTAATTATCTGTCCGACGCAAGATTGATAATAATCACGCTGCAAACTGAAAGTACCACCAGACTTAAAAAAAAAAACAAAGAGAACATACCTATGTAGTTCTTATTATAATTTTATATAACTAAATAACATAAAAATGCAACGAGTTTAAAAATATCCAGGACATTAATTTAGTCAGAACAATCATAGCTCACGGTGCCTGACCATGCAGGCCGAATATTTTAACATTCATTGTCTCTGGCTAATTTAAAACGATTAAAATCTCGCGTACACACGGCATGAAAGGGAAACACGATAGAATTATGTGATCTATGAATAATGGCTGCAATTTTGTGCATTGCAACACTGAAGATGCTTGTCTTATTTCGTAATGTTTGATTTAGATTGTATTTTAATTTGGTGAATGTTACTGGCGAGGTTTGTTAGTATTGCGTTGATGTTTTTGTGTCAATCATCAATCGTAGTTTACTGTTTGCATTATTTTAGGAGACAGTGGATGAATAACTTAAACTTAAGTTGATTTTAAACTATTGTCTTTACTATCCATTAGGAACAATCACTTTTCTTTTTCAGAAAATCTAAGTTCGTATGTGTTAGCTAATTTTGCAGCTGTTTTCAGAACAAAAAGAAACAGTTTTCTTATCTTACCTATAATTTACGGCTTATTAACAGAAGAAAAACATAAAGGGATGGCCACAAAATACGACGACACTACAAATCATGTGCTTTTAAAAACGATTAATTCCAGTCTTCGTTTCTACATTGACTTTTTCACAACTGTATCACATAACCGTAGTCAAAAAATCACTGAATAAACCATCTGGATTCCCAATTTCCCACGGTCCTGAAGCCAAAAAAAGAGGTGATAGCACAGCATGAGGGAAGGCTATAAGTTTCCATCAACCAAAGGCATTAAACCTCTACTTAGTCCATGAACTTTCAATAAATCGGCAGGGATCCCTGCCCACATATATTTGGGATATCGGCTCGTTACTCTTGGGTCTAAGGCCGGGTAGGGTATGATCATTTTATCGAATGCCGGCAGATATTTAATGCAACTCGCTATGGGAATGAATGAAGGATAATATTGGGTTGGTTTTGTGAAAGAATTACCCTGCAGAGAAGGTTTATTCTGTGTTTTGCTTGTGAGTTTTTCGTGAAAGAAAATTTGCAAGTTGATCTATAATAATAAGTCGATTTCGTAGCACGATGCCTACTTTCGCACTATGAGTTACGACTCCTCCTTTACCAAGTAATCAGTAGCCCAATGACAACATTTTGAAACCACCATTCATTAGCTCGCATAATGCCTACAATCGCATATTGAAAAATATATTCCTCATACATTATTCTAATCGCAGTATGCCTACTTTTATTTACGTCAGTACTTTGGTTTGTTTGTGGTCTACAATAATGTAGGTCTGTACAGTCAAACACAGAATGTATTTTTCCTTGGGACACACAATAATCCATATCAAATTAAATCTACCAGTAACTTAGTAATGAGCGAAGTAGCTCGAGGATTAGGATCAACGGATTGGCTTGTAGTTCAGACCTGAGTAAAAATTCTGGGCTAGATTGTTAGCGTTAACTTAACGAGTTTAGACTGACTTAGTAAAAGTTAATTCACTTCTAGGACAAGCTGATTTTAGTCCGAAAGAAACTTAACATCACGCCTTTAATCCTTGAAGGGTTAGGCAGAGGTTATGTTTAAGCCGCGTTTAGTAAAGAAACAATCATTAAGATGAAAGCTTAGGTCAGTTTTTTTCAATTTGCCGGTTAGTGTCTGGCTTTATTTTGAACAAAAAATGATTTGCGGCATAATTTGAATTACGCACGCTTTCCTGGCGCTTCCACCATAAAAGAAAAAAAATAACTGCATTGCTGTAGACATGCACTTCCGTATCTACCCATCTCCAGTATATCTGAAAGATCCCCCCTAACGGAAAGACTCATTGTACTAACAGATAGAACTAGACCCTAATGGGCTGCCTGACACGACATCCAGTAATTAACGTATCAGCGTCCGACCTACCTCTTTAACATTCCCTGAAATGCTTTATTTCTGAACGTGGTGTAATGGTGCTGCCTTATCGGAGCATTCGTCTGTAACGTAACAATCCTAGATTCGATTTTGAACATTACGTTACGAATAGATACACACTCCCGGTGAGCATTCGCTTGTAATGTAATAATCTATGATTCGATTTTGAACAGAAACAAGTGATTGTTACATTACAGGCTAATGCTCCCGGTGAGTGAGCGTCTTTAAAGAGCGACGTCTTTAAAAGCACGTTCTGAAATATAGCAGAAATAAGTGGCTAAATGATAACTTTCAGGCCGCTATATGTATGACTATAGCGGCCAGGTTATTTAGCTTATGGCTCATTAACATTAGGTCGTTTTGACCGATTCGGTTGCAGCCCGTATTCGGTCACCGACTAGTGTAAACGGGTTTTCGGTTAGCTGTATTCGTCTGTCCATGATGATGCTTTCAACACGAGAGTACACGGTTCGGCTGAATGCGCTCGCCGAATCCAGCAAACCGACAACTTAAACGAATACGGTTGCCGTATTCGGTGACCGATTTAATGTAAACAGCCCAATTCGATGAATCAATTCGGTGAAACCGGATGCGGCGCCGCAGTCGGTGACCGACTTAATGTTAACTCGCCATAAGTCACTTGATGACTAGTAAGAGTTGCCTGTAAACGCTGGGTTTTCCGATATACCCTTTTCTTAGCAAGTTCCCTGAATCGTTTTTTTGTTTTAAGTTATGGGTGAGCAGTGGTGCTCCAGTGATAAGTCAAAGACTCCGACTTACGAATCGTTCGTGGGTATAAACACAGGATAGCGCGTTGCGTTGTATCAAAATCAAAACGGCCGTTTCTATCACATGTTTTCGAATTTCTGTTTGTGTGTGTACTTCAAACAAAAATTCGAAAACATGTGACACCAACCAACTCGCCACGGGATTATGTATGACCCACTCCATCTCATCACTACACAGGCCTCCTGGCGTGAGCCCCTTTGCAAAATTTAAGGATGATTTTGGTTGATTTTGCTATTTTATTTTATTTTATTAGGGAAAATAAACAATTGTACATTTTGTCTTACATCTACGACTAAGTATACGATAAAGTGGGTTAACGTACTATCAACAACGTCTCCACATAACTATAAGTATTAATTTACTGACATACAGTATGGAAGAAAGGTAGGGCTTATTTTAATATTATACTTAATTATTAGGTTTTAAGTGCATTAACTAATTCTTTTTTAAATACCTATTGCCAAATCAAACCTTGAATATCGTACCTTCAAAAGCAGTCATGGAGTTTGGTATCTATTCCAAATAAAGAACTAAATTCTTTTGGGGAATGGCCACCAGCTGTATCTTTAGTGGCCAGTTCTTCACAAAGATCTTCTGATTGCCTGCATAAGATGAACGTGGCAATTAAGGGCATTTTACAGAACTTTAAACTTTTCTAACTTACTTTTCAGGAAATAATCGTGGAGAAGACATTCTAGTAGATCGTATCTAGTATATCTAGCAGAAAGAGGTGATAATTTAACTAGGAGTAGAGTAAGTGGATCGTACCGTACAAAATAATATATTACCAGCCAGTTTGAATCTAGTAAATGTGGAAGTTTTACAAACATTTTAAAATAACAGTTTTATTATAGCCCCTCTAGTTAAGTTACCGTTTCTGGTAGTTAGGCCCGATTGTACCATATAACACTAAACGCGATTAGCGTTAAACATATTTAAAACATTATTTGTTTTTGTCAACTTCAAAAGATTGGCAGAGACTAGACTGCTTCGGTGGTCTAGTGGTCGCAAGCGCGACTGCTGAGCATAGGGTGCTTGATTCGATTCCCGGGCCGGGCAGAGTGTTATTGGGTTTTTCCATCAGCAATTTCTCAGTAGCAGCCACGGAGTCTGGAATTGTGCCCGGTTGATAGATAGCAATAGGCTCGCCCCCATTATATGGGACTTAAAACATAACTGGCGAAATGTGGGTGTTTAAATAGGTACACCTCTACCTAACCCTTCGGGGATTACAGGCGTGATTAAAATGTTATGTTAAATGTAGGTATCTAAAGATTTGTGGTGCAAAACAGTTCCATCTTTTAATTTAATTAATCTGCTAGATCCAGTCTCTTTGAAACTGGCCTTAAGTAAAATAAATGGTTTCCAATAAATGAGAAGGGTCCTGTCCTACCAACCCTATTTAGATGGCATGTCTAGATTTAAATCTTAGGTCTCCAAAACCCGCTGTACGTAAAGCGTAGATAGTAAAAAAGTTTCGAGTACAAATGACATATTTCGCCAGACTCCGATGTCCCCGTGCTGAGGAGAAGTTTCTTGCTTCTAATAAAAACTTTTTATTAGACTTTAGTCGCCTGACTTCCCCATTGCTGAACGCTGAAATACTTTACATTTACATAGGGACTGCTATGGCTGTTCCAATTATGAAATTCAAATCAGGCGAGATTGGTATTTTGAAGAATGACCGTGGCCCAGGACTTAAAATCATCAATTCCCTACACTGCTGCACAGTCAGTGTAGACTGTGAATAATAGTTCATATCAGCACTGCACGTGGTACAAAATCGCTTGACTCTTTTCCTAATATAACCCTGCTAATAAAAACTATGAAAACCCCCCTCTGAAGGTTACATTAAAGCTTCAGCCTTCTTCAATTATCACGCAACCTCTGTTGATAGCCAACAACATCGGACTTGTCTGATTTGACGGCCTTCGTTCCTACAGTAGTCGATTACGGTGTTACGGAATGATTGCTTGTAAACAATGAAGGTACTCGTCCAAACAATCGCAAACAATCAGATGATAATTACGCTCTCCGAATACGTGTGAGCAGATCGCAGATAGCTTCCTTATTCGGGAAAATCGGATCAATATAGTCTGAAACTATGCAGTATAAAAAGAGAAAGTATCTGAGTAGTTTATTAGTTTGTTTGCTCGCCTTCCGGGCACCCATACGATAGTTTTAAATCGATTTCAAAGCTTATTACCCGAAGAGATCGCTTGGATAACTAGTCGTGGCTGTAATGTACTAGGGTTTCCATGTGACGTTTAATTGAACCTGCCTTCTTTTAGTCGACTTTTCTTTAATCGACTAAGGTTATTTTCCGTGTTACGGCATTTCACACAAACTTTCAAGTGATTTTTTTTCGAAATGACTGAACAGATTTTAATGAAACTTTGTACGCATAAGCACTTAAGTCTAAAAATTTGACAAGGAACATTTTCGAAAAGTAGTGTTACTGCTAAATTAGACCGATTTTAGATTTTCCATAGAAACAGAAATTTCCAATAATATTATTTTATAAAAAAAACATTTCGAAAAGTTATCTGTCAAGTTTTTAGACTTATGTATCCTGCTTATACATACGAAGTTATTAAAATCGGTTCAGTCATTTCGAAAAAAAAATCACTTGAAAGTTTGTATGAAATGCCGTTAACACGTTAACGCTCTTAAAGATAATTAGGTTCAAGTATCGAATTTCTTTCGAATAGGCCAAATGAATTACAGGTAGTTGGTACAGGGATTTTATTGATTGCTTTAATGGCATTTCGTTACTGTCTATTAAGGGCTGTCGATTTGACCCAATTCTGTACGTTTGTTTTTAAACATATGATTATATTGTTTGGTAAAAGGGGCTAACGAAGTTAATTACACTAGAGTGATGTTTTAATAGGTGCTTAATATTCAATCAGTCTATTATGTTCTTTATTATAGGTATACACAAAATAATACAGCCTATTATACAGGGTGCAAATAGACCCTTCACATAGCCGTCAAACCAAGCATTCTGTAAATCAAACTTAGTAACTTTACGCAAAAATTATTGCTGGGAAACGAATTATTATTGGGGTGAAAAATCACGTTTTACGGTAGAACGCAATGATAACGCACTCAAAACATTGTTCTGATGGATGGATTGAATATTATAGGGGTCGAGAAGTTGTTTAAAGTAAAAAACTTCCATTAAAACAAGTATTTAAAACAAAACTTGTGATAAATTTGGAACTTTGACCCCAATATCTCCGTAACTAGAAGGTTCCCAGGTATGGTCTAGAACAAAAAAAATATCGCAATGACGGGCAGGATAAGTGCCTTTCGGCTTCGTTAAGGGTCTTGTTACACCCTTTATTTTCTATGTCCAAAACGTACAGCAAACCTCATTATGATAGTGGGATTTGCAACGTAATATGAGTGCACAATTGCATTAACAATATATTTAGAAACGCAATTATATACTGATTTGTGATTTGCACACAATACATATACCTTTAATATAACAATTAAATATAATTAATTCATTTAATTTCATTTCAATATAATATTTAATTAGGTACTAAAATACATAAAAAATACGAAGAATAAATTTTGCTCCAGCAATATTGCAATGTAGATTTAGATGCAGCAAGATCTCATGAAAACGCAATCTTCTATGGTACAGGTCCAGACGCTTGCCAAGTCAGGACTCGCAATAATTAGTTCTGGGATTTGAGTTAACTGCACTGAAACTAATATCTCTTGACATGGCCTAGATTACCGATACTAAATTCTAGACTTACAATTTATATGTACCAATAGAGAAAAGTTTGAAATGAAGGAAACATTTTAGTTTTTGCACTTATTTTGCACTTTGCGTTGGAAGGCCTCCCACTAGGTGGACCGATGACCTGGTGAAGGTTGCAGGGATCCGCTGGATGCGAGTCGCACGGGACCGGTCAATGTGGCGACACTTGCGGGAGGCCTATGTCCAGCAGTGGACGTCTTTTGGCTGAAATGATGATGATGATGATGCACTTATTGTGATCTATGGTGGTTATGCCAAAAAATTCTGAGATTGACTTATGTAACATAACATAACATCACGCCTGTAATCTTAGAAGGGTTAGGTAGAGCTGTACCTAATGGTACACCCACATTTTGCCAGTTATGTCTACGTCCCATGTAATAGGGGCGAGCCTATTGCCACCAACCGGGCGCAAATCCAGACTCCGCGGCTGCTACTGAAAAATTCCTGATGGAAAAGCCCTTTTTTTTTCTTAGTTTGTATGCACGTCATGTCCCTGCCACAAATAATTTTTTTTTTCTTTCTTTCTATGACAATTGGCCTGGCCTCGAACCAAGGACCTCATGCTCAGCAGTCACGATTCGATCACTAGAACAACGAGGCAGTCTGCCCGGCTTGATTTATGCTGCTGCAAAATTCATGTCATTCCATCAAATGTCGTAGAAATACGAAAAGTTTTAAAGTTCTAGCTTTTAATAGACTCGGAAATTCCTGTCTTGTTGCGGGGTCTAAAACAACCTTTATTTTATACCTTACGGGGAAAGATCGCCATCAAATCTGTTCGGGCAAAAACTGCTAACATTTTCAACACATTATTTAGGATTTTCCTTTTAAATTCACCTAGTGATTTTATATTTATACAAAATTGCCTGTGATGCGTGAAAAAGCCGAAGAAATTACCACAAAAATAGTGCAAATAAAAATATCACAAAATCATTGAGAAATCAGAATCTGTAATCGTATTTGAAATGTATATTTTTTGCCGTTTTCCAATATTTCCAATGGTTTTACAGCGGCCAGTTTTTTCTGAGTTAAATCATTATGATTACCTCTTGTGGCAAGAGTGACTTGTTTTTGAATGTTTTTAAATAATGTCATGATTATTTGCTTTTTCCTGTCGAAGTTTTTGTAGATACACCTGCATTTGAAATGTTTAAATAAATATTATATACCATTTATATGTGTACCTTCATAAATAATTCGAATCTCTGTGAAAATTTAAGAACATAATAGGTACTTACTAGTATTTAAAATAAATACCTAAAAAACCACAGAGGAGAGAGAGAAGAACAGATCAATCCCACGTTCATTTAAACATGAACTTTAAATACCTTAAAATATGAGAAAGTATTCACGACTGTGTGGTTTTTCATAATGCACGATATTAGTAAGCTTATTAAAACTTTGAACGCAGGCTAATGACCATCCCATGCATGATTTAACTCAGAGAACGCGACTTATTGCTTAAAACCATTAAAAAAAAAACTATTAATCAGTTTATTTGACTATCAAAAAGCTTTTAAATACAAATTAATCACGGCGGCCCCTCTCACAGAGATTTATAAAGCTATTAATATCATTAGCGGTGGAAAGGAAGATGAGCATTCTTCACACCTAAGTTTTACCGCTTTATTAGTAGGCGGATGAGAAATGATTAGTGATCATTATCAAGACAAATAAATAATAAGATGAATCGCATTCGTTTAAGTGGAAGTTTGTATAGAGATCTTTATCTTTTTTTATTTTTGGGGGGAGAAGTGCGTTGGTTATTTCATGCCTCTATTTTTAAATTCTGCCATCAGACGCGGGACACTTTTAAATCAATAGCACTGATTGGTTTAATTTACTTTTTAACTGCAAACATCATGTATTAAATCTTTTTATTAAAATTTTTTTTAGTAGTCCCACAGCTGGGCAAAGGCCTCTCCCATGGCTTTCCAGGTACTCTTCTCCTGCGCCACCTCGAACCAGCTTTCGTGAGGTGCGTCCAGATCATCTCGCCACCGCTTTATAGGCCTCGGTGCGGCGCCGTCTATCCCCAGGGATCCATCAGGTTGAAACCTTAAACATAAGCTAGTTTAATACAAAATCGGTTTCTATACGAATTATTTCAATGTAGAACAATCGTTATTACAATATAAACGATTGATAGGTAGTCAAATAACAGAGGCTCGTGTTTATTGAAGCCCATGTAATATTTCGGAATAGCCATTAATTATTCTATTTAACAGATGTTCTACGAAAATGTGTTAATATTTATATTGATTTATTTTACAGCCTGAATTCTGTGCCCGTTGAATTGGATCCAAATATTAAGGTTCCATTCCAATAGCACAAAACAATAAATGTCAAAAGCATATCGCATGATTATTGCAACGCGCTGTAATTATACATTGATGTATGGCACGAATAAATTTTACATTTCACTCACTGAAAAAACCAGTTGTGATTACGAAAATGTTTCTTTAATTTTAATTATTTTAGCCGTAGGTATTAATTTTTGTGCCATTACAATTTTATTTTAATTAAAATATGTGGTAGAGAGTTCAGACGTTTGCAATATTATGTTTTAAATAAAATAAAATTTTAATTTTGAGAGACACCCAAATGAGCGTTCGATTGCTGTAATTGCATTTGCATATGTAGGATTTTCTCGGAAATCGCTGAACCGTATTGAGTGAAACTTTTTGTGTCTATGTTATTTCTAAAAACTAGAGGATGGATCTTAATTAATTCAAGCATGGTTTTTTACTTTTGTTAATCAAACTTGCGGAGGTTTATACTACGCACACATTTTAATTGCTGTCTACAATTTTACGAACTTTCATCGGGGGTTTCATCTTTTCTAGATTTATTTTTATTCGACTTTTTATTACACGGACGTGCTGCGACGTTTAATCGTAATTTCTTGTTTTTTTCGTACTTTCAAGTAATCTTGATCTAGCTTATTAACTTGTTTTAGGTACTGCTTGAAATTCATTATTTTTTTCTTCTTTATTCTTTTTTTTTTTTTTTTTCTTTTCTCAGCTTCGCCATGGTTTTTCGCGTCTTCGGCATTCTGTCTGCCGTATAAGTTAATGATAATACACAATTGATTGATTGACAATGATATCATCAGCACAATGCCAACTCAAATCTACTGCTGCGTCGAAGTGGCACACGTAAATTATAGCAATCAGTGTCATTTGGCAGGCTGCAGGCGCCTATACCTGACTCGGATTGATCCTTCGCCAGGTGGATTTGGCAGGCAAACGAGAAACGATATACTTAGGTAGCTACGATGGCAGTAGCCGACCTTTTCGCATTGATGAAATTTTTGATATATTGGTCACTTTGGTAATTGAATATCTTGAATGAGACTTATTCACTGACCAGCCGAAAATAACAACAATGATGCTATTGCGAATTTTGGTCAATGGGTATTAGTGATACATCCAATAAGTACAGTCACTAGCAAAAGTATGTGACCCTGATCAAGAGTTGTCAGTTTCAATATTCCATAGCAATTATCACAGTTTTTGTCGCGGTTTAGATATATTCTGATCACGTTTAGTTTTACTGGTTAAATCCACTCAAAACGATCTTAGATGACTTGAATAGCAAGAAAACTTCACGTATTTGATGATTTTACAGCAATTATTTACTGACGATGTGATAAACATACCTACTTAGGAACGTGTTCAACAGTAAAAAGTATGTTTTCTGTTTGAATAGGTAAGTACCTCGATATTTAATATTCTAGACCCAGTTTGCACACCTGCACCTGACTTGTGCTCGCCGTCTGGGTACACCAAGCAAACACCTTTTCTGATAAGATATAATAAAACAAAGCACTTATTTCTGAGAAAATAAAACAAAAGCCTCTTAAATTACAAATGTTCGCACTCACAGCTATTCAAATCGATCGCCAGCGTGATTGATGACGCCTGAAAAAAAGGTGTAACTGTTTACCGATCTTTGTCGAGTCCTTGGCTCAGTTTTTTTACACTTATCACTATAAAGGTCTGACCTTTTATGTTCTAATAGATTTCTCTATTTTATTTTGCTTTTACTGGCTAGTAACACGTTGTTTTTTTTTTGCCAAACCAAACGAACACTAGTTAATAGAACGAAGTCTTAACTTCGCTGTTTAGTTCAACGCTTTTGTCCGTGGCTACCCGTTCGGAGGTCGGAAATCATCCCATTGGAAAGTACTACCGGGATAAAACGTATCCTGTATCTTATCCAGTTCTAGGGGTCCTATCTGTGTGCCAAATTTCATCGAAATTCGTTAAGGCGTGAAAAGGTCACAGGCAGACAAAGTCACTTTCGTATTTATAATATTAACATCTTCTTCTTCAAGAAAGAAGAAGAAGAATGGCGCAGTTTGGATTCGTCCTTCCGTTTCTCCGTCCCCTGATTCCTACGTAATATACATTGCGATTATTAACCTATTGTTTCTGATTCAGGGACAGAGAAACTGTTGAGTACGGTAAAGCTCCATAGATTGTTTCAAGAGACTATGGACAATTGGACAAACCGATGCATTAATTAAGTTCCCTTGGCTTATTGAAATATCTGCGAAAATGGGGAAGCAAATTATCGCAGCCGTCAGTACAATCAGCGTCAAAATTAAGTGAACTTTGCAGAATTTCAAAAGTGCTCTAAGAATTTCAAACTTGCTTTGAGTTACATTTTCTTTGACTAGCATCGTCTCACAAAAACAATTTTTCTCCTTAAATATTCTCTTGGGGTAGCTACCTATTATGATGTTTTTTGCCGTTTTTTCCTTTTCACAATAGATTAATCCTGTTCATAATATTAATCCATGCCAGAGAGGGTAAACATGAACATTATTTTGTCTTAAAACACTGGGTTTTGTCCTTGTTAATAAAATATGTATAAGGGGTGAGTGGGGTAAGATGTGTCCAGAATCACCCCGTCATGTACCAGGCTTAAATCAGAAAATATTGTCGACGGGGACGAAGATTGGGGTTGATTTTGGGTCTAATATTATTGGATGATAAAGCTAAATATATTTTTTGTCATGTTCTTAGTTTTATTGCAATCTTAGATAGTGTTGTTCTCTATTATTCAAAAATATTGCCGCTGGGTGACTGGGTGTTTAGCAAGGGGGAACTCTGTTGCCTGCCAGTATTTTTCTTTTAATCATCAGCCTGTACTTCTGTCATACTTCGCTGTTCAGGAGGGTTACTATGACGTCTTAAAGTAGGAGTAATTCCAGTGTGGGAAAGAGACAGACCTATACAGGTCGCCATCTCTCGGTAGGCCACCTGTACGTCCCTCATCCTTTGCGCTGTGTTGTGGGCCCCTTATGGCACAGCATCATGCTGAGTGGTAACCTGCTTGTCGCAGTCACGACGTGCAAGCTGTTTACTTTTTTTTTATTTTGTTCCGTCCTGTTGAATTTATAGTTTATTTTTTTGTAATCTATACATATAAAATTCAAAGTCCTGACTGACTGACTGACTGACTGACTGACTGACTGACTGACTGACTTATATATCAACGCACAGCCCAAACCACTAGTCCTAGAGACATGAAATTTGGAGAATGTACTCTTTGTGGAGAGTAGGTATCCACTAAGAAAGGGTTTTTGAAATTCCACCCCTAAGAGGGTGAAATGGGGTGTTGAATTTTCTATGAAACTTTCTATTCTCTGAGTCGATTGACTTGAAATTGTGTCTACATATACTTCAGTTAAAATGATGAGATAAGTGTATCACAGTTTTTTCAAAATCATCCCCCAATTTAATATTCAATGTCCTGACTGGCTAACTGATATATCAACGCACAGCCCAAACCGCTGGTTCTAGAGACATGAAATTTGAAGAATGTACTCTTTGTGGAGAGTAGGTATCCACTAAGAAAGGGTTTTTGAAATTCCACCCCTAAGAGGGTGAAATGTGGTGTTGAATTTTCTATGAAACTTTCTATTCTCTGAGTCGATTGACTTGAAATTGTGTCTACATATATTTCAGTTAAAATGATGAGATACGTGTATCACAGTTTTTCCAAAATCATCCCCCAATTTAAAATTCAATGTCCTGACTGGCTGACTGATACATCAACGTACAGCCCAAACCACTGGTCCTAGAGACATGAAATTTGGAGGGTGTATTCTTTGTGAAGAGTTAGTATCAGTTTTTTGAAATTTCACCCCTTAGAGGGTGAAATGGGGTATTGAATTTTTTGTGAAACTTTTTACTCTCGGGGTCGATTGACTTGAAAATTTGTTTACATACTCTTCAGATAAAATCCAGTAAATCCGATGTCCAATCTTAAACCAAGGTATCAATATTTCACGTATCTAATTTAATTGATATAACTTTATAATAATAATTGCAAGTTATAAGCAAGTACATGTAAATCTATGTACGTATTATAGATAGATACATAGATTACATTATTATTCCAGAAGTAAGATCCCGTGGGCAATTCCCTAACTCCACGCGGGCGAAGCCGCGGGCATAAGCTAGTTTTGTATGATGCACGTCATGTCCCTGCGACAAATAAATATTTTTTTTCTTTTCTATTCTTTTTCTTTCTGTTTCCCTTGATTTTGTCGATTTTGGTATTCTACTCACTGATAGGCAACGTAACAGTCTAAACCACCGCTCTGCCTCACATAACAAAAGTAACAAAAGTAAGCATTAAGAAAGGATTTATGAAAAATCAACCGCCAATGTTGTTAACGTCGTCATTTTAGCTAATGGGAAATCCCAACAGGAACACGGCTTCTATTATACATTATATTCCCTGAATTTACCTTATTCTTTAAATTACTTATCCCATTAGTAAATTAATAGGAACATTTCCGAAAGTATCGGCTGCCGTATTATAAGTTACCGGGTCACAACTTCGCAAGCAGTCCCACGTTCGCAATTAGCGCATTCCTGCCTGCGGTGCGCGCGCGCAAGCAAGACGCGCCACAATGATATTTGTACTCCTTTGTTATTGATAACCCGATACCCATGTGATAGTGACGTGTACTGTTTTGTAATGTAAGCGGATTCAACTGACGCTGTAGAAAGTATGATTAATTATTATTATGCAATCAATCATTACCTACCTTATGTTTTTTCTTCTAGCATCGTTGCCAAAATGGTAAAAGACATTGAGCTGCAAGCGTTTAGACTGGAAGCCGACCCCAACGTAGTTGGCAATGGATTTCTTTATTTTTCAATAATGAAACTGAACGCTGTCTGTAGAATGCATCAGGACCGATGGGCCAGAGTCGTCATGCAGTGGGTGCCAGAAGACGGGCGTCGTCGCCGAGGGTGGCCTAGGACGTGGTGACGACTTATAAGCGTTTGTGAGAGATTGGCCGGAGTCAACGGACTGACGGCACGGTTGGCGCAGTAGCTGAGCGATTGACGCTAAGGGAAAAAGCTGAACTCGATCAACATATTTAAATGATCTAGATCCCCGATCTAGAGACCTATAAGTGTCAAGCTACGATGACACTGGTGCTCTTGAGCCTAGTTTAAACGTGCTGATCGTGGAATCCAACCTTATTTTTCAACTTGTTTGAGACCTCTAACACCTAGTATCATTACTAACAGAATATTTTATGTTTAGATAGCCGGGTATAAAGATTTTAAAAACACCTTTAACGAAGCCGTGAGGCACGTGTTCTTCCCGTCATCGCAATCATTATTGAACTGGATTATCATCGTACTGGACAATACCTGGGAACCTTCTAGTAGGTGGTGGTTGTGGTAGTATATTGAAGGCCAAAGTTCTAACTTTGGCAAACCTTTCATTTTAAACTTTACTCAAAGGCATACCTCCATGACCCCTGCACTATGCATTCATCCGCACAACGTTAACATTGATTTACGTAAACCGTGATTTTTCACACAATAATAAAGTCGTTTTCCAACAATTATTTTTGCGCAGAGTTAAATTCAAATTCAAATAAGTTTATTTGTGACACACAGGTAAAAGTAAGTAGGTACATGGTGTTATAAAAAAAAGTTATATATCACTACTTAGTTTGTTACAGAATGCTTAGTTGATGGGTTTTTTTACACCATGCATATCATGTTCATAGTATTACAGCAATTGATGGAGCTGTGTGTATCGCGGTTAACCCTCTCCCCTCTCCGGAGTATCTTAAAGACGACTAGGGCATATTATTGAACACAGAAAGGATTGAACAGCACACTCCAGGAGAGTATGCTGTTCAATCCTTTCTACTAATTAATTATGTACTAATTAATTATGTACTAATTAATTACGTATTAATGCTATACGACCACTAATCCTCTTGTATCTTAGCCTTAAACAATAGTTTCGTTTCCCTTCGTTACTAGCAGATTATTAGATGTTAATATTATGCTGATTTCCAGGCACTTGAGATCAAAAGACAATATCAAAGAGGTTCACTAAATAAGCCAGTATTTTGGCCTTTGGATAACTATCGAGTTCTGTATAGCCCAACGAGGCTGGCGAGAACGCGTGGAGTAAACGTTACGGAAATTCGGACTGTTTGTAAGAACAAAATACTCGATTTTAGGGTTCCGTATACAAAGGGTAATCAACGGGCCCCTATTACTAAGCCATTGTCCGTCCGTCTGTCTGTCAGCGGGCTGTATCTCATGATCCGTAATAGGTAGTCACTTAATATTTTCCTAGAATGTGTATTTCTGTTGCCGCTATAACAGCAAATAATAAAAAAAAATTAAAGGGACTCCCCTTCATGCGAGAGTCCGACTCGCACTTGGCCAGTTTTTGTATAATAGTTATTTTTAGTTTATAAGATTTATTCATCCACGCGATACTAATTGAGCTGTACTCGATTTGTATTTTCGATTCAAAAAAATATTCTAATATTTATTTACGTTACGTTCATGTTGCGCATTCATGCTAAGATCTCTAGTGAGAACTTTGAAAACACTGACAGTATCATCGTTCACAGAAAATGAGTTCCATCTAAGTTTTCTTCGGAATAGTAGGATCATTATTTATTCAGGGTCTAGCTGTTTGTGCATTGTGATTTGTGTTACTAACAGCACCCACAAAAAAGTGTGAAGCTGCAAGTGTGAACGGTTTATTTATTATTTACTTAACTACTAAAGTGCTGACCGCGTAAAGTAGAATGCACTCAGAGGTGCCATTAGCCGGTAGATACTGAACTTTTAACTCACCTTTTGGGTTGTTTTGATCGTAAATTGCTAAAGTCAGTGTTGCCACAACTGAATATTAAGCGCGAAGAGTTCCTGTTACAGAATAAGCGAACCGTTTAGTGAAAATAAAATGTTTTTTCTTTTTTTGTTCCAGAATACAGATTACTTGAACTAAATCTTTCTTGTATAAAGGGTGTAAATAGACCCTTAACATAACTGAAATGCACTTGTTCTCCCCGTCTTTTGATCACTTTTTTGTTGTAGACCATACCTGGGAACCTTCTAGTTACGGAGATATTGGGGGTCAAAGTTCCAACTTTTTCAAAAGTTTTTTAAACACTTTTTTACTTTACACACCTTCACGACCCCCGTACTATTCAATCCATCCATCAGCACATTGCTTTGAGTGCTTTCCATCGAGTCCTACCGTAAAACGTGATTTTTCACCCCACAAAAAAAGTCTATTCCCAGCAATAATTTCTGCGTAAAGTTACTTAGTTTGATGTACAGAATGCTTGGTTGACGGCTATGTGAAGGGTCTGTTTACACCCTGTGTTTATTTATTTATGAGCTATGGAAGACTTACAGGTAAACAAAACAGAATAAAAAATAGTAAGTGGAACTGAGAGCCAATTACAAGTCCTCACTTATAAAAAATAGACTGGCAAAGATGGTGTGAACAACACAGCACTCACTGTCCACACAAAAGAAAACAGGACAACATCAAATGCTTAAACTTGAAACACATTTATCTAATATGCTCTATTTTAGTCAATCCTTTAATTCTGTAACCATATGGACCCTTTTTCCGCAGCTGCACACTCCGAATGGCTTATACCCCAATATCCGTAATCTGACTTCAGTTAAATTAATTTAGATAAAATTGTTTAAAAAAACAGTAACAATTTTAGATAAAAACGCATATGATTTCTCTGCTTTTGTCAAATGGTAGTATCTCGGAACAAATGCCACCGTTTTGTTTTTGCTATATAATTTCCACAGACAGTTTCACAAATGCGCCATCAGTCAATGTCATTCAATCGCCAAAATATCCTTGTAGTTGTAATAAGTCTTTACTATAGGACCCATATGCAATAGAGGACGTGTACGGGAGCTGTATTAATGTTTTGTAAAGTATACTTCAAACCTCACTCAAATGATCACCAGACCGCACGTAATTCGAAAGCAATTTCACCTATAAATATACTATCGATGAGGATTCACACCTCCATACCGTTCGAATTTCGAAGTGATGTCTATGGAATAACACAACTTCCTGATTGGTTTAATCAATGCTAGTTTACAATACGACATAGTTTAGTAAATATCTGTAAACTTTACCGTTTCTATTGTTTCTTAGCCTTCGGTATTTCGACCCAACTTGCTATCTGAAATTCTCAATCTTCCTTCAGTAAAGAGATTCTATATTTATGTTGTAATAGCGGCCGATCAGTTTGCATCCGTGCGTAAAGATAGGAGAGAGGGAGCAGAGTATAAACTACTATTCGTAAATAACTTATCTAGATATAGGAGGTCGAATTCGGAAAATAAACTCGGCGAATACTCGGGACTAGATTTGCCAGCGGCTAAACCCGACCGTGAAGTTTATTTTTTCGGGATGAAAAAGTTCTTAATGTACTTTTTCAGGTAACAAGTTCTTTTCATGCTGGAAATCATCTAAATCACGTCGCTAATATCAGAGTCGCAGTTATAATCTGTGTTAAAGGTGGAAAGTGGAACTTATCTGTGCTAAACTAACTAGCTCTTGCCTTCGGCTTCACTCGAGTGCAGGTCGGAGTTTGTCCCCCGGGGAGGTATTGTCGGGATCAAAAGTATATTGTGTCTTACCCAGGTCATTCTCGACCAAAAGAGAAAAGTCATAAGTTTTTTTGACTTTTTTTCTCTTCTAGCTTTTTCCCGTGGCTCCGCTTGCGTTTTGGTTGGGAATTATTCCACGGGAACGGTTAAAAATAACCTATGACACTCTTTGATAATGTAGCTTCACATTAGTGTGAGAGACACAAAAACTTACATACATAATAACTTACAAAATTTACGCCTTCATAATATTAGTATAGGTTCCTCATAACTCAAGCTTTTAAAGCCCTATCCCAAAAAAGAACTCTGTACATATAGATACAGTACCTAGGTACAGTGTCGCATGAAAAATATTCTATGAAAGCCAGAATTCCCTGCGTACCGCATACAAAATTGTTCCTGAAACAACATAAAGCTAGCAGAATAGATATTTCACCTGGAACGGAACAACGATCACTGCAGAATATCAGAAAGCAAAGTTCCGAATCCCATCCATTTCTGATGTTCGGCCTAATCTCAAAATCCATCGGTCGAATTCGATTCACTACAGTTTTCAACTACTAGCGCAGATCGCACTTTTGGAAGTTATTCGGTGTTAATTTGTAGCCGTATTTAGTGGAAAATTGCTTAATAATCTGCTAGTACTTCGTTGTTATTATCATAAATTCATCATCATGTTTCTTTTTCCCTTATCCCAATTAATTTGGGGTCGGCGCAGCATGTCTTCTTCTTCCATACATCTCATCAGGCCCCTCATCATCATCATCATTTCAGCCGAAAGACGTCCACTGCTGGACATAGGCCTCCCCCAAGTGTCGCCACATTGACCGGTCCCGTGCGTCTCGCATCCAGCGGATCCCTGCAACCTTTACCAGGTCATCATCACCTCATTTCTTGCCATATCATCCTTTACACAGTCCATCCATCGTTTCTTTGGTTTTCTTCTACTCTTTTATTGTTATTAAAATAAATTAATGGTCTAAACAAAGCTCTAGAAACTTGCAGACGTTTTTCAAAGTAAGTTAATTTCAGTTTCTAGTCAACAGGAATACCTAATTAGGTACATTTAAAATACATAAGAAATTATTTCTTAATCAAGTTTTTTGCTAATAGACGAATTTATAAATTATTGAACAGATTAGGTAGGCCTTTAGTATGAGACGCAACATGTGTCGTTACTCTTGCGCCATGCCATCTTCCTAGCTCATCGTGCTGGGCTGGGGCTGCTGCTGGGGCTGCTGCTGTGGCTGCGGAGCACCACAAGCGGCGTAAATATAGTAACCATATTGGTAAAGTATATTTTCGAGCCGTTTGGGGTTGAAGCTCTATAGGACCGTGGGGCCCGAGTGCTCACAGCCATTTCAAGGAAATTTCAAAACGCTTAGTTGACATTTCCCGTGACCCAAGAGCTGGCTTTTACCTTGGCCAGAGGCTTAGCGTTGCCATACAAAGTGGCAGCGCCGCCAGTCTCTTGGGGACATTACCAGTTGACAGCGTTGAGGAGTTTTTTGACGCCATTTTTTAGTTTATTTTTAAGTTATTTTAATTTATAAGTCTTGTGTATATATTATTGTTATGCTTTGGCTTAATTTAACGCATTAGACAATTGACCACTACTTCAATTTTGTTTGAATAAATCAATACAAAACACGTTTGTGTGTTTTTTACGTCAATTTATACATCTTTTACACGTGACCATACTGACTGTACCACTTTCAAAGCCCAAGTGACCAGAGAAAGACACGTAAAGAAAGAAGGTAGCATGTCGCATATTTCACTCTCTACGATCCTCCCTAAGGAGGTGGCTTCAATATAAGCTAGAGTACAGTCACGAGCACCAATATCTAAACACATAACAACTTTTAAAAGTGTTTTTCTCTTACTGTTCTGATTAAAATTTCATTTCGTTACGAATATAGCATTCTGGAACTCATATTTTTATGAAAAAGATCCTATCTCCAAATTACATTTATTATTTCTCGTGAAAATTGCTTTTAAATTTAGGAAAGTGGTACATGTTGGTGCTCGTGACTGTACATACAGGTAACTCGTATCAATAGTAGGTCTGTCGGTCAACATGCATATCAGTCAGGAAATGCATTATTAAAACCAAATATTGATAAATATGAACACTCATATTTATCAATAATATTTTATATTTATCTATTATTAGTTTAAACACTCGATATCGACAATCGATGAAATTGGTTATTTATACTTGTTGAGTTATTATAAGTGTGTGGGAGTATTCTAAATTATAATTTATTAGTAGCGTTGGTATCGGCCTGAGTGAGGAACCCCTAGGGCAGAGACAAAGTGCTCTATTGGCGATGGCGAAATAATTATAACAAAATAACATCACGCCTGTAATTCCCGAAGCGATAGGCAGCGGTGTACCTAATAGTACACCCACATTTCGCCAGTTATTGATTGCCATCATCCGGGTACAAATCCAGACTCCGTGGCTGCAACTGAGAAACTCCTGATGAAAAAACCCAATTTCAATTTGACCGACCCAGGAATCGAACCCAGGACCTCATGGTCAGCAGTCGCATTTGCGACCACTAGACCAGCGAGGCAGTCTAGCCTAACGTAAAGCTATAAGATTTTAAACTATCATGGTCACTAACATTATTATTAAAACTAGACCCGGGATATTTACCATGTTTACCCCTGATCATGGTGCTTGCAACAGTACCGAAATATCGAGAACTCATAGAAAACAGTAAATCTGCATAGCCTTTTCCCAACTATGTTAGGGTCGGCTTCCAGTCTAACCGGATGCAGCTAAATACCAGTATTTTACATGGAGCTTCTGCCTTCTGACCTCCACAACCCAGTTAGTACTAGGTACTGCGATTCCCTTTGGTAAGACTGGTTGTCAGACTTTTTGGGCCACTGACTACCTATAAGGACTGTCAAAGATCTACAAATGAAAGCCGAGACCAACGGCTTAACGTGCTTTCCGAGGCACGGAGGAAACTCGGTATGTAATGGGTGGTCACCCATCCACAGACCAACCTAGGCAAGCACGGCTTAACCTAAAGATCGACCCGAGCGGCTGTTATTATTTAGCGACGAGCTCTTCACCTAACCACACTCATAGAAAACAGTAAACATGGTTAATATCCCGTTTCTAGTATTAATAATAACGTAAAGCTGTTTATCATCATTCATTTCATTTTATTATTATTATTTTATTTTATTTTTTTCATTTTTCTGTTTTTATTTCATTCATTCGTTGTTTATAGTTTATATTTTCTTGTTTTTATAAAATATGTACGGTAGTCTATAAGATATATATGTTATGGGTCTTTGTTACCTGAAATAAATGATATATTTTTATTTTTTATTATTATAATCGTCGTAGTAATACGAAACACCATGAACGTGATCGCCATTAGTGTAGGCCCCAGTAGTGGGTGATCCCACTGTTGGTAGTGTAGGCCCCAGTAGTGGGTGATCCCACTGTTGGTAATGTAGGCCCCAGTAGTGGGTGATCCCACTCCTGGTAGTGTAGGCCCCAGTAGTGGGTGATCCCACTGTTGGTAGTGTAGGCCCCAGTAGTGGGTGATCCCACTGTTGGGTATAGGCCTCCCTTTTCTTCTGCCACACGTCCCGGTTCTGTACGTCCCTGGTCCCTCATCCAAATGTTTTCCGCGATTTTGACAATATCGTCAACCCAACGACCTTTAGGACGGCCTTGATTTCTTCTTGGGGTCATAGGTGACTATGAAATTGCCCTTGTTTTTCTCACATTATCTCCTGTTTGTAAGGTTCAGACGTTTCCGAGAAAAATAAAAAATGTTAGTATGGAAATATCACTTTTTACGAAATCGTCCATATAAATTGGCAATTTCATACTTTAACCCCTGATTAAAGACTGGAGCCAAAATGTCGGTCTACAGGTTTACTAAATATTACCACATACACCATGTTCGATACGGCAAGCAATTAGAATGCCAAACTAACTTTAAACCCCCGAGAAAGACTTGCCAATTTTCTCAAACAAAACGACCAATAAAATCATCTAAATACAATTATTGCATTACGAAGTTTAGCAAAGTCTTTGACAATCAACGAATTGGGTCCAGGAAAACTGGATTAATAATTCAAAGCACAACTTTGACTGTGGTTTGAGAACTAAACGGCGGTTTAGCTATTTATTATGTTAGTTTAGACGTTCCGTCATGGCGGATTGTTAAACTGATTTTAATAAGTTTGTGAATATAGTATAAAGACTTCGGTACGGTAAGTGGCTAAGAAACAAGTCTCAGCGAAGATAGTCCAAGAAAGCCTTTAAGCCCTTCGTAACATCTATTTTACAATGTGGAACGCAAAATAAAAAAAAAATTAAAAAAAAGTGCTGGCAGGACGATTGAATTCTCTAAGATTGGCCAAGAAGGCGATGGATAGATAAATATGGATGAGTATGAGAGAGACCTTTGCTTAGTTGTGGAAAAGTATTGGTTGATAAAAAAAGAACACGGAAACAAAGTTTAGCCTATTGCTACCCAATTCTGTACCCGCGTCAAAGGCCCCAAAGCGAAAAGTATCAATTTTTTATCAATACTGAGTCCATCTAGCTACCTTTTGCACGGTGTATTTTATGCCGAGTTTTCATAGTACATTTTACCGGGTCTGTGACCGACAAAATGCCGAACAGGACAGATATGGCACCCCTTTCAGTTCTAGCTCGAATTTTGATAATAAATTGACCTGTATTTCTGTTTGTGCATTTTTAGCCGTTTTGTGGAGTGGATCGCTTTCGAATGGGCCCCCTGAGGCATGAACCGGTGGTATGCAGGTATCGATTAGCTTGTACCTACCACATGAAATTGGCTCAAACAGCCACTTATGGCATCAATTGATGGACGTTGAAACTGTTTTCTTTTTGTTTAGGACCAACAAAGTTGACGCATATTCATATTATTTCACTCCTGTCTCGTCAATAATGCGCTTTTAAATAAATTAAAAAAAAAAACACATTTTCTATCTATCTTACATATACAAAATTAATAATGTGCGATAATGCTTATTAATAAACAGCAAGAGAAATTACAAGAACCAGACAAGAAAAATGGTAATATAGAATATACAATAATGTTATAGTATATTGTTGAGACAGTAAATTCCGCGAATGATTAGTTTCTATAATATTTCACAAGAAATTCTGAATTTTGGCCCGAATAGTTTGTTCGTTATTAATGACTAACTTCTTCCCGCGTTGAAGAAACAATCCTATGATACCCAGTAATAACGTAGCTTCCATCAGCGATAGATCTTTCTGAAATCGGGTGAGTAGTTTCGGAGTTGACCTCTTTTATCCAAACTAGCAATCTTTACCTCTTTATAATATTACTAGCTTTTGCTCGCGGCTTCGCTCCCTTTATATACGGAAATTAACCCACGGGATCATTTTAATTGCAGCCTATGACATTTAGAAATAATTTAGATACCCATTATTAAAAGATTTGTTGGAATCGGATCAGTACTTCCGAAGATTCATAGACATTTGACATACACTTACAAACAAATTTTAACTTCTTTATAATATTATTACTAGCGGCCCGTCCCGGCTTCGCACTGGTGGACATTTATTTTCCCCTAATTCCCCCTACCCCCTGTTTTTTCTAGTAATAAATATAGCCTATGTTATTCAGAGATACAACTTTCTATTACTTATTTACATTATATACAGACTACAAATAGAGCTAAACTAATGATAAAAATAAGGCTAAAAGTAAGAAAATATAAACAACTAAAAAACGACGACAATGTAATAATAACAAAGATAATGTAGCATTCTAATGGTGAAGGAATTTTTGAAATCGATCCAGTAGTTTTTGAATTTATTCGTTACAAAGATAAAAATCTTTCCTCTTTATAATATTAGTGTAGATTACTGTATAGAATATAGACTGTATTAGTACTGTGGTAGCCCTAGCTTCTCTACCCAGCAGGGAGTGGCTCTCTCATGAACTTACGACCTCTCGATTACCAGCCAGTGGCTCCGTCATTAGGCTACTGTAGGTTCGCAACTTAGCGTGACCAATGCCTATACTAGTATCCAAAACGGAATCTTTCAGTATATCCATCGTATAATATAACTTTATAGAAAGCAGCTGGGAATTTACGGTTTCCTTTCATCGAGATTAGTTCAGTAAATTCTTTATTTTTTAGACTTTGATGGCTTAATGAACACGATGGCCTTTTTGGCGCGTTTTAGAGTTAATTTATGGGGAACGTGTCTTTTTGGTAGACAGACTTTGTAGACGAATAACACTGTAGCAGTATTTTGCCTTTTTCATGCTCAAGTTTTTCCATTTTTCCAGACAACTTTCGCCATCAAAATGAATTATCTCTATGTAAGCATAATAGAAGGTTCCTACCTACTTAATATCATATTCTAATTGACACGCCAAATTGAAACACAAATATAGTTTCAGCTGTGTCAGTCGGCTAAATGATGTGATTTATGGCTGAACGTAGAACAGTAACATTTATGAAGCGAATTTTCTTGTCATCCACAATTTGGTGTTTGTCCCTAAACAGTCATGTTTGTGAGATATCAAGGTGCCTGCTACCCTCACCCTAACATCGCTAGGAGGTTTAACAACCTGTGCCAATCCGTGCCGGTACCATTCCCTGATTTGTTTGTGTTTTCATTTTTCAATTTGTTGAACCTGCCTGTGTCTTTATGTTGGTACTTCAACGACAATCGTGATTCGATCATTAACAATTTAATGATTATTATTGATTAATTGATATGGATTTCAATTTGACCTCAAAAAATAACTGTTCGTTTCCTGGTTTTGTAAAGAAACAATGTCAGGCGTAGCATTAGTGCTGTGGTTATCCACAACAAAGTATATTTCTTTACCGCAAAAAGAAAAGGAAGTTCCACTCGCCGTTTGTCGGGTTATTATAGAGAAAATACCTTATCTTATACCTTCGAAGAAAATTTTGATGTATCACGCGGAAGCCCCAGGAGTAATACAACAAAATATAACTTAGGTGCTTATTTCAGTACGTGGGTAAGTCTGTTGTACATTCGGTTTCGCATTTTGGCGTAAAGCCAAGGTGAAACGGTTGGTTTTAACCAAAAGCCGAACGCTTAGGCATTTAGCTAAAAACAATCTATTGTGAACACCTGTGACACGGGGCGAGAGTCAAGCTTAGCGGCGTGTATGTGTGTGTTGCGTATGTAATATTTCGGGAGTGAACCCATTCAAAATATTGTTTGCATACATGAGTATAAAATGTTTTGCGATATCAATTTCCTCCTGAAATACGTTTCATAAATATTTACGCAAACAACGAGAATAGAAAATGAAGTGCTTATATTACTTTGCCGTCCGCACAAAGTTATAAGTGGCAACTTAAAGACATGGCTACTTAATGGCACCGGTTGGCAGCTGGCCAGCAATCTGTCATCATTTGGTGTTGGCGGTTACAATCATAACCATACGTAATACGCCATAAATGCTGGCTCGATACGTCTTGTGAAAGGTGCTGAAAGGAACTCGCTTTGGCACGAAGGATGAAAACATAAGTTTCATTATGTATACGAAGTACTGGCTGCGAAGACGAATTGAGCTGCCATGACGGAAATAGAACACCATTTGAAATATTGGCGGGATTGGCGAATGACCGTTAAAGCGGTAATGAAGAAGAGTGTGCTCCTACAAAAAACTTTATTTGATATCCCAAAATAATAATATTAGGTACCTGAGTACATATTTAGTTGTATAAACCTCGTCACATCTGCTTGTCGAGTAAAAAGCAATAAAGGGCTTGTACTTACATATCTATATTTACCAAAGATATTGGAAATACTCGGAAGAAAAAATAATCGTCCCTTATCCCTCACATTTAGGGCAGTTATATATTACATACGAACTTACATGCCGTGTAAAAAACCTTAATCTTTGTTGGAACAAATAATAGCGTATCGATATTATAAACTACTCGTAATATTGACTTCGATATCAATAGGACCTTTCCCTTTTTCGTCCAATACACTATTTTAAATAGAAAATACGATAAAGACCTTTATCGTAAACTTTGATGGATTGGAAGGCAAATAGGTTTACTGTTCACAGAACTTGAAAGCAGTTTTGATAAGGAGGGTGCTTCGCCCTTTCCATTGAACCTTTGCGTCCTGCGTCCGGTCGCTCGTCCGTCTCACGGCTTATGATTTCAATAGGGGTCTCACTCCGCTGACTTTGAACAAACCCCAGATATAGATACGACGAATTAAATGTTTGAAACTCGGTGATTTGACTAGTTCTGCTGTTATTAATGTTTGTTGCCTTTGATCTCTTTGCAGCGCAATTGGATTTTGAAGATGAAGTCCATAGACGTTATTAGAACAGGAAGGGTATTTAATAAAAAAGACACTTAGCCCCTTCAATTTAGATCCAGATATTTGATAACAATTTCTGTCGAAATTTCGGAATTTATCTCCAAATTGTGAATTGCGAAGTCTTTGTACAGAATTCAGTCGCTTGAACTTTACGATCCCTTTCTATAGAGTCTATCTTTATCAACTCTTTGTTCCAATCTTGCAAGTTTAGTCGATTTATTTATTCAGCGTTAATAGAATCTAAAAATCCATTGACATTTTTTGTGAATTCTTTAGCATCGACCTTAGAGGGACAAAAAATGAATGTAAAATGTTACAAGTCATTGCCATGAAAATAAATGTAAAACGAATTAAGATAGAAGTAAAAAGTGGTATCCCACAGGCGTCACGGGGTTATAAAGCAAATATTTGTTTACAACGAGATTGAGTGTACGTGGGGCTGTCGCGCTTGGCCGCACAGGCGACGACACGGGGAGCGCGCGCGCAGGAAACCGAGCCAATTTTGTATCGACTTAGCGCTTATTTTTATTGTCACGTTCCGGATTCATTTCCTTTGCAGACATATAATTAATAATGTCTTCATTCTGGGCTATATTTAACGCTTCTCCATTATCTAGATTCTAGAACAATCCCCTTAATGTTTCTGTTCCACTTGGCGTGAATATCCAAAAATTGAATTCTGCCTCCACAAGTGCAAAATATCAGTTGCATACAACTGGAATTTGGCGAGCATCAGTTAATTCGATTGTTCTCCGCCAAATTGGAGTATAGTATGGTGTTAAACTGAGCTGACCTGAAAAACTGGGTTGTTTAGCACTTCCACAATAGGCTCTCTGCAATTAGCATTTCGTTTTCTAATTCATTGATGAGTTCCTTTGGTTTTTTCTTCGTAGTGATTAAAATGAATATTTCTTTTATATTTCTTCTTAGGTTTGAAATGCTAATCACAGTAATCACAGTCTGAAATATTTACAATACAAATTCTCGGAACGAAAAACATCAAATGATTTTGAAACATTGCGAAAGTTATTCAATGTTGAATCCAACAAATTATTTATCAACGCTAAACATCCATAATTCATTTCGTCGCGCTAAACTGCCTAAACTTATAAATCATCATAAATTCCAATTTCCAAGTTTGGGAACTGGCGAGATGTATCATTAAGTTGGTCCGACACAAATCCATTTCAATAATTCATATCAATCCCTATCATTCCGTCCCCCATCGGGCCCCATCCCTATACTTTCTCGTGGGTCCCTATAATTACCTGTTTATATTCGCTTTACTTGGTCCAGGGTTTGTTCATTGCTTTGGGCAAACTGAGCAATTATCACATCGCCGCCGGACAGTTCCCACGGGATGGTAAAATTTGTAACTCACATACAAACGTGTCGAACCTCGCGGCTCACACTTTTTGTAACATTAGGCTCGCAGTAGGATATTGTACTGCGGTCACTCTTGTTACGAAGCCTTAGAGCGCATCCTCGCCGGTCGTATCTCCGTTCTCCTTTTACATTGCTGCCTTCCTTCCACTTAAAGTAATGTTGTTGCTCGAGTGACGAGAGATGGGTTGAGTGCTAAGAAAGTGGGCGTTCTGGTTTCGAGTTACAATGACGCAGTACTGGTTTTGTTTGCTCGAGACGCGCGCGATCGCGTGAGAACCTTCGGAACTGCATGGGCGTGACATCGGACTCTTTTTGTCGTACTTTTTTAAACTTATTTCTTTTGTAAGGCTAATGCTGAGCTGTGAGTGAGTATCGGTAATAGCTATACAGTCAACGTTCCGACGTGACTGTGACAATGCAATTCGTAAGATTGTTCAGATGATTTTTATATTCCAATCCAAGAGTTAAATATAACGTCCGTCATACGTTTTGTTTTCCATGAATAATTGTTGTTTGGAATTTCTTAAGAATTCGTGTACAAGCGTCTGGTTATCCATGCTTGTGTTTGTATTTCGTCACACGCCTATTTCGCGCCTATTCGTTGCGCTTTTTCAATTATTTTTTACCGGCTTGCCTATGGACATTTATATGAACAAGTTGCCAAGTGAGCCTGTTCGGGACAGGATTCTATAATTGATTGTCGGCGTGGCTATTAAAAAGACATTAGACGTGACCGTCTGTTTACTTTGGTCGTGTGTACTGCAACAATACAATATGGATGTTCTGTTTTCAATTTCCGATGTTATCGCCTGTTATAGTTAGGTGGGCACTTTCGCCGGCGTTTGCGGCAGGCTACTGAATATGTATCGATTGTTTATTTGGAAATATGATCTGGCTGTATAAACTTTGTGGTGCGATATAGCATTAGTCAACAACTCGTAGTTTTGTTTGTAAACTACACAGATAATCTGCACAAGTTGAAAGTTGTAACATTCATGCATGCAATGCATGCTTACGTGTAAGGCTTGAATGTATTGTATGCCAGAATGTAGTTTTAATAAGGCCTGGAACGTGAAGGAGAAATAATGACGAAGTTATTGTGCTAACGGTAGGAACTTGCCCTGGAATGTTTTGGAGTATGTGAGCATTTGATCCAATTAAAACAAGCTAAATAGCTCAATTACGAGCGGAATTTTATATACAAAACAGTAGCTTTTTTTTTTTTTTTTCTTGACGAAGGTAACTCGTAAAAGAAAGACAACAAGCCGGATCGCTTTACCAAAGGAAACGAGATTGCCTAAAATCGTACCGGGCCGAACAAATAATTCTATCTACGTATTTCTCCGTAATGAAATTTACATATTTCATTTTATATAACTATCCAATAAACTCTCCGGTCTGGTATATTGTTTCCGAGCGTGCTCTGTTGAATAAAACATAATATTTTTATTGCATGTTTGCGTCCAACGGTGCATATATTTTACATAGATCTCGATCTGGCACAACCGAATTGGCTGCATCTACATTTTTATTGCTTTTTTCTAAACGTATTTTTGTATGAAAACAAAAAAAAACAATAATAACACGATAAATATTGACGGCAATAGCATTACTGAACGTTATTAGACATTGCGGTGCAGAGCATTCGTTATTTGATCGGACGATAGTATAGCTATCTGTTCATGAACTTTCGTTGCTGACTGTACCTACTATTTATACTCTCTACTATTTTTTCATTTCTAGACTTCCTCGTTGGTCTAGTGGTCGCAAGCGCGACTGCTGAGCATGAGGTTCTGGGTTCGATTCCCAAGTTGGGCAAAGTGTTATTGGGTTTTTCCATCAGGTAATTCGCAGAAGCAGCCACGGAGTTTGGAATTGCGTAGGCCCGCCCCTTCTTACATGGGACTTAAACATAACTGGCAAAATGTGGGTGTACTATTAGGTACACCTCTGCCTAACCCTTTGAGGATTACAGGCGTGATGTTATGCTATTTTTTCATATTTGAGTGAATAATTGAATGTGAACCCACATAACCAACATCGTCATTTCAGCCGAAAGACGTTCACTGCTGGACATAGGCCTCCCCTAAATGTCCACATTGACCGGTCCCGTGCGCCTCGCATCCAGCGAATCGCCGCAACCTATAATTAAACAAAATTTGCATTTTCAAAAAGAAACTATAAATATTAATAACTGCTTTTTACGCTTCATTAAAACTTACGAACTAAAATAGTCCGGCAGCGCCATTAAAGTAGGCTAATTAACTTCTTTAAAGTTCGCACGAGTGAACTCGCGAACAGCATAGACTAAAGATAGGCGGTAAAATATTCTCACTACAAAAGGTAGGTAATTATGTAACCAAAACCAACGAAAAACTATTAACGGTCCCAAAAAATAATCATTCAATACACTTGGTACACTTCCCACGGGGCTATTATCAAGATACTCGATCACAAAGCTAGTGTTGCGTGCGTTTGACTAAGGAACTACGACATTTGTTCGGAGAAACGGTCCATTGTGTGCCCACTAGCGCCACTAATGACCGCAGACTTAACTTTGTAAGTAGTATAAAGCGATATAATAGAATAAGCACTCAGCCTCTGGGCAGTTGTCTATGCTTCGCCTTTTGTTGGGACAGGTGATTGATGGACCCCTCCTCATTGTCTGTGTCGCGTTTAGTTTGAAAAATGGCGAATGTTTGCGTTTATTTGATTGCTCGTTCGAATTTGGAATGTATTTTTTCCCGCGTTCGTAATGGACGGTTTATGATATTGAATCGAATTTTGATGTTGATGTAATTAGTTCAATTTCGTTCGGAGACTTAGTAAATAAATACAAAAAAAAAATTAACATTTTTTAATGGCCGTACCTGCTGTTATGAATTCAATATTATGTCTTTATTGTTTTATGCTTTCACATAGCTTCGTTAACTGTGTTTAGGGTTCCGTACCCGAAGCGTAAAAAACGGGACCCTATTTTAAGCCTCCACTGTCCGTCTGTCTGTCAGCGGGCTGTATCTCATGATCCGTAATAGGTAGGCAATTCATATTTTAACAGAATGTGTATTTCTGTTGCCGCTTTAAGAACAAATAATAAAACTAAATTAAAAATAAAAGGGGGCTCCTCTACTACCATGGTACGGAACCCTTTAAGCGCGAGTCCGTCTCGCACTTCTGGTTTTTTTCAGAGTCGCTGTATTCGTCAGAGCTACGCAGAAGTGTATTTGCCAGGCTTATGATACTAAACAAATAAAAAAAGCGTCTAAAGAAAATCATAAACATGTTGTCAGTTGTCACCACACCATATAGAAACTATTTTAGTAAATAAGTAAATAAAAACATCATTAACAGTCCCTTTTCCCCTCCCTAGCCGCCCCTGTCACTGTTTACAATACGAGAGCAGCATTCGATTCAATAACAGTAAGTAACAAATCGAGTATAAAAGCCCCGCACTACAGCGAGTACGTAAACAGACGGACTGCGCCATTAAGTAATCGCTTTTCGCTCAATTGGCCGTAACTGGCGCAAAACGACACGCTCTCACTGTATTTGCTTCTCGTTTACGGATCAAACAGCAAATATGAAGTAATCTGTATCTTTAGCATCCATTACCTAGATAGTGGAAAGTTAAAAAGATGGAACTTTGAAATTTGACGACACGGTTGCCGCAGTATGCAGGTTCGATCACCGCACGGGATAAATATTTGTATGGCCTGCAGATAATTGTTCCGGGTCTGGCTGTTTGTGTGTTTAAAATTTTTGTAGACGCACCCACGATACAGGAGAATTGCCTAGTGTGGGGAACATTTTAAAAAAAAGAAGTACCTTTGACTTTCTCTATGCCTAACAATAATAGATAATAGTGCCTCATTACATCTAACGGGCATCTCCGATTTGGCTTCAACTCCTCGTACGCCTTCCAAAGGTGCTGAGTCTCCAGGGTCCCGCCGCCCTACGATAAGTCAAAGATATTTAAAAAAAAATATTTTCCATTATTGTCCCACTGTTGGGCAAAGGCCTCCCTCATATCTTTCCAGATACTCTATTCGTGCGCCACCTCGATCCCGCCATCGCAGTGCGCGTCCCGGTCAAATAATTATTTAAAAAAAAATTGCCGCATAGTAACAATTATTTTACAAATAGACCTATGTATGTATGTAGGTGACTGCAGTACAAAACAACTGACCCTCACAAACAAATAATTAAAATCTCGTCTTGGTTCACACTCGTAAGATTCTAAAACTACCAGGTACTAACCTGAGAAAACGAAAGTTTAAAAACCATAATAATGTCCGCTTAGGATAATAATTTAGGACTACACAATATAAAATGCTCTTTAAATTGTGTGGTTATAAATTGTTAATCTTTACTTGGCATTACAAGATCTCTTTTTTTGTAAGCTATGTACCGCTACCACAGCGACGACGACGTCTACGACGCTCCAGAGGTGACCGAGGTAGACCTGAGAGTGGCGGTACAACGGCTCAAAGCCAAAAACACCGCCCCAGGACCCGACGGCCTGCCAGGGAAAGCCTGGGTTCTGGCCTCGGGGACTCTCGGGCCTCGACTGGGGGGGCTCTTTAGCGCGTGCTTGGAGAGGGGCCGGTTCCCGCTTCGTTGGAAGACGGGGAAACTGGTCCTCATCCAGAAGCCCGGGCGCCCTGCGGACTCTCCGTCCGCATTCCGGCCCATCGTGCTGCTCGACGAGGTGGGCAAGCTCTTTGAAAGAGTCATTGCAGACCGCCTCGTCGGGCACCTGAATCGGGTGGGTCCGGACCTTGCGGAGAGCCAGTTTGGCTTCCGCAGGGGGCGCTCGACGGTGGACGCCATCATGCGCGTGAGAGCCCTCACGACGGGAGCTGCGGTATCCCGGGGTAGGGTCGTCTTGGCGGTGTCTTTGGACATCACCAATGCCTTTAACACCCTGCCCTGGAGTTGCATCAGGGAGGCACTCCGGTATCACCGGGTGCCGACCTGCCTCCGTCGCACAGTCGAGGACTACCTGACGGACAGAGCCGTCATCTACCCCGGTCACCAGGGAGAATGGAACCGGCGAGAGATGTCGTGCGGTGTTCCACAGGGATCGGTCTTGGGGCCGCTCCTGTGGAACATCGGTTACGACTGGGTGCTGCGCGGCGACTTCCCTGACGGCGTCGGCGTAATATGTTACGCCGACGACACGCTCGTCCTGGCGGAGGGAGAGTCGCACCAGGCGGCGGCTGACCTGGCGACGCAAGCGGTTGCGACAGTCGTTGGAAGGATCCGGCAGTTGGGACTCGAAGTGGCGCTGCACAAAACAGAGGCCATGTGTTTTCATGGCCGTCTGAACGCGCCACGGTCTGAGTCCCACATAACGGTGGGAGGGGTTCGCATCGGCGTCGGGAGAACGATGAAGTACCTGGGACTCGTCCTCGACAGCCGGTGGAACTTCAAGGAGCATTTCCTGCGTTTGGCCCCAAAGCTGAACCGGGCAGCAGCCGCCCTCAGGCGACTCCTGCCCAATCTCAGCGGGCCAAACGCCTCCTGCCGGAGGCTGTACGCCGGTGTCGTGCGGTCCATGGCCCTCTACGGGGCCCCCGTGTGGGCCCTGAGCATTCGGACGCGACCACTGAAGCTGGTCGCATGCCAGAGGGTCATGGCTATCCGGATGATCCGAGGATACCGTACGATCGCTGGCGAATCGGCCAACCTCCTTGCCGGATTGCTGCCCTGGGATCTGGAGGCGACTGCCCTCCAGCGCCTCTATGAGTGGCGCGTGGAGGCGCAGCGCCGGGGCGAATCCCTGCTACCTCGACAAGTCGAGGCGCGGCGGGAAGAGCTCCGGCGCGATCTCAGGGCAGTATGGAGGGAACGACTGTCGCAACCGAGGTCCGGGCACGCCGCAATCGCGGCGGTAAGACCCCTCTTTGAGGAGTGGCTGGATAGGCGTCACGGCGTCCTGACCTACCGCGTGACGCAGGTCCTCACCGGACACGGAAGTTTCGGGAGGTACCTGTGTCATATGGGGAAGGAGGAAACGCCTGGGTGTCACCACTGCGAGGACCGCCCGGAGGACACGGTGGAGCATACGGTGCAGGACTGCTCCGCTTGGGCAGAGCACCGCCGTGTCCTCACGGCGGCGATAGGCGGAGCCCTCTCGCGCCCGGCATTGGTCGAGGCCATGCTGCGGGGCGAGACGGAGTGGGAAGCGGTCGCCTCCTTCTGCGAAGCAGTCATGCTCGCGAAGGAGGAGGCGGGCCGCGTGAGGGAGAGGACAGCGTCCTCCCTCCACACCAGCCGCAGTGGTAGACGCCCACGGCGCCGGACGTCGGCAGACGATCTCCGGCCACCGTAGGCGCGGGCATGCGGGCGGCGAGTAATGGGCGACTCGCTGTCCGACCATGGACCATGCCCGGGTCGACGGCGCGTTGTGTTCCACGCGCGCCTCAAAGAGTGTCAGCATAATGACGGGGCCCCCCTCTAGAGGGCCAAAGCCTGCCGGGGTCGCGGGACTCATAGAATTACCGTGACCCTGGAACATAAAGGGCTACTGAAGGACACCGTGGATTTTAGTCAGTACAAGTCTGACAGTCCCTCCCGCTCTGCCCTGGGTGGGAGGACTCATTTGATGATTTTACCAAGTTAAAAAAAAAAAAAAAAAAAAGCTATGTACCGCTAGGTGCCTAAGATCGAGTATGTCTCTGACTGAACTCATGGCCTGCCTCTTGCTAACACCTCAACAGTTTGAGCTATTGTTGCTTTTGAACTCCTGCCACCGTATAGCCCTATTGTTTGAATGAACAGTACCAAACCTTCCGTTCTCCCAGAAATCCAAACTACAAAGCCATTCCTACCTTTGACTTTGACTATAACAGCTTTGGCGATGGATTGGATTGGCTAGGTCGTGCCCTAGCTTGGGTAAACCAGAGCCAATCACTAGATCTGTCAAAAGACCGTAACCATTTTGACGTTTCGGTGAAGCTGGCAACTTGGCAAGTGCCCAAACTAGGAGGTGTCCTATTCTACTTTTGGACATTTCCAGTATTTGCAATCATTGACAGTCTTTCAAATAACCGATCGAAACAAAACCTTGGAAGCCAGACTGGGCTCGAAGTGGAATTGATGATGATGAAGACGACTTGATTTTTGAGGAGCTCGTGGCTAAATAATAAGAGCCGCTCGGGTCGATCTTTAGGTTAAGCCGTGCTTGCCTAGGTCGGTCTGTGGATGGGTGACCGCCCATCACAAACCGAGTTTCCTCCGTGCCTCAGAAAGCACGTTAAACCGTTGGTCACGGCTGGCATTTGTAGATCTTTGACTGTCGTTAGGTTAGGTTACCAAAAAGTCTGACAATCAGTCTTACCAAGGGGTATCGTATTACCCAGTGCTAACTGGGTTGTGGAGGTCAGATAGGCAGTCGCTCCATGTAAAATACTGGTATTCAGCTGCATCCGGTTAGACTGGAAGCCGACCCCAATATAGTTGGGAAAAGGCTAGGCAGATGATGATGAAGACGACTTCATTTTTAAACCTCCTCGTACAGTTAAATAAAACTAACTGCGTCTTTACTTCGGGGTACTTCGGGGCTAATCTAGAAAATTACAGACTGGATTCTGGCACGGTTTCCGCCACTTAGACCGTTTTCCAGGGGAGGTTTTGTTAAAATAAATTCATCGCTTGTAAGTCGCCTAAAGCTAGTTAAATGGTGGGCTAACGACGTATCTGCGAAGTTTTTTTGTAAGTATTTTTTATTCTACTAATGAGCGACAACTCCATTATTCAACTCACTGAATATAAAAATGGGAAAAGGTCAAATGTAACAACATAATGGAAATACTGGAGATTATCAAATTGATAATTAGTAGGTACATAAAATAAATAAAAACTTTTCTGAAAAAAAATCTGAAAATACATTTAGATGATAATATGTTTAGAAAGGTTTTGCAAATACACCTGAATGTGTACTTTTCAGCATTTATTAATTTCGGTTCAACCCGTTCACCATGGCTCAACAAACGGGCGAAAAATAATAAAAGAATACGTCGAACATTGGAAAAGGTTTTTCACATTTTGTGAACAACCTTTTTGGGGACCGTTTAGATTTAAAACAGAATATTTTTTCGTTTTATATTATAAGTAAAGTTAAATCATGAGTATGAACAACATCGCTTGTTTTTGTTGTCATAAATACGTAATATCTTGAGTCTAAAACTTTTAGTAAAAATTCTCAAGCCGAAAAGGAGCTGTTCATTTTCATCTCAATATTTTATAGTGTTCCCAAGATATCGGCCAAAGAAATTGTTGCCATATTTCTAGATGAAGCGGGCCAAAACCAGCCATGTTATGTTTAAAGTAAAGTAAGTGGAAAGAAAAGTTATCTTTTTGCTATGAATACTTGAATAGTTTTTCATAGTATCTAAGCTGGAAAAATGTCCCCGTAGGCTGTAAACCTGCCAGGCTCTGTTGCGTACCACGATAGACTTCTAAGAAAGCGAACCGTTCTGGTTTGATGTACTTTAGATACGACTTTTTCTAAATTGAACGTCATTTCTCTTGCCAAACCTAGACTGAGTTAAAAATTGAGCTAGTACAAAACCAAAACTAGATCGCAATGTTTACATAGATATTGTGTTCCCAAATCCTATCAAACCAACTTTATTCTTAACTTTCAAAAGAAAACAATGAATTGTTTCTGGGCGTCATGATCATGAGTGATTTACGTGTTACTTACCGAATGTATGTAAATTCTCTCGAACTCGCTCAGTAAGTAAGGCGCCGTCACACATGTAGGCTGAAATGTACTTAGTGGCTCCGCTAACCGAGACAGAGTAAATATGCCTTTATTTTGTGACAGAAGAGTTGTACGCTTGTTTTGAAGCTCATTATAATACTCGCTTCAAGTGACGTGCTTGGGTGTGGAAGAAAAACAGAAAAGATCTTTTTCAACTTTCTGGAAATCTTGGGAGCGTGGGAATAGTCCTGATGAGGTCATAGTGACGTTCTAACAGCGATAATGTTGATTAAAAAGTCCAAAAATGAATCGATTGTCGTAAGCTACTGAAAATCTTATGACAATCTGTTTGAGGTCCTAAGAGTCTGATAGTGTTTTCGTTCGAATTAATAGTGAAGTGTAAACGTACATAACGCATATCTACTAGCTTGGGCCGACGACCAGTTTTCAGGTCGAAAATCCGAGTGCTGATTTTATAGGTAGGTAGCTATGCATACGTTCACAGCACAAACTAACACTACTCGATCTTACACATTTTTTTAATCAGAAATAAGTGAGATTTGGCGACCTGGAATCATGGGCGTAGTACGCCCAACAAGGGGATTACGTCTGCGGTTACATTTGAATTTTGTTGTGATAAAGGGTGTAAATGAAAGGCACTTGTTCTCCCCGTCTTTGCGATCATTTTTTATGTTCTAGACCATACCTGGGAACCCCTAGAGGGTTACGGAGATATTGGGGGTCAAAGTTCCAACTTTTTCACAAGTTTTTTTTTTAAATACATGTTTTTAATGTAAGATTTTTACTTTACACACCTCCACGACCCCCGTACTATTCAATCCATCCATCAGCACAATGTGTTAAGTCCTACCGTAAAACGTGATTTTTCACCCCAAAAAAAAAGTCGTTTCCCAGCAATATTTTTAGCGTAAAGTTACTTAGTTTGATGTACAGAATGCTTGGTTGACGGCTATGTGAAGGGTCTGTTTACACCCTGTATGTATAAATATGTAATAATAAATGTGTGTTTCTTTCTTCTCATATCTAAAGAGGTTGTTTCGCAAACGATGGGACTTTTAATATCGTGTTCTACATATCCTGTTGTCTACACGTTTCAAGAACTGATAGATGCAACTGAATTAGATTATCATCGACACTCTCTATTATTGATCTCGATTATTTCGTCGTCGTTTTCGTTGCGAATCGGCAAGCGTAAGGTGGGTCGCCCTCAGGGTCGGTGGGGCGACGATCTTGGCCGGTTGGCTGCCAACTGGATGAGAGTTGCTGAGAATCGAGTTGAGCGGCGTGCGGTTGAAGAGGCCTATGTCTAGCGGTGGACTGCTATAGGCTGAGGATGATGATATTATGATTTTGTCAACAACTTGCCTGACTGTCCCGTTAGGATCTGTTCCTTATCTAAGCATATACAGGGTGGAGACGACAATGTGACAATAAATTAAACTGTATGTAACTCATGACGTTCCCAGTCTGCATACAAAAATTCAATCGAAAATTACTGGATATTTCGATTGAATTTTGTATGCAGTTTATTCACAGGACGTTATTTTTCATTTTTAGCATTTTCTACATAGAGTAGATAATAGGCTACCACCAACAGGTTAACGAATCCCGCATCGGTATAAACGTTAAACACATATTGCCAACTCGCTACTTCAAATACCTTGGGCAAAATTGTCGAATTGTCGTCTCCACCTTGTATATTTGCACCAGTGGCGAAGGTTCCATACAACTCGATTCCTACCGGCTTCCCTTTGAAAAATGGCAGTCAGTATTCTATAGACAAATAATATAATCACATTAAAGATACAATTTTTTATTTAGATTACAAACATTGACCCTTCGCTACTGATATGCACCATCATCATCATCATTATTTCAACCAAAATACCTCCACTGCTGGACATAAACCTCCCAAGTGCTGCCACATCAGCGTATTATATATGTAAAACCATTGAAGGAGTTCGTTACACCTTCGGTATTTGATTAAAATCTGTTTGATCAAACTCGAATAGATCCTCTTTGCTTCAGAGATTCCAAAATCTCAATCTTCTATAAGATACACATGTGATATTAGTATTTCCTGACTTCAAACATTATTTTCCGGCGTTATATTTAGATGATATTTTTAGAATTAGTTGATCATTGATAGAAACCCGAAAGTCTGACTACCAGTCTTACCTTTGTAAGAAAGCAAACCAAGCAAGCCTTTGTAAGCTTGTTCTTGCAGTAACTGGCTTGCGGAGGTCAGATAGGCAATCGTTCCATGTAAAATAATGTTATGATATTCAGTTGCATCCGGTTAGACTGGAAGCCGACCCTAACATTGTTGGGAAAAGGCTAGGCGAATGTGACATTATGAAGCATGACTTTATAGTTATTCAACTTTTCTGTCGTGTGTGTCCTTGAGTCCTTAGGTACACAAATATACGGTCGGGGTATTTCAACCTCATATTTGGATATCAGCTTGCCAACCTATCTAATCAGTGGAGACCCATCCGCAGACCTCTACGTCCCAAGCGATACCAATGTCGTTCTAGTTCTCGAAACATCGCATCGCTCCGATAGCATTTTATGTGCAAAATTTTTGGTTTTATTCCTTTTACGCCAGGACCATTCAGTTTCCTGTTTCCCCGTAATAGTGATAAGTTTAATGGATGGAAGTAGGGTTGCCATTCCACAATTTGGTTTCCCAAAAAAGTCCGGAAACTTTACTTTTCTTTTCAATATAGCGATTCATTCCGATTTTATATTTTCTAAAAGAAATTCGTACAAATTACAAGGAAAAAAATCCAGATGGGAACCGATTAAGCCGGATAATTATGTCCGGACAGATCCGAATGGATGGTCACCCTACAATGCCCTAGATGGAAGAGTTAATGGAAAATGAAAATAATGTTCATGAGTTTTGAGTTACTTTTGTTATCAACAACAATGAAACAATTATACAGGCTGATATGAATCGCAAACACCAATGAATGAAATTCGTTACATTTGTAGGGAACATTATTATTCATAGAACGTTTGACGTAAATACGATAGATATTGGAAATGATAGAAGAGAAAATTGATGAGTAATGTGTGTGAAGATTAACTGATAATTAAAGGTGAATTTGAGCGTTACTTTTTAATGTAAGTATATCATCGTTCGGAAAATGCAGATTTTCAGCTTAGTTTGAGTGTTAAACTTTCGAGTTGACTAGCGTTTGCCCGTGATTTCACGTAGGTTGAATATTATCCCACTTGAACTAGGGTAAAAAGTATCATAGATTATCCGTTGCCAAATCTCATTCCAACCTGTTCGAGGTAAAAGACAAGCAAACAGACCGGCAGACTAACAGACAAAATTACTTTTGAAGTATGCCGAATTTTATGTATATATTTTTTAAACAATTGGTCAGAATTTATAAATACTATCAACGCAAAAGTTAAATCTGACACACACTTATTACCGAAGATTGAAAACGTTTAGCATTTCTCAACTATGACATCACCGTAAAAAAGTGGCCAAGCAATTAAGTTCGATTGTGACTGTACCGACGACAACTTAGAATACTTAACAATTAAGATAATCCTGGCTTAGCGGTCACCAACCCCTGACACCCCTCCTCCCCCCATCCTCCCCCCTCCTCCACCTGTCACAACCCCCGCGTTCACTACGAGTAATAGATATCGGTTCTTAGGATCAACCTTTGTCCAGCAGTAGAGAAATATAGGATTTGAAATTAAATGAGGCTATCAATTATCGGCCAGTAATTGTCCTTTTTAAAGGCCAAATGTCAAGTCTTAAGCCGCTTCCTAACCAAAGCGATCGTTGTGCGAACACACCCATTGTTCAGAAGACGTCAAATACAGACGTCAGACGTATCGCGATCGTCGTGCGTCGCGCCCATACACAACGATCGCGAATTTGCGCGATCGATCACTTTGGTTAGGTCGCGGTGTTCAAGCAGTGATAACCACACTAATTCAGAAGTGTTGCTTTTTTCTTGGCGATATTTTTACCTTTAGCATTTGGTGGTATCTCTGATAAACTTCGATTCATATGCTTAAAATTAAATAAGCATAACATCACGCCTGTTATCTCTGAAGGGTTAGGTAACTTAGGTACAGGCGACCCGGGTGTAATAGGTACCAGCAGCGAAGGGTGAATTTTTGTAAGAGGTAAGCTGGAGTATAATATATCTTTAATGTGATTATATTATTTGTCTATAGAATACTGACTGTGCCATTTTTCAAAGGGAAGCCGGTAGGAATCGAGTTCTATGGAACCTTCACCCACATTTCTCTTACGGAGTACTACTTTAGGGGTATTCTTCAAAGCGATTAAGTAAACATTGTTTAATAATAATCGCATATACCGTACCCTACATTAAAATAATAGTCTGATTCGTAAAACAATTTAAACGAATAGTGTAAAGTGAAACTATAAGACAGTTTCACTTCAGTGTCTTATTGCTGATTGATAACTTTGTAACCAGATTTTTTATAGGTGTCTATTTTCTGTTCATTTCTGTTACCCTGGTACTTTTCAAAACAACTGCCATAATTCAATTTAATGAACCTGAATGTATTTTTAACATTACTGACCAAAAGTTGTTTAAACACTTACTTAGTTCCAGTTAATTTCTGTTTGCCTGGTAGTCCGTTTTAATAAATAAACAATTAGGACAGTTGATTTAAAACTGTCTATCGATATCATTAATGAATCCATCATACCCCTCTCTATTTTTCATCATGGTTGCGCTTTGATGAATAACATATATAATATTTTTAATCTGAGTTTGTGAGCGCAACTAATGGTTGCACTTCGAGGAATAATTTAGTTGAGCACAGTTGGTTGCGCTTAAAAATAGTTGCGCTTTGAGGAATACCTCATATTTTAGCCTATTCCCATCAACCAGGCACAATCCCAAACTTTGGGATGCTACTGAGTAATTCATGATAGAAAAATCAACGGTTTTTTCCATCACCATCATTTAACTATGGTCTATGATAAACTACGATTCACCCATGCTTGAAATCGTCCCTGATTAACAGCCACTACACTTTAAACCGTATATCATGACTAGTGCTTAGCCCAGAACGATAGCAAGCGTGACGGTTTTATGTACAAATCTATTTATCATCAGTATCACGTTCAGCGCTGCGTTTCGGAGAAACAATGGCGTAATTACCATACTTGGCACCGGGAGCAATCGCAGTATGAGTGTGTTTGTAATGCAGGTGAAAGCTATCTTTGTGAAACTATTGTGTCTGTGTATCGTTTCAGGTTTTAATATTGATTTTGAAATATGAAGTTGAATGAGAAATGAGGAAAATGTTGAGTATGAATGTAGATGGCTATAAGAATGGAGGAAGGCCCAAGAAGCGATGGATGGACTGTGTGAAGGATGATATGGCTAGAAAGGAGGTGACTGCTGAGATGACGAGTAATAGAGAAGTATGGCAGAAGAAAACATGCTGCGCCGACCACAAATAAATTGGGATAAGGGCAGGAGAATGGTGATGTGGAATATGAAGTTGATATGGCATGTTACAATATTTTTTCATTTTTGAACAAACTGTTGTTTCAGATCTCATTAAATCAGTAAAGAGTATATTATAGGAGGTATAACATCTTTATACAGGGTGTAAACAGACCCTTCACTTAGCCGTCAACCAGGCATTCTGCACATCAAACTACGTAACTTTACGCAAAAATTATTGCTGGGAATCGACTTTTGTTTTTGGGGTGAAAAATCACGTTTTACGGTAGGACTCGATGGAAAGCACTCAAAGTATTGTGCTAATGGATGGATTTAATAGTACGGGGGTCGTGGAGGTGTGTAAAGGAGGCAGCCTATTACATCTGAAGAACTTCAAGGGAATATTAGAAGTTACGAAGTAAGCAGTTAGTTCTTAGAACGAAGTAAAAGTTTCAGATATCGGATATATTCAGAAAAGTCGTTGTTCAACAAAGAAAAGAATATTGAATCCTTATACTAAATTACGGTGCAGATTGTCGAGTTCTTAGGTACCTACTTAGGAAATGCGAAGTTTTTCTTGTTGTTTGAGATTGGAAAACTTTTAATTCCTGTAGATTTGGTACCTATCAGTGGCGAAGGATCCATACAACTCGATTCCTACCGGCTTTGAAAACTGGCAAAGTCAGTATTTTATAGACAAATAATAAAATCACATTAAAGACATCTACTCCGGCTTACCTCTTACAAAAATTGACCCTTCGCTACTGGTACCTATTACACCTTTGAGTATTTTTCCAAGAATTTGTAATGTGTAGTACAGACGCCAGCACAGCATGCTACTACAATCTGTCAAATTTCTTTAATCGATTTTCACCTTTATAGCTAAAGCATTAGCTTCAAGTTTGATTGGGAAAATTTGAGTTTTGGGTAGCTTGATACACTGGCGTCTGTACCCAAAAATAATGTATTTTTGTACAAATTAGTATGATTGTCTATTTATTTTTGTTGATACGATTTGTCCTATGTTGGCAAACTAATAAAACTTTTTGGGCCAATCATCGGAAAAGTTGAATTTGATTGGTTCCATTGAGGGTTCTTATTGCCAGAATTCCCTCCACGATGTGTGAAAATCTTTATGGGATAACAAAGTTTATTAGAAAATGTATTCTTTCACTTTACCCTGTATTCTTTGTTCATGCGTTTTTTAAAGACAAAAAGAAACGTAATTAATGTAAGATATAATTATCTTGATTTGGATAATCAACTAAGTGGTTTAATTGGGTATAATATAACTAAATAATATTTACATTATATACAGAATGAAAATATTATTTACTAAGTGGTGTTTCAAAATGTATTTGGATGCTTCACTTATACTTTCACTTACGAGATATCACTAAATAAGAAAGAGGGTAGACAGATTTGTCTGTACCTAACAATACAGGGTGTAAACAGACCATTCACATAGCCGTCAACCAAGCATTCTGAATATCAAACTAAGTAACTTTACGCAAAAATTATTGCTGGGAATCGACTTTTTTGTTTGGGGTGAAAAATCACGTTTTACGGTAGGACTTGATGGAAAGCACTCAAGCATTGTGCTGATGAATGGATTGAATAGTACGGGGGTCATGGAGGTGTGTAAAGTAAAAATCTTACCTTAAAAACTTGTATTTAAAAAAAAGTTGTGAAGAAGTTGGAACTTTGACCCGTAATATCTCCGTAACAAGAAGGTTCCCAGGTATGGTCTAGAACAAAAAAAAAGATCATAAAGACGGGGAGAACAATTGCTTTACGGATGTGTTAAGGGTCTATTTACACCCTTTATATTTATCACCCAACCACATTCTACAGTCATCCCGCGATCATGGCACTGGCAACAGCGTCGAAATATCGGGAGCTCACAATAATGGATAATCACGGAAGATATCCCGTAAATGACAGTATAAGTGTAGTTACAAACCGTGAAAGCATAAAGCCGTGTATTTGGATGCTCGTCGCAATGCTCTAATAACCTCTCTTTATAGGTGAACCCGTCCAAGCGATCAATACCTGGAAATACCCCATCCACTTGAAACCCGAATACCCGTCAGATTTCACACTTTTTTTCCGAAAAAATAGCGCTTAATCCACCCGCTGACACAGCTACACAATCAATGTGCGCAATCAATCCCGCTAGCCTTTTCCCAACTACGCTTCATTCAGCCCCCATTCTATCTAGATACTGAGAATATTAGTATTTTAGCAGCTACACAAACAATCTCCTCTAATATTTAATTCAGCGCAGGTAGAACTGGGAGAATCCGAACATTCCGAACTCCTGCAATCTACACAGCTTTGCTTTCGCAACTTTCATAGTTCTCTCTACGAGTAATACTTTTTAAGACTTCTTCACTTTAATGGCTTTATAAGTAGGTGCGATAAGCAGAGCATTTTACTTTGGGATGCAATTAACCGTAGCCTTTCCCAAATCTGTTGGGTCGGTCGGTTGAGCCAGATGCGACTTAATATCTATAATTTACTCGTAGTGAAGGTCATTCGACGTCCGCAAACAAATAGCGGCGCAATACCAATTTCCCATGGTTTTGTTATGTCCACAGGGTCTCAGTAAGAGGAAATCGCTTTCATAGCGTTTCGTGATTCTACGAAGACTTCCGACTGGTACGATATAAGCTTCTCAGCAGCTTATATCTATCTAATACAGTTTTTACTGTTCCATCATCGTTGTGGCTAATAAAATTCAAATTCATTTATCAGCTTACACAACAGAATACTGACAGGTTTAACAGCGGGTCCCAAACTAGGCACAGCCTGTATCTTGGTGACCCAAATACTATACAAAGTTAAAAATTTACAATGTTATGCTAGCGCAAAAAAATAACTTGGATCAATAAGCGAAATGTGATTACAGCAAAAATAAATCAATAAAGAACAAATCATTTAAAATGCAAACTTTATTTTAGCCTTCTGGTTTAAAAAAAAACAAGTTCGCTGTTAACCGTGTAATCAAATGTAAGAACGTTACACTTAATGCCGGGTACACATTGGTGAAACGTAACATGTAATGTAACACACGCTGAAACAAATTCGCCTGTTGTTGGGTTACATTTCATGTTGCATTGCATAGTCTGGACGGTTCATTCATGTTATATGTCACGTTACGTTACACCAATGTGTACCCGGCATAAGACACTCCGAAAATATCGAGACTAAACAACATCTGCAACAAATACTTGAGCGCTGAAAATGCTCAGAGTACACAGAGCTGCTCGAAACTGCTCGAATATGCTCTAGAGTCACGTGTGTGTGACTGCGCTCGTTATCAGGCCATCTTCACGCCTTTCGACTCACCCGTAATGAGCAGCCGTTAAACTCGTGCAATACTCGATTCGAAAGGAAAATTTCTAGATTATTCTTATGGATTACGATATCGATGCCATGAATAACAATGTAGCTATTCGGCTGGGGTATAAAATTCTTTATTTTTATTAAATAGGGGTCGAATGCTTTTGTAGTTTCATGTCAGGTGGAGGTTTCTTTGATATTCCTTTCGTGTTCACGTCTAAGACCCGTTTTATTAATACCACTCTCAATTGAGAGCTCCCTCGTCATTTCCATTTGATCTGCTTACTTAAAAGAGCTGACACTGTTATGAAAAGTGAAAAGTTGTGGAACTATGGCGACGAAGATTGGTTTGTTTATTCTTTATTTTGGAATATTTAAGTTAAAGGTGATCGTTATGATCTACACTGTGCATCACGAAGGCTGGTTCGAGGTGGCGCTGGAGAAGACTACTTGGAAGGATTTAAGGGAGGCTTTTGCCCAGAAGTGTGACATAGAATGCTATTAAAAAACGGTTAGGCTTGTAATGTTCTTCTGCAAATTATTAAAGTTTGCAATGAGAATTACGTACATCTTCAATTTAGGCGGTTAACAGCGGTTACGGTAGAAAACAGAGTTGTGAAAATTGCGGGACATAACTACGAAAGACACTTCCTATCTCCCTGTCACCTTAAAACGGTTAAAACGACGTCGTTTTAAACCGTTTCCAAACACGTAACAACTTCCATAATCCCACTACCTCACTCGGAACTCCGCTAAACCTTTTACAACAAAATAACTGCTCAGTACTAAAAATGAACACCAACGAAAAGTACTTGGTAAACTCAATTCACGGGAACAATAAGGTTTGATACGCCAGTGGCCGCGGATGGCGCTTTGTGAGAAATATTTGCAATCTTCATAAACTGCTGTAATGTGGCCGTGGGGTGCTGAGGATTCGAGCCTACCCTTTTATGCGGCGAATAAGCTTTCAACTTACGATATGGGACGTTCATTAGCCACTTGCGAAATAAAGGGCGGTTAAATTGAATCAGTTGTTTTTGGATTGTTTTTTGAGACTTTCTTCCGTTGAAGTGTCTTGTTAGCATCGTTGTTTATCGACGATTATTGCCAATCTGGCAAGGTGAGTTCAGCTCGATCACCAGCTTGGAAAAAGTGTTTAGTGTAAGTTTTTTCCTATATGAATGTTTCATCGAGATCCCGTAGTTAGTATTGTGACCGGTTTATGGCGACAGGCTCGACCACATACATGAGACTTAAACATAAATTGCAAAATGTCGGTCTACTATACCAACACCTCTGCCTGCCTACAAGCGTGATTTAATACTATGTTACTGCCAATATGGATTACAGACAGCTAGTGTTCCAATCAGCCTTTTCAATTGTGCTAATTATGCTTGCATCAGGAGTCGATACGCGTCAACAGTGCAACGAGAGAGGCTCAAACGTAGCTCCCTCTATCGCTTGTCTGTTGAAGCCTGTGTGCCCTTATTTCTTTTTTTTAGATAGAAATATTTGTCAACGGAGGAACGAGGATAGTAAAGAGTGACGAGTACTGTATCTTTGTTTGTCAGCTAGCCTTTGGATACCGTTGACCGTAAGTCGAGTCTACTAGATATGGATAGTTTTAGGCCTCTTCACTGACATTAGGCGACACCTAAATGAAGGCCTAAATATGTATTATTCTTCTGTTGAAATTACAGCTTTCGACGCTGGACAAAGCGCTGAAAATCTAACAGCGCCTATAAGTGTTAGCAAAAACGGGCATTAGTTTTATAAGTCCTTTTGAGAGTGAATGAGTGGACTCCAGACATCTTAATAGCGTTCCATTGTGTTCACGTCTAGCAGTGGAACTTAGTGCCTGCTTAGTGCAAATCAGTGTTTTCGATTGTGTTTGCGTGACACCTACAGCTTCGCCCTACTCAGCAGAACCGTGTAGGCTTTAGATCACAATATGTGCATAATTAGTGACAGGTTGATGTGATTAGGTCTGGCTTATCTACGAGCACGTCAGCACGCCACAAATGCTGACTTATGAATCAGCAATTAGGCGTTATTACCATGATTTACTTTCCAAGTTTAAAAATTGAGCTTAAATTGCGTTTGAATTTAAATTGTGAAGGCCTAGCTCTAAAGCAGGTTCTACAATTCAAATTCAATTTTCGAAAATACAGCCAAAAGGACGTTGCACGATTGGAATTCAAAATTCGAAAACGACGCCCAAAATTCTACCGTGGGATTTGAAATGTTTAAAAAATGGGCTTCAAAATCATTCATTCATTTTGGCTTAGGGCTGGCCGTTTCCTTTACTGACGTGTTACTATGACCTCGTGCATCGTGCATAAAATCCGCTTATAATCATAAAGGAAGCTTTTATTTTTAATTCTCATAGGTTGGAAATTTCTATTATAAATGTTTAATTAAAAGAGGTTTGATGACATAAATTCATCCTGAAAGACCAGTTATCCATGAATCCGAAAATCAAGAATCGAACACTATGTACTGGTAGCAAAATATCTATTCGACTACTGAAACAGTCAGAATATTTCAAACAAGATTTAGGTAGCTACATCTGCATTTAATACTTTAACATATTTAATTATGCGCCTCTTAAAGCTTTCTTAGAGACTAATGTTCTTCAATTTCTCCATCCTGCCCTTTTACTTAAGTATTTTCAAAGTAAAAGACGTATTTAATTCATTAGGTACTTCACGTTCGCGAGTACCTTTTGTAGCATTCAATACGTTACTTGAATAACTTCTGCAACTGACAAAATGAACGAACCTAATTAATTAAAGATACGACACAAAGAAGAAAGCTTCTCGACGAACCAATTCTTGGAAACAGACCATTTTTTTAATTACAAAATTGAAAAAAGAAATCAGTCTAAGAAAAACATGAAGAGGAAAATCATACATTTTTAATAAATTCTTAAATGGTTAAAGAATTTCGGCGATTTTAGTAATGTTAAGGTATTGTCCGTAACGTCCGTGCTTATTCACGAGCACGCACGTACAAGCGTCTGTCATCTGATAGTTTTAACATTGTTTTATGGAATACAAATTGCGATCACAGTGTATAAAACAATAGACAAGTTACTCAATACAATAATAATAACATTGACATTTCGATCGGATACGGCTCACATTGCGAGGTGGTTCTTGTCTCTGGAGCCCCAACAACCGGACCCTGCTCCCGCCACCGGAGAACCACAATTTACATGTTTTTTTTTTAATTTTTAAAAATGTAATACATGGTAGAAATGAAAAATAAACAAAAACGACAATGTAACAAGGACACATGTATTAGATTCAGTGGTGAGAGTAAAGGAGATAGAAACACTTTTTCTTCATCTCCTTCACGTATGCAAGCTTTTTGTCTGGCCCTAGTTGTTAGCGAACCACTGAGGCACAACAAAACAGTTGTTACCAGCTGTCACGGTACGATTCCTTTAGAAAGTATTACCCGACTTCATTAGATAGTGCTAGTTTCAAAGATTTTCAAATGGCATAAAGTGCTACGTAGTTCGTTTGGTCCTTGAATGATATTTTATCAGGTGGCCCACCATAACGTCTTAAAGCAGGAGTAATTCCAGTGTGAGAAAGAGATCGCGCTAGACGACCTGCTTTAAGACGTCACAGTAACCCCCCAGGAGGGCACTATCGATGAACGTTGCGCGTTGGTGAAATTGTCTGTGGATATTGTATTAAAAAACAAGATGGTGGCCTAATGCCACCATCTTGTTTTTTTAATTCCTATTAGCTTAAGCGGCAAATGAACCACGTAGACTATACGTAGATAGCTGATCTAAGCTATACAAGGTGTAAACGGATGCTTCACAAAGCCGGCAACCACATCAAACTAAGTAAATAACAAAAAAATGATTGCTAAACGACTTTCATTTTTGGGTGAAAAATCACGTTTTGCGGTAAGACTCAATGTAACGCACTCAAAACAGTTTGCTGATGGATGCATTGTACGGAGTACGGAGGCCGTGATGGTACTTATTTAAAGTAAATTTATAACATTAAAAACTTTTATTTAAAAAATAAATTTGGAACTTTGACTCCTAATATCTCCTTAACTAGAAGGCTAGTTAAGGAGATATTAAATTTAATTATATTATATTTTATTAATGTATTTTTTTTTTTTTGTTTGGTTTTGAACAAAAAAATATCACTATGACGGGGAGAACTAGTTCTTTTCGGTTTCGTTAAGGGTATTTTTACACCCATTATTGTATTGACTTATCTATACGCTTGTAACGTTGTATGTCATCCGTTCAGTGAGTGGACTGACGTTTGATTGAGTATCTCACAGCATCGTTATACTGGTTGTTAGTCTGTAAATCGAATGCCCGAATATCGGGCGGTATTCCACAAACTGTTACAATGGAAGGGGTCTACTCCTGTGGGATTCCGGTGTTGTGAATCTTGCTATTTTGATCGAAATATGTTGCTACCTGTATTACATTTTGAACTGGTTCATTTATACCAGTATCAATTAAAATATTTCCTCCGCCACTGCTGTTTTTGAAAGGACGGTCGGATTGGTCACCGAGGTTCGCCCGTTAGTACGAGTATTAGATATTATTTCGCCTAATACCAGCGTTAATTTTTAGTTGTAGTTTCTTTTTAACTAAGTACCTACTCTCTAAATTATGTAGTCGATGATTTTGGTGCACGGTAAAACTCTGAGTTTATGTTGGCACTAACTTAAAATGGATAAAATGTACGTGTACCTACTATTGAATAAATAAATATCCCAGGGTACCCCGCGAATTTCAAATTTTCTTACGTTTTTTGCAGTTTTCTGGTCAGTGTCAGGTTGTATGTTGATGAAAAACGAATCGCGCAAGTAACACGGATGTAGTTACAGAATTATAATCATTAATACAACATTGTAAGTTCATTTAACCCCATTGAACATTGACATTACTTTTTCATGAAATAGTCATTGAATACTGCAAATTGCAAAAAAGCTTCTTGGACCAGAGTCCATAGAAGCTTGCCCGATCTCCTTTGAATTTCGAGGGTTACCCTGGAGCTTCCACCTTACACGGACTACTCAAGCAAACGCCATAGGGGTAGCTACAAAGTTCAGTACGCCACCTAGTACGCTCCTTACCTACATGTTTCGCCTCGTAAACGTTCATAAATCTAGTATTCTAGTCATAAACGCACGCCTGGTTGAGTGTCCTAGATAGATTCAGAAAACAAGCTTCGTAATACTCTGATATAATCTATAGTAATATCATAAAGAGGTAAAACTTGTTTGTAAGTTTGTATGTAGGCGATAATATACGGAACTAATGATCCAATTCTAAAAAATCTTTCACAGACAGAAAGCTACATTATTCATAGGTACATTATACAGAGTGTAAACAGCATTCTGAACATCAAACTAAGTAACTTTACGAAAAAATTATTGCTGGGAATCGACTTTTTTTTTTGGGGTGAAAAATTACGTTTTAAAGTAGGACTCGATAGAAAGCACTCAAAGCATTGTGCTGATGGATGGATTGAATAGTACGGAGGTCGTGGAGGTGTGTAAAGTAAACATTTTACATTAAAAACATGTATTTAAAAAAAAACTTGTGAAAATATTGGAACTTTGACCCCCAATATCTCCGCAACTAGAAGGTTACCAGGTATGGTCTAGAACAAAAAAATTATCGCAAAGACGGGGAGAACACGTACCTTTCGGATGTGATAAGGGTCTATTTACACCCTTTTTTTTTTTTTTTTTTAACGTGGTAAAATCATCAAATGAGTCCTCCTACCCAGGGCAGAGCGGGAGGGACTGTCAGACTTGTACTGACTAAAATCCACGGTGTCCTTCAGTAGCCCTTTATGTTCCAGGGTCACGGTAATTCTATGAGTCCCGCGACCCCGGCAGGCTTTGGCCCTCTAGAGGGGGGCCCCGTCATTATGCTGACACTCTTTGAGGCGCGCGTGGAACACAACGTGCCGTCGACCCGGGCATGGTCCATGGTCGGACAGCGAGTCGCCCATTACTCGCCGCCCGCATGCCCGCGCCTACGGTGGCCGGAGATCGTCTGCCGACGTCCGGCGCCGTGGGCGTCTACCACTGCGGCTGGGGTGGAGGGAGGACGCTGTCCTCTCCCTCACGCGGCCCGCCTCCTCCTTCGCGAGCATGACTGCTTCGCAGAAGGAGGCGACCGCTTCCCACTCCGTCTCGCCCCGCAGCATGGCCTCGACCAATGCCGGGCGCGAGAGGTCTCCGCCTATCGCCGCCGTGAGGACACGGCGGTGCTCTGCCCAAGCGGGGCAGTCCTGCACCGTATGCTCCACCGTGTCCTCCGGGCGGTCCTCGCAGTGGTGACACCCAGGCGTTTCCTCCTTCCCCATATGACACAGGTACCTCCCGAAACTTCCGTGTCCGGTGAGGACCTGCGTCACGCGGTAGGTCAGGACGCCGTGACGCCTATCCAGCCACTCCTCAAAGAGGGGTCTTACCGCCGCGATTGCGGCGTGCCCGGTCTATTTACACCCTTTATTTGTATCATGCATATTAGCCGAGCAATCACAATTTTTGCGGACGAAGTCGCGGGTGAAGTACTAGTTATCATGAAAATATAGAGGTTGAAGAAAATAATCTCTAGGTATGCCTCAACCCAAATTGGGAAACGCCCGCATTACTTGGAAGCCTAATAAAGTTTCTAATCATTAACTTGCCGACAACCAACAACTTTTCCGACAATCAATCATACAGGAATCAGTTAGCATAAGTTTTGAAATCATATAAGTATACCTACTTATCCAAAGTTGGCCTTCGATATTCAAATACAGAAGACTTGTCTCTACCTCTTTATTTTTTTTTTTATTCTTATGACTTTAATTTAAGGGCGAATTTCACCAATCAAACTAGCAGTGATAACTGGTGGTGTCTGACTATCAAGTCATAGATCTCAAGTTCGAACCCAAGACACGCCTGACACCTCTGATTTTTCGGATTCATGTGCGTATTGTATTATTATCACGTGTTAACATCGTAAGGAAACCAGCATGCCTGAGAGATTTATTTCTCGACGGCATGTAAAGCCAAGTCCGAGGCCCATGCGCGGCATACACACTCAGACACCAGGTTAGGCACTAACCACACGAGAAAGAAGAAAGAAAGAAGAAGACCGATCAAACTAAGTACTATCAACTTATCGAAACTTCTTCGTTCAAGAGCTGTCTGTGTGAATATCTCATACCAATGATGCCATTAACAGCTCTTAAACGCAGTTTAAATATGCTGATCGTGTTTAGTTTCTTACCTTCAGTATTAAATCACCAACCCGCTCATGTAGATACTGCCCGTTTTACTATAATCTCCGAACTCCCTTTTCAACACCCATAAAAAGGGACTTTAGCGCTTTACATTCTATTAAAACCCCGTACTAAACCTACATGGCTATATGATGGAATATGATCGTGAAATACGCACTTAAAGTTCACCCAAACGGAAGACGTGAGCCTAGAGAGCCTGCAATGCGAATTCGGATCAATAAAAAAAAAAAAAGGTAAAAACTGACGTACAGTTTTGCATGCAGCCGTTTGTGCGAAACTCAGACGCTTCTGTCAATCAATCAATCAGCCTTTGCAGCTCTCTGCCCGAACCTTTTGTAAACACAAAAATATTCAAAACATCACGTTTTCATATACATCCCGAAAGAATAGTTTTGTCCTGTTTAGTACACGCATTTCGCCAGTTATGGGTGTACAAAACGTGAAAAGATGACTGAATTTTTGAAACTTCTTAATTTTTATCCGACTGACCCAGAAGGAGGGTAATGTTTTTCGCACGCATGTATGTATGTATGCAGGTCTGTCCCATTATGACCTCGTAACTCCTAAACGGATGAATCGATTTGGATAAATTATACGTCGTTAGATTTGCTTTGGTGGTGTGAGTGTCACTGGCGAACACTCGTTGACATAAAAATTACAAAACAAAGAAAAATGGCGTATTTCGGGAGCCATATTGTGGAGTTCGATTTTTTTTCTTTCAAACCCATCGTAGTAGCCCACACGACTGCTAAACAAACGAGGCAGTAAGAAATACCAAAAATATTGATCTGAATATTTCTTTTCCAGATGCTGTACAAAGGTTTATTGAGATGCCAACGTATACTGAAGTGAATCCCGGTGAAGATGCTCTGCTCAAGTGTAGGATATCAGACAAGAAGGGCGTCTGTTCATGGCAGAAAGATAATAAGGTAAGTGCTGATAGATATATTATAGTTAGTATAGTTACATACAGTATGTTATTATGAACATCGACGAACGCGCAACGTTTTACGAAGAGCAACCTTGCTCTTTATAGGAAGCTGCAAGTATGCTATGTGTACGGTCTAAAACATATTAAAACATGTTTAAACGTCGTGTTTGTCATTTTAAGTAGACATGATGGAGATGCACAGTTTTGCTTCTAAGTAGCAGTAGCAGTGGCGAAGGTTCCATATAACTCGATTCCTACCGGCTTCCATTTGAACAATGGCACAGTCAGTATTCTATAGGCAAATAATATAATCACATTAAAGATATGTACTCCGGCTTACCTCTTACAAAAATTAACCCTTCGCTACTGCAAGGTATAATGATTCTAAACTCCCAAGAGATAAAGTTTTTAATCGGTTATTGAGAAAAATCTGTTCTAAAAAAAGTGTTCCTACAAAAACGAAAAAAAAGAAAGGAATGAGTTCCTACTCGGTCAAAATATATGAACTGATGAACTGATGACACTTGGGGGAGGCTTATGTCCAGCAGTGGACGTCTTTCGTCTGAAATGATGATGATGATGATGATGAACCGACGAAAAGTTTCAAATCAATAACTGAATGCAGGGTTACGTGTAGGTAGCCCGTTCACCCCGATTTTAACAGGTCAAGTGTACGCACGACGGCCCATCAAGCTATACAAAACCAGTTTGTGCGAATCTCTCATTGTTTATGAAATCTATACAAAGCGAGGTCAAGTTATACTGGAAATAGAAAGAAAGAAAGAAAGAAAAAATATTTATTTGTCGCAGGGACATGACGTGCATCATACAAAATTACAAAAAAATAAACAATAATCTATGAATTCAACAGGACGGAACAAAAATAGAAAAAAGTTAACAGCTTGCACGTCGTGACTGCGACAAGCAGGTTACCACCAGGTGAAATGTACAGCTTCATGTGTCGCCGTGTGTACTTTCCAGCCTGGCCATGATTGAATTATCGTAATCTGGAGGAAAAATCAGTCAATCACTTACAGTATGTAACTAGATTCAAAATGAAGTGGAAAGGTCCAATCGAACCATGTGTCTTTTATCATATAAGTTCATTTAGATGGCACCCACTCATACTCGTATTCATATTGGCAAGTGTCCATGAAAACAAATACAGTACTGCCATATTAAAATCACGGCATTGGCACACATTGCCAGTCAGCACCCCAATCACGGAACACACTTTCAATCACAATCAGCAGGACTGTTAAGGAAATTTTGAGTTCATTGCTTCATATATTTGAAACATTCGTCTGCTCAACAACGCAAATAACGCAATGAATGTTGTTGTTTTATCAAAATTAATGGCATTGGGATTGTGAGTGTGTTAGTCAATAACCTCCCAGGTCCGTAGCAAATATGGGATCTATAGCTCTTTATGGATTAATATACAATATTAGGTAAGGATAGGCTATTAACGTAAGCACATATAAACGTTCGATAATACTGTTTACCGAGGGTCTAAGGATCGCCACTGATGCTGTTATTAACGGGCATCCTACCTGCCCCAACTAAGCTTAAATGTACTATAGACTCAAAGAGAAAAAGAAGTAGAGGAATTTTTATCTTGATAATCTTTTTACCAAAATGGTTGTACAAGACTCCATTAATGAATTTTGGGAAAAGAACCACTAATGACTTTTATGTCCTACACAGTTATCGAGCTTCTGTTTTATTACTAGAAATAGTACTTATATCGACAAGCTCCTCCCAGTATAAAATGCCTCAGGCTACAGCATTCAGCCAGCAATGTTCTCAATAACTATTTTCCGGACTTTTCATAAAACCTCTTCGCTTTAAAAAATATCCGCAATGTTGCCATGTGAAATAAAATTATTTGAAGAATTCAAAATGGCGTAATGTAGTGCAGTCGCTTGCAACGTCAATGTACGAATAATTACCGCTTACTCTTACAAAAATTACACTCTAATATAAGCTTGAATTAATTACATACAAAATAATGTTATAAGAGTTAATAATACTTCAGCAAACATTATTTTGTAAGCCGTGTAACGTTTTAACACAAAAGAAAGTGGAACAAAGCCTGTAGCAAAAATATTTTAGAATTTTACTTTCCTTGTAAACAAAACATTATCCATAATGCTTGCAACACCTGTTATATTAGGGAATATTGAAATGGATGGATCCCAGTAGGATACAAACCACAGATTATACAACTACAGACTTCATGAATGCTTTATACCCTCATGTAATCACTAGTTTTTGCTCGCGGCTTCGGCCTCGTGGAGGTTGGAAATTATCCCAGGGAAACGTGGTACAGGGATAAAAAATATCCTATTTCTACAATTCTGTGTGTATCCAATTTCTTTCAAATTTTTTTGTGGTGAAAAATCACGTTTTACCGTAAGACTCAATGTAACGCTCTCAAAACATTGTGCTGATGGATGGATTGAATAGAATGGGAATCGTGTAGGTGGTTAAAGTAAAAATCTTACATTAAAAACATGTATTTTAAAAAAAACTTGTGAAAAAGTTGGAACTTTGACGCCCAATATCACCGGAACTAGAAAGCTTCCCAGGTATGGCCTAGAACAAAAAAAATATCGCAATGACGGGGAGAACAAGTGCCTTTAGGCTTCGTTAAGGGTCTTGTTACACCGTTTTTACAATATATCGACATAAAATCCATAAAACTCAATCCATCACCAACTACTAACCTAAAAGGTCTGGCCAACATATATCAGCTTCCAACCATAATAAGTCTAGCCAGAAACTTATTTCCATATCAACCATAGGCATCTAAACAAAACCGAAAGAAACCTGAGTGTATCGGTTCTTTGTCAATTTGTTATTCCAAGAAAGTTATAAAGAGTCAACCATGATAGATGTGTAATGGGGTTTGTGAGCAAGTGTTGGCAAACTGTCATTATTTATGTACCGTCGTGTTTTTAGGCTGGTGGCACGCCCGGCCGTTTTGGTTGGGGTTATGTTCAGATTTGTAAGTTTGGAAAAGGTTTAGAGCATAGACAAAAAGTACTGGTTAATTTATCGCGGGTGACAGGCTGTTGTTGCGCAGGCTGTTGTTGCGCAGTTTGGTAGCGGAGAATAAATGATAGTATACGTTGATTTTATTGAATTTATGACTAGAGCTAATTTGTGAAAGGTTGATCTAACTTCTGTTTTGGAAATGGGTGATTTTCGAGCCGTTTAGGGTTGAAACGCCTTTTTAAGGAAATTTCGAAACGCCTAGTTGACGCTTCCCGTGATCCAAGGGCTGGCTTTTACCTTGGCCAGAGGCTAAGTGCTGCCATACTACGTGGCAAAGCCAGTCTCTTGAGTACATTACCAGCTGGCAGCATTGAGGAGGAGTTTTTGATGGCCTTTTATGGTTTGTTGTTAGTTTATTTATTTTAGTTCTTTTAATTGTAATAATGTGTTTATTATAGCTAGTTTACTCTACTTTTTAATTAAAGAAATATATCTATCATTGTGATCACTTTTTCGTTTGACTTAAGTAAGCAAATCGAACGATTTAAATCATTGCTGAACTCAGTATGATCGAGGTTATATGTGCAATCTATCACGTTTACCAGAAATGCAAGTTCTCTCCATCTTAACTAACGTCTATACATCGAGTCGGGTCAGTAGCCGCGACTTCAATTGCCAAGTTTGCCACTTACCTAAGCTTGGCACGTTGCTCCCCGAATCTACGGCGTTCAAGTGTGATACGTCTCGTATAAAATCTGGTTAGAGCTGCTATACTATCCTTCACGAATATAATGAATATCTTATGCTATGAGAAACGGTGTCTTGGTTACGCTCAAGAAATTTCCTTGCTTACATTTCTGTACAAGATTATATTTACGTGTTTATGTTCATTGTAGTAAGTACATAACATAACATCACGCCTGTAATCACCGAAGGTTTACGCAGAGGTGTACACCCACATGTCGCCAGTTATGTTTAAGTGCCTAAACACACTATGCCGAAGTTACGCGACCGAAGTTCGGCGGCTGATTTTGCGTTCCGTCGTATTCGGCTGATATGACATAAGTGCCGAACTTACGCGGCAGAAATTCAGTTCCGCAACTTTGTGTGTGTATTCAGTGTCTCGAGCGCTGTCGGGCGGCTCCCCGCCCCTGGATCTTCATCGGCAATCGAACCGAACTTCGGTCGCGTAGTGTGCTCACAGAATAAGTTGCCGCTGAACTTACGCCCGACCGAAGTTACGCCCTACGCTATGACGCGACGTAATTTCGGCAGTGTGTTGTCAGTAATTCAAATAGCATTGCAGGCGTAATTGTGCTGAACTTCGGTCGCGTAACTTCGGCATAGTGTGTTTAGACTCTTAGGCCCATCAACCGGGCAAACATCCAGACTCCGTGACTGCTACTGAGAAATTAAGTAATAAGCCCATTTTTTGTATGCGCTACTCTGCGAATGGGCTGCCAGCATTGATCAAATGTGGACCCCCACTAACCCACATCACCAAGGGTTTAAATTGTGTTTGTTTTCGGTACATTGTTAAAACTTAATGTCTCTCATGGGCCTGCCATAGGCCCGAAACTGGAACACGAGCAGCTCCGTTTCAGAATGGTGTTAATTTTGACTAAAATGTTGACTGATTCTCTAAATAAATTGGCTTGATATTGTAGGTTGAAACGAATCTGCGCCCCGACTTATTTTAGTAATAGGAAGAAACAGTGGGATTTTAGTCCATTATACTTCGTTCCTCAGACAAAGGTCTTCCATGAGGATTTCTCCGTACCAAAAAAAGGTTGAATCAGTTCCAAAACACTTTCCACATCTTAGTATATCAAACAATTAGCTGTGCCCTGCGGTTTCAACCGCCGCTTCTGGCTTGTTTTCTTTTTGCTTGGCTCCTATTGGTCGTAGCGTGATGTTATATAACCTATAGCCTTACTCGATAATTGGACTATCCAACACTAAAATAATTTTTCAATTCGAACCAGTAGTTCCTGAGATTAGCGCGTTCAAGCAAACAAACAAGCTCTTCAGCTTTATAATATTAGTATAGATTGAATTCTAAGTACGGACTTAGATAGTAAATCGTTGCGCTAACGACTTTGTCACCTTTTTCCAGGAATCATTATTCACAGTGTTTAAAATTTCAAGCCATGCAGTGACCTCGTTAGTATTGTGCTATGAATAAAGGCCTTTATTCGTCGCCATTCCGGTTTATACTTGATTGACTCATCACTAGTACACACGGCCACACATCAACCCAGACATTCCAGTATAACATGACCTCGCTTTGTCTAGATTTCCCGTACAATGAGAGATCCGCATAAACTGGTCGTGCGTACGCGTTTATGTTTGTGTATGCCCTTCGCCACTGGAATGTCTGTTCGTACGTGCAAGAACAGTGCGCCTTGTGTATTGTGGGACAGTCGAAATAGGGAAGTCTATTCAGCAGGATTCGGAGTGATACTTATCTTGATAATATCAAAAATCATAAAACTATGTTTAATGAACTTCACGTGTATCCGAATGCGATTTTCCGCATCCACGCGCACCCGAACGCGTTAAGTGTCAACTTGTCAAAGAAAAACGGACACAAACATTGTGTTTAATCAATCAACAAACAGAATTTTTGGTAAATTTGTGTGAAAATCTAAAGAATAAAACGATTTGTCTTTCTTTTCTTTACATTATATTTTAGAAATGAAATTATCACTACATAGTAATATAAAACAAAGTCGCTTCCCGTTGTCTGTCTGTCCTAAGCATACATAGGTATGCTTACATAGGTATTGCTTAGATCTTAAAACTTCGCAACGGATTTTGATGCGGTTTTCAGTAATAGATAGTGATTCAAGAGGAAGGTTAAATATATAAATAGGTTTATTGCACCCGTCCGAGGCCGGGGCGGGTCGCTAGTCATTTATAAGTCATTTAAAAAAAAATTATCAAGCTTAGAATCAGCGTTGATTACTCGTAATTATCGGATAATGATACATGATAATTATCAAACAAAATTCTTCCTCTACTCTTAAAGGCAATGAAGGGTGTAGAGTAGATTAGAAAGTACATTTAGAAATCGTATTCCTGAGTCGAACTAAAAGGGGTTGAAGGCAAACGAAGTCGCAGAAAACCTCTAGTTTATCGATTTGTTGACATTTGCCTCAACAAGCGAGGTGCCTATAAACTGACAAACATACAGCACAACTACAGAAAAAACCTAAGCTAAAGGCGTCGAGAGTTGTAAAAACTACACGTAAAAACGCAATGTTATTCGCTAGATTTTATACGCTTTTTTACGGCGTACAGACTTCGCCTTAAACGGAAGCCGGCGAATTCCCACTTGCACGTAAACAAAAGTCGTTTACGTACCTGTACCTACTTGTACATGTTCCTTGATTTGTTTGGCTTACCGTTTTCACTAACATTAATGGACACCTAAAACATTGACTAAATTAAAACTCACTGTTTAATCTTTAAGGCTTGGCGCCGCGCCGAGAGAGTTAACATTCCAAAAGTGCATTAAAATTAAGATATTCATTTAGGTAGCGCTTAGTGTCGGTGAAAACGGTGAAAATAGGAGTCACTTGATATTGTGGAGTTACTTTACAGACAGGGTACTTAAGGTATCTCTGTCGTACGTAATTGCTGATATGTGAATCAGGCCGGATCGGGTACCATTTTTACTGAGAATGTACACACGGCCGCACATCCAGCTATACATAACCAGTATAACCTGACTCTGCTTTGTATGAGCTTCCCGTACGATGAGAGATCAGCTTAATTTGGTTTGCATAGCTTGATTGGCCGCCGTGCGTACAACGTGTTTGTGTCTTCTATCTACAGAACATCTTTATTAGAAATTCTTACAGTAATTTAGGCACAAATTTCACGAGATAATATTTTTTTTTAAGAATTGACGAAGAATTTCATTACCCTCTATACTTACGGCAGTGACAAAGAGTAGATAGTTCGGTATTTGACAAAAAGAAACAACGAAGTTTTGAATTATGAAATCTAAAATGAAAGTTAATGAAGATAAGAAAAAATAGAAACTGAGGTCATAATAATGTTCTCAAAATGACACTGTAAGGCAGTGGCGAAGCTTCCATACAACCCGATTCCAACCGGCTTCCCTTTGAAAAATGGCACAGTCAGTATTCTATAGCCAATAATATTCTATACAGTAAAGATATCCGGCTTACCTCTTACAAAAATTAACCCTGCGCTACTGCTGTACAGTGTAGTCCTGCTCTAGCGAGAAAATGTAGACTACACACTCGAGGCTTCTACCAACTGATTCATTAATTCTCATAATAACTCATAAATGCATAGAGCAGTTTTTAAAATTTTCTGATAAGCACTCGTTGCTCCCACAAAAGCCTGTAAGCACCACAATAAACCGCCACAGCTACAAATGAAGTTCTAGAAATCGCCTCTTCCTTAAAATGCCTTAATGCGGCGCAATCCTTGCACAGCGATAAACAAAACTCGCCAGGAATACAGATAAAACTAAACGTTAACATTAACCAGTGTTTATCAGGCGGGTTAACGTAAACCGCGCTGTTTGGTATGAGCAATCGTTGCCGCGCGAGATCAGAATCTTAACGAACCTTAGTCACGATTGTTTTTAAAGTTTAACTAACTATAGTTAAACGGATTATGATGCCGCTGGTCGCATCCTGCCTGTTCGCTTGCTCGTATGTTTTAAGGGTAGTTTATTTATGGAGTGTTATTAGCCATTCATGATGTGCGATAATTATGTAAATATTGGACGGCAGTCATGCATGTCACTTTGAACGGCCGGGTTTAAAGTTGCCTATATTTTCGTATTGTTTGCTGTAGTGGAACTAAATTGTTTTTAATTAATGTTTGTAAAAATAATAGTTCACGCTGGTCTACAAAGAAAATTATGGGCATGATAAACATCACATTATTTATTTTTAATTTGAATTTAATTTATACGTATGGCCACCCAGAATTAATTTACCATTTAAAATGTAAAAATAAGTTACTTTAAACACATCTCTGTGATCCCATAAAAAGAAAAAATCAGGCATTGTGTCCCAAACTTAACTTTTTTAGACAATCGTCGTTGTATCAGTAACTAGCTTATGCCCGCGGCTTCGCCCGCGTGGAGTTAGGGAATTGCCCACGGGATCTTACTTCTGGAATAATAAGTAATCTATGTACCTATCTATAATACATACATAGATTTACATGTACTTGCTTATAACTTGCAATTATTATTATAAAGTTATATCAATTAAATTAGATTGGTTTGAGATTGGACATCGGATTTACTGGATTTTATCTGAAGAGTATGGAAACAACAACAGCCAGTCATGACATTGAATTTTAAATTGGGGGATGATTTTGGAAAAACTGTGATACACGTATCTCATAATTTTAATTGAAGTATATGTAGACACAATTTCAAGTCAATCGACCCCGAGAGTAAAAAGTTTCACAGAAAATTCAACACCCCATTTCATCCTCTAAGGGGTAGGAATTTCGAAAAACTGATACTAACTCTTCACAAAGAATACACCCTCCAATTTTCATCTCTGGGACCCGCGGTTTGGGCTGTGCGTTGGTATATCAGTCAGCCAGTCAGGACATGGAATTTTAAATTGGGGGATGATTTTGTGATACACGTATCTCATCATTTTAACTGAAGTATATGTAGACACATTTTCAAGTCAACCGAGAGAGTTTCACAGAAAATTCAACACCCCATTTCACCCTCTTAGGGGTGGAATTTCAAAAACCCTTTCTTAGTGGATACCTACTCTCCACAAAGACTACATTCTCCAAATTTCATGTCTCTAGAACCAGCGGTTTGGGCTGTGCATTGATATGTCAGTCAGCCAGTCAGGACATTGAATTTTAAATTGGGGGATGATTTTGGAAAAACTGTGATACACGTATCTCATCATTTTAACTGAAATATATGTAGACACAATTTCAAGTCAATTGACTCAGAGAATAAAAATGTTACATAGAAAATTCAACACCCCATTTCACCCTCTTAGGGGTGAAATTTCGAAAAACTCTTTCTTAGTGAATACCTACTCTTCACAAAGAGTACACTGTCCAAATTCCATGTCTCTAGGACCAGTAGTTTGGGCTGTGCGTTGATGTATCAGTCAGCCAGTCAGGACATTGAATTTTAAATTGGGGGATGATTTTGGAAAAACTGTGATACACGTATCTCATCATTTTAACTGAAATATATGTAGACACAATTTCAAGTCAATTGACTCAGAGAATAAAAAGTTACATGGAAAATTCAACACCCCATTTCACCCCCTCTTAGGGGTGGAATTTCGAAAAACCCTTTCCTAATAGATATCTACTCTTCACAAAGAGTACACTGTCCAAATTTCATGTCTCTAAAACCAGTGGTTTGGGCTGTGCGTTGATGTATCAGTCAGCCAGTCATGACATTGAATTTTAAATTGGGGGATGATTTTGGAAAAACTGTGATACACGTATCTCATCATTTTAACTGAAGTATATGTATACACAATTTCAAGTCAATCGACTCAGAGAATAAAAAGTTACATAGAAAATTCAACACCCCATTTCACCCTCTTAGGGGTGGAATTTCGAAAAACCCTTTCTTAGTGGATACCTACTCTTCACAAAGAGTACACTGTCCAAATTTCATGTCTCTAGAACCAGTGGTTTGGGCTGTGCGTTGATATATAAGTCAGTCAGTCAGTCAGTCAGTCAGTCAGTCAGTCAGTCAGTCAGTCAGGACTTTGAATTTTATATGTATAGATTATGGTATGGTAACGATCTCCTTGTTTGGTACTTGTTTGTCAAATCTCTCAAATCTCTTGTCTATGCCCAGGTTTTTTAAAAGCGGCCGTTCCATGAATATCATTACCATTTAGATTTAAAATGGAGTTTATCTTAATTGTTTGATGTTTATCCCGTCGGGCACTATTAGTATTAAGATTTTATGATCACCTTTTATATTTATGAACGAATTAGGATTTCTAGTGTCTGGAGAAAAATATTCATGATACTTTAAATAGGGACTTTGAGGGTGAGAAATATGTGCACTGGAAGAAGCCTACGGGAATCGACTGTTTTGGGTCGAGCATGTGATGAGGAGGGACGAATCGTATGTGACTAAAAGAGTAATGAATATAAATGATGATGGATGAAGAGGGAGTGGAAGACCAAGGAAACGATAGATGGTTTGTGTGAGGAATGATATGAAAGCAAAAGGAGTAAATAATAGCGTGACGGTTGACAGAAGAGAATAGAAGAAAAAAAAAACTTGTCGGGCCGACCCCAAGTAACATCGGACAAGGGCAGGACGAAGCCTGATTCTCAACATTTTTAAGCAAGGACTGTAAAAGAAAAACGAGACAAGCTTTAATAAATATCAAAGCCAAACGAAAGCCTTGTTTCAGTTTTACACAACTTGTTCGGCCCATTTTCCTTGTTCAAGATAACTATACTAAAGTAATATCCTTTCCGGCCGTCAAAATTATATCCCTATATTCTATAACAAAGAGCCAAAACCGCGTTTGTCCGTCTATCTGTGCATATTTCCAGCTAATCCCAAAGCTAGCAGTTTGCTACAGATTTCATCACTGTGCACTAGTTCGAGAAAATATTTTGCCATATTAATTCGGCGCCTGCCAATCCAATGGCGGGCCACGTTTCATTGTTTTTTTATTTTTTTATTAGCTGGTATTCGGTATACGGATCAATATTGAGAAAAATATTGTGTTTTCTATGACGAACTGATTTTGGTCGAAACTGTGAAGGTTCCGTGTTCGAAATATTTGTTCGAGTATGGCTTTTGTGCAAAGTGCAGGACAATGGAACTTGAGGGTGTGTTCCACACACTGTACAGTACAATGTTGGCGATTTTCTTTGAAGTCTGCTTGCTGTGGACTGGACCGGTATTCTAACAAAATTCTGTCTATTTTTCCGGACAATACAGGGAATTCGAAAAATCATATCTTTCACTACAGTGCTACGAGGATCTTTTTGAGCTCGAATAACGTTGACAGAAGCTGTCCGTGAACATTAATGAATTTGTTTTTAAAATCAAGATTTCGGAGTGAGTTCCTTAATTAGTGAAGCGTGATTCTTTCGGCTCCTGTAGTGACATTGTCAGGGGACACTGTTGTTTAAAAATATGGGAAATTATCTGTGGTTTTTTATTAAAATACAAGATCTTAGTTAAGACTATGGACATGGACCAACATTTTTGTACCGCTTAACACCATATTTACTTTTCACATAGTTATCCTACACCCACGAAGTATACTCATCTCTACACCGCTGACATTTGACACGTATTCTCGCAGCCATAGACATTACTGGTTTTCTATCGGTACAATACGGAGAGACAAAGGCTCGATGTATAGTCATTAGCAAGCCCCTCACGAGTCCGCACTCCGTGATTCATGCTCCCTGGGAACGTTGGCGGAGTTGGCAGAGAGCCTGCTGGCCCCCGGGCAAGGCAACCTTGCTGGGGTATGAATGAGAATAGAGCGCCATTGATGATTTATTTATTTATTTAGCAATTTATAACATTACATCACGCCTCTTATCCTCGAATGGTAAGACAGAGGTCAACTTAATATAGCCCCATTTCACCATTTAGGTATGTTTAAGTTCCATGTAATAATGAGGAGGGGTGGGGGTGTAGATGTGTATTCCATGTGGGTGTGAGCCTATTGCCATCAACCGGGTCCAAATTCAAACTTCGTGGCTGCTATCTGGGATTCGAACCCAAGACCTCATGTTCAGCAGTCGTGCTTGAGACTACCAATTTATGTGCGCACTAAACACAGAAAAGAAGAAAGGCGCATAAAAATAGTTGATGATGTTAGTGGTTTAATAAAAAATTACGCACAAATAAAATACGGAGGCGTTGCTAAAGGAAATTATGTTTCTTCGTACTCCGTGTCCGCTGTTCTTTCCTGATTAATTTTGTTGCGGGATCCGAGATAGTTGAATAGCTTTTCCGGGAGTCGTCGAGCTTTATTACCGCGGTGGTTTTTTGGTGGGTGCCGCTGTGGATTCTGGCTTTAAGAAGTTGCAGTGGTTGGGCGATGTATACCTAGCCCTATAAAAAAAGGACAAAAACATAAAATTAAGAAATTTAGAGCGAATGTGTCTCCTGTCAAGACTAAGATCCCAATCAACGTCTTCATTAATACGACACAAACAAACATTAATGCTGTGGCAGGCAGACAGGCTGATGTAAAAATCTTTACGAAATTCTGAATTTTAATATCGCCTCCGCAAGTTCTAGTCGTAACTTTACGTGAAAAATAAAACCTCGAGAAAACACAGCGAAATATTTTTGCACATTTTATGAGCATGTACTTTGACGTGTTTATAGCTTGTCATATTAATACCCCTAGCGCGAAATCTAATGTGGGAATTATAGATACATGTCGCACTGTAATACCGATTGAATAGTAAATTACCAAGATAAACGGGCTTCGGACGTATCCATCGAGTTTTCAAAGAAATCGTTTGATGGATTTTTAATCAGGTTCCCCTTTGAGGGATGGCAGTTCAACCGTTTTGCTTTAAATTAAAGGGTACTTTATGGGGTAAAGGTATGGGTTTCATTCTGTTTGTCGAGGTTCCTATTCTAAAGATTACTAGGTATAGAATTTATTATGGGGTGAATGAACTATACATGGAATAGTGAAGGTCTACTAATAAAAATGTCAGATATGTTAAATGATAGTTCGATTAATAAAGTGACTTTGATTTGAGCTTTATTAGGTTGCTGGTATTTTAAAAGGAATTATGGATAAACTTATACTGTCACTTACGGGATATCTCCCGTGATTGTTCATTATTTTGAGCTCCCGATATAAGTATCCCAGTATAAGTTTAGTTGTAAACCGTGAAAGCTTAAAACAGTGTTTCAATTATGGATAGTCAGTAATGGGAAACATAGTTATTTCTTAATTTTGGCCAAAATACACAGTAATTACAGGACTGGGACGGAAATGGATTTTCCCTTTAATAGATCACGCACTTTTTCGTACATTTGCGACCCGCCCACCGCAAATTTCCTCATATTATGTATTATGCGAAACTTGTAAAATTATAGGTCCTGTGAGCCTATTTAATGCTTTACCTTAATGTAGTAACCATGTCGTGACTTTCTTTTGTCATAACCTCCATGACTTTATACAAATTATAGCAGATTATAGCTTTAGCTTACATCGTTTCTTTTGCTTCATAAACCATGACCATGCAGGTATAGTGCTGGGACAATGCAGCAACTTGATTTTAAAAGAACGTGCCTAGGGGTTCTTTCCCATTCTTCTCCATGAGATCTATGCTTTGAAACGGAGAACTACACTTCTTTTACACTTGTTATGCTTGTGGATGGACTGTAGTTTCATCTTCTTTATAACTGTTTAAAATTGTCTGTCACTAGCCCACGGACACTTTCAGAACTAGACTTGTCTCTCCTACTAATATTATAAATGAGAAAGTTTGTGACGATGTATGGATGTACGGATGTCTGGATGTTTGTGACTCTTTCACGCAAAAACTACTGACCGGATTTGGATGAAATTTGGCACACAGATAGTTTATAAACTGGATTAACACAAAGGATACTTTTTATCCCGGTAGTACGATCTCGTGATACAATTACTGAACACCACGCGGGCGACGTGGGGATAAGCTAGTTTGAAATAAATCTTTTGAGTTTGAATTCTTTGTTCACGTGGGCTTAGTCTCACAATTTCACAAATATTAACCAACCACGTCCTCCTGTCCATGTCACCCAATCGCCAAAAGGAACCATGTTTGTCCCATAAGAGGTTAATTTTACATCAAATCAGGACTGCATACGGGTTATTGGCTTAGCGGAATGTTTGTCGCCCGGTCCAAAAATAGCGGGATTGGTTATGTGACGTCATTATAGCATATAGCACGGCGAACACAGTGAGTGTACCCACACGAGGTACGTGTACGTAGTAGTCACGCCTCGCGGTCACGCCGCCAGAGCATTGTTCCGAGCCTATGTGGGCTGGTGCAAGTAGGACGCGGCAGCGGATTTAAGCATTATTAAATTTTTTCATATAAAAATGTTACATGATTGACAGACGGATGAATAAACCTCGCACAGTTCAAAACTTAACCCTAATACCCAGGCATAAACCACAGAATGGGAATGATTATGTGAAATAATGTGTTTTTCAAGCTATGTACCTAGAAGTGCAGCAAAGAAGGATTTCTTCAGAACATCCTTTGTCTGAACTTATACAAGGTGGAGACGACAATACGTCAATTTTGGCCAAGGTTTTTGAAGTAGCGAGTTGGCAACATGTGTTTAACGTTTATACCGATGCGGGATTCGTTAACTTGTTGGTGGTAGCCTATTATCTACACTATGTAGAAAATGCTAAAAATGAAAAATATCGTCCTGTGAATAAACTGCATACAAAATTCAATCGAAAATATCCAGTAACTTTCGATAAAATTTTTGTATGCAGACTGGTAATGTCATGAGTTACATACAGTTTAATTTATTGTCACATTGTCGTCTCCACCCTGTATACTGTCACTTACGGGATATCTTCCGTGATTGACCGTGTTGTTGTTGTTGTGTGTTGATCCTTTGTCTGGCATCTTGGAACAGTGTCTAGAATAAATAAAAAAGATGTCTAATCATAAGTACCGACAACGTATCTACCTACTCATAATTTACAAAATCTAAAGGCCTTGCAATTAAAAAACTTGTTTTAATGAATTTTTATCGAAATCTCATTTCAATATTCATATTTCTCTGTTACTTAATTTATCTAAATCTAAACCTTGCAGGTCGTGTAGCTTGAGCAAAATATTCGGTGACTAAATAATATTAATATTTAACATGTAATAATTAAGATTTTCATATTCCTCGTTCTCGGAGCTCTCCGTCACTGCGTCGAAAACGGAGTACGATTTTAATTACATGCTTCGGTAATCTTCGAGAACTCCTTACTTCAAATACAGATATTTGAAGTAAGGAGTTCTTAACACTTACGTAAAGTGCTAGAAGGATCTTTTCCCGCTCGTGTGATGCTGACATGGCCGCGTTGTTTGTTAATATTGTGAAATTGTTTTGTGAAATAAATTGAAAACGAAATTTTTGGGCATGCGCCAAAATATCCTTGTATAGCTATAGTCTCTTTTTGTTTACTTTTTTCCATCATAACAAACTCCGGTAGTCGGAATAGTAAAGAGTCTATGCATTGCTTGGTAATAAAAACTTTTTGTCATCGATGGCACCCCGGCAGCGTTTAAAAACTTTTTTAGGATGCCATAAAATAATAAAAAAACGGCGTGGTTGACAGTCAGTTCGCATTTTGGAGCGAAACAAAAGTATTCGTTTTGCAATGTGTGCATCGTCAAATGAAAATGTGATGAAATGTGGTGAAATTAATGAAATTATGATTAGTGGAAATTAAAAAGTGTATAATAATATAAAACATCATTGTGTGAAGTTAAACTCGATGTCGAAGCAGCATAGTAAGTTTTTTTTTTTACCTTCTTTTTCAATTAATTTAATACGTAGTTGTAAAATTATTACCGACTATTAGGAGAAAAGCAATATTCATTGCAGGATTTGCAGGAAAGCTTGACAAATAAATGAAATAAGTACCTACTTATGTTCCTGTAAATGGCGGTCATAAATGTAGAATTCAAGTTTAGAGTGAGATATTTCCTAAACAGCATGAACATATTAGTGATGATTATAGCCTTTATAATAACTTACTCAAAAGTACTTACCTACCACGCTAATAATAAATAATTTATTGACGATTACCGCACAACCATGAAATGTTTTGTCGATAGTTTTTATGATCTTCACGAGCAAAAACATTGACCTCAAAGTTATTACTGCTGCTGAGGTTTATGCAATAATAAGTTATTATACATTTTGTTTTCCTTTTTGTTTCCTAAGTGCAACATCACGAGTAGATATAATGTATGTACCTATCTACCAAAGTTACCTAAAGTACTAGAATTAATTTTATGCGATTTTTGAAATTGAGTTGATTAGTAATAGGCTCGTCCCCTATTAGGACATGGATATGAGACATTTCTGGCGAAATGTGAATGCAATAGAGGACACCTCTGACTCAAACCGGCGTGATGAGAAAAATTTAAAATGTTTTCGCAGTCCACAGTCCACTGCAGAGGTCATACGTTTTGTTCTATATTCCTATGTCCGCATCCGTTTATGCCTCACGTCAAACCAGAAAGCGTTTTCACCAGCATGCGGCTGACATTTCGGGCCCCACACGTCCGTATCCGCCACTGACGCTGCTAAAAACACCACTTTTTAGTTTTTACCACTTTTTACCTTTTGACACGGCTCGCATTTTATAGTGATTACATTTTTGTTCAACACTCTATTTTTGTTCAACACTTGATTTTTGCTCACTGTCATATTGTTTCACAACATATTGGCGTATGTTAAAACACAAGTTTTGTTTGTGTTTTGTTTGTCGTGTTTAACTTTTGTTTTTCGGACGGATTAGGCCGTATTTCGGTTGTAGTTATGACTTTATTAGTTTTTCGCGGGAAGGGACGCCGGTAGCGGATTATGGAAGCTGTTATGAGTTTTGGGCTCCTAAGTTATAAATTGGTTCGGGGTTTTGGAAAAGAGTTTATCGACGTAAATCTCGTGCTGTTAGGTAGGATATTTTTAATCCTAAGTAAGGATTAAAGCATCGAAACCTTGGTAATTTGTTACAGTATGGAGTGGTTTTGCATTTATGAATAAATTTCGTTCTTTTAGCTGGCAGTTTAACTATAATTTTTACTTTTAAAACTAGGTTATATCACCAAGAATTAAGCAGTGCAGCATTGAACTTCAGCAAATTTTACGTTGCATGGATAATTCATTATGCGCACAAAAATACCAGAGCCAATATCACAGCTCCACAAAGAATTTGTATTGTCCAAATCTGAACAAAAGCCTCCTTATATTCATAAAAGAATTTTATTATGTACCAACATATGGCGCGCAGGCCGACAACCGACATATTTTGTCGTGTCAATAGTTTTGCCAATAAGCTCGAGCCTGTGACAAAGCCCTTTCGTTTATCTTAATCTTTTAGGGACGGCATCCGTCACGCCAATTAGAGGGACAATAGGCCATTATTGCGTAGTCACCACGATCCCATATAGAACAGGACCATTACTCATCTAGATCTGATAAGAGGGATAAGAGCTCATTGGTTAGCTGACTCATCCATCTTTTTGCATACTCCTGAGAAACATGAGGTGTAGTACCACCAGTCCACATTGTGTTAGGTAAAACGAAATACAAAGGTATTTTTGCCCAGGGCTGCGGGACTGTTCGAAAAGACATACCGTGGCCCTGGAACACAAAGGGCAAAGAAGGAACATGGGTGGGTTTTAGTCAGTACAAGTCTGACACTCCCTCCCGCTCCGCCCAGAGTGGGGGGGGGGGGTCATTTAAAATAAAGGAAATATGACAAATAAAATTAGTTGTTCCTTAAATTTTAATCAACTGTCTACGTATTACGGGTCATGAGATACAGCCCGCTGACAGACGAACGGACAGCGGAGGCTTAGTAATAGGGTCCCGTTGGTTACCCTTCGAGTTCGCAACCCTTAAAAACAAATACAGACGATAACATTTGTTTTTGTTAAGTTTTGTTCACGTGGATATTGCCACGTGAACAAAACTTAACAAAACTGTAATTTTTTATGGTTTTTATGGTTTGGCTCCATAGTAAGAAATCCTCCTCCTAAAGTATGTCTCTGGTTTAACCCAACATCCTGTATAAACCAAAGAAGTATCGATAATAGAGATGGATCGATAAAGGAACGCAAGTCACAGATATAGATCTCTCTGCTTGATTTGAGTTGAGATGGGTCTGCTTTTGTCAATGCTAATTTGGAATAAAGTCTGAATGTGATGCGGGATCCCCTTGGTAGAGGTTTTTGAGCATGACTATCTAATTCTGGGAAAGGAAAAGTCATGCAGAGCACATATTAGAACCCTATACTTATTGGAATTAGAATAGTCGGAAATGGACTGCCTAGTGGTCATAAGCACCACTGCTAAGCTTGAGGTTCTGGGTTCGATTCCCAAGTCGGGCAAAGTGTTATTAGGTTTTGGTCGCGGGACTTATAGAGGTCGCGGGACTTATAGAATTACCGTGACCCTGGATCATAAAGGGCTATTGAAGGACACCGTGGATTTTAGTCAGTACAAGTCTGACAGTTCCTCCCACTCTGCCCTGGGTGGGAGGACTCATTTGATGATTTTACCACGATAAAAAAAAAAAAAAAAAGTGTTATTAGGTTTTCCTATCAGGAAATTTCTCAGTAGTAGCCACGGAGTCTGGATTTGCGTAGGCTGGCCCCCTATTACATGGGACTTAAACATAACTGGCGAAATATGAATGTACTATTAGGTACACCTCTGCCTAACCCTTCGGGTATTACAGCCGTGATGTTCTGTGTATATGGAAAAGGAATAGTAGTAGTGTGTTTTTACCAAATTTGAGCTTCGACTCCACATTTTCGAATACAGATCCAGCCTCTCACAAAAATGTACAATAGGGATGTTTCCTGAAAAAATCTAATTAGTCCGTCAGATAGATTTCCAAAAAATATTGGACACGTATTTTTTCTTTTTTCACGAAAACTAAAAATGAAGACGATACAGTGCGTCGAAAACTCGTGTGACGTCATACTTGTAAGTACTGACTTTTTACCGAAAAGTGACCTCACGGGCCGGGCTCATGATCTCTGATTTGTCAATTTTTATTGATTTGATAAAACAAAAAATACGTATCCAATATTTTTCAATAATCTAACTGACGGACTAAATAGAATCATATTTTTTTACACAGGAAACATCCCTATTGTACAGGATATTTAAATTGCCAACCAATGTAAATTCTTTGGTAACAAAATACCGATTTTTTTCGGACATAGGAACGCGAATTATTTTGCCATGTCATTTCGGAACCAAATAACAATACGTTCGGACCAATATGTTTTTTACACACAGGCTGTGCATTCGTGATGGCCTCTAGTATTTTTTGGGTAAACAATTTGGCCACATTTTACGGGAATTGGTTCAAATATTTAACCATTACGCAGGCTCAGGTGTTTGTGATACATACACCATCATTACTTGAACGCACACCCAGGAATAGCCTGTATTTATCTTGGCCATATCCTGTAATCTGTATCGCTAATATTCCAAAGTATATGCTAGTATTTCTTAATACTTATTTCGCAATACTCCGTCGCAGCCTCGCAAAAGAAAGCACACAGACTTGGAATCTGTCTCGGGATGTAAGTCACAGCAAAAGGAACTGGGTCACTATACGTACAGCTACTTCCATACATATTTCATGTGTTTACTATTTTAAATTAAAAACTCAAGTGCTTGATATTGCAAGTCGTTATTTCAAGCGACACACAAAGCCCGCGGCGTGGTACGTACCCGGTTATTCGCTTAAGTGCATGCTGAAATACAGGACAGGTTATGTGTATGGTAGCTTTTCCCACGGGCATGCGGGTATAATATGTTTTAAAAGAAACATAATAATCTTGATTAAAAAGCTGTTTACATAAATAATAGTCGCGTGTATGTTGAGACATAAATTTATTGTCCGAAGACTTTAAGTAGACTTAAAAAGGTTAATAGAAATGCTGAACTTCATAAAAATAAGCTTTAGCATTGCACTTGCAATATTTACTACAGGGGGATATTTTTAATACGAAACTCAAAGAGAAAACATCCATTGTGTTTTATGGATGAAACCGATTAAAGAAGATTAATCAAGGTCCTCTAATACCGCATGCTATCATCAGAGAGCGATCGAATCAAAAGAAACGGAGGGTCAGAATAGTGGTGCCCTGTCAAATGAAAAACTTATCATGAATGAATGAACTACTCTTCATGTCATGATGGCTATTCATCTCAACCAATAGGTACCTTTACACAAAGCCACCCCTTGCTTCTCACAAAAAGGTATACGCATTACGCAATCATTTGTTTAAACTTATAAACCCCTATATCTTTTGTATGGGATTTAAATACGAAATGACGAAATATGGTTGTACCTACGTCCTATACAGGGTGTTTTGGTGACGGACCGACACATTTTTTTTAGTGATTAAGGAGTTTTATACTAGTTTTAATCCACAGAACCAGTCTAAGTGTCACAGTAGTTGAGGCATTATTTTCTTTGTTTTGCGAATTGTCCTCTACAAGTCATGAATTTTTTTTTGGTCGAAGCTGTAATAGATTGCAATAATTTTTTGGGTTTTTATGAAATGAAAATGATATTTGCATCTTCCAAAATTTTAAAATTAAAATAGTGGATGAAAATGTTTCAGTTTATAATCTGCTAATATTTCAGTGCTAGCGAATATCTTCCCCAAGTTTTCCAAAAATGTCTTTTTACCAAACACCCTGTATAGGCACACCTCTGACTAACCCTTCGGGGACTACAAGCGTAATACTACGTTATCTTTTGTATTCCCAGCTTTATCCATAAATTCATTAGCTGTATCAAAGCGAGCAGTTAAAACTGATTTCATATATTTACTTTCACAGTTTCACTTGTCACGTACCGCTAACAGCGGCGGTTAGTTTCAAAGTTTTCCCATTTAACTTGTTGTCCCAACTTATTGATATATTTACCAAGTTTCGAATTAGTTTAGCACTTTTAACACTGCGCCTGAGTTCGCTTAAGTGTTGAGCTTCTTAGGATTATAGGCGATAGATTTTATATGATTTGTTGTTGAAAGAGGTACTTCTTCTAATGCCGGGTGCACATTGGTGTAACGCAACGTGTAATGTAACACGAATGAGCCGTCCAGACTTATGCAATGCAACTTGAAATGTAACCCAACAACAAGGCGAAGTTGTTACAGCGTGTGTTACATTTCATGTTACGTTTCAACAATGTGTACCCAGCATTAGCGTGTCGATGGCAATCTAAATTGTGTCAGCCCAGAACTGAGCTACTAGTTTGGCGCTTTCGGTAGCGTCCATCAGTAAGAAGTTTATTGCGTGAAATTGTGATGGAGTGTTTCTGTTCTTTTGGGAAAACAGCTGATAATAATTTCGGAAAGTTTTAAGCGTCAAATGTTTAAGGAAAACAGACTATGATCTGCGTCGTTGGTCTAGTCGTCGTAAACGCTACTCTCCATGAGGTCCTGGGTTTTATTCCTAGGTCAGGCAAAGTGTTATTGTTTATCCAATCAGGGTCAGAACATGTATTCAATAGATGGCAATAGTGATAAAAAAAATGTTGATGGATATAGCGGGAAACAAAGGCCAAGGAAACAATGGATGGATTGTGTCAGGAATGATATGAAAGAGAAAGGAGTAAACGATAGCGTGACGGTTGACAGAGGAGAATGGAAGAAAAAAACGTGTCGAGCTGACCCCAAGTAACATGGAACAAAAGCTGGAAGATGAAGAGATGGCAATGGGCCATGGCAATAAGCTCACCTCTATGACATGGACTTCGTCATAACTGTCGCAATGTGGATCCACTATAAAGGGTGTTAAGGGTTTAACATATCCGAAAGACACTTGTTCTCCCCATCGTTGCGATCACTTTTTTGTTAAAGACCATACCTGGGAACCTTCTAGTTACGGAGATATTGGGGGTCGAAGTTCCAACTTTTTCTCAAGTTTTTTTTAAATACATGTTTTTAATGTCAGATTTTTACTTTACACACCTCCACGACCCCCGTACTATTCAATCCATCCATCAGCACAATGGTTTGAGTGCTTTCCATCGAGTCCTACCGTGAAACGTGTTTTTTCACCTCAAAAAAAGAAGTCGATTCCCAGCAATAATTTTTGCGTAAAGTTACTTAGTTTGATGTACAGAATGCTTGGTTGACGGCTAAGTGAAGGGTCTGTTTACACCCTGTAGGTACACCTCCGCTACACACTTTGGTGATATACGGACGTGAAGTGTGTGATAATCCATAATCTATTTCAATAAAACCGTTTTCCTGCTTTTTATTATCGCATGGTTTGGAAACCCTGCAGTGTAACTATATCAATTTTAAACTAACTTCTATTCCTAGCGAGTTTTCAACATTTGAGGTGGTTTTGATATTAAAACTTTTGGTTCGGTAGAGATTATCAGGTTTAGGTAGGCGAGAAGAGATTTCCAGCATAGGATGCTGGTGATATACATAAAGCGGCGGCGGCGGCGGGTAGGTGTAGAAAAAAGACAGACGTATCTCTAGTATTGATTTTATATTTAAATTAGTTATTTGCAGAATTTTCACTAGTTTTTTATATATTATCAGTGTATCGCCTATACACAACAGGTACTAACGTTTGCAGCACGTTTATGTGACTCAAGTGATAATTATACACCACCTGCCAGCTCATCATATCACAACACTATTCTCACTGTAACCGGACACAAGTGGACACTAAGTTCAATCACTATGTCTCAATTGGACGAGATAATATCCGCACAGAAGACCTTAGAGGACAGCTTTGTCCGGAAGATGAGTGAGTTGGAAGCGCAGATACAGTGTGCAGGACCTGCAAAGGACACCGTCGCAAGGGTAGCCGAGGAGTTTCGCACCTTCAGGGAGCTGATCTTCAGCATGCTGAGTCTACTCAAGAAACAGATCAGCGAGTGTGCCAGACAGGTCGACGGGTTGGAGACCAGGCATCGACGGAAGGCACTCATTTTCCAGGGCATAGCAGAGGTTGAAGGAGAAGTCAGCAGCACAGTGATCCTGGAGGTGATTAGCAAGAAGCTGTCCCTCAAAACTATCACTGCATCCTCCATAAAGGTGTGCCATAGACTTGGCGTAGCCAAAAAGGATCGCCATAGGCCCATCCTGGTCAAGTTCTCGAGCTATGACGACAGGTCGGCGGTCTGGAGAGCGAAGACAGGGCTGAAGGGGTCATCCATCTCCGTCAAGGAGTTTTTGACTAGGACCCGACAATCCGTCTTTGGGAAGGCGCGGCACCACTTCACCATGCGGTCGTGCTGGACTCAGGACGGTGTCATCGTTATTAAAGCCCCCGATGGAAGCAAACATAAGGTGACATCACATGAAGAACTGAGCCCGCTGCTGGTGAAGTATCCCGGGGTTCAAACGTCTGGAGATAGCCTGAAAAACAAGACGCGTTAGTTACGGTATCAATTCTAAATTATTATTATGATATAACACAGCATTCAAGCATCAGGCACCAATTTGTAATTAGGCTTTTCTTACCTTATAGTTTGCTTTCTTCTATTGTTTGTTTATGATAACCTCTATTTACTTTTCTTTCGTATTTTGGCATTGTTCTCTTTCTCCTCGTACGTCTCTGAATTGACAATTTACAAGTAACGTATACTTTGCAATTTTTACCCTCAATAGACCTTACATTTTACTTTATTGTTTTTTGTTTCTCTTTTGCTTTGCATGTTTTATTGACAACTTGTTATGATAGGTCGTGTTGTCAGTCAGAGTAAACGTCATAAGTGACGTTTCCTGAGTTCGGATACGTTCACGAAAATATAATGTCTGTTGTTTTGTAAATAGATGCTGTTGAATGCTTGAAGGGTGCATTCCGAATACCTTTATCTTTACTACTTTTCTTTATTTTATTTCTTATTGTATTCACTGTTTGTAATGATGATGTTAGCTGGCGGGTGGTGCAGAGATGCAAACGTCCTACCAGTATTTCGTGTAGTTGTCCTTTTAGTATATATTTATATTAATTTTTATTGAGTATTTATATCTGTTTTTATTATATTTATAATCTACTTGTATCCATGACAACATTTTCTGATATCGATTCTTTTTTCTCTTCCAACGAATCTACTGCCTCTTCTAGTGATGATAGCTTTTGTTCTGTTACGGAAACCCTTGGTGAACTTTTACATCATAGATTCAACCAAAACACTGGCCGGCTGTTTAATGTTTGTCATATAAATGCTCAAAGCATTCCAAGCCACTACAATGAGCTATATGAAACTTTCTCGAACCACGACGTCCACGCCGTTCTGATTTCTGAAACCTGGCTAAAACCAGAACTTCTATCCACCACTTACGCTCTCCCAGGATTCGGCCTGTTACGGAATGACCGAGTTGGTAAGAGAGGGGGTGGTGTAGCTATATATCTCCGTACAGACTTTCCTTTTAAAATTCTCTCTACTTCTTCCTGCAATGATTCGGCTGAGTTTCTTTTTCTAGAGGTTTGTGTCAAAGGAGCAAAAACCGTTCTTGGTGTTGTGTATTGTCCCCCCTCACTTGATTATTTCACCGAATTCGAGTCGGTCCTAGAATCTTTAGGTTCGGAGTACGCACATCACATCGTCATGGGGGATTTCAACACCAATCTCCTTGCCCACAACTCCCATCGATCCCGTAAACTTCTCCATCTAGTCGAGTCAGCTAGTATGCATGTGTTGCCTCTCCAACCAACTCATCACAACAATTCCGGTGATGATACTTGGCTCGACTTGATCCTCACCTCCAATCCTTCCCTAGTCTCCTCACATGGTCAGCTTGACGCTCCTGGTTTTTCCCATCACGACCTTATTTTTCTGTCCTATATCCTTAAATCTCCTAAACCCAAACCTACCTTCCAGTACAGGCGTGCCTTTGCGCGGATGAATAGTGAAAAGCTGTCACATGACGCTTCCATTATCGACTGGACACCCCTGGAAGAAGCCACTACAGTGGATGATAAAGTTACCTTTTTTAATAATGTTTTAGTTAAGCTGTACGACACCCACGCACCTATCAGGAGAGTCAAGCTGAAGCGCCCACCTGCGCCATGGATGAATGGGGGAGTTCGGATGGCGATGCGACGAAGGGACAGCGCGTTTCGGAGGTTTAAGAAGGAACGATCGGATGATAATTGGACCCTCTTCAAAACTGCTCGCAATCGTTGTAATCAGATGATACGCAACGCTAAACGCCGCCACATTCTAGATAATATCACTTCAGCTTCTCCTGCTGATATCTGGAAATTCCTTGGAACTCTAGGTATCGGCAGATCGCGGCATTCAGACCTTCCTAAAACAATTGGTTTAGACGATCTAAATCGTCATTTCTCCACTGCTCCCACCCTCGATAGTCTAACCAAACGTCAAACCCTTGACTACCTTGCTGGTCTGACGCGACCCAATATTACTCCCTTTGCCTTCACCCCAGTCGATCCGGGAGAGATCAAAAAGATTATCCTTTCCATTAAATCTAAAGCCGTTGGCTGTGACAACATCAGTCGGCACATGATCGTGACAGTTGTTGATCAGCTCCTTCCTGCAATTTCCCATATAGTTAACTTCTCCCTTTACTCCGGTGTTTTCCCCTCCCTGTGGCGGAAAGCCCATGTTCGGCCACTACCTAAAATTCCTAATCCCACACTTCCCAGTCACTTTCGTCCAATTTCTATCCTTCCCTTTTTATCCAAAGTGGTAGAGGCCTGTGTACATAAGCAATTCTCCCACTTTATTCATACAAACTCCCTCATCAGTCCATTACAATCCGGGTTCAGGCCCGGGCACAGTACCGTTTCTGCTCTCCTTAAAGTGACTGACGATATAAGGCGAGGAATGGAAGACACTAAAGTTACGGTTTTAGTGTTGATCGATTTTTCAAATGCTTTCAATACCGTCAGTCACGAAGTCCTTTTATCCATCCTCTCCTATCTCATGATCTCTCCCGAGGTTTTGAAATGGTTTTCTTCCTATCTTCGGGGGCGTCAGCAGTCAGTTCTTGCTGGTGACTCTAACTCCAGCTGGCGTAATCTTGAAACTGGCGTCCCTCAAGGCGGTATTCTATCTCCACTTTTGTTCTCAATTTTTATAGATCTCATAACTACCGAACTTCAGTGTGCGTATCATCTTTACGCTGATGACTTACAACTCTACTGTCAGGCAGGTGTCGACAGCTTATCCGGTGCGATCGAGGAGCTAAACCGGGATTTACGTGTAGTCAAAAACTGGTCTGATCGTTTCGGTGTGGCGGTTAACCCAATCAAGTGCCAGGCTATTATTGTAGGAAGCCCCCATAGTTTGAGAAGGCTGAATGGGGTAGCGGTGCCACCGGTGACCTTTGATGGCACAGTGATTCCGTTTAGCTCTGACGTCAAGGATCTCGGTTTGCATGTTGACACTTGCCTTGACTGGCGTAAGCAGGTCGCGATTGTAAGCAGGAAGGTCACCGGAACGTTGCGGTCGTTTTACCGGTTGAAAAATGTTCTCCCATCACACATTAAGGCTATGCTTGTACAGTCCCTAATCTTCCCCATGATTGACTATGGTGATGTGTGCTACTATGACCTGAATGCAGATCTCCTCAATAAACTTGACCGACTTCTTAATAACTGCATTCGATTCGTCTTCAATCTCCGCAAGTATGATCATGTATCTGCACATCGATCGCTTTTAAGATGGCTACCCATTCGGCAGCGCAGAGAATTGAGGGCTTTGACAACCATGTTTTCTCTTCTTCACAAACCCACTTCTCCTTCTTATCTGACGTCTAATTGTCAATATTTATGCTCTGCGCACAGCAAGAATCTACGCTCCGCTAACAACTGTCTTTTACGATGTCCATCTCACCGCTCTGGTTTTATAAAATCTTCTTTCTTTGTCCAGGCGGTTTTCCTTTGGAATGCGCTCCCTCAGAGTATCAGGACGGTGACCAGTCAGTTCACTTTCAAAGTGAAAGCTCGGGAACATATACGCAAGAAGTTGGCAGATTCGTCTCAGAACTGAAGTTGTTGTAGTTTTTCTTGTTTATCTCTCTTAACTTTGTATAGTTTATTATATGTATGTATATAAGTATTTATTCTTATATGTTTTAGTTATAAATATGTTCTAGTCTTTCTTTCTGTTATTGCACCTACTTTATATTATCTCTGCATCACCCTAAGGTAGACTGGTAGAAAATGCCTACGGCATTAAGTCCGCCATTGTGCAGTTCTTGTGCATAAAGTTTTAATAAATAAATAAATAAATAAATAAAGGGTGTAGATATACCCTTAACGAAGCTGAAAGGCACTTGTTTTCCCCCCTGTCATTGTGATCATTTTCTTGTTCTGGACCATACCTGAGAACCTTCTAGTTACGGAGATATTGGAGGTCAAAATTCCAACTTTATCACATGTTTTTTTGTAAATAATATTTTTTAAGGTTATAACTTAACTTTGTCATAATGTCTCCATGACCCGTTTACTATTCAATGCATCCATCAGCACAATGCTTTGAGTGCTTTCCATCGAGTCCTACCGTAAAACGTGATTTTTCACCCCCAAAAAAAAAGTCGATTCCCAGCAATCATTTTTGCGTAAACTTACTACGTTACTTAAATTAGTTTGATGTACAGAATGATTAGTTGACTGCTTCGTGAAGGGTCTGTTTACACCTTGTATAATGTAGGAAGTTATTGACGAAGCTTGGAATTCTAATAAATATTAGTCTCAAATATCCGCCCTGAGCAAGCGTGGTGATCAATGCTCATACCTTTTCATTGTGAGAGAAGAGGCATTTGCCCTGCAGTGGGATAGGATGTATTATTTAAAGGGTAGTGATTTTTGGTGACGTAATATTTTTTCCACCAGCTTAAATTGCGTTTTACCGAAAACTGCAGTTAGTCATGTTCATCGTAACTCACCTATTATTTTAGCTGAACGTGTCTTAGGAAACTTAGTATTTTTTCGGAAACTTAGCATTTTTTTCGGAAGTTTGGTATTTTTTTTGGAAATTTAGTTAATTATTTTTCGTAGAATTTTAATTTGAATAAGCTCATGTTTGTTTGCCAAATATAACATTTTTTGTCGATTAATTTTGTTTAATTTTCGGTAATTCATTTTAACCGAGCTTAGTATTACAGTCAACCACAGATCGTTGTAAGTTAATTTGTTTTTTGGGTGCTTTATTTAAAATGACTCAAACTTTGCATCACAGTATAACTGTACCTTCTGCTTTAGCATTTTCTTTACCAATTTTCCTGTTCGTGATTTTCCCCGAAAAATGTGGTCTGTCTCTCGTTTCACTTTGTCGTAACCGCTTAAACCTCTGCCCATACCCCGTACTGAAGAGCCAGCGCAAAGATAAATAGAGTTCTATACGTTCCGTTGAGTTTTAAGTCCAAACGGTATTAAACTAGTTTCTGCTACAGAACGGAAAAGGCTTCTGGATCGATAGCATACCTCTATGTCTGGTATTTCACAACGATGATGTTAGTGAGATAAAGTTTTTATTTAGAACAAAGCGCTTTATCAGCTCAAATAACTGGAATAGTGTTTAGCAGTGATTACATCTCGACTGCTTCGTTGGTTAAGTGGTTTGGAAGCGCTACTTTTGAGCATGAGGTCCTGGGTTCGCGAACGGGCAGTGTTATTGGATTTGCCATGCGAAATTTCTCTCAATCTTCTCCTGCAGTAGAAGTTCAAAGTCTGAATTTGTTCCAAGTACATTTCAATAGGCTCGCCTCCAAAACAGGCAAAATTTGGGTGTACTATAAATACACCTCTGCCTAACCCTTCGGGAATATATACAAGCATTATGATGGTCCTGATGATTTAAATTGAAGTCGCTCAAAAGGTCCAGGCGATCATGTGGAAAATGCGAAGGTATGCCACAGTTTCGGAAAGGTAACGTACCATTCAATTTATTTTGTTGTCAAATCTCATTTCAACTTTTATGATTAGTTTTTTTTGTTATTTTTGGCGGTGACATTTCACAACAGTTGTTTGTACAGGCTGTGCTGATCAAATGTTTGATCAGACCCTTTCCAATAGAGATATAAACCACGCTTTCATGAACGAAGTTTAAGTATTGTTCAAGTGATATTCTGGAGGTAGGTGTTTCTGCCAGCCCTTCTAGTGAAATAGCGTGTTGACATGTTTGGAATTAGGGATAAGGAAAAGTCTCCCTCTGCCCCCGTAGTATGACCACCACAAAATGACAGATAGTGCAAAGAAATCTGTCATTACGTCGACACAATCTGTCATTTTGCCGATTCTTCCGTCAAAGAAATCCTTGCCTACGGTGGTCATGCTACGGGGGCTGTTCGATTTAAACTATCATCAACGAATGTTGTATGCGATTCTTTACTATGAGCGAAAGTGACTCTGTCTGTGTTTCTGACAGCTTTTCATTTTCATGCGCCTAAACTGCTTTACGGGGTTTGATGTAATTTGGCACGCAAGTAGAGAAAGTAGACCAGGAAATGACAGCCGGGACCAACGTCTTAACGTGCTTTCCGAGGCACGGAGGGAATTCGATATGTAATGGGCGTTCACCCAGCTACGGACCAACCTAGGCAAGCGCGGCTTCACCTGAAGTTCGACTCCAGCGGCTGTTATTATTTTGCCACGAGTGCTTCCAAACGCAAGCCTATTTAGTGTTAAAAACTACACTACTATACGATTTTCATCTTAATAGTACGTGCCTATGGTATAATTTTCGAAATCCACACAGACGATACCGCGGGCAAAAGCTAGTATAAAATAAATGAAAGCTGAACCAGCAGCTACAAATTATGAAGTAGGTTTGTAGACATAGTACTCTGCTAACGTGTCCAGTGTCCACTCTATGTATGAATTTGAATTACTAATTTTATAAGTGGTCTAACAGCAGTAGCATATTAGATTAGTCAAATGAGAATGTAGCATCTAAGCTATTTGAGGTATTGTTGATCTATGAACGTTTGTTAGGTTTAGTTGTTTATTTTATAGGTTGGAAGACGCATAAACTGTTACCACGTATTCACTACATCATTCTGAGCCCACATCATCATTATCTGCCTAGCCTTTTCCCAACTATGTTGGGGTCGGCTTCCAGTCTATCCGGATGCAGCTGAATACCCGTATTTTACATGGAGCGACTGCCTATCTGACCTCCACAGTTAGTACTAGGTAATACGATACCCCTTGGTAACACTGGTTGTCAGACTTTTTGAGCCACTGATTACCTGTAACGACTGTCAAAGATCTACAAATGACAGCCGGGACCAACGGCTTAACGCACCCACGGGTATTCCGAACTCACATAGAAAGTCTAAATCCTTATTTTTTTTTAAATCAGCTGTTCTATTAATTTTGAATGTGTAGGTTTTGCACTTTTGTAGGAAACAGCTGTTTTTTTTTTAAATTAATGATGAAGGTACGTGTTAAACGGGAGAACATACCTACTCAGCGCTCGACTCCAGTAGATCATCGCTCGCAACAGGGTGTTTTATCTACGTCATGCGTCATAATACTGAATAATATATATATTTTTTTTAATTAGTAGAATTATTTAAATAAATACCATTTTTTATGAATGTTTGGTAGTCATTGGATACATGAAGTGGGCTACCGTTGTAAGACGACTAAAAAGTCACGGTGTATAGTTAGCTGTATAAATGTGTTATATTCATAAAGGTAATTCAAAACAGTTACTTCACACCATCAATTTCACCTTCAGGGATCACCTGCGGCACACATTTTTTATTTATCAATCCATTCCAAACGTGGTAAGCAGAATTCCCCACGGCATCATACACTTATTTGGTTCACAGCACTGGTATTTTGGAAATGACAACCAAATTAACCTTTCCGTGTTATTAGATGCATGCAACTGCTTGCCCCTGTTAAAATAGCGTGACGCTAGTACGCGCACAATAAAAACGAGGTGTGATAATAAAATTTTAATAGAGTTTCTTAGAAAACGGGCATTAGTTTATACCAAGAACTGCGCTGCAAAGAGTTAGCTATTTTTAATTACGTACATAGTGTTATAAACTTCAAATTTCGCTTCGGTTTTGCGACATTTTATGTGGAATGTAATTTCATGTTACAAATTACAAAGTAGATGTATTTTAAAACGTCCTGTATTTTAAAAGGAATTGAATTTCATGTTACAAATTACAAAGTTGATGTATTTTAAAACATCCTGTATTTTAAAGGAATTGGAATCTAGCGAAACTTTAATTAGCTCCGTAGTTTTTGATGGTGTTCTCAAGATTAAAATCTAAAGTCAGTATTGCTAAGTCTGCAGGAAACTGCACATATAAAGAGCAAATTAGAAGAGCAATATAAACTCGAGTAGTCAGTACAAAGAGTGAATAAAATTGAGAAACATCTGCTTCGTTGGTCTGAGCATGAGGTCCTGGGTTCGATTCCCGGATCGGGCAAAGTGTTATTGGGTGTTTCCATGAGGAATTTATCTGTAGCAGCGCTTTTTTTTTCTTGGTTGATGGCATTAGGTTTGCTCCCAATTACATAGGTCTTAGCTATAACTTTCGAAATGTTGGCGTATTATAAGAATACCCCTGCCTTATCCTTCGGGGATTACAGGTGTGATGTTATGTATTATATGTTATGTAAAATTGAGATTTTTTTGGCAATATTTCTCTCTTTAAATACATAATATTGCGACAGGCACGTTTTCAGTATTGTAATCAGAGCAATTAGAGCTGAATACGTCATTAGGATATATTGTACATAACTCGAATAACTACACCAATAACTCAGACTATAACGAATTTAATCTTATCTATACAACACACTATTGGTATTGAATAACCAATTAATAAGCTAATTTAATTTTGGGTGAGAGAATGAGCGCGTAAAAGGTATTCTCGATCATCGCATAGATAAATATGTGGGATCCGGTCGTTAGTATGGACATAAAATGAATCGCAAACGCGCCCGTGGTGATATGACGCCGCCTACTTACCAGTCTAACCACAGCACAGCGTGTTTCTACAGAGCCCTGATGTTCAGCTCAAGGCTAGGCCGATGTCTGATCACAGCGGAGTTGACGTCCTGGAACTGTATCCGATTAATTGTGTTAAATCGTAATTTCAAGAAATTTTTTAGTTTTATAGAAACAGTGTTTCGCACCTAGTGTATTTTCATTGCACGAAACCCATCGTCTGCCCACATGATGTACGAGCCGAAAGGAATAAATCCTGACATATTCGACAAATTCATTAAGACCAATTAATCCTTGCGAAACACTATCTACAGTAATATTAAAATTGGGTAAAGTTTTGATATACGGGTCAATATTCAGATCTACTGATCCGATTCCGAAAATTATTTCACTAATGCGCAGCTGCACTATCCCGGAGCATTCAACATATGCCTAGCCTTTTCCCAACTATGTTGGGGTCGGCTTCCAGTCTAATCGGATTCAGCTGAATACCAGTATTTTACATGGAGCGACTATCTATCTGACCTCCACAACCCAGTTAGTACTGGGTAGTACGATACTCCTTGGTACGACTGGATGTCAGACTTTCGGGCGGTGACTACCTGTAACGACTATCAAAGATCTATAAATGACAGCCAGGACCAACGGCTTAACGTGCTCTCCGATACACGGGGGAAACTCGGTATGAATGGGTGGTCACCCATCCATGGACCAACCTAGGCAAGCGCGTCTTAACCTGAAGATCAATCCGAGCAGCTGTTTATACTTAGCCACGGGCTCCCTTGCGAGACACTATCTACACTAATATTAAAAAGAGGTAAACTTTGTAGTAATCTTTAGATCTACCGATCAGATTCCAAAAATTCTTTCAATAATGCGAAGCTGCATTATTCCTGAGTGACGGAATAATATTTTCTGACCATAACGCGACCGAAGCCGCGGGTAAAAGCTAGTCATAGATATAGCTATTCATGTAGAAGACGTGTAAGCTCATTGATTACCTTCCTACCGTTGATTGCTCGATGCAGTCGCCTGTACGCCGAAACAGACAAACAACATAATTCATATTGGCCGCTCGCACTGCATCCAGCTTTGCGTTCTCCTGTACGGTGTACCTCCGCATTGCCTCTGGGAATTGATACGCTTGTAAGCAAACTGCTTATTTCGCACGTACACAGTATATCTGTGTATCTGTCAAAGGATGTTGGTTAGCATTGCACAGATATGTTTGACGGACGAATTGAATTGGTTATAGAAGTTGGGAATATTAGACCGCAAGATAGTACTATATAAAGGGTGTAAATAGACACTTAAGGAAGCCGAAAGGCACTTGTTCTCCCCGTTATTGCGATCATTTTTCGTTGATAGACCATACCTGGGAATCTTCTGGTTACGGAGATATTGGGTGTCAGAGTTCCAACTTTTTCACAAGTTTTTTTTAAAATACATGTTTTTAATGTAAGGTTTTTACTTTAAACACCTCCACGACCCCCGTACTATTCAATCCATCCAGCACAATGCTTTGAGTGCGTTACATTGAGTACTACCATAAAACGTGATTTTTCACCCCAAAAAAAAAGTCATTTCCCAGCAATAATTTTTGTGTAAAGTTACTTAGTTTGATGTACAGAATGCTTGTTTGAGGCTTCGTGAAGGGTCTATTTACACCCTGTAGATAGTTGCAAAAGGGCTCTTATATGCTGGTCAAAATGGGAAGTTACAAGGGCCATCTTGATTTGAGTACAGCGCTCTCCTGTCAATGTTTTTCATGTGCAAAAAGGTTCTTGTAGCACTGTGTAGTATAATATGGGCAAAAACAGAGATTAAACTACAGTTTCGGACCAAGCTGCTGAGCTGATTTAAGAAGACTGTTAGCTGTAAGGTAGCTTATAAGCATAGCGTAGCGTAGCTATCCTATGGGCTTTTCATCGCCAAAATTTTAATTACTACCGCACATATTCTATTAACATATATATTTTCTTTTAGCTCCTAAGAGAAGTAACTCCCATCTATTTGTATATGTTAATTCTAAATCCCTCAGTAGACATTTCATCGACTATACACGGTGTTCAACAAGGGTCGCCTTGATACGGGTACCCGTTAATAAATCAAATATACTCGTACCAGATTAACTGAATTAAGCTGGCCAGAAGTTGATCCATGATTCAGACTTAGTGTTATATTTAATTAAGAAGTTATTCAGTTCCCTGGGGACTCCTTTCTTCAGTTGCTGAAACTTGTACAAGGTACTTATGTGTCTTTTTGTGTAGTGGAATTACGTACTATACCGTTAGTGAACAGCGCTAATTACCACCTTACCTAGTTAGTAGTTTACTTAGTAAAAGGTAAATACTTAGCTCAATCCAACAATCTCTCTTCCAACTGTACATCGAAGAATCTATACTAAGTAATTTTACTTCTATTATAAATGCGAAAGTTTGGATGGATGTTTGTAACTCAATAACGCCAGAACAGATGAGCGGATCTAGATGAAATTTGGCACATAGATAGATTATAGTCTGAAATAGCACATAGGCTTCTTTTTTTCTCTATTTACATGCGAACGAAGTCACGGGCAACAGCTAGTAATTTTATAAATGTGAAAGTTTCTCTGTCCATCTGTCTGTTACCTTTTCACGTCTTAATGGCTGATCGGATTCCTATGATGTTTTGTACACAAGTAGACCGGAACCTGGGCTAGGATATAGGATGTTTTATATCACAGTACCTCCTGTGGTATAATATCCAATCCACACGCGAGCAAAAGCTAGTTATAAATAAAATATCAGCTTTCTCTGGATTTTAATGATAACATGTTCTATGAGTTTAATAACAGCCATCACTACCACATTACTCAGCAAAACCGTCATGTTGGTAAACCGTAAAATTGTAAAATTAATTGATAAATTGAGCACACAGTCGATCCACGCTCAAATCCCAGTCATTTGAGCATTTCGTCGTCATTACCCGCACTTAAAGTTAAAAGCTTCCACGATTTTGATAAGGCACTCGTGAGCCCTTTTTATGAAGGTAGCTCTTATTGTGATTTTCTTTGGATTTCCAACAGTTCTATGTCGTACAAAGGAATTCTCTAAAAAAATGCTTTACGAGCTCTCACTGAAGACTTTAACTTAGGTCCAATAATAACCTCAGTTTTGCGATCTTTTACAATTATCGTGTCTAGGTAAATAATATTAAAAAATAATTTCACATAACCAATGATTTCTGGTAAAAAATCAAAACAGCTGATGCTTGAACAATTCAGATGTTTATCTGAATTATCTTGTAAAAGTCAAGTTAAAGCCTACATATTCCGCAAAACAGATATTTAGACACTGCTCCGTTGAGTTGCGTTACTAAGTCGCAGTGTGCATTCAATTTTACCATGCATAATTTTCTAATAACCAAACCAAAACCTTTACCATCAATTTAATAATAGAAATCGAGATTCATGTTCTTTTCCATCAACATTATAAACTTCCATTTCAAATACGGCTGTAAAAAACCGTTATAATTCAAAAAAAGAACTCTCTCATGATTCACCAACCGTCAAACTCGGCTATGAATCAAGGATTGACACTCGTTGCGAAAGTATCAGGTTGCCAGTGAGTAGTAGGATATAAAGCTATGGTGTCGCGATTGTGACCCGATTCCGTGAACCGACTCGCACACCGTGCTGGGAATGATAAGTAGCCGGCATAGGTTTCTTTCATGGCCGTTTGACAGCTATAAAATATTATTGTTTTGTCACGATCACGACGTCTTCGGAGGCGTAGGTAGTATTGTTTCGTTGAAGTATCTTTTGCGATACTATATTTTGATGGCTTCATTTTTTTGCGCGGGTTTCATTTTCCGCGCGGAGTATTATTGGGAATATGGCCCCGTGGGAGTAGGCTAAAGTTACATAAGGAAGGATGAAAATAAACTCATGAAACAAGCAGGAGAAATCAAAGCTTTTACAAAAGAAAAACATAGAGGTTGTTTAAATAAATATTCAATAAAACAAATTGGCACCGCGATTAAATAACAAACATAATTCCATTGATAATAACTCAACCAGAAACCTTCAATGGATCGATTTAATCCGAATGAACTAGGCCAATTCACCAGCAAAAAAGCTAATAAACCCCGTACACTATGAAATCATTTTTTATTCAAATTCATTAAATCCATTACGTTGCGAAAAGCGCGTTATTTCTCAGCGAATGAAATCTCCTCGGATCCACAAATTATAGGGCAGACCACACATGTTTCTACTTAATTGCTGAGGCGATGTCTCACACACGGCGGCGTCACGATAATTCGGTGTTCGTGACTGTACATTTTAATATTCTCGTCTCAAACGCGTTGCTATGCGTTGATACATCGATATTTATGAAAGAGGTGTAAAGGTCTTTCATATGTATGGATGAAATGTCGTTGCGATTTCGCAGGTAGAGATTTTTTGAGGCGTGTGTAGATTTTTTGATTGATGAGCGCGGAATATCTGAAAGGGCGCAATTTTTATGGAACTAAAGGCTGAGACGCTATTGTAATCATACAGATATCTTTTTTTTTACAAAGTTAATGCCAGTTTTTATCAAAGATCTTCTTAAATTTCTATTGATATCATGAATGGCACTTCAATTTTTTTCTCAAGACTACCGTTTTTTTAACGCATCGCTTCCGCACAACTAGCTTATTGTCAAATATTCCAAACATAACGATTACGCAAGTTCACAACAAAAGGTAATCCCGTTGGGTTAATCCTTTAATTGTTCGAACACAATAAATCCTTAAACTCACCCGAACGGGTCGCAAAAAACATACGTTGACAGTACATTATTCATACCGAATCGGACACACACACGCGTGTATTGTGTGTTCGACCTTTATTTCAAGTTCTTGCTTTCATTTCGCCCCCAACTGCTTATGAATAAAAGCTTCTCTGTTCGTCGGTTCTCGAGTACATTAGCGATGTTAATATACGATAATCGTGTTCATAATTGATGCTTTAGTATTGAATGTCTCGTTGTATGTGAGGGACCACTTCAAAGTTGGATGTGAAACCAGCAGGCCGATTGTGTAGGTATAAACGTACGAGTATCAAAGGATTCAATGTAAGCCACGTGAAATAATCTCTTATGCGGGTGGTTGGCAAATTCAACCCCTATTTGATCTTTTTTGAGTCTGGGTTGTATTTGAATTTAAATATTTAATCACTTGTTTTAAACGTTATGAGCGAGTAATTTAACGGGTTTAGCGAAAAGGTTGACTACATAACAAAAAATAAAAGAAAAGCTTATTCGTAAATTACATGATCGAGTGGCTTTTTTCATAAAAGTCGAGCGAAAATATTTAAACTTGAAGAAGCTCGTAAAAAATATAGTGAGTAAGCAGAGGCGGCGCAAGGCGTAGGCGACGTGGGCCACCGCCTACGGCCTCGCGGTACGAGGGCCTCGCACCTCAATAACCCAATGACAAAATTGGGACCGGAACGAAATCTCCAAACTGTACATGGCCAATTTTGGCCAATATATATTTATTGTTGACGCGAACTCTGTTTTATTTTTTTTGTTTTTCTAACACAGCGACATCCTTCGTTCTTGTAGTGACAGAAAGCCATTGTAGTTTCCGATATTTTAAGCTAGATGGCGTTGTTTCGTATAGGATTACTAAAAATGTTTTCTGCGATGGGATTTCAAGTAAATTATTTGCAGTTTATTTTTTCTGTGGTTGAAGTGAAAGCTGTTGGAGTTTTGTTTCGTACGTAATATTATGTACCATTTTGTTCCCGAAATTATGGCCTTTCGAATGATACATGTGAATTCCGAGTCGATGCCGATTCCGGGCCTCGCTAAATGTACTTTGCCCACATAAAATTGTGGTCTTGCCCCGCCACTGTGAGTAAGTTATTGTAATTCCTATATTACCTGCTTCTAGGTTCTAAAATAGAAGCAGTTTTAGGTAAAATATAAAATGGATATCGCTGGCAAGCCAACAATTGCCCTTCCCTAACTGTAATACATACTACCAAAACTAAAGGAGCGGAAGACGCACTAAGCGAAGAGTTATGACTACCGAAATTTAATGATCATCTTAATTCACACCCAAGACATTATGGGTGAGGTCTTCAACAAACACACAAACAAACACAACACACCTATTTCAACAAATAAGAATTATGACAATCAAATCGACCAACCCTACGACCTAGATCTCCCAATCCTTCAACACAAACCATCTTCAAGGTACATAAAGGCCGTCCTTGGTGGTTCAATGGGCCTTATGGTGATTTCATGGCATATTGGCAGGATGAGGCCGATCCCATCATTGTTCGACGCTACATACGTGGGCGAAGGTACGCCGTATTGAGTGCTATGGAATGTCCGCGTTGAAAAATGAAGGCAAAACACGATAGCAAGATTGATTGTGGTGATACCGAATTGGTGCCTTTTAATCATTTTCTTTTTTGTGAAAATGTGGCTTGATTTTTTGTGGAGTTAATGTATCGTGCCGGAATGTATTCTTAACTAGTTTGGTAAAGGATTTTCTTGTTAAGTTGGAATAGAAAAGAAATATAGCAGAACTGTTTGGAATATTGGTTACATGGGGCTTATTTTACAAAGCGTATTGATACATATGTAATGAAGGTACGAATATGAGTGCCTGGATTAATGATCTCATACATTTAATTAATGTGCGTATGGGAATGAGTAATTAGCTGCCACATGCATAACGTTTTATGTTCTACAAATGTTTCCACAAAGGTAGATCAGCAATTTGTGACATGACATTATTTATTTAAAAAATTTGCTAAACCCAGTCACAAAACGGTATCTCGTTTCTACCTGACTGTTTTTCAAAGCCCATTCCTTGGCTTCCGTAGTTAGTACCCAAATATTTATCAAACTCCTTTACTTGAGCATGGCTACTGAATGCCACTCAACCCTTCACTACATGAAGAGTGTCCATTAACCCGTCAGTCGGCGGCTAACGTTACCTACTCCACGCTTATGAGTAGACAGCGCCAGCGCCATCTATATGAAACTCGAAACGATTGTTTAATTGCACTCTACCCCAGGGATCCATTCCACTGATCGGGGTAAAAAATAACGGCCATCCACACGATGGCATCGGTTATTTGTTGAACGTGGAAATTGAGAAAACAAATGTATTTTTGTTTGATTAATGCAAAAGGCCTGTTGGTTCCCGGCAAGGGAAGATCACACCGTCTATAGTAAATTTTACCAATTACTGTAACCGTGATAGTTTGACCATTGTGTATTTTTGGGACAATCCCGCCATTCTTTTTCCAAACCACTGCAACTCCTGGAAAACAGAATCAACAGTGGCGACAACCAGAAAAGCACTCAAACAATAAACTCGCTCGACGGAGTCCCAGAGAAACAATTTAACTGTCTTGGATCCCGCAATGAAATTAATCAGAAAAGAATAGCGGAGAAGTAGGAAATTTCTACTTCCCTTCATATCAGCAGGAGACAGAACGAAACAAGGCCAAGAGGCACAAAGGGACGTTTACAACTGGGATAAGCCCAGTTGCCTAGCAACACGGAAAAATATCACTATTGCTGTGTTAGTTAATATTTGACAACCTCATGAAAAATTCACCGGGCATCCTAGAACTGCGGGTCCCTCCTGGGCCCGCGTGGTCGATCTAAATATTATGAGTCATCGACACCAGGGGTACATGTAATTATGAAGATAGGTGGAGCTAAAAAAAAAAAACAAAAAAAGTGACAGAGAGACCCAAGAAGAAAGGCAACCAGTTGTCTCTTGTTTCGTTGTCATGGTTTGGACAATTTACAGTCTGACTGCGGACGATACAGATACCTATTTACTTTAGTACAGTTTTATCAGTGTGGGTGTCCACAGTTTGTCCGTACCGCTTTGATCGAACTTTAACTGTAACCCCAAACCGTCTACCAAATGAGGTAATAACGACAATTTCTCCCTTTTAACCCTTCATTGCGAGCATACTCAAATTTCACGATACTATGAATACAAAAGCAGGTTTTGTTATTCATGTGGTTTAAAATATTCATAACAGGGTTGATATTGAAAGCCTAACTGACAAGTAATACTGACCGAGTGTTCACGGCTATCAAGTGATGAATAAAGGGTTATATTATAACTAAAGACACCCAACACTCACTAAAGACAGTGTCAGATTGCTGCTAATTATGAGCGTTCGTTCATCATAACAGATGCGTAATGTTAGGGAATATTTTAATGATGTTTATTATTTTAATTATAGTGCTAAATGAGTTTGTGTTATTCGGTTACTGAAACTAATGAAATGTTTAAGCTGTGTGAAAACTGAAATCCAACTTTTGGAATTAGCGTAAAAACAAACCGGATTAAAATACCTACCTTTGTGGGTAGTTTTGTTACATGGCACACGGCACAATTGCACCAAAAATCTCTAAATACATTGAATGCTACACGTTTCAAACTTATACTCATTCTCTCTCTCTCATCTTCAAACTATAGACAGGGATACGACTTACTATTCAGTTAACGTCTTAATATTATAGTCTTCTTCTTTTTCGTGTGGTTAGTGCCTAACCTGGTGTCACAGATCTGATCTGATTTGGCGACTTCTTATAGTATAGCTGTGAAATAACGCTCCTGTTTGATATATTGTTTTAACCGCTCTTGAACCAGATGAAAATTAAATGGTTTTAGAACAAGTTACAAGTGCCGTGTAAACTCGTAATACGTAGATATATGATGTCGGATTAAGTTACGAGTTGTTTTTGTTCGTGTTAACCGCAGTTTGTGTTTCATCTCTGAGGATTTTAATCGTTAACAGAAGATACTGAAGATATTATGCTTGTCAGCACAAATTAGACTGATGTAATCTGAACTTCAACATCAAAGTATATTATGGTTAGAGATGGGATCAATATATTTAGATTTACCTAAACTTGAAGAAAGAAAGAGGCATGTAGTTTTAAAAATGTGTGTGTGTGTGTGTGTGTGTATTCTGTGTATGGGTGTGTATTTGCGTGTGTGTGTGTGTGTGGGTGTGGGTCTGGATGTGTATGCGTGTGTGTGTAATTCCTTCGTGATCTAGTAGTAGTAGTAAATAAGTAAATTCTTTATTACAGCATTGTTACATATCATTAAGTACAACTCACGGAAATCGTGTCCCAATAGATTTAAGTTTTTATTTATCGTATTCCCAAGAATCTTATTACGTTTTTAGGGGTTACAAATACATTTGTCCGTTATAAAATTGTTAAACTAGATAATGTTTATATTTAAATGTTAGATACTTATTTCTTAAAAGTTTAAGTATATTTTTACGTACCTATATTCCGATGTCTAATCTGTAACGACTGTCAAAGATCTACAAATGACAGCCGGGACCAACGGCTTAACGTACTTTCCGAGGCACGAAGGAAACTCGGTATGTTAGTGGAGGTCACCCATCCACGCAACATAGGCAAGCGCGGCTTAACCTAAAGATCGATCCGAGCGGCTGTTGTTATTTAGACACGAACTCCTCCATGTACTTAGATAAGTACCTACCAACCGATAATTAATAGAATATTGAATATCTATTATAATTAATATTACTGTCTAAGAAAATACGTTTAATTAACCTGAGGTGTTTCATAAAATAGCTCCGACCTTAATAACTCATTGTTATTCCTCCCACGCATCGGTATTTACAATTAGTCATCGCGAATAAATCGAGAATCGACTGTAGGTAGGTATAGCGAGTATCGGTAATCGGTACATTGTTAGTCGATTGTATCGAGTTAGGGGCGCCACAAGCTTCGGGATGTAGATACTGGCCCGTGGCTACGCCCGTCTGGAGTTCAGTAATTGTCCAACGAGATCTTACTAATGCGATAAAAAAGTATCCTATGTGTTAATCCAAGCTACGTTCCAAATATACGGATCCGTTCAGTAGTATTTGTGAGAAAGAGTGGTAAACACATCCATCCATCCTCAAAAGCTTTCCGATTTATAATAAGATGTACTTACGTAACGTAGAGCAGTTGTGGCCCAGTGACAGCGGCCCCGACTTACGAGAGTCGTGGGTTTGAACCCAGGCAGGCGCGTTACTTTGTGTGATTTATTTTATAACCACTGCTTTCAAAACGGTGAAGGAAAACATCATGAGGAAACCGTCATGCCTTGAACCAAAATTCCAAGCCATGTGACAGGTACCAACCTACACTGGGCCCGCGAGGTGGATTATATTATAGCTCATTCCCTTTCATAGACAAGAGGCTTGCGTCCCAGCAGTGGGAACATTATAGGCTTATTATGCTTGATGCTTACGACTCGAACATGATTCAGTGATAGAAGATGCTGAACGGAGCTTGCCGTTCGGCACGAGCTGAAAGTCGTGTCTAGAAATAGCTTCGGGTTCGCTTTATTGTTCAACTAGCTTTTGCCCGCGGCTTCGTTTACGTTAATTTAGAATTTAACAATTAAACTCTTAATACACTATTTAAGTTTCTATAATATAATTCAATCATGATTCGAAAGAACGTTATTGTTGTTTTCCTCGGGAGCAGTACTTTTTTTCGGGATGAAAGGTGTATGTCCGTTTCTGTACACCTGACAACGTATATGCAAAATTTCATGATGATCGGTTCAATGGTTTAGGCTTGAAAAGGTAACAAACAAACAAACTTACTTTCGTTAGGCAGTTAGGATAAATACACCTACTAGCGAATCGAATTTGACGACCGGAACAGGTTGTAGCAACCCTTACGTAACTCATAGTACAATCACCAGACGATTTGATGATTAAAACACACAGCTATTATTTTTTCGTGTGTTTATTAATAACACGATGAAAACAGTAATTTGGGCTTTTTTAGGGGCCCGCTTTAAACACGTCATAAGCTTTCTGTGATACTAGCACTTTGCCAGTGACTTCGGCTACCCTATACAGGGGGAAGGAACACCGACGCACGGACGGCTACCACGTATTCAGTACATCATTCTGAACTACCCCCCATACAGGGTGTAAACAGACCCTTCACATAGCCGTCAACCAAGCATCCTGTACATCAAACTAAGTAACTTTACGCAAAAATTATTGCTGGGAATGGACTTTTTTTTGGGGTGAAAAATCACGTTTTAAGGTAGGACTCGTTGGAAAACACTCAAAGCATTGCGCTGATGCATGGATTGAATAGTACGGGAATAGTACTCCATTGTCGTGGAGGTGTGTAAAGTAAAAATCTTACATTAAAAACAGGTATTAAAAAAAAAACTTGTGAAAAAGTTGGAACTTTGACCCCCAATATCTCCGTAACTAGAAGGTTCCCAGGTATGGTCTAGAACAAAAAAATATCGCAAAGACGTCTATTTACACCCTTTATAATTTTTTCACTGGTAAGTGGTAATATAAAAAAACAGCTGTTCGTGTTCCATACATTTTGACATATAGGTAGGTATTGTAGGAAAGAGCAGATTTTTTATAAAACTTACAGATGAAAAAATCCTATAGGGGTTTAAAATGATGTAGTTATTACGTGGTAACCGTTTGTTCGTCGGTATCGGTACCCTTCCATACTGTATTTACTATCCCATGGGAATATTCCAATATCCGTAAATATTCCATCATCTTGTCTACATTATAAAGTATACCTCTGGTCAAAATTTCCACTTTTCTAGGTCTTGGGCATTGATGAGTGAGCGAGTCAAGACTTCTTTTCATACCTATGTATTGCTTTTGGAGTTTCTGCCTTGTTTGAGTGCTGTAACAGCTACGTACAACGTGCGGGATAAATCAATCAATATGCAATCACAGTATAAATGGATTTCACGGCGTTCGTAGCTAACGCTTAATGAGAAACGAGATATTTCTCGTTGCTTATTAGAAAGTAGGTAAATAATAAGCATCTAGTGTAGGAGATGAATGATTGTTTATTGCACACAAAATTACAATATATAGCTTAAAACTAACATTAAATTAAACGGGATATTTACCATGTTTACTGTTTCTAAATATCGCCGAAATATCGGGAACTCATAAAAAACAGTAAACATGCTAAATATCCCGTTTCGAGTATTAATAATGAAATTAGTGACCATGATAGTTTAAAATCTTATAAAACTGACATTTACAACAAACACACACATTTTAATTTTTTCGCTTTTAATTAAGATTCAGAGACATTTGGGTTCTTGGGTCTAAGTAATGAGCTCAAGAATAGAGCCATAGTCTTTTTTTAAAAAAAACGTTGTCCCACTCTAGGATTTTTTCCTGTGTATCGTGGGTACCTTTTCACCAAGCTACGGAACCCTCACCTAAAAACTGTTACCTTCTCTTGACCTTTGACTTTGTATAATAACAGCAAGTGCAAAAGATCGTACCTACATATTGAGCAATGAGTGATGAGCCGGTATGGCGTGGTAAATGTCTTGGCCATCCATCTCTCATCTGATACATAACTGTGGATGTTGTAACCAAGGTAGACTGATGTACTATCACTTTACTACTGTGAGTTGTGTAGTTCTTATGCCGTTGGACTTTACTATTTGTTATGCCTTTTTCTCTTAGTGAAAACACTTGAAAATAGTGCAATTTCCAATTAAGTAAAATATAAAATAATTAGTTAATGCAATATTATTGTTATAATTTGTATTATTTGGCTTTAGTAAAAAATGTCCAATGGTAGTAAGTTGCTGTGTTGAGGCATTTCGTTCGTCTGGTCACAGATAATATAATACTGCGTAGTCTGGTGATGTTTTAGAGAGGTTCAGATTCAGATTCAGATTCATTTATTCATTGTAAAACATAGGTACATTATAAGGTCTTATTTGGTAATACATTGAGGGCGCTATGTTTTGCCTCTAGGGCGTACAAAGTATTAAGACATGCAATATAATTAAAACAAGAAATTAATGTAGATACATAAACCACAAATAAACAAGTAAATAAATTAGATCATCTATCATGTAATGAGAAAGAATAAAATAATGAATAAAAAATGTCCGCAGTAATTGTAAGTAAGTTTTTATGTACTAACCATTGGATTGTCTCAAAATAAATAATTTTGAATTCTTTTAATTATTCTAGGGTTATAGCATCGCTCTGTATACTAAGCCACGATCCAATGTTTTGACTTGCCTACGTTTACGTCAGTGGCGTGCCGCTAGGTCAGAATGGAGGCAAGCCCAGTTAGTCAGCTACCGATGTGTTGGGAAATAATTTTATAAATTATAGTTTTTCAATTAATTTCTAGTCTCGATATCATAATACGCTTGCATAATTGACAAAGGCGCCATCTATACGTACGAATCGTGACACCAAAGTAAGTTCGCTACGCTACTGTTTACAATTCAGACGTGCAAAATATTTCATTCAAAATAGCCACTAGATGGCATTTACACTATTGATTTGTTATTTTATTGCCGTACACACTATTTTATTAATTCAATATAGTGTCGATTAAAACTATAATATTTGATAATTATTACATAAATATTAATGATCTCACAAAATCATTATAAATCACTAATAAATAATAGCCACTTTTATTTACTTATTCTAATATTCAGAACAACTCTTTAAGTACCTAAACTCTTCGATAAAATCATTGGGTATTGTATTTTCTTATTTCAAAGAGATATAATATTACGATGATGGTTCTTTATTTGGAAGAACTTTATCAAATAACTACAAAATGGTATGCGAAAAGCGACAAAAATACATTGCCGAGAAAAACTATCATTAGGACTTCTTTAACAGTGAAGTAAAGAGCTAACTCAACGTATTTACATACCTTTTCGACGGTAATATCCGAATTCACATTTTAATAATCAGACCACTATATAACAAACAATTAATCACTTGCAAATACATAGGTATAAATCACATCGTGCTAATAACTTTCACACAATTACAATAACAAAACAAAACCTAACTTTAGAATATTGTTCTCAAAATTTTCAAAACAGCATTATTTCGTATTAATTGACGCGTGCTACTGGCATTATCAACTCACTTCAGGCCGGTCAACGCGGACGCTGATTTGAGCGAACTTAATACCACAGAAAAGCCGGGCTTCTCGCGGCTTGTGGCTCCCATAGAAATGGGTCAAAAATCGTCTCCGAATTTATCAATGAAATTTTAACATTTCTATACAAATATTAAGCCAAATGGCGAAGCCAACGAGTGCGAGAGAGACGGCGCACTTCAACGCTTAGTGTATTGCGTTAGAGCGAGGTCGCAACTGTGGGTGGCATTTACGGCTGGCGTAGGTTTGGTCGTGTCGCTGCATGATGAATGCACGCGAAATTTAAATAGTATTCCGATAATTATGAATGAAACAGATAATATTTGGCAACTTGTGAAATCGCGCGACGGATGACGTTGCGTTCGGCGCTCGGCGCGCGGATTTTAATGTTATTATTATTTTGATATTTATAAATGATTGCTATTATGGAACGTTTTTTTTCTTGTTTATTAATAGGCTGATTGTTAGGCAAGCCATGCTTCTGGGCTTGTATGGAAGGCACGCCACTGGTTTACGTCATACTCAAAGATTTCGGTGTTAGTGAAATGAAAGCAGACTCAAATAATTATTTTAATAAAGTTATTAAAACGCGAGCAAGGCAAGCAAGCAAAATTTATTTACAAGCAAGTAGAATTGATTTCAGTGGCCGATTTCCACTCCTTAAAACTTATAAAAATCTGTATAAAAATCCTCCTAATTCAACGATCTTGTTTTACTTGACCAGGCAGTCTACGAGTACCTTGACCTTACACACTAATAAAATGTTATACCTCCATTATTCTTAAGAAGCGTAAGCGTGTTGATACGTACTAAAACTCTAGAATGTAGATTGCTGCAGATAAAAGTAAGTACTTACTTACCATACCACGTTAAAGCTCAGTTACACCACGAATCTCTAAACGCGTTTAACGGTAAGCGTGCTTAAAACATCATTCTGTTTCGGTCAATCTTTTGGAAATGACAGAGACAGACGATGGCAATGATGTTTTAATACGTTTTTAATGAGTTATGGTACAAATCGCCCTAAGTACCCAAGCAAGAATATCTCCGTAGCAGGCCGGAGTTTGGATTTGTGCCCGAGTGATGGCAATAGGCTCATCCCTGTTACAAGGGATTTAAACATAACTGGCAAAATGTGGGTATACTATTGGGTACACCCTGTCAAATCAAATATTTTATTTCACATAAGCCTACATAGGCACTTATAAAACGTCGAGAAAAGGTGCACGGTTCGGGTCGGTCGGTTCCAGTGGAGAATAACCGGCAAGAAACTAAAAAACCAAAAACTCCCTGATTTTTGTATTTGATTGCGTACGCCCCTGCCTAACCCTTCGGAGATTACATGCGTGATGTTATGTATGATGAATGTTTAGTTAATTAATGAATTATTTAAAATATTCACACAACCTTGTATATCAGTGTCATGTACCCAGATTGTGCGAGTAATTATGAACAATTAATATTTTGTTCATATTTACGTTCTCTCACATCTTTACGTATTTCCCACGATAAAGATCAAGGTGGTTATTATAGGATGTTGTAGTAGCATTCATTACTTAATAGTTTTAAAATAGTTGGGTGTGGATTGCGTACCTTTTCTCAGTTCAGTAGTCTGATCAATTTTGTAGAGCCGGCTGTAATTTTTATTTACTTGATTAGGAATAAAATTGTGTTATGCGTTAACTAACTTCATTCTAAAATGTTATATAGCAGTTTTTAGATGATTTACTATATACCTATCTACTTTTGTTAAGGACTTAAAGACCCTATTTATAGTTATACAAGAAATAGGACCCAATAATGGTAGGGAGCAATTATATCTATAGGTCGGATCCGGTCGTACGGACATAAAATAAATCGGCAAAGGCGCCAGTGGTGACATGACGCGACCTTCTTACCAGTCTACCAAAACCACAGCGTGTTTCTACAGAGCCTTGATGTTCAACTCGAGGCGAGGGCGACAGTCAATGTCTGATCGCTGCGGAGTTGAAACGTCTTGGAACCATACCCCATTCATTGTGCCCCGTGTTAAGTTGTAATCTCAAGTAATTCTATTGTTTTGCAAGCAACAGTGTATCGCACCCAGTGTGTTTTCATAACACGAAATCCATCGTCTGCCCACATGATGTACGAGTCGAACGGATTAAATCCTGACCTATCCGACATATACACTTTGTAATTTTGATGTTTTAATGATCTAAAGAAATAAAGGACTTCATAAGGTGTGGATGTACAGTACGTACCTGTATAATAGCTGGATCGTGTGTTAGTCAAAGCCACAATAGCAACAGGCGTGGTTCAAGTCTTCAGACCGGCGATCTTTCAACAGTCTACCTCCTCAACCGTTGCGGTCATGTCCCTTCTATTGTTATTCTCCACCAATTAAGTAATTACTTAAGCGTAAACGATGATAAACAATCTGGGCCTCTTAATCATGCCATTGTTGTGTTTAAACCGCGTAAGTTACTGTTACAAGTGATTCATACAGGGTGTAAATAGACTCTTAACATATCCGAAAGGCACTTGTTCTCCCCGTGTTTGCGATATTTTTTTTTGTTCTAGACCATACCTGGGAACCATCTAGTAACGGAGATATTGGGGGTCAAAGTTCCAAATATTTCACAAAAAAAAAAAAAAAGTTTGTAATGTAAGATTTTTACTTTACACGCCTCCACGACCCCCGTACTATTCAATCAATATCCAGCCACCAGGACAATGCTTTGAGTGCTTTCCATCGAGTCTTACCGTAAAACGTGATTTTTCAACACAAAAAAAAAAAAAAATCCCAGCTAAAATAATTTTTGCGTACAGTTACTTAGTTTGATGTACAGAATGCTTGGTTGACGGCTATGTGAAGGGTCTGTTTACACCCTGTATAGTACCTTTATAAAGCTTTGTATATACATCAGAACACAATTGGCACAAATAGATAGGTACTTAGCTGTATGTGTGTGACTAATTGAAACAATCATTGTGGAAACCAATGAGCAGGCCTTTTTTCTGCAAGTCACTTTTCCTGCTGATTTTATAATGAGCACTATGAATAATTTAATAATCGGCTGTTGGCACTGATTTTTAAACTGTGACATATAATCCTACAAATTACGGTAAACACCGGTCACAGTTCGGTCAACCGGACAGTACTTCAATTTGAACTTGTTACTAAGGTTACTACTTCGTTGGTCGAGTGATCGCAAGCGCGACTTAAGCGTGAGGTACTGGGTTCGATTCCCAGGTCGGACAAAATGTTATTGGGTTTTCCATCAGGAATTTGTCAATAGCAGCCAGGAGTCTCGATTTGGGCCCGGTTGACGGCAATAGGCTCGCCCCCTATTAGGTGGGACTTAAAACAACTGGCGAAATGTGGGTGTACAATTAAGTACACCTCTGCCTTACCCTTCTGGAATTACAGGCGTGATGTTATTATATTATTATGTTGTTACTAAGGGGAGTTGCAGTTGGCATTTTTCTGGTGCTTAGCATAAGCATAACAAATAGCGTTCCCACTGCTGGAACACAGACCTCTATGAGAGGGAGTGGACTGCAATCCACCACGCGGGCCCAGTGCGGGTTGGTAGAGGTCGTATGTCTTCGAATTTTTGGCTCAAGGAGTTTAGGACACGCTGGTTACCTCACGATGTTTTCTTTGACCGTTATGAGAGGTTAGGTACTAGAGTTGGAATTGTACGGGGTGGAAGGGACACCGACGCGAAAACGGTCACCACTTATTCAGTACATCATTCTGAGCCACCGATCGAAAATTTCTATGTGGGTCATAGAAATTTTTCATCTGTCATTAAAAAAAAACTGCTGTTTCCTACAAAAGTGCAATACCTACACAGTCAAAATGTAAGGGACAGCTTTTGTGGGGTTCAGAATGATGGCCTGAATACGTGGTAACCGTTTTCGCGTCGGTGTCTCTTCCAGCCTGTATGAAAACAAACGAGCATTTTTTCCTTTTCCATGTAGTGAAAAACAAAAATTAAGCGTTTCATGTTTCTCTATGAAGTGAAAAACAAAATGAACGAGCGTTCATCTTTCTCTACGAAACGTAGTGAAAAATAAAACTCTTAGACACAAGTAGGGCAAATGAATACTTATCGGTATTCTTTGTTCTTAGTAGTACCTAACAGTAGGCAGCTGATGAGTAGTTAATACTCGGATAGGGAAACTACACACAATAAACTAGCTCTTAGGGGCTCATGGGGGACGTATAAAGCACATAAGTCCTGTGAAGGTCTGTCAATCGATTCCATAAAGTACTGCTCCTATTCTCCAAAGGCGCGTTTTATAGGTTTCATAGGGAGTTCCGTTCATGCATAGTTTTTATCTGACAACCAGGGGTGGGGGGGGGTAATGTTTTATTAGATGCACTTACACATTAAAATACATAGGAATCGAATACAGCATGTATACGGCTAAAAGCCGAAGTAAGGTTACACCTAGTTCTAGCCGGCTATACCTAGGTGCGGCCGGTAACAGTTGTGTATCCTTTTTATTGCTAGGATACACCGACCAAATGGATTAGGTTAGGTTAGAACTGTGACCAAACGCGCGCGAGCCGAGCGAGCGCAGCGAGCGGTGCCGCGGCAGCGGCCGGCAAGCGCTACATCCAAATTGGTTGCAAGTTCTAACCGAAGATGAGTAGGATACATCTAAGTTTAACCGGCTGCACCTAGTTGTACGCGGCTAAAACTAGGTGTAGCCGCATTTCGGCGGCTGCCGTAACATACTCGAATACACAAAAGCAGCCAACAATCCACTGTGGTATCAATTAAACAATTTTTGTTTTTACTACAGTAATGAAAGAGAAATGCGTTGTTTCATGTTTATTATTACTCAGTGGGTTAAACATATTATATCCGTTTTCTATTTACATACCAAACGTTTACCTTCGCGTTAATTGTTAAATAATTTGGCATTGTGTAAACAATTGGTGTTGCAATCAAAACAAATTGTTATAGCTGCGCGTAGTTGTACTGGAATTAACGTTGTTTTTGTTTGCTTTGCTCGTCCCATAGGTGTGTAATCTAATGTTTTGTGTACATACACTACATTGCTGTAGGCCTCGGTATATTAACGGTTTACGCTGTAAACCTAATATGCCTGTTGTGTGGATGTTATACATGCTTGTGGATTTTGTAGGCAAGGGATGGGTAAAGTGATTACCAGTGATAGGAATAGGTAGTGCCTATTTGCCTAAACTTCGAAGAACAGAGACAAGAAACGGAGACTTCCTTAGGACTAAATTTTTTCCGAGACATCTGTCCCGAAATTTCGAGACAACACATAAATACATTTAAAAAAAATGTTATTTGGAATATAAGTAATTCGTCTATATTTACCTAAAGTTTGCGACTAGATATGTATATCATAATAAAAGGACCCTTACGTTTTTTTTTTAACTAGTTTAATGCCCGCGGCTTATCCCGCGTGTACTATTGTTTTTGTATCCCATGGGAACTATACTTTTTTTTAATAGGAAGTAGCATATGTGCTATTCCACACCTTAATCTATATCACTACCAAAATCAGCATTTTCAGTGGAATTGAGTAATGGACATCCATACAAACTATCACATTTATAGACAAACTTTAGATAAATATAGACGAATTACTTATTCCAAATAACACATTTTTTTAAATGTATTTAAGTGTTGTCTCGAAATTTCGAGACAGATGTGCCGGAAATAATTTAGTCCTAAGGAAGTCTCCGTTTCTTGTCTCTGTTCTTCGAAGTTTAGGCTAATAGGCACTACCTATTCCTATCACTGGTGATTACGCAAAATCATACATATACAAGGTGTAAACGAACCCTTCACGCAGCCGTGATCCAAGCATTCTGTACATCAAACTAAGTAACTCTACGCAAAAACTATTGCTGGGAAACCTGAAAAATCACGTTTTACCGTAAAGCTAAATGTAACGAATTTAAAACATTGTGCTTATGGGTGCATTGAATAGTAAACGGGCTCCATACCTCCATAGGTATTTAAAGTAAAGTTAGAACGTTAAAACTAGTCTTTAAAAAACTTGTGAAAAAGTTGGAACTTTGACCTCCAATATCTCCGTAACTGAAAGATTCCCAGGTGTGGTCCAGAACAAAAAAAATGATCGCAATGACTGGGAGAATGTGTACCTTTCGGCCTCTTAGGGTCTATTCGCATCCTTTATACCTCAGATTGGTCTAGTATTCGCAAGCGCTGAGGATGAGGGTTCAATTTCCAGGTCATAAATAAACTAGCGAAACGTGTGGGTACGTTATACATTCGTACACCTGTGCCTAGCCCTTCGGGGATTATAGGCGCGGTTTTATGTGTGTGTTATGCTTAATCTAATCTATTATATCTGGGAGTGCCATTTAGCAGCAGAAATTCGAAACATAATGGACAGAAATGCTGCACAGAAATCCTCTTCGACAATCATCAAACGTTGCACAGATCCATGTAGGTCATTCGCTATTTAGGATCTTGTGATCTTCACCATACTATAATCGGTATTTAAATATTGCTTACAGTAAGCACTTACCGTTGAAGAGTTATTCGTTATGATACCCAAACCTCTAACTTTACACCATTACGTAGGAAATGTGCGTGAAATTTTAAAATAAACGCAAGTTTACTTCCTTATCCGGATAGATGGCTTATTCTGTCAGGAGTAAGGTAAATAACATAGACACAGGCAGCAAAATAGTCGGAATCAAAAATATTAGTTTTTCTGAAATATTCAACATAACAGGTAATCCCCGAAAGGCTAGGTAGAGGTGTAGGTATGTAATAGTACACCCACATTTCGCCAGTTATATTTAAGTCCCGTTTAAAAAGGGGCGAACCTATTGCCGTCAACCGATCATAAATTTAGACTCCGCGGCTGTAACTGAGAAATTCCTGACGTAAAAACGTAATTGCAATTTGCCCGACCTGGGAATCAAACCTCAGCAGTCAAGACAGTCAAGGCAGTCAAGTGAATTATTTAAGTTTAAACTTAATCATAACGTATTTAAAGCTTAGTAGGTCTATTTGCAAGGAGGGATACAAAAGGCTTGGCAGCATAATCACAACCACAGATAATATAATACTACGTCACAACACAGTATTGTTTGGAAAAGAACACAGCCTGTATACTTTTCGCTTTGTTTGGGCTGTACACATTTACACAATATGTCGAAAACCCGGTATACCTACTTGCTCTCGCATTATGCGGAACATCGCGTAGGTCTTGCTGCATCCTCGTCTCGTGCATTAGGTGCATGCATTAGGAGGGTAAGTATCTCCACGCAATCACATTATGTACATATGAAACCGAAATGATGTAGTTACCCACAATTTTGTTATAGGTAACTACATGAATTCAGTTTCATATATAGGGTGACTTGTAATTAGTGACCGATACTTAAACACGTGATTGTACTCATGATAACAAACAACTTTTCCAAAGATTTTTTTTTAAACACACACTTTTATCACAATAACACAACAGCCGTATAAAACGTGACCTATCAGCTGTTACCCGTTTAAAAAATGTTTCTTTGGGAAGTTGTTTGTTACCATGTGTACAATCACGTGTTTAAATATCGGTCACTAATTATCAATCACCCTATAGACTATACTACCTACATTTGCCTGTGGTTTACGTATTATCTGCCTGTGGTTATGAACATAACATCACGCCTGTACCACCTAGAAGGTTTAGGCAGAGTTGTGTGCCTATTTACAGCCACGTTTCGCCAGTAATTTATATTATGTAATACGGGCGAAACTTTCAACAAACAGATGAAGCTACCTTTAGGAGATTTGTTGCTTTGCTACACATAAGTGTAGGAAGTTATGAAAACTACCTACATAACTATTTCTGGGTTAGGTAGAGGTGTACCTAATAGTACACCCACATTTGCCAGTTATGTTTAAGACCCATGTAATAGGGGGCGACCCTATTTCCTTCAACCGGTCACAAATCCAGACTCCGGGGCTGCTTCTGAGAAATTCCTGATGGAAAACCCAATAAAAATTTTCCCGACCCGGTAATCAAACCTAGGACCTCATGCTCAGCAGTGGCGATTGCGACCACTAGACCAAGGACGCAGTCCTATTGTAAAAACGGCGGCAAATGAAGCTGTACATTACCAGTATAACTTGGCCTCGCTTTGTATAGATTTTCTATACAATGAGAGATCCGCATAAACTGGTTGTGTATAGCTTGATTGGCCGTCGTGCGTACATCTTTCTTTATTTGTCACCCATCTGCAACATCGATGAATAAAATGTTCTATTCTATACTAAACTATAGATATTCGCATTTCCTTTAACAAAAGGATTGTTTCATAATATAACTACATTACGCACACCTCAGTTACGTTAGTATATTGCTCATCCGTATTTTTCTAACCCCGTTACCCCGTGGCTGATGGATCATCTAGGTAGGCAACCCATCACTGTTTATTTTCTAATTGCAATCCCTAACCTGCGCGCGTTTTTGCTAATCGTTTTTGTAAGGCGCTCGGCACGTTTCGTCATAAAATTATTTATTCTAAGCTGATGGTGCTTGTTCATTGATAAAGATGAGTTTGAGATGGTTAGATAAAGTGGTTGGGTGAACAGCGATTGTTGTAGAGCCTTTGTTTTGCTTAAATACAATAAACTGTTTTGATTGTGATTTAAATTTATTTCGCAATGTAGAAGGTTGAAACGACAGCAGAAATATCAGCTATGTAGCCCTTTAAGCCACCCCCACCTGCCTGGGCCTGTTAAACCCACGATGGTTTGTGTAGTATGTTTACGTTTGTGAAATAGTGTAACAGTGTTTATTAAATAATAAACAAAAAAGAGTCACCGTAATCCTAACTTAATATTATAAATGTGAAAGTAAGTTTGTTTGTTATCTTTTCACGCCTAAACCACTAAACCGATCATCCTGAAATTTTGCATAGGTATACGTCGTCAGGTGTACATAAACGGACATAGGGTACCTTTCATCCCGAAAAAAAGTACTGTTCCCAAGGAAAACAACAATAACGTTCTTATGACAATTGATGACGCCACGTGTCTTTCGAATCATGATTGGATTGTTATTTTAGTTAGGACTGTGAACCCGAATTGATTGTCAAATTCTAAATTAACGCGAGCGAAGCCGAAGACAAAAAACTGTGCGTTACACGGCAGATTAATTAATAAACTATTACTATTAATACAAACGGGATATTTACCATGTTTACTGTTTGTTATGAGTTCCCGATATTTCGGCGCTGTTGCAAGCACCATGATCACGGATAAACTGAAGTTATTGCGGGTGAGTTTCGTGTGTCGGGAGCAGAATCGAGTTGCGAGTGACAGTGGTAGCGGTACTGAGTGCAAAAAACGAACAAGAAAGAGGGTAGACCGATTTGTCTGCTCATAAAAACCCACCAGCGAAAACTTCAGTTTATCCGTGATCATGGTGCTAAACATAACAAACAGTAAACATGGTAAATATCCCGTTAGTATTAATAGTAATGTTAGTGACCATGATAGTTTAAAATTAATAAACTGTCCAAGCCTCGCCACAACCCACTTACAAACTATTTTAAACCTGAAACTCCGTAAAATTTACTTCGGGATATCTTCAGTGAAGATTTTCAAACGTTTTCAAGTAGAAGTATTCCCACGTTTCTTGCGAGCGATGGAACGTTTCTTTGATTCTGCTCGTGGTGAGTTGGACACGTACAAATTGCAGGTAGAAGCGCTTCTTCTAAAAGGTCTGCTTAAAAAATTGGAATCGTTGACGATTGATCGCGTAGACATCGTATTTTCATTGATATTTACTGACGCATGTAGTTGGGGTCTTCGAAGGATTTGGAACACCTGCTTTCTATTTTGTTTAGGTACACCTAAAAAATGTGACGTGTGATCTTCATCTGCTATCACGTTAACTTGAGATCGGTATAAGTACACATTTGTAGATAAATCATTGGATCCCAAATAGATCTGTGGACTTGTGCGACTTTTTATCACATTCAAAACCTATTTGATCGTGATAAAGTTGCCTTTTATTTGTAACGAATAACTGTGTTTCCCAATATTATCACCAGATGGCACTACTTTAGTTTCAATAAAATAATGATAGATAAAAACTCGCACTTATTCCTCTGATGTCTCCTAAGTAGGTACCTATCCGCAATATACCCCTCCCTCCAAGATACTGTATCAAAGCTTCAATCGAATCCTCTACAGGCTTCTCATTCACCGTCTTAGCACCATACACGATGCGCAACACCTAATTACCTACGTCATTAGTTCGTATGCAGTTACTGCATAATTAGCAGCACAGATCTTTGTTCAGAGAGCTGGTATCACTCATTTCCGACATTTGATTTGCAGCTAACGGCCTGATAAGCCGTTGATGTACTTCTGCCTCCGTTTTGGCCCGTTATCTAGTGGGTTGTATATTGAGTATGTTGTATTTAAATATGTTATTATAGTATCGAGTGTTGTAACTTAAAAACCACCCTTTGTTAGAGTTAATTACGAGTTGTCGGTTAAAGAGGATGTAGAACTAGCTAGATCTTTAATTTTAAGGTAATTTCATACCTCTTAGCATCGTATTGTTAGTTTATTTTGATTCGTTTAATATAAAAAAAGTTCTAACTAGAACAAAAGCTTCTCGCAATGCTCACGGAATTCGAACATTAAGAACACACGTTAACGTTTAATCCGAGGTAATTCTGGGTTCCCATTTTCAGATCTAAACCCGCTATATTCAAGATTCCTGAACGTGCAAACTCTGAAATAGGTCTCACACATGGCGTTAATGTATCCGCTCATGTGATATGATATCTACGATAGAAAGTAAATGTACCTTCTTCGCAGATGTTCATAAGACGACCACGGGTCATAAACCGCTATAAACGCGAGGCGCGGTCCACACTGGCGGATATTGCGTCTCGTATTGTTCTCCGCGGTTATTAATCAGACAACTGTCGCTGTTTTGTTTGTGTTCCCTAACAACGTCACGCTTCGCTTCAGAGAAGGTGAAACTTGCGTTTAGTGTGTTCACACAAAAGAAGAACTTTTTTTACGAATTGTATTCGAAGATTTATTTGTTTTTCTTGTTCCTTTTACTTCCTTTAAGGGGATGAAAGAAGTTCCGAAACTGAATGCGAAAACATGATGGAATTCTTTGACCAGAATATTACTTGGAAACACGATTGTGAAACTCATTTCAAGTGATTTTCGCGTAATATTTTGTCCCGATATTCTAAAAATAAACCATACCACGTTGTTACTACAAATACCATTGTGTTCTACATGACCTGTGTATGTCTACCGCACTAGGAACTGAAGCTCCCGCTTTTCATAAGCATGTTCTAATTAAGCCTTCGCTTTGAGCTCATTAGCAGAGAACAGTACCCTTCCTTCATTAACATCTCTATGAGATGACAATGCTTTTAAACGTCTAACCTTTATTTATTCAAATGCTTTCTAATGAAGTGGACAAGCATGTTTTAATTGGTCAGGCGACGGTCGAAAGCAATTAATACTTAATTTACGTAAGGTAAGAAAATATTAAATGGATAGTTACTTCGTTGATTGTTTTGTTTAGAAATAACTTTTCTTTAAATGGTAATTAGTATTCTGATGTCTGGCATTCCTTTGTTCTTAGCTAAGAATTCCAGAATTTGTGTAACTTGTATGTCTTTTGAAGTTTTAGTAACTCAAAAGATTTTGTAATATCAATCAATGCCTGTTTTTTTTTCGGATGTAATTTTATCAAATGACTCCTCCCGCTCTGGGCGGAGTGGAAGGGAGTGTCAGACTTTTACTGGCTAAAACCCGTCCATGTTCCTTCTTTGCCCTTTGTGTTCCAGGGCCGCGGTATCTCTTTCGAACAGTCCCGCAGCCGGTCTCAAGTAAGGTTCACAGTCATTTGGACTTTCGGAACAGCCTTGGCGTTAAGTGATTGCTTACTTGCAAGTTGTAAGCCTTTCAAGGTGGATCGACGGCCAGTTTTCAACTTATTGTACAGTCGCCAGCACATCCAGTTACACAAACACAAACTGGCTGGTTGTGTTACCACAAACTGGCAAATTTCTCTATATGATTTTAAACCATAAAATTTCGATGGTTAAGTTCGAAATCGAATGAGAAAATTTGACAGTTTGTAGTAATTTTATGCGCTGGCAACTGTACATACAGTTCTGGATAACCTAAATAGCACAAACATTTGCAAATCCCCATAGATCACTAAAGTAAAAGAGTGAATTTTGCAATTTGCTTTTGCTCCTAGTTTTATGACAATTTTTCCGCATACCTTCGACATAGAAAAGGCAAATTCATTATATTTTTTTACCTTTTCATTTTGCCGCAAAGCGAAATTGAAATGTAGTTCATTTTAGCTTTTTTCTTGTTTCTGCAAGTACCTCCATTAAACGGGCGTCGGTTTATTCATAAACTGGACGCATTATGACTTCATAAATAATGTTATCATTCATAACAGTCAGCACGCTCACAATTTTGGAACGGGGTAGGCAGAAGTTCAAATAAAGATTTCCTTTCTTTTTCGAAGTAAATTCAGGTGGTTCTTGGTTTTGTATAAGAACATTCAGTATCACTGTACCTACTCACTTACTAGAGCTATGGTCACCCAGGCCTAGGCCCAGGTTGGACAAAGCAAGGAAAACCTGCTCAGGTAGAGATTCATTAATGACTCTACCCTGGAGTGTAAATGTGGTGCTGCTCTACAAACGATGGGGCACTTAATATCGTGTCCTGCTTGTCCCGTTGTTTGTTCACTACAGGAACTGATGGACGCTACCGAAAGCGCCAAACTGGTAGCTCAGTTCTGGGCTGACACAATTTAGATTGCCATCGACACGCTAAGAAGAAGAGAGCTATGGTTATTCTTTAATTTCAACCAATAAGTATGGCAGAAAAGAAGGGAGGCACACCCAGCCATGGGTGAGTCCGAAGCATAGTGATTTTTTTTTTTGGTATAATGCCTACAGACAAAAGCTGGCTTTTAACACCAGCAACAAACTACCCACTTTGTTAGCCAACACAACAATGACATACAAAATTCAAAACGGTAGCTTAATAATTAATTCCACTATCTCAGCCATCTCAATCTCATAAATAAATTAACTGAGAACTAAAATGTCAACTGACTATTGTTTAAATTACATGAACCCTAGTGGACAACTTAACCCGACCCTTTACGCTCCAAGTACCCTATACAACATGCCCTATTTGAGAACCTATCTCTATTGAGAGATCCCTACATTAAGACCGAATGAATACCTACTTAGTTTTCAAATCGTAAATTGTATGGTCGTTTATTCGAGTTCAACCACAAGTAATGTCCATTGAAAACGGCCGGTTCCTTCGGTCCTCGACTTGGAACCCCCTTTTAACGGGCCAAAACATTATTGGAAAATATATCTGGTCGTTTGTTAGTAGGTGGAGTTATTAAGCCATGTTCTATGAAGACGTCTTGATAAAATGTTCGAGTAGTTGTTAGTTATCTACTAGAAAATAAAGATGTAGGAATGTGTTTATTAGCGTTTTTTTTGCTTGAAGTTATTTTGAAAGCTTCACCAAAATCACTTTACTGCAGCAGCGTGTTCGCTTTGCAATTCTTGGAAAATATGACTTATTACTAAGACCTGAGAACCTACTTAGCTAATCACGTCAGCCAGCATGCGAAGACACTACTTTGAGCACTATACGAAGCCACCAATGACACTTCGACTAATATGGTATCAGCTAAGATATCGCTACCATCTAATAGCACAATAATGTTGAACATTTCTCCAGATTATCTTTAATCTTCCTTATCAGTTTTCTTTTTTCTTTTCCTCCTGCGATTATTGCGTGTTTCTCGGTCCCCAATGATTCCGGAACACGTCATCGGGAGTTATTATGTGCAAATATTGGGCAAAAGAATTTCAATTACAAGCCCGGAACGAGCTCGAAGCGATCATTGTTATAATTTCGCATGTTCGAGTTTTATACTCTGGTATGGATGGAGTATTTTTTCATATTTTTTTTTCTGAGCGGGAGAGCGAGGCTTACAAATCAGATATGTTGGAATTGTATGACTTTTCATACAATTTTAACGTGTTGGACTTTTTAAACTTGCAGCCAATCGTGTACTATAGTCTGTTAAATATAAAGTTACGTGATTCTGTGATTATTAAAAGCCAAATGTGATCGGGGCCTAGATTTCTAGCGAACAAAGTAACCACACTGCGCAGTAATTTGGCTTAAACAACGGGAAATAAAACGCAATGAGCTTTTAAACATAGATACCTAATACAGGCATATCCCAATAACACTTTGCCCGACCCTGTGGCAATCGAACCAAAAACCCCTTGCTCAGTAGTCGCTTTTGCTACTATTAGACCAAGGAGGCAGTCAAGTAATTCGTCTCATTTTATGAAATTAAACTTGTCATACAGTAATAATTTAAATAACATAATTGTACAAAGCATACCTTTTTTTTTTTTTCGTTTTTTAGTTGTTTATATTTTCTTACTTTAATCCTATTTTTTTTTATCTTATTTTTATCGTTAGTTTAGTTCTATTTGTAGTCTGTATTATAATGTAAATAAGTAATAGAAAGTTGTAAATTTTTGTGTACATACTGGGTTGAATATTAAATATATTTTTTATAAAATAAAATGAAAACCAGAGATTATAATGCAAAAGCCTTTACAATATCACATTATACATAGTTTGTTAAATATAAAGTTACGTGATTCTGGGATTATTAAAAGCAAATTGGATCGGGGCCTAGATTTCTAGCGAACTAAGTAACCGCACTGCATAGTAATTTGGCTTAAACAACGGGAAATAAAACGCATTGAGCTTTTAAGCTCATAATCCGTGGACTAGTATTACATAGAATTCTAATGCAGCCATATCCTTGCTTAATGTTCTTTTCAAAACAGAATAAGTCTAAACAACATCGTTTCTTTGGCTATAAGAGTAGAGGAAGAACAAAGAAATGATGGATGGCATGTGTGAAGAACGATAGGGCTAGAAAGGTCACCATGCTGAGATAACGAATAATAGAGAAGTATGGAAGAAGAACCATTCTGCGCCGACTCCACATAAATTAGGATACGAGCAGTAGAATGAACATAAATCATCATCTGCCTAGCCTTTTCCCAACTATGTTAGGATCGGCTTCCAGTCTAACCGGATGCAGCTGAATACCAGTATTTTTCATGGAGCGACTGCCTATCTGACCTCCACAACCCAGTTAGTACTAGGTAATACGATACCCCTTGGTAAGACTGGTTGTCAGACTTTTTGGGCCACTGACTACCTGTAACGACTGTCAAAGATCTACAAATGACAGACGGGACCAACGGCTTAACGTGCTTTCCGAGGCACGGAGGAAACTCGGTATGTAATGGATGTTCACCCATCCACAGATCAACCTAGGCAAGCACGGCTTAACCTAAAGATCGACCCGAGCGGCTGTTATTATTTAGCCACGAGCTCCTCTAGAATGAACATAAATAAGACTAAACAATTCCGCATTGAAATAAGAGAAAGTCTGTCTGTCTACACCAGCTAATCTGCAACATGTATCGTCTATCGAAACACATATACCACACCTCTTTACGTGAGATTGCGTGCCTACATTACAGATCACAATAGCGAGGTTTCTTCTGTGCGAGTGTGCGCTCGCTCTGCAATTTAGCAAATCGTCCAACCTTATGTTTTTCACGAATCGTTGGCAAAGATAAAAAGAGCAACCGCTGAACCGTGCCCGCTTATGCAAAGTGTAGAAATCTCGTTTTTAACGGCATACACAATGCTACTCCCGAACGAAAGGCTACACAGACGCTAAGGGATTAGCGGAAAGCCTTTTTAGTTAATTAAAATATATCTATTTCCGTATCTCAAAAGTTAGATTTAATTTGGCTAACTTTAGATTTATTAGGATGGCCTGCCAGATTAGTTTGTAGTTCAGTGATAAATTTAAATTCTATCTGTTTGTGTTACAGGTATCTTTTTAATGATATCGTGCGTATATCCCGTATTAATTTGAATATTTAGTCGGGTTTAGTCCGCTTAGTTAGTATAATTTAAAACGGGCGTTGCGGTTAGCTCTGACAAATTAATGAACCTATTTTGTATACAATTGGTTTTATTTAAATGAATACTAATCCACGTACGTGTGTATCACCCACATTAATTAATGATATAAGCACAATTAATACGGTAATAATATATGGTTTTGTTTAATTTTTAGGGTTCATACAAGGGAACGTTTTTTAGTTTACATAGTGAAATATTTTGTGTACCTCTGTAAATCGACCAGCCTTCTTTTAAGTTGTAGATGGGTGAGTCAGCCTTGCCAATTTTTCTTCAATAGTTTTTCATAATAATTACTTGATCATAATTCGTCTCATAACACATAACATCACGCCTGTAATCTCCGAAGGGTAAGGCAGAGGTGTATCTAATAGTATTACATTTCGCCAGTTACGGCGAGCCTATTGCCATAGTAGTCCTCAACTTTGCTATTTAATAATCACAAAGTGAATGCTGCAGTAATATTAAAAGGAGAGCCATTCAAATTTTACAATATGGGGTTATTCTGGCCCTTAAAGTCCCATGTAATAGGGGGCTAGCCTATTGCCATCAACCGGGCACAGATCCAGACTCCGTGGCTGCTACAGAGAAATTCCTGATTGAAAAACCCAATAACACTTTGCCCGACCCAGCGGCAATCGAACCCAGAATGTTTTGCTCAGCAGTCGCGTTTGTGACTATTAGACCAAGGAACCAGTCAAGCAATTCGTCTCATTTTATGAAATTAGACTTGTCTTACTGTAATAATTTGCCAGGGCTGCGGGACTGTTCGAAAGAGATACCGTGGCCCTGGAACACAAAGGGAAAAGAAGGAACATGGATGGGTTTTAGTCAGTACAAGTCTGACACTCCCTTCCGTTCCGCTCAGGGGGGGGAGGGGGAGAAGCTGGGTCATTTGATGATTACCCATCCGAAAAAAAAAAAAAGTTTTAATTTAATTAACAAATAAAGCACTGCTTTAAAAAATCAAATGTAATCCAGAGATCATTATGCAAAAGCCTTTACAATATCACGTATTATTTAAACCACAACATTCGATACATAATTATATCAGAACTTACTGATCCGGACCAATTAATGAAATTAATTAATTCTCGTGTTTTAAATAAAATGGCAATGTAAATGATGCTGCTGACGGTTCAATTATAGATGACAGACGTTTGACAGAAAGAAGATTATTTTAATTCAATTTTTACGTTTCGTCAAAAACTGATTATACGACGTTATTTCAGCTTTCGTAGTTAATTTTGACATCACGGTCTCTTGATTATGGGTTTATGACCGATTTCCCATCCAAATTTTATCTATAATATTTTAATATAAAATGATATTGCTGTGCCCTAAAGGGTCCATAATGTTGTTCTTGGCTGTAAGCTTTTTTGTAACACCTTTTTTACATTGTGGAATGCAAATAATTTATAAGTATGAATATCTTCTACTCGCTCTATACTTAGCCATTGGCTGAATGGTTGCCATTGGCTTTGCTTGCCATAATAAGAAATAGTATAGAATACTCTATTATGAATGCGAAAGTTTGTGAGGATTGATGGATAGGTAGGGTGTAAACGGATCGTCATAAGCCGTCAACCAAGCATTATGTACATCAAACTTATTAACTTTACGTAAAAACTATTGCTAGGAAAGGATTTTTTTTTTGGGGTGTAAAATCAAGTTTTACGGTTAGACTCAAAGTAACGCACTCAAAACACTGTGCTGATGGATGGATTGAATAGTACGGGGGTCGAGGAGGTGTTTAAAGTATAATTCTTGAATTAAAACTACAGATTTAAAAAAAAAAATGTGAAAACGTTGGAACTTTGACCCCCAATATCTCCGTACCTAGAAGGTTCCCAAGTATGGTCTAGAACAAAAAAATGAACGCAATGACGGGAAGAACAAGTGCCTTTCGGCTTCGTTAAGGGTCTTGTTACACTGTTTATTATATTCTTTTCTTTCTTTCACGCAAAAACTACTGAACGGATTTGAATGAAATTTGGCACACAGATAGTTTGTTACCTGGACCTAGACATATAAGATACTTTTTATACCGATAGAATGATCCCGTGGGATAATTACAGACTCTGCCGGCAAAGCCGTGCCTGCGTCCGCCCGCAGCATTCACTAGTATGACAAAATTATACACTTGACAGACTACTGTAACATTTGTAAAATAGTGGAATTGGGGCCAAGAATCCACATTATAATAATTATCAGCTTGTTAATGGACAAAACAAAACTCTGTAATAAACGTTCGTAACAATATTGCCTTTTGCCACGATCACAAAGCTTGGCAAACGGATTGGTTAATCAGCATGCAGCAAGCTGTAAATACCCTGTTCTGGCCTATAGATTTTGTGCTATTTGGATGTTTGCCCAACCTTATTATTTTATACATCGACAACCCAAAATGCTTATAAGTACGGCGTCATGAACAAAGCGGCCCCTATACACATTCAATTCCTCTGCATCCTGGTTTTTATCTTTCGAATTAAAGATCTCCATTCATGGCCCGACTCCCATCAGACAAGCTTGTAAACTAATACTTATATTTATATGTAATTCGATCGTTATACTAATAACAGTTTTACATTCTTAAATAAAATTACGTACATGTTTAATTCGCCTCTTTATGAAGATACTCATTTTGTTCAACATCTAAATTGGTATTGTTAAAGCTTAAGTTGATTGGTTTTATGTTTTTATAGGCGTATTAATTTTTGAGAAGTTGTTTTGTCTTATTTTCTCACGACGCAAAATATGTACTACCAAAATAGAAAATATATAATCAATCCATAAAATCGCAAATTCAAATAATTCGTTCTAAATCAACTTCAGTCTTTCAATTAACGATTTGCCTTTGAACAATTGCGTAATTTAGGTCCAAAATAATTGTGTTTCAAGACTTTCTTAACTTTGAATTGTTTAAGGATTCTAAATAATTTGACGAATTGTTTTATTTGCAGCCGGTGGGCATTTATCGCGGAAAATACGAGTGGGCCAACGAGAACAGTCCTGTGGGTGGAGACTGCTCGCTGTGGGTGCGCGCTGCCACGCTGCAGCTGGACGACGGGCAGTGGCAGTGCCAAGTCACCGCCAGCAACTACGACGTGCAGGTAAAAATCCTAAACTAGTTTAACAAAAACAAAAAAAAAACAGACAGAGGTCAAAATACAATTAATTATAATGACCATAAGCAGTGCGTTAGCTTGAACAGTTGTTACAATTCCTTGTCAACTGCTTAAATATTAAGAAGACTAAATAACCAAAAGAAGAGGGCTGAATAGTGAGTAAGAGGGGGTCTAAAATGGCCGCTTGAGCAGAATCATAATAGGATACCCCAGACCGTGTGTGATACTAATAACACTGATATGTGTTTCAGCTCGAATAGTTGAGAACTGCATTCGCACTGGCGAAATATTCTCATAAAACAGGATGAAGACGTCTCTTTACAACTGTCTGCCTTCTCTAGTTTAGCGAACCTTTAATCGAATCTCATCAAAAACATATTTTTCCGTAAATGCTTTGCTTCGCGAACCTTTCATCTAATCTCATCTATACTTCTATACTTTATATTATAAAGCTGAAGAGTTTGTTTGTTTGGTTGAACGCGCTAATCTCAAGAACTACTGGTTCGAATTGAAAAATTCTTTTAGTATTGGATAGCCCATTTATCGAGGAAGGCTATAGGCTATACAACATCACGCTACGCAAAAAGAAAACAATTCAGAAGCGGCGGGTGAAACCGCGGGGCACAGCTAGTATCTCTTATTTTTACGTAAATGCTTTGTCAAGAGGAACGCAGAGTAACAAATACCATAATACTGACACTCAATATTCTTCCCCAGGACGCTCTATCAAGTCCCCCAGCGGCACTGGCAGTGCGGGTACCACCGCAGTCTCCCCGTATCCTGTTCAACGGCTCCCACGTGATGCCGGGCCAGAACATCACGGTACCAGCAGGAAACAGGGCTACTGTCGTCTGCGAGGCCAGATATGGCAACCCTCCGGCGTACATAGAGTGGTATTTGGGTAAGCAGGTTTTTAGAGGTACTTTCTGGATCTATTTAACGTGTCGTTACTGATACTGTTAGCCTACGTCACCCCACTGCTGGGCAAAGGCCTCTCCCCGTGAATCCCAGTTGTTTCTACCTAGGGCTAATGTGGACCACTGAATGTTAATTTTGTCCAGCTCGTCCCGCCATCTTCTACGAGGTCTGCCGCGACTCCTTCTGGCTGTGTAAGGGCTCCAGAAAGTGGCTGTTTTGTGCCACAGCTCGTTGGGCATTGCAACGTGTCTATACCAATATAAATTGGGAGGCCTATGGCTATGAAATACTGTTGCATTGTTGTTGTTTTGTTGTTGTGGTTGTGTTGCTGATGTTGTTGTGTCTGTTGTGTTGTTTTTCTACGGCTATGAGTTTGGCACCTTCAGTAGCATTCGTCCGTCCAGTTTTTGCAACATATTTTTTTGAATGAAGTCGGAATAGTACCTAATACAGACAAAATAGTTTTCATAAAATATGGTTTTATGTTTTATTTTTCGGTTTTTCTAAGAGGAAATAGTAGTCTTTTCAAAAACACACTGTTGCTCGAAACAAAATAACACCATTCTGCTGAATGGTGATAAAATAATGATAAGGAAAATAGCATTGTAGTGTGTTTTTCATGCTTCTGTTTATAATTTCACACAGAAAGGAAATATTATAGCAGTAAATACCACAATTTTCCAATTATTAGTAAAGGACCTAAACACACATATTATTATCAAAGCCATTCAGAACACTAACTAACCTTTCCCCATGTTTAGCCGTTCTTAATCAATTCACCGTTCAACACAGCACCCGATTGACCTGAAACGTTCATATAAAATTCTAAATGCCGTGTCATGTGTTTGAACTGACTCGATGGCGCCACGACCTACAAAGCGCCATGCATTTTGGACGAAGCCTCACTGTCAGTAAGCGACATACCCGCACAGTGCATTGATCTTGTTCCTGTCCTGCTATCGACATTATAAATGGCTTCGTTGTGAGGCCTATGATTACCGCATTAGATTATTTATTTAGTTATTAGGTGCGTAAGGCTGTCATTACTGGTTGTTGTCTAATAAGATAGTGTAGTATTAAATTGTATGGGTAGAAGGGGTTGACTGTTGGTGGAATTCTACAGTGAATTGGTAGCTTGTGTGTTATAGGTATTATATCACACAGCACAGAATAACCGTGACGGCAACGCTTAGAAACGGTTGTACCTATAAACTTCGGGGCACTGAAAGAGAAATGAGCTTTAAAAGTTTCAACACGTCATTTTCTAGATGTAATTTCAAGCGTAGTCCGATTATGGTGATTCACACGACACCGCTTGTCCGCGCGGTCGGGCGGTGTACGTATGAAGGCATCAACGATACAAGACAATGCGACGTGAGATTCGCTGGGCGACCGCGCGGACGAGCTATGTCGTGTGAAAACGCAGAAGATCTGGCAGCGGCTACCAAGGTGTCTCCTTACTCTATGGTTGACATGAAGTTTTAAGTAAATAATTATTGTCTTCCATTTTCGATGAACCATTAATAACTCCTCGTACACGTGTCAGAATATACACAACTCATTAATTCTATGTTTCTAACGATAGCGTGCGATATGATTGTTTGTTTGACTGTTTGTTGATACTCTTTCAGTATTTACTTTGAAATGTTTTTCCTTTGTTTACTCAAAACATATATCAGAAATATTTGTGCTTTTGTTTCTCTACCCTTGTTTGTATACATAACCCTTTGGCCGCTAGTACTTAAAGATTTATTTACAACATTAGCAAATTGTAATGATTGTGATGTTGATAAAGAAAACTGGTTGATTATTAATTCGGTGTCAGCGATAAAAGGGTTAATGTAAATCCAGAATGATCAACTGTTTCACAATCCGTAGCATAAAAGTACTACAAAGGACCATTATTAAATCGACAATGTAATTAAAATTTTATTTCTAAAGAAATAATAAGCTATTGTTCAACGACGAAGGGTAAAAGTTTTATAAGCGAGTTGCAAAAATGTTTGCAAAAATGTAAAAAACTTGATAGAATGGGACGATTGTAAAGATTTGTTTTATACAGACCATTTACCAAATGCGCTTGTATCTGAGGAGTTAGACAGAGGTAATATTAGTTTGGTACACCTATATTTTGGCAGAAGAATTGAAGGTATGAAATAGGGGTCGAGCTTAACGGACGCAGGGTCGAACTAAATTCATGTCCGAGCTCATACAGAGGAATTCGTGGTAAACACAGAAACACTAGTTTCCCCGACCTAGAAATACAAATCCAAGAGCGCCTAGACAAGGGACAGTCGTATAAAAAGAGTTTTGTATTTCTACAATGACTTTTTGGTTGGTCTATAGGGTTAGTAACAATTTTTCTTAACTTTTAGTGTTAATAGGTTATAGACACAGATGAAAATATACAATTAAAATTCAGCGCGAAGCCGCATCCATCTCCGCAGCATCGGGAATACCATCGATCTGCAAATACGCTGAGAATACTGTTGGTGCTGCCACGAACACGAGTCATCAGGGAAGCACATCTATTCCTAATAATGGCGGCAAAACATCAATATTTATTATCTGCAAACATCCCCGACGCACTACAATGCCACGGCAGCCGCAGCAGTACTCTCAGTGCATTATTGTATTGGACGCACTTTATTCACTTATGTCAATACAATACATTTCTCACTTAATTCACTTATGTCAATACAATACATTTTTCACTTTATTCACTTACGTCAATACAATACATTTTTCACTTTTCCATTTCGTTACCGCTGATCGAAAGTCACTTTGTCTAGATCTCTAAGATTCCTCGATTAACAGCCGTGCTTAAGGCCACTAGACTTACGAAACAAGCAAACGGTGTCGATTCATAACATCTTACTTTCAATTTTTCAGAAAAAGAGCGTCTAACAGCCTGGTCGCAGACTAACGCGTCTGAGGTAGAAAGACCTCGAGTTTGGGCAGCACGATCAGTCCTTGAGCTGGGAGCCACCAGGTCAGCTCACGGGCGTCAACTGGCTTGCAGGGCTCATCATCCGTCTTACCCATCACCATACTACAGGGACTCTTATACCATGCTTGATGTTACTTGTAAGTACATTTTTTATTAAGCGAAAATCTGTTACCTTGTCAAATATTGATGGCTGAACGTATTTTGATGTTTGGCATACAGATAGACCATAATTTTGGTAAGGATAAAGGATACTTTTCATCCTGTGGGATAATATCTGATCACCACGCGGGCGAAGTCGCGGTCTGAAGCAAGTAATTATTTTACGGAAATTGCGGATTGCAGGGTCCAGCGGCAAGCGTGAAGTACAGGATCGGTCCATTAAGCACATGATCGGTTCATAAAACTCATTTGGTGGAGTTCTGTGATTAGAAGTGGACGTATTTCGATGATGTTGATGATAATAGTTTAACTGAGATGTCAACTGCCTTTTGTATTGCAATATCTGCAATCAAAGCGACCTCTGTGCTGACAAAACCGTAGATTTAGTGAATACTAGTAAAAGACTATCCTACCATCGACACGTAGAACACCTTGATCTCAAACCAACGCTTTTAAGATTAATGAATATTCTTGAAACAGATAAAATGTTTTAAACTTCAAAACGGGCAGTGTGTAAACGATTGGTTTAAGTACTGCCTTAAAAGCACCGCTGTTGAGGTTTATAGTTTAAGACCAGTTCCAGAATTAGTATCTACTAGAACACCTCATAGCTTCATGGTTTACGATGATTATACCGCTGAATTTTTACTTACCTTATTCGTGCAAACGAAGAATCGAAATCGAGCTCGAACGTGTGTTTTTTTTTAAACCCATGCAGATACCATGATCTTTTTATTTCTCGAGGATAGCCCGCGCTCACAAAATAGAAACAAATCAATAAGCAATTAGCAGCCAGCCTAGCTGTAGTAGAAAACAATCGACATTCACAAATTGATTCTATATAGAATCGTAAATAGGATAGAAACACGGACCTCTGTATTTCCTTTTTCATGTGTAATTATAGTCTATTCAGGAGTAATTTTTCTTGATGTCGAGAATAAGTGAACATTAATTAAAGAAAGAAAGGACATAAGTTATTTTGTCCCCACATGAAACAATAAGTAGAACACGTGAATAAAAATAGCTTTCGGCTCCTGACAGACTGGGTACTTAAAGTACAATTCCAAAGGCAACTAATTGCTGTGAGAGACACGACACGACTGGTTTCTAATGGGTGTAAGACTCCCTTAACGAAGTTGAAAGGCACTTGTTTTCCGCGTCATTGCGATCATTTTTTTTTTTTGACAATTGCGACTTTTTCACAAGTTAAAAAAAATACAATGATGGTAAATTCCGCCCTGTGGGCGGAATTTTTCAACGCCACCTGGAGAGAAAGTACTCTAAATACTGGAGATAGAAAATTTTACTCAAAGGAAACATTCCTTTATTTTTAAAAATAAATAATTAAGAATTTTCGAAAATCTTTGAATGCAGAGAGCATTCAAAGATTTTCGAAAATTCGCTTGCCGCACTCGGGAATCGAACCGGCTAAATTAAAAAAAAAATAACACCCTGTACTTTTATGGCAGCAGTCGATAGGGTCAACTATAAGAATCAAATCTCTCTAACAAACATGATATTTAAATGAAATTTCATTTAAATGAAAGGAAAACCATAACATCTTAACTTATAAATTCAATGGGATACGATAAAGCACTTTTACTCAAAAGTCCATCCGATTACTTATGGTAGTACCTCATTAATAACTATCTATGACGTCATTTATTTATTAAAATGACGAATGGTGCTCCAGCTAGGCTGGCAGTGTTTGTAGTTTTCATCGTGTTTGCACCAAACCAACTGACGGGACTTTGAAATCTAATAAATATGATAATTATTTTAAAAAGCTGATATTGGCTCTAAGATTTTATTTGTCTAGTATGGGTTATAAATTAAGCATGTTGAAATGCAATCAACTATAATTTGCCTGAAATTCAAATCTGACCTGAGCTACATGTTACTTCTGTCTAAACAAACTTGCATCTCGTAAATATCAATCGGCGGCGACTTTCTCGTCCTAGAGGTTGAACTCACGGTCCCACTGTGAGATTTATGTTTGTACTGCAACACTTTGACTCGTAGATTACAATTTACGCTTGCACCAAGTGTCGTTCTGAAAAGTATTGGAACTGGACACTTCTTACCAAAAGATACCCTGATGTATACAAAAATATACACGAGGTATCAAGATTTCTTTAGTGGATTTCAAAATGCCTACATTTACTCTTCATATTAATTACTAGCTGTGCCCCGCAGTTTCACCCGCTGCTTCTGACTTGTTTTTTTTTGCTCGGCTCCTATTGGTCGTAGCGTGGTGCTATAGCCTTCCTCGATAAATTGACTATTCAACACTAAAACATTTTTTTAATTCGAACCAGTAGTTCCTGAGATTAGCGAGTTCAACCAAACCAATAAACTCTTCAGCTTGATAATCTTATTAGTATAGATGGCAGAGAAGTCGTTATTAATTTCTTAAGCGCCTGTTTCATAATTAAACTGATCTGTTAAATGGCCAAAGTTACTTGATCACGTTTCGCCTTTGGCAATTTTAGAAAGTTTTTAGGTTTTGCTTGGTTTATTGACGCCTGTCATGGTCAAGGCCTTTTAGTCTTCCTAACTTTTCCTTCTTGAATAATCTGACCCACAAAGAACATTATTCTCTATGGCAAGACTCAACCTAACATCAAAACCCTCCTTCTCCAGTTGTTCCAGTAGTTTCCATAGTCGGTGGTGACGCCAGTACCCTGGCTAACTTAGAAGAAGGTTCGAGTGCCCTCACTCTGGAGTGTAGAGCTGATGGCAACCCCAGTCCTTACGTGTGGTGGACCAAGAACGGACAAGTCATCGCTACTAATGGAGCGAAGCTGATTCTAGCACCTGTAGCTAGGAATCATTCTGGTGAGTGCATCGAAAGACTAATAATAACTTCTATTATTTTGATCTACTTCTTCATCAAAAATCCACATAAAAGAAGCTGTTGGTCTTGATTTTTGGTAGACGAATAATGTATACACAAGGGCTTAAAGCGGGCCTGTGGACGGCGAGCTATGGGTTAGCTCGCCTTGTGGTTTTAAGATTATGTTTGATATCTTTCAGGTATCTATGGCTGTCAAGCGAGAAACTCCTTGGGAACATCAGATTCAGTCAAGATTGAAATTGATATAAAATGTAAGTCTCAATATAAAATCATTTTATGTCCTCTGTAGTCTTACTTCATTTTCTAACAAGTTATTTGCTCCAAAGTATAAGATTTCAAATCAATATTTTTTTTGGTCAATAATATCCTTTATTATAGAGGCCTTTGTCCAGCATTGGACACCTTTCGCCAGAATGGTGATAATGGTAGAAATCCTTAAATTAAATTTGTATGCACTGTATTTACAGACCCTCCTCGAGTGACGTGGGTGGGGCCCAACATGGTGGTGGAAGCGAACCTGTTCTCTCAAGTCACATTAGAGTGCAAGGCTGAAGGCAACCCTTCGCCCTCATTCACGTGGTATCATAAGTAAGTTACTTTTTGATTTTTGTAGGAGTAGGAGATTATCATAATCGCATATTTCTGAATTGTTTTTCAACTAAACAGAAACAAGATTTAACTAACTGATAATGTTATGCTGCCTGTTTAGTTGATCACTTTAAATTGATTCTGATTTCATTACTCTGAGATTAATTATAATGCTATAATGCTACGTCATATCCAAGACATCTTCTGATATTTTGCTCATTCTTCTCCACTTTACTCAATTTCGTCCGGTCTTGAGACTCTCCTCGTATTTTTCGCTCTATTCTTCCACTCGATTTATCCCGAAGTTTCTGTTGCTTAGAATAATTTCTTTCCAGCCCAGCATCGTCCGCCCGCATCAATTCCCTCCAAGATGGCACCTACCCGATCTCCATGACGCCTCAGCTTCAACTGCACAACGTGTCATACGACCAACATGGACGGTACACCTGCGTGGCCACCAACCAGATAGGACTTGAAGATAGGTGAGATACAACTGTTGATTCTGTTCTTTGCTGCCGTTTGAGGTAGATGCGTTCTTCGGTGGACAACGCAGATCGTGGAAGAACGTGCGGTCGTGGGATCGGCCGTACTTGGTGATGGGGCCCACTTGTCATGGCGGGCTGCTACCAGTCGGAGGTGCACGAATGTACTTTGATCTAACGGGTCAATTCATGAGGATTTCACCATATCCAAAAAAGGTGGGATGGCCAGCAGTGGTCGCATGCTGCCTTGCACAGCGCGGCTCTGGGGAGACCTCTTTACAGACTCCCCGGGAATAAGCTCTAACAGGCGTTGCATAGAACGGGTTCCGGGGTTATGAGTTAACGCTGGCCCCTTTCTATGCGCTAATGATTACTACTATTGCTTTTCATAAGTATTATTCATAGAACTCATAATAATATGCCATCCCTAAATTCCCATGAAATTGCTGGTGGACGCTCCAGGAGAGCATCCGGCACTGAACGCGTTAAATAATTTTGAATGCATTTTCATGTGTTCTATTCCTCATCCACAGGACCCACCAATCAGAAGCAGTAACCCTCAACGTCCTCGGTCCCCCGGTGGGTGCGGAGAGCGGCACAGCGCACGCGTGGAGCGGCAACGAGGCGCGTGTGGCCGCCACCGTGTGCGCCGACCCGCCGCCCCTGCGCGCCGCCTGGCTGTGGGGCAGCCTGCGCCTCGACGTGCCCTCCACGATCGGTATGTTACCCCTGCGCGCCGCCTGGCTGTGGGGCAGCCTGCGCCTCGACGTGCCCTCCACGATCGGTATGTTACCCCTGCGCGCCGCCTGGCTGTGGGGCAGCCTGCGCCTCGACGTGCCCTCCACGATCGGTATGTTACCCCTGCGCGCCGCCTGGCTGTGGGGCAGCCTGCGCCTCGACGTGCCCTCCACGATCGGTATGTTACCCCTGCGCGCCGCCTGGCTGTGGGGCAGCCTGCGCCTCGACGTGCCCTCCACGATCGGTATGTTACCCCTGCGCGCCGCCTGGCTGTGGGGCAGCCTGCGCCTCGACGTGCCCTCCACGATCGGTATGTTACCCCTGCGCGCCGCCTGGCTGTGGGGCAGTCTGCGCCTCGACGTGCCCTCCACGATCGGTATGTTACCCCTGCGCGCCGCCTGGCTGTGGGGCAGCCTGCGCCTCGACGTGCCCTCCACGATCGGTATGTTACCCCTGCGCGCCGCCTGGCTGTGGGGCAGTCTGCGCCTCGACGTGCCCTCCACGATCGGTATGTTACCCCTGCGCGCCGCCTGGCTGTGGGGCAGTCTGCGCCTCGACGTGCCCTCCACGATCGGTATGTTACCCCTGCGCGCCGCCTGGCTGTGGGGCAGCCTGCGCCTCGACGTGCCCTCCACGATCGGTATGTTACCCCTGCGCGCCGCCTGGCTGTGGGGCAGTCTGCGCCTCGACGTGCCCTCCACGATCGGTATGTTACCCCTGCGCGCCGCCTGGCTGTGGGGCAGTCTGCGCCTCGACGTGCCCTCCACGATCGGTATGTTACCCCTGCGCGCCGCCTGGCTGTGGGGCAGTCTGCGCCTCGACGTGCCCTCCACGATCGGTATGTTACCCCTGCGCGCCGCCTGGCTGTGGGGCAGCCTGCGCCTCGACGTGCCCTCCACGATCGGTATGTTACCCCTGCGCGCCGCCTGGCTGTGGGGCAGTCTGCGCCTCGACGTGCCCTCCACGATCGGTATGTTACCCCTGCGCGCCGCCTGGCTGTGGGGCAGTCTGCGCCTCGACGTGCCCTCCACGATCGGTATGTTACCCCTGCGCGCCGCCTGGCTGTGGGGCAGTCTGCGCCTCGACGTGCCCTCCACGATCGGTATGTTACCCCTGCGCGCCGCCTGGCTGTGGGGCAGTCTGCGCCTCGACGTGCCCTCCACGATCGGTATGTTACCCCTGCGCGCCGCCTGGCTGTGGGACAGTCTGCGCCTCGACGTGCCCTTCACGATCGGTATGTTATCCCCAAAAAAAAGAAAAAAAAAGGACTAATTCCAGTGTGGGAAAGAGATGGTGCTAGACGACCTGTATAGCTCTATCTCTTTCTCACACTGGAATTACTCGTAGACGTCATTGTAACCACCCTGTTCGTCGTCTGAGCAGGCCTTGATCCTCAAAATCACCTTATACTGCATTTAAAACTATAATTACAACAACTTTACATTATAACACAAACACCTCTCTCTACTTATTTAAAAAATTGCTGTGCCCGACAGGGTCCATAATTGTTTTTATTTACCACCTGTAAGTGTACATTATGGATATAGCAATAAACGATTTTGATTTGATTTGATTTGAATAAAACTAAATTATAAATATGAAAATTGAAAAGACTTAAATTGAACTTAAATTGATTCTGTACGAAACCAAAATACCCTTATCTCAGCATGCTAGTGCGACGTTTAAAAATTAATGCCACAGCGCTGGTATTCTGATTTCACCACTTTCTTCCACCAGGTCGCTACCGCACTCTAGAGCCCGCGACTGACGGCGGCTGCTACCGCTACACGCTGCTGATCTCCAACACCGGCGTCGCAGATGCGCGCGTCTACGTGTTACACGTGGAGAACGTGAGGGGCTTCTCGTCTCATGCCGTCTCTCTTACTGTGCATGGTGAGTGGTTTCTTAGCTGATTTTAGAACTCTGTTTTATAAGATTTTGCGAGGTAAGATATTGAAACTAATGACTGGAGTTTGGTGATGATGACTAAGTGTCTAAACACACTGTGCCGAAGTTACGCGACCGAAGTTCGGCACATCACACTTTTACGCCATAATATGAATCCATTGAATTTGAAGTTATAAAGGAAAAAAAATATCCAAAAGGAAATTAAAAAAAAAAAAGTCGTGAGCGGCAAAATTTTTTTTTTTAACTTTCTTCTCCACTCCACCAGGAACTCAATAAAAAAACCCCATCAAAATCCGAGCACTAAAAACTTCGTTCCACCTTATTGTCTAATTGCACTCGACTACATTGCAAGATTGTGTAGTCTTCTTTTCGAGGCGTGTTTTATGGCCCCATTGTCTGGAACATAAAAAACCTATAGTTCCATTATAGGCTCTGAATGGACTAAACATCCATCAAAAAATGATGGTTTGGTGATCGTAATACCTTTTTCAATTCTACAGCCGCCCATCCAGATGATCCAAGATGGTCGACAGTTATTGTTGACCGTTGTGTAGCGATAAGTTAAACGCATGAGCAAAATAGTGGACGTTATTGACCTTTTGACCGCCAGAACATAAACGCACGCGCGTGCCCTCCACTTGTACGTATGACTATGGCGGTCAAAAGGCTAATACGCTAGTGAATGTTATTACTGTTTTAGTCATTCTATTCCATTTTGATAAATTGATATCGTGTTAAACCGTTGCTCTATGAGAGAGAATGAGCCTTAATCCACCACACAGGCCCAGTACTCGGTGCCGCGGCATGGTCTAGCACAAATTCTAATATTTAAAAGCATGTACTCCCTAACCCTGCAAGTTTGCTTGTCTATGTACTGCATGTTATAACGTAACAATAATTTTGTTCACGCAGATAATTTTTCGCTAACAGAGACTGCGCACGTGGCTCCGCTTATCGCCGCGGCGTTAGTCATCGCGGCACTGCTGGTCATCGTGCTCTGTCTCATCATCCGTTGTAGGAGGCGGAGAGGTATGTTGTAACTCTTATTTTAATGTACTTGTTTTTTATTGTACTTCTATGTGCCTTATTTGACTGCCTCGTTGGTCTAGTAGTAGCCACGGAGTTTGGATTCGTTGATGGCAATAGGCTCGCCCCATATTACATGGGACTTAAACATAACTGGCGAAATGTGGGTGTACTATTACCTATTCACCTCTGCCTAATCCTTCGAGAATTACAGGCGAGATGTTATGTTATGTAATTTGAAAGACCCTTGACTGAAGAATTGAAGGGTTTTACTACCTTGTTGTTCTTGTTGTCGCAAGCGCCACAGGTCCTGGGTTCGATATTCAGTCCAGGCCTCGTGTTATTGAGTTTTCTATCAGGTATTTCTCAGTAGCAGCCCGCAGTCATTTGTTGATGATTGATGTTGTTTGTTGATGAATAGGCTCGCCTTTTATTATTGGACTTAGTCATAACTGACGAAATGTGGGTGAACTGTAGCGTAAACCTTCAATATGTTATGTTATGTCGTACTAATATATATATTTTTTTCTTTGCAGAAAGCGTGGAATATAAGACTGAAGATTTAGATAGGTGAGGATTTCCACTAACCTAGTTTAAACTAAAACCTGCCATCTTTAAAACCTCAAGCCAAAATGGATCATCGACAAAAAAATAGTACCCAAAGTTCTCTATATGGCCATTTATGATTTTTTACACACGGTCATGACAAATGTGGATAAAAACAATCCAGTGTGCGCGATACTTTGTGTCATGACACAGGCGTTTGATTAAGTACAACATAATATTTTAGTAGAAAAGCTTGAGGCTTACGGTATATGAGGCTCCTTGAACTTTTAAAATAGTACCTACATGATAGAAAACAAATAACGGAAATTAACAGAATAAATATAAGCACCAAAAGAGAAGAAATCTTTCTTTCGGAGGAACGTAATGTTGTGTATGGAGTTCCACAAGGAAGTATACTAGGACCACCGCTTTTTACATTATATATCAATGACTTTTCAAGGGCAATCTAGCATCCTATGACACTGTTCGCAGATGACAGTACGATAACTATTCCATGTAATCAAAAAGATTTTTATAAAGAGGACATAAATAACGCATTAAAAGAAATTAGAATGGTTAGACAATAATCATTTTTTAAATAAATTTAGAAAATACTCTAATTTTGCATTTTAGCCAGCGCACATTGATTCTTCCAAATCTTGACGTAACATACAATAATAACAAAATTGACACAGTTATACAACCAAGTATTGGCCGATGAATTCCCCAGAAACAGACGTGATCAAAATCAGCCGTGTCTGTATAGGAGTAGGACTGCACTTATGAGCAAAAGTGTTTTCTGCATGGCTCCCATTATTTATAATAAGTTGCCTAAAAGTTGGAGAGAGAAACAACTAAAATCGTTTCTAACTGAAAAAGCATACTATAATATTGATGATTTGGCACTTCACTTTCTGAACGACGATATCCCCACTAGATATCGGCATGGGTATAATAATATGGTATTTCTCTACAGCGAAAAAGCAGCCCTACCAGCGGACGCAGTATACACGCCGCGTGACACGCCGCGCCCGCTGCCGCCAGGTGCGGGCTCGCTGGCCGGCATCGCGCCGGGCCCCGGGCACGCGGCCGGCGCCGGGCACGCGGCGCACGGGCACGCGGGCGGGCACGCGGCCGGGCACGCGGGCGGGCACGCGGCGCGCTACTCCCCGCAGGCGCTGCAGGTGCGGCGCGCCGCCGTGGTGCTGCAGCCCCCCACCACCGTGTGACCTACGAGCACAGGTGTGACTGCACGCATGGACTAACACTTCCTCCCTATGAGGCCCGGCTTCCAACAAAGCAGAGACTAGCGGAACGGTGCGAAAATGTGCAATATTCGACCAATCGCAGCAAAAGAAATTATCATGTCGACTGTCCTCTAAAAACTGTCATAAGACAAAAATGTTAGGTTTTATAATACCCCCCCCACTTAACGATAATTATCTTTGCTCTATAATTGAAAAAAGCCGCCAAAAGTGTACTGCGAAAATAAGTCACAGAATGGCACAAGCGACAGCTTTTTACAGAAAGCATCGGAGAGCACAGAAAAACTTTAAAATGTGTATATCTCAAAACTGCTATTTCTACGTTAAGGCACTTTGTTTGAGGACCTGCCATTTTTGATAGAAAAATAACTTTAAAAGTAATGTTAAAGGAATATCGAAGAAAACAACAATGAAAAAGGACAAAGAAGGAATAGATGAGAGACGCAATATGAATTTCAACCGAAGTGATTGGTTGATTCTCGCACGCCTACTCTCAGCTCCGCTTGTCACTGCTTTTGTGGAAATCGGTCCTCACAGTGTTAAGCGTGATATCCACTAACAACTACTTCGCTGCAAGTTGATTTTAGTACTTCGTAACTTCGCGAACATTCTTCGGTAGCGTTAATACTTGTCAGTGGACATCACACTTAACCAACTCTTCATAATTATGATAACAAGGAAATCAGAAGTTGAAATCAAGTTAAAGTTTTGAAAATCTAGGCTATATTTGTCGAACTTTCTACCTGATGAGACGTTGAAACGACTGATCATTTTCCTCAGAAATCCATTGAGTTCTGGTAATGGAGGGACATGTTTGTGAGGTTATTTTTAAACATAAGAGAGTGTACACACGATGCGTCCAATCTTCAGCGAGCTTTTTTAGTTAATCATAGACCATGCATTGAACAGTATGAACAGCTCCAAATACAAGGTGTAAATGGACCTTTCACGAAGCCACCAACCAAGCATTCTGTACATCAAACTAAGTAACTCTGAGCAAAAATTATTGATGGGTAATGACTTTTTTGGGATGAATAAACACGGTTTACGGTACGACGTTGTAAAACACTAAGAAAATTGGGCTTTGGGTAGTTCGCACGATGAGCAATCAAGCTATGAAAAACCAAATTAAGCTGATCTCTTACTGTGCAGGAAGCTCTTACAAAGCGAGGTCAGGTTATACTTGATATTTACAGCTTGATGTGTCGCAGTGTGTATATAGTATTTAAAGTAAAGTTATAAATATAATATTAAAATAAAACTTGTGAAAAAGTTGGAACTTTGACCTTCAATATCTCCGTGACTAGGATGTAAATCGCAATGACGGGAGAGAATCTTTCGGTGTCGTTAAGGGTCTTTTTACACAGATAATATGAAAAACGCTTCGTATGGACACGCTCAAACAGGCACGATAATGTTGATGATATTGGATTTCCTGCACCATTAGATTATGATAAAGATAAGGCATGTCATATCGTACATTATCATCCCAACTCCCGAATCAATTACGACTTTACACCACACTCTGATAACATTACACGAAAATATGTGTTAGCGATAAAGTTTATTCCATTTTTATGCAATTTTTACCTGCTGTTTACATGATATGGACAATTTGCGGTAGTAAGGACAGTTATATGAATCAGTTCGGGGCAATTCGACATGACTATTATGAGATCAGGCGCAGAATCAAGAGCTTAACGAGAAACTTACTATGTATAAACGTCGTAGGCTGCAAGTCAATGGTAACACTTTGACCTTCAGCTGGCCTAGTATAGTATGAAAATTCAATAGAATAAGAGACCAGCACCCGAATTGAGTAACACACTTTTCTATCTACTTTAGAAGGATTTCGAGAATTTTGACATAAAATTACCGAGTCTATTTTGGGACTCATACATATGTATGTTCACAGTCTGAAAATAAAAATCAAAGCATTTATTTCAATTAGGCCAGTTACAGGCACTTTTGAATTGTCAAATACAAATAATAATAAAAATGAAGCTACAGTTCCAGTCACAAGGCATAATAACTGTAAAAGTACTATATCTACGAATAGTAGTACCAGTGTACTGGTAAGTGCCATTGGATATACACAGTACACTGTGCTATCTGGGACATTTCCCAAGCTAATCGTTCTAACCTAACTCTGCCTCAGTACCTGACTCTTTAGTGATAATTCACTTAGTGTTGAACTAAACCACTGTTTATCAGATCCTATCTAAAAACTTTCAGAGTTTCCCCCTCTTTTGCAATCCCATTTGCAACATTTATCTTTCCTGTATCACTTATCTACTGCATTCTGTTATTGGCAACACTCTTAATAGGATCAGTTACAGAATTCGACACTATCACAAGTTCGTCACTGTTGCGTCTGTTGTGATTATTGTTATCGTTCGCTTTGTTCTACTACAATGTTTACACAGAATGTCTGTTTGCAACTTTATCTGCTTCGCAATACGGGACTGTTTTATAGACCAGCGGTTCGATGAGATTTGCGTCAAGTTTCACGCGCGCGTTTCTCTTGTTTTCTTTGCGTGTGTATCGTCGCTCTGCAAGTAGCGTTGCGATGACTTATGGCATACCCTGGTGGACCTACCATGACGTCTTAAATCAGTGTGGGTAAGAGATGGCGCTAGACAACCTGTATAGCTCTGTCTCTTTCCCACACTGGAATTACTCCAGCTTCGTCATAGTAACCCCCCTGAACAAGTTCTTCTTTCATTTGTTTTCTCCACTATCCTTGTCGCAAAACGCGAGTCGCTTGAGCGTGTGGCTCCAGGTTAGAGATTTAAAAACGAATGCTCACTGTAAAGCCCTACACAATTCCTTTTTTTTTATAGCAAACGTGTTCAGGTTTGGAATCAAATCCAGGACAGAGGTCTTTTCAGTTACTGGATAGGACCCAGTACTCAGCTTTTTTGGTATCCAATCTGCGCCAGAGGACTTCTTATCTGGTTATCTTCCCATGCAGGTTCCTTAGGGGAATATACTTGTTTGCTTCAGCACATTCAAAGTGGCTGAAATAACTAGTATATCGGGCTTATATTCTGCTCGTGCCGATAGGTAAACTCCGTTGGGCGTATAACCGTCAATGAGTCATGTTCAGCAAAATTAGAGCCGCCCCGAGCTGTTTTTTTTTTGGAATGAATATCATCTTTAAACTATACAGGGTGTAAACGGACCCTTCACGAAGCCGTTAACCAAGCATTATGTACATCAAATTAAGTAACTTTACGCAAAAATTATTTATTGCTGGGATACGACTTTTTTTTTGGATGAAAATTCACGTTTTACGGCTGGACTCAATGGTAACGCACTTAAAACATTGGGCTGATGAATGGATTGAATAGAATGGGAGTCGTGGAGGTATTTAAAGTAAAAAATACTTTAAAACATGTATTTAAAAAAACTTGTGAAAAACTTTGAACCCCTTGACTACGTAAGTTATCAGCTAGTGACTAGCTTTTTTTTCTGATAACTGCACCGCAATGATGCGGTCCAAAGTATTGCGGTATACCAAGGGAACTAAATTCCATAAACGTTTGCAGTTTGTAGTATACGTTTGCAATTTGATCTACACAATTTGAAAAAAAGTTTCACGTAATACAAAGTTCAGCTGGATAATTAAAATTAACTTTTTTAATAAGTTTTAATAGTTATTCTGTGTTTAACAAAGTTTAACAAGAAATAACATCAATTGAAAACGATTTTGATCAAGTTATAATAGTTGGTTTGTTATCAGTTTGTATAAAATGTGCTTCCAAATCGGCGTTGTTTACTTTCATAGTTTTAATGTGTTTACATCTGATACATATTGTTGCCTTATGGTTACGGCTAATAACCAACAATATTGAAAAAACTCAGTTCTAGGGCATTCCAAAGGTCGTACAGCGTCATTTTGGGAACATCAATAACGGCCATTTTTTTTTTTTTTTGTCCTGTGTGAGTCTAACCAATACTTTTTTTTTCTTTAACGAACGTATGATGTCATGTAGCCTGCAGCCAGGATTTGTGGCCGGTTGATGGCATTAAGCTATCCCCCAAATAATTGCCCCTTCGGGGATTACAAGCGTGTTAATATTTGTTGCCATTTGATTTACCAATGACATTGAATACGTCTTCATGTATCAAGGAACGCTAACATGAACCTCTTTGTAAGCCAAATAAGTAAGCTCTAAAAACAAATTGATATTTATATTGAGTAATTGTCATCATTGATGACGCCATATTAGTAGGCAATTAACTGAGACAGAAATGGGAGATATCGACAAACAATCAATCGAACTATTAGCCATCAAATCCATGGCCACTCCCTTGCCTATTGTTACCGAATAAAATAAACTACTCGGAAACATGCGTAAACAATGATGTTATCGTTTTCACTGGGCCTGCGAGTGTGTATGTCCTGGGTCCTTTACTTATGGAAGGAACAGTGAGTGAGAGTTAGTGGGGTTTTAGTTCTGTCCAAACAGAGGATCTGGTAGTATGAGAGGAATTCACCATACTAAAAAACAAAATCTTTGATTAGGTTATTCAGTATTTAGGTACCTACCTTATGCTCGTGGCTAAACAATAACAGCAGAGTTCGATCGAAGGTTAACCTACGCATGCCGACGTCGGTATGTGGATGAGTGAACATTCATTACATTATAGAGACTCCTCCATGTCTCAGAAAGCATTTTTAGATCTTTGACAGTCGTTACAGGTAGTCGGTGGCCCGAAAGCTAAACAACCAGCCTTACTGAGGGGCGTCGTGGTACCCATTTTATGGGTTGTGCAGGTCAGATAGGCAGTCCGTTCAATACTAGTATTCAGCTGCAACCGGTTAGACTGGAAGCCGACCCCAAGATAGTTGGGAAAAGGCTACGCAGATGATGACCTACTTGTGAAGTTTTTAACTATCAAGAATTTACACTGAGTTTGTTTGTATCATACTATTATAGTTATGATGTTTTCAACTGCCATTTGGAGTAAACAAGTCAGTAAGTGCCAGCTAGCGCACTATTCCATTGAAACTCCGTACTACTAGTGTAGCCAGCTCAAGGTCAAAATGTTACTAGAGACGAGCAGTCGACTGTACATCGATCATATGGAAAACTTGAATTATGCAAAATCATTCTAAACAATTGTCTACTGCAAGCGTGCCAAGAGTTACAATCTGTATATAATATTTCTGTTGGATTTGGGTTAAAGTCCAGACTATTTATCGTACTCAGTAGAAAATACAACCGAAAAACCTTTTACTAAAGTACAATTTTCTTGCCAGCTCTAGATAGGGACCAGTAAATATTGCAACTGTATCTAAAACAACATGTAGGCCGCGTTCACAAAAAGCGCAAGTGTGACCGCTGACTGTGAAAATGGATAAAAAAACACAAGGCCAGTCAGTCGTCGGCTCAAGTCATCTTTTCATTTTGGGCTGAGAGCCTAGATATAACGACATTCTATCAACAATAAACTACGATGGAAAGTTAAAAAAAAAATAGATTGACACAAACTTCCGAAAAGTACGAAACGAGCATGTCCATGGTAGTTTCCAAGTCGCCTAAAGTGGGAACGAGCTAGCAAGAAGATGAAAACAAACTATCGAAAAACTCATTTCATTTTTTTGACATGACAACGTCTTAAAATTTGCTGGAGCCGGCTGCACGCACGAAAAAACATGACGTATGCGGCGTTACCTCGCTCTGAGGCGTTCCATAAAACAATTGCTCAACGCACATTCATACTTGTAAAAACTATGTACAAAGTAAAAAAAAAATTAACATAATTGTATTTATGCGTACAAATAAATGTAACTTGATCAATTCAATTGTGATTTCCATTTACCTCCTTCTCTATATCCATACAAAATATCTATCAAACAAATAAAATTAAAATTATCTTTTGAAAAATGCAACCATTCCATCAGTATTTTCTTATGACGTTGTCACGTTCAACTATCGTCAGTAAACCGACTTTACAGACAACCGATTTTTTTCACGCGACGTTGCCATCTTTCAGAATGCACCCTCTTAAACGCGGCCCAAAACAACAACGGTAAAGAAATAAGAAACAACATGACACACACAAAACACTCAAACGAAACCTCACTTTCTAAACTAACCAAGCAACGCACTAGGTGTGGGTAATTAACAAAAAGTGGTCAAACTGTCCGAACCACAATAAAAAACTACTAAACAAGTCAATGATTCACTGATAGACCGGTGTCTAATTACTTTGAGTGCACACCACGAATCACAAGGGGACTGTGCGTGTCTGCACAATACTTCTCTTGCAGGAATTTCGTTTTAATAGTTCTACTGAGAATTTTGTACTGTGTATTTCAGCAGAATTTTTAAGAATTATTATTGACGCTGACTAAAACATAATAGTCAGAATTACACGAGTTAGACTTTAAAAATAATAATCAACGTCTATTATTTAAGGACGTTGGTTAGCGCCGTAAGTATCTGAGGAAAAGAAATGGGGAAACTGAGCCTTACTACGTGTCTGCCTTTATTGTGTAAGACTCATTTTTCTTCCCGGCAGCAGTACCTTTTTTACTTTTGTCTTCCAAAGACATAACCTTTTCTCTACGCAAAAGTGTAGTAAGAGGCTAAAAAGCGACATTAATAATTTATAGATAGATCTGCAGCAGCACTCTTTGATGTCTGTATTTACTAATAACAAAAAATAAACACGATTCGTGATCTAGGCTTTGTCTAAATGATCTATGTCTATGGTATTATCATTCTTTGTACTAATACCACTTCAAGCAATATTCATCGCACTCGTCCTAACTAACGTTTTGACTGTCAATCTGTATTCAATCTTTTTTTTTGTTTATAGGCAGCTTTAACGTCGCTGGAGAAAGAAGCCAAAGAGAATGTATATGCGGTATTAGACCCGCACATTCAGTACGAAATAACGATTAATAAGCACGGAGAGCCGCCTAAGTATTTATCCTTATCGAAGCCGCTAACTCACCAAAGAACTCACGCCTTCGACCCCCATAGCATCACCAACGAGATCAACAATAATAATTATGATAGATTTTCCACTTTCAAAACAGGACCACCTAAAGCCAGAAGATCTAATAAAAGTAACAACAAAAACAATATAAACTACGTCTGCAAAACAAATAACGATATAGAATACTCCAAAGACCCACACTTTGGTCAAGTTAGAAGTACAGATTCGATGAATCAAAATGCACAAAAATACAACGAACACAAAGATACCAAAAATTATTCCCGAATGTACGACAGGAATAATTCTGGAAGAAAGGATTACGATAGAAAGAATCAGAATGGCTTTGAAAAGGATTTTCAGAATAACAAAAGATCTTCTTATCGTAGCTGGAAAGGCACAAAGGAGAAGGAGAGGTCTTTTGAAGATTTTACAGAAGAGAATAAGAAGCAGGATATTGAAGAAGAGTTTAGGCCTCGACCAGGGAAGGTCAGGGAAATAGCTTCGAGGTTCAACAAGTGTAGCACTGGGAACGTAACTTTGAACACTAAGAGGGAACGACCCAAGCCACTGCAAAGTTACGGTCACCAGGCATACCTAGACCATGTGTTCCCCGACGCTGTGGAAATATAGTGTAATGAGTGGACATGACAAGTTAGATCTCCGTTTAGTTAGTGTGTACTTAATAAGGACTAGATTTCTCACTATACTTATTTATTAATGTAGTTTTGCCATATTCTTCTAGATATTTCATGACTGTTGTTGAGTCTCAGAGATTTTGGAATACTACTTCAGCATTATAGTTGTAAATAGTTCGCTATTAGATAGCTGCACATGATAGGAATATGCACGCAGGTGCGCCGGTATCTAGGACGAGGAAATGCGTAGAGACGCCTGCATTCAAGTTTATATTCATTAATCTTTTAACTATTAAATGACTTTAAAGAATATCATAAATGTTGAGATGAAAAATTTTACAATTTGTATTAAACTTTTTTTTTGTATCCGCATGACTTTTGTATGTACTTACGATGTTGCATTTACTTGTAAATAGTCTAATTATTATCATGGTTGCTTTAAGTTTCTATTTCTTTCTTTTGTCTTGTAATAAGAATTTAGTTTGTTACAGATTCTTTCCTTGTGTGTATAGTCTTTATTGCTTATGTTTCGTATTGTTGAATTTTAACAGAATTAAAATTTATCATTTACATTTTTTGTTTTATTTGTCCTATCAGTACAGAACTACAGAGCCGGGTCATCGCATTTTTACGACTTGTCAATGTTCTTCGTTGATAAAATTATTGTTTGTAAAATATACTTTAAGTATTTGTCATGAGCTACAAAGGTGTGTTTTTTTTTCTATTTTATGTTCGATTTGATTGTTTGTTGTGTTCAACGTATCGATTTAATGCTACGGGATGTAAAATCGACGTTACAGTCAAAACTGTTAATCGGTCAAAACCACTTTTGACTGGTGTCAGTCAAAATCCTTATTATGTTAAAATGCGTTTTCTCCATTTAAAATATATGTTGTAATTCCCAATAATATATTATTATTGTTGTAATTTTCCAATTATTGTTGTATTTTGTTCAGAACGTTGTAATTACCTAGTCCTAGAATTACTTTAACATAATGTTTTGCAAAGGGTCACAAAAAAAAACCTAATAAGTTCCTAACTAATTTTTGTCAAAATAGTTTTCACCGGTCAAAAGTAGTTTTGACTGATTAACAGCGGTCAAAAGTATTTTTAGGTACTGATAAACAGTTTTGACTGTGACAGATATATTTAGATAGTAATCAGTTAAAAGCAGGTAAGTATTTAGGTGTGAGAAGTCAATGCACCCCATTCGTCCGACAAAATATCTTCTAAATAAATTTCAATTACACCGATGACCTCACCAAAACGCTTGTCACATGCCAATTACACGATATCCATAACAGATTAATTGATACATTGGATCTACCACCTCCCAGCGTTTTCTACGTTAACGTGACTCGATCCTGTAGTCAATACTTTTGATAAGCTATAAGCGCCCGCAACAGTTCATATTGTGCAGCCGTCGGGCTCAAACGGTACTATAACTCACAAAAAAATCTTACAACAACCGACCACATGTTACTTAGAATTTTAGTGATTTTTACTTGTCAGTATTACGTTATGTGTAGATTAAATGTGAATCGAACTTTTGCAAAATTGGCGGTTAAAACGGATAACAAGTGTAGTGGCAGATGTGTTACTAAATGTTGCCCCCAAGGGATGGTGTTCGCTAAAGTGACGGATGTGAGAGGAGCTTCTAAGAGCTTATGTGCGACTGGTGAAGATGGGATTTTCCAATCAAAGCAATTGATTCATGATAGGACTGAGCTCAAAGATTACGTTGATTTGCCCAAAACCTTTAATATTTTGTATGGGAAGCCGTGTCAAAGGATGTATAAGGCAAATCATCCATTCTATATGCAAGAGGTCAGTTTTTTTCTATTTTTTTATCAAGACGTTTTCTGCACCTATGTATTTTTTTGGCACTTTTCTGAACCATTCACTAACTAACTAATTATCTGTTTCTTCAGTCAAGTGATGATGTTGTATGCTTCTTTGTGTGCTTTAATACGCAAATTTTCTCTCGCATTGAGGTGAAATTCAGGAAATCGGTTTAACAAAGTTCTGCAGGCTTGTTTACGTTTTTGACTACTTTTACTACTAACTGTTAGTCACGTGTTTTATAGCCTGACTGCTGTAAAGTTAAAAGGTTTGTTATTTACAATGTTTTACACTTTGTTTACTTGCACTCGTACGGAAAGCTCCTCACGTACTGTTTTTTTTTTCGCACGTTATGCTTTTGTTACACGGCTACATAAACCCAATTTAGTGTTAGCGATTTTATTCATTGTTTTTCAGTTCATAAAGTTCAAATTATCACGGTAACTTCAAAGTTCAACATTTTATTTAGGTAGCACAACTTTGGTAAATCAATATATTTGCGTATGACTACGGCGTTATGTGCATCATCGAGATAGCTTTTTGATTCCGATAAAACCGTGCAATACATTAATCTTTTAGATTTACGATATGGTAACCACATGTTTGATGTTTTAATCTCATCTCTCATGAAATTGAAAAAATTGCGTCTCTTTAAACGCATTTTTATTGCAAAACCTGTACTTAAATTTATTATTATTTTATGTTATTGCTTGCTGAGATGTTAGAAACATGCAACTTTCATGAAGCACCTCACATAATCCAGTCGGTAACCTCATGTTTACACCTGTTTTGATACATGTGTGTTTTTAATTTAACACACATTACGTGTGAAACATGTATTTGTACCCATCATAATTTGTTTCAGACAAGTTTTGATAAAATTATCAGTGCAGTTGTAAGTTTACATTTTTGTCAAGTTTTTTACAAGTTAAGTATGTGTAGGGACTTACAACCTTATTTTAGGTGTCGACCAATAAGTCTAGTAGATGTCTATGTGGATTGTTGATGTAGATGGTGATGGTGATGTGGTGTGGTGATGTGTGATGTGATGTGTGATGTGATGTGTGATGTGATGTGATGTTGATAGTGTGATGGTGTGGTGATGCGATGCGTTTTATAGTGTCCGAAATCGCGTTTCCAGACATATTTTAACTGTATACTGATCGAAGGTTACCGACGTAGCCCGAAGAATAGCCAAACTTAAGTGGCAGTGGGCAGGGCACATTGCTCGCAGAACGGATGGTCGATGGGGCCGAAAAGTTCTGGAGTGGCGACCGCGAACCGGAAGACGCTGCGTTGGAAGGCCTCCCACTAGGTGGACCGATGACCTTGTAAAGGTTGCAGGGATCCGCTGGATGCGAGACGCACGGGACCGGTCAATGTGGCGACACTTGGGGGAGGCCTATGTCCAGCAGTGGACGTCTTTCGGCTGAAATGATGATGATGATGATGATGACTGATCGAATGCTATTGTATTATATTGTAAAGGTAAATAGACAGGTAGGAGCCATTACGAATTCTTTCACGAATAATTAAAAGCCCGGAAAGGTTGTCAATGTGGTAGGTTATGTTTTGAAACTAACTTGAGTTCAGTATTAAGAATTACAAGTATAAAACGAATGTCGGTTCATAAATCGTGATCGCAATTGTTCTACGCATGAGGTAGGTTAGTGTCATAAAAACTACGTAGCTACGCATCTAGATTAATTATTATTGATTGCACTAGCAACAGCATGTGCTTTCTTGGTATTGTTACTTTATCGTAGTGGTGTGGTAGGTAATAGGTATCTTTTAAAGACCCGCGCGCACGTGCGGCTCGGCACGGCACTGCTGAGGATCGTGTCTTTAGGCAATAAAGTTTATTATTTAAGCTCAGTTTTAATAACCAAAAGTATTTTATGATCTTTCAGATCTGCCAGACTTAGGACACAACTATTTTGTAGGTAGCTGTAAATTACCCCGAACGGGTTTCGAGCTTACTGCCCACAATTCTACCCTGTGCCGAGTTATCGATAAAATTGCTTAAACAAATTGTTTTTAGTATATGCGAAACCTGAATATAGTTTGTTCAGTATAAGTAACTGAACCGATTCCAATAATTTTTAAACCATGTTATATTTTGTCCCAAAAATGTTTAAAAAGGCTGCAAGTTGGATACCGATACACTAACTATTTATCGCAATCATTTAGGTACCTACTGCCAAATTATTATTATAAATGAGCTCATGACGACGCTGGCGGCGCGCGCGTCTTGACCTCTTTTTTGTGCGGACAACCAGGTAACAGAACAAGCTGATAACTTTGTGATTTTTCATGATACAGTTTTGAAATTTACATAAAAATACTAGACATATGTTTCAGGTTTCGCATACACTTAAACTAATGTTGTAGTTCTGAAGTTTAATCCTAGATAAATATCGGAAATTCAAATAAAAATAAACACACATTAATTCCTGTAAATCCACTTCCTAAACTAAACTCTAGTATCGTCAAGATCGAAACAAAGATACGTTTCAGGTAATAGACATCTAACAGACACATGACCACGTCAGAGTTAATTAAATGTGTTAAACGCCACACTAGTTACAAATAGTGGGTTTGTTCAGCTGATACAGAAACCCAAAATTTACCAACTATAAGTAATTATCACAAACCGGAGTGACTAACCATTGGCAGTTGCCAGGTTGCTCATGTAAATAATCAAAGCAACAGATGTGATAATTCTGTGTAATTAGTGATCCTGGGACTCTGGTTTTGTCCAATACGTAGATAGTCATGATTAGGTACATTGGTATTGTGAATAAATTGTGGGAATAAATGTTATTATTAATACTCGAAACGGGATATTTACCATGTTTGTTTGTACCGTTTTTGTTTGTTTGTTTTTGTTGTCCATGTTTTGTTTGTTGTTTTACCGTGTTTTTTTGGTGTTTTGTTTGTTTTTGTTGTTTGTTGTGTTTGTTTTGCTTGTTTTTTTTTTAATATCCCGTTTCGAGTATTAATAATAAAGTTGGAATAAATGTTATTGCGATTATCACCATGTTGTCCTATTTAATCCAAAGGTTGACTAGTAGAGAATGCCTTGTGGCATTAAGTACGCCTATGTACCACTATTGTACAGACGCCAGCACTACAATCTGTAAAATTTCTGTAATAGATTTTCTACTTTATCTCTAAAGCATTAGGTTCACGGTTGATTGAGAAAATTTGACAGTTTTGGGTAACTTGATGTGCGCCGTCTGTACATTAAGTTTAAATAAATCTATCTTCTATATTAATAAAAAACAATTGCCAGATGTGTGATGGAGCATCACTTGAGGACGGCACGACCGATTTGGCAGTTTTTTTTTTTGTGTAGTATTCGTAATTATCAGGACAAGGTTAGTAGGACAGATTTGTTTTTCAGCCTCGTTGAATGATTTGTCGCAAGCGCCACTGCTGAGCATGAGGTCCTGGGTTCGATTTTATTATTGAGTGGGTTTTTCTCAGTAACAAATCAATCCTGATTTTATTACAATTACTGCGGACATTTTTTATTCATTATTTTATTCTTTCTCATTACATGATAGATGATCTAATTTATTTACTTGTTTATTTGTGGTCCATGTATTTATATTAATTTCTTGTTTTAATTATATTGCATGTATTAATATTTTGCACGCCTTAGAGGCAAAACATAGCGCCCTCAATGTATTACCAAAAATGACCTTATTATTATGTACCTATGTTTTACAATAAATAAATGAATCTGAATATGAATCTGAATCTGAATCTGAGTCTGGATTCGTGCCCGGTTGATAACAATAGGCTCGCCCCCTATTACATGGGACTGAAACATAACTAGCGAAATAGGGGATATACTATAAACACTGTTTTAAGCTTTCACGGTTTACAACTAAACTTATACTGTCACTTACGGGATATCTTCCGTGATTGTTCATTATTTTGAGCTCCCGATCAACAGAAACACACAACAACAACAACACAACACAAAGACAACAACGACACGAAAAACAACAACAACACGAAACAACAACAAACAAACAAACAAACAACAACAAACAAACCCGGAAGATATCCCGTAAGTGACAGTATAAGTTTATACTATAACCAGTTCTCTATTAAACTCTTCAGAGATTATTTTTGTTTGCCGTCAATATTCTTCAAATTTCATTATAAAAGACCAGCAAGTGTCACGACAAATTACATCGCTTCAACGTTATCACTGAAATTGAAGCACTCTTTGTTTAGGTGTCAAACAATCCCTAAGTGCCCTTCCAAATTAAGGGCAACCTTCGGCGCGAGTGACGATATTTACTTTAGTCTTTACGACACACCCTGTATAGGCAATCTGCCAAGCAACATATCACGATGACTAGGTAATTTTGTCTTATTAAGTATAGTTTTTTTTTTTCGTGTTGTTACGTACGATATTAGAAGAGATGTATCGAACTAGCTTTTGCCCGCGGCTTTGCTCGTGTTAGTGATAGAAAATATCTCACCGGAATGTTTTAAATGTAGCTTATAACACTAGGGAATGATGTAGCTTCTCATTAGTGAGAGGAATTTTGAATTTACGCACGAAAAACCAACTTTTTCTCTTTATGATATTAGTATTGACAAGCCGGAGTTCGGTGGGATTCCCCATCGGCAATGTTTTAGAAGTTTAGAGCTGTCAAAACACGATGGCGAACTGACTTTGTCCCCAACCTATATACATAATTCTATGTATACTTACTACATAGTCTTTTAGTCTAACATAAAAAATACGGTCTTTTATAGTCTTTTAGTCTAACATAAAAAATACGGTCTTACGTACAAACTTCTGATATGGAGTGACCATATCAGAAGTTTTAACTGTTTATTCGTGAACATGGTGGTCGCAACAGGCCCTAAATATCGGGAACTCAAATAGTAACCATGTAAAATATCCCAGTTTTAGTGGTAATGATGACTTTCCTGAAAATGCGTGAGTTTTTGCGTGGGTTATGTACATATATAGGCCGAAACCGCTGAGCTCCACCTGCTTCAATCCTGACATATTCGCACTCGCATGCAAGCAACCAATTTTTTACATAAAAATCTCTTTCTATGTAAAAGTAGCGGATAAGAAAGAAGAAAGAAAGAAATTACATTTATTTGGCACTTGCTGCAAGTGCACACAATATAAACAAAAAAAAAAACTTAAAACTAAACAAAAAATGTAGGTAACACTGTGTGCCTCATAGCTGCGCCAAATAGGACCAGTTCAGCAAAATGCCGGGCAACTAGTGCCTGACGCTGATTTCCAAGTGGACCAGGATTAGAAAGGTCACGGATAGGTTCACGATAAGACATTGTGTTGTCTGCTTCGTTGGTTTAATGGTTGCAAGCGCGACATCTCACCACGTGGTCCTGGGTTCGCTTCGCAGGTAGAGCAGTGTTCTTAGGTTTTTCCATCAGGAAATTTTCATTAGCAGACAAGGAGTCTGAATTTGTGTCCGATTGATGGCAAAAAGCTCGCCCTCTATTACATGGGACTAATATATAACTGGCGAAATGTGGGTGTGTATACCTACTATTCAATTAGGGTACACCTGTGCCTAACTCGTCGGGGGTTCCAGGCATAATGTTATGCTGTGTATGTTGACTGTGAGTGATTTTGAGAGTTTAGTCCCATCTCGGCACCTTCCCATTTCGGCACCCTTCATGTCCATGAAACTAACAACTATGTATAAGTTGCCATACTGAATGCTACCTCTAAGAGTGGGTCCCAAAATACATGGAACCTCGCCAGCCTTCTTTGTTTATCATGTCCATGAAACATTCCCATCTCGGCACCCTTTCATAAATAATTGTTAGGTACACATAAAAATGGCAAAGTGACAAACCAACAAACACTGTAACAATTTGTGTACTTTGTGAACATTTTAGTTTAGGAACTACAAGTTTTTTGTATTTAATTTTCATTAAGTAGTTTACTGGAGTACTTAATTAAATGCAAATTAATCCCATTAATTTGCAAAACCTCGCCTACTCTAAGTAACGAAAATATATCGTTTTTGTCTGTATATTAGGGAAGTTAATTTCCCAGTTTTCCCTGTGGACGGAATTGAGAAGTCAAAGCCTAACCCACTGACGATAAATACAATAAGCCCCACGTTCCGCGGATTTGCACTAACCCCAACAATATAGAGGTTGTGCAAGATTGTTTGAAATACACGCATGAGCAGTAATTTCAATACATAATGAAAAGAATTACTTAAACCTTGATAATGTATCAATCAAAATAAATCATTCAAAATCTGTGGAAGGTTAAAGTTAAGAGCATAGCTGTTAAAGATAAACGAAGTTTTTTTCTAAAGCACCTATATATTTTACAAAGTAATTTATAATTACACTATGAATCTATTAATGTGTAGTGCAGTATCCTCTTTTTACTTCATAGTAGGTTGATAACACAATTTACTAACTATATCACAGGCTAACCACACCAGGTGAAGCGCCTGGACTAGGGTCCAGGGTACGCTTCACCTTCCAACTTCCCGCCATTCGTGGTGACTGGCAGTTGTCATTAGTGACAGCTAGCTGACTACTTGTGGCTGTGTGACAGTGTTTCTATATCTATTGAATAGATACACTACAGGTAGGCACTAACGATATCCTAAATTAAACACTATGAAAATTTTCTTTGACTGTTTTATTATTATTGCTTAGATAATATTAATATTTACGAATGATAATGTTCTAGTGATAAAATCTTTATTTATAGATGGTAGTTGAGAAGAAACAGATGGACTGTGAATAAAAAACGATTATTACTAACCGTTAAGTGTTTTATCAGAAACATAGATTACTCGACCCAATTCTTTTGCTCTCGATAATAATTAAAAGTGATAAGAAGAATCTTACTACTATTGTAAATGCGAAAGTTTGTGAATATTTATGTATGGATGTATGTTACATGCACACAAAAACTACCGAACGGATTTGAATGAAATTTGGTACACAGATAGTTTATAACCTGGATTAGCTCATAGGATTGTTTTATTCCCGTAGTACGATCCCATGGGACACTTACCGACCTACACGCGGCCGAAGCCGCGGGCGGCTAGTGAGTAATATTTTTAAATTATGCTTAAACGGAGGTGGCGGGGGTGTTTCTATAGCACATCTACATTTGCCAGTTAAGTATTAACATGACGTTGCGACGTGTCGCTCCGACATGTCGCAACGTCACGTCGCCTGCTGCTGCTGTCTGCATTCGGCTACAAACTCGTACCTTAACCCTTTTGGGATAACAGGTGTCATGTTGTGTTATAACATTCTTATATTTACCACATTTTAGGCAAAAACATATATTTAATACTTATTTTTTAACGTCCGATTTAGGAATCTAACCCGACTAGTCAGTCAACACAAATAAGTCAATGAAATCATTGCCAATAAATAATTTATTTGTTCTACGGATAATCAGCATATTTATCACTAGAACAAAGACTTTATTTATTTCCCAGCATTGTTTACGGATGTTGATGATATATAAAATAATGTAAGTTTAACTAAATTCTTGAACATATATGTATATTGTTCAAAAATGTAAGTCCCGTAATCTATACTAATATTATAAAGCTGAAGAGTTTATTTGTTTGGTTGAACGCGCTAATCTCAGGAACTACTGCTTCGATTTGAAAAATTCTTTTCGTGTTGGATAGCCCATTTATCGAGGAAGGTTATAGGCTAAAGATCTCACGCGCACGAAGGTCGCGGGTAACAGCTAGTGATATTATACTCAGCAAACAGATGTAGCCACCATTAAGAGATTTGTTACTTTGTTACGAATAAGCGTAGGAAGTTCATACAAACTATTTGCATAACCTTTCACGGCACGGTTGGCGCAGTGGTTGAGCGATTGACTGCTGCGCTTCGTGTCGCGGGTTCGATTCCCGCACGGATCAAATATTTGTATGGCCTACAGGTAGTTGTTCCGGGTCTGGCTGTTTGAGTATGTGAGTTTAAATGTTTGAAAACGCACCCACGATACAGGAGAAATTCCTAGAGTGGGGCAACGTTTTTTTTATAAATATAATAATTTAAAAAATAGAGAGTACAAAAAGATAAGATAATATAATTTTATTTCCCTTTTTTTACATAGGTACCAATAAGATTAATATGATACAAGTATGTGATTATTTAATCAATTAATGTTACCTCCAATCGCCTGAAACGCAGAATTACCTAGTTCAGGCACAAATCATGGGTGAACTTGACATAGATTTAAGAAAAACTGTAAATGAACCTTATATTTTTGAATAAAAAATAAATATTAAAAAAAATAAGGTTAGATTCGTAACAGATGGCGTTTTGTAGTTTCTGCCTTGCCCTGTGGTACAAAAGCGTGAGTTTATGTACATTTTATCTGAATTTGAAATTATTTTTTTACGATTGATAGACTCGTAGCTAAGCCCGTAGCAATCGTAGCACACCACGTAGACTTCGTAGGCCTTTTCCTTGCCTTTCAATTTCGTAGACGCTACACTGGGCCATCTGTCCAGCGGATTCTAATGAAATGGTGACAATCCATAATGGCATAGTTCCAAATTCAAAATAACAATGCAGCCATACTAGTGCTTAAACTTTGCCGTAAACGAACGAGACCATCTTAGATTATTTTGTTTCCATGCAAAACACAACATTATGGATAATTTAAATTCTATTGGAATTCCAATGAATAAACAATGTCATACATAGTTGTTAGAGGTTATATCATCACCATATTTGCAGTGCAATAACATTAACACTCCTTGACGAGTTCTCTTGTAAAACTCATTGATGTATATGTTTTGGCAGCTATTGTTTGTTTTTTCATCTTCCGTGCGAGTGTTTGTATAATATTTGCATACTAATTGAGTTTGGTATCAAAAACTTATGAATATCAAGTGTTGTTACGACTTATTCGTCAACAGGCGAGTCTGAAACTCGCGAGTTCGCGCGAGTTGACACCTCCCGATTTTACCTATATTTTTTTACGTCAACTCGCTCGCACATTATAAAGTACAGTCAAATGAAAACAGATTGAAAGTAATAACTATAAATAACTAGTTATTGATTCAGTTAAGTACCGACTATCTACTTAGATTTCGGGATACGTTAAAACCTATGTTGGAGGTGTGGAATGAGGCGGGGATGCGACCGACGATGCATGATACCCAAGCATATCATGCATTTTATAAGAAGTTTTTGTAGCTGACTGTACTATATGACGTATTGAAAGTCAGATATTTAGGTCAAGCGAGTTGACGACAAACAAAAAGGTAAATCGGAAGGTGCCAACCCGCGCGCACTCGCGAGTTTCACACTCGCCAGTTGACCAATAAGTCGTTGATACAAAGTATGAGTCATTGTTCTCTTCTTGTGTAAATGAGCTCACAGATTTGCTCGATCGTTACTGTCTGCGCTATATGGTTAATTTCCCACGTGCTTTTTAAAAATACTTTTACGCAAATTGTCAGGTGTTTGTAAAAACACCTGACAATTTAAAAATGAAAGAAAAGTATTAATTTGACTCGCATAGGGCAAAACAATAAAACAAAATTAAATAGAAAGAAAATAAAATATATTACAAACTTAAATCGAATATCATCAAGTCATCAGTCATACAATCGCCAAAAAATCCATGCGATGAAACAGTCTTTCTGGCTGTCGTCGCAGGAAACAAGTGCAATAGTGCATACGTGTGTGCGCGAGCGCAGGTGTAGTCTCTCTTTCCTCATAGACCATAAATACAGAGAAATAAAGATCAATAGAGATCGACAATTGCCAAGGTTGAAATCGGTCTTTGGTAGACATCAATAGACTAAAACGACAGATCGTAAACAACACATGTAAACATTGTATTTTATGGCCACTAGTGGCGATCACTAAAAAATACGATTTTCTTTGATCACAGTGTTGATTGACGATAATCTAACCAGGCTGTAGGTACTACCAAGATTCTGAATTACTTATATGCAGAGTACCTACTTATAACACAGTAATGGATAAGTAAATACAGTAATGGATAAGACGATTTTTTTAAATTTATACCAAGAGGTAGGTTTAAAAAAATCGTCTTATCCATTACTGTATTTAGCGTAAAGCACTTTGATCAACTATAAATGTTGTTTTAGTATGTTACTATAAAGTAGTAGGCAGTAGGACCATTATACAATATATATTATATTATAAAAGTTATATTTATTTCCGGGTTTTTACATTTCAATAAGATTTTCTTTATTATGGGTTCGCGTCGGTTCTGTAATAATGGTTTAAGAACTTTATTATTCCTCATCAAGAACTAACAATAATTCACTTACTGAGAAACTAAATTTCAATCGGTAAAATGTTTATGAGCGTACAGAATCTACGACAATAGCAAAAAATAACAAATATGAGGGTGAAATAAGTGATCACAACCGTTCAGGCTCAGAATGTTCCTTTCTCAAAATGTCCCTTGGTTTCAAAAAGTCCCTTTCCCGAAATATCCCCTCCCCATAATGTCCATTTCCCAGAATGTCCCTTTCCCGAAACGTCCATTTCCCAAAATGTCCCCTTCCCGAAACGTCCCTTTCTCAAAATGTCCCTTTCCGATTTGTCCGTTTCGATAGGCGTCGATCTCTCGTGCCCGACATTGGTTTAGTCCATGCTGCGGAGCGAGATGGAGTGGGAAGCGGTCGCCTCCTTCTGCGAAGCAGTCATGCTAGCGAAGGAGTTGGCGGGACGCGTGAGGGAGAGGACAGAGTCCGCCTCACAGCCCAGCCGCAGTGGTAGACGCCCACGGCGACGGACGTCGCAGAACCATCTCTGGCCACCGTAGGCGCGGGCATGCGGGCGGCAAGTAATGGGCGACTCGCTGTCCAACCATGGACCATGCCCGGGTCGACGGCGCGTTGTGTTCCACGCGCGCCTCAAAGAGTGTCAGGACAATGACGCCCCCCCCCCCCCCCTTAGAGGGCCTGCAGCCTACCAGGGTCGCGGAAATAACGAATTACCGTGACCTCGGAACGTAAAGGGCTATTGAAGGACAGCGTGGATTTTAGTCAGTACAAGTCTGACAGTCCCTCCTGACCTGCGGTGGGAGGACATTCGATGATATTACCATGATAAAAAAAAAATTGGGTAGTTATGAAAAGTTATGAATTCATATGACATTCGTCTTTTTAGAACAACAAATACTATGTTGTAGTGTATAAAATTAATATCAAAATATGTCCTGATAACTACTACCTATACAACCTGTTCACTGAACCTCTGTGATCTCCTGTTATACTTATTATTTGTCTATGGAGGTAAAAACAATAATGTAACTCTACTCCTAGGGGCCGCGCGGTTCCCGCATGTCTGAACAAGCTCTAAATATTCCTAGTTTAAACGCGTAGCTGTCGTAGGAAAGGTACATTTTGAGAAAGGGACGTTTCGGGAAGGGGACATTTTGGGAAATGGACGTTTCGGGAAAGGGACATTCTGGGAAATGGACATTATGACATTTTGGGAAAGGGACTTTTTGAAACCAAGGGACATTTTGAGAAAGGGACATTCTGAGCCTGAACGATCACAACAACAAAAAAAAATGTATTTAGAACCTAAATTTAAATAATAATATCAGTTGTAACTACTTGTGGTGTACGATATCTATAATAAACCACAAATAACAAACGCAAAAATTTAAACGTAATTAAATATCAAACTGAGAAGGCAACAAAAATGTGTTGTATGAGTATTTCTTAACTAAACTAGCTTTCTGTCCTTACTGGCAGAAAAAATCACTGAAAACTTTTATTGCAAAAACAGAATTTATAAACAGACTTTTAATGCAAAAACAGAATTTATAAACAGACTTTTAATGCAAAAACAGAATTTATAAACAGAGTATACACGGTGAATTTTTCAAGTGGGCGTGAATGGCCAAATCCGATACTATGAGAAATAGCGAAAAATGCTCAAAGGAGTCTCGAGTCCCATTTTGATGAAAACTAAAACTGCATCATTAGATTTCTGAAAAATCAATATTTTTCGCCAGGCATCGAACCCATAGATTTTGAAAAAAAACAACTGTAATGTTACCCCATTCGATAGTGTCGCTCATAAGGATCAAATTCTGGGAAGTAATGACATACGCAACACCCTAGTTGTGTCTGGTTATGGTGGGCTATTCCATTGCCCGATGGTTGTTGTTGGGCTGTTGTATAATGTTCAGTCCTCTTCGATTTTTTCGAAGGGCAGTAACTTGATAGTGGCGCCCCTCTATCCAGCAGCGTTTGAGATAAATTACTTAAAAAAACTCACAAATATTTATAACATTGTCAGCTCCGCTGCTAAGCGCTTTGTGGAGCAAGTTTTTATTTTCAATCATACTATATTATGATTTTGGCGCCCCCTGAAAGATCCGGAGCTGATAATGTCCTGATCTCGCAGGATACTCTGCTTGCGCGATGTAAGAATCGCGTGAGGTCAGGTGTGATTGGGTGTGATACTAATTTCGTGTGTGGCGTTGAAGATTCCCTTTGATAACGAGATAAGACTTATTATAGTCTGAACGACAGAATTGACTGGGATTTCTGTTTAAGTTTCTACTGTATCAGTCACCAGGTTCGTCGGTTTATATGCCTACAAATTAATTATGCAAAGCGCGCTAAGCGGTCACAAACAATTCGTATAATGGGTTCACTCTATATTAAAAGTGCTTTTAACACCCCTATTCTGTTATTTTTCTTATTTTGTTTACACATTATAGAAAGTAAAAGTAAAATCAAATCGTTTAAAGGTAACAAATGCAGATGGAACATACATAACTTCACGCCTGTAATCCCCGAAGGGTTAGGCAGAGGTGTACTTAATGGTACACCCACATTTCGCCAGTTATGTTTAAGTCCCAGGTAATAGGGGGTGAGCCTATTGTCATCAACCAGGCAGAAATCCAGATGTAGATGTAACGTTAGTCTCAGACTATGTACAGCCTGTATCTTGGGCACCATTAGAAAAAAAAAGCTTTTTTTTCAATAGAACTTTATTTATCTAATACTACCCCATCGAGGAAGAGCTCGTGGCTGAATAACGCTTTCCTAGCTTGGTCCGTAGATGGGTGACCGCCCATTACATACCGAATTTCCTACTAAAAAAAAGAAAAAAAAAAAGGCCCGCTTAGCTGTTGGTCCCGGCTGTCATTTGTAGATCTTTGACAGTCGTTACAGGTAGTCAGTGACCCAAAAGAAACTTTCATTCTGCTGCTACGGAGATTAATATTATAAACTAATATTAAAAACTGAGACTAATATTAAAAACTACGAGGTGAGAAGACGCTAAGGTTGGTCTTGTGGCCGATTAATAGGTTTTTATTTTAATTTTGCCCCACACTAGGAATTTCTCCTGTATCGTCGGTGCGTTTCAAACATTTAAACTCACATACACAAACAGTCAGACCCGGAACAAGTATCTGTAGGCCATACAAATATTTGTTCCGGGCGGGAATCGAACCCGCGACATAGTAGCAGTCGACCGCTCAGCCACTGCGCCAACCGAAAAGAAACTATCACTCAATCGCAAAAAACACACGCTCTGTCGCGGCATATACAGGGTGGCGATCGAGTTACCAGTCTTCTTCAAGGAGGTGAGCCTACCCGTTATAACAAACAATTTTCCTGTAGAAACTCATACTGGATTCTTGAAAAAAAAAAAGCTACCGATACAAAGGTAGACAGACGTCCGATACTTTTTTTTTTTTTAATGAAAAGCTATAATTTTTTTCACGAATGGGATATGAGTTTCTTTGAAGAAAGTTAAATAATATGACGCGTACTCACTTACTTGAGAGAAACAGGTAAGAAAATCGCCAGCCTGTATATTTCTTCCAGTAATAACCACGTTAAAAAAACTGCAGATATACATTCCTCTTTGCAAAATAGATACTACTAGAGACCTTTTGGTTGGTAAACAGGTTGTGTATCCACTTGATGCAAAAGTGGTTAAACCCCCTTATGACGCGAAGGGAATGGAGCTTGCTGGCCTTGAAGACCTAAGTTAACAAGCATTTCGAGACAATTTAAATTACCAACCAATAAACCGGCCAAGTGCCGGAAGGGTTCCCTACCATCGTAGTAGGGGAGCCCCCTTAAATTTTTAATTTATTGTTTTTTGTTATAGCGGCAAAAGAAATACACATTCTGTGAAAATTTCAACTGTCTGCCTATTACGGATCATGAGATACAGCCCGCTGAAAGACAGACGGACGAACGGACAGCGGAGGCTTAGTAATAGGGTCCCGTTGGTTACTCTTCGCGGTACAGAACCCTAAAAACATATATAGCGTGGCAAATTCTTAAGTTTAAACAATTTTGGTGGGTTTAGTTATCATAATCAACATATTTATCACAATTACATTAGTGATTGCTTCTAATGTCTAGAGTCACAAAGGAACTTTGCATAAAAGTACCTACCTAAGTAGCTAGGTATTACGTCATAGAAAACGATTATAGATACCTACGTGTAGCTACTAGCAGCAGAGATATTTAAATATCCTGACTAACTAGCTGACTATAAATTACTCATGGGTTAATCAGAAGGCCTAAAGTCTGACGGGTCTAACTGTATCAGTACGGCCCCGGGGCTATACTGATATTCGCAGTTAACTGGAATGAACTGGAATGAACTGGAATGAAAAAGCAAGATGGCAGCCTAATCATGTTTCGATGAAATGGGATTGTAGTTCGAAATCAGTCTCCTGATGGATGATATTAATCTATCACAAAGATACGTACGACAGGTCAGCCTCTCAGCTAAAGCGACGGATGCTAGTCCAGGGAACACGGTAGAAGTCAGACACAACCTTCCATTTTTACTAGACAAAAAGTTCCTATTTAATTTTGATTATTTTCTTTTTAATATTGTTTTTGATTGACTTTATGATGAATTAAATTATGTAAATTAAATTGAATTGAATTAGTAATGTTGGTTGTGTATGTAATGTGACTGTGTGTGTGTAATTATTTCTTTTATGAGTCAGTGTTGCTCGAAATAATTTTTTTTTTTTTTTCTCGAAAAAATGATTTTTTTTTTCCAGCGTTTCCTCACGGGGTTTTGCATTTAATTTTGAGGAGTCGATAATTTTCGATCCAGATCCCGTTGTTACTATTGGTATTACCATGTTACAAGTTTCTTTTGTGACTCACGTTCATTTTTAACCCCAGACGCAAAAAGAGGGATGTTATAAGTTTGACCGCAATGTGTGTGTGTGTGTCTGTCTCTGGCACGTAGCTCTTTAACGAGTAAACCGATTTGGATGCAGATATTTTTATTTGAAAGCTAGTTTCTTTTCAATGGTTCTTATATACGTTTTTAACAAAATTTACAAGGTATGAGGGATGAAAGTGGTGATGAATAATCGAATATTTTCAAATATACCCAAGTGGGGTATCAAATGAAAGGGCATGATTGTGTATATCACAATGAGACATGTTTTATCAAAACCGTCTCAGACATTTTATTAACTTTTAAAAATTTTGTTCGCTTTTCTTTGTTGCGAAAATTAAATTGCAAAAAATTTAAAAAACCCCCATGTTTTATAAATTTTAAATTTAATTGTTATACGGTGCGATTGGTGCAGTGGTTGAGCAATTGTCGAGACGTCTCGTGGCCCGTGGGTACTATTCTCGCGCGGAACGAATATTGGTATTCCCAGCAAATTGTTGTGATACGCAGCTGTTGGAGATATCTAAGATCGTGTTATAAAGGGTGTATAGACCCTTAACGAAGCCGAAAGGCACTTGTTCTCCCCATCTCAGCGATAATTTTTTTGTTTGAGACCTTACCGGGGAATCTTCTAGTTACGGAGATATTGGGGGTCAAAGTTCCAATAATTTCACATTTTTTTTTTTTAACTACATGTTTTTAATGTAAGGTTTTTACTTTGAACACCTCCACGACCCCCGTACTATTCAATCCATCCATCAGCACAATGCTTTGAGTGCGTTCCATCGAGTCCTACCGTAAAACATGATTTTTCACCCCCAAAAAAAGTGGTTTCCCAATAGTTTTTGCGTTAAGTTACTTAGTTTGATGTACAGAATGCTTGGTTGACGACTTCGTGAAGGGTCTGTTTTCCCCCTGTATATGGTAAGAAGAAGAAATAGAAGAAGAAATAATAAATAGAAGAAGAAATAGTAGACAATTCTAGCGTGGGTCGTAATTTGACATTCGTGAGGAGAAAACTGCCACGAAAAACCAAACCATTTGACCCAAAGATTGACTGGTAGAGAATGCCTTGTGGCATTAAGTCCGCCTATGTACCACTCTTTTACATGAAGTTTAAATAAATAAATCAATAAAAACCTAATTTTCGCAAAGTGAATTCATGATCATTTGGTGAGTTAGAATACGCCTTATGCAAATAGTAACAGTTTATCGTCGCTCCCTCGGGTGTTGTCACATTATAATTCGGCCAATTTACTTTATTTCGACAGCTTTTTTAAATTAGTTCCGCTTTTAAGCGTCGTACACAATGTGACATTTTTTTAAATCGTTAATCAGGTTTGGCAAAATGTTGGTGCAGTTGGGTCAGCATACATAAATAACGTACGTAAATACGTCTCTGTAATGGGCCGGCTTTATTTTTTTATTTTACATCAATCCTGCCATCCATTGTTTTAAAAATGCAGGGCTACATATTTTCTTCAGGTCATCGTTTCAACAGAGATACAACTATAACCTTGACAAAAATCACAACAGAGAAAAATAATTATTATTTTTCTCTGTTGTGATTTTTACTGTTGTTTTTTGTTTTTGAGCTGTCAAAAGGTTAAGCTGAAAAAAACAATAGTCATTCATTACTTCTATAGGTAATTAATATTTTTGTATGTAATGTACCTTAATCCAGGAAAAAATCTGCCAGATATACCCAAGTTCAATGACTCACAACTATTTATGTACATGTACCTAGAACCAGTCAAGGAAAACCCCGAAATAAATGACACAAATAAATCCGTATTATTCTGTAAGCATGCCGAATTACTAATAAGCAAATTTACTATGTGCACAGATTGCCAATGTATAGCTTGAATAATAATGATGTATTGGTTTATGCCCGCGGTTTCGTCCGCACGGAGTTCGGTAACTGTCCCACGGAGTCGTACTACCGGGATATAAAGTATCCATGTCTTAATCAAGGTTATAAACTATCTGTGTGCCAAACGTCATCTAAATCTGTTTAGTAGCTTTTGCGTGAAAGAGTAACAAACATCCATCCACCCATCCTCAAAAACTTTCCTATCTATACTAATATTAAAAAGCTGAAGAGTTTGTTTGTTTGTTTGAACGCGCTAATCTCAGGAACTACTGGTTCGATTTGAAAAATTATTTTAGTGTTGGATAGCCCATTTATCGAGGAAGGTTATAGGCTATAAAATTTCACGCGGACGAAGGTCGCGGGCAACAGCTAGTTTATAATATTAGTAAGACTATACTGTACTACTATATAAGTAAGATTCTATCTTAAAAGCCTACTATTTTATAATACAAAATTTCCTATTTTATAAAATAATTGCCTTCTAAAGCTACGCTTTTTCTCAAGGCTTCACCAGCGTCGCAGACGAAAATAATTATCCCTTGGGAGAGAGCTGTTTGGGAGAAACATAATAACACCTTATGTGCTAACCCAGGCCTTGGAACTCATGGTCTACCTTCAGCCGCTAAGGTGTGTAAAGGAAACAGACAGAAAGAGTTACTTTGGCATTGAATACTTGTTATTAGATTATCAATTTAGTAGAAGAACATGTACATACATTGGCCCCATCAGTAGATCAGAATGACAAATTCAAATGTTCAATCTTGCATAGCATAATCAGCATTGCTCGCAGAACGGATGGCCTCTGGGGCCGAAAAGTTCTGGAGTGGCGACCGCGAACCGGAAGACGCTGCGTTGGAAGGCCTCCCACTAGGTGGACCGATGACCTGGTAAAGGTTGCAGGGATCCGCTGGATGCGAGTCGCACGGGACCGGTCAATGTGGCGACACTTGGGGGAAGCCTATGTCCAGCAGTGGACGTCTTTTGGCTGAAATGATGATGATGATGATGATAATCAGCATTTAATGTTTCCACTGCTGCGCTGGGACAAAGGCTTCCTCTCTATGAGAGAGAATGGACTGTAATCCACCACGCGGGCCCAGTGAGGGTTGGTAGATGTAACATGTCTTCGAATTTTTAGTTCTGACGTGCCGGTTTCCTCACAATACACTTACCCTTCACCGTTTTGAGAGCAGTGGTGATGAAATAAATATTATAAGACGTAGTGTAGTTTGCATTTAGTGGGGTAGTCAGATCAGCCCCGAAGTATTTTAGCCAGTTTAACCCAAGCTTCTCATCCCATATTTTGCGCTGACAATAATTTGAATTATCAATATTCCATCCGTGCTCATTGTGTCACTCTATTATTACACTATCTTTGAGCTATACAAGCAGACATACTGTTCAAGACCAGTGATATTACCATCTCGCATGACGAGAACCTCGTGAAGCTGTGCTCACACAAATAAAATATCTCGACTTGGCGCACGAGGTTGTAGCGCATGTGGAATGTGAGCTCGGATATCATTGTGCCATTGTCGTTACGGCCAATGGCCTAATGGCCAAGAGCCTCGGCGAACATCTCTCGAGGCTCTCGCTAGGCGGTTGAATCAAGGGCCTGATACGGAATGCCTTGTGAGGAGGTTCCTGTCTCTGGAGCCCTAATCACCGGTAGCTTGGACCCTGTTCCCGACGTCGGTGGATAACTATCTTTTAATTTTTAATTTATATTGTTTAAAAATATAAAAATTAAAAAGGAATATTTAAAAATATAAAAACTATGCCAGAAAAACGAATAATCGAAGTAAATAATATTATTTAATTAACAAATACTTAAGATTAACAAATTGCGCCAAACTTTTCAGTTGACTTCTGAAAAATAGACCATATATCTTAACACTAGGGGCTAGCAATATGAAAAAATATGCACGGATAAACGAGGCGAGACTACCAAACTAGAATAATTATTATAATAGTAACAATATTTTGCGAATAACTTTTCCTTGAAAAACGTTGACCTACTAAACCTATTTATTTCGGGAGCACAATGTGGACGCCACGCAAGGGTACTATAGGAAACAATTAATTTTCCCTGTAATGAATTCATGCCCTTACTAACTTCATATAGTATAAATAAATAAAAGTTGCTTGCTTGCCGGTCAGTGCAATGTGTACAACATTATGAGCCGGTCGTCGGTATCAAACACAGATTATAAATACTTTAGATCGTGAACGCATTCGTTGGCATCAAAACAATTTTTTTCCAGACTAAAGAAAATGTTCCTACTACTTCTATTTTTCGTAACTGCGTTCGCGAGTGACCAGCCGTGTTTAGACTATGAAAGTGTCGATATAAGTGACGCGAAAAGTTCGGAAAACGGTTCGATAGTGCAAGATGGCGTCGAATTCCCGCCAAAATATGTGTACTCAAAAAAAGTTGATGGTAAAAGTAGAACGTTCGGGTGTTTGTGTCAGACCAAACATTGTTTTAGAAAATGCTGTCCTTTGGGATTTGTCCGCGTGGGAAGAAATTGTACGGAGATGGACAAGGATGTGCTATTAAATCATGGTTTAGACACGCATTACAGGTCTAGGTTCCTAAAAACTGTGGACTTGAAAAATAAAAGTTTTGACTTGCTTTTTGGAAAAGCTTGTGAACCAATGTTCGTAGAAGATGACAATAAGTGGTACATCCAAGAGGTAAATATACTACTTCTATTATACTTATCTATCTTTATATTAGGAAAAGGAATAGAAGGAGATAGAAATAATGGGAAATGAATATCTTTTTTCCTGCGGGATGCAGGACGGGATATTTATTAAACCAACGCAAGGTCGACCATCGGAAAATCGAAAAAGAAGTAAATAATACTATTTTTATTTACCCCGGGGCCCAGAAGATTTTTCAGTAAGCATAATTATATTATATTATTATTTATTACTGCTTTATTTTTTATTATTTTTTTGCCTGTGGCATTAAGTCCGCCGTTGTGCAGTCTTGTTACTTGTGCATAAAGTTTTAATAAATAAATAAATAATTAATATTTAGAATGAAAACTTGATAGCCAAGTGGGTATACTGTGACAAGTTTCCGAAGGGATCCCTTCGGGCAGGGCATTTAGTGAAAGGCCACAATATCTTCGAGAAGTTTTGCCTGTTTAAGTCGTTCAGGCTCCATGCGATGAGATGAAAATCAACATTGCTGAACAGCTCGTTGTTAGTTTTTGGCCATTTTTGAAAAGAAACTGTGCCCCTGTCCGAAGGGAAGTTGTCGTATCTGCAACTTTTCATAGTATCGTTTAAGCGGTCTCTCATAGCCACACGTACCTACACAGCTTCCAAGTTTTCATGAAAAATATGCTTGCTGGAAAACCGTTTGGGCTCTACCACATTTTTTTCCGTCAGATTGATGGCTGACGATTGAAAGGTACTTATGTACACATACATAATGGTTATTTCATGCTATCTTGCAGTAGCGAAGAGTCAATTTTTGTAAGAGGTAAGCTGGAGTACATACATATCTTTAATACGATTGTATTTTTTGTCTATAGAATACTGACCCGGCCATTTTTCAAAGGAAAGCCGGTAGGAATCGAGTTGTATGGAAGCTTCGCCACTGCTATCTTGACACCTTTGAATTTACATCTAGATAGAAAAAACTCGATGTAATAAAGGTTTCTCACACGGTTTTTAAACAATTCTTTTAATGTTGTATACAAAACGGTATTAGAATAAATAAAGAAATAGCGCCCAACAAGGCGGTTGATTGCTCACTTTGAAAACAAAGTCGTATGGCACCATAATGTTCCAGTTTTTAAGCCTTATTGTCGCCTCAACGCCGTTCAGACCTCTGCGGCCCAGAATTACAGCGCCCAAAAACACGCCTTTGTAGTCATTACCCACATTATCACATTTTGATCAGGCCTTCAGTTCTCACACACATCCCGCCTGTAATCCCCGAAGGGTTAGGCACAGATGTATACCTAATCGTACACCCACATTACACCAGTTATGTTGAAGTCCCATGTAATAGGGGGCGAGCCTATTGCCATCAATCAGGCACAAATCCAGACTCCGTAGCTGCTACTGAGAAATTCCTGATGGAATAACCAAACAACACTTTACCCAACTCGGGAATCGAACACGCATACACAACAAAATTTCCACGCGAACGAAGTCGCGGGCAACAGCTAATTTGTGAATAAAAACGGTTAATTCGCAAAAATTAACCAGCACGTAAATATTTCATTAAAATTCTCTGAAGTCCCTTTCATACATGAGTTCCAGCTTCAATACTATTAGTAAAAAATTATAAAGTAACTCTGCATGTCTGTTGGTCAGTCTGTCTGATACCTTTTCATACCTCATCGGCTGTAGGGATTTATACGCCACTTCGCACACAGATAAACTAGATCGAGATAAACTTATACTGTCACTTACGGGATATATTCCGTGATTGTTCATTATTTTGAGCTCCCAATATAACAGACCCCGGTGTCCCGACGTGACAGTATAAGTTTAGTTGTAAACCGTGGTAGCTTAAAACAGTGTTAGACCGAGTTAGGTTAGGAAAAAGGATAGTTAACTAGTTCTTTTAGAGAAGCTTGTGGCTAAATAATAACAGCCGCTCGGGTCGATCTTCAGATTAAGCCGCGCTTGCCTAGGTTGGTTCGTGGATAGGTAACCACACAATTTTTTAGAAAAAACGTTGCCCCTCACTAGGAATTTCTCCTGTATCGTGGGTGCGTTTACAAACATTTAAACTCACATACACAAACAGCCAGACCCGGAACAACTACCTGTAGGTCATACAAATATATGTTCTGTGCGGGAATCGAACTCACGACACGCAGCGCAGCAGTCAATCGCTCAGCCACTGCGCCAACCGTGCCGTCTAAACATTACATACCAAGTTTCCTCCTTGCCTTAGAAAGCACGTTAAGCCGTTGTCATTTGTAAATCTTTGACACGTAGTCACTGGTCCAAAAGTCTGACAACCAATCTTACTAAGGGGTATCATATTACGCAGTACTAACTGGGTTGTGGAGGTCAGATAGGAAGTCGCTTCATGTAAAATACTGGTATTCAGCTGCATCCGGTTAGACTGGAAGCCGACCCCAACATAGTTGGGAAAAGGCTAGGCAGATCATTACCTAGTTCTTATCAAGGACTACCTTGAAGAATCCTTGGATGCACGGGATCGTGCTAATGTTTCCGACCGCGGGCTGAAGCTAGTACTATCTCAAGGGTGTAAATAGACCCTTAACATATACGAAAGGCATTTGTTCTCCCCGTCTTTGCGATCATTTTTTTGTTATAGACCATACCTGGGAAACTTATAATTACGGAGATATTGGGGGTCAAAGTTCCAACGTTTTTACAAGTTTTTTTTTTAAATACATGTTTTTAATGGAAGATCTTTACTTTAGACACCTCCACGACCCCCGTACTATTCAATCCATCCATCACAATGCTGTGAGTGCTTTCCATCGAGTCCTACCGTAAAACGTAATTTTTGACCCCCAAAAAAAAAGTCGATTCCGAGCAATAATTTTTGCGTAAAGTTACTTAGTTTGATGTACAGAATGCTTGGTTGACGGCTATGTGAAGGGTCTGTTTACACCCTGTATAAAACAATACCGACTTTTGAACCGTGGTCTATGGTGGTCACGGCAAAGGTTAGGTGATTCCGACCAGGCTACCCCGAGGGTACCGTAAAACATGATTAAGAGACACTTTCAAGAGGATTTGACAACGGTTTTGCATTAATATAATTAAAAATACATGCATTTCTTTAAATAGCAGTAAAGTTTTGATGAAAGAGCTTTTCTGGGAAATTACTAATACTGGGTTGTTAGAAATAAAATATAATAAGGTAGGCCTTATTATATTGTACTTCTGCCGGTCAAACTTAATTTTTTTTTTTTAGTTGGTAATTTAAATTGTCTCGAAATGCTTGTTAACTTAGTCTTCAAGGCCAGCAAGGTCCATTCCCTTCGCGTCATAAGGGGGTTTAACCACTTTTGCATCAGGTGGATACACAACCTGTTTACCTACCAAAAGGTCCCTAGTAGTCTATTTTGCAAAGAGGAATGTATATATTCAGAAAGGTCAAGTGCGTAGTATTCGCCACCGGCTTGCGTGTATGGTCAAATGTATGAAAATGGATGAAACAAAAGGAGTCTATGTAAGGATAGCCTAGCTCCATGGAAAAAAGACGTCAGTTTATGTATGGATGTGTGTGGAGCAGTGGCGAAGGTTCCGTATATTTTTTTTTTATTTTTTTTTTAATTTTTAATTTTTTTTTCCATTCGTACCGGGCTTCCCTTTGAAAAATGGCACAGTCAGTATTATATAGACAAATAATATAATCACATTTTGTGCCTGACAAGTTGGTACAGCGACAAAAACAATTCACGACATAAAAACCGTATATTTAATAGGCTTTAAAGAGATAAGTACTCCGGCTTACCTCTTACAAAAATTGACCCTTCGGTACTGGTGTGGAGTGAATAAGTTGTGTATTACTGTCATCAGCTTCTATGTTTTGGCATCGTCTTGACCTCTGACTGAATTCCGCAATCAGTTACGAAAGTTTGCTTCGCTAATATTGAGAAATGCAGATATTTTAACTATGTATTAGGATTTCTAATGTAAATAATTCAATTAAGCTACTTGAGTGGCAAGACAGGTTTTATAAAATTATATATAATTCTCCTTTCAAGACGTAAATAACTAACTATCTAGTGACATAATAATTGTTATTCATGAACACCTTCTGCCGCATGTAACAATTTTTTATTTTTTTTTGTAGTGTTAAAATCATCAAATGAGTCCTCCCACCCAGGGCAGAGTGGGAGGAGCTGTCAGACTTGTACTGACTAAAATCCACGGTGTCCTTCAATAGCCCTTTATGATCCAGGGTCACGGTAATTCTATAAGTCCCGCGACCCCGGCAGGCTTTGGCCCTCTTGAGGGGGGGCCCCGTCATAATGCTGACACTCTTTGAGGCGCGCGTGGAACACAACGCGCCGTCGACCCGGGCATGGTCCATGGTCGGACAGCGGGTCGCCCATTACTCGCCGCCCGCAAGCCCGCGCCTACGGTGGCCGGAGATCGTCTGCCGACGTCCGGCGCCGTGAGCGTCTACCACTGCGGCTGGGGTGGAGGGAGGACGCTGTCCTCTCCCTCACGCGGCCCGCCTCCTCCTTCGCGAGCATGACTGCTTCGCAGAAGGAGGCGACCGCTTCCCACTCCGTCTCGCCCCCCGCATGTAACGATTCATCGATTTAAAGACCGTTCATAGGTGATTTCTAGTACATCTAAAGTTATTAATTGATTTGAGTAGTCAGCAGTGGCGAAGGTTCCATACAACTCGATTCCTACCGGCTTCCCTTTGAAAACTGGCACAGTCAGTATTTTATGGACAAATAATAAAGTCACATTAAAGATATGTACACAAAAATTGACCCTTCGCTACTGGAAGTCAGTAACAGGGACGCAACGCTTGGCTGTAACAATAAGGCAACAGCGAATTCTAAATTTATTAGCAACTGATAAAAATACATCGTGTCGATGCATTCAACCTTGTGTGACCATTAATTTAAGTTATTTAAGCCAAGGATAAAACGCAGATAGCACAATGTCAATAACAGGAAGTAGGGAGGATGTGGTGGGTTGTTTAACCATAGATATTGTCTCATGTATAGAATCTGTTTTAATTTAGTATTTTAATGTTACACTTAATTCCGATATGTTTGTATGTGAAACATTAATGAAGGGCGTAAATAGACCCTTAACATAACCGAAAGGCACTTGTTCTCCCCGTCTTTCCGATCATTTTTTTGTTTTAGACTATACCTGGGAACCTCCTAGTTACGGAGATATTGGGGGTTAAAGTTCCAACTTTTTCACAAGTTTTTTTTCAATACATGTTTTTAATGAAGATTTTTACTTTAAACACCTCCACGAACCCTGTACTATTCAATCCATCCATCAGCACAAAGCTTTGAGTGCTTTCGTTCGAGTCCTACCGTAAAACGTGATTTTTCTCCCCAAAAAAAAAGTCGATTCGCAGCAATAATTTTTGCGTAAAGTTACTTAGTTTGGTGTACAGAATGCTTGGTTGACGGCTATGTGAAGGGTCTGTTTACACCCTGTATTTTAATAGGTTGTCTAGGTATTAACTCCCCTGAAATTAATTTAATAAGGGCATTGTTTTGTCCAAAAATATTAATTAATCTTAATCAGTTATACATAAGTTATTAATGACGCATTAACACTTGGTCGTTTGCCCGAATTCGATTGCCTTTGGATTCGAGCAAACGACCAAGTGTAAATGAACGAGTTCGAATGCGGCCCGCCTTTGGATAAACTCGTCCAGCTTCATTGTTTCGAGTACATAATTATGCAGGTACTCGACTTTATTCGAATAACTCGCAGTCGTTAGCTCGTATTCCATTGCCATGAATAACTGTTACAAACTAAGCGTTGCAAAGGAATTCGTACGAATTCAGAACACCTATTGAGCTATGACGAGCCACGTCAAAACGTTATCATCATCATCATTTCGGCCCAAAATTATGTACTGCAGTAGATAATTAATAAATAAAAAAAAACTTATAAACAATAATAATAATTCTGGCATTCTGAGTTAATGACAGAAGTTATAGGGGTGGCCTATATTTACACTCATCACATTTTTACACATTTTTATAGGCCACCCCTATCTTCTGTCATTCTACCCGATTCCGTGCATACCTCATTGCACAAAACTTTTTTATTTTTAATTAGCTGTTCCGTCCCACTTCTGGGCAAAGGCATTCCCCATTCTTTACCAGTTTTCTCTGTATTTTGGCAAAATACCAGAACTTAGAAACTAGTCCAAACCGCAAAAAAATTAGCACTTTCAAAATAAATACTCCTACAAACTATACTCTATACCGGTAGTACATAAAAATCTAAAGCAATGAGAAGACGGATATTCACGTCACTATTTCAAACATTATGACGTTTCTCTAATGACTCAGAAATAGCCTTCAAGGCTTGTTCCCTATCTGACGATGTTAAACGGTACGTCACAAATAAAAGAAGGTTGCATTCCAACAAGACCAGTCAAGGTCGGTGGTCCTTAATAGTTCAATTTAGTTCATTGCTCTTTTTAGACATAGCTGTTCGTGTCGTGTCAATGCAAAAAAGGCAAGGGAAATCAATTTTGCGAAGTTTTCAGTGCAATGTTTATTGGTGCGACCAGAACGAAGATTCTTAGATTTGAGATTTCTTAATAGTAGTAGGTACAGTCGACGTAGGCACGTCTGGTCGTCTGTGGTCACTCTTTGACCTTGAGCTGGCTTAGCAGCACGGAATTTCAATAGAAACATCATCTGCCTAGCATTTTCCCAACTAAGTTGGCTTCCAGTCTAACCGAAACCAGCTGAATACCAGTATTTTACATGGAGCGACAGCCTATCTAACCTCCACAACCCAGTTAGTACTGGGCAATACGAAACCCTTTGGTAAGACTGATTGTCAGACATTCAGGCCACTGACTACCTGTAACGACGTTCATAGGTCTACAAATGACAGCCGGGTCCAATGGCACGGAGGAAACTCGGTATGTAGTGGGTTTCACCCATCCACGGCCCAACCTAGGCAAGGGCGGCTTAACCTAAACATCGATCCGAGCGGCTGTACTTAGCCTCGAGCTCCTCATATTTTCAATAGAATAAGGCTTTTTAAACTGGTTTTGTTCCCACGTCTTTTCAGACAAAATTCTTTGTTGTCTGGAGACAGTACGTTCATTTTGTTCTTAAATCTGAAACCTCCGTTCACTTTACTTTGAACAGGTTTTAAGTGAATTTGCTCCATTCCAGTCGATTGTGCATTTATGCAACCACATTTACTCTGACCCACTGTCGATTTTTAAGGAGGCGGTTATTTAAATTTGATGAGGAAGTTGCATAACTATGTATAATACTACAGGTCAAAAGTCTCGTGGCGCTGTGAATGCTTCTGCTGAGCATGAGACCCTGGGTTCGATTCCCAGAACGGGAAAGGTGTTATTGTGTTTTTACGTGAAGAATTTCTTAGTCGTTCGGAGATCTGAGTCTGGATTTGTGTCCAGTTCATGGCAATGGGCTTGCCTCCGATTACATTGACCTTAATAATAGCTGTCGAAATGTAGGTGTGGCCCACACCTTTGCCTAACCCTTCGGGGATTACCGGCGTGAACTTGTATTATGTTTATGGTTATACTTTTCTGCTAGCCTACAGGTATTTTTCCTTTTAAATACACTTTTTATACTAAATGGGCTTACTCTTGACCTCAATCTAGTCCAGAGGACAGAGGTGAGGTCGACGATGGAACCAGCTAACCCAAAAGATGCCTATTAACTCGCGATTTAAATAGATTGGGGTCATAGGAACTTGGGAACACCGACGCAGGCAGGGAATTCCACTCCTTGGCTGTTCGCGTAATAAATGATACACATACATAAGAAAAAGCTGCTGCTAATTTTACACTAGCGCCATTGAAAAGTTTAATTCAGTATTTCAGTAAACACTTTAATTTCTTTTTCTGTTGATTCAGAAAATATTCCACTATTAGTTTTTATATTTTTGGCATTGGTATCTATCATAAAAATAACTGCTGTCACAGAATAAGTAGTTTTCAGTTTATTTATTTATTTGCTAACACATAAGTTAGATGTGTTAGTTCTAACTTTGATTTTATTTATGTGTCTTGAATGTCTAGAGGTGGCATAATGTTCAACATATAAAAATACATTGATTGTGTTGTTGGATTTTCAGCTCTCGGCTCTGAGCTAAAGGTTGCAAACCCAACGGTGGGCATTTCGGATTCCTACTTTACATCCTCAATTTATATCTACGAGTACTATTAGATGATTATAGATGCGCATCCCTGACTGACTAGTGTTTGCGGCGGCACCAACAGTATTCTCAGTGTATTTGCAGATCGATGGGATTCCCCGATGCTGCGGAGGTGGATGCGGGTCCACGCTGAATTTTAATTGTATGTGTCTGAAACCTACTAACACTAGAAGTTAAGTAAAATTGTGACTAACCCTATGGACTCCAGTCTGAAATACAAAACAATAAATATAAAACAAGCCAATAGCGGCGGGTGAAACCGTGGGGCACTGCTAGTAGGAAATAAAGGGTGTAAATAGACCCTTAACATATACGAAAGGCACTTATTCTCCCCGTCTTTGCGATCATTTTTTTGTTCTATACCATACCTGGGAACCTTATAGTTACGGAGATATTGGGGGTCAAAGTTCCAACTTTTTCACGATTTTTTTTTTAAATACTTGTTTTTAATGTAAGATTTTTACTTTACACACCTCCACGACCCCCGTACTATTCAATCCATCCATGAGCACAATGCTTTGAGTGCTTTCCATCGAGTCCTACCGTAAAACGTGATTTTTCACCTAAAAAAAAAACACGATTCCCAGCAATAATTTTTGCGTAAAGTTACTTAGTTTGATGTACAGAATGTTTGGTTGACGGCTATGTGAAGGGTCTGTTTATACCCTGTATAGGTACCAAACGGAAAAAAAAAGTGAAGAACTTTTCGAATTATGTCCGATCGGCAGTCGAAGATTGATTTTTGTATTTTGTGCAGAGTAGTGCTGGTAGTAGGTAAACAATAGGGCAAAACTGCCAAGTTACCTTTGACCTTAGACAGAGTTATAATTCCCGTGGTTCTTATCACTTATTATGACTGAGTTTCCCTAAGGAAGTAGGTAACTGAGGTAGTTCAGGTTCAACGTAGGTAGCAGTCGACAAAAATAGATTCAGAGGAATTGAACTCCCATTTGTTGATTCAAAGTGCATATTTGCGATTTCTGTCAAGATAAGGCCTATATTAGCTCAGTGGGTGTCGTCGTAAACTTAAACTCAAAACATTTATTTTGATTACACCATTTTACAGGAACTTTGGAAGTAGCGAAGTTCTGGGCTACCATCTGCCTAGTCTTTTCCCAACTCTGTTAGGGTCGGCTTCCAGTCCAACCGGATGCAGCTGAATACCAGTATTTTACATGGAGCGACTGCGTATCTGACCTCCACAACCTAGTTAGTACTAGGTAACAGTGGCGAAGGTTCCATACAACCCGATTCCTACCGGCTTCCCTTTGAAAAATAGCACAGTCAGTATTCTATAGCCAAAAATATTCTGTACAGTAATTTTTATTTATAAAAGAGATTCCTCGACAGTTCAAAAGTAACTGTCTTCTTCGTGTTGCTGGTTACACAATTTTTATATTTTGGTAGCCCAGAACTTGTGGCTAAATAATAACAGCCGCTCGGGTCGATCTTTAGGTTAAGCCGTGCTTGCCTAGGTTGGTCTGTGGATGGGTGACCACCCATTACATACCGAGTTTCCTCCGTGCCTCGGAAAGCACGTTAAGCCGTTGGTCCCGGCTGTCATTTGTAGATCTTTGACAGTCGTTACAGGTAGTCAGTGGCCCAAAAAGTCTGACAACCAGTCTTACCAAGGGGTATCGTATTACCCTGTACTAACTGGGTTGTGGAGATCAGATAGGCAGTCGCTCCATGTAGAATACTGGTATTCAGCTGCATCCGGTTAGACTGGAAGCCGACCCCAACATAGTTAGGAAAAGGATAGGCAGATGATGATTATAGGAACAGAGTATTACTTGAGTAGCAGTAACTAACACACTATTTATTCAAACTTCATTTACGGTCATGATCATCTTCCTGCCCTTGTCTCATGTTACTTGGGGTCGGCGCAACACGTTTTTTTCTTCCATTCTCCCCTGTCAATCGTCACGCTATTTTTACTCCTTTTTCCTTCATATCATTCTTCACACAATCCATCCATCCTCTTCCTCTCCATCATCATTCATCACTCTTTTGGTCACTTCATTTACGGTGGTGGCACATAGGCGAAGACGGTCTTAATGCTACAAGACACTTTCTATCAGTTGTGAACCTCTTTGGGTAAAATAGGTCATTGTGGTAGACTTTGACTAGTTACATGAAGGTATACAACGTCAAATTGAATTAGCTAGCGAAACTCCACACGATGGGTATCGATATCCAAACACGATAAAATTACTTTGGGTAAAATAGGTCATTGTGGTAGGGTACACAAACAAATAAAAATTACCATATACCTACCGTTCACAATTCTGGACTATACACTGAATGTCGATTCAACTCTGAGTAAAACTGGTTAATCCAATGGCGGTTAAAATCGTGCAGACAATGAGTTATTTTCTTAGAATAACGCCTACGTGTCTCGAATTTATAAAGAACCAGAATAATTTGTATTAATAACCCGTGTCAAGGATTTGCTAGAAGTCGAGAAAATCGTCTTTAGTAGATTCAATGAAATAGTAATTTTAGCTAGCCATGCTGATTATGCTTATACTTCAAATATTGCCACCGTTTACATGTACTACGACACAAATATCGTATAGAAAATGGTGGCCTGCCATGACCGCATGACGTCTGAAAGCAGTACTCATTTAATCTTATTCCAGACTCGTATGCCGGAACAAACAGACAGACAAAATAAAAAAAAAAAGGTTTTTTTTTTTGTTAAAGTGCCGTATTCTTTCATATGCATTCAGTGAAAAGCTGTTATTTTAAAATTCGAACACAAACAGACTCTTTAATTTTATTTATTTGTATGGACTGTAAAGATGATTTTGCAGTAGGTACATTGCCGTTGATCCCGTTGCATAAGTTTATGGTTCATGACAGAGCTAAAATAACTAACGAACTGTACATGCTACCGGTGCGCGATTCCGTACTCTATGGTACATTGCCTAGGCGCCTAAACAACTATTTGCATGAATATTGACCTTTCCATAGCGTAAATGTGCGCCTACGCAAGAGCGTTGTACTGTTTCATTCGCGTTGATTGGCGTGTTTGAAAATAAACCGTGAATTCAGTCTATAGTAGTAAACTTATTAATGGAAGTTGTTACTTCTGTGTAGCAGTGGCGAAGGTTCCATACAACCCGATTCCTACCGGCTTCCCTTTGAAAAATGGGACAGTCAGTATTCTAAAGCCAATAATATTCTATACAGTAAAGATATGATATATACTCCGGCTTACCTCTTACAAAAAATGACCCTTCACTACTGCTGTGTAGAGGAGTATTATTAGCTAGCTGTAGTAATAGTGTGGTTATTTGTGTGTGTTTTTAAAAATATGCATGGATTGTTTCATTGCAGGTAGATCGGATATAGCAAACTAACGCGTTCACAGTTTTACTTCATGATTGTACATTATGATGAGTGAATGATGATCTTTTATTTCATGAATTGATCTAACCAAATTGATGCGAATGTGCCACACCCTTACTTAACTATGCCAATACATTTACCTACAATCCTAAGTCCGTGGCAGCCTCTGAGAAATTCCGGATAAAGAATCCGAATCCGAGGTGTATTCCCGATCACACTATGCCCGAACCGGGAATCGAACCCAGTACCACATGCTCAGCAGTCGCGCTGGTCACCACTCGACCAACGAGGCAGTCTTCCATAAGAATGTGAACATTATAACTGCACAAAAGATTTCGTATTCGCGCGCAACGTGTACTCTGCAATGTTGTCTGTGGTAACGTAGTAACGGTCATCACGTTCCAAATAAAAATAGAGTGATTTTGAAAGCCCGAAATAATTTGATCGTGTTTCAGCTGTCGTACTGTCAGTGTATAATTTGTAGCCATGTTTGTCATAAAACTAAAAGATAAAAGAAGGGAGATTAGTAATTATGATGAAACTAGGGGATCAAAAGAATTTAAAGTTTGAAATACCACAGCTGTGCAGAAGTGTAAACAAAATTATGAGTTATATTTATATGCGATTGGCCTTAGAATGCTTTAAGTACTGTTAGAAATCTAATATTAAAAATCAAAATATTTTATTTCACATAGGCCTAGATGCACTTATAAAATATCGCCAAAAAGTTGCACGGTTCGGGTTGGTCGTTTCCTTGAGAAGAACCGGGAAGAAACTCCATGGTTACTCTTTTTTTAATCATTGAGTATTATAATGTTATCATGTTACAGCACTATGGGGGACAGCGTAGGCCCGACAATATGTAAAACAAGATAAAAAGTTAACAAAAGCTAACAAGCAGCTGGGAATCTACAAAGCCTACAATGTAGGCATGTAAAGATCTACTAGAAAAAGCTTACGCTTCGGTAATCGTAACTGTTTACTATCGGAAACACGAACGTGCGATTATGATATCTAAGAAAGAATAATCTAAATATATAAAAGCGAAAGGTCACTCACTCACTCATCACGAAATATCGAAAACCGCTTGAAGTATAAAGACGAAATTTGGCAGGAGTAGACGTCCGCTAAGAACGGAGTTTGCGACAGGGCCGGATTAAGGAGGTCTAAGGGCTCTCGCAAGTTTGTATGGAAGTCCTTCATTTTTTGTGTACAATCTTGAAATGTGGCAGGGAGGTATAGTAATCGCGGACGAAGTCGCGGGCAACAGCTAGTAAAATAATATAGCGTAAGCATAATCAGCCAATAATGTGCCCACTACTGGGACATAGGGCTCCTTTCTAATAGAGGAAGTGGGTTGTCATTCATCACCCGGGCCCAGTGCGGGTTGGTAGATGCCATATGATTATTACGTCTTCGAATTTTTGGTTCTAGGATAAATGCTGGTTTCGTGGTTTCGTTTCGGGGAACTCATGGCTAAATCATAACAGCCGCTCGGGTCGATCTTTAGGTTGAGCCGTGCTTGCCTAGGTTGGTCTGCGGATGGGTGACTGCCCATTACATACCGAGTTTCCTCCGTGCCTCGGAAAGCACGTTAAACCGTTGGTCCCGGCTGTCATTCTTGATTCTTTATTGCACACAAAAACAAAATATACATACAAATTGCAACAATATAGCTTATGTACAATGGCGAGCTTAACCCAGAATTGGGTTTTCTTACAGCAAAACAAAATTTTGACTGCGAGATTTGCAGAAAAGGATAAACTTAACACAACTTAACACACACGTGCTTAACACATTGTGTTACTTAAATTAATTAATGTTATAAACTAAACTAAATACATACAATATAATATACGTAATACATATAGTACATATATATATATACATATCTATAAAATCCTATATAATATACATACATACATATTGATCATGTTGACAGGAAATGTTCCCTTATTCCTTTCTTGAACACCTGTAACGAAGGGCTATCCCGCAAGGAGTGTGGAAGCGAATTCCAAAGGCGCATTTGTAGATCTTTGACAGTCGTTAGGTAGTCAGTGGCCCAAAAGTCTGACAACCAGTCTTACCAAAGGGTATCGTATTACCCTGTACTAACTGGGTTGTGGAGGTCAGATAGCCAGTCGCTCCATGTAAAATACTGGTATTCAGCTGTATCCGGTTAGACTGGAAGCCGACCCCAATATAGTTGGGAACAGGCTAGGCAGATGATGATAAATGCTGGTTTCCTCACGTTTTCCTTCACCGTTTACCTCCTGACTTACGAGTGTCGTGGGTAACAGGTAGACGCATTACTTTGTGTAATTTATTTCATCACCCAACTGCTCTCACAACGGTGAAGGAATACAATTTAAAAAAAAACTTTTCGTAACTAGACAGGGACACAGCGATCTGTTGGTGAGAGACATTGAAAACTATACAAATCACATCCATAATTATTTTATTATGGGGAATTATAAAACGAGCGATTAAAAAAAAGCTTTGCGACTGATGATGACATACTGTATTAATAACTTGAGCGGTATGAATTTGAGTAAGCGAAAAATTAACTAAACTAACGACGAATATTGATTAATAATAAAATCCAGAACGAGCTTACAAAAAGTGGATTGTGATAAATCCATTTCATATATTAAAATTTTATCCGAGCGACTACATTACTAAGTGAGCGACTGGAAATACAGAGAGGGCAACTTCAATATTAAGATAGAATCGATTTTTCTAAGTGAGGTTAGGTTAGGTTTTTTTTTTTCAGCTCCTTATACTCTGCTCATTAGTGTATTTTTCAAAGTGGTTTTTGTATTCGAAACACTTCATTTAAGATAAAATGCCGCTCAGTATAAAAGATACATTTGCCAAATATTGAAAAAAATGCAGGACGTAACGTTGACACTCAAAAAAATATTAAGTCGCTCAAATATTATGAAGCTGCTCATTTTGTATTTTAAGTAACTCAAATTAATGTTTGTAAGATACTATTCTGTTGATTTTTCGTCACTTACAGTCAGTCGCTCACTTAGTAATTATATAACCCAAATTAATTAATTTTGACACTTAAAATTGTAATTTACAGTCACTCGTTTTATTGCTACCCTTTTATTATTAGTGATGAATCTGTTAGTTCGAAAGTCTCACTACTGGCCTAAATGATGACTGTCCTGCCATCTGTCACTCCTTTGAGACAATTTATCGTGAGTCTATCACAAGCGATGTAAAGGACCTTGGCATCAATTGGGATTGGGATTTCATCATCGTACGGGGTCGAAGGTTTTAGCTCCACAGGATAGATGGCGCTGATTGTGTCTCCTGGTGCAATATTGTAGGGGAATTATTTTTATTTTTTCGCTACTTAAAATAATAAACGCTATCTACGAAATAATAACGCTATCTACGAAATAATATAATTTATTATTTCGTAGATAGCGTTTATTATTTAAAGTTTGAGAAACAGCAGTTGTTTTTTTTAACAATCTATACATATAATAAAATTGTAACAGGCCGATGTCTGTACATTGAAGATATTGAAAAAAAAATATAGGGGGGAGGGGGGGGGGTCATCTTTATCAGAGCAACCGAAACCAAAACCACAGTTTTTAGAATTTTTGTCTGTCTGTCTATCTGTCTTTATGTTTGTACGCGCATCGCGCAAAACCTACTGTGTGGATTTGAACGCGCTACTGCTAGTTGCTTAACTTAAAATATAGGCTACATTAGATATAGTTTTGGACCCCATAGGTGGCGCTGTGCGAAGGAAGGGCGGGTCGCTAGTTATTTATATTTCCTTTATTTTATCTTTAAATTAAATTAATTACATTTTTAAATATTCCTTTGAAAAAAATAAAAAACATTTAAAAATATAAAAATTGTAGCCCCCGGTGGGCTACAATTTTTTATATTTTTGTCGGGAACAGGGACCAAGCTACCGGGTCAGGGCTCCAGAGAGAGGAACCTCCTAACAATACGAGCTGTGTCCAGGAGTAATTATTGTACGTAATTATTGCAGTAAGTGAAGCTAAAAAATTATTCTCAAACCCCTTCAAGACGCAACATTCTTGATAATTATAGTAAAACCACTTCATGCTCAGAATATTATTCACCCATACACATACCTTTTTTATTATCTGCCTTAGCAGTCTGACGGCTTAACATTCCTTAAATCATTTAGATGTTAAGAAGCTGAGCTGCATAGATGATAAATGATGCCCTATCCGGCAATGAAATGTTGATTACGTCCTTTTTGAGTCGGTTCGCTTGTCTGCTATCGCAAGTGCAGTAGTAATACAATAGTCCAGAAATTTAAAAAAAAAATCTGGAAAGATTTTAGTGAGTTAAAATGTAATACACATGCAGAAAGAACAAATTCGTCATTTACACGACAAGAATTTTGTCGGATCTAGGGACGAAAATGTATCCTCCTTAATATTACTTCGCGCGTCGGGTCTAGCGCAGATTAGATTTTTTTCTTGGTCAACGCCGAAGCAGTGTACACAGTTCGTGTGTAGAAACGACACGAATTCGTGCATAGGCCCGGCGACTTTTCTCATCGTGCACAAGCGGCCTTAATGCATCGGTGTCCCTTCTATCCTGAATATGCTTCCGAGTTAACATTGAAAAAAGAAAAGCAACGTCATTTAATTTCACTGAATTAACTGAGTCATTCCGCGGCTGTTTACTAGTACACATACAATTTCATGGAAAAACTCTATCCAGAGAATTGTTTTCCTATTCATAGCCAATAAATAAGAGTTAATAGATCCTTAGGTATGCATATATTATGATATAATACATAACATCACGCCTGTAATCCCCGAAGGGTCAGGCATTCGTGTACACGGTGAAACACCTACTGTCACGGTGGGATTATTATTATAATTAGGGGTAATATAAAGCACACTAACATCACACAACAAGCGTATGTAGGTATTCCCAAAAGGGGTGAACAGAGGGGCATAATTATATATATAATACACCGTAGGCGCGGGCCTAAGGCCGGCGAGCTATAGGCTAGCTCGCCGTCCGGTCGTCTTATGACGACAAGCCGTGTCGACGGCGCGTTCGTGTTCCACGCGCGCCTCAAAGAGATGTCAGCAACGATGTAGGGGTCTGCAAGGACCGATGCCTGCCAGGGCTGCGGGACTGTTCGAAAGAGATACCGTGGCCCTGGAACACAAAGGGCAAAGAAGGAACATGGATGAGTTTTAGTCAGTACAAGTCTGACACTCCCTTCCGCTCCGCCCAGAGTGGGTGGGGGTGGGGGGGGTCATTTGATGATTTCCCATCCGAAAAAAAAGGGGTATAATTTTCACCTGTTATGTTTTAGCCCCATGATAAGGTGACGAGCCACTTAACTGTTATACGGACACAACGGGGACTGCCTCGTTGGTCTAGTGATCGCAAGCGCGACTGCTTAGCATGAGGTCCTGACTTCGATTCCCAGCTCAAGCAAAGTGTTATTGGGTTTTTCCATCAGGAATTTCTGAGTAGCAGCCATGGAGCCTTGATTTGTTGCCTATTTTTCATAGGACTTAAACATATCTGGTGAAATGTGGGTGTACTATTAGGTACACCTCTGCCTAACCCTTCGGGGATTACAGGCGTGATAGTCATTAACCCTGCAAACGGGATATTAACCATGTTTACAAACAGTAAACATGGTAAATATCCCGTTTTAAAGTTGTTTGATGATACATGATACATATCAGCGCGCGTGACTGTACGTTACACCTCCTCTTCTAAAATTATGATAGCGTTTATGCCTTTTGTTTTTGTATCTCGTAAAACAGAAATCTCTTTCTCTTAGAAAATGTCAGATAGTTTAAGTATTTAATCCGACATTTTGCTTATAGTCTTGGCAAGAATTAAATATTGTGGAGGTCTCTTCCTACGATATCTAAAAATAAAGTGAATCGTCTGCGAATTCTTTGATAGCGTTTGTCCTCAACCTAAATATCGCAATGATGTGTAAAATCGTGTGCAATACGGCAAATGTGCTGTTTTCCTTATTATTGCAATGTCTGGGTCATTATCATTGGCATATTATTTTTAAAACACCTGTGACCCGCCACTTTTTGTTTATGAACTGTAGGTATATCGTAGCACGAATTCGCGAAATAAATGTGCCGGAAATTCGAACCATTTTAAAATCTATACTAATATCTATCTATACGTTTGGTTGAACGCGCTAATCTCAGAAACTACTGGTTCGAATTGAAAAATTATTTTAGTGTTGGATAGTCCATTTATCGAGGAAGGCTATAGGCTATATAAAATTACGCTGTGACCAACAGGAGGGGAGCATTCATGATAAATATTACAAAAACGGGGAAAAATCAAAACGCAGGCGAAGTTGCGCGGGTTAGCTAGTTGTAAATATATGTAACGTGTTCGTCTTCTTAGCGTGTCGATAGCTATGCAGACTCCGCTCGCTGATGCGGTCATAAGTCACAGATTGTCAAGTTTCAGGGCATGCAGCGCAAGATGGAAAGTGGGCCATTATCTGTGGAGACACGCCGCATACAGACTTTGAGATCGGAGCCGTCCATGAACATTCATCTGTAGAGATTGTCTTTCCTACGGCCAACTTGAGTTCGGAGTCTATTTAGACATTTCCAAGTCGGCCACGGTAACGCATGCCCAGGTGGAAGGCTTTCAGATGGCTTAATGAAGCCGTCAGGGGGTTTAAGCAGCTCCCGCCAGAGATCACATCTTGCTGTGGAGGCGTTGCTATTAGCTGGACTAGCTGGGCCATCGCACCCAAGAAAACGCTCCCACGAAACAGGAGAAAGTACTAGTCAACACTAGTACTTTCTCCTGTTCCGTGGGACTGTTTTTTTTTTCAAGGTTAAAAAAAAAAAAAATGCTGTAGGGTAATTTGCATTTTAGATTCAAAAATCTATCGAACTTACGTTAGGTTCATATTACGCGTATGTGCTATGGCCCCAATTCAGGGTACCTACTTACCGTTGGAAACTAAATCAATGAAATTGGCTAGATCTGATTGAAGAATAATTTTGAGTTCATTCTTTTACTGGTTAAAACCTCACTCTGTTCCTCCTGCTACCATAAACAGGAGCACGAAGTCACTCGCACGTGCACTCTGCCTTCGGCTCCTCCTCCAGCAGCTTCTGGATTAGTTGTTCTGGAGCAAACTCTGCCAATTTTGTATTAACGGATTGAGTAACAATCAAATTCCTGTTACTTCTTAAGCTATAGCTTACTATGCATATCATAACATCACACCTGTAATCCCCGAAGGGTGAGGCAGAGGTGTACTTAATAGCACACCCACGTTTCCCCAGTTAAGTTAAAGTCCCATGTAATAGGGGGCGAGCCTATTGCCGTCAGCCGGGCACAAATCCAGACTCCGTGGCTGTTACTGAGAATTTTCTAAAGGGAAAACCCAAAAACACTTTACCTGACCTAGGAATAGAACCCAAGACCTCGTGCTCAGCAGTCAGTCAGCGTTTGCAACCACTGGACTAACGAGGCAGCAGTAGGCCATGCAAAAGCTATAATTAGATTATATTATGTGGTAGTGATTCTATATTAGCAGTCAAGGCTAAGAAACGATCTTAGTTTGTTGTGGTAGGTTAGTATCTACTTACGAAACCTCATTGACGTCATAATTGTAACTGTATACTTACTATTAATACTAATGGGATATTTACCATGTTTACTGTTTTTTATGAGTTCCCGATATTTCGGCGCTGTTGCAAGCACCATGATCACGGATAAACTGAAGTTATTGCGGGTGGGTGTTTATGAGCAGACAAAAACAAAAAAACAAAAAACAGTAAACATGGTAAATATCCCGTTAGTATTAATAGTAATGTTAGTGACCATGATAGTTTAAAATCTTATAACTGTATACTTGTATAGTACGTTTCATCATCTGCCTAGCCTTTTCCCAACTATATTGGGGTCAGCTTCCAGTCTAACCGGATGCAGCTGAATACCAGTATTTTACATGGAGCGACTGCCTATCTGACCTCCACAACCCAGTTAGTACTGGGTAATACGATACCCCTTGGTAAGACTGGTTGTCAGACTTTTTGGGCCACGGACTACCTGTAACGACTGTCAAAGATCTACAAATGACGGCCGGGACCAAAGGCTTAACGTGCTTTCCGAGGCACGGCGGAAACTCGGTATGTAATGGGTGGTTACCCACCCACAGACCAACCTAGGCAAGCACGGCTTAACCTAAAGATCTTTCCGAGCGGCTGTTATTATTAAGCCACGAGCTCCTTACGTTTATCGACTAACAAAGTTTTTAACAATATGAAACTATACAGGGTGTAAACGGAACCTTCACGAAGCTGGCAACCTAGCATTAGGTACATCAAACTAAGTGACTTTTCGCAAAAATTGTTGCTGGGAAACGACTTTTTTTTTGGGGTGGAAAATCACGTTTTACGGTTAAACTCAATGTCACGCACTCAAAACTTGGTGCTGATATATGTTTTTAATAGTAACGGGTCATGGAGGTTATTAAAGTAAAGTTAAAAACTTAAAAAGTAATATTAAAAAAAAAAAATGTGAAAAAAATTGGAACTTTAACGTCAAATATCTCCATAACTAGAAGGTTCTCAGGCATAGTCCAGAACAAAAAAAATGATTGCAATGGCGAGGAGATCAAGTGCCTTTCGGCTTCGTTAAGGGTCTTTTTTGCACCCTTTATAACGTAACGTGACGATGGCAATTAAGGCTCTTTTCTGTTCAGCACTTAAAACTAGCGTAGGGACTGTTGTGTATACCCTAGGTATGTTGTTCTTTGTACCTATATGTCCACATTTTAAGTAATTACTTAATTGATTAAACGTAATTTAAAGTAGGGTGGCATTCATTTGGAAGTTTAATTTAAAAAATATTTTGACTTATTTTTCTTTGGCGAGCGCCCATTTTCAAATACTGAGTCATGGTGACACATTTGATTTCAATACATGCTCATTCCCTTAATTTCAGTAATTGTAATCTAAGCAATATAAAAGAAGAGCTCATTGCCATTACCCGGGCTCAGCTTTGGGACGCCGTCAGTAATGAAATAAAATTCACAGCGCCTGCAATTTATATAGTTACGTGAGTCAATAAATCACGGTTACGTTAGTCATTGCAGTCATAAACCTTCAGGCGTTTGTTCGATAAACATAAAATAATGAGGAAATACTACAACGTAATATTAAATAAAACCAATGATTATTTCTATAAGGCTTGGTTTAGTAATCGGTTTAATAGATGCGGTTGATTTTTTTTTCCATGTTACTTTGACTTCGTACAGGCGTTCGAGATCAAAGTAAAATGTAGTATTTGTGAGATCGCCAATAATGAGTGATGGGCAACAAAAAAAGAGGCACTCGATTCAACTCAAAAGATAATAATAGCTATAATGATGTGCTCATTTTTTGCAACGTATCATCAAGTTGGAGTACAATGCGGAGAATAAACAAGGAAGTAAATTATAGGTGTAGTGTGCGCGGGCGCCGGTTAGCGTGATTATTATTCTAATGACCCTGTATGTATACTTGGGTACCTACACATTGTATGCCTTTCTGGAATTTTGATACTTATAACTGGGCATTACATCTCTCAGTCAATAATTGTGTTAGATATACGGCGTTTCTAGTAAGAATAGTGTTTGAGAGATGCTGTAGCATTTTCCGTACTTTTGATAACACATTGGCAATTGTTTTTAACAGTGGCCATCTCATACTTATCTATACTATAGTAATAATACGTACATATACGTAATTAAGTAATAATTACTTAATTATGTAATCACTTTGACTTGTTTATAGATACGGGTGTTAGCCTAGGTTCTGTGGTTTATATTGGATGGTGATGATTTACAGATATAGCAAATGATTTTTCTTAAGGGAACGTTAAAATAATAAGTATCATCTGCCTCAGGATTAAGCGAGGAATAACATACCAAGCAGAATAACCAGTTGAGATGGTTTTTCCCGACACCGGGCAACTTGTTAGGTATAAATAGATTGAGAGCTGTTCTGCAGCTTCACCTGCGTTGGAATATGTAGTTAGGTTATAGATTTCTTTTACGTTTAGTATGTTGTTGCGCTTTATTAAGTTTGCTGGTCCACGGCCCAAACGCGTGCTTAATCAAGATTTTTTATCATTCTCGGCTTTCACGAGATTCTCGTCATGAGGAACAGTGATGTCAAAAATCATTGCACGGCCCTCTCGGCGATCTATTACCACAATATAATTTTTCACAAGACTTTATTCACAATACCTTTATTCATAATAGCCAAGACGTTAAGAGGTCTACATCAGGCTCTTAAAAAGCTCGGAAAAAGCGTCCGTGTAGCACTTTGCTCTGCCATACATACCTCTTTGCGGTCATTAGTATCCAATACCACAAGTTTGCTCCAGTTCCCATCAGCCAAGGAGAGCGTGGTGAGGCCTTTGAGACCACATCCCGGTACATCCCCACGTTCGTTTCATGAAAGTATTCCTTGAGACTGCATACCTCGCGGTTGTGCAAGGTCTTGGCATTTTAGAAACCATTAGTAATAAACAAAATAATTATGAAGTTTTAAATAAAAATAAAAAAAACAAAATATGTAGGTACCGCAATAGGACGTTGATTGAATTTTTTTTTTTTAATATTTTCATCAAAGAATGTCTCATACATAAATTTCCTGATAAAGGTAAACCAAATAAAACTATCTATGTATTATGCATTTGCAGCTATAAGGTGCCTATTGCCTAGGTAAATATATTGCCAATAACCGGTTCGTGAAGCAATAGCATTTGTCTGACAAATAAATACCGCGCATAAGCATCATAGAATAGTACTTAGGTAGCTAGTACAATTACTGACCTTACCTACTCTCAGGAAAAAACACTAGAAACTGACCTATAATTAAGTGCATAAGGTTTAAAATCAAATTTTATTATTAGAAACGTCGTCCTCATCGGTGAGAGATGAATCGCATCAGGCCGTACGTCAATGACAACAAAACCAGTATATGCTGGCCTTTTATTCTATTGAAACCTCGTACTACGCTAGGTCAACTAAGATGGCAATTCATCAAACATACTGCAATGCACGTAGGCTACCCTAAAAATCATATTTCCTGGAATCAATTTGTTTAGTCATTATTTAATAAATCCAAGAAATTGTTTAATTATTTTAGTACAAATTCGATGACGCTTAAATGAACGGGTACTGTCGTACTTGGCAAGGAAAAAACATGAAATATGGAAAATTAGGTTAGGCATGTTTTGTTAGAGGAAATCAATATAATTGACGAATCATAAATACCTATGGTTTATAAAAGCAAATATTTTAATTATTGCTAGGTGTTAGTTTATAAATGACTAGCTCTGCCCCGCGCGGTTTGACCCACCGCTTCTGACTTGTTTTGTTTTTGCTGGGCTCCTATCGGTCTTAGCGTGATTTTATAAAGCCTATAGCCATCCTCGATAAATAGACTATCCAACACTAAAAGAATATTTTAATTCGAACCAGTAGTTCCTGAGATTAGAGCGTTCAACCAAACAAACAAATTCTTCACCTTTATAATATTATAAAAATGTAAAGATTGGTATAGATTTATAATGATTTTAATAGGTGGTGTGACGATCTGATCATGTTCGCGGGCAGACGTGGCCAGAAATTGCACAGAACAGAGAGATTTGGAGGGAGAAACTAGAGGCCTTTGCCCAGCAGTGGGACACAATGTGGGTTATCAAAAAAAAATGATTTTAATGTACATATTTACTAGCGATTGACAGGACAAGACGAAGAAAAACTTAATTCATTATAATAACAAATCAGTATGTATAGTAGCACACGCCCGCTTGTCAGGTAGCATTCCTGTATCAAACTCGAAAATGTTCTATTCTTATGACTTTATTCACAATGCCCGCTTCATAATTCTTTTAAATTTCTTTTATTTATTTATACACAAATTAATTACATTTTTAAATATTCTTTAGAAAAAAAAAAAAATATAAAAAACATTTAAAAATATAAAAAATTGTAGCCCACCGGTATCGGGAACAGGGTCCAAGCTACCGGTGGTCAGGGCTCCAGAGAGAGGAACCTCCTAACAATACGAGCCGTGTCCAGAAGTACCGCTTTCTGAATCAAGCCCTTGATCCAGCTACCTAACGAGAGCCTCCTCAGGTATTGGTCGAGGCTCTTGGCAATTAAGCCATGGGCTGATACAACTATCGGCACAATGATCGCTGAGTCCACATCCCACATGTCGACAACCTCGTGAGCCAAGTCAAGATACTTGATTTGCTTATCTTTCTCGGCTTTCACGAGGTTCTCATCATGCGGGACCGTTATGTCAACAATCATTGCGCGCCGCTCTGAACGATCCACCACCACTATATCAGGTTTATTGGCTACAATAGTCCTGTCAGTGATGATGGATCGATCCCAGTACAATGTGATACTGCCATTTTCGAGAACTGGGTCGGGCACATACCTATAGTACGGCACTTCCGATTCCACAAGGTTGTATTTTAGAGCAAGTTGCTGATGGATAATCCTGGCTACAAGGTTGTGTCTATGCAAGTACTCTCCGTTAGCCAGACGAGAACACCCGGAGATAATGTGACGGATTGATTCGCCTGGACGGTGGCATGCCCGACATATGTCAACCGTACCATCCTTCACAATAAATCTCCGGTAGTTATTCGTCATCATAACTTCATCCATAATTGCACAGACAAAACCTTCGGTTTCTCCGAAAAGGTCCCCGGAACGTAGCCAGGCTACGGACGCTGATAGGTCTACATCGGGCCTATGCAAGGCCCGGAAAAAGCGTCCGTGAAGCTCCTTACTCTGCCAGACCTCCATGCGGTCGTTAGTGTCAAGCACTACAGGTTTGCGCCAGTTCTCTTTAGCCAAGGAAAGCGGAGTGAGGCCCTTGTCCACCGCGACCACATCTCGATGCATCCCCACGTCGGCTTCAAGAAAATATTCCCTGAGACTGCATATCTCGCGATTGTGGAGAGTCTTAGCATTTAAAAAGCCTCGACCCCCACACTTCCGCGGGATATACAGTCTCATAACCGAAGAACGCGGGTGATGCATACGATATGCCGTCAACAATGTACGGACCCTCCTATCCAGGGCGTCTAGTTCTGTTTGAGTCCATTTGAGTATGCCGAAAGAGTACATCAAAACCGGCATGACCCAACCGTTGAAGGCACGTACCTTATTTCCGCCTGATAAAAGACTATTAAATACTTTTTTCAGGCGGCCAAAGAAGCGCTCCTTCAACGATTGCTTCATGTCAGCAACATTGATGCCCAGCGCTTCCGACATACCCAAATACTTATAGGTTTCGGTTGCTGAGAGGGATCTAAGATTTATGGAATTCGAGAGCTGGGTTCCCACGGATTCCACAATCTCCCCTCGCTTTACATGCATGACCGCACATTTGTCCACACCAAATTCCATCCTGATGGCGCTACTGAAAGTTTCAGTTACCTTCAGTAGCTCCATCAGTTGTAAATCATTGGGGGCAAAGAGTTTCAGGTCATCCATGTAAAGGAGGTGAGATATAACTTGACCACCTCTCCTCAACCGATAGCCTAGACCTGAATCCTCCAACAGCGTGCTAAGAGGATTCAAGGCTAAGCAGAACCAAAGTGGACTCAAACTATCGCCCTGAAATATACCTCGCTCTATCCTTATCGGCTCGCTATTCCTCTGGATTTGCCGACATCCTGGATAGCGAAGGACTGTCCTCCATTGCCTAATACATGACATCAGGAAGGTGCGCAGAGTTGCATCAACTTTATACAACTCTAGCACCCTCATGAGCCATGTATGTGGCACGGAGTCATAGGCCTTTTTATAGTCTATCCAACATGTCGACAGATCCTTTCGGGAACGGCGAACCTGTTGACTAATGGCCATATCAATGAGGAGTAGCTCCTTAGTACCGCGGGACCCGTTCCTACATCCATTTTGAGAAGCGGACATGATAGAATTGTCATCAATGTGTTTGTTAATTTTAGCTCTCAAAATGGATGTAAGAACTTTATAGACCGTCGGAAGACAGGTAATCGGTCTATAATTTTTGGGCTCCGCAGTACTACCCGATTTATGGAGCAGGTGGGTTATACCTGTTGTCAGGAACTCTGGCAGCGACCCTGACTCTAAGGCTGACTGGAACAGGATCGCCAGGCGAGCGTGCGACCTGGTAAACCATTTAATCCAAAAGTTGTGCAATCCATCCGGCCCTGGAGATTTCCAGTTCGGCAACGGACGGACTGCACGAACTACGTCTTGGGGGCTGATAGTGATTGCCCCCATTTCTGGTACCAGATCGCACGCCCGCTCAACCTTCCGAGTCCAATCACCCTCGGTATGGCTAACAGGCACCGACCAGATGCTGCGCCAAAACGAAGACATGGCATCATCATCCGGCAGGCGCGTGTCAGCCACACCTTGGTCCGGTCGCTCCCAAGCCCTATAAACCCACCTTTCATCTCTTTGGAATGTGCGATTCTGAGTGTATCGGTCCACCCTCCGCTTATACCTACGAATACGGTTTGCCCATGCATATACTTTCTGCTTCAGGAAGTCGATGCGTTCTGTGACACCGGACATGTAGTCTCGAGGACTAATATCAGTCCCCGAGAATGCCCGCCGCACAAAACGCATCACTCTAGGACGAGTATTGCCCTCCCTGAAGCAGATCAGTTTGCCGATGAGTGCTCTGGCCTCACCAATACGTCGTTCAATCCTGTACTGCCATGCTGGTACGGCTGGTTTAGGTCGTTCGCTCTGTCATCAGAAAATTTGACATGAGCTACACGACATGCCGCTACAGCCGCACAATACAGGACTGAGTGAGCATCGGTGAGGTCTTCACAGTTGTCAAAATAGTTTGACAACTGCGAATCCAGAACAGCCACCAGCGCCCTATTTTTGTTATGCATGGGCAAACGAGGTATGCGTGGTCTAAGGTCGGATTGCATGAACCGATATTCTCGAATCGCACCCTCCAAAGCACTCCTCATTTCCTCATTGCACTGGGTACTTACATTAGTAACCATGTCACTACTCACGTCGTTATCGCGATTTGATATTAAGGTAGACTGTGGTGGAACCACAGCCTGCGACGGCGTGGTAATGACATGGCTACTCTGCATTTCAATCCAAATTTCTTTATTATTAGGAAACTAGAACACCATCATCGTTCTCCTGCCCTTACCCCAATTTATGTGGTGTCGGCGCAGCATGCCTTCTCCGTTCATATTACTATGCTGCAACGGAGACTTTACTTACCTACATCGCTTAATAAGCACACACCCATCTTGCACGAATACTTCTATTCACGCATCCATACACACTCGCACATACAACTCCCCCACTCACTTACACACCAACACCACACCACCACTTATCCACACTCACACACAAACACCTATACACCTACAATCACATTCATTCACCCTATAACTTAGGTTTGCTATTGTAGGTATTATCTGGATGTATGACAAAAAATCATCCTTATTAATATTGAGTTCAAACTTCTTTAAATAAAAACGAATAATAAAAGATACAAAAGCAACAAACATGAACCAAGAAATTCTCAACTTTGACCTACAGAAAAAAACAAAAAAAAAAAAAATTCAATAGAAGTAGAAAAAAAAAAAAGTACCGTAGTAAACTTGGCAATACATACAATAACCTATTTAAATTCATAAGGTGATGATTGGTTCGCTCCATAGGTACCTAACCTAACCTAACACTTAGCTGCATAGATGCGTTTGCGCAGCGCAACGTGAAGTACTGCGAAGTAATTGTGGTTGCAAGAATGAATATTAATATTTCTACACTTAAATATTATTATAGAACAAGAATACAAGATTGCTCTAGATCGCTATCTGTCTAGTATCAACAGTTTTTTAAACATCATCATCTGTTTAGCCTTTTTCTATGTTGACTTCGGCTTTCAGTCTAACCGGATGCAGTTGAATACCAGTATTTGACATGGAGCGAATGCCTATCTGACCTCCACAATTACACAAACAATGGGGCTTGGTTATACTGGTTGTCAGACTTTAAAAACTAAAATTTAAAAAAAAGTTGTTGTTTTTTTCGGTTGGTAAGTCATCAAATGACCGCTCCCGCTCTGGGCGAAGTGGAAGGGAGTGTCAGACTTCTACTGACTAATACCCGTTCGTGTTCCACTGCCGCGGTATCTCTTTCGAAGATTTCCACAGCCTCAGCAGGCATAGACCCTTGCGGACCCCTTCGTGGTTGCTGACAACTCTTTGAGGCATGCGTGGACAAACCCTGAAGGATCATCATCATCATTGGCAGCTTTGTTGCACGCAATACTGAGTACAGGCCTCCTTCATATTGCCTCATGCTTCCCTGCCCCCGTAGCATGACCACCGTAGACAAGGATTTCTTTGACGGAAGAATCGACAAAATGACAGATAGTGCAAAGAAATCTGTCATTGTGTCGACACAATCTGTCATCTAAGTTAAGCCGTTGGTCCCGGCTGTCATTTGTAGATCTTTGACAGTCGTTGCAAGTAGTCAGTGACCCAAGTCTGACAACTACTCTTACCAAGGGGTATCGTATTACCCATTAGAGGCAGTCGCTCTGTGTAAAATACTGGTATTTATTTATTATTATTTACCTATTTATTTACCACCAACCAAAGCAACATTACAAACCAAGTCCAATACGATGCTACAACACAGAACACACACATACACAGATTTAGCTGCATCAGGTTAGACTGGAAGCCGTCCCCAACATAGTTGGGAAAAGGCTAGGCAGATGATGATGATTGTAGGGACCCCTCCATACATCTACGCATCTACCATCCACCCGACGACTACGTGGTGTACGTGACGCATTTGTATTTTTGTGATGACGCGTGATCTCTGCCCCTGTCTGATATTATTCTAGTTTAAGACGTAAATTTTTATTTATGATGCTTAAATGGAGAAACCCGATTCTTTCTTAGAATTTTATCTTATTGCTACTTATTTTTTTCCAAACTGTAGGTAATAAATAAAATTATAATTATATAAGGTGGCATTTCTTGTCTTTAGGCTAGGCATAACAAAACGATTGTCGAAAATAAGGTTGCTGAGGACAGGTAATCACTACTTTTCTACCTATAACAACAAAGACTTTTTTTTTTTTTTTGCTTTATCAAAGTCATCAAATGAGTCCTCCAACCCAGGGCAGAGCGGGAGGGACTATCAGACTTGTACTGAATAAAATCCACGGTGTCCTTCAATAGCCCTTTATGTTCCAGGGTCACGGTAATTCTATAAGTCCCGCGACCAACAACAAAGACTTTCAAGAACATTGAAAAAGCTTATGGGTAACTGTGTTGTCCACAAACATACTACCTACTATGACGTCAAAAGCACTATTTAGTTACTATACAAACCAGTTACTATTCAAAATAGACTACGTTTTTGTCATATAAATGTCAAGAATTAAATTCTTGAGTTATTGTTTAGCTTTAAGCGGTTTGTATCTCTACACACAACAGCAGCGGTACTCGCTGCCACTGTGGGTAGAGGTACATACCGCGCGGGTTTCGCTCAGGTATTTAGCAACAAGTTGAGAAAATAAACATAACCAGAATATACAGGGTGTAAACAGACTCGTCACATAGCCGTCAACCAAGCATTCTGTAAATCAAACTAACTGACTATACGCAAAAATTATTGCTGGGATTCGACTTTTTTGTGGGGTGAAAAATCATATTTTACTGTAGGACTCGATGAAAAGCACTCAGAGTATTGTGCTGATGGATGGATTGAATAGTACGGGGGTCGTGGAGGTGTGTAAAGTAAAAATCTTACAATAAAAACATGTATTAAAACAAAAAAAACTTGTGAAAAAGTTGGAACCCCCAATATCTCCGTAAATAGAAAGTTCCTAGGTATGGTGTAGAACAAAATAATTATCGCAAAGACGGGGAGAAACAAGTGCCTTTCGGCTATGTTAAGGGTCTATTCACACATTTTTTTTTTCTTGTTTTTTTATATATATTTTTTTTTTTCGTTAAAGCATTTTGTTTTGTCCTCTGCGAGACATAGGTAGGTGAACACTTGTGCTTTTCTTTTCTTTTTTATAATCTGATCCAAGGGCCCAGACATAGTGACATTTTATCAGCCAAGTTTGTGATGGATAAGCAATATGTATTAGATAGATATGTATTGTATTAAATGACCGAAAATTACAATCCTGTTGAAATTCGACGTAGCAAGACGAAACTTGACTGCCAAATGTCGAAGTTCTCTTAGTCATCCTGCGTTAGTCTATCAAAGATGAGGACATCTAAAGAACTGTCCCACTGACAGAATTCATCATCATTTTCAAGAACAGCGCTTACCTGTTGTTTCTCCTCTAATTACCTCATTGGTGACGAGTGAACTATGACAAAGCTATGACCGTGACCGCACCGACTCACAGTCAAGCCGTAAGCCAAAGAAAACAAAAAGCAATATAAGTACCTAAATTATATTTTAATATTTCTCGCTTAATGACTCTGATGACTTGGACTAGTTTCCCTTGATGATGAGGAAAATTCGATGCTAAATCAATAATTCGCATTCTCCATTGAGTTTTGATCATAAAGTTCAACGGATACTTAAGCCACTGCAGCACTGAAACAGCGTCGCATTCGTACACACGGCGACACATTAAACCATAAATATCCGGTATAACCTGCCCTCGCTTTGTATGAGGTTCCTGTACAATGAGAGATCAGCTTAATTTGGTTTTGCATAGCATGATTGGTCGTCGTGCGTACAAGCATTGCCTCGGTTTTGGAGGTCTACTTGTAACCGTAGTTTCGGTCGAGGTTTCGGGCGTTTTCTACTCCGTATCACTTACGTACATAAGATTAGTTAGGAGCCCGAACTAAAAATGACGATAGGACACTTAGGATCCTTACTCCCGACGTGTTTCCAAAACTCGTGAATCCAAAAATAATACGGAGTAGGGTACATTTCGAAGTTTTGAGCTACTTCTCGGTCAGCCCGTATTTTCGTTAATGGACTAGGAGAGTAAAATCCCTGGGTCAGCTGCTTGACGACGAGCCAATGAACCGTGGCAACGCTAATCCCGTGCAGTGCTTATAACTGTCCGCTGACCTTTAAGCTACTGCTGAAATACCTTAGGCCTTTGAATGTTTGGGATGTTATTGCTTTCATAATTGCTTTTGTTGGCATCAAGCAATTGGTGTTTAATATTAATTTTATTGCGCTAGAAAATACGATGGGTTATCCTTTTTTGCGTCAGAGAAAATTTAGAGATGTTTTTTTTATTTACCTGGTTCGGTCACTTGTCAGCAACTGACAGTGATCAGTCGTAAAAAAACCGGACAAGTGCGAGTCGGACTCGCGCATGAAGGTTCCGCACCATCGTAATAGTGGCCCCTTTAATGTTTAATTTATTTTTTGTTATAGCGCCAACAGAAATACACATTCTGTGTGTAAATTTCAACTGTCTAACGGATCATGAGATGATGATGATGATGATGATCATCATCATGACTCTGACAGATAGACGGGTGGACAGCGGAGGCTTAGTAATAGGGTCCCCTTCAGGTACGGAATCCTAAAAAACAACTTTCAATCGGGAAACTTTGGGTAAATCCCACTTTTATTATTTACTAGAAAAATGACGCATATTGTTTACTTATTCCAATCACGTCAGACGCCGCAAAAATATCCGAATACTCGTTGATCAAAGATCACGGTCGAAAAATAATCGACGGACGACGTAAACAAAATATGAAAGAAACGAAATAAAAAAAAACAATAATAGAATCAAAGTTATAACGACGTCAAAGTTGACGATTGATTTTCGTATGACCATCTCTCTGCGTATGTTCGTTCGGCGCACGATTTTTTTTTGTTGCAAATTCATTTTATTACGGCGATCCTCATACAACACCATTCGTCCGCGCGGACGGGTGCGGAGGCGGCGATTTCGATTTTGTGGCGGTGCGCCGCGTAGAGAGGGGGAGCGCCACTCGTCTACGCGGATGAGCGGTGTTGTTTCAAAATCGCCTATACAGGGTGGAAGGGACACCGAAGCACAAACACGTGCCACTTATTAAGTACATCATTACGAAGACATGGAAGTCTTCGTAATGATGTCTCTAATTAAAAAAAAAACAACCGTGAAAACTAAGATAAAGCTAAGATGTACATTATGAAAAATGTGTGCTTAGCTACCATTTTATTGATGGACATGCCTCGCGCTGTCTATATGCACTACTAGTAACTGATTTCCGATGTCCACCACCGGCTTGTCCACCAGTGGTGATCAGCGACACAATTTTAAAAATATTCTCGCTGTACACCAGATGGTGGAAAGAGACACAACCTTTTAAAATTTAGGCATCGGATGATACTCTCCCGAAGGAGACAAGAGACGCACGCGCGTGTCTCTTGTCGCAAATCGCGCCGCAACTCCCTTCGCCACCGCATAGTTATGATAATCCTGACAGATGACCACGTTGTGTTCTTCTCTCTTTCCTACTCATTGTTGTTGTAAAGCGTTATCTCACAATGTCAGAGGTTCAACGTTGTCAATGTTCGGCTTCATCGTAAAACAATTGACCCGCAATTAACCTTTTGGGCGAAATATCTCATATAATTAGTGTGATATGTAGCTGACAATACCTACTTCCAAGACATTGATCTGATGTCTGCATGATTATCTGATTCAAATCTTTCTATAGGAAACTTAAAAATGTGCCCAGAAAACGTAGCAAAAATAATATTACCTGCTACGATTTTCGAAGCGCTGCTCTGCGAAAAAGTTTACTACACGTACTATTTTACCTACCTTTAAGGTCCTAGTCTGGCTATGGAAGTGGCTTAAGAACGTGGTCCGGGACAAACAACAGTAATGACATAAACCTTAACAAAAAACATGTGCCCCTGCGCATTATGTTTCGATAAAATTGACTCAATGGTGGCTGTTCCAACGTTGTTCTATCGTTTTATCGGAAACCAAATAATTGCATACACTGCATACTATGGTGCTACTATTACAATTAAAATTTCATTTGTTCATCTTGATTTACGGCAGTACTCGCATATGTGGAGATCCATTGGTTCACGGAAACGCCACCCTTTCCTTTGGTGAGCATAGTGTAATCAGATGAGGTAGTGTGTACCATAAATTGATAAGTCACACATTAATCAGACTTCTGCTTTCACATTTCTGAATTTCGTGAAACAAAACACCGATGACCGTTGGGGTAGACGTGTTCTGGAGTGGAGACCGCGAATCGGCAACCGTAAGGTGGGACGCCCTCAGGCGAGCGTGGAGCGACGATCTTCGCAGGGTGGCTGGTAGCTCTGGATGAAAATTCCTCAGAATCGAGTTGAGTGGCGTGCGATTGAGGAGGCCTATGTCCAGCAGTGGACTACTATGGGCTAATGATCTTGCTGATGATGTGAAACAAAGTCTTCATTTACTAAGGTAGATAATATTGAGTTCCTAATACTGGAAGTTGCGAATTCATGGTCGCTCTACCATTAGCTGTCAGGTGCCACATATATATTTTTATTCCCCTGCCGATAATATGGAGTCAATTAGTCCTAATTTCGGGATAAAGTTAATGTTCGTGTCTATATAAAGACTGTCGCTTTCTCAGTGGGCCTCAGTGTCGCTGTGTCTCTTACAGAAGTGTCTTATCATTCGAAAGTGATTTTTAAAGGAGTTCAGTTTTTTAATTGAATGGAGCTCATAATAGTGTTGTGTATCGTGTGATAACCGCGTGTTTTGGTAAAGTTAGCAACTAAGCTTTTCTGTTGCTCATCGGCCGTCAAAGTAGTGATTAAACTTTGAATTTTAACGTTAAATTAATTTTGAAATAGAAACACGGCCATTGCCATTACTCAGAAAACTATAACCATCTTAGTACAATTGATAGCAAATAGATTTCTAAAATTAATTTAGTCATAAGGTGACGACAATAATATTAACTTAGTTCGTTATTTTTGCATTTTTATGAACTGTGATTTAGAAGTCTGAAGTTATTTTGTAAGTTTTTCATAGCATTTTTGTCAATTTAGAAGAAACATTCGTAAGGGGACTAGCCCACTGCAGTAAGAAATAAATCCTTCTACTTCAATATTATCGATAATCGGGAATATGGGACTGATATCTTTATGTGTTTGATGATAGATTGATTGCTTTACCCTAAATATAGCAGAAATGTTGGCGTAGGTCGGCTAAATCGTTGACGTGGCAGGGTTTGCCCATAATTTGATGGTGATGACCGGAATGACAGCAATTTGTTATTATAATTAGGTACAACTCGCTAAGCCGCATGGAGACATTCATCAGCTATAAAATTTGACGCACATTAAAAGTTGATTTGAAAGCAAAACTAAAATTCTAAGTAACCTTTGTCCTGGGCGTCTTATAAAAATGACCTCAACAAACATAAAACTAAACAGTCAAACGCTTAAAGACGGTTCATACGTGGTCATTCCGACCACAATAATTTAGCGACGGTGTCTTAAGCGACACTACATTTAATTTCGTCATTATTATTTTTCATGCCTGCACTACAATATAAAAACAATAACTAAACTTTCTGTTTTTTTTGTGATCCAATCAGCATACCGTAAACGTTTTCAGCGCACAGTGTAAACTTACCAAGTAGATAAAGTTGGTAAATGATTTTTAAAATGCTAACAGCATTGACTATAGTATTCGTGGCAGTGACGAGAACTGCTTCAGCACCCTGCAATGTGTCAATCAGTGCGGAACTAAAAAAGAATGGAGTGGAATACCAGGACACGTACTGTGTTAACAGAACTGCGCGACTGGAGAGAGGATGTCCTGATGTGACTGAAACGTATGTTCGAAAATGCTGTAAACCCAGTTTAGCGTACAAACCGGGTACTTTCAAGTGTGTGCCGGAAGCACATAACTTCGATCTACCAGTACACAGTTGTAGTCATCAGCCGCCAATCGAAGGATTCAAATTTCATTTGTTGTATGGAAAGCCGAAATGCGGTAAGGAAGAAAAACGCTTTACTAGGCCAAAAGATGAAGGAAGCATGAAAGTAATGACGGTGAGACTTTTGTATTTAGTATTTAGTAACATTATTCTTAGTATATGCGAAACCTGAATATAGTTTGTTCTGAAGTAACTGAATCGATTCCAATCATTTTTAAACCATGTTATATTTTGTCAAAAAAATATTTAAAAAAGGCTACAAGTTGGATACCGAGCGACACTAAGTACCTATCGCAATTATTTAGGTACCTACTACCAAATTATTATTATCAATGAGCACAAGACGACGCTGGAGGCGCGCGCGCGGGCGCGCTGCGTGGTGACCACGTTTTTGTGCGGACAAGTAGGTAACAGAACAAGCTTATTACTTTGTGATTTTTCATGATACAGTTTTGAAATTTTGTACATAGATTCTTTACATAAAAATACTAGACACGTGTTTTAGGTTTCGCATATACTAAAACTTATGTTGTATAGGCATGTCATTAATATAAATTAACATGGTTACTGACACAAAAATTAAGTTCAACTTCCTTATTGTAGTATGCGCTCTTAGAAAGCAAACCTTGATTTTTTTTTACTCATTTCCTAATGACAATCAGCCTTCAGTTGTGAGGAGCTCGTGGCTAAATAATAACAGCCGCTCGGGTCGATCTTTAGGTTAAGCCGCGCTTGCCTAGGCTGGTCCGTGGATGGGTGACCCATTACATATCGAGTTTTCTCCGTGCCTCAGAAAGCACGTTAAGCCTTTGGTCCCGGATATCGCTTGTAAATCTTAGCTTAGACAGTTGTTACAGTTAGTCAGTGCACAGTGGTCCGAAAGTCTGACAACCAGTCTTACCAAGGGGTATCGTATTACCCATTAGTAACTGGGTTGTGGAAGTCAGATAGGCAGTCGCTCCATGTAAAATACTGGTATTTAGCTGTATTCGGTTAGACTGGAAGCCGACCCCAACATAGTTGGGAAAAGACTAAGCAGATGATGGTCATTACAAAACCATCATCGGTATCTTCGGTATTAAGAAGATAGCAGGAGACGACGAGTTGGCCGGCGTTGGAGCAGATTCAGTTGCACGAAAGCTTTGAGCTTTAGCTTCTCGTATACTTGTCGATTATTTGCAAACTGAAATATGAACAAGGCACTAATTGTAAACTTGCTACTATTGCCTTGGACATGCGGTGTACCTTCATACCATATGCAACAATATTTTTAGTCTATGCGAAACCTGAATATAGTTTTAATTTCGGTAATTGTCCCACGGGATCGTACTACCGGGATAAAAACTATCTTCTGTGTTAATCGAGGTTATAAACTATCTGTGTGCCAAATTTCATCCAAATCCGGTCAGTAGTTTTTGCATGAAAGCGTAACAAACATCCAGACATCCATGCCATACATCCTCACTAACTTTCGCATTTATAATATTAGTAGGATAGGATGTGTTTCGAAAGTTTTGCCATATCCATGTTTCGTTCAAGAATGATCACATTCCAAAGTAACATTCAAAAGTTAACAAGACTATAAAACACTCGATAACCGTGTCACTCTACAAGCGTTAAAATGCCAAGTTGACTTTAATTTCGTAAATGAAACTTTCATGCATTTTAATTAAGGTACACTATTCATGGTTTAATAAATTGTCACCCTACGGACCCATTCCATAATATACGCCCGCTGACTAGTGGCCAGTGTTGCTTCACTTTCGTTTTATAATTTAAACGCTGAGCGAAATTTGGCTGGAACTCCGGTCAGTCATCGTTCGGAACTCAATACTATCGTGTGTGCTCATTTTTTTAAAAATCTTAGTTTAACTTGATAGTGAAACTGACACCGTTGTTCGTGTTAGGTATTTTTGGATTAATAAAATTTCTGAGATCGATGTGTGACTAGATCGTAATTGTGTCAATTTTATTCATAAAAAGTTTTTATAAAGGCCGGTGTGTACATCAATAATTGTATCAAGTGCGTATGCGGTGTCTCCCCACAGACAATGGCCCACCTTACATCTTGCACCTGCGCACTTGATGATCTGCTTACTCCATCAATGAGTGGGGTTCGCGTAGCTGAGTTTTTGGGCTAAACATAATATTTAAACTTTTTGCCATCGATACGCTAAGAAGAAGATCGCATCAAAGAAAAAGATATTAAAACTAATACTATATGACAGTTGTTCAAAACCTTAAATAATATAACTAACCAATGTAGTTAAAAGATAACAAACAATGTAAAGATAAACATTTTCATCTGATGTATTCTACAAAGTTTAAGCAAGTAAATATCAAACGTGTGTACTCTTGGTAAATGAAACCGGTTTCCAAGAACGCAAGTTCAATAACCACACATTTGAATTTTAAAGGTTAAAACTATGTTCTGCAAACAAATTGATTATAAACTTAATACTAAATAGCAAAGATATTTTAATTAAGAAACTTTTATAAAAAACAGACACCATAGACCTACTTTTGAATCAAAACAACCATTACATGATTCACTTCTAACAAAAATAACTATAACCGTCTCAAAACCGGTTCAGCCGTTTCGACATAATTTAAAAATAACACACTGACACAAACAGATGGTACACAGATATGTTTGTGTAAACCCACAAAGAAGTTTTAAGTAGTCACTTTACCAGTTTCTTGTAAATAATCAATAAACATGTCAAAAAATTATCTTTTTAGAAGTTAGTTAAAAATATTACAGTGGGCTCGCATATAAAACGATCTTTATGATCTTTAAGAAAAATTAACATGTATTCCGAAAGAACGTAAAAAACTACTAGATTTATGAATATTCAATTTAAACTCGATACTAAATATTTAATTCTCACTACAAAAATAACTCACCGTAAAATTGAATTGAAAACCATATTTGGGTCAAAGTTTAAACTAATAAAAATATTTTCCTCGTAAAATTAGTAAGCCTATAATATGAGGATGCTTGTACCCTGACCACTTACTAGGCTCGATTCACCATATAATTGCTATGTACAGTGCGACCACGGAAAACCCTCATTGAGTAATTCTTGTCAGTCAGTTGTAAACCTGCGTACGCGTCGATCGTACTGAGGTAGTCACTCGGCAAAAAAATGCTTTCGGTACTATTCATTATATTATTAGCAATAATAACAAGGACGACATCGCAATGTGATGAAGAAAACAGTGTCGAATTAAATAATAGGATGTTTAAAGGTGTTAGATATAACCATGGTGAATTTTACATGGACAATGTGACGGATGTGGAACGCGGTTGTGTGTGTTTGAAAGAAGTTTGCGCAAGAAAGTGCTGTCCTATTGGACAGGCGTACCATCAGATGCAGAGGCAATGTGTCAACCTTACGGTACCCTTCAACCCTCCAGTTTGGAAGGAACGTCGCTTGCTACAAGGTTACAATGCCACGAAGAAGCTCCACTTTCTGTTTGGGAAAATGAATTGCTCGGATGAACCGCAGGAGATCAGGATACCAGTTTTTCCCGCCACTAAAGACTTTCATTTAAGAACGGTGAGGTTATATATTAAGGATAAGTTAAAGGAATATAAAAGTACGCTTAAGAAAATTTTAAGTCGGGAATTAATTGTTACAGAAGTTTTAAAAAATCCAATTAAATATTAATTAAAAATATCGTAGAATTAAGAGACTTTTATCAAGCGGCATAAAAAGAGGTAATACTTTACCTTAGGATGTTTCTACATTAAAAAAAAAACATTCTAAAGCTAATAAATAGATCGATTAATTATAACCTGACGGCATTTCCTGTCATTGTATCAAAACATCCACCTGACTCCAACGAGAAAATAATCTGGGACGAAAAATATCCTATGAGTTTTTCATCTAAACGGACTTTGATCAAGTTGTTCAAATAACGCTATCGTGAAAGCGGTTCTATAACTTCTATAGTATAAGAGCAAGTCAACTTTCATCTTCAAGAAATTATGTATGCAGGTTACCCTTATACGGAACCAAATTATTAAATTAGAAAACCCTTACAAGGACAAAGCCTGTTTCAACGTTGTAGGCGAAACATTGTAATAATAAAAACATTTTTTTGTTTAGTTTTTCTTATTTTATTTTATACAAGGTGGAGACGACAATACGACAATTTTGACCAAGGTTTTTGAAGTAGCGAGTTGGCAACATGTGTTTAACGTTTATACCGATGCGGGATTCGTTAACCTGTTGGTGGTAGCCTATTATCTACACTATGTAGAAAATGCTAAAAATGAAAAATAACGTGCTGTGAATAAACTGCATACAAAATTTAATCGAAAATATCCAGTAATTTTCGATTGAATTTTTGTATGCAGACTGGGAACGTCATGAGTTACATACAGTTTAATTTATTGTCGCGTTGTCGTCTCCACCCTGTATATTATTTCATCCGATTGTAATCAAACTTTGTTAACTTATTGCTGGCACTTGTGCGAATATAGGCATAGTACATTTAATTTTTAAAATATGCGGGCGTAACCGCGGGTATATGCTAGTTCATAAATACAAGTACACATTTAGTCTCCTGGTAAACCCGTATAATATAGATTTTGACCTTTGGGTCCCCCGACTTAGATATGAGTGGAATATTAGGGATGCAGTGCTGCCCTCCCGATAGCAAAATGCAGTCACTTTTTGCGACTTTCGAGTCGCTTTTTGCGACTGTGTCACAATATCAAATTTTCTTACAAATGCTTCATTTCTCCTTATTATTTGACCAAGATCCAAAAATTTTTTTTTTTTTTTAATATTAACTAAAGTACTTATACATAAAACAAAGTCGGGCTAGTTACAAAAAAATATGCTGGACCGATTTTAATGATTTCTGATTTGTTGGACCGTTTGTTCCAAGTAGACATAGTAGTCTACAACTTCGAGTGTATAGTCTCCGATCTTGATAGGGGTGGGTGTTACATGGGCATTCAACATGACTGGTTTTGTCCATGTTCATTATAAGAAGAGTTAGGTAGGTCTAACTTCGAGAAAGAGGTCAATCGTCGAATCCGACTCGGCTGGGCAGCGTTCGGGAAGTTGCGTGGTATCTTCTCGTCCAACTTACCGCAGTGTCTCAAGACGAAAGTCTATGACCAGTGTGTGTTGCCAGTGATTACATACGGGACCGAAACGTGGACGCTCACAATGGGCCTCATCAGAAGGCTTAAAGTCACCCAAAGGGCAATGGAGAGGGCTATGGTCGGAGTTTCCTTGCGTGATCAAATCAGAAATGTGGACATCCGCAAGAGAACCAAGGTTACCGACGTAGCCCGAAGAATAGCCAAACTTAAGTGGCAGTGAGCAGGGCACATTGCTCGCAGAACGAATGGCCGATGGGGCCGAAAAGTTCTGGAGTGGCGACCGCGAACCGGAAGACGTTGCGTTGGAAGGCCTCCCACTAGGTGGACCGATGACCTGGTGAAGGTTGCAGGGATCCGCTGGATGCGAGTCGCACGGGACCGGCCAATGTGGCGACACTTGGGGGAGGCCTATGTCCAGCAGTGGACGTCTTTTGGCTGAAATGATGATGATGATGATTTGTTGGATTCGTTTTCACCCCGAATAAGCACAATAAGTATTAAAATATCTGAAAAATTCACGGAAAAAAATTATGAATAAAATGAGTTTTAAATAAATTAGGTTTAGCATCTTCCGCGATTAACAGCTCACGTCACGCACGCTTACTGCTTATAGGTAGGTAAGATAGGTAGGTAGGTTAGTTAGCTAGGTATGTAGTTAGGGAAGGGTAGGGTAGGTAGGTAGATAGGGTAGGTAGGTAGGTAAGATAGGTAGGTAGGTAAGGTAGGTAGGTTAGGTAGGTAGGTAAGGTAGGTAAGGTAGGTAGGTTAGGTAGGTAGGTAAGGTAGGTAGGTTAGGTAGGTAGGTAGGGAACGGTAGCTAGGATGGTAGGTAGGGTAGGTAGGTAGGTAGGCAGGGTAGGGTAAGTAGGGCAGAGTAATAAAAAGTATAAGGAGGCAGTAGGTAGGAAAAGGTGCATTGCAAGGCATAAAAAAAGCAGAAAAAAAAAATAGAAATTCGTCAAAATGTCCATAACTGCATTCACTACTAGGAGGGCAGAGTGTTGGCCCAGTCGTTGTAAGCCATGGGTTCATACCTAGACAGGTGCATTACTTTGTATAATTTATTTTATCATCACTGCTCTCAAAACGTTGAAGGAAAACATCGAAAGAAAACCAAATAATATAACATCAATCAATATTTGTCTGTTTTCACATTTAAGTTATCCAATCTTTGTATATTATCAAATGACTACGTCATAATTATGATAATAACAATACGAGTATATCGATATTACGGGTTTACACTAATGAAGTCAAATTAAAGTCGTTTAGTACGGTAACTAAATCAAATAAATATTAAGTTATTATATTTACTTTACGATCTTAAATGCTTGTGTTGATGATAGGTCAAATCCTAAGTATTTAATTTAATAATAGGCGCGTTATTACCTGCCAAGGAAGCAGTGGCGAAGGTTCCATACAACTCGATTCCTCCTGGCTTCCCTTTGAAAATTGGCACAGTCAGTATTCTATAGACAAATAATATAAACACATTAAAGATATGTACTCCGGCTTACCTCTAACAACAATTGACCCTTCGCTACCGCAAGGAAGTATTAATCGTGGGCGAAATGAAGGAAATTAATTATTAATTTTGACATTTTGCACAGCATTTTTAATTGGAAAGTAAAAGAATATCCAATAATTGTATATGCTATGCTAGATAGTACATTTTTGTAGGTGAAAGCTATCACTGAGGAACGAACCTTGAAGTTGAGAATAATGTAAACTAAAGTATTAAAAAAGAAAGAAAAAATTTAAAAAAAAAATGGTAAAATTAACAGTAAAATAAAATTATATAAAAGTAAACATAAGAAAAAAATAAACAACAAATGGTACTTAACGAAATCGCCATTTTGTTACTAATACCCTATGGGCCTTGATGCCTGACAATAAAATATTTTAAGCGGTACCTACTGAGGCACAAACATAGTTTACGTCACCTACGCTATAGATTGCCAAATGCTATGGGTAATCGTCTATACGTCTAACTTTCTCTTTTAAGTCCGACAAGATTACAATAACATGATCTTAAAATTGAAAAGGAAAAAAAAATTCTTCAAGAGAGCTGCCATAAAGAGGCGGCTCTGTCAAAAACTGATAAATGAAACAAATAAATATGTGGTTTTTGACACACCTCAAAGACATGGCTTCAACCAAAACAGACCACATCAGAAAAAAAAAAAAAAACAGAAGTTAGCGGCTAAGCATCCATTCGCTAATAGTGTGATAAATAAAACATGCTACTCTTATACTAATATATTTAGAGAGATGGATTATGCTTCATGTCATGACAAATGATAATTCACTCACATTTATAAATGTGAGTGAATTGTCATGACATAGTTTTTATTATAGACCGTAGTTTTTATAGGTATATACTATACGTAAATACTACGTAATTACTCTGTATATGAACCAGACTTATTATCAATGCACTGTAAATTGAAGGTTAAAAAGTGTTTACAAACTTTTTGAACAATCACGAATAAGAAATGCCGAAGCTGTAAAGTGGTTTGGTTACTTACTGCTTCTACTTCTGGTAGACCTGTTCCAAACGAGAATATCTGAGGTAGACTCGATAAAATAAAAATATTATCGATCGTCGCAGAGTTCTTTGAGCGATCAAGGAAATCCCAAATCTTTCTTATTGAACAGGTCACTTCACATCAACAGTAACGATAAGGCCTCCAAACGAGACGGTCGTCTGAAATTCAAGTGTCCACAACTAACTTTACAATGTGGACGTTATTGACGATTTTATTTGTGATTATTTGTGGGACTTCATCGGAATCAGAAGTTTGCGGATTGCAAAAAAGTGTACAACTAGTAAATCGTACATTTGAAGGCCTTACATTCGGGAAAACTGAAACAATACTGGATCCCGTAACTAAAGAAGAGAGAGGTTGTGTCTGCCTTAAGGGGAAGTGCGCTAGAAAATGTTGCCCATTTGGTCAGGCATACAAACTCGATTCAAAGGAATGCGTTGCGATAAATAAGACATTCGCTCCACCAGTGATGGAAGAGAAGAACCAAGTGTTTACATTCAAAGAAGGATTTAATGCCACAAAGGAGTTTATTTTCATGCCTGGCAAACAGGTTTGCGTCCGGGATGAGGGAGAAAGAAGACTACCAGTATGGCCGGCTGCCCAGGCCTTCAATTTGACGACGGTGAGACGAAAAGCATTGTCATATTTTTTGTTATCTGATTTTGATTATTAATTAAGCATGAATAGATCTTAAAATCGTGATCATGCTTCCGCAATCTAGTCATTCAAACAATATGATTGTCTTAAGGTCACGGGCTCTAAAAGTCCGCGGATTCTAACGAGTTATTTTAGACGGCTGTCTCATTCTAATATTGAATCGCTATTACTATATCATCTTGTTATTTCAGTACTGTGCCAAATTGTCAATATATGGACAAAACAAGGACATCGGTTTTTTCTTAGATCACTGCCACAAATTGGCAAAAAAACCGTGTTAGTTTGTGAATAAGCATTTTCGGTTAAATCCGGGTTGATTTCGATGACTTCGAGTTACCGACTAAACGACTGCTTTGACGTTTATCGGAACAATTAAACGTCAAATAAGTTCACGTCAAGCGCATGATCGGAAATATGTTATGATAATAATTATCAGATGATTAGTAAATACAAACATTATTATTAATACTCGAAACGGCATATAAAATAAATATCGAACAAAAAAATATCGGGAACTCATAAGAAACATGGTTAATATCCCGTTTTGAGTATTAATAACTAGATTATGCGCGCGGCGTCGCCCGCGTGACGTTCGATAATTGTCCCACGGGAGCACACTACCGGTATAAAAAGTATCCTATGTGTTAATCCAGGTTACAACCTATTTGTGTTCCAAAATTCATTCAAACCCGTTCATTAGTTTTGGCGTGATTGAGTAACAAACATCCATCCATCCAAACTTTCGCATTTATAATAGTAGTAAGATAAATGACCATGATAGTTTAAAATCTTATAATACAAAAATTGTGATGTCCTTGGCCATAAAGACAATAGTAGATTAATTTTGTATAATTATTTTAATCGATTAAACCTAGTAAATAAATACTTACGCAAATAATTAATGGTATATTATAGAGACTTGTATGAAAGGCAAAATACATGAGTCACGGTGTTTTATCGTTCAAAGACCCCTCATCGTGAGAAACATGCATGTCTTATTTATTTGTAAATAGTTTTATTCACGATTCATGACCGTGTATATTTAGAGATTGCCTCATAAGTCCGAATCCAGAGGGTTTTAGATAAAGTAACTTTCGCCTCCGAGGCCGGCCCAGCAGGCGGTGGCAAGACGATCTAGATGCGAACTGTGAGGGCTCGTTCGAAGTGGTGAGAGATATGAGTTCGTGGATGGAATTGGGGAGCCCTTTGCCCAGCAGTGGGACAGTATAGGCTAAATAAAAAAACATTCTATCTGTGGAAAGGATGATGGAAAAGCCACAAAATGTTAAGTGTTGATATTTTTTTTTTTGTTTTTTTTTTTTTTTTTTGTTTTTCTGATGGCACCTTTGTGCCCTTTTTTTATTAATGGCAATAATAAAAATAATAGATAACAGAATCTACTTTATTGTTCACCAAAATTGATAATTATCACAAGAAGCATGTATTATTTTTTTGTTTCTCTGATAGCAGTTCCTTAGCACTCTTCTATATTTTTTTATTTAATTTTCAGTATTCAATATATATAGATAGAATATACTTTATTGCACACCTAAATTGATACACAGCTATTTTTCAATATTGATATACATATTTTTTTAATATTATGTAATGTTAATGCACTTAAGTATATCCTTTTCTGCAAATCTCGCAATCAAAATTTGGTTTGCTGTAAGAAAACTCAATTCTGGGTTAAGCTCGCCATTGTACATAAGCAATATTGTTGCCATAAAGATTAAGAATAAGAATTGTTAATTTTTGATGGGTACAGAGTGACGCTAGCACACCAAGCTACCCGAAACTGTAAAATTTTCCTAATCAACCTTGAACCTAATGTTTCAGTGATAAAGTTCAAAATCTATTAAAGAAATTTGACAGATTGTAATAGCTTGATGTGTGTCTGTACAACTGCAGTGTTATTGCTGGTAGCGATCATTTTAGACAACCTTCGTATGTGCTAAACGAACTTTACAACTAAACGAGCTAAGCCACTTTTTTGGTGGCTTGTGTCAATATTTGTTGCTTAAAAGCTCAAAGTCGGTGCAGAAAATGTAAAATTCTTTGAAAGTGATAGCCTTTTCTCTGGACCCGCTTGTACTGCTGTCCCACCATTTTAACAATACTTATAATACTAACTACCGACCAGCCGGCTTCGCACGGGTGCAATGTAGATACACATATACATATAAACCTTCCTCTTGAATCACGCTATCTATTGCTGAAAACTGCATTAAAATTCGTTGCGTAGTTTAAAAGATCTAAGCGTACAAACAGCGGGAGCGACTTTGTTTTATAGAATGTAAAGATTTACACCAGTCTTACCAAGGGGTATCGCATTACTCAGTTACTGGTCTGTGGAGGTCAGATGTGTGGCAGTCGCTCAATGTAAAATACTGGTATTCAGATGCATCCGGTTAGACTGGAAGCCGACCCCAATATAGTTGGGAAAAGCTTGTCAATATTAAATAGAGTAAACTAACTATAATTATACATTATTAATTAAAAACTATAAAATAAACTAACAACAAACTATAAAAGGGCATCGAAAAACTCCTTCTTGACTCTGTCACCTGGTAATGTGCCCAAGAGACTGGCGGCGTTGCCACGTTGTATGGCAACACTTAGCCTCTGGCCAAGGTAAAAGCCAGCCCTTAGGTCACGGGAAGCGTCAACTAGGCGTTTCGAAATTTCCTTGAACAGGCTATGAGCACTCGGACCCCACGGCCGCGGAGTTTCAATCCCAAACGGCTCGAAAATATAGTTTTTTTTGTCAGATAATTTATACCATAATCAATGTTGTACACTGGTTTATCATAATTATAGGGAAACATAGTAAATCTGGTATTACCGACGTAAAAAAATGATGGGGTTTTGCACACAGCCTCTATTAGTTATCAGTCATCGTCTACCGCTACATTTCCTAACATTAACACCCGCATCAATGTGTCACAAGTCAATGTGATTACTTGATTACGTCATTATTTAACATACGATTTTTATTCTGTAGTTTAGTAATTGCTTAAAGTTAGAACTGTCAAAAGTTAGAATTCTTAGCTTTGCTTTCTTTGACGGTTCTTACTTCGTTCATATTCTTGTCTATTGCATAAAAATGGTTGCGGAAGTAATTTCTTAAACTTGACTATAGATACCAGGGTCAGTAATCAGAGGGCCTAAAACTACCGCTTGAGCAAACTCATAATAGGATAATAATATGAATTACGTATCGATTCACAAAGTGGTCACAAAGTGAGCGCGAAGCTGTCACAAAGTTGTCACAAAGTGGTCACAAACTGGTGATAATTCATAATGACTGCATCTATCTGCTCATGGCATTCTGTAAAATTTCTAGGCATTGTATACAAGGTGTAAAGGGACCCTCCACGAAGCTGTCAACCAAGAATTATGAACATCAAACTAAGTATCTTTTCGCAAAAATTATTGCTGGGAAACGACTTTTGTTTTGGGGAGAAAAATCACGTTTATCAACGATAAGACTCAATGTAGCGCACTCAAAACATTGTGCTGATGTATGGATTTAATAGTACGAAGATCGTGGAAGTGTTTAAAGTATAAATTATAAAAAAATATTTAAAAAAAACTTGTCAGCAAGTTGGAACTTTAACCCCCAATATCTCCGTAACTAGAAGGTTCCCAGGTATGGTCTAGAACAAAAAAATGATCGCAATGACGGGGAGATCAAGTGCCTTTCGGCTTCGTTAAGGGTCTTGTTACAAACTTTATACGGGCCGTTCCCGCTGGTTAATACCCCGTGGTTAACACTATTAACTACTGGGAATGATGCGTTCTACTGGTTAACAGTGTTGACGAACGCGACATTTTTTTCCCCTCGTCTCGCGAATAGTTCAGGAGTCAGGTTAAAGAAAAGTAAAAAGAAATCTATATCCATACTTAATATTAAAAAGCTGAAGAGTTTGTTTGGTTAAACGCGCTAATCTCTCAGCCACTGGTCGTCATACAGGCTGTCCTAGTTCAGGAGTTGAGACCACATTGATGTAATTTTTATTGAAGTTATAGAAAATAAAATTATTATTATTAAAAACATTTTTTTTTTATTATTTTAATATACATACTTTAAGCTTGTACAGGAAACCGATTAACATTTTCAATTTTCCTGTTGGTAAGTTTCCGAAAACTTAATAATGTCATTGGATTGAATATCAAAACACCTAAATTAAATAAAACTGGACATGGTAAAGTCCCAAAAACCAAATGAAAAGATCAAGGAAAACGACAGTAACATAATTTATATTCAAATAAAAGACGTCACATTTCATTTTTTTTTGTTGCATTCATAATAATTTAAATATTCGTCCAAAAACGACCAAAGACAAGTTTATTGTCCATAATGCGCTGTTGGAAGAGTATCTATTGAATAGACAACAGTGCATTATGATTATGGCCATCTTTAAGATATCACTTAGTGTTAGAGATGTGTACTTATGCATATAATTTTTAATGGTATCACTTTAAGTAGGTAAGTAAGAAAAAAATAAAAATTAAAAAAAAAAACTTTGCCCCGCACTAGGAATTTCTCCTGTATCGTGGGTGCGTTTACAAACATTAAAACTCACTTAAACCAATAATAAAATAAAATCTGTGAAAAAAATCTGTTGCATCATTGGGTCTGCAATTAGTACCGCCGAGGTACTTCATCCTTGACATCGGTTAAGAGAGATGGTACAGAAAGTGAGCAACGTCGTAAATAGCTGTCAAATATTTCGCCGTTTTGATTAATTTGGCAATATAACTGTAGAGCGATGGTACAGAAAGTGAGCAACGTCGTAAATAGCTGTCAAATATTTCGCCGTTTTGATTAATTTGGCAATATTACTGTAGAGCGATGGTACAGAAAGTGAGCAACGTCGTAAATAGCTGTCAAATATTTCGCCGTTTTGATTAATTTGGCAATATTACTGTAGAGCGATGGTACAGAAAGTGAGCAACGTCGTAAATAGCTGTCAAATATTTCGCCGTTTTGATTAATTTGGCAATATAACTGTAGAGCGATGGTACAGAAAGTGAGCAACGTCGTAAATAGCTGTCAAATATTTCGCCGTTTTGATTAATTTGGCAATATTACTGTAGAGCGATGGTACAGAAAGTGAGCAACGTCGTAAATAGCTGTCAAATATTTCGCCGTTTTGATTAATTTGGCAATATAACTGTAGAGCGATGGTACAGAAAGTGAGCAACGTCGTAAATAGCTGTCAAATATTTCGCCGTTTTGATTAATTTGGCAATATAACTGTAGAGCGATGGTACAGAAAGTGAGCAACGTCGTAAATAGCTGTCAAATATTTCGCCGTTTTGATTAATTTGGCAATATTACTGTAGAGCGATGGTACAGAAAGTGAGCAACGTCGTAAATAGCTGTCAAATATTTCGCCGTTTTGATTAATTTGGCAATATTACTGTAGAGCGATGGTACAGAAAGTGAGCAACGTCGTAAATAGCTGTCAAATATTTCGCCGTTTTGATTAATTTGGCAATATAACTGTAGAGCGATGGTACAGAAAGTGAGCAACGTCGTAAATAGCTGTCAAATATTTCGCCGTTTTGATTAATTTGGCAATATTACTGTAGAGCGATGGTACAGAAAGTGAGCAACGTCGTAAATAGCTGTCAAATATTTCGCCGTTTTGATTAATTTGGCAATATTACTGTAGAGCGATGGTACAGAAAGTGAGCAACGTCGTAAATAGCTGTCAAATATTTCGCCGTTTTGATTAATTTGGCAATATTACTGTAGAGCGATGGTACAGAAAGTGAGCAACGTCGTAAATAGCTGTCAAATATTTCGCCGCTTTGATTAATCTGGAAATATTACTGTAGAGCGATGGTACAGAAAGTGAGCAACGTCGTAAATAGCTGTCAAATATTTCGCCGCTTTGATTAATCTGGAAATATTACTGTAGAGCGATGGTACAGAAAGTGAGCAACGTCGTAAATAGCTGTCAAATATTTCGCCGCTTTGATTAATCTGGAAATATTACTGTAGACCGATGGTACAGAAAGTGAGCAACGTCGTAAATAGCTGTCAAATATTTCGCCGCTTTGATTAATCTGGAAATATTACTGTAGAGCGATGGTACAGAAAGTGAGCAACGTCGTAAATAGCTGTCAAATATTTCGCCGTTTTGATTAATTTGGCAATATTACTGTAGAGCGATGGTACAGAAAGTGAGCAACGTCGTAAATAGCTGTCAAATATTTCGCCGTTTTGATTAATTTGGCAATATTACTGTAGAGCGATGGTACAGAAAGTGAGCAACGTCGTAAATAGCTGTCAAATATTTCGCCGTTTTGATTAATTTGGCAATATTACTGTAGAGCGATGGTACAGAAAGTGAGCAACGTCGTAAATAGCTGTCAAATATTTCGCCGTTTTGATTAATTTGGCAATATTACTGTAGAGCGATGGTACAGAAAGTGAGCAACGTCGTAAATAGCTGTCAAATATTTCGCCGTTTTGATTAATCTGGAAATATTACTGTAGAGCGATGGTACAGAAAGTGAGCAACGTCGTAAATAGCTGTCAAATATTTCGCCGTTTTGATTAATTTGGCAATATTACTGTAGAGCGATGGTACAGAAAGTGAGCAACGTCGTAAATAGCTGTCAAATATTTCGCCGTTTTGATTAATTTGGCAATATTACTGTAGAGCGATGGTACAGAAAGTGAGCAACGTCGTAAATAGCTGTCAAATATTTCGCCGTTTTGATTAATTTGGCAATATTACTGTAGAGCGATGGTACAGAAAGTGAGCAACGTCGTAAATAGCTGTCAAATATTTCGCCGTTTTGATTAATTTGGCAATATTACTGTAGAGCGATGGTACAGAAAGTGAGCAACGTCGTAAATAGCTGTCAAATATTTCGCCGTTTTGATTAATTTGGCAATATTACTGTAGAGCGATGGTACAGAAAGTGAGCAACGTCGTAAATAGCTGTCAAATATTTCGCCGTTTTGATTAATTTGGCAATATTACTGTAGAGCGATGGTACAGAAAGTGAGCAACGTCGTAAATAGCTGTCAAATATTTCGCCGTTTTGATTAATTTGGCAATATTACTGTAGAGCGATGGTACAGAAAGTGAGCAACGTCGTAAATAGCTGTCAAATATTTCGCCGTTTTGATTAATTTGGCAATATTACTGTATGGAAATAAGAAATATGCATGCAATGCATATGCAGCATTCATCATACCATCGTAGTAATCGATGGTATGATGAATGCTTTAGCGATAAAGTACGATGGTACGGAAATCTTCAAGCGCGAGTCCGACTCGCACTTGGCCGGTTTTTTAGTTTCACAAATCCTATTCTATTAAATGGCCAATATTTGTAATCACGTTCTCGTAAAGGGCTCCAGCGATTTCGATGAAAGTTGCGATAAATATATGTATATACATATATTATATACATATATTTATGGAGGCGAAAAATCGATCTACCTAGGTCTCATTTCTGGGAACATTCGTTTTACCTATCTATTTTCACCCGAGCAGAGGTAGGTCGGCCAGGTACTAAAATAAAATAATTTCATCAAAATAATCGATTGCGAATTGGTGACCGTATTAATTTCTTTAACAGGTATGAGTGCGGACACTCGATGATTGATTATTATTTATATCCAAAGCTAAAGTAATATAAGTAATGGGCTAGCTCGCCGTCCGGCCGTCTTATGACGACAGGCCTTGTCGACGGCGCGTTCGTGTTCCACGCGCGCTTCAAAGAGATGTCAGCAATGATGTAGGGGTCCACAAGGGCCGATGCCTGCCAGGGCTGCGGGACTGTTCGAAAGAGATACCGCGGCCAAAGGGCAAAGAACGAACATGGATGGGTTTTAGTCAGTAGAAGTCTGACACTCCCTTCCACCCCACCCAGAGCGGGGGGGTGGGCGGTCATTTGATGTTTTCGCATCCGAAAAAAAAAAAGCTAAAAATACACTTAGAAGTCACATAAGTTATGTCGGTTTTCACGAACAAAATAAATAAAATTGAAGTGTCTGTTTGTATCAAAATAACAGCTTTTTACTGACTGCGATATACGGCACTTATAACAAATACTAACAATTTTTTTTTTTAATTTTTGTCTGTCCGTCTGTTTGTTTCGGCTAATCTCCGAAACGGCTCAACGGATTTTGACTGGGCTTTACTGGTAGATAGCTGATGTTATGGGGTCTAACTTAGTCTACTTTTATTTTTGAATAAGAATTAGGGTACCGTGCAAAAAAATTAAAACTGATTAAATAAGGTATAATAATTTCACGTAAACGAAAGTCAGGGGCAAACAGCTAGTGCTTATATGAGAGCAAGCCTACTTTAATTTTGAACGTATAACTCGGTACTGAAAGTATAAATTCTATCAGTGCAAGACCATTTTAAATAAAAACAGACATCAGTGATTCACCTACCAAAAGCTAAGTAAATACGCCAGATAAGTAAACGAAAGATACAATATCGTACAGGCCCATCAACACCTGCGCACATGCACGAACAGTGCGATTCGCGCGCTTCCCTAAGCACGCGAATGCGCGGGACATAGTATGGATACGTTCGTGAGAAGCGCGCAAGTGTGGAAGTGCCTTTACACAACAGTTGAAAGGAAATAGTCATAAATACGATAACCTTCCGCAGCTATTAGTTTTAAACCGTGTTGATTCATTCAACAATAGCTCTCTGTACTACGGTAGTATCATCACGAACACTATCTAAAGTAACGCCTAAACAAAAACGCGGTGTAGGATTTTCAACTTCTAGCGCTGAACCCAGCGTTGAAAATTGAACAACATGTTTTCATTTAGGCGTTCTTTTAGGTGACACCTAGTGTTAAGGATAATGAGCATGTGTATTATTCAAGTAGTAATATAACTAACTAGCTTGTGCCCGCGGCTTCGCCCGCGTGGAGTTAGGGAATTTCCCACGGAATCTTACTTCTGGGATAATAAGTAATCTATGTATCTATCTATAATACATACATAGATTTACATGTACTTGCTTATAACTTGCAATTATTAGTTTAAAGTTCTATCAATTAAATTAGAAACGTGAAATATTGATACCTTGGTTTGAGATTGGACATCGGATTCACTGGATTTTACCTAAAGAGTATGTACACAAATTTTCAAGTCAATCGACCCCGAGAGTAAAAAGTTTCACAGAAAATTCAACACCCCATTTCACCCTCTAAGGGATAGGAATTTCGAAAAACTCATACTTACTCTTCACAAAGAATCCAATTTTTATATCTCTGGGACCCGCGGTTTGGGCTGTGCGTTGGTATATCAGTCAGCCAGTCAGGACATGGAATTTTAAATTGGGGGATGATTTTGGAAAAACTATGATACACGTATCTCATCATTTTAACTGAAGTATATGTAGACACATTTTCAAGTCAATCGACTCCGAGAATAAAAAGTTTCACATAAAATTCAAAACCCCATTTCACCCTATTAGGGGTGGTATTTCGAAAAACCCTTTCTTAGTGGATACCTACTCTTCACAAAGAGTACACTGTCCAAATTTCACGTCTCTAGGACCAGTGGTTTGGGCTGTGCGTTGATATATAAGTCAGTCAGTCAGTCAGTCAGTCAGTCAGTCAGTCAGTCAGGACTTTGAATTTTATATGTATAGATAATATCGATCTTTTGCTGAAGGTAAAATAAAGATAGCGTTTAGGTCTAAAATTATGCGATTCTTTTCCCGTTTTGTGTGTTTGGATAATCATAATGAACGGAGTGGGTCTGGCAGCTTATATAAATGCTTGAATATTTATTTAAGTACAGGAGTACCGACCGCTATATTATATAACAAAAGGATAACAGTTATAGTGGATGTGTGTGTGTGTGATGTGTGGATGGTGTGTGGATATGGATGTTATAGTATAATGAAAACTGGATAATTCCAGTTCTAAAGACGATCGATTCCAATACCGCAGCGACATAGCAGCTCAATCGCAATTACAGAACGCAGGCCCTAGGACCGCAGATCGCGACTAGCTGGCAGGTCTCCAAGAAAATGGCATTCGGCGACTTTGCGGTAGCCTTCAGCATTGTATTTTTACAAAAAATACTTGTACTATACAACATGACTCGTAACAACACCATCATTATCTGCCTAGCCTTTTCCCAACTATGGTTGCGGTTGGCTTCCGGTCTAACTGGATGCAGCTATAAACCAGTATTTTACATGGAGCGACTGCATATCTGACCTCCACAACCTAGTTTGTACCTGGGTAATACTATCCTCCCTGGTAAGATTGGTTGTCGGACTCACAGCAATTTAATAAATAAAATCTAAACAGTCCGCTATGTTAATTTAGTATTCATAAATGATTCCGTCACTCTCTCAAAATGTCAGATAACGCAATACTAAACAACACTCACTAAATTTATCTTATTTTTTATGTCATTAGTAGCTGATAATGATGATATAACATTCATTTAAATTAATTACAACATCGAAGTTGTGATGTGACATCTGAACTTGTTTTTTTTTTAATTTAATGTTTTCAAATTATAGTTCCCTCTTTGGGACTTTGACCTCCAATATCTCCGTAACTAAAAGGTTCCCAGATCTGGATTATAACAAAAAAATATCGCAATGACGTGGGAACAAGTGCCTTTCGGCTTTCTTAAGGGTACTTTAAAATATAATAAAGACCAAGAGAAGAAGAGATATTGGAGGTCAAAGTTCCAACGTTTTCACGGGTTTTTTTAAAATACATGTTTGTAATACTATAACTTTACTTTAAAAACCTCCGCGTCCCCCGTACTATTCAATGCATCCATCAGCATAATGTTTTGAGTGCGTTACATCGAGAACGTGATAAATCACCCCAAAAGAAAAGTCGTTAAATTCATTCAAATTCGTAAAAATTTTGCGTAAAGTTACTTAGTTTGATGGACAGAATGCGTCGTTGACGGCTTCGTGAATAGTCCTTTTGCACCTTGTATAGACGAATACTCACTGCCACCTTTATACCTAAAATATACAACTTTATTTTTAGTATTTGCGAAACCTGAATATTGTTTGTTCAGAATAAGTAACTGAATCGATTCTAATAATTTTTAAACCATGTTCAAAATATTGTCAAAATATTGTACACGGAGCGATACTAAGCACCTATCGCAATCATTTATGTACCTACTGCCAAATTATTATTATCAATGAGCTCAAGATGACGTTGGAGGCGAAGCGCGCGGCCGCGCCGCGTGGTGACCACGTTTTTGTGCGGATAGCCAGGTAAAAGAACAAGCTTATAACTTTGTGATCTTTCATGATACAGTTTTGCAATTTTGTACATAGATTCTTTACATAAAAATACTAGACACGTGTTTCAGGTTTCGCATATACTAAAACTAATGTTGTATTCATTGTAAATAATACAAACGACAATTAATGATTACATATAAACTCCAAAGCTTAGCGTGAATTTAATTGCTGTTTTTAAACCACACCTAAATTGTTTCCTAGGAGGGACCAAAAGATAATTTTTAGTAAGATTGGAAGCACAAAACATTAACAAAGAACCAATCCTTACCTTCTCAACATGTTCTTTGTAAGTTCCTCAAACATACTCGGTACTCGTAAATGCGTCATGAAACGTCATTCTCGGAGTTCCTCGTCTCGTCGTCGTAATAAATTATACCTTTCAACGGTATCATAGCTGTGGCGAACTTCTTATGTAATCTGCGCTCCTAGTACCTACGATGATTTATCTTGGCAATTTATACGACGCGGCAGTTAACTTCGAGTCTCCTCCGCAGACTGCAGTCATTCTATCGGCCTATAGACATTACGGCGTCAACGATTGGTTGCTGCGCTGTGTATCGCGGGTCTCGCCTCTATTCCCGCATGAAACAAATATTTGTATGGCCTACACTTAGTATTTTCGGGTCTGGCTGTGTGTAAAATGTGAGTTTGAATGTTTGTAAACTCACCCACGATACAGGAGAAATTCCAAGAGTGAGGCAAAGTTAAAAAAAAAAATATATTATATGTATGCTAGTGCGTATATTACAACGTTTCGTTATCGGCCCATAAATCAGTTTGATGGACTACACGATTGCCTTCAAACTGAAGTATAAGCAAATTATCGGCAAACTGCGTAATCAGTATGGTGCTCTTATGCTACACTTGCGGGTAGTTTGTGTCTAACAAATTGTGGTACCTACCAATTGGTCGAGTGTAGTCGACTGTTGGTCTGGTTTGCGCAGTCCTCACTAACTTGACTATTTAGTTGGCCTAGTGTGCGTACTAGCAGTCCAACTCGACTTAACAATGGGCCGATAGAAAGTCTGCAGTCTACGGGGACTCATATACAACATTAGTGAAACATTAACAACAACAGCAACAACAACAACATTAGTGTTTATATACAAAATTTCAAAACAGTATCATGAAAAATCACAAAGTTATAAACTTGTTCTGTACCTGGTTGTCCGCACAAAAACGTGGTCAACAAACAGCGCGTCGCGCGCGCGCCTCCAGAGTTGTCTTTAGCTCATTGATAATGATAATTTGGCAGTAGGTACCAAAATTATTGCGATACGTACTTAATGTCGCTCATTGTCCAACTCGTAACTTTTTTAAATATTTTTGGGACAAAATAAAAATTATTGGAATCGATTCAGTTACTTATTCTGAACAAACTATATTCAGGTTTCGCATATACTAAAAATAATGTTATATATAAAACAAACTCGCAGTCGCATTTGCGATCACCGGACTGATAAGACGGTACATTATTAAACATTTGTATTATATGTACATTTTTGTAAATATTTAGTTGTTATGCAAGCTATAAATCAATTGATTGACAATGCATACAATCCTCCAAAAAAAAAAAGTTGTTTAACTAAAATTTAAATTTAGGAGCTCGTGGCTAAATAATAACAGCCGCTCGGATCGATCTTTAGGTTAAGCCATGCTTGCCTAGGTTGGTCTGTGGATGGGTGACCACTCATTACATACCGAGTTTCCTCCGTGCCTCGGAAAGCACGTTAAGCCGTTGGTCCCGGCTGTCATTTGTAGATCTTTGACAGTCGTTACAGCTAGTCAGTGGCCCAAAAGGTCTGACAACCAGTCTTACCTTATCGTATTACCTAGTAGTAACTGGGTTGTGGAGGTTAGATAGGCAGTCACTCCATGTAAAATACTGGTATTCAGCTGCATCCGGTTGGACTGGAAGCCGACCCTAACATAGTTGGGAAAAGGCTAAGCAGATGATGATGAACTAAAATTTAACTTTAATTATTCAACAGGATGGCAACCTCTACGTAGAAATCCCGTCCAGCATCCCAAGTGTGTTCATCTACGGTCCAGACAAGTATTGCATCGATACTTTTGTCTCGGATGATGAGGAACCCCAACTGAACGCCCTCATCTGCTTTGTCCCAAAGCCTGAGAACAATAATTATGAAATCAGCGCCAGTTGTAAGTAATCTTCATACCGTGTGGTGGGAGTCTGGTGAGCTGCTATACAGGTATACCTAGTGCAGACACCAGTCTCTCACAAACTTTTTTTTTTTTCTTTTTTTTTTTTTTTTTTTTTTTCTTTTTTTTTTTTTTTGAACCTTAATTTGAAGCTATATTTCGTCGGTGCGCTTGCCAAACCTGATATGTGTGTACACAACAAAAAAAATATTTTAGCCTTCATATACGAATGTAATAAGTTTTTTTATTATCTTAGACTAAAATAGATATTTTTTTGCCATATTTTGTTCTATTTTTATTTTTTCAGAAGATTCATTGATTTCTTCTATTCATTCATTACGAAAAAAACAGATTTTGTGTTGTCCTGAAAAGTTCTTAAAATGCACATATTCGGTTTGGCTAGCGCACCGACGATTTACTAAAGTCATGGTTTGTGATTTAAATTTGAATCAACACACAGTCATACACATGCATGAGTATAACTCATAAGTACCTTATCCAATAGGGCTGACACACACTACAGAACTCCACTCGCTACGGTCCTTACATACTACTTTTGTTACATCCACTTCATATGCACCTGACCTATAGAAGAATGTCACCAAAAGGTCAGTTGTATGTCCGTCTAGGGCATACTTACCCAGCGTTTCACCTTACATCGACCGTGAAACTACCTTTTGGTTACAAAATAATTTTGATGGTACAACAAAACCAGCGACAAAGCCAAAAACGGAATTTGAATGCTAGTGCTAAGTTCATTTTCCATTTTAATAATATTGCCGCTCGAATCGTTCGTTGTTTCTTTGCGTCGTTCTTGGGCTTAGTATTCGTGATTGATTTTAGAATTTGAAAGCAAGAAAAAACTTATTTTTTTTGGCTTCTTTTGGGTTAGCTCATTTCATCTTCGACCTCATCTCTGTCCTCAGGACAAGATTGGGGTCAAGAGGATGCCCAATAAAAAAAAAACCTACTTCAAAAACACAAAAAAGCGGAAAAATAACTTTATTGTTTTTGCCCCCGACTTCTGAAGCTATAATTATTTTTCCACGAATTTCACCAAATTTAAACGGGAGCACCACGAAATAATATTCGTCCAAACAAAAAAGAATCATCGAAATGGGTTCTCAAGTGGCGAAGATATCGCTGAAAACACACACAAAAAACAAATTCAGACGAATTGATAACCTCCTCCTTTTGGAAGTTGGTTAAAAATAAACAGACTTTGCATACACGAAATTGGAGAAAGCTATAACGTTAATAACAGCGAAAGACTTGCCCGAATCGATTGGGTGCCTTAGAATTTTAATGATAACATATTTTAGCGTGTCATGTACGTCATGTTATGTCTATCATGTACCGGTGCAAAAACTGTTATTTAATTGCATAGATTGTGATTTGGCGATGTTTGTTGTGTTTTGATAGCAGTTGATCATCAACTGAATTTAAATCACGAATATTTTTAAGACATTTTTTCATAAAGAACATGCTTTTTCGTATAAAGTACTAGCGTCCCGCTCCGGCTTCGCACGGGTGCAATATATACATATGAACCTTCCTCTTGAATCACTCTATCTATTAAATAAAACCGCATCAAAATCCGTTGCGTAGTTTTAAAGATCTAAGCATACATAGGGACAGACAGCAGGAAGCGAGTTTGTTTTATACTATGTAGTGATGAAGTGATAATTAACATGCGAAATGCGTGTCCGTTTACTTGCACGTTTATTTAACTTGATCACTTACTTGGCTCTAACAATACACATACATCAATTCAAGCGGGGTTAGACAGAGGTGTACCCTACTAATACAATCACATTTCGCCAGTCGCCAAATTGAGTACAATAGGGATGTTTCCTGTGTAAAAAAAATACGATTCTATTTAGTCCGTCAGTTAGATTATCGAAAAATATTGGATACGTATTTTTTGTTTTATGAAATCAATAAAAATTGACGAAGATAAAACGCATCCAAGATCATGAGTGGGGGCGTGTGACGTCACTTTTCGGTAAAAAGTCAGTACACTTTACTTACAAGTATGACGTCACACGAGTTTTCAACGCACTGTATCGTCTTCATTTATACTTTGAAAAAAGAAAAAATACGTGTCCAATATTTTTTTGGAAATCTATCGGACGGACTAATTAGATTTTTTCAGGAAACATCCCTATTGTGATATGAATTTATAAACAGCAAAATAGGTGATGGGGTGTCTGGGGAGCATGACGTGTTTAAGTCCCGTAAAAGGCGGGCCTATTAACATCAACCGGACACAAATTCAGGGTCCGTGGCTGCTACTGAGAAATGCTACCAATAACTCTTTGCCCGACCTGGGAATCGAACCCAGGACCACGAGATCGGCAGCTGCGCTTACGACCACTAGACCAACGAGGCAGTCAAACCATACAGGGTGTAAACAGACCCTTCACATAGCCGTCCACCAAGCATTCTGTACATCAAACTATTTACGCAAAAATTATTGCTGGGAATCAACTTTTTTTTTTGGGGTGAAAAATCACGTTTTACGGTAGGACTCGATGGAAAGCACTCACAGCATTGTGCTGATGGATGGGTTGAACAGTACGGGGGTCGTGGAGGTGTGTAAAATAAAAATCTAACATTAAAGACATGTGATTAAAAAAAACTTGTGAAAAAGTTGAAACTTTGACCCCCAATATCTCCGTAACTAGAAGGTTCCCAGGTATGGTCTAGAACAAAAAAATTATCGTAAAGACGGGGAAAACAAGTGCCTTTCTGATACGTTATGGGTCTATTTACACCCTTTATGGTCAGACCAAAGTACTATAGGTAGCAGTGGCGAAGGTTCCATAGAACTCGATTCGTACCGGCTTCCCTTTGAAAAATGGCAGTCAGTATTCGATATACAAATAATATAATCACATTACAGATAATTATGTACTCCGGCTTATTTTAAATTTCCCCTTCGCTACTAATAGGTAGGTAGGTATATTTAGTTTGACACACTTAATAGAAAATCAATATACATGACCGCATACAAAACCGCAAAAAAAAGACCAAAAGCCAATAAGGAAAGAACGCTTTAAAATAATTAAACATCTTTATCGATAAACGAAAAAATCTATTAGAATAATAAGAACTGACTATTCAAGTAATGAACAATTATTAAAATAGATAATTATTTCACCTGTGACAAAATTTGAAAAATAAATTAACATTCTTCCTATATTTTCATACAGGGTGTAAACGGTGTAATGGGGTGCGAGCCTATTGCCATCAACCAGGCACCAATCCAGACTCCATGGTAGTGAAAAATTCCAGTATGAAAAACCCAATAACACGCCTGACCTGGGAATCGAACCCAGTACCTCATTCTTAGCAGTAGCACTTGCAACCACTTTATGGATTTACGACAGCGAGATTTTTGAATTTGTCGAGAACTATTCTGCCATCAATACACACCAAAATGACCAATCTCACCAATCTCGCCAATCTCTTTTTTATGTATTATAATGCTTTGTTTGTCTTTTCAGGCATGCTGATCTCCTGCTTCTTCATCCTGCTAACGGTAGCGGTCTACGCATGGCTGCCGGAACTCCGCAACCTGCACGGCATGGTGCTGATGGCCTATCTCCTCAGTTTCTTCGTGGGTTTTCTGTTCTTGGCAACCATGCAAATCCTCATCCTAAAGAACCAGATATCTCAAGAACTATGCACTTCCCTAAGTAAGTACTTTTCGAGTGATATATTTTTTATCCGACTATGGCAAACTCAAAAGTAAGTTAGTTTTGATTTTAGCTGTTTATTTATTTATTTAACAATTTATGTACACACTAAAATACAGAAAAGAACTACAACTGAAGACTGTTTGTGTGTTTGTAACATTGTTATGTTGTGTGTATGTGTATGTTCCACCGAAGCGCCTAAACTACTGAACGCATTGTGATGATGGAGGTGTCAATCGATTCGTTATTATGGTCCGTGTGACATGGGTTACATTCTATGTCATCAAAACCAGACGCCAAATCCTAAAAAGTGGGGTTTCTTTGGCTGTCTTTTTTTATTTCTGTGTACTTGGGTTTCTGCTACGGTCGCCTATCAACTGTCTTCCGCGCATCCTACTTGTTCTCCGAAGGTTTAGGCACACGTCTAGGTAGACTGACTGTGTCAGTCCAGCGCAAGTCCTTTGTTCTTGATTAAATCGGTGACATTCAGCATCAATAAAAAAAGTTTATATAATTCTCGTTTTTTGGTGCTAATGCATAATACTCGGAAAAAATATTTGAATTCTAAATTAGTGTGTTTGCGTAACAGCATCTTATGACCGTCGCATTTTTCTTAATTCTGGTTTTTTTAGTCAGGCTCATTTAAATAAGCGTCAACAATAAAAAAAAGCAGATACCTTCTTTTTGTGACATCCAGGTCTCCTTGAAAAGTCAGTTCATAATAACTTCAAACAAGATTGTTAAAAAACCAGATTTTCTAGGATTTTCTTCCTTTTACTTTTATCGTCACCGGTCGGCATTGCACAGCCGACCGGCTTTTTCCCAAAGTATTCTTTGTAAGTTCGCTTTTGCTACCCGGATACTTGTTAGATATCCTGCCGAAAACATACCTAGGTAAACACCTATTTTGATGTTTTTGCAAATGTCAAAGTATGTGTTTTGATGTTGTTTCAACTGCGTTTTAAGAATCAAATCATTGGATTTCTTAAGAATTGAATCATTAGGTAAATACCTATCAGTTTATTAAAATTATCCTTATTCGAAAAAGTTTAAAAAAAGTCTGCAGTATTATTAAAATTCGTTTCGTCTTGTTTTGTCCATAAGATATTTTATTACCAATTATTCTACGCAAACTGTTAAAATAAAAGACGATCAAATCTACATACAGGATGTAAACAGACCCTTCACATAGCCGTCAACCAAGCATTCTGTACATCAAACTAAGTAACTTTACGCAAAAATTATTGCTGGGAATCGACTTTTTTTTTTGGTGTGAAAAATCACGTTTTACGGTAGGACTCGATGGAAAGCACTCAAAGCATTGTGCTGATGGATGGATTGAATAGTACGGGGGTCGTGGAGGTGTGTAAAGTAAAAATCTTGGGAAAATGTTGGAACTTTGACCCCCAATATCTCCGTAACTAGAAGGTTCCCAGGTATGGTCTAGAACAAAAAAACGATCGCAAAGACGAGGAGAACAAGTGCCTTTCGGCTATGTTAAGGGTCTATTTACACCCTTTATTATTATTTTCCCATACGTGACATTGGGTCTAAAATTGTGTGTTTTTGTTACAGCGTTCATCGTCTACTTCTCTCTTCTGGCAGCATTCTTCTGGTTGAACGTCATGTGCTACGACATCTGGTGGACGTTCAGGTAATAAAATTTCATTATCGTCATCATCCACATCCCGAATGTAGCAACTCCTGGGCAAAATACTACTGTCCTAGGAGGCGTTGTTTGGTGATTGGTCGCTAACCGCAAATGAAGGCAGTATAATACACATTATTAAAGATGTCAACTGGTATATAATCGACCTTCAAGCTAGAAAACGGTTCAGTTTCTTTCAAGTAGCATCGTGGAAGCAACCATCATTATATCTGTAACCACGGTTGTTGGTTGTTGGAACTATGATTGTCAACCATACAAAAAATCTGAAGTCTTGAAGTCTGTGATTTTACGCTCGGTGCTCGAGCTTTAAACTTGCTTGTAAGAGACCTGTTGGGGATGGTGTGCTTGGCTCTTCAATTAAACTAAGTGGACTGTACAAATGATGCTGTATTAGGTAAGTACTGCATTGGTTGGGAGCACAGATTAAAAATAATAGTATGCCCCGCTCGCTTGCGAGCCGGCCGGGCGGTGGCGAGCGCGCGCTCCGCGTTGCCGTCCCGCGCGCCTCACCCTCCCCGCTCTCATCTGCCGTGGCACGATGCGCTCGTGCGTTAACAGACCACTATATCCTCGGGTCCACTTGAAAACAGGGTTGCGTCGGGCAGTCTAGCTGCCTAGCATTTTGCTGAATTGGGCTCATTTTCGCAACTGTGGGACCCAATAATTAACAGATTTTTTTTGTTTAGATTTAAGTTTTTGTTATTTTTTTTTAATGTTGCATGCACTGTGGCGTGTGTCAAATGAAACTATTTTCTTTCTTTTTAAGTATATACAGTTAAAGACAGTAGCTAGCAACACCATCATAATTTTTTGTTCCTTTTCCCAGTGGCAAACGAGCTCACGGTCGCTCAGGATCTCCTAACAAACGGTTCACGTATTATGCCATCTACGCGTTCGGCGTCCCAACAGTCTTGACCATTATACTTGCTGCCATGGAGTTCTCTGACCTGCCTATGCAGCACCCACTGCTGCCTAAGATCCGACTACAAGGATGCTTCTTATATGGTAAGTGTTATTTTAGTATAGTTTTATCTAAATAGTTTAATTATGTGGAAGATCACGAAGAATACGGCGGAAAGAGCTGATCAAAAATGGTCTTCACTAGTCCTACTTTACCGAAGTAGCAGTAGAAATATGGAGTATGACCGTGACCATTCATCATCATCTGCCCCTTTCCCCAACACGGTTGAGGTCGGCTTCCAGTCTTACCGGATGCAGCAGAACATCAGTATTTTACATGGAGCGACTGTACCTCAGTTTATGAGAGTAATGAGTAACTATCTCATTTGCAGCCAGACAAAATGCTTCCCGAGGTCTCGTAAACGGTGTATACTGAATGACGGAAGAAATTGCTCATTGTCCAGCTGTAGTATATGCTTAGTTGTGTGCTGGTAACAAATTCACGTGGCCAATCCCAATACTTTTAACAATGTACCACTCTGACGATAGTTCTATCGAGCTGCTTACTCAGATCAAGGGTCGGTTGAACTGTCAGTTCATCGCTGCTACATCATGTTCTAATATTTTTCAGGGAACAGCAAATTGCTTTACCTATATGGGCCGATTGTGCTTCTCTGCATAGCGAACTTGACATTCTTCGGGCTGACTGCCTACAAAATATGGAAGATCAAGAAAGAGACGAAGGTGCTGCGAAACAAGGAAAGCTCCACACATGACCAGGACAGGAAGGACACTCAGAGGTAGGTACCTGAACCTGCTTTAAACATCCCCCCCATCCCCGAAGGATTAGGCAGAGCTGGACCTAAAAGTACACCCACATTTTCCCAGTTATATTTAAGTCCTACGTAAAACGGGGCGAGCCTATTCCATCAAACGGACACAAAGCTAGACTCCGTGGCTGCTACTGAGTAACTTCCGAAAAATAAACCCAATAACACTGCCCGACTTGGGAATCAAACCCAAGACATGACAAAACGACATGCTGAAAAAAAATGTATGTTTTCCTCAGTAAGGCGCGAATTACACAGGAACGGCGTAAGGTGAAGGCGCGGCGCAGGCATGATACCGCTTCAAAACGAAAATTACATTCAAGCGGCGCAGTGCAAGCAGGCAGTTCTTTCATCTCCTTATAAATTGCACGCCTGCGTTGCGCCTGCGCCGCACCGTCGCCTTACGCCGTTTCTGTGTAATTCTCGCCTAAGAGAGAAAAGCATTGGTTCTTATGATTCAACCCACTTCATACTTGCGAGATAAAGACGGTGATGATATAAAGCAGGATACAAATCACCAAGAATAAATAAATACCAGCGTACTCAATCTACGAGTTACGAGTCTGTGCAATGTTATAATTTTCTTGATTCTGCACAGCATAATAAGCTTATAATGATCTCACAGCTAAGATACAGGACTCCTCCCTGATTGGGCTGTAACCCACCACGTTGCCCCGTGCGGGCTGGTTAGCAAGAGATGTACATCGCATGCACGTCTTCGAGATTTTGGTTCTAAGGGAGACCTTTGAACAATGTGCACAATGTTTTCCTTCACCGTTTTTGAGAGCAGTGCTGATGATTTTTTTTTTAAATTAAGCGTTATTTATAAAGTTAGCATAAAATTAGCATAAAATTAGAAGCCAGAGTGAAATAATACTAGTTATTAAGCTTAATAGTAACAATTTCATTGTGGCCAAAAGTATGAAATTCAAATGTTCCAGGTTCTCTCTATACGTGAAGTTGTTCACCGTCATGGGGATCAACTGGCTTCTAGAGGTCGTCAGCTCCTTCTACCCTGATGCTGACTTCTACTGGCAGTTCTCTGACGCCTACAACGTGCTCGTCGGCCTGATCATCTTCATCATATTCGTCTGCAAGGCGAAAACTTGGAAAATGATTAAGAAGAGGTTCGTCTTGTTTTGTATTGGTCTTCGGAGAGACAAAAAGGGTGGTGGTTTGAATTGACGTAAAACTTTTGATTAAACTTAGTTTAAGTTGCGTATTTAGTAGGTTTATATAAATTTAAGTTTACCCTCTTTTACTGAATGCAAGGCAATGCAGTTGAAAGACTTGGCCGCTAAAAACGGTTTTAAGGACATAGACGCCCAAATTGTTACCATGGATTCATTATATGAATGCTGGCGGGTGGAGCACAGTCAGTCATGTACTGTATTAATGATAAAAGTTTATGACAGGCTTTACGTACACCATATTTGTAGCCAACCGTATTAGTTACAGTACTTTAACAGCCATTTACCAATGCATTTCATTTAATTATATGGCATTTAGTCAATTAATTATGTCAACTTTTTATTAGGTCAACACGTACTTAATGTTACATATCAACACAGTACTTAGTACTAGATTTTTGAGGCTTTTTTCAATACTTTATAAAAAATAAGAGGCTATCATAAAACATATAACTTAGAGGTTAATTATTGTAGTATTCAAATAGACTGTGAAGCATTTTTATTAGGATGGTTAAGACAATTTGAACAATTAAGTTTTTCGAAATAAGTTAGTGTAATGACGAACCAACATGATTGCATTTATATAAAAATGTACCAAAAATCCTAAGACTGCCTCATTCTGTACCCAGGATAAAAGATTACCAACAATCCAATTCAAACAACAGCAGAGATATGAACAATGTCAGCAATAAAAGGATAAGCCGTTGGCAAATTAACACAGACAGAAATGCTAGCCTGGAGACGGTAAAGACAATAATCGGAGAGGACTCTAGAAAGAGTAGATCCAACAACGCATTGGCATTATAGTTTACAAGAAATATTAACCGCAACCGGTGGCCTCGGTGAGAATGACAAGACTTCCATTTTGAAGACATCTACAATAATACTTAACCGATAACAACGTCACCACATTGAATAAGATGATGCCGATGAATAAAAATCAAGTATTCAAAGACGTCGTTGATCAAAACATAAGACTGATTATAATAACAGCAAAACCATTGAACAAAGGACTCTTGGGACAGACTTAAGATGTATGGAACAGAACGCAAGTGAAAAGGTACAGAAAAGTCGAGTTCACAATTAATAAGATTTAGTGACTGGTAGTTTTGTACTAACTTTTGCAAGAATGTCTTGGCAACTAATTGTGAAGGCTTGTGTATTATAGTGTGTGGTTCGGACGTAAATAACGCAGTTTTTGTAACCGTTTATTTGTGAATGTTTGTTAATTTATAATATATTTAATAAACCTTAATATAATAAGAAATAATCTTTGTATTTTAAACACCGATTGATTTCCTATTTGCACCTGTAGTTAACAATTTAGATTTGGGAAAAGATGGTGTGCACGAACAAAATTAGATTTTAATTTCTAGCATTTATGTTTGTTTTTACAATGTATTCAAATCAGGTGACCCGCAAACAGGACAGGTGGAGGACGATAAAATGCACAGTACGTGGATTGTTATTGATTCGCTAAAAAACTTCAATGTGTTTTGTTTTATTTTAAGGAAACTATGTGATCACGCTGTACAATGCTTATTTTGTTGTTTACTGTTACCCTGCGTCATCCCACTGCTGGGCTAAGGACTCTCCCCATGACGTCCAGTTGCTACGATCCAGGGCTAATGTGGGCCACTGGTCGTTTGTTTTGTCCAGCTCGTCCCGCCATCTTCTACATTTGGTTGTTTAGTGTGATTTATTGTAACCAGTCTATGGCCTGGAATACACTACAAAATTCGATAATATTTAATTTTAGTATGCAAAATAAGAGTCCTTTTGTCCATCTAATATTGAGACGGAAAAACAATATTTCGTGCAAAATGTAGTTTGCGCAAAAATTGCATCAATGCTTTGCGCAAACTTTGACATAAATACTCTGTTTTAAGCTTTCACGGTTTACAACTAAACTTATACTGTCACTTTCGGGATATCTTCCGTGATTGTTCATGAACAACAAATCAACATCAAACTATGAACAATCACGGAAGATATTCCGTAAGTGACAGTATAATTTTTAACACGTACTGCTTGCGCACACCAAACCGGGCCTTTAACTTGATTGATTTAATACACATTTCATGCTAGTATTCGAGGCCATGACTTATAATAGTAATTTTTGCACACGTTTTTTTTTGAATGTTTGCATTGTTTGGCATCTCACATTTTTGCGCTTTAAATTTTAATGTGACTAACAGTTTTCTAAAAAAAAATAGTAGATTGTTCCATCAACTAATAAGATAGGGTAGTTCTTAGATACAATTGTAAAAAAAATATCGGGGAATTACCTTTTTTATGGCAAAAGAACAGGACAAACAAATATTATTATTTGGAAACCTTCAAGTGAAAATTTTGTTGAAATTATTACAAACAAATTTGAATGGATTAAATATTTCTGAAATAACACACTGAGATGATCCTATCAAGACGAGTTTCGAACTCAGTGTAGAGACCTATGAAAACCTTTACTTTTGTTTTTGGAAAATTAACTCTATTTAGATCATAGTTATAACGTTATAGTCAAACCTTTGGTTTCATTTAGGCCGTTAAGGCACTTTTGGACATAAATCTTTTAAACAAAGGAAATAGAATTGATTGTGATTCTAATAATAGGAATTACATTGAATTGACAGATTTAAATAACAATTAAGCAGATTTCGAATTCAACCTTAAATGTTCTAACTCCAAGCTATAGCTGCTATGCATCCCTTATGCTTGCTAAATGTTTTGTCGCTAACAGTAATGTTTGTGCACAGATACGCGAAGCTGCAGGGGGACCAAATGTCCGGATCACAGAACAGCACATCCACAACCACATCAACTCGTGTGTCCAAATCTCGAGATGAACTGACTGCATTTATATAAAATTATAAAATTGTACGACTATTTTAAGTAACTGTTCAAAAAATGTTAAGGTTGCCTCATTCTGTACCCAGGATTAAAGATTACCAACGATCAAATTCAAGTAGCTGCAGAGAGATGAACAATAACAGCAAGAAAAAGATAAGCCGTTGGCAAATTACTACAAACAGAAATGCCAGCCTTTAGACAGTAAAAGTCGGAGAAGACTAGAAAAAGTAGAACAACAACGCATTACCATTACAGTCAACAAGACAAATAAATGGCCTCGCAAAAAATAAGGCTTTAATCTTGAAGACTAAACTGAGAAACAACATCATCATGTTAAATGATGGCGACGAATTAAAATCAAGTATTCAAATGCCGTTGATCGAAACCTGTTGGTTTAAAACTTGATATATTAACATCAAAAACATTGAACAAATCACTCTTGGGACAGATATGAGATGTATAGAATATAATAATAAAAGGTGTAAATAGACCCATAGCTTAGCCTAAAGGCACTTGTTCTCCCCGTCATTGCGTTATTTTTTTTTTCTAGACCATACCTGGGAACCTTCTGGTTACGGAAATATTGGGGGTCAAAGTTCCAACTTTTGCACAAGTTTTTTTTTTTTAAATACAAGTTTTTTTATGAAAGATTTTTACTTTACGCACCTCCACGACCCCCTACTATTCTATCCATCCATCAGCACAATGCTTTGAGTGTTTTCCATCGAGTCCTACCGTAAAACGTGATTTTACACCCCAATAAAAAAAGTCGATTTCCAGCAACAATTTTTGCGTAAAGTTACTTAGTTTGATGTACAGAATGCTTGGTTGACGGGTATGCGAAGGGTCTGTTTACACCCTGAATATAACGAAAATTGTACTGAAAAGTTGAGTACACAAGATTTATTGAGTGTTAGTATTGTACTAACTTTTGCAAGAATGTGCTGGCAACTAATTATGAGGGCTTGTGAACCGTAGTGTGCGGTTTAGACGTAAATAACGTAGTTCTTGTAAGAGTTTATTTGTCTACTGATAAGTAATATTTTTAATAAATCATTATATTAAAAGAAATAATCTTTGTATTTCAAACACCAACTGATTTCCTTTTTGCACATCTAGTTCCCAATTTTGGTTTGGGAAAAGATGGTGAGCACGACCGAAATTAGATTTTAATTTGTGGCGTTTGTGATTGTTTTTACAATGTAATCAAATGAGCTGAACGACAAACAGGGCAGGTGGAGGAAGATTTACAAAGTACGTGAATTGTTGCTGATTTGACTAAAACTTCAACGTGTTTCGCTTTATTTTAAGGAAATTATGTGATTAAGCTTTATAGTACTTATTCTGTTGTGTATTGTGATCTATTGTGACCAGTCCATGGCCTGATATTCGATAATATTGAAATTTAGTAAGCAAAGTAAGAGATCTTATGGCTTGGCTACACGCTCAATCTTACTGGCGCAAATTGCATTTTGCACAAGTAAACATGTAACGAGGGAAGGCAAAACAGTATACCGCGTAAAGGGTTTGAGCAAACACCACACATTGCGCAAACGTTTGTACCAATTATTTGCGCAAACTTTGGCACAAATTATTTGCGCACCAATCGCTGCGTATAGCCGGGCCTTAAATTTGATTGATTCAAAACTATACATTTTATACTAATATTCCAGGCCATGAATTAAAGTAGGAATTTTTGCACACCTAACGCAGTGGGATGAATGTTTGCAATGATTGGCATCTAATGTTTGCGCTTTCTATTTTAATGTGAATGACAGTGTTATAGAGAATTTGCTGAATTTATTATTGTATTGGTCCTTGCAATACCATTCTCATTCCTAGTGCAGAGACCAATGAAAACAGTTACTGTTATTATTGGAAAATAAACTTTAAAAATATTTGCACTATAGGCGAGATTAAATCGAATTGCCTTGACAGGCTCAAATAACGACCTTGCATACTTTAAAATCAGCCTCAAATGTTCTAACTCCAAGCTATGGCTACTATGCATCCCTTATGCTTGCTTGATGTTTTGTCGCTAACAGCAATGTTTGTGCACAGGTACCGGCAGCTGAGGGGAGACCCATTGTCCAGGACGCAGACCACCACATCCTCATCAACACGGATTGGGTCCACATCTCGAGAAGAACTGGGAATGAACTCCATTAAAAAATAATATTAATCATATAGTAATTCTTTCAATGATGTAAAGGCCCGGTGATAAGCAGCAGCTTGCATACATATATAAATAAAATCAGTCGTTCAACCATAAGCTTAAAGTTCTTAATAAAACTGGCCTAATCATAGAACTTTAATATTTTTTAAAAACAGTTGCACTTGAAGTTAGCCTCAAAGCTTGTTTTTGAAATGGAATGAAATGCAAAATTAATTTGCAAATCGCAAGAAACTTTATCAAACATATATAGAATACGAGCATTCTTATTCTTTATTTTCTTGAAAATACTGCCGAACAATCGTTCGTACAGTCTAAATCAACCTTTATGATACTTGCTTGCGCAAAACGACACTTTCTTAATATTATCTTTATATTCTTGTAATTTTAGTATGTAGGTATGTTATAGAAAAATATGCATTCGTTCGTTTAGACTAAACGAACGAATGCATATTGTATCCCCACTCTTTTAAACTAAACTTTAGACCAAGCAACCGTTTGTCATGCTTCCTTGTGCAAACTAATATTTGCACAAGTAAAATGGACTGTGTATTCGGGCCTTAATAAAATGATTTGCCACTGGAAGATGTGCTTTAACATTGCATCTCGTTGTTATAGATTTTGCTATCGAATTTCATAAGCTTACTTTTACGCCCGTATACAGGATGTTACCGAAAGGGTATAGTCATATGAAAAGATATGCTGCAGACCATCAAACTGAACAGCTTTCTCCTTGGATCCAATTCAATTCAATTCAAATTATTTATTGCAATCCATAATGTACATAAACAGGTGGTAATATCGTAAATGCGAAAAAATACTATACCCTTTCTGTTACACCCTGTATATTATAATATAAAAAAGTTAAAATAATACTTGAGTAAAACTATTAAGGTAGACTTTTATTCTGTAGTATTAGTAATTGCTTGAAGTTAGAACTGTCAAAAGTTGAATTCTTAGTTTTGATTTCCTTGACGGTTCTTACTTCGTATAAATTCTTGTCTATTGCATAGAAATGTTTGCATAATTAAAATACTAAAACTCAAGACTTTAACTTGACTATAGATACGGGTGTTACTTAGTTTTCAGTAAATAACTCTATGATTTCTCAAATATGAAAATATTTTGTTGTTAATCCCTTAACATTGTATACCATCAAAACCAGTCCGGCTTCTTTCTGAATGCCAATTTTAAAAACATCACAATGAAAGAAAAGAGTGTTTTCTTGTCTCTATTTCTAAAATATTATGAATATTTTCCTTTCAACACACTTTTTAAGCGAAAGACAATTCAATTCACAATTGCCTAAAACTTGCCTTAGAACGTTGTATTGTGACTACACTTCTACCAACTTATCTGTGCAGGCGCTAAAATACAGAACTAAAATAAATGTACCAAATTTGTCATATCCATTTAAATTTCCTTGACAATCAACGCCACCATGAACTGCACACTTAAAGTGGTCATACTACACAAGGATCTTTGAGTGCGTGACAAAAAATTTCAATTAAGGGCCTTGTCATATTAGCGGTTTGCGAACGGCTGCGGGACGGGGCGGGCGGGCGCGCGGCTAATGCGTCGCGACCACGCTACGGCTGCACAGCGAGGACGTCGCGGTCGCGTGGCAAATACGCAACGTTTTCGTCTCGTGTTTGTAGCGAGTTAACGACGTACAATACACTCAGTAACAAAATGGGTTTCGACGAGGAAACACTGATATTGGCTTTGTTACTTCGGAGACGAAACGAAAACGAAAGCATCGAAGAATTTGGGAACATCCATTATCCGCAAAGAATTCGCTCCCTATGCACGGCGTGTTCGTTGCGCGTCCGTGACGTGTTCGTTGCGCACCCGCTCCGCTTTGAGGACGCTCGCAATCCGCTAGTATGATAAGTCCCAAATCCGCCAATTTTTTTTTAAACATTGCTTGGAGTACCTAATGTTCATAAATGCTACAGCACCCCTCTGTGAACGTTTGAACGCCAAAATATCCTTGTAGCACGCTATGTAATTTAATGATGTTGAAACTGATCAAATAGCAATGTTATTTAAGCTCCAAGTAATACATTATGACTTGCATAAAAGTATGCAAATATAACTTGCTTGCCGTACTGGGGGGTTACCATGAGGTCTTAAACCAGTAATGTTTTAATGTCACTCCAGTGTGAGAAAGGGACTGAGCTATACAGGGTGTAAACAGACCCTTCACGAAGCCGTCAACCAAGCATTCTGTACATCAAACTAAGTAACTTTACGCAAAAATTATTGCTGGGAAACGACTTTTATTTTGGAGGTGAAAAATCATGTTTTACGGTAGGACTCGACGGAAAGCATTGTGCTGATGGATGGATTGAATAGTACGGGGATTGTGAAGGTGTTTAAAGTAAAAATCTTATATTAAAAACATGTTTAAAAAAAAAACTTGTGAAAAAGTAGAAACTTTGCCCCCCAATATCTCTTTAACTAGAAGGTATGGTCTAGAACAAAAAAATGATCGCAAACACGGGGAGAACAAGTGCCTTTCGGCTTCGTTAAGGGTCTATTTACACCCTTAATGGACGTCTAGCGCCATATTTTACATACATACATTTTTTTGAAGCATTTACTAGTTATAAACACTTATTTTTACTTTGCCATCATCTATAGTATAGAGTTTATGTTTATTTTAATATGGCAGCCAGAACAAGACCCTGCACAACAAAAATAATACTCTATTTCTGAATTCAAAAAACCTGTACCATTATGCGTATGCTATATATGCTATAGCATTTTCACTTCAGCGTTAAGTTAAGTTTCCTACTGCAAAAAAAAACGAAGCAATAAGGTTCAGCCAGAGCCGGAAAAGATGCGGTAACGGTCAGCTCCATACAAATAATACTGTCTGGTGTTTGCAGTGGGTTGTTCATACCACTTTGATTGATTCTTTACTAAAGCGATCCTCACTCGACACCAATCGTCCGCGCGGTGAAGCGGATCTCACGTCGCATTGGCTCCTATGAAATCCCCTGATGCCTCACGCGTACGTCGCCCGACCGCGCGGACGAGCAGTGTGTCGTGTGATCGCCTTAGATAGCAATGTTTTTGATCTCAAGACAGTGGCATGCCGCCACTGTCACTGACGCTGCTAGGTTTGCATGCAGTCGGCCGGCACATCAAGTAACCACACACTTTCAAATTTCCCCAAATGATTTTAAACTATAAAATGTTGAAAGTTTATTTCAAAATCGAATGAGATAATTTGACCGTTTGTGGTAACTCGGTGCGCTGTACCTACTTAAATACATCACACTAAAGTTATGTTATTGTAAAAATACAGAATAAATATAGTATTTCGTAAAACACCATTTTATCTGTATCCTCATTATCTACACAATGAGAGGTCCCAGCCTCTTTCATCGCCCACCCTGCAAATATTGAATTTGTAATCTTGCAATTATAGTTATGTTTAAAATGTGTGTTTGTCAATTATTTCAAATACCTACCTCATTAGGCCTCATGTACACAGTCACGCGAGTTTTTATACTGTACAAAACTTACTACTACTAACTTCACGGCAAAAATGCGTGTACAAACCTTACTAGCCATTGGCTATAAAAATAAAATAGTCCAGTTAGCAGTATTGCAACTCGCATTTATTCAAATATTACATTATTGAATTACTAAATAAGCTATAGCGTGCCAAGAATACCTAATACTATGTCGGTATTTATACAAAAAACTGAGAAATATTAAGATTTATTACATAAAATTAGCTTGGGACAGCGATTTTCCATATAGTGGAGAATTGCCAAAGTTTGCCAGAAGGCCTGTGAATATTACTGCAAATTAATTCAGAAGAACTTGTTAAAAAGAGAACTTCTAGACATATAACTTGCGTCGAGAGGTTATACGAGAACAATTCCAAACTCATTTGCTTAAGGTATTTGTCTCACCTGTAATGGCGATGGGAAAATATTCACTTCTATGGGAATTTACGCCATGAGGCCTTTTTAAACCACCTGACCATTGTCGACTTCTTCATAAAATTCTGTCAGAAAATCTATCATGAAACGTCACTAGGATTTAAAAAGTAGTAAAAGTATTGTACTCTTTGTGACATAACAATCAAATGTTGACTGTTTTTTTACAATCGTATGAAGCAGGATATTCTTTGTTTTCAAAATGTCGAAAATGCTTAGTTTTGGGTATTGTTGCCTCGTACTTAGCCTATGGGGTGCTATTCAGTTGGTATGTAAGTTTTGTTCTTTTTACACCCTCTCACAGAACAGAAGGTCTGTGTCTCGACAATCGGTACATAAATAATAGGCTGAATATCAGTAGCGTGGCAGAGTCATCCCTTTTACCAAAATTTTGTTGTGGATCCACGTTTACCACTGCTGCAAACCCAATAGGGGTAGTATAAAGGGTTTAAATAGACCCTTAACACAAACGAAAGGCACTTGCTCTCCCCGTCTTTGCGATCATTTTTTTGTTCTAGACCATACCTGGGAACCTTGTAGTTACGGAGATATTGGGGGTCAAAGTTCCAACTTTTTCATAGGTTTTTTTTTAAATACATGTTTTTAATACATGTTTTTAATTTCAATTTTTACTTTACACACCTCCACGATCCCCGTATTATTCAATCCATCCATCAGCACAATGCTTTGAGTGCTTTCCATCGAGTCCTACCTTAAAACGTGATTTATAACCTCAAAAAAAAAAGTCGATTCCCAGCAATAATTTTTGCGTAAAGTTACTTAGTGTGATGTACAGAATGCTTGGTTGACGGATATGTGAAGGGTCTGTTTACAGAGCTGCGAAACTGACGACAGGTGGGTTGCTCCATAAATTCAAAGTCTAAGGGAACGGATCTGGAATGGATATTTCTTAAGGATGGCTTGAATTACCGACATAGCTTCCAAAGTAAGCAAGCTAAAGTGGCAGTGGATTGGCAGTGTATGTTGTAGGAAAGGAATGAAGGCCTTTGGAGCACATGAGTTTGTGTGGTAAACGACAATCTACAATCTTAAGCATAGAACGCTGCGCACCGCTCCGCTAGGCTTCACACGTCACCGAATAACCGACGACCCTAAGTGGCGGCGGCTGGGACAACGACGAAGACAAACCGGAGGTCTCACATGGAAGAGACTTGAGCATATGCCTCTCCCAAATTGAACTAGTAAGCTGTAGACCTAAACTGCGATGAGTTAAATTGATTGATTGAGAAAACCCTCATGAATCTTTTGTGAAATATGTTTTCCCTTTGCCTGTAACGTTGTCCGGTATAGGCAGTCTTGACATTCCTTTCAGTTCGTCATGGCCTACTTCTACTCTATCGAAGCAGTCACTCTTTACGAGGACTGTGAGCCACATGGTAGCCGTGACTATGAGCATTTTATTCAGCAAGTAGAAGACAATTATAAACATGTAAGTAATAAGTATAACACTTGCTGAGAGTATAAGTATTGGTCTGCCTCGTAGGTCTAGTATTCACAGGCGCTACGGCCAGGCATGTCCTGGGTTCGATTGCCAGTTCGTTATGCAAAGTGTTATTGAGTTTTTGCATTAGGAACTGTTCAGTAGAGGTGGCCCTAGCTTTTAGGTGGTGCAAAATCTTATGGCAACGGGTGTCTCCTCCAAAAACGATTTTGGAACACAGAAAATTTACATGCAAAAATATTATGCTTGTATCTGTAACTCATCCGTATTTTAAGATTTGGCGCACCTAAATTCAATAAGTAATTAAAACTGACCTTATATCGCAATGTTGTTATATGATCTCATTTTAACAAAGTTTTTATCGAGTATAGACTGTCTTAAGTCGTCGCATCACACAACCACACATGCATGTTTTTTTCGTTCGTGTTTAGGTTTAGCCGGTTGAGCTTTTAACCAAATTAACCGGTCCCTGGTTTCAAATCAATGGCATACCTATATGCTCTAGCGTACCTTTATCTTCTACGTGTCTGCAGCAATACGTAGGTACTGATGTTACCCACCTACTTTCCTAAGTTCCGACCAGCCCCGGATCTAGGGGGGGGGCAGCCGGGGCCCGTGCCCCGGGCGGCAAATTTAGAGGGCGGGAAATTCAAGCTTGGTAGACGAATACACTACTCAGCATTATCGTAACTTTGCGATTACTAACGGGCAGTATATTAAAATAATAAAATAAACAATTATTTATTCTCCGCGGGGCGCGTAGGCATAGATCGCATCGATCGATCTCAGACCATATCTTGTCCTATCCTAATTAAAATATATGTCCAACACGTCCATGTATTTTAAAATATAGGCTTAACAGAGAAAGAGCAGCGCTTGAGCGGTCATCGTGGCGTTCTTTGGAGGAGGCCTATGTCCACCAGTGAGCGTGTGAAATGATGATGATGATAAAGGTAAAAATATTGTCAGGCGGGGGCGGCATTTTTCAGTTTTTGCCCCGCCTCGAAATAATTCAAGATCCGGGGCTTTCCGACCCCGCATTTCGCTGATGAAACTAAAACACTTGCAGTCGGAAAAAAGTTCATTACCTTGCAACGTACATAGATACACATGATTTGACATGATACAACGTCTAGGCGATGCGTCGTCGAGTCGTGTCAATCTACAACGTGCAATGTAAACAATCACGATATGATGTCGTATCGTGCAAAGATGCACGGCACATTACAGAATATACTAGGTCCATCTATTTCCTTCCATCGTTGGCGTAGGATTGCAAAGTCAGTTTTCACGACACGACGTCGAGTCGCGGTTGTTTAGGATATTAGTAATAGATTTCCACGTCACGACGTTTCACGGTACGTGACGTCGCAAATTGTCACGATGCGACGTCGTATCGTGTGTTCCTATGTGCTTTGGCCCTGATTAAGTGTTTTTTTTTTCAAGGTCAAAGAACACTGCGCCATGGCCGGAATTATTTACTTGATCATGGTCTTCGTTTCCATAGGATGTATTCATGTAGGGAAGAAAAAACAGGAGAGACAAGAAAAAATATTGGAAGACACCGCAACCTTCTGTATTCCAAAGGGTCCCTACTAAAAACAGTGTTTGTGGGCAAAGTAAAGATGCCTCTCCACAAAATGGTCACGATTCCAGGATGAGATCGCCCTACATCGCAGAGATAGCCCAACATAGAATTGCGAGACCAGTTTATATGTACCTACTGGAAAAGAGATTATTAACGACCCGTACAAAAAATACCTACATTTGTAAGTAGAAAAACAAATAAAGCAAGTATTTGGAATGAAGGCGAAAAACATTTTTTATTATCAGCTTAGCTGTACGACCAATACAAGTGTTGTTTTTGAAGATAGATAATGTGGACTTTCAGTGCAAAACTTATTTATTTCATCGGTATTATTAACCGATTCTTTTTTTAGTGTATAGAGAATGCCTCCAAGTTGGCCTCATTTAGATTTGAAAGTGGTTGAAACTGTCCGTAACAAGCAGTGGAGGGTCGTGCTATAGTATAAAATATAGATATTAGAATATAGCTTTGGGCTTTAGTATATTGGACGCCTTGGTGCCGCAACCATGGTCGCGCTGTCTATGCTGCTGCGTTATTACCAGACATCTAAACTAATAGGTGCTTTTGAAAAAAAACTAGTAAATTAAGTCATTCTGAAATCAAGTTAATAAACACTAGCTAATGTAGTGAAAATAACATCAATTGAAGGCAAGGCATACTAATAATATAAATGCGAAAGTAGACTTTGTCTGTCTGTTTGGTTCCTCTTCACGACTAAACGGCTGATCGGATCGTAATGGAATTTGGCAAGGAGATAGGTTAATAGGTTTCAACCTGGAGAAGAACATAGGCTATATATTATCACGCTAACAACTTAAGGGGGTGAGCAATATTGCATTATGTCAGATAATGCAATTTTGCTCACCCCCTTAAGGGAGTAGCATGATAATATATAGCCTAACATTTGAAGAAGCCTGTAAGGAATATTTGTTTGAACAGGATCTTTGGGATAACGGGCGTGATGTTATGTCATGTGATATGTTTACGAATTAAGATTGACAATGTAATGTATGTGTATTAGGTACTACCAACATAAGGATACAAAACTGCAAATCGGGTTCTAAAAGGGAAAAAACTAAGGAAAATTACTCATCGAATTAAAATTTTGTTAAAGGTATTTCTATGAATTCGGTTCCAGCAAACAATATTATGTAATACTAGTGACCCGCCCCGGCCTCGCACGGGTAGCACTTCTCTATAGCCGATGACTTCTGCCCCCGTAGCATAATCATCGTAGACAAGGATTTGTTTGACGGAAGAATCGACAAAATGACAGATTGAGTCGACACAATGACAGATTTCTTGGCAGTATCCGTCATTTTGTCGATTCTTGCGTCAAAGAAATCCTTGTCTACGTGATCATGCTACGGGGGCTGGAGGATGGATCGATTAAAAAGTTTAAGCAGATATCTACAGGTACGATGGGGTGGACAGCACATCAGGCTTTATTTATTTATTTTAATGCACAATGTACACTACCAATTTTACACGCTAAGCTTAAACTAGTGACTACATGACCCTGTTAGGGCGCAGCAAGATAACTTAACTAATATTGCAGAGTATCTATTATTGTTTATCTAATATGACTTACATAAAAGGTACAGAAAAGTCGAGTTCACAATTAATAAGATTTAGTGACTGGTAGTGTTGTACTAACTTTTGCAAGAATGTTTTGGCAACTAATTGTGAAGGCTTGTGTATTATAGTGTGTGGTTCGGACGTAAATAACGCAGTTTTTGTAACCGTTAATTTGTGAATGTTTGTTAATTTATAATCTATACATATAATAAAATCGTAGACTTTCCGTGTCTGTACATTACATATTTTTACAAAAAAATCACTGGAAGGTGCTAGAAATAAGTAGTAGAAAGTAAAAAAATATTTTTTTAAATTTTTGTCTGTTTGTCGGTTTGTCGGTTTGTCTGTTCGTTTGTGCGCGCATCACGTAGAAACCCCTCATTGTATTATAAATCGAAATATTACAAAATAAGAAGCATTGTTCTGGGTATTATTTAGCGTTTATTTCATCAAAATCGACCAACAGACGCAAAAGATATTAATATTTAAAATTGAGTTGGTAACCTCATGCGCGATTTCTATGATAAAAATAATTTACGTAAATAGATTTTAGTTTCGCCAATTGTGAACCGATTTTGATGATTCTTTTTTTGTTTGGAAGAATATTAGTCCGCAATGCTGCCATTTTTTATTTGGTGAAGATGTGATGGTGATCTTCGGAGATATCAATGGAACTCTTCAATAATAGACAGCAAATCTGTCGTGCTTGCTGCAATAGCTTGGATGTTTATTGTTTACAAAACACCATAACATAATATCACGCCTGTATGCTCTGAGGGGCTACGCAGATGTGTACAGTGCACCCACATTTTGATAATTAGGTATGCCCAGTTCCATTTTGTTGGGGATAAGCCTATTACCATGACATGTATTGTTAACGGTTATCTAATGTTTCACCAAAACTCCTTTGACAATTTTTAACCGACTTCAAAAAAGGAGGAGGTTCTACGTTCGACTGTATGTATTTTTAATGTACACCGATTTCTCCGCCAATCGTCGACCGATTTTGAAAATTCTTTTTTTATTCGAAAGTCTACTATACTCCTGAGGTGGTCCCATTGTCATCAAGTCAGAATCTGATGATGGGGTCCCAGGAAAATTAAGGGCAACCCTCAAATTTTATGGGCATTGATTGATACAGTATACTTCCCATGTGGTCCCATGGTCATCAGGTCAGGATCTCATGTCGGGATCCTGGAGAAATCAAGGGAATTTTCTAAATTGTTTAGGCACACATACTCGCAGGCATTATGCCTGGGAATCATAATTGTGTGTAAGTTCAGCGATACCTTTGCCAATAGAGAACCTATTTCAATGATTTATTTTTTATTTGGAAGAATATTATTCGGCGGCGCTGGCCCCGTTTAAATTTGGTGAAGATCTAATGCTGATCTTCGGAGATATAGGTACAATGGAACTCAACAAAATTAGGCAGCAAATCTGCCGTGATTGCTGCAATCGCTTAGATGTTTATTGTTTACACAATATCCTAACATAACGCCTGTATGCTCCGAGGGTGTACACAGATGTGTGCAGTATAACCAGATTTGTTTATTTTTGTTGACAATATAAAATAAATGCATAGCAAATATTAATTGTAAAGGATATTACAACTAAAAATGGAAAAATAAAAAACTTTTTTGCAAAAAAAAAAACCGCCTTCAAAAACACAAAAAAGTGAAAAATAACTTTAGCTTCAGAAGTCGGTGACTTTGTTTTTGCACTAAATATTTGGTACTGAAAGAGAGATTTAATTATGAGAAATCTATCTAAATATATGAAAGCGAAAGGTCGAAAACCGCTTGACGTATAAAGATGAAATTTGCCAGGCAGGTAGTTTATAGTTAGTAGACGTCCGCTATGAATGCATTTTACGACAGGGCCGGATTAAGGAGGTCTAAGGGCTCTCGCAAGTTTGTATGAAAGTCCTTCATTTTGTGTGCTATAAACTTGACATTTGGCAGGGAGGTAGTTAATAGTTAGTAGACGTTCGCTAAGAACGGATTTTGCAACAGGGACGGATTAAGGAGATCTAAGGGCTCTAGCAAGTTTGTATGAAAGTCCGTCATTTTTTGTGCTACATACTTGAAATTTGGCAGGGAAGTACTTTAAAGTTAGTAGACGTTCGCTTAGAACGGATTTTGCGACAGCGCCGGGTTAAGGAGGACTAAGGGCTCTCGCAAGTTTGGATGAAAGTCCTTAACTTTTTGTGCTCCAAACTTGATATTTGGCAGTGAGGTAGTTTATAGTTAGTAGACGTTTGCTAAAAACGGATTTTGCGACAGGGCCGAATTAAAGAGGTCTAAGGGCTCGCAAAAAGTCATTTAATGTTGTATACAGAACGGTATTAGAATAAAAAGCACTAAACAAGGTTCACTTTGAAAAAAAGTTGTATAGTGCCAAAATACACCGATTTTTGAAGCCATATCGTCGCCTCAACGCCATTTAATTTTGTTTCGGACCTCTGCCGCCCAGAATTACAGCACCCAAAAGGACGCCTTTTGTAGTCATCAGTACATTATCACCTTTTGATCTGGCAGTCAGTTCTCACACATAACATAACGTCACGCCTTAAAGCCCCGAAGGTTTGGGCAGACGTGTACCTAATCGTACACACACATTTCGCCAGTTATATTGAAGTCCCATGTAGTAGGAGGTGAGCCTATTGCCATCAACCGAGCACAAATCCAGATTCGCGCCAAATATCACCAAATCTCATGTTGATAAATCTCACGTGAGATTAGGAGGGAGATGAGGGGGTCAAGCCAAATCTCACGACATCCCACCAGGAGAGGAGGGGGGTCGACAAATCGCCTCACGTAATTAATGGATGCCCCCTAAAACAAGCAACTCCTTGCTTAAAAGGTGACCTTCCAAATCATGTGTGTGATAACTTCATGTAATTAAAATAAACATTTTTTTTTAACACTGCCCGACCCGGGTAATCGGTCCCCACGCTTAGTAATCGCGCTTGCGACCACTAGACCAACGTGGCAGTCTCATACATGCACACCAAAATTTCTACGCGAACGAAGTCGCGGGCAACAGCTAGTATATTTAATAAACCTTAATATTATAAGAAATAATCTTTGTATTTTAAACACCGATTGATTTCCTATTTGCACCTCTAGTTAACAATTTAGATTTGGGAAAAGATGGTGTGCACGAACGAAATTAGATTTTAAATTCTTACATTTAAGTTTGTTTTTACAATGTATTCAAATCGTTGAATAAACCCATATGACATACGCGGCGAGGCTAAATTGTCGGCGCATCTTTAGCTCATTCTTCCTAATACAAATAGGATACAATACGGTACCGAAACGTGGTCGCTCACAATGGGCCTCATCAGAAGGCTCAAAGTCACCCAAAGGGCAATGGAGAGGGCTATGCTGTGTTTTGGAGTTTCCTTGCGTGATCAAATCACAAATGAGGAAATCCGCAAGAGAACCAAGGTTACCGACGTAGCCCGAAGAATAGCCAAAATTAAGTGGCAGTGGGCAGGGCACATTGCTCTCAGAACGGATGGCCGATGGGGCCGAAAAGTTCTGGAGTGGCGACCGCGAACCAAAAAACGTTGCGCTAGAAGGCCTCTCACTAGGTGGATCGATGGCCTAGTGAAGGTTGCAAGGATCCGCTGGATGCGAGTCGCACGGGACCGGTCTAAGCGACACTTGGGGGAGGCCTATGTCCAGCAGTGGACGTCTTTCGGTTGAAATGATGATGATGACAATACGGTCAAATTCAAATTTAACGCAATAGGCATACGCCTCGCATCAAAATTATAGAAAAAAGCTCTCTTCGTCTCCTTGGGTCTCCGATCTTTGAAAATTCTTTTCCCGATTTTATCGAGGAAAAAAATAAAAATTTCAATGATGTTTCGGAAAGATTGCTCCAAATTAATTTACATTCGGCCATCACAATAATTCGTTACTGCTGTTTCGGCTCAAAATTAACATATTTCCTTCGTGCTTACTGCTTCCCCTTTATGGAAGCACACTCACCTATTGGACAAAATGGATCAAATTATCAGACATACTACATCATCAATTTTAAATGTGGCTTTGGACGACCGAACTTGGGCACAATCTACTCTTCCCATTCGCATGGGAAGACTCGGCATCCGCAAAATTTCCAGTATTCGTTTACCGGCCTTCATATCCTCGGTCCACGGCACTATTTTGAAGTGCCGTGCTTCTCCGAGGCTATCGATGCTTGGAAACTCGCTTGCCCGAAAACTGAAGAACCCGACCGTCCATTTGCCCAGAGACGGCGGGACGAGCCGCTCTGCAGAGTAGTTCAGAACAATCTACTGAACACGTCTGCTACTACTGCTGAGCGTGCGCGCCTACTGGCTGTGGGTGAGTGGGAGTCGGGTCTTGGGCTTCACGCACTGACATCGTCGAGCATAGGCACATTATTCGACGACACGACCTTCCGCCTCGCTGCTGCTTTACGCCTTGGTGCTGGCTGCTGTTCTCGTCATCGCTGTCACTATGGTGAAGCTGTCAACAACCTCGGTCACCACGGCCTGTCATGCAGCCGAAGTGCGGGCCGTTTTGCACGGCACGCGAACATAAACGACATCATCCGACAAGCTCTTGTCACCGTCGGCGTTCCAGCTGTTTTAGAACCTCATGGCTTGGCACGCGACGATGGCAAGAGACCGGACGGCATGTCGTTGTTTCCTTGGAAGATGGGTAGGCCTTTAGTGTAGGACGCAACATGCGTCGATACTCTTGCGCCATCACATCTTCCAAGCTCGTCGTGCTGTGCTGGCGCTGCCGCTGCGGCTGCAGAGAACCTCAAGCGGCGTAAATATAGAAACCTTTGTGGTAACTATATTTTCGAGCCGTTTGGGGTTGAAACTCTGGGGTCGTGGGGTCTGAGTGCTCATAGCCTGTTTAAGGAAATTTCTAAACACCTAGTTGACGCTTCCCGTGACCCAAGGGCTGGCTTTTACTTTGGTCAGAGACTAAGTGTTGCCATGCAACGTGGCAACGCTGCCAGTCTCTTGGGCACATTACCAGCTGACAGCGTTGAGGAGGAGTTTTTTGATGCCCTTTTATAGTTTGTTGTTAGTTTATTTATTTTATGTTATTTAATAGTTTTTTATTAATAATGTATTTAGTTAGTTTACTCTACTTAATTAAATAAAAAAAGCGCGGAATAAAAAAAAAAAAACTGAAGAAAAATAACTGAAAGGAAGGTTTTACACCACATGCCCATTTTGTTCAGGAAAATCATATGATTAACAAAGCATATTCACCTAATAATAAGGTATGTGGCTTTGCACTTGTGGTAGTTATAGGTAAAAATCGTTCATTTAGTTCATTTAAAACATTACATACTAGATCATAAATAATTTAAACCTAGCAACAAGCACACGCAACAAAATGTATCGCAAACTTATTATTATAAACGTTTTGTTAATATTTCTAACAAGTGTTTCTGCTAATTACGAAAAAGATACTCAAAAAAGTAACGGTACAAAGATTTATTTAAACAAATGTTGTTCAGCTGAAACATGTGTTGGGAAGCGGAAAACCTGTGCGGGAAACCTTTACAACATTACTCTTACGTTAAATTCCAAGATAAAAGTGTATGACGAGGCTCTCAGCGTCTCAGGAAAGTCATTTGAAGACTTATTTACTCTTTTACCAGACAAATTCAACGACACAAAGTTTCACAAAGATGTTCTAGACGTCATAGCCCTGGATCACAACGTTTATCTTACTGAGGTATGTTTTTTCGCTGTTCTTCTTTTTTTTAAAAAAAAAACGTTGCCCCACACTAGGAATTTCTCCTGTATCGTGGGTGCGTTTACAAACATTTAAACTTATATACAGAAACAGCCAGACCCGGAACAACTACCTGTAGATCATACAAATATTTGTTCCGTGCGGGGATCGAACCCGCGACACCCAGCGCAGCTGCCGGTCGCTCAGTCACTACGCCAACCGTGCTGACAAACGTAATCAGCCTATTATGCTGTCACACAGGCCTTTTCGTGAGAGTGGATGGATCCACCACGCGGGTCTTTTCATTTATATTAATTAATCACATGACTATGAATCAAGAGTATGATCTTCACAGCTTTTGAGAATCGATGATTTATCAAATTATTAACACCCAGGTGGTTTCGTTTATCGCGGTTTCAGTAGTGTTTTTGACAGTAAGGGCTAGTTCAGACATGCGGGAACCGCGCGTTCACGAATCGCGCGGTTTGAAACCGCAAAATAGTGATGCTATTCTGACACCGGCGGTTATTATGCGATTTTCGTGCGGGGATTACGTCAGTAAGTTAATATAATATACCACCTAGTGCATTTAGTACTTAGACGTAGTGATTTATTACAATGTCTTTGTTAGTACCTAGAGAGCGTATTAATTAGCTCTATGGAAATGCTGACCGAGAGCGAAGACCGAATAGAGCTATTAGAACTAATAGAATGAACTAGTTCACTGTCCGAAATGAACTAGTACGGAGCGATCTTAAAAATGACCGAGCAGGCACAAGACTACTCACGAGCTGTGACGTACTGACCGCGCGGTATCCGCAACGCAACTGAACGCGAAGTAAAGACTCCATAGTAATAGAAACGCGCGGGAGCAGCGCGATTCTATTTTCTGGCGGTTGGGTTGCCGTAACCGCGCGGCTTGATTAACCGCGCGGTTATGTCTGAACGATTACTTAATAACTCATACAAATAAGACTCGCGCGATTTCCATGCGATTCTGAAATCGCGCGGTTCCCGCCGTGTCTGAACTAGCTCTAAGTCCTCTAAAACGCAGGTGTAGGGACACTTTGACTCTTAAGGAAGTCGGCCATGGTCTGGTCGGAAGCCCCGTATTCACATTGAGCTGCTTCTACCATGGAAGTACATGTCTATTAGGTGCCAGTCATAAATTACGTCACAGGTTTAGGGGTGGGGGGGTTGACGAAGTTTGACAAGGGGTGGGTGGGGTCCTAAATTTTGTGACGTCACATTTCAAAATCAAATATTTCTAAGTTTTAAACACGAAATTTTAACTTTTAATGAAAAACTTAAAAATATTTCCAACTCTATCGGTAGGAGCATGTGAAATTGCAAAATATGTGACGTCACACTTGGGAGGGGGAGTCTCACAATAATTGACATCAAATATTCCAGATTTACGACTAAAATCCGAAAAACTGCGCAATGAATGCACTACAATGCCTTGAGAAACCAAACTTAGGAGCCTTGTACCCGTCGGTGACACTGTGACGCGACGCGTGAGGTTCGTGTTCATTCTGATGCATGAAGATTATCGAAGCGCATAGTCTTTCTGCGTATTTTTCATTAGTGTTTTTTTTTTGCACATTCTCTCTTATGTTCCCATCGTTTACGTCCATCACATTTTTTCAATGGGTTGACTGAGCTCTCAGAGTTGAAAGATTTTATTAGAATAGATCATGAGTTGCATCTATATTTTGCTTTCGTTCGTAAACTTTGACAATGACAAAACAATGCGCGGTCGCGAGAACGAAGCCGCGGGCACAGCTAGTTTTAAATAATAGTAGTTCTAAATTAATTCGTCAATAGTGTAATAACATTTATCGATTAGAAATGAATTCATTAGTTTTTTTAAATGTGTGACATTTAGTTTTTTATGGCGTCTGGAATCTTGTTTTCATCACTTTATAATTTAACTAACATACACTGCGTCTTCTACTAATTAGGTCAAGTTTTGTATAAGGAAGTAATTTTTTAATTCCAGAGCGGAGTAATTCAAGTGGAGCTCCCAAATGCATACGATCGTTGGACAGCAATACCAATTGATAGCTACTGCTTAGACATAAACTCCCGAGTGCCGATGGAACCGCGGTTCTGGGCAATTCTTCACATGGAAGAACCGTACCCCAGCAGTAACTTATACTTAACCATCGGTAAGACTAGTTAAGCACTGCCAACATTGAGGCACATCCCGTGCGGGCTGCGACTGTGGGCGTTCGTTGTTGGCAGGCAAAAAACAGGGAATGTATGTACTCTTAACCAATCTATGTCTATGGTAATTGCATTCCCAATCACTAGTTTTTATAAATACTCAACAGATGTCGCTAAAAATACGTTTTTATCTATGCCCAAAGCGAAAAGAACAGCTGGGAACTTCTAAACTTTAATTTGCTTAACTTATACTGTCACTTACGGGATATCTTCCGTGATTGTTCATTATTTTGAGCTCCCGATATTTCGGCGCTGTTGCAAGCGCCATGATCGCGGGTTGACAAAAAAAATGAACAATCACGGAAGATATCCCGTAAGTGACAGTATAAGTTTAGTTGTAAACCGTGAAAGCTTAAAACAGTGTTTAATTTGCTTTTTTCTCATAATCGATTCATTAGGACATACCCTGTTCTCTGCCTGTACCCTTCCGTATAAGTAATCTCGTCTTATTCTGATATTTTCCACTTACTAGTGCACGGCCTTATGAGCGTGAAGGTTTGTTTTCGACCAACTGAACAATAAAACAACCTTCAGGGCTGTTTTGATTGAAGCTTGAGAATCTAACAGTTTCCTTGCTAACTACCCACACAGTTGCGTTTAATTTTTTGTTTTGTTGAAATGTAATAATGATTTTTTCAGGAGTATCGCTGTTATCGTGCTTCTTCTTGCTGTTGGTCCTGGTAGTATATTTCTTGCTGCCTGACCTTCGGAATTTGGCTGGCCTGATCCTGATGGTGTACGTCTTCAGTCTGTTCATGGCTTTCTTGCTCTTGATCACCGTTCAATTAGAACAGATGCCCACCGAAGCATGTATGGGTTTGAGTAAGTGATCAAAGATTTATTTAAGTGACGAAACATAGCCAGCAAATAACAGAATTTACAACGAGATTCTTTGTAGATTATGAATCTGCTTCACATGTTTGATAAATTAATTATAATGCTCGAGGATATATTTGTTACGGGTAATGCTAGAAGAAGTAAACCTAGGTTTACCCCGGTAAACTTAGTATTACCCAAGCTTTTTGGGTCTACTAACTCAGAATAATCACTAAAATAAATTTAAAAAGATATAACCTTCTTTTTTTAGATTTTTATTTTATTTTATTTGCTTAACCATTTTTGTAAGTGACAGATTCAGACACGATGCTATTGAATAAATTAAATTAAACTTTAGCCAGAACATAGTTACTTGTAGCGAAGGGTTAATTTTTGTAACCCGGAGTACATATCTTTAATGTGATTATTTATTATTTGTCTATAGAATACTGACTTTGCCATTTTTAAAGGGAATAGTAGGAATCGAGTTGTATGGAACCTTCGCCACTGATAGTTACTTTACCCAAAAAGCTTAGGTAATACTAAGTTTACCACATGTCATCATCATTCTGGTCTTTCCAAACTATGTTGAGGTCGGCTTCCAGTCCAACCGGATGCAGCTATCTATCGACAAACACACATAAAAATCCATTATTGCAGCGAGCGGCTTATATTTCTTCTTCCTGGCTGCGTTCTGCTGGATGAGTGTCATGTCCTACGATGTCTGGTGGAACTTCAGGTAATTTCGCAAAAAAAAAAAATTGTAGATCTCTGGTAGAAAATGTTTACGGTATTAAACCTGGTAGCTAAACGGTGTAAATAGACCCTTAACATATCCGAAAGGCACTTGTTCTCCCCGTCTTTGCGATCATTGTTTTGTTCTAGACCATACCTGGGAACCTTCTAGTTACGGAGTTATTGGGGGTCAAACTTCCAACTTTTTCATAAGTTTTTTTATTACATGTTTTTAATGTAAGATTTTTACTTTACACACCTCGACGACCACCGTACTATTCAATCCATCCATCAGCACAATGCTTTGAGTGCTTCCCATCGAGTCCTACTGTAAAACGTGATTTTTCACCCCAAAAAAAAAGCCGAATCCCAGCGATAATTTTTGCGTAAAGTTACTTAGTTTGATGTGCAGAATGCTTGGTTGACGGCTATGTGAAGGGTCTGTTTACACCCTGTATAGTTAAGTTCAAGTAATTACTTGAGTTTAAGTAATAATTTATGCAACCATTTTTACGCAATAGACAAGAATTTGAACAAAGTAATAACCGTCAAAGAAGGCATAGCTAAGAATTCTTACTTTTGATAGTTCTAACTTCAAGCAGTTACTAAACTACAGAATAAAAATCGTCATCATCATCATCATTTCAGCCGAAAGACGTCCACTGCTGGACATAGGCCTCCCCCAAGTGAAAAAATGAAAATAAAAATTATATTTTAAGTTAATCTGAAGTTATCACTTTTACTCAAGTGATCACTATTTAAATTTTTTATAGATACGGGTGTAAGGCCCAGTTTTGTAATTAAGGACTTGTCAACGATATTTTAGCACAAAAATTCGAACGAAATACCTATAGCCTACTTAGGTACAGTCCTTTCACGCCTTTCAGTTTTTTTACGCCTATAGACCGACCGCTTAAATGAGACCACGAGAAGGGATCAATTTAAATGGATTTTTATGAAGGTTGATCACGTATTGATTCAATTAGTATCGTAATACCTACGTAGATAAACTGTACTAACTGGAAATAGCCTGTGGGATATTGTTAGGACTTTGTGGTCGCTTAATGTGATATTTGATGGGGCAAAGCGAAGGACTCATTAAAGCGGTCGGTTTATAGCTGTTAAGTTGCTGAGGTTGGAATCATTTATATCATTATTATTTTGAAAGAAAAAGCATTCTGCCATACTGGTTGATTTTGATAGTTTTTCAACTTCAACTTCTCAATTATAATTCTTGGGCAGACGGGTTATTTACTAATTATTCAATGATAATTAGTTTCACGTTAATAAGACCTATTATACAAGATACAAGATATTTATTTTGTAAAACATGAGTGCAGAATGACAGGTCTTAAAAATAATGAGAGGTAGCTACATGTTGCATTATGCGATTATAAGAACTTTACCACAGCCCTAAGTATTGAAAACTATTGTGAGAACGGTTGCTAACCAACTTTAAATCGTAAGAGATCCTAGATGGTCATTCTAAATTTAAAATGATAAGACAAAACTTAAGGTGGTTTTTAAAATACCTAATGATATTCCATTTAACATAGTTCGACGACTAATTTTTTTTTTCTTTTTCACAATATGGCGTCTGGTGGTCGCCATATTGAATTTTGATTTCTTTCATGTCGATAGTGACACTTGCCAGAATAAGAAAAATCGATGAACGTAAAAATCATCAAAATCGGCTCAGGCGTTTGGTTTTCAGAGCGCCATAAAGAAGGAAACACACATACATATATACATAGGCTGATAAATACTTCAAGTTTCTTCACATGTTTTTCCTACTCTGCAAAAGGCCAGTGTACCTATATTTTATTGACATATTTATGCCATTTATTTTACAGAACCTGTCTATACGACCGCCAACATCGACGAGGAGAATGGTTTAAGTTTGTGGTGTACTGCCTTTACGCCTGGGGCGTCCCACTCCTCATGACCATAGGTCTGATTGTGGTTAACTCATACGAAGACGACATGAGACACCTGCCTTGGTTTGTTACGCCTGGTATACCCGAGCACGGATGCTTTCTACAAGGTTAGATTCCCGAATCAGCTATCCATTCCCGAGATATAAGATACTAGCTTTTACCCGCAGCCTCACACATCTGGAGGCCGGAAATTATCCCAGAGGAACATACAAAAAAAAGTATCCAAAGACCTAACTCAGGCTACGGTCTATCCGTGTCAATTTCAAAAACTAAACTCCTGTGACGGAAAAAGCTGTCAAAAATGTAGATATACAACGTGTAACAGAATAAACGCAAGACCTCTCGTGTGGTGTCTCAGACCATGAAACTGAACAACTTTTGTTCTATGACTTTTGGAAATTCATAACTTTTTTTTTAGTTTTACCATACATGTGGATCAGCTGATTGCGTCCGTTCCTATGGAAAGTATTTTTTTTTTTGCGAATTTCAAGAACTCGTAAAACAAAATATGTTTAGTTTCATGGTGCGAGAGGCCACACGGGAGGTCTTGCGTTTATTATGTTACACGTTATGTAAGTACAGTGCTCGATGATTCTATTGGCGCATGCAATATATTCCACTAGGTAGCTAGATAGTTGATAAACATTTAATTTTGTGAAATTGTCTGTGAAAATTGTAAAAGATGGCCGCGTTGGTCCTGATTAAAGCCACGCGCTAAAAGAAGAGCAGCGGTGGCCCAGTGGTGGCGGCTCTGACTTACAAACAGTAAGTCGTGGGTTCGAACCCAGGCAGGAGCTTTACTTTGTGTAATTTATTTCATCACCATTGCTCTCAAAAACGGTGAAGGAAAACATCGTGAGGAAACCGGCATGTCTTGGAACCAAAAATTCGAAGACATGTGACATCTACGAACCCGCACTGGGCCCGCAAGGTGGATTATAGCCCATTCCCTCTCATAGAGAGGACTTGAGAGGAGGCCGGTGTCCCAGCATTGGGAACATTATAGGCTGATTATGCTAAAAGAACGACGCATCAAGCACCATACGTAGGTTAAGTGAATTTGTGTAGCCTCATTCCCTGCCCTAAAGAACAATGTCCCTTCGTAGATGGTGCAAAGCTGTTGTACTTATACATGCCCATGCTGATCCTCATCATCTGTAACTGGATGTTTTACCTGATGTCCGCGTTCTATATCTGGCGGTTGAGTCGAGGAACAGCCGTGCTGACTGTTAGTGGCAATTCGCAAAACGAATTGTGGTCAAATCGTCAAAAGCAGAGGTAAGAAGTGAAAAGGTCAATTGGATGCTGACAAGCAATAGTGTGTCAACCCACAAAAAGTAAAATTTGGAAATATTGATGTATTCAATTTATTTAGGTTTCTTGTGACATCTTTAGGTGCTTTTTTTCTCAAAATTAAGTTTAATTTACTAATACACTTATACTATGTACAGCCACCACAAGAGTATACACTATTGAGGGAGAGATCTGGTAAAAAATACCCCGAATAAACTGAAATTAAATGTACTAAAATGAGGAAACTTACATGGCAACACAGGGGAGCTGTCGACACTCCGGTTATTTCTCGGGTAGTGCATCATTAACAAACAATTTTATTGACGATCGAACATACGTGTTTGACAACACATATGTTCGATCGTCAATAAAATTTATGAAAAATTGTTAGATTTTAGGGAAATGGTAGTAATTGGGGCACAAAAATAGTTTTTCTTTGATGAAGAATATTCTATGTTTCTTATTTTATGTGGTAATGTGGTTGGGATACCTGTATATTCCCTTTTCGAATCGCACAGGGTTTTTTTTAACATATTGTATATTCTGTGATTGCGCATTGCAGGATTTCTAGTTCCTAACTTGCGTCATATATGTCGCTACAAGATCTTTGTGTCAATTTGGCTATGTCAGTATACAAGTATCCAATCGACCAGTCGGTCGTCGGGACGTCGCGTCGGTTTGTCTCTTTTTGAGAAGGGATTTTTACTAAAAGAGGCCTGTATTTTATTAAGTTTGATTATTTTTCACAAATAAATTCTTTTGCAGGCTCGTGGTCTACCTGAAGCTATCAGTTGTCATGGGTTTGAGTTGGCTGCTGGAAATAGTCAGTTTTCTGCGCCCTGCAGGCTACCGTATGTGGATCATAAGCGACGTTTACAACGGTCTTATAGGGCTGGTACTGTTCCTCATTTTCGTTTGTAAGAAGAGTGTGTGGAAAAAACTGTGTAGACGGTAAGTGAAAAAAGTTTTCTTTAAATAATGTTTAATTGATCCCCTTTTAAATTATTTTTAACCGACTTCCGACTTTAGCGAACATGCCTGAAGCACTGCAGTAGCGAAGCAGCCCCAATACAGCCCTGAGCGCGTTGTTGAACTGGACGCGGAGGGCCCCGTATGATGCATACGTGTACCTCGCCCACAGGCTGCACCGGCTGCACGTGTAGAATGACGTGCAGTACGCCCTAAAGAGCGTTATCTTCACCGCCCTCGAACAGCGCGCAAACCTACGTGCGAGCATGTTTGCCCACACCGACAAGGCCCTCCGTTCCCGCTCCATGTCAGCATTGTCAGTCGCGCGCGCGCACCCAACAGCGTCGGGCCTATTTTGATATACGGAGCGTTGATTCGTGTGTTTTAATAAAATGACGAACGTTTCGAAGTGTAATGTGTGTAATCTAGCGCCATCTCTTTCCCACACTAGTACCCGTCATGGTGAGTCACCAGGTGGCCTACTATTACTACTAATTCCAGTGTGGGAAAGATATTTGTCGTTAGACGACCTGTATAGCTCTGTCTCTTTCTCACACTTGAATTACTCCTGCTTTAAGACGTCATAGTAACCCCCCTGGTCTCCAGCGTTAATGTCACTTGTCGAATACAATGAATTGGAGAACTTATTACCTTTGACTTGAAATACATTTCAATTATATTGGACTTACACCCATTTTGACCCAGACCCTTTGAACTCAAACCGAAATGGTGGCAAAATTTTTTTTAGTTTAATTTTGCACACCCCATACTACGTAAGAACTGTGACCAATCACGGTTCATCTAAGTTAGTTGCAGTTACAAGGCTAAGGAACATCATGTACCCTAAGCTAGAAACCACAAAAGGACGACCTATTCAATCAACATAGCAATTTTAATTTATCAGCATTTTTTTTTTTTTAATTTTGGTACCGAATAAATACATACCTAATGGAGATGTCAACTCATTTGCGTTGACGGCAGCAGTGGATAAAGGCTTACTTACCTTTCTGACAAAAAAATATTTTCTTGTTCCTACAGCTTCCTGAGGAAGAGGACAACGCGCGGCTCATCCAAGAGTACTAGCCGCAGTAAAGTAGACTCCAGCCAAGACAGCATCGGTCTGGAAGCACGGGTCTCCGCCCAACCATATGGACTGAACGAATAAAGATTCGGTGGAAAGAGCTCATAGATGATGAGGTGCGGCGCGCTTGTGCACGAGCTCTTCATCTTACAGCATCACCGCTTTGCAGCTTGCCTGTCGATCTGCTTTATATTGTACTTCCAGAAGTATGCGAGATACCTTAGAACAGTGATGGCTCAGTTATAGCGGGCATTATTTCAGAGGCCGTGGGTTCGAACTCAGGCAAGCGCTTTACATGTAATTTGTTTCATCACCAACGCTCTCAAAACCGTAAAGGAAAACACCATGAAGAAAACAGGCATAACCTAAACTAAAAATTCGAAGATATGTATATAAGGTCTATCTTTTCATACACGAAATATTTTAAGAGTAAATTCTATAAGTCGTAAAGTCGCCATAGCAACGAAAAAAAATATCTGAGGGTTTTTTTTGTTTACGTAATTATTATAATTCAAAAATTTTTTGAGACTTTTTGCATAAAACCTTTACTCCCATATTCTAACAATGACAGTAGGTAAATACGACGTAGTAAACTAGCGCAATGGATGTTTAAAAATAAGGAGCTAGTGTGCCCAGTATTTATTTTGTGGGTCAAGCAATTTTAAATTATTTATAAAAATATACTCAGATAAAAAAAATCCCTTGAAATGGCTTCGTTATAGCCGTCAGATGATTCTCTGAAAATATTTCGTGTATGAATAGCTAGACCTTATATATGAAGAGTGCGGGGCAGCGCCAGTACCGTTCAGGCGATAATCACTAACAGACTAGATTGCCTATTTCCAGCAATGCTGTAGCAGACATATTGTTACCTTGTGAGTGTTCGTTTTTGTCTGTGCTTGTTATCCCGTCGATATCCATTTATGTACCTATCTGTTTGTGTAAGAGTCTTGTTACTTGAAATAAACTAATTTTATTTATTTATTTTTGTGACATTCCCCAACCGATAAATTAAGTGAGCATTGACAATTTTTAAAGAAAATGATCTGGATCGACAGATCTCTATGTTGTTCGAGTGAAGTTATTGTAGACTAGCTGTTGCCCGCGACTTCGTTCTCGTGGAAAAATATACATAAAATAGATAATAATAATCTCTCAGAGCGAGGTATATTTCAGGGTGATAGTTTGAGTCCACTTTGGTTCTGCTTAGCCTTGAATCCTCTTAGCACGCTGTTGGAGGATTCAGGTCTAGGCTATCGGTTGAGGAGAGGTGGTCAAGTTATATCTCACCTCCTTTACATGGATGACCTGAAACTCTTTGCCCCCAATGATTTACAACTGATGGAGCTACTGAAGGTAACTGAAACTTTCAGTAGCTTTTTAGCTTAGCTAGTTTCAGGATGGAATTTGGTGTGGACAAATGTGCAGTCATGCATGTAAAGCGAGGGGAGATTGTGGAATCCGTGGGAACCCAGCTCTCGAATTCCATAAATCTTAGATCCCTCTCAGCAACCGAAACCTATAAATATTTGGGTATGTCGGAAGCGCTGGGCATCAATGTTGCTGACATGAAGCAATCGTTGAAGGAGCGCTTCTTTGGCCGCCTGAAAAAAGTATTTAATAGTCTTTTATCAGGCGGAAATAAAGTACGTGCCTTCAACGGTTGGGTCATGCCGGTTTTAATGTACTCTTTCGGCATACTCAAATGGACTCAAACAGAACTAGACGCCCTGGATAGGAGGGTCCGTACATTGTTGACGGCATATCGAATGCATCACCCGCGTTCTTCGGTTATGAGACTGTATATCCCGCGGAAGTGTGGGGGTCGAGGCTTTTTAAATGCTAAGACTCTCCACAATCGCGAGATATGCAGTCTCAGGGAATATTTTCTTGAATCCGACGTGGGGATGCATCGAGATGTGGTCGCGGTGGACAAGGGCCTCACTCCGCTTTCCTTGGCTAAAGATAACTGGCGCAAACTTGTAGTGCTTGACACTAACGACCGCATGGAGGTCTGGCAGAGTAAGGAGCTTCACGGACGCTTTTTCCGGGCCTTGCATGGGCCCGATGTAGACCTATCAGCGTCCGTAGCCTGGCTACGTTCCGGGGACCTTTTCGGAGAAACCGAAGGTTTTGTCTGTGCAATTATGGATGAAGTTATGATGACGAATAACTACCGGAGATTTATTGTGAAGGATGGTACGGTTGACATATGTCGGGCATGCCACCGTCCAGGCGAATCAATCCGTCACATTATCTCCGGGTGTTCTCGTCTGGCTAACGGAGAGTACTTACATAGACACAACCTTGTAGCCAGGATTATCCATCAGCAACTTGCTCTAAAATACAACCTTGTGGAATCGGAAGTGACGTACTATAAGTATGTGCCCGACCCAGTTCTCGAAAATGGCAGTATCACATTGTACTGGGATCGATCCATCATCACTGACAGGACTATTGTAGCCAATAAGCCTGATATAGTGGTGGTGGATCGATCAGAGCGGCGCGCAATGATTGTTGACATAAGGGTCCCGCATGATGAGAACCTCGTGAAAGCCGAGAAAGATAAGCAAATCAAGTATCTTGACTTGGCTCACGAGGTTGTCGACATGTGGGATGTGGACTCAGCGATCATTGTGCCGATAGTTGTATCAGCCCATGGCTTAATTGCCAAGAGCCTCGACCAATACCTGAGGAGGCTCTCGTTAGGTAGCTGGATCAAGGGCTTGATTCAGAAAGCGGTACTTCTGGACACGGCTCGTATTGTTAGGAGGTTCCTCTCTCTGGAGCCCTGACCGCCGGTAGCTTGGACCCTGTTCCCGATACCGGTGGGCTACAATTTTTTATATTTTTAAATGTTTTTTATATTTTTTTTTTTTTTTCTAAAGAATATTTAAAAATGTAATTAATTTGTATGTAAATAAATAAAGGAAATAATCTCTATCAAAAAAAATTACAACCAACTACAAAAAGTATAATTTTACTGGGGATCGAACTTGCGACGTGATGCACGTAAAGCGGTCATGAAACCGTTTCTCTATTTGCTTCGCTGACACATACTTTGAAATAGACGTTGTTACGCATATCATGGCTGAAACGATAAACAATTGAATAATACTAACATAATGAAATATTGTTCATCCCCTTAAGCAAGTAGCGTGATAATATATAGCCTAACATTTGAAGAAGCCTATTACAGATATTTGTGCAAAATTTGAACAGGATCTATGCAGTGGTTTTTGCGCCAAGTCTGAACATCGGACCGGATTTTAACGATTTTATTATATGTAGAGATTATGCACCAAGGGGATTTAACAGTGCCTTGTGTCACGGCCGCTATTTTGAATTTCGAACGCAGCGAGGGATGCTAGCTATGAATGAACTCTCTAGTAAAATGAGGGAGTTAAGAATAGAATCCTGAAAAGGCTAGTCAGATGGAGCATGTCAATGAAAACAAAGTTACTGCTGCAGTTTAAGAAACAGTCCCATATCTCATAAGTTTAATATTAAATCTTGTTCAAACCAATATTTTTAAAGGTTATTTTGACGTTCTGCAAACCAAAATTTTCTCCTCTTACTTAAAAAATTAGAGGGCACAATTTTTACGGCTTTAGAAGTAAATATCTCATCAACCATTGACATGACAAAAAAAGTGTTTAAAAACCCTTAATATCACTTTTTAAGAGCTGAGAATAGACACCCCACAGCCCCACACAGATATATACGTTGATTTTTTTTTCGCCTTTTTTTTTACAGTTACCTATGCACATAACTGATGGGTAAGCGGAGGGCCACGCCTATTTTTTGTTTACTAGGCGAGTACCTGAGTAGGCGAGTTCTTAGCTTAGGTCACGACGTGCAATTTATAAACTTGCCCAAAATGATTTGTAATGAATGGTCACTATGACATTATAATAATACAGTTTAGTGTAGCTTAGCGTCTAAAGTTAAGCCCAAGAACACCGTGCTATCTTCAGGATTCAACTCTTCGTCCTTCACCAACACACTAGTTTTCACCAGCCTAACGTGAGGTAGTGCAAACTTAATGCATTTGGTTTTTTTTTCATTAAGAAGTAAGTTGTGCATTGTGCTTATTCTGTCTACTAAAAATGTTTTGTTTATTCTTCGCGTCTACCATATTGTTTACTTTATAATTTTATTACTATTTTTAATTTTTATTCTGATTTTTATGTTCAACCAATAACTTGTATGTTTGGTGTAAACTGTAAGTATAAAAGTATAAGTTGGTTATAAATAAATAAATAAATAAGTTTAGGTCATAACAAGACTCGTACTACTTGACCCCATTTGACATGTCAATTAATTGTTCATAATGATAGCATTACATAATATCATACCAGAAAAATCGACCGAATTTCCTCCTCCAATCCTCTAATGAAGTCTAATCCTTACTGAAATGCCTGGTAAATATTCCATTGTCGTCAGTTTACTCTTAACTGGCTTACAGACGAGAAGTATTTATATTTAAAAATAATAATTAAACTAAATTTTCAATAAAATGTTAACCTATATAGCTTTTTCGTTACTTTTTTTAAGTGTTGTAAAAAGTGACGTGGACTTTGAAACTATGTGCAAAAATGATTATAGACATATGAACAATACTCAAATCGATGTGTCAAAATTTTGTTCCTCAAATACGTGTATCGAGAAATGCTGCGGTGAAGGCGAAATGTTTGATCCGAGGAAACGCTGCACCAATACAGTGGAAATGTTTCAAAGATTTAAAAAACTTTCAAAGCTTATTTCAGACGTCGATTATTCCAAGATTGATTTGTTTTCGTGGGACGGAAGAGTTAAACACAAATTGAAAAAGGATTTCGTTTTCGTTAAAAATCAAAGAAATCTTAGCTGCACGGTTCAGCACCTGATATCAAACGATTTTTTCATTTTAAAGGTAATTGTTTTTATTGTCCCTTTCTTTTTTATCCATTTTATGTATTGTAATCTATACTAACACAATAAAGCTGAAGAGCTTGTTTTTTTTATGAACTCGCCCGAAAGTCGCGAGTTCTGATTATTTTGGATTAGACGATTATTTTTGAGGAAGTTCATAGGCGTTAACATCCTACGACCATTAAATAATAATATCCTACAGGGTTTAAACAGACGCTTCACATAGCCGTCAACCAAGCATTCTGTACATCAAACTAAGTAACTTTACCCAAAAATTATTGCTGGGAAACGACATTTTTTTGGGCTGAAAAATCACGTTTTACGGTAGGACTCGATGGAAAGCACTCAAAGCATTGTGCTGGTGGATGGATTGAATAGTACAGGGGTCGTGGAGGTGTGTAAAAATCTTACATTAAAAACATATATTTATAAAAAAACTTGTAAAAAAGTTGGAACTTTGACCCGCAATATTTCCGTAACTAGAAGGTTCTCAGGTATGGTCTAGAACAAAAAAATGATCGCAAAGACGGGGAGAATAAGTGCCTTTCGGATATGTTAAGTGTCTATTTACACCCTTTATACTATTTAGACAAATAGACAAGTACCATTATACCATATTCATCATAGACATTACCTTTTTCTTCCGCTTCTAAGGGAGCCAAACAAAAAGAGAAACAGTGGGTGAAACCGTGAGGCATAGAATAGAATATTGTTTATTACTTGGTTAAGAATATTTGACATGTCACTTAATGAAATAAATTTAACAATATAATAATTATGGTGTTTAGTTGTAAGCGCATTTTGTCATGTGATATTTTGCAACCTATTTCTATCATATTTCCTTACTTTATTTTTAGTGTATACAATGTAAAAATAAGGTTTTTGGATTCAAAATCTCAGCAAATCTAGACCTGCATTTACTAATTATCTAAGCGGGACTTCACGGGTCAGAGGTTACGCTGTCGGGGGTGGCCCGTTCGCTTGTGGAGCGGCTTTTCTCTCTCCTTTTTATGTACATATTCAATTTCACCTTTTATTCTATGAGTGAAAAGAGCTGGATTAAAGTGGCCATATCGCGTGTATTTGAGACCGGGATCTTCTAGACCGGTGATCGCCAGTTGTTGGAGTTTGTTGATCATATCGCGATATAGGTCGTGGGTCCTGATGTGCCAGGGGTCTTGTTGTAGCATCTTCTACAGTGTGTCCGTGTCTAATCGTCGGGCGAAACCTCCTGCAGCTTTTAGCGCCATTCTGTATTGGCGCTCGATTTTCAGTAAGTTGCTTTTGCTATACATATATTTAACTTGTTTCTTGTACCCGATACACTCTCCCTTCAATTGGATGTGATTTCTGTAGCCTGTGTTAGGGTTTCTTCCTCTTGGTTTCTTGCTAGAGAACATAAATGCATTCAGTTTTGTCAACATTACATTGCAATCCCCATAGCTTGTAGTAGTCGATAATTTCGTCCGCTGCCCATTCTGCCCGGGTGGTGGCGCGGTCGGGGCGTTCTGCTGCGTTCAGAATGCATAGATCATCTGCATATTGTGAGAGCATTTGAACTGCTATGCGTTGTTTTGGTATGTCTGATACATACAGGTTGAATAAAACTGGCCCGAGGATCGAGCTTTGGGCCACCCCGTGAGGGACTGATTGTTTCTCATACCCTGTACGTTTGCGTGCAGGATCTTTAGTTGGTTTGTAACGCGTCTGTTTTTATAATACATTTGTGATTTTATCGAAGAATGTTTCAAAGCATTGCATGAGGACCTCTTTCAACATGGCATCTTGCGTACTTTATCTTCTAGTAAACTGTTGAATTGTAAGCCCTTAGCAGCCTGGGCATATGATACTTCCGGTTGTGTATTTATCCTACGATTAGACACCTTTTTCTCCGTCATTTTTTTTTGTCTCTCCATTGTCTTTTGGAAAAGAGGGCATTTTCTTTGAGTTGCAGTATGTTGTTCTGGCTGAACATCGAGGCAGTTTGAGCACACCATTACGAATTGGCCTTGTTTGTTTTGTATCTGAGTCGAAGGACTTTTCTTTGGCGCGTGGCACGTACTGGTTGCGTGGTTGAATCTGAAACAGTTTTTACACTGGAGCAATCGGTCCGCATTCACTTTATGTCTTTCGGGTAGCAGCATAGGTACATGAAAGAAGTGCTTTTTGGTACTTTTCATCCTTTCGGTTATTTCGTTAAAATTCCGTCAAATATACATAATTGTATGTATATCAAATGCAATCTTCTTGATATTGATTGAGCGGATGTTTCCATCTCGTCAAGTTGCCTTTCATAGTCGTAGTTTATGGTTGGGTTGTGGATCACGACCTTTGTGGTTTACCCTTTGGTTTGGGTGCAATGAATATTAAATCAGGTTTAGACTTTTTTATGTCGTCGATCATGTTTGAGCGACTCGTGTAGTCAATAGCCGTGATCATTATGTTTTACTTCTAGGGTTGCGACGAATTGTTCCATGATATTTGTTTAGGAGTTTCGTCAGGTCTGCCACTAACTGAGCGCTTGTGATCTTCTTGGGATCCCTATTATCGCGATACTTGTAGCGCGGTCCGTTATTAATATCGGAGGAACGTGTGTAGACTCTCTTGACTTCTTTACTGCTGCCGCTGGCAATTGTGCTGTTTCTTTCTCGGCAGAGCTTTTCGGTGTTAATCGCCTGATAGCTCCTTTGCTTTAAGCCCCACCCGATTCCTCATACGGGTTAGATAGTTCAGAGATTGACTGCGAGCCCGAGGCAAGCGTGCGCTGAGCGATGACGCAGATTGAGAGCGCTTGAGTGGCTCGCGCTCGTCCTGGGGGGGCGGGGGGGGGGGGTTGAACTTCGACTAGAAGTTTCTCGAACCTGTTGCGTAACTGCAGTGTTGAAGCATTAGATGCTCGTTCGTTTTCCTTGTTTACTGTGACATTTTGCCCCCTTTTCCTTATGGGTTTCAAACTGAGTTCGTTTGATTTGATCTGAACTTGATTTATCTTTAGACAATTACAGTACATACATATTCCTCCACCGCAGTGAATTCCGTCTGTGGGATTGCTTTGATGTTGCCATGTAAAAACCACGCAGGTATGCGTAATGCTTTTTGCTACTGTATTGTCACACGAGTAGATTTTGTAGTAGATGTCTGGTATAAATTTGTTGTCCGTCAACCGGTGTTTAACAAACATACAGATTTTAATTACACTTGAATGGTTGCACTTTTTGCATTTCGCGATTTTTATTTTAGATTGTCCGTTCGTCCAGTCCAGAGAGTTTTTAATGTGATTCCTGTGGTTGCAAGTATTACATTGTGTTGTGATCGTAATGATTTCTTTCGTGGTTTCACAACTTATGTACTTGATAGTCAAAATTCCGTATTTCACTATTATGAATTAAGTTCGACTCCACTATTGGAGCTTCGCTTTCACTAGAACTAGTCATTATTGACTCTGTGTTACAGTCTCTGTGGGACAGTCCCAGCAGCATTCTGAAAACATTATTATATTGGATAGGCAGGAGTTATGAAAAAATAACTAAAAAATCAGAAAACGAGGTTTTTGGAGTATCACGCTGTTAGCACAGGTCTTTCGAAGTTGCAAACTTGGTTTTACACTATCCGTATCCATCATAATAAGTCAGGAAAAGTATTCAATATTCAAAATATTTTTGAGACCTGCAGCGATTGTTGTGTCTACGGTGATTGGGTCTGATCAGACCCACGCTGCAGGTCAACAACCAACCAACCAACCAATATTGTTGTATTTTTCACTAACTTTCACACACAAAAACAAACTTTCAGCTTAGTCACTTTAACGTTTGCATGTTTACAGAATGGAACGGTAAGAATGCAAGACACAGATGGATCGAAATCATGGATTGTCATTAAACGGCTGGAATATTGCATAGACTTTATATTAACGGTCATTAATAAAAGACCACAAGTTAAACTCATCTTGAGAGAAAATGTGATCGAACCTGAAACACATACAGACCCCGTATATAATAATATATTTGTGTTAGTAGGTGAGTCAGACTAATCGCAAATACCTGTACTTGCACAAAAGTATGCAAGTAGCTTGCATGCCATTTGTCATTGTGGCCTAATTAGAGATTCGGCGGATGACACAATTTTACATAAATGCAGTAGTCACAGAATACTTTGATATTCTGTATGGATATCTATATCTATAACCGGAAGACGCTGCGTTGGAAGGCCTCCCACTAGGTGGACCGATGACCTGATGAAGGTTGCAGGGATCCGCTGGATGAGAGTCGCACGGGACCGGTCAATGTGGCGACACTTGGGGGACTATGTCCAGCAGTGGACGTCTTTCGGCTGAAATGATGATCTATATCTATACATAAGTAAAAATCCAAATCAATGTTCCGGAATGGCGTAAGAACTACTGCATACATCCTGTTCGAAGGAGATGGGCAATTAAATTAGCGCTCTCTGCCTAGCATCTAAAAATTCATGTAGGTACATTAACGAATTTTTCTTTACTTTGAATTTAGTATGCTCTAAACGACAACGTGGCAGGCCCAGAAGGAGATGGCAGGATAAGTTGGACTCTTTTGGAAATGATTGGCCTACAATCGCACTAGACCGCGAAATGTGGAAGGAGGGAAGGGAAGCCTTTGCCCTGCAGTGGGACAATATAGGCTTATAATAATATAATAATGCTCTAAAATTAACTGTAAAAGTTACATAATCCAGTAACTTTAGATTTCTTAGAAATTAACAAAAACATCTTAGTCATGAACCTACTCGAGCTCATAACTAAGTAGTAGCCAGATTTTTCCGCGTGAGTAAGTTGTCATGATCAATGGGTGGGTGACCATTTTAGCTCAAAAACATCTCAAGGCTTTAGTCCTGAAGTTTTTCGGCTACATAAAAACCTCATTATCCTGCATGGATGTTAGCACTCCTATAATTACAACCCTAGGCTTACTTTTATGGGGCTCGTCGACTGTTAGACCTGACTTAGCTGCACCGATTGACTCAGCTTCTCGATGTCGTCCTTCCTGCTGATAATAACACCACCGTTCTTCGTCTTGCGCAGGCCTCTCACATGGAGCTTCATTTTTTCGGGGCTGACATTCATTTTTTTGGGCGGGGTCTTTTGTCTCATCGCACCAGCGATGCGATTTATCCGACTGACAAGTTAAAGACCACTTTAACTTGTCAGTCGGATAAATGGTCATGGAACTGACATAACTTGGCTGGATAAAATTGTTGGCACCTTTCTTTACCATGTCAGCTAAGGAAGATCCCTGGGCAGGTTTCGCCGGATCTTCGACACTCAGTTTAAGGTTCTGTAGCTGCTGCGAAAGATCGAGTTGGTTTTCAAGAGTTCTGACGGCGCAGTGCGATTGGAAGGCTTTAGATTTGACGGACTGGTACAATACGTACCATTTGCGAGGTCTCGTGACTAACCTTCCGGCATGGTTAGTGATGCGCGTTTTCCGCTCCACATTTAGCTTTCCCTGAGTTGCAATAGCGCACACCTCCTTCAGGTTCTGTTCGATAAACGCCATCCAGGTTTGAAGTTCTGACATCGAAACAACTTTAGGGGCATCGTTCCTTTGGATAGGCGTTTGAGGGGTAGAGGCGGGTACGGCCACGGGCACAGGTGTACAAGGCGGGGAGCAAAACCAATTTACTACTCTGGTTGAATGGACTATACTCCATCGTGGAAGCAACTTGGGAGTATATTCTTTCAAACAAAAAAGAATTTCCCAAATCAGTTCAGGCGTCGTTCAGGCTTTTTTTACTATATTGTCAATATGAGTATCAAAATGCAGACTAAGGTCAAGCGTAACATCCAAATCACGGACAGATTGAACTTCATTAAGACTTATATTGTTTATTGATTAATTAAATTTGATCTGATTTTAATTTTAATAAAAGAAATTGTGTAACATTTGGGAAGGCTAAGAAAGAGTTTATTTTTGAGGCAGTATTCATAAAATCTGTCAAGGTCCTGTTGTAAATAATGAAAATCTCGAATATTTTTACAGGTGATATAAATTTTCATATCGTCTGCATACATCAAGAAATGTGAGTTGACAAAACAATGTTTAATGTCAATGATAAACAATACAAATAGAAAAGGACCTAATACTGACCCCTGTGGAACACCGGACTGCACAACAATAGAGTCAGATTCATGCCCATTAATGACGATCTTTTGAGTCCTATTTAAAATATATGAAGCAAACCATCTGAGTAAATTGCCGCGTACACCATTAAAGGCAATTTTTCCATGAGCAGGGTGTGATCCACCTTGTCAAAGGCCTTCTGAAAATCCGTGTAAACAGCGACAACCTGTACCCGGTGGTCCATATTTTCAAAGAGATAGTTCACAAAGGTCATGAGGTTAGTGGTGGTAGAGCGACATTTGTCAAAACCATGTTGTTCGGGTATGATAAGATGACGGATATGGGATATAGCGCACTGTGCCCAAGTCGTTCTAAAAACTTTAACAAAGTGGAAAGAATGGAAATGGGCCGATAATTCTCTACATTATTTTTATCGCCACTCTTCAGTGGTGATAGAGGCTTGTTTTCAAACTGCAGGAAAGACCCCTTCCTTCAAACATTTATTAAAAAATATATGTAAAGCGGAAGACAAGTGGTCAGATGTATCTATGAAGAAGGAGGGTGGTATGCCATCGGTTCCAGCTCCTTTAGAAAAATCCAGTGACTTCAATGCTGTACGTATTGATTTCTTTTTGGCAAGTAGTTGTAAGAGGTACATGGCGAATTGTTTTCGTAGCAGTTAGACCGTTGCCATGTGTTTGCAGTCATCCCGGAACATCGATTTGGATTTTTACGATTTTATTATATGTATAGATATATTATTATGTATAAATTTGCCAATTAATTAGCATGGAATCATTACAAAACAATATTTAGTTCATGAGTTTATGTCCTCCAGAGATATTCAATTCAATGTGACGTCACATAGCCTATAAACAACGGATGATCATGATGCTTCCAACAATACCTGATATTTTGTTAAATTGTGATAAGTAGTTTATATGCTATGAGGGAAAGATGAAGATAAAACAAAGATACACACATACCGATCAAAATGATAACCCACCTTTTTGCTTCGCCGTAGTCAGGTAATTACAAAAAACTTAAACAAAAAAAATGCAGTAGAGCTTGTGAACAAACAAGGCAAAAGAAGTTGGATCTTCAAACTATAGTCCCAACCGCCTATGTTGATACAACGGATTTAATATTCCTAATTTCTAGTAATGCTGGTATCATCGTTCTTCCTGCTGGTGGTACTCGTGGTGTACTGTCTGCTGCCCGAACTACAGAACCTCATGGGTCTAGTACTGATAGCTTACACCTTGTCCATCCTTGTCACAACCTTAGCAAATATCGCCGTACTGCTCACCGACGAATTATTGACAGCAAAGCACTGCAAAATTATAAGTAAGTTTTTTTTCTATTTTATTTTATTAATATAGTTATAAAGATGCCGGCCGAATACATAACCTTCCCCTTTTAGAATTCGGTTAAAAATAACTATAACCATAATGCTCGATTAATAATACAAATCGAACGAATCTATGACCCATTGATCATGTTGAACATAATTATGTTCAGGATTAGATTTGAATAGTAACGAGATAATAACCGTATAATTAGCTGATGTGTTTACCATTTACCAATTACATTTACACTACCTCCAGGCACGAAAACGAGCGTATTTTCCCTCTAAAGTAGGGCTACCATAGGCTCTTGGTCTCCGATTAAAGGAACCAGTCTCTCGATACCTTCTGTAAACCCTTGATACAGGGAACTGGCTCCGGTGAATCGGGGCATCGGTTCGCTGACTGAGTACTTGTTGCAACATGAGCAGCTTCTTCGTCAAAACAATTAATGCAATTTTATGGAGATGTGTACAGGTCAACCTCTAATAAGCCACTGAAAACGTAAACACGCGAAGTTTTTTAAAGAGATTCGTAATGCAAGTCGAAATTTAGAATTTGCTTATACACCGTGACTTTTTAGTCGTCTTACAAAAGTGGTCCACTCAATATACCCGACATAAAATAGCTCTAGGCGCGTTTTTTTTTTACCTACATTTTTTTTTTTTTTTAGTAAAAAAACGTTGCCCCACTCTAAGAATTTCTCCTGTATCGTGGGTGTGTTTACAAACATTTAAAATCACATACTTAAAAAGCCAGACCCGGAACAACTACCTGTAGATCACACAAATATTTGTTCCGTGCGGGGATCGAACTCGCGACACGCAGCGCAGCAGCCGATCGCTCAGCCACTGCGCCAACCGTGGCGTCAATAATAGATACAAAGAAAAATAAATAACACATTAGAATACAATTATGAAACTTCCTGTTAATGATGTTTACGTGTCAAACGGGAGAACATACCTACCCAGCGCTCGACTCCAGTAGATCATCGCTCGCAACAGGGTGTTTTATCTTCGTCATGCAAAAAAAAATTGTGTGGTCTAGTACAACAGCTTAATCAATGAATAGCTAAATCTGCTAAATAATAAGGATTACATGAATACTGTTATTATATCTTAATTTTAGTGGTGTAATAGTAGTGATAAGGTACAATGGGGTTGACGTATTCATGTGGATAAAAACCCCCTATTAATATTTAAGAAATAAAAAATAAAAAAATATCTACGTCATGCGTCATAATACTGAATAATATTGTTATTTTGAAATGATTAAAATGATTAAATACCATTTTTTTTTATTAATGTTTAGTAATCATTGGATACATGAAGTGGGCTGCCGTTGTAAGACGACTAAAAAGTCACGGTGTATTCTATTTAAATTGCTAAAATAAAAGAGTACATACTTACTCATTATTTACTATGATATTGGTGTCAATTTACAGTTTGTTTATCAAGTATTAATTGGCCACACAGTTTATATAAATTGAGTACGTTTTTTTAAAAAAAATTACTTATGTTCGTCTGGTTATGGCGTGTCTATTTGGTTGCTCGCAAGTAGTAGTTTTATTATAATTTTACAACTAAATATAATTTTTTCAATATTTTAGCTCCAATGATGTATTTTACGGCAGTAGCAAGTGTCTTTTGGATGAACGTCATGTCATTTGATGTTTGGTGGTTATTAAGGTAATTGAACTTTAATCAAATTATGATAACACTAATACTATTGTTAAAATTATAACTTTATCAAACCTTTTTTGTTTGCTTATAGCGACTGTCAAGTTACGCTAGTAAATTATATTAGCCCTGCATATTTTGGTCGGCACAGGTATCCATGGAATATTTTAGAGTCAAATGATCTCAAGATCACGGCAACCACGTCCCAGTATTCGTATGGTTATAAAAACCGTTTGTTGCCTGTGGTACCGGGTGGCTTTTAGGTTCTGTTGCGCTCATGTAATGTTGAGTGGAGAGGGTTCGCTGGCGGGATGTCGACTGGAGAGAGTGCGGTGGTGGAGTAATAATAATACTAGTCTTCAGAGCTTCTTATTTATTCTTGTTGCTTCTTCAAGTTCTTCATAATACTGCTGGATTCGGAATGCCTGATCACGGAAAAATGCTCCTTTTTTATAGGCAGCTCTGACCAATCACGATCTCTCAATTTTGCACACGGCACTAATCTCCGCCCTTCGAGCAATCAGAGCGCAGGTGTGGCTTTTCTATAGAAATTTTGAACTATGTTGTTTCTCGTGATCAGACATCCCTTACAATATTCCCTTACTTTCCTGACCTCAGGATGAGTTTAATTTCCTTAAATTAATAAAAAACAATACAATATTCTCTTATTTTACACCTTAAAATAACAAAAATGTGAAACGGCTCTCGTTACGGTAAAGTTTTCAGGTACTTAAGCCTTTTAATACAAGTAGCGCCGCCAGGTGGCAGGAATGCGCAACACTTAAACTATTAATTAGAAAAAAATCAACACATAACATCTTACTGGACTAACATCTTATTAGATTAATATCACAATAAAATAGGAACTAATTAGAGATCACGTTATTTACACGTATCGTCGCTAACAGGTTCACTGATGTTTCACCAATACTTCTTTGGCAAATTTTTAGTTTATAACCATCGTTTCATGTACCACTTTTTTTACAAAAAAAGTTATTCCGTTAATGTTTTATTTTTTAACACTCACTTTACCAACATTCATTTGGCAAATGCTCCTCTTGAAAAATGTTTCATTTAATATTTTTGTTCTTTTATATTTTTACATCAAGTTTAACATAAATATCATTTTCTAATAAATCTTCTCAATCAGTCACAAAGTGATAGGTACGTAAATATCTAAAACTAAAAGTTTAACATACCTGAAGGCTGACTATCCTAATGGATCAAAATATCAATATTTTATAAAAAAGGCGTAGTCGTCGTGTAGCCCCGCCGCGCGACGGTCCTATATCTGTTTACACGGTTTAAAGTAACTTAAAACTCAGGGGATGGCGGAATCTTAGTTCACTCGCTTCGCTCGCTCACTAGACCCCACCATAATCCGTCCGAGTCGGGGTGCCCCAAGTCCCGAGTTCGCTTAGCTCGCTCTTGAATCATAAGTTTTTGCTGTTTTATTAACGCGGGTTTAAATTACACTCTAGGGGTAAGTCAGACAAGACCACGTGAAGTTGGTTTTGCAGCGATTCCTTTCTGTCACTAACTTTTGTAGCACAACATATTGACTTTATAAGACAATATTTTAATTTTAATTTTTTATTTACAAATGAAATTGAAATTCAACCAAATAATCGTCGCTCTAAATAAACGTTATGCTAAACGAAATTATGCGGAATTTTGACTATCCCAAAGGTAATTATGACAAGTAAAATTCTGCCATCATTAAAAGTATGCCGTTGTAAAGTCGGGCGTATAAACATTCGGCCAAACAATAAATTATATTAAATCATTTTTATGCCAAATAAATTTTGGAGCATCAAGATTCTGTCAGATAGAGGGAACCCCAGTCAGAATCCTAATTTTAGCAGTTTATTCGAAGTATTGAAAATCAGAATGTCAGTTTTCGGACCGACAATTTAATGCATCGAGCATTTGATTCTTCGAACATATGAAAATTAGAAGACAAAAAATCGGATTTACGACATTCAGTTAAATACATTTCGTGATTTTTAATAATAGACATTATAATTCTTAGGTATTATGAAATTCGGACTTTTGGAAATCGGAATATCGAAAATCGGAATAAAACATTTCGGAGTATTTGGGTGTTCCCGTTGTACCTACTAAACATCACTATCATCATTGCTTGTCAAACGAAAGCTTAAAAATTAATTTTCGGTGACATGACAGGATACCTTGACTTTTGTTTGCTTCTTTGACTTTTTTTGCCACCGACTTCCGCAAGTAAAGTTATCTTTTAATTTTTAATAATAAAGAATCACGTAAATCGGCACAGTAATCATGGAAAAACGATGTGTAAATAAATAAAACTGGCCGAACATATTATAAATATCCGCGTGTAATAAATCACGCAGAAGTTTCATAAAAAATGAAACTTCCAAAATTACACAGTAACTACGTGTGAACGTGGTTTTAGTTTTCTTTTTCTCTCTCGCAGAAGTCATCGCAAGAGGTCTGACATTAACCGACGACGCGAGCAAGTGAAGTTCATGTGGTACTGTCTTTATGCCTGGGGGATCCCGCTCCTGATGACTGGTGTATTCACAACATTGGACTACATAGACCTTACCAGTTTGCACATTACCAGACCAAGCTTCGATGACTGTTACTTTTTTTGTATGTATCTATATCATTGTGATAAAACTGAAGAGTTTGATAGCCTAATTCTTAAGAACGTCTATAGCTTCGATCCTAAGAAGTGGAGTCAAAAAAATTTTACGGCGGGTGAAAGCGTGGGGCAAAGTTAGACTATACATTTATTTATATCTGTAAATTGTTACAACATTTTCAATATTTTCTTTTTTTAGTGACAGGTGTTCATTTCTACTATAGTGTACCTATCGGGGTAATAATTTGCGTGAATATCACATTGTTCTCATTGACCGTCTACAATATATGGATGACAAAACGCGCAGTTAACAAATGTCAAGATTCTAGAAGCAGCACGCAGGACACAAACAGGTAAGCATATTGATATGGCTTGAACGGGGGTCCGTTCGAGCCATATCATCATTCAAACAGTTCAATCTATCGTTTCCTACTATATTTCATAATTATTGGTTTTAGATTCGCCACCTATATGAAGTTATCGGTGGTCATGGGAGTCAGTTTGATTCTGGACATCATTCCCTTTGATGTGTATTTGCTGTACATCTTTACAACTACGTACAACCGACTCATCGGGGTGTTCCTGTTCTTTTTATTTGTGTTCAATAAACGAATATTCTTCAAGCTGTGTCAAAAGTGAGTTGTATGAACTGTTCATCATTGGGGTTTCCTCAGTAAAATGTTGTGGGCTGGGCTGTGCAGGGCTGTCCATCCTAGTGAAAACCTCGATAAACGCAGATTAAATAGTCGATTCCGAGTACACCCAAAATTTGACTAGAATGAAAATAACCACAAAAATTAGCTTGCAAACTGTTTCATTCATAATTATCTAATTTTGTAGTTGTTGACTGAATTACCAGCAGACAATCAGATAGTATTTTAATTGTGACACATCAGTTAAAATTAATTAATCTTCGTGAGAAAAACAGCATGAACTTGTGTGCCAGACGTGGAAACATTTGAAGCTGATAATGTTATGCTTATGAAATTGACATCGCTGATAATATTTTATTGTACAAACTGATTGAAGTTCACCTTTTCCCCTGTTCAAGTTTAATAGAAATGTGTTATTTTTAGGTTCAACATTAACATAAATAATTCACCAAGAGGATAGAAGCTCAGACACGGGGCTTCCAGAACAACAAGGGTCACCACCAAGGACCAAACCCATGAAATGGATCTATTCAAAAATCGTTTTAAAGGAGAAAATATAATTAATTGATGTCTAAACGCTATAGCATGTATTTAACTAAACACAAATTATTTGCAGATCTTTGGTCAGGATAAAGTCACGAAGGAGGCTTTGCTCAAACATTCAATATTTTGATCAATGCCCCGATTGCAACGTTGCTCTACGGATAAAATTTAAGCGCGTCCTCAATTGTGTTTAATTCTGCAGATTGTAAAACTGTGCAAAACACCAATAAAATGTAATTGTAGTAAAAATTTTAAGACTTAAAACATTTAAAGCAAACATTGAAGAGCTGTGAGTAGTATAAAGGTATAATTGACTTTTTGACATTATGGCTTTTGGATATTAAGTCTGCTTTGTATACTCATTTTTACTGAAATTTGCGATACAGATCACCTGTATCAGCCTTTGCGATTACTGTTCGTAGCACCGTTTGTCTACTCGTAGCAATGTCGTAGCATCTGTAGCAATGTCGTAGCATCCGTAGCGACAAAGTAGCACTCCAAGCAAAGACGTTTTTCCGGCCTGTCTTTGAAGAAAAACTTTCTATAGCTAAATGCTGTTTGACGTAAGGTCAGTTTTTGTGTAACTTAACTTTTGTTAACAAGCGATTCTTTATGTACCCACTAATGATAAAAAATGTTTGTTTTTTTAATAAAATGATGTTAGATAGATCTCGTAACAGTAAAAATATAGCCTGTGTATGTTGAGAATTAGAACAATTATTTTAATTTGGTTCTTATTTATTTTTGAATCGCGTGATTGATTTGTGAAAAGATAAGATTGCCTTGACAAAATTACGCAAATATTCACGTACACATTAGTGCACCATATTTTGTATTACAAGCTTATGCCCGCGGCTTCGCCCGCGTGGTGTTTGGTACTGTCCCACGGGACCGCAGTACCAGGTTAAAAAGTATAAAATATCATAATCAATTTTATGTATGTGTCGTGCTGCTGCTCTTCCACCACTCGTCACGCTACCTTCATTCTGATATGATCATATCGCCAATCACCACCTCGCGATACCTATCACCAGCCGATCTCCTACACAAATAACTGATTACCAGGGAAAAGGTATTTAATATAGCCGAAGTGGTATTATCTCCACATAACTATTTTGTTTCATTATTATAGTTAGATCTTATGATCTAACTATTCATACACGAAATATTTTCAGGGAATCATCTAACGGCTGTAACGAAGCCATTTCAAATAAATACTAGCTCCTTATTTTTGAACATTAATTACGCTAGTTTACTACGTCGTATTTACCTACTGTCATTTTTAAAATATGGGAGTAAAGTTTTTATGCAAAAAGTCAAAAAAAATGTAGAATTATAATAATTTCGTAAAAAAAAAACTCTGATAATTTTTTTTTTTCGTTGCTATGACGACTTTATGACTTATAGAAGTTACCCTTAAAATATTTCGTGTATGAAAAGACAGACCTTATATAATCTAAAGATGAAATCAACATAGACCTAGTCCTATTCTTAGATTAGACTTTAGTATTTTCGATGATTCTTGTTGTAAACTAGATAATACAACATTTGATACATATAGGGTGTAAACAGACCCTTCACGAAGCAGTCAACCAAGCATTCTGTAAGCATTCACTACGCAAAAATTATTTCTGAGAAACGATTTTTTTTTTGAGTGACAATTCACGTTTTACGTTTTACTCAATGTAATGCACTCAAAACTTTGTGCTGATGGATGCTTTGAATAGTAAACAGGTCATTGAAGTTAATTAAAGTCAATTTATAACCTTACAAACAAGTATTTCAAAAAAAAACTTGTAAAAAAATTGGAACTTTGACCTCAAATATCTCCGGAACTAGAAGGTTCACAGGTATGATCCAGAATAAAAAAAATAATCGCAATGACGAGGAGAACAAGTGCCTTTCAGCTTCGTTAAGGGTTTTTTTACACCCTTCATAATATATCCCTTATTTTGCTATAAAACATCTATTTGGATGATCTAACTATAAATAAACAAAATGATAAGATAATTTCGGATTTAAACAAAATTATCAATGAAGAACCTGTTTTAGTAAAATATGGGATACATAATTCTATATTAACTGTATTTTAATAATAGTAATGTATTCTATCTTTATAATAGTAATGATTGTCTTCTATAGCTTTTAAGTTATATTATAAGATTATTTCTAAGCAGAGATCTAAGACCTAAATGTCTTGTGTCAAACCTCTGACCCATACCGATAACGATATCAAAAACCATAGAGTAAATTCAATCTTTAAAAAAAAAAAACTTTGCCCCACACTAGGAATTTCTCCTGTATCGTGGGTGTGTTTACAAACATTTAAATTCACATACACAAACAGCCAGACCCGGAAAAACTACCTGTAGGCCATACAAATATTTGTCCCGTGCGGGAATCGAACCCGCGACACGAAGCTCAGCAATCAATCGCTCAGTCATTGCGCCAACCGTGCCGTCAAAATTAAACAACCAACCTGAAACTTCAATTCCATTGCCTAAATTACGAGAAATTGTATAGCTTCCTCAATTTCGGTTTTATCCCCGAATTTCAATCTTTTGGGGGGGGGGAGGGTCTGTTATACCGCTGTCCAGATTTGCCTGGTTAGCATTTACTAACTAAGACACCATTTTCATTGGTTTGCACCCCATTTCGGTCTGAATCTCGGTGCGGGTCGGAACAACATCATTATATTACTTATTATTTACTAACTCTAAGTCCAAGTTCTTTAAAGTAATAAATTCTATTTCCAGCTTAATCAGCCTGTTTTTTTTTTAACAAGAATCCGGAGTCTCGTATTATAGCTCGAAGAAACTTTTAAACAGGGACAGAAATAAGTGCAAAAATGTATATACAACGTGTAACAGAATAAACGCAAGACCTCTCGTGTGGTGTCTCAGACCATGAAACTGAACAACTTTTGTTCTATGACTTTTGAAATTCATAACTTTTTTTTTTAGTTTTACCATACATGTGGATCAGTTGATTGCGTCTGTTCCTATAGAAAGTTTTTTTTTTTTTTGCGAATTTCAAGAACTCGTAGAACAAAAGATGTTTAGTTTCATGGTGCGAGAGACCACACGGGAGGTCTTGCGTTTATTACGTTGCACGTTACACGTTGTATACTTATGCTTTATATCAGCAGATGACCCCCGGGGTCAGCAAGTTATTGAGTGGCTTATATGGATCAACAATAACAGTTTGAAGACGCGATAAATCCCGAGATAGTAGTCGATTTCTTGTTTAATAGTTGAGTGTTGTATTTAATGAATATTTGTAAACACTATTATTGCTTATAGAAATGCTTATTTCAGCTGTATGTAGGTACTAAGATAACGTAAGAATATAAATGTGGTACATGTTTTGAGTTAACTAGTGACAGCGACATAACGACTTCGACACAGTTAGTACGACTAGCAGGGAATTCAATTTCACCATTTATTTTATAATAATTTACTATATTGTAAATTCATCTATTTAATAACTTATCACAATGCAAGGATCCATGGCGCTGTGTCTGATACTCGTCACAACTGTGGCAGCCATAGGAAACACTAAAAACGAGAGTGACGTCAAGAAAAACGGAAACATTTACATTTCCTATTGTTATTTAAGTGCTATGAAACCCGGAGAAGTGAAAACTGAGACAATTAGTCATAGAAATTCTGATCCTGCTGTTATAAAACCGGAGAGCGAGAACCTTTACGTAAGGGATAGTGCCAAGACTACGGAACCACGGCAAGTAGAAAGGCTTTTTATTAATATAAATCGCTACAGCATTACGATACGAAACGTCCGTGTACGAGACCGTTGTGTAGCGGACGACTGTTTACCGAAAGAAAAAAGAATTATTGAAATAAAACCAACCGAAGTGTTTAGGACCATACAAGAGAGACTAATGCGTGCTTATACAATTATGGGTGAAAAATGGGACATTTACCTCATGGATTGTGGTTTAGACAGCGGTTCCACTTCTACAACTACAGAAAATATCTACATCACAGAAGATGACAGCGCTACCGAACGGCTACCCAAGCAAATGACTGTTATTGACACTAAAATGTACAATGTAACGATTGAAAATATGTATGACTTTGACCATTGTGTAATTGCTGATGCTCCATGCTGGCCGTACGAAAAAAGAAGCATTGTAATAACAGCAATTGCGTAGACTGTTTCTCGCTTATGGCATGTCATGTTGAAGTTATATTAAGATCAGTTCTTTTAAAAATAATGAAGGTGTTTAAAAAATAGAAAATAAAAACAATGTTTAAAAAATATCAATAAATAATGCTCTTTTTATAATTCTTCCACCTTTTATTTTCCCCATCTGAAATGAAATATAGGTACTCTATTACTTCGAAAAAACGTTGGCAACCCTATTTTTTATTTAAAAAGTTTTCCTTAAAATAAAAATGCTACATTTGATGAACTATTATTAGTTATTTAATTAAAAGAAGTCAAGATAAAAATAATCTAAAAATGCCGTTTTTAGTGCGAGGTGTTGCTAAGCTGTTTAATTCGATTTTAATGAATGTACCATTTCATTAGTCTATTTTGAGAGATGGTACATTCTACTGCCTGACTAACCACGATACCATCGTGGTCACCAGCGCGACTGCTGGGCATGGGCTCCATTTCCAGGTCCAGCAAAGGTTGGTTGGGTTTTTCCATTAGGAATTTCTCTGGAGCAGCCCAGAGTTGGGAATTGATGTTGTGATACCTTCATACGTTAATCCGTTGGTTCTGCGCCTGAGCTCTCCCCGGTCGCGGCGGATTGCTGTTCCATCGGACTGTAAGTAGGACTCGATAGGTAATGGATGGTCACCCATACACACGACCAACCTAGGCAAGTGCGGACCTGAAGATCGACCCGAGCGTCTGTTATTATTCAGCTACGACATTCTTGGTCAAGATAATGGATACATACAAAAATGTATAAACACTGTTTTAAGCATTCACGGTTATACTGTCACTTACGGAATATCTTCCGTATTTCTTCCGTGTTCAGGAGCTGAAAATAATGAACAATCATGGAAGATATCCCGTAAGTGACGGTATAAGTTCAAAAATGTATGATTCAAAACTCTTCATAAATAATGTTCGTATTGATAAGGCGGTGGTCATCGCTAACCTTCAACCTCTTTTCTAAGTCCAGCTGATAAAACCTCTATCAGAATAACTGAAAAACATATGACCGCTTAAAGAGACAACTAATGTTTCCAATTCATGTCATTTCCACTTAAACGAATATTCTTCCCTAATCTAAAATAAATTGAATTCCTACTGGAAATACAGTTGATTTCAGAACGATCACTACTTTGAAAATAACATATTCAAGTTGTAATGTAAAGTGAACTTTATATGCGGGTGCTAAAGTTGTATTTTCTAAAAAAACAAAGCATACTGTAGGTACCAATTTCAGTTCGGAACAGTTTTATTCGTCTGTCGGCAGCGCACAAGTGAACACATAAGATGAAGCTCTGGTACATATTACTTGTAGTTTTGGCATCAGTTTGTACTGCTCTCACTGCGCCTGCGCCTATCGTTCCGTTTAAGCCAGCCGAGTGTCCTTGGGGCTACAAGTGGGGTTCAGATGGAAAATGCTATTGTTACAGGTTAGTGAGTAGGAAACCCTTACACCCGTATCTATAGTCAAGTTAAAGTAATTACTTGAGTACTAGTAGAGTAATTAGTTATTCAACATTCAACATTTATTCAACATTTTTACGCAATAGACAAGAATTTACTGTTGTGTAACTTACTGTTCTTTGTTAAGGGTGTAAATAGACCCTTAACAAACCCGAAAGGCACTTGTTGTCCCCGTCTCTGCGGTATTTTTTTTATTCTAGACCAAACCTGGGAACTTTCTGGTTACGGAGATATCGGGGGTCAAAGTTCCAACTGTTTTTACAAGTCTTTTTCAAATGTATGATTATGTAAGATTTTTACTTTAAACACCTCCACGACCCCCGTACTATTAAATCCATTCATCAGCAAAATGCTTTGAGTGCGCTCCATCGAGTCCTACCGTAAAACTTGATTTTTCACTCCAAAAAAAAAAGTCGTTTCCCAGCAATAATTTTTTGCATAAAGTTACTTAGTTTGATGTACAGAATGCATGGTTGACGGCTTCGTGAAGGGTCTGTTTACACCCTGTATTTTCCATTATATTTTTCAGGTCCGATGTCTGTGCGGCGACCATTTAAATAGTGAAGAAACGTGTACAGAGAAAGAAAGAAGATGAGACTGTCAAGACAAATGAAAATAAGAGAAAATCTTTAGACTTGTTGAAAACCGGAGAAGGGGCCTTCCGTAAAGATATGAGACAGCTTATTTAAAATCAACGACGCGATTTAACGACGTGATTTAACGATCATACACTAAAACATTATTTTGGAATTTTATTCTGAAATAAAGAGATTAATATTTCCTTTATTTATTTTCTTACACACTAATTACATTTTTAAATATTTCTTAACAAAAACCATATAAAAAACATTTAAAATATAAAAAATAGTGGTCCGCCGGTATCGGGAGCAGGGCCCAAGCTACCGGTGGTTAGGGCTCCATAAATAATTTATATTATTATTATTAACTTAGACGTCATTTGATAAATTAAAGTGTTATCGCCATATCTGAGTGTAGCTCTAAAGTCTTTAAATCAGTAGCTTTAATTGACAATAGGACCACTTAGAATCAAGTGGCTCAAACTTTGCAGGTTTCCAAGTCTGTGATTTTTTTGCAATGATAAACGATACCGACAGACAGAGAGTACACGAAACTTATAGTGTAGGTAAAGTAAATACGAGCGATTTTACAATATAAAATAAACTTTTGACATATTTACTTAATTATAAGAATGAATGTATGGTTTGCGTATGCACACGTGCGTAATTGTGCATGTCGCAAAAAAAAACAAGCAAAATACGACAAAATAGAACGAAAATATTGTTCGTATTTTCGGTAGATTCGGCGCGCGTTCGAGCTAGGGTAATAATACAACGTGTAACAGAATAAACGCAAGACCTCTCGTGTGGTGTCTCAGACCATGAAACTGAACAACTTTTGTTCTATGAGTTTTGGAAATTCATAACTTTTTTTTTAGTTTTACCATACATGTGGATTAGCTGATTGCGTCCGTTCCTATAGAGAGTATTTTATTTTTTTTGCGAATTTCAAGAACTCGTAGAACAAAAGATGTTTAGTTTCATGGTGCGAGAGACCACACGGGAGGTCTTGTGTTTATTACGTTACACGTTGTATACATGCCATTACAGAGATATTTGTTAACGTCACTGGGTTTATGAGAACTTAACATAACGTGACATCACGCCTGTAATCCGCAAAGGGTATGGCAGAGGTGTGCCTTTTAGGCGGGATCTTAGTCTTTTGCTGTTTGGCGCATGTGTTTGAGAATAAAATTACATTAAAAATACAAATGCAAAATACTATCTCGTATGTATTTAAAATACGAAATAAATATTTTTTAAGTCGTGTATTTGGTATATAAAATTCAAATTACAGTATGTTAACTATTTTTATATCAAATACAAAATAAAAATTACAAAATACAGGCAGGTGTTAGGTTACGTAAATAGAATAATTAATCGTGACATTCGTACTTCTTTCTTTCTTCTTCTTTATAGTGTGATTAGTGCCTAACCTGGTGTCAGAGTTTTTATGCCGCCTATTCGTATCTACTAATAAATTTAAGTAATATACAGAAGTTTCGTGAAAATAACCGTTTACGAATGAAAATGACAATTGACAAGATATTTGATAATTTGACGTACGTACGTTTAAGTTGACAACACTGCACTTGTACGGTGAAGTGTTATCAACTTTAAAAGTTGACATATTCAGCGGTCGCCATTTTACATAAAAGTTATCGCGCGATTTTGTTATCTTTTTTGGGTTTTGAAACAGATCAGTAATTATTCAGTGATCTTGTTTTGGTAATCCATGTGTAGAGAGTATTGGGTATATGTTCAGTCCATTCGGTTGCAACGGCACCTTGGATTGAATTGTAGCGGTTTCTTGATCTGGCATGCTGTTGGACTGGCTGTAACTCTTGGATGATGAACACCAGCGCATTGTCTGCTTTCCCAAATAACTGTTAGAACAGAAAAATACAATAATATTATTATTATATTGGTCAATACGTCTTTCGAAGCTTTCCTTAGTTGGTAAGGTTAAGGGCCTGATTCAGAAGGCAGTACTACTCGATGGGGCCCGCATTGTGAGGACTCGACGAGGTTACTGTCTCTGGAGCCCTAACCACCTGTAGCTTGGACTTTGTTCCCGATACTGGTGGCCTTTTAGCATTTTTACAGAAATATCTTTTTTTAAAACATTATCTAAGTAAAATAAATAATGTTGTTTTAATTTCAGACAGATAATATGTAGAGAACACGAGGGGTTATTTTGAATGTAAAAAGCAAAAGAATCTATGGACTGGATTGATTTCATGAAAAATTATTTAGCAAAATATTTGCTACTACATTTCTTTAAGCAAAGGAGACAAGCCCCTAAATAAATTAGAATATAATAAAAAAAACAGACGCGTAAACACAAACAAGTATTTAATATATTTCACTAACCGTTTGCATAGTTTTCTCAGTATTTTCTTCTTGCAAACGAAAATAAGGAATATCGCCAAGCCTACGAGGATGTTGTAGATATCGGATATCCACCATATCTTGAAGCCAGGACACAAGAAGCTGACTATTTCCAGCAACCAATTAAGGCCCATTACCACCGACAGCTTCAGGTAAACCATGAACCTGTAAAAATAGTTACTTTGTCCATTAAGATGTAAAGCACCTTAACCTGGATATATAGCAAAAAACGCGCTTTAGGTAACATAGATACATTTCTGTGCACCAGTCCCTGTAGTTGGTTGACAAAAACATAAAAAAAAATCAGTTTAGCAAAAAAATTCAATGACTGGAGAAGTTTGTTCCTCTCGGCTTGTGTTCAGCAGGTATACTAGGTATTATCTAATCCCTCTAGGTAGACATTTCCAGAAGGCTGAAAGTCACCCAAAGGGCAATGGAGAGGGCTATGCCCGGAGTTTCCTTGCGTGATCAAATCAGAAATGAGGAGATCCGCAAGAGAACCAAGGTTACCGACGTAGCCCGAAGAATAGCCAAACTTAAGTGGTAGTGGACAGGGCACATTGCTCGCAGAACGGATGGCCGATGGGGCTGAAAAGTTCTGGAGTGGCGACCGCGAACCGGAAGACGTTGCATTGGAAGGCCTCTCACTAGGTGGACCGATGACCTTGTAAAGGTTGCAGGGATTCGCTGGATGCGAGACGCACGGGACCGGTCAATGTGGCGACACTTGGGGGAGGCCTATGTCCAGCAGTGGACGTCTTTCGGCTGAAATGATGATGATGATGATGATGAGACATTTCCAATGGTTTCACGTACCTATGCCTATGAGTGCGGAGTGCCTGCGGATTGCCTGCAGCAGCCGAGTCCAGCACGGCTGTCCCTCGACTCAATCGCCAGATGTTGAATGCGGTCATCAGATAAAACAACCAGTTACAGATGATCAGGATCAGCATGGGCATGTATAAGTACAACAGTTTTACACCACCTGCGAAGGAAACATGTTATTTACACTTTAAAAGCATCAAAAACAGAGGCCCTGTTTTAAATACATTTATGATTTTATTACAATTTTTTTTTTTAATTTTTTTTTTTTTGCTTCAAAAAACTGGTCTTGTTATGGCTGGAAAATTATGGTTGTGTGAAGCTTAAACTTTAATTACTTGTAGATCAACACTTTTATAGCACGCTTTAAAAACCTGGGTTCTAACAACTGATAAACAATTATTATGTTAAAAAATCCTGTCCGGTCCGTGAGTGTATTATTAGGTATCGAGATTAGATTCTGTTTATGTTTTCCTTTTTGGAGAACAAGTAAAAAAAAAACCCCGATGAAAATTAAATGAAATGCACTAAATTGAGGAACTTTCCATGGCAACACACGGGGTGCGAGCTGTCGCTTCTCGGGTAGTGGCGTTGTAAAAAAACAATTGACAATTGAACATACTTATGCCGAAGGTGGTGTTGTCACGTTTGGTTGGAATTTAGGGAAACGGTGGTAATTTGAGACAAAAGCCATGCATTTTAAATTTCATTAATATTTTTACTTTCACGAAAATTGTATGTTTCTTATCCTATTTGGCAATGTCAATGGTATACCTTATGCCCCTTTCGGATCGAACTGGGTTTTTTTTTAAATATTGTATAAAATAAGTGGCTTGTTATACTAGTATAAGACAAAAGACTGACAAGTTTATTGAATGGGCAGTAGATCCAAATCATTTTGATTATTAATCGATTCAGTATGCAAACCTTCAAGAAAGCATCCCGACTCAGGAACGTGAGGAGTGACGAACCAAGGCAGATGTCTCAAGCCATCCTTGAACTTGTTCAGCGTGTACAGGCCCACGGTCATGAGGAAAGGGACGCCAAAGGCGAACAAGCAGTACATCAGGAACTTAAACAAATCTCCTCTTTGGTGGATTGGACGGGCCTTTGCATAACCTCTGTAAAATATATCGGTTGCGTTAAAGCAAAATTGAACTTGTGAAGTTGTTTTAACATTTATCTGGATGTGTAATCTTCTCCTTGGTGTCGCTAGCATGACATTATAATTTATGTAGGCCCAAAACTGCGGCGCTTCCACAGTTTCGTCAGTGGCAGCACAGAGCTCACAATGGCTGCATTTTGGGGCTCAGTGGTCAGGATACGAGGAGCACAGTCTGCGATACAGCTCCACCCGCAACCCGCGCTGATCCGTCGACGTGGGGGCTACGTCTACTTTACGAGGTAGCCCCACTTTACGAGGTTGGAGTAAAATCTTCCCACTTGGGTCCGCAGACGGTTCAAGGACTTCCAGGTGGACCATTTAAGGTTAGACCCAGCCCAGAAGAGATGCTCACAAGCTGGTGGATAGTGAGTGGAAGGGGTTAGGTACTTTGCCACAGTTTGCATTGGGCGTCGGCTGGGTTTTCTAGAAGTGACGCTTCGGATTTTAGGAAACTGTCCCTAGTTTTTAGCCGTTGTGTTGGTAGTTGCGCGTCAAATAGTGGTAGTCTTTTGTAAATAATATTACTCTGAGACAGTACTGTAGTTAGTAGCGCACCGCCAAAACTCCGTAATGCTGCGCTCCTCAATCTAGGCTAGGCCCAAGTCACCTCTTTATTTTATCTAAAAATAAACAAATAGCAACCTTCAGGAAGCACCGAAACTTAGTGAAGGTAGTTAGTTACTTCTAGTGGTGAAGAAACTAACCTGAAGGTCCACCAAATATCGTAGGACATGACGCTCATCCAACAGAATGTAGCCAGGAGGAAGAAATATATGAACATCGCTGGAAAGACAAAAAACGTATAGAAGAAGAAGAAGAAGAAAAAAGAATTAAGGAGAAGAATGAAAGAAAGATAGAAAGATAGATATTCCATAATTATCACTTACTCAGACAAATACACGCTGTAGCGGTGTGGAAATGTATTTGAATGATGACCAACAGTAAGAAAGCCATGAACAAACTGAAGACGTACGCCATCAGGATCAGGCCACACAAGTTCTGAAGTTCAGGCAGCAAGAAGTATACTATCAGCACCAACAGCAAGAAGAAGCATGATATCAGCATAGCTGTAGACAAAGTATACAGGAATATTATTATTTGAAAACCAAAACGTTTCTAAAATCTCATTCTAACGTTAGTTTAGAAAAACAAGGATCTTGTGAATGTCTGAAAATGCATTTTTTTTGGGTTTTTGTGTCATGGCATTCTTGTTAGGTAAATAAATGCAATGAGAATTGAAAAAGAAAAATATTTTTGGTATAAATATTACTTTTCATATAAAATAATTACATATAAAATAATTTATTTACAATTTTAAGTAATGATCGGGGGGCACGGCAGTGCCCCCGCCAAGTCGAGCGCGAAGCAAACACTGCCGTACCATCCTTTACTGGAACCATTTCGCCGCATTTTCAGGCCCCTATTTGAGAACCTCTGGATAAGACCAGAACGCAGAAATTTTCGTCATCCAGTAAGCTATAATCACATACTTAAAATCCAAAATTTCAAGTCTGTAGGTCATTTAGTTCCGAAGTTAAGCGAAAGCAAAGTTTCGCATTTATGACACTCACTCACTCATCATCATCTGCCTAGCCTTTTCCCAACTATGTTGGGGTCGGCTTCCAGTCTAACCGGATACAGCTGAATACCAGTATTTTACATGGAGCGACTGCCTATCTGACCTCCACAACCCAGTTAGTACTGGGTAATACGATACCCCTTGGTAAGACTGGTTGTCAGACTTTTGACATTCACTCACTCATGATCATCAAAATAGAACTAGTACTTCCCATAAACTCAGAGAGCTGAAATTTGGTACAGAGTTAGGGTTTAATGGCCACATAAAGGGAAAAGTATAAAAACTAGGATAATCGAAGATCTGGAGTACCTGGTGAACCCTGATTAGAAAACACAAGAGCCAAGCACCTGGTTTTGTACCCTTGTGAACCCTTCAACGGCCAAGTCACACAACATTAACTATAATAATAAAGAAATCGCAGTAAGGAACCTTAGACTTGACACGACTTTGTCTAGATTTCATTACTTTTTAGAGATAAACAAGCAGCTCCATAAGACTTGGCTAGTTTTTTACAGAATTTTTTTGGTGGGATATGGTTTACAAAATAAATAGCCCTTTTTCAGTGTCCAACTAGCAATATATTTAGGTCAGTAGTTCCGAACGGACTGCGAATTAAACCCAAAAGTCGTGTAGTAGCAAACGTATGGTCTAAAACAAAAAAAAATATCGCAATGACGGGGAGAACAAACTGCCTTTCGGCTTCGTCAAGGGTCTTGTAACTTGTTACACCCTATAATACCATTATTTTTTAAGATTCGTAAAGTAACCTTTTAACTGTATTCCATGTTTATTAATTAGGGGTTGAGATTGTATTAATTCAAATAACAACAAAACATAACATCACGCCTGTCGGCTTCAAAGGGATAGGGAGACATGTATCTAATAGTACACCCACATTACGCCAGTTATGTACTATAAGTCCCATGTAATAGGGGGCTACCCTATTGCCATCAGCCGGGCACCAATCCATACTGCTTGGTGGGCTGAGAAGTTCCTGTTGGAAAAACCTAATTCCAATTTGCCCGACCTAGGAATCAAACCCAGGACCCATTGCTCAGTAGCGCTTGCGACTACTAGACCAACGATGAAATCAATATCAAGTATCATTATATTAGTTGAATACCCGTTGGTAGCCAACATTTTACTCTTGTTTGCAATATAATTAGGAAGGTTCGATTCCCAGGTCAAGCAAAGTGTTATTGGGCTTTTCCATTAGGAATTTCTCAATAGCAGCCACGGAGAGATTATATTTATGTCTTACCGCATGTTAAGTATAGGTTACTCTTCGTGAAGTCTCCTCCCGGTAGAATTGCCCAAAAGCGCGGCTTAGGGTCCGCCACAATGCGGTAGTCTAAGCAGTAGTTGGAAGGCGGTATTGGGATCCAGCGGTTGTACATATTCGGGAACTCCAACTGAAGAACTCCACTCTGGAATTTATAAATTCTTTTTAACAAAAGGGTAGTTGACACAACCATACTTTTTATGAGCTGTCAAAATGAAATTCTACCCTACTACTAACTGCTATTTGTTTTCGGGGGAAGTATTCAAAAGGCGTCCGGTCTTTGGGGATAAGACCGGAGGACCACCACCCTGGTGGTCACAATCCGCACACAAAAGGAGGCGCCGTTTCCTCTTAAAAGACCTATTGGAAGCCTGGACTCTTCCTATACATAGATTTTTATAGCAACAGCAGGTTACAGGAACCTCACTGATTTGGGCAGACCGCGCCCGCAACGTCAATAAAACGCAATGTTACAGTTTAATGCGCCTATAATTATAAGCTTCACCAGTAAATAACTATGTAAAAAAATCTTGTTGGCAGTGGGACAAGCGCCTTAGTTTGGATGACAGTGCATGGTTAGCTAAACAACGTCATTCTAAACGCAATATTATTATGACGAACTCTCAAAGACGGTGGACTTGTAATTTTTGATGCATTCCCATGATATAGGTATTAAATGAAAGGGTTTGGGAGAAGAATAGGAGAAATAAAATGACGTCTCGAAAGCTTGTTTTTTCAACAATCATATCTTTTTGTGCCTGAGCTTAGGGGCCGTCTCCACGAGCGAGAGAATCGCGGCGATATTACGTATTTCTATACGAGAATATCGCCGCGATTCTCTCGCTCATGGAGACGGCCCTTAAGAGAGTGTATAAAAATACGTGGCACGACGATAATATCGCCGCGATTTTCTCGGTCGTGGAGACGGCCCCTTAGAGTTTCAAGGTTGAAATAAAATAAAATCAAGTGGTAGGCAGAGGACAGTAGTTCGTTCGTTCTGTCTTTATACTATTAATTACCGGCCATGAAGGTTGTTGAAAAATTATAGTATAATGGAAAAAACATGTTAAACTACAATTATTAACTAAATAACATTCGTGTTTTGCTTTGCTTCGTTTAATTTGCTTCGTGACGGGTACGTTTTCAAGTAAAACAAGATGTTTACCCAACCTATATTCGAACTGGACAGGTATTTAACTCTCCATCATCACAGTCAGCCTTGACAGTTTTTTGAGAGAGTTGAAACTTGATTAAAACAAAAATATACATATCTATCATGGCAACATTATACTCATGCACTTATCTTGGGTTTTACATAGTTTTTATCAGGCATCTGCTTCCGGCTGTGTGAACGTGGGTTTTTATATTAATAAACTTCCATATCTAACAAATAAATGAATAAAATTTTATTTATTTTGTAAATATTATTGTAAAACCAATTTAAAGCGCCAAAAATTAATTGTGTTGCATTGCTCGCTAATCAGTGTAGTGGACTAACGAGATAGGGTCGGTTTTCCCTATTCGACTACTCTGATAAGAAACATCCAAAACAAACTCAGAGGTCACGATCACACAAATTGTATTTTATCATATATGTACAGTCACGAGTGATAACATAGAAACGCCTTAAAATTTAAATTCTTGTAGCGACATTAAATCGCAAAAATAAGTATGCTAACTGTGTCCAATAATTATAAATCAAAAAATCAAAATCAAAGCATTTATTTCAAATAGGCCAGTTACAGGCACTTTTGAATTGTCGAAACAAAGACAACAATAGCTACAGTCCCAGTCACAAGGCATAAAAACTGTGAAAGTACTGTAGTTGCCCATTCCCTAACGTAGATCTCTATGGAGAAGAACGGGCAAGAAACTCCATGGACACTCTTTTAAATCAGAATACTTTTACAAACTCTTGGTTACATCATTCATGTTGAGATGGTACATTATGTGAGAACGATGTAGTAAACGTTAAATTGTGCCAAAACTAACTACACATTTTTATCAAATTATCATTGACAGTAAATTACCAAAAAAAATTATATTAACTTTTAGTTAAGTACATAATTATGTACCCAAGGAAATTTCAAAAACAAGAATACAGTACAGTTTCGAAATTATGTAAACAATTACAAAGCAGCAGTTTCAAACAGCTTGAGCTCGGAAATAAGTCGCAATTTGGGTTTTTTTTTTACCTAATTGTCAAAATCAGTATTCTTTTGTCGTTGAATTCAACAACCAAGGCATATACTCGTATCATAATATTGAACTTGGCTCTAATTTAACATTTATGTTTTTGATGGGATATCATTATTTTTTGTACAAGTATTCATAATTAAAATGAATACCAAATGGTTTTTGTTAATCTACTGTATTTTCCTACGTTAACGATTGTCTTTTTATGTTATTTTCTATATTTTCTTGTACCTTTGAAATGTTCGGGTGAATTGCCCATTCAGTATCCGGATTTTTTTTAAGCGTTTTCTGTTTATACTTAATTTGGCCAAGTCGGGGCGGTATAACGAGAAGCAGTAAATCCCAGTTAATAACGTAATATATACGAAAGTCGACTATACTCTTAGTTATAAGTAGTTATAAGTACCAAAACTGATATGTTTGGATTAAAAACAAAAAATCGGTTGTCTGTAAAATCGGTTTACTGATGGAATGGTTGCATTTTTCAAAAAATGAATGTGCGTTGAGCAATTGTTTTATGGAACGCCTCAGAGCGAGGTAACGCTTCATACGTCATGTTTTTTCGTGCGTGCAGCCGGCTCCATCGAATTATAAGACGTTGCCACGTCAAAATTAAGGGTGGTATTCCACTCGTTATATATTCACGTGAAGACCTTAAAATCCATATAAAAACGGGCTATCATCAATTTTGATTGCTGATTCTTACATTACAGGCACTATAAGTAAGTGTTCCTAATTAAAATCAATGAATTGAAAAATTATAATAAAATGTTAAAAAATTACTAGTTTCTGATTTATTCCTTTGTATTCACCCAACAATCTATCTGGTTGCCAAATTTGAATTTTCTAGGTCATCTGGAACTGGGTTAGAATTTTGATCTATAGGTCAGTCAGTGATAATAATGACGATTTTTGGACTTTAAATCTAAATAACCGTTTGCGGTGTGTTTATGAAATTTGGAGCACTTAAGTATCGTACAAGTCTCAATATAATGTTTATAATGCTTATTGTCTAAATTTAATGCTTTTGTTTTTTTTTAATTTATTCTGAATCGGTTATGTATTTTATATATGTTTCTTTTTTATTGTAATGTAATTCTGATATTTAGGTTTTAGCTATAATTTATGTTTGTATTTGTATTTTCATCTATTTTTGGTTTTGTATATGGGTCTTGGACCTGAAATAAATGGAATTATTATTATTAATACCTGAGCCAAATTTGACATGTTTATGTGAAATGGTTTTTGAGTTATGAGGGGGTCAACAGTGGCTCCAAATGGTTCGTGTACGTTACACACGGTGCTGCTCGCCAGTTCTGTTAGCTTGAACTTGGCTTGACACGCTACCGCGTGTCTAGATGTAACGCACTCAAAACATTATTCTGATGGTTGCATTGAATAGCACAGGGGTCGTGGAGGTATTTATAATAAAGATTATAACATTAAAAATTTGATTAAAAAAAAACACGTGAAAAAGCGAGGCACTTTGACCCCCAATATCTCCGTAACTATCTATATGGTCTAGAACAAAAAAATATCGCGATGACGGGGAGAACAAGTGCCTATCGGGGTATTTTTACACCCATTAAAGGCGCATACCCACATTGTTTTACAAGAAAATGTATGTGATATGTCCACTGTAAACCTTCCTCTTGAATCACTCTATCTATTAAAAAAACCGCATCAACATCCGTTGCGTAGTTTTAAAGATCTAAGCATACATAGAGACAGACAGACAGTGGGAAGCCACTTTGTTTTTACCCGACTGCGGCGAAGCCCAAAAGGAGGGTTATATACTATGTAGTGATTGTAATAACAAAATATTTTGTTTATCATGGATTTCCGCAATATATCCCTGGTGTTTTTAATTTTTTTAAAACCCAATTATACTATGACCTAGGCATGGAGCCCAAAAGCCCACGCTTGCTTCCACGAGACCTACAGGCAGTAACAATGGAAATAACAAAGAAATAATAAATAATAAAATATCTCGTTTAGACGTAACGGCTAATGGCCTGATGGCCAAGAACCTGGACGAATATCTGTCGAGACTTTCCTTTGGCGTTTGGATTAAGGACCAGACGAATCTAGCCACGATAGATCAGTCGTATCGAGGAGTACTACCTTCTTCAGAAGGCATTACTCCTCGCACTCACTGCTCGCATTGTGAGGAGGTTCCTGTCTCTGGATCCCTAACCACCGGTTGATTGGACCCTGTTCCCGACACTGGCAAACCTCTTTTTTTATAGGTTTTGTTTAAACAAATATGTAAACATATAAAAGATAAGTAAAAGAATGATTAAACGGAGAAATATTAAAGACTAGCCCCCCTAGCATAACCACTGTAGACAAGGATTTCTTTGACGGAAGAATCGACAAAATGACAGATTGTGTCGACACAATGACAGATTTCTTTGCACTATCTGTCATTTTGTCGAATCTTCCGTAAAAGAAATCCTTGTCTACGGTGGTCATACTACGGGGGTAGATGTAGACAGAGATTATAAATGTATTTAACGAGTTATTTTTATAAAACAGACAAAAATAATTAAACAATTAACCAATTAGTCCATTTACATGTTTTTCTAGTCAATACTTTATTTTATTTATGTAGGCAACTTTGTCTTCTTATAAAATCTAAAGCAGAGATATGAAATAATAAAAGACACTCACCTCAATAACATATTGGTTGACATCCAACACCGTGACATCCAAGACCTCTATTCTAAAGGGTTTATCTCCAAATTTGTTCGCATTAAAACTGAATACATCTTCAATTGACTTCCCTGTATCTTTCATTTCCTCGTCGTAAACTTTTATCGTAGAAAAGGATAGCGTTTCATTATATCCGACACAGGTCTTCCTTCTCCCAACATATTTCCCTTCGGGACAACATTTAAATATTTGGTTCCGTATACCACTTTTTATTCGAGAATCAGGTTCAGTTATTACCGCAGTGATACTTGTCGTAAGGACTAATAACGCGTTGAATATTATAATCATTGTGATGCGTGTACATGTCAAGAAGTATCAACTAATTATGACGTTATTTTTTATTCATCACAAACGATGCGACTCACACAGAAAAAAAGCAAGGCACAGGTCTCACCGCTGACGTCGAGAAAATAAATAATATCAACAATTTTCTCGCTCAAAAAACGAACATTAGATTGTAGATTCTGTGTAAGTGAAAGAGGTACATAAATATTAATAACTAGCACTTCGCTCGCGACTTCGTCCGCAAAAATTGTGATAGCTCGGCTAATATGCATGATATACTTTATAGCCTATAGCACCCACTAATAATGTAGTTTTCTGCCAGTGAAAGAATTTTTTGAATTGTGTGATTAATCCCTCAACATACAAACTTACAAACAATTTTACCACATGATGATGATGATGAATATTAGTATAGAATACAGATTAATCGCTGACTTTCACAGCACTGCGCTGCGCGTTGAGTAGGTAGGTACTTGATTGTCGCAGCTACATGAGTTATCCAATTGAGAACTCGCTCGGCGACGCTCGCTTGGCGGGCAGAACACTCGCTGAGAAACTCTCGCTTGGTATATAAAGGGTGTAAATAGACCCTTAACATTAAAGAAAGGCACTTATTCTCCCCGTCTTTCCGATCATTTTTTTGTTCTAGACCACACCTGGGAACCTTCTAGTTACGGATATATTGGGGGTCAAAGTTCCAACTTTTTCACAAGTTTTTTTTTAATACATGTTTTTAATGTAAGATTTTTACTTTACACAACTCCACGACCCCCGTAATATTCAATCCATCCATCAGCACAATGCTTTGAGTGCTTTCCTTCGAGTCCTACCGTATCACGTGACTTTTCACCCCAAAAAAAAAAGTCGATTCCCAGCAATAATTTTTGCGTAAAGTTACTTAGTTTGATGTACAGAATGCTTGGCTGACGGATATGTGAAGGGTCTGTTTACACCCTGTATGTATAGCAGTTCGCCAACTTGTTTTTAATCGTTAGCTGCACTCGCATGTCACTAATCGTGCCCGGTGGGACCGGCGGTGCCTCATATAGGGTGACTGGTAATTAGTGACCGATACTTAAACAAGGAGCTTAAGGAGCTCATGGCTAAATAATAACAGCCGCTCGGATCGATCTTTAGGTTAAGCCGTGCTTGCCTAGGTTGGTCTATGGATGGGTGACCGCCCATTACATATAGAGTTTCCTCCGTGCCTCGGAAAGCACGTTAAGCCGTTGGTCCCGGCTGTCATTTGTAGATCTTTGACAGTCGTTAGGTAGTCAGTGGCCCAAAAGACTGACAATCAGTCTTACCAAGGGGTATCGTATTACCCAGTACTAACTGGGTTGTGGAGGTCAGGTAGGCAGTCGCTCCATGTAAAATACAGGTATTCAGCTGTCTCCGGTTAGACTGGAAGCCGACCCCAATATAGTTGGGAAAAGGCTAGGCAGATGATGACTTAAACATATAATTGTGCTCATGATTACAAAAAACTTTCTCACATATTTATTTCAAACTCATTCAATGTTATCACAATAACACAACAGCAGTATGAAATTGGCAAGCGCGCCTTTGACCTCTATCAGCTGATAGCCGCGTGACTCTGTCCACCCAATATTGCACGATAGTAATGTGACTCAACGGCGTGATAAAAGTGAATGACTATAAAAAAAATGTTTCTTTGTTGTTGTTTGTTATCATGAGTACGCACTGCCAATCAAGCTATGCAAAACCAAATTAAGCTGATCTCTCATCGTACGGGAAACTCATACAAAGCGAAGTCAGGTTATACTGGTTGGTTAGCTTGATGTGCCACCGTGTATACAATCACGTGTATAAGTGTCGGTCGCTAATACCAGTCACCCTATATACAGGGTGTTCCAAAACTCAACGTCGGGTCGAGAACAGCCTACTATTAAAACGATTAATAAAAAAAGGGGGTTCTTTAAGTCTACTTAACAGACGTGTCATCAGCTGCCTGGCCTTTTCCCAACTATGTTAGGGTCGGCTTCCAGTCTAACCGGATGCAGTTGAATACCAGTATTTTACATGGAGCGACTGCCTATCTGACCTCCACAACCCAGTTAGTACTAGGTAATACGATACCCCTTGGTAAGACTGATTGTCAGACTTTTTGGGCCACTGACTGCCTATAACGACTGTAAAGATCTACAAATGACAGCCGGGACCAACGGCTTAACGTGCTTTCCGAGACACGGAAGAAACTCGGTATGTAATGGGTGTTCACCCATCCACAGACCAACCTAGGCAAGCACGGCTTAACCTAAAGATCGACCCGAGCGGCTGTTATTATTTAGCCACGAGCTCCTTAACAGACGTGTATTTGTCAAAAATGACGTTAACAATCGACAAAACATGTTTCACAAAATTATGACTTGGACGTCGGTTTAGAAATAACAATTAACAATTAACCGATGCTATACCCATTGGTTAAAGTCATTTTATTCTCTAACATCTTGTTCAAGCAGTTTTAGTTCAATTTTTTTTGACGTGACAACGTCTTATAATTCGATGGAGCCGGCTGCACGCACGAAAAAACATGACGTATGAAGCGTTACCTCGCTCTGAGGCGTTCCATAAAACAATTGCTCAACGCACATTCATTTTTTGAAAAATGCAACCATTCCATCAGTATTTTCTTATGACGTTGTCACGTTCAACTATCGTCAGTAAACCGACTTTACAGACAACCGATTTTTTTACACTTGATAGTTAAGCTGGGCCACAACTCACCTGGTATGAAGCGAGCTTACCTAGAAGAAACCGTTTCAATTGAACCTTGAAGAGATCTAGATAATATTATTTTGATCCCTGACAGAGAAGCTGACTGTGAATTTCCCAGACTGGCGGATCAGGCAATAAATGTAAAGGCATAACGCTTTGTTCGGATCCGAGGAACTTCAACGGTGATGCTTCGCCGTATCTCTGCTCGCCCGATCATGGAATGGGGATGTGGGAATTAGGAGGGGACTTCGGAACTTAGCGTTGTCAGGGGATCATTGTTAGTGAGCCTTTTGGCACATCGTCGGTCAATACACTCTAAAGCGCAGGCCACACCGCCAGCTAGCGAATGAGCGAGCGAGGCGGGCGAGGTTCTTTTTACACTTCGTTCGGCTGTTTTGGTAGTTCGTGGTGTGAACCAAACTATGAAAAGAGGTGAAACGATACCTCGTTCGGCTCGCTCGCTCGCTCGCCAGCTGGCGGTGTGACCTGCGCTTTAGGCTTGCAGCTGGTATCTACTTGGCTGATTTATCTCAAAAGTGCGAAAAGTGCGCCATGCACGACCCAACTTGTGCTTGGTATAATAAGAGCACCTCATCCGACGTGAAGTACTTTCGCACCTGTACTGACAATGAACAAACGCCGCAACAAGTTCTGAGCATTTATCAAACAGCCACGACACGATGGAAAGGTTCAAAGTTCAAGCCCCTTATTTGATGTAAAACGTAAGAGCGTCCATTATCACCAGGAAAAGTGACGGGCTTAGCACTGTCCCTTGGTGCAAGCCGACGGCCACATTAAAGCTGCCGGTAGTGCCCGCTGTAGACCGTACTTGGGTTCTACATCGACTACATCGGCACAACTTTCTCCTTAAGATATAACGCATCTTTATTATTTACTAGCTGATCCCCGCGGTGTCACCCGCTGCTCAGCCCCTAAGGGTCATAGCGTGATGTTTAGCCTTCCTCGATAAATGGACTATCCAACACAAAAAGATTTTTTCAATTCGAACCAGTAGCTCTTGAGATTAGCGCGTTCAACCAAACAAACTCTTCAGCTTTATAATATTATAAGTATAGATTTAATCTCCTAGTTCATTTAAAGCCCTTGACGTTACAGAGATGTTGTCTGTTAAACAGGGTGTAACGCAAAAAGCGCAATACCTCAACACCGTATGCAATTCATTCAAGTCATTTGACCCCAAACTCGAGGGGTTTCCTTGTAGCCACTGAAGAGTGACATTATCCGGTATCCACCTCCTGGTTCCATCATCACAGCAAGCTACTAAATCATAGTAGTATCATCTGAACTACATATTTATAGATAAATTTTACAATTTTTTTTTTTGTCTGCACGCTTGGCTCAGTGACTGAGCGTTTGGCTACTGCGCTGCGTGTCGTGGGTTCGACTCCGGCACGGAACTAGTATTTGTATGACCTAGAGATAGGTTTTCCGGGTCTGTTTGTGTATGGGAGTTTAAATGTTTGTAAACGTACCCACGATACAGGAGAAATTTTTAGTGTGTTTCCTGGCGTAAATAATAATAATAAATTAATCATCACTGACAGGACTATTGTAGCCAATAAGCCTGATATAGTGGTGGTGGATCGATCAGAGCGGCGCGCAATGATTGTTGACATAACGGTCCCGCATGATGAGAACCTCGTGAAAGCCGAGAAAGATAAGCAAATCAAGTACCTTGACTTGGCTCACGAGGTTGTCGACATGTGGGATGTGGACTCAGCGATCATTGTGCCGATAGTTGTATCAGCCCATGGCTTAATTGCCAAGAGCCTCGACCAATACCTGAGGAGGCTCTCGTTAGGCAGCTGGATCAAGGGCTTGATTCAGAAAGCGGTACTTCTGGACACGGCTCGTATTGTTAGGAGGTTCCTCTCTCTGGAGCCCTGACCGCCGGTAGCTTGGACCATGTTCCCGATACCGGTGGGCTACAATTTTTTATATTTTTAAATGTTTTTTATATTGTTTTTTAAGGAATGTTTAAAAATGTAATTTATTTGTATAGGAATAAATAAAGGAAATAATAATTGTAGCTATTACAGAGCTAGTAGTTTCCTCGTCGGCAGCGGTAAAAGAGGTGCCTAATGTGTTTTATTGTGTCAGTCACATTATTTGTGAAGAATTATAAAACTATTTACCATGATTGCATCATACAGAATGTTGGGCCACAAAAACGATGAATGAAAGGCTTTTGCTTGTGGCTGAGATGAGAATGCTAAGGGGGATGTGCGGTGTTATGCGAATGGATAAAATAAGAAATGAGCACATAAAAGGAAGTCTGAAAGTGGCACCGGTGACTGAAAAATTGTGTGGTAATCGGTTGTCGTGGTATGGGCATGTGCGGAGGAATGAGGAAAATGTACGGGAAACAGTTCTCTGTTGACAACCATAAAGGCGCAAACCCACCGCGGTGCACGCTGTGCACGGGCACGCGGCGCATTTTAGCTGCGTGGATTCATTTGTTTGACAACGTGGGTCTACGTTTCTACTGCAGTCAGTGGCGTGCTGTGCTTTTCCAAGCAGGGTAGGCTGCCAAAAAAAATTATATATAAAAATTTGAAAAAAAAAAACATTGAAAATAAGCCTGTAAAAATAAAAGTTATAAATACAAGAACTCACCACGTTATTCAAGGTTCAAATCACGATTTTCTGACGATGCAAACTGGTTTCAATACGTGATTTACTAAATGTATTTAACTTCAAGCATGCCTCTAGATGGTATTCTATTGATATGTCGTGCGTTTTTGACGAGTAATGAAAATTATGCAAATCAATATATCCCTCACTTCACTTACTGGAAGTATTAAACAAAATGCACGGAAAACAATACAATTTATTTGTGTTAACACCCACACAGCCAGCTAAATGTTGCATAATTTTGAGGATTGACGAGTACGAGTTGAATTATCATATTTTTGGATTAATTCTCGTAATTGGTATACCTTTAGACACCACTTGAATCTTATCATTAAACGGTAATTGCGAAAACTTATTGTTTTTAACTTCTAACAAACACATTATTACCACACACTTCACAACAATACCATCTTTAAGTCACTTAACAAATAATATTTACATTAATGTACGTTTCAAAACCAATTACTTATAAGTTATAACTTAGTAAGATATAAAAACATTCAAGATCGCATATAAATTGCTTGTCACATGAAACAAATAAACAATATGGCTACTCAAGAAAAAAGTATTTCGTGATCTGTTAAAAAAACACTACCAAATAAAATGCATCATTGTCATACCGTGATCCTATAGAAAGGCGCATAACAAAATTTTGCCGGATAATAATACTGTCAGACGACAGTAACGGTGGTGTTGTCATTACTTATTTTCCAAACACCCCAAAAATCAAAGCGAAAAATAAAATTCATGTAGTTTTTAATTATTTTTATAGGGCTTTTGCAATTCTCACAAATACAATTTATCATTTTTTGGAAGGTTAATACCACCATGTTTTTTTAATTGTATCTAGTAGTCATTAAGGAAACTATCATGTCTGTCTCTGTTTCTCGAATTCCCCGCAATTCGGGGAAATCTCCACAAACTGGGAACCCTGATCTAATGTCATAATCATTCATAAATCTATTTCGCGATTAGCCAATCACAGTACGTGGTGATCGTCTACAGTGAACGGATTTCACACCCATAATCTATACATGTGTCCCATTCATGGCGTTCATACACACAAAAATATGCAACAGTGTGCGTAAATTTTTGAATGATTTTAGGCTGCACGTGACCGAGCCTTACAGATTTGACAATACGAACTTACTTGTGAGTTTGAGTTACGTTACCGTTCGCGACAAGTTGCTATAAGTGTTCTAACAGGAGGTTTAACTTTTTTTAAATGTTTTGTATTATTTTATTACATAATTAAAATAAATGCATTTGGCGTTGTTGGTAGGCTAGGCTAGGCCTAATTGCCTCTATGAACGGCACGCCCCTGACTGCAGTACACACTACACACCCACAACTATGTACAACTGTAGCGTGTGTGGGCCACCGCAGTCTAGTCGTGGGTTAATATTCGTGTATAGCATATATATGTACCACTTGGCGTTGACAGCGTTGAGATGTGTGAGCGCCTTATGCGCCGTAAGCAAGCCACGCATGTGCTAATGACGTCAATTGATGCATAGCGTGTCTGTGGTTGACAGTGGACACAATCACATACATTTTCTTGCAAAGCGAAGCTTAACACAGGTGTGTGGCCTATCCGTGCGCCGCGGTGCGTATGCGCCTTAATTTTAATTTGCCAAATAAGCTAAAGTACCTAATAAGTTTTGTTTTATAATTTGTTGATACCTCTTGACAAGCACACGCATCAAAATGATTATAATATTCAACGCGTTATTAGTCCTTACGACAAGTATTAATGCGGTAAAAACTGAACCTGATTCTCGAATAATGAGTGGTTTTCGGCACCAATTATTTAAATGTTGTCCAAAAGACAGATATGTTGGGGAAAAAAAAACCTGTGTGAAACATACCGAAATGCTTTCTTTTTCTACGATAAAAGTTTATGACGAGGAATTGAAAGACACTGGAAAGTCGATTGAAGATGTATTCAGTTTAAAGGAAAGAAAATTTAGAGAGAAACTCTTTAGGAAAGCGGCCATAGACACCGTGGAGTACCTTTTAAAAATCACCAACACATATGTTATTGAGGTGAGTGGCTTGTATTATTGCATAGAATACGCGAACATTCCTACCATCTTTAGATTTTATAAGAACGCAAAGATATATAAGTAAAAGTATATACAACATACAAGTAACATTCATAATAGAAAATATTTAATTTTTAATTTTACGATTTTTTTACACGATTTGTCATTTCAAATTATTTTTAAACATACTAAGTAACTAGCTTTTTTGCCCACGGCTTCGCTCGTGTTCATTTAGAATTTCACCCCGAAAATTTTGAAATTTCGGGTTGTACTCTGCTTGTAATAATATAATTCAATCATGATTCGAAAGACACGTGGCGCCATCTATTATCATAAGAACGTTATTGTTGTTTTCCTCGGGAACAACTTTTTTTCGGGATGAAAGGTCCCTGTGTCCGTTTCTGTACACCTGACAACGTATATGCAAAATTTCAGAATGATCGGTTCAGTTGGTTAGGAACAGCATGGACTCCTTATAACTTCTGCTGCCGAAATAACTTGCCTGTCGAAGAATACAATATATATATATATATATACATATCTCAATTCTGCGCATCCAGCTATTTAAACAATTTTCCCCTTTCCTTATTCACACTCACACACACCCACCACATACACACACACCCACGTACTAACTCACGATTGAATATTTAGTTATCGCCATTGTTGTAATGAATACTTTTATCCTTTATCTTCTTATTTACTGCATTAATTTGTGTACGTGTGCATAATTCTGCTTAAATGTGCTTCCGAAGGGTGGGAGACCTGGTGTCCTGAAATACAGGCCTTTAGTCTAGTTTAGGCACCAGTCTCCCACAGTATAAAAAACGTATGTATTGTTCACGAAATCTAATAATGTACCAATGTATTGTGGTGAGAAATAAATCTTATCTTATTTTCGCATTTATAATATTAAGTAAGGAAGAAAGGATAGTAAGGGTTATATCTTTATTAGCTAAAAATTAAATACATTAATTATAAATTAAAATAACCTAAAGTAACTGTGGCGTCAATAAACTCTTCAACGCTGTCAATCGGTAATGTACCGAAGAGATTGCCGGCGTTGCCACGTTGTATGGCAACGCTAAACCTCTGGCCAAGGTAAAAGCCAGTCCTTGGGTCACGGGAAGTGTCAAGAAAGTGGTGTCGTCGAACAATATGCCTATGCTCGACGACGGTAGTGCGTTAAGCCACTACACCACAGAGCGGTTCGTTCCACCGTCTCTGGGAAAATGGATGGTTGGGTTCTTTAGAATTCGGGCAAATGAGTTTGTAGGCATTGATAGCCTCGGAGAAGCACGGCACATCAAAATCAATCAATGTGGAAGCCAGGACATTTAATTATTGTTTTTAATAGTATGTTAATAAAAATAAAATGACCGCTGCAGTTTCAAGAAGAAGTCCCTTATCTTAGTCCTCGACAGACGGACAGATGGACACGTCGAATCCATAAGGGTCCCGTTTTTGCGATTTGGCAACGGAACCCTCAAAATAACTTTCCAACGACACGGTAAAGTTTTTTTTTATTCAAAATATTGTTTTCATTTGCTTTTAAATCTGCTAGTTATAGACACACTAAATCAAGGCTGCTCAACTTATTTTGAAGGTTGGGCAAAATTTTTATTCCACGTCAACTGGTAGGCCATCCTGTAAATACAAGTTGCCTTTTAAACAATTAATATCTTACAGTTACTCTAAGTTTAATAATAATTTTATAAAAACTCCAGTCAGGCACTTCGAAGAAGTTTTTGTTCTAACAAAATCAATATTTTTAATTTGAGGTCGATTGTTCCAAACTGCAAAACAAGATCAGTCAGACGTTGCAAGTAAGCCGCCTTCTTACCAATTTCTGGAGACTGCTCTGAATGTGAAGATTATTTTTAACTGGATAGTGTTGCCTTATTGAGAACTGGTTTATAACAAGCAAAGTAACTCTTCGATCAGGTTAGAAATCATGAAATCTGTTCTCAAAAGACTATCGTAAGCTGGCCACTGTTGGCGGGCCACATTGCGGCCCGCGGGCCTGGAGTTGAGCAGCCTTGCACTAAACTATTCTCTATATTCGCCATGTTCCTTACGTACGTAAAGTTTTCCAGTTTGATGGTCTTAACCACCACCTGTATAACCTTGCCTCAAGAGGAGCTTGTGGCTATACAAGGTGGAGACGACAATTTTGGCCAAGGTTTTTGAAGTAGCGAGTTGGCAACATGTGTTTAACGTTTATACCGATGCGGGATTCGTTAACCTGTTGGTGGTAGCCTATTATCTACACTATGTAGAAAATGCTAAAAATGAAAAATAACGTCCTGTGAATAAACTGCATACAAAATTCAATCGAAAATTTCCAGTAATTTTCGATTGAATTTTTGTAAGCAGACTGGGAACGTCATGAGTTACATACAGTTTAATTTATTGTCGTTTTGTCGTCTCCACCCTGTATAAGGTGACTGGTAATTAGTGACCGATACTTAAACACGTGATTGTACTCATGATAACAATCAACTTTTATCACATGAAAAAATACCTGAATAACACTAAAATCTTAAAAAACAGATATTTTTAAAAATTAGTGTAAAGCGACTTGGTCAATCATAAAAATAATGTAAGCAAACCCAATAAAAACAACTATAATATAGTTGTTGTTATTAGGTATAATCCTTGATAAAAAAAATACTATTCCTAATGACATATTATGTAACCAATTTAACAATTACTATAAATACTAATAACGGGATATTTACCATGTTTACTGTTTGCTATGAGTTCCCGATATTTCGGCGCTGTTGCAAGCACCATGATCACGGATAAACTGAAGTTATTGCGGGTGGGTGTTTATGAGCAGACAAATCGGTGTACCCTCTTTCTTATTCGTTTTTTGCACTCAGTACCGCTACCACTGTCACTCGCAACTCGATTCTGCTCCCGACACACGAAACTCACTGTGTCCCCTCGCGAACTTTTTTCGGCACTTTTCCGCTTTTTACACAGCTGGACCACTGGATTCCAGGCTCTCGACAGTTGAAACCCATCCTCCCGGTTGAAGTTCTTATATTTGGTAATCTCAATAATAAAAAAAAAACAAAAATTTAACAATTATTTCATTGAGATGATACAATAAACCAGCAATAATAGTTGACGACGGTTGAATGACGTAAACAATATTAACATTGACAATAATAGAAATATTGAATTAAATTGACGTTATCAAAATAACTGATTCATTAAATAATACGAATTCTACAGGATATGACGAAGTAACCACAAAAATAATTAAATTATAGAATCCCCACTTACCTATTTAGTAAACCTCTCTTTTGAAGAAAGTGTTTTCCCATATAGACTAAAAGAGTATATAATTAAACCACTGTTCAAAACGGGCAACTGTACTGATCCGGGTAATTATAGGCCTATTACACTGATTCCAATCTTTGTAAAAGCAATGCATAACAAAATAAATAGCTTTGTTACTAAATACAATTTAATTGTGGAGAGTCAGTTTAGTTTTAGGAAAAACAGTTCCACGGCTCTAGCCTGTTTTCCTTTAGTGGAACTAATTACTGAAGCTCTAAATAAAAAATGTCTACTTTATCGGTATTGTTAGATGTGAGCAAAGCGTTTGATTTTGCATCACACGAACGACTACTCTGCAAGCTGGAGAAACACGGCATAAGAGGCAAGGCGCATGTTTGGCTTAAAAGTTATCTATCTAATCGCCAACAGAGAACTGTTATCTCTAGGATAGAAAATGATACTAGGACGACATATTGCTCAGAACTAAAAATTAATAGGTCTGGCGTCCCGCACAGAAGTGCACTGGGTCCACCACTGCACATAATATTATATATATTTATGACCTCACTTGTTTTTCTTTTAAGTAAGTATCCAATTTGCTGACGATACTACTTTGAAGATAAAATATTCCAACAAAACTGACATAGAAATTGATACAAACAATTAATTAAATAATGTGATAAAATGGCTGAGGGGCAATCATCTTCATGTTAATATTGGCAAAACTAAAATAGTTCAATTTCAAACATGTAACTTGTCAGTAATACCGACAGCAATTAAACATTCTGCAACCAGGATCATCAGCTTTTTTCTTAAGTATAGTAATTAACAATATTAAACTGGAAGGAACATGTAGAAAGAGTATGCAGTAAGCTTGATAAGTTTGTAGATACTCTTCGCAAGTTAAGACTAGTGTCCAGTAAAAAAACAGTCCTTAAGGAATATCATGGGTATACATGTTTCATCTGTATTGCGTAACGGTCTAGTGATATGTGATTAAAATCTAGGGGTGGGGTCTGTTCCGGTAGCAATAGAGCAACCCGTTGCGCCCCCTGATCACCGACGACGGCACGTTCGTGTTCCACGCGCGCCTCAAAGATATGTCAGCAACAAGGAAGGGGACCGCAAGGGCCGATGCCTGCCAGGGCTGCGGGACTGTACGAAAGAGATACCGCGGCCCTTGAACTCAAAGGGCAAAGATGGAACATGAATGAGTTATATTCAGTAGAAGTCTGACACTCCATTCCGCTCCACCCAGAGCGGGGGGGGGATTCATTTGATTACCCATCCAAAAAAAAAAACTCAGTTACTCTACGCAAAAAATATTGCTAGGACTCAAAACTGTGCTGAATTCCTCCAATTCTCAATTGTGCTGATGGATGCATATAGCACGGGGGTCGTGGAGCTATTTAAAGTAAAGTTAATAACATTAAAAACTTCTATTTAAAAAAACGTGTAAAAAGAGTGAAACTTTGACCCCCAATAAATCGTAATGACGGGGAGAACAAGTGCCTTTCGGCTTCGGTGTAAAAAAAATTAGACCATTACTATTTTTCGTAGCCGCCATCATTGATTTTGATTTTGACGCCGTATGTTTGAAATATGTATGTTGGAAATGACACCCATGACGAAAAATTCAACCTCTAGTCACATTTGAGTTGGGCAGCCCTAGGCAGGTACCTATACTGAGTCACATTGTTTGCGACGGTGAATACAATTATTCACCATAATTGGTTTATACTTCTTGGCAAGTACACGTATCGAGATGATTATAATATTCAAAGTGTTTTTAGTCCTTACGACAATTATCAATGCTGTGGTAACTGAACCTGATTCTCGAATAAAGATTGGTTCTCAGAACCATTTATTTAAATGTTGCCCCGAAGGAAAATATGTTGGGAAAAGGAAAGCCTGTGTCAAATATAATGAAACGCTATCCTTTTCTACGATAAAAGTTTACGACAAGAAAATGAAAGACACAGGGAAGTCATTTGAAGATGTATTCAGTTTTAATGCGAGCAAGTTTAACAATACACCCTTCAGAAGAGAGGTCTTGGATGTTACGCTGTTGGATTTCAACATATATGTCATTGAGGTGAGTTGCATGTATTATTTGATAGAATACGCGAACTTTGCGACCATCTCTTTGATATTTCACAGGTAGGGTAGGGCTGCTTACATAAAAAAATTATATCTTGACTAGAAAATTATGAAAATGGACTAAGTGGTTCATTTTTTACCCGACTGCCAAGGAAGGGTTATGTTTTTTGCGAGTCTCTTGTATGTTTCTTTGTAACCTCGTATGTTCCAAATGGCTGGATGGATTTCGACGACTAAGTTATCATTAGATTCGTCTCAAAAATCCAAGTGTCCTTAGATAGGTGTTTTAAAAAAATAGGCGGATTTTAACGCTAAGTCGTTAATTATTTTTTTTCAACCAATCCTATCGAGAGTAGTAATCCTAAGGAGATTACAAAAATATATATATATAAATATATAGAGGTACATAGAACATTTCGTAGTTGGGTTTTTTGATACTTTTAATTAAATGTTACTAGTTTATTTATTTAAAAAATGCTCGTTATGCATATACAGGATGTTTGGTGCATCGTTTGCTAAATTAAACGGGCCAAAAACAAAGCGTTATTTGCTGCTCTTCAGACCTAATGTCTCGTCCTTGGCCCCACGATTTTTATAAATATTTGTTTTGTTAACTATTTAAATATTGCTAATTAACCAGAACGAAAGTCAAAGTCAAAATTATTTATCTGCAGTAAATGTGGTACAAAAGGCAAATTAGTAAAATATGGCGCAATGACAATAGCATTCAAATATTAATAAATATTAAATTAGGTAGGTATAAATTAATAATAAATAAGATATTTATATATAGAATTAACTCAATACAAAACAAATTTTGCTGTTAAACACTACAAACGACTTGTTAAAATAATAAAGTATTTTTAACATACAACAAATTGTTAGCACAATAAAATATTATTTAAATATACAAACTTACAATTGTTACCAATTAACGCCAATTAAATACCTACTACAAAACTTATAATTAATACCAATTAAATACTACAAACGAATTTTTAAAATAATAAAGTGTTCTTAACAGGCATACAACAAATTGTTAGCACAATAAAACATTGTTTAAATAAACAAACACGATATCATGGGCGCTTGCGCTGCGGTTTGCTAGATAATTGTATCATACTCTACCTCCCATACAACCTTATCCAGTGACCTTTATTATGCTTTATAAAAGAAAAAAAAAAGAAAAATCTTTCTTATGCTTCTAAAAGAAAAATTATCAAAAATCGAATATTAAAATATTAACTTCTCTTGCCAACCTCACACTATTCATAAAGATTCGTCTCTCAGACTACCGAAGCTCTGTTAAAAGACACACTGCGGGTAAAATATAACGGCAACATTTGTAGACATATGACTTAGCAAGGTGAAAATTAATGGCAATAGGATCGCCCCCTTTTACATGGGATTTAAACATAACTGACGAAATGTGGGTGTACTACTAGTTACAACTCTGCCTAACCCTTCGGGGATTGAGTGATGCTATGTTATGACTTAGGAAGGTACTCAAGAAGTCAGCATTATACATAAAAATTTGAATCAATTCTACGTTTAGCGCGGTCTGAGAGACGAATGTTTAAGAATCTATGGTTAAGCTCCTATTTATCACCATCTCAGACACTAAGCTGCATGGTTCTCCTATGACTTGACCAAGATTATAATTCTGGACTTTAAAGAGACTGTAACATAACATAACATTTATTTATTCTCAGATATCTTTAGCCCATAGATATAAAGGTTGTAACAAGACCCTTAACGAAGCCGAAAGGCACTTGTTCTCCCCGTCATTGCGATATTTTTTTTGTTCTAAACCGTACCTGGGAACCTTCTAGTTACGGAGATATTGGCGGTCAACGTTCCAACTTTTTCACAAGACTTTTATTATAACATGTTTTTCATATCAGATTTTTTCTTCAAATACCTCCACGACCCCCATACCATTCAATCCATCCATCAGCACAATGTTTTGAGTGCATTAAATTGACTCCTACCGTAAAATGATTTTTCACCCCAAAAAAAAAGTTGTTTCCCAGAAATAATTTTTGCGTAAAGTTATTTAGTTTGATGTACATAATGCTTGATTGATGGTTTTGTGAAACGTCAGTTTACGCCCTGTATATACCTTACAGACAAAAAATCGGTTGTCTGTAAAGTCGGTTTACTGACGATAGTTGAACGTGACAACGTCATAAGAAAATACTGATGGAATGGTTGCATTTTTCAAAAAATGAATGTGCGTTGAGCAATTGTTTTATGGAACGCCTCAGAGCGAGGTAACGCTTGATACGTCATGTTTTTTCGTGCGTGAAGCCGGCTCCATCGAATTATAAGACGTTGTCACGTCAAAAAGACAAAAAAAAAAAAACAATGAAATACAATTTGTGTGACTCTGAGTTTGTTTTGGATGTTTCTTATCAGAGTAGTCGAATAGGGAAAACCGACCCCATCTCGTTAGTCCACTAGACTGCTTAGCGACCAATGCAACACAATTTGTTTCATCATCATTCTCTTGCCCTTCATCATCATCATCATCATTTCAGCCAAAAGATGTCCACTGCTGGACATAGGCCTCCCCAAGTGTCGCCACATTGACCGGTCCCGTGCGACTCGCATCCAGCGGATCCCTGCAACCTTCACCAGATCATCGGTCCACCTAGTGGGAGGCCTTCCAACGCAACGTCTTCCGGTTCTCTTGCCCTTATCCCAATTCATTTGGGGTCGGCGCAGCATGTCTTCTTCTTCCATACTTCTCTATTACTCGTCATCTCATCAGACACCTCCTTTCTTGCCATATCATTCTTTACACAGTCCATCCATCGTTTCTTTGGTCTTCCTCTACTCATACAAACCAATTTACAAAATAAATAACATTTTATTCATTCATTAATTATGTATGGAACTTTATTAATATAAAACGCCACGTTCACACAGCCGGAAGCAGATGGCTGGAAAAAAAATGTAAAACCAAGATAAGTGCATGACTATTATGTGGCAATCCATGATAGATACAATGGTATGTTGTTGTTATTGTCAAGTTTCACTTTGTCAAAAAAATGTCAAGGCTGGCTTTGATGATGGAGAGTAAAATACCTGTCGAGTTTGAATATAGGTTAGGTATGCATCTTGACTTATCTATCTCTTTCTCTTTCTCGTGTGGTTAGTGCCTAACCAGGTGTCAGACTTTTTATGCCGCCCATGGGCCTCTGACTTGGCTAGTAAAAGTCCCGTAAAAATCAGTCCAGCCGTTTCGGAGATTAGCCGGAACAAACAGATAAAATTAAAAAACAAAAATTATTAAGTACTGCATTTACTTTCATACACATTTAATAAAAAGCTGTCATTTTGAACATGCATTTTAATTTTTTTGTATATATTTTTAAATATTACTTGACTTAGAAAGAAAAAAAGAAATTAAAATTATTAATTAGTCCGCATTAGGACAAAACACAAAAAAAATGGTTATATTAACAGTACAACAAAATTATACAAATACTTGGGACACACAGCAGGAGACTTTGTAGGTACCCTTATTTTCCTTAATACGACTACATAAATTTATTGTGTGGGCAATACCACCGGTGATTAGAACTACATGGACATATAGATTCACGCATTATCCCCATGGGGGAAGGTAGAACGCCTGCTAAGTTCCTTTCATTCTCATTTCGCCTAGTGTACGTTCAAACATTTGGTCATTTAATGAATTCCAAATTCCTTTAAATAACCGAATGTCTTTTAATGACCGAATAAGGCCGCTTGTACACGCTAAGAAAAGTCGCCGGGCCTATGCAAGAATTCGTGTCGTTTCTACACACGAACTGTGTACCCTGCTTCGGCGCTAACTAAAAAAAAAATCTTGTCTGCGCTAGACCTGACGCGCGAAGTAATATTAACGAAGATAATTTTTCGTGCCTAGATTCGACAAAATTCTTGTCGTGTGCAAGCGGCCTTAGGGTCAATTCTCACCGAGCCGTGACGCGACGCGACGCGAAGTGTAACCATCAAGCCATTTTATGTTTTATCTCTTTCTCTCTATTTTTTTATAGTATCGTTTTTGAAAGACTTGGGCCGCGTGACGTCTCGAGGCGCCACGAGTAGCCGCGCGTCTTTCAAACGATACTATGCATTTTCTAATGGAGATAAAGCATAAAATGGCTTGACAGTGACACGTCGCGTCGCGTCGCGTCACATCTCGGTGTGAGATGACCCTTACAGTATCGTTACAGTTTGACTTTTGCCTTTGAGTCTTCAACTTAGTCTCCTAACAATGCCTGGCAAATAGACCTTGTAACCTTTGTTTCGCGTAATGCCCTCATTTTGACCTCATTTGATCACACACCTAACCTTTTTGAAGAACATGGTCATTAAGGTCAGTGTGTGTTCTTCTATTGCGCTCAACTCCTGTAGTTGCCACTGCCTGCATTTTAAATACTCCTTTTTAGTCGTCTTTCCTTCCATAGAATTATTTTTTTGCGATTTAAAAATATATTAATATATTATTATCTTTTATTTATTTATGTACAAATTAATTACATTTTTAAATATTCTTTACAAAAAAAAATAAAAAAAACATTTAAAAATATAAAAAATTGTAGCCCACCGGTATTGGGAACAGGGTCCAAGCTACCGGCGGTCAGGGCTCCAGAGAGAGGAACCTCCTAACAATACGAGCCGTGTCCAGAAGTACCGCTTTCTGAATCAAGCCCTTGATCCAGCTACCTAACGAGAGCCTCCTCAGGTATTGGTCGAGGCTCTTGGCAATTAAGCCATGGGCTGATACAACTATCGGCACAATGATCGCTGAGTCCACATCCCACATGTCGACAACCTCGTGAGCCAAGTCAAGATACTTGATTTGCTTATCTTTCTCGGCTTTCACGAGGTTCTCATCATGCGGGACCGTTATGTCAACAATCATTGCGCGCCGCTCTGATCGATCCACCACCACTATATCAGGCTTATTGGCTACAATAGTCCTGTCAGTGATGATGGATCGATCCCAGTACAATGTGATACTGCCATTTTCGAGAACTGGGTCGGGCACATACTTATAGTACGGCACTTCCGATTCCACAAGGTTGTATTTTAGAGCAAGTTGCTGATGTATAATCCTGGCTACAAGGTTGTGTCTATGCAAGTACTCTCCGTTAGCCAGACGAGAACACCCGGAGATAATGTGACGGATTGATTCGCCTGGACGGTGGCATGCCCGACATATGTCCACCGTACCATCCTTCACAATAAATTTCCGGTAGTTATTCGTCATCATAACTTCATCCATAATTGCACAGACAAAACCTTCGGTTTCTCCGAAAAGGTCCCCGGAACGTAGCCAGGCTACGGACGCTGATAGGTCTACAATGTCCATGCAAGGCCCGGAAAAAACGTCCGTGAAGCTCCTTACTCTGCCATACCTCCATGCGGTCGTTAGTGTCAAGCACTACAGGTTTGCGCCAGTTCTCTTTAGCCAAGGAAAGCGGGGTGAGGCCCTTGTCCACCACGACGACATCTCGATGCATCCCCACGTCGGCTTCAAGGAAATAATAATATAATAATAATATATATTATCGGTATAAGAGATTCAATCCGTCACATTATCTCCGGGTGTTCTCGTCTGGCTAACGGAGAGTACTTGCATAGACACAACCTTGTAGCCAGGATTATACATCAGCAACTTGCTCTAAAATACAACCTTGTGGAATCGGAAGTGCCGTACTATAAGTATGTGCCCGACCCAGTAATATATTATTATTATTATATTATTAATTGTACGTATTTATTAAAAACAAATAAATACGCCATAATGCTCATAGTACTGGAAGCAACATGGTGTAAATCATCCAATTTCCTGGTGTAATCTCAATAGCGGTCATGTTACGGAAAGACCACCACTCTTAACAGCAATTTTATTAAGTTCCTTGTAATTTAAAATGTTTTTTCCTTTACACTATCATTTTTCAGTATTATAAATCCATAATATTTCCACAAATAACCTTCATGGCCGGTAATTAACAGGATAAAGACAGAGAATCTGGTTAGAGCTTATTAATTGTGTTCTACAATTATGCGCATTTTGCCATGGAAATATCACGCAATAGGTATGACTCAAATCTGTGCTGAAGCTGAAAACAAACATGGGCGAACTATTGTCCTCTGCCTACGACTTGAAATATAAAGCCGTTACGTTATTTTATTACATTTCAACGTTGATGTAACTCTTGCTTAAAAACAAAAAATATTAGAGATTCAAAAACTTAACACACAAGCTTTAGAGAGACGCCATTTTCTTTCCCGTATTCTTCTCAGAAAACCCTTTCATTTGATACCCACATCATGGGAATGCATAAAAGATCACAAGTCCGCCATCTTTGAGAGTCCGCCATATTGCATTTAGAATGACGTTATTTAGCTAACCATGTCCCACCGCCAACAAGATTTTTTTACATAGTTAATTACAAGTGAAGCTTCTAATTACAGGCGCATTAAACTGTAACATTGAGTTTTATTGACGATTTTTTTACGATGCGTTGCGGGCGCGGTCTGCCCAAATGTGCGAAAGCCTTATTCACCCAAAAGAAAGGCCACAAAAGCATAATAAACGTGCCGTGTCACACATCATTTACCAATATTTTGAAGACACAAGACACTGCATCGATGGTCTAGTGGTAGTGGTGAGCAGGAGCTTCTGGGTTCGATTCCCCAGGTCGGGCAAAGTGTTATTGGGTTATTCCGTTAGGAATTTCTCAGTAGCAGCCACGGAGTCTGGATTTGTACCCGGGTGATGGTAATAGGGTCGCCCCCTATTACATGGGAATTAAACATAACTGGCGAAATGAGGGCAGTACTATTAGATACACCTCTACCTAACCCTCCGGGGATTACAGGCGTGATGTTATGTTATGTTACAGCTTTTCTAACAAAACACATTTCAGGCCAGAAAAAACAATTATTTTCAATTACCGGTTAATGAGTGTACCGATAAATATGGCTATTTTAATGTTACATTAGATGTTTATTTGCATTCAAAATGATAAGATATCTTTAGTCAATAAGTTGGTAAATCAGTGACGTTATAGGTGCTATTGTCATAGAAAATCTGTGTATAGGGGAGTCTTGACTTTGGATAGGTATCTTAAGAGGAAACGGTGCTTCCCCTCTGACCACCAGGGTGGTTTTAAAGACGGCACGGTTGGCGCAGTGGTTGAGCAATTGACTGCTGCGCTTCGTGTCGCTGGTTCGATTCCCGCACGGAACAAATATTTTTATGACCTACAGGTAGTTGTTCCGGGTCTGGCTGTTTGTGTATGTGAGCTTAAATGTTTGTAAACGCACCCACGATACAGGAGGAATTCCTAGTGTGGGGCGATGTAATTAAAAAAAAAAAAAAATGAGGTACAAATCCCTCCGGGCACTCTCCGGTCTTATCCTCAAAGACCGGTCGCCTTTTGTAGGTTTCTTCCGAAAACAAAGAAAACGGGTATTCGGGAATCGCATTTCGACAGCGACAAGCGAGGGTGTAAGACAGGGAGACGTCATATCTCCGAAACTGTTCACCGCTGCACTGGAGGATGTCTTCAAGGTTCTGGACTGGAGAGGGCTAGGCATCAACGTCAATGGCGAGTACATCTCTCACCTTCGGTTTGCCGACGATATAGTGGTCATGGCTGAGACCATGGAGGACCTCAGTACAATGCTCGATGACCTCAGTAGAGCTTCCGAAAGAGTGGGTCTTAAAATGAACATGGACAAAACCAAAGTCATGTTGAATGCCCATGTAACACCCACTCCTATCAAGATCGGAGACTCTACACTCGAAGTTGTAGACGATTATGTCTACCTGGGACAAACGGTCCAGTTAGGTAGGTCTAACTTCGAGAAAGAGGTCAATCGTCGAATCCGACTCGGCTGGGCAGCGTTCGGGAAGTTGCGTGGTATCTTCTCGTCCAACTTACCGCAGTGTCTCAAGACGAAAGTCTATGACCAGTGTGTGTTGCCAGTGATTACATACGGGACCGAAACGTGGTCGCTCACAATGGGCCTCATCAGAAGGCTGAAAGTCACCCAAAGGGCAATGGAGAGGGCTATGCTCGGAGTTTCCTTGCGTGATCAAATCAGAAATGAGGAGATCCGCAAGAGAACCAGAGTTACCGACGTAGCCCGAAGAATAGCCAAACTTAAGTGGCAGTGGGCAGGGCACATTGCTCGCAGAACGGATGGCCGATGGGGCCGAAAAGTTCTGGAGTGGCGACCGCGAACCGGAAGACGCTGCGTTGGAAGGCCTCCCACTAGGTGGACCGATGACCTCGTAAAGGTTGCAGGGATCCGCTGGATGCGAGACGCACGGGACCGCTCAATGTGGCGACACTTGGGGGAGGCCTATGTCCAGCAGTGGACGTCTTTCGGCTGAAATGATGATGATGATGATGATTTCGACAGCACATAAAAAGTATATCAATCGATTGGTGGTGTCAACTACACTTTTGCTATAAAGACTTTATAAATTCCAGAATGGAGATCTTCAGTTGGAGCTCCCGAATGCATACAACCGCTGGATCCCAATAGCGCCTTCCAACTACTGCGTAGACTACCGCATCGTGGCGGACCCCAAGCAGATCAGGCCGCGCTTTTGGGCAATTCTACCGGGAGGAGAGGCCACGAAGAGTAACATATACTTTACATTCGGTAAGACATAAATAATAATCTATCCGTGGCTGCTATTGAGAAATTCCTAATGGAAAAGCTCAATAACACTTTGCCTGACCTGGGAATCGAACCTTGCAAACAAGAGTAAAATGTTAGCTACCAATGGGTTTTCAAACTAATATAATGATACTTGACATTGATTTCATCGTTGGTCTAGTAGTCGCAAGCGCTACTGAGCAATGGGTCCTGGGTTTGATTCCTAGGTCGGGCAAATTTGAATTGGGTTTTTCCAACAGGAACTTCTCAGCCCACCAAGCAGTATGGATTGGTGCCCGGCTGATGGCAATAGGGTCGCCCCCTATTACATGGGACTTATAGTACATAACTGGCGTAACGGGTGTACTATTAGATACATGTCTGCCTATTCCTTTGAGGCCGACAGGCGTGATGTTATGTTTTGTTGTTATTTTAATTAATACTATCTGAACCAGTAATTAATAAACATGGAATATAGTTAAAAAGGTAACATTACGAAGCCGAAAGGCACTTGTTCTCCCCATCATTGCGATCATTTTTTTGTTCTAGACCATACCTGGGAACCTTCTAGATATGGAGATACTGGGGGTCAAAGTTCTAACTTCTTCACATTTTTTTTTTTAGATTCTTACCTGTTTTTAATGTAAGATTTTTACTATAAACACCTCCACGACCCCCGAACTATTCAATCCATTCATTAGCACAATGTTTTGAGTGCGTTACATTGAGTTTTACCGTAAAACGTGATTTTTCACCAAAAAAAAAGTCGTTTCCCAGCAATAATTTTTGTGTCACTTAGTTTGATGTACAGAATGCTTGGTTGACGGCGTCGTGAAGGGTCTGTTTACACCCTATATGAAATTAATGACTACTTTAAGGCTGTAAGTTCACATCGTGTTTATTAATATGAGGTACATTACCGCATTACCAAGAAAATGTTTCATATTCGTTAATTATTGCCTACTCAGAGTTGTACACAACAACTGAATCATTAAAAGCTTCAAAACCACAGATAAATAAAATGAATCAAACAAATAACACATAATAACATCATCTCTATGTTCATAAGTTACAACGGAGTTTATTTCCAGGATTTTTTCACGACCTTATTTAATATTATTTCTATACTTGTAGCTTATTGTGCGTCAACTAGATATCAATATATGTAGGTAGGTATTTTTATGACCAGTTTCCTTATTATACCGTTCATTCCGTGCTTTTAAACCGTTCTTAGTACTGACAATCTGTGCAGGAGTTTATAGACAACTCAGACCTCAAGTGCGTATGCGGCGTCTCCCTACAGACAATGGCCCACCTTCCATCTTGCACCGCATGACCTATCACCTGCGCACCAGATGAACTACTCACTGCATCAGTGAGTGCGGTTCGCATGGCTGAGTTTTGGCCAAAACAAATTTGAACTTTTCGCCATCGATACACTAAGAAGAACAACCCGTTCTTAAGCTGTAAATACACAAGACACCCGTAACTCGCACGCATGTCAGTATTCAAGAAGCTTGCATGACATTGTGTCACAAAAAAAAAAATTATTAGTGCAAGAAAGATACAAGCGGAAAATAAATATTTACATTGGTTACACTTGATAACACTTAAAGAAGAATGGGCTTTGAAATATAGGCATCTGCCCCAAGGTCCAATAACCACATACACACCACCACACCACCACCATATACATCATTGAAAAGAGCTTTTCAAGCAGAACCTTTGCTACTAACACGACTTTTGACAATTCGCAGTCCGTTCGGAGTTACTGACCTAAATATATTACTAGTTGGTCACCGAAGTTAAGATTTTATTTGCAACCAATTAAGATTTTACTGGCAACCAATAGTCATAAAATACAGGGTGTAAACAGACCCTTCACATATCCCTCAACCAAGCATTCTGTACATTAAACTAAGTAACTTTACGCAAAAATTATTGCTAGGAATCGACTTTTTTTTTTGGGTTGAAAAATCACGTTTTACGGTAGGACTGGATGGAAAGCACTCAAAGTATTGTGCTGATGGATGGATTGAATAGTACGGGGGTCGTGGAGGTATGTAAAGTAAAAATCTTACATTAAAAACATTGTATTAAAGAAAAAAACTTGTGGAAAAGTTGGAACTTTGACCCCCAATATCTCCGTAACTAGAAGGTTCCCAGGTATGGTCTAAACCAAAAAAATGATCGCAAAGACGGGGAGAACAAGTGCCTTTCAGTTATGTTAAGGGTCTATTCACACCCTTTATACACTATGGATAGAATAGACCTTTCAAAGTGAACTTTTGCTAATTCGTAGTCGGTTCGGAATTATCGACCTAAATGTGTGTCTAATATTGGGCACCGACGTAAAGATTTTGTGAGTAACCAATAGCAATAAGATATACGCCATTGGAGAGAGCTTTTCAATGAGAACATTTGCTACTAATACAAATACCTTACTACAACATATTAAGTTTTAGCTTAGGTATTGGCTGTAACTTGTAAAATACAACTTTTTATACCATAAGGCCTATTTACATGGGCCTCCGAGACTGTTCGAAAGAGATACCGCGGCCCTGGAACACAAAGGGCTAAGAAGGAACATTAGTGGGGTTTTAGTCAGTACAAGTCTGACACTCCCTTCTGCTCCGCCCAGAGCGAGAGGTCATTTGATGATTTGCCACCCGAAAAAAAAAACCAGCCATGTGCGAGTCGTACACAGGGTTCCGTAGAACCAAACAATATAATACAAATATTTTGAAGGCTCATTCATATATTATGTTGTTTCATATATTGTATTACATTCCATTACATTCAACAGCAAAACTAAATTTGTTTTTCATAGTATGTTAATGAAAAACAAAGTTACTGCTGCAGTTTGATGCAAAAGTCCCATATCTCAAAAACTAAACATCAAATCTTATTCAAACAAATTTTCTTTGAAAATTTTTTTACGTTCTAAAACGTAAATTTTTTCAGAATTTTCCTCTTTGGAAATGTCTAGCTTTCAAACGATTGATTTTGAGAAAAAATGGTTTTAAAAACCTCCATGTCATTTTTAACGACCTATCGATAGACACCCCGTACGTATAGGTTTGATGAATTATTTTTTTTTAGTTTCTGTGGCGAGCCCCATCTTTTGTTTTTTTTTTTGTGTAAAAAATCGTAAAGCTTTTCACAAAATACATCTACCTACCAAGTTTCAACTGTGTAGTCCTAATAGTTTCGGAATAACGTGGCTGTGACATACGGACGGACAGACAGACATGACGAATCTATAAGGTTTCCGATTTTAGGGTTCCGTAGCCGAATGGCAAAAAATGGAACCCTTATAGATTCGTCATGTGTGTCTGTATGTCACAGCCACTTTATTCCGAACTTTCAGACATTCACATGATCCTTGCTTATAACGCTAGAATGAGATTTTAGTAACGATACAAATAATAAAATTCCTGTATACTTTGTCAACAGCTATGCTGCTATCATGCTTCTTCATGCTGTTGGTGCTGATAGTATACTTCTTGCTGCCTGAACTTCAGAACTTGTGTGGCCTGATCCTGATGGCGTACGTCTTCAGTTTGTTGATGGCCTTCTTGCTGTTGGCCATCATTCAAATACAGATCCACACCACTACAGGGTGTATTTGTCTGAGTAAGTGATAATTATGGAATATCTATCTTTCTTTCTTTCTTTCATTCTCCTTCTTCATTCTTTTTTCTTCTTCTTCTTTTTCTATACGTTTTTTGTCTTTCCAGCGATGTTCATATATTTCTTCCTCCTGGCTACATTCTGTTGGATGAGCGTCATGTCCTACGATATTTGGTGGACCTTCAGGTTAGTTTCTTCACCACTAAAAGTAACTAACTACCTTCACTGAGTTCCGGTGCTTCCTGAAGGTATCTACTGGTTTATTACTAGAAAAAAAAACAATTATTGCCCAAAGAGGTGACTTAGGCCTAGTCTAGATTGAGGAGCTTGCGTAGATGCTAAGTCGGGTGGACCTTTACGGACCTTTGACGGTGCGCTACTCACTGCATTACTGTCTCAGAGTAATATTATTTACAAAAGACTACCACTATTTGACGCGCAACTACCAACAACGGCTAAAAAGTAGGGACAGTTTCCTAAAATCCGAAGCGTCACTTCTAGAAAACCCAGCCGACGCCCAATGCAAACTGTGGCAAAGTACCTGCCCCCTTCCACTCACTATCCACCAGCTAGTGAGCATCTCTTCTGGGCTGGGTCTAACCTTAAATGGTCCACCTGGAAGTCCTTGAACCGTCTGCGGACCCAAGTGGGAAGATGTAACTCCAACATCGTAAAGTAGACGTAGCCCCCGCGTCGACGGTTCAGCTGCGGGGTGTGAGGGTAGAGCTGTGTCGCAGACTATGCTCCTCGTGTCCTGACCACTGAGCCCCAAAATGCAGCCATTGTGAGCTCTGTGCTGCCACTGACGAAACTGTGGAAGCGCCGCAGTTTTGGGCCTACATAAATTATAATGTCATGCTAGCGACACCAAGGAGAAGATTACACATCCAGATAAATGTTAAAACAACTTCACAAGTTCAATTTTGCTTTAACGCAACCGAAATGTTTTACAGAGGTTATGCAAAGGCCCGTCCAATCCACCGAAGAGGAGAATTGTTTAAGTTCCTGATGTACTGCTTGTTCGCCTTTGGCGTACCGTTCGTCATGACCGTGGGCATGTACACGTTGAACGAGACTAAGGTTGGCTTGAGACACCTGCCTTGGTTCATCACCCCTCACATTCCTGAGTTCGGATGTTTTCTTGAAGGTAGGTAGTATTTAGATCTTCTTCCCATTCACTTTCCAGTCTTTTGTATTACAGTATAACAAGACTAGCCACTTATTTTATACAATAATATATGATAAAAAACTAGTGTCCGACCGAAATTGGTTTTTACGACCGAAACCGAAACCGAAATCCAATTTCGGCAACGGTCTCACTTTCAGCCGAAACCAAAATCGAAACCGAAACTTCTTTACAAGGATCATGTTTTGAGAAAGAAAAAAAATAAAACGTTAATTAAAACGGGCTTTGAAACTCTGAATCCATAATATTATCACCGCTAATGCATTATAGTAAGTACCAAGTACCTAGCTAATGTTTGTTTTGGTAAAGCATAAGCTAGAGAGTTAAATTAACCAAAAAATATTTAGATAGTTAGATTAAACTTGATTCTACTATAATCTATGTATTAGTTTGTTATATTGAATTATTTTTTTATGTTTACTACCTACTCTTATGCTATATAACGTGATAAAACGTATCGAGTTCAAAATAAATTACACGAAAACTCACAACAAACAAAACGAACTCCAAACACAAGCCAGTCACGACATGATTAGGCACGTGGACGCGGCAAAATGTCTTCGTCGCTTGGATGGAATTCAACACGCCGGCCACCGAACATGACCGATCATAGCGCGACAATTCCTGAATGCAGTTTCGGTTTCGGTCGTAGTTTAGGTTTGCTGCCAAAACCGAAACTAAACCGAAACCCGCTTTTTTGCCGAACTCGGCCGAAACTGAAACCGAATTTTCGTTCGGACACTAAAAAAAATAATCCAGCAATAACAAGACCAGTTTTTGGCAGACAAAATCATATATTTAAAACAGGGCCTCTGTTTTTGATGCTTTTAAAGTGTAAATAACATGTTTCCTTCGCAGGTGGTGAAAAACTATTGTACTTATACATGCCCATGCTGATCCTGATCATCTGTAACTGGATGTTTTATCTGATGACCGCATTCAACATCTGGCGATTGAGTCGAGGGACAGCCGTGCTGGACTCGGCTGCTGCAGGCAATCCGCAGGCACATCGCACTCATAGGCATAGGTACGTGAAACCATTGGAAATGTCTACCTAGAGGGATTAGATAATACCTAGTATACCTGCTGAACACAAGCCGAGAGGAACAAATTTCTCCAGTTATTGAATTTTTTTACTGCACTGATTTTTTTTTCTGTTTTTGTCAACCAACTACAGGGTCTGGCGCACATAAATGTATCTATGTTACCTAAAGCGCGTTTATTGCTATATACCCAGGTTAAGGTGCTTTACATCTTAATGGACAAAGCAACTATTTTTACAGGTTAATGGTTTACCTGAAGCTGTCGGTGGTAATGGGCCTTAATTGGTTGCTGGAAATAGTCAGCTTCTTGTGTCCTGGCTTCAAGATATGGTGGATATCTGATATCTACAACATCCTCGTAGGCTTGGCGATATTCCTTATTTTCGTTTGCAAGAAGAAAATACTGAGGAAACTATGCAAACGGTAAGTGAAATATATTAAATACTTGTTTGTGTTTACCCGTCTGTTTTTATTATATCCTAATTTATTTGGGGTCAGCACAGCTTGTCTTCTTTGCCTCTAGAAGTGTATTAGCAAGTATCTAGCTAAATCATTTTTCATGAAATCAATCCAGTCCATAGATTATTTTGCTTTTTACATTCAAAATAACCCCTCGTGTTCTCTACATATTATCTGTCTGAAATTAAAACAACATTATTTATTTTACTTTGATAATGTTTTAAAAAAAGATATTTCTGTAAAAATGCTAAAAGGCCACCAGTGTCAGGAATAAAGTCCAAGCTACAGGTGGTTAGGGCTCCAGAGACAGTAACTTCGTCGAGTCCTCACAAAACGGGCCCCATCGAGTAGTACTGCCTTCTGAATCAGGCCCTTAAACCAACCAACTAAGGAAAGCCTCGAAAGACTTATTTAACAATATTATAATAATATTATTCTATTTTTCTGTTTTAACAGTTATTTGGGAAGGCAGACAATGCGCTGGTATCCATCATCCAAGAGTTACAGCCAGTCCAGCAGCATGTCAGATCAAGAAACCGCTACTCTTCAATCCAAGGTGTCGTCGCAACCGAATGGACTGAACGGATACACAATGGTCTCTAAACATGAATTAACAAAACAAGATCATGACAAGATCAACTGTCAATAATCACATGATTAGTTTCAAAGCCCAAGAAATGGATTAGGAGTATACTGCCTTATAAGGTCACGTTTCGCACACAAGTGAAATAATCTGAACTTGAATGAATTTTAGGGCTGGGAAACAAAATACCAGTTTAGTAGATATGCAAGTTAATTGCATGCCATTCTAACATATCAAACGTTCTACGTCTACTTTTCCAATCGTTGATACAATTTTAGCCCAGGTAGGTGGCCACGTTAATCGCGCATTCAGTAGCGCTCTGTAAGTTCCAAATGTGTTGAAGTAGGATGCTTTGGGCACTTCAACAAGTGGGCCATTGTCTGGTCAGGACACTAGATATTAATCCCCCCCATTTTGCGAGATTGTGTTTTTATCGGCTACTTGGGCGCAATAGAGTAAGTTCACGAAGTGCTTTCCACATTCCGAAGTTGTTATGGCACTATGGCATGCCATGTACTTGCATACTATCTACTTGCATACCTTGGTGCAAGTTAATGGCATATGTATGCCTTTATTGTATATAGAACTACTAAAAGACAGTGCGTAGATTTTGTGGTGCTGATAGATTTAGAATACGCTTTAATTTAGCATTTAATAGTATGTCACTTATGTTCCCTAAAAAGTACCAGGCTGGCATGAGCTCAAGGTGGTATGCATTTTAATAATTCTGGGTATAGGTACGGTATTCTAGTAATAAATTCCTTCTTGGATTCATGCCCGCCTAGTACTGTTCGTAAGGTTACTGCCCATATCTAGCACAACTAACTGTACTAACACTATTCGATTCCATCCATGCAATGTTTTAGAATAATATTTTATTACTTAAAAACACGGTGGGGCCAACGGGAGCAATTTTTAATTATTTTAATCAATTCCCGCTGACCACACCAGTGAGGCCACATTTGGTGGGGCCGACGAGAATTCACCAAGAGAAACATTGCTTATTTTATGTTTTTAACAGAACGACGACCAAAACTTAGCCTTTTAAAGGTATCAGAGAGCATGGATATATCCATTTTTCTGGGTGTGTCTGATGTCCCAAGTACTTACCTATCATTACTTAAATTTTTTTCTGTCGCTACTTTATGAATATTTTAACCTAACCCGTAGCCAGTAAGACTTTTGAATTACTAGATTTAAGTCAGTAGGAATAATTATGTCAGTAACTTGCAGTACAGTGTGCAAGAAGCTTGCATACCATTGACACAAACTTGTATTACCAAACAGAAGTCGTTATGCAAGTTACTTGCATATTTTGATGTGAGTTATTTACATTGTGTATTTCTAGGCTCTAATTTTTGGATCTAGGATATTTGTACTGCCCGTTTTAATTGTTAGTTTTTATTTATAAAATCTTTTCAGCCAAAGCAATAATTTAAACTCCTTTCAGGAAGGTTTTTCGGGGAGATACGATTACTTGACAGGGTTTAGATTTAGTTTTATGATAGTTTTAGGACATGGATGCCAATTTTCTGTACCACTAGGCGAACTTTAACCCTTCACCGCCAACGTACACAGAACGCGATGCCTCGCCAGCGTCAAGCTATAAATGTTTTTGCCGATTTTAAGACAAATAAGGGCTACTTTTGTGTGGAAAAGTAAAAAACAGGGTATTAGACCGTGTTATATTAAATAATAAAATGAAACGAAGCTTTTAAATACAGTACTTACAGTACTTTTATGTTTTTTTATAGGTAGTTAAAAATTAAGAGCTTCTAATGAAGTCGTGGGCGCTGGTGGCACGGAAATCTGGAACTTCTATTGAAGTCCGTGGCGGTGAAAAGGTTAAGAAATGCTTCATACCTATAATATATCGCTTAATGATCGTAAAATCGGATATAACTATTGACCTATCGTCCGTTGACTGTGCCCAATTACTAATACATTACAAGGCCAAACTATACTAATCCATACAAAAAATTAAATTACCTAACTTGTAGAGAGTTACCTATCGTAACTTTAGAGATATCGTCGTTTTTAATCAGACGCGCCGTAAAGGAATACGCCAAAACTCATCAAACTAACCGGATAGTAACCAAAACTCTCTCACGGGAGCGTCGTAAATATAGCCTAGCCTACAGTGGCGAAGGTTCCATACAACTCGATTCCTACCGGATTCCCTTTGAAAAATATCACAGTCAGTATTCTGTAGACAAATAATATAATCAAAGTCAAAACTAAGTGTACAATGTGGTAATCACATTAAAGTGATTAAAGATATGTACTCCGGCTTACCTCTTACAAAAATTGACCCTTCGCTACTGCTTGGCTAGCCATTAGCCAAGGTAATTTTAAAAAATCTGCTGTCTCCTACAAAAGTGCAATGTCTACACGGTCGAAATGTATGAATAAGCTTATTTTTTTTTAATTACTGATGAAACATTTATAATTATGTGTGGGGAATGATGGACTGAATACGTGGTCACCATTTGCGCGTCGGTGTCCCATCCACCATATTTTCTCATGACACAAGTCTTGACTTCTTGAGCCAAGGACAAAACGCTGGACGTCGTTTTTAATCCCCAAGAAACTGACTCGATGCATTGATTTTTAAATAAAATAAAAATCAATTCTATTTCTTTGTAAAGTTCGACGTTCAAAAGTGACGATGGATGTCAGTTGTTGTGAATTATTTGCCTTAACATTACATTCCATACATTTCCAAAATCATTTCACATTTCGTTTAAAATAAATTTATCATTTAATTAAACCTTAGATTTCTTTTAATAATGCATTTAACATTTCATTAAACTTATCATAAAACTTTACATTTAACAATACATTTAAAATTTCATTAAACCTGAAATTTCTTTTAACAATACACTTAAGATTTCGTTAATCATTACATTTAACGTGGCATTTCATTTCGTTTAACATTTTATCTCATTTAACACTAGATTTAACATTACATTTAATATTTCATTATGAAATAGATACAACAATCCAAATGGACATAAGTAGTGTGTCAATTTGATAAACAATTATTTTCCAGACAAAATAAGTACCGTACCAAATGCAACAATATTGCTCAATGTAAAATGTAAAAAAATACATGCCTGTTATTACTAAATCTAAAATCTGTGAATGCCTCGATAACAAAGCACTATTGGATACGACGCATCGTTGGTTTAGGAGTCGCAATCGCGACTGCTGAGCATAAGGTCCTGGGCTCGATTCCCGGATGGGACAAATTGTTGTTGGGTTTTCCATCAAGAATTCTTCAGCAGTAGTCACGGAGTCTGGATTTGTGCCCGGTTGATACCAATAGGCTCGCCCCCTATTACATGGGACATAAACATAACTGGCGAAATGTTGGTGTACCATTAGATACACCTGTGCCTTACCCTTCGGGGATTACAGGTGGGATGTTATGTTTGATTTATAAGGCTCGGCTCAGCGCTGAAAGTTCAAACTAAATGATTTTATTTTTATTATCATTAACACTAGAAACGGGATATTTATCATGTTAACACGTTACGTAACATGATAAATATCCCGTCCTATCACGGTCACTAACATTATCATAAACGGGATATTTACCATGTTAACACGTTACGTAACATGGTAACTATCCCGTTTTAAATATTAATGATAAAGTTAGTGACAATGATGGTTTAAAAAAAAAAGAACGATTTATTTATACCCAAGGTGACTCATTGCAATAGTATTCAGACATTTATTTAGGTCTCATTCAGTTTTTGTTCAAAACAGGCATAATTCGTTTTTAGTTAACGAAATTACCAGTTACCAATATGGCTAGAATTTAGATGATTATTCATTAGGTTACAGTAGATTTAGTACTGAAAGTAGCACCTAGTGACGTTATGTAGTTTATGTCTACCCCTATGGAAAAAGTGCTATATTATACAATGTAATGTATTTTTGACGGCACGGTTGGCGCAGTGGCTGAGCGATTGACTGCTGCGCTGCGTGTCGCGGGTTCGATCCCCGCACGGAACAAATATTTGTATGACCTACAGGTAGTTGTTCCGGGTCTGGCTGTTTGTGTATGTGAGTTTAAATGTTTGTAAACGCACCCACGATACAGGAGAAATTCCTAGAGTGGGGCATAGTTTTAAAAAAAAAAAAAAAAAAAATTTAATTTTTATTTACATTAAACCTGTTAAGGAGTCATTGTACTCATCATTATTATAAACAACTTTTACTATGTGACCAATAATGAAATCGCAACAAAAAAAACAGGTTTACATTTGGGTGTTCATGTCAATCGTCAAAATGTAGGGAATAGCAGATTTTTCACTGTACAATTTCAAATTTTTAAGAGGGTTATTGTATACAAAATTATTACATACATATTTTAAAGTAATTTCATATGATTACACATACCTATACATCATTGGTATCAGGAAGTGGTGATCCTAATTATGGGTATAAAAATACCCTTAGTGAAGCCGAAAGGCACTTGTTCTCCCTGCCACGTCATTGCGATATATTTTTTTTGTTTTCGACTATGGCTGGGAATCTTCTAGTTACGCAGAAATTGGGGGTCAAAGTTTCAACTTTTTCACAAGTTTTTGTTTTAAATAAAAGTTTTTAATATTATAATTTTACTTTAAACGCTTCCACGTCACCCATATTATTCAATGCATCTATCAGCACAATGTTTTGAGTGCGTTACATTGAGTCCTACCGTAAAACGTGATTTTTACCCCTAAAAAAAGGTTTAGTGAAGGGTCAATTTACACCTTGTATTATTTTTTCGCGATAACGAAGTTCATCCCATGGAGAAGGTGATTTAGTTTTATGTTCTGTATCACAACTTTAAATATGACCACTCCTTTCTGATATGCCATGCTGTACAGGTTCCTAGGTACGTTTTTTGCCAGAAGAGACCCCTTTACAGTCTCCCCAGGCAAGTACCCTAACAGGGGTTGCACAGGTGGTGTTCCAGGTCTGTCTTAAAAGAGATAATGGTGACCCCTTCCATTTGGTGACCGCCATTTGGTTGTATTGAGGGAAGAATCCCACACACCCTGGTTTTGTCAGCACAGCCCAGGCGCTTATTGGAGATTTCCCCCAGAAAACAAAGAAGACAGTCGATAAGTTATGTTCCAATCAAAATTGTGTTGATTGAAAAAATATTTTCACCTTTACTGTTCGGTTGATAAAATACCTTTTATTCAAAGTCATGTTTATACCTACTGTATAGTCAATATTTGTGTCTAGAACTGTAAACATAAGTAGTTGTACGTTTTTTGTGTCAAAATAAAATACTCAATTAATGTCTCTCAAGTAATTATAAGTTAATTAAACTACTTTAAGATAAGTCAAGATCATTTATTTACACACGTGACATGCAAGATTTTACATGATGTGCAACAAAATACATTTTACGTTGTGAGATTTTGTTATTAAATAAAGATTAAATATTATGAACTATAATATCGTTTTATTATAATAGCCATATACAATCAATTCTATTAAATGCTTCTCAGCTATTAACTAAGATTTCATATTCATGCTTATATTTTAATCGTAATAAACTCAATCTGTGTATCTGTTTTCTCTTCCAGCTCAAATAACTGAATTAATTTTTATAAAAAACCTATGTAATATTATTTATTTGGGATCATTCATTCGGTTGTTGGAACGATTTTATGTTGTTTTATGTGAATTCAAATCATATTGTTGTTAAGGGCTGCTGCTTTTAGTAGAAGGTAAGGAACTAACCTCAAAACTGAACAGAAAATCAAAGAACAACAAAAACCCCACAAAATTAATGGATAATTTTTATTTCCTTTGATAGTACGACATCACCCCTTTTTTGTATCCAAATTATGCTATCATACAAAATGTTTTGATGCGGAACGGCGGTCAGTAGAAAAATGGGCATTCTTCTTATCATTTATCAAGTTAGGTTGTGGAAATACTTTGGTGTTAAAATAAAGAATATCAATCATAAATATAATACCAGCAGCAGCAGTAGCAGTACCTTTGTGCTCTTCTATCTTAATGTAATGTCCTGTTAAGTATTTTGTGTGTCCATAAATAAATCTATACTTATACTTATAATAAATCTGTAGAGAGGTCAATTCTGTACATGAAATATATTTCCAAAATAACTATCAGGGGGTGATTAGGAATCGATACTGATGCCAAAAATGCAATCAATAAAATTTTTGTCTGTCTGTCTGTCTGTCTGTCTGTCTGTCTGTCTGTCTGTATAACCGTTATAAAAACAAAAACTACTCGACGGATTTTAACGAAACTTGGTACAATTATTTTTCATACTCCTGAGTAGGTTATAGTATACTTTTCATCACGCTACAATCAATAGGAGCAGAGCAGTGAAGGGAAATGTTGGGAAAACGGGAGAAGTTACTCCATTTTTTAAGCTTCCGTCGCGTGTGCAACCTTAATGGTTAAAGCTACACAGAAATCATGTATGACGGAAATGTTCTCCTTAAAATTATATAAAAAATATCCCACGACAGCATATGTCTATCTTTTATGGTTGACTCACAATATCACGTGTAACTCCCGATAGCTTAGCAGTTCGAAGCTTTCTGATTATATTTGTCTACTCTTACGTTTATAACACTCTCAGTCATCCCTGACTGGGTGATATCAACACACAGCCCAAACCGCTGGTCTTAGAGACATGAAACTTGGAGGGTGTGTTCTTTGTGAAGAGTAAGTATCCACTAAGAAAGGATTTTTGGGAATTCCACCCATAAAGGGGTAGGGTTGGAAGTTTATATGAAAGTCCGTCAGTTTTGAAGTTAGGATATTCAAATTTTGTGTTTAAGCTGACAATTGAAAATTAATTTATACGTGTCTCAGCGGATGAAGGTAAGTAACTATGTTTGTTCGGGTGGGATATTTTTCGACATCCACGCGGGCGAAGCCGCTGGCAGAAACTAGTAAATAAATAATATGTTTTATGTATGAATAAAAGATTATTTGAAAAAACTTCCAAGTCAACTTTAAGCAATGCGGAGAGCAACGCCATCTATCGAGAACCAGGTAAAGCCAAGTCAGAGGCCCATGGGTGGCATAAAAATTCCCCAGGTTAGGCACAACCAGAACCACACGCTTTAGAAAGAAAGACGGGTAAACTCAAAAGTTTACCAGTGTTGTCGATAGATGTCGTTGTGCCAATGACGCGTCTTTTCTGAATTGCGGTGTTGAGATACTCCTCAGGAGAGTGAGGCTCATCCGTTAGTATCGCGTTCACCGAACAATAGTTTCTAAAAATTTCGAAAGGTTAAGTTTGTATGATAAACCTCGCAGGCGTTAACCTCATTCCGAGCGTAGCTCTAGCAGACCTTGAGCTGCGAAAGGTATAAGGACGTAAGAGTCTGAAAAGCAATTGTCGACTGTTGGTTTAGGATGAATGTTATCGACGGTCATAAATTCAATTGGCGTAAGGGACATTTGACAAAAAAAATATTATTACATCATCGTATTTGATTTTTTCTCCTCTATCTTTCTGCATACTTAAAATTCTTGTAGCTCTACAAATAATTCCTTTACACCCCTGAAATTTTGGTACATAAAACGCTGCATTTTGCTTTAAAGGACACTAATTTAAAAAATATTTCAAACATTTGACGTAAGTACTAAAAAGAAAAAAGAAAATTGTTTTAAGGTTTACGAAGTTTCCGTTTTGTCCCATACGACATATGACTAAAAATAAAAAGCCCCTTACGCCAAATCGAAGTATCAATCTTGTCCGTTACGCATCATTACTTCGTATTGTTTGTCCTTTATGTAGTTTGCTAATTTTTGTTTGAGTAATATTTACCTATTTAAAACAAATAGGTAACACTTACGTTAAAATCAAAGAAAGTTTGATTCTTTATTGTATTTTTATCTAAAACGATTTTTTTTTCTTCTATAATATAACAATAAAGCGAGCAATTATCACTCGTAAGTATTTATCAAAATACGCGTGACGGGCGGTTTGTTTTTCGCGCCATTTAGAGATGCCAATAGATCGAATTAATAATCGACGGTCATAAATTCAATTGGCGTAAGGGACAAAGTACAGGTTTTCAGTACGAGCAAAAAACAAAAAAAGTATGCATTATCTACCATAACTTTTTCATTTTTAAAGCAATTTTCATGATGTCTTTGGCAAAAGAACTTGAAATAAAGCTCTCTTTTGACTGGTAATACTCAAAATAACTTTAATTTAATAGTTTCGGAGATAGTGTCCTTTACTCTTGCTTTAATATGAGAACTTGTCCCTTACACCCATACATAGTTTGTGTCAGTTTGGTCGTAAGATGTCGTAAGTGACTATAATACTATAAAGTCTTATGAAAAATATGCCGTAAGTAACATGTACCCAAATAGAAACACCCCAAAAGGGATGTAAATGTAGCAGATCGGAAAGTCTTTAAAGCTATATTTTACTTTGTGTTACCTATTTTGATGTAAAAAATAAATAGGATAATTGAAAATACCGCCATTATTATGGAATCAACTTTTATTAAGAACAAAAACAATAACTTTCTAGTTTTAATCATTTTAAGATCAACACCACATTATCAACACAACATCACGCGCTATTGTGCACGCCGAAAATCCGGGGAGCCCCTTAAAGAAAATCAAATAACGAGTAATTACATTCTTAAGCTCGTTTTAAAAGAAAAGTTAATACTAGAAAACCAATAATAAAGATAAGCCAAAAAAAAACCAACAAAACCAACCAACCAACCAATAATAAGATTCACTTAAATTAATAAATTTCACTGTCATCTTTATCTGTGTCTGGCAGAACATCTTTAACGTCGTCTGCTACTGGAAGATTGAAATATACGTCGTGGAATCTCCGGGGAATTATATTTTTTTCACATAACCGTTTCAAATCAATCGATTTGGCTTTTGAAATACACAAACGGTTTTCATAAAGTCGGGGCAAATCAAATACGGTTTTGTTTGACATCTGAGATCCTGGTCTGGTCTTCTCATCTCTACCTCTTTTTCCCTTTCCTCTTCCTTTCCCTTTTCCAATTGTCTTTTGAAACAGCTCTGTCGAATAATGTTTCCACGTCATCTTTCATAGAATACTTTACTTCGATTTTCTTCAAATCTTTCTTTCTTAAAGTAACTACTGGTACTTGAATTGAAATACCATAATCATCAATATGATTATGCCATTGTCATTCATCAGTATTCGACAGCTACTACAGATTTAAAGGTGTAGGTAATCTTTTTGTGAGATGGTAGGTTCAAAGTGTAAAATAAACAACAAGTACCTACCTACCTACGAAGTAGGTTTCTGTAGTAACAATTGTTGAATATTTACTAGATAAGTGACCGCATAGATACCTAGTTAAAAACTATAGTATTTACCAAGTATTTAAAACTCAAAAGTACCTACAGTATTAAAGTAAGAAGTAAGAATGTACTCACCTGTTTGTTGTTACTACAGAAACCTACTTCGTAGGTAGGTAGGTACTTGTTGTTTATTTTACACTTTGAACCTACCATCTCACAAAAAGATTACCTACACCTTTAAATCTGTAGTAGCTGTCGAATATTGATGAATGACAATGGCATAATCATATTGATGATTATGGTATTTCAATTCAAGTACCAGTAGTTACTTTAAGAAAGAAAGATTTGAAGAAAATCGAAGTATTCTATGAAAGATGACGTGGAAACATTATTCGACAGAGCTGTTTCAAAAGACAATTGGAAAAGGGAAAGGAAGAGGAAAGGGAAAAAGAGGTAGAGATGAGAAGACCAGACCAGGATCTCAGATGTCAAACAAAACCGTATTTGATTTGCCCCGACTTTATGAAAACCGTTTGTGTATTTCAAAAGCCAAATCGATTGATTTGAAACGGTTATGTGAAAAAAATATAATTCCCCGGAGATTCCACGACGTATATTTCAATCTTCCAGTAGCAGACGCCGTTAAAGATGTTCTGCCAGACACAGATAAAGATGACAGTGAAATTTATTAATTTAAGTGAATCTTATTATTATATCTTTATTATTGGTTTTCTAGTATTAACTTTTCTTTTAAAACGAGCTTAAGAATGTAATTACTCGTTATTTGATTTTCTTTAAGGGGCTCCCCGGATTTTCGGCGTGCACAATAGCGCGTGATGTTGTGTTGATAATGTGGTGTTGATCTTAAAATGATTAAAACTAGAAAGTTATTGTTTTTGTTCGTAATAAAAGTTGATTCCATAATAATGGCGGCATTTTCAATTATCCTATTTATTTTTTACTTCAAAATAGGTAACACAAAGTAAAATATAGCTTTAAAGACTTTCCGATCTGCTACATTTACATCCCTTTTGGGGTGTTTCTATTTGGGTACATGTTACTTACGGCATATTTTTCATAAGACTTTATAGTATTATAGTCACTTCCGACATCTTACGACCAAACTGACACAAACTATGTATGGGTGTAAGGGACAAGTTCTCATATTAAAGCAAGAGTAAAGGACACTATCTCCGAAACTATTAAATTAAAGTTATTTTGAGTATTACCAGTCAAAAGAGAGCTTTATTTCAAGTTCTTTTGCCAAAGACATCATTAAAATTGCTTTAGAAATGAAAAAGTTATGGTAGATAATGCATATTTTTTTTGTTTTTTGCTCGTACTGAAAACCTGTACTTTTTCCCTTACGCCAATTGAATTTATGACCGTCGTTATGGGCTGCGGGACTGTTCGAAAGAGATACCGTGGCCCTGGAACACAAAGGGCAAAGAAGGAACATGGATGGGTTTTAGTCAGTACAAATCTGACACTCCCTTCAGCTCCGCCCAGAATGATGAGTCATTTGATGATATCCCATTCCAAAAAAAAAAAAAAAAAAAGGTACGATGTTCCACAAAAGAGCAATCGAAGCAGTAAAACCGACTATCAAAAGTATCATAGGAAGGACGGTGGTACTGTTAGCCGGTAATTTTAGTCAGACTGGCAGTGAAAACTAGAGAGATACTGGCACGTGTAAAAACAATGAGTGTGAGACGTGAGTACAAAGTTAAATGTGCACTATGATACGGTAGATGATGGTACCTCCATGGGCATTTATGATGTTACTCGCACTATACAACGTGTAACAGAATAAACGCAAGACCTCTCGTGTGGTGTCTCAGACCATGAAACTGAACAACTTTTGTTCTATAACTTTTGGAAATTCATAACGTTTTTTTTTAGTTTTACCATACATGTGGATCAGCTGATTGCGTCCGTTCCTACAGAAAGTTTTTCTTTTTTTGCGAATTTCAAGAACTCGTAGAAAAAAAGTTGTTCAGTTTCATGGTCTGAGACACCACACGAGAGGTCTTGCGTTTATTCTGTTACACGTTGTATACTTTATGCCGATAAACACTAGGAGTTTGACAGTTAGAATACAGGAAAAACCGGAAAAACAGATGGAGCCTGAAGATCTGACAGCGTTGTGTAGAATGGCTGTGTAAAAGGGCAATTTTTAACACCGACGAATAAAATTGTAGGACAGATCAACGAAGAAATTACGTAGCTTTTGGAAGGTGATGTTATGGAGTATATCTTAGTGGACAATGTCTTAGACATTGAGCAGGTAACATTGTACCCTGTTGAGTTTCTCGGCTCTTTACTGTTATGTGGAGTGCTTTTCCATAAGCTGATGCTGAAACCAAGGTGTTCCGGTCCTGTTTATGCGAAATCCTGATAAACCGAGTCAAACGATTACAATATTACACATCTGGTGCGGAATATTGCAAACGCCATAATTATATCAGGAATCGCAAACATGGATGTGTCTTGTTAGCCCGATAACTCCGAGAGATTTATCATTCCTATTTAAAAGGGTGCAGAAACAAAAAACCAATTGCGATGACTATTAAAAAATATCAAAGACAATCACAAGCAGGTTTAATTTGGGAAAAAAGTTGTTTTCCATGCACAACTACAAAATATTTATGTTGCGTCATAAGTATCCACTCTGCAAAATCTTCATGTTCTGGCTTAAGGGGCCGTCTCCACGAGTGAGAGAATCGCGGCGATATTATCGTCGTGTCACGTATTTCTAAACGAAAATATCGCCGCGATTCTCTCGCTCATGGAGACGGCCCTTAAGAGAGTATATAGAATTATACGTGACACGACGATAATATCGCCGCGATTCTCTCGCTCGTGGAGACGGCCCCTTAGATGGTGAACCCAAAAATGATGTTTATTAAAATGTTATAACATTACATAAATTCGAGTTTAATTCTTTCAGTTTGCTCAACCCTTTTCATTTCAATATGTATAGAATAGACCCTCAAGATAGAAATATTTTCGGCGTAAATTACCTACACCGCCTGTCTGTCCATTCATGCCTTTTAATATAACAACCAGAGTGGCTGAACCGATTTAGATGAAGTTTGGCACACAGGTAAACTCAAACCTGGATTAGCACATGGGATACTATATTTTCATCCCGATAGAAAATCCCTGTGGAATAATTACTGACGCAGGCGAAGCCGCTGGCTAAACCCAGTTTAATATGATAAGGAAAAATCTTACTTACTTACAACTTCCTCATTGGATTCCATTAAGCAACTTGTTATGAAATCGTTTATAATTTTCTTGCTTGAATTTAGGTATTAAAATTTCGTCTTTACTGCGTGTATTTATATACACCGTGACTTTTTAGTCGTAACTATAACAAATCTACGAGGTAAATGATTGAATATGACAACTTTCGATCGGCCCTTTATAATTTAAAGTGACTTACGGCCGTTTTCAATAACTTACTAACAGTTCTCGGAACGTTGCTGTCTCAGATAAACAGTTAAAGAAACATTAACTGTAACTGCTGTTTCTATAACTTTATTGTCAAACGTCTATTTGACGCAAACGGTAGTTAGCACGGTCTGTAACCGCTAGTAAGCGCATCCCTCCGAAGCGTTTCGTTTACAATTTACAATTTTCGTCATATTCCCTAACCTAATTAATTTATTGACCTAAATACTTTTGAGTTATCGTTTTCAAATATAAAGCTATCGTTTGACACAATTTTTATTAAAATATCTGCAGTAATTAAAATTCACATTTTCAAGTTACGTAATTATAAATTCGTAATTCGCCGAGGAAAATTTTTGGTTTTTCCGTCATGGGTGTAGTTTTCGGGGTCGCTGATAACGAAAATGAGGTCTTCTTAAAGGGTTCTTTTACATATTGTATAAAAAAACCAAACAATAAGTCATATTAAGATGTTGTACGGCTTTAAGTTTCAGAATTCCACACTGTATTTCTCTCCGAATGAAGTATTAACACACACGACTCCATGGCACAAACTAAGATTGTGTTGCACGCAAATTGTATGTGCTGCGATTCGATAGTAGGTACATATATTCTGAAGCAGATCGTCCGTGTAGCTACCAATCACAGTGAGCACAGTGTATCTAGTAGGAAAACACACAGTTCACCTGTTCCGCGTACAGGTAATACTGTTATGCAAATATCGATCAGTGACGGGTGCGTTGCACTCTGCCGCCACGGCCGTAACCATAGCGACAGCTCAGCTCATCGCATCCCGGCTGCCCGGGGCATCAAAGTGTTATATTTCGTTCAATTCTATCTGGCTGGGCGATGCCGATAGCTCATATTGATTTTCGACATATGATGCGTTTACACTACAGTTCTTTGGTTAATCGCAGATTCATTTTACTTCCACAGCAATTTAATATAACTAATTCTAAAGCTTTGAGTTATTTTCAACAGGAAATCAATTTAAAATCACCAAAATATTTAACAAACAAATATGGCGGCCCGGGGCACATGACGTTCAACCTGCGATCCGTCACATGCTATTTCACAATTTGACGGTTTCACTTCGATAGATTATAATCAACCGAAAAATAATGCGTTAAATTGTAAGCAGTACGCTACGGTTCACAATCTTTCGACAATTTACAATCTCGCGAGATAGATTATAACCTAACGGCATTTACAATTTTACGATGACATATACAATGTATGTTTGCCATTATAGACTTGAAAAGTACTTTGTATTCGTGACAGAGCGCACACATTTTAACTTTGTCACATAGCGGGATGAAGGATGAAATACATTTGACTATTAAAATCAAAGAGATTTAAAATACTTAAATATTTGAATGTCTTTGATTAGAATGATAATTAGTCGATCTTGTTATGATACTTTTATTTTAGAAAAAGGATTAGGGGTTCGTACAAAATTAATAAAAAACAGATTCAAATAGGGAAGTTATATTTTTGTAATAATTTCACGGGGGCGAAGGTCGCTGGCACCGTTTTAATAACATAAAATAGTCAAATAACTGTATTTATCAAGTTTATTCACTAGAAATGTTTCCTTATTCGAGTAAACATCTCTATGAAAAGATACGTACGAATTCCATTATGAGGGAGCGACGGAACGGTTATTCCCCCCATACTTCTACGAAAAACAAAGTCGATGAATTAAATTTCCATGGACCGTGGTTGACTGGCCATTAAAATGACACCAATAAAGGCTGACGCACAATTAGCCGGGCAGCAATGCAATGCAAATAAATCCTCGCACAATAGTGGGACGCACCGAGCTTTTTTGTGACGATTTATACGAAATGTACGAAAGTAATGTGCGAGGATATTTGCATTGCGTTGTTACCCGGCTGATTGTGCGTCAGCTCAACCATAGCGCATAAAAGGCCCATCGCCGCGGCGCGTGTCTTGTGCGCTATAGTTTATCCTAATTACATAACTATCACAATCCTAATGTAATAAAAAATTGTGAAAAAATTTACACAATGAAAAGATAGACATATATCCTCGTTTTTATGTCCTTTTTCCAATTTATTCAGGGTCGATACTGATCTATTAAACTTTATCTCAAAAGTCTCCCCCTTTTTAAACATAGGTATCATCTCACACAGTCGTTTCATGGTCTCCCTCTACTCTCATATTCATACTCCAACATTTCTTAGGACATTTTCCTCACCCCTCCATATCATACAAAAAACTTTCTCACATTTTTAACCGTAAATATAAAATAAGGGACAAATGAAGCATACTTCTTCAGCTAACAGGAAAATTGTGAAAAACACACACTGACAGTGGTGTAAAATGAAATGATCTCATCACTTCGGTTATTCTTGTGTACATAAACAATAGCCACAATAGCCACATTTTTCCTCAAAACTCAAATACATAGAGGAAACTATGCGTTGCAAATCGAATATAAGTGATTTATGTTAGCTATTTGTTAAGTCTGACAAGCAGTCTTACCAAGGGGTATCGTATTACCCAGTACTAACTGGGTTGTGGAGATCAGATAGGCAGTCGCTCTATGTAAAATACTGGTATTCAACTGCATCCGGTTAGACTGGAACCCGACCCTTACATAGTTGGGAAAAGGCTAGGCAGATGATGATGTTAGCTATTTGTCTACTGCGAAGGGTCAATTTCTATGAGAAGTAAGCCGGAGTACTTATCTTTAATGTGATTACTAGTAATATTTCAGAACGATTAAAAAACGGATGGACATTTTTATTAGCAGAAACCACAAAGCCAATTATGTTTGACTAATTAAGTAAATATGTAGCTATAGCGACCTACATGGTGTACCTTGTATTGAGTGCTACTTGTTTTCATTTCCTCAAGTGATTTTAGTATAGTAGGTAACCTGGTAGTGAGTAACCTAAAACGATCAATAAAACTGAATTTCGAAGCATTAAGCCATAGCATGAACGCACGATTTATGAACAACAAAATTAAAACCATATCTCTTATCTAAAGGGTGTAAATAGACCCTTAACATATCCGAAAGGCACTTGTTCTCCCCGTCTTTGCGTTATTTTTTTTGTTCTAGACCATACCTGGGAATCTTCTAGTTAAGATTTTTTTTTAAATACATGTTTTTAATGTAAGATTTTTACTTTACACACCTCCACGACCCCCGTACTAGTCAATCCACCCATCAGCACAATACTTCGAGTGCTTTCCATCGAGTCCTACCTTAAAACGTGATTTTTCACCGTAAAAAAAAGTCGATTCCCAGCAATTATTTTTGCGTAAAGTTACTTAGTTTGATGTACAGAATGTTGTTCTTGATTTGCGACAAGCACTAAGTACCCATAAAAAAAGGAATAGAGTCTTAAAGCATAATCAGCCTATAATGTTCCCACTGCTGGGACACCGGCCTCCTCTCTATGAGAGGGAGTCTTAAAGGTCAAGTCAATATTAGATGCGAAATCAGGATTTATAATTTTAAAATCGTTTGAATTAACTTTACGATTACTCCGTGCGTTCGTGCCCAACAGTAACTAAATTAACTGGAACTAGTTTCCGATAAAGAGCGATAATAACATATAAGGATAAGTGTATGATTAATGAGATAAGAAATTCTACTAACGTTTTCGAACAAAAAGTGTGATTGTTTGGACTGATAAAGATGAAATGTTTTATCACAATTTCATGATTATGATATTGTTGAAGAATAAAGAGCACAATGCGCAAGTAACTCTGTCTGTTATCATTTCACCTACGCAAGCGAAGTCGCGGACAAAAGATATTCAGTTTAACTAACCTTGAACTGCTGGAACAAAGGATTCTGTGAGAAAGAATGGTCGTAATCTATTAGTCAGGCCCAATGCGTGTTGATAGAAGTCCCATATTTTCAAAATTTTGTTTCTCTTTCTAACGATGTTTTCCTTCGCCGTTTTTGAAACCGGTGGTAAAGAAAATAAAAAACCAAAAACGATCAAAATTATGTAAACTAAATATATAACTTTTTTTTCGCCACAATGCAATGTTTCAATTTGGTTGTTTAGAATACTGGAATAACGACTGAACAACTACTTTTAGTTTTTAATTAATTAAGTATTTTTCGTACATATAGTATGAATCGGTCCTTTGTTTAACAAAGTGTATTTAGTTGTTAGAACTTAGGCCAGGATCTATACAACATTATTTTAGTATATGCGAAACCTGAATATAGTTTGTTCAGAATGAGTAACTGAATCGATTCCAATAATTTTTAAACAATGTCCCAAAAATATTTTAAAAGGCTACAAGTTGGATACCGGGCGGTATCTATCGCAATCATTTAGGTACCTATTGCCAAATTATTATTATCAATGAGCTCAAGACGACGCTGGAGGCGCGCGCGCGGGCGCGCCGCGTTGTAATCGCGTTTTTGTGCTGACAGCCAGGTTATAACTTATTTATAACAAGCTTATAACTTTGTGATTTTTCATGATACAGTTTTGAAAGTTTGTACATAGATTCTTAACATAAAAATACTAGACACGTGTTTCAGGTTTCGCATATACTAAAACTAATGTTGTACATGCCAAGTAACACGTTGCTTTGGCTTAGATATGTTCCCGCCTCAATGTTGCACTTTTAGTTTTCCTTACGACACTTAAGTGACAGTGACGTTCACAACGCTTGGATAAGTAACGTTTCTAGCTAGTTGCTCTAGATTTGTTGTTTAGTCACAATTACACAAACCACGTCAGCACTATTTTACCATATACGGTAAATGAAACAGCCTTTATTACTGGTGATGACTAATAAACGCAACAATGTCTATAAAGGGTGTAAATAGACCCTTAACATATCCGAAAAGCACTTGTTCTCCCCGTCTTTGCGATCGTTTTTTTGTTGTAGACCATACCTGGAAACCTTTTAGTTACGGAGATATTGGGGGTCAAAATTCCAACTTTTCCACAAGTTTTTTTTTTTAAATACATGTTTTTAATTTAAGATTTTTACTTTACACACCTCTACGACCCTCGTACTATTTAATCCGCAGCGCTTTCCACCGAGTCCTACCGCAAAACGTGACCCCAAAAAAAAGTCGATTCCCGGCAATAGTTTTGCGTAAAGTTACTTAGTTTGATGTATAGAATGCTTGGTTGACGGCTATGTGAAGGGTCTGTTTACACCCTGTTTACCATAGGTACTGTATTAAAAATGCAATAGCTATTACCCCGTGTTGGTCAGAAATACGGCAACATACGGCATACTGCCGGGATAAAATCTTATTTGGTTACTCAGGTAATGGTGTCACACGAGTGACCAACGAAACCCTGTCGCATTTTCGTCAATAAATGTTATTAGTGTTAAGTGACACCTGACATAAAACATCTAGATTTTCTCATTATTCTAATAAACCATTTTGTAGCATAAAATAAGCAAGTGCTCATACAGACAAACACGGAAACCGACTTTGTTTCATATTTATAGATAAAGATTGATAAGACTATATCGACATTATAAGATTATCAGATACAACATGCATTCTGAACTCAATTTGCAACTGGCTGCAATGGTTTCATCACCATAATTTCAACGGAGAGAAGTCCACAGCTGGACACAGGCGTCCCACATCGACTGGTCCCTTGTAGAACAGAATAGAATAGAATAGAATAGAAATAACCAGTGTGTGTGTGTGTGTAGTATTGTATCTCCAGATTCTCCAGTGTTCAGTGTGCGCACCCGGTACGCGATGGAATAATCTATTTATAGCGATTTGTGGTACAATCGAACGTTTGAGTGTGTGTGCGTGCGTGATAAACAAATAATCTATATTTAAACCTTTTTGTTTATTTTAAACTGCAACTGTTTCCATTCCTCATTTGAGGTAGGTCGAATTGAAATCAAGTGGAACATTTCAGCAGATTGTTTTACATATATTTTATCAAAAATTGTATTAATTCTGCAAAATGTAATGTTGGCATAATGAACAGGAAAAATTACAAGAATTTAACCTTACCAACCATTTTAATATTCATTAAGCCAGTGATCAGTTTGCATTTACCGGAGCTTACAGGATAGGTCCCTAAAGTTTCACATTTATTTAATAAATAATAAATTAAATTAAATGTAGGAAAATGTTATCCTACAAAGCTTTTTCGCTTCTTTTAATGTTAAGTGTTGCAAGAAGTGATGTGGACTTTGAAACTATGTGCAAAAATGACTACAGAGATATGAACAATAGTCAAATCAATGTGACGAAATTGTGTTCCTCTAATACGTGTATCGAGAAATGCTGTGATGAAGGCGAAATGTTTAATCCGAAGGGAAACTGCACCAATACAATAGAAATGTTTCACAGACTTAAGAAAGTTTCAAAGCTAATTTCAGACGTCGACTATTCCAAGATTGTTTTGTTTTCTTGGGACGGAAGTGTGAAAAACAAATCGAAAAAGGATTTTGTTTTCGTTAAAAATCAAAGAAATATAAACTGCACGTCGCAGCACTTGATGAAAAACGATTTTTTCATTTTGGAGGTAATTATTTTTATTTTAGAGGTAATTATTTTTATTCCTGTTCTTCAAAAAGGGAGACTATGCCCGGCTGAAGAACTATAGGCCCATCTCACTTCTAAGCCATGTCTACAAGTTTTTTTCAAGAGTACGAATCGTCTCGCGTGCTGGTTTGACGATTTTCAGCCTCTCGAACGAGCCGGATTCCGAAAAGGCTTTAGCACTGTAGACCACATACATACGCTGCGGCAGGTTATACAGAAGACCGAAGAGTATAACCTGCCTCTCTGTTTAGCGTTTATGGACTACGAGAAAGCTTTCAATTCGATCGAGACTTGGGCTGTATTGCAGTCTCTCCAACGGTGCCAAATCGACTATAGGTACATCGAGGTGTTGAAGTGTTTGTACAAAAACGCCACCATGTCAGTCCGACTTCAGGACCAGACCTCGGAACCTATCCTTCTGCAGCGAGGTGTGAGACAGGGAGACGTCATATCTCCGAAACTGTTCACCGCTGCACTGGAGGATGTCTTCAAGGTTCTGGACTGGAGAGGGCTAGGCATCAACGTCAATGGCGAGTACATCTCTCAACTTCGGTTTGCCGACGATATTGTGGTCATGGCTGAGACCATGGAGGACCTCAGTACAATGCTCGATGACCTCAGTAGACCTTCCGAAAGAGTGGGTCTTAAAATGGATATGGACAAAACCAAAGTCATATTGAATGCCCATGTAACACCCACTCCTATCAAGATCGGAGACTCTACTCTCGAAGTTGTAGACAATTATGTCTACCTGGGACAAACGGTCCAGTTATGTAGGCCTAACTTCGAGAAAGAGGTCTATCGTCGAGTCCGACTCAGCTGGGCAGCGTTCGGGAAGTTGCGTGGTATCTTCTCGTCCAACTTACCGCAGTGTCTCAAGACGAAAGTCTATGACCAGTGTGTGTTGCCAGTGATTACATACGGGACCGAAACGTGGTCGCTCACAATGGGCCTCATCAGAAGGCTGAAAGTCACCCAAAGGGCAATAGAGAGGGCTATGCTCGGAGTTTCCTTGCGTGATCAAATCAGAGAAAGACGACATCTGCAAGAGAACCAAGGTTACCGACGTAGCCCGAAGAATAACCAAAATTAAGTGGCAGTGTGCAGGGCACATTGCTCGCAGAACGATTGGCCGATGGGGCCGAAAAGTTCTGGATAGGCGACCGCGAACCGGAAGACGTTGCGTTGGAAAACCACCCACTAGGTGGGCCGATGACCTGGTGAAGGTTGCAGGGCTCGGGTGGATGCGAGTCGCACGGGACCGGTCAACGTGGCGACACTTGGGGGAGGCCTATGTCCAGCAGTGAATGTCTTTCGGCTGAAATGATGATGATGATGATTTTTATTTTATGTAATTTATATTTTATAAAAGCTGGATAATTTGTTTGTTTTAACACGCTAATCGGTCAGTGGGTCGTCTTGGGACAAGGGTCAGAGAATGGTTATGGTGCATTTTTTCGAAGGTAAAAGTCATAAGTACAGAAAAAGTCCGACAATTTCGAAGTTTTTGGAGCACCACGCAGTTACCACAGGTCTTTCGTAGCAAACTTATACACTATTAGTATACTATACTACTCGTACTTCCACTGCTACTTTTTCTTCCCAGCTAAATCACTAGGATTTGAATAAATGACTTTTGATTTTGATGTATTTTTCTGTCACAAAAAAATAAAAAAATGTTTCCTTCTAATTGGGTCACTAAAACATTCGCATGTTTACAGGATGGAGCGATAAGGATGCAAGATACAGGCGAATCGAACTCATGGTCTGACATTAAAAGTCTGGACTATTGCTTAGACTTTAAATTAACTGTCATTAAAAAAACACCACTAGTTAAACTCGTCGTGAGAGAATATAACGCAGCTCCGGCAGATGAATACCTGAAATCGTTATTTGTCCTAGTAGGTGAGTGATACAGTACCTTGCATGCCATTTGGAATGCAAGCTACTTGCATTTGTGCCATAATAACTTCTGCGAATGTCAAGAATGCAAGACTCTCGTTCAGTTCGACAGTAATCGGCGTTACCGGACATCATAATTTAATATGAATGCTACGGTTACGAGTAGTCAGAGTCCCGAAAATTAGACAACCAGTCTTACCACGGGATATCGTGACGGATTGGTAGATATCACTTGTTTTTCGTCACCAAAACGGCTCTCAAAACGAGAGCAGTGGTGATGAAATAAATTACACAACGTAATGCGCCCGCTTGGGTTCGAACTCACGGCTTACCAATCGTAACTCGGAACCGTTACAACAATGCCAGTAACTCCTCTTCATTTAATATTCCTCATTTCCAGGATTGCTGATATCATCGTTCTTCCTGCTGTTGGTCCTTGTGGTGTACTTTTTGCTGCCTAAACTCCAGAACCTCATAGGCCTTGTACTGATGGCTTACACCTCGTCCATCCTTGTCACATTCTTAGTAAAAATCGTTTTGCAACTCACCATCAAATTTTTGACAACGAAGCACTGCAAAATTATATGTAAGATATTTTTTTTAATTAATAAGGTTTTTATAAAAATAGTTCGTAACTACAACTATCGATATAATAAAAATCTTGATTAAATCTAGCTAATTCTCAAAAAATCAGAAAAAAATTCATAACTCGAAAACTTTGAAAAGTCGCGGAACATACATAGGGGTGATGCGGATACCCCACGGTACGAGGGACCTAAATTTTATTTTTGGACGTCAATGTTCCGGCCACCCTGTATATTGCAATAAAATGTAGTCACTTCAACGTGAGAAGAAAAATATTATTTCACTGTTATTTGTGGAAAAGTTGATTATAACTAAATAATATTTACATAATATACAGACTAAAAATAGAACTAATCTAATGAAAAAAAAAAAATTAAAGTAAGAAAACATAAACAAATAAAAAACGATGACAAAAGGACACTTCAGAGTGCGTCAAAGTACTCCTCCGCATCGCTGTCAACTGGAAACGTGCCCAGAAGACTGGCAGCATTGCCACGCTGAATGGCAATGCTAATTCTTTGGCCAAAGAAAGAGCCAGCCCTCTGGTCACGCGAAGTGTCGACCAGTCGGCGAGAGATTTCCTTAAAAAGGAGACGCGCACTCGGGCCCCATGACCCGAGCGTTTCGACCCCAAACGGCTCAAAACTGTAATTACCAATAAGGTTACAATATTTGCGCCGCTGGAATGTGGAATGTTTTCCTGTATGATATACAACGTGTGCCGAAATTCAACGATAACCAGGCACCAGAAGGTGGACCTGGTCATGATTACCCGAGAAAAAAAAAATCATTTCTTTTTTAAAATACAAAAAAATATTTGAAATCCTTCGGAAATTTACACCCTTTACGATATTTTTCACTAGCATGGCCACAATTTTTCAAATATTTCAGTTTTTTTTTTTGTATCGGCAACCTAAGTAGCACTGCTATCCACCACAATCCATAAAAAACCCAGAGTTTCACTCATTGTGGTATAAAAAAAGTATGAAACTAAGGCAAGTTTTTTTTAAAATGACGCAACTAATCAAGTTTTTTTTAAAAATGACGCAACTAATCAAGTTTTGAAAATGGTATAATATAGACTAGGAAAACCAGCCATAAAAATAAAATACTTATTATTTCTAGTGTTAATGATATTTTTACCAGTCCTATAATTACAGCTAAGTCTAATTTTATTTTTATTTTAGCTCCAATGATGTATTTCGCTATGATTTCAAGTTTCTTTTGGTTGAATGTCATGTCTTACGACGTTTGGTGGTCATTAAGGTAATTGAAGTTTAAATACTTTTAATCCAATAAAACACACAACTACACTAACACAACACACACACACTATTGTACAAATTATAACTTTATCCACAATGACATTGAGATCAGGCGCTGTAAGTGGTTGACTATGAAAAATGTGAGGAATGGCAACCACGTTCGGATTCTTATAACTCATCTGCCTAGCCTTTTCCCAACTATATTGGGGTCGACTTCCAGTCTAACCGGATGCAGCTGAATACCAGTATTTTACATGGAGCGACTGCCTATCGGACCTTCACAACCCAGTTAGTACAGGGTAATACGATACCCCTTGGTAAAACTGGTTGTCAGACTTTTTGGGCCACTGACTGCCTAACGACTGTCAAAGATCTACAAATGACACCCGGGACCAACGGCTTAACGTGCTTTCCGAGGCACGGAGGAAACTCGGTATGTAATGGGCGGTCACCCATCCACAGACCAACCTAGGTAAGCACGGCTTAACCCAAAGATCGACCCGAGCGGCTGTTATTATTTAGCTACGAGCTCCTCACGGATTCTTATAACTGAGACCCCAAATAATAAAAAACCATTTCTTGCTGCAGTCAAGACCCCCAAGACAAGATCAAAACTTAGTACAAAACCCCCTTTCAAGGGTTGTTTTGGAAAATATTTCATAGCAATCTTAATTATTTTCTTAAAAATGTGTTTGTGCTTAGTTTCAAGTTTCTAAACCGATTTTCGCTCCGAGAGGGGCGGATTTTTGAAAAAATCAATTTTCTGTGTTACAGTCGAACAGTCCCAGCTGATCCACGTCTTGTGATCATGGTCTCACAGTGTTCTTTTTATCTCTCGCAGAGGTCATCGCAAGAGGTGTGACATTAACCGACGTGGCGAACGAGTGAAGTTCATGTGGTACTGTCTGTATGCCTGGGGGATCCCGCTTCTGATGACTGCTATGGTCACAATATTGGACAACATAGACCTTTCCAATCTGCGCATTATCAAGCCACCCTTCGACGATTGCTTCGTTTCTGGTATGATAATTACATATTTATATAATATACAACGTTTAACAGAATAAACGCAAGACCTCTCGTGTAGTGTCTCTAACCATGAAACTGAACATCTTTTGTTCTACGAGTTCTTGAAATTCGCAAAAAAAAAAAACTATCTATAGGAACGGACGCAATCAGCTGATCCGCATGTATGGTAAAACTAAAAAAAAAGTTATGAATTTCCAAAAGTCATAGAACAAAAGTTGTTCATTTTCATGGTCTGAGACACCACACGAGAGATCTTGCGTTTATTCTGTTACACGTTGTATAAAAAATAGTATTCTGAAAAAGCTGAATAGTTTCTTAGTTTTTGCATTTGACAGCCTAATTTTTAGTGAGGAAGGTTTTAATGCCTAACGTAACCCCTTCGTCTAGAATTGGGATATGAAGAATTGGCAAAACTAGGCTTTACATAGAAACAACAGTTACTGGACATACTTTTTTTTTTCAGCGAAAGGTGTTCGATATTATTTTATAATACCAATAGCGATAATAATCTTCGTTAATATGATATTGTTCTCATTGACCGTCTACAACATATGGATGATCAAAAGCGCTATTAACAGATGTCAAGATTCTAAAAGCAGCTCGCAAGACACAAACAGGTAAGCACTTTTAATTTAATTGTTAACTCGACCTCGGAATTGATTTGCCACATTTGACAACTCCCAATAAAGTCAAACTTGGTTGAAACTAACTCTAACACCCGTAGTTTAAGTCGTGGATTGAACTTAAGTCGGACTAGACACGCCTACTTTTCACCCCATAAGTCATATTGACAGCTACAGTTTGTTTATAATTTGACATAAACGCCCACTTTTCAAGGGTTTTGTAGTACAAGAATGTTTTGGCGCTCGAATGAAGCTGACAGGGGGGCGCTGTTGGTAAACCTTTTGTTAATTGTTTTGTAAAAAATATTGAGAAAAGAAAGAGATAGCTGCGTTAGTTCCGATGTTTGCCCGCGCCATCAGATACTTGAAACCTACCTTGTGGGTGACATATGTACCTACTGAAATCCAAGTGAATCGACGTGTGTAAAATTGTTTTCTTGTTATAGCAAAAGCAAGATGAATTTTGAGGAGTATGTCGGTTATGTAGGATACGATATGCCATACAATTATTTATCGCGACCCGATGCCGACAACCCGTTAGAATGTGACATCAATATACAGTTCCAAAGACACTTTCAATTTTAGAAGGAAACCGTACAAAAATTGGAAAGCCATGCGAGAGGTCTTTGCCCAGCAGTAGGACATAGAGGGCTGATATAAAATAAAATAGGGAAGCTACTGTAAAAGAAAACGCGGTTCGTTTTTGGTTCCAACGTTTTCGTTCTGGAAATTTTGACCTACAGCCCGTGGACGGCCCTTGTTGATAAAAACTATTTTCCGTCGCCTTTAATTTCCAAGCCAGCTAGTATGTAGTCGGGATTATTAATCAATGATTATTAATATTGCGAGCACTTGCAAATATCCGTGGTAAATATATATAAAGCACGGTTTCTTTTTCAAATCGGTAGGTATTGGTATCGGTAGGTGTTCATTATCGTGGGATTGTATGAATTAGCAATCAAGATCGCGTAAATAATTATATTAGTGACAAATAGTCGTAATATGGAGTACCGTACACATAAAAGATGAATACAAGCTTAATTCACGTGATATTTCTAAAGCATGAGAAAACTAACGAACCATTTTGAATCTCAGACAAAATGGTGCGAATGGTGCTTATGAGCGAGCTTGCCCATACTCGTGTTGTTTTGTTTATACCTACGATACCACAAAGTCGCTCTCATCATCTATCTATACTTAAAAACATCATCAAGAGTCAAATAGGCCTTCGAAACTCACGTAGACGGGCCATAGCGCGCAGTTTTACGCAGGGCGTGCAGGGCGCATTTACCTATTAGTAAGTAGGTAGAATATTTCTGAGGTAGTCGTGTCTGTAAATATATGTGAAAACCCGATTTTCGCGTTGGCTCGTGATACAACATCATCATCATCATCATTTCAGCCGAAAGACGTCCACTGCTGGACATAGGCCTCCCCCAACTGTCGCCATATTGACTCGTGATACGCGACACTGATATTAAATATTATGTATAAGTATTATGTCTATATAGATTCCTAATGAATCATTTGATTGTCGCCACCGGTGTCCAATCTCGAACCAAGTTATCAATATTTCACATAAATGTAATGTAATTGATATGAAAATGAACAAGTTATAAGTGAGTACATGTAAGAAAAACGCGAGTGTGTCTGTATTGCTCAAATAAAATGAAATACTTACACTAACTATTATTTATTACCTATTCAACTTTAAAAGTAAAAGCTTACACATAAATCTTACATAACTATTATAAATGCGAAAGTTTGGATGAATAGATGTTTGTTACTCAATCGCCAGAACGGCTGAAAAGATCTGGATGAAACTTGGTACAGAGATATATTATAGTCTGGTATAGCACATAGATCTTTCTACCTGTAGTAATACGGGTAATCCCATTGCCTTTGCGGTACTATCGCAGTAGTATATAGATTGTAAATAGAAGGAGAAAGAAAAAAATACAAATTTGATGCAACCAACTTGGATGTAGCGCTCGTCAGCCGCTGTTGTGGCCAGTTTCTGTTATATTGCAATAATAAAACAATCAAATCGAATTCTTATTCGCCGTTGCGTTTAGTGGTTTAGCCGGCTTATCTTAGGTTTGTTTTCATATGATACGGGAAAGGACAGGTGTAAGCTAATCATGAGTAGCAGGCGGCTTGCTACTGCTAAACGGAGGAAGAGAAGGGCCGATATGAAACCCACCATTATGTTGGGTGACCACAACCATGTCATGCGCACAAACTCATTCTGCAGAGTAATGATGAGAGAATAAGCGATAACGAATTCAAAGAAATTCAAGGCTACTCGGTCCATCGTCCAACTGAATTCTTCCCTCAACTCTGGACGACCGGAACCTTCTAATCTCAGGAATTGCTGGTTCCAATTGAAAAAATCTTTTAGTGTTGGATAACCCTTTTGTTGAGGAATAGGAGCGGAGCATTAAAAAATGTTGCGAAAACGGGTTTTTTTTAAATATAAAAATCGCGGACGAAGGTCGCGGGCAACAGCTAGTATGTTTATAATTGTGTGATGATCATATTTGTATTTTTGTTCTCTCGTTGGTCAAATAGTCATAAGCGCAATTGCACGGTGTGAGGTTATGGGTTCGATCCCCATGCATGCAGTGTTGTTGGGTTTTACTAACCTAGAGATTGGATCCAGTCTTACGTAGTCCTACGTGAATGAAAATGAAAAATTTCCTTTGTTTTTCTATGTCTATAAATGTGTAATTTAGATATTTTTATACGTGATACTACTTTTAAATAAAATAAAAACCAGTTGGCTTGTACAATAATAATTTAATTTATTTTTTCGGCCTCGTCCCTTGTAACATCACTGAATCGAAGTAGCTGGGCGGCACTCAAACGTTCGAGTTTTGCCTTTTGGTACGCTTCTTCTGCTGCCTTCACCACCACTTCTGCTTCTCCATTTTCAGCAGATGTTACTCCTCCTCTCGTTCCTCATTCCGTTTTAAATTTTTCGCCCGTACCTCCTTTATTATAACTTGGGCGCGAACATATATTAGTATTAATTTGCTAACCACAAGCACCTTCAAAAAACACTAATGAGAATATAAAAAATAAAATGCTTCGAATGAATACAAATAGATTGATGTTATTTCAAATTCTGTATTGGTGCCATACACAGATAATTTAACTTTCTGATGTACGGTAACGTGTAGAGATGAACTGAAAATCATTTGATCAACCCTACCAATAAACTGCGAGTTTGCTGACGCCAAGTCAGTCGAGTTATTTTCAGGTGGCCCTTGAGCCACCGGTACCGGTACCTCGTCTATCGGACGAAATTCCAGAACTGAAAAAAGAAAGTAAATATTTTTAATAATCTAATCATATATTCGTTAACACAAAGAATAGAATCAATAAAATTACTAGACTATAGGTGTATCGTCAGCAGGAGTTTCACTTGGCATAGTGTCACAGTCCATTGCGAACCTCAATTACAAATCGGTGGAGGCCGGCAGCGCATCTTTCACTCCTTCGAGATCTGAGGACGCGGGGCCAGGATAGGGGCCACCCCCAGTCCTCATTCTTTCTTTTTTTTCTAAATTAAGGGTGGCCTTAATATTGGACCAGCACCTGTTTAACTGAGATTCGGTTCTCTATAAAAAGAAAAGATTTCCGTTCATTACGATCATCAAACATAGACCAGGTATTAATTAAACAGCATACATGTTATTTGGTACTTACGCGCGAGTTAAATACTGAGTTATACTCTTGGGTTAGGCGAGCCCACAGCACATTTTGTCGCTCATGAGCTGCCCGGCAACGTCGTATTTTGAAGAAGCTTGTACTTGCAGACAAGTTCCTGTCCTGACTTTTCACCATCCGAAAAGAAAATTCTTGACGCCATTATTTTAAGTGAAAATCTTATAAATGAACCACGAAAAAATAAATATTTATTTTCAAGTAATTTAAGTAAATTCCGTTTAAGTTCTTTGACAAATGATGTCAACCAAGAGCATTCGGTAGAACATCAATTGAAGACATCTCTAGCATTGGGACGTATTTTAATATAACATTTTTAGCATACAAAGCAGCTTGCAACCTTCATGCAACATACTTATTTTGGGTTTGAAATGGACAGCATGTTTTGGAGGTAGATTAAGGTGAGTACTCATCTGAGCAATTAAACGTATTGTAACATTGGTTGATAAATTGAGGAATGATATAATACTGCAAGGTTGCGGTTGAAAAGGAGATGTAGAGACAAAAAATTAAAAGAATATGTTTGGATGATGGTCTTGTTGAGAGGACGAGTAAAAGGCGACTAACAAAACCCGAAAGAGAACACCTTAGAAGGACAAAAATTATTGGTATTGTTCTTAAAAAAGGTCAGGTGGCAGTGCTCGCGACCTGCGTGCGTGTATGACCAGATGTATGAACGGGAACGAAGCAAAAGGAGTAAGCCGGTGGGGTTCTTTAGTGACTGTTCTTACTGTGTGGCATTTAGGTACTCTTCGTTGATATGTTGGATTTGCAAGTCGCGTGTGCTGCAATTTAATTTAATATTAAAAAAAAAACACTGAGCGAATTAGGAGAAGTAACGACCAGCAAAGTCCACGCACCTCTTTCCATGTTGCACGATTTGCCCGCGCTCGTGTTTTTGCTCGATGAAATGTTACACAAGTTGCTTGTTTCTTAGCAAAATCAAGTTTTAACAAAGTGTCAAGCGGCTCGATGTCTTGTTGCAAATGCAAGCTCTAGCTAGTCTGTCCTCACCTTTTGAACATCATTGAGTGGGTGTTGCTGATACCGTGGTGGGCGTTCCTCACCTGTTGCCATGACAACAAATGTCGACTTAAGTTCAAAAATGGACTAAGTCGGCGTTCTGGAATATGGGTGTTAGTCTCATTGTTTTTAAAACCAAAATAGACCTTAACGTTATGTGACACGCAAGTGACATTCAAAGTAAGGTCAGGAGGGCGGCCTTACTAGGAATCTAGGGGGGCGAAAAATTGAATCACCAGTCATATAGACTTTAGTGTTCATTATAATCTTTACATAGTTTAAAACAAAGTCGCCCCCGCTGTTTGTACGCTTAGATATTTTAAATTTCGCAACGGATTTTAATGCGGTTTTGTGGCCATGTATTTGCAGATAGGGCAGCAAATCTTCTTATGGAAGAAGATTTGCTGCTGCAGAATGAGGGTAATTAGAGTATGGACTCTAATCATCTCCATTGTGGCCATAATGATCATCTCTCGCAGTCTCTTCATTGTTTCCCACTATCAAAGCCTTATCATAATAACATCTTCTTATTTTTAGATTCGCCACCTACATAAAGTTATCGGTGCTCATGGGAGTCAGTTGGTGCCTGGAGCTCGTTCCACCTGATATGCCATTATGGGTGTTCATTTTGACAACTACGTACAACCTACTCGTCGGGCCCGTCATTTTCTTTTTATTTGTGTTTAATACACGAATATACCTCAAGCTACGTAAGAGGTGAGTTGTATGAACTGTTAAGAGTAATCAAAATTGGGGTATCTTCAGTCCCAGGGCTGCGGGCTGGACCGGGCAGTGCTGGGCTGAATAGCCTGTATGCGGCGTTGGTTTTGATTGAATCTGTTCTGGTGCAGACCTCAACCAATTAAATTGTTGATTTCAAGTAACAATTACACTCTAACATCCGATATTATAAACGAAAATCAGCACTAAATTTGGGTAATGTAGAACTGTTATGGTCTTTGACGGAATTATGAGCAACCATTCAGATATGAGTTTAATTTAGGCATGCCAGACAAATCAGCATGTCCTAGAGCAAAACATTCGAAGACATCAGAATCATGGCCCACTCCCTGTCACGTTGTCCCAGCTGAGGGAATATTATTGGCTGGTAATGTTAACGTCATTATAAAGGGTGTAAATAGACCCTTAACGTAGCCGAAAGGCACTTTTTCTCCTCGTCTTTACGATCAGTTTTTTGTTCTAGACCGTACCTGGGAACCTTCTAGTTACGGTGATATTGGGGGTCAAAGTTCCAACTTTTTCAAAAGTTTTTTTTTTAATACATGTTTTTAATGTAAGATTTCAGCTCAATATTTTAAGTGCTTTCCATCGAGTCCTACCGTAAAACGTGATTTTTCACCCCAAAAAAAAGTCGTTTCCCAGCAGTAATTTTTGCGTAAAGTTACTTAGTTTGATGTACATAACGCTTGGTTGACGGCTATGTGAAGGGTCTGTTTACACCCTGTATGTGTGTGTCAACATTGTGTATATGTACGTGGGCTGTTTCCCTGCCCTGCTCTAACCTACAAATTAAACAGGTATGCTTATAGCTGTCAGTAGTATCACTTGTGTCCCTACGTACCTACATAACAGTTATGATATGCCTACGTCGTTGAATAAATTATAACTATACAGGGTGTTTGGTTAAACGTGGGCAATACTTAAAGGGAGTGAAGTACTCATAAATATGAGCAACTTTTACTATGGGCCTAAGTATGAAATATGATTTAAAAAATCTGCTTTGCCTAAATTTTTTCGAGTTACGCGAATGTGTGGAGCAGCTGATATTTTTTCGCGATTTCATGGTTGGTCCCATAGTAAAAGTTGCTTATTTTCATGAGTACTACAGGCCTCTAAAGTATTGCCCACGTTTAAAATAACACCCTGTATAAACCGAGTGAAGTTCATCCTTCCCCTGTGCAAGTTTAATAGCAATGTTTTATTTTCAGGTTGAACATAAAGAATGATTTCACCAAGAGTTTCGAGTTATCATCCCAGGGTACAAGAAGTGGGGCTACCAGGACAACAGGAGTATCCACCAAAGACCAAGCCCAGGAAATGGATCTGTTGAAAAATTGCCCAAAAGGGGAAAAAGACTTTTGTTGATGACTCAAACGCTATAAGCATGTATTTACCTAAAGGCAAAATTATTTGCAGATTTATGATCAGGGCTAATTAATGAAAGAGGCTTTTATCACAGTATAATAAGCCCTACATAATTGCAGAAGCACTTATATGTAAGTAAGTTAAAAAAAAGGCCGTTAAAAAAAAAAAAAAAGGCGCGTTCGGTGTTCAATTATTTTTAATTGTAAAATGTGCAAAACACCAAGAAAATTTTAATCATAACATCACGGCTGTAGTCCTTGAAGGTTTAGACAGAGGTGTGTCTATAGTACACCCACTTTTCACAAGTTATGTTTTAAGTCCTATGTATTAAGTCCCTTTTAAATTTAATTAAATATTATTCTTAATGTTTCGATGGCAAAAAGTTTAAATATGTTTCGCCCAAAACTCAGCCACGCAAACCCCGCTCACTGATGCAGTAAATAAATCAACACGAGCGCAGGTGATAAGGCAAGCGGGGCAAGATGAAAGGCAAATAGAAAATAATTAAATGTTAAATAATTAATATTCGTAGCAAAAAACCAAAGAAATAAAACTTACTTATAGCAAACATTGAAGATCAACGAGGAGTATAATGTTATAATGGAGAATGGTTTTTACGATTAATTCTAGATTATAGTTATGCGGAACCCAGATTCAGTCCCGAGTTTTACTATGGGACCGAAGCCGGGTTCGGCATGCTATTATAGTACTAGACTTTAAGTCCGCCTTTGTAATGTTATTTCTACTTGGGCACATCATTAATGAATTATTAAATGACCGACCGCTTTAATGAATCCTCTGCCTTGCCCCATGAAAGGTACATTAAGCATCTAAAAAGTCCTAACAATATCCCACAGGTTATTTGCTTTAAAATAACCATAATCCACGTAGGTATTACGATACTATTTGAACCAATACGTGATCAACCTTCAGAATATTCCATTTAAATTGATACCTTCGTGAGGACTCATGAAAGCGGTCGGTCTATAGTCAAGTAAGATACTGTGTAGTCTTAGCACATCAAATGCATATCACTTACTTAGTTACTTATTTATATTAAATGTATCAATGTTTTAAATTGTTATCTATCATCAACATCAAGACATCACAATGGAGAAACAATCCGTCTCGCTCGCATTTAGACGTTGTTAGCATCTTGTCTCCTTGTTTCACGCTGGCAGTACGTCCTAAACGTGTTTGCTTAGCTTGAAGGTGATTAGTGAACTGTAAGCCGCCAATTGAACAGATACGGCGTAAGGTGAAGGCGTGGCACAGCCGCAGCGCAGGCATGATGCCGCTTCAAAACGTTTTCATACAAAATGTATGTAGACGACGTGTCGTGAATTACACTCGAACGGCGCGGCACAGGCAGGCAGTTATTTCGTTTCGATATAAATTTCACGCCTGCGCTGCGCCTGCGCCGCGCCTTCACCTTACATCGTTTCTGTATAATTCGTGCCTAAGGGAAACCCAATAAATTACAACCACATCATCGTCGGGCATTCCATAAAGCAAGTGCCTACATAATAGTTAGCGATGATGGTTCATACAAAATGCTTGTGTCGGCCTTTGCGGTTACTGCTCGTAGCAGCGTAGCAGCACTCGTAGCAATCCCGTAGCACCCGTAGCAACACCGTAGCGCTCCAAACGAAGACTTCGTAGTCGTCCGTTTTTTTATGTATTTGCAGAAAAGCTATCTAGAGTGTAATGCTGATTGGCGTAAGGTCGATTTTTGTGTAACTTTAGATTTGCTAACGAGTAGGAGGTCGATTTTCTTTCATTATCTACCGACTGTCATTTTTAGATCTTTATTGACAGACGTTCTTAGTCAGTGGACCGAAAGTCTGACAACCAGTCTTTTCGTCTTAGGGTATCGTTTCACCCAGTACTAACTGGGTTGTGGAGGTCAGATAGGCAGTCGCTCCATGTACTGTACTGGTATTCAGCTGCATCAGGTTAGACTGGAAGCCGACCTCAACATCGTTGGGAACAGGCTAGGCAGATGATACAGTTATAACTTGCAGACCTTTAATAATTTCAATAAAGAGCAGTAGTAGTCCAGTGGTAACGCCCCCCCGACTTACGACTGGTAGGTTGTGGGTTCGAACCGAGGCAGGCATGCGCCAGCTGCTACTTTGTATTATTTTATTCTATCACCACTGCTCTCAAAACGGTGAACGAAAATCTTGTGAGGATACCGGCATGCCCTAGAACCGAAAATTCAAAGATAGCGCGGTGGATTATATAAGGTCTAACTATTCATACACGAAATATTTTCAGGGAATCATCTAACGGCTATAACGAAGCCAATTCAAAGGATTATTTTTTTTATTTTTTTTTATTAAAAATAAATAATTTAAAATTACTTGACCCACAAAATAAATACTAGCTCCTTATTTTTGAACATCCATTACGCTAGTTTACTACGTCGTATTTACGTAGGTACTATCATTGTTAGAATATGGGAGTAAAGGTTTTATGCAAAAAGTCTCAAAAAAATTTAGAATTATAATAAATTCGTAAAAAAAAAAACACTCAGATAATTTTTTTTTCGTTGTTATGGCGACTTTACGACTTATAGAAGTTACTCTTAAAATAGTTCGTGTATGAAAAGATAGACCTTATATAGCCTATCCCCTCTCATAGAGAGGAGGCCTGTGTCCCAGCAGTGGGAACATTATAGGCTGATTATGCTTATGCAATATTAAAATTAAAAGGTGTAACTGATTTTGTGTCTTATAAGAGTGTCTTATAGGAGCCATAGTCCTATTAAATGTACTATTTAATTAGATGAGAGTCGAACGCGGCGCTGCTGAGCCGGTTCGGTTGCGTGTTTACATTGTATGGATGACTGGTTGAACACGAGCGACCGTTAGTCGACACTTGAATAGTTAAGGAAATTAGGGATTTTGATTGAATATATTTTCCTGTGTTGAATACCCATTCTTGTTTATTTTATACTTGGGTATTTTGTTGTTGCACACTAAATACATTAATTATTATATTTTCCTATACCCCATGTATCAGAGAATTTTGGTCATATTTAAGAGACTGGTAAAGACCATCAAACTGAACCACTTTCTATATGGGTCAAACATCGTAATCGCGAAATCGGCTGTCCCATACAAAACTTCAATGTCTACTCGCCTCAAGTGTTTGTCGACCGTGGGAGTACTCACATAGTGAAGCGTTTTCAAAAAACTGATGCCATAACTAACAACTAACAACAAAGACTTGAGCCTTTGAATGGTTAACTTGCAACCCATGAGCCTCACTGCAATCACAAATTGAAACTAGGTCCTTGTTGAAGATATTGATTGCATAATCCCAATTGGAATCGACAGCATGCTTTTAAATTTACAAATCTTCAGCATAAAAGTAGGAAGAAAGAAGTTTTTTGGAAGTAGAATTAATTAATATTGTGAAGAATGAAGGAGATAAGACGCCACCCTGAGCTACACTGGTAGAAGTGTAACACCAAGAAGAGCACGACTTTTCCCATGTCTACGTTGCCAGCGGCCATTTAGATAACTAAGGAACCAGTTAATCGCCGTTGGAGATTGTATGTAACAAAACATGGCAAGCAGAATATCGAAGTCGACAGTATTGAATCTCAATAATAGGTCTAGAAAATCTAAAGATATATTGTTTTGTGTATTATTGTGTATTGTTGTTGTTAGTCATAGGTCTAAATACATAATTAAGTTGTAAACTCATATGTCTAAACTTTTATTGTATGGATATTAATTTTCAAATTATTTACATTTTATACAGACTACAAATATAACTAAACTAAAAAAAATAAGTAAGTAAGTAATAATTAAGTAAGTATTGTTGTAAACACTAACAATACTTACTTAATTACTTAAGCACCATTATTACTAACACTAAAATACTAACAAAACTATGGACTATAGTCAGAAAATAGAGTTTTATTTATTTTATTCATAGTCAAGAGTAGCAAAGAATAACAACTGATTATTTATATACGTATATTTTGTGAAGATAAACGCAAATTCTAATTATAATAAATAACATTTTGATTGCGCATAATTATTTCGCTCATTTTTAAACCCCGACGCAAAAAGAGCGGTGTTATAAGTTTGACCGCTATGTGTGTATGTGTGTCTATGGCACCGTAGCTCTTAAACGAGTGACCCGATTTGGATGCGGTTTTTTTTTAGTGTACATACATAAATATTCATTTTGATAGTGAATAATCCGATGACTAATAATTGCCCCATTTAACATGTCTTTCATTGTTCATAATAGAATAGAATAATTAATTTCAATCAACAAAGGATCATAAAATTCAACATAAAATAACAAGACATTTAACTACAAGTACCTCACACTAAATATTTGGACCACACTAATAAACCTGAATATAGTTTGTTCAGAATAAGTAACTGAATCGATTCCAGTAATTATTAAACCATGTTATATTTTGTCCCAAAAATATTTTTTTTTTAAAGTTACAAGTTGGACACCGAGCACTACCGACACTAAGTACCTATCGCAATCATTTAGGTACCTACTGCCAAATTATTATTATTAATGAGCTCAAGACGACGCTGGAGGCGCACACGCGTACGCGCTGCGTCGTAACCACGTTTTTTTGCGGACAACCAGAACAAGATTATAACTCTGTGATTTTTCATGATACAGTTTTGAAATTTTGTACACAGATTCTTTACATAAAAATACTAGACACGTGTTTCAGCTTTCGCATGTACTAAAACTAATGTTGTAGAGTGTCTCAAACTAAATTAATGGGAGTGCCGATAAAGTCATAATTGATACAATCGAGTTAGTATTTTATTTCATAAATGTATTTAAAATTCAATTACCTTAATGACCACCAAACGTCGAAAGACATGACATTTAATCAAAAAAAACTGAAAACTGCAGCGAAATACAACATCGGAGCTGAAATAATTATAAAATAAGACTTAGTTATAATTATACAAGGTGGAGACGACAATACGACAATTTTGGCCAAGGTTTTTGAAGTAGCGAGTTGGCAACATGAGTTGAACGTTTATACCGATGCAGGATTTGTTAACCTGTTGGTGGTAGCCTATTATCAACACTATGTAGAAAATGCTAAAAGTTAAAAATAACGTCCTGTGAATAAACTGCATACAAAGTTCAATCGAAAATATCTAGTCATTTTCGATTGAATTTTTGTATGCAGACTGGGAACGTCATGAGTTACATACAATTTAATTTATTGTCGCATTGTCGTCTCCACCCTGTAGAATTGGATAATACATAGGTCTGTATGCAGGGTGTAAACAGACCCTTCACATAGCCGTAACCAAGCATTCTATACATCAAACTAAGTAACTTTACGCAGAAATTATTGCTGGGAATCGACTTTTTTTTTACGGTTAAAAATCACTCCATGGCAAGCAAAGCATTGTGCTGATGGATGGATTGATTGAATAGTACGGGGGTCGTGGAGGTGTGTAAAGTAAAAATCTTACATTAAAAACATCTATTTAAAAAAAAACTTTTGGAATTGTTGGAGCTTTGACCCCCAATATCTCCGTAACTAGAAGGTTCCCAGGTATGGTCTAGAACAAAAAAATGATCGCAAAGACGGGGAGAACAAGTGCCTTTCGGATAGGTTAAGGGTCTATTTACACCCTTTATTACTACAGTGACAGTGCTACAAGTCCGACAGCGCCATCTATGACACAAATGAAGAACTAACATCAAAATCCTATATTGAAAAACCCGATAACTGTCGGGTAGTAGCCCATCAGACAAAACTCCTGTGTGGTCGGAGGATACTCCCTTTTCAATGGAGTATTAAGGAACTTTACACCCTGTCGTAAGCTCCTAAAAGCTGAAGAAAAAAGTTTTAACAAGTTTAAACAAAGAAACTATAAAAAAATATAAAAAATCAAATCCAACTAGAAAGAAAGAAAGGAAGAAATCTGTCATTGTGTCGACACAATCTGTCATTTTGTCGATTCTTCCGTCAAAGAAATCCTTGTCTACGGTGGTCATGCTACGGGGGCTGGAGTATGGCCCACTCCCTCTCACGGAGAAGCACAAGCCTTCCCAGCAGTGGGAATAATCGTTGATTAAATTCTAATTGTATAAGCCGGGTATCCCCTGTGCAACTTTCGTAGCAACAGGTTTTCAGGTTCAACATAAAGAATAATTTCACCAACAGTTTCAAGGTATCATCCCCGGGGTACAAGAAGTCAATCAATCAATCAATCAAAGCATTTATTTCAAACTAGCTGTTGCCCGCGACTTCGTTCGCGTGGAAATTTTGTCGTGTATGCGTGTTCGATTCCCGGGTTGGGTAAAGTGTTGTTTGGTTTTTCCATCAGGAATTATCAGTATCAGCTACGGAGTCTGGATTTGTGCCCGATTGATAGCAATAGGCTCGCCCCCTATTACATGGGACTTCAACATAACTGGTGTAATGTGGGTGTACGATTAGGTACACATCTGTGCCTAACCCTTCGGGGATTACAGGCGGGATGTGTGTGAGAACTGCAGGCCTGATCAAAATGTGATAATGTGGGTGATGACTACAAAAGGCGTGTTTTTGGGCGCTGTAATTCTGGGCCGCAGAGGTCTGAACGGCGTTGAGGCGACGATATGGCTTAAAAACTGAAACATTATGGTGCCATACGACTTTTTTTTCAAAGTGAACAATCAAACGCCTTGTTGGGCGCTATTTCTTTATTTATTCTAATACCGTTTTGTATACAACATTAAATGAATTGTTTAATGACCGTGTGAGAAGCATGAAGCACCCAAAAGAATGCCTGCCACTTTTAAGGTTTTTCCTTGGAATTTGTTGACCGTCATTGTAAAAGCCAATTTTAAGGGAAATTGCAACTTCTTAAATTGAAATGGCTAATTATTAGGAATAAAGGGTATGCGGGGAATTAAACCGCTCTCTCCTTTAGCCACTCCTGTAATAATGGTGACTGTTATAATATTACTGCCCAGCTCTGTGATACGAAGCCTGGTTCCATTGCATAGTCTGGGAGTTAACCCCAGGGAGTTGAGAAATTCAACGGGGTAGGCAGTACTATCATCATTAGCCATCACAGGGTCTATGAATGTCGACGCCGACGATCATATCATTTTTTTTAATTTGATTGACACACTCGTTATTTGGCGACAGCACTACCCCTCACACAACCACCCTTCATTTTTTATATTAACAAATTTGGAAAAACGTGCATGATGTGATGATGTGGATGTGCGTGCATCCTCTGTAGCCACTGGATGGGAAAATTCTTCAGAAAATAGAATTTTCCCATCTGCGCCCGATTCTAGACGACCCACTCCCATTTGCAGCAGCATATTCGCAAAGACACCTGCTTCGTGGTCGTTGTACAGCTGGACGCACATGTTGCAAGTAAGATGGATCTTTTTGATCCCAGACAACAGTGGCGACGCCTTGAGACGTTTATTGAGGCGTTTATTGAGGCGTTTATTTCATCCACCGGTGTGCCCCTCTCAATAACTTGCAGTATCTGTCTAAAGTCGCCTGCGAGCAAAACGACAACGCCACCCATCAGCGCCTGGTTGCCGCGAATGTCCTGCAAGCTGCGGTTCAACGCCTCTTATGCACTTTAAACTTGCACTGCTGCAAAAGGACTCTCCGGCCGCTGTAATGTTGCATGTTGAGGTATCTTCACTTGCAAGATTCAGCGGCAATATGAAAACGGAATGTGCAGTCCGGCCACCGATAAAAGTTGCAGCAATGTCCGAGGGAGCCACAGCCACAGCTATGTGACCGCACGGTTGGCGCAGTGGCTGAGCGAATGGCTGCTGCGCTGCGTGTATCGGGTTCGATTCCCTCACGGATCACATTTTTGTATGGCCTACAGGGGCTACAGGTAGTGGTTCCGGGTCTGTCTGTTTGTGAGTTTAACTGTCTGTAAACACACCCACGATACAGGAGAAATTCCAAGTGTGGGCCTGGACTGGGGCAAAGTTAAAAAAAAACTTTAAAGCTGTATATAGCGGTCCTTGAGGAGTCGGGCCAGCAGAAGATTCAGCACAAATGTGACGGCACAGTTGGCGCAGCGGCTGAGCGATTGACTGCAGTGCTGCGTGTCGCGGGTTCGATTCCCGCACGGAACAAATTTACAACGTCGTTGGTTTTATCTAATTTTATTTTTTGTTTTTATTTTAAAGTTTTTAGAGATTTTTTTTCGGCCACTGAAAATTGGTCAATTAATATTTGTTAATTTATTTAGACTACCTAACTGTCTTTGAATGGTTAAAAAAAACCAAAAGCATATTAATCTACTTTAGAATGATTTGAAAATCAAAAAGCATTAGAAAAAAACATTCGAAATTGCGAAACCTGGTTTACAGGGAGGTCTGTGAACCGTGAGCCTACCTCGCTTCGCTTCGATGACAAATGGGCTAAAATAGCCGTTCTTTTCTAATGCATTGTTTGACAGTTGCCAGTTGGCAACCAGTTGCGGAATATGGACATAATTATTAGCACGATAATCTATCTCTGTGCCAAATATCATCTACATCCGTTCAGCCGTTCTGGCGTGATTGAATAACAAATATCCATCCATCCATCCAAATTTTCGCATTTATAATAGAAGTAAGATACAAAAGACAGATATGATAAAGATAACTAAATATTTTTCAAGTAACGAATTACGTGCTTTTTTAACAATCAAGACGCATCAGAAATCATACATTACAATCATCCACCCTCCAACAAAGACAACAAAGACGAATTTATTTTTGTGACCTAACAATAATAGACCTAACCGTAAATAATAGTTGTGCAAAACTAAGAACAACGACACAACAAAATAGTTTCAAATTAATTTCAATAACTGCTATTATTTTTATTGGGAGCGATAGGTGAAATTGAAAACATCGAGTCTGACAGCACCTGTGGACAGCACACAACGACGTTGTCAGTTCAGAACACCATCGAACGGCCAGATTCAAACATGAGGAAAGAGATTTCACCAATGATTTCACTTTATTCATAAGAATTTATTATATTAAACATAAAAAAGAGAAAATAAATAATAATAATCTCTATCAAAAAAAATACAAACAATTACAAAAAGTATAATAATTTTACTGGGGATCGAACTTGCGACGTGATGCACGTAAAGCGGTCATGAAACCGTTTCTCTATTTGCTTCGCTGACATATACTTTGAAATAGACGTTGTTACGCATGTCATGACTGAAACGATAAACAATTGAATAATACTGACATAATGCAGTATTGCTCATCCCCTTCAGCAAATAGCGTGATAATATATAGCCTAACATTTGAAGAAGCCTATTACAGACATTTGTGCAAAATTTGAACAGGATCTATGCCGTAGTTTTTGCGCCAGGTCGGAACATCGGACCGAATTTTAACGATTTTATTATATGTAGAGAAGAGATAGAGAAGAGAAGAGAAGAGAAGAAGAGATAGAGATAGGCCAGTTACAGGCACTTTTGAATTGTCGAAACAAAGACAACAATAGCTACAGTCCCAGTCACAAGGCATAAAAACTGTGAAAGTACTGTAGTTGCCCATTCCCTAACGTAGATCTCTATGGAGAAGAACGGGCAAGAAACTCCATGGACACTCTTTTAAATCAGTATACTTTTACAAACTCTTGGTTACATCATTCATGTTGAGATGGTACATTATGTGAGAACGATGTAGCAAGATGTGTACGTTAAAAGTGTCCATAGTAAACAATTCAAAAAAGAAAAAAAAACAATTCAAATAAGCCGTGGCAACCAAGAGATGACCAGTCACAACTGACAGCGCCCGTTCACGAACATGACGCATGTATCAGCACCATTCAACTCAACCATTATGAAGGGAACTAAATGATCCGACACACGCGCCACCATCAGCGAGACATTTGAGTGAGCATGACACACTCCTAACCGCCAGGGCACATTCAAGTCAAGAAAAGACGTAGGTTTCCCGCGAATGACAGCTTTCTATTACATAGTACTCACACAATATGGGCTATGCGGCTATATAATACTAAAGAGATTGAATTTATACAAAGCAAAGATAGTTGTACAATCTTCAGCAGCTCCAACATACTATTTAATGCTTCTTCTTCTTAGCGTTTCGATGGGAAAAAGTTTAAATATGCTTAGCCCAAAAACTCAGCCACGTGTACCCCGCTCACTGATGAAGTAAATAAATCATCAAGAGCGCAGGTGATTGGGATATGTAATGCTATTCATTTATGCGTCCCTGTCCTTGTGGAGCAGGACCGGCATTGAGCCAAGCATTTTTATCAACGATATAATCGTCCAACTTGTAATATGCTTGCCTACACAGTGTGCGTTTAATGCATGTTTTAAATTTCGTTTCATTCAGTTCAAGAATACTTTGTGGAATTTTGTTATAGCATCTCAAACAGTACCCCATGAAAGATGAGTCTACTTTAGCGAGTCTGAAGCCTGGCTGAACTAATTGGTCTCTATTTCTAGTACTGTAATTGTGTCTGTCACCTCTTTTATTAAAAAGATGTAGATTTTTTCTTACATACATTATATTTTCATAGATGTATTGAGAATGTACCGTCATGATGTTAATTTCCTTAAACAGTTCCCTTAGAGAATCACGCCTACGAAGATTATATATGGCTCTGACGGCTCTTTTTTGCAGAATAAATATAGACTCAATGTCTGCAGCCCATCCCCATAGTAAAATGCCATAAGACAGTATACTATGAAAGTAACTAAAATAGACCAGTCTAGCGGTATCTACATCAGTATATTGACGGATTTTTCTAATAGCATATGCTGCTGAACTTAGCCGCCCCGCAAGAGATGTTAAATGAGAACCCCATTGTAGCCTTGAATCAAGCGTAATCCCCAGGAAAACTGTTTTATCTACAAATTCAAGCTTCTCTTTATTCAATACTATATCACAATCGCTACTTTTAACATTTGGTAAAGCAAATCTTATGCATTTCGTTTTTTTTCCATTTAACACTAAATTGTTTGCTGTAAACCAGTTATGGACCTGAAGTAGGGCATTATTCACGTCATCTAGATTTTGGGCCCGTCTATTTATCTTAAAAATAAGGGAAGTGTCATCAGCGAATAACACCATATTATGAGGTTGGTTTTTCAATAAATAGGGTAGATCATTTATATACACTAAAAAGAGGAAAGGACCCAATATTGAATCTTGCGGAACCCCCATTTTTACTTTTAAACCCTGTGAATTAACACCATTTATTTGAACTTGTTGTTGTCTATCCTTCAAATAAGATTTCATCAAACTAAGTGCAAGTTTACCTAGTCCGTAATGCTCAAGTTTCAAAAGTAATGTGGGACTACCAGACCAACAGGGGTATCCACCAAGGAACAAGCCCAAGAAATGGATGTCTTGAAAAATTACCCAAAAGGAGAAAATGACTTTTGTTGATGTCTCAAACGCTATAAGCATGTATTTACCTAAAGGAAAAATTATTTGCTGATCTATGATTAGGGCTAAATAACGGAGGAGGCTTTTATCGCAGTATAATAATCCCTACGTATTGCAGAAGCTCAAACATTATATATTTTGATCAATGCCTCGATAGCAACGTTGCTCTGAGCAAAAACTTAGGCTCGTTCGGTGCTCAATTGTTTTTATTAATTGTGTGGATTCTAAAAGTGTACAAAACACCAGGAAAATGTTATTCAATATTGAAGAACAATGAGGAATATAACGTTACCATAGACGTTTAGGTATGGAACGGCATCAGACATTAACGAAACGGGTAGGAAACGGCGTATTGATGAGGAATATAGATCACCGCACTCCATGACAGTACCCATAGTTCGAATAACTACGCGTGCGGTGCGGTTTACCGTATCATTTGACTACAAACAAGCATGCCTTATGTGATTTATATCACGCAAGTAGATGACGCAGTTGGTAATTCTAATGAACACAAACCAACGACCCGCTACCACTAATTAACCCACAAATACTTGATATAACCCATAGTTATTTATCCTCTTGATAAATTTAAAGAGGTAATTAAAAGTATGCACGTTACCATGTACTTTATAAATAATATAAGTGATGCCAACCATAAACAAAAGGGGTAAGGGATATTAATATGTGTGTGTGTGTGTGTGTGTGTTATTGTTATTATTATTGTATGATTTCCTTTATTTATTTTCTATACATATTGTTTACATTTTTAAATATTTCTATACAAAGTAATATAAAAAAAAAACATTCAAAAATATAAAAAATTGTAGCCCACCGGCATCGGGAACAGGGTCCGAGCTACCGGTGGTCAGGACTCTTGAGAGAGGAACCTCCTAACGATACGCGCCGTGTCCAGAAGTACTGCTTTCTGAATCAAGCCCTTGATCCAGCTGCTTATCCATTTCCGTTTTTATTGTATGATTATTTCCTTTATTTATTTTTACACATATTAAATACATTTTTAAATATTCTAATATAAAACAATATAAAAAAAAATTAAAAATATAAAAAAAATGGGGTCCGTCGGTGTTGGGAGCAGGTCCAAGCTACCGGTGGCTCCTTGAGCTCCTCCAGGCACGAAAACGAGCGCTGTTTTTGCCTTCTAAAGATACCACGGAGTGGCCGCCGCCATAAGCAACCGTAACAATGGAAAAGCGCTGTGAAATGTCTTCCCTGTCGGCCTGTAGACCTGGCAACTCCTTGCACTGCAATGTAAAAACATTTTGCACTACACATTTTTTTTATTTTAATAAAATGATCATCATCATCATCATCATTTCAGCCGAAAGACGTCCACTGCTGGACATAGGCCTCCCCCAAGTGTCGCCACATTGACCGGTCCCGTGCGTCTCGCATCCAGCGGATCCCTGCAACCTTTACGAGGTCATCGGTCCACCTAGTGGGAGGCCTTCCAACGCAGCGTCTTCCGGTTCGCGGTCGCCACTCCAGAACTTTTCGGCCCCATCGGCCAACCGTTCTGCGAGCAATGTGCCAATAAAATGCAATAAAATGATCAAATGACAATTATTTCTAATTTTATGAATATTCCGTCGTAAACGACCTGAAGGTACATCTTAAGTATCTTAAAGGAGTTCATTAGGTTTATTTAAGAATAGCTAGTACTACTGAAAATGTCATAATACATACAACCATATTTCATGTTGCGGCGGAAACTAAACTTTATCCGTGGAAACTAAAGTTGTTTTTCCAACAACGCATATTTGTTTACATGTTGGGGAAATACATCGTCGACGCAGTATTTCTTTTTTTTTTTTCTTTTTTTTTTTTTTCTAGAGACTAGATAGAGCGAAACAGAGAATGACATGTTTATTAAGTGGGACTTAGTTCTGCCTGAATGCCAACACACAATCTCTTACTGACCGTGACCGTGGCATCACTTTGATCAGAATATCAGCGCTTTGCCAATTTTGACAAATGTTACAGCACCATGCTGAGATCCCGCCATTTGGCTTAATATTTCTGTATCCAAATACCTAATGGAAGAAGGTAGAAGGCCGAAAAATGAGCCGTAGGCCTGTGGAAATATTTATTTCCGCACACGTTGTGATAAATGAAAAAAAACCACGTGTGTGAAATACATTGCATGTTGAACCTAATCGTAGTGTAATAAGAGCCAGTTTTGGAGGAATTTATTGAAAAAATATTACTCGTGGCCACTTACACCACATAACTACAACATCGTCTATGTCTTTCACGATTTTTCATGTATCAAATCACATTTTTTTAAATACTGTTTAATGTAAGGTTGATTTAAGGATGCCTAATGTAAGGTTGTTAGCCAGTAATGAATCGAAAAGTTCCAAGCTTAGAGGTTATTTTGCAGGGAAACACTGCTACTGTATGCTTACAGAAGAAACTTCCTTGTTGTAAGATTTTAAATTTTCATGGTCACTAACATTATCATTGATACTAGGAGCATGAATCTAGTGGTCCAGCTGTGTAAAAAGCGAAAAAGTGCCGAAAACGTGTGTCGAGAACTGAATCGAGTTGCGAGTGACAGTGGTAGCGGTACTGAGTGCAAAAAACGAACAAGAAAGAGGGTAGACCGATTTGTCTGCTCAAAGACACCCACCCGCAATAACTTCAGTTTATCCGTGATCATGGTGCTTGCAACAGCGCCGTAATATCGGGAACTCAAACAAATCAGTAAACATGATAAATATCCCGTTTCTGGTGTTAGTGATAAAACTTCCTTGTGTTGGATTTAAGTTTCCTTATACCACATTTATCTGATTTGGTAAACACAATTTAAATATGGGCATATTTATTACTAAATGTGTTACATTGTAACCAGTAATTAGCTAGGTACTTATTATTCCCTGTTACGATTTGGGAGTATAAGGAAAAAAATATGTATTAAACATACCAAATACGTTTATAAGAGGAAAGCGATAAGTCATGCTTAAAACCGGTAAAGTGTGTGTTGAGCTCATATAATTTGGGTTCCGTAAATAAAATACTGACCCCGGCCTGTACAGTAGGCAATTACTGTGTTTCGCGTAATTAATAAGCTTGTCTATGCCTAGATCCAAAAGTATGGGTAGGTACATCTAAAGGCGAATTTCTCTTTCATTAGTAGAATTCACTCTTATTTAGATGACATCTAGGATCAAACTGATCTGTACCATATGATTCATCTAACGTTTTTATCCATTACGATTGCTACTACATAAGTCAATAAGGTCTTCGTAAGTAAGCATTTGTTTTTAGTATTTTTGAGCAACTGTCTTACTGTCAAAAACAGTTTTTATTTTTTATTTGGCTCTATCGATCCTCAAAAAAACACTATATCTTTAGAAATCTATGAAATGAAATGAAAAGAATAATGTTTTTTTGCGAAACACTAACAAAAAGATAATATTCCTCTAAACTCTAAAGGCGCTCCCTCACGGGGAGCATTCGCCTGTAATGTAACAAATGCAAGATTCGATTTTGAGCATTACGTTCACTTCTTTCTGTACAAAATCGAAACTTGGATTGTTACATTACAGGCGAATGCTCCCGGTGAGGGAGCGCCTTAAAACACAATACGGTTGATATTTTTTTCTAGTTTTTTTAGTCATCGAGATCTAAGTATTATGCCAAAAGTGGTGGTCAGTTTTTACGTTATAAGGATGTTCAGCATAGACACTTCAAAAGATGCGAAATTGACCCCTTAGTGTGGGAAAAGCAGGCACAAAATCGGCCCGAGTGGGACGAGAAAAGAAGGTCGCAACTAGACTTAAAGCGTAATAACCTTAAAACTAGCAACAAACAACAAAAATACACAACAACAATTCAACAACAACAATTCAATCAATGGTGTCAATTTCGTCAATGGTGTTCTGACATTTCCGCTTTGTGCTCGGAGTTTTTCGGCCAAAGTTGGGTATGCTAGCCACTAGAGAGCACATGATAGAGCAGTACACCAAAGCTCTCGACAACCTCCCTAGAAAGCCAACAAATGTAGTCGCTGTAGCCGAAATCGGCTAGATAGCATCATCATCATCATTATGCCAAAATTCAAATTTCTACGTTGCAATTTGCATAAATCTCTAGAAAACCTCTATGATAGATTGACAGAAAAGTGATTATACCAAGTTCTAAGATTTTAAACTATCATGGTCTCTTACTTTATTATTAATACTCGAAACGGGATATTCACCATGTTAACTGTTTCTTATGAGTTCCCGATATTTCGGCGCTGTTGCAAGCACCATGATGACGGATAAACTGAAATGCAAAAAACGAACAAGAATGAGGGTAGACCGATTTGTCTGCTCATAAACACCCACCCGCAATAACTTCAGTTTATCCGTGATCATGGTGCTTGCAACAGCGCCGAAATATCGGGAACTCTTAAGAAACAGTAAACAAGGTAAATATCCCGTTTCGAGTATTAATAATACCAAGTTCTGTTTTAATCCTAAATATTCTGCCGGAAATTTGGCTATATAATCAACATTATTTATCGACAGGCTGTTAGTGCTGTTGGGCATTTTCAATACGTTTTCCTTTTAATAAATTCTCTTTTAAATAAATGTTGATACTGTTGAATAACCATGTTTACATATAAAGTGTTTGTGTTCATTATAACAATATGTGTTACAAAAAGTGAAATGGACTACAATACTATGTGCAAACCCGGCTATAGAGATGAGCACAATAATACAATCGATATTTTAGAGTATTGTTCTAATAAATTGTGCATCGAGAAATGCTGCAAGCCTAGTGAATTGTATCAAGTAGATAGAAAATGTGTCCCTAAAAAGAGTTGGCTTGAAAAAAAAAAGTATGCAATTGCTTACGACAACATCAACATTTTATCTTCTCGGAACGTTAACAAGACATCGGCGAAAACTCCTGTTTTCGTTTACAGTAATAAAAATATAGATAAATGCACTGCTGAGCACCGTATATCGGAGGAATATGAAATTTCAGAGGTAACCACTTTATTTTTTTAACCAACTTCAGAAAAAGGGGGAGGTTCTCAATTCTGTTATTTTTATTTTTATGTTTGTCAGTCATGCTAGCGAAGGAGGTAGCGGGACGTGAGAGGGATAGAGCCTCACGTCCCAGCCGCCGCTGGGGACGGACGCCCCGGGGGTTGGGGGTTACGTGATGGGTCCCGGCCACCGTAGGCGCGGGCTTGTGGACGGTGAGTAATGGGCTAGCTCGCCGTCCGTCCGTCTTATGACGTCTTATGCGGTCATGTGATGAATTCCCATCCGAAAAAACAAATCCTCTCCAGATCCCATGGCGGCAGTCCGGCAAGGAGGCTTGCCGCCTCGCCAGAGGTCGTGCGGTACCTACGGACTTAATTTTATCAGGCAATATTGAGATTGCTAAAAATATTGTTTTTATTAGAATTATTTTTTTTTTAAAGAAACTTCTTATAGGATACATTTAAAATGCTTAAAGCTTACAGCAACAATAGAACAATAAAATTCCGAAATAAATTCAGCACCTCTCCATGACATATTTATATTATTATACAAGCTGCGTAAACTGCTTATTGATAATAATTGATAATTTGCGAATCGAGAAGGAAAAAGACTTCAGACTTCATCAGACTTCTGTTCGCTATACTACTTTTTGGAGAAATCATCATCATCATGCCAATTGATTCGAGGTCGGCGCAGCATGTCTTCTTCTTCCATACTTCTCTATTACTTTTTGGAGAAACATTTGAAGAAAATAAAAAAGTATATCAATTTAAAAAAAAATCTAGTTCGGGAGATATTGGGGGTCAAAATTCCAATTTTTTAAGATTTTTACTTTAAACACCTCCACGACCCCTGTACTATTCAGTCCATCCATCAGTACACTGTTTTGAGTGCTTTGCATTGAGTTCGACCGTAAATGGTGTTTTTTCACCCCAAACAAAAAATCGTTTCGCAGCAATAATTTTTGCGTAAAGTTACTTAGTTTGATGTACATAATGCTTGGTTGGTTGGTTGCTTGGTTGGCGGATATCTCAAAAACTATACATCAAATCTTATTCAAACCAATTTTCGTTGAAAGTTTTTTTTACGTTATACAATCCTACATTTTTTTCCTCTATGGCTATGGGCTATATAACAACACGCTACGACCCTCAGGAGCCGCGCAGCGTGGGACACCGCGGGGAACAGCTAGTGTAGAATAATTTTAGTGATAAAATAGAGCAAACTATCATCACCCCCTAAAGTTTGTACAGTCCGAACCCGGACATATTGTATATTATAGCTACGTCTGTGACGGGCTTTAATGTCGGAAACGTAACGCTTTAGAAGATTTTGTATTTTACAAAACTTGTTTGTAGTGATGCCAGCTATCGATTAAGAGGGCCCTTCCCAGTCCGTCTATCGTCATCGCGAGCATGGTTAAAAAGCTTGTTGTTTCATCCAGAGCCACAGCGGTGATGTTTTTTCAACTCCCCCGTCTTAGTGGGCCCCGACCCCGCACGAATCGTCTCTCGCTAACCTCATACCGCCTAATGCGACAACATTGAACGAAAAATAGTGTTCGAAAATTTCATAAACTTGTTCCAGGAGATACATGTTTTTGAATAAGGCTTACAAGTTTGTGAAATTGTTATTTGTCATTTAAAATCCATCCTCCATTACATTTGCAAGGTTTCTATCACAATGTTTTCTTTACTTTTACAATTTATGAGTACAATATGAACGGCCAAAGTTTAGGTAAAAATGTGCAAAATAGCAGATTTTTAGAGACTTATAGTGAATTTGTTTCTCCAAATTTTTACTTTTTGCTTTGATAGAAACCTAGATATAGTGCATAAGATACCAATTAGTAAAAAAAATCAAAGATAGATGTGTTACCACAGCATAATCACGTAAGAGCGTTTGTATGAAAAGTATGACGGGTTGGCCGCTCTTAATACAGGTTTTATGCGTGTCTACTCAAAGCAAAGTTGTCCTGAAGATGCCATCAGTGAATTTGACTTTGATAGCTCATATCTCTCTCGGAAACGTGACACTTTAGAACATTTTTGGTCTCACATAAAACTTGTTTGTATTGATACCAGCTATCGATTAATACAGGTTTTATGCGTCGCCGAAACTTTGCAAATAAAATTAAAATGGCGGAAGTTAGACCGGCCATTTAATTCAAAACATGAAGCGCAGGTCACACCGCCATCGCCAGCTGTCGGGCGGGCGAGCGACGCGAACGACGCGACGCCCTTTTCATACTTTTGTATCACTGATGTAGCTTAGCTCGGTAAACTCTACGTCGTTCGGCCGCTCGCCCGCCCGCCAGCTAGCGGTGTGGCCTGCGCTCTATGCCGCGGCTAGACACACAGGTACACATTTCAAACTTTCAACACCAATCTTTGTTGGTCGGAGGTTAAAAAGTCATTAAATTGGATTAAATGAACTTATAGGGTTGTATTGATGATTTTATCGATTATAATTCTATAAATAGATACGTTTTACGGCTTGAGGGGATCACCTCGGTGACATCCAACAGCAGATTTCAGAAGGTTGTCCCGATACAATAATTTAGATGGGTGTCTATCATTACCAAAATAAACTATACTTTGGGATTATTCTTTCTTAGTTTCTGTAAATAAGTTGCCTCTATTTACTGAATTGAAGGCATTCTTTATGTCAACCTTCAGGATGACCTCTAGCTTGCCAGCATTTAAGGTAAAGGTAAATTAAATATCTAACAATTGACAGGAAACTATGTACAAATTGGCATCAAATGCATGCCTGCGACTGGTTGGAGGCGCGCGGTGGCTGAGGGGGCCCGCGGGCTGCGGCATCAGCATCGGGCGTCGGCGGCGGCTTAGGGGCGCACGGGTTTAAAATCTTACGCCGACGAATCAAGGCACTGCGCTTGTTAAAACTTGGTTCATGTAACTCGACGTAGAAGCGTCAATATTTGAGGACAAATAGTCCTTACTCGTAGTGTGTTAATGAGTGTTGTTATAATAGGGACGGTTTTTAGGTACTGTCGTTGAAATTAAATTACATTTTGTTTTTTAAATCATAAAGTAAAGCCACAATGTTGACAGTTAAAGCTTTCCTCTATCTTTTAATAGTAAGTGTAGCAGCAACAAGTGAGCAAGACTATGAAACTATGTGTGGAAATTATTATAGAGATCTAAACAATACTCCAATTGTTGTGTCGAAATATTGCTCGAATAGGCTGTGCATAGAAAAATGCTGCCGTACGGATGAAATCTTCTTTGAATCAGCACGTTGTATAAATAAAAAAAAATTGTTTGAAAATAAAAAAGTGAATATTTCACATCTAGAATCAGAAGTCAATTATTCCACCAATATATTATCTTCTTGGTACAAAGACGAGAATTTGAAAAAGAATTTTGTTCTCGTACACAATCAAAGAGACCCAGTCAACTGCACTTCTGAGCGTAATATCGATAAATATGAAATTATAAAGGTAACCTTTTTTAAGTATCTTTAATTATATTTAGGGAAAACAAACAATTGTACAATATTTGTTACGGTAAATGTTACAACGTATTAGAGGTAGGGTGATGTTCAATCCACGACGTTTCCAGCCCCCGTAGCATGACCACCGTAGACAAGGATTTCTATGACGAAAGAATCTGTCATTTTGTCGATTCTTCCGTCAAAGAAATCCTTGTCTACGGTGGTCATGCTACGGAGGCAGGTAAAAGATACAGTGTAGACACTGTATTTTAAATTACAATAACGTAAATAAGAAGACAAAAAAGTAATGATAAAATAACGACACGAAGAGATAAGCAGCAAATGTACATTTCTTAACTTATCTTATGACCTGCTTTAGAGCCTGCGCGCACTAGCGATTTTAAGTTGGCCGATAGTTTGATCGGTCAGAGGATCACTATAGAGTTATATGGCAGTGTGCGCACTTGAAGATTGCTACTCTATACTTCTTATCTTTTCGTGTCGTGCTTTATCATTACTTTTTTGTCTTCTTATTTACGTTATTGAAATTTAAAATACAGTGTCTACACTGTATCTTTTACCTGGAAACGTCGTGGATTGTACATCACCCTACCTCTAATACGTTGTAACATTATCTTATACATAAAAATAATAATAAAGAAAGGGCAACACAAATATCACTAATTACACAATCGCAGACTATTGACAAATAGTTTCTTAATTTTCGGCTGTTTAAAGCAAACATGTCAATATTATATTCATTATAAGTAGGTATTTATCTATCCTATGGCAGCGCCCGCGCCGTTTACCCGCGATTGTAAGATAAGGTGTCATAGCAAAGAGCTTACAGTAGACGCGTGCCTCTCGCCGTATAACTGTTTTGGTGGCCTATATGTGGGAAAGAGACAGAGCTATACAGGTCGTTTAGCGCCATCTCTTTCCCACACTGGAATTACTCCTGTTTTAAGACGTCATGGTAACCCCCCTGGGTACAACTTAAAATAAATTATTAACTATCTCAGAGCAATCAATTTTATTGAACAACAGATCATGAAGCATCATGGTTTGAAGCAAAAGTGCCTTGATTCCAACGTGAGGCGATTAATCCTAAAACGATGTATGAGCTACATTCTACAGGCTGTTTGGTTAAACGTGGGAGTGAAGTACTCATAAATATGAGCAACTCTTACTATGGGGCTAACTATGAATTATGATTTAAAAAATCTGCAGTTGCCTACATTTTTTCGAGTTACGCGACCAATAATGTGTGGAGCAGCTGATATTTTTTTCACGATTTCATGGTCGGTTCTGTAGTAAAAGTTGCTTATTTTCATGGGTAGTTAACCCCCCTAAAGTATTGCCCACGTTTAAAAAAACACCGTGTATATGGCATCTAAACTGCATTGATCTTAAAAACTTGCGCTGAACTTTTTCTAAGGCGAGATTGTATTTATCATAATAAGGGTCCAATATCATACATGCATACTCAATTTGTGGTCGGATTAAAGAATTAAATAAATACAGGAATGTAGCTGGTTGCTTGAAATCTATCGATGATCTCATTATATGATAAACTAGCTTTTGCCCGCAGCTTCTTCAAAAAATATCCGATTACTTACCTTCATCCCCCTTTTTAACCCTTCGGGGGTAGGATTATCAAACACGCTGAGACACGAATAAATTAGTTTTCGATCGTCAGCCTAAACACAAAATTTGAAGATCCTAACTTCAAAACTGACGGACTTTCATATAAACTTCCATCCTCTATTTTACCCCTTTAGGGGTGGAATTCCCAAAAATCCTTTCTTAGTGGATACTTACTCTTCACAAAGAACACACCTTCCAAGTTTCATGTCTCTAGGACCAGCGGTTTGGACTGTGTGTTAATATAATTATCACCCAGTCAGTCAGTCAGTCAGTCAGTCAGTTTACCATTTTATATGTAGAGATTTGAAATGCTTTGGCAATAATCTTATCAATGTGTGGATTTAGGTGTAGCTTACAGTCCAATAAGATACCCAGGTCACTGATCTGTGTATAATTTAAGCATTACTGCCCTCAGGTGAGTTACAGACCTCCCCTCTGTGGTAGGGATTCGTCGGGAATTGTTAATAGTTTTTGCGAGAAATATTAACAAACATCCATCTATTCATACATCCATCCATCCTCACATACTATCACATTTACAATAGTAAGTAAAAATAAGAATAGGAGTGAGCCGTCCTTTTATCGAAAAATAATATTTTTTCGTAACATTCATAACATCGCTAATTTCAACTGGATAACCAAAAGTTTCTTTGTTTACAGGATGGATCCTTGTTGAGGCAAGATATACATACTAAAGAATGGGTACCAATCAAAAGCCTGGACTATTGTATCGACTACAAATTACATAGACAGGAAGATGGTAAACGAACGATAAAAATCATCATACGACAAATAACTGTAAATCCAAAAGATAAGGCGAAGATAGTAATATTTGAAACAGTGGGTAAGTGAAACTTTTTACTCAAAACACACAGACCGTCATTCAGATATATGTGCGGTAGTATTAAGTTTGTGTAACGTGTTTTTTAGTTAGTAAGTGCCCAGCTGTTTATTTATTTTTATTTTTAGCTGTTATGGATCTCTGGTCTGAAAATAAAGATTTTATTATTATATTTCCTTTATTTATTTTTAAACATATTAAATACATTTTTAAATATTCTAATAATAATAATTCAGAAATCAGTACTCCTGGACACGGCACGTATAGTGAGGCGGTTCCTCTCTCTGGAGCCCTGACCACCGGTAGCCTGGACCTTGTTCCTGATGCCGATGGGCCATCTATTTTTTATAATTCTCTCATACAAAACTTGTTTTTATTGATGCCAGCTGTTGATTATTACAGGTTAAATGCGTGGCCGGTTATTTCGAAAATTAATCAAAATGGCGGAAGTTAGGCAGGTCAATTAATTCAAAGCCCTTTATTTATGTTTAATTTCCAGGTGTGATGATATCATCATTCTTCCTGCTGTTGGTGCTGATAGTGTACTGCCTGTTGCCCGAACTCAAAAACCTATCAGGCTTAATATTGATGGCCTACACATTTTCCCTACTTACCGCTTTCGTAACTAAATTGGTGATTACTTTTAAAGTCAAAACAGCACCTCCGGGGTTCTGCAATAAAATATGTAAGTTTTTTTTTCAAGCTCACAATAACTGAAAATCACTGAAGAAATCCGGTAAGTGACAGTGCTCGTTTAATCACTTACCGGATATCTTCAGTGGTTTTCAGTTATTGTGAGCTCCCAATATTTTGACGTGATTGCAACCGCCATGATCGGTGGGATAACTGGAGAACTGCAGACAAATCAGTCTCTTCTTTCTTAGTCTTTTGCTACGCACACAACTGGAACTCGATATGAAGTCACGGCAAAACACACTCACAGTATCACTTAGTTTTTTGGAGTCCTTATTACGACGCCGGCTGTTGCTTTTGGTCAAACTTAACGCTGGATTCCACGTACTTGACAATTTGACGCCTTCTTTTCGATTTAAATTTTGTGTTTTGATTTTCAATTGCTTCTCTTGTCAGCCTTGGTAAATAATACTTGTCTGTGGACAAAATACGTGGCTTATAAAACTTGATCCAGTGATGATCGGAGTTATGATATTTTTTCAAAAATTGTTCCTGTGTTCTGTCCTCTATTTCAAAAGGACTCTCGAGTGAATTTCAGATTTTTCATAAAGTAAATTCCACAGCTAACTTTTTTCTTTTTTTCTCGCGCATGTTCTTTTCGAATTGACTGATTAATACAAAAAAAAAAAACAAAATTGGTCATGCCCTTTAGGAAGACAGGAATCAGGAACACACGTAAGCAAAAATTTTATGAAGATCGTGTACCAGATTTTTTTTGTGATCATGATATTGGTCCTACAGAGAAACTTGATCAGTTTGACACTCTGTACCACACCCTTAAATATGACCACAGTTTTCTTTTACACGCTGTATAAAGATATTTTTCCTTTCAAAGTAAAGGGCCGACTGGCTCTTCGTCTATTTTATTATTCACTTAGCTAACTTATTATTATTATTTCAGCGCCAGTTTTATACTTCTTTTTCGTGTCAAGTATATTTTGGTTGAGTGTCATATCGTTCGATGTATGGTCGGGATTAAGGTAACAAACGAATACGTTAACATGTTTTTTCAATGTTCAAAATATAACAGTTGATTTATTAACACTCTACTTATACATACTAATCTTGTACATTAACAGATATAAACTAAATCGGTGAAATAACCGAAAGTAACTAACCCCTAACAATAAACTAAAAATGGCATCAAAAAACTCTTCCCCAGCGCTCTTAACTGGTTAATACAGGGTGTAAACAGACCCTTCACATAGCCGTCAACCAAGCATTCTGTACATCAAACTAAGTAACTTTACGCAAAAATTATTGCTGGGAATCGACTTTTTTTTTGGGGTGAAAAATCACGTTTTATGGTTGGACTCGATGGAAAGCACTCAAAGCATTGTGCTGATGGATGGATCGAATAGTACGGGGGTCGTGGAGGTGTGTAAAGTAAAAATCTTACATTAAAAAAATGTATTAAAAAAAAAACTTGTGAAAATGTTGGAACTTTGACCCCCAATATCTCCGTAACTAGAAGGTTCCCAGGTATGGTCTAGAACAAAAAAATTATCTCAAAGACGGGCAAAACAAGTGCCTTTCGTATAAGTTAGAGGTCTATTTACACCCTTTATAATGTGCCCCAGAGATTGAAGTTGTGTGAGAATGCTTATGCCTGGAAGTCGATCACCAGGACGGTAAGGTCTTTTTACCTTCTCCATAACGAATTTCTCAGTAGCAGACTAGCAGCCCAGTTTATAGGGTGTAAAGGGACCCTTCATGAAGCCGTCAATCAAGTATTCTGCACATCACATCAAACTAAGTAACATGGACTTGTTATGAGGAGGGATGAAACGCTTATGACTAAAAGGATGACTAAAAGAGTCTCGTCCGCCTCCTTCGCTCTCTGACTAGCTGGCGGTATGGCCTGCAATCAGTTTGGCTCTTTCACTAGAGTTTGCCACCGCTTTGCGAAGTTTTTATTATTTATGTTCGGAATAAAAATTGTCAATCATCGTCACTTGACTTTCTTAGCAAATCAAAGTCAACCGACGATCTATGAGACCTGAGTTTAGCCTTGAATTCACTTGGTACTTTTTCTATTTTGCAGAAGGTTTCGTTTAAAGCGTGGCTCTAAGCGAGAAGAACTTGTAAGATTCCTATGGTACGCCCTCTACGCCTGGGGGGCGCCGTTCCTCATGACTGCAATAGTCACCACGCTGGATAACGTAGACATTTCTTATATGGGTATTGCAAAACCACCCTTCGAGTCTTGCCTACATGACGGTTTGTACATTTCCTTGTTTTTTTTTAAATTACCTATACCTTCTATTAAATGAAGTCTAGTCTAGTCTAGTTTTAGAGGTAAAAAAAAGGCGATTGGAAGGTTTTCAGTTGCTTTTGTACTCTCTTATGAGCGTTTACGAATTACGGCATTTCATACAAACTTTCAAGTCCTTTTGTTTCGAAATGACGGAACCGATTTTAATGAAACTTCATACGCATGGCAAAGTTTTTATATACGACGAATAAAAATGTAACTTAACAGTATGAAAATAGAGTAGAAATTTCAATGCTAACGGTCGTAAGTACTAAACAATACCGTGGTATGTACTTACGACCGTTAAAATGTCAACTTTATTTCCATACGATTAAGTTATATTTTTAATCGTCGCCTAAAACTACCTTGCCATGCCGTGCCGCCAATGGGCGCCGGGCCTAAGCAGGATACATAGGTCTAAAAAGTTATCAGAGAACGTAAACGCGTAAGTGGTAAACGCTCTTAAACTATATATTCAGTGCCACGATATTGATGATTGTAATTCATGATCAATATTTTATTGCAACACAGATATTTTATAATTTCGTTCTGAAACATAAGTAAATTATTAAAATAGAGCAGTATTAAGATGCTGATAAGCAATAGTGTGTCAACCCACAAAGAGTAAAATTTAGAATCAAAATTAAACTTAATTTTGTGAAATATAAACTTAATTTTGAGAAAAAAAGCACCTAAAGATGTCACAAAAATCCCAAATAAATTGAATAAATCAATATTTCCAAATTTTATTTATTGTGGGTTGACACACTATTGCATAACAGCATCCTTGACAGTATTATGTACCTTTGCCAACTTTCAGGATGCACCGTCTTAAATGTAGATATTATCAATTTATAGAGGTTATTATATTATAAAAAATAAGAGGAGCTCGTGGCTAAATAATAACAGCCGCTCGGATCGATCTTTAGGTTACGCCGTGTTAGCCTAGGTTGGTCTGTGGATCGGTGACCACCCATTACATACCGAGTTTCCTCCGTGCCTCGGAAAGCGCGTTAAGCCGTTGGTCCTGGCTGTCATTTATAGATCTTTAACAGTCGTTACAGGTAGTCAGTGGCTCAAAATGTCTGACAACCTGTCTTATTATCTTGGCAGTCGCTCCATGTGAAATAAAGTAATTCAGCTGCATCCGGTTAGACTGGAAGCCGACCCTAACATAGTTTGAAAAAGGCTAGGCAGATGATGACAATATTATAAAAGATACAAACATTAGAGTTTTTAAACACTGTTTTAAGCTATCACGGTTTACAACTAAACTTATACTGTCACTTACGGGATATCTTCCGTGATTGGATCCCGTATTCTTTGGGAGCTCAAAATAATGAACAATCACGGAAGATATCCCGTAAGTGACAGTATAAGTTTATTAGAGTTTTTAAGTACACAGTTCCGAAAGTAACGAAACCACCGGGACGAGATTTTGAATTCCTGGTTCTTTAGACGACGCCATATTGACTGCAATATGGCGTCGTGACTTACAGGATTGGGAATTCCCAAAACTATTCTAACGTACCTACTAACGATTTCTTTTTGACGTGACAACGTCTTATAATTCGAAGGAGCCGGCTGCACGCACGAAAAAACGGGCGTTACCTCGCTCTGAGGCTTTCCATAAAACAATTGCTCAACGCACATTCATACTTTTAAAAACTATGTACATTGTAAAAAAAAAAAATAACATAATTGTATTTATGCGTACAAATAAATGTAACTTGATCAATTCAATTGTGATTTACATTTACCTCCTTCTCTATATCCATACAAAATATCTATCAAAACAAATAAAATTAAAATTTTCTTTTGAAAAATGCAACCATTCCATCAGTATTTTCTTATGACGTTGTCACGTTCAACTATCGTCAGTAATCCGACTTTACAGACAACCGATTTTTTTTCAGCTAAAGGAATGAATCGCTACTTCAGGATCCCAATAGGGATATTAATTATCATTAATATCATACTGTTCTTCTTGACCGTCTACAACATATGGAAAGTGAAACATGCTGTTAGAAATACCAACAGCAGCAAGCAACAAAACGCCAAGTAAGTATTTTTATAAGTATAGATAGATAAATAGATAAGATTAGATTATATTATTATTATATTTAGATCCACTACCCCATAAGGGATAGCCACTAGCAATGATAGTTATGCGTAGTGGTGTGACCGTCGGATTGCCAAGTCTTAGGTCTCGAGTTCGAACCCAAGGCACGCACATCTGATTTTTCGGTTTCGGTATTATTATCACTTGCTTCGGTGAAGGAAAACATCGTGAGGAAACCAGCATGCCAGAGACACATTTCTTGACGGCATATAAAGCCAAGTCAGAGGCCCAAGGACGGCATAAAACTCTGACACCAGCACGCGTAACATGACCACCGTAGAAACGGGTTTTGTCAATGGAAGAATCGACAAAATGACATGGTCGCCGTGTGTACATAAAGGGTGTAAATAGACCCTTAACATAACCGAAAGGCACTTGTTCTCCCCGTCTTTGCGATATTTTTTTTGTTCTAGACCATACCTGGGAACCTTCTAATTACGGAGATATTGGGGGTCAAAGTTCCAACTTTTTCACAAGTTTTTTTTTGAAATACATGTTTTTAATGTAAGATTTTTACTTTACACACCTCCACGACCCCCTTACTATTCAATCCATCCATCAGCACAATGCTTTGAGTGCTTTCCATCGAGTCCTACCGTAAAACGTGATTTTTCACCCCAAAAAAAAAAGTCGATTCCGGATTTTTGCGTAAAGTTACTTAGTTTGATGTACAGAATGCTTGGTTGACGGCTATGTGTAGGGTCTGTTTACACCCTGTATAGGTACTCTTTTTCATTTTCGTTGGAGCGTAAAGACTGTATCTTTTAATAACAGGTGGTCGTGGTAGGTAGGAGCAAACTAACTTCGCTCGAGGATTTTTATTTTCTTCTAGTTATATTAAAGAACTCAAAATACTGTGTACTGTTTGAATTTGCCACCTTGGTCTAGTAGTCGCATGCTCGACTACTGAGAATGAGATCCTGGGTTCGATTCCCTCATTGGGGAGTGTGTACTGCTTATTTCATGAGAAATCTCTTCCAGCAGACCTGCGAGAGGAAAGTAGAATTAGAGATGTAGGCAGTTAATCTTATCTATTTCAACTTAATTTATTCTGAGTCAAGTTATTTTTATTTTTAAATCCGTAATGCTACTAACTTAGTCATAAGATGATTAATTTGTTACTAACAAAATACGGACATTACGTGGTCTGAAATAAACAATTTTTTTTTTTTTTTAATTTTTTAACTGCGATTATAGGCGTGATGTTTTATTAATATTTCAGATACTCCACATTCGCAAAGTTGTCTGCGATGATGGGAGTCAGCTGGTGCATGGAGCTCATTGATACTGAAAAAAAGGATGTCTTTTGGGTGTACATCTTGATCAATGTCTACAACATATTCACCGGTGTCGCATTATTCTATTTATTTGTTTGGGACAAAAAAATCTTGGCGTCGTTGTGCAGAAAGTAAGTTTATTTTTTATCATCCAACATGTCTGGCTGGATATGAATTTCCAATAGTTAGGTAGATAGGTGGCATCGAACACCAGAAATAGTGTGCAAAAATTTAAAATAAGGAAGTTTCCTGAAAAAATCTAATTAGTCCGTCAGATAGATTTCCAAAAAAATATAGGACACGTATTTTTTCTTTTTTCACGAAAACTAAAACTAGAGACGATACAGTGCGTCGAAAACTCGTGTGACGTCATACTTGTAAATAAAGTGTACTGACTTTTTACCGAAAAGTGACGTCACAGGCCCGGGGACTCACGATCTTTGATGCGTTTTATCTTCGACAATTTCTATTGATTTGATAAAACAAAAAATACGTATCCAATATTTTTCGATAATCTAACTGACGGACTAAATAGAATCATATTTTTTTTACACAGGAAACATGCCTATTGTGATATGTACCTATCCGCTAAAGACGAAGGGGACAGCCAAAGTCAAAAGAAGAACAGGGTGCTGTAACGCAGCTTGGGAAAGGCCTATGCCCAGCAGTGGGATGAGGCTGAGTTGATGGATTGATTCGCTAGATTGTATGCGTACAGGTTTTATGTCTGCATAGGTGCTATCCTGCCAGTTTGACGTATATGAATACAAAACAAAAGAGGTATAAGTGCCTACCTATAATTATCATACCCTAGAATGCTAATGCTGCGCACCTCTTCAGCTGCAACGTCATTGTGATTATTAAGGTGGCACGATCCGTATTCATCAGTGGCACCAAAACTGTCATACTTATGTGTGAGGCTCAGATTACACGGATCGGTTTTCTGACGCATCCGCTAGTAGCAATGGGATCTAAACCCAAGTAAGACGGAAACACTGTACCCGTAGCGGGCAATAATCGAATCTTGAAACTTACTCACTTAGGGTCAATTCGCACCGAGACGTGACGCGACGCGACGCGGCGTGCACTGTCAAGCCATTTTATACTTTATCTTCATTAGAAAAAACTCGGGCCGCGAGACGTCTCGCGGCGCCGCAAGCGGCCGCGCGTCTTTCAATCGATACTATGCATTTCCTAATGGAGATAAAGCATAAAATGGCTTGACTGTGCGCACAGCGTCGCGTCGCGTCGCGTCTCGGTTTGAGCTGACCCTTACCCTTTCGGTTTCAAGTAACAGACGATTACAAAACTGTAAGTCCTATCCTGGACTGGTCTTCAATTTATGATTCCCAATGTGACGAGAGCGCACGTTAAAAAAGTGCACTCTTGGATTCTCGACCCTTACCTCAACGCCAACGCCGAGAGTTGCAAAGCAGTGGTCTGTTCAGAAACGTCGCGTTTAAAAAGCGCTTGTGCTTAGGAGGTCTAACAGAATTGTTTTTTTTTTAAGGTTTGACATCCGGAATGAGTTTACCAAGAAACTAGACGCTGAGTTATCACACCGTAACAAAAGTGGTAATACTAAGTCTACGTTTCTCTCCCGCTCTACTGTTAAGAGCAACACTAAGGATCAAAATCAAGACCCGGATCTTGTGCAAATTGGCGCCAAGGAAGAAAGTACTTTCGTTTGACTGTGGATTTGGGAGCCGGAGAATATAATAGGTCCATTTATAGGTTTCATTAAACCGTAAGATACCTTAATCTTTTTTAACCCTGGGAACGTCAACAAGTACATGTAAGAGTATTAGCACACTGACGAATTGCCAGCGTGTTTTCATCGAGGCGATTTGTGAACGGGCTCTCCGCAGGTGAGAAGCAAACTGACTGCCACCACGTGACGGGTTCTCCGCAATTGCAGAATATTGTAGGTCACGCAAACGTGCCGAAAACAGGGACCGAACCACCCCCGCCTGTAGAGGCTCAGGATTTTTATTAAGTTATAGCTTTTCCCGCCTGATGCCACAGAATTAGTAAGTACGTAATAAATTGTAGCGTACAGTAGAACCACACTCTCACAACACAATTATATTTTTAAGGCTATAAATTAACCTCTGAGTAATCTTACTGCCTCTATAAAATTACACAGCTGAAAAGCTGGCGACGCTCTTGTGTACGTGCTACGTGGTAACCGTCTGTGCGTCATCAGTGTCCCTTCCACCGATTATTATTATTTTAATTATGGTAATCTTAATGATAATTTAATTTTGGGCCATCTATTTTTTATATTTTTAAATGTTTTGTTAACTTTTGTTTTTGAAAATATTTAAAAATGTATTAGTTATGAGAAAGAATGAATAAAGGAAATGATAATTTATTAATTGACATATTTAATGATAATTGTAATGATAATGATACTTTATTAATTGACTTATGATAATGATGATTCATTAATCTATTTAATTATAATTGTAAGGATAACGATAATTTATTATTTGATCTATTGAATGATAATTGTAATGAGAATAGTACCTACTCATTAATTGACTTATTGAATGATAATTGTAATGATACTTTAGCAGTGGTGTAACCGTCGAATAGCCAAGGTCAACCTCTGATTTTTCGAATTCATGTGCGTAATGTTTTATTAATACTTGCTTCGGTGAAGGAAAACATCGTAAGGAAACCAGCATGCGTGAGAGATATTTCTTGACGGCATGTAAAGCCAAATCAGAGGCCCATGAGTGGCATAAGAACTCTGACACCAGGTTAGGCACTAACCACATAATGATGAAGAAGAATGATACTTTAGTAATTAATCTGGTCTTTAAAATGTAAGCGCATATTTCATGCCGGCGTAAATGTTTGCATGCCGAATGGTAAAATATTATGGCTGAGCATTGATGTACTTCATAACAACTATTGTGTATTACCCATATTTGCAAAATAAAATTCTTATTCTATTATAATTATAATGTATACAATATTTTTTAAATGCTTTGATATTATTACTATTTTAGGGATTTAATTAAATGGAACATTAAATGATATTATAAAAAAAAATAGTCACTTAAATACAATTATTTGTAGAATAAACGCAAAATACATAAATTAAATATAGTTTATGTTAATGTTGTCATAAATTTAAAATCAATTTCACCTCAACTCAGTCATTCATCACACACCCTTACCTCACTTACCTCCACACCACACATACACACGACACACTTATAATTAAATTTAAAAATCATATGTACCTTAGGTACTTCTTATTTATTTTGTAAGACGAAGGAGACTAGTCTCCAAGACACATGCTCTCTTGAACAATAAAGCTTTTTATTTTATTATTTTATTTTATTTTTATACAATTTGATTAGAGGTAATTCATAATTTACTATACAGGGTGTTTTTTTAAACGTGGGCAATACTTTAGGGGAGTGTAGTACTCATGAAAATAAGCAACTTTTACTATGGGACTGACAATGAAATCGCGAAAAAATATCAGCTGATCCATACATTATTGATCGCATAACTCGAAAAAATGTAGGCAACAGTAGATTTTTTAAATCATATTTCATAGTTAGATCCATAGTAAGAGTTGCTCATATTTATGAGTACTTTAGTCTCTTAAAGTATTGTCCACGTTTAACAAAACACCCTGTATAATGTTATTTGAGAAACCGAGAACAGTGATTGTTAATTCAAACAATAATTTCTTAATATACGTAATATTTAAATTGATGAAGATGATGCCATCTAGTCGATTTCGGCCACAGCGACTGCATTCGATGGCTTTCTAGGGAGGTTGTCGAGAACTTTGGTGTGCTGCTCTATCATATGCTTCAAGCTTCGTGTGCTTTCTTGTTTCAAGTGGCTAGCATACCCAACTTTGGCCGAAAAACTCCGAGCACAAAGCGGACATGTCAGAACACCATTGACAAAATTGTAGGGTATAGCTGCAGGTGGCCTAGTTTTAAGGTTATCACGCTTTAATTATAGCTTCCAATAAGCATAAATCTATGATTTACGCCTAAAATTTCTGAACATTGCCCCAAACAAAAAAAAACAGAACGACGAAAAAAATTTTTGTTTTTTTACTTCCAGAATTAGCATATTAAGTAGGTACTATTGCATCTAAAAATTGGAACGATGACCTGGTGAAGGATTCAGGAATCCGCTGGATACGAGACGCACGGAGACAGTCAATGTGGTGACATTTGGGGAGGCCTATGTCTAGCAGTGGACGACTTTCGGCTGAAAGTGAATCTAAATATGTATATATAATTTTCGTTAGGGGAGCACACTGGCAAACTCAAAAAATATTTCTACTACTGTCGTTACTATACAGGGTGTAACAGAAAGGGTATAGTCATATGAAAGGATAGGCTGCAGACCATCAAATTGAACAACCTCCTCCATGGGTCCAATATCGTAAATGCGCTGTCCCATACTAAATTTCTATACCTACTCGACCCAAATTTATGGGACGGCTGATAATTTTTATGTTGATACCCTTTCTGTTACACCCTGTATACCACGAACAATAAAATGGGTTTTTGAGCGAGGCGCGCGCCGTTGCATACCAATAAATGGCATACATTATTTCGCTCTAACGCCAACTGCAAAGAAAGATGCGTGTCACCGACGTGGCTTCGATGCCCCCTCTCACCCGCCCCGAAAAGAGCGTCGCATTTGAGGACACTGAAAAGGCAGAATGCCTAGGCGACAGCCTGGAGCCTCAGTGCTCTCCCAGCTCTCAACTACATAGTAGTCAAACGACACCTCGTCAAGGTGAACGCCGAAGTCGAATGTAGAGCCGCCCTCCCTCCCGTTGAAGACCCTGATGATCCTCTGCCTCCAGTCACACCTGACGAAGTGCAAAACATCATAAAAAAAGCTTCAGCCGCGGAGGAAAGCACCCTGCTCTGATGGAATCACCTATAAGGTGCTCAAACTCCTCCCCGCCCAGCTAATAGTGTTAATGGCAGTCATCTTCAATGGCGCCTTGAGCAACAACTTCTTCCCCCAGGTATGGCAAGAGGCCAGTGATATCGGTATCCCCAAACCCGGTAAACCGAACACTCGTGTATCCAACAGGTCCACCGCATCGTAGAGCACTTGAGCGCTGACTTCCAGCGTGAAGTGAACCCAAAGAGTAGAATACATAAACCAAGAAGATAAGACGGCCGTCTCGCAGACAGCCCCACAGTCGTTTGGCATACCAGGTACGCGCTTGCTTGTCACGTATATGGTGGAGAGGTGAAAAATTTCCAAAAAAAACTTTAAAAGTTCGATATCTCAAAAACAACCCAGTTTGGACCCCAAGTTATCGGGTCAAAAATGTTGCAAATTATATATCTTAACGCTGTTGGTCACCCAGAAGATCTTAATTTCGGTACTCAAATAGTCAGCTTGGTCAACAACTCTGAACGGACTGCGATTTAGCAAAAGTTATGTTAGTAGAAAAAGTTGTCATTGAAAGCTCTCACGCCAATGGTTGGTCACCCAGGAAATCTTAACTTCGGTGCTCAAATCAGTCGCCTATTTAGGTCAATAACTCCGAACGGACTGCGAATTGGCAAAAATCGTGTTAGCAAGAAAGGGTTCTCCCTAAAAAGTTCTTTTCAATTATTGATATCTTATCGCTATCGGACCTTGATGCAGATGCAGATGCCTAAGGCTATACTTTGAGACCCATTCTCCTTTAATGTTGTTTTAACAAATTAACTAAAAACAAAAATCGACTAAACTTTTAGTCAAGTAACTCTAATGTCAGTCATGGTACACGGGCCTACGGGCACAACAACAACCCTAAAATATTTTTAATCTGTGGAGGTCATGATTGATTTGATTTTAATTTTCGTCACGAATTCCACTGAAATCCCAGCTGTTTCGTTGCGTTAGCTGCAGTGCGCCTGTCTGAACTGAATGCACCCCAGATTCGCGGGTCTAGCTTTTGTATAAACCAGTCAATATGTCGTCCATTATGGATGAAAGGTGTGTAATTTGGTTTAGCCCTGGAACTTATCATATATCCTGAGCAAAGTGATCGATATTTTGCATTTTTCAGAGTGACAGATGAGATCGAAGCTCTAGAAGCAATTTTAATGGATGATGTTGCGATTAAACGTGTTGGGGAAATGCCGCATATCATCGAAACCGTCCTTCATCCGTCGACGGGTAATGATGTCGACCGGCAGTATGTCTGTGCGACGCTGGTGGTGAAGCTGACGCCAGGGTACCCTGACAGTAGTCCGGAGGTGACGCTGAGGAACACACGAGGACTCGACGATGATATCCTGGCCAACATTCACTTACAAATCCGTGAAAAACTCGCTGATTGCCGTGGTGAACCAGTGGTGTTTGAACTCATTGAGGTAAGGCATTACTTGATTAAAAGCTCAATTGTAGTTACGTTGTATAGATTCAGAAAAGATCCTTGCTAATTAATTGTCTTAGTATTGATTGACCATGTTCTGGAGTGTAAAAGTAACTCAATTTGGAAACATTTTTTGTAGTGCTCAAACTAAAATATTCCTTACGGGTTTAGAAAGTTATGAATTATTCTTTAAAACATTCAATACTTTAATACAATTATACTAAACTTTACTCTTTTTAATCGAAACTGGATTGTCCCACTTTTAAATGTGGCAAAGGTCTCCCTATAGCTTTTTACTTCTTCCTGTGCCTGACAATTTCATTTCCGTCTTCTGGCACTCACTCGCTTGATGACTTTGGCCCATCTGTCACGATACTATCTGACTATATGGCTTGAGATTAAATAAATATTTTTGTATTTTGCAAGTACAGGAAGCCAAATATACGGGCCTAGTAAATACATTTAAAAAACAATATTGATAGTTCACTTGTGGGTGCCAGTGAATAAAACATAACAACACCATGCCTGTTTTCAGATAGGAGTTAAGCAGAAGTAAACCACTACTGAAATGGCCTATTGCCATCAACGAGGCACAAATCCTAACTCAAGGCTGCTACTGAGATATTCCAGATGGATACAAATCATTAAATAGATTTGTTCAAAATGTATACTTATTTATTTATTTATAACAGCTATTCTTGCAAATATTCTAGCAGATATTCTTGTAATATCTGTACTTACCAAATGAGTGCAATAAAAAATTGAATTTGAGTTTGATAAATCTAATAAGCAACCTGGAAGTCAAATCCAGCACCTCATGCTCTAAGACACACTTCAGTTTGATTATTTATATAGTTACTGTTGGCCTGCATCATCCTGCTGCTGGCCAATGGTCTCTCCCCATTACTTCTTGGTACTGTCCAGCTTGTCCTGCCATCCGTTACAAGGTCTAAAATATTTTCCAGCTCATCCGTGACTGTCTCACAGAGAGCAACTTGCCCAGCGGTCAGTGCATGATCTGCCTCTTCGGGTTCATGAAAGGCGATGAGTTCATCAGGACCCAGTGCTATCACTATTTCCATAGCCACTGCCTTGCTGCTCACCTGATTTCTGCTAGGCGCTATTATCAAGAGGAACTGGAACTGCTACCCAACTGGCAGCAGGTCACCAGGACACCATACAGAGTAAGTGTCATTTACCATATGATAATAATGAGTCTGTTTTCAAATACAAGGTCGAGACGACAATACAATAATTTTGGCCAAGGTTTTTGAAGTAGCGAGTTGGCAACATGTGTTTAACGTTTATACCGATGCGGGATTCGTTAACCTGTTGGTGGTAGCCTATTATCTACACTATGTAGAAAATGCTAAAAATGAAAAATAACGTCCTGTGAATAAACTGCATACAAAATTCAATCGAAAATATCCTATATAATTTTCGATTGAATTTTTGTATGCAGACTGGGAATGTCATGAGTTACATACAGTTTAATTTACTGTCGCATTGTCATCTCCACCCTGTACAGTTACAAATATAGATGACACAAATATTCAGTTTAATACTTCCACTATTTCTGTTACTCTTGTTTGGTTATTATTCAAGTTAATTAATTACTAATCTACAATTTCCCATGACAACAACCTTGTCTGTTTGCTTATCATTGGCAAATTGTCCTCCAATTGCCTCCACAGATTTCTGTCACCAGTCTTTAACTTTTTGAATGCCATTGTCACATATACGTGACAAGCAAGCGCGTGCCCTGTACGCTAAACGACACAAATATGTGACAAAATGGTAGGTGAAATTGTGGCTTGGCGTAGAGGGCACGCGTGTGCGTTTATGCTCTGGCGTTTAAAAGGCTATTATCGTAACTAAAATAAATAGAGATTCATATTTTTCTTATCACCCTTTTTCGTCAGGTTTAGGGTGCAAACAAACGGCAGTCAGTCTGTATGCACTGCTGAATGGGTCCATAGGTCGCTGGTTCAAATCCGGCTCGAAGGACCATTAAGATCTATGCGCTGCTGAACGGGTCGCACACACCTTCATTGTTAGGTTGAATGATAAGTCACGGATAGCCAAAGATCATGGTTTATTGACTGTTAAATACTACTACGTGGTGGTATTTAACTACCACGTAACTGGTAGTTATGCTATATGAATAATGTGTGAATGAGTACAGCTGACTATGAACACTGATTGTGTACTGTCGCTTTACACTATAATTTGTGCAAGGTGACGGAAAATTACTGATCTATGCAATGCGCGCGTGCGATGTACGATCCATGGCTCGTACAGTCTTTGAATTAAATGTGTTACCCACATGACAGATATATGGTGGTATGTGTGGTGTTAGGTCTTATATTCTACCTTCGTCATTAAGCAATTGCAAGTGTTAAGAAACAAATTATAATGCTAGCTGAATCTTGTAGCTGTGCTTTCCCAAAAAATAAGTCTGTTTCGACCTTGAATAATTATTTATTTAGAACAAATCGGTCGAGTTTGCGATTTACCCTAATTTCTTTAAAATAAACTTACTTTACTTACTTACTTACTTTAGCTCTATGAATACAACTATTCATCTTTTTGCCAGTAAATGCAAAATCTAGGGAGTGTGACCGATACTGTGATTTGCCTCAGACCTCAGCAAACGGCGGTTGCCGCAGTCATCATCATCATTTCAGTCGAAAGACGCCATTACTGGACATAGGCCTCTCCCAAGTGTCGCCACATTGACCGGTCACGTGCATCTCGCATCCAGCAGATCCCTGCAACCTTCACCAGGTCATCGGTCCACCTAGTGGGAGGCCTTCCAACGTAAAGTCTTCCGGTTCGCGGTCGCCAATCCAGAACCCATTTCGGCCCCATCGGCCATCCATTCTGCGAGCAATGTGCCCTGCCCACTGCCACCTAAGTTTGGCAACTCTTCGGGCAACGTACTGACGTAGCCCGAAGAATTGGTTCGTTGGTTCTCTTGCGGATGTCTACATTTCTGATTCGATCACGCAACGAAACTCCGAGCTTAGCCCGCTCCATTGCCCTTTGGGTGACTTTAAGCTTTCTGATGAAGCCCATTCTGAGCGACCACGTTTCGGTCCCGTATGTAATCATTGGCAACACACACAGGTCATAGACTTTCTTCTTGAGACACTGCGGTAAGTTGGGCGAGAAAATACCGCGCAATTTCCCGAACGTTGCCCAACCGAGTCGGATCCGACGATTGACATCTTTCGCGAAGGTAAACCTACCTATCTGGACTGTTAGTCCCAGGTAGACATAATCGTCTACAACTTCGAGTGTAGAGTCTCCGATCTCGATAGGAGCGGGTGTTGCCATAGTAATCTGACCTAATTATATTTGCTACTTCTGCTGAGATGTACAGTTGTGCACATTTCGCTTGTTTTCTTCTGATGAGGGAAATAGTGTAATCTCAAACACTTTCAGGGCGTGTGCCGTTTTTGTCAAAGATTGAAGATAAAAGATTTTTGCTAATAGTGAATGATGGAGTAATAAAAACTAAACCTTTACTGCGAATGTTTCGCCACTCAAATAATTTGGTGCTCTTGTCCCAAGTAATTTGGGGTCGGCGCAGCATGTCTTCTTCTTCCATACTTCTCTATTACTCGTCATCATAGCAGTCACGTTTTTCTAGCGATATCATCCTTCACACAGTCTGAAGCAATACTAAAAGTCTTATTTCCTTGTTTAGGAAAGCTGCCCAGTGTGCCGTATCACGCTAACTACCATCGAGGTGGAGACGCTGGCTGGCGCACCACCGCCCATGATGTCATTCACTGCAGCACCATTCTTGTTAACGGACGAAATGAAAGTAAGTGTCCCTTTTTTGTGACTGGCATCTCGCGCTAGGAAGCTGTCATCTATTTTGCCCGTCAGTCATGTACGAGCATTGGCGGTGAGGTATCCAGCCAGAGCATAAAACTTATAAACTAAGCACTACACGCTAACTGAAATTATGAAAGTCAACAAAACTCCTCCCCAGCCCTTGCTCGAGCCAGCCCGCGTGGCTGAGCTTGTACTCCAAAATCAGCCCCTAAATAATGACACCATTCAGATCCAGCCTGTGCCCTGCTGTCCTCCCACAGCGACGTCCTAAGCCGGGGCTCCGTACCCCTCAGGGGGTACATTAGCATGTATGTAATTTTTTTGCCCTGGCTGGAGGCCTTACACTCAAGACACCCACAGGATAGTCCGGTAAGCACCTCCTAGATTGAACTGCGAGATGATGATTCACAACAAAAAAAATGTCAAAGCTAAGCCGATGACAGAAATTACCTTCTCCTAGTTCCTGAAAACATGACTTGTTGCCCAGTCTCTTGTGTGTTATGAACCTCGACTTAGGCGTTGCTGGGAGAGTACAGTTAGGGACAGGCTGGATCTGGATCAGATCAAAGTAAGGGTGCCAAGGTTACCAATGTTACTATAGACACCTACGAAATGCAAATGGCGGCGCTAATAATGCCGTCTCACTCGCTCGCTCGCTGTACTGTGCAAGTGAAAGGACGATCAGCTGCTTAGTTAGGGCGCCATTTTTAATTCAAAGGTTTGTTCTTAAACGCTGCAAATGTTAAATAATTAGCGACTTTTGAATCTCATTTTTTTGAATGTTTAAACGTCTCTTAACAAACGAGTACATTGCATTCCGCCGTATTCCTCTTGCCGTTTTAAGCTCGTACAAAAAACTGAATAATTTCATCTCCATATGTATGTTTCTGGAACAGTTGTGGAAACTAGTAGTTTCAGAGAAACGATTTGTCTTACAGGAGCTGCAGAAGAAGATGGCGAAGCTGCTGGCTTACCAGATGTCCAAGGGCGGCGTGATTGGATGTGGTGACTCTGGACCACCACCGCTGACCATCACCACTCCGGAAGATAACGAGAATAACGTACAGTACCTACTTTCTTTTTATAAGCCACATTTCTATTACGCAACTACATTAAACGCTTTTATTTTCATATTCCTGAAAGATTAATACTAAAATACATAGTTTTTTAAATATTTTCAAGTAATTAGAATATTTTTTGGTGCATTAACACAATATTGTATCATATGCAGGAGAATTCTAACGGAACTCCTGGGGCCTCCAATGAAGGAGCGAAAGCTAGCAACGGACACGTCAACGGAAACGGACGACAGAATGGAAACTCATCCAATGATAACTCAGCTCCTGGGTCCCCGGCTGCTCGCGCTGCATACCGTGGCCCTTACAGGTAGGCTTAGTACCAGATCACTAACAAACAAAACATATTAGTAACCCTCACAGTTCGAGTGGCTCCGGCTATTATACAGCGTGTATATAAAATTTCAATACCTACTTGATCCAAATCTATAGGGCTGATTATTTATCGCTATGAGTTTTTTTCTAGGCCAACTTCCACTAAAAAATGATAGATGGCGCTGTGCATGACTCGGAAAGTAGAAAAAAATTGTTTGGCTTTATGGAGCTGGCGTTCATTGCCTTTTAAAAATTACTGGGTGCTTTTTTCGTATTTTATAGAAATTATAGCCAGAATGAAAAAAGTAAGTTGCAATGCAACAAAAGCGCAAATCGGACGAAGAAAGACGAACGCACACAAACTAGGAAGGAACACTTTTGATAGGCAATGAACGCCAGCTCCATACAGCCAAACAATTTTTTTTATTTTTTACATTGAGTCAAGTACAGCGCCATCTATAATTTTTTATAAAAAATAGTAACTATAGTAATACTGGATCCATCCATATCTTTCAGCCATATTTTACGTCACGACGACGTGCTGTGCAACGTGACACGTTGCGTTGTCGTAACGTGATTATTTACGTTGCTCGACGTCGATTTCCACGTCACGGCACCGTGACGCAACGTGCAACGTCACGTTACCGTGCGGTGGCACGTTGCGTCGTCGTAACGTGTTTTTGTGTTTGAGCCCTAAATGAGAATGTTTGGTTACAGGGGCTTCAACCGGCGCGGTAAGCCGGGGCGGCGCGGGCGCGGCGCTGCGCGGTGACCCGCCCCGGGCGCCGCCTCGCCGAGCGCCGCATAGCGCTCCCGCCGCCCCCGCCGCCCCCGCCACACCCCGAGCCCACGACTGAACTCTGTTGCTAACCGATACCTATCCCGCCGAGGTTATACATCTGTGAAGATACAGCCTAAACTTTGGCGAAGTATGTTATTGAAACACGCGTCTTACCCGTCCGCGTTTGTTAAAATTTTATGTGTCTCCTGGCAGTTTCCATTCAAATATGTATTGCGCAAACTACGCCAAATAGCACGTATTGTTATTAATGTCACTCTTACGTTGTCAGTGTTCACATATATGTCAATAAACGGAGTAATTGAGACTGCTCAGGAGACTGAAAAGATATTTTATCAGAATACAGGGTCTAATTTGCTAAAACGGACTGAACCGAACCCCTCGAGACTGACGATTTACCCTAGTTACCCAATCCTATTTATATTTTTGAAGGCGCTTGGAGCGCTTTCTCCTGTAATTTTAGACCATATCGATTGGACCACTCAGCTATATAATATATCCCTGCCAATATTTCGCGAATTTAGTTGCTTAGTTTCAAATGTAACCTGTGATCATGATCTTTCAGATGTCTAGTTTCGTTAAGAACATATTAAATAATCCGACATAGTTTCGTCCAAACGATACTGGTTGTCCCTGCAACCATATTGGTAGTAATACAGATTAAGAGCCGGTTGCACCACACCTAATCGTTTTGCGTTAAACGTATTCACTGTTAGCCTGCTTCATGCCACTGCTGGGTAAAAAAGGGAGTTGAAAAAACTAAAAAACCCGACTGAAAAAACTGAAAAGTATTAAACAAGCACATTTTAAATTTATGAAAATGGAATAGGCCCCGCCTGCTTCCAACTTTTGTTTTTATTTAAAATGTGCTTGTTTTATGCTTTTCAGTCGGGTTTTTTAGTTTTTTCAACTCCTTTATGTCCAGCTTTTTAGTTTAGTAACGCGAAAGAATTCGCAGACGATTTAACTTTTATTATAATATGATTTGTCACTTCCAATTACTTTTAAACTTATAAGTTGGATATATTTTTGTAATCACCCTTAAAAACCCTTTATTTTGATGCCCCACTCAATGGTAATGGAAGAAAAAAAAAATCGAACGCTAAGGTATCGCACCTAAATCCGCCATTTTTCTTTGTTTTTCATTTCAATGTAATCAGTGACACTCGCGCTACCAAGACGAATCTAACCACGTATAATTTATTCAAATCCGTTCATCCGTTTAGGAGTTACGAGGGAACATAGAAACAGAAATACATAATACAGGTCAAACACATAACCTTCCTTTTGGGCTTCGCCGCAGTCGGGTAAAAAAACCCATGACTTGCAGGTGTTCCGATCTAGGGCCAATGTGGACCACTAGGGGCCTAAAATAGCCGCTTTAGCAGAATAATAATAGGACATAATTTTATCAATCACGTTAAAATACTCAAAATGGTCACAGACGCAGTTAATATTATGAATTGTCACTTTGAGACCATTTTACAAATTGACTGCTAAAGCGGCCATTTTAGACCTAGTACCTAGTACCGCCATCTTCTTTAAGAACATCATTATGCACCTGTCATCGTCAAACGATTGACAGAAACAGAACGTGTTTTAAATTCGTTTAACGCTAATCGCATGATTTGTGGTGCAAGCAGCCAACAATCTGCCAACCAACAAAAAGACCTCAATAGTATCGCTGCCAACTGAATTTATTGGCCCTACCAATATTTTAGCCATATGTTCAACTATGTCGGATTCATCCTAACTTAATAATCCCTCCAGTGTTAACTGAAAAAGAAATGAAAAAATAACAGATATACAGGGTGTAAACAGACCCTTCACATAGCCGTCAACCAAGCATTCTGTACATCAAACTAAGTAACTTAAAGCAAAAATTATTGCTTGGAAACGACTTTTTTTTTGGGTGAAAAGTACGTTTTACGGTAGGACTTGATGAAGGCACTCAAAGCATTATGCTGATGGATGGATTGAATAGTACGGGGGTCGTGGAGGTGTGTAAAGTAAAAATCGTACATTAAAAACATGTATTTAAAAAAAAAACTTGTGAAAAAGTTGGAACTTTGACCCCCAATATCTCCGTAACTAGAAGGTTCCCAGGTATGGTCTAGAACAAAAAAATGATCGCAAAGACGGGGAGAACAAGCGCCTTTCGGCTATGTTAAGGGTCTATTTACACACTTTAGTATACTTCCATTATTAGTAAGATTCTATAAAAGTTGTTTTTACATCAGTCACTAAGTAAACTTCAACGTTGTTAACGAAATATCAGATCTAGGTATATTTTTGTATTTACTTCAAAAACGCGCTAAAGTACCTTCCAAACGTTCCCAAATACTTGAAATCTCTTTTTATTTTAAGGTTATTTTTGTGTACGGAAATCGTCAGAAGATTCTCACTTTTTGAACGCAAAATATTTAATCTCAAATTTCACTAAAAATCAAAGCTAGACAAAGTATTCAGCCGTATGGCTCGAGGCGTGTTTGAATGAATTCCGTTTTCACCTAGACAAGAGAGTCATATAATTATTGCTACGCCGGTGCGAAAAAGAGATGCTACAGAACATGGATAACTCTGTCACTCTCTCGCACTTGAAATGAGGGCATGGAATACTTCATAACACAGCCCCTGATGTCAAATAGCAAACAATGATAACTGTAGGTAAAGACTTAGTTCAATCTGGATAGTCCTTTTTATTCGCAATTATACCGTCATAGAAATTAATTGTTAATCAAATTGACACCCTACGTCAATGGGGAAGACCGGTAAAAGCTAATTGTAGATGGCGCGACCATAGCTAGGTCTCAATCTGACCAATGAATTCAAATATTTTGAAATATAAAATGACATTACCAGATTTTCAACCAATGACGATGCTTGGGATCGGCTATACTAGCGCCATTAGTTTCACAGTTGACATCCCCATTCGCCGTGTACTTCTAGTCATTTCAAACATGAGATATGACTATACCGACGATTTAAGTTAGCAATCTTGCTTGACAATTAATTTCATTGATTACTTATCAAAGTGTAAACGGGCTAAACGCACGCCACGTATTGATCTTCACAGATGTTTTAACCACAGTATGTGTAAGGCATAGTTCTTACATGGCAACAGATTTCAGGACCCTCAACCTATGCAGTTGACGTCCAACACACACCAGCGTTCGGTATACAGCAGCTAACACCAGAAAATGGCTATCATTTTGCAAGTTTAACGTCAAAATTAATAATAAATTAGCAAAATATTAACTATAGTTAATTTAATATGATTAATTTTATACTTAACAGGAATTTTATGTGTCCCACAAAACAATTTAAATAATATGTCAAACAATTTGTTCCAAACGCTGGGTGTATACTGCAGTCCTCTCAACAGCTCTTGCCAAAGTGAGATGGCACAAAATAATAATAATAATGAATGTAATAGTCGTTGAATGTACCCTTAGCATAAGGCACGTTTCTGTGACGAGTCTAGTCATACTACAACTAGTATTCCACATTATTAAATCATAAATGTAACTACGTGTCAAATGTTTGCGTTATTCGGTCAATTTAATGCAAAGGAAACTTTATAAAAAAATAATATAAAGAAAAAACAAAAAAAGAAACTAATAAATTGAGTATGCACGGCGGCCAATCAAGCTATACAAAACCAGTTTATGCGGATCTCTCATTGTATAGGAAATCTGTACAAAGTGAGGCTAAGTTATACTGGAAATTTACAGCTTCATGTGCCGCCGCACCGTGTGTACAAGAAAATTCGCGTCAGATGGTAGAAAGGCCGAGAAAATGAGTTCTCAAGATAAATTCTAACTACGAAGCGATACAAAAAACACCACATCAGTTTCTTCACCAGATAGTTATCTGAAGATATTAAGCAAGCAAACAAACAAAAAAAAACTACCCAATGATAAATCTTATTAGTACCGGATCAAAAAAGATCACCCAGTAACAGAGAACACAGCTTCCGACTCACTTCAATCAAGCCACTAATTAACCTTTTGACCGCCGTAGTCACATATACGTGACAAGCGAGCTCGTGATCAGTACGCCAAACGACACAAATATGTGACAAAATGGTAGATGAAATTCTGGCTTGGCGGCACGCGCGTGCGTTTATGCTCTGGCGGTGAAAAGGTTAAATAATGGTTAAATGCCTAAAAAGTCCAGCCTAGGGTAAACGTGCACTATTACAGCCGCTGCTAAGACTGCTGATTGTATCTTCCTCTAAGATAAAATAATCTCCATCTACTATCAGCCGTAAAATGGACATCTAGTAAGTATAAAGCATCTCATCATTGCCTAGCTTTTGCCCAACTACGTTGGGGCTGGCTTCTAGTCTAACCGAATGCAGCTGAATACCAACATAAAGCATTTATGCGTGGATTCTATGCATGGCCCTCATGGCAACTTTGCCTGCAAAGCCAAGTCAGAAGACCATAGGCGGCATAAAAACTGACACCAGGTTACACACTAACCACACGAAAAAAAAAGGAAGATGGCAAATTGCATAAAATTGACCGAATAATAAGTCATTAAAAAATAAGAATTACATATAGCTAACCTGTCTTAGATTGAATAAGATTTTCATGTCACATGACAATGGTTTACTTATTTTTATTATTTTTGTAATAACATGGGGAAAGTCCCAATTGTTTTGATATTCAACTTTACGTTAAAATTTATTCTATGTACAAATAAGTTTTTTAGATATGATTACGATATTTTTGTATGAAACAAATGAAATGTTATTATAATTTTAATTATATTTATTTGGATTTGTATATTGTAATAAGCGGATGAAAGAGACGAGAAAACGCAAGGGTCGAATGTTTTAGATACTAAGTTAGAAAACTACACATAATTTATTTAACACCGTGAGACGGTGTGAATAGAAGCGCAGGGCCGAATCGAGACTAAACTTTGAAAGGGATTTTAACGTTGAATTAATATATCGTCGGGGATAGTGCAAATCCGCGGAACCAGCATTGGATAATTCCGCGTATCTGAAAAATGTAGCCAATTTCAATTACGCATTGTCGTAGCGACTAAATTAATTAATTTAATAAATTTCTACTGTTAACAATACATAGAATACATGAATTGTTACTATTCATGTAAAAATGAGGTCAAAAATCGTTGAAAAAATAAAAAAAATTATAACCTTCCCCTGTAAACCTACACGTAGTGCACCCGCACTTTACGTATGGTAGATTCACGGATTTGCACTATCCCCGACGAAATGTTGCCAACAAGGTCTATTAATTCTGTCAATAAAATAAGAGTACTAATTGGTAACATAATATTAGTTCAATGTTAAAATGCCTTTCAAAGTTTTGTCTCGATTCAACCCTGGGTCTATTCACACCGTTTCACCGGGTACTTTTTCCTTACGAAGGTTGTGTTGTAAAATCTCTTAAGCCTTTTTAATCTCTCTAGATCTTTATGCAATATAAATGCTAACTCAAAGTTAGATTTTTACGATCCAGAAAATGGATTAAATAATGAGTAGAAAATGACTATTTAAAATCTCATTGAAATTGGCGTTTTACTTTTGTGTTATTGCAACATCAATCAAAATTAAAGAAAATGTGTTTTTCGGCAGCTACTTATCTTTATACTTTTAATTTATGAGTTAAGGTATTGTGGCGCAAAGGTTAATATATATATTTCTAACGTAAATGACGTGGTGTGTCTATCTGAACCACAATCGTTTACTGTTACTGTAAGGCCGCTTTCACATTAGGACGTTAGCTGCGCGACAGTAGCGCGGCAGAAGCACATTCGCGAGCAAAAAGTACGTTTTTTACCGTTTGGACGTTAGATGCGCGACTGTCGCGCTGCTAAAGTCGCCTAAATGTGAAAGCGGTCTAAGACACTGCCACTATTAACATATTTCGACAACCAATCTCAGTCTCAGACAGGCAGGCCTGCATATTCTATATTAACAAATGTCGAGACACTGAATTCTACTGGAATAAAAACAATAAATGGAAGTTACATTAGCCGTTGTGACCAAGCCTTATTTACGTTTTTTTTTTTGTAATATTTTGTGTGTACCTTAACAAAAAAGAATACCTTGCCATTTTCGCACTTAGATTTATTTAAAAAATTAAACTAATTTGAGAGGTTTGTTAAATTTTACATATTCTACATTCCAATAATATTTCTGTATATAACATGAGATTATTTAGATATAACTCTTTTCATGTGTTTCGGAGCGCGAAAGATTTGGGATGGGAAACGTACTTATTCTGCACAACTTTTGTTTAGTTGTGAATATTTCGACAAAACGTTACAATATCGGTTATCTAATCTATTCGCATATATTGGAATAGTGTTAGTGCATGCATAGCATAATTTCGGCTTTTTATGGCGCTTATTAGCCAATAGATATAAGGAATAGGGATTATCAGGGTTGTCAGAAGCATTAGATTTGCAAAGGCAAAAGTGCTTTTAGTAAATTAACTAGGAAGATGACCTAATTTGGGTATAAATATAAACATACCTGGGTTAGCCCTAAAAGGGAATAGCTAACGTAGTTGACTGAATATAGTTAGCGCTTTTTCAGGCTTTTCGCAATTTTACAACTTTTATGTCTGGCTTTTTATCAAGACTGACAACCCTGAGATATTGGCAGTTGGCCCTTATCGAGGGAGGTTGATGACAATCGACAAGACGGTACATTTTTGTAATCGTAATTTTTAACTATATGTAATTTATGTGTAGTAGTAATTACCTAATAAACACTTACCAAAGAAATTCAAGTTTTGTGTTACCCCACTTCCCATTTCCTAAAAGTTGTTTATAATAGGGGATGTTTCCTGAAAAAATCTAATTAGTCCGTCAGATAGATTTCCAAAAAAATATTGGACACGTATTTTTTCTTTTTTCACGAAAACTAAAAATGAAAACGAAACAGTGCGTCGAAAACTAGTGTCGTCATACTTGTAAGTAAAGTGTACTGACGTTTTACCGAAAAGTGACGTCACAGGCACAATTTTTATTGATTTGATAAGACAAAAAATACGTATCCAATATTTTTCGATAATCTAACTGACGACGGACTAAATAGAATCATATTTTTTTTACACAGGAAACATCCCTATTGTCAATAAAACTGGGTCAAGTTGCTAAGCTAATTACTGATACACTAGGTACTGGGCTAAAATTCGCCCGCAAATATTACATTACATTTATTTGAGAAACAAGATCTTATTTGAAAGCGTGAATGCTCGCTCCAGTTAAGGACAGAGCCTTGATTTGCTTCCGATAGAAGTGGTTCTTTGCATGTATGACCTACACACATGGACACGCACGGCAGAGACGATTCCTGCAACTCGTTTCGTAACTGGCGACCTCGAGAATGAGGGTAATTGTGTTTATGCTAGGGCATTAAGATCGCGCGGGTTAAGGAATGTCTTTGCGCGGCAATATTTAAATTTCGAACTTATGAAATGTTATGCAGCTGTCAGTTAATATATTTTCTTTGAAGTGCAATTACATGTAATGTAGACAAAATTAATCATGGGGTCTTCCGAAAATGACTCCTATTACGTTTATAAAGTTTCAACATTCCACTTTGAGTCCCTATTACCTAATTAATTGGTCACACACATTGGATTATTCCAGTCTATACTAATATTATAAAGAGGTTAAAATTGGTTTGTATGTAGGATAGGGCGTAATCTTCGGAACTACTGATCCGATTCCGAAAATTCTTTCACTAACGGGAAGCTACATTATCCTTAAGTGACATACATTAAGTATTTGAAACGTACCCGTGATTTAATTTCCGTACATAACGGGACCGAAGCCGCGAGCCAAAGCTAGTATTATATAATCATCGATCTTCGTGCTAATTACACGGATCTATGAAGATAACAAAAAATAACTTTGGTCGAACTTCCATGTCCTCAACAAATCAAAAGTGATGACCAGCCAAGTCAAAATTAACAGTTTCTTTAAGTAAATATTGTCAATATCAAGCTGGTATGCCCACTCAACGCATCTTTGGCAAGGTATATTTAAATGAGTTGTATGTCCTCATGACTCAGTGCCGGCGCGTGCGCTTATGGTGAAAACATCTGAAGGCGAGCGGTTTCTCGAATGATGAGTAATGTAATTATAATGTGAGGGAGGCTGTGCACTCAGTGAGATCAAACTGCCGATATGCAAAGGATAATCGCAAGCCTGCTGGTTTTATTGCGGAAAACAAGTGAAGGCAGGATGCAAGTATGTCGTTGTTGACTTGTAGGTCGAATAGGACCTATCATACCCTACTAACAAGTTCACAACTATATAGTATCACCCAACCAACTACATTTACCAGACGGTGCTAGTCGGATAAATATATATATTTACAATAGAACGTATAGTTAGGTAGATACCTATTAGAGAAATTTGGTCCTTCGAGCCGGATATGATATGAACCAATGAATGGGTGTTGATCACACACATAGCAAGCCATAGCCTTAAACCCAAACGTGTAATAAGGGCCCTAACAAGAAAATATAGGTACCTACTTAAAATAGGACTGACCTTTAATGGGTTCACTTAACATTGATAAGCATTAGCCAAGTCAGCCTTGTGTGAAAGGTAGGTACCTGACCTGGCTGAAGCATGAAGCAGATTATAAAAATAAAAGGCAAAAACAAAGGTCAAACCTGCCTATTCTTATCTTGACCGCAAGGGGGCACTTTTCTTTAAACTAACGAATGAAGACATCCGGTTTTGAATGCAACATACGTGTCATGCAAATCGGTAGAGTCATTAAGGTCATCTCGCGGTCGTAAGGAAGCCCGATTATCGCCATGTTTTAATGTAACACATGTTTACTGTCAATACGCAGCACTTTGTGTAACTAACATATTCATTAGTCAGTAGGTACTGGTGAGAGAGAGGCTTTATTCAACACGTAGTTATGTCTAGTTAGGTACCTATTATTGCCATTTTGCATACTAAATTGAGTGCTATTACTAATTGCAGTTTAGGTTGATGAAACCGAAGTTCCCAACTTCCCAAATGATATACAGGACGCAGCGTTAGTAAGTATTTATGTATTAAAAAGTACAGTCGCCAGCACATCAAGTTACCACAAACTGTCAAATTTCTCCAAATGATTTTAAATCATAAAATGTTGGCGGTTAAGTTCAAAATCGAATTTAAAAAATTTGACAGTTTGTATTAGCTTGATGTGCTGGCTTCTGTACATACCTTTTGCTCGGGGCTTCGCCAGCACGTTAGACGTACACACGGCGCCACATGAAGCTGTAAATTTCAAGTATAACTTGGCCTCGCTTTGTATAGATTTCGTATAGGTAAATTGAGAGATCCGCATCAACTGGTTTTGTATAGCTTGATTCGCCGTCGTGCGTACCTATCCTATGTCCCAAACTCCCAACCTAGGTCGTGATATACAGGGTGTAAACAGACCCTTCACATAGCCGTCAACCAAGCATTCTGTACATCAAACTAAGTAACTTTACGCAAAAATTATTGCTTGAAATCGACTTTTTTGGGGTTTCAAATCACGTTTTACGGTAAGACTTGATGGAAAGCACTCAAAGCATTGTGCTGATGGATGGATTGATAAGTACGGGGGTCGTGGAGGTGTGTAAAGTAAAAATCTTACATTGAAAAGATGTATTTAAAAAAAACTTGTGAAAAAGTTGGAACTTTGACCCCCATTATCTCCGTAACTAGAAGGTTTCCAGACATGGTCTACAACAAAAAAATGATCGCAAAGACGGGGAGAACAAGTGCCTTTCGGTTACGTTAAGGGTCTATTTACACCCTTTATAGGTGTAGGTTCGATTTCATCCAAGTTCATTCAGCCATTTAAGTGTGAAAAAGTAACAGACAGACAGAATTAGGTAGGTACTCTCGCATTTAGATTATATTATTGGTATGGTATTATAGGAATAAGAACAGCTAGTTTTCATATATTATGTGCAGTGTATTTTTTTGTACATATGTTTTGGTTTGCTGTGCAACCTGTAGCTTGCTTGCGCTTGGTTTACTCAATTTAAGTTTTTGTGATCCTTCACTCATTAAAGTTCTCAGCTTCATTGCATTCATCGATAATTAGTAATTACCATACATTTAATATACGAAACAAGTCAACTTTGTCAGGCGTGCTAGTTCCGTTCGGCGGCGGCGTGAACCGTTTCCTTTGGCTTGTTATCGCACGACGCGACGTTTGCCCAGTCTGGTATTTAAGCGAGCGGAGGCAGAACGTGTCATTCCATTGCCATTCTCGCTTGTAACTAAAAAAAGTAATATTTCGTGCGCTTTGCTTTATTTTTAAATTTGGAATAGTGGATTAACTTTAGACGTGTTTTTGTTTAAAGTTTTCTTTTTTATTTAGTTTTTTAGTGATAGTAATATTTTGAACGAAAAACGAATAGACATTTGAAGAAGAATGTGTTTGTGTTTTTAGAAAATAGTAAAAAAAATAATTGAGGTGCTGAAAATTGTGGAACGCGAAAATGTCTACATTATTGAAAAACGTAACTAATTGCATATGGCATGCTTTTGACTCCTTGCAAAATAAAGATCTCGTGCATAAGTCGAAGTTAAAGGTAAGTCTACACTTTTCATAAATTTTCTTCTTTTCGATTATTTTATAACTATTTTTCAATGTCATTTTGTTTGGGAAAACTAGTATATGGGGAAAAAATCATAGGTCTTGCACCCAGCAGATATTTACAAGTAACTCAAGATTTCGAAATCTTGAGGCGATCTGAAATAGTTGCGGAAAAGCGGAAAATACACTAGGCACCAGTGGCGAAGGTTCCATACAACTCGATTCCTACCGGCTTCCCTTTGAAAAAATGACACAGTCAGTATTCTATAGACAAATAATATAATCACATTAAAGATTATGTACTCCGGCTTACCTCTTACAAAAATTGACCCTTCGCTACTGCTAGGTACCTATGTTGTTTTATTTTGTGACCTATGTTACAATAGCCAAGACAGGCAACTGCTTATTAATCTTATTATGCACGCGAAGTAAAACTTAATGGAGAGGAACGGGTTACTTCAGCTAAAGTAACGAGTACAATAGCCAACTTCGCTGCGCTTTGAGAGAAAAATCAAATCTAGCTATACTTAGTTAAGTACTAACTTAGTTTACAAGTAAAATAAAAACAATTGAATCTCACTCAATGACGAAATGTTACGGGTGAAACTCGCGATTGAGTGGTGGTGTGTTCTATTCCCATTTGTAGCGGAATTGTGATAATTACTATTACAGCTAGATTCTTGTTAAGGTGCTCCCTCACCGGGAGCATTCGCCTGTAATGTTACAGTTCAGATTCACTTGTTTCCATACAAAATCGAATCTTAGACTGTTCATTAAAAAAGCCTCTGATAGGCGATACTTAACACTCAACGTAGAATGTACTATTGGCAACGGCGGTCCAGGGGGGGGGGGGGTCATGGGGGTCATGACCCCCACCCTGGACTGGGAAAAAATATAATTTTAAAACGTTTTGGGAGACGATATAAGAGAAAAGTTGATTTTGTTATAAAGCAATAAAACACTTTCTTCTTAATTTGAAATGTTATTGTAATCGAATTCTGTCATGACTAGATCTCAACTATGTGACCCCCCTTGACATGATAGCTGGATCCGCCCTCGACTAGATAGGTTCCCATCTTTCGTCCAGTACACCTTGGACACTGGGCACTGGGCAGACGGCTACGCCTCCACCTTTACGACCAGCTATAAAGCTATACCTACTATGTATTTTTGTGACGAAGAATAACTGAAGTAAGTAGGTACTTCTTCCTCGCTGCGTACAAACTTAGTAAAATAGTCTTTATTATTTATGACGTACGGATCCAGAGAGGCTCGTGGCTAAATAATAACAGCCTCTCGGGTCTATCTTTAGGGTAAGCCGTGCTTGCCTAGGTTGGTCTGTGGATGGGTGACCGCTTTTTCAGTTTTCTCATATACTTGTTTCATGTTTATTTATGTACACACAAAACACTTAACAAGACATTACATTAAGATAGAATAGCACAAAGTTCTACTTTGCAAAGTTAAATTTAATTCTAAGAGAAACAAGGAAAAACATCACGCTTTTACACACTCGCACGGTTCTGCTTATATAAACAATTTGTTCTCAAAAACGTTTAGGTAAACATAACTCACTTTATTGTTATAACATTATGTATGATTCATTATTTTAGCTCTAATATTATATTTATGGATTCACGGCATAGTTCTCTCACAATCAATATTACCGAATATATCTAGCGTAGTGTAAACGTCGTAAGCGAATCGAAAACTATTCGGTATTAATCTAATAATTTAACAACTGTTAAGAGCGTTTACGACTTGCGGCATTTCATACAAACTTTCAAGTCCTTTTTTTTCAAAATGACTGAACCGATGTTAATGAAACGTCATACGCATAAGCAGGATAAATAGGTCTTAAAAGTTATCATAGTACATTTTCGAAAAATAGTGTTACAGCTAAATTAGACCGATTTTAGATTTTTCATAGAAATTGAAATTCCCATTTTTAAAGACATTTCGAAAATATTCTCTGATAACTTTTAGCCTTATGTATCCGGTTTATGCGTATGAAGTTTTATTAAAATCGGTTCAGTCATTAAAAAAAGGACTTAAAAGAAAAGAAGAGTAAAAAAAAGGAGTTAAAACTTAATACGGAAACGATACGGATACGAATACGGGATATTTACCATGTTTACTATTTGTGTCGAGTTCCCGATATTTCGAGGCTATTGCAAGCACACTTACACGCACATGGTAAATATAAATATCCCGTCTGTCTCCAGTGTTAATGATAATTTTAGGTTAACAAAAATCTTGATTAAGTAGGTTATATGTATTTTTCCGATTTATTTTGAAAATCTTCCGAAAATCGAAAGCCACTTAGTTACCTAGTTAGGGACCTCGCGTACTACATGTCTTTTGAATGCCGACGCTTCGAGCGGGCGTCCTGCCAGTTTTGTTCAGGACCGCGGTCGGTCTGTCGGTCATGCGACAAGTCGTGGTCGTAGTCGCATAGTGCGCGAGGTCCCTTATTGCATCGAGTTGTTTATGGCGACTCGGAAGTTAGCTGCGAGTGACGCTCTGCCTGCGCAGGTATAGGTAACGGTTCAAACTTTATGGTAGCTCAGAACATCTAAACTAAAACGTAAAGCTGCGCAGAACACAATTTTAGGTATCAACGGGATGCAGAAAACGCATCTTCTTGACTGTGTAATGCGCGGACCGTCACTCGCAGCTAACTTCCGAGCCGCCGTTAAGTTTGAACAGAACTACATGGTATGTCTGGGAAAATGTGTTTCCCTACGTTTTGGAAATCAGTACAAAAGAAGTTGCAAGTTGGTAAACGCTATGTAGGTCCTACCTAATCAGTCAAGCATTTACAAACCGTTAACAACAGACAGTTCTAAGTAAATAATTATATCATTAATGAATGATATTTGTTAAGATAACGTGGGTACTTATTAGGTAAATAATTGATATAAATAATTATTTGCAAAGACATATTTTAATCTTATCCTTTAATTCAGCCGCATATTTTAATATTTTCCTAAAAAAAAAACTAGAAAAGGATTCAGTTTCGGGAAAAGTTGTCTGTCAGTTCGAAATGTTGTCTTTTGTTTGTTTAGCAAACAAACAAACAAAAAATTTTTCTTTTTGTTTAGCTGACAGTCTAAATATAAGGCGGCAGATTGATATTATGTATGACATAGAATGGGTTAGTAAAGAAAGACAATCTGTTTATTTCATATAAGTAGATACATTACAGACAAGTCAATGCTATAAAGAAATGCTTGAACAAATTTATCTAAAGATAAGTTTGTTTGTGATTGTGAACATAATATATTGTTATCGTTGTATATTTAGACATGAATCGCACATGTCAATCAGCCTGATATGATTTTTAGAGAATACTTACAAAATAACAGACATCATTACTTCTGCTTACCTAGTTTCAGAAGAAAAAGATTACCTTGTAAAATCGATAAATTATCTTGCAGTTCAAAGCCCGATTTTTTCTTATTTAGTGTTATTGAATATTACCCACGTAGGTATTAGCGAGTGGTAGCTAAATGTACCTATGCTTACCTAGTAGTCTAGGAGATAAATGCTCCTACAACGGTTCACCGACCCCAGTTTGGGAAGACAGTCGTCTTGGCTGACTATTTAGAATTCCAGACTGCTAGGTAAAGTTTTCACAAGCACCCTTAGGCGCTGTTCACATACAGCGTATAAGCGAATCCAAACGAATCAAAGTAACACAGACTGTAATGAGTGCAGTGTATGTAGTAGTCGTCACTTGTATACGATCGTTCACGTACTTACGCATCCGTCCAACTTACCATAACGTCTTAAAGTTGGAGCAATTCCAGTGTGGGAAAGAGATGGCGCTAGACGACCTGTATAGCTCTGTCTCTTTCCCACACTGTGAACCCAACTGTGAGCCCTCAGTAAAAAATGTACGAAGAAAATTCAGACTGCCGTTTTTTTCATACATTTTTACTGAGCGCTCACAGTCGGCGGCCGACTATACGCTGTTTGTGAACAGCGCCTAAATTTTATTTCAACGAAATATCAAACTTCGATATTTCATCTGAAAAGAAAATTCACTAGCTGTAATGTACAGCTGAGTATAGAAAAACTTAGCTAACTATACCACGCGATTTCAAAACAAAACAGCGAAAAACTCGCTGAAAATAGGTAATGTAGGTACCTACTAGGTCTTGGCTAAATACCTAAATTATTATTTACTTATAATAAAATGTTATAAGTATAACAGCTCTCAAGTTCTTTCTTTTGTTCTATATAGACATTCAACCATTTAGTTTTTTAGTTTCTGTTTAGATTTTTTTTTTTAATCAATCTTATTGTGTCCCGATTGATAAAATTCCATTTTAGCTATAATATTTACGAAGACCCACCAATTTGCGGTCCTAGACGCATTTTAATTATTATTGGGTATAACAATGTGAAATAGGTAGGTACCTACCTAGTTATTAAAAGAACATATTAAAGCATAACCATTGTTTCTTTCAATGTCCGTAACAATCTTCTTACTACTATTATAAATGCGAAAGTTTGTGAGTATGGATGTATGTATGGATGTTTGTCACCCTTACGCAAAAACTACTAAACAGATTTGGATGAATTTTGGCACACATATAGTTTATCCTGGATTATATGATACTTTTTATCCCGGTAGAACGATCCCGTAGGAGCCTAACCTAGTACCTATAAAGGGTGTAAATAGACCCTTAATATATCCGAAAGGCACTTGTTCTCCCCGTCTTTGCGATATTTTTTTGTTCTAGACCATACCTGGGAACCTTCTAGTTACGGAGATATTGGGGGTCAAAGTTCCAACTTTTTCAGAAGTTTTTTTTTAAATACATGTTTTTAATGTAAGATTTTTACTTTACACACCTCCACGGCCCCCGTACTATTCACTCCATCCATCAGCACAATGCTTTAAGTGCTTCCCAGCGAGTCCTACCGTAAAACGTGATTTTTCACCCCAAAAAAAAAAGTCATTTCCCAGCAATAATTTTTGCGTAAAGTTACTTAGTTTGATGTTCACAATGCTTGATTGACGGCTATGTGAAGGGTCAGTTTACACCCTGTATGATATAAACCTACATTTGCATTTATGTTATAAGAAAATGAGAATACGAAGTATGCGGTCGCTCTTGCTATTAGCTGTGATCAGGTCAAGGGTATCTTGCTGGCGACACCCCGTCGTCATCTAGGCTGAACGCTAGACTCAACAAGCTTGGAACTTGGGCCTGTATCAAAGACATACTATACATACGCTCCTTGAGCATAGTTTTTTTTTATTTTTATTTGAAGCCTTTAGGTTGGTTGAATCGAGGTTACAAGGTGTAAACAGACCCTTCACGAAGCCGTCAACCAAGCATTACATACATTAACCTTTTGATAGCCATAGTCACATATACGTGACAAGCTAGCGCGTGCCCTGTATGCCAAACGACACAAATATGTGACAAAACGGTAGGACAAAATTGTGGCTTGGCGTGGAGGGCACGCGCGTGTGTTTATGCTCTAGCGGTCGAAAAAGTAACTCTACGCAAAAATGAACGCAGGGAAACGACATTTTTTTTTGGTGGGATAAATGACTTTTTACTGTAAAAGTCAATGTAACGCACTCAAAACATTGTACTGATGTTTTGTATACATTGAATAGTAAACAAGTCATGGAGATATTAAAAGTAAAGTTATAACCTTAAAAACTAGTATTAAAAAATAACGTTGGAACAAGTCATGGAGATCCTCCAATATTTCTGTAACTAGAAGGTTCCTAAGTATAGCCCAGAATAAAAAAGTGATCGCAATGACAAGGAGAACAAGTGGCTTTCGTCTTCGTTAAGGCTGCGTTTCCCCCAGAGATGAGCGAGGATGCGTAGCGAGGGATGTGTGTGGAACTAACCAATCACATAGCTAGAATACCTCAGGCCCATACTCCACCAAAGCAGAGACGAGCGGAGAGGAGAGGAGACGTGCGGAAACCGACCAATCAGATTGGTTGAAATAGCGTCTCTCGTCTCTTTTGTGATTGGTCGAATCTAGCACATCTCCTCTCCGCTCCGCCCGTCTCCGCTTTGGTGGAGCCCCGGCCTCAAGCTGTGAAAAATAAGCGATATTATTGGTTAGTTCCACACACATCCCTCGCTACGCATCCTCGCTCATCTCTGGTGGAAACGCAGCTTTAGGGTATTGTTACACCCATTATTTGATATGATACGGGCCTTAATGCCTAGAGCCAGATAATGTTAAAATAATGAAGTCTTTGACCTCGAAAGCCACGCAAGACTGTCTGTACAATGATGTCACCAAGAAGTTAGCCATTGAATAATTTCAGCATTATGAAAATTCGGTCCATAAATTCATTCAACCTATGTCAACATATTTTTTTTTTCTGGGACAATTATACTGCTACTCATACCCTGCAACATCCCGCATCAGGGCCTTATTAATAAGCTGGTATTTCTTTCTTTATCGTATGTTTAGTTATTAGCCTGGTGTTAGCGTTTTTATGCCGCCCATGGGCCTCTGAATTGGCTTAACATACCGTCGAGAAAAATCTCTCAGGCATGCTGGTTTCCTCACGATGTTTTGATTCACCTAAGCTGGTGATAATTATACAATACGCAGTACGCACATGGATAAAAAAATCGGATGTGCGTGTCTTGGGTTCGAACTCAAGACCTATGACTTGTCAGTCCGACGGTCACACCACTAGGCTGTCTGCTACTGGACGATAATACTGCTACTGATACCCTGTAACATTCCATTTCTGAGCTTTGTTAATAAGCTGGTATTGTTACTTATGTTAAGAAGGTTCTGTAGTTAACTATATCTTTGCCATTTCCGCAGGCGAATGCGTAGGTATGTGCCGAGTTTAGTAATACATTTCGTGGATATCGAAGAACCAAAATCAAGTAATGAATACAAATGAGACACATCTATGAATCATTTCCTTTTACGTTCGTAAATTATTATATTTCTAAGACAAAATGGGTGTCTGTATTACGAAATAAATAGGCTCACATACCAAAAATAATAAATTGATTTTGCTTTTTTATCTGTATACGAAACCCAAACTAAATAAGGTCCTAATCTACGCCCACGTTTTATATGTGTTAATCGAGTCGGTACGAAATGTGGGTCTAGTACACATCTGCGTAACCCTTTCGAGTGTACACTGGGCCCAAGTATTTGGTTTACAGTTTATATGTGTGGGTGAAGTCATAGTTATGCACACAAACACAAAATAAAACGAGCGAGCTCAGTTTTTATTAGTGTGCGTGTGGCACATCAATTACCATATACCAATATATAGTCATCATTCACTTATGATGCTGAAGGAGATATAATATTTTGCATGATGTTAATATAGCAATCCTGGCACAATGGCTATCGTCTTTGGTCACTGAACGAGAAGTCGTAAGTTCAAATCATGCATGCAATAGTATATTATTTTTCTTTTTGTATTCATTATTTTGTTAAAACATTACTTTAAAGTAGAATTTATAACAATTCCAACGTTTGAGACAAACATTGAACTCTCAGGCTATTTGATTTTGACTGTTTAGACAACAACTACCGACAATTTAAAAATATTGTTTTCAAACACCTTCATTTATAAAAAATGAGCATTCTTACTTGTCAATCTACGAGTATTTGCATTACTGAGTTTATTGATTACTACTCTTGAGCATGTGTGTGGTTTTATTTCTGTGGATCCAACCATGCAACATTTATCAATGTTCAAAGAGGTGGAAATCGTTGTTTTGGATGAGCAAAACGTATCTATATTATGTGAAATTGTGAGTGTAAATGTGGTGCTGCCTAACAAACGATGGGACACTTTATATCGTGTCCTGCCTGTTCTGTTGTTTGCTCCTGTGAAATGCATCACAGGACGCTACTGAAAGAGCCAAACTCGTCGCCAAATTTTGGGCTGAATCAATTTGAATTGTTATCGATTAGCGTATCGATGAGATGAAGTGAAATTACAAGGCGCTTAATGATATCGGTGAGTAACAGTTAGATATTACGTTGATATTATACCTACTTCACTTTAACTAACTCCTCTATTCTCTTTATTCCTAGTAAACATTGAAAGGGATGTTTACTAGGAATAAATAATTAATGTAACTTAAGTGCAATACCTACCATAGTTATAATAATATATTATCATAACTGAATTATTATAGTTTCTTTTTTTTAATTTGTAATCGTATGATGATTATGATAAAATTAGCTTGGTCTAAAATTAGCTTGATCTAGCCTTTAGACAGATTAAAGAAAAGCCTTTGAATAACGTAAATAAAAATAGATTATAATGTTTGCTAATGTCAGTGTATATCTTATATTTATGTATTGTATTATTATAAGTAATATTAATTAGGTATATACAAGGTGTTGCTTTGCATCCTCGTCAAATTCAAGGAGGTCACTATACTAATGATTCTCGACCCGAATCAATAATAAAATGAGTAGGTATTTTTTTTCTTATTATCGGAAATAGTAAGTGTAACACCACCCGTATTAAAACGCGACCTGTCTAATACTAGCCCTAAACCGCCAATTCATTTCATTCAATAATTTCGTATTCCCTAAACTCCGCCCAACCGCACCCCGGCCCCGCGGTCAGTGCAATAAAAACCGGCGAGCCGTGTGCATGTGCATGCAAATTACGCTCCCCGTGTACTCGTATGTAGTGCAAGATGACGGACAATTACTCCAATGTTGAGTTGGTGGAAATGGTCCGCTTGTATGCCATCAGCGGAGACAGCCTACGTCGAGCCATCCAGCTGTTCGCGGAACTGTTTCCCAATCGGGAACCCCCATCACAGAGCCTTATGCTGGCTGCTACGCAGAGACTGCGAGATCATCGGCAGTTTGACGTTCCAAGGCATGCTCAAGCTCGCGGCAGCGAAGCCCTGCCTGTCGCCTTCGGCAAGTACGCGAGTACTTGAATGAAAGGTTTGGCAACCAGTGGATCGGCCGCGGTGGACCTGTGGCCTGGCCACCGCGTTCTCCGGACCTGACGCCCCTGGACTTTTATTTGTGGGGAGACGTTAAAAGGTTAGTGTACACGGAGGAAGTCACAAGTGTAACAGAATTACGTGCAAGAGTGATCAGTGCTTTCGACACTTTAAAAACGAATGTGTTAGTGTTGATAAGTGTTGCGTAAACTGAAAGATAATCAGCGACGTCGTGCTAGACTGTGCCTAGAGTGTGGTGGTGGAAACTTTGAACAATACCTCCAGGTAACCTAAGTAGGTAATTTATTTATTTGTACATAGACAATCATTTGTAAATACGTTTGCTAAATCAATTTTATTAGTGTAAATAAGTTGATTTCAAATTTTTAACTACGCCAATAATACCTATCAAACAAAATTACCGCCACATGCCTACATAACTAGCACATTTTAGATTTAGTAGATCGGTCTAAGGTGTTTTTGCCGGTCCTAAGCCCGTTAAGTACGAAGGAAAATTTAAAATCAACCAATTTCAATTTCCAAATTCAATCCACAACTAAAAACAAAATCATAACGGTACGAAAACCTTGGGCTGTGTTTACCTACAATGCGTACTCGGCGCATTTAGGTAAATACGAGCGCGCGCGCTTATCTATGCAACAAACAGCTGTGCGCCTCAGGTTATACTTACCTAAATCTTACCGGTAGGTAGTAGGATTGTTACATGTTTTTATTATTAAAATCTAAGATTACCAATTTTAGGATTGTTCATTCAGCAGAATTGCAATAAAACGCCATAACAAAACTAACATTTTGTTAATCAGCTGATAACCACCGTACTTACAGTAGGTCAGTGAACTTTTCTTTGGGGCACTAGTACTACTTTTATTAGTAAGATTTCCGCATTCTTATGATACTTAAAAATGAATTAATTATTAAGCGAAATTTATGACAATAACGAAAGCGATTTTCGTGTTCGAACTAGGATAAATCATCGCCATTCGGTCACTGTAGGAATAAAGCGCGCACGTGCTATCCGCATGTTTGTGTGTCGTAGTTGTAAGTGGGCGGTGCCTCGCGCCATGAAAGGCGACGGGTGATTCTCCTCTTTTGCGAAGAGCTTCATTCTGAATTAGTGTCAAATTTAAACAACAAAAAAAAACAGCGTTTATTATTATTGACCAGGTTCCGTAATTTATATTGATTATTTACGTCTTTTAAGACAACCTCCTGAATTTTGACGAGGATGCAAAGCAACACCTTGTATAAGTATATTGAATAAACATAGTGTATATATAGTATAAAAATATAGTGTTTATTTATTATAATATTAGCTATTATTATAAGTATTATAAATACTGTTTTTATCCACAGGGGAGAACCGTGCAGTTATGGGTCCGCCGATATGCGTATTTTGGAGACGTAGAACATCTTAGGCCAAAACCAAAGGCAAATTCATCGACTCGACACTACGACATCGTGGCAAGGCACAAGGCTGATCCCTTCTTGTCCACCCGCATAAAAGTGTGCTTACAAACTGTGAGATCTCATGAGCAGAAGGTTACAAGGAGTAATACAAAACGAAGGATTGCCGACTCATTATTAGTCGAATTTATTTTAATTAGTAGACGAATGTGAATCTTATTTTATGCAAATAATGTTCATATTTGTTAAGCAAATTAGAACAAATACAAAACTTAGTAATAAGTAGGTAGGTATAAAACGTTTTTTTTTAAAACCACAACTCGTAAATTATTGAAAGTATGGTGAAGTGATGTTATTGTTATGCGATTAGAAGTTGTCATAATTTCTTACTATCTAACATGTTGATTCACTTCACCTCTAATTTTACTTTGATTCAATTTATATACCTACCTACTTTGACAAATTATTTACGTCAATCCTTACCAATAAAAAACTTTGTATTTGTCAAAAAAACAGGTAAACAACAGTGTATTAAATCATTGTATCGGCCACACAAGTTTTTTTTTCTAACATACAGCCCCCACCGAAATTGAACCTTAAAACAACCAATATGAGAAAGGAACATATTGGAAGAAACGAGACGGATAATTTGCTAATGACCCAAGCGATAAGCTAAGCAAACAATAGCAATGTTTATCTAATAAAAAAATCAAATTATTTCATTGGTTATATTTAGTTACTTTTTACTTTTTGCTTGAGTAATTTTATTGGCCACAAAATAAATTTATTAAAAAACAAAAAGTAAAAAGTAGCAAAAATAATTCCTCAGTTGGGTTCGAACTCGCGTCGTCGAGGTTAGATCACTAGCTAACGCAAGCGCTTACACCAATCGGCTACGGTTACCATGTTAAGTTTGTATAAAATGTTGGACTTTATTGTAAACTCGTTTATATTATTTTTACTAGATTACCCGACAAGCGTAAAGATAAAAAAAATAAACCCCGTGTAGGGTACAATATGTTTACTCACACAATAATAATGAGCGGCTGTATGAATATTACCGGCTCGTACAGCAAGTCAAGTTAATTTAATTTTGTGTTTGTGTGCATAACTATGACTTCACTCACACATATAAACTGTAAACCAAATACTTGGGCCCAGTGTACATGCGTGAAGTTATGTTGTGTGATTGCGTAAACAATACATATTAATGCGATAGCAGCCATCGCGGTTCATTTGCTGTCATTTTGAAGACGAAGAAAAGAAGATAAGAAGAGTTGAAGAGTTCTGTTGTCTGTCTCCGAAACTCATTATCAGATCTATATGAAATTGGACCATTTCGGAATAAACCCATTTCGAAAAAAAAAAAAAAATTTGCTTGTCCGTCTATACAACGTGTAACAGAGTAAACGCAAGACCTCTCGTGTGGTGTCTCAGACCATGAAACTGAACAACTTTTGTTCTACGAGTACTTGAAATTCGCAAAAAAAAAAAACTTTCTATAGGAACGGACGCAATCAGCTGATCCACATGTATGGTAAAACAAAAAAAAAAGTTATGAATTTCCAAAAGTCATAGAACAAAAGTTGTTCAGTTTCATGGTCTGAGACATCACACGAGAGGTCTTGCGTTTATTCTGTTACACGTTGTATATGACGGAGTTATACCCAAACACAAAAAAAATATAAACATCCCGAATTGATAAACCTCCTTTTTGAAGTCGGTTAAAAAGGGATTCATCGACACGACGAATAAGACAGCTAACTAGAGTCTTTCTGAATGTGCTTCAAGTTTTTTTGTTCTGTTCCAAAACTACTACTACCTACAGATGTAATTTAATATGATGTAATAGACAAGATAAACAAAAGGATCACTATTATTGTAAAATACTCACCCCTCAATATTCGTAACGATTGTTATTTTACTAGATTTTGACTCTACATTGGAGAATTGACTTCGGTCTTTAGAAATATGCCCGATGTCCTTAACATTTCATCAACTGTTGATCATCATGATTCGCAAGCATTTTTCCATCCGCTGCTGAGTATTTTGTGACATACATAGTCCAAGAGAGTCTCACCCAGGTTTTTTTTACAACAACTAAACATTTCATAATCACAAAAAGTTTTGCATACAATTATTTTACTTCGTAAATTTTTGCCGTCACCTCCAAGGTATTTTACAAAAAGCACGCAACAATTTTACCGAAAGAGCTTGTTAATTAAATGTGTACGCAGTTATATCAACACCTACTTAAAAGATTGCAGTTAAAATATTTAACATAGCCTTATAAATATCCTTGTCATACCGCATCCGGTTCGAAGGCACAAAAACTGATAATAATTGACATAAATTACAATCATTACAGGGGGTGGCTTTCACCTCAAGCATTTCTGTCACTTTCATCGCACGAAAACTGCTCGGAATTATTTAAAAAGCAATTAAGTTGATATTTCTTTGAAAGTAGGACGATTGTGTCATACTTTACCGCGGTTTTGCCGTCTCTTGGGAATAGGAAAATAGGACTGTGTCTACGTCAAGCGCATTAATCAAATAATATAAGGAAAAATGGTAATTCCAGCTCTAACATAGTTTAATTTAAATTTGAGTTATTCACAATCTTCCTTACTGTTGTTTTAAGTTCTATAACCTTATATTGAAACGGGAAATTGCAATTGTGGTGTCTTGACAAATCAGCAATTAGTTGTTCAAACTGCGTTTCACCTCCTATTCGGTCCCCGTGGCCAAACAATTGAGACAACCGACCAGCGACCTTTTTTTTAGTTTTGGAGCTATAAAAATCGTAAGATTCAATCATCATCATCATTCTCCTGACCCAATTTATTTGGAGTCGGCGCAGCATGGTCTTCTTCCATACTTCTCTATTACTCATCATCTCGTCGTTCGTCATTAACACTATGAAGAACATTATTTCCATAGACTACATGAGAAAAGTATATGAGGCTAATAAAACCCCCATGCATAGTGAGCCAGTAACGGGAAACTAGGTTTATGGCGTACCTACTATGGGTGAATATACTGCTACAAAAAACATAATGGCTGAAGATGACAGTCGTTCTGTGCCAGTGCCAGCATGAACATAGTCGTAGCAGAAATGGCAGTGTACCTACTTACTGTATAAAGGCAGAATTCACAGAATGAATTCGACTTTACTTTTCCAAGACGTAAAATAGACGTTTCACAAAGAATAAATAAGAATAAGGTGTCGTATCCGTATGAAACGCTTTACCCAAGATTACCCAAAATATATAACCAACATTTTGTTAAAATAGACATATTTACGTTACCTCAAAATGTATTTAAAAAAGAGTTAGTTAATGCACTTAAAACCTAATACTTTAGTATAATATTAAAATTAGCCGTACCTTTCTTCCATACTGTATGTAAGTAAATTAATATTTATAGTAATATGTGGAGACGTTGTTGATTGTACGTTAACCCACTTTATTGTATACTTAGATGTAAGACAAAATGTACAATTGTTTGTTTTCCCTAATAAAATAAAATAAAATAAACGCTTACTTTTCTTGGATTTTTGTCTATTTAGCACACAGAATGAAGCAGAAACTGTTTTCCTAATTATTTCAAACCTCCCCTAGACGCTCATAAAGAATTTCTCCCGATAATAAAATCAAATTAGTTAAGTGCTCGCTTCGCTTGCTGCAAATCAATTTATCTCATTATTTTATATTGCGGTGATATCAGTTTTTAGTATCGCTAACTCAATGTGATTGGTACTTTAATGAAAATAAATTGTTTTTTTTCTGACATTATATGGCAGTACTGGTCAATATGGCGGCACTTTGGGGAGACATAAATGCAGCAGTGAACAACTTTCAGCTGAAATGTAATAAAGCAGCTTAAATTATACCCGCTATTTGACGCTATAGTCTACGATATGACTTCATGCCCAGCCATCTACCATCTACTATCATATTTAATCATACAATTGTTGTTATCGAGCCGCATAATGTCCCCATTGTTGGGACACAGGGCTCCTTTCTGTTTGAGGTAGTGGGCCACTATCTTCAACTTGGCCAGGGCGGATTGTTAGATGCACAGATCAGATACAAGAGGTCTTTCATCTATTCCGTGTGTAGATGTCACATGCAGTGCATGCATCCAGTAAATGAACGGCTGTACTCCAATCCTGCCTACCTACATGACACTTTATGAGATCCTACAAAGCAATCTCTTAAAAATTGCTATTTACTACAATATAAATGTCGCAAGTCGAACATTCGTGTTCACGCGTCCGTCGTTAAAGGTAAGGACGACATTCCTCTTTTGGACACGATGCGACTGTATCAAGTATAGGGTTGCCTCATTATTTTTTACATACAGTCTAACTCATAAATACCACCCTAAGGATGATTGTCACTTGCACGTCGGCACTCGCCAAGGTCTGTAAGCTTTTGTGCCAGTTAGACTATTTAAATCTTAGTAAAGTTTTACTGGGAATTGTTGACAGCAGCGGTCGTACTCCTAAGGGCTTCCCCTTAGGATTTCGACTATACAACGAAGATGTCCATCCATTTTAGTTTTATGTTGAGTGAAAAAACTTGCAGCCTTCTATCCGATGTATATTCTTGTAGCTATATGATCAGTCTGTAGATTCGTTTCATAAATAAACTATATGGTAACTATGGTTATATGGTAACTATGGTTATATGGTAACTATGGTTATATGGTAACTATGGTTTTATGGTAACTATGGTTTTATGGTAACTATGGTTATATGGTAACTATGGTTATATGGTAACTATGGTTATATGGTAACTATGGTTATATGGTAACTATGGTTATATGGTAACTATGGTTATATGGTAACTATGGTTATATGGTAACTATGGTTATATGGTAACTATGGTTATATGGTAACTATGGTTATATGGTGACTATGGTTATATGGTGACTATGGTTATATGGTGACTATGGTTATATGGTGACTATGGTTATATGGTAACTATGGTTAAATGGTAACTATGGTTATATGGTAACTATGGTTATATGGTAACTATGGTTATATGGTAACTATGGTTATATGGTAACTATGGTTATATGGTAACTATGGTTATATGGTAACTATGGTTATATGGTAACTATGGTTATATGGTAACTATGGTTATATGGTAACTATGGTTATATGGTAACTATGGTTATATGGTAACTATGGTTTATAAGAATAATTCATAGTGAAGACTTGAAAAAGTTTTAGTCAGCCCTGTTCCTATTCTTACCTAACTTATCATTCGCCAAGACGATGACATCCGATATCAAGATTGGGTATCTTAATATCAGATGTCTGATCTTGCAAATAAAAACACTGACTTCGTCTTACACTAAATTCTGAAACTCTGAATTCTTGTGTCGTATATAATCGCTCTATTCAACAAAACATAGAAGTAGGTCATAGACCCAAGTTTGTGCCCTGCCATCTAAAAAGGCTTTATTTATTAGGTAGGTAATAAAATTGTTTTATTCAATTAAGCAATGTATTTGCTCCATGTAAGTAGATACCTATAGTGTCCAGTCATTGACACTTGGGTCCCTGGCCTACAAAAGTGGGTTATTTAGTACTATTCACTGGGTTTTGCCTGAAGATTGTGAGCGTTTAGTAACAAACAATACATACCAGTGGCGAAGGTTTCATAGAACTCGATTCCTACCGGCTTCCCTTTGAAAAATGGCACAGTCAGTATTCTATAGACAAATAATATAATCAATCACATTAAAGATATGTACTCCGGTTAACCTCTTACAAAAATTGACCCTTCGCTACTGGTACAAACCTGTGTTATTTATGAGAACGCAAGGAAAACCCAAAATACTTACTATACAAGACGTGTCCAGTTACTTTAATCAAAGGTAAACTGAATATTAACTTACCATACAATTATTAACAGAATTGAAAGTCCTATAAGGCAACCTTTGTGTGGTCTGCAATGTTTACACAATATTAAAGAACCGTTATGAATCCAAAAGTAAATTATATACCAAGATCAAGATATCAAAAATAATTGGATATTAAATACATATTAAAATATTATAAACTGTAATTATGAGACAGCCCTGACACTGCTGATAATGTCAAGTGTGGACGCCTACTTTCACGCGAAAAATGACATTTAAAATGTACCCAGTTAAATGCTACGAAATCTATTAATACTTAACTACTGACGATTACGGTTTAATTGGTGGATTTAAGAAAAAAATCGAAGATCTGTAATACCGATCTTCGATTTCTTTCTTTTGTTTAATGGCAGTATAAAGGGCTATATATCAATTGATTGAGTTGTAGATATCTTGTAATTGCTTGAAATGCAGTGCGAATATATCATACACATACTCGTACATACCATTCTTAGGTAGCAAGCAATATCGTAGCAATGTGGTTATGTATGTAGCTATCTTAATAACTTGTTAATTATTGCCATATCTCTGTATCATAGAATTATTTAAATGCTGCGCGCACTATAACCTACTTTGGTTAATAGTTAATAATATACAGCCACAATAAAATAATGTATTAACTTCATTACTACTGAAATGTGGGTGTACTATTAGGGTACGCCTCGTACGATTACAGGCGTGTTATGTTATGTTAAATACAGGGTGTAAACAGACCCTTCACATAGCCGTCAACCAAGCATTCTGTACATCAAACTAAGTAAGTTTACTCAAAAATTATTGCTGGTAATCGACTTTTTTTTTGGGGTGAAAAATCACGTTTTACGGTAGGACTCGATGGAAAGCACTCAAAGCATTGTGCTGATCGATGGATTAAATAGTAGGGGGGTCGTGAAGGTGTGTAAAGTAAAAATCTGACTTAAAAACACTTTTTTTTAAAAAACTTGTGAAAAAATTAGAACTTTGACCCCCAATATCTCCGTAACTAGAAGGTTCCCAGGTATGGTCTAGAACAAATAAATGATCGCAAAGACGGGGAAAACAAGTGCCTTTCGTATATGTTAAGAATCTATTTACACCCTTTATATTGTTAACCACGTATCACAATATCATATCAAATATACATAGTTAGTAGCATTAGCAGAAAATGATCTTGATACTTCAGTTTTATTCAAATTTGCATTCTATGAAGGTCGCAAGCGCGACTCGAGGCGTGTCTAGACATACAACTACTATTATTATAGGAACGTACCGTACCATATACGTGGGTGATAGATTAGATACTTTCGATTTGATATGATATTACAATATACATATAAGTAGACTATCATCGTCTGCCTAGCCTTTTCCCAACTATGTTTGGGGCTGCTTCCAGTCTAACCGGATGCAGCTGAATACCAGTATTTTACATGGAGCGACTGCCTATCTGACCTCTACAACCCAGTCAGTACTAGGTAATACGATACCCCTTGGTAAGACTGGTTGTCAGACTTTTTTACTATATAAAATGTTTATACGTTTAGAATCCACATTTAGACAGGCTGGAACGTAAAGTAAAATTCATCCAGAATATTTTATAATGAGGCTCTGCAAAGCATATACAACGTGTAACAGAATAAATGCAAGACCTCTCGTGTGGTGTCTCAGACCATGAAACTGAACAACTTTTGTTCTATGATTTTTGGAAATTCATAACTTTTTTTTTTAGTTTTACCATACATGTGGATCAGCTGATTGCGTCCGTTCCTATAGAAAGTTTTTTTTTTTTTTTGCGAATTTCTAAAACTCGTACAACAAAACTTGTTCAGTTTCAGGGTCGGAGACACCACACGAGAGGTCTTGCGTTTATTCTGTTACACGTTGTATATAAAATCTGGCCTTTTAGACAAAGGCCAGATTTTCTACCTAAGTGCTCAACTTGCCAATAAAATGAAAAAAAAAATTATAATTGGACAAATTATACATTTTTACCAAACGTAGAGGGACCGATTTGTTGAGGGATTAGATTGCATTTGAATTGGTGTAACCTAACACCAAAAATGCGAGACGCACAGGACCGCTCAATGTGGCGACACTTGGGGGAGGCCTATGTCCAGCAGTGGACGTCTTTCGGCTGAAATGATGATGACGTTGATGACATAACATAATAACATCACGCTTATAATCCCCGAAGGGTTAAGCACAGGTGTCCCATGTAATAGGGGGCGAGCCTATTGCCATCAACCGGGCACAAATCCAAACTCCGTGGCTGCTACAGAGAAATTCCTGATGGAAAAATTCAACAACACTTTTCCTGACCCGGGAATCGAAACCAGGGACTCATGATCAGTGGTCGGGTTTGCGACCACTCGATCAACGAGGCGTTCTATTAGTCTCAAACAAAAAAGTTTTGATGGTGCTTGGCACCATTACCGAGTCGACTGACCTTGACACTTACGACATAAGTTCTAAGGGTGAAAACTGGGGTATGACTTAGACCACCGTATCCCTGAGAAAATAGGGATGTTTCCTGAAAAAATCTAATTAGTCCGTCAGATAGATTTCCAAAAAATATTGGACACGTATTTTTCTTTTTTCACGAAAACTAAAAATGAAGACGATACAGTGCGTCGAAAACTCGTGTGACGTCATACTTCAGTACACTTTTACCGAAAAGTGACGTCACAGGCCCCCCACTCATGATCTTTGATGCGTTTTATCTTCGTCAAATTTTATTGATTTGATAAAACAACAAATACGTAACCAATATTTTTCGATAATCTAACTGACGGACTAAATAGAATCATATTTATTTTACACAGGAAACATAACTATTGTGGCGGTTTCCAAACACCCTGTGTATCTGTTTCTGGTACGTAAACAATTTAACTACTCAATCAGATTGTATGCACTAGTTTACCTAGAATCTAGGAAATATCGATAACGAGTAACGATAGTCGTGATTAAAATAGCATCAGACTTATTGTTTTAATGTCCGTTTCGATCACGATTTTCTTGAGTAGGTTTTCTTTTATTAGGTATTTATGCAACGGATAGGATAGAATACTTCAAAAGTTTTACGGTTTTCAGCAATTTTTGAATTATACAGGGTGTAAATGGACCCTTTACGAAGCCGTCGACCAAACATTATGTACATCAAACTAAGTAACTTTACGCAAAAATTATTGCTGGGAAACGACTTTTTTTTGGGGTGTAAAATCACGTTTTACGGTAGGACTCAATGTGACGCACTCAAAACATTGTGCTGATGGATGGATTGAATAACACGGGCGTAGTGAAGGTGTTTAAAGTAAAAATCTTACATTAAAAACATGTATTTAAAAAATAAGGTGTGAAAAAGTTGGAACTTTGACCCCTAATGTCTCCGTAACTAGAAGGTTCCCAGGTATGGTCTAGAACAAAAAAATCATCGCAAAGACGGGGAGAACAAGTGCCTTTCGGCTTCGTTAAGGGTCTTTTTTCACCCTATAAAGCAAGATTTAGTTATGGGAAGATCATCATTTTGGTTTCCCTGAAGAGTCAGAGAGATCATGTATTTTATTTTTGTTTGCTCTAGCCATTGGTGCTCCTGGAAGCCAGATGCTTTGTCAGGTTTTTTTTATTTAGTACATTCAAGAACATACCATAAAGTGATTTAAATATATTTGACATAATAAAAGTAAAGGTCACATCCGGGTGACCATATTAGACCCTAAAGACACCAGCTGTCCTTATAAGTCAGTTTAACCCTGACGTGACCCTACACTCCTATGAGCAATGGCCGCTTGAGTGTAGCTCACCGAATGTTGCTTTACTGTTTTATATTAAGGAGATAGGTTTAAACATAAAAGTTATTTCCTGCTTGGTTTGGACGATTTATGTGATGTATTTTATGAAATATTTTCCTTTAATGTAGGCCTAGAAAAATGTTTGGTGACTAGGACTTGCTTCGTAACTTAGCATTGATCAGCAGATTTATGGAGCTTTATTTATCCGTTAGCTCTGTGTTGAATTGTTAATAAAACACAGACCTCTATGTACTAAAAGACAATCCAATAAATAGGTGCCTGCCAAAGTGCCAGGGTATCCAAATCAGGTCAAACTCACAGATACAGAACATAGGATGTCATTCTAATTTTTACTAAATATAAAATTAAATTAAAGTTACTTTTCGCGTAACCGTTATTTTGCGTTTCATGATTATTTAGAGACCTTATTCCAAAGAAAAAATACATTAATATTGAAATTGAAAATAATTCTGAAATCTGGACGTTTCAACTGCGAGCGTTATGATGGCGGGTCGTTAGTTATTGGGTAATATAGGATAAGGGACAAAGCGATTAAACTAGAACCTGTAAAAACGCTTTTTAAATCACATTAACTTGTTACCGTAACAGAGACCATCCATAGTGCATTGTAAATTCGTTCGATAGCTACGCCAAAGAGTTGTCAGACGTGTGGGAGTGAGGTCACTCTACTTCCCATTAGCTGTGAGCATAGTATTCGTGTAGTAATAGCTATGATTCATAACATGACTGCGAGACGCACAACTATGATTACTCCCACAAACGTTTAGCGTGCAACTGCAAATAAACTCGATAGCTTGTTAAAATAATGTGACAGGCAAAGTAGCCGAGTGCAATTAGACAAAAAATACTCAAATGGTGGAACGAAGTTAAAAGTGGTCGGATTTTTTTGAGACTTTTTAATTGAATTCTTAGAGGTGTACAGAAAAAAATCACCGCTCACCTGTTCTTTTTTGTAATATTTTTTTCTTTTATGAATAACTTGAAATTCAACGAATTTATATTGAGGCAAAACAGAAAGACCTAGTATGTGTATCCATTAAACGCCAATTTGGTCTGTTTATTTGTTCAATGTTCATATTTCAAGTTTTTTGTAAATATCCTATTTTCTTCAATTATTTCTCAGTTACCGAATTTAAGACTAAGATTTCTTTTGAATTTGGTAACAGATACATTTTTACAGATAACTGGACAAGAAAATGTTCAAGAAAACCATATTCATGAGTTTAGTGACTTAAAAATCATTTTAAACTACACTCAGCGGCACGGAATCTTGGCCAAGCGCTTATCTCGCGATAACAAAAAGTTTAAGTGTTTCTGATGAATGTTTGTTAAGCAATTATGTCAAAAAATGTTTACTCTTAGTTCAAGAGGGTAATCCATTATGTTTAAGTACACCACGACTAAATTTTTAATTTTTAGCTGAATCGGGTCATTTCAGCGACTAAGTTCACGTTTTAAATTTGTATGTTATGGCAAGTTAACTGTTCGGTTATTGAATTATTGTGATTTTGTGCTTTTAATTCAATAAGTAAAGGTGCTTTAAAACCAATATAAATGCCATTAGCACCAACACAGATTGCCCAAGCCGCAGCACTAAGTGACCAAGGGCTGACACAGCGTTAAGTTGCTATTGTGCTTAACGTACCACGGTCATCAATGCAGTATGAAGTTAAATGATACCAGGAGACAGGCCACTACACCCACAGGCCAGGCAGTGGAGGCGTAAGGTGCACACCAGTCCGAGACAACCGCTTCATTGTCCTGGAGTTTCTGAGAAACCGCTACATGGCCGCTGTTGAGATACGCCAACGGCTTCAAGTCGCGAGAAGCGTTAATGTTAGCGAGCATACGGTGAGAAGACGAATGGAAGAAGTTAATTTAGAAGCTTGTAGACCAGCATGAGGTCCAGCACTTCTCAGACAGCACCCAGTAGCTCGACTTCAGTTCGCACGAAAACACGTCAACTGGACCCACGAGTAATAGGCTAGAGTACTGTTCACAGATGAGTGTCGAATAGCTTTACGTGCTCCAAATGGTCGGGAACGACTGTGGAGAAGAAGAGGAGAGCGGTTTCTACCCATTATCACAACGCAAACAGTGAGTTTCCATGGGGGCTCCATAATGGTATGGGGAGGTAAAGTTCCGCTGCACGTACAGAGTTGGTTATCGTCGATAATCCGCTAACAGCTATTCGATACATCGAGGAAGTTCTTCAGGAATACATAATGCCTTATTCGAGGTTCATTGGACACGATCAATTCCTCCTAATGCACGATAATGTGCACCCACACGTCGCACATTGCGTAGAAGAAAATCTGGAAGAGGTTGGCATACAAAAATTGCAGTGTCCAGCTCGTAGTCCAGACTTCAAGCCCATTGAGCATAACAGGGACATGCTCAAAAGAAAGATAAAGTGCAGCTCCAACCCGCCGCATACTCTAAACCAGCTCCGAACTGCAGCGCTGGCCGCTTGGGGCAGTATACTGCAATTTAATGCCAGAAACATCATCCAAAGTATGCCAGATCGAATGCAGGTGGTTATCAGGGCTAGAGGAGGAAACACCCGATATTAAAACGTATACACAATAAAGAAAAAGACCTTATTTTTAATTTTGTAGTGTTTTAAAATTGAGAGTGAAAAATTCTGTATTTCACTAAAAGTGTGTGATTTTAAAAACTGATTTGTTGCTGTACTAATCTTTTCACTTCTAAATTCTTAAAGCATAAGAGACACTTATTGAATCCACCTACCCTTAATTTATTGTCAAAAATGCAAATGCAAATGTTTGAATGCAAATAATCAGCAAATTCACGAGTGGCCAAGTTTCCGTGCCGGTGAGTGTATATAAGCCTTACAGACTAACATACATAATTATGATAAAATACAAATTGTGTTCGTAAAAAGTACCTTAAAACTACGTTGGTAATGCCGGGTACACATTGGTGTAACGTAACGTGAAATGTAACATGAATGAGCCGTCCAGACTTACGCAATGCAACATGAAATGTAACCCAAAAACAGGCGAATTTGTTTCAGCGTGTGTTACATTACATGTTACGTTTCACCAATGTGTACCCGGCATTACACTTCACTTGTGCACTATGTCACCGTGCGTTCATGTGGCACCGTGGAAGCGACGGAACACCACTCCCTGCGGCCAAAAGTCCTCTTCTAAGATGAGGTGCAGATAACATGTTGGCATTAAAGGATGGTCCCCCACCCACGGAATAACAGAACCTAGGCAAGCACGACCCAACCTAAAGATCGACACTTATTAAACCACGAGCTCCTCCGACATAGAAGTTTATTTAATCCTACTTAATAGCACTACACACTCAGTAAAAACAGTAATGGAATATGTTATTCTATGAATCATTTCTGTAAATAGAAAAAAAAAAACAAAGTTCTTGCAGATAAAACGACACAAATCAAAGACACAATGCCCATATTTATATTGAAATGGTGAATTATCCTTCACCGACAAAGACTCCGCTGTGAGCAACAAAACATTGCATGAATCACTAAGTTGTGGTTGGTTATTGAACTCGATCAAGGTTACCATGTTTTTACCAAATCGGTAAGTTAAACGACATTGTAACTTACAGCATGACAACAGAACATTGTAGTGATATTTTTCCAATAAAAAAAGAAAGAAAAAAAAAAAAGAAAAAAAAAAAAAAAGAAAGGATGAAAGAAAAAGAAAGAAAAAACACACACAACACATAATAAAAAAGATACAAAATAAAAAATAAATAACAATAAAAAAAAAAGAGAAAATACATGTGCTGTGTGCCTCACGGCTCGCGGCTGCGCCAAAAAGCTGAAATGAGCGAGCGATGAGTCTTGCTTACTTCTTATCTTCTGTGGTTTAACGAAAACAACAGACCTATCTTCTTGGAACAGTAGAGGCGAGATGGATTTTTCCTTTCTGTAAGTGTAAAGCAAAGGCAACAACAACTATAGGTACAACTGCAACTGCAGGGTTTTGGAGGTCAGATAGGCCATGTATATTTTACAGCTAGCTGTATCCGGTTAGACTGGAAGCCCACTCCAACTTAGGAAAAAAGTTATGTAGATGATGTTAACATTATACAGGCTGTAACAGACCCTTCACATAGCCGTCAACCAAGCATTCTGCACATCAAAATAAAAAATAAAAAAACAAAACAAAAAAAAAAAAAAACAAAAAAAACGCAAAACTTATTGCTGGGAACCGACTTTTTTTTTGGGGTGAAAAATAACGTTTTACGGTAGGACTCGATGGAAAGCACTCAAAACATTGAGCTGATGGATGGGTTGAATAGTGCGGGGGTCGTGGAGATGTGTAAAGTAAAAATCTTACATTAAAAACATGTAGAACAAAACTTGTGAAAAAATTGGAACTTTGACCCCCAATATCTCCGTAACTAGAAGGTTCCCAGGTATGGTCTAGAACAAAAAAATTATCGCAAAGACGGGGAGAACAAGTGCCTTTCGGTTATGTTAAGGGTCTATTTACACCCTTTATAGGTACCCAAACAAAAGAAACTTAGTGAACTGATTTAAAAACAACATGCTGTGTTTTTAGTTAGGTTTAGTATGATTAAACAAATAAAGGTTTAGTTTCAAAAGACTTATCTGTAAATTAAAAGCCATATCAAGAAACGGAAATGGATCAGATACTGGTCCTTTTCGTTTTCAAAAATAAAACCTGACCAAATCCAATCCAATCTATCGGATCAATCAGAATTCTGTGGAATGATATTGGCAACCCTACAAGTATTGGCCAGACGTTGCATACAGTTTGACTAAGTAATAAGCTTCTGAATAATAACGGATGCATCGCTTGAAGCGCTGACTTGTAGCCGAGACACAGTTCTTCACTGTCGGCATTTTGTTGCTTTTGTTTTTTATCGTTCATGTCCTTATTTGACGTCAGCGTCTGTTATTCCCAGATATCTGTTATACCAGTCGATTATTCATCGTCTGTCACCGTAGAGTCATCAAGAGTAGATGCCACACTGTGTGTGACATTAGTAATACGTCTTATAACATACATACATGCATAAATTCACACTTTTTTTCCCACGGGGGTAGGCAATAACCACAGAACGCCACCTGCTACGAACCTCACATACTCCTCTCGTCTCTTCCACGTTCATCATGCACCTGACCTTCCTAAACAACCTTACGATTGAGGTCAGTGTATGTCCTTCTAAGGCGTCGGTCCCGACGTTGCCATTGCCACTCGCATCTGCCTTGTAAATACCATAATTATTACGTTGGTACTTGGTGTAATGTGCATTTGTGTATTCCTTTCGAGCAAAAACGTTAGCTGCCATTGATTTCTGGGCATTCGACGCATGGTTACGTAATGGCAATGGGCTCGCCCCCATATGACATGGGACTTAAACATACCTACCTGGCGAAAAATGCGGGTGTTCTATTTGTATGTACACCACTGATAATTCTGTTATCTAATGATCAGTCAGTGGACCAAATTTCAATATTGTTCCAACATGTTCATCAGGTTTAAATCCTATTATTATATTCTCTGAACTATAATAATTTTGTCAAAAAGCAAACTTAGTGTTTTGTCGAAGTACTAGCAATTGAAAATTCAATTCTCACTTGATCAAGTCATATAGGAATGACTAGTAACTTCAAGAGTCAGAGCTACATAGATATATATTTGTTTCTTTCTCCTGCTCAGCCTTAAACTGCTGATAAAGAAATTTATTTAATCCTTTGGCAAGTTCACGGAACAGAAATATAGTAAAGCTGACTAACGGAGGTAATAGTAATCATAATCAGGTATTATCTTTGTCATTCATTATGTCATTGAAATGGCAATTATATTATTTCGGTTTACCAACTTACATGGAAGCACAGCAATATCCTGTCGTCAAGCGCTTTAAAAATGTGATTGCAACGTAACAACCACAAAACATGACGCATACACTCATTTCTTGCGAGGTTAGCAGACAGATCTGGTTACTGGAGTGTCAATCATTGTAATGAGTTTGACAAACGAAGTATTAGTGGCTGATACGCCCATGGTGACATAATATTCATTGTCTATATCGATCATTTCAAGGCTTTTGGAATATCTATTTTTTCAGCTTGTAAACGAAGGTACAATGAACAATGAACATTATGCCAGCCAAAGACTGCTAAACGAGGGGTGTTGCTGTAACCATCACATTAAACTTATTAGGTACTTATTATTAACAGACCACATCCCAAATTGATTGTATTAGGGGGCGAGCGATATTTAATTAATTGGGATCCCCTACGAACAATTTTCCAAAGAAAAAAAGGCAGTGTTATAAGTATATAAGGTCTATCTTTTCAGACACGAACTATTTTCAGGGAATCATCTAACGGCTATAACGAAGCCATTTCAAAGGATTATTTTTTAAATTTTATTTTTATGAAAAATAAATAATTTAAAATTACTTGACCCACAAAATAAATACTAGCCATTCTCTTATCAGTTTAAAACAAATCGCTTTAAATAATCTACAACGCATTACTGAATTACGTCATCAAAACAAATAATCTCATCTCCGCTGTATACACTGTTAATGACTAAATTGTCTACTACAGCAGCTCATTAGATAAGACAACATAACCCGAAACGCATCGGTTCATGTTGCATATCCATTGGGTGTGTCCAAACATTGAGCGAAAACTTGGAGATACGAAATTAAGAGTAAAGTTCCAATGCAATCATCACTTTACACCAGTCAAAGGTCAAAATTAATTATTTGCTGTAAATGTTGTACAAAAGATGGTAAAAATGACATTAAGTGCAATGACACATTTAGCCATAAAAATTGCATGCAAATATTTTTAGACACACATTAAATTAGGTAGGTAACTAAATAAAGTATTTATTTATTTATAACAGCTTAGTTAGACTATTACTAAGTTTAATTAGCTAACATAAAACAAAATTTTGATGTTAAATACTAAAAACGAATAATGTTTACTTTTTAAAGTATTTTTAACATGTAACAACAAATTCTTAGCGTAATAAAATTGTTTAAATATACAAACACAATATCATTTAATGTAGGTAATTCTTTACAATGCAATTCGGTAGTGATATGAGTGACAATTACATTTTTCGAGAAATTCCGCTATGGAATAAAAGCTATGTGAAATAAGCCATTTTTTCAGAACTTTGCAGAATTTTCTTTACGGAAGATCAGTGATAAAGTTTGGTAGAGAGTTAAAGATAAGCGGAGCCATATACACAATACCATCTGAATAATTCAATTCTAGGTACAGGCATTGTTAACTGTACGTTACTGTACTGTGTAACTGTACGTTCAGCCAGCCAGTATCTTATATGACCTTTATAAAAGACTCCGCAATTTAAAGATTTTTCCTAGCTTGTTCTGTCACACTCCTTGGCAAAGGACTTCCTCCAATCTTTTCAATGCTAACGGAACCTATCCAATTCGTCCTGCCACCTTTCGAGGCTTGGAGCGACACCGTCTGCCTGAGGGCACGGTCATTTGAGCAATTTTTTTTTCTAAAATAAAACGATCCTCCGACTTATTCTGGGCTGTTAGGTCTACGAACCTTCTGACTGGCTGTTTACAAAATCGTGATGATTTTGCTCGAGCTCGAGATACATAATCTTAATCACTCAAAGGATGAGACAAAGGCAGGTAGATGTTGTACTGTCAACATGTCAGATGAACAAACCACCATACAGACCATCATCACTAACTTTGGAAGCATTGTCCTAAGGCCATAATAGAGTGTAAACTTTCAAAACAACGTTTGTATTGATTGGTGTTGAAACCCAAAACGTGTCAGTTTGCGTTAGAGTTAGCTGATAGCGGGCAGAAACAATGACTCAGCGGTGTAACTTGCGACTGGTGATTTCATTTGTTTGTACAGCGCCTTAGGGTCCCCGCACACGGGCCACCGGCCACAACCACAAAACGACGCCATCGGCATATTTCCTGTAGTTTTCATACATTTTATATGGACCGACTCGCCGCACACGGTTGACACCGGTGGCCGCCACACGCTACAAATCGTCGGTGCTTGCTTCTTGTGGCCCGCACCGGCCACTAAACGCCGCCACACGCCACTCGCGCGATTCTCCACCCCTCTCTCCCTTACCTCAGTCAACCTTCTTCGTCCGAGTCCATTATGATACTGCATGCATGCGTTTAAAAAGTAGCAGCCACAGACCGCAAGTGTCGACCACCGGCCACAAGTGGCTGTCGCGCGCTTCAGCTACCTTTGTAGCCGCTTCTAGCTCCTCGTGGCGGCCGGTTTGTGGCTGTGGCCGGTGGCCCGTGTGCGGGTACCCTTAGCGGCAGTGCTTCTTCAAGCTTGTAATGTTACTTACTAGTGTAGTATACAATACATGTATACGTCAAGTATGGTAGCGTTTGTTTTAGCTTCTAGAGCAAATAAACAGAGTCGTACAAAGAAATGCACGTGTAAACGAAGGTAGGTAAATACACTTTGAAATGGAATATTATTGATGTTAGCTCACCTATCACCATTGAACATAACGTTAATGTTCTGTCTGTGCCCATTACGGTGGTGAAACTATTTAAGTAGAATATTTAGTAATTATTGATGCTAACTATACATAGCCGCCTACATTGTGTGTTAGCTATGCTCTCAGCTTCAGTCTCCACCTACAATAATGTAGGTTAAAACAATTATCATTAGCATCATAGTTCATTGATCTGTTCTTACTTAAGAAGAACTTTAACCACATTGTACTCACAGCGACCAATCAAGGTGTACAAAACCAGTTAATGCGGATCTCTCCTTATATTGGAAATCTATACAAAGCAAAGCAATGTTATACTGGAAATGAATAGTTTGATGTGTCCCCGTGTGTACTCACTTAGCTAGACTAGACTACATAATACTCTCTCTCACACGCCAGTGACAAGGTAATTGTATTTGCCAGCCTGTCTAATGTTCAATTAATACGTATTCATTCGAAGGTAGTTTGAAAACTACATAATAGCGAAAACCCCGTCATGCACGGACCGTTTTGAAACTACTTTCCCCTTTTTCATTCCCCCTTTATTTTCTTTTCCTAAAAATTTACAGCCTACAAAATAATTTCATCTTTCCAGGTGCTGACAGCTAACATAGGAACTCTTCTAGACCTGTACGGCGTGGAGAAAGGCCTAGACCATTTCAGATCCTCACAGGAGCTGACCTTCGACGAATTTCGCTACTACCTGCAGCATGAGGTCTTCAGCTCCCTGCCCAAGACCACCACCTTGCCTGTTGTCAGGGAATATGAGAAGAAGATCAGTGAGGTATGTTTTTGAATAATTCTTTATACATTAAAACTGGTTCATCATAATTATAATAAGTACCACAACTAAAATGGCCAGGTAAATTAAGAAATTTAAAAAAAAACCACTGGCTTCCAAAAATCAAACACTCTAAGGCTGCATTTCCACCAGCGATGAGCGAGGACACATAGCGAAGGATGTGTGTGAAACCAACCAATTATATCGCTGCTTTTTCACAGCTTGAGGAATACCGCATGTGTGTGGAACTAGCCAATCATATAGCTGGAATACCAGCTATATGATTGGCTAGTTCCACACACATGCGTCGCTTACGCATCCTCGCTCGTCTCAGGAAAATAAGGAAATTGGTGGCAAAAACGTCAATGAAACAAACAAAAGTCAGCGACTTCCGAAAGTAGAGTTTTTTGGAGTTTTTTGCCGGAATTAAGGTAGGTACTTCTGCACGACTGCACTACCGATTCTCCTGATATAAGCCAGTCTTCCACAATAATGGATTATGGAATTTATGGAAGACAATTCTCTGCCGAATTTTTTCCATTGACCTTTAGAAAATGCGGAACAGGGAGAGACGCTAAATTCTCCGGAATAAATACGAAGACGTAGGCGCTCACCTAATACAAATATATTGGATTCGATTCCGACGTACGACCAAGTTAGCGAGGGGAAGTTATGTGCATATAAATATGGGCTGCCACACATCAAATTCAATCTACTGTACTCGGCTCTGCTTATTTGATTCATTCACCTACTTTATCTTTCTCAATGCTCTTTACTGTACTTGTTTCTTTTACATTTCAAAGATTCTTCTTCTAAACTGCGTAACCGATTGTTGGTGCTTGGTTCTCTGATGAAAACGTTTCTCTCAGATTTGTTTTCGACGAATCAAATGCAAATGAAGGATGTTAGCCGACAAATTTTCATTCATTGTCATTGGGTCATTCAATGGGTTTAAATGAACTTAGAATCCAACCTGAAACTGACCTGCAAATGCGAAAAAACGTTAGAAATTTTAAAATTCGCGGGTTACCCAGGCGCTTCCACTGTAAGAGCGTTAACGACTTACGGCATTTCATACAAACTTTGAAGTCCTTTTTTTTCGAAATGACTGAACCGATTTTAATGAAACTTCATACGCATAAGCAGGATACATAAGTCTATGAAGTTGAAGGAGAACATTTTCCAAAAATAGTGTTAGAGCTAAATTAGACCGATTTTAGATTTTCCATAGAAATAGAAATTTCCAATTATCTTTTTTTTAAAAGACACTTTGAAAAGTTCTCTGTCAAAGACTTATGTATCCTGCTTATGCGTATGAAGTTTCATTAAAATCGGTTCAATCATTTCGAAAAAAAAGGACTTGAAAGTTTGTATGAAATGCCGTAAGAACACTACGTTTATCATAAGGCACTCGGCAATAATAGTATAGCCTTCTATCAGTGCAAGAATCGTAATCACATCTGTAATTCTGTACTTAACGTTAAAAAAACAATCTCTTAATAATATTAGTTTAGATTAGGACCCCGCACTCCTAATTAATGGTTCCCTAATGAATTGAAACATTCGGTTCACCCTAATCTAGTTTGGACTTCGAATGTCGTGACTGTTCCCCATGGTACTCGTATAGCTTTCATCCGGTGGAGGTCAATTAGTGCGATGGAGCCATTAACGCTAAAATACACAGTCAGTTTCAAACAATGATTGCTAATGTAGACCTCGCCTAACAGCCCAATCCATAACTACTAACATTATAAATTCGAAAGTCATCATTATTTCAGCCGAAAGATGTCCACTGCTGGACAAAGGGCCTCCCCCAAGTATCGTCACATTGACCGGTCCCGTGCGACTCGCATCCAGCGGATCCCTGCAAACTTCACCAGGTTATCGGTCCACCTAGTGGGAGGCCTTCCAACGCAAGTCGACGGTTCGCGGTCGCCGCTCAGAACTTTTCGACCCCATCGGCCATCCGTTCTGCGAGCAATGTGCCCTGCCGAATTCCTCTTAAGTTTGGCTATTCTTCGGGCTATGTCGGTAACCTTGGTTCTCTTGCGGATGTCCTCATTTCTGATTTGTCTTTCAGATTTTTATCTATTCACGCCTTAAAAACTGCTGAACTGGTTTCAACGAAATTTGGCTTCTCAAGAGGTAATTCGCGTCGGATAGGTAATTCCCGACAGCCACACAAGCGCCGTCACGGGCAAAACCTAGTAGCAAATAAATTGCATTGTCATAATTATGACCGCTCAAAACTTTAAACAATTACAAAAAAAACAAAACACACAATACAATACAAAACAATCCAAAACGTACGTAACGTATCTCAATACTATAAAAATTGGGGTTTCAACTTTAAGTACAGTTTTGGCAATGGATAACACATTAAATTACACATTAATTAATTATTATTATTATTTTAGGTAGAATTTATAGAAGACTAGCGACCCGCCCCGGCTTCGCACGGGTGCAATATACATAAAAACCTTCCTCTTGTCTATCTATTGCTGAAAACTGCATTCACATCCGTTGCGTTGTTTAAAAGATCTAAGCGTACAAACAGGCTGAGCTGCTTTGTTTTATACTATGTAAAGATAAACAATATCACGAAAACTACAAACTACCACTACTACTGCTACTTTTTCTACTATGAAAAGGAAAATGTTTTCGTACTCATCAGACCTTTGTTTAGTTGGTTAATTAGGTATGTGTTACACATAAATCTAAGATAAAAGACCGTAAATCATGAGTACAAGAATTTCCTCCAACAAGTCTAGGTTCAGAGAATTAGTTAAGTACACACCAGCCTGAGGCATGTTTACAGCATACAGTCACGTCAGTTGATAATGCCAATCATCAAATTCAAACTAGTTTATTCATCTGTGCTGATTTAATTATCTATATATATAAATAAAATGGTAAACTGACTGACTGACTGACTGACTGACTGGGTGATATATCAACACACAACCCAAACCGCTGGTCCTAGAGACATGAAACTTGGAGGATGTGTTCTTTGTGAAGAGTAAGTATCCACTAAGAAATAATTTTTGGGAAATCCACCCCTAAAGGGGTAAAATACGGGATGGAAGTTTGTATGAAAGTCTGTCAGTTTTGAAGTAAGGATCTTCAAATTTTGTGTTTAGGCTGACAATTGAAAATTAATTTATACGTGTATCAGCGTTTTTGAAAATTCTTCCCCTGAAGGTTTAAAAAGGAGGATGAAGGTAAGTAATTGGATATTATTCGACATCCACGCGGGCGAAGCCGCGGGCAAAAGCTAGTTTACCTTATATTTCGCTCAATCTTGTGTCGACTGGATACATTCCAAAGATTTTGAGGTCTAAATCTTTCTTTCATTTAACACTACCTATATTTGCTTTGGTAAAGAAGTAAAACGTGCCTTAGAATAGCCCTTTGGCGACCAGAATAAATCAGTAGACGACTTCAAAATTTGTGCACAAAACAATTATCTTGCGGACACACAGTTTTAAAAACAAGATCATGATGAAACCATTTTTGGTCATCTGCCTAGCCTTTTCCCAACCACATATGTTAGGGTCAGCTTTCAGTCTAACCGGATGCAGCTGAAGACCAGAATTTTACATGGAGCGACTCCCTATCTGACCTCCACAACCCAGTTAGTACTAGGTAATACGATACCCCTTGGTAAGACTGATTGTCAGACTTTTTAGGTCACTGACTACCTGTTACAACTGTCAAAGTTCTACAAATGACAGCCGGGACCAACGGCTTAACGTGCTTTCCGAGGCACGGAGGAAACTCGGTATGTAAAGGGTGGCCCATCCACAGATCGACCTCGGCTAGCACGGCTTAACCTAAAGATCGATCCGAGCGGCTGTTATTATTTAGCCACCATTTTTGGTATGATACTGATATTGACGGTGATAATAAGAAACAAAATATTTTATTATGACATCCATCAACACATCAGTGTCTAGAATTCTAGATTGTATAACGACGGCGAAAGTCAAAATGTTAATATGCACTTTAGTCTGTAGACATTCTCGTAAATCTTGTATTTGTAGTGCTTTGTAACTATGTACTAGTTACGAAATCAGTTACAAAATTAATAATATCTAGCTAATGGCCTGTCGTTCATTGTAATATCTCATTACAATGTCCATATTGTTTACAAGCTTGCTAAAACATCTTGAATGGTGTAGTCCAGTAGCGAAGGGACAATTTTTGTAACAACAATTTTAATGTTAAGTTTAATTCAACATGACTTACAAAAACTGCGTGTTTTAGGATACTCATGAGTATGAAGGACATAATAGTAAGTATTCAGGGATCGTTGGTTCAACCAAATGTGTATTTTATCAATGCTATTAAAACAAGGTTTTTTTTACAAAACCTCAAATAATTTTGATACTTTTTTTTATTTTTTATTTTAAAAATCTTTTATTAAGTACAGTAAACTAACTATAATTAAACTTATACTGTCACTTACGGGTTATCTTCCGTGATTATTGTGATATCCCGTACGTGACAGTACAAGTTTAGTTGTAAACCGTGAAAGCTTAAAACAGTGTATACATTAAAAATTAAAAACTATTAAATAAATTGATTGATATTAATTAGAATGACCTTTCCTCAGGAAGGTAAACACTACGAAATATTATTGGAAAAACCAATGATTAATTTTAACACTTAGGCCCGTTTGTACCATACTTATTAATCACTAAACACATTTAAATCCGTTTAACGCTAAACACAACGGTTTGTGGTGCTGTCGGGATTTAAACCAAAACGAATCAGTCAGACAAACTTTTCCAGCTACGTTTGCAGTCGGCAAAACGTTGTACTCAAGTGTCTAGGTTCCCGGCACCGCGACCTCGGTATTGATTTCCGCTAAACCTGTCTGGAGTGTGATATATACAGATACAGTACTAAGTATGTCCGTCTGTTGACATAGAAAACACTTGCCCTTCCCACTGCCTCCCTAATATAGTCGCTCCCCTAGCCACAAAACTAATATGAATCTGTTTATCTGTTTGTCGAAGTGGAGCGTGCCTCGTAAACATTGATGTTCATTATTTCTGGGGTGGTATTCCCGAACTTTCTGGAAGACTGTTTTGATAGAATCTATTGATGTTGAGACTGGCTTTTCCCAAGTTTGGTAGAGTGGGACGTCCCAAAACTAGATGGGTCGACGACCTTAAAAAGGCTGGGTTGGGTTAGACTAAATGCCGAAGGTGGAGGATACGAGGATAGGAGGAACTTGGGAAATGCTCATATATCCAGAAGTAACCTGTGATAGGCTGCGTTGATAGCTACATTTGTACAGAATTATTCTGAAGGTAAATAAGCAATAAAAATGCAACAAAGCCTAAGACTGTGAGCCTATATTTTCCAAGTCTGTTACTACTGTGAATGTAGACGATAGTTGGCAGTATTTTTACGCCTTGCATTTCTGCCAAGTCGGTTCTTAATAGGGTCACATGGTTTTGTGCGAACAATACTTATTTTTATAGGTTACAGGCACCTCGCCAAGTAAGTAAGTATATTTATTTGCATAAAATGTGATTTATACAGGATGTTATAAAATGTTATAGAGCAGCAGAACACATTCCGTCATAATAATAGCATGTAAAATCATCTTTTACATAAGATAAGTACATTAAAATGAACAACATAGGTACGTAACTACCTAACATAGATTTTATCTTTACATAAATCTCCTCTTATATAATCTATATCTATACTAATATTATAAATGCGAAAGTTTGGATTCATGGATGTTTGTTACTCAATCACGCCAGAATGGCTGAACGGATCCGAATGAAATTTGGCACAGAGATAGATTATAGTTTGGAATAGCACATAGGGTACTTTTCATCCCGGTAGGATGATCACGTGGGTCAATATTATCGAACTCCACGCGGGTGAAGCCGCTGGCATAAGCTAGTCTAAGAATAATTTAAAGATACTAAGCAAACCATCATTAAACAAAACAATAATACTGAAACACCTACACCATACACATCTAAATATTCTCAGAAACTATATTCATTTAACAAAATAATAAAGAATATTAAAGACATACACAAACACAATTAAAGGATACTGTACATTACATATAAATAAACCTCAAAAGAAATTAGCAGCCACCATCTTAACTTTATTCGAAATGACTTATTGAATTAACTTGGCAGGCACGATACTTCTTTGTGCAGCTGTGCAAGTAGGTCGAGACGAGGCAATGCCTATCACATGTACGTTTGTAATTACATGCAACCTAGTGCCACATGAGTACATAATCGAACGTGTTGTATCTGCGGACAGGCTTGTTTAAATACTATTGAGAAATTAGGTAGCATTCATTAGGAACAATTGGTTGAATTTGTCTTTGATGACTCATCTATCCTTTTTTTTTTTATCGTGGTAAAATCATCAAATGAGTCCTCCCACCCAGGGCAGAGCGGGAGGGACTGTCAGACTTGTACTGACTAAAATCCACGGTGTCCTTCAATAGCCCGTTATGTTCCAGGGTCACGGTAATTCTATGAGTCCCGCGACCCCTATGAGTCCCGCAACCGACTCATCTACCCTTAACGAAGCTGAAAGGCACTTGGTCTCCCTATCATTGGGATCACATTTTTTGGACCATTCCTGGAAACCTTCTGGTTTCGGAGATATTGGAGGTCAACGTTTTTAGAGTCAGCCTTTCAGCGGGCCTGTAGGTATCTAACACATATGACATAGAAACACCATGACGGAAAACGATACCTAACAAACATTAATGAGTAAACCGCAGCATTTAAGTGAATTAAACCGCAAAATATCAATTTAATGCTGAAATTATATTTACACGTAAAAAAGCACCCGAAGGTATTTTGTTCATGCGTTTTAAATGAGTATTGACAATGTAGTTGTATATTCTATCATCATCATCATTTCAGCCGAAAGACGTCCACTGCTAGACATAGGCCTCCCCCAAGTGTCACCACATTGACCGGTCCCGTGCGTCTCGCATCCAGCGGATCCCTGCAACCTTTACCAGGTCATCGGTCCACCTAGTGAGAGGCCTTCCAACGCAACGTCTTCCGGTTCGCGGTCGCCACTCCAGAACTTTTCGGCCCCATCGGCCATCCGTTCTGCGAGCAATGTGCCCTGCCCACTACCACGTGTTTGACTATTCTTCGGGTTACGTCGGTAATCTTGGTTCTCTTGCGGATGTCCTCATTTCTGATTTGATCACGCAAGGAAACTTCGAGCATAGCCCTCTCCATTTCCCTTTGGGTGACTTTAAGCCTTCTGATGAGGCCCATTGTGAGCGACCACGTATATTCTATGTGTCATAATTAATTTTGCATTATGTACACAGCAACATTTTTCCTTGTTTATTTTACATCCGTCATGTCATAATTCTTGCCACTTGCCACCGTGTAAAAGGTCACGTTACTGCCAACATACTCACCCATTATAATTTCTCAACATGACTGTGGTGACTACCATTAAGATATTACTGAGTAAAGTTGTAGGCTCAAAAAGTATACAGGGTGTAAACAGACCCTTCACATAGCCGTCAACCAAGCATTCTGTACATCAAACTAAGTAACTTTACGCAAAAATTATTGCTGGGAATAGTTTTTTTTTTTGGGGTGAAAAATTACTGGAACTTTGACCCCCAATATCTCCATAACTAGAAGGTTCCCAGGTATGGTCTAGAACAAAAAAATACCGCAAAGACGGGGAGAACAAGTGCCTTTCGGAAATGTTAAGGGTCTATTTACACCCTTTATACATAGCAAGTCAACTTTAAATATCTCTGACTCGTCATCATGATTCTCCTGTCCCTATCTTGTCTTCAAATCAAATCAAATCAAATAATTTATTCGTTTAATATGGGTTACATTGATGGTAAATAAATGTTACATTACACAATCTTACATTAAGGATCCGCATAATAACCATTTCTGTTATACGAAACATAAAATAAAAGCTTATAATATAATAACGATAAAACGGAATGGGTGACATAACTATACATAGAGGTACTCTTTTTCATTTTCGTTGTATAATAATTTAACTAGGTATCATTGGACTTCTCCTTTCATACTTCTCTTTTACTCTTGATCTCAGTAGTCACACAATTCTAGCCATATCCTGTTCCACACAGTCCATCCGTCCTTCCTATGGCCACCCACATTAATACACACAACTTTTCAAATGACTTTGTCCTCATTCCTCTGCATCACATGCCTCAAAAACCTTTGACTACGGCGATTAAAACCTGAACTTACAATCGGCTCTCTAATGAACTCTTCACACCAAAGCTGTTGGTGACATGTTAATTAGAACACAATACGAAAACTGCAACACGCTTTGGTGTGTACACACGGCGGCACATGAAGCTGTACATTTCTAGTATAACTTGGCCTCGGTTTATATAGATTTTCTATACAATGAGAGATCCGCATAAACTGGTTTTGCGTAGCTTGATTGGCCGGCGTGCGTACCTAGAATCTATAAAATAATACCACAATAAAACATACCTGCTGTTACTTGTATAATAGTTTTTTGCTGTTGAAATTTCTATTCCTCTTTCTCATCTCTTAGTTGAAATCCTTAATTTAATCAGACAACAAGATTTTCTCTAAAATTTTTCGCCAGTGGGAACGCACAACGACTATCAGTACTTTTTTAATCCGCAGTTTCTTTCATTGCCCAGGTATGCTGGCTGGTCTGCCGCAAGAGTCTACTGGGTCGAGACCCAGGAGTGTTTGGCGATGACTCCGTGTTCAAGCTCTTCAGGATATTCTGCCTGCTAGGAGACCTGGTGCAGGATGCCGATGACTCCAAACATTATGTGGTGAGCAACTTCTTGGTATATTTTGCCTAGGTTAAGTCTTCCGGCGCGCTTTTCTTTAGACCCCTAAGCAGACGATAGACTATTTGTCCATCAGATAGAAATGACCGGGTACAGTATTACAATACCGAAATTTAATTAATTAATTTAATTTAATTTTTATTTAATTTATTTTAAAATACCTATGGAAGCAATCCCGAAAAATTTAACGCCGAATGATTGTTTGGTCGAAAATTTTAAATCCCAAAAGTTCATTTGCCCGAAAGCTTAAAATCCCGAAGATCCAAGCGGTCGCCGGGTGCTGCCGTCACAGTTCTAACCTAACCTAACCTATTTGGTCGGAGTAAACTGAATGTTCATGTGTGCAGATTCGGGGTTTCATCCTTTCGGGCATTTGGACATTGGTATTTTATGTTTCGATAATCTTATATGTATATATATTCGGCTATCGGCATTTAACTCTTTCGGTATTTTGAATTTCGTTATTTTGGACGTAGGTATTTCAGTCATAGTTATTGACTGGGATTTAAATACGTACCCAAAAGAATGACAGTTGAAATGAATCCTGTTTATTGGTTGCCGAGTTGTTTTTGCAAATTGCATCTGTCCGGTAGACATAATAGTCTATCGTCTGCTCAACGCCTGACACGACTGAGTAGCAAATCTTGGTTACTAAAAGCAGAGACAGCGTGACTTGGCGACGTTTTTTTTAAATGTACTTACCTTTGAACAGCGAAAGAGTTCATAACAAATAGGTTTTGGGTAGGTACTAAAAATATATTGAACAATCCGGAAGTCATGATCCCCTTGACCACAGCCTGAACTGAAACAGCAGAATCTTATTACATAATTATAGTAACTTAATTTGAAAATTGTCTCTGAACAGGAACACTGAATAGTGGTGTAATAAAAGTTTATTGCGTGTAATAAAATTTTGGCACAGTTTTATACGTAGAGAAAGCAAAGTCAATTGCACACAAGTTGACCATGCGCTGTCAGTATAATATAATATATATATAAAATATATATATTTATAATTCAGAAATAAGGACGCTATTTAATTCAATTCCGATCGAAAGTTAAACCGTTATATTTAAAACAAAAAATAATATTAACAGTACAAGGAGTTTCTTATCAACACATTTTAATTCCATCCATCATTTCATTCATGTGCTGGCCACATGTTTCTACACAGTTTTTTATCTTCTATCTAAGGTAGCTCGCATTATAAGCTTATGTGGATTGCGACATAGCTCATTAAAATCCTTAAAATGGATTATAATATGCTGTCGATACTCAACTTAATAAATAACCATTACCTGATGAAAAAAAAAATAAGACACTACAATAATGTAAGGAAACACAGTTTTGGGTATGAGATTTATGATAAAGAGGTCTAAAAACGCTGTCGCTTGTCCAATGTGGGCGCTGCCTTAAAGCCACTGTGTATTGTATCACAAATAGGTCATTCACACTTCTTGTATGTAAATATTAATTACGCTCATTTCTCGTCTCATGCGCAGATGTTAGCTGAGTTCTTATTAACACCGTTAGTGTATTTAAAAAGGATTTATAAGGATTAATCTAACCAGGAGGTTAGATTTAACCAGGAGGTTAGATTAATCAATTGAATGCCCCAATTCCAAGTGGTCCTGAGGCGGCAACTACAACGCCGCATACAAAGACAAACTACGATACATACCTGACGTCACGCGAAATTTTGCATCGCGTAAGCAGTTTTCCGCGCGACTAACATACAGAAACCCGACATCAACCAGCAGTAGTCCAGCAGACACAACACCCGTCTGCCCCCGTAGCATGACCACCGTAGACAAGGATTTCTTTGACGGAAGAATCGACAAAATGACAGATAGTGCAAAGAAATCTGTCATTGAGTCGCCACAATCTATCATTTTGTCGATTCTTCCGTCAAAGAAATCCTTGTCTACGGTGGTCATACTACGGGGGCTGGCCTGAGGATCCTCGTTTTTAAATGGAGGATGAACTAGGAGAACCCTCCTTTTTCATGACGAACTTTCCAGCCAGTTCCTCATACATCTCTATACCTTTACACTTACAGTATGTTGAAAGGCTTTCACACTTTTTTATAACAGACTAGTTGTGCCCCGCGTTCTTCATCCGCGTGAAATGATTATAAAAATATTACTTGGGATATTTGAATCTGATTTGGTTAACAATTTCAAGGGTTTTCATTTTTTGGCACGGAACCCTAATCCTATTTCTAAAACAAGTCAAATTCATCAAATTCAAGTAAGCTATCTGCCAGTAACAGTCCCGTCAAAATCCGTCCAGCCGTTTCGGAAATTAGCCGGTACAAACAGACAGACTTCGTCTTCTTAGTCGTTCACTCTTGACAGAGTGGTCGTGGTCATGGGGGATCGCCCACAACTGCGGTCGCTGCGTTTGCGATCCTTTTCTACCGGTCTCTATTGGCCGCATGGCGAGCACATTCTGCCAGAGGAATCTTGGTGACAGATTTGATGGGTTCTGTCCATCGGGTTGGTGATCGACCACATGATCTCGTGCCTTTGGACTTTACCCTGAATCACCAAATGCTCCATGGAAAGTTGCGGGTAACCAAAGAATCTGACAGACAGACATTCAGATAAAATTAAAAAAGTGTTTGTTTTTGTTATTAGTACCGTATACAGGGTGTAAGGGACAGCCCTCCACAAACTGACAGGGTGCATTCAGCTCCTTATTTTGAATCATATTCCACTGGAAATGTTCTTCGGATAATTTAATTTTATTTTTAGTTGCTTTTCCTTTATTTCAGTGTAAAATTATATTCCCTGTAACCAGCACTCCATTTATGTAAATAATACGACTAAAATCAAAAATCCAACAATGGATGTTGAAATATTCTAACGAACGACGCGTGGACTGAGCTATTCACTTTCTGCCTAGTTACAGAGTTCATCGAACTCGTCGTTGCGCTTGCCGTTCGCTACGTGCGTTTTGCCACGGTAACGATACATTGCGTATGAGGAAATAAAATAAATCAAATTTATTGGATTCCCGTAACATTCCTGAAGTAATTTCTTGTGCCGGTCATCTTAAAATGATATACTGAATTCACTCCATCAGTTTGTGGAGGGCTGTCCCTTACACTCGGTATACTTTCATATGCAATCAGTAAAAAGCTGTTATTTTGAAATTACTAACAGACATGTAATGTAGTGTGAATGTAATTTCCATACATGTGTAGATGTATAGATAACCTAATATTAGGATTACGTGTGGATCGCCTCCTACACACACTGTTATATAAATGAGAGAGTATTTTATCAAAGAGCACTTAAGCTCCAACTAACGTCACGAAAGCTGTCTCCTAGATTCGGTAGTGACATTTATTTATGGCATAACGGTGCTTGTGAGAAGAATTATGTATTTAGCCACTTATCGATTATATTATCGTCTATTAAGCAATCGTTTTATGAATCTTATGGTGCTCCCTCACCGCGAGCATTCGCCTGTAATGTAACAGTCCAAGATTCGATTTTGTACGGAAACAAGTGAATCTGAACTGTTGATATGGCATTTGATTTGGGAATGTGGATATGCAATAAGACAAGATTTTTTTTTTGAATAACACCGATTTTAAAAGAGAGTTTAATATTATTTTTTTTTTCTTTTTTTTATGCTAACTATCGCGTATAAGTAAGGTCGTAAGCTTGGTTGGTATGCAGTGCGCTTATAAGTAAGTCAAGCCTTGCTTATTTGTAGAACACATTCGTTATAGACTATTAGTTCGCCTACATGAGCTAAGCTCTCTCAACTTTATAGATTTTAATTAACCAGCAATGAACCAGCTTACTTTTTTTTATACTAAGTGGGCTTACTCTTTACCTCAATCTAGTCCTGAGGACAGAGATTTTGCAATTCGCACTTGACCGGTTTTTTTACCATTCCAGTTCTCCAAACGTTTAAAAACAAACGCAGGCGCAAGTCAACATCCTTTGACTCAACAGCGCTTTCAACAAGTGACTATTTAGAATACAGTCTAGTCATATAGATTCAGGATATCACATTAAAGGAGAATTAATTTCTCTCCATTAATATCAAAACAAGTCCGTGTGTAGATTTCAATTTCGTAATAGGCAAGTTTCATAACGCCTGTCATTTGCGGACACAACACAACTTGCGTAACTTTTACACTTTCACTTGTTTTCAGTTTGTCAAGTGCGTGTTTTGAAACATCGCTATACCATATGACGGCACGGTTGGCGCAGTGGCTGAGCGATTGACTGCTGCGCTTCGTGTCGCGGGTTCGATTCCCGCACGGAACAAATAATTGTATGGCCTACAGGTAGTTGTTCCGGGTCGGGCTGTTTGTGTATGTGAGTTTAAATGTTTGTAAAAGCACCCACGATACAGGAGAAATTCATAGTGTGGGGCAACGTTTTTTTTTTTAAAAGAAAAAGATATATACATATATTTATTCAAAATCCTAAAGGATTATAAGGGTGCAATATTTTTAGTGGGTGTACTTTCCTCACTGTGCTGATTTGCGGATCTTACCATGACTCAAATATCGGATTGTCCTATTCGTCATGTATAATCATATTTAATCCACATGACGAATAGTACAACCTGATATGAGACAACTAGTCTTGTGTCTTGTTAAAAATAAATTTCTAATCTGAGTTGCGTACATTCCTGCAACCTGAAGTTTATGTAGTAGATACCCATTCCGTCTAATGGTATCAACAACTATGAAAAGTTGTGTAGTAATCGGTTGTCGTGGTATGGACGTAAGCTGCGGAGGAATGAGGAAAATGTCGTGAGGAAAGTTTTGAATATGACTGTGGATGGGTATAAGAGTAAAGGAAGTCCAAAGAAACGATGATGGACTGTGTGAAGAATGATATGGCACGAAAAGAGGTGTCTGATGAGATGACTAGTAATAGAGAAGTATGGAAGAAGAAGATACGCTGCGCCGACCCCAAATGAATTGGGTCAAGGGCAAGAGAATGATGATGGTATCAACAACTACTCAGCCCTCCTTGCCGCTAGCGTCATGCTGTCCCAAGAAAACGCGGTCGTATGGCTCATCAGACAATATTTTTTTTTTCATAAAACTTTGCCGTACACTAGGAATTTCTCCTGTAACATAGCGTTAACAAACATTTAAACTCGCATACAGCCAGACCAGGAACAACTACCTGTAGGTCATACCGCCAGCAACACGCAGCGCAGCAGACAATCGCTCAGCCACTGCGCCAACCGAACCGTCACGTCACTATAAATTATGATGATTACGTACTTGCTCGCGCAACGTGTCGTCTCTTTTTTAAACTAAAGTTGCGACTATTATCTATCTACTTCTTCCATCAGGTGGTGCTCCAACCCTCAGAAGCAGGCATAGTAGCAGAACAACTAGTCCACTGCCTCGGCCTCCGCTGGGACACGGCTGACTGGGAAGCCCTAGGCTCCTCCATAGGCCACTTCAAGTGGGCCGCCTTCCTCGCCGTGCTTGAAGCTAAATATTGTGGAGACCATCAACTACATTCAGAGGCTCTGGTGGAAGCTGTCGATGAGATATACGATGTATTCATCGAGGATATTATTAAGAAGGTAAATAGATTCGACAAACACCATAATAAGAAAGCTCCTTCCGCAGTATTAACATTTTGAACGCCATCACTGTCACAGTATGTGATAAGCAAGCGCGTGCCCTGTACGCCAAACGACACAAATATGTGACAAAATGGTAGTTGAGATTGTGGTTTAGCGTGGAGGGCACGCGCGTGCGTTTATGCTCTGGCAGCCAACAGGTTAATCTTAGGAATCTTAAAAAACAATCATCATTTCCTTGATTTTTGACAAACTCAGTCATGAAATTTTAGTCTATAATGTAATGTTGAATTACATAATTTTTCGAACATATCTTATCTCTATTTCTAGTGATCCCCGAAAAAATAGGTAGATGTGTACACTCACATTTCGTCAGATATGTTTAAGTCCCATGTAAGGCTATTTCCTATTGTATTGCTATAGATTTCTGTGTATGTTTTTTTACGTAAAAGCCTTTAAATATCTTAACTCTCGCCAGGGCTACCTTTTCAAACGCGGCTACCTCCTCCCAACCATGCGTGAGTACTGGTGCGTCCTGCAGCCCTGCGCACTCACTTACTACAAGAGCTCCTCTCAAAAGGACCAGTGTGGCCGCGTCGTCATCGATGAGTACTGCTCTGTCGAGGCAGCCATCGGCGAGGGCAAGATACAGCGTTTTCAGCTCATCACGCCAGACAGGACGTTTGAGTTCGGCACTCAGGATCACAAGTAAGGACAGTTAAACTTTCTCCCTTGAACTCCAAATAGACATACTTATGCACAAAGGTGGATCAAGGACCATAAAAGTGTCTCCATCTTCCTCGTTCAACCTCTTTTTTCGGTTAAATTTAACTTTTGGAGCCTGAAATATTGATTTGGATGGTGTCCTTGGATATGCTACACCATGTTTTCCACCACAGACCCATTGCATAAAGTTTAACTTTAAAAAAGTTAAGAAGGGAAACGAGTCTAAAACGTCCTTCCTATATTTGCACAAAACGATGTGCTTTACAAAAGTGGAAAGTCCATAATCAGCTTTTTTGTTGTCATAGGAGTCGTCTCCAATGGATATCAGCACTCCGTCAAGCGGCAGCAGTGTCGGGCGGAGTGGAAGGGTACCAGCGGCGCGCGCGGGCGGTGCGGCGCGGGGCGGGCGCGCGGCGCGAGCGCGAGGTGCGCGACACGCGCGCGCGCCTGCAGCACGAGGTCAAGGCGCGGCTCGCTGCCGAGGCACAGGCACAGGTGAGACTACACTAAAGAATAAGCTTTTTCTGTGTCCATACAAATAAGGATGATACAGATGTTATTTTAAATCATTATAAGGCCTTGTCATCACTTGTATAATATGGCTAAAAATAAACCTAACAGCAGAGATGTATGATGATGGATTAATAAAAACTTCAACCAATAGCTTAAAGGTTTTTAAATAATCCCCATTGACAGATATGATGTTGTATTTCAGGAATTAGTGGAATTAGCACAGCAAGACAACAAGAAACTAGAAGAATTGAAACACGCACAAGTAGAACTTGAAAAGCTCTTACAAGAAGAAACTCAAGCTAAAAGAGACGAAGAAATTGTTAGAGCATTACAAGCTAGGTGAGATTTAAAACTATGTAAATTATAATCTCTGTCTATGAAAACAAATACGACGGAGTTTAATAATATGTTTTGTCCTGCCAGGGTATTAGCAGAAGAATGGGAGAGGCGAGAAGAATTAGAAAGACTTCAAGGAGAACAAAACAAAATGTTAGAAGAAGAAAGATTAAAACGCAAGCAGTTTGAAATGTTGCAAGCTGAGAAGGAAACTCAGTTTAAAGGTATTGAATAATTCATATTTGTAAAACCTAACCTAACCTAGTCGATGTAGTCAGAATCGCCATTAACTTAAATTGTATACGACCTCTTACAGAAGCAGAAAAACGCTTGAAAGAGCTGGAAGAAGAAAAACAACGACTGGATGCTGAACTAAAAGCAGCTCAACATAAAATATCTAAGACTGAACACACGGCGCACGCGTTGCAGGTACAACTTAGAGTAAGTAACCCTTTCACTTTCCATGTTACGATGAATTGTATCATTGTGTCACCTGTGAAATGCTTTCACTTACCTATATAAATTGAAATTTCTATCGTGTACATAATAAAGAATATCCTATCTATCTATATGTTTGGTTTGTTTGGTTTGGTTTGGTCACAACTGGGCAAAAGCCTCCCCCAATTCATTCCAGGAACTCCATTTCAGCGTCACCTCTTCCTGGGCCGCCGAGCTGGCGAGACGAGACGAAAGTTACTGCTAACCTTTGAATTTTATTGCTAATAGAACATATTTTTCCCACCTGAGATGTATTCCCCTCTGACCCCTACAATTTTCAGATCTCAAGAAATCCTTCACTCGTTCTGCCATCTTTTTCATGGCAACCTTGTTACAGTCGCCAATTTTGTTCTATTTGGGCATACAGTTTGTTCGGCAAGTGACGGATTAATCCGCTGCAAGCCATTCTCAAGTTGGGCAAACTTTTCAGCCACATCCGCTACAAATGTAGCTGATGTAGCTGAAAAGTGCAGAAAAAAAAACCAAACTAATAATGATGATTTTTCTCAGGACCTGAATCCAGTACTGCGTAACGGCGAGAGAGCACGTCGAGCTTTATCTTTCGTCCCAACAACCAAGAGCTCATCCGATACTCTCATAGACGTCAGAGCCATCCGACACCTGAAGATACTCGATGATGAAGAGAAATTATGATCTGATGATTAGAAGAATAAGTACCTAATAAAAAATTGTGCAGCAATATTGTAATCTACCCTCATATAAAAAGCGCTTGAGAAGCTGAAAATATTTAAAGATTTTTAAACAAATATGATAGTTCGATAGAAAGATGTATAAAAGGGGTATTATCAAACCCGTGTCGACATCCAAGGATACTAATTAACTGTTCTAGATTTTATATTCGATGTCTATAATCTAAACTCGTTAGAATGATCTAGTGGGGTAACAAAAACATATTATATAACACAGGTAAATATTAGAAGTAAGTGTTTTAATTGTGTGTTTATGTAGATGATTGTATCACCTCGAATACGTTTTGTCAGATAAAAGGCGTACTCTGTTGAAAACGTTTTAGACTTGTCATAAACACAAAATTATAAATGTATTATGTATACTTTATCTTATCAAATTATGTATCTAATCTCTTTATAAAATTAAGTTTGAAGCAAAACCTTTTATTTAAACAAATAAAATGAGTATCTTGCTTTCTGGTACATCGTTTTATTCATAAAAATACTAAAAGAATTAACAATTTGAATAAGTAACGGTAATTTGATTAATTCTCCAGACCCACCCATTTGTATAATACTATTTCTTTTTCTTCACTGGTGCTTCAGCAGCAGCAGCAGCAGCTTGTTTCTTCTTTAATAATTTCTTCAACTGTAAGAAAGGAATTGGAATCGGGATAAGGTAAAAGGGATTTTAAATTCTTTACTGAAAGTTTACCAAACCAAAACAGTTTCCAGCTGAAGAATTTTAAGAATTATGAAAAGTTGATATGAAGATTTTATGCAAGGAACTATTGAACGGATGGGAAAATGATGGAAGGGTCGAGGAGAAATAATTTTATATTTCCGATGATCTCTTTATTACCCTTTCTTCTTTCCTTTCTTGGCCTTTCCTTTAAGCTGCGTGTAAAAAAAAAAACTTAAAATTATAAGTCACTTTGAGAAGCACTTCTCTTACACCCGTATCAAATCAAGTAAACGTAGTTACTTTAGTTTAAGTTATAACAGCGCCAGGGTAGCCCGCGAATTTTGCAATTTGCATCAACATACAACCTGGCATTGAACTGCAAATTGCTACGCTTTCACCTCAAATCAAACATTTTTAATGCAATAGACAAGAATTTAAACGAATCAAGAACTGTCAAAGAAGGCAAAGCTAAGAATTCTAACTTTTTGGCAGTTCGAATGTAAAGCTTGGTAGAATAGACATGGAATTGTACATGCGCGTGCAGGCGGTCTGAATGACCCTTACGGCGGCGTACTCTAGGAGGATGTGTTTCATCTTCTCCAAGTATTCCTTTCTGGCATTCTAGAAGAAAACTAGCTCAAGTGTTTACATACCTTCTTCTTTTCCGAGCGATTGGCGAGCACTTGTCTCCAGGAGGTCTGTATGATCTTCGCAGCATGTTCTCTCAAGAACTTGGCCATCTTATCTGCCAACTCTTGCTGGTATTCTGCTTCTCGCTCTTCCATCAGCGGGATGTACTGGAGGTCTTGTTCGGCTATCTTCTCCTGTTGGTAATATTGTTATGTTATAGGTAGCTGTAAAAGCTCGAACTACGGTAAATCCTCAGATTTAAGAACTCTCAATGGCAAAAAGCCCGAACTAGTCTGTGATCATCATTTATTTCGAACTTTTACCACCATACACTCACGTTTTACCGCAGAGACATGGTAAATGATGTGGGTGAATGCCTGTGAGTGACTACAAATCGTGAAGACAGCGAGTTCTAAGTACATATCCAACTTGGATGGAGCGCTACTCGTGTTGGTAAATCCTAAGAATTACTAGTTTTACCCTAATGTTTTATAGGAACATACATAGATATTTCTCTTAGATTAAACCCAGACGTTACATTTACAAACGTGTGCTGTTTACAATTGAACATTTAAGATTTTTTTACCATTGTCACTCGAACAAGGGCATTTTATTCATCGATAACAGTGAATTAAACTCTCGTTTACTCACTGAGTGAATAAAAACGTTTTCAATTTGGAACAAGCACGAATAATGAACAAAAAAGAAATAAAACGTGTCAACAAGAATAAAAGACTAAAGAAGGCCGCCGGAAAGTGAACCCGAAGAATCAAAAAATTAACAAAGCTCCATGCAAGTGTAAATATAAAATAATTATAACTACAATTTTATGAGATATTTATTTAAAAAATATTGAATTTTTAGGACACGGGAATCAAGTTATAAATATTTTAATTTACGCAAAATTAAGTAATCGTGCAATTACAAAACGCAACTTTTTTTCCGATTACGTTCCAATCCAATGGCATGTGTTTTTGCTCAAGGGTTTTCTTAAATGGCTCTTTCTCTTCGTTTTTATACATTCTTTAATGTACAATATTTATAAACAACATGTAAACTTGATATTAAAACGCCAATTAACAAGGCACAATCATGTCATAAAAATGAAACTATGGTGATTTCGTAGTATATCGTAAAAAGGAACGTTATCAATGGTGATCGATTGAGTCCTGCGGGCTGTCCTGTTGGGACACGGACAGTGGGTTGTTGCTCTCATGTCATGAGCATATTAAGGGATATGAGCTATGACAGACACCAGAGATATATCGCTGCACCAGCTTCCTTTTTAGATAATCTTTTAAAAAGATAATTTTTTTTTCGATAAAACTATTGAAAAATATAAATAAAAACCATGTAAAAATACCAATAAACGAGATTTATTGCGTCACATTGCACATTTTTATTCAACAAACCCTGCCTTTCAATAGCTGTACTCGTAGGTACATAGCTAGTGAGCTCTGGCTGTCATAATATATGTAAACGTATATCTTCTATCAGCGTATGAATCGTTTTACTTCACCATAATTCGCTTATAAATCAAAGTCGTAACAATATAGTTTTAATAGTGATTGAACTAATAACTAGGTAATCAGTATAGTCTCTAACCGTAGACTGGCAGTTTTATGATTCATCAATTAGGTACAGGCAATGAAGTAAAATTTCGGGTTTTGGCTTAAGAAGAGAAGCAACACACGTACCGTCAAAACTAAAACTGCGAGGGAAATACAGTAATCTTAGAGACCAGAAGCGAATTAGAAAGTTATATTTCTTACAATTTGTCTTTAATCAACAACTACCACATAAGTAAATAATAAGTACATCAGAATAATATAACACGACCCGAACCAACATTATTACCTCCACTGGCACCTATCAGTTGCCTACTACCAAAAACCAAAGAGAACCAAAAAGTACAGAGCATCATCGGACTGGGTAGGTTGGAAAGGGAATAATCTAAGAGTAGTTTATTCGAATCTTCCTTAATGATTCATCCTTAGGCCGCTTTCACATTAGGACGTTAGCTGCGCGACAGTAGCGCGGCAGAAGCACATTCGCAAGCAAAGAGTACGTTTTTTACCGTTTGGACGTTAGATGCGCGACTGTCGCGCTGCTAAAGTCGCCTAAATGTGAAAGCGGTCTAAATATTATTATTTTTCGATTCATTTTAAATAAATAAGCAGACATTCCACAGTTAAAAACCTTAAGCGTATGACTTTTAGGTTATCTTGATATAGACGTATATAGTAACTAGTTCTAATCATTTAACATACTTAAGTGGGTTCTATTACTTGTTTATGGAGTGTTTTGAATATGGCTTCATGTGAAAGACTGACAAAAGCTTTGGAGTAATCTACGAACGCTAGGTATAACGGCAAATTAAATTCTTCGTGTTTTTCAATCAGCTGATTCAGGGAGTGCAGGTAATCGGTGGTGGATAGGCCGCGGTGAAAACCAGCCTGTTCCGGAGGTTTTTGGAGGTCTAATTGGTTGGAGATACGGTTTCCCAAAACTTTGATGAAGGCTTTGTACAAATAGGACGGTAATTACCTAGGTCGGAGTTGTTTCCTTTTTTATGTAGTAAAATTACGTTGGAGTGACAGAAGTTATTTGAAAATATGTTTGAAAACGAAGTTAATGTCAAACATCACAAAACGCAATGTAGACATAGGGGGTGTGGAGGTAGAGTATGTCCATGAGTATATATACCTCGGCCTAATAGTCTCCTTCCAGGCGAGGCAAGATCAAGAAGTCCCTCGACGTACCGAAATCGCCTGGAAAAGCTATAGGTCGATGAAACACTTCATGAAAGGAACACTTTCACTTTCCCTCAAAAGGAAACTCATGGACACGTGAATCCTTCCCACCCTCACCTATGGAGCGCAAATGTGGTCATTAATGAAGCGTCAGAAGTCCGCAGTCGGGTCTGCCAGCAAGCCATGGAACGAAGTATACTAGGTGTCAAAATTTCTGACCGTATACGTAACAATATACTTCGATCCAAGACCCAAATCGCAGACGTTTGCAACACAGCCGCCAAATTAAAATCAAACTGGGCAGGCCACATCTGCCGCATGTCGCATCAAAATTGGGCCAAAGTGGAAACATATTGGGTTCCGTACAACAGAACCCGGCGACGCGGTGGGCCCAGAAGAAGATGGCGTGACGAGCTGGATCCTTATCAAAAGCATTGGGCCCAAATATCTACAGACAGAGATAAATGGAAAGAGGAAAGGGAGTTCTTTGCCCTGCAGTGGGACACATCGGGTTCATAATGAATAAATAATACATAATTCTGCAATAGATTTTGTGTATAATGAGGTTATAATGTTCCCACTGCTGGGACACAGGCCTCTTCTCTATCAGAGGGAGTGGAGGGGGAGGATGGCTGTGGTCCATGCGGGTTTGTAGATGTCACATTTCTCCGAATTTTTAATTCTAGAACATTTCAGAACCCTCAGGATGTTTTCCTTCACCGTTTTGAATAAGATAGTCTGATACGTCACCTCCAAAATCTTGCACTTCTCCGTTTCGTCTTCATACTTCTGCGTGAACTCGTCTAGCTCCAGCTGCTTGTCATTCATCTCGAGGTCGTACTTCTGCAGCCACGACATCAACTGCGTCTCTACTTTGAACCTTATTTAAGAAAATGTATTGAAACTATTTTTATTATTGCCTTCTATATAATAGTAATTCTTACTGATCACAAAGCAGACTCACATCAAACGTGAATCTTGATATGAATCCGAGGATTACGAAACCGTTTATTCATTTTAAAATACGAGTAGATAATAATAGACCTAAAATCTTACAGACCAACTTGACATTCAGCTGAAACTGCCAATCCGAGAAAATTTTACAATTGACAGTAAAATGTTGCAATGAGACTGCACCAGACTGCAAGTACAAGACTGGATCAACACACAATGCCTCAATTTATAATTACCTAATTATTGATTAGTAGAACAGTCGTGGATATTTTTTATATTTGAAAGAAATAACTGTTTCCACACTTTACTATTAAGAATGATTCTGAACATTACCGGCGCGCCCTCTGGTTCTTCTCCTCAATCTGGTGCTGCCTCAACAGCAGTTCATACGCCTCTCTGCTCTCTATCTCCTCTTCCTTTAACATCTCATTCTTCACTGTGTGACTTCGAGTCGCCAAGACCATCTGACGCTCTGAGTCCAAGCTAAACAGGAATTAGCAGGATTTAAATAAAAAGATAACATCCTTCCTTAGGTAAGCTTCTAAACAGCTGGAAGACCCCCAGTGATGGACAGAGGCGTTCCCTAAACATCGCCACATACCTACAACAACCGGCCCTGTGCTTTTTTTATTGCAAAATGGGTCTGCTCTTGACCTCGAGCACATCGATGATTTTAGATTTTAGCAGCGTTCCTGCGACCATCACCAGAATATCATCCTTCCAAGAATGTACCTTCCGGAACGCGATCACCGCTTCATCTCCATCAATTAACCAACGTGGCCCATATTTTATACGAATACTAAAGAACGGCGCCACCAAAAAGGTACAAAACTATCCTACCACTCAAACTGGAGCTAACCATACATTTTCACAAAATTTCGTTGCAATCGGTTGGTTTCGGAGATGTGCGAACAAAATGATACATGATTTTTTATATTAAGATTTGAAAGAAGTGGATAGAATAAAAAATAAATGAAAAATCCAAAGAAATATGTCACATTTTCTTCTTTAGCTTGACAGTAGCTTCGTAGCTGAGTAGTGCTAGTTCGTGTTCCAACTTTGCAATGATCTCAGTCTTCGACGCCATAGTATTTTCGAAGTTTTCTGTCTCTTCTTTCAAAATCTTCGAGGTCTCTGAAACAAACAAAACGTCACATCTAAATAGAATCATCGTCAGGAAATTTAGAAGTTGCCATACCAAACCTGATAACAGTAACTGTACTGTAAATAGTGTAATTGGTTTTATATCTCAAGTACTAAGGAGCATACATTTCATCTAAGAAAAAAATACTTTTTCTTATCAGATTTTCAAGTTTGATTTCGTGTTGTAACAGAACCTCACGTCCGCCTTCGCAATGTGATACTTCTGCAAAAAAACGTACCTCCTCCTCCGTAGGTTTTTTGCGGAGTTATAACGGAAGTTGCCTCTTCATAATTTTGATTACCAGTAAAGTTAACATAGTCTGATTTGTTATCAATTATCATTTCAAAATAAATATTATTTTAAGTATGAGTAATTTTGTCTGTTTTAAAGCCACAGCTTTTAATAGCTTTCTTTGAATCTTAACTGACCGTATCGGTATCGGCGATACTTTTTTTATAAATATCTGTATCGGTATCGTATCGGCTGCAGTGCGTATCAATCCATCCCTAATTTGAATATGATTGAGTAGATTTTATTGAAAAAATTACCCTCCTTCTGGGGCAGTCAGGTAATAAATGAGAATTAAGCTTGAGGCTCTTCACCTCCGCATCCGCCACAGCTTCCGCTAAAAAGACCTCGGTTACAACTCTAGTTGGATTCCACTTAATTAAGTTTCGCCGTACCTTTGATGCGCAGTTTAAGATGCTCATTAGATGTTTCCAGTTTTTTGACGTTAATCTTGACAGACAGTTCTTCTGCAGCCGTGGTCTCCATCTGCCTAATCATCTGTTCTTGAAAATGCTCCATTTCCAAGAGAAATTCGAAACCAGGTGGCATTACCTTGTCCTAAAAAATAATATTAGGCGACAACACGCAACGCAAGGGCCCTATCCCTCAGTATCTACTAATTTAGGTACTAAGTTTTGTAAGTACGAATGTACGAAGCGGTCAGAGATGCCCTAGCAACTAGGTAGGCTTACCTATATGTGTTATGAACCATGTAATAAATGAGGGTATTATATTGTACGGGGTAGGAAGGGACACCGACGCGAAAACGATTCTACATATTCATAGAAACACAGACAGAAATTTTTCATCGATTACTAAAAAAAAATCAGCTGTTCCATACATTTTGACCGTGTAGGTATTGCTTTTGTGGGGAACAACAGATTTTTTTTGGAATAACCGTTGAAAATTCTATCTGGGGCTCAGAGTGATGTACTGAATACCTACATGGTAACCGCTTTCGCGTCGGTGTCCCTTCTACCCCGTATAATGTCCAACATCTATTGGGCAGGATACAAAATAAATAAATTATTACGATTCTATATATTTGACATTAAATCAAAATGTTTAGTACGAGAATGACTTACTGAAATCGAAAATTAAATAATCGACTTATATTTTAAAGATATCCTTTAAATTATGAGTTGAGTATGAAAGCTAGGATTCATCACAAAACGACAATTATATCGCAACTCCGAGTAAATGGGTTAGGTTAGGTTAGACCTTGAGTTATAATTAAATTGCCCTCTCGTATTGGGCACTACTCAAAATGCACTTGGTCAATGTAACATATTATTATAAATAGAATAGAATAGAATATATTTATTGTATTTTTTTATTGTAATTAATTAATAATATGTGCAAGGTCTTAAAAATAACGGGTAGATCTACATGTTTTTCCATTTATGGCGTACAAAACAACATATTTTTGGCTTAGAATAAACCAAAAAAATAAAAATTTGAGTCTACACAGCAAACTACAATCCTAAAGCAAATTAAAAATAGAAAGTATTGATTTAACAGATTTGGGGGTCAAATTGTGAAAATATCGTAATTACAGGAGTCTATTTAATTAATTGCGATCATTTAAAAACGACGACGACGATAAGACGAGATAGTTTTCGTATTTTTATTACTCCGTCGAAAACACTGAACAAAGCGCTTTATTATGTACTACCTTTTGCCCCGCGGCTTCGCTCGCGTTATTTTAGAATTTGACAATCAATTCGGCATTCTTGGCTCACAAAATGTATTAGATTCTTAAATTAAAAAAAAAACTCTTAACTTAAATTATTGTAGAAACTTTAGTAGTCTTACTAAATTCTATAATAATTTAATTCAATCATGATTCGAAAGACACGTGGCGCCATCTATTATCTAAGGACGTTATTGTAGTATTCCTCGGGACCTGTACCTTTTTTTAGAGATGACAGGTACCCTATGTCTGTTTCTGCCAACGAGTATGCAAAATTTCAGAATGATCGGTTCAGTGGTTTAGGCGTGAAAAGGTAACAAACAAACAAACTTACTTCGCATTAATTATAGTACTATACAAGGTGTAGATGGAGCCTTCACGACGCCGTGAACCAAGCATTCTGTAGATCAAACTATCGCTTAGTTTGATGTACAGAATGCTTGGTTTACGCAATAATTATTGCTGGGAAACGACTTTTTTTTTGGGGTAAAAAATCCCGTTGTACAGAAAAACTCAATGTAACGCACTCAAAACATTGTGCTGATGGATGGATTGAATAGTTCGGGGGTCGTGGAGGTATTTAAAGTAAAAATCGTACACCAAAAATATGTAAAAAAAAACTTGTGAAAAGATTGGTACTTTGAACCCCAATATCTCCGTAACTAGAATGTTTCCAGGTATGGTCTAGAACAAAAAAATATCGCAATGACGGGGAGAACGAGTGTCTTTCGGCTTCGTTAAGGGTCTTGTTACACCCTTTAGTTAGGATAAGTACTTACTTCGCTTTCTTGTTCCTGTATTCTCTCTCTCGTCTGAAATCAACAATTAAAATCATTAGTTAAGTTTGTTTTACCCGACTTTTAGTTTTTACTAAATATGCAATAAAATTCTGTTCTTCGAAAGAACTGAATATCCTGTGAATCAGATAAATTGAAAGATTACCTTGGCTATCATTTCATCTATAGTAGGTCTTAGCTCAGGATAGCTGTTCATGATGTAGATGAGGTGCCCCAGTTCAGCGTTCAGGCGAGCTTTTAGTGTATTGTCTCCCTGAAAATGATCGTGATAAGAAAACAAATTAGACAACTCTCTCTCACTCGCTGAGATACAATATCCCTCAAAGTAAACCTCTGCATATGTTTATTTCTCTTTGGCCTTCACGGGAAACTTTGACAACTCAAGAAAACACACAAAGAAGATCAAAATGGAGGTCATCAATTAAAGACATCTAGGAAACGGTAGTTTTACTTGGCGCTCGTAGTAGGCACCACTTCTTTGTTGTTACTGAAAATCTAAAGAATCTAGCCTGATTTCAACCATAACCCTATACCTAAAGGTCCCCGTCAGGAGAAGCTATAAATTTTGTAAATAAAGAACTTCCATCAAGTTACGTTGTGACAATTCAATCAACAAGAAATAATCCCAAATTCAATCAACACAAAGTAACATACGTGTAATAAAATTAACGTCTTAGCGATATAAAGCGCTGTCGTCTAATGTTTTGTGGTAGTAACACGCGTCTGACTCATGGGCCGTAAACATTTTTTGAAGTACGTTACGTGCTGTTTTCGCGGATTAGGTTATATTTTTTGTTATTGTTCTTTTTGTTTTTTCTAATCAGTTAGTTTTCTAAGGTTGTGAACCCCTGAATGCGTGTTTACAAAATTTATAGCTTCTCGTGACGGGAACTTAGTCTTAAGTTAAATTTGAAACCGGTACTCACAGCTTGCAAATCATCCAACGACAAATTCAATAAACTGTTAGAGCACACAGGTTGGTCATACTGTTCGAAGATATAGACCAGGTCAGCCATGTGTGTTGGTGACAGGACATTGCTGAGGATTTGGTACTCCTGCACCAGTTCCGGCAGACAGATGCTCATCTTACATTTGTAGATAGCATCTTCCAGTATCTTGGAGATGCGCTCGCATTGGATTTGGCACTCCAGGTCGATTGGGGATGCCGCTGGAACAAGAATTATGAGGAGTCGGGATTCATTTGTCTATGGAAAGAAATTCAACATAACGCGACTGCTGAGCATGAGGTCCCGGGTTCGATTACCAGGTCGGGCAAAGCGTGATTGAGTTTTTCTATCAAGGATTTCTCAGCAGCAGCCACGGTGTTTGTAGTCGTGCCTGGTTATTGGCAATGTGCCCGCCCTAACACGTGGGACTTAAACATAACATAATAACTTAATAATGTAATGTAATGTGTGTCTTATGTAATTAGTTATAGATAATAAGTATAGGCTGATAGTTGCTTCACTATTGCATTGGGTTGTGCCTGTAAAAATAGTTGTAAGTGAGGATTAAATAAATAAATAATGTTATATTAAAAAGTACAGTGAACTCGATATAGATAATCGAGTTCACTGTAAAGCTAATCTGTTTTAAAGCGAATCTGTCTTAAAGCGAATCCGTCCTAATGCGAACAAGGTCTGGCGAAATGTGGGTGAAACGATTTTATTCTATGTGTAGATTTGTCTTCTGTATTTGTTGTAATTTCCAGAACTAGATCCTATTCCGAAAACTCGTTAAGTAATGGGAAGCTACATTATTCCTGAGTGTCATAGTCTATGTTTAAAACGACCACGTGTGATAATTTGCAACCCTCAACGAGCGAAGCCGAGGGCAAAAGTTAGTGAAGGTACAAAGTAATGGGCCTATACGTCGCCGCGTCGTAACCATAACCTGGTTTTAGATAATTCGAGAGAGTTCTTCAGTACTCTAAAGGCCTGCGCAGACGATGGACAATTTGTCTGCGAACAATTTGCAACAACCAATGGACGTCAACCAATAGATGAAAAAACAACACAACAACCAATGAATAGGAACGGTCATTTCTACCCGGCGGACAAAAAGTCCGTCGTCTGCGCAGGCCCTTAAACATACCATTGTCTTTCGTGAGATCCTCTTCTCTATCAGCACTCATAGCCGATTTTTTACTGCTGGTCTTCGAGCTCCCAGAGTATGTGGAAGGGGAGTACCCCGAAACTGATGGCGCATCCATGTTGATTAAATAGGATTTTATTCTTTTTCACTAAAAAAATAAATAATTATTTCACTTCTTGCTTTGATTATTGATACGATTTGATTCAATAAGCGTAACTATGGTTGGCATGGCAGCAGTAGCTATGGTTACACGAATGTCTATGTTGTTTTTCTTTTACATTGCATGTTTTTTTTTATATTTATGACCGGCTATGATGTCTTACCTAATTGAAATAATTAATCATACTGAACTCGCCCTTATTTCTGAATATTAAAATTCTCTGTGGTGGATTTTATAAATGGTTGAAAAATAAATTTTGTCAAGCAGAAAATAATTCAAATCGAACCCTACCTACACATAACTTTATGTGGAGTGTATGTTTTTTCCTATGGCATGACTTCCGTGAAGATTCTTCCGTAAATAAAAACATTAACAAGTTATTGGAAGTACCTACCTAGTTTTAATTCTCTATAATCTATTAAAACCCCATACCCCACCCCAACTCCATTTTTATTTTCTTTTAAAAAAAAATTAAAAAAACACAGTCCATGAGCACAGCGGTATATGATATTTGATGCAGTTATGTCGGATGGATAATTTTAGCGATCACGCGAATACCTACTTGGTAAGCCGTGTTTGCTGAGGTTGGTCCATGGATGGGTGACCATCATTACATACCGAGTCTCGGAAAGCACATCTTTGACGGTCGTTACGAGTAGTCAGAAGCCGAAAGTCTGTCATCCAGTCTTACCAAGGGGTACCCGGTTACTGGGTTGAGGAGGTCAGATGCCTATCTGACCTTCCCAACCCAGTAATTCTACTACTACCTAGTACTACTACTACAGTTTCTGCCTAGTAGCTCCATGTACAATACAGGTCTTCAGCTGCATCCGGTTAGACTGGAAGCCGACCCCAACATATTGGGAGAAGGGTAGACAGATGATAATGCGGATTCTTGGTAACAGTAGCGAAGGGTCAATTTTTGTAAGAAGTAAGCCGGATTACATATCTCACTCATGTACATAAAGGGTGTAAATAGACCCTTAACATAAACGAAAGGCACTTGTTCTCCCCGTCTTTGCGATATTTTTTTGTTCTAGACCATACCTGGGAACCTTCTAGTTACGGAGATATTGAGGGTCAAAGTTCCAACTTTTTCACAAGTTTTATTTTAAATACATGTTTTTAATGTCAGATTTTTATTTTACAAACCTCCACGACCCCCGTACTATTCAATCCATCCATCAGCACAATGCTTTGAGTGCTTTCCATCGAGTCCTACCTTAAAACGTGATTTTTCGACCCCAAAAAAAAAGTTGATTCCCAGCAATAATTTTTGCGTAAAGTTACTTAGTTTGATGTACAGAATGCTTGGTTGACGGCTATGTGTAGGGTCTGTTTACACCCTGTATATCACATTAATGATCATATTATTTGTCTACAGAATACTGACTGTCCCATTTTTCAAATGGAAGTCGGTTGGAATCGAGTTGTATGGAACCTTCGCCACTGCTTGGTAATATTTATTGCTGTCATTGCCATGTGGGTTTAGGTGGTAGGTTGCCAATACCTAACACAAGAGAAAATACAATTTATGTCTGTAACGTTATAGGAATATATATAGTCAAGGCTTCCCCTAACACTATAGTTACCAGTGGCGAAGGTTCCATAGAACTCGATTCCTACCGGCTTCCCTTTGAAAAATGGTACAGTCAGTGTTCTATAAACAAACAATATAATCAAATTAAACAAATGTACTCCGGCTTGCTTCTAGCAAAAATTGACCCTTCGCTACTGGTAGTTACCCACATTAATTACTTAGTTAATCAATAAAAACAACACACCTTGTTGCCGCGTAACCGCATGACTTCTAGTTTGATCAATAACTGCATAACAGTGCCTAGAATAGAAGCCACGACTTCAAAATCATACATACTATTTTGTTCGTCAAAGGTAAGAACTGTGTTGTATTAATTTTTAAGCAAACGTGTACTAGTGTTGTGTATAATAATGATCTTATAAAGATCACTTGTTGCATCTTCACATGAATACGACCACACCTTATTTCAAGGTCGTTCGTGTGTGTACCCATATGTGTTTCTTTATTCAACGACAAACTGTTTACTTTGACACACACACACACACCCACTTGAGACACACTTTGAGACACATAATTATATGATATAGGAAGAACGGAATCTTTGTAAAATATAGTTTATTTGTCACTGGATGACTGGACTTCCTGAAAATATCCACGGAGCCTTCACGAAGCTGGCAACCAATTAAGCATTCTGTAGGTACATCAAACTATACTTTACGCAAAAAACATTCCTGGGAAAGGATTTTTTTGTTGGGGTGAAAAATCACGTTTTACAGTAAATCCCAATGTAACGCACTCACAACTCTGTACTGATGGATGCATTGAATAGTACAGGGGTAATGGAAGATTTAACATTAAAAACGTGTATATTTTTAAACTTGTGGGAAAGTTGAAACTTTTACTACAAGATTCCCAGCAGATTTGCGCTGAAAAAAAATGATCGCAATGAAGGGGGGGAACAAGACAGTTCGGTTTCGTAAAGGGTCTTTTTGCACCCATTACACAGCTACATACAAAGGAGAAATATCAACTATCATCACGTTCATCACGCTTACACTTACACTGTACCGTGAGGAAACCGTCATGTAATAGAATCAAGAACTCGAAGACATCCACTCCACAACTATTAATACTAACGGGATATTTACCATGTTTACTGTTTTCTATGAGTTCCCGATATTTCGGCGCTGTTACAAGCACCATGATCACGGATAAACTGAAGTTATTGCGGGTGGGTTAATAGTAATGTTAGTTCCCGATATTTCGGCGCTGTTGCAAGCACCATGATCACGGATAAACTGAAGTTATTGCGGGTGGGTTAATAGTAATGTTAGTGACCATGATGGTTTAACATCTTATATCCACTCCACAAGTCCGCATTGGGCCCATGAAGGGGATCACGGCCCTGTCCCGTTCACAGAGATGAGACCTGCGTCTCCTTATTGGCCCCTTTTTAACACACTTTTATTAGCTTCACCTGAACTGTAACTAACTATGTAAACAATGACCCACTTCCCGGTTGCCGATTGAGATGAAATTTTGAATACGTCATCATCATCATCATTTCAGCCGAAAGACGTCCACTGCTGGACATAGGCCTCCCCAAAGTGTCGCCACATTGTTGCGCTCATCATTGGGGGGGTTTTGCCATAATCGCCACGCTTGGCAGGTTTGTAGGTTGCATACGTACGTCTTCTAAATCCAAAACGGCGGACTCCCAAATATGGCGGATTAGTTTATTTTTATGCATTCCCATGATGTGGGTTTTAAATGAAAGGGTTTGCTGAGAACAATACGAGAAAGCTTGTTTTTTTTTTAATTTATCAATAACCAGTTGCTTTCACTCAATTCACAGCGAAAGAACATAAAACTTCAAAATGGGGAAGAAGGGCAAAGTGAATAAGTTGGCTAAGATGTCGGACGAGGAGCGGGCGAGATACCTTCAGCATCGAGCTGACTTGGAGGAGGAGGCTCGTCGGAGGAAGCAAGAGCTTATACATAGGTTCATCAAGGTAAAAAATCTTGGGTCGCGGGACTTATAGAATTACCGTGACTCTGGATCATAAAGGGCTATTGAAGGACCCCGTGGATTTTAGTCAGTACAAGTCTGACAGTCCCTCCCACTCTGCCCTGGGTGGGAGGACTCATTTGATGATTTTACCTCGATAAAAAAAAAAAGGTAAAAAAAATTCAATAACGAAAATCTCAACATACACATATCTCATAACATAACGCCTGTTTTCTCCGAAAGCGATAGGCAGAGGTGGTATCTAGGTACGTCTGCCTAGGACCTACACCCACATTTTACCAGTTCAACATCTAGAGTGTCTAATTTAGTATTTTATTAATGGTTAGTTAGTTAATAGTTTAGTTTTATTTATAGTATTTGATATATATTTATAGTATTTTATATATCCTTCTAGCTTATCTTAGTATTAATTAAAATTATATTCATATTCACCTACCACTGTTTGTCTCTGCATCACCCAAAGGTTGACTGGTAGAAAATGCCTATGGCATTAAGTCCGCCTCTATACTTATGTGCTTGAAGTGTTAAATAAATAAATAAATAGTCGACTCTACTCCATCTTACTTCATCTATGACACCAGCAAACTGTTAAAAATGAGCAGTTGTTCAAGACTTCAACCAAATTTTCTTTTCGTTTCATACACAACCGTATTTCAATACTTTAGCAAACGAATCGCCTACTTCGATCTAATCTGATGTCGGCTAATCCGGCTGTCGGGATTGTTTGATCTTTCCAATAATCTAACGGTTATATCTCAATTTTACAGAACAAACTCGACAAAGAAGAAGCCTTCAGTCGCCTGAACCAAGCGAAAATAAATCAACAATGGAGGTTCATACTGCGCAAGATAAAATGCAAACAAATGGCGTTGGATATTCAGGTAAACCCATTACTTATTTTTGTTTGCTGTTATTACCTTTACACGGGGTTTTTACGGTGTTTTGAATCATATTGTCCCGTCTGATTTAATGTTATAAAGAAAATATTGTAATTGAGCATGATACCGTGATTTCACTCAGGCCTTAAAATGAATTAAAGAAAAAGAAGCATGCTTGTTTTCAGTCTTCAGATACGACCACGCAAAAACCGTACATTTAACAAAAATGGTAGGTGCCATCATAATGTACTAAGCACAGGCCAACTAGGTTTTGTTATCTTACTAATGAGCTCTAATGAAGACCTCTTCTAATATCAAAATTGATTATATGTCTAGAACATGCTGGCAAGCTTCAACTTCCTGATGGAGCGCAAGAACCGGCTGATCAAAACGCTGATGAAGGCTACTGATGACTCCGACGATCAGCATCGCCGGGCGTTCCAGGCGCATACGGAGAACGTCAGCTATTTCCTCAGTAAGAATCTTTTTATCATAAAATAAGAGGAACTTAGAAGATGGAACTACACCGCCATACTTATGTCTGCTGTCAAAGAGCGCTACTTAGGTGATCAGAGTTCGAGTATACAGGGCCACGGTATCTCTTTTGAACAGTCCCGCAGCCCTGGGGTATGTAGTTACGTTTAGTTCTATGATAAAAAAGTGTAAATAACATAACGATTATTTCAGACATAGGCTCCCAACGACTAGACAAATTGCAAGCAGAATACGACCACCAAAAGAACGAACTGCTAGAGAACTGGGACAGAGAAGAAATGGATCTGGTAGACGATCAGGACCGGGCTGAGTTCAAGCTGAAGTTGATCGCGTATATACAGGACAGGGACTTCCAGGCTATGAAGAAGAGCATAGAAATTCAGCGGGCTACGGAGAAGAATGATGCAAGGCTTGATGTAAGGAAGATTTATTTATCTGCTTAAAAATTGTTTGGTGTGGTTAACCTATGGTTAGGTTGGTCTGTGGATGGGTGACCACCCATTACATACCGAGTTTCGTCCGTGCCTCGGAAAACACGTTAAGCCGTTGGTCCCGGCTGTCATTTGTAGATCTTTGACAGTCGTTAGGTAGTCAGTGGCCCAAAAAGTCTGACAACCAGTCTTACTAAGGGGTATCGTATTACCCAGTACTAACTGGGTTGTGGAGGTCAGATAGGCAGTCGCTCCATGTAAAATACTGGTATTCAGCTGCATCCGGTTAGACTGGAAGCCGACCCCAATATAGTTGGGAAAAGTCTTATAATTAATACTAGCGACACGCCCTTGCTTCGCACAGCGCCACGTTTCGGGTCCAAAACTATATCTAATGTGGCCTATGTAAAGCGGTGAAAACTGCGTTCAAATCCATGCAGTAGTTTTTGCGTGATGCGCGTACAAACATAAAGACAGAGAGACAGACAAAAAATCTAAAAATTGTTGTTTTGGCTTCTGTTGCTCTGATAAAAAACCCCATATATTTTTCTTTTCAAAATCTTCAGTGTACAGACATCAGCCTGTTACAATTTTATTATAATTATGTATAGATGTCACGATTATTCCTGAAAAAATACAGTGTAAGCACGGCTACCCATCAAGCCATAAAAACCAGTTTATGATGATCGAAATCTATACAAGGCGAGGCCATGTTATACTGGAAATGTATAGCTTAATGTGTCACTGAGTGTACGATTTAAAAACGAATGGTTCAATCATGATTTTCTTATCCATAGTCCCATAGACCGCTGTGAAAGTTCAGTTCATACTAGGTTATGGTAGTTGGTGTTTAATAAATAAAAATCAATTTAGTCAAACAGCGTAAGTATATTGTTTGTTAATTAAATAAAAATACAATGTTCTGAGATATTATGTAAGTGGTTAGAACTTCAAATCGTCCTTCCAGTCGTCACAGTTAGCTCTGCCCTTCTCTGACAAACATATCAGCAAGTTTTTGGAGAACTCGCATTTGTCTTCGGTGTTTTCTGTAAATGGTAAAAAATAATCAATATATCTTATCTTATACAACGTGTAACATAATAAATGCAAGACCTCTCGGTCTCAGACCATGAAACTGAACAACTTTTGTTCTATGACTTTTGGAAATTCATAACTTTTTTCTTAGTTTTACCATACATGTGGATCAGCTGATTGCGTCTGGTTATTATTATAGCTAGCCCACATTGTCCCACTGCTGGGCAAAGGCCATTCAAAATAAAGACTATTCCAGTCTCCTATATTAGTTACGACATAGGAGTAGAGTAGAACTGACAAAATTAGGATACAGTTTCCTACGCTTCTATGCGTAACCGATCCGCGTCCTTGGTGCGCCGGGTGCGGGCCAGCCCCAATTGTATCCTGGCAATGATCGCAAACCGGCTGGACTGCCCTTATGTCCGGCATTGTTGTGGCAGGCATGTTGCTGTTCCAGTGCCGGTTAGAAAATTGTAATTATTGTTTATTTTATTTTTTATGACCCCTATTGTATTATTAATGGATAAGTTTAGTTTAATTGTACTCGTATGTCTTGTATGTTTGTGTTGTTATTGAAATTCTGTGTTAAATAATGAGTCCTATGTTACTTGATTATGAATAAATAATAATATTTACCGTTATCCAAAATCTGGAAGCACTCTTCAATGGACTCCTGCAAAAAATCCCTCAGATCTTCGTTCTTAACGTCCTTGGTGATAGCATGCGTTACTAGATATCTGTCTGGCATTCCATCCTCCGCTGTCTGGGTGGGAATTAAGATATTAACCTCTACAGCTGCTTCGTAGCTCGTTGAACTAATCAAAAGTAATTAGTGGGAGATTGTTTTAATTGACTACAAAGTTTGGTTCATTTGTTTCTCTATTTTAACCAGTTCATTACGACGACGCATTATACATATACCTACGATGTAAGTGACACCGTAGATAGGCAGTCGCTCCATGTACAATACTGGTATTCAGCTGCATCCGGTTAGACTGGAAGCCGACCCCAACATAGTTGGGAAAAGGCTAGGCAGATGATGATGTAAGATACACCGTAATACAAAAATGATCGCAAAGACGGGGACAACAAGAGCCTTTCGGCCATGTTAAGAGTCTATTTACACCCTTTATTCTTACCCTCTACGAGAACATACGTACCATCTCTAAATTCTCCAGGAAGCAGTGCAAGGCACAGGCTTTATTATCAGTTTCATTGTTAGCGTTATGTTCAGTAGTGTTCTTCTCATCGGAGCGAAAGTTATCTTCGTATCCTGTGATCTTATGAGTGTTCGGATTGTACTGGCTCCTTTGACCTGAGTTTTCTGGCCGCCTCTCTCTTTTATATCTTCTCGTAGATGGAGTCGTGGAGTAATGGTTTTTGTATTGGCCCTGGCCCATGTCTTGCTGAAATACAGTAGTAAATTTTCTTATTCCTTTTTTGTACACAAAAAAAAATACATACAAATTGCAATAATATAGCTCATGTACAATGGCGAGCTTAACTCAGAATTCGGTTTTCTTACAGCAAACCTTATTTAGATTGCGAGATTTGCAGAAGAGGATATACCCAGCCCCGGATCTAGGGGGGGGCAAGCCGGGGCCCGTGCCCCGGGCGGCAAATTCAAGCTTGGTAGACGAATACACTACTCAGCATTATCGTAACTTTGCGATTACTAACGGGCAGATAAGTAAATTAATAAAATAAACAATTATTTATTCTCCGCGGGGCGCGTAGGCATAGACCGCATCGATCGATCTCAGACCATCTTGTTCTATTCTAATTAGAATATCTCCAACACTTTTTTAAAAATATAGACTTAACAGAGAAAGAGCAGCGCTTGACCGGTCGTTGTGGAGTTCTTTGGAGGAGGCCGTTGTCTATCAGTGAGCGTGTTATGGCTGAAATGATGATGATGATAAAGGTAAAAATATTGTCAGGCGGGGCGGCATTTTTCAGTTTTTGCCCTGCCTCGAAATAATTCAAGATCCGGGGCTGGATATACCTAGTATGTGCATTAACGATAATTAAGTTTTCTGTATCATCTATATAGAGTTTTCCTTGCTCCTATTAAACATAAGTAAACTGGTAAAAGTTATTTTACTTACGCTTCCATATTCGTCACTTTGTGGGAAGTCTTCTCTTCCGTTGAAATAGTCATCACGACTCCCCATCATATCATTTCTGTTATTCTTGGTCCCCATTCGTCCTCCACTTCTACCACCCGACCTATCATTGTTACTGCCCATTCTGTCGTCATTTTTGTTCTTCCTATCATCAGTACGATCCATCCTATCATCAGTTCTACCCATCATGTCATCTCTATCTCTCATACTACTTCCTCCTTTTTTATCTTTTCCACTCGTTCTATCATCTCTACTACTCTTATTTTCTTTGCTGGTAGTGCGACCTCTTTCCCAGTCATTCCTCTGTATTTGACCTCGTGGCTCCTTATAGTCTTGCTCAGAGTTGCCTTTACTTGAGTTCTTCCCTTCTTGCATCTTTAAGCATTTCTTGTAAATGTTCTTCAGTTCGGCCTCTTTCGGCCCTCCGCTCGACCGACAGTTCAAGGCCTGTACAAGAGAAATAATACTATTTAGAATCTGTTGTGGCTAAACTATTAACTTTAGCTTACTGCAAGACATCAGCTTCTTAATCATATAAACACCTACACAGCAGAAAGTCGCCGCTGAAGTCATCTTGTCACGTTAAAAGGCAACGGAAGAGGCACCACAAAAAAAGCTAGAAATCTAATCCTGTTTCAGGGTCTCCAATCAAGATCTATAAATTGATAAGTACTCACATAGCTCTCCACGAGTATTAAACAAAATATCAGGACGTGGTACTTGACGAGGCACATGGTCACAGCGCGGCTGAAACTCCAACAATGTCGCACCAGGTCGTGCCACACCGTATATATGATAGCGGTGTCCACGCTTCACTTGCCGCAAACAGAAGAGGTGACAGGCTCCATCCAAATATGACTAATTGTTGGATGACATGCGTGTACTGTGCTTTTGAATTAGGTGGACTCGATAATTTTATGGTGATTTTATTTTTTTATCGCTTTCACTTCTTATATTTGTTATCGCAACGACAAGCCATCAGTAGGGTAAATGTAACCGGTCTCACGGAGGTCTAAATCCAAAGTTTGCCCTTTTGATAAGTACGTAAACAATCCAACGCTTTTCAGATTTCGCATTTCAATCATAGTAAGAGCCGTCATGAAAGGATTAAAAAGCAACGTCGCTAGGAACGCTTGTCTGCCACAAGTCAAGTTGAGTTTCTGAGTCTTTTCATACTTTGCAGTCACATTGGGAAGCAAATAACTGTCTTAGGTTATGACCTCTGAAATCCATTTGCTTATCTAAAAACTTGTCAAGCGTTTTCTATTCTTCAACGACTTTGAACGCCGCCAAATTTTTCGCCATTTTCTAGCAGATTTTCAATATTAATCTGCTTTGAATGTCTTTACTGCTCCACATTACATCATACATACTGGAGCCATCCAGTATCATATCAAACAATGCTCATCAGTCATCAGTCATGCCTGTCAAGTTGTCAGCCTACATGGTCGGATGTGCTGACCAGAGCCACTAATTACAGGAAAAACTTATGTAGCCAATTGGAAATTGCAATATTATACCACCACAATAACAAGTATATCAGAAAATGAGGCACTAAACTACTTGTGTTGTTCAGGGACTATTTATAATGTCTATTTAGTTGTCTCATTTCAGATTATATCTTAACTTGTTAATTTGTTTTTCTACGTCGTAATTTTTGCCAAGTGTAGGTACCGCCAATCCTTCATTCATTATTTTATCTATAGCTAATACAATCATGGGACTCTTCGCTTTAATTCAATGAATTTGACGCTCCAAATTGTATACCAATAGCCATGAAGAATTTCAATTTCCTGTTTTTGGTACGTCAAGCGAATACCTAATTGATAGATCATATTCGCTACAGTCTGAATTTGGTGTCTCACTCACTGAATTACCTATCTCACTAACATTGTGTCGAAGTGAAAGACAATATATCTACTGATCAATCTCTTCGCCAGCTTTTTATCTCCATAGAGCTGTACTCTTTACAAAAAATCAATTCTTTTATTTTTGCTGTCAGTAGTTAGGGACTTGGGATTTTTTGTTTCTACTAACTCTTTTCAATTGCAGCATGAAGAAGACCTGCGCAGCTTCTGCGTCCCGAAACACCTGTCGATCGAGATGTACTGGAACAAGCTCCGTGAGGTGTACACCATGTACCAGGAGGAGCACAACCCCATCATGAACCACTACCACAGCCTGCGCGAGAAGGACGATTTCTACCAAAAAGAGATCACCAGGAACGACTACCAGATACAACTCGCTACTGTAAGATGTTATTTTTAACTTGAAAACCAGGACTCGTTTGAAAAAAGTTTGTGGAAACTCAATATAGGTTGTTCTTCAACGGAAAGTCAAGTATGAACTGCTATAAGAATTCAGTCAGGCATCTGCTACTTATACTTACTTAATAGTAACCCATTGGGTATCTACTAAAGAATCCTTAATCAGCATTTCATTGAAATAAATTCCAGCAAGGTTGTTATCGTAGTGCACGCGACATCACTGTACCATTAGGCGACTGAACGTTTTGTACTTCAATGCTTCGTGGTCACGGATGAACCTTGATAAAGGGCCCGAACCAAATTAAGTAGATTAATTCTGAAATGTTGTAGCCTGCGTTGTTGTATAGCATGACAAAATATCATTGATAGTCAACAGACGAATAAATTTTTTGTAGCTATTCGTTTTTGATGTAGGTATATAACCTATACTTAATTATTGAAGATTTGAATCACACATTAGAGATCAACTAATTACACTAGTTTACTCGATTTTCATACCCCAGCTGAAAGTAGTTTATTATTGTTTATGAATTGAAAGAGTCGTTCACAAAAAATAATTTGAAAAATCCGACATGTCTGGTTTAAGCTAAACTGTAGTTTTTAAAAATATTTCTTACCAGACGTGTCGGATTTTAGAAATATTAAAACGAACGAAAACTTTTAGTAATTAAAACTTTTTATAGTTTTATGGATAAGTTTTTTCGTATAGATCAACAACGTAAACCTCTAACATTATTTTATTTCATAACCCTTGATAGTGAGCAAGTCCGTAGATCTCGGTTTAAACGCTCTCTATGAAAGCCACTCATACTTCGAAAACGTAAACTTCTGATGGCCTGGTGGCCTACCATGACGGAGTAATTCCAGTGTGGGATAGAGATGGCGCTAGACGACCTGTATAGCTCTGTCTCTTTCCCACACTGGAATTACTCCTGGTTTAAGACGTCATAGTAACCCCCCTGATGCAGTAAAACGTTTATGCAATACGCATAGGAAACCCAGTTTTTATCTTAGTTTGCGACAGGAAATTCAGAATACCTAATGAAGATTAATTGGAGTTTTTAACGAATTCACAATGGGTGTTGAAATTTTCTAAAATATAAACTGTCCACAAATGCAGGAAAACACAACACCACAAGAACTTAGCGTAAACTAAGTTTTGATCTGCAGAAGCTACCTAACTAAACCAAAAATACCACCAATTGATTTTGGATTTCAGGAGAACCTATCAAACCTGCAATACGAATGGCAAAACACAACGATCAGGATGGCAGACAAACTAACACGCATGACGGCCCGGAAGGAGGACCTAGCTCGGAAGTATCTTGAGATGAAGAGGGATTCCAAGATCGTGAGGAGCAAGGACAGCCAGCAGTTAATCGTCATGGTCAACGCCAGCCAGGATGCTACCAAGGTTCCAGACTTCCAGTCCATTGTTTCCATTTAATATCCATGAAATACCTTTATCCTCTCACTTATTGGTAGGCCTTTGTTTGAGCTTTCATTGCCGGTGGTTTTGCCAGCGTTTAGTAGCACGTGGCGTCTAATGATAGGTAGAGGTTATTGTTCGACCTAAACTAACCTGTTGAATATGCACCAACATTATCCGGTTTTAGGTAAAACTGAAAGGTGCTGGTTACCTACACTAAAGATGTCTAAGGATCGACACGTATGGCCTATGGCCGGGGCTGCAGGACTGTTCGAAAGAGATACCGCGGCCCTGGAACACAAAGGGCAAATAAGGAACATGGATGGGTTTTAGTCAGAAACAGTCCGACACTCCCTTCCACTCCGCCCAGTAGCGGAAGGAGTCATTTGATGACTCCCATCCGAAAAAAAAAAGTACCTACACCTAACCCTATAGTGCCTTGATCACCTTCGAAGTACAGCATTTGGGGATGTATAGTGTATAGACCATAGGCCTATGGTCCCTAATTATAACGCTTCATCCGTTTTCATAACATCACCGGGTATTCACAACGACAGGGAGCAAAACTCGTCAAGAACTAAATAATTATTCCTTTTCAGTATCTCGAAGATATGCATCAAAAGCTAAACAAAGTCCTGCAACTAGAAGAGATCTGCAGTAAGTACGAGCATGCAGGTGATGAGCTGACCAAAGACGTGGAATACGATTTCGAGTCGGTTGACTTTGAACACCTGGATAAAGCTATGATTGTAAGTTTGACTTTTTGTTCCTAGGTACTGTACTGTGATAGAGATTATTAGATCATCATAACAAAACATAATACCTGAATTCCCCGAAAGTGGAATGTAGAGATCTACTCGTACATCCACAGACCAGACCAAGAGACTTAGATCTTTCTCAGATCTTGTCTTATAAATTTCGATTAAATGTTACGCAAATTTTTTTTTTTTTAATTCCGCGAAAAACATCCAGACTGGATGCAGGATACAGCACCGCCATTGGAGCTCGCAAAAGTATGCACATGCAGGAAAAGCCGTAATAATATTATCATGCCATGCACCCAAACCAAGAACAAAATATTTTGCAAAACATCCTATTGACCGCCACGGACGTCTATGGACGTCAAATCAAAAAGTGCTGACGACGGCTCGGACTTCATGGCACGTCGAAAATAACACTGTTTTAAAGCGTAATGATTTGACGTCCATAGACATCCGTGGCGGTCAATAGGTTAATGTCATGGATTTCCGCAAAGTAACGCCTGATTGATGAACTTAATACCATTCCCGTAAAGTTAACCTGTCTACGTCTGTAAAGTAGGCAACTAGTCATTTACGTAATTTCCGGTTGTAACTTAAATCTTTTTGAAAGGATGAATGCAAGGAATACAGCAAAATGGACAAGTTTCTACTCAAAGTGAACAGAGCCAAGGTGCAGACGATCTGCTTGAGGACTGAGAAAGCCAAGCTGGTGAAGGAGAACATTCAGCTGAAGAACTACATCAAGCGGTACCTGACGAACTTGGCGCTGAAGGGCAAGGACAGGCCGTTGAGTATGAGGATAAGGACGGAGGCGCCGAAGATTGATACCAAGGCCTTGTATGTATTTTTCAATCCACTTCCTCGAAAACTGGCTCTTATCCCACTACGATTAAGTTCAACATGCAATATATTTGAGTTGATAAATATCAAACACCAATATGTCCACTATAGACAAAATAATACTATTGTATCTATTTCTTATATTTCGTATTTCATAAATATCTCGGTTTTAAACAATAGAGCTCATTTTCCCGTCTTGAGAGCAAACATGTAGCTAGTACGCAGTTGTAGCTAAGTAGGTGCCTATAATGAACCCATCCTTTATGAGTGAATACTGTTACTGATTTGGTAAGCAGTAGTGCCATGTGCCATATATATGTCAGTGTTACTGTATGAGAATATTTTGTCCCCAAACGAGTCACACTGTTCACTTGGCGTGTGATCCGTTTGGAATAAACACAAAAAGTTGTCCTATCGAGTAAAAGTGTGACTGGTTGGGATTTTTAATCTCGATTTTTACCAAAGAGTCACACTGTAGCGTGTCACAGAGTGTCGAGATTTTTGCACTATTTGTACCTGGACGCACAGAACCGGGCATTGTGTCAGAAGAAAGGGGAGGCCTATACCTATCAGTGGGTGATTCCGGGCTAATAAATATGATCATGATGATTGGTACCTATTTCACCTAGGCTCAATTTACACCGCCGCGGAATGGAATGGAAGCGACTTTTTACAACGAAATTGTACAGACGCCAGCACATCAAGCTTCCCGAAACTGTCAAATTTTCCCAATCAATCCTGTACCTAATACTTTAGCAATAAACTTGAAAATATGTTGAAGAAATTTGACAGGTTGTAGTAGCTTGATGTGCTGGCGTCTGTACATAGCATAATGAACTTTATGTCAATTGTACAACATATAAACGAAACACCTACCAGAGCATAATGAACTTTATGTCAATTGTACAACATATAAACGAAACACCTACCAGCCAAAAAAAAAGGTAACGCCTTTTCCGGGGAATCCTTGCGCATTCTCGAGAATTCCCCTAGCTACTGTATGTCGGTACCGTCTGTGGAATCCGCGGGAAGTGGCACGAATGGGGAGTCCGTCTGGTCGGTCATAGTAGTGCGGTGCTAACAACTGAACGTCCTTCAAGACGCAATCGCGCGAATTCGCTAGAATGCGCGAGAATTCTCGAGCATTCCCGCGAATTCGCGCTCCTTCTCGCGTCATGAGGCGAAATTGACGCTTCCATTCCATTTCGCGGCGGTGTAAATTGAGCCTTAGAGATATTATGATCACGTTCACCACATAAGGACACCGTCTGGATCAAACATCTAGAACTGTCACTTCGAAAAGCAACAATTAGAAGATTTATTAATTCATTACTTAGACCTCTACTTGTCTTCCCAGGAATCGCCCAGTAACGTGCATAGAAGGTGCACTATCGATCGCGGTGCAGCATGAAAAACGTATGCGCAGCTTCGAGCGCCGCAACAGGGACAACGACGTCAGGGCGTACCCACGCCTGCAGTGCTGGATGCAGTCGGCATAATACCGCAACATGCTGCTTCAATTTATTGCTGGAGTGGAGATATAGAAGTTCTTGCCTGATGTTGGTCATGATTACAAAATTTTCCTGCTCCATAGCAGTCAACATAATTTAAAGATAGACTTTGTACTAGAGTAGTAACCATTTACTACTCTAGTACTAAGTTAGTTTATCTTTTCTGAAACTGTTTCTTTGCTCGTTTTGACTTACCCCCGTTTTGTTTGACTTACACCTCAATGAATATTTAAATAAAAAAAATCTGCTGATGGTGGCACAGAGTTGAAATTTCAGTAATAGTGGTGTAATATTGGGTGTTGTGTAACATTAGGTTTTAAAAAAAAAATTAGCTTTTCTATGTTTACTTTTTTCTGTTTGTCTTTTGATTTGCACCACTAAATAAAAATAGGTATAGGCAATTAATTTTAACTATCATCTGCGTCGACTTTAATAATTGATAGTTGTGTTATGACATACTAAAAAAAAAAAAATCTTTTTAGAAAATAATACTTTTCTACATTATTATGCACTTTTTAAGCATAAAATAACATCACGCCTGTAATCCCGAAGGGTTAGACAGAGGTGTACCTAGTTAATAGTACAACCACATTTCACCAGTTACGTTTAAGTCCCATGTATTAAGGGGTGAGCCTATTGACAACAACCCGGCACACATCCAGAGTTGGCTTTTACTGAAAATTTCCTGGTGGAAAAATCCAATATCACTTTGCCCGACCAGGGAAGGGAACACAGGACCTCATGCTCAGCAGTCGCGATCACGACCACTTGACCAACAAGGTAATCAATTTTATATGCATGTTTTATGATCATCTCTAAGGGTTTTTCTAGTCATAAAACATAAATAATAATTAGAATAAGCCAAAGATTGTGTCAATTACATTAATTATTATTCAGTACTGATATTTGTCATCTATCAAAATTAAATTGTTGGTACCTCCCGCTTAGCAAATCACATAGTGTATTTTTTTCCTATTATACCTACATTTATAGAAAAATATTAAATAATAAGACATAAATTATGTAAAATACTTATATTATGTAAAGCTATCAGTATAATTTTTTTTAGAATTGGCATTTTCTACATTTTCTATGTACAAAATGCCAATTCAATTGGCTCAGTTTTTTGTTACCAATCCAATTATTAACATCTCTCACTGTAACATTAATCACCTTAATTTATGTAAAAAAACAATGTTCTCTCGGACTTTCCAGTTTAAATAAGATCTTTGACATAATTATGTATAAGATGAATTGTATGACAAGTAATTTATCCATTATACATTTAAAATATTATCTTTATCCACATAGTAAACCATAGAAAACCAAGTCTCAAATGAACAGAAACAAATAAATGAAATGTGTGTGTAAAAAAATTATATGTAAAAATTATACATGGAACATGGTAATTATCCTGTTTTCAATGTTAATGATAATATTAGAACCATCTTATTTTATTTTAATTTAAATCGGACTGTATGGATCAAGTTATCTGAAATAAATGAATTTTATTTATTTAGTATTTTGATCTACTTGTGATCTTAAATAACAGTTTTCATCACAACACAATTTCCGCACAACCTGACCGCACCACTGAAACTTTACATATACTTCAATGGAGTAGGTAGAGTAAGTGTATGATGTAATTGGAATGCCTCTTAATATTGATTTTATACAATTCCGCTTCTAAATTAACAATTGTCTTACAAATAAACTTATTCTAATAACCTCAGTAGTTTTGATCCATTGGTACTACACCAGCCATGGAATTAGCAGAATCGTCGCCCAAGTTCCAGGGTTCGTCGATAGCTACCAGCAACCTCGCCAGCGCTTTGTGCCCGTCCAAGTCAATATTCTTTGTTAATTCTTCATTGAAAGGAACATACTCATCACACAACACGGTCTTCCCTTGTGAAACGCCGTAGATCTCGTACCAGCCTTCTAGAGGCTCATTCAAAGGTCGCTTTAGTTTTATAAGGACCTCCTGGTCATCCACAGTTTTCACATAGAAGCCTTCGCTGGCAGTAACTTTGGTGACTTTGCCCCAGAGTGCGACTTTCGCGCCAACTTTGCCGAGGTTACCGGCTGTCACGTACGGAACGATCTCATCGTTGTCGGGATACTGGTTGTCTTCGAAATCATCGTGGTCTCCCATTTTCAAGGTAATTCTTTTTATGGTAATTTGAATTAGACGTTAATATAGTAGACACAATATAATCTCACTATTCTTCAAAATCCAACAGCAACAAGATTCAACTTGTTTGACGAATTGACATTGACAGTCGTGCGTGAGCCGGGTTGTCATGACTTTTGTTGACAGTTAAAAACAGACTGTCGAAAGTCACCATAAACAGTAATAGTTTATTATTGTCTATGAAAACCATTAAATCTTGATCGTCTAAACAGCGCCATCTATTGACTCAAATAACTCTAATAAGAGCGATTCCACCGGTGTGGTGTGCGGTACAGTGCCGCACAGTGTGCAGCACAAACGTTTCTTTCGGTGGACTCTCTCATGAACAAAATGTTGTCCGTAGAAGCGGTGGTGTTCGGAATGATGTACTGAACACGTGGTAACCGTTTGTGCGTCGCGGCGTCGATGTCCCATCCACCGAAAACGTATTAACGAAAATTTTGTGCTGCGCAAAATGTCCGCGAACAAATGAGCGAAACAAATGTTAGCGCACCATTTTTGCTGGAATTGCACCAGCAGAAATAGTACCTACTGTAACTTGACTGTAAGCTTTCATCCTCCTATTTTTGGAATGAGATATTCGATAATTTTATACCGACAGCCATTGTACTGTCTGGCTGGAAAAAAACCGACCAAGTGCGAGTCGTACTCACACGCACACAGGGTTCTGTAGTACCAAATAATATAATACAATATTCTTAAGTTGTATTGTAGTAAACACTGGTTGGGATTTTTATTCGCAATTTTTCTCAACGAGTCACACTGTAACGTTAGTGTGACTCGTCGGGAACAAACGCTCGAATCTCATCTCGTGCGCAACAAGCGCGAATTCTCAACTCGTACGATATATTGGCGCCAGATACCTCGCAAAGGCCCGTTTGAGTTCGTGCAAAATGATTCCTAAACCCCTTTACGAAGTGGGCAAGGTCCCATTTGTGAAAGGGTTTATTAAAATAACATAGTAAATAAAAGCAGCATAGCAAATTTAATAAAACTTTTATTTTCGCTTATTTACACTATCTCTTATAACTAAACACTGTTTGTTGCACGACTACGCGAAGTGGTCCTCTCGGTCGGCGGCGAGCGTGGGCGCGGCCGCGTCCTCCATAGCGGCGAAGTTCATGAAGTGCGCCGGCCGGTGCACCTCGTGGTAGAACTCACGCGGGTTGCCGAGCTGCACGCCGTATTTCATATTCGGGTCGTGACGGACACCTGGAGAAAGATTATTGTAGTAGTTACGTACATCTTGGAACACAGTTTTATGTCGAGAATCTTTTCGCAATTTTGATTTATCTGAAGATTGTTTAGCATGTCGTCACATGTCTGAGGCCGCGTCCCAACCAAAGAGATCGTAGCGTATGTTATTGGGCGAAACCAAAAACGTTGTCGCTCCAACAGAGGGAGCTTTTCGGTTTTGCCGAATAAATGATCGCGACTATCGGTTATTTGCGTAATGAAATGTTTATATTACCCGATCACGACGAAAGCTACTGGGGAAAGAATTTACTAACGGTCGAGTATCAAGCTAATATTACTTACAAAGACGCTAAGGTTAGTAACTCGATGACTACCGACATTAAGCAGTAGGTAAAAATTACACATACCCATGAAATTGTAATTCCAGCTTCCCTGCGACGGGACCATGAAGTATCCGAGGAATCTGTCAGACAAAAGCATCTGAACCCTCTCGTAGTGGCTGGGGAGGTAGCCCTTGGGGTTGTTCCCGCGGTCGGTGTTGCGTGCACCCCACTCGTACCCGCTCGGGGTCAGTTTGTACGCCGTGAGGGAACAAGAGCCGGGCGTGAACGAACACGTGATTATAATCGTCTTCTCGCCGTCCCACGATGGGTTCTCTGCCATTACTTTTGCGTGAGTTGTTATGTCCTGTAAATAATTAGTAAATATTTAATATCAGCCATGATTTCATGATGGGTATCTGTAGAAAGTTTATTTTCGAATATGAAATAAAATTGGTTCTTTTGGAGCTTGAAATTTTATCAGCCTAGGATATATAAGGAACCGTCACATGTTCATTCGATGTTTACCTGCGGCGAAAGCTGCGGCAGCTCGTTAGGCTGCGTGTGCATCCAGCCGAGCGGCTGCAGGTGCGCCAGCGCGGGGTGCTTGGGCAGGTGGCGCGGCAGGTGCACCTGCTGGTGCGTGCCCCACTGCGGCGCCACCACGGCGCACTGCACCTCGCGCACCATGGGGTTGTCGGCCGGCGACGTGCCGTACAGGTAGCACGCGATCTAAAGGCGGACGAAACAGGTCATCAGTGTTGCTGGCTTAAGCGTACTACGAACAACATGTTCGAGTCTGCCTGAGGTATGCAAAGACCGTGTGGCTAAAGCAAATGCATATTTTGCAACCCGGCTGCACCGCATCGGGTCACCCCAAACATACGTGTTTAGGACGACCTGATGCGGCCAGCCGGGTTGCGAAATATTCATTTGATTTACACTCTTATTATTTCTTATTATATACAACGTGTAACATAATAAACGCAAGACCTCTCGTGTGGTGTCTCAGACCATGAAACTGAACAACTTTTGTTCTATAACTTTTGGAAATTCATAACTTTGTCATCATCATTGTGCAGTCATGCCATTTTGATTGAAACGAGAGATTATGACATCGAGTATTGGGATTACACTATTTTCACCCTTATATCAAAGCAGATTAGTTACTATAACTGTAAACTAACCTGCGCTCTCAAATCGGAGATGGTAACGAATTTCTTGAGCAAGTTCTTTGGCAAGATGTAGGTGTAACCACTCTCCTTGATGTCGTCCGAGCTCACGTAGATATGGTTCGTGCGCAGATGTAGGTTCGTGGCAGATATCGCACGCACGCGCCATTCCGTCTTTGAGCTGAAATTTCATTTAGGATTAGTAGAATACAATGTAGACATACGCAAAACTAGGTTGGAAAGGTAGATATTATGATTAGCATTCTATCAATATTGCAAGTTACATTTAGGACCAGCTAGGCTTACATGCACAGCGCGACAAAATCCTGCCGTCACATCATACCATAATGAAATGAATACGTATACATTTCGCAGCTGTTTGCATTCAACGAAGCGAATTCTATAGTGCAAAAACTAGTCACGCGTACGTGTTAGCCTGGCTGGATTATTTAGTTGTCAATATGATCAGGTAGCGTTGTATGAGTGCCGCGCCGTGCCGCGTCATGCGATCAGCAAGCGCGCCACGCTCGCGACACTCCAGAGCACATGGACTCTCTGGTTTCAATACCCCTACGCAGTTCATCATTTTCATATTGACAGCTAAGATCTAAACCAGATCAATCTCTAGCAGCATGGCAATTTAATGCTGTAAATGGGCTAAAGATTGAACAAAATGAAAGTTCCAACACTCAAGAAATGATCCTGTCATGAAAATAACGTCACATAAAAATATTCTCACCTGAATGTCTGCGACTCATAGTTGCTGGTGGTAGACGTAATGATCTCGTCTCCATGCTTGTTGACAGTCCTAGTTGTGGTGGCAGTGAGCTGGCTCTGTTCCTTGCTCTGCTTCTCGATCTCGGCGATCTGTTGCCGTTGAGCTGAAGGTGCAGATATCTCCATACCCAGGATTATGTCACGGATTTCTGATTGGGTGAGTGATGCTACGTTTACGCTGGAAAGAAAGTGTCATTGTAATAGCAATTCGTATCAGAAACGGAAGTGGGATTGTAAGGTTTCTTGAAAGCCTGATGAGCAAGACTGTTGGTTATAATTTTTATAACTATCGTTGATTGGTTGTTTGAAATGATATGGACCAATAAAACGGTTCAAATGGGATGTTATAGAATGAATAATAATATATTATATATAAATAATAATAAACCACCCAAAGCTTGACTGGCAGAAAATGCCCATGGCTTTAAGTCCGCCTCTGTACTTTGCGTTTGAAGTGTTAAATAAATAAATAAATTGTGTTATGGTGCATCTAGACCGCAGTTTCTTTTTGAAAAGCAATGTTTTGCAACTTTCTGTAACTTTTGTTATCCTTTGTTGCGCACTTATAAACGTGAATATTCCCACAATAGACTTTGGTGTGAATGAACCATTACAAACAAAACACAAGGCCATAATTGTCTCTTACTTGTTCTTCTTGCCATAATCAGCAAGGATGAGGTCCTTGAGCTGCACCTCAACCTTGATCCAGTCGTCATCGGACAGCGTGGGCCAGATGTGATGCGGCTCCGTCAGCGTGGTCTTGTCAGGCTTCAGCAGGACTTTGGTGCGCTCGGTGTTCACGTGGAGGGCGCGAAGAATGAGGATCAGACGACTGAAGGCCTAGGAAACAAATTGTAAACATTCTAATGAGTTTCTTTTTAGTTCTTGCGGTTTTTAAAAGTACAAAGGCAGGTGTTTTCAGGCTAGGTTTTTTCGTGGTCAATATGATCAGGTAGCGTTGTATGAGTGCCGCGCCGTGCCGCGTCATGCGATCAGCAAGCGCGCCACGCTCGCGACACTCCAGAGCACATGGACTCTCTGGTTTCAATACCCCTACGCGGTTCATCATTTCATATTTACGGCGAAAGATCTTATCAGGAACGTATGCTGCCTGTGATGGTATTTTTCAGGATAGGTGGTCCGGTTTCCAGAACGGAGAAGTGTGGAACGGAGAGGAGACTTGTGGCAATCATGGTTGATTTTTTTTACACATTGTTTGAATATTGCACGTCTCTGCACTGCTTGCAAACTGGGTAATGGGCTTAAGATGCTTGTGCAACAATGTCAAAAACAGTGTACTTATTTTCACAATAAACATAACCAGTGCATCTAACTAAACTTGTTTTAAGGTCACTTCCTCTCATACTACTTTTAATCACTTACGGTATACGACGAGATGGTCTTGAGCCAGTCATCATACAAGTTGAACAGCACCATCTGTGGCTCAGTGGCCTTCAGGATGAGGTCTCCGAACTTCTCCACCTTGAGACACGCCTGGAACGGCAGCTGCAGCTCTGAGCCCTTGATCACGATGTTGGGGAAGTCCAACAAGTGCACCTGGATACGGAAAAAGACAATTACTACGAAGACTAGTAGTTATTCATTTAGAGTTATTTTAACATTTAGGCCGAAAATAACTAGTATTGCCTTCACAGTTATTTTCTGTTTTAAATCATGAGAATTTACGGAATTAAAGTATGTTTGTTTGCTCTTACCTCAAGAGGATCCAACATTCCCTTTCTGGTGACGATGATCTGTTTAGGCTGCTCCTCCACTGGTAGAGAACGAATCAAAGCCGCGACTTCTTCAGCAGTCTTCCATTTGGCGAGCTAAATCAAAAACAAACAACAATATCAGCTATCATCACAATTTTTCGGGCTCTTGGGGGTTTCATATGGCAAGCACGAAGGCAGCGCACCTTGTGTTAAGAGGACCACTACTACGTATTACACCTGGTTTGATTGGGCTAGTTGCTTTCTTGCCGGGATGATCTGTGCTAGGCTCTTCCTTATCAGACTAAGACATTTTGACTCTTGTGGGCAAAAATAGGTACGGTATTCTTAAGTTATTAATCTATACTAATATTATAAAGAGGTAAAATTTGTTTGTATGTAGGGGGTAATCTCCGGAAGTAATCAACCAATTTTAAAAATTGTTTCACTGGTAGAAAGCTACATTATTCGTGAGTGCTTTAGGCTATAAATTATAAAGATATCATGCATATTAGCCGAGCTATCACAATTTTTGCGGACGAAGTCGCGGGCGCAGTGCTAGTGTTATTATACAATGTCTTAATTACCTGTCCAAGACGCTTCTGTCCGGCCCACACGCTGGTGTGAATGATCTTGAGGAAGAGCTGACCGGTGCGCGGGTTGAAGATAAAGATGGCGCCGTTGATGGGCTTGGTCGTCAAGTTGCCCTCGAACGTCTTGTGGATCGTCACGCGGTACACGTTGGTGTCGTCCACGAACCTGGATGGATGTAATGGAATTGTTAGCTGTGGAATCCAGAACTGCTACAACGCCTACGATGATTTAAACAGTAATCGATCGGTCTGCGCCGTAAGATGGCTGAGTAGAAGTAAAGAAAGAATCCTACGTAGTGCGATGTTGCATGTTTATTTTATGCCACAAAGAAATAAAATGATTTTTAATTAGAGACATATTCATCCTCAATTGAATTGATTGTTTTTTTTTTGTTTTTTGACCTTTCCACCAGGTGAAAATGCAGTCAATTCTTACCAAATGATCTGGTTAGAGAAGAGCTCTCCATAGTTTTGACTGGACAGGTAGGGCTCGGTAGGCTCGGAGGAGTACAGCTGCAGCGCCTTGCGGATGCGCTCGCGCAGTACGTACAGCGCGGGGTTGGCCTTCATTATCTTGGCCATCGCTTGCTGGATCAGCGGCTTGCAGCCGGGGAACCAGTTGCCATATGCACTGTGGACAAAAATAATTAATTACAACTATTAAGCAAATAAATTGTTGTTGGGAGTTTCTATCAACATTAGGTGTTGTACATAAACTCATGGCTTTTTCCCCATGGCGGTAGACAGTAAGTATAGAACGCCAGCTCTACAATCCTTACACTCCCCTCCTTTTGTATTTTATGTGATAGTTATTTTCATTGACTACTAGGCGAATTGGTTTTCTTTTTCCTGAAACCCTTTCTGGGAACAGCCTTTGGTAATGTCTTGGCGATTGTTGAGGCTGGCCTGTGCGTAGCTGTGAATGTCTTACGGCTTAAATGATGGTAGTGGTGGCTGCTATTGGAGAACCATATTCTGTGATGATTGATTCAAAGAAAATTTATATGTAGTTTTAGGATATTTTGCTTTTAAGAACAATTATCATCTTCCTGCCCGTGTCCTATGTTACTCGGGGTCATGCAATCACGTTTTGTTCTTCATTCTGCTCTGTCAACCGTCGCGCTATACAACATTATTTTTAGTATATGCGAAACCTGAATGTAGTTTGTTCAGAATAAGTAAATGAATCAATTCCAATAATTTTTAAACCATGTTACATTTTGTCCCAAAAATGTTTAAAAAAAGGTTGCTATCGCAATAATTTAGGTACCTACTGCCAAATTATTATTACAAATGAGCTCAAGACGACGCTGGAGGTGCGCGCGCGGCTGCGCTGTTGTGACCACGTTTTTGTGCGGACAACCAGGTAACAGAACAAGCTTATAACTTTGTGATTATTCATGATACAGTTTAGAAATTTTGTACATAAGATTCTTTACATAAAAATACTAGACAAGTGTTTCAGGTTTCGCATATACTAAAACTAATGTTGTATATATTTTTTCTTTATTGCCTGCAAAACATTGAAATAATTCTTTACCTGTGCAAGTTATACGCCAGATCGATGGCTATGAGCAGTCCAGTAGGCGAAGGGTAGATGGACATGTTGTCAGTGGTGTAGTCCAAGAACTTGGCTCGCGCGTACCGCTCCACATCGTGGGAGTCGTAGTCGCCCCAACGTAGTTGGATGTCCAGCCAGTACTTCTGTGTTGTTGTGTTGTCCATTGTGTCTCTGTGGGCAAGGAATGTATTGTGTGAAGGTTTGAAGAGTGCGAAGGTTTGAAAAGTAGTAACTATCAGAAGGAAAAAACATTTAAATCACGGAAGCTAGAAGATTACTGTAGGCATTGAAATCTATGCTTGATAAATCTTAGAACCATACTAATAACTCTTTATAGATATGATATTTATAGTTTAGGTTTTATTTCTAAGTAAATATTATTATAAGTATGAGTAATTTTGTCTGTTTCTAAAGCCACAGCTTTTTATAGCTTTCTTTGGATCCTAACTGTCCGTATCGGTATCGGTATCGGCGATACTTTTTTATAAATATCTGGATCGGTATCGTATCGGCTGAAGTGCGTATCGACGCATCCCTATTTGAGATTATTACGGCTTTCAGAAAAAACAAAAAAAAACTCAATCAACATCCATTGCACAGGTAAGCTTGTCTTATTGCCCTTTACGAAGAATATGATGTGCCTTTAAAAAAATAAAAATCACTGTCTACGACTGTCATTATACTATAGCTGACTATAGAAGTATAGTGGTCGAAGCATTTTCAGTGCCCCCATGTTTGAAATCAATCAAATCTTACTTGGTATCAGCGAGCAGCGAAGGCCGGGACACGTTCCACTTGTAGGCCGAGAACAGCAGGATGTCAGCGCACGACGAGTTCATCTTGTAAGACTTACGCGGGTGAATGGTTTCCTTCTGGACTGTCTCGATCTCAAGCGCGTCGAGTTCTTGATCGAATACCTAAGGGGGACATGTTGTGATTAGCATTGAAGGACATTGCGCAGAAAACACATTCGATATGTCATATGCTGTGCCCAACTGTCAGCCCCGGTTCTTCTTTAATCTTGAAAATTTCCGGTTAATATTGAATTATTTCGAGGCGGGGCAAAAACTGAAAAATGCCGTCCCCGCCTGACAATATTTTTACCTTTATCATCATCATCATTTCAGCCATAACACGATCACTGATGGACATAGGCCTCCTCCAAAGAACGCCACAACAACCGGTCAAGCGCTGTTCTTTCTCTGTTAAGCCTATATTTTTAAAATACATGGACGCGTTGGACATATATTTTAATTAGAAGTTAATGAGTGCGTTTCATTTGAATACTACCACGTGTCACTGCACCGGCCGCCGGGCGAGAAAACGCGATTTTTTTTTGCCTACGCGCCCCTCGGAGAATAATTGTTTATTTTAGTATACTGCCCGTTAGTAATCGCAAAGTTGCGATAATGCTGAGTAGTGTATTCGTCTACCAAGCTTGAATTAGCCGCCCGGGGCCCCGGCTTGCCCCCCTTCACCCGGGGCTGCCAACTGTTGGTATATACAAAACATAATTACCTGACACAAGTCCATGACTATAGACTCATGCACCTTCTGCCACAAGTGAGCTCTGAAGATTTGGATGAGCGAGATCTTGAGCGTGGGGATCTTGCCGTGCATGAATATACCTGTCAGGTCCAGTTGTACCTGTGGAACAACAGAGTTGGGTAAATACAAGATAAATCGAGTTGTGCGACTCATAAATTTAAGAAAAAATGCCATAAGTTCCTTTGCTTGACGATAATGGACTGGTTTGCTGCATCTATTAATTAAAGTTATCCAAAGGAGTCACAGACCGTGACGCCTTTATGATAACAACTCACTCACGGGTTCATTGTTATCATAAAGACGAATGCCTTTTTTAGTCTCTTGTAGCCCTTAAGAACACTTCCAGCCGAAGCACAGCAAAAAGCTGCTTAGCGGCTGAAATCGTCATGGTGGTAGTACTTCCCTAGTGCGCTCTATGACAAAGAGCTCCACTAAATCTAGAATACTGACTATTGCTATCATGTGTTTCTTCTTACCTGGAAACCGACGTACACATTGGCTCTGTTGATAGTAGGCGACCACCACAGCGTGAAACGACGGTTGGGGATCTGGTTCAAACCGGATCGCTGAGCGTTGGTCAGCTTCTTGTACTTCATCGACTCTTCGAAACCTGAGGCTTTCTCCCTGCGCAAGTAGAAGAACAAAGATTACACACTAACAGTAACTCAAGTCCCGTATGCGCGAAGCTGAGGACTGTGCTATTGTTTGATTTGCGATTATGTCGAGTAAGTATATTGGCTGAATGGTAATGTTGACTAATAGCAAAAGTTAGACACATTCTGTGGATACCAATGCCAGAGTTTCAGTGTCAAGTTCAAAATATCTAAGCCCCAAAAGTTCCCAAGGGATCCAATCCACAATAATGTCTAACATAACATATTACGTATATCGAGTACACCAATCATTGGTAAACATACTATCTAGAATATGTAAATAGAGTTTCACTCTCTCATGATTGAAAGGAGTTAATTTGTTTAGTAGTACTCACCAGAATAGACCCTCCCAAGTCGGGAAGTAGGTACCCTTGAACAGCGTGTGTTCGAGGATACCCTCCACGCCTCCAAGCGCCTGGATCATGTCCGTACGGTAATTGTTCAGGTTCCACAGCTTGCCGTCGTGGCGCTGGTGTGTCCACCAGAATGGATTCTGTTTCAGGACCTGATGAAATGATATTTAGATATTATTAGTTTATATTACTACTTTGGTAATGTTTGATTTATGTGTTCTACTTGTTTGTGTTGAGGGTGCAGGTTTAATGGAAACGACCAATTACGACTGCAGTTTATACAACTGTGTTTAGTTATTTTTTTGTGTTTTTTTGTTTAGTTTTTTTTTGTTTTTGGGTTTGCTGTTGGGTTCATTGTGTCTCTACAGATACACAGTTTTATTAAAGGGGCTCGTGACATTTCACAACTTAACTGGAAAAAAATTGACAATCACGAAGACCCAACTCCAGAGGGGGAATACTGTGAAGAGCCAGATCTGTCATTGGTTCCGGGCGACAGAGAACGCTCTACATAGGACCATCATAATAGATACTGCCCCTCCAAAAACAGATGACTCGTAATCCAATGACAATTATTACCAGATTTTAATTACCTGATACTGTTTGAACTCAGTACGAATACGCCATCCCTTATCATAGGCGAGCGTATGCCTATCCTTCTGGAACAGCGTATTGATACGCGGGATGCCTCTATCCCACGAATCTTCTAAATCTTCCAATGTCAAACGTCTGAAAAACGAAAATGTATGAATACACAACGATATGGTTCTAATTGATAGGGTAATTCTGTGTTTGTATGATCAGCTAGCGTTGTATGAGTGCCGCGCCGTGCCGCGTCATGCGATCAGCAAGCGCGCCACGCTCGCGACACTCCAGAGCACATGGACTCTCTGGTTTCAATACCCCTACGCGGTTCATCATTTCAAGAATGTGGGTCGTATTGGAAATTAATAACAAGAAGTCAACTTGTTTTCATTAAAAGTTAGTTATTTGTAGTTCTTCATAATATAGATATCAGATTAGACTGTTAAGTTGATCGACTTGTGAAAACATATTTACATCATCAGTCTGCATATAAGAAAACAACCAGCAGCATTTAGACATTGAGTTACCAGCTGGACAGAAAAACGTTGCTGCAGAAATATTGCAATATCAAGTAGCACGTTTTCAGCAATGTAAATTCATTGTTATTAGTACTACACATATTGGAAAATCACTTTTTCATTCAAATCGTTATCCTACCTGTTCTGCGCATTAGCCTCCTGCCTCTTGAGCGCGTACTCGGCCCACACTCGCTGCGAGTCCACGAACTCGGCCTCCCACGGCTGTATGTAGCGGTACAAGTTGGGGATCAGCTGGTCTTCATCGTGTGACATTCCTGAACGGAAGTGAGTGATGCCCACGTCCGTTTGTTTCGACCAGCGGAGGTCAGACTGCAGAGAGAATATTGAATTAGTATGGCTTAGGCTTTGTATCACTTTTTGATTGGTAAATAGATTCTCAAGATTTACGATAAAATGTAAGAAGACAAGCAGGTGAAAAATTTTCATACAGCGCTCTATCTTTGTAAAAAGGTTCTAGACTTTCAGAAGCGAAAAATATAATTTCGTATTGATCTTTAAATAGCATTTGAACACACATACACCCTGTATTTGGTGTAACTTCGGAATGACCTGCAAGTCTTTCCTTTGAAATATGTATCATGCTGACCCAGCTTACTATGATGTCTTCATCTTGTCAAATTAGCAAACACTGACACAATGGTCTGACCGTCACATAATTTCTCACCTGTGGAATAAGCACGTGTCCCATAGACAGCATACCAAGCCCGCCCAACTCCTTAGGCGTGTAGAACACGACGGGCGGGAAACGAGAAGGCATTTTCGAGTTGAGACCGATCTTGATACGGGTCTGGATCTTGTTCTCACATTTAACGAGTAGATCAAGGAGTTCCTGTGTGTTGACGACAGCCTCGCGGAAGTATGTCATTAGACCTGTAGAGTGATTGTTAAACTTTATAAACAATGTAGTTGATAGAATAAGTAGATTGAAATATTGTTGTACTTGATCGATAGGCGTGGCTAAAATAGACCTCTCTTAAAAAGTATGGTAATACCAACTATGGCAAACAAATATTTATCAACTATGTTGTAGAAAGCTTCTAACCAATGCAGCTGTGGGGAGGATATCATTATTTTTGAACTAGCGACCTGCCCCGGCTTCGCACGGGTGCAATATATTTATATAAACCTTCATCTTGAATCACTATCTATTACTGAAAACTGCATCAAAATCTGTTGCGTAGTTTTAAAGATACAAGCATACATAGGGACAGACAGACAGCAGGAAGCGACTTTGTTTTATACTATGTAGTTATACAGGCCGTTGTTTACATAATTGAACCCAACACGTTTTTCTAATGAACCTATAATTATTACATTGGTAATCAAGAAGCCTCCCTTCTCTCGATACTTGCCTTATGACTCATCATTCACGCATTGATAACAACTGCATACAGAAACCGGGGTTTAGAATAAAATAATAATAAATAAAATAAGCGGTACTCCTGGATACAGCTCGTATTGTTAGGAGGTTCCTCTCTCTGGAGCCCTGACCGCCGGTAGCTTGAACCCTGTTTCCGATACCGGTGGGCTACAATTTTTTATATTTTAAATGTTTTTATATTATTTTTTCTAAGGAAAAAAATGTAAATAATTTGTAAAAATATAAATAAAGGAAATATTAATAAAATAACTTACCAATAAGCGCAGTATTCCACTTGTTAACGATCTTAGTGAACGTAGTAGATCCTGAAGCCATGAGAATCTGTCGGACTCTGTTGTGGAATCGAGCGAGAGACTCATCGTCGACGCGCAGGTAACATTGGGCGGTACGTTCCTTTGTCACTTCGTTCTGTAAGTTCCATACGCCATCGCGATGGCATAGCTCCTCGTGTTGACTGCGACACTGAGCAGAAAAGGACGGGATTGAAGAGAGGTATAGATTATAGTACTTTTGGATTCACGCGGTTTTCTAAAAATAGCAAGCAAATATCATACTCAGAAATTGTTTTACGAAAAGACTTATGGTCTTTCAGCATCTTAGCTTGATTCAGCATTTGGTCGGATCTCGTTTTTTTTTTTCTAATGTAAGATACATCTAAGCTAAGAAACAAGGTTGAAGGGAACCCAACACAAGCTTACTTGAAGGAAGAGAGGGTTTATAGTTCGCCTATACGCTCTGTGGATAATGTGTTTTATTACCCTGAGTTATAAGGTCTAACTATTCATACACGAAATATTTTCAGGGAATCATCTAACGGCTATAACGAAGCCATTTCAAGGGATATTTTTTTTCTGAGTACATTTAAAAAAAAAAAAAAATTAAATTACTTGGCCCACAAAATAAATACTAGCTCCTTATTTTTGAACATCCATTACGCTAGTTTACTACGTCGTATTTATCTACTGTCATTGTTAGAGTATGCAAAAAATCTCAAAAATTTTTAGAATTATAATAATTTTGTAAAAAAACACTAAGATTATTTTTTTTTCGTTGCTATGGCGACTTTACGACTTATAGAAGTTACTCTTAAAATAATTCGTGTATGAAAAGATAGACCTTATATAAGCAATTTACCGTTGTGTATGAAAGTAATTCTTACCTTAGGCAGTATCCTGCACTCGAAGCCAGCCATGTTGAACAAAAGATTGGGGTTGTCCTTAGAGTAGACAGACACGAAGCTGTTCTCCCATTGGATGGTGGTCACTGAGCGAGGCAGACGGTTCTTTATGTCCCAGAATACGGCGCGGCCACTGGTCAAGGAGAGACGAGGATAAGATACTTAATGGTAGACAACGTGACAACACACCTGTTTCAAGATACTGAAGGAGGGGTGTGCATTGTATACAATCAGTAATTGTTTGGTTGCAGTATTTATACATAGTTTAATACAGGGTGTAAGGGACAGCCCTCTACAAACTGACAGGGTGCATTCAGCTCCTTATTATATTCCACTGGAATTTTCCTGGAAAATTTTCTCGTTCTCGAACTCGTCGTCGCGCTAGCCGTTCGCTACGTGCGTTTTGCCACGGTAACGATACATTGCGTATGAGGAAATAAAACAATTCAAATTTATTGGATTCCCATAACATTCCTGAAATAATTTCTTGTACCGGTCGGTACAATGGTGAATTCAGTATATCATGCTAAGATTAGCATGATTTACTGAATTCACCCCATCAGTTTGTGGAGGACTGTCCCTTACACCCTGTAGATGTCGTCTGTAGTAAATTAGCCCTTCAGGTCCGGTATCTACCAAAGAGGAGACGACTGGAGCGGTGCCAAGACAAACAACCACAGGAGAGACGCAATGTGGGTTTCATCCAATGTCATTGGTCGCGCACGTCTCCCGCTCATCCCTGCTTAGTGAGAATCGGGCCTAAAAAATTTTTTTCTTCTGACAACATAGAGTAACGAGCATAAGTGTGATTGTGTGTTCACAGGTAACATAACTGTGAATGCACTGCATAATGGTAATGTTGGTTTTACATATTTTTGGAATACTCACAGATTGACGTCATGTTTCATAAGTCGCATGCGGGCGTCTCTGGGCCAGCACTTCTTATTGTTGTATCCTACGATGTTCTCGTTGTTGGGATCTGGATGCTCTGTGAGGTAACGCTGGATGAGATCGCGAGCTTCTTCTGCAGTGAATCTGATGGATAAATGTGTAATGAAATGATTATAACATTTTACAGTTTTTTTTTTGTATGGTACCGTATTATTAATTTTAATTACAGATCAGATAAATAAACACTAATGTAGATGTCAAACTAGTATTAACTATGATTTGAGGAGTCATTGTGCATTGCAGTAACTCGAGATATTTTACAATACCCTCAAATGTTATAATTAAAATCAAGCTGCTTAATTAATTATTTCTGGTAAACTTAGGTTGAGTTGACGAAAATACTTTTACTTTTTGGACAACCTGACCTATTGAGTAAAAAACAAGAAGAAATGAAGAAATGGTTTTTTTTTTTTTTTTTTTGTACTCTTTCACAATGCTGTTCTATTTGACCCAAAGGTTGACTGGTAGAGAATGCCTTGTGGCATTAAGTCCGCCTACGTACCACTCTTGTACATGAAGTTTAAATAAATAAACAAACAAGTTATTTAAATGTCTTTCTAGCTGTACCAACCTGAAGAAAATATGAATCCTGTCGACATATCGGCAGTACAGTCTAATCGGGTGTGCGGTCTCAGTCGACCGGTCCTGATAGGACAAGAAGTCGTTGGGCAGTTGTGGTGGTCCCGCCATCTCGCTGGCTCGTTGTAACCCGAGCACTAGCAGGTCGAGTACTAGCCCGTAGTACTGGACTATGAACGAGGCGAACTGCAGACCGCGGATGATGCCGTAGGAGTTCGTGTGGTTCATGTCCTGTAGGAAAATGTGAAGATGTGGAATCAAAATTATCGTAAATTTGTTGGTACTGTAGTATGCATTAAATTCTTCTTCCTACAAGTGTACTTAGTTATACAGATGTTAGGGTAAACTAATACTTATGTAGTTATTATGTACATTATATACAGACTACAAATAGAACTAAAGTAATGATAAAAATAAGACTAAAAGTAAGAAAATATAAACATCTAAACAACGACGACAAATAGGACACATTACTTTGGTTCTATTTGTAGTCTGTATATAATGTACATAATATAGTTAATGAATAAATAAAATATTAATTAATTGTAGTTATTCAGTATATTTTAACCTAACTAAAAAGGGCACGAATTGCAAATAAACAGATGATGTTTGTTGCAAGACTAAAAAAATTTTCTGAAGACTATTACAAATATTTTTTACCTAAAACTGCTAGACTAGCACAACAGATAATTTTACATGAGTACTTTACCTTATAATTAATAATGACGTTGTTCTTAGCAGTCATGTAGTCAGCGATGTTGTGGTCGACGATCAGACGCAGCAGCCTATTCAAAAGCGTCAGATCTATCTTCTCGTACAGCTTCTCGAAGCGCGACTCGAGGAGGACATTGCACTCTCCCTCACCGACCTCCCACACGTCTTGTAGGTTGTTTATACCTAGAAGAGTTGGATGGTGTTAGGAGATGGGTATAAAACACTTATTTATCAGCACGTAGGCCTGCTGTCGATTGCGTACGAGTTTCAACAAATAAACTAAACGCGATATGGAGATGTAAATTGCTTCCCAGACCTGTGTCAAAATTCCGTAATGAGCGAGTTCAGATTTATTGAAATTAGTTCTAAAAAAAGCCAAACGAAGGACACAGCGCGATCAATGCTTTAGTAAAGTAGTGCTGCTTATATATAACACATGGATACCAAACTCGCACCAACCTCGGTGTATGCATGATCCTAAAAGTTATATCAAGTTCAGATTTGATTCTAAACAATACACACAAACAACAGACGTCATCTTTCTTCTTATGCTTATATCTTCTATTCTCCTGATGACAGCGCGACCGACCGAGGTGAGGTTTGTAACAAGGGGATGATCGATGAGGCAGATCTCCTTTGCCACAACGCACACCCCGGGCGGTCGCATTCTCTTCGAGTTCCAATTATTTGATCTTCTCTGGCTTCAATGGTTCACATGCTTATAGTGCTGTGTATATGGAATTGTTTTCAGAGCAAATCTTTTAACCTTTTGAACGCCATTGTCACATAAACATATATACATGACAAGCAAGCGCGTGCCCTGAACGCCAACGACACTAATATGTGACAAAAAATGCGCAGTGCACTATAAACAATTAAATAGTTTTGGAATCTTCTTTTTGTAGGTATTAGCGGTGAAATTGTGGCTTGGCGTTTAGGGCACGCGCGTGCGTTTATTCTTATATCGTTCAAAAGGTAAACAATTGCATAGCTGAAATTGTTTAAAACATTTGCTTTGATAACAATTGACGACATAAGGCCTTTGTTGTCAGACTTCGGCTGAGACGAATAGAAGGTCAATGTTTGTTATAATACCGGCGGCATACCGAAGGCAGTAAGCAGTGGCGTCGACATTAGTTATTTTGGTGAATAAAAGGCACTTGAAATTATAAAGGGTGTAAGGGACAGCTCTCCACAAACTGATGGGGTGAATTCAGCATATCATACTAAGATGACCGGTACAAGAAATTACTTCAGGAATGTTATGGGTGTTATAAATTTGAATTGTTTTATTTCCTCATACGCAATGTATCGTTACCGTGGTAAAATGCACGTAGTGAACGGCAAGCGCGACAACGAGTTCGATGAACTCTCTAGCTAGGCAGGAATTGAACAACTGATTTCACGCTTTGTTCGTTAGATTATTTCAACATCCATTGTTGGATTTTTTATTTAAGTCGTATTATTTACATAAATGGAGTGCTGCGTACAGGGAATGTAATTTTACATTGAAATAAAGGAATAGTAACTTCCAGAGAAAAAATCCGGAGCAAAATAAGGAGCTGAATACACCCTGTCAGTTTGTGGAGGGCTGTCCCTTACACTCTGTATTTTAGTAGTATAATCAGCCTAAAATATTGGCTCAACATCACATCAAAGGATCCTAAAACAGTCAAATTAATACCACATATTACACAGTCAAATATAGAAATCAAGCTTCTACACATACCTTGACACCACTTATATACGAGCAGCGGCGAAGGCTCAGTATCCGCCGGCTTCACCCACGGAGGCAGCAACCTTCGCTTATCAGCTTCATACCACAAGTACTGGTCTAGGTACGCGTCTGTGATCTTCTCTAGGGGTTCCACGTCGTAGACTGGCACCAGGTGAGAGTAGAGGTCCATGAATTCTATGCCGACCTGGTAGGATAATATGGTGTTAGACATTTATTAAAAGCACAGAATCATTGATGCTTAAAGAGGCTTATGGCTATGCAATGGACGTCTTACGGCTGAAGGAGAATTATTTATTTGTAATACAAATAGGAAAATATATCGTGAAATGATTTATATTGAAATCTTCTAAACAATTCTAATAACATACTATTATTTGAGATATTTGACTGTGGACCTGTGGACTGCTATAAATGGCTTAAAGAAACAGTCAAAATTTCAAGAATGACCTCAGAACAGGGATGTTTCCGTGTGAAAAAAAAAAAAAAAAAATATTATTGACGAAGATAAAACGCATGAAAGAACATGAGTGGGGCCTGTGACGTCACTTTTCGCTAAAAAGTCGATACACTTTACTTACAAGTATGACGTCACACGAGTTTTCGACGCACTGTATCTTCATTTTTAATTTTCGAGAAAAAAGAAAAAAAATACGTGTCCAATATTTTTTTAAATCTATCTGACGGACTAATTAGATTTTTTCAGGAAACATCCCTATTTCTACACTACATCAGAACAGGTAGTGTTATTGTGAAGTGTTAATAATTAAAACACTTACCTCTCTAAATGTCCTCTGCGTAAGCAAATGACGCTTGATCCTAGACAATGCCTCGTGAGGATTATCGTAAGCCTGTTCTATAAGGCCCAGCTCTTCTCTCTGACTCTGGTTCAGCCTCGACTTGACGCTGTAGGCCTCCTTGAGCCGCTCCAACGCCAGGATAAGGAGCTTGGTGTCGTGCTTGTAGGAGAGAGGCGGGAAGGGAATGGGGGCGAAGCGCCGGGACTCCAGCCAGTGGACTGTTGTCGTGTAGATGGCGACGGCTTCTTCAGGGGAGATGTACGGACCGTCCTGCAAAGAAGTGGTACTTTAGAATGGTTGGTTGGCCGATTGGCATTGCTTTGCCTTGGAAAATGTGCCTTACCTTTCCTTTATTACAAGAACAAAGAACCTGGGAATACTTTTTATGAATATTCCGATACTTATTCAAAACCTTAATTACTTACGTTCATTTAGGGCTTACACTACAAATCAGTAAATTCATTAGAAGTTATTTTTGTAAATGCATTCTTCACAGTTTTGTGGTGCACCTCTTGCACCTTAGTTGCAAAAATACAGCCTGAAAAGCACCTAAACAATTTCTTCAGATACGGAAATTCTCATTTAAAAATACCTTCAAATAGTTGTGTTGCCTCTCCTGCTCAGCCTTGAGGTACAGCCTAGTCAGTCTGCCGAGGTTCTTCTTACACACAGTCTTGTCGACGGTGGCGCCGCGACGGATACGCTCACGATTGTAGTGGGCCGTGTTCGTCCACCAATCGGCCTTCATTTTGACGTAACGGAGAATCATGTTCTCTATCGGTGTTGGGAGACCGGGTACCTAGGAAAATAAAAGTAACTTTTAGACTAAAATACAGGGTGTAAATAGACCCTTCACATATCCGTCAACCAAGCATTCTGTACATCACACTAAGTAACTTTACGCAGAAATTATTGCTGGGAATCGTCTTTTTTTTTTTTGAGGTTATAAATATATATAATCACGTTTTACGGTAGGACTCGATGGAAAGCACTCAATGCATTGTGCTGATGGATGGATTGAATAGTAAGGGGGTCGTGGAAGTGTGTAAAGTAAAAATCTTACATTAAAAACATGTATTAAAAAAAAAATTGTGAAAAAATTGGAACTTTGACCCCCAATATCTCCGTAACTAGAAAGTTCCCAGGTATGGTCCAGAAAAAAAAAAATCGCAAACACGGGGAGAACAAGTGTCTTTCGTTTGTGTTAAGGGTCTATTTACACCCTTTATGTGAGAAATGATTTCCAAAAAAATATCTTTAACCCAGCGTCCAAAGATGAGATTTGAGCAGAGATAACATTGAATTCTCGGATGTTTGAGTTTTAGTGTTTGTTTCTTTTATAACTCCTTAAGGACCAGACTTTACAAACAGCCAAATATTCACTACAATAAACAGAGAACACATAAAAAATAATTGTCTTACCTTCCAAGGAATATTAGCTTTCCAGCATCTCCAGGCTTCAGACAAATGCTGCAGGATGGTCCTGGCCTTGTTCTGCTTGATACCTTCAGGCATCATATCGACGATATCGTGCATGACAGACGCGCGCAACTCAAGGTCGAAGTGAGATTCAACGCGCTGCTTCGTTACCGTCTTTGCGACGCCTGGAGAAAAGAAAATCTGGGTTAAAGTTGTATTTTTTTTAAGTCAATAGCTGCCAACGTGTTTATGCTCTTCCTATAAAAGGAAATGTTCTGATAACCCATAGGTTACATGATTAGCATTCATTTTAGCTTTAAAACACTGGTGGGTTCTATGGTCAAACATAAGCACCGTTTCTCTGAGGTCCTGAAGCGGTTTACGATGTCTCAGAACACCACTATCGTTTTCTAAAACACAAATCTTATGAACGAGACCAAAGTACACATACCTTTAGAATGTCTTCCTTCGAACTGCCTGGATAGCAAGTTTCCGAGCCAGCGCTCTAGCAGCGGTGTAATACCGCGCATGAAGAACAGCCATACTCGCCAGCCTGGTGCCCAGAAACCACAACCAGGACCTTTGGATACTGGACCCTAGGGTGGAAATATTAATTTTAAAATCTACTGCTTAGTTAAATATCATATAGCAATTGGTAACTGCGACTAATTATTTAAAAGAAAATGTTTTGTTGCAAAAGAAGTATCACTTTTCAAGGATTTACCACAAAGGAGCGACTTTGTGACTGTCAAGACCACTATTATTGAATAGCAGCACCAAAGTCGAGTGTAATAAGGGCAAAAAGTGAGAGGCAGCGTCATGCTGCAAGGAATTTTCTTTAGAAAATAATTCATACATTTGTATAATACATGTGCTTTTCATAACTCACTGTATTAAACCTATAGTAGATCAGATGTTTGAGATCCTTGCACATCCTGATCTGCCTCATGAGCTTGTACTTGTAGCGGTACATGCCCGTCAGTTGTCCAACGTGCGCGAAGATGTACTGGAGACCGTCGGCCAGTTGGAACGAGTCCACGTTGTTCAGACGGTATTGGACGTGGGAGTCCACGATCAGTTTCGTTAAGCGGAGGATCTCGCGACATAAGTGGAATGCTGTGGAAGAAATGAGGGTTAGATCTTCGAGAATTTGAAGTTGTCTCTTCATGAACATTACCATTTGCACATGTGTGCAAGTACATATTAGTCTGTAGACAAAAGTAAGCCAATTTCTGCAAGGTTATGAAGTCAAATTAAAGTATTCACAAATCTTAAGTAATTAGTAGTTTTTTTCCCACTGATAAGTTTCATCCATGATGAGTTTGCACCAAGAATTATACATAGATATTTAGATTTTTAATGTAATGTGATTATCCCCTTTTAAATGCTGACAGAAGTACATAATACGATTAGATTACTTACCATTACCAAACCGAGACTTCTTTCTCTCCTTCGTAGTCAAAGTCTTGACAGGTTTCAAGTTGAAGTTGTAATCCAAATGCAGGTAGTTTAAGTTCTTGCGATGGATGAGTAGGTTCAACATGTTGTACCCTTGGCGGCATACTTGTAGACCTGCCTCCACCCAGTCCAGAGTCGTGGTTTGGAAGAACTTCGTGGATTTGAATGAACGGAAGAGATACCTATGGATAGAAAAATTCTATGTTATGATGATTGTATAAATCGTAGTTGTCATTAGTTTCAAACATTCAAAAATATCCAAAGCTTGTGTTGTACTAAGCGACATCTAAATGCCTGTTTATTACTGCATTGTTAAAATTTTGACAGAGTTTGGTTAGGTGGTAGCACCCACTTTAATACTTTCACACACCAAAAAGAAGCATGCTGTCCTACAATACCTCATTAACTTTGATGTTAATTAAAGACACACATACATTGCACAATATTATGCATGATCTGACTTGGTCCTAAGATCTTTTCTCAACTTTGATATTCTCAAGTAATTGTGAAACAGCATGCCATGCTCTTGAGGGGTACTACACACACGATATTGTTGTCAATGGGGCGGAAAACAATAAATGTGAAAATGTAAATGTTCATGAAAAATGCTGAGTGGGTTGGCACCAATACTTGTGCTGAATATGTTTCAGAAAAGAATCTTGTGAAACAGAGATAACACAGCGGCATGAGCTTATTCAAAATCTATTATCTGTAGTAATTAAATGATCTGAACCATGTGTAGCACCCCTGATTATCAAGAATACAAAAATGCTGTTTTGAATCAAATTTTTTTACATTATTTATTTTGTTGTTTGCAATATCAGCATTCTCCATTGTGTCTTAGATGGAGAAGAATACCAATTGCAGTTTATAATCTACCCCACATGCAATAATTTTACTTTATATCTTAAAAAGCAAAACAGTTCAATATGGGGGTTTTTCACAAGACAATGATTATTTGGATAACAAATGAGCATTATGAATGTTAAAAAAACTTTGTCAAGAAATATGCAATGTTTTCTTTGATTGAATAAACATCATCCTCATGAATAATACAGAGTAAAGCTACAACTAAACTTATACTGTCACTTACGGGATATCTTCCGTGATTGTTCATTATTTTGAGCTCCCGATATTCCGGAAGATATCCCGTAAGTGACAGTATAAGTTTAGTTGTAAACCTTGCTTGAAACAGTGTTTAAAGCTACAACTGGTTGTTATCTAAAGAATTACTGTTCGTTAAACTCGGGTAGATCTAATAGATTTCCGACCTGCACGCAAAATACATGCTTTGGACGTGGAGACGCGGACACCAGCCTGTTATACAATACAACACTATTTGATAATTTGCAAGGATTTAGTTTGGCATAACTTTACACTGCATTTATTAACGGGCATGGTATTTAATTTAAATCAAAAACATTAAAAGCTTGTGTTGTTAAAATTATATGAATTAAAAAAAAAACTAAAAGAATACTCTCTGACGTACCTCTTCTTCTGTGGCTTTGGTGGTCGGTGCTTCAATGCGTTCAGCACATAGTACTTGAGGAGCTTCTGATAGGAAACCCTCACTTTGACGGGCTGGCCCGGCGGGCAATGTTCTTTGTACCATGTCTTCACCAGCGGCACATCGATAGCGCGGCGAGTTCGTCCTGTATGAAGAACACATTTTTAGTAATCTGATGTTTTTGTATTGTGGATGAGGTTTGTGTTTGCTATCCAACTACTCTGAGAAAACACCTATTTGTCTGTGTATACCTGTTTGTCTAACTTAAAGTCAGGTATAATCTAGCGTTACTAAAGTATATTGGGGGGGATTGAATGAAGACTGGTCACACAGGTTCCTATTGTGTAACAAAGATTTTTTAGTAACAAATCCTTCCTTAATCTAACATACATAACATTTATGTTTATTGCATTTCCTGCACCCAAATTGCTTAACAACGTCACAATTGCAATAAAATGGATCCGTCAATAGGGATGTTTCCTGAAAAAATCTAATTAGTCCGTCAGATAGATTTCCAAAAAATATTGGACACGTATTTTTTCTTTTTTCACGAAAACTAAAAATGAAGACGATACAGTGCGTCGAAAACTCGTGTGACGTCATACTTGTAAGTAAAGTGTACAGACTTTTTACCGAAAAGTGACGTCACAGCCCCCCCCCCACTTATGATCTTTGATGCGTTTTATCTTCGTCAATTTTTATTGATTTGTTAAAACAAAAAATACGTATCCAATATTTTTCGATAATCTAACTGACGGACTAAATAGAATCATATTTTTTTTACACGGAAACATCCCTGTTGCGATATTCAATCCTCTGAGCTTAAATTTACAATTCAGTCATTGCAAAACCGGATAATTTATTTAATAGAATGTTATTGAGAGTGTGTTGCGCAAAAAGGATGTTGCTAAAAATGATCTGTAAAAAAAATCACCCGATTTTTAGGCACTACACGCACTGATCCTATATTCTATTCTGGAGTACGAAAAACGCGATAGGGGCGGGCGAAATGGTTTCTTTCGTTGGTAAAAATTTGGATGTAACTTACAGAAGACTAGACGATACGAGCTGTTAAAGATTACGAAAAGTATAATTTAGCTGTTGCTTACCTGATCTCATGTTAAAAGGCCTTGGCGCCCACAACAACGCAATACCGTTAGCCGTATTATCAGTATACAGGGCCGTCTCCTGCAGGAATGGTGACACATCTTCAGGCAGCAGGAGCTCTTCCTCATCAGGTAAAGGATCCAAAGACTTGACAGAGTGACGGTGGGAAATGGGATTGATGAGGGGATCGAAGTAGAAGGCAGGGAGGTCAGGGTCTTCAGTCTTGATGTATACGACGTTTGGTGTGTGGTACCTATGAGAAAAAACCTTAGTTGTAGACAATTTTTTTTTTTTTTTAATCTTGCCCCACACTAGGAATTTCCCCTGTATCGTAGGTGCGTTTACAAACATTTAAACTCACATACACAAACAGCCAGACCCGGAACAACCTGTAGATCATACAAATATTTGTTCCGTGCGGGGATCGAACCCGCGACACGCAGCGCAATAGCCGATCGCTCAGCCACTGCGCCAACCGTGCCGTCATTGGTGAAGTTTTACACAGAATTATTTTCAAGAAAATTCTGAAGTATGACATACATGTATAGCTTTAAGACTTTATTGCACTACTTGACTACTGACTAGGCATTCCGAAATTACTCGCGTTTTAAGTTAAACTAGCTTTAGTCAAATTTTTTGTTACCTATTATTTTGAAAATAGCTTATAAAAAAAATTTACCAAGACAGCTGGACAAAATGTGGCAAGTTGTTGTACAAGTACGGGAAAGCGATCCTGTACTCTGTCCTGATTGGCTGTCGGATGATGATCTTGTTGATGTCATTGAACTCATTCCAGTCTTCATCTCCCGCCGAATTATCTTTAACAAGAGGTTCAAACTTCGGCCCTCCCGGTATCGCCATGTTTAAAGCCTTCGCCGTGAAGAAACTCTTCGAATCAAACAGGTAGAAGTAGTTATCATCGACTAAGTCAGTCAGTAACTGGTTGCCAAGACGGTACAGTGTCGCCATCTGTGGCAAAGTCAGATTCCACTTTCTGTATGTTGACCCATTCACGTGTTTGGTACCTAATAGAGGTTTATGGTCATAAAACCATGTTGCAACCGCTCCATCTTCCTCAGGATCCAGTTCAATCTGGATGGGTTCTAGAGGTTCCACATCTAAGATGTTGTCAGCGTAATCTAGAGGAGGTTCCTCATCGTCGAAAGGCGGGAACCTCATTCGCTTGAAGTGCCTACGATCACGTTTCTCACGACGCATCATTATCCACATGGTACCCCATTGAGCTATGTAGACAGGTTCTATGACCCATGGGATTTCGTTTACAAAGGTGATGGCTCCAGTGATGTGGTAAAGGACTTTGACATCTCGTATCTGTTCCCAGGGCATAGGCATATTCTCTAGCAGCTTCATGACAGCATGAGGCATGTATTTCAATGCTCCAAGGTATACTCTCTTGTCGTGCCTGTATTTGCGACTGGTCATGTCTCCATGGTCCCTGATGATCTTGCGGATGTGTTCAGGAGGCATGTCCTCTTTTTGTGCGTCCACAAAGCCGAACTTGCGCTTCTCGGCGAAGCGTTTTGATTGGAGTTGCATCCATTTTTGGGCTGTACAGGGAAAAACACAAGAATGGTAAGTCACATACTGGTATTAAAGGTTTTTAAAGTTCTTTTTTCTTTGAATCATGTTCAACTGAAAGAAAATTAACCCACTTGTACAAACAGTAGTAGGACTATGTCACCCCAATGTTGCTATTGCTTGTTGAGCCAGGCAAGTGTGAGAGCTCCTGTGTTTGTACACACACTTTTGCACTTTAATATAACCTGCGTCAATGGGTAGAGGATACTACTCAGCAAAATGCTCAGTTTGGTTGAGTGGTAAGCTTTATTAACTTTAATATTGCTATTGAACTTTCACGCACCATAAAGAAGCATGCTGTTCTACAACACCTCATTATCTTTTGATGTTAATAAAAGCAATAACATTGCACAATATTATGCAAGACCTTATTCTTTCCTAGGATCTTATATCAACTTTGATATTCTATTAATTGTCAAACAGCATGCCATGCCCTTGAGGGATACTACACATATGATCTTGTTGTTAACAGGTTGGTAAAATGAAATAAATGTTCATGAAAAGCATGTGTTGTGGTTAGTATGAATAATTGTGCTGAACATGTTCAGAAAAGAAGCATGCCAAACAAAGATAACCCAGCAGCATGAGCTGATTCAAAGTCTAATACCTGTAGTAATCAAATGATCTGAACCATCTGTAGCACCCCTGACTAACACAAATCGTTGTTGAAGTTCTAACATCACATAAGCCAAAATAGCAACTTCACAAGAGACTGAAAAAATTGCATAATTATACCATGTAATGGTACAATACCATTTTTTGTGTTCACTTCAAATTAGATAAGAGACGTTGCTTGTTTCTGTTGTGATTGGCTGAAACAACACATGTTCTGATTCTCTAGCAAACGTCATCACAATAAAAATGTCAAAACTGCCCAAAATGAGTTACTTAAGACTTATTAGAACTTCAATGACGATTTGTTGTTTGCAATATCAGCATTCTCCATAGTGTCTTAGATGGAGAAGAATATCAATTGCAGTTTATAATCTGCCCACATGCCATTATTTAACAGTATTTCTTAAAAAGCAAAACAGTTCAATATGGGGGTTTTTCCCAAGACTGATTATTTGGATAACAAATGAGCATTATGAATGAAAAAAAAAACAATGTCAAGAAATATGCAATGTTTTCTTTGATTGAATAAACATCATCCTCATGAATAATTGCAGAGTAAAGCTACAACTGGTTGTTACCTAAAGAATTACTGTTCGATAAACTGGGGTGGATCAAATAAATTTCCCACCCGCACGCAAAATAAGTGCTTTGGACGTGGAGTTGCGGACACCAGCCTGTTATACAATACAATACTATTTGATAATTTGCAAGGATTTAGTTTGGCATAACTTTACACTGCATTTATTAATGGGCATGGCATTTAATTTAATTTCTGCTAAAGTCTGAATCTGAAAGTCACAGAGCTTGTCAGCTTTTGTGCATTTATACCTGATTAATACTAATAATTGTAAGTCAAGCTGTTATCACCTCTGCATCATACTGTACTTATCCCCATTTATGCGGTGTTGGAGCAGCCAGTTATCTACTTCCATATGTCATCCCTCATCACTGTGCAGTTGTATAAATTTATAATAGCAAATTGAATTACAGAAAGAACACAAAATGATCAACATACCATGATTATCATTAACACTAGAAACAGGATATTTACAATATTTGCTTTTTATTTTGAGTTCCCGATATTTCGGCGCTGTTGCAAGCACCAAGATCACGGCTAAACTGAAGTTATTGCAGGTGAATGTTTATGAGCAGACAAATCAGTCTACCCTCTTTCTTGTTTGTTGAACTCAAAACAAAAAGTAAAGATTGTAAATATCCCGTTTCTAGTGTTAATGATAATGTTAGTGACCATGACAGTTTATGAGCTCTGACATTTGGTTACAATACTTGATTAGGAACTTGTGTTAGCCTCAAGCAAATATTTAGTACTAAATGGCGCCATTTCACAAACTAACAGGAAAATACCAAACTGGATCAAATACATCAAATAACCTAGAAACTAAATAATACACATACCTTTCTCCTTGATCTTCTCTTCTGGTATATGATGTGGCTTGGGAGGCTGCGAGGGCGGCACCGGTGGCGCAGCCGCAGCGGCAGCAGCGTGGGCCTGTAGGGCCGCTTGTTGCGCCGCCGCCAACTGCTGCTGCGCCATCATGGTGGCCCAGGGGTTGGGCCCCAGCAGATACGGCGGCAGCGACATGGCTGACCGCCTTCCAATAAAAACTCGGTTTTAACTTTTTACTACGAAAGCATCATGATTCCACAAAAATATAATCACAATCGTTCATTGATACAAGCTACGGAGCAGCGTGGTAAACAGACGCCGGTTAAACAATAAGTAACGGAATTAATGAAGTCTTAGTACTTACTTTTCCTATTTCAGCGCCAAATTTTGTATTTCACTCACTTTTCACTAAAAAAAACAGTATTTACTGGGTAAAGCCACTAACGAAAAACTAAAATTGCGAAAGCGACTTTGGAAGCCATTTGCAATATAATTTTTTAAATGTTTTTTTAGTGTTGGACATTCGCTTTTCGTCCCACAGACTAATGCACTTTTAGTTGACTATTGTGACAATAAATCGACTAAAAGTGCCAAAAATAATACTGGCAGTTAATTATTAATTCGAGACTCTAAACCATTATGTATTTAAAAATAAATCATTTTGTTTTTTTTTTGCCATTTCTATGGCATTTACTCATTTTTATTTAGATAATTGCTAGTGTTTGGTCCTTAAAAAAACATTAGAGAAGTAGAACCTCCGCAATAATAAAACATAAAGTTAATTTCAAACCAACTTGATGGGCTTGTTTTGTTTGTTCTACATAGTCACGTAGACAATAATTAGAAATAGAGTACCTAAATAGTAGGACTATTTATTTTTAGTGGTGGAACTAACTACACTAAAAAGGCATCAAAAAACTCCTCCTCAAAGCTGTCAACTGGTAATGTGCCCCAGAGACTGGAGACATTGGCTCGTTGTGTGGAAGCACACTCACCTTGCCCAAAAGGTGAGTGTGTTTCCTTCCTTAGAGGGAAACACGAAGGAAATAATAAGTTCATTTACGGCCGAAACCGCGTTAACGAACTATTGTGATGGCTGAATGCATATTAATGATGTTAACAGTACCTAGGATAATATATTCATTTACAAAGACCTTAGTCTACACTAGCACCTCTAGCGGTGAATTCAAGCAAGTTAACCTGCAGTACTGTAGTGATATATTTACTTCGTAAGCAGTATATTATAAACTAGCTTATGCTCGCTGTTTCGCCTGCGTAGAATTCGGTAATTGTCCCACGGGATCGTACAACCGGGGATAAAAAGTATCCTATGTGTTAATCCAGGTTATAAACTGTATGTGTGTCAAATTTCATCGTGAAAAAGTAACAAACATCCAGACAGACATCCATACATCGTCACAAACTCACATTTACAATATTAGTACCTAGCATAATCAGCCTATAACGTTCCCATTGCTGGGACACACTGCCTCCTCTCTATGAGAGGGAATGGGCTACAATTCACCACGCGCGCCCAGTGCGGGTTGGTAGATGTCACGTCTTCGAATTTTTAGTACTAGGACATGCCGGTTTCTTCACGATGTTTTACTTCACAGCTTTGAGAGCAGTGGTGATGAAATAAATTACACAAAGTAATGCGCCAGCCTGAGTTCGAACCTACGACTCCTTCGTAAGTCGGGGCCGCCATCGCGCCACCACTGGACCACTGCTGCTCTCTCTATATTAGTAGGACCTTTAAGAAATAATTATAGACTATTATAAAATAATGGATTAATGATCACTAGTACTAACGGAGAATGAGACAGAGGGACGTATGAAAAGAGTATTCGGAGATTAAGGGGTTAAGACGACCCACTGAGCAATCGCGACAGGTTTTAAGGATAAGGGAATCAAACACAAAATATAAAATTGTTCAAAATTGTATATTATTCTACATATCACGAAAATTTAGTGGTGGAGTAAGAACAATGTTTTCCACCGCATTCGCTTCACTTGACAATTCTTCATTAATTTCGTTAATCGTTTCACTCATCAGTTCTTCGTCAACGGACATCAAGTCATCGCTTTGTTGAGAATTTGTTACATTATTGGCAGAATACTCTTCAACTATTTGTGTTAGAGCTTCTGCTATATCGGAATCGATAGAAGATGTTTCTATTTCATTTGTATCATCTTCATTCGTGCCATTTTCATAGTTTTCGTCCACATCTCTTTTCGCTCTAGAATCATTTGTTCCATTGATATGACTAGCATTCATAACATTTTCACCACTTTCAGCAATCGTGTTATAATCAGTAAAATTTCTGTCTTTACTGTTGTCGCGCATTTCAGTAAAAGGTAGCAACTCATCATTTTCATCTTCAATCATTTCTACGTCTGATGTACTATTATGAATTTCTTCTTCAACTGAATCCTCGTTATTTATTACACTGTTGAGCAATTGTTCTGATGATCGTACTGAAGTGTAGTTTACGTTCTCATCTTTGTCGAGTACTTCAATTTGTTCGGCTATCGGGGGTTTTGCTGGTGCAGTATTGTTAGCCATGAATGAATCCTTGGTAGCTTCATTTGATGAGTGTTCTTTAGAAGTTGGCACAATAGTGCAGTCAGTACTTACATCCGTCCTATTATCACTTCTGCTTCTAAGAATATTTAATCTTCCGAGTATTTGTGGGTGGTCTTCTTTGAACTTTTGTAATATTTTCTTTGCAGTATCCTCTGAGTTACTGTATTTTCTGCATTCTAGCTGAATACTCGCGTTGAGATTGTATAAAGTTTCTGCGTCATTTCTCTGTGGAGTTCTTATTTCTTGTGCCTGAATAAAGTTAAGCAAAAATCATAATTAGGGTTTTTATTATTATTACTAGGCCAAACTATACCATAACGGGGTAAACGCCTCCCATCATTCTGAAAAGTTTTACTCTAACTCAAAGATTATTTAAGTGAAGAATACAAATGTAAGAAAAATTAATGATATTTATGTTAATTATTTTCTCTTACATTTGTATTCTTCGCAATGAGCTCAGCAAGTTCCATAGCCAACTTGACTGTATCTTCTGGTAGATTCGTTTTGGCAGCCAAGGCTAATCCGTAATGCTCAATTTTGGTAACACCTTGTTCAATTTTGTGCTGGTAAACTAATCTTTTTTGAGGATTTTCTGGATTGCCTATTTCTTCTTCAGTTACCGCTGTATGTCGACTAGAACAAAAATATTTACTTCAGCCTAATTTTCTTTTTGTACTTCGAAATTACTTGTATTCAGTCTGTTCAAAAATGAGGTTCTTACTTGACTACATTGAAGTACAATTCTTGCAATCTCGTCAGATACATAAAATGCGTGGTAAAGAAAGTGAACGCATTACTCATGATAAGTTCTTCGCAGATCGCCCAAGCTACACTTGTACCTTCCTCTACACAAGTGCCCCTGAAAGTTTTATCATTTCTTTTAGTTATATTAGAGAGTATATTGTAGACCGTAGGAGTATCAAAAGAATCTATTGGTACTTGCCTACATAGTTCGTCTATTATCACTAAACTTGTAGGCGTTAATCCTTTCAATATGTGTTGGGTTTCCTTCATCTGTAAATAATATTATTTTACAACAAAGTTCATCATTATTTATTGCGTAATTATTATTTACTTCCACAATTACCTCAAAAACGTAAGTGGAAGCATTCAATTCCACACTGTCGTTGAAACCTATCCTGGAGAAAATTCTATCGCAAAGTCTCAAAATTGCGTTTGTTGCGGGCAGGAAACAACCTAGCTGAAATACAGAAGTTAGGAATAGTTTATTTATCAGGAGGTAATCTCCCTTCAGGGTCGAATATTCCGTGTTCCACCTGGAAGTCCCTCGACGGTGGACCGTCTCCAGGTCTAAGTGGATGTAATTACAAATTACAACCTCGTTAAAGGCTACCTCGCCGTAACAGACGCTGGGTGTGGGTGTGGAGCAGTGTTACAAACTATGTTCCACCTCCTGTCCTGCCTTCTGAACCCCAAAACATGTAGCCACAGTGACCTCTGCGACGCCATGGAGGTGTGAAGTTTTGTCCAACAAAATATAAAATACTGCCGTGCCAGCGACACGAAGAAGAAGTAGGTAAGTTAATTTTTAAATCGAATGCCTTGATTTTATCATAATTCTCAGACCTGCGCCATAACTTGTATGATAGCAACTTGTTTTATGTAGATACTTTTGCCACCCATATTTGGTCCAGTGATGATTGTAAAGTTGTGCTCGGGAGTCGCAAACTGAAACAAGCATTAAAAAAATCATCATTCCTTTTGAGGTGGACACAGCAGAACTTCTTAAAAGTTTTGAATTGAATGAAATTGAATTAAAATGTAAGCAGATATATTTCTTACGATATCATTTGGGACAGGTAGAACTTGGCTGTTGTAATCCAAAAGAGGATGAACACTATTCCTTACATCCATATAACTGTTGAAATCCGGCCTTATGTAGGAACCGATTGAACTCGCCTGGAAACCAGAAACTTTTAATTTTATTTATTCTAACTATAATTTTTAGACAAATTGTGATAAAATTGTTTTACTTGGGCCATAGCCAGAAGAACATCTAACTCAGCCACGTTTTCACAGAGCGTGTAGAGGCTTGGCATGAACGGGCGGAGATCTCTTAGCAAAGATGAAATTACGCTGGAAGTGAACACAGGAAAAATATAAGATATATTTTACTTTTGGCGATTTTTAATCGATAACTCATGTGTGTCAAAAGCCAGGAAGTGCAACCCTGCTTTCCCTGCTTTCAAGTGCAACGGAAACTGACAGACAATCTGTTTACAAAAATAATTTTCTGAAGAACTAAACATATAATGTTTAATTCACTAACATGTTACTCATTTTCTGTATTTCAGTTAACGACTCCTTCGCTTGCTGATTTAGTACAACAAGCTCTTCTGTAGTCATTGTTACGCTGGCGCCACTGTGATGGACCTGAAACAAGAATGGCCCTTAGTATGAACCGCTGTTCAAAAAATTCGCCGAAAATATTATGAAGGAGACCTCAGCATTGGGTTGAAGAAGACTTTATTTTTATTAAATAGGATAGTTTCATATTCACCTGTATAAATATGGGCGGCAACTCTTCCATATTGAAACACCTCCTATTCTTCGGAGCCAACGGCAGTACTATATGAAAGCCTTTCATCATATTCTGGTTCAACCTCAAAGGAAGATCATACGTTTCGCTAAGCTGCTCCACAATCTTCTGTATATCCTCTATGAGTTCAGAATAAGTTCTTCTGGCTACATCAAGAAGACCATTGATATCCGGTTTGACTGCAAAACATCTTTGAAGACTACCCATAGCACCTTTTTCTAAGTGAGCGTCATTTTGGATTATTCTTTTAATTCGCTCTGTTATTTCATTGTAGTGTGGGTTTTCGAAATCCTGGCCGAGATGAAATCATGGTTAGGTAGGTAATTACGATAATACGTCACTTTAGATAGTTTGTATTATTAATCTTTCATCATTATTATGCCTACTGAAATCTTATCTCAATACAATTTTTATACTTTTTCATTACAGAATCGTGTAGCTACTCCTACAGCGTATCTCTGTCAAATCGCTATCAACGTAATATCATTTATAGATTGCTTACCAATTTAATCTTCATCAGTCTTCCACTAACAGCTCCATTCAGTGCTTCCTCCAACTTTGGTACCATATCCATGGTAACTTTAAGCAGTAGTGTCTGATTCAGTTGAGCCTCTCCTACCTTGTCCATGTTCTGATTAGCCGACTCCATGCATAAGAGGAGGATTTTATCTATATCCGATAGTTTCTTTATCACATCCTACAAAATGATATTGTGTAAAATAAAAGTAACAAAGATTGACCAGATTACTAGTAGAGGAAAAACGTATCAGATCAAAATACTACTTCCATCTACTTATTTACGATTACAAAAGTTTAACATGGTTTTAGAAATACCTGCAAATCAACCATAAGCCCCGTATCATTTTCAATAAGATCTTGTATAGCATCCAGCCTAGATTCAATAAACTCTTTGTTGCACGAAGGCTGAAGTATGGAGGCCCTCAATGCTCGTATCCCACCTACTGTATAAGTAGGGCCTAGTACGCCTAGCAGACAGCAGGTGGGTCCTGCAGATGGTGCTAAAGGCTGCACTAATTCGAGTTGAGTGGCGGTACCTACATCTAGGAAAAAAATAGTAGGTATAGTTTTGCAGTAATAATTAATGCCTTCATGTCATGTTTTGCAGTAATAATGTTTTGTTTTTGTTTAGTATTTTTCCTGTTGTGAACTAAAAAGAGGTGTAAGTCTTTGTTCAAGGCGGTAAATGAATAGCAGCATAATGACATGGCTTTTCTGTATTCCACCACGTGAGGACAATTTAGTGATGAAAACATACCGATAATAATTTTGATAAGCCTATGACGAGAGGTCTATGATTATGTAACTGTAAATCAAATGACATTTCTGATTGAGAAAATTTTATTGTTCATAACGCCTTGGCTACAAAACATACTGGATGATGTCATATTATAGTAACGATTTAGCAATATGTTTCCTACGATTGACCTGAATGAGTTATCACGCCGAGACTTACGATAAGGCGATAAACCTTGCATTTAACTTGCAAATCTCTTTATAGAAATATATTACAAGACCCCCCGCATTTGTACTCGTGTATCAACAAACACCAGATACTATGAAATATAGGCGCAATTAAGTTACGTTCTATTTAGAAAAGAGCATATTATTGTCTATCTTGCAGCTTGTAAGCAAAAGAATACGTATCCCTCCGTGCTTTCTTTCTGGACACTTACAATTGACACATTGAGCGGACGGAAGAGTTACAAAAGCTAAAAAAAAAAATCGTACCTATGATCATTGTGTTTTCAGACGAATGATATTCAATTTTCAGCGATTCTCTAGCGAATACTATGCACTGGATATATTCAACATACTTCAGGACAGCTGCTGCCGCAGTTACAGCATAGAATCTATTGAACAGAACCTTTGACCTATAGACGGGGCACTATCAAGTAGAAATTTGAAAATAACTTACTGGTTAAAATTGATGTTTACTTGATATAGAAAAGTATAGGTAAATTGATTCATATTTGACGTACTTATGCACTACTTGAAGGTATACCCCGTTGTATTGTGGAGCACACAGAGTTTGTATATGTTGACGACCTGCTGCATCATTGAAGTGCCTCCTTTGAACTGTCACCAAGTTGACTAACGGATACCGATCCCTTATTAATTGGTATAATTGATTCGGTTGCACACCTTCACAAAATGTGTGGGGAACTATGATCTGTGAAAGGAATGAACATAATCAGCGTGAGTGAGTGTGGTGGTCTAGGACATGACCCACTTACTGGACTGCCCTAAGTGTCTATACTAGGTACCTATACAACATTACTTTTGACAACCTAACAAAATCCCAAAATCCTATTCCTAATTAATGTATACTATGCTTCTGAAGCTGCTATTAGCGTGGCCACTTACTGAGACCTGTTACTGTTGCTACTTTTAGCCTCTCCCCATAACTTCCAAAATCTTCGATCCAGGGCCAATGTGGACCACTGGTCGTTGGTTTTGTCCAGCTCGTCCCGAAATCTCCTGCGAGGTCACACATCGTGGTTATTTTTGCCCACAGCTCGTCGGGCATACGGCAGACATGGCCAGCTCAGTCCCACTTTAGCTTAGCGGCTTTTTTGGGCAACGTCAGTAATTTGTGTTTTGGAGTACCGAGTCCTACTTATTTAAAAAAAGAAATCATGGGCACGAAAAGAAAAAGAAGCGCGCTATAAGGCTGCATTTCGACCCTGTGTAGCCGTGTATGTCACTGACAAAGTAGTGTAAAAACTGGATGCACCGAAGAAAATTTACTTAACCTTCTATTCGATGTAAAATGTTTAGTCAGAACTGAAAATTAAATACACTGCCGCACTGAGATCACTAAACCGTATGTCCAAAAACGTAAGGTAAGTATAAGTTAATAAATCTATTCTACTATATTGATTTTCGATGATTTATAATAATACCAACGAAAATCAATATAGTAGAATAGATAATGATCATATGCCTAAGATGCAAATGAAAGGAGGTCCATATGCAGGGGCTGACGCAAAACGACTAGTAAAATCACGTGTCATGAAACGTTTTTTTGCCAATGTTCAGTAAGACGTGTGCAAATCATTATCTTCAACAACGTGCTTCATCAGAGAATAATACATGTATTGGAAACAGGCGTGATGTTATGTCATCAGTCATTACGGCTGTTTCCACAAATGGATATAGTAGCTGGGTACATCCACATATCAGCAGATAAATGTGGGTGAGGGGGTGAGCTTAAATTGCCATCAATCGGTCTCAAGTTTAGGCGTCGGGTGGTACTGAGAAATTCCGAATGGAAAACCCAATTACTTTTTGCCTGACCTGGGAATGCAACCTAAGCCCTCAAGCTCAGCAGTAGCGCTTACGACCACTAGACAAAAGAGGTAGTTAAAGAATAACATAATTATGGAGGTGAAATATTAATAAGATCTTAACTCTTTACCTCAACGGGATTGAAGAAGTTAATTTTCGTTAGTGTATGGGTATACAGTAGGGTATCACTGAATTGACAAAGTACAAGATGGGGATGTCTTAGATCTATTGCTGCTATTCCGATTTCTCCACGAGCCATGCCTCTCCCTTCTGATATAGCTGAAAAATTATTAAAAAAATAGATGTTCCTAGATAAATATTATCTTTTAAGTAGTCTGAAGATTCGATTGAGAATGTCAAGAAACAGAATTTGTGTACTAGAACCGTACGCATTCGGCATACAATGAATCCTTGTAGGTTCCATACATGATTCTAGACCCATCGTATGCGTTTATGCAAAATCGAGAATTTTCTAGGTATCGGTAGTAAAAACTTAGAATTCTTAAACTGTTGGTCAAGTATCTGTCCTTTGTTTATAAGACGTAACAGTCAGCTGACAGATACTAACTTCTTAATTCAAGCGTGTGCAAAATTTATCTAAGTAACATGCGCATATACCTAATATGAAGAACTGTTACCTAATATCACACTGGCGTCGGCAGCTGAAACGCTTGTAGATCTTGCAGAACGATTCCCGCTGTATCCACCTAGAAATTATTGCCTGATGTAGTAATTTAGATCCAATGTTTTCAGCCTAGTCTCAGCTATTAGATCCAGCTGTAAAACAACTGGTTTATTTAGGGACAGTTTTTAATAGCCTTATAAGCACCTCAATGACAGTCATTTAAAATTTCTGGTACTCATTGGATTTTGCATTGAAGATCATCCAGCTGCCTATGTTTTGCCTGAAGAAAGCTTGGCGAAGGATAAGGCATTATGAACGCCAAATCGTTAACTGACATTGGTATTCAAAACCATCAAGATTCCCGGATAGGGATCCCTTGAATTGATATAAATCTGTATGGATTTCCATTTACACAAGGTATAGGTACAGCGTTAAAATGAAAGGGAGTCGTCTGACCGGGTATGGCCATTGGCCATACACGTGGTGAGGAGGGATGAAACGCTTGTGACTAAAAGAGTGATGGATGAAGAGGGAGAGGAAGGCCAAAGAAAAGATGGATGGATTGAGTGAGGAATTATTTAAAAGAGAAATGAATAAATGATGCCGTGACGTTAAACTGGGGAGAGTGGAAGAAGAAAAGGTGTTGTGCCGATCCCAAGTAGAATAGAACAACGGCACAAATGATGATGATACGTAAAGCGATAAAGTACAATTTGCAACCTAATAAAATTGTTCTTGTTTAGTAATTATATCGGGTATTTACTACAATCACTCTACTCAACTACAAGGTGTTTTCTGAGGAAACGTAAAAGGGAAATAACATAAAAAGTAGGTAGGCAATTAAATATAAAATAAATATAATCATGTCCATATAGATGAAATTGGTAAGCAACACGGGGATTGTCCCGCGGCCCGCGAGTGCCCAGGCAGGACCTAATTCATGTCTATTTTAGACATAGGTTAGATAAATAGTGTCATCTTAGGCGCGAATTACACAGAAACGGCGCAAGGTGAAGGCGCGGCGCAGGCATGATGCCGCTTCAAAACGTTTTCATACAAAATGTACGTAGGTGACGTGTCGTTACACTCAAGCGGCGCGGCGCAGGCACACCGTCCTTTCGTTTCCTTATAAATTTCACGCCTGCGCCGCATCCGTCACCTTACGCCGTTTCTGTGTAATTCGCGCCTTGTGTTGTTGAGGCAAAAATGGGGCGTTAATAAGGTGTTATGCAGTGAGGCCACATTGCAAACGAATTTTTGGTGGAATGGGCGGTAGGATAATGTACAGACGCCAGCACGTCAAGCTACTCAATCTGTCAAATTTCTTTAATAGATTTTCAACTTTATCGCTAAAGCATTGGGTTCAAGGTCGATTGGGAAAATTTTACTAGTTTTGGGTACCTTGATGTGCTGGCGTGTGTACCTACCTACTTAATATTCTATAGGATAAAGGCAGGATCATTCGATTCCACGAATAGACTAGGTACCTATGAGTTTTATAGCAAAAGTTGTTTCTGTGCCGAAGAACCTACCTAAAGGGGCCAGTAAAAATGGAGATAGATAATAATTTTAAAATTGTAAATTTAGACAGGTACCTATTAATTTTATTAAATTTTATACTTTTTGCTGTACAGGGTTCTTAATTGTACTTAGCTTTAAGCCCATTGTAAGATCTTCACATGGAATGCAAATAAAGATATGAATAATAAGATTTTTTGCTGTAAACCTATTTCCTAGCTAGTTTATTAATACCATGTGAGTTCGTAATTTAGGTGGTACCTACCTACATAATTATGAAGCAATTTACAAAAGATAAATATTAAAATTATTACGACTTTTAATAGAAAAGTTTACCTACGAGGCTACGACATGCACTGAATTTTTTTCATTGGCTAACCAAAAATAAGTAGAGAAGATAACATTTTTCTACACGAATAGCAAGGCAGCTAATGTGGCTATCTTAATGAAATGGCACTTTTTTAGGTACTTGCCTACTACGAACACGTGGTATTCACGGCGGCACATGAAGCTGTACATTTCTAGTATAACTTGGCCTCGCTTTGTATAGATTTCCTATACAATGAGAGATCCGCATAAACTGGTTTTGTATAGCTTGATTAGCCGTCGTGCTCACCACTACACTTACATAATTTTGCACACTACCACGTTGCGACATTGCTGCTTATGCCCTGATAATAATCCGCCAGGGTTAAATATTTGTTATCATCATAAAAACGTGGACTATCACGTGAGTCCTTTTAATTTTTTAAACCTGCCTTGTGGATGGTAGACCAAGACCACCACTTTAGAGACTGTCAGTGGTCGGTTGGTCACATAAAGGGTGTGAAGGTTAGAGGGTGAACTGTCAAAGTTACAATCGTGACGTGGACTACTTTTCGATTACAATAAATCGGAAAGTAGGTACCTATTGCTGTATTTTTTTTTTTTAAAGTTAGGCATTTCACATAAAACAGAAAAAAAGTCGGAATATTCCACACACCTATAAAGCCAATTCATGAAGTAGGTACCTATCTAAACTTTTCATAAAACGCGTTTTGCTTTTTTCTGTCGTTGGTTGAACGATTTATTTTTAAAGTTCAGCTTCTAGTATTGATAAACTGATGTTTACCTAGCGAGGCCTAGCCACACAAGTGCCTACAAAATGACATGGCCCATATTATTCGAACTACCGATAACTTGGACTGCTCACAACTAGTTTGGGGCAAGGGTTACGCAGGTCAGACGTCAGTTCCCGACCGCTCGGATCCAGAAATAAGCGATATAACGTATTCTAGGAACATGAACATGTACCATTGAGTTCATAGATCTTAGTGTACCTCAATGCAGTTAGACCAGGTCGGTCTGGTACCAAGTCCAAATTGATCAAAGGAAATCTTACTTGAATACAAATGAAAATTGGCGCAATGATGTTCAGTCAGTCGAAGTAGTTTTTGTATTACCTAGCTAAGCAAATGAGTTCATTTATAGTCTGGATATAGTATATGAAAAGGTATTCACGCATTATACTGGACTACAGGTCTCAGGATCAGGAGTAACAGTACTTAGAATATAACAGATAGAAAAAAAAAAAAAAAAAAAAAAAAATTATGATGTATAAGGAGACTATCATCGAGCTGTGGTAAGTTCCTTATGTATGAGTGCTGCTAAGATCAATGCGTGTGAAATTGTATTGAAAAAAAAAAGGTGGCCATGGTTGGTTTTGGCCACATGTTAAAATATACAACACGTACAGTCACGACCAAAAATATTTATACACTTTCCATTTAAAAGTAATTTACGCGAGAAATAACGACTGTAATTTGGAAATAGGATCTTTTTCATAAAAATATAAGTTCTAGAATACTATGTTCGTAAAAACATGAAATTTTAATCAGAACTGTTGGAGAAAATTAAAATCACTTTTAAAAGTGGTTATGTGTTTAAATATTGGTGCTCGTGACTGTACGTACAACTATGTATACTTGTGTAGAATAACTAAATATAATTAGGAACTTACCTCTGCTACTACTGCTAATGTATCTGAGAGCAGTGGGTCTGTTCTTCGGTGTGCACATATCGTGCGACGTATCGGCTGCGGCAGAATCGCTGGCCAGCACTCTTGGGCGACGCCTGCTATCGGATGACGACTCGGGTCGAGATGATGTAGAGTGAATTCTGGCAACGAGTGTTAAAAATATGGGTTTCCTATCAATTCTATTTCCTTGCAAAGTGTAACATTCATAGGTACTTTAAAAATAATCATAAAATCTATGGAAAGTATGTAAGTATAAGTACCTATTGGCCGTATAAATACCTGCGTTTAAAACTTTTTGGTGGTTCCGGCGGTGGTCCCATTGTAGGCTTTCTGGAAGGCCCCATTGAAACCTCATCTTTATCGAATTGGTACTTTGGGGCTTTATTCGCCGTAGAAATAACTTTAGAAACACTAAAAGGATGAGGTGGTAACATTGACGTTGCACCCCTTATACCTGCGGTAAATGTGCAAAAAACAACATTTTTAGTTCAAATTAGATGTTTTCGTATTTTTTAAATCGTGTAGGTATTGATTAATGAAAATATGTGAACTTTACCAAGCGATGAGTCTTTCTTGACAAATTCATTTTTGTTTTTGTATTTTGGCGGTGCTTTAGAATTTATTCGCTTTTCTCTTGGTACGACGTTCATTTTGTAATCTTTAAAATAAATAAATCCAATGCTTGATTTTGGCTTTATAGTAGAAATTAAAACGCACAGCTAAAACGTTTGTTGATACGTTTATTTTTCCCGCCGCAATGTTGACATAGGACGTCAAGGATGCGTTAGTGTCATTGATCCTAATTGTAATGTTTGCCAGACAAATCAAACAATGATATAACAATTTTAGACTAAAACAATGTGATGACTTGTAAGTTTATTGAATATTTATTCATTAAAATTTCTCATTATTCAGCGAATTAGTCTTCGTTTTTGATGGATCTGAATGTTAACAAGACTGCATGAATAGAACAGGTTTTTGACCCGTCTGTGAACTGTCAATGTCAAAGTGCAAACGTCACGTCAAAACCAGCATTTTACCGTTTGGTGCGTAATTTAAAATAATTCTTTTCGATTTTTACTTAGTATTACAACCATGATAATTTTATTTTTGAAGGCCCTAAAATATGTCCACATCAATATAAAGTTAAATCGTGACTTCATTGTTTAAATAACATAATAATCCTAAGAAATCCTTTGTTGATAACCTTGAACTTGTGATATAAATCATTAAAAACATTCGGGCGGAAATATAACTATTATATAAGAGCCATAAAAGCAAGAGAAACAAGTTATTTGAAGAGAGTATCTTCTGGAACTATCTAGAACCTTATATGTAAGTATGACTTGCGTTTAGAATATTTTAACCTTCATTAGGAAGGTCGTCGTCGCCGTCGTCCACAACATGTTATTATCCTGCCGTTACAGTAATTCGCTGCTGTTTCTTGTGTCATAAATATCAAGTACTCTAACGTAGACTCGCAATAGAGGTGGGTGAGGCTGGTTTATTACTCTAGAGGTGAGTTGCTGAACATTTATTACATATATACCATAGAATCCAATTGACATGAAATTGCAAGTGACAGCTGAGACAGACTTTGCATAGATAACCATTTCTCTTGACTTTCATTAGACCTATTATAAGAAATAAATGAAGGTAAACAAATTGTTTTTGTTTCCTACGTTATCTGAAGTGGTACTTTTTCAATGTTTTTTTAATATCAAAACAATAACAGAACAGTACCAATTTAGTGTGCAAAACTTTAATCTGTCCATATATGGCACATTTAATGAATGTTTACAAAATAAATATAATAGTAAAATATCCATTTTAATTAAGTGCGTGTGACTCTGCAGATAGCTCGTATTGCCCTCCTACTTGGACCATATCTGCACACTGATAATGTCACATTTGAGATTGCCAACGGCTTTAAGAACCAATTTATACCAGATAAATTCAGTTTTCAGAATTATCACACTATGTTGACATGATTTTGATTATGTTAAGCCTTTTTGATATTTTTGGTTTTATGAGCCAATTTAAGCTAGATATATTTAGTGTTCATAATGATCACACAATTATGGCATGATATTCATTTTAAAGCCTTTTTGGTACCAAATAGCTACCCTTTACAACACTCTTAATGATAGTGCACTTTTCAAATGCCACTTTTTCTTACTTATTTTTCCAAGGTCAAATAATAATTTGAATCATTGGTATTTCTGTAGTTGTATTCCCTTTATTGTATATTTTATATTATATTGTATAAAATCAGGTAATAAATAGGTATTTAATGTGTGTTATATATAAGTTACTTTTGAAATTAAATTAGCCAATATGATTAGGCACTAACTACAAGAAAGAAAAAGAAGAAGCCACTGGATAGTAAAAATCATAGACACTTTTTTTTTTTAAATTTTGCCCTATACTATGAATTCCTCCTGTATTGTGGGTGTGTTTACAAACATTTAAACTCACATACACAAACAGCTTTAACTCGACTTATATGTGGTATAATAATAGCTGAAATTTTCAGAATTGTTAAATCATGCTAAGTGAGAGAGTTATCATGACTGCCAGTAAAATATTGCTAACTCATTTGTGATAAAATTCTGTAGAAATCAAGCAATACTAGGTACTGTTTACAATGTTGGAGAGCAACATTTTATTTATGACAATGTTTAGACCACAGTATGGATTTTTGATGGGAATCTGGCGGTTATTGCCACCATAAAATATTTAAATTATGTTAATTTACTCAATATTATTAAAATTGGTTGGGCAAATTGTTATTTTGGTTTTTCATCAAGAATTTCTCAGTAGCAGCCACAGAATCTGGATTTGTCCCCAGCTGAGGACAATAGGCTCGCCCCTATTACATGGGACTTAACCATAACTGGTGAAATGTGGTTGTACTATTAAGTACACCTCTGCCTAACCCATCGAGGATTACAAGCGTGATGTTATATTATGTTATGTGTTGATTGGTTTTAGCACTAATACAGTTTTAATGAGCTAAGCTAACATAAATTCTTTCTTTACTGAATGCCATACCTGCCAAATCGTTGTCAAAAACATAGCCTTTACAAATCATACATCATAAACTCACGCCTTCTATCTATCCAGTGGGTAGGCAGAAACTACAGAATGCGACCTGTCACCTGGTACAATCTTTGTATTAATATTCTACAGATTAGGTACACATTAATATTCTATGTAGGTATAATACAGGGTGTAAACAGACCCTTCACATATCCGTCAACCAAGCATTCTGTACATCAAACTAAGTAACTTTACGCAAAAATTATTGCTGGGAATTGACTTTTTTTTGGAGTGAAAAATCACGTGACACGGTAGGACTCGATGGAAAACACTTAAAGCATTGTGCTGATGGATGGATTGAATAGTACGGGGGTCGTGGAGGTGTGTAAAGTAAAAGTCTTACATTAAAAACATGTAAGTATTTTTTTTAAAGTTGGAACTTTGACCCCCAATATCTCCGTAACTAGAAGGTTCCCAGGTATGGTCTAGAACAAAAAAATTATCGCAAAGACGGAGAGAACAAGTGCCTTTCGGATATGTTAAGGGTCTATTTACACCCTTTATTACCATAGGAATGTCTATGTATAATCTATGTATTTTATGAGATGCACATGTAACAACATATAAAATTACATACATTTCATCATTATCTATGGTTCAAATATATTAATTATCATCAATGAACAAACTGTAAATAAAAGTCACGCTCTGAAGGCGTGCGGCAGCCGACTGGCGATGATAATAATATGATAACCTCGTGTGTAAGCAATTATATGTTGAAAATAATAACAATAATCAGGTAAAAAATAGAGTTAATTAGTCATTAAATATAATTATAGTTTTGATGTTGAATATTTGTGTATGTATCCTTATTTCAAAAATATTTGTTAAATCTTTTGATCCGTTTTCTAATAAATTGGCAATAAACGGATTAAAACAGGCCATTTGTAGCTGCAAACTATTTTGCAAAATTAATATTGGTTGCTCAAATCTTTGGTAAATCAATTGTTCCTGCCACTATACATGTCATGTATAGTGCTTAAATCATTATGAAAATTATAACAAAAAGTAGTGGTCAAATAAAAGACATAAATAAGTGCCTGGTTAGTTACCAAATGATGTCTGGGAATTCCTGGGCTCATATATCATAATGTCAATAAGCCGGCGCTACGAGTACCAGCTGTATTTGATAACACTAGACACACCCACTACGCGTCACTAAAAGTACCACTGCGCCGACTGCGCGTCATAATAAAGTACCACTTTATAAAACGAACGCTAGAAGTACCACAATAATTCAATTTTTTCTTGCGAAGTGTCTTTTGTTTCTGTAATTCATGAAAAATTATGTTTTGTTAGCTTGATTTGTTCGAATAATATGATGCAGTAGTCTAGGTCCTTAACATTTTTCTAATTATTTCTAAAAATGCATGGTACACTTAGAAGCAAAAGTTGGAACATATTTTTCGAAATAAATCCCGTAAAAGAATAAAAGTTTGGAACAATCGTTTTTGAACACGTATTCTGTAAAATATAATAGACATAAATTTAAATACATAGGTTTGTTACACATACAAAAATTGTTCTAGAGTTTCCAGTTCAGAAATTGTAGTAGGTATTTAAATTATAATTATTAGAAGTTTGTTGATAATTATGACTATGCCAAACCATTTATTTCGCAGCAGTTAAATACGTGCTTTCCACCTAGAGGATTGATATTTATTTCTTATTTTAAGAAATTATGTTTCTAAATAATGTAAATATTTGTTCCGTTATTATCGTCTGCGTCAAGGCATTTTCCCTTTTGTGTATTATTTTGCGTTTTATGAACGAAAATAATATTTTTATCATAAATAGTTTATCGCTTTTGCACCCGACGCAATCTGCAAAACAAGTGGTTCCACAAAATATTCCATACGCTTCTATTGCGAGTGAGCGAGATAGGTATAGGTTTGCGGTTTCAATTCACAACGTTCTCTTCGTCTGGCCGTACGTCTTTGTACGAAAGACAGTGTTGTGACGTCGTTCATAGTACGTAGCTCTCAGATGGTAGTGCTGTAGCTCGCATTACAGTTTATCTCGGCGAGTCTTGTGGATATAAGTCGATAAGCGCGTCAATGTGCGTTATTAAGTGATATCACTCTCGACGGAGGCGTGTTCTCGGTGTCTCCCGCCAAGTGGGTCTTATTGCTCTATTAACCTTTAACGGAAGATAAGTAAATAACGATCGATACAAGTCGATTTTAGTGCAACAGCTCATTGAAATTTTGGTTAGTAAAAAACGAAGATTCAACGAAGATGGCCCTTTACAGGTAGAAATTTTTAAAACGGGTTATGTGCATGCGCATGAATTAAAATTCTTTATTGATTTAAAATAATTTTGCCAGCAATTATTACGGTTCTAAAAATGTTCTAGGTAATGGACTCGTCAGTTAATTCCTGTTAATTGCATGGTACCATTGTTTTACCACAATACTGTTGTTTCTTGTTCTTAGAACGTTGGAAATATGCATAAAATGCATGTTCTAGCATCTCATATAACTCATTGTCAAGTCAACGACAGAGTGTAGTCCACAATCGCTAAGTTCATAACGTTACTACTTATATTTATATTATACTGTGCCACTAGTACATCCACATTTTCTAGAATAAGCAAAATGTGATGTACTTTTAAAAACGTATTTATTTACCGTGGTTTCATTACCTTTTCGAATGTAATTTCTGGGTAAAGTTTTTGTTGCTTACCTTCGTAGATACACTGATCCGACACAAAAAGTAGCATTGTGACTTTTTTCCTCATTTTTTTGAATTACTTCTTCAATTCAGTCGTAAAATCAACGTCTAAGAAAATATTTAATTTAAAAAATTAATCAGTTGCTACAGCATTTTTGGCTACCATACACAAATAAAATAGACAAAACTAGGTCACCCGACCACATTTTGCACTCGATTGTACCATCAATTGGTATCACGTGTTGCCCTATTTTTGTAGTTTTCAGTGTATAAAAGCAAGTTGTAATAAGGAAATATGAATTATTTCAATTAATGCAGAGTAAAATTCATGTTGTTAACACTGTGCTGTTTGGTCTCCGGTTCAAGGTACCGTAAAAATATATGTTTTTAATCTATTGGTTATTCGCAAAAATACCACTTATTTCGGTCTGAGGTTTTTTAATTTATTTTTTTGCATAGTAGATAACCAATGATACTGAACGGATCTGGATGATATTTGACACTGAGATAGATTATAGTCTGGAATAGCGCATAAGCTATTTTTTTTTTCTGACTTGTACACCTCAAAATTTCCTAGTGAACGAAGTCGCGGGCAACAGTTAGCCCGTATATAAAAACTACGCCCTAATTTTTAAGAGATTTTACAAATATAAATTGCATCGCGCCCACTAATTACTACACAGTATAAAACAAAGTCTCTTCCCGCTGTGTGTCCCTATGTATGCTTAGATCTTTAAAATTACGCAACGGATTTTAATGCAGTTTTCAGCAATAGATAGAGTGATTCAAGGGGAAGCTTTATATGTATATATTGCACCCGTGCGAAGCCGGGGCGGGCTTCTTGTATTTTAATAACACAATTACGTTATCAAGTTAACACTCTAAAACTAAACGAAATGGGTACATTTCGCAGTTTTGATTGCGCTCCATACATTTTGCACACAAATCTCCTTTTGCGGACGCCCCGTGCGCAACTTTGATATTGAACTTCACCTTTTTGATAAGTTCTTTGATTCTATCATCTCGTGACAGCATCATGACGTGATGACAATAACCTAATAGTAAACAATAAAGATAAATTGTTTTCGCCTTCGTCCTTGTGTATTTTGCACACGTAAACTGGTTATTCGAATGCAGGCAGCGATTTATGGTATAAAGTACCACCAAATGTTTAGAAGCCACCATTCAATCGAGTAGTCTCATCATGGCGCGCCTCATTCAAAGTGTTATTCAATGGTGATTGATTTAGTTTTTATTCACGATACTTTATAACCCCGCGTATCTAGGGCTACGCAATATTGAACTTAGAGGCTTAAGCCAGTCGATTGTTATCGCGTTTCAGTAGTGGTAGTCAATGAACTAATACATATTCACTCCAAAAATACCTGCTTGTTTACAGTCGATCCAAATAAAGTCAATCGAATTTGCATGTGTTAATTTGGTCACGTAAGAGAACCTGTTTAAATTTCAATACCGCTACGACATTTGGGAGTGAAATATTTAACTGTGGTAAAATTTCTAGTTGCTTTACGGTGTCTTTTGTCAACAGTCTGAAGACCAACATCCAGTACGCGACCCTGAAGACCCTGTCGCTGGTTTCCATCAGCGTCATGTCGCCCCAGCAGTCCATCAAGGAGCTGTTCCGTACCGCTGATTGCGTTTGCTTCGATGTGGACTCCACAGTCATCAAAGACGAGGGAATTGACGAGCTAGCTAGGTTCTGCGGAAAAGGAGATGAAGTTAAGAGGCTGTGAGTATTCAAAGATTTATTCTTTTAGCTTGAAATTAGTCTAAAAATAAAACGTAAATTATTTTTATATTTGCAAATTCTATACAAAAAAAATGTTATGAAAAACAGAGCCAAGTTCTTGTGGTTAAAAGTGCGAGATTTTTTTTTGTTCGGAAAATTACAATTGAATCGGATCATAAACATCTTGAAGGTAGATTATTTTCCCTGTCATTGAGGCAGTGCAGTTACTGATTGTAATCATCTTGAATTGACAAAAACAATTACTGCATATCAGCACCTTGGAAATACTTGGAATTGAATTAATACGCCATTGAGACGTTTTAATCAAAGATTGAACCTTGTGTTTTACGTTGTTTACGATTTAGGCACAAATTCTGTTTACAATTTCAAGAAGGCTTTTCATTAAAAGTTTTGGGTAGACCCACTGCTGTTTAAAAATTTGTATGAACAAAGGGACTGTAAGAAAATACCGAATGGTGGTAAAGTTCAATCAACTCTGTTTTGCTTAAATTCGTGTAAAAATCATTCAACTTTTATGTCTATAATTTTTAGTCTAGGATAAATAAAACCGCAGAGCTACTCGGCTAGCTCTGCGTTTTTATTTTTTCTAGAACCCACAGAATTCCACTGGTTCGCCACACCAGTTTGACAAAAAATGGGTTTGATAAAACCTCTTTATGTTCACCCAACATCACTTGAAATTCAGCTTTAGTGTCTTATTCAAAATTCAGTCTATCTAGGTTGCAAATAAACTTCTATTAACTATATATTGGGCGCAAAAAACCGTGTTATCGCATGTGCATGGACAACTGCAATCAGCCGATCAATATGATTGTAAACAGCTGATAAATAATCTATCTAACGCGTGTTTACCTTGTCATGTCTTTGTTATCGTGCGACAATCTGCGTAATTCCATAATTCCTTGTCTGATCCGTGGCCTTAGATTACTAAAATGTGAATGTAACTGTTCTGTTTTTTTTTTTTTTATAAAATTTGCAATGTCATATTATTTCCGTATTGAAAGCAGTCGGAAGATAGTGATATATTCATACACAAACTCACGCCTTTGACACATGAGGGTAGGCAGAAACTACAGAATACCACCAGATCCCTTCAAACTGCACACAAATAGGTATCTTAGACGAAGTAGTATAAGGTACTAATGGTGTCAAATAGTTACGATTGGCAAAATTATTCTTAATGTAAGAGCTAGCTCTGCGAAGTTTATGTCAATGTTCAGAAGTAAATATTTACGAACCGATATACGTCGAATATTTGTTTCTCAAAACGGTCCCGACTTGGCTGGGTTTTTCCTTACTTGTTTATTTTGTCAATCTTGTTTTCTTAACTTTTGTTTACCTACTTGTAGCTTCCCCGTTGATAACAGAATTTTGTGTATTTTACCGCGTTATCATTAATTAAACAGAAAACACGTAAATACCCATTAAACATTAGAAAACAACCATTCAATAACTTGATTCAACGAAATATAAAAAAGTAACCACCTCCTTTTTTAAAGTACAGTAAGGAGGACAAATTATAAAAATTACTTAATATTTTTTCTTTCTTCAGGACGGCCGAGGCTATGGGAGGTGGCATGACTTTCCAAGAGGCTCTGAAGAAGAGGCTGGACATCATCAGACCAAGTGTCTCACAGATCAGAGAGTTCCTAGAAACCTTCCCTATTCACCTCACTCCTGGAGTAGCGTAAGTTTTAGTTTATTTAGATTTTTATATAACTAATAATAAAGAGTATAAATCGTGCTACATGCTAGGCCGACCCCAAATTGGGCTAAGGGCAGAAGAATGATGATACAATTAAAAAATCAAAAAAAAAAACAAAATCAAAATATTTTATTTAACATAGGCCTCGATGGGCACTTATAAAACATCGACAAAAAGGTGCACGGTTCGGGTTGGTCGTTCCCTATGGTTCTAGAACCGGCAAGAAACTCCATGGAAAAAATAAATAAATAAACAAAAATATAAAATAAAATATCATCTTAACGCCTTGTCCACGAAGGGTTAGGCAGAGGTTTACCTACAGCTTACTCTCGTTGTGCCCTCCAAAGTGCTATATGCTTCATAGCAAAGTTCGGCAAGAGCAACTTAGAGTACATACGAGTAGAACCACCGCCTCGTAGTTCTTGATTCGACTATCTGATTACCGCTATAAGTGTCATGGCAACTCCCATATCGCCATTTGCAATTACTTAGCTACTGATAAGCATTGATTGTAGTATAATTTTATATTTACATACCTACATTAAATAATAGATTTGACGGTATATTTTTGATAAAAAGTTATAGGATTGAAGAAAAACGAAATAGTCAGTAGGTCAGTGACCATGTCAGTTTAAAAATATAACTAAATAGTGTTTATTAGTTTTTCTTCGAAACTAAAACTCCGCCATTTGTGTTGTGATGACCCAAAATGGCTTTTTGTTGTGCTCGGTTCATTTGTAGTCCTAAGAATCGTAGTGACGTATAAAGTAATCTTTTAGGACTTTGTTTGGTTTATAAATATTGTTCTAGTTGCTATGTGCGTATTTTATCACGGTAGAGGGTGCTTCGACTTATAAAGAAGCATAACCGATTATTACTGCCTTTCAGTGGCGAAGGTTCCATACAACTCGGTTCCTACCGGATGCCCTTTGAAAAATGGCACAGTCGGTATTCTATAGACAAATAAAGTATCACGTTAAAGATATGTACTCCGGCCTACCTCTTACAAAAATTGACCCTTCGCTACTGCTGCGTTTGGTGTCCTCAGTAAAGAAATATTTGTCTATAGTTTCCCATTGAAAACAAAATAAATGCAATTATAAATAAATATATATGCATAAAATTATATCATCAGTTTCCCTCGTGATCCGTAAAATAATAAGAGAACGTAACTAGATATCTCCGCTTCAGAACCTCGCGTTATCTTCAATTTCCTGACCTCAATACTCGCTCAAATCAAACATTTTGTGATAAATTTCGCGTGCGTAGTTATACGTTGACCCTTGAATTATTTGTTTATTTTTCGACAATTTCGTTTCTATTTCTTATCACCCATATTCTAGAGCGATGATAAGCTTGAACTTTATTTAAAAAAACTAGATTAGAATCGAAATGAGTATAAAATCTGTCAATAATCGATACTCGTATTTCCACCAATCTAACCAGCATGCGTAGTACCACCGTAGCAACGGGTTTTGTCGACGGAAGAATCGACGAAATGACAGAGTTCTTTTGTTGATCAGTCGATTCTTTCGTCGACAAAACCAGTTTCTACGGTGGTCATGCTACGCGGGCAAAGGAAGTCAATATTAAAGGCTGATTATGGTTCTTATATTTCTGCATCATTCCAGAATACCTACGAGGTATTGTTTCTGCTAGTTTCTTTATCAGCTAATAAAGAAGCGAGCCTTTGTTGATAACGATATAGCGGGTAATCAGATAAATATGTAGCGGTCAAGCGATATTGAAGTACCGTATGACTGGCATGACATGTAGGAATACATTTAAATTTTGTTGTCTTTGTTTTGACGAATTTGACGTCTAGAAATTCATTACCTAACGTCACATTTGAAAACCTTAACCTTAAGGTGCTCCCTCACCGGGAGCATTCGCCTGTAATGTAACAGTTCAGATTCACTTGTTTCCATACAAAATCGAATCTTGGACTGTTACATTACAGCCGAATGCTCGCGGTGACGGAGCACCATTAGATGTATAATTTTACACTTAAAAGGGTAAATTAAGGTATCTCATTTCGCACCTACAAGGGTAATTTCAGGTGTCTTTTACACTCACAAGGGTAACCTTAGACTTCTAACTTTACACTCAATAGGGTAACTTTAGATGTCTCATATTCATATAACATTGAATAAAACAAATACCTATCTGTTATGATATTTGCCATGGTAATTTGTACCGTATGGTACTTGAGCACCACGTAGACATTTCTCCAGCCTTTCTTACACGGTCCTTCTAGATTTTGAATACACGCATCTAATAAACTTTTATTCTTCCAGGGACCTAGTAAAGGAGCTTCACGAGCGAGGAGTGGAGGTGTACCTGGTGTCTGGCGGGTTCCGGAGTCTCATCGATCCTGTGGCTGAGTTACTCGGCATCCCACTCACCAACGTCTACGCTAATAGGCTTAAATTCTACTTTGATGGTGAGTACTTTGATATTATCTTTGCAAAAGAGTTGCGGGCTGGTGTCCGCAACTCCACGTCAAAGCGCGTATTTTACAATAGAGTTATGTCTTAGATTGGTGATCATAAATGACCTACTAAGATAGTGTTCTATTTAGACGGCGCTTAGTTTTGTGGTGCATTTGTCGTAAGTAAAAAACAACTTAACAAAACTAGTGAAAAAAAGGAATTTTGTATTACTAATTCACCATATCGCACACGTGTAGTTGGAACTAGATATGAGTATCAGCCCGTTCGTGTCATAGACAATATCGCCAATCGCGGCCAAAGGTCACACTCTCTCGCTTATTATTAGGAATTGAACTCTGATGTAATCACTGATGAATTGAACGGGAATAGCTCGCGAATTAAGTAAAGCGATAATAAATAGATTGTAACTATTTACGAATAATATTACACAATATATAAATCTCGTGTCACGGTGTTTGTGTTCGCACTGCTCCGAATCGGCTCGACCGATTTTTATGAATTTTTTTATGTATATTTGGTAGGTATGAGAATAGGTCGTAAAGTATATTTCACACTGCTAATTTCACGCGGACGAAGGTCGCGGGGCACAGCCAGTAATCTATACTAATAGAAAAGGTTGTAGCAAAGATTTTTATTTTTTCTAATTTAGTTTGAAGGCTTAGTACAGCCTGGACTTCGTTTCACTTTCATAATCATGCTTTCGTGTACGTGATCACAGCATGCAGCCGTGAATACTCAGTCGGGTTAGTTCTAGGCAAGACTGCACTATAGTTGGCCGCCTCATTACTTTGCTACACCTTAGTTGCGAGACGCGACCATATCTAACTTTTATTTTACTGAAAATACCTAGCTTGGACTTCGACCTCCACGTATTCTCCACAAAAGAAGGATCGTCTTCGTGTCGCTGGCACGACAATGGGGAAGACCGTTAAAAGCTCATTGTAGATGGCGCGACCATAGCTAGGTCCCAATCTGACCCATGAAGTCAAGCTATTTTGAAATATAAAATTACATTACTAGATTTTCAACCAATGACGACGCTTGGAATCAGCTATGCTAGCGCCATTAGTTTCACAATTGCCATCCCCATTTTTATATTTTGTCACTTCAGCTAAGAGCGCAGGTTCGGAGGTGGAGCATAGTTTGTGACACAGCTCCACGACCACACGCCGCTGCTGTTTCATTGCGGAAGCCCCACTTAACGAGGTTGGAGTTACATCTTCTCACTTAGAAAGAAGGATGATAAAGCCACATCCCACGCAGCTGCGCCGTGGTCCGCTAATACTCCAAAGTATGAAGTTAATCATAGTGACGTTTGTTTTGACTTGTTGCTAGCCCACTACCGATCAGGTGATCATACTCACTATCTTGTCTACCTACAGTTGCAATATAATCATTTGACTTTGAGGGAAATTATAAATCGGACTACTTGAAGTTTTATAGTGTAGATAAAGATTAGTAAAGAAACTAAAATTGTTCAGATAATGCTTCTAAAATAGACTTCTAATCATCGCAGGAATTTGATAAGGAATGTGTTGTGTTTTTTTAAAAAAAAGAAGCGATGTCTCTTTCATTTGTTTTTGTCTTATTTGGGTCTAAAGACAATATGCAAATTCCTGATTTATTTTATCCTTATCCAATACTTTTTAGGGTAACAATATCTATTCCCCACTCACCCGGAGAGACTGAGTGGTACTCACATTTTATATTATGTAAGGTTGATAAAGATTGTTCAAGAATATTCTTCTTCAAGATGACGCCAGAAACCACGTGGTCAGTGGTCGCGCCCCTGAAGGGAACTGGGTCACTCCTCCGCTATCGTATCAAGCTGACAACTGGTTTTAAACAATTGTTTCATGGACAGCTTTTACTTTTTAAACTTGTTGGCAACGGAACTCAGGCTTTTGGGTTTGTTATTTAGGGCAACAGATCCTTGAGACATGCTAATGAGAATGCATAAAGAACCATACTGACATAAGAATATGGTTAATTTTTCACCGCCTCATAGCTTTCGTTTTGTCATATTTTTAATCGATTTACAAAAGATATCTTGTTTTGTATTTTTGTTGGTATTTTATTTCACAGATTAAAATAGAATTTAGCAACACTAGATAATATAATATTAAGATTATAGTTCCACCTAGCTGGGGGCCTGATAAGGTTTTATTTTACCTAGAGAAATACAACATTATTTTTAGTATTTGCGAAACCTGAATATAGTTTGTTCAGAATAAGTATCTGAATCGATTCCAATAATTTTTAAACCATGATATATTTTGTCCCAAAAATATTTAAAAAAGGCTACAAGTTGGATACCAAGCGACACTAAGTACCTATCGCAATCATTTAGGTACCTACTGCCAAATTATTATTATCAAAAAGCTCAATACGACGCTGGAGGTGAGCTAGCGGGCGCATCGCGTGGTGACCACGTTTTTGTGCGGACAACCAGGCAACATAACAAGCATATAACTTTGTGATTTTTCATTATACAGTTTTGAAATTTTGTACGTGGTTTCGCATAATAATATACTAAAACTAATGTTGTATAAATTAATACTTATTGACTTAGTCACAGTACTCACAGTACAATGACAATAGCAATAAGTGATTTGCAGTAATTTATGTTTATGACACAGAGGTTTTTTTAATACATATGCGATTAAAAGTTGTTACTAAGTATCAAAGTTACTTTTTTGGGTTCCGTACCGGAAGGGTAACCAACGGGACCCTGTTACTAAGCTTCCACTGTCCGTCCGTCCATCCGTCCGTCTGTCTGGCAGCGGACTGTATCTCATGATCCGTAATACGTAGACCTGTGACGTAGACAATTGAAATTTTCACAGAATGTGTAATTCTGTTGCCGCTATAACAACAAAAAAATTAAAATTAAAGGAGGCTCCCCTATTAGATGGTACGGAACCCTTCTTGCGCGAGTCCAACTCGCACTTGTCCGGTTTTTATATTCTCCTTTAGTCCAAAATCAAAATATTTTATTTCACATAGGCCTCGATGGGCACTAATAAAACGTCGACAAAAAGGTGCACGGTTCGGGTTGGTCGTTTCCTATGGAGAAGAACCGGCAAGAAACTCCATGGTTACTCTTTTCAAATCATTTGGTGTTACAATATTATTATGGATACAGCATTTCCCTGTGTCTTCATCATCATCTGCCTAGCCTATTTCCAACTATGTTGTGGTCAGCTTCCAGTCTAACCGGAAGCAGCTGAACACCAGTATTTCACATGGAGCGACTGCTTATCTGGCCTGTCTCTTGTTGTTGCTAAATAGACCTACAGTTGCAAGTAATTCAAACTATCGAAAACATACATCTTTTAAATTAACCAATCAGCGATCAAATGGTGAATTGTCCCAATCACTCAATTGACCATCTGTGCAATCACAGCTGCGTTTGAGACGGAACAATTGATTGTCTGTTTGTGATTTATTACGCTCTTGTTTAATAGTGTCATGATAATTTAAAGTTCCTTGTTAAGTACCCCGAACAGGACTATGACATTGCAGTAAGTAGCTACAACTTAAAACCCTTAGCAAGTGGGATCCGAGAGATCAACCTGTACCAGGCTTGATGGATTACGGCCCACTCTATTTTACAGAGAGGAGGCACCTCCCAGCGTTGGGAACATTATAGGGCTTGTACATAAAACTGCGATGCGACGTCGCATCGTGCTACGACGCGGATTATTCTTTAATGTTTGTTTGTCTTTGCCGCGTCGTAGCACGATGCGACGTCGTATCGCAGTTTTATGTACAAGCCCATAATGCTGCATATGCTAGAGAGATCCCGTGACAGTATTTTTCTTTGTAAGACCTACACTACACGGATGTCTATTCATATTACCTGCTCCTATACAACATGTAGAATTAAAATAACTTGTCTGTTTTTTTCAATACAGAGACACAAAGATGCTAGTGGCATATTTGATGCACTAATATGGTAAACTTGTCACGTTCAAACTGGTAGTGCGAGTTACCTCTTTTGGTATTGATTTCTTATTCTCCAGTTATCAAGGCACAGTTGAAGACGTGTGCTATATGCACAGTATAATAAGAAGTTGTTTTTTTCGATACAACGTTTTAGGACACCTAAAAACATGAATTTGGAAGGTAGTATGATATTCAGATATAGAAAAGTGCAATTTTCCTCAAATAATCACAATTGCAAATGTAGTTTTATCTGACAGTTGCCTTCTTTGATATTATTGATAGATTCTTTGTCTCCGAAAAGTCCTCATTTAGTCTGTAGTCAGCAGAAAAAGGAATTTATAAAAATAAATTGATCAATCATCTATCACTGGGTAGTAACTTGTTATCACTCTCATATCATAAGGACAGGTATTGATGCGGTCATGGAAATTTCCTATTCTAATCTGATGAAATGCTAATCTGGTGATATTAACCTTCCGATACAGGGGGTACTTTATTTTATCTTAATGATCTAACTAATCATCGGTTGCCACGCTAAGTAGGTACAGTTGCGAGCACGGAGCACCATATAGGTAGCTAAATTGTAAACCAATTTTGTCTTGAATAACTGGTGGTAACTTTGAAATAAGACTTATTTCATAATAATATTGGTTCCAAAATGCTATATTTTTCACAACACAGAATTGCAATCAATACTGAACGAGAAAATCATGTTTATAAGCTGCGAAGTGTGTATTTATTGGAGCTTATGACTGTACACGACGGCCAATCAAGTTATACAAAACCAGTTTATGCGGATCTCTCATTGTATAGGAAATCAATACAAAGCGAGGCCAAGTTATACTGGATAGTATAGCTTCATGTGACGCCGTGTACAACACAAACAGAGTGAGTTCGTAGTTATCTGTACAATTTCCTTCTACGGGTTATGTAAGCGTGTGATAATTGACCTATTTTGAACCGCAAGATGCGTGAAGGTAATTCCGATAAGCAATTCGTGATACCTTATTTTCCTTGGCGGAATATTTAATGTATGAGGAAAAGAAGTGAAAAAGTTTTTTGCCTAGATGCTTGCAAAGGGGTAGCATACCCTATGATGTTCCCACCAGTAGCGATGGGTAAATTTTTGTAAGCCGGAGTACATATCTTAAATGTGATTATCATATATTATTTGTCTATAGATACTGACTGTGCCATTTTTCTAAGGGAAGCCAGTAGGAGTCAAGTTGTTTGGAACCTTCGCCACTGGTTCCCACACCAAGATCCCATAATTATGTAACCCACGACACGGGACCGTTGAGGGTTGGTAGATGTCACATCTAGTCCTATTCCTTCGGCTTTTACAACATTAGTTTTAGTATATGCGAAGCCTGAAACACGTGTCTAGTATTTTTATGTAAAGAATCTATGTAGTAAATTTTAAATCTGTATCATGAAAAATCACAAAGTTATAAGCTTGTTCTGTTACCTAGTTGTTCGCACAAAAACGTGGTCACCACGCGGCGCGCTCGCGCGCGCGCCTCCAACGTTGTCTTGAGCTCATTGATAATAATAATTTGGCAGTAGGTACCTAAATGATTGCGATAGGTACTTAATGTCGCTCGGTGTCCAACTTGTAACTTTTTAAAAATATTTTTGAAACCGTTCGTCACGATGTTTTCCTTCGCCGTTTTGAGAGCAATGATGATGAAATAAAGATAGAAGGGCGAGCTTATGAAATAGTTCCAATTTTATTGTGTTGTTTGTCGTCAGACCCCTCGCGAAGTTCTCGTGGCTGGCTATTATTAACTTTATTATAAACAATTTAATGTATAAATGTAAGTACTTTCTGACGTAACACTTCTGCCCTCGGTTCAGAGGCAGGCGTCAATAAGAGTCTAATGTCACCGCCACCACCCCATTTTAAAAGATAATATTGACGCTCTTTAACACTAGCTGACTATAAAATAAACTGTATTTGTATTGAAATAAAGTTTATTTTTGTTTGTTGTGATGATAACTGCATGTCTGCATCGTCCAAGCAAACAAATCCTGCGACTTGTTTGTTGAATCATTTCTTGGTATGGATGTTTCTTCGTTGATTAAATTCTGATAAATGTTTATTGTGAATGTGTGTTATTTTAAAACTAAATTATAAACTATTAATTAACAAGATTACAACTGATTAATTATCTTAATATTTTTTTTTTCGGATCATTAAAAATTGCTCATAAAAAATCTAGTAACTTGCAAACATATTTGGTGAAGACGCAATGTGTAAAAAATCAACATAATAATAATTATATCTACCTAAAGGAGTCACGCGTCAATTGTTTCGTATCTGAAAATAAATTGTCACAGAAGTTCAATTTCTTAGTAGTAGCCAAAAAATAGTGGCATTAATTCGCAAATCACTTTTGTATCAGGCCAAGATCATTTTTCACGCAAGAATGAGCCTTCTGTGAACCTAGTGTGAGATTTTATCACCGAGAAAACTACTGAATCACATTAAAATGAACTTTAATTTGTATGGAATAAGTTTGTTTTCCATCTTTGTCTCCAAACAACACTATCTCAGTGTCAATAGAATCTAAAGTTTATTTTTCCGCGATCGAATAGGTGCAAAAACTCGTACTAGCCCCTCTCTCTGATCATTCCCTACTCTGTGTTGATATCTCGCGCACGCGCGAACCGCGTGCGTTTATGACGGGCGCGCGCGCAGTCTTGCGTTCCGTGTTTGTTATGTAGCAACTAGGGCACTGATGACAGTTTGTTTTCGTATTAAAGATAGTCCATTTTGCGTATCTGCGGGAAACGTTTTTATTGTATGTTGTATTTTATGTTTTATTACGTCTTATTTTTGAATGTCTAGATGTGGTTCGGTTATTTTTGTTTTGACTGGCGCTCAAGGAAAAAAATCCCGTCTAAATATTCTTAATTTTCAAGACAAAACAATGACCACAATAGCTCAAAATAGAGAAGACTAGCTTATGCCCGCGGCTTTGCCCGGTTGGAGTTCGATAATAGACCCACGGAATCACACTGCCGGGATAAAAAGTATCCTATATGTTAATCCAGGTTATGAACTAACTGTGTGCTAAATTTCATCCAAATCCGTTCAGTAGTTTTCGCATGAAAGAGTAACAAACATCTATCCATCCGTCCATCCTCAAAAACTTTCGCATTTATAAAATCAGTAAGAAGTAAGATTAGTAGGATTGGAAAAATAAAAGGAAGGTCTTTGCCCTACAGTGGGACGACACCGGCTGAAAATAAATAACAAGACAAAAGTAGTCACAGACGAATGCCCTTCACCTTTATCCAATAAAAAAAAAAAATAAAAAAAATATGCAAGTGCTGTGCACACCTGTAAGTGACATATTCATCCTAGATTTTAAGTTTAATTGTTACCCCAAAAATTTATTAATAGTGAATAAGTCGGAGTGCCATAATTAAATAATAATTCGCAATTTTACAATCAAGACACGTGAAAAACAAGGATTAACTTTAATCGTTTTGTTTGTGTGAATTCTGACTCAAGTACTCACTGCCTTTATAAATGACCGATAGTATCTATTTATCAGTTTATCTAGTGTTGAATGTTAAATATTTTTTGTTACATTTTTCAATGACAAACAGGTATACTTTACCTTGAGATATTTGCGCAATATTATTTCATACTACCTTTGAGTTCAAAGGCATCTATTGGCAATGAAAATAGAGAGATAGCAAATTGTCTAGCATAGACAAACTTTATTTTAATTTTCCTTTATTTATATTTTTACAAATTGTTTACATTTTTAAATATTCCTTAGCAAAACAATATAAAAAACATTTAAAAATATAAAAAATTGTAGCCCACCGGTATCGGGAACAGGGTCCAAGCTACCGGAGGTCAGGGCTCCAGAGAGAGGAACCTCCTAACAATACGAGCCGTGTCTAGAAGTACCGCTCTCTGAACCAAGCCCTTGATCCAGCTGCCTAACGAGAGCCTCCTCAGGTATTGGTCGAGGCTCTTGGCAATTAAGCCATGGGCTGATACAACTATCGGCACAATGATCGCTGAGTCCACATCCCACATGTCGACAACCTCGTGAGCCAAGTCAAGATACTTGATTTGCTTATCTTTCTCGGCTTTCACGAGGTTCTCATCATGTGGGACCGTTATGTCAACAATCATTGCGCAATAATAATTTTATTTTTACTGAATTAATTGATTGGAGGACATGATCACAGTTGAAAACTGTCCTCAAATACAATCAAATAGGTATTTTTTTTTTGAAATTAATAAAATTATAAAGAAAGCTAAATACCTAATATTTTATTAATGAAGTCTTTGAGTCAGTCAATATAGATCTTTCTTAGCTCTTAAGTCAGTGACCGTGGTCCACTTTATCAAAAGAAATGTACTACATTATGGTGATAACAGTATCGCTAAAGGGGTCAGCATTTGACGTCACATTTGTGTACTGTGTAATTAACTTTGAGCATTCCATACACACAACACACACAGACACACACGCACACACATTGCTCGCAGAACGGATGGCCGATGGGGCCGAAAAGTTCTGGAGTGGCGACCGCGAACCGAGTCGCACGGGACCGGTCAATGTGGCGACACTTGGGGGAAGCCTATGTCCAGCAGTGGACGTCTTTCGCCTGAAATGATGATGATGCTGATGATGCTGATGATGATGATGATGATGATGATTTGACACAGTGACACTTTGGTATCTTTTTTGTATCAAAAGCGGTTTTGAATTTAGCTCGCTCAACTGTGTGAATTTTGGTGATTGCATAGGCCAAAATCTGGAACTATGAGCAGTAGAGCTGATCTCGACTTTGGCATGATTATTTAGAATTTAGATTGTAAGGTTCAATATCTATATATAATAAAAATAATTTATTTTTACAAATAGAACAAATATTATTAGCAGTTATTTCTTATCAAATAAGCAGTACCTTTGTGTTCTTCGATGCAATGTCCTGTTAAGTTTGTTGTGTACATAAATAAATAAATAAACAGCAGTATAATAAGGTTAAGATAGGTAAGACACATAAACACCTTATTCTCTTCCGTTTCTACACAGTATTGTCTACATTTCTTTTTTTTCACTTCTCCTTTGCAGGTCTGCTGGCAGAAATTTCTTAGGAAATAAGCAGTACCTATGTACTCAAGTATTATAATGTTATTTTACAGTGTTGTATATATTGTGTACATGAACAGTAAAATAAATAACATCATGTATTAATATAACATCGATATTAGAATACTTTTTCCAAATATTTCTTAGTTGAACATGTCTAACCAATTATCTCCTTGTTCCAGGTGAATATGCTGGTTTCGATGAGAACGAGCCTACATCCAGGTCTGGCGGCAAGGGTCTGGTGGTCAGACGGCTGAAGGAGCAACATGGCTACCAGAGACTGTTCATGATCGGCGATGGCGCTACTGATGCTGAGGCCAGCCCGCCCGCTGATGGCTTTATCGGTTAGTATCTTTATATGGCTTACATAGTTATGAAGAGAAAAAAGAAACTGCTATCCTTTATGAATAGTTAAAAGTTTTAAGGATCTTAAAACTTCGAAAGCATCAGTCCTTTTAAATTGGTCCAATCCACAGACAGGTCTGTCTACAGGGTGTAAACAGACCCTTCACATAGCCGTCAACCAAGCATTCTATACATCAAACTAAGTAACTTTACGCAAAAATTATTGCTGGGAATCGACTTTTTTTTTGGGGTGTTCAATCACGTTTTACGGTAGGACTCGATGGAAAGCACTCAAAGCATTATGCTGATGGAGGGATTGAATAGTACGGGGGTCGTAGAGGTGTGTAAAGTAAAACCTTACAATAAAAAAAATTATTTTTAAAAAAACTTGTGAAAAAGTTGGAACTTTGACCAATATCTCCGTAACTAGAAGGTTCCCAGGTATGGTCTAGAACAAAAAAAATATCGCAAAGACGGGGGGAACAAGTGCCTTTCGAATATGTTAAGGGTCTATTTACACCCTTTATATCTATGGTCCAATCTGTGCTGCTGAGGGATCAACATTGCAGAGCAAATAATGATTAGAATCTTATTGCGAAATATCTTATTATCAGTGGCTGACACTGACATAAGTAGCACACCGGCAGGATATTATAGTTATAGTCTCTTAACTCCTCAAATTGGAAAAAGGTCACTTTTTAGATAAGTAACATTATTTTTCTTATTTACAGGTTTCGGAGGAAACGTTATACGTGAAGAGGTCAAAAAGCGAGCTCCATGGTACGTCACCGACTTCCAAGAACTCATCACCACCCTCACTCTGCAGACCAAGTGAATTACAAGACTTTTAGAACAAATTACTCGTGCGCTGAAAAACGTACCGCAGTACGTTGACATAGAGCTCAGATTGCCACTCATATATTAACAAATGTTGTCAGACAATACTATGGATAGCCTAATGTGTCAAAAGAAAAATGTATTAAGAAAGTCAAGTGTTAACTAGTCGAATGAATGGGGAAGTAAATCTAATGGCGCTAGCATTGGTTGAAAATCTGTCAATGTCATTTTATATTTCAAAATACTTTAACCTCATTGGTCAGATTGGACTACGCTATCGACACGCCATCTACAATCAGCTTTGACCAGCTTTCCACATTGTTCAAGGAATTTGAACGAAAGAATAACATCACTTTCGATTGGTAGTTAAATCCACGTTCGAAGATCGAACGATGTTGCTTCGGCATCATTCGGAGATATTCGGATTTGCGAAGGTTGTCAACTGAATCTTTTGTTTCTATGTGATATGATGATTGCCAATTTGTGCCTTATTAACGTCGCACATATTAGAATTTAAGGCGTATTTTGATTGTGCATTTAATTTTATAATACGGTTGTATGTTGTGATGGTACTTTGAGTACACGATGAATGATTAATTTTGAGTTTAAACGGGACTTAGTTCCGTTGTAAAAGATGGTGATTTTGACGTGAAAATTTAGTTTTTAGTTTTGTAAGTAAGTTAAATGTATTGTACTACTCATTTGATCTGACTTGTCATTTATGTTTCGTCGTTCGTCGTGTAGTGGTGTATTATTTTAGTGACGTCAACGGCCCTGAAGTGCCAAGTTAAGTCAACAGAGTGGCAGATTTTAATATAGATAGTTAATACATAGTTGATGAGCTAGACGTGTATCGTTGAGGATTAAAGAAGCAGTTTTTATTGTATTACTAGCTGTTCCCGGCATGCGTTGCAATGCACCTTTTCCTACTACCTACCTAGTACCTGCCTACTACCTACTCACTACCTACCCACTACCCACCTACTACCCACCTAAGAACCTTTTCCTGACAATAACAAACACAACAAAAAGAAAATAGTAAAATCGGTCCAGCCGTTCACGCGTGATGGCGTGACCAAAGGAAATAAGGTCTCATTTATATAAATATAGATGACTACATATGTTTCTGGCATTAACTTTAGTTTCGACAATAATTTTATTAGATCACGTATAACTATTTAAATCTGTTTACCTCACGAATTCGTTAATCTTACAAACGGTATAGAACCTCAATGATACCTCTTTAGCTCAATTAAAAAAATATTATTGCAACGTTTCGATCATGTGAATGGTAAAATTTAATCGTTATAAATATTGTTGGTAGTTATTTATTTAATTAGTTGCCATATTTTAAGTGATTATATTAATATGAAATGTTCATATATTTAAAAACGGCTGTGTACTTCTTATGATTAGGTAATACAATTATTATTACTAAGCTTACATTTTCTTTTATTTTTTCGATTCCTAAGACCTCCATACTTAGCCCAGTGGCTATTAGTACCCTTGCAGTGCTAAATCGCCCTTCCTGCCTTGAAAAAAAGGCGCTTTCGAAAGTCCGGTTGTTCCCATTTGACTGTACGTTGAGGGTAGTAGTTATGCAACGGATTAAAAAAAAATGTTGCCCCACACTAGGAATTTCTCCTGTATCGTGGGCGCGTTTACAAACATTTAAACTCACATACACATACAGCCAGACCCGGAACAACTACATGTAGATCATACAAATATTTGTTCCGTGCGGGGATCGAACCCGCAACACGCACCGCAGCAGCTAGTCGCTCAGCCACAGAAGTGAGGGAGATTTTTAAATATCGCCGAATCACATAAGTTTTTTTTTTTTTACTACAAAATGGAGGATGGATGGTAGTTTTAACAACATTGGTTAATTTTTAATTCCATTACGTTATTACTCGTTAGCTTTAGAAGAGCGAGCAATCTATTTGCAAAGCGAGAGAAGAATAATAAAGGTAACCGAAGACGGCGCCGCAGGCGCAGACTATTCTGTTGAAATCATTACGAAATGCAACTGAAAATGTACAGACGCCAGTACATCAAGCTATCCGAAACTGTCTAATTTTCCCAATCAACCTTGAACCTAGTGCTTCAGTTATAAAGTTGAAAATCTAGTAAAGAAATTTGACAGAGAGAGAGAAGAGAGAGAGAGAGAGAGAGCTTGATGTTCTGGCTTCTGTACATAAAGACTATTTGAGTTAACTTGGCTTGGTCATATTAGCCTTTTGAACGCCATATTTATACGTGACAAGCAAACGCGTGCCCTGTACGCCAAACGACACAAATATGTGACAAAATGGTAGGTGAAATTTTGGCTTGGCATGGAGGGCATGCGCGTGCGTTTCAAACGATTGACCTTGGGAAAAAATGGTTTTAGGAACTTCAATGTCATTTTTAAAGACCTATCTATAACATTATTTTTAGTATATGCGAAACCTGAATATAGTTTGTTCAGAATAAGTAACTGAATCAATTCCAACAATTTTTAAACCATGTTGTTTTGTCCCAAAAATATTTAAAAAAGGCTACAAGTTGGACACCGACCGACACTAAGTACCTATCGCAATCATTTAGGTACCTACTGCCAAATTATTATTATCAATGAGCTCAAGACGACGCTGGAGGAGCGCGCGGGCGCGCCGCGTGGTTACCTCATTTTTGTGTGGACAACCAGGTATCAGAATAAGCTTATAACTTTGTGATTTTGCATGATACAGTTTTGTAATTTTGTACATAGATTCTTTTACATAAAAATACTAGACACGTGTTTCAGGTTTCGCATATACTAAAACTTATGTTGTATACAGACACCCGCACGTATAGGTGTATGTTCATGTTTATTTTCATGTTTATTTTTGTATAAAATCGTAAAGCGGTTCACAGAATACATCTACTTAACAAGTTTCAACTGTGTAGTCCTGATGGTTTCGGAATAAAGTGGCTGCGACATACGGATGGACAGACATCTGTCTGTGCATGCATGACTAATCAATAGTTTTTTGCCATTCGGCTACGGAACCCTAAAATAGTAACTCCACGTTTTGCTATTAACATAAAGTGAGGCGTTACCTTCCTGCAACATGTCTGCGAGCAATACCTACCGAAAGAATTGCTACGAACTATTAACAGGCGTTTGTTGCTAATCGAGGTAATCAACAAAGTTCTTTAGCGCTCTGATTGAGGGTTTGGTTTCATTTCAAGCGTTATTCTAGCCAAAATAATACGATTTATTTACGATTTACATTTGTTATGTTGATGACTATAGACTTGCCCTCTATTACATAGAACTTAAACATATCTGACGAAATGTGGGTGTACTATTAGGGTACACCTCTGCCTAACTTCGGCGATTACAAGCGTGATGATAACATCATGATTAGGTATGTTAATCTTGTTCCGAGCGGTCTTTGAATGGGTCCTATTTGTGATTCACCCTCTCAAAGCTTATAGTCAGATAGCAGACTTTGCCATTGATTGCTTATCGAAACTACACCCAATCGAGATGAAAATGTAGTGTATAATTCAAGAGATTCTTTATTAATTTTGGGTTTAAGAAAACAGAAGCGAGGTTCTTCTGTAAAGTCGCGAACTTTTTGAAAGGTTAGGTGTACATAGTGTAGCCAGCTAGGTGTGAACATAAACTTAGATAAGATTAGCCATCTACCAGTGGCGAAGGTTCCATACAACCTGATTCCTACCGGCTTCCCTTTGAAAAATGGCCAGTCAGTATTCTATAGACAAATAATATAATCGCATTAAAGATATGTACTCCGGCTTACCTCTTACAAAAATTGGCCCTTCGCTACTGCCATCTTCACTTAACATAACATAACAACATAACCTAACCTAAGTTTAGCCAGCTAATCTTAAGTTTATGTTCACACCCATCTTTAGCCGTAACATACACCATACACTCTAATTTTGGATTCCACTTAACAAGACCGAGACAATTTCTAAGTGTTGAAAACTGCCAGTGTCTGTACCTTCAGAGCCATCTGATGGTAATCAAATTTATTTCTATTTATTTAATCAAATAACAATGTTAACATTGTATAGTAACATCTATAAGTGCACTTCACTTAGTGCTAGTAAACAAAACAGGTAGGTGTTGCAACCAGCACCCTTACTAAGATATGAAATAACTTGTATTAAGGGCAATGGTACCGGGCACGCCGCAATCGCGGCGGTAAGACCCCTCTTTGAGGAGTGGCTGGATAGGCGTCACGGCGTCCTGACCTACCGCGTGACGCAGGTCCTCACCGGACACGGAAGTTTCGGGAGGTACCTGTGTCATATGGGGAAGGAGGAAACGCCTGGGTGTCACCACTGCGAGGACCGCCCGGAGGACACGGTGGAGCATACGGTGCAGGACTGCCCCGCTTGGGCAGAGCACCGCCGTGTCCTCACGGCGGCGATAGGCGGCGACCTCTCGCTCCCGGCATTGGTCGAGGCCATGCTGCGGGGCGAGACGGAGTGGGAAGCGGTCGCCTCCTTCTGCGAAGCAGTCATGCTCGCGAAGGAGGAGGCGGGCCGCGTGAGGGAGAGGACAGCGTCCTCCCTCCACACCAGCCGCAGTGGTAGACGCCCACGGCGCCGGACGTCCACGGCCGGATGGACCATGCCCAGGTCGACGGCGCGTTGTGTTCCACGCGCGCCTCAAAGAGTGTCAGCATAATGACGGGGCCCCCCTCTAGAGGGCCGAAGCCTGCCGGGGTCGCGGGACTCATATTGAAGGTATTTTCTATCGTCAGTAATCCGACTTTACAGACAACCGATTTTTTAAATATCTTTAAATATTTTAGCCTGCGACATTCTGACATAAATAAATACTACAATCTAAGAAATGCCCGACCCATGAAGACTGAAGTTCTTTGAATTTCATCTGACATCACTTTCTAAGGAACGCGTCACTTTATTCGCAAGTTTTATGAAAGTGACCCAGTTCGTTTGGTTTTGATCAAGCAATATTGCTTTTAAATACGGTGGCGCCCCGGATGGTCGTCGCGAAAATAGCTCACCGTTGACCTGTCGCCGTTACTGGCTCTGCGCACGCGCATTCAATGATGGCGAATTCCCTTTGGCGTGACGTAAATATTTTTGGCGGCATTTTAGCATAGTTTTATCGAATTTTTCGATGATTCGCCATGGAGTTTGTTAAGTCTTGTTAAAAGCAAGTGCAACGTGGTTTCAGATATTTTTTTTTGTAAATTATAATTCGAGTTTTGTTCTGGTACGACTTTCTACTTAGTTGAATTCTACAGTCCATTCTGGTTGAAGGAAAACAATAATGAAAATTCTCACATGTTATTAATTATATTAAACCTCTTTGGATTTACTTCACCTATCATTTTCTAAGTAGTCATAACTCCCACAAAATGACTTCTATGAAATACTGGAAGGCTTGAGAGTCCATTAACAAGAAATTTAAATCTATTTCCAAAAAGTAACGCGATCATGTACGGAAGCTCGCGCGTCGGTCATCGCGTCTTCAAACAGTCGTATTTTGAACTTTAAACTCTAAAAATAAATCGTTGGTGACCCCGCGCGACTCTGGCGCAGTCTCGCTGACTTCTGAAAGGTCAAACCACGCTGAACGTGTCGCGCCCTATTGTCTAAACAATAGTAAAATGGTTAATTAATTAAATATATCACCAATCGATACCGGAGTTGAGTAAAAAAATACGAGGGATTTCGGTGAAGTGCGATTGTTTTTCAGTTTTCAGTAATTTCATGTGGTTTGTGAAGCAAAGTTGGTAATGTTACGTGTGTTAATTAGTTTTATGGTATCAGTGAATTATTTCTGAAAATAGTGTTTAAAGTGCGTTCAGTCCAGCTGTTTTTTTTATAAACTGAAAGTAAGTAAGTACCAACATTTACACAAGAAGTATCTGCGGTACCTACATAGGAAATCTGTTGGGCCCTAAGTTTTAGTGGCAGTTCTTACAGATAATAATTAGAACCTGTAATTTTACAAAACCTAATGTAATTACTATTTTTATTTTGATTAGAACCCACATTTTGTAAACAAACTTATTCATATCAAACCCTTTTCTTAAATGCCCTTTCATAAAGCTTTTCGGCGGTTTTTTTTAATTTTTTTATTATAAAATGGGCCTGCTCTTGCCCTCGATCGCGCCTGATGGAAAGCGATAGATGAGGTCTATGATGGGCCGAGCGTGTCCTGAAGATCCCTGTTCACTCTTGCTTTGAAGTCAGACGGGTTTGTCGTGTAGCAGAAAATGTACAAAAACAAATTTTAATGACAACTCACTGTACCTACTCATAACTAAATAACAACAGCTGCTCGAGGTCAATCTTCAGGTTAAGCCGCGCTTGCCTAGGTTGGTCCGTGGAAGGGTGACCACCCATTACATACCGAGTTTCCTCCGTGCCTCGGAGAGCACTTGAAGCCGTTGGTCCCGGCTGTCATTTGTACATCTTTGACAGTCTTTACAGATAGTCAGTGGCCCGTTAGTCTGATAGGCTCCACAAGCCAGTTGGCTTGTGGAGTTCAGATAGGCAGTCTCTCCATGTAAAGTACTGGTATTCAGCTGCAGCCGATTAGACTGGAAGCCGACCCCAGCATAGTTGGGAAAAGGTTAAGCAGATGATGACTTACTATACCTGCACAGGGATAACAACGTTATAATATATTTATCCTAGGTTTAGTTTCTTTTAAGTACATAATAGTTTTGTCACATTCATTTTCCTCATTCACTCCTGAGTCTTTGTCAACAAGGCTGCCAAGGAACCTTCTTGTGACCCTTTTGTGCCTTCATTGTTTTATGGATAATATATTGAAAAAAAAAATATGAACAATTTGAGATAAGTATTTAAAATTTTATGCTAAAACATCGATAAACATTTAAAACAAAAAGCATAAATCCGAAATCGTCTAGAATTACTACGCAATAGGCCGCCTGGTGTAATCTAAGAGATTCTTATTGAGGGCGAGTCTCCTTCTCAATTCATCATCGTTTTGATCTTTCTTTATTTGCTGCATCAAACTAAGTGCTAAGTGCTCAGGTATGGGTACAATGCCGTATTTCGGTAGTCTACCGATCTTGGGGGAGTGTAAGTCGTTGGGTCCCATGCCTCTTCTCAGATTCTGGATGTGGAAACGCTTGTTTTTCATGAATTTCTGGTAGAAAGGAACCGTCGATTGTGTCGTTTTTTCAGTTGTTATTGTTGATATCGTTGTAGTCGGTTCCTCAGTCCTTGTTGATGTCGTGGTGGGCCATGTCGTGGTGGGCCATGTCGTGGGGGGCCAAGTCGTGGGGGGCCAAGTCGTGGGGGGCCAAGTCGTGGGGAACTCCGTCGGCGCGGATTGGTTGAAAACTATATACGGTACCGCGTAGGGCACCACTAGGATGTTATTCTGTACAACACACTCCGTCGAACAGAACTCTTCGCAGCATGGCTTCCCCTTCGACTTCCGTGACTTGCAGGTGGTGCAGCTACACTTACACTTGTAGTTGTATTCTTCGTCGGACAAGTCGAAGTTGCGATTGGATTTGGCCCGGTACTTTGAATGGCGCGTTGACTGCCGCATCACCACTTCGTCGCTGCTGCTGCTGTAGCTGTCGTAATCCTGATAATTATTGTAGTGCTGCACCGCCTGCTCGAAATGGTGGAAATAGCGCTCGTCGTCGTGGGGAAGATGAACGTTTCTTAAAGACATACAAACTTCCAGGAGAAGGTATTTTGGCAGGAAATTGTACATCTGAAAATATCAGTGCTATGTAAATATGGAGTGAACTCAGACCAAATCATCAATGTTTAATATTGGCACTTACCAAATTCATAGTTAACATTGATTTAATGATTTGGATTTATGATAATGTTTTGGCATTTGCACTAAAATTCCTTTATCATGAAAACAACTTCGGGATATGGTTTGAGTAGATGATTGAATAAACTGTAAAATTACTTGACTTATTTTTTTTATTGTATTTTTATGTACTGCACAATTGGTTTGCACGTATATAAAAATAACTAACACTGCAATTTTCTCCGCTCTCAATAAATATTTTCACGAACCTGACAAAGAAGAGTGATTTCAAGTAAAAATATAAGAACGCATTTTTTTTGCAAGCACGCTGGCAGTCGTAGTTGTACTCATTGCTGGTTGTGACTGCGGCGGTGTCACGCTCAGTGTACGTGGCGCTGTTTGTGTGAGTGTCTCTGCTCCTCCGATGAAGCAGCAGATTCTTTCAGCTCTTGGGTCTCTTCGAAACTTGAGCGTCTTGAACTTGATTTTGGAGCTGTTAGATTAGTTGAAACAGCAAAATTATGTATAGATATGGAAACATTATTTTATCTACACACAAATGTGTTAAGCAGTGTATTTTTTTGATTTCGAAGCGAAAAAATACACTTCATAAAGTTTTTCGGCGTTCTTTCTTCTTAGCTGTTATGTAATTAAGCACTCACGAAATTCATGGTAAATAAATTGTGGCAGACGATGTTACATTGATTTTTAACCGACTTCCAAAAAGAGTACGTTATCAATTCGTCTGAATGTTTTTTTTTTAATTTTGTTTTTGTGTGTATGTTCACCGATATCTTCGCCAATTGTGAACCGATTTCGATGATTTTTTTTTATTTTGGATGAATATTATTCCGCGATGGTCCCGTTTAAATTTGGTAACTTATCTTCGGAGTTATACAATGGAACTCTTCAATAGTAGACAGCAAATCTGTCGTGATTGCTGCAGTCGCTTGGATGTTTATTGTTTACACAATATCATATCGTAACAAAACATAACAGCTGTATGCTCAGGGGGTACGCAGGTGCGTACAGTACACCCAGATTGCGACAGTTAGGTATATTAACTTCCATTTTATTGGGGATAAATGTATTGTTAACCATGTAAAATAAATGTATAGCAAATATTTGTATAGGATATTACAACTAAAAATGGAAAAACAAAAAATCTTTTTTTCAAAAAATAAAACCGACTTCAAAAACACAGAAAAGTGAAAAATAACTTTAGCTTCAGAAGTCGGTGACAAAAAAACTAAATCAAACAAACAAAACTCACCGACTTCTGAAGCTAAAGTTATTTTTCACTTTTCTGTGTTTTTGAAGTCGGTTTTATTTTTTGCAAAAAAGATTTTATTATTTGAATATACGTAAAATTATTAAGTTACAATACAATAAATTGTAGAATTAGGGCATTTATTTTTAAGTGTATTGTTATGTAAAAGTATAAACGAAGAGTTTTCAAGTATAAAAATGTAAGAATGCACTCGTATAAATCTTAGTAATAATTGTTTGCACGATTTCTCAAGTTCGAGTTATCGTACCGAGATAGGCCCTTTTGTTGGGTGCGGAGAGGCACACGGCCCCGCGACATCTTTGACATAAGTTTCTCGGCGATGTTGTTCGAGATAGGCACGATGCCGAACTTGGGCATCCACGTCGGCTTGGTCCTGCGCAGTGACGTCAGCATGTACTTGTTGTTGCCGTTCGGCAGTTTGTCCGGTGTCTTAGCTATTATTCTAGAGTAGTCATCTACGACGCTTTTGAGCACTGCTTCCAGTATTTTACTATTATGTTGTGAGTTAACCATATCGGCTGGTTTTTCAGTGGTGGTGGTGGTTGTAGTGGTTGTGGTTGTGGTGGTCGTGGAGGTCGTGGTGGTGGACGTGGTCGTGCTTGTAGTGGTGGGTTCTTGCTGCGACTCATGCGTGCGCATTATCTCATGTTGGTTCGGGGCTGGCCTCACGACTGGGCTGGGCACCATCATAGGAACCGGGTACGGGACGAACACTACGCTTGACTGGGCAGTCATTCCTTGCGCTGGTTGCTGGTAAGGGTTGCCACTGGGACAGAAGTTGCACGCACTCTTGCAGCAGTTGGACGGGGTGTCACATTTACTGCAATCACACTCGCAATCGTCGTTGTACTCTTTGCTCGTGGTCCTAACACGCGCGTGGTCATGGTCGTGATCATGATCATGGCCGTGGCTGTGACTGCTGCGACTCTTCTTACGGCGGTGTCCCGTTCGGTGGACGTGGCGGTGTTTGTGTGAGTGTCTCTGCTCCTCCGATGAAGCAGATTCTTGGGACTCTTCCACCTCGGACGCAGAATCTTCGAAACTGGAGCGAGCATTTTGGAGCTGGTAGATTAATTGAAACAGCAAAATCTGTAAATGGTAAAATAGTGGGAACGGTAAATATAGGTTTTCTTAATGTGGATACTTCAATTTGGGTGTTGATTGATTCAGTTTACTTGGAACGATTCAACTAGCTGACGTTGTTGGGGAAGCCCAAAGAAACGTAGAGAGATTGTGTGAAAGATGATGATTAGAAACTAAAATAAGAGTCTTTATACAGCATGGTACGAATAACATGTAGTTTAGATCGATATAATAAACAATTTGGTTACAGAAACAAACTAAAATTATGAAACAAAGTCTGCTGTTATTAATTTTTTTATACTTTAAGCACACTATTAGTTTAAGTCAGTGGCGAAGGTTCCATTCAACTCGATTCCTACAAGCTTCCCTTTGACAAACTGGCACAGTCAGTATTTTATAGACAAATAATAAAATCACATATCTTGACTTGGCTAGCGAGGTTGCCGACATGTGGGATGTGGACTTAGCAATCATTGTGCCGATAGTTGTATTAGACCATGGCTTAATTGCCAAGAGCCTCGACCAATACCTGAGGAGGCTCTCGTTAGGCAGCTGGATCAAAGGCTTGATTCAGAAAGCGGCTCGTATTGTTAGGAGGTTCCTCTCTCTAGAGCCCTGACCGCCGCTAGCTTGCACCCTGTTCCCGATACCGGTGGGCAACAATTTTTTATATTTTTAAATGTTTTTTATAATGTTTTTTGTAAGGAATATTTAAAAATAAAATTGATTTGTATATAAATAAATCACTTTATAGATATCTACTCCAGCTTACCTCTTACAAAAATTGACCCTTCGCTACTGCTTTACATAGAGGGGGACTTAAATGACACTATCTCTCTCTAACAGTCAATCAATGTATGGACTACAATAGGACTAACATGGTATGAAACAATTGGGATGGGATGACTGAAAAAGGCCAACCAAATTGATTGATTTATTAACTGGTGAAATATGTATATGGTACACCCCTGATTATCCCTTCCGGGAATATAGAACTGATTATATGTGAATGTGATGAAGGACTAGCACTTCGCCCGCGACTTCGTCTGCAAAAGTTGTGATAGCTCGATATAATTTTTAGCCTACAGCACCCACGAATAATGTAGCTTTCTGCTAGTGAATGAATTTTTAGAATTGGTTCATTCGTTGCGGAGATTACCCCCTACTTACGAATAAATTGTACCTCTTTGTAATATTAGTATAGAAAACAACTTACCAGTTTGATATCCTCGAGGATTTTCATAATTCTGGTGGACGTTTGCCTGGATTTGGATCAGCTCTAGTACTGATTACTAAACGCCGGTTACACAATCTGTATTGGTCAGGTGCCCTATTGTGTTTTCTTTGTGCTTCGACATTGTTCATAATTACGTTATGAGTTGACTTTTTCGTTCTATTGGTAAGTTGGTTATGACATAGGTATTGTGTGAATTAAGAGTTTTTTTGGTGATTCTGCTACAGGCCCGGTATGATTTTCTACGATGCTTGCGCTAATATCAGACGCTTCACGTTTTCATGCAACGTTCACACGACACCTGCAAATTGACAAAGGAGTTAACTTTCATCTGCTCATTTAATTTTTCGATCATTCGGTGGACGAGTGAAAGATGCCGAGTCTCGAATTACATTTTTGTTTCAATTTTTATTATGTTTGTGTTCAGACCAGTGCCAAAATTGACCCATCCCCATATTCAAAATTCATTTAGTTATGATACTCGTCCGACGGATCGACGGATTTTATTTTGATCACAGTTATTCACATTTGTGAACGACTGAATGGGTCTAGTAGTTTAGGAGCAAATTGGCTGTGATAGACCGACAGACACGTTTGATTTTGAAAGTGTCGCTCAGTGGTAACGGCCCCGACTTACGAGTGGTATATTGTGGGTTCGAAACCAAGCCTTACTTTTTGTAATTTTGTTTTATCAAACGGTGAAGGAAAACATTGTGAGGAAACCGGCTAAATGTTTTAAAACCAAAAATTCGAAGACGTGTGACATCTAACAACTCGCACTCAGCCCGCGTGGTGGATTATAGTGCTCTCATAGAGAGGAGGCCTGGGTCCCAACAGTGGGATTTTACGCTGATTATGCAAGCGCGGCGGCTGAGCTGAGAGGACTTGAGTTCGATTCCCAAGTTTGATAACGTGCTATTCGTATAAAGTTTTTCCATTAAGAATTTCCTGTCTTTTATTTTCTTATATTTCCTGTCTTTTAAAATTCAAACTTGCCTTTTTATATCGTATACGATACACAAGACCTTCTAATGGTCTGGTTGACTGGGTGACCAATCCAGAATGGATTGAGTTGGATGGAGTTTTACATTTGTATCCAAAACAGAAATGGTAAAACATGGTTGTACTGGACTACAAGTCCCTGCCTACCCCTGTGGAGAACAGGTTTGATATAATCATATGGTATGAAGAAGGTCTACTGGAGGTCGGAAATTCTTCCACGGGAACGTATTACCGAAATAAAAAGTTTCTTATGAACCCGTATCATGATCTGCCTATGTGAAAAAACGTAACAAAATAATAGTCAATCTGACCGTTTTTGGTCATCCTCTTCAGCCTACATCAGTCCACTGCTGTACATGGGCCTCTTCAATCGCACGCCACTCAACTTGATTCTTTATTTATTTGTTTATTAAATAAATAATGCACACCAGTGGCGAAGGTTCCATACAACTCGATTCCTACCGGCTTCCCTTTGAAAAATGGCACAGTAAGTAGCAGTAGCGAAGGGTCAATTTTTGTAAGAGGTAAGCCGGAGTACATAATCTTTAATGTGATTATTTTATTTGTCTATAGAATACTGACTTTGCCATTGTTCAAAAGGAAGCCGGTAGGAATCGAGTTGTATGGAACCTTCGCCACTGGTAAGTAGGTATTCTATAGACAAATAATATAATCACATTAAAGATATTACAAAAATTGACCCTTCGCTACTGATGCACACACAAAACACTTCACAAGACATTCACACACACACACACACACACACATTAATTCATTCTTTTTTCTTTTTTCTTTCTTTTTTCATTCTTTCTTTCTTTCACCCAGTTTCTATCAGCCACCCTGCGAAGATCCGTATTCGGTCACGGCGCCCGCGCCGGCGGTTTTGCGGAGATTAGCCATCGGCGCGGGAGATTATTGTGCACAGGTGTGACAGGCCTTGAACTCTCTCTTCAAAATGTAAAAGACAGAGTTTATTTTCCAATTTATAATAAACATAACATCACGCCTGTGTTTCCCTGAAGGGTGAGTGGAGGTGTACCATAGTACTCAATAAACTATATAATATTAGTACACTTGCACGTAATATACGTCACGGTAGGGCAACGGGAACGAAGGTGGACAGGTCATATCCTTACCATCTATTCGTGGAGTAGGCACGTATCGCCGACCGCCGTGGAAGTCTGCCAGCGTTCGGTTATGAGAGGCGATACAAACAATAACTAATAAAAATATTGTTATTGAATAGCATAAAGCAAGTTTTGTAAGATATTTTGGACGATTCACATATAAACTTTTCTTAGCGGGTCAATATTAGACGGTAGTTGAAGTTTTATGAAAAGGGTCACGCAAGTTGGTACGGATATTTACGGAGAATTGTGACATCAAAAACAAGAAATTGTAAATAGGTTTAGTGACTCAGGATTTGTTTGTGCCTCCCCCCCCTCCCACTTGTCAGGAAGTACTTGCAGTCATAGGATGGAGCATAATTTAAATAGTAGGTAGGTACTGTATTTAATTCAACAAAGTCGATATAATATCTCGATATTATGATTGGAAAATTGTAAAGATTGCTGTAGGAAAACTTGACTGAAAATAATCCGCAAATTAACAGAATTCCCGAATATTCCTCTTCATCAAAAAACTACAATTTCTTCGTATTAGAAGCTCATAACTAACTACAAACACAGTCACACACACGGACAAACAAACGCGCCCGTACACTTGATGCGCTGAAAACGGCAACAGATAACCGCACCTGTTACTGTGAACGCGACGCGGATGCATTGCTGCCAACTGCAGTGCATTCTCGATGAGTAATGCTTTCGATACCTTTTGAAGTATCCTGCAAAGAAGATTTCAGTGTGAAGTTACTGTAGGATTGATAATTTCAGGCGAGAAATATTCATAATAGAATTCATGATACCACGATAGAGCAGTGTGCTAGTGAAAATGGGAGATTAGTGCAGTACCACATGTTTCGGAAGTTTAGTAGCCATATTATATTGTTAGCGTAGCCACGCTAACAATATAATATGGCTACGGGAAAAATTCACCCTGTATAGCCATACAGGGTGAATTTTTCAAGTAGACGAGGATGACCAAATCCAAAATCCAAAAAAGCTCGGTTTTGAATAGAAACTAAAACTGTGTCATTGGATTCAGCTTCTTGAAATTCAGATTCGTTAGAGTTGTTATCGATCATTTATTTTATAACAAATCAAGAACGTAACATACACAAAACTATATCCAATAAGACACCAAGCCAAACACGTCTATACGCCGTAGACACGTATTTTCGGGTAGCAGTGCACGGCGCGCGTGTGTGCGTGCGCGCAGGGCGTCGGGTCACGACCTCGTCTCGCCGGAATTAGCTCGTGACGTCACGTCACTGCCAGGTGCCTGCCAACTGCCAACAGTACACACACGACGTAGATGACAACTCCAAATATACATATGCCTATAGCTGCGCCTGATTAAGCCGGATTGTAAGACGATAATATTTACTTGAAAAAAAAGCTAAGATGTGGGGATACATATTGAAATTATAAAAAGGGAGCCATGTCATGAATATACAGAAAAAGATAGAAATAGACTCCTGCCTTTTCTTTTGTATGAAATAAAAAAAATTGTGAATTTACTGAAAAATTACTCTGCAAATGATGAGTTGGCAAGCTTGCAAGATGATTTCTCGTCTTCTTAAACACTAATGTAACCTGAAAACTTTGTCTTTGTCATTTTGAAATCTTTATCTACCGTTGTACATTACAAAGGTTAGTACTGAGCCTGTTTCATCCTCTTTCAGGAGGAAACCTGAAAGAGGATGCACGCAATGTCAAATGTTCAATCAAAGATACATCTGGTCCAATGGTCTTTCGTCAGCCAGCATACTGTTTTTGGTGGGTGACTTTTTATTATACAAATGAATGTATTTGTTTCCGACCTAAATTTTGATTGCTTCTCCTGTAGAATATATTTTTACGAAAACCTCAGGATAGCGAACTTAACAGCTAGAGGTAAAATAACTTTGAAATGACTGTAGCTAAGGCTCTTACCCTAGGAGCACGGTTCGAAGAGGTCGTTTCCTGTATTAAGTACTGACGTTTCATAAGTATAAAACATGATGACGGTTGATGGATAGGTAGATTTACTTTGAATTTTGAAATTAACATTTTTTGACTTTCAGGGTACTCCAGCGGTGTTATTCCCTGACATTTCACTTCTCAACGTGACCAGTAAGCCGGCACTCGAAAGGCTCACTCGACGAGTGCATCAAATAACATCATTATCAACTGATTTTCTTCAGAACTGATAGGACTTTCCTTTGTCCGTGTATCTGTGTGTCATATCGGGGCTTATCTATTGTCTACATGACCGGTCGTGTCTTGACAGGCGGCTTTATAGCTGCACATTATTTGCGGTGTGAAATAACATAGTACAGCACTATCTTGTGTGTTTGTAGTGACATTAATGTACCAGACACGATATGTGCCACTTGAGACCGGTACTATTAAGAATATTGAAGTCTGTGTTTCGATTTGGATCATAAACTTGTTTCTATGTACACCTTTAAACTGTGTTTTTAAAATTTCCAAGAAAACAATGTCTGTCTTTTGATAAACGTAGTAATTTGAGAAAAAGATAACAAATAAATGGGAAAGTGATGGCTGCATTTTCTCCATCAGAACGATCATAATATTGAAATAAAACTGGGAGAATGAGGCATGATACTAAGCAATGAAAAATAACCATTGCTAAGATCGTCATCTGCCTAGCCCTTTCCTATGTTGAGGTGGGCTTCCAGGTCTAACCAGATGCAGCTGAAAACCAGTATTGTACAGGCTATAAAGATATATCTTATAAATATTTAGGTAATTATGTATAATCTACACGTGCAGGTTCGGTAGTGTGTCACCGCCCCGTCACCTTTCACGATAGCTATGCAAATCTGTAATTGAAATTAGAAGAAAAGTCACTAATTATTTCAAACGTTGGCATCGTGGGGCAAAAGGTTTTCAAAAATTAACTTAGGTAGAAATTTTTCGTAACAGTGTCTTATTCAACAGGGTATGTAAAAGACATGACATCGCAGCGAGTCTACCAATTTTTAAAAATAATCTGAAAGAGACAGCTGTATAAACTATGACACGAGTTATTGAACTACATAATTTGAATAAATTATGCAAAAGTAGTTAAAAATGCTACTTATTTTTAAGTTAAGAGTCTGTATTTAAACTTTTGTTTGTAGCCTTTAAGCAAAACCAGACAACATTTTACCTATAATTATATAATAGCTGTTTAACAGCAAGCTGAAGCTCTGCTATCCATATTACGGGTTGCTGTTCTAGACTACATAAGCAGCCTGTTCAGTTCTCCCTGTTGGGACACACACCTCTTCTTTTCTTTACTTTTGGTAGATTACAGGAATTAGTTACCACGAACTCTGCTCATCCTTCAGTAAGATAGAAGTATAACACTTCAAATTTATTGGTACAGTACAGCAGTAGCGAAGGGCCAATTTTTGTAAGGGGTAAGCCGGTATCTTTAATGTGATTATATTATTTGTCTATAGAATACTGACTGTGCCATTTTTCAAAGGGAAGCCGGTAGGAATCGAGTTCTATGGAACCTTCGCCACTGCAGTACAGTCACATAAGTGTTTATAGCATGGCACATTGATGACACCGTTTCCACTAGAGTACAGTCGGAAGGTTAAGAGCCCGTTATCACATGTTATCAGGCGTACCTTGGTGACGCCCCATTTGTTCGTTTGACCTGACACAAGTTATCAGTACAACGGCGATAACCGCTCTACCGTCACGGTCTACCTGTTGTTATTTTTCAACTTTAAGTGTTTTTTTTTTAGAAATTATTTGCGGAAAACGCGTCGTGAGTTCTCCTTTTTGAAACCTCATTGCATATTGGAAGTGCAGTCTCCTTATCCGAGTGTTATAGTGGTTCTAATGGTGTAGTTGATGGTGTTATCGTATGGTTTACGTGTGTTAGTTACAATATAAAGGTTATGTGGTGAACTCTGGCAGTTTGACGCGTGTGAAGTTGATTGTTCCGGGTGGAATTTCAGCATTGTAGGGAAACGATAAACTGTTGTTCTATAGGTATGTATAGATATAATGTGCTACTGTATCGTAGCACGTGTATATTATGTTTGATGTAGATATAACAACGCCGCATGATTACTGTCGGTCTGTCTGTCAGTAAATACATTTTCTATGCAAGTTATTTTGGTGACATTTGGGGACAGGTGACTAACTAAATACCATGCTGTCCAAACATATTTCAAAAGTAGATTACATGGACCGGTAAGGTAACCACCTTGGGAAACCTTAACCTTTTCACCGCCACGGACTTCAATAGAAGTTCCAGATTTCCGTGCCACCAGCGCCACGACTTCATTAGAAGCTCTTAATTTTTAACTACCTATACAAAAAACATAAAAGTACTGTATTTAAAAGATTCGTTTCATTTTATTATTTAAAATAACACGGTCTAATACCCTGTTTTTTACTTTTCCACACAAAAGTAGCCCTTATTTGTCTTAAAATCGGCAAAAACATTTATAGCTTGGCGCTGGCGAGGCATCGCGTTCTGTGTACGTTGGCGGTGAAAAGGTTAAAGTGGTGACTGAGTCGGTTTCACCTTTGACCCTGCAGGGTCATATGCTTATATCTCAATGTCTAATGATGAATTGTTAAATATAAAGGAGCCCATGTTTTGAGGATGTTTTATAAGATAGCCAAAATAATGATTCAGGTGTATCTTGTGACGACAGTGCATGGCACAGTGGTGTACCTGTCACCATTCTGTATTCTCAAACATGTATAATAAAGATCATGAATGTTTACAGTGATGCTGTACCATGTTTTTTGTTTTATCATCCAAAAGTAGTTTTTGAAAAAATTCATGAAACATTTCTTAATGTGATCTTAAATATAGTTATTTCTTTATATGTATTTCATTTATTTTCAGCAGTTATTTATGTTGAAAGTCAACATATTATTATTGAAGTTAAGTAATAAGTAAGTGTTTCATTGTATTCAGTTATCTAAGAAACTGAAAAAGCTAAAAATTCTTTGGAGAATGTTTCTAAAGGTTAAACAACAACATTTTAATACGCTATTTCAAAATACCATACTGAAAATAAATTTCGAATTACGAACTTTTACAATAATTTACCTAATGAATGTATATTCGGTACATATTTTATTTGTAGTGCTTCCAATGTAATGTACCAATTAGGGTAAGCAGTTCCCCAATCACTATCCGCATAGCAATCAAGCACACATCTTGAACACATGAGTATGTGAAACCGTAAGGCGCAATAATGCATTCAGCAAAACGCAAGGCACTCGTGTGAAAAAACTTAGCTGAATATGGAATTATTGTTGCTGAAAACCTCAGTTATTGCTAATGAAAACATCTGGTTTTATTTGCGAAACTGTTATAATCTTTACGAATATAAAACCTCTAAAAAACGACGGTATAGTAGGTATATTTGACGGACGATACGAAGTTGCGGTACTTCTTGAAATCATACCTGCTTTCACCGTTTTACTGACGCTCAAGACAATTGATTCATCATCATCATCATTATTTCAGCCGAAATACGTCCACTGCTGGACAATTAATTGTTCCCTAAATATTCTTACATTATTGAAATTTCATTTCTTGGCATTTAGCCGAGCATTAAATTATTATTACTATTTATCATTTATTCTCTCTTCAAAGCTGAATTAAAGTTAATGTGTACAAAAAAGTCTCAGCTGTATTCAACCTTTGTGAGAGTGAGAGACTGATACCTGATGTAGGTTTTTGGGAAAAACCTGTGTTACAGGTCACCAGGCCGCTTCCAGGCTAGAATTAGCTTGTACCGAGATTCCGTGTGCGAGAAGGAGTTAGCAATATGCATAACAAAATTAAAAACACAGTAGAAGGTAAACAATATGAATAACAAAAACGTAAGAAGAAAAAAAGATCTAACGGAGCGCTTTCTCATTTAGGTGTTACTTAATGTTAATGAAAACGGGTATACTTATGTGCTTTGTTATTTACAAGAAGTGCACTACCTACGTCTTTGCTGACTAATATAACTTACGTAAATGATAATCACAAATTATTGTTGTCCATCATAATGTGATTGATCGCAACGCGTCGGACATTCTGTGATAACCTTATCACTGTGTGTGTGTAATGTATCGTGTGAATTCACGTCTACGTACCGTTATAAATCTTACAGGTTTCCTGCTGAAGAAAGTCAATGTATGATTAAGTTTAGTTGCAAAATAATTAGGGATTACGAAAATGAGATAAGTGTCGATCAGTGGCGAAGGTTCCATAGAACCCGATTCCTACCGGCTTCCCATTGAAAAATAGCACAGTCAGTATTCTATAGACAAATAATATCACATTAAAGATACTTACTCCGGCTTACCTCTTACAAAAAGTGACCCTTCGCTACTGGTGTCGAATGAAACTTTGTGTTTGTTTTCCTGTCGGCTAACTAATACGATATTACCACTTTATAACTATCATGTTCGCGGGGCAAACGTGGCCAGAAATTGCACAAAACATAGAGTTTTGGAGGGTTTTGGAGTTTTGGGGGTTTGGGGGGTAGGCCTTTGCCCAACAGTGGGACACAATGCAGGCAATAAAAAAATAAAAAAAACTATTAAACTTTTCTGATAGCGGTATCAATAAATTTGCTGTTAGTTGTACATTTGTCAAAAAACATTACAAGAATTTCTGAAATACTTTTGAATACTTTCGGATGGGAAATCATCAAACGACCCTCCACCCTCTGGGCGGAGCGGAAGGGAGTGTCAGACTTGTACTGACTCAAACCCATCCTTGTTCCTTCTTTGCCCTTTGTGTTCCAGGGCCACGGTACCTTTTTCGAACAGTCCCGCAGCACTTTTGAATACTGCCGAATTAGTTTAATAGTCCTCCGATTCTTCTGTAAGTAAAATAGATTACATTATACAGATTGACATGCTCGTTCTTTTCTCTGGGTGCGAGGAGGGGCTTAAAACACGTTGGTATTAAAGGCACAGACAAAGCATCCATCTTTGTAAGATTAAAATCATATTGCAATCACTTATATCTTACGAGGAAATTATATTATTTCTAAGGACCATTCGTTGTTGCGATCACAATCACACATGTATTGATGATTTAATTAAAAGCTCTTTCTAGTACCTGCAGCCCTAATAATATTTTCACAAACACATACACAACATCACGCCTGTAATCCCTTAAGGGTTGGGCAGAGGTGTACAGGCGTGATGATATATATGTATGTATCTCGTGGAGGGACGAGCTGGACAAAACCAACGACCAGTGGCCATCCAGAACATTAGCCCTGGAACGAAACAAATGGAAGTCGTGGGGAGTCATCATCCCACTGTTGGGCCTTTGCCCAACAGTGGGATGATATAGGCTTACAGTAACAGGAATAGCCGAGCTTATTGCCACCATCCGGGCATAAATCCAATTTTTTTGTGAAGGGTGTAAATAGACCCTTAACATAACCGAAAGGCACTTACTTGTTCTCCCCGTCTTTGCGATATTTTTTTTGTTCTAAACCTAACCTGGGAACCTTCTAGTTACGGAGATATTGGGGATCAAAGTTCCAACTTTTTCACAAGTTTTTTTTAAATACATGTTTCTAATGTAAGATTTTTACTTTACACACCTCCATGACCCCCTTACTATTCAATCCATCCATCAGCACAATGCTTTGAGAGCTTTCCATCGAGTCCTACCATAAAACGTGATTTTTCACCCCAAAAAAAAAAGTCGATTCTTAGCAATAATTTTTGCGTAAAGTTACTTAGTTTGATGTACAGAATGCTTGGTTGACGGGTATGTGACGGGTCTGTTTACACCCTGTATTACCCGACCGGAAATCGAACCACAGACCTCATACTCAGCAGCAAGTCTTGCGACCACTAGACCTTCGAGGAAGTCAGTCATTTTAATTCATAGAAGAAGAAGGACGTTCCAACTAACAGATTTCTTTTGCTCTTGTTACAGTTACGTAGTGCCTACAACACCAAACAAAAGTGCCAACTTCCTACTACCAAAATCATCATGGAGGCGGTTCAGCCAAACCGTCAGTCTCCTAAAGTGCAGTGTAGTGATGAAGTAGATGATGTGAAGAGTGAAGTGTCTGTGAAGATCGAGGATGATGCAGACGAGGTTCTGAGTCGCGGCAGTCAGCGGGAGAACCGACTGACTAGCATCATCGACCAGCTCCGGTGTCAGAGCCAGATGAAAGGTTGGGTTGTTGAAATTGTATTATACTTGCTTTTGACCACGACTTCGTTTGCGAATTGTCGAAAATTATCCCACAGGAACTACCTGTGGCCTATGACACTGTGCGATAATGCATCTTCTTAGTAGTGGAAGCATTTTGGAATTGGATCAGTAGTTCCGAACATTACTCGCTACATCCAAAACTTACAAACATGCTAACTTTATATTAATTTATCAGTATGATTAGGATGCATTTTTTCATTACTGCCCAGGTCTACTCTAAACTAACACGCAAAGATAACTTGCATATTTTAGGGAACAGTGCAATTCTGCATTGAACCTGTATACGGTGGATTCATTTAATGACTTATATTTTGTGACCAGTATGTACGTAGAAACCTAGACCGCTCTATCGTTTGCTTTATTTAAGTCCTGTTGCAAAGTTGCGTGTTTGATTAGGTATCGGCCACGGTTTCTGAATGATCCTTAACGCCGAGCGAGCTTCACGAGTGTGATAACAGCCAACAGGCATATCTGATGAACTGTGTATTCGAATGCGTCATCAGAGACGTGTGTACACGATCTCCCCAGCTAGGTCGTGTCGAATGTGGGTGGCCTTAGTGCAGATACACCCCGAGCACTACTTTACTGCTTAGAAACGGACTCCCTGACTATCCTGTAGGGTATAGGTCATTGTGCACGATGGGCTGGATGCAGGAATCTTGTTACTATGTGTTTGGGATGGGTCAATGTTACCCCGTGTGGACCGATTCGATCTGCAGCGGCCAACTTGACACTGACTTTGGTTCGCAGATTCCGTCGGTTCCTTTAATTATTGCACCCACGCTACATCACTTTTAGTACAGCAGTCTATCTATTTTAATTATAGACTATCTCCTTAACTCACCTCTTGTGAGGCTATAAGATAAAACTTAGTTATAGTCCTGTCTAAACGCCTTACAGAAGGTGGCAGTGTCCAGGTACTAGTAGCCATTAATTTTGAGCAGTAAATTCAAACTACTTTACAAGGCAGTAAGCTGCAAACTTTGGTGGTTCCACTTAACAAGGTTTTCGTCGAGTCATAGTACAATCAGCCCACTGCTTTCCACTGCTAATAGCCAGATCTGCTCTCTGCTGTGAGATAGAGTGGGGCAATTTACCACGCGGTGACGCGGGCCCAGTCGGGTGGAAGATACATGTCTTTGATTTTTTTGGTTTTAGGATTTCTAAGTCATGTCAGTTTCCTCACAATGCTTTCCTTCACCGTTTTGAGAGCAGTGGTGATGAAATAAATTACGCAAAGTAAAGTGCGTGCCTGGTTCCGTTAAGGCCCATATGCACACTTCAACACATATTTTTAAACACAGTTCGCGGTTCAACCCGCTAAAACAGAACTTCCCATAAACCACACCAGGTCTTCAACCGTGACGAGAACAAAACTAACCTTTACGATTTTATCGTGTTCATGTAAATCGCTTAGTAGATTTATAAAAGTAATTACAACAGACAAAGGGCACGCGTGGTACCGCTGCCCACAATTAGTGGCTCTGGCGGTGTGCGCCTTAAATCTTGGCAACAATGGCGCTGATCTCTGATAGGGTATCGCCGCATCTGTGTCGGGAACTGCTCTGAATTAGTTTGGTTAAGGCAAGGCTTGTAGGCTCTGATTATGATGTGGGGCGGTAGAAAATGTTATGTATGTTTTTTTTGCAAATTGTGCATGAGTTTCGAACCGTGAAGAATGTTGCTAGTGTGTTGGTAGTTATGACTTAATGAGACCAGAATCAGTTCCGATAATAATGATCGTAAATCATTTAAGAGTAGGCCATATATAGATTGGTACTCTTAGGCACGAGTTATACAGAAACGGCGTAAGGTGACGGCGCGGCGCAGGCGCAGCGCAGCCGATGCCGCGATGCCGCTTCAAAACGTTTTCATAAAAAATGTACGAAGGTGACGTGTCGTGAATTACACTCAAGCGGCGCGGCGGAGGCACGCCGTTCTTTCGTATTGTTATCCGTTACATGACTGCGCTGCGCCTGCGCCGCGCCTTCACCTTACGCAGTTTCTGCATATCGCGCATTCACATAATCTTGAGTCTAATACTACTGTTTTTGACTAGTTACTAAGATAGGTATTAATATTAGCGTAGGTAAACCTTAAATTCTACTTGGGATTAACCTACACGATCACTTGTTTGATAAAGCAATCTATCGTAAATAAGCACATTTTTGAAGTAGGCTCTCAGTTTCTGTAGTACTAATGCTACCAGTAATCTTAACTAGCTGACCAGTAACAGTTGCAGTAAGATTAGGACAACCTACGTGGAGTAATTTCTACATTCTAATACAATAGCTGTATTTTCTCTGCTCGTAAAGTAACATAGGCGTCGTCTCTTTAACTAGCGCTAGAAGTGTAACACGCCGCGCGTGTCAAACTTAGGGCTGCTACCTTTTAAGTACTTGCATTGTTTTAATTGAATAATTAATGAAATGGGCACCTATACACGTGGCGATGAGAACTGATTTTTTAACCAATTTTTCAAGTACACTACGCAACACATAACATAACGTCACGCTTGTAATCCCCGAAGGGTTAGGCAGAGGTGTACCTGACATTGCGGGAATATCCCGGGTGAGATTGGCACAAACAAAGAGAGTCCTCTACCCAGCAGTTGGTGAAGTGGGACTGTGAATGATGATGATGATGATGTACCTAATAGTATACCCACATTTCGCACGTTATATTTTAATATAATAGGACTAGGCTATCAACCATGCACAAATCCGGAGTCCGTGAATGCTACTGAAAAATTCGTAATGGAAAAACCCAATAACACTTTGTTCGACCCGGGAATCGAACCTAGGACCTCATGCTCAGCAGTCGCGCTTGCGACCACTCGACCAACGAGGTAGTCAAACCAAAAAAACACTATTAATAAGTTTTTGTGATACTCATCACGTGTGCGAAGTTGTACTAGCTAGTTTAATTTGACCCAGTATAAATCTGCCAATGGCACGCACTTTTAAATAATGTGTATACTGTACCTACTGGGAATTAAGCTCAGCGACAGAATTCACAATATGCTCAAAAACTGGAATCGCTGATGTGGGCAAAAGACTGCTGGGTTGAACCGTTGGAGGGGGATTGGGCGGGCCATGTCTGTAAAATGCATCAGGCCCAATAGGCCAGAATTGTCACCCAGTGGGTGCCCGCAGACGAGCGTCGTCGCCGAAGGAGGTCTAGAAAACGCTGGCGTGACGACTTAGAGGCGGACGGAGCTAAGAGTGGATGGCTATGGGGGAGGCCTTTCCAAGCATTGGGACAATATTGGCTAAGAAAAAAAAACTGTTTCTAACTACCTACCATTTCTTTCATATGTGGAGGTGGTGGTGGTGGTGGTGTTCCAAACTTCGCTATTAGGGAAAATGTGAAGCAAACGATATATCTTTCCTTTTGTGGAAATCCTTGCAATATTATCACCACTAAGACAGGTTGCGAGTCAGCCCTACACATTGCACTACTACCTGAGCGACGGTGCTGCCACCGGCGCGCGCGCATTGCCGCTGAACTAATCAGCGCAATCATCTCGCTGGCTCTATTAATGATCATTTGTCTTGTTTTTTGTCATTACAGTCGGGGAATATATGTAATTTAGCGAATAATTGAATGTTACAGTAGTTTGCGTCTGGAAACAGTAATTTATATGGGCAGTTAAAATAAAAATGTAAAATCAGCCCAATTATACTCTGTTAGAAAAATAAATGTAATGAGATCGCCTACAGTCGTCTAGTCGCCCAATATTTTAGTGAAGAGGCCAGCAAGTTCTTCGAAAGAAATCATCTGTATTTTACACTCGCTTACCGGTGACAATTATATGAAAAAAATAATTAAATATATTTTCTAATGAGATTTAACTCACGCTACAATATTCTCCTTAAAATTCCCGCCAGCTTTCACATAAAACGGTTTAAAACAGAAGCGGTATTGCCAGTCGGCCTAATTAATCCATCGGTTAGGGGTCGTTTAGTTAATGAATGAATAAATCGCCGTCAGATCCCCCCTCCGCTTCACCTCGCTCCCCCCCGACCAGATAACGTTAATCGGCGCTCTCGATTTATGTACCTTCCGCGCTGAAATACGGCAAATGGTAGTCAACTACGACCACATCTTGAAAAAATTATCCTCACCTAACCTCTAAGCAAAAATAAACCATATTTTCCACAGATAGTGTCTGTTTTCGCTCGCAAGGTTGTCTGGCGATAATTTCTATCGGTCGTGAGCAAATATAGAGAGCAAGCGCAGTGATGTATAGACGGCGCGCGCGCTGCTATCGCCGCGGCGTAAACCTCACATAGATGAGATAGGACACAGACTGTTACAGCGACGTGCGTAACTTAACTATTATCAACCAGCTCTTCCTGAAGCTCTCTCCACTATCAACAATAAAAGCCGCAACGACAGCACAAGCCTATTTCAGCTTTGTCTCAAATAACGTCGATATGTGGTGTAGCCAGGGTGCCTAGAAAAAATTACATTATGATTCACGACGGCTAGTACAAAGCTACCGAAAAGATTATGTCACTGTCGAAAACGACATGTACGCCTTGAATGCTTTTGCCACTTGCTCAAGGCGTACACAGTTGCTCACAGGCCAACTACGTGACATGAAACAACTTCTTTGCTAAAACCATGCAGGTTTTTCAGACCATGAGTCGTGGGTTCTATCGACTTACGCATACACCATCAATCTTTAGCCGATACTACTGATACACACCAAAAGAACCCCCAATTTTCTTTTCATCACATCTACCCACAGCAAGATGCGCTTCTCAATTTACGTCCATAATTTCAGTGCACTACAATAATTTTATCAGACGCGTAAGTTCAATAAACATTATACGAAGCACTTGAACAGCAATAGTTTTTCACCTGAACCTCACGGACACTCGAGGTTGAACAAATCAGTATGATTCGTGATACGAGTGTGAATGATAAGCCTTTAGTAATGGTTACTCCGTGACGGTGCCCTTATCAATACCTTGACGTATACAAGACAACGCCCGATTGCGGGTATTTGTGTTTTTTTAAAGTACATATTCATCGAAATCTGAGGAATGGAAGAAAACTGTATTGCTCATCCATGAATTTGACTTGTCTATACTAATATTATAAAGAGGTAAAATTTGTTTGTATGTAGGGGGTAATCTCCGGAAGTAATGAACCAATTTTAAAAATTGTTTCACTGGTAGAAACCTAAATTATTCGTGAGTGCTATAGGGTATAAATTATAAAGATATCATGCATATTAGCCGAGCTATCACAATTTCTGCGAACGAAGTCGGGGCGTTATGTAGTTTAGTTAGTTATCATTGAGTTTAATCTTTTGGCGCAGTCTTTTCGTTTTCTTTCTTTTCGTTTTATCAGGCCTGTCTACTCCCAGGTTGTTAAATTGTGTTTCGATTGTCGACTGACTGATGTTTATGTACGTAATGTAATGAAAATTATTACAGACTTTTTGATTTCACTGCTGTATAATTACAAACACTGTTAGAATTGGTACCACGATAACTGATTTAAATTCACTGATTAAGCCAAGACATGTGATTGTGGATCGTTTAGCATGACATGTGATGTGATTGTAGATTGCAAGTCTCCATCACTGTTCATCAGCATCATCTTCCTGCTCTTGTGGACAAGAGCACACTCACTCGTCACTCTATTATTCACCCCTTTTTCTATCAAATCATTCATCAAACAATCCATCCATCTTTTCTTTAATCTTCCACTCCCTCTACATCCATCAACATTTATGATAACTATGTTAGTCACATGCATTTCATCTTTAAGTTAAAAAAATACGAAATTGAAACTTCACATACCACCATAATAATAAATTAAACCAAACTAGCACATCTGCTTATCGCATAGTCTTTGTTCTAGGTCGCGTGCGCCTGCGCCGTTACCGCGCGCTGCAAATTTATAATGATCGATATTCGCCTCGGACGAATGGACCTTGCTCTGGTTACGCGGGTCGCGGGTTGCTGACTCCGTTCAGGATTCTTTTGTTGTAAAGATAAGCTGTGCTTAAATGATTTTGTTTGGATGGACCTGATACTTAGCCAGATACCCTGGACAAAGTGGCATTTCTTTTACATCAAATATGTAGACATAAGCTAGCGAACTGACTCCCTCAACTGTGTGACTGCCTCGTTGGTCTAGTGGTCTCGGGTTCGATTCCTGGGTCGGGTAAATTGTTATTGGGTTTTGCCGTCGGGAATCTCTCAGTAACAGCCGCCTTCCTACTGGAATTCTTCACTGCCATGGAGTCTAGATTTGTGCCCGGTTGATGGCCATAGGCTCGCCCCCATAGGACTTAATGATAACTGGCGAAATGGCTGACAGTTAGGTACACCTTTACCTAAGCCTTCGGGGATCACAGGCGTGATGTTATCTTATGTTATAAGCTAGTGAAAAGCTTATGATAGGTCGTTGTTAAAAGACGAAACCCTTTGAAAGCGCCACTCGTCTACGCCCTCAGCACTGACAAAAAAGAACCTGGATATCACCCGGTTGTTATTAATTGCCAAACTTCGTTATTATGACGGTATTACTTCGCGAACTATCTATAGTCTAACTAACTAGTCTGGAGTCTCTGGACGGGTCGTCCCCGCTGGTTAATACCCCGTGGTTAACACTATTAACTACTGGGAATGATGCGTTCTAATGGTTAACGTGTTGACGAACGCGATATTTTTTTCCCAATAGTTAATACCCTCGTCTCGCGAATAGTTAAGGAGTCAGGTTAAAGAAAAGTAAAAAAAAATCTTTTGGCTTGAGGCACCAAATTGACTATCCAACACAAAAAGATTTTTTCAATTCGAACCAGTAGTTCCTGAGATTAGCGCGCTCAACCAAACAAACAAACTCTTCAGCTTTATAATATTAGTATAGATATAGATTTCTTTTTACTTTTCTTTAACCAGTAGAACGCACCATTCCCAGTAGTTAATAGTGTTAACCACGGGGTATTAACCAGCGGGGATGACCCCTTTGGACTCGTAGTTCACGAGGTCTAGGACTGGTCCTAGAGAAGATTAATCAAACATTATCACCATCATCAGCCTATTGAAGTCCGCTGTACACCATTTAGTCACAACCCCGGTTTCTTTCATCCGGCGACTACTCGCCACTTTGCGTTGATTGCTGCTCCACCTGGCCCGAGGGCACCCTACCTGTGGTTCTTCGCCACATACTTTTAAGTTTATTACAGTAGCAAAATGGTTAGGTACACTGACTTCCATCCTTGAGTTTACGATGAACCGAAGACTGACATGACAGATACCTGGTAACCCATGATTACGAGCTGTAGCTCAAACTATTTCTTATGAAGTTAGATTAGGTTTAATTTTAATATCTAGTATTACTATAATTATAGATTTTAATATTTTTTTTATCATCAAGAAATTATATGATTTATTGTATTAATATTTTCTTTAAAATTATGTTGAATAAGTTCTAGTTTAGCAGAAACTAATCGTACTCCTTTTGAGTGAGTTAGTTACAGGGTTTATTATTGCATATAGAAGTGGAGGATTTGCTTTAATTTTTTTAGCAGAATATTCAAGAATACCAATGTCGAATTATCAAAATTAAAGCTGTACAGCCATAATTGGTACGATTACGATTATTTAACTTTTTAGACCGGAATTTCGCAAAATTTTCTCTTCGAGCCTTTTTCGTGCCTCACATGTGAAAGTGCCAGCGTTGCCAGTGTTGCATAAAGGTGAAAAACGTCAAAAACCTACAGTTTTATTACGCTGCCTGCTGGTAGCGAATCGAAACTGCAAGGCATCCGTGTACTGCTGCTAATCAGTGCGCGGCAATCCTTATGAGATGGTCTAATTATTCGTTGGTAGGGTTGCCAGTGCTGTTCGAAAGGTCATTGAGTTTGAAGAGGTTCTAATCGGGGTTATTAAACACCTTCTTTTGTCTACTGGTTAACCATCTTACAGTTTCGACGACGCTTTAAGTTGCGAGTGTCAGAGAGGTGCGCGACCTTGCGTCACTAGGCTTTTTACCAACTACTTATAAATTTGATAGCCTCAATACCCGAGACTGGTTTGAGGATGAGCTTTTAGTGCTTCCCTGAGCGATATGTCTAGGAATAGTAAAAATGAAATTACAGCCAGAATTAGGTTTTTAAAATCCCCAAAAATTTGATCCGATGTCAGTAGTTCTTAAAGTTCGCGTTACGGATGGTATTCACAATTATGATACTCATAATTTATGCAAGCAACTCTTCGTCAGATAGTCCACCGACCTGTTCGCCAACCTATTACATAAAGAAGTCCTAACACATCATCGACGATAAAACCACTAGTGATCGAAGATTACCACCTTGTCTAGACCTCAGACCAGAAAATCTAGGCATAGTCGGTAGCCCTGTACATTTTGTGCTATCTCGCCAATCTTTACTTAAGTAAATTAATTTACCTCACCTCATACGATGAGTGAGATCCGACGATAATGATTACAATATTATGAACCGCCGAGTTAATATAGCTAAAATTTATTCAGCGCAATTACTTGAGCACGTCGTTAGCGAAGATTGTTTGTGTGGATGAGTGTCATGCAATTGTGTACATAGGTTTTGCTTGTAATGACTATGTCTGTTTTGCATATTTTTAATCAGATTGTGCATTTAATTTTAATGAGATCTAATATTATCAAAAGATTAAAAGATATACATAATAGATATCGATAAAGTTCCTACTACCGGGAGACGTCTTATCTATGCAAGGGGGTGGACCACCACACGGCCCAAGTCCGGATTGACAGACGTCATGAGTCTTCGGTTCTAGGACAGGCCGGTTTCCTCACATGTTTTCCTACTCCATTTCAAGAACCACTTTTCAAGTTTCGTGTTGTAGATCTATGCTTTTCAATTAGGTTAAGAAAATGAGTTTTTGTGGTGTCAAGTCGAAAAAGACAAATAACAGTAATAGATCGCACACTTGACAATCACGGACTCGACGCTTGTAACAGGCAGTCAGGTTTCGCCCTAATGGCTAAGAGGCTAGATCAACACCACTCGTTACTGACAGCGGTGGGGTCAAGGGCTTGATCCTTGGGAGAGCACTTGACGGCTCCGCACGCATTGCCAACATATTCCCTTTTTGCTTCAGTAGTAGTGGACATTAGAAAAATATCCTTGTAGAAATACGTAAGATTTGGAACTTGGTATGATTACTTCAACATGAAGAAACTGCAGCTCTTTTTGTAACCACCTCCTTAGGTTTTTCTTTTTTTATGTCTCCAGAGTGTGGGGTCCTGCATAGGTGTGAGATGAGCGAAGACGAGTTTGTTAAGAGTATTGTATCATTGACCAAACACTCATATATTTTTGCTTCATGAGAATTTATCGATTCCCTCTAAATTGTGTGCAATTGAAATACCTCCCACACGGATCTACAATCTCGGGCAAATGTGGAATGTCCGATAGCTCACCGGCTGCGATCCGTCGAGTCATGCTGTCAGTGACACACGCCGCAGAAAGCGTGACCACATGTTACAATTAGCCGTATCTCCCCGCGAGGTGTCCGCTGCCATCTCGATTGCGAGGTGAAATGCTATCGTTTGTATTGCACACAATAGACTTAGGGTGTGCCCATTTGGTGAGGTTTTTGGATGGAAAGTGTAATGTATTATTTATTCCCAATTTTGGTCTCCGAAGTTGTGACGAGTGACGAAGGAAAAAAATAATCTCTTTGATTTTACATAAAAACTGAATCAAGGCATCGGAAGGTTATGGTGGTGATGGTAAACACTCAAATTAGGTTTATAGTCCGTCATGGTGATGATGTTGGGAGTATCCCAATTACATACAGCTATCGCTCACTCAGGGGTCTATTTGAAAACAGACTTTATTTAACGTTAACGTTTATGTTAAATAAATAAATTATGATGAGAGCAGGAGTACGATGATGGTGATGTTCAGGACCTTCGCATCATAAAAGTTAATAACGAAGTCGACACGAAGAGAAAACCCACAGAACGTAAACAATTCCAGAAACTTACCCAGCATTGCAATTTTCCAGAATCATAAGAGTCAATGTTTTCTAAATAAAATGATGTCTCCGGTCTTCCATGTGAACAGTAGCTTACCGGGGCTACAGCTAGAGTTTACCTTATCTGCGCACTTTGTTTACTGCGGCCAGCCGTTACGGAGTTGAGAGCGCCAAAACGACGAACACTATCGCCGCTCCTATGTCACTAACTTTATCGGTCTATTATTAGTTTACGGCTCCTGTTGGGGTAAAAAGATCATTGGGTTATGACGGTTGGGTTTCAGTACAGGTTACGCTGTATTTTAAAATGTGAATACTCTTTTAGGTCAAACAAATTCGGTTGATATTGGCAATTAACTGCTCTGAACTTGTACAGTCGTAGCAGTACGACTGCACAATTTCATAGCAGTTAATAGTAAGATTATGAAGACGTACAACGAAGAAGTGCTGTAACGTTCTAATTTCTTCTATTGCTTCGCTTGAGAGATTCTGTATGACGTAGATTTGTAGACTAAAGAGTACGTAATCGAAAACTGCGCCTTATAAATATAGGAAACGAAGATAATTCATAAATATATCAAGTATGGGTCGGACCTTTGCCGCTTCAATAATGTTGTCAGGAGGCCACAGTTGATGTACATTTGTGAAGTCGTGCGTGGAAATTGTATTGAATAAAAATAAGATGGTTGCGTTAGCTCCGATCATACCACGCGCCATAAGATCCATATTGATACTGATACTGTTAGTCTGCATCATCCCACTGCTGGGCAAATCATTCTCTCCATGACTTCCAAATGTTTTGATCAGAGCCCAATGTGGACCACTGGTCGCTGGTCTTGTCCAGATCGTCCCGCCATCTTCTACGAGGTCGGGCGCAAGTCCGCGACGCCTTCTTGCGGTGTCAGGGCTCCAGAAAGTGGCTTTTTTAGCCCATAACTCATTGGGCATGCGGCAGACGTGGCCAGTCCAGTCCCACTTCAGCTTAGCGGCTTTATGAGCAGCGTCAGTAATTTGTGTTTTGGAGATACAATCCATGTACAACTATAATGAGGGTGTTTCCTGTGTAAAAAAATATGATTCTATTTAGTCCGTCAGTTAGATTATGGAAAAATATTGGATACGAATTTTTTGTATTATCAATTCAATAAAAATTTACGAAGATAAAACGCATCAAAGATCATGAGTGCCCTTTAACCAAATAATAAAAAAAAAAAGATCATGAGCGGGGGGGGCCTGTGACGTCACTTTTCGGTAAAAAGTCAGTACACTTTACTTACAAGTATGAACTGACATGAGTTTTCGAGGCACTGCTGCATCGTCTTCATTTTTAGTTTTGTGAAAAAAGAAAAAATACGTTTCCAATATTTTTTGGAAATCTATCTGACAGATTAATTAGATTTTTTCAGGAAACATCCCTATTCAGTTAAGAAAAGAAAAATAACATTTCAAAATTACTAATACAATATACCGCTTCCACGTGCTTAATCTTGCAAGAAGTAGAACAAAAAATCTTCAACGCCCCTTCAACATTAATTAAACTATTCATGAGCTCACAATTCAGTTGAGGGAGCATATCACGGTATCCTGTTATTACCTTCAGACGCAGTTCCGGTCGGCAGGCACCGGGTGCTCGATGGAGTGCATCTTCAGTTTTTGTGGCCATGCTAATTATTGCGTGCTACGCTACATCTCTGCTGATACTGTTATGGGCGGGTCGGTGGTGAATGAGAGCGTGCTCGCTTTTTGTTGAGTTGGCTGTTCATCTTACATTGTTTACTTAATTGGTTAGGGTGAAACTGTGCAGGATGTTTTTGTCGCAAGCATAGCTTCATCATGACCACTTCTATGTTCTATCGTTACTCTACGAAACAAGACTATCTTTCTTTTTACACAAAACATTTATGTTTGACATCGCACCATAGAAATCTTTATAAGATCTTGTCATTGATTGTGCGTCATTTCTTCCGTTAATACGGTGGTGACCACTGACATGCTTACAGCTTTTTTTCTCGTAAAAAAGGTCAGTCGTCGTCAATTCTGGTTTTTGTTGATTATTGATGGCAGTATTTGCTTACTTGAAGTACTTGGTGGTTATTTCAAAGACAAACTTGGCAATAATGTCATTCTGCTATATGACCTCACTAAGAGTTTTTTCTATTACATTTTTTCTGGTGGCGTCTCTTTTTATCTTCAGCAATCTACGGACGGACGTAGAGAAAATAGTATCCGCGACAAAACTCCAATGTCATCATTCTCGTAGCCTTTCTCCAGCTATGTGTTCCGCTCCATTCTAACGATCTGGGGAATGCTAAGCAGTTACATTGTTACACCGGGGAATGTAAACTGATTAGAAATTGGTCCAATCTGCAGGCGACCACAACACATGGGGTTTTCCGCAAGGAAATTCTTGGGCTGCGATAAATGGGAGTAGGTTTCAACTTAATCTTTTATGGTGTGTTGATTATCTTCTGTATTGTCAGTAGGTATTGGTACTGATATGAGGATATCTCGTTGGCAGTGAGTCTAGAAGCGTGGCTACCGAATTTAAGATACCCATTTGATTACTCATATAAAATGCTGGAGAAATTTGAACATCAGTATAGTTTCTGAAGTTCAGTGCCAGTTCAATGAATGTAGACTTAATGTGCTTGTCCTTGCACTAATAGATTAACTTTTGCATCAAGAGACGCTGGCATGTCCAATTGTGTAAACCCAAACACTGTTTTAAGCTTTCGAGGTTCATTTTACGTTTTTTCACGGTTAGCTCCCGATATTTCGGCACTGATGGAGCTCAAAATAATGAACAATCACGGAAGATATCCCGTAAGTGCCAGTATAAGTTTTGTGTAAAGCCAGCTGTCAGTCTGTACAGTCTGTCATAACCTAAATTAATGTGGTTGAATACATCGTTAAATAGGCAAGAAACGCCTTGAAATGGGATGCATCGAAAACACCGTAGAGATTTAGTAGCAAGAAACAAAAGAAAACCTAAGCCCCGCAGTGCAGGGTTAAAAAATATCACGACTACACATTTTTCACAGCCGAAATCATCATCTGCCTAGCCTTTTCCAGTCCAGTTTGGGGTCGGCTTCCTCCAGTCTAATCGGATGCAGCTGTATACCATGAAGCGTTTAACTATCTGATCTCCACAACCCAATAACTCGGTAATATGTAACCCATAGGAAAGACTACTTGCTTCACAGCCAAAATGTAACTGAAAAATCAAAACAAAGTCCGATTCCCCAACATAATAACGAATGCCGAACTGAATTTACGACGCGCTAACCGTCTCGATAGTTGCTGAGTAAAAGCTTACATTCCTAGTGTTGTGCCGCGAGTCCGCGACAATGCGACTGTCATCGGTCGATATATTACACCCGCTACCGGCTCGGCACGCGGCTAATATTTTATATGGGCGGTCTTCATTGCGATCGGGACCTGTTGACGTAGGGATGGGGTGGTGTCGATAGATTTTTTTCGGCTTGTGGAATTTTTCTTGATGAAAGTTTAATGATGTTTAAAACTTAATTATTACTGTAAATTGTGTTTTAAAACTAGATAAGGTTGTTGATTGTGATGATATTTTAGCTGTCAGTTATAGGTTTCTGTTGAAAATTCATATTCAATACACTTGAACTTTCTATTGTATTTTTTTTAACAATGTGTGTACGCACTTAATACAGTAAAGCGGAAAGGAACAGAAAAATAGCCTGTAAGTTTTTTTTGGTACCTAGGACTTTTTAATAAACGTGAGCTAACCTGATGGAGTCATCCTAAAATTATTCTTCACTTGGCTAAATTAGATTTCGTCCTAAGGCAAGAAAACTCGAGGATGGAGGAGAGATCCTCCATCCTACTTTAACAATAAAAATCATTACATACAAGTAACATACGCTTTGTAACTAAAAAATTTCTACCCTTGACAATCTACAGCATACAAGAAATCAATTTCTAATAATTTATCGACCCATCCCCAGCCCTACCGGTCGAGTGAAAGAGGCGTGCACTGGTTGCTCTCATTAATCTTTCATTTCTACGTTATATTATTAGAGGAACGGGTTTGCACGGATGCTGCGGGGGCGCGGGGGGTGTGGGGTGAGGTAGGTGCGCGCAGGGGGCAGGGCGTGAACCCGAGTGAACCCGCAGTAGCACCTGCCGCGTCCGGTCGGCGGCTGCGCAACTCTAAGGTTGCCAGGGAAACATTCTGGTCTTGTGAATTGACAGGATACCCAGGTTATGATCTGAGAAACATCAGCTTTTTTCGTTTTGGTATTTCCAGGAAGTTTCTGGGAATCGGACAAGACGAAGTTCGTGATATAGAGATCGTTATCGATTGATTTAAGTGGACCTCACTAAAGTTTTAATAAAGTCATTAGAACATTTTCAAAACTTGTCTCAAAAGATAAAAATAGAAAAAGTGATTAAATTTTTTCGAAGGAGTTTTGTTAAGAAAGCTTCAGGGTTGACACAACGCTTTTCCAGCCCGGAGAAAATGAAGGCGAACTTGCATTCTTTCCTAGTAGGAAAGAATGCAAGTTCGACTTTACGATTACTAAATAAAAATTGAAACATAATATTTAAGAGTACGTTTCAAAACTGTAGTCGAGTTTGGTAATTTAATTAAATCCATTAGAGTCAAAGACTTAGTCAATGACAGACAGAATAATGAACTCGGCTTTTATATAATTGCATATTTGATTTATAATGGTCATTAAAACTAGACCATTGCGTAATACAGATCTGATGCAATTATACATAGGCTGATGAGCAACTGAAATAAATTATAGTACCTAAATTATGAAAGTCAAAATTAGCAAATGATGGTGTTGATGGCAATCTTCCAGGTCAGCCATGGCAACTCGATGGGAAACTTGATATCGTGTCGTGCCTGTCCTGTTGTTTGCACATCATAGGAGCTGATGGACGCTACTAAAAGTGCCAAACTCGTCGCCAAATATTGGGCCGACTCAATTTAAATTGTCATCGACACGCTAAGAACAAGATGGCAATCTAAATTGAGTCTGCTCAGAATTTGGCTGCGAATTTGGTAGCTGGTGGATAACAGGATTTGTAGGACAATAATTAATAAATGTTAGCCAAACTTGTACATGTGACTGTACTGTGAATTGTACTTTGGGGAAAATAAAAAAAAACAAAATTCTACAAAAAGGAAAGCTCTTGGCATAGACTCGAGCTCTAGATTAGCTACTCTAGCCGTGGCACAAATTGTAGAAGATTAAGTCTATGCTGGAATATTTCCCGATACTTCTGGCTTTATCGTTGAAACCGACAGGTAGGTTAGGTACTAGAGACAGTTTTTTTTTCTTTTTTTAATGAACCCAACCAAATTTTGACGTGCCAACCCTAACCCAACTGCGAAGGTCGTAAAAGGTGAAGTTTTAATGGCTGTCACAATATGTATTCGTATTGAGAGATAACGCTAAAGGTACATGGCCTCTCATTTCGGCTGTCCGTCCACTACAGTAATAAAGACTGGATTATACCAGCTGCACTGACAGGTTGAGGTTGACAGATGTTTTTATACTGTTATAATTCAAATGTATAGCCGTTGAAAAAAATAAGCCATCGAAGTATTAGCTTTCTTCTTTTACTTATTATGACGTAAAAGTATTAAGAATATTTGCCAGTCAAGTAGGTGGTAAGTGACTTTATATTCTGTATTTTGTACCAACACCATCGCTCTCGAACGGTGAAGGAAAACATCATGAGGTAAGCAGTATGTCCTTGACCGGAAAATTAACCAATTATCAACCCGCACTGGGCTAGCATGGACCAATATGACCCACTCCCTTTCACAGAGGGAAGAGCTGTGTCCCGACCCAACAATGGGAACATTGTAGGCTGGTGATGCTGAGGTGGTAGCGGGGCAGACTGCGTAGATTACCCCAGTAGAAGGACATATTGGTCTGGAAGCTATTTTAAAATAGCATTAACTAGCTGTTGCCCGCGACCTTCGTCCGTGTGAAATTTTATAGCCTATAACCTTCCTCGATAAATGGGCTATCCAGCACTAAAAGAATTTTTCAAATCGAACCAGTAGTTCCTGAGATTAGCGCGTTCAACCAAACAAACTCTTCAGCTTTATAATGTTAGTAAGTATAGATGTTGATTATAATAATTTCAATGAATATTGTCTGTTGAAGACCACAGACAATATTCATCATTCATGTATAACACAGCTTTACCAAAAGTTTTATACAAGGCACGCTATGCCAAACACACCCTAATATTCATATTTAGTTGACAAAGTCGTGTCTTTCGGTTAATTTACTAAATACAATGCCAGGAAAACTAGACGGAATTGAATGTGATACTTGGGACCCGGATACTCAAATAGAACGAGTAGTTACAATGGTAGTATGTTGATTTCTTATGATTAGAACTTAGGAGCTGCTCGATAAATTCTCAAGGTAAAGCCTAAAGCCTCGGGCTACAGCTCGTTGGAAATGTATGCGTGAAAACGTTGGCCTTATTCTGACCTTAATAATATTGAGTGCTGGTCTGAACAAAATATACGGGGTGGATGGGACACCGACGCGAAAACGGTTACCACGTATTAATCATTCTGAGACCCCCACATAGAATTTTTTATTTAAAAAACAGCTGTTCCATACATTCTGACCATGTAGGTATTGCACTTTTGTAGGAAACAGCTGATTTTTTTTAAAAACCGATGAATTTAATAACAGCCGCAAAGATCGATTTTCAAGGGAAAGCCGCGCTTGCTTAGGTCGATCTGTGAATGGGTGACAATCATCATAATTATCGGGTTTCCTCCGTGCCTCGGAAAGCATGTTAAGCCGTTGATCCCGGCAGTCTTTCGTAGATCTTTGACAGTCGTTACAGGTAGTGGCCCGAAAGTCTGACAACCAGTCTTACCAAGGGGTAACGTATAATCCAGTACTAACTGGGTTGTGGAGGTCACATAGGCAGTCGCTCCATATAAAATACTGGTATTCAGCTGCATCCGGTTAGACTGGACGCCGACCCCAACATGGCTGGGAAAAGGCTAGGCAGATGATGATCTCCTTTTTAAACACATTATACATAGATACTAAATGCTACATTCGTCATCATTGAAGATCAAACACTGTTTTCAGCTTTCACGGTTTACAACTAAACTTATACTGTCACTTACGGGATATCCTCCGTGATAGCGCCGAAATATCGGGAGCTCGAAATAATGAACAGTCACGGCAGATATCCCGTAAGTGACAGTATAAGTTTTGATCATTGAAGATCTAAATTTTTTTGAAAATTTTTGAACGTGGTTTTAGATTGGTTGATGGTTTATCAGTTAAAAGATTATTGGGAGTCCTTCTTCACCAAGAAGACTTTCTTCACCATCATCATCACTTGACTTCTCAAGAATGGCAGAGCTTTCAAAATCAGTATTTCACGTAGAACCTACTGGACTACCTATTTGACTCTTAACAACCCATAACAATATTTTGATTTAAAAGAGTGTCCATGGAGTTTCTTGCCCATTCATCTCCATAGAGATCTACGCTTTGGAATGTGCAGCTACAGTACTTTCTCAAGTTATTATGCCTGAATAGAATAGAATAGAATAGAATAGAATTTTATTTTGCAAATATGGGTAATACATAATAGTTCTTAAGATTACACTTAGCTCAGCCACATTTTACCAATCGGCATGCAAACATTTGAAATTATTTGTATGATCACTATTATTACATATGACTGCAGGTTCGCTTTTTTTTGTTTTTTTTTTTGACATTCAGAAGTGCCTGTGATAGTCTAATTGAAATAAATGCTTTGAGTTTGAGTTTGAACATATAACCGGGTTACCCCATGGCAAGACTGATTGTCGGGTTTCGTTCCGTATATCATCTTTTAATATTTTATTTTGCCGTGCGAATATTATCTTTATCATTTAGGTATATGACATGCCTAAATTCGATGAAAATTTCAAGGCTGTTTTTACTATAAATATCGTTTTGTTCAAATTAATCCAAAACCGCTGATTTTAATAAAGGTTAATTTCAATGTTGATTTACTTAGTGTGTACCGTTTTCTGAAAGTCGGGTAGAGTGCGAAATCGTTAGCCAATGGTCATTATAATTCAAGACCTATCCGGTAAGGGTGTCCAAGTGGACGGCCAATCAATAATCTCAGGACAATGAAAGTAATTGAATAAGTGGGAGGACAATTGTATGGAATAGACCTAAGAGAAGTTTAATAAAATTATAATGGGACTAATTGAGCGTATTTTTTTAATGACAGCATGTTCATTTCATTTTTCAAATAAGATATATGCAAATATTTAGATTTCTAATCATCTCTGATTTTGTTCAGCTGACTAACTCTCGTCATCTTAGAGTTTCAATTCGTTATAAATAAGTTTTTGACATCAATTTGGTCCAGAACGATTTCAATAATCTCTGAAAATTCTTACAAAAAATTTAATCTATGGCGGCATCTCCAAGCGACAGGTATACGAAGTACGCATCACCGTAAGTCACGCAAAAATGATATATCGCGGAAGCAGAGTTATATTCATGAGCTAAGAATATATACCCCACTAGAGAAGAGACAACCTAAATTGTCTGAATCTCCCTTTTCTTTGGTGGATGAGATTCTTCACTCTGTTCCTCATACCTCTAAATATCAAAACCTGAACTCATGGGTACCCATAGCAGTATCGTAAGTGTTGAAGCGCTCACCAATTACCAAGTGTGAAGGCTTTGCTGATGATAATTGAATATATGCTTTATGGAGCCGCTGGCCGGCACACTGCAGCCGCCAGCCGCCTAGCTAGGCTATGAATACGCCTACCCATTTGCACTCTTTATACAATATGTAAAATCGATTGGGGAATCAATTTATATAAATTATATTTATTTTGTTGCTATTCTTGGTGTTGGAAATTATTGTTGTTTATTGAGTCGGGTGTTTATATGATTGGACAATGAGGTAAATCGATGAGCACGAAAAGGGGGTCATCTTTTTCTTTGGGTGGTCAAGAAAGTAGTTTATGGCTTGAGTTGTATGATCATCACATACGCAATCACGCATTTCTTAAGGGTTGCAGAAGTCATAACTCTCTTACGATAAAGACATTAAGGTTTCAGAGTAGACATGTGACAAAAGAAGCTATTCTGCTGTAAATTAAGAAAAAGAAAACTTACGGTTCTCATTTTTATCTATACCCAAAAGGAGAGTGCCAAATCTGTCCAAATGCCCAAAAGCGTTAACTAACCAACGAAATAAATAAATAATGAACTCGCTTCCCGTTTCAACGCTTCGGGCAACACAGTCGAATCCATAGCGTTCCAAAATATTTGCACAAATTCCATTCTATAATTAATGACATTCGGATTTATAAGATAACAAGTAACGGTACACAAAACATGATTTCTTTAACCAATTCATAACCATTCCAGTTAGAAACAATGAAGAGATCTAATAAAATAATACGGTTATCGTGAAAGCGACGAAGCGGCGCGGCGGCGGCGCGTGCGCAGCCAACAATTGCATGCACTAACAACCTTTGCACTGCGAAGAAATCCTTTATTGGATGCAATAATTAGGTTCATTGTTACCTTGTTTGTTTGGTTGACTGGCTTATTTTTATACTGTGATTTATTTAATTCAATAATGGCACAATATTTTGCAGCACGTATGAATTTCTGGTTGTGAGACACACGGGACCGGTCAATGTGGCGACACTTGGGGGAGGCCTATGTCCAGCAGTGGATCTCTGTTGGCTGAAACGATGATGATGATGATAATGAATTTCTTCTGGATTTAATAAATGTTGCATAGTCAGCCTTCAAGGCTTACCCAGTACTGGGTTGTAGAGGTCAGATAGGAAGTCGCTCCATGTAAAATACTGGTATTCAGCTGCATCGGGTTAGACTGGAAGCCGACCCCAACATAGTTGGGAAAAAGCTAGGCAGATGATGAGTCAGCCTTCAAGGACAGAGTTTAGAAGAAAAGGGAATTAATGATTAGTACTACGGTTGACAGGGAAGAATGAAAGAAGAAACGTGTTTCGCCGCCCCCATGTTACATGAAAAAAGGACAAAAAGATGATGATGAGTAAGCCTTTACGTAGGCTTCCTTATACATAAATTGTGTTCATAATCACCGCTATTAGTCGTAACTTTCTTTGAGCTTGTAAATCAGATTTCATCTAATATTACTACTGCTCGGACCTCTGCTTACCCTGTCTGGTAAACAGAGCGTGATGATATGATCCGTTGCCTGGCTTGTGCATGTAAAGAAATGATAACATCTCGGTAGCACTAACTACAAGCCTATAATGACTGTGTTTTTGACATAAGATCATTGAAAATGATTGATTAGGCGAAATTGTAGCAATGATTTAAGAATCCTGTAGTTGAATGATAAATGAAAACTCATACAATTTCGTTATGAAAGCCTGCCTGTCAGTAGTGCAAAAACATCACCTAACTTTCTAAATTTGTTTTAAATAAACTAAGAATTATCCGTGTGTATAGTTTTTTGGACCTCCGAGCTAGCTGAATTTTTAGCTAGGGAAATACCTAGGTTTCTAGCTATTTATGAAGTTACAGAACATGCCTGCAGTATGTCTTGTCTTTTAAGTATGTTTTATTTTTCTGGATGTTGTAACTTTCGTGTAAGATTGTTAAAAATGCCTGTATCGTCACGCTGTTTAAACAGTAATGTAAACGGTGATGATAACAATAAATACCTTCTGCTTGCAGGCATGCCCGATAAACTTCATTATACCGAAAATTCAACTTCCTATCCACCGTCGCTAGATTATTATGGCCCTTAGGAACACCTCAACTTCTAATTCCGCTGTTTTTTTTATCTTTCTTATTCAATACAACATGACCTTTACAGAGCCATTCTTCAAGTCTTCCGCAGCCATAAACCACATTCCGGAAAATCGATGGTTGCAAAAAACCCTATGAACTTTTGCCTGCATGTTCAATTCTTCCGGGGGAGCTGTAAAAAGTGGTGGAGTAAAAAGTGGGATCGCGATAGGTGAGGCGAGGCGGCGCGAGCGAGGCGCGTGGCGGGCGCGTGCTCAGCGGCCAATTACACATCTTCGCCTTTATTACAAGAACGCTCATTAGACTTGGGTGTGGAGTTGCGACGCGGAGGATGCGGCAGTTACATTTTTTTTTATCCTAAATGGTCTTACTCTTGACCTCAATCTAATCCTGAGGACAGAAATGAGGTCGACGATGGAACGAGCTAACCCAAAAGAAGCCTATTAACTCGCGACTTAAATAGATTGGAGTCATATGTTCTAGATTAGATTTATATATTTTGTGATCAATTTAGTTGTAAGATGGGGCAAAGTACCTGTACTGTGCAATTGTGCATAGTATGCTTTGGCTTGACTTTCAAGATTCGGAAAGTTTTTTAAATTTTTGCCTAGCGATTTATGGGGCTCCTATGCCTCAAGGCACAAGAGCATAGATTTTCTCAACGGCCATATAATGAGTGGCTAGATTTTTATAAAGCGGTCAAAATTCAGACCACACATACACACCTTACAATTTTTACAAATGCATTCGCAGATCTCGACAAAAATCTCTACGACTTCCAACCACCGCATCCACGTCCCTTCTTCGCTCCGAGGTCACGATTGAGTATGCGCACCCAAGTGTATCGCCTGCCAGGTCAACACGGTTAGTTTTTACTCGCGAACTAGGCGCGCCTAGCGGCTCTGCCTGCATTTTTTATCCTAACTGATGGTTACAGATCGGTCGGTTGACCGCAACCACTGCTTCTTGAAATAGCTCCATATGTCTTCGGCTGTCAGTTTTTATGGTAATGTATCTTGTTGAAGTTATGTTGGATTTTATATTTTAAATTTAGTTTTAGTTAAAAAAAATAATGCTTAGTGTTAGATTATCTGTGGTTAGATTAGATTTTTCTATAATTAAGTTTTTGAATTTAGAAGCTTTTTTCAAACTCTTATTCTTGCCTTCAGTAAAACTACTACTGTCACTTACGGGATATCGGGAGCTCAAAATAATGAACAATCACGGAAGATATCCCGTAAGTGACAGTATAAGTTTAGTTGTAAACTGTGAAAGCTTAAAACAGTGTTTGCCTTCAGTTTACTTACATAAAACACTTTTATCAACAGGGATTCGGTTTAAATGCACCGAGCATTCACCAATTTTAGAAATAGTCCTAAACAAAACTTAAGTTTTTTTGAAGTTTTATTTTCGTGCTCTCATGGGTACTACACGCATTTGTATTACTATGAACACTGTTTTAAGCTTTCACGGTTTACACCTAAACTTATACTGTCACTTACGGGATATCTTCCGTGATCGATCATTATTTTGAGCTCCTTATATTTCGGCGCTGTTGCAAGCGCCATGATCGCGGGTTGACTCCAACCTCGCGGGACCTCGCGGGTTGTGTCAACCCGCGATCATGGCGCTTTTGTATTACTATGATTCAAACCTACACTCAAAGCATCTATTTCCTTTGAATACCCAATGGGCTGGTGCGAAAGTTAAAGCTCAGAATCCCAGGTCGGGCCAAATGTTATTGGATTTTCCGTTATCAGGAGTTTCTCAATAGCAGCCACGGAGCCTGAATCTCTGCCCGGTTGATGTCAATAGGCTCGGCCCCTATTACATGGGACTTCAAACGTAACTGGTGATACTTGGTTGTACTATTAAATCCACCTCTGACTAATCCTTCGGGGATTACAGGCGTGATGTTATAAACCTATTTTAACCATGTCGTACTGTCTAATTTTTAAACAAGCGTCTTGACAGCCAGACATCAATCAACCATCGTTCCACAACTACACATGGGGTCGTATGGTTGCTATAATTGCTGGCGGTTGACAAAAATGACCGGTTAGCTGCCCACCGACCCGGAGGCAGTGGTTGAACCGCATCCGGTGTAACCGACTTACAAGAGGGTGATTTATCATAATTGATGCTATTTCTAATAAGAGCGAGCCAAGTGGAAAAGACTTATGGATAGTTAGAAAGAGCATTCTTAGTATTATAAAGAAAGATGAATCCGATTGAAAGACAATCAGCAAAATAATGTGCGCGGGCGCACTTTTACTATGTCCTAGGGCGTAGGGATAACGGTTAAAATATGAAAGCCTGTGTGGGTATATAAAATCAGCAGATCAACAGCTTTACACGTGATTTCGGAGTCGTGGGGGACTGCAACTGATTGGTAACGAAAAAATCCAATAACATTTTTACGACCTGGGAATCGAAACCAGGAGCGCTTGCGACCACTGAACCAACGAGACAGTGAAAGCAGGTTCCAGTTTAACATAGATGATGATAGTTGACTTACCAATAATTATATTAACAACACACCTGATCATGCTACATCCACTAACCAGCACGTACAGCTAACAGCTCCCAAATTGAATTTCACATGCCAAACTAGATCAAAGACCGGTCGTTATATTACCATAAGAATGATGAGTAACCTAACCATACTAATATTATAAATGCGAAAGTTACTCTGTCTGCTTGTCCGTTTGTTACCTTTCAAGTCTTAACGACTGACGGTTTTTTGGTCGAAAATTAGCACACAGATAGAATAAGATCAGGATTAAACCATAGGTTATTGTTTAACTCAGGAGTGAGTACGTCCCCGTGGTGTGACCGTCAGACTGCCAAATCATACACATAGGTCTCGAGTTTGAACCCAAGACCTTTGATTTTTTGGATCCATGTGCGTATTGTAAAATTATCACTTGCTTCGGTGAACGAAAACATCGTGAGGAAACCAGTACGCCTGAGAGATATTTCTCGACAGCATGTTAAGCCAAATGAGGCCCTTGGGCGGCATAAAAACTCTGACACCAGATTAGGCACTAACCACACGATAACGAAGAATGAAAGAAAAAATGGAGTACGTTCCAGTGCCGTGGCATAATTTCTGACCTACACAGGGGCAAAGACGCGTGTGAAAGCTATAGTTACTTACCATATTATGAAACAAGTAAGATACCGCGAGATAATTAAAAAAAAAATGGACGAATGACGATTGTTGGTTGTTGGTTTTGATGATTGTTTGGATTGAATTTTTATTTTAAATGGTATTTTTCTTATTTATTTTTTTGTACTCTATCACATTGCTGTCCTATTTGACCCAAAGGTTGACTGGTAGAGAATGCCTTGTGGCATTAAGTCCGCCTATGTACCACTCTTGTACATGAAGTTTAAATAAATAAATAAATAATTTCAGACCAACTCGCGGGCGAAACCGCGGGCAAAGGCTAGTATTACCATAAAAGATGAGTATAAAATAATAAATTAAACTCCGGTAACCGGTAACGAACAGTTAGTTAAACGATTAGTTAGCGAGTGCACACGAGCGTCTCGCATGTTGTTTAGTATAAAACATAGTTATTAACTTATTTTTCCACCAATTAGAACAGGGCCTTTCTAATAGCATCAAATTCTTTTTAACTAGATTGTGCATGTTTATATTCTGCTTTAATTTGATGTTAATGAGAGTATTCCGTGTTTCACTATGAGAGGTTTGGTAAAGAGCGCTGCACACTGCAGGGCTGTTATACTAAAGAACTTTTACTAAGAGAATTTTATTGAAATGGCAAGATCTTGTGAAGTGAGTGAGTGAGTTGTGTGATATTGTATCTTGTGAGTGAGTGAGTTGGGTGTGCGAAGGTCTGGTTGAGCTATACCTGCCAACAGATACAACATCGCAAGTGGGGTGGGTTTTAAGCACCCCGTTACAATGCGACAGGTATCTATATACAGGGTGTGGCGTAAGTAGTGGTCCACCGTTCAGGATTCGATGAACCAGATAATTAACTATAACAATTAAAAATTTTAACCATTTTTACCCAAGGAAAAAATAAATTTAAAATCGCTCTTGAACTTAAAGGTGTTTTAAAAATTAGGGTTAAAATTAGAGAAGAACCAACTTTTTCTTCAAAAGAGCTGAATTTACATAAAAAATCATAATTTATCATGATAGCTCTAGTATTCAGCAGTAATTAGCAGTAATCAAAATGAAAAAATAATGGTTTTTGTTGAAACTACAAACAAATTTTTAATAAAAGGTAGAAATTTCGTAAATAAAAGACAGAAAGGAAATATTTTCGTAACCCTTGGGTAAAAATGGTTAAAATTTTTAATTGTTATAGTTAATTATCTGGTTCATCGAATCCTGAACGGTGGACCACTACTTACGACACACCCTGTGTATATAAAAATGATTTCCTATACCCTTACGCGTGACCTGGACGCTGGACCGATTTCATAATTTTTTTTTTGTTGTGTTTGTAATTGTCAGGAGAAGGTTCTTAGGTGAGTAGTAGGTAGGTAGGAGGTAGGTAGTGGGTAGGTAGTGGGTAGGTAGTGGGTAGGTAGTGGGTAGGTAGTGGGTAGGTAGTGGGTAGGTAGTGGGTAGGTAGTGGGTAGGTAGTGGGTAGGTAGTGGGTAGGTAGTGGGTAGGTAGTGGGTAGGTAGTGGGTAGGTAGTGGGTAGGTAGTGGGTAGGTAGTGGGTAGAAAGTGGGTAGGAAGTGGGTAGGTAGTGGGTAGATAGTAGGTAGGTAGTAGGTAGGTAGTTAGCAGGAAAAGGTGCATTGCAACGCATGCCGGGTACAGCTCGTCGTTCAATAAAAGCAAGGCATGGCCTAATAAAAACAAAAGACGCAAAATCCTCAAAAATATCACCTATTGTAGCAAATTTTTTCTCGCAAATTATAGCGTATTTAAAACACCGCCCGTCGCGGTCGTGTCAGCATTGTGACGAAAAAGAAGAAATGCGAATGTTTTTCTCAGATCAAAACCACCAATAACAGAGAAAAAAAAAAAAATAGAAAAGAAAATTTTATTACTGCCTAACCAAGTCCATGGTATAATAATATACTTGGCCTGGTATTCTCTTCCCACGATGGCCCAAGACTACGTCACGATAAGTGTTACCATTGATTGTCCTTTTCAGTAAATTTAGGGACTCTCATTTAGTGAATGAAAATAAAATAAATTACTAACTAGTTTAACTATTTAGTAACTCGTGTGATTCATCTATTTAAAATATTTAATTTTTTAAAATATTGAATTATTAGTTCATAATTGCTTTGTTAAGTTAAAAAATGCATTTTGCTCGGGTAATTCAATTACACACCGTGGCAACACATCGACAGCACCGCAACTGATAACGTATTCTTGGGCCAGTCACGGGAAAAGAATATCAGGCGAAGTATATTATTATACCATGACTAAGTCATTATTTTTATGCAAACACAATTTGCCTCTTAGTCCAGGTCAACAAAAACTCACGAGCTCAACCAACACACAAACAATAAATCTAGATAGAATCAGATCGAATAATATCATTAATACAAGACCGTTGTTTGACGACCAACGACTATATTATACCGAGGACAACTGGCCACCATTTATTTTGACACGACATGATGCATCGGGCTCCGCACATGGAACTACTTTATTGTTCAAGATGACGCATGGAAGTGGTTTCTGAATGAAGATACTGTGGCTTATTTGTTGGGCTGATAAAAGTATTAAGAATAAAATATTTTGTCTCTTGGCATACCTACCTAGGAGGAGGAGCTCGTGCTAAATAATAACAGCCGCTCGGGTCGATCTTTAGGTTAAGCCGTGCTTGCCTAGGTTGGTCTGTGGATGGGTGACCACCCATTACATACCGAGTTTCCTCCGTGCCTCCGAGGCACGTTAAGCCGTTGGTCCCGGCTGTCATTTGTAGATCTTTGACAGTCGTTATAGGTAGTCTAGTACTAACTGGGTTGTGGAGGTCAGATAGGCAGTCGCTCCATGTAAAATACTGGTATTCAGCTGCATCCGGTTAGACTGGAAGCCGACCCCAACATAGTTCGGAAAAGGCTAGGCAGATGATGATGATGGCATACCTACCTAACATAACGCTTGTAATCCCCGAAGAGTTCGGCAGAGGAGTTCCTAGATGTAGTACACTCACATTTCTTTTCACGTTAAAGTCTCATCTCCCTCATGTAATAAAAAGCGAGCCTATTGCCATCCACCGGGCGCATATCCGGACTCCGAGGTGCTCCTGAGAAATTCCTGGTGGAGAAAGCCAATAACACTTTAACTTACCTAGGAATCGAATCCATTGATGTCTTCATCATGCTCACTCCTGGCTTTATAAAGGGTTTTAAAGTACCCTTAACGAAGACGAAAAGCATTTTTTGTCCCTGTCGTTGCGATAATTTTTTTGTTCTAGACCATACCTGGGAACCTTCTAGTTACGGAGATATTGGGGGTCAATGTTCCATCTTTTTCAAAGGTTTTATTTAAATACAAGTTTTTAATGATGTAACTTTACTTTAAATACCTCCACGATCCCCGTAGTATTCATCCATCAGTACATTTTTTGAGTGCATTACGTTGAGTCCTACCGTAAAACGTGATTTTTCACTCCAAAAAAAGTCGTTTCCCTGCAATAGTTTTTGCGTAAAGTTACTTAGTTTGATGTACAGAATGCTTGGTTGACGGCTTTGTGAAAGGTCCGTTTACACCTTGTATGTCCCAAAAAGAAAGAAGAAGAAAGAAAGATCTGCCTTGCCTTTTCCCAGGGTCGGCTTCCAGTCTAGCGGGATGCAGCTGAATACCAGTATTTTACATGGAGCGACTGCCCATCCTCCTCCTGGCTTTATACAGGGTGTAAACAGACCCTTCACATATCCGTCAACTAAGCATTCTGTACATCCAACTAATTAACTTTACGCAAAAAGTATTGCTGGGAATCGACTTTTTTTTTGGGTTGAAAAATCACGTTTTACGGTAGGACTCGATGGAAAGCACTCAAAGCATTGTGCTGATGGATGACTTAAATAGTACGGGGATCGTGGACGTGTGTAAAGTAAAAATCCTACATTAAAAACATATTAAAAAAAAAAACTAGTGAAAAAGTTGGAACTTTGACCCCTAATATCTCCGTAACTATAAGGTTTCCAGGTATGGTCTATAACAAAAAAATTATCGCAAAGACGGGGAGAACAAGTGCCTTTCGTATATGTGAAGGGTCTATTTACACCCTTTATATATAAACTCTGCCACTAGGGTGTTTGGGGTCGTTAGACCTTACTGCCCACACGATAAGCAGAACATGTAAAATCATTCTAATAAATAACTCAACAAACGAAACCTCCGAATCCACAACTCAATTAACCCGCCGTCACTTAAACCGTCGTCAAACTAACCATCTCCATCTATACAACGGTTATTGTCTACGGTAGTTAGCCGTCAGTAATTTGGGCAATCACATAGTTACCGTGAGTGATGCGCTTATACCCCGACGGGTACAAGCGAGGTGGTGTACCCACTTTATTAAGGAGCCACCAGCCGGAACAATAACTGTAGAACCGACAATTGAATCGTTATTTTTATGTCAAAATGAACGGTAAGGTGTAGATGTAATAAGGTTTTGAATTGATAGTTTTGTTAACTGTCGTTACAATTGTGTTACCTACCCAAAAGTAAAGCAGCCCATAGTTTGATGATTGCGGTTCGTACGGTAATGTTTTTTTTAACGGGTTAGGCAGAGGTGTACTCAATAGTATACCCACATTTCACCAGTTATGTTAGAAGTCCTATGTAAAAGAGGGCGAGCCTATCAACCGGGCATAAATCCAGACTCCGTGGCTGCTACTGAGAAATTCCTGATGGAAAAACCCAATAACACTTTGCCCGACCCGGGAATCGAACTCAGGATCGCTCAACCAACGAGTCAGTTAATTTTTTTTTTTTAAACACTTTGCCCCACACTAGGAATCTCTCCCGTAGCTGTTCCTCCTGTACTGCCAGACCCGGAACAACTACTTGTAGGCCATACAAATATTTTTTCCGTGCGGGAATCGAACCCGCGACACGGAGCGCAGCAGTCAATCGCTCAGACACTGCGCCAACCGGGCCGTCGAATTGAATGAGTTAAAAAAATGTTTTGCTAATCCTGAAAACCTGAAGTTTGTTGCAGTTCCTATACTGTTCCACTTCTAGGTAAAGGTCTCCTCCAAGACCTTCCAGAAACTATTTTCCAAAGCCACTTTGAACCAGCTCTCGCGATATGCGTTTAGGACGCCTTGCCACCTCTTTTTGGGCCGCAATCAGCCATATCACACAAAAAAAATGCCTTGATTTTGGATGTCGTTACGTTTTCTTATCTATTGCAAGTACCCAAGGTCTTGAATCCCTAAATCTCAAAACAATTATGCTAAGAAATGGAATCTCTCAGAACGCCTTTTCCTGCCTACAAACGTATTAATCGGACCATGAATTTGGCACACCCTAGTAATATTTTCTCGTAGGCACGTTATACCATTGCGATCGGTGTATAATTTACCAAAGTACAGGGCGATGTGAAATGAAAACGCGTATAGTTCCCCGGGAAGAGGCTCATTTTTACAAAATACAGTCCTCGCGGGCAATTACACAGTAAATGCATATATCACGGGGGACAGAAAAGTGGGTGCGTTCCACAATGTCCGATTTTGTTGGACTTGCACTTTATTTAGGATTTAAAAACAAATTCTTGTCTATGGGTGAGTAGTTATTTAGTGTGATTGATTTGGTCATGGAAAACGCTGTTCAGTCCAGAGGGGTAGATTTGGTAATAAAATATTGATTAAATTTACGAATCCTTCGTCAATGTTTTGCTTAATGAACGGTAAAAATTTTATAATAGCCATTTCAATACTAATCACTTTAAGGTGGCAATATATTATTGCAATTGTCAACAAACGTCAGAATAAATTCTAAAATTATTGCGTGTGGAAAAATAAATGCTGAATTTTTCCTGCCAATAAGTAATTTAATGGGCTTTACACTAACTTTATAACATCGTATCTTGTTTGTAATAATCTGTCTTATAAAACTGCTAACACCAATGCAATAGTAACATAATAAATATGAGATTATGCTAATTCAAACCATTTATATTCGTATTCCAATTATGACACCACGTGTAGTAAATTTACGTGTCCGTAATTATACAAGATTCTGTTCTCTTATGCGTTTTAAACACCGATTAAGTTTGGAGTGGCTACCTACTCTTTTATCTCAACAAAAAATGGCTGTGACTCAGCGAACAATCCGGACGGACGGACAGACAGACTGATACGGCGAAATTATAAGGGTTCTATTTTTGCCATTTGGTTACGGAACCCTAAAAGTATAAAGAACAGTACCTTGATAAAAATAAATTGATTCTCAACTTAAAACTATTCATAGTTCTCGAAAAAGAAGATTTCCGGGAAAATTCACAATAAATTCGGTCAAATACCATAGTGCACACAAGAAAGCACATTAAACTACAGTACAATATCTGGTTCTTGTTGTGACTCGTGTTGAAAAATGTGTTTTTGCACTACTGCTAGAACTTCAATACCCTAAAAAGAGGTACATTTTCCCTAGCGTGTCGACAGCTATGGAAAACGCGGCTCCCCGTGAGAACGCGCGCCCGTCCGGTTTTCTCAAGCGCGCCACAAGAACGCACTGATTGCTATTTGTTTGCAAATATCACGTCTGTTGTAATTTTTGTAAACAAAGTTGATCGGTTAGTGAATGGACTGAGATATGCGCTTATTTTGCATCTACTTTAGATACATCAGGTTGGTGAGTTGGGATATCCATGAGAGCATTTCATCTGTGTTTGAACAAGCATGTTTACACCATTTGCGGTCCAATTGTTTGATGCGAATTGTGAATGATCACAAGGCACAGTAGCTTTTTTTTTTTTTTTTTTTTATCGTGGTAAAATCATCAAATGAGTCCTCCCACCCAGGGCAGAGTGGGAGGAACTGTCAGACTTGTACTGACTAAAATCCACGGTGTCCTTCAATAGCCCTTTATGATCCAGGGTCACGGTAATTCTATAAGTCCCGCGACCCCGGCAGGCTTTCGCCCTCTAGAGGGGGGCCCCGTCATAATGCTGACACTCTTTGAGGCGCGCGTGGAACACAACGCGCCGTCGACCCGGGCATGGTCCATGGTCGGACAGCGAGTCGCCCATTACTCGCTGCCCGCAAGCCCGCGCCTACGGTGGCCGGAGATCGTCTGCCGACGTCCGGCGCCGTGGGCGTCTACCACTGCGGCTGGGGTGGAGGGAGGACGCTGTCCTCTCCCTCACGCGGCCCGCCTCCTCCTTCGCGAGCATGACTGCTTCGCAGAAGGAGGCGACCGCTTCCCACTCCGTCTCGCCCCGCAGCATGGCCTCGACCAATGCCGGGCGCGAGAGGTCTCCGCCTATCGCCGCCGTGAGGACACGGCGGTGCCCTGCCCAAGCGGGGCAGTCCTGCACCGTATGCTCCACCGTGGCCTCCGGGCGGTCCTCGCAGTGGTGACACCCAGGCGTTTCCTCCTTCCCCATCAGACACAGGTACCTCCCGAAGCTTCCGTGTCCGGTGAGGACCTGCGTCATGCGGTAGGTCAGGACGCCGTGACGCCTATCCAGCCACTCCTCAAAGAGGGGTCTTACCGCCGCGATTGCGGCGTGCCCGAGGCACAGTAGCTTGGCGTAACTAACAGGTTCTTAAATATTAAAAAGAAATCTGCTAGTTTTATACATTTTAACTGTGTAGGCATTGCACTTTTGTAGGAAATAGCAGATTTTTTTTTCAGAATGATGTACTGAGTACGTGGTAAACGTTTTTGCGTCGGTGTCCTTTCCACCTTGTATAGGTTTCTTGCAAAATAAGATTATTATTCCTGCCCCCGTAGCATGACCACCGTAGACAAGGATTTCTTTGACGGAAGAATCGACAAAATGACAGATTGTGTCGACACAATGACAAATTTCTTTGCACTATCTGTCATTTTGTCGATTCTTCCGTCAAAGAAATCCTTGTCTACGGTGGATCTAGAAACAGTCTGGCAACTGTGACTGTGAGTCCAATCGCTAGAGTAATCCTAGCCTTTGAAAATGATCAAAACGATAGTGCTCCAACTAAAGTACACTGTAATTGTGACATTTCTCTTGATTTATTTTTTCAGAAAACTAATACTTTTATGTCTAAAACTCTGTCGTTTCAGAAGCGTTTACAGGTAGGTAACTGTTAAGAGAAAACAAACACGGATATTAATAACTAAAGTATCAAAGCCCATCGTTAATATTTACTGCGTTGTGCTTTATTGTCAGTTGTGGTTTATGCTCCCGTGACTCGGCGCATGCGCGTTCTCCCATGACGCCATCTTGCTCTTTTGGGCGGGAAAACGTCACTATTGTAATGATCACTTTAGTTGAAACGCTTGGAAAACTTGTAGTTTATTATTTTTGAATTGTTTTTCTGTTGATAATTAACATTCTTCCGTCACAAATGGTTATAAGTACTGTTATAACTTATTAGAGTTTACAATACAGAAGTGTACGAGGTGGAAGGGATACCGACGCGAAAACGGTTACCACGTGTTCAGTAAATCATTTAGAGCCCCCCCATATAAATTTTTCATCGGTATTTAAAAAAGAAATCAGCTGTTCCGTACATTTTGACCAGGTAACAAAAACAGCTGTTTCCTACAAAAGTGCAATACCTACAGGTATTGCACTTTTGTAGGAAACAGCTGTTTTTTTAATAACCGATGAAAAATTTCTATGTGCCCCCCCCTCCACATAGAAATTTTCATCATGATCAGAATGATATGTACTGAAGGCTACGTCCCGTTTCGCCAACTAAACAATACGTGGTAACCGTTTTCGCGTCGGTGTCCCTTCCACCTCGTGAGCTTTTTCGATAGGTACTCCTGAAAAGCGAGAGCGTGGCAGGGTATCTGTAGGTCTTAAGTGAAAAAAGACATAGATTTCATACAATTACTTAAAACATCTGTCTAAGAAAACCTTAATAAAATAAAACGAAGATAACTTAACATTGCTATTTACTCCCTTTATTTTAAGTAACTTTCTTCCATCAATTAATAACAATACGTAGTTTGTCATCCAGCGGAAATTGCGAACAGGAAGCGTGTATTGTGGCCACTGGCCAGGTTATAGGCTAACAGCCTGTCGCCATATTTGTATAGTTGTGATCTACGGCGGAGCCCTGCCATTGCCATTAGTGTTACGACCGCTTTGGGGACTGGTGGATAAAATCAGGTGCGAAAATTGGAAGATGAAATGATATAGATCCTAATTTATTGCAAACTAGCTGTTCCCGGCATGCGTTGCAATGCACCTTTTCCTACTACCTACCTGCTACCTACCTGCTACCTACCTACTACCTACCTGCTACCTACCTGCTACCTACCTGCTACCAACATGCTACCTACCTGCTACCTACCTGCTACCAACCTGCTACCTACCTACTACCTACCTGCTACCTACCTGCTACCTACCTGCTACGAACATGCTACCTACCTGCTACCTACCTGCTACCTACCTGCTACCTACCTGCTACCTACCTGCTACCTACCTACTACCTACCTGCTACCTACCTGCTACCTACCTGCTACCTACCTGCTACCTACCTGCTACCAACATGCTACCTACCTGCTACCTACCTGCTACCAACCTGCTACCTACCTACTACCTACCTGCTACCTACCTGCTACCAACATGCTACCTACCTGCTACCTACCTGCTACCTACCTGCTACCTACCTGCTACCTACCTACTACCTACCCACTACCTAGTGTACATTAGTGAAATCGGTCCAGCCGTTCACTCGTGATGGCGTGACCAAGGGAAATAGGGATTCATTTTTATAATTATAGATTAATTATCGTTTCTTGTCGCATTTGTCAAGCCTAAAAATGAAGACGATAAACTTTCAAGTACACGTAGTACATATATCGAGTACATGAAATAAAAACTATATATTGTAATCACCAGCTCATCACGAAGTCAGCCTTAGAGTGAGCGTTTTGTTTTTCTTTCATTTTTGTTGTGTAAAACAAGCAATTCAAATGTTTTAATAATATAATTTAAGAATAAAGGAAACGGTGAATGGACTGTGTGAAATATGATATAGCTAGAATGCTAGTGACAACTAGTGTTGCCTTACTATCGATTGTCTATCGATAGGTTGTCAATACTATCGTGACCTCGAAAAATAGTCAGAATATCGATAGCCCTATCTATAGTATTTAAACTTTACAATACTATCGATAGTATCGATAGTATCGATACTATCACTATTATGGTGTGTTTTACTGCAATCACTGTCGATACTATCGATACTTTTGTACGGTTTGAATCCAACACGATACTATTGAACTTTGGTAAAATATCGACGTAGTAAAACTACCGATAGTATCGATACTATCGATAGTTTCGACAGTGATTGCAGAAAAATACACCATAATAGTGATAGTATCGATACTATCGATAGTATCAATACCCAATAGTATCGATACTATCGATAGTATTGCACTTTATCAATAGTATTGCTCAATTTCTTGGATAGATACTATCGATAGTATTGTAAAATTTCAATACTATCGATAGGGCTATCGATATTGTGACTATTTTTCGAGGTCAACTATCGATACATCAACTATCGATAGTTCGGCAACACTAGTGACAACTGATGGGGGACACTTTTGGGGGGTATTTCTTCAAAACATCAACACAACATATCCATCAACCGTCTTGCCCTACCCCCTACTTACAGGCGTACCCACAATTGCCATATGTCACACAGTGAACCCTCAGAATTCAATACCGCTGGGCAGTGACCGTGGCAAATGATATGGTTGTGGAGTACCGAGGTGACCCGCCCCTTGTATCTCGGCTTCCTTCGGTTTACGCCGACTGAGCGGGTTAACAGCTACTTAGAATGTGGTCTATTGTTTACCAGGTTTGTAGGAAAAGGTTGTGTGTTTATTGATATCAAGAATACGGATTTAAGATGCTCGTGAATAGCAAAAATTTCCTTAAAATTAATTAATTCTTTCTTAATTCTTTAAGGAATGTCTGAATAGCAGTCGGTATCTGGGTTTTTGGCAATAGACTCGTCCTATTAATCTTTATCGTTAGTGCCTAACCTGATGTCAGAGTTTTTATGCCGCCCATGGGCCTCTGAATTGGCTTTACATGCTGTCAAGAAATATCTCTCTGGCATGCTGGTTTCCTCACGATGTTTTCCTTCACCGAAGCAAGTGATAATTATACAATATCCACATGAATCCGAAAAATCAGAGGTGCGTGCCTTGGGACCGAACTCGAGACCTACGACTTGGCATTCCGACGGTAACACTACTAGGCTATCACTGCTGTACTCAAACTCTTCACTCGTCCTATAAGGGATATGGGACTCAAGCGTAACTAGTGAAATGCTAGTGAAATGAATGTACCTAATACTTCGGTGATTAGGACGTGATATGTTATGTTTTTTAAATAAAAGAACGTTTGAAGAAAAACAAGTACAATAGAGAATTTGGGTAATATGTTGGGAAATTCATACGTCATCTATACAACATTAGTTTTAGTATATGTGAAACCTGAAACACCTGTCGAGTATTTTTATGTAAAGAATCTATGTATAAAATTTCAAAACTGTATCATGATAAATCACAAAGTTATAGGCTTGTTCTGTTACCTGGTTGTCGGCACAAAACCACCACGCGCCGACGCGACATCGCGCGCGCGCTTTCAGCGTCGTCTTGAGCTCATTGATAATAATAATTTGGCGAAATGATTGCGATAGGTACTTAGTGTCGCTCGGTGTCCAATTTGTAACCTTTTTAAATATTTTTGGGACAAAATATAACATGGTTTAAAAATTATTGCAATCGATTTAGTTACTTATTCTGAACAAACTATATTCAGGTTTCGCATAAATACTAAAAATAATGTTTCATATTTAGAATAACCCTCCACATTCCTCGGAAGAAGAGACAGGTAAAAAGTGATCCACTTAACGAAATGCGGAGAAAAAGACATGTTTTATTGCTTCAACGACAGTTCATTACCGTCACGCATTTCATGACGAACGATCGTTCCCCTCACACGTGATCCAACTGTAGCGTAATACAATAATGGTTGGTTTGGTTGCAAACTATGGTAGTGTACACAAAATTTGGAACACAATGGGTAGGCGTAAGACGGTAGGTAATACGGCTGCGGTGATGTATGGCACGCGACCCATGACGATGACGCCCCTCGGTCATACTTACAGCGTCATACTGTTTTGAATAGGGAGACATGACGCACTTATCACTTAACTTTTTCTGTCCTTAAATAAGTGAAAAATAAAAATATATTTTGACTGAAATGATTTTTTGTTTTCTTTAACAAGTTTTGTACTACATAGCTAGTGATAGAAGTGTCCTTTTAAGCAAGTAAATGCCTGTATTAGGACACTAAACTCTTCCGAAATACCTCTTTTGATTTTAGTTGAAAATAAAAAATGCATTTTTATGGAATAGCAGTCATTATTGGGCATGGTATTCTAGTTAATTACTGATTAATAACTGCTACAAAGGTAATGCTATATTTGTGCTATTCGTTATTTTGGTTTAGCTGAAGAGTTAACTCTTCGAGTTCACTCTGTAATACTACGCAGTATTATATTATCTGTGGTAATACGAAACCTACAAAGAAAAGCGGATGTTATAATTTAACATACTTCATAAATCTTTGTTTCGCGCCTCCCGGACATACTCGTAGCACTAAACAATCTATGACAACAAAAGCAGTACTTCTTCATCGACCATTCGGACAAGAACAGAACACTACCTCACTCACTCATCTACTCACTCACTCACTCATCTACTTAATCGCAGTTGCCTCCTCTTCCACACAGCTTCACCATAAAAAACTAGCGGAAACGTCCATCAGTGCCTCCGAGCAGTAATTATTACACCTCGCCGGATAACCGACAAAAACTGGACGTCACCTAACCTGTTAATAGGCTGGAATGAAAGCAGGCCTTTTCAAACCAGCCGGTTATTCGTAAAACATTTATGTAAAAGTTTATTAGATGCTATTGTGGAACTAATTTCCGTTCTGAGACATTTGTAGTGGAAAGCTTTGGATTGGTGGAAATTTATCGAGGCTTGTCAGTGGGTTCTAGGTCAGATGCGTGTGATTGGGCATTGAAAGACAATGTGCTGTAGACCTGGAAGATATGGCGACTGTCATTGGTTCAGTCCGGAAGCCTTGGAACAAATGCGTTTTTATAAAGAAATGATTTATTCCGACGCCACTAGCATTTAGCAGACGATAAGCAATTTATGGTAAGGTAGTTTTCGTTAAAGCTTAGCATTAACTTTGTACATCATCATCATCATTTCAGCCGAAAGACGTCCACTGCTGGACATAGCTCTCCCCCAAAGGGGGGTTTTTCCATAATCGCCACGCTTGGCAGGCTGGTTGGCGATCGCAGTATGGTTGTAATAAGCCCAGAGAACGCTGCTGCCCATTCTCTGGTAAGTCCCTTAGTCGCCTCTTACGACACCCGCGGGAAGATATATCATGGTGCTATTCTTTGCGTCCGACGCCATACAGTACCATAACGGGAACGGTACCATTGAAAAAATAAATAGGTAACATGAACATAACATATAGCACTCTGGATCGACGTGTTGCACAATGTTATTAATGTCCTACATTTTTTTTTCTGTCAATCTGAATGAAAAACTACTGAAGTCTTTAGTTAGAATACGTCTAGAATCTTGCCTGTAAGATCAGCAGAAAGATAGCTTCAATCAAACAGCTCCACCTATCGCAATCCCTACCACAAATAGATTCGTCGAAGCAATTTGCCTCGCATTCCCCGCAAAAAACCTATTGAAGAGTCTTACAAATTTATTTTTAAAAGGAGGAACTACATAGATACGTACTTGTAGTCTTGTACATGGACCATAACATGTCGAGAAAAGCTGGTCGTTGATACAGCTGTTAAGTATTAATATGGGCATCGACTAACTAAGCCGACTCGCTGCTATTAGACCAAAAGGGTTAGGCAGGGATACTGCGGTTCTAGCACGATGGAGCACTATTACTGACTATATTTGATCAGTGGTTAAGTTAGATTAGTTGTAATGTAAAGTGTATATATGGATATAGCAGTATTGATAAACAAAAGTTATTGGTCCAGACTTTAGTCGTTACTTTAGATAAGAAAAAGCAGAAGCTAACAGCCTTCCTAAACAAGGTGTAAACGGGCCCTTCACGAAGCTCCCAACCAAACATTCTGTACATACATCAAATTAAGTACCTCTACGCAAAAAATTTTGCTGATAAAGGGCTTTTTTTTGGGGTGTAATATCAACAGTAGTACCCAATGGACCGTAACGTACCAAAAATATCGTAATGACGGGGAGTACAAGTGCATTTCGGCTATTTTTACACCCATTAAATTAGGATCGAGCACAAATAAACGAAAAAAGAAACTTACCTATATGGTAAAACTTTTTAATTTTAAATACCTAGCTAAAAATATAACGTTTTTTTGTTACTCAACAAAAAATTAATGCATGTATGTAGGTACTAAAGTAATATTACGATCTGCCAATCGAAACAGACCCTATTTTCATGATATAATTATAAATTGCAGCGAGTCTTAACTTTAAAGTTTAATCAACACAAAACAGACCCAGGTACAAGTTTGTGTTACCTACTTAATTAAAATTGAGCAAATAAATTAACTAAGCTTGAATGGCCAATCGTAATAAGTAACTTTATCAAACACGATAGTACTGCAGTCCGGTCTTATCTTAAACCTTGCAAGCGGAACCGGATAAATCTAGTCTCTGACCTGATTCAGAGGGCGGGGTCCAACCTCTAATCTTAAAATACTATGTACGAAATCAATTCGATACCAAATCGAAACGATTATGACTTAAGGCACTTCATACAAACTGTCAAGTACTTTTTTTTCGAAATGACTAAACCGATTCTAATGAAATCTCATACGCATAAGCAGGTTACATATGTCTAAAAAGCCATCAGAGAATATTTTTGAAAAATAGTGTTACAGCTAAATTAGATTGTAGATTTTCCATAGAAACAGAAATTGCGCATTACCTTTTTTTTAAAAAGACATTTAGAAAATCTTCTCTGTTAACTTTTAGACTTATGTATCCTGCTTATTTGTATAAAGTTTCATTAAAATCGGTTCAGTCATTTAAAAAAAAAGGACGTAAGTCGTAAACGCTCATAAGTGAGTATAGTATCAGACGACGTTGTTGCCATCGCGGAAATATCGTGGATGAGGCTGGCACAAGAACCTGGAGCTTGGCACAAGTAAAGAGAGCCCTATACCCAGCTGTGGGTGAAGTCGGGTTGCGGGTTGAGCATAATTTTTTTTTTAATGATAGGGTATTTATTTATTTGTCAATTATTTACATTATAAAGGGTGTAAATAGACCCGAAAGGCACTTGTTTTCCACGTCTGCGACTTTTTTTTGTTCTAGACCATACCTGGGAACGTCCTAGTTACGGAGATATTGAAGGTCAAAGTTCTAACTTTTTCACAAGTTTTTTTTGAAATACATGTTTTTAATATAAGATTTTTACTTTACACACCTCCACGACCCCCGTACTATTCAATCCATCCATCAGCACAATGCTTTAAGTGCTTTCCATCGAGTCGTACCGCAAAACGTGATTTTTCACCCCAAAAAAAAAGGGATTCCCAGCAATAATTTTTGCTTAAAGTTACTTAGTTTGATGTACAGAATGCTTGGTTGACGGTTATGTGAAGGGTCTGTTTACACCATGTATACAGACTACAAATAGGACTAAACTAATGATAAAAACAAAAAATAAAAAAAGCATAAAATTAAAATAGACAATATTAGTCTTGAAAACTACAGTACTTTCACAGTTTTTATGCCTTGTGACTGGGACTGTAGCTATAATTGTCTTTGTTTCGACAATTCAAAAGTGCCTGTAACTGGCCTATTTGAAATAAATGCTTTGATTTTGAGAGGTTTCAAAACGGGCAATTTTTTGTTTTTTTTATTGGCAATGTAAACATTGAACCAAGAAATGCAACAGATACTTAGTTGACTTCTTGTAAAATAATCTTTTATTTCATTTGAGGTGCGGGAGAAGAGAATCTCGAAGTATAAGGGGGCTTTTGTCGAGCAGTGGGTAATTTAAAGGCTTATAAAAAAATAAAATATCAAGATCAACTTGTAAAAGAATTGCAAGGCATACATTAAAGTTTAAATTGTTTTACCTCTTTATTAATAGACAACTGCCCCGTTGGTCAAGTGGTCACAACCGCGACTGCTGAGCATGAGGCCTTTGGGTTCGATTCCCGGCTCGGGTATATTGTTATTGGTTTTTACATTAAGAATTTCTCAGTAGCAGCCACGGAGTCTGCATTTGTGCCCGGTTGATGGCAATAGGCTCGCCGCCTATTACATGGGCCTTAAACATAACTGGCGAAATGTGGGTGTACTATTTATTAGGTACACATATAAACTGTAAACCAAATACTTGGGCCCAGTGTACACCTCTGCCTAACCCTTCTGGGATTACAGGCGTGATGTTATGTATGCTTTATATCTAATAGAACCTTGATTTCCAATAAAATCAAAATAAGTAAGCAGCTCCCTATTCTTTGACTGCGACTTAGTAACTTGTCTCTGTACAGTTTCGATCATCATTTCGTCAATATTAATGAGATATCTAATGAAAGGTATTACAAGTAAAATGCAAATATAATAGGCCTATACGATTTGTTCAGTGGACTGTGAAAAAGTTATGCGTGTGCGCCGCGTAATGACCTGCGTTCTGATTTCAAATTCAAATTGAAGGCAGGGACGTTAGTTCTAGCTAGGTGTTACACCTGACTCCTCTTAGGTTGTAGAAAACTCATTCTTGGTTTCATTCAATGAATGAGTGAAAAAGAACTACTGTTAAGTTCAAACCGTCTGGACTAGCTGCGGACACCGGACTTGGTAAGACATAAGATTTTAAACTATCATGGTCACTAACATTACTATTAATACTAACGGGATATTTACCATGTTTACTGTTTTTTATGAGTTCCCGATATTTCGGCGCTGTTGCAAGCACCATGATCACGGATAAACTGAAGTTATTGCGGGTGGGTGTTTATGAGCAGACAAATAAGACATTTTAGTACAATCTCTGTCGAATTCCGCTGTCCGGAGTTCATTTCGGACGGTTTGACCACACCTTTACTAATAAATGGATCAGTACACAATAAAGAGACTGTAAGACGACTAAAAAGTCACGGTGTATATCGGGAGATTCTGCGCAGACAGAAATACAAACTATCACCATACAATCCTTGGATAAAATATCCCCTCATAATACGTTTGTCCAATTAAGAAAATGATCATTAAATGGTTCTATTAATAACAGTAACAGTAGATTTAACTGTTAACTCGCATAAAGAGTTCAAAGCATATATTTTATTGGACAGGGAAACAGTTCCTGCCTAGAAAGCGGTCTAGGAAGAACGAGTTCCGATGGGCTTTGGAATAATAATTAGATTATAGTACCTAGCAGAAGGTTTTACAAAGTGACATTCTACAACATTAGTTTTAGTATATGCGAAACCTGTGTCTAGTATTTTTGTGTAAAGAATCCATGTGCAAAATTTCAAAACTGTATCATGAAAAATCACAAAGTTATAAGCTTATTCTGTTACCTGGTTGTCCGCACAAAAGCGTGGTCACAACGCAGCGCGTCCACGTGCGCGCCTCCAGCGGCGTCTTGAGCTCATTGATAATAATAATTTGGCAGTAGGTACCTAAATAATTGCAATAGGTACTTAATATCGCTCGGAGTCTATCTTGTAAATTTAAAAAAAATTGGGACAAAATATAACATGGTTTAAAAATAATTGTAATCGATTCAGTTACTTATTCTGAAAAAACTATATTCAGGTTTCGCATATACTAAAAATAATGTTGTTTATGCAATAACTATTATAGAAAAGTCAAAATATTGTGTTGGGTTGGTATACACCATCTAAGCTATCGAAAAGCTTATGATGGCTGTAAAAAAACTCTTAACGAAGCGGAAAGGCGCTAGTAGTTCTGGACCATACCTGGGAACCTTCCAGCTACGGAAATATCGGAGGTCAAAGTTCCAACATTTTCACAAGATAAAAAATACTTACATGTTTTTATTGTTATAACTTTACTTGAAATACCTCCATGACCCCTATATTCAATGCATCCATCTTGTACAATGTTTTGAGTGCGTTACATTGAGTTCTACCGTTAGTATCTACGCGGTACCTAACCATAATTTTTCACTTCAAAAAAGTTTTTTCGCGGAATAATTTAGGCGTAGAGTTACTTAGTTATATGTATGCTTTGTTGACGGCTTCGTGAATGTCAATCTTGGTTGTCAATTAATTTATCAATATTGTTAAAAGTCTGTGCAGATATAATACGAAACGTTTTCAAATCAAAAGGGAATTAGAGTTTTGACTGGCTAAAAATAAAGCGTTTTTTTTACTGAGGAAAAATAACATCCTTGTTCCTGAATAACTTCTTCATTTATTCATAACGTAAATCTCAAGCGAGCTACTGACGCGAATCCCGCCCGGTTGCGGGACACGACTGCGCACGTCAATTGTTTTAATTATTAGAATAGTCACGCAACTATTAGATTCGCTCCAGTTTCAACACACCCATTTATTTGACACAATCGAGCGAATTTCATCCGCACATACAACGTGTAACATAATAAACGCAAGACTTCTCGTGTGGTGTCTCAGACCATGAAACTGAACAACTTTTGTTCTATGACTTTTGGAAATTCATAACTTTTTTTTTAGTTTTACCATACATGTGGATCAGCTGATTGCGTCAGAAAGTATTTTTTTTTTTGCGAATTTCAAGAACTAGTAGAACAAAAGATGTTTAGTTTCATGGTGCGAGAGACCACACGGGAGGTCTTGCGTTTATTATGTTACACGTTGTATATGTCATACATACCGTGCGCGGTTTGCTTTAGTTTGACCAGAGCCTAAAGAAAGAATTATCAAAATTACCAACGAGATTAAGTTCATCACTTTTCAAGTCCAATATTACTTGATATTTTCTTTGAATTTGGTGGTCTATTGCCTAGTCTACGCTACTTACATAGAACAACGATTACTGCTCACTACGTATGATTACATGATTACATAGTTAGATCGAATTTAAATTGGATATTATCATGATGAATGAAGTGGATACATGTGTTAAGTTATTCAATACGATGATGTGTTGGGTGAATTATACAGGCTTTGCACGCAAAGGCATATTTGTGTGTAAAAGTGTGTGCAGAATCTTCGCTAACCAAAATTTTTCATAAATAGTCTTTTTTCAGTGACGTTACGAGTTACACAGAAGATTATGGTACTTCAATTTCTCAATGAACATTGTTTACACTTTTTAACCCGTCTCCGGAATCCTCGGAGATGACATGATTTTATAGGAGACAGGTATTTTTTCATCGACAAATCGCATGTGACTAAAAGTGTGATGAATATAAATGTTGATGGATGGAGAGAGAGAGGAAGACCAAGGTATCGATGGATGGATTGTGTGAGGAATGATACGATAGATAAAGGAGTAAATTATAGCGTGACGATTGACAGGGGAGAATGGAAGAAAAACCGTGTTGAGCTGACCCCAAGTAACATGGGACAAGAGCGGGAAGATGATGAGACGTATTTTTTCATCAATTATACAGCAATAATCCTGTTCCCGTCAGCAGGTTAGAGGTTTTCAGATGATAACCCCGATAAGGATAAAAGTAATTGTTCTCTCTTTCGTCTTTTGTATCATTTACACAAAAATAGTAGTTGTTACACTGACCGAAGGTCTAGGTTACATTATCTAGATCATCAGACTCATTTACACGGAAACGCTTCAATCTTAATTCAGACCCCCAACATATAAGTTAGTTCTAGATAATGCAATAAAACTAGTATAAAATAACGAGTAAGACAGCACCAATCAGTCTGAAAGTGTATCGCTTGTGTTTGCTAATGGCCGCGGCGGCCGATAAATATTCATCGCGGCAAAAAAGCAGCGCACGCGCGCGATGGCAGCGCGCTTTCTTCTCAGCGATGTAGGAAAGAGATGAGGTGGCTTATTTAATAGGTTTTTGTAGATCTTTACCCTGAAACACGCCAATAATACCATTTTTTTTTCGGATGGGAAATCATCAAATGACTGCTCCCGCTCTGGGCGGAGTGGAAGAGAGTGTCAGACTTGTACTGACTAAAACCCATCCATGTTCCTTCTTTGCCCTTTGTGTTCCAGGGCCGCGGTATCTCTTTCGAACAGTCCCGTAGCTTCGGCAGGCATCGGCCCTTGCGGACCCCTTCCTGGTTGTGGACATCTCTTTGAGGCGCGCGTGGAACACGAACGCGCCGTCGACACGGCCTGTCGTCATAAGACGGCCGGACGCCGAGCTAGCCGCCTACAATACCCTGAGGCAGAGATGTACCATTCAGTTCTGAGTACACCCACATTTTCATCAGTTATTTTTCAGTCTCATGTACTAGGGGGCGAGCTTGTTACTATCAACCGGGTATAAATTCTTCTTCGTACAAATTCTTCTTCCGACAAATTCTTCATGGAAAAACCCAATAAACTTTGACCGGCCCAAGCATCGATTCCAGAATCTCATACATTCGCGTTGACCTTAAATATTGATATAAAGGCAAAAAAAATCTGTGCGGCCAGTGCGCCAGTCACCACTGTATCCCTAGTATACTAGTTTACCAACTGATGAGTCTTCTTTCTTTGTGATAGTCTAGTGGTGTGACCGTCGGACTGACAAGTCATAGGTCTCGAGTTCGAACCACTGATTTTCGGATACATGTGCGTATTGTATAATTATCACTTGCTTCGGTGAAGGAAAACATCGTGAGGAAACCAGCATGCCTGAGAGATATTTCTCGACGGCATGTAAAGCCAAGTCAGAGGCCCATGGGCAGCATAAAACTGTGACACCAGGCTAGGCACTAATCACATGATAAAGAAAGACTGAAGAGTAGTAAATGCGTACCTTTGTGCGCAGTATTATATTATCTGTGCTTTGCGCTTTTTAAGTCACTGTAGAAAAAAAATGAGGAGTATCTATCCGTTGTGTTGTAGATAGTGAATTCTTATTCCATGCATTGATGACCTTCGGTACCCGTACCGTTCTGACCTCGTTGACAAGACATTATGCAATCATCTAATTATATTTATTATGGTACCAGTAACACATATACCTCAGGTGATTATGATTGGTTAATTATCACCAGGAGTGTATCCATCAATTAACTGAAGCGTTTTTCAACTCTTGATAGGCGTTTTGACAAGTAATTTCTCGCCTTTTTTTTTTTATCCTGGTAACGTCATCAATTGAGTCCTCCCACCCAGGGCAGAGCGGGAGGGACTGTCAGACTTGTACTGACTAAAATCCACGGTGTCCTTCAATAGCCCTTTATGTTCCAGGGTCACGGTAATTCTATGAGTCCCGCGACCCCGGCAGGCTTTGGCTCTCTATAGGGGGGCCCCGTCATTATGCTGACACTCTTTGAGGCGCGCGTGGAACACAACGCGCCGTCGACCCGGGCATGGTCCATGGTCGGACAGCGAGTCGCCCATTACTCGCCGCCCGCATGCCCACGCAATTTCTCGCCTTATGTTCAGTCACAAAACAACACTCCCCAGAAAGTGTCGCCAGAATGTTACAGTTACATTTCTAATAGAAAAAAGCCGTATCCACGTATTCTCGGCTCCTGCTGTACGGTTGTTGGTAGGAATGCTCCGGCTCGTCTCAGGTCAGCTGCTAGAAAAACGTTGAACCAGCCACCGCTGCCACCGCTGGTGTGAGCGAGTGAAATGTACGGTGTATAGGCGGAATTCTTCGACACTTCTGGAAGATATGGTCTTAGTATAAGCAGGTATATCGTGTATATGTCTGTTTTCGGTCACTGGGGCCAATCTCAGAGGAGATTAGCCATCGCTGAGGGAGATTTTGTTATGCACAAATGTGTCCGCAGACAGGTGGACTCTCCCTTCCCTCACTGTCATAGTCCGATGAGACGGCAATCCGACACGACCGGAGAGAGATCAGTCGCAGGACCTGCGGCTTAACGTACTTTCCGAGGCACGGGGGTATCATACCACCAACTTCTAAGAGAGAAATTCCTAATAGCTCTGTTGCCCGACCGGGAATCGAATTCAGGACCCCACGCTCAGCTGTTGCGGTTGCGACCAAGAGACCAATGGAGCAATTATTAAAAAAAAACATCATAAAGTATTAATTACTCCTTTTTCGGTAGATGCATCAGTTTATAGCATTAGCTGTCTGACTGATAGCTAATAAGTCTCTGTAAATAATACATAGTTTGAAATGCATCTGTTTAGTAAATAGCAAGTGTCGAGCAATCAATTATAAAGCGTTTACAGATAACGAATAAGCTGATAACAGAGTTTGAATGAGTGCTCGTGCACTAATTATGTCTTTACCTGATCTGTAATTGAAAACGCGTCTAGTAAAAACTGAAATACGATTTTTTTCGGCAGAAATCTAGGTACAGTAATTATTAATTTACAACATCATTGTTGCAAACTACTAAGAAATGCTGTAGGTCACTCTTGAAGACTTGTGAAAAATGAACTGGTCCTAAAAATACCGATCTGACATAATAATTACAAAAGTTGTTGACTTCAGTGCCACTGATAGCGTATCTTAAACTTTGGTATATTTACTTGGCGATGACGTATCTTCTATCATCGACTGTACTCTGAAAGAAGATGGGTGGTCTATTAGTGAATGACAACGTGGATACGTATAGAACTTTAATAGATTTTATTGAGTGAAAGAGATGACAATAGTGGTTTGAACTTTGATCCTCACGAAACTTAAGGTCTTTACAAATTCCTCAGTGAACATTAATCTAAAGAAACATTACCAGTACTGTGATGTATAATACCATTACTTACAACGAAAGGAAACAATCATACATTTCTTGCATATAAAATGCCAACGAACCGATTATCAATGAATATTGAACCCGTATTCGTACGAAAACACCTAATCTATTCAAGTGGCTAGTCGTAAGGGTCGTGACACTGCAGACAAGGACACACATACACTTATACAAAACGATAAAAAAGGACAGAGAAACACCGATGCTCGGGTCATATGTCGACCGATATGTCGTAACCTGTTTGAATGAGACGGCAATATTAAAAAGTCGGTGTGTGAGAAAAGGATAGTACTGACAATGACGTGAAGGGTTAAAAGTCAAGCAAAGTGTCGCGGCCTGTGGGAGGAGGACGGAGGTATGATATTATCGTGTGTTGGTGAGGGAGGGAAGCATGAGGGTCAAAAGACGAGCGTCGGCAACCCTGACCTCTCCAGACGGCTCGTGGGCCGTACTTGGGACTTACAAAAAAGGATGTGTTGAATCGACTGTTTTCAGTGTTTTATTTTCTTAAGTCTTGTCAATGTAGATTTTACCACCTCTAGTTTTACACATTTGTCTTATTTCCTCGCACATAGATTTCAAGAACATTATTTTATAAACATGATATTCTTTTTAAGGGTAATTTTCAAAATATGTTTGACAATCCCAATTTAAAATAACAAAAAAAAAATATAAGAGCAAATTATTTACAGCTGAAGTGAAGTGCTAAAGTTTCAGAACCACGTGCAAAATAGAAAACCTCGCAGAAACTCTACGGACAGCAAAAAATGCTACGGGCAAACTGTTACCCCTTAGAATAATATTATATATCATTACGCTTTACCAAACACACACAACAAATTTTAATATTACTTTAACCTTAAATAAATACAAATAAAAAATCCCATTTGGAAGCCGTCCCTGAATCCATAGTGCACTAATGAATCGAGACAGGCGGCATAATTAAACAGTTGGCGACAATCGGTCGGCCGATGTAACACTAATGTTTTGTTTGACATAACACGTGTAACGTCAGACCAGGAAACTTTTCGAACTTCGAAATACAAAACGAACTCGTGCGTGCCATATCCGAAAAAATCTATTGTTAGTGCGTGATTTTAAAATTGACAGGAAGAATAAAGTTTTTTTTTTTTTAAAAGTGCCGTGGTTTTAAAGGTTTCCTAAGTGCGTGTGTGTTTGTATTTGTTTGGTTATCGGTGATTTGTACTAGATTTTATGTGTAAAGATATGTTCAGACCGGAGTTTCATTTTTCGAGCAAATTGCTCGAGTTGCTGACTAGAGGTAATATAAAAGAATGTAAATAGACCCTTAACATAGCCGAAAGGCACTTATTCTCCCCGTCTTTGCGATCATTTTTTTGTTCTAGACCATGCCTGGGAAAAACAAAATTAAAAAAAATAAAAAGTTTTGAAAAAGCTGGAACTTTGACCCCCAGTATATTTGTAACTAAAAGGTATACACTGGGGGTCAAAGTTCCAACTTATTCAAAAGTTTTTTTTAAATTCATGTTTTCAATGTATCAAAGATTTTTACTTTATACACGTCTACGACCCCCGTACTATTCAATGCATCCATCAACACAATGCTTTGAGTGCTTTCTATCGAGTCCTACCGCAAAACTTGATTTTTCACCCCAAAAAAAAAATGGATTCCCAGCAGTAATTTTTGCGTAAAGTTACTTAGTTTGATGTACAGAATGCTTGGTTGACGGCTATGTGAAGGGTCTGTTTACACCCTGTAGTTAGTGTTTTGCTATGGCATAGAGCACTTATTATTACGTCTTGTTGTAGACAATACTTTGTTATGAATACCTTCTTACATATCCTATCATAAATTAATATATATAAAAATGTATTATCAAGTCAATAAAGATATTAAATGCACAGTGTATACAAGCACTGTTTTATGTAATGTATTTTACCTATTAGGTAAATGATATGAATGGATTTGGCTAAATATGTGTTTTTCCAAGTGATAGTTTTCCCTCGTGGGTAGATAATAATAGCCGTAAGCCGCGCTTGCCTAGGTTGGTCCGTAGATGGGTGACCGCCCATTACATACCGAGTTTCCTCCGTGCCTCGGAGAGCACGTTAAGCCGTTGGTCCCGGCTGTCATTTGTAGATCTTTGACAGTCGTTACAGGTAGTCAGTGGCCCTAAAGTCTGACAACCAGTCTTACCATGGGGTATCGTATTACCCAGTACTAACTGGGTTGTGGAGGTCAGATAGGCAGTCGCTCTATGTAAAATACTGCTATTCAGCTGCATCCGGTTAGACTGGAAGCCGACCCTAACATAGTTGGGAAAAGGCTAGGCAGATGATGATGAGTTTTCCCACAAAATGTCAGAATGTCAGAAAAATATTCAGCCTTTATCATCATCTTAAATAATAATATGTTTCTATTGTTTTCAGGAAACATACAACGGGATACCTTCGGTTTTACTTCAAGTAACGGTAAGTGATAGTGATTTAAGAATTTATATTGTACATACATAAAGGTGTAAAAGACTCTTAACGAAGCCGAAAGGCACTTGTTCTCCCTGTCTTGGCGATAATTTTTTTGTTCTAGACCATACCTGGGAACTTTCTAGTACGGAGATATGGGGGGTTAAAGTTCCAACTTTTTAACAAGTTTTTTTTTAAACACATGTTTCTAATGTAAGACTTTTACTTTAAACCACTCCACGACCCCCTTATTATTCAATCCATCCATCAGTACAATGTTTTGAATAAGTTACATTGATTCCTACCGTAAAACGTGATTTTTCATCATAAAAAAAACATTTCCCAGCAACAATTTTTGCGTAAAGTTACTTAGTTTGATGTACATAATGCTTGGTTGACGGCGTCGTGAAGGGTCTGTTTACACCCTGTATATTATATTTATTATTCTTTTTAACATATTTTACAGATTATTTCTAAAAATCCGAACCCATGTCCCATACCCATAATATTTTAACTGCATATTATACCAGTCTTACCAAGGGGTATCGTACTACCCAGTACTAACTGGGTTGTGGAGGTCAGATAGGCAGTCGCTCCATGTAAAATACTGGTATTCAGCTGCATACGGTTAGACTGGAAGCCGACCCCAATATAGTTGGGAAAAGGCTAGGCAGATGATGATGATGATGATATTAAATAAAGTTCTTGTCAAGTTTCTGTGTAGCACTAGCAAGTTATACCCGGTTCACATTAGTCTAGTCCAGTAATCCAGCTAGTTAATCAAGTCCAGTGCTGAACTGTGTCGTATCATCTCGTTATTCCAGTTACTATTAGGAATTAAGCGCGTATTCACAAAAAATAAAAATGCGTGTTCAGTGTTCAACGTTAAATCCAGCACTGGATTGGCTGTCTACACTATTCCACTTGCCCTGAAATGGGCAACTGAACTCTCTCACTAGATCCAGTGCGTTCCAGAGACTTCCAGAGACGGTTTAGCTTATTCCAGTTGCAATCCAGCGCTGGATTAGATCACTGTACTGGAATGCTACTGGCATAATGTGAACGACGCATTTACTACCCAATACTTGTAAGAGTGTAAGACGAATAATTGGAATCTTAACATAACACAGATAACGATGAATGGAAGGAAAACTTTACTGTTTGCAAGTTTAATGTGAAAAGAACTGGAGGATATTTAAACGTATAGTAATACAGATATCAACGGTAACTACTTTGACATAAAACAGTCCCCAGTTCCCCACGCTTTGTGTACATGTCCAAATCTTTTTGACAAAGTTTTCAGGACATGTGAAAATATTGATATTCGAAATAAAGTGAAGCTGGTAGAATTAATTTGAAGGGTACAAGCAAACAACATGTCCTAAAGAATCGATTATGAGAAAAAAGCAAATTAAAGTTAAGAAGTTCCCAGTGCTCTTCGCTTTGGGCATAGATAAAAACGTATTTTTAGTGACATCTGTCGAGTATTTGTAAAAACTAGTGATTGGGAGTGCAATTACCATAGATATAGATTGGTAACAAAATTTTTCAAAAAATGTGACATTCATTTGTTCTTTGCCTGTACCCTTCATTTGAAAATATACTTCGTTCTGTGTCTAGTGGCCGTTCCGTACATTTTGACTGTGTTTTACACTCACAAAAAAATCAAGCCTGAGGGTTTCAAAATCAAGCAAATACTGATTAAAAGTTCATGTCGCGATGTCCCATACACTGTTTATGAAACAGAATATGCATTTAAACTACCACCTCAGTGCACCAGCAACATGTCGACTACACTTGTGCAGCGCGCACTGTTCGCTCTGTTCATTCTGTTCGTCGCTGCGCACTTGCGCAGGCGCGTGACACCACAATGAAACCTTTCACCCGCTACCTGCGCAGTGCGCTATACGCTGCAATCTACATCTTTTCATACGTTTCCTTGTTTCTATAGATATGGAGTGTTCTAGATTGTTATTAGTCTAGATTTCTTGTATTTGGTAGTGTCCTTAAGTTTATTGAATTATATTGCAGCTACCGGATTCTTCAAAGTTTGGAGTGTGGCGTAACTATGAGTTGATTGTATTATTTAGGTGCTTTTGCATGTAAATACATGTAGGTAGACATAATTATGTATGATCCTACTGAGGCCTGTAAGATTTCCTTTTCGAGTTCTTTCAATAAGCAACGGTTACTGTTAGTGAACATTACTCACTTCTAAAGGCCTCAAGTTGTTCTTTAGTTTATTTACCTTTATCAACAGACACACCCGAACATCGACATCGAAAAAAATTATGATAGAGAGCAAGCTAGTAAGTCGAAGTATTTCCTTCGATATTCAAACCTAGTTAGGGATGTAAAAAAAAGCTACAAGGTTTTTTTTTAATGATAAAATTAAATTTTAATTTCAATCCATTTATTTCCAAATGCATTCATAAAAGTATTACATAAAAAACAAATGCTCAATCTTTTTGAGGCAAGATTATGTGCGCTGTCGATTAAGAAATAATAAAACAGTCCTTAGAGGATGATGTTACTTTCTGTACCTTTTCCTATATTATTCTTTTTATATAAAAACATAGGCCCCGTTCCTCCACCACATGTATAATATATATATACCACTCTAAAAAGTACACCATTACAACAGGGGACAGGAGCCTAAATTATTTTTTATTTTATTCGTTGAACGCGTGTTAACAAGAAGCCGTTTGGTATAATTACTGGCAATCAGTGGTCGCATCTCGTTCAGACATTGTTCGGACCGGCTACCTTTCAACCGGTCCCCGGGCAATTTATTGGAAAAGTTTTTTATATCATATGTTTATGTGGTACGGTTAGATGAGTTTGCTATAGTTTATTTGTTAGTACAGTGAAGCATGGTTCTTTTTGGCGGTTAAATGACATTGACAGGAGGCCGCTGTTGGTACACTTCAACCAACTTATCTGTGTAGGCGGGAAAATACAGAACTAAAATCAATGTACCAGGATTGACATTTCGATTCAAATTTTGTTGAAAAGCAACGCCATCTTGGACTGCACATTTAAAGTGGTCATACTATAATCATTTGCGACATTGTCTATGGATACAGCGTTAGGTCCGACTATGGTCTTGCACCAAAAGTACCATGCAGCAATTTATTAACAGTTTGGACCTCTCCCTTTTCCAAACTGAAAAAAAAATAGTTTTCTCCAAATTTCCATTTTTAAACGGTTGAAAAATTATACGGAGTAATGCAAAGATAAAAAAGTTATTTTTAAGAAAGACGTTGACATAATAATTCTGTCTGCGTAAAGTCGTTCCAGACATATTTTGTTACAATGTCTAGACGCATTTAATTTTATATTTTAATCAATGAGTCGCCCTCAGCGTCACAAGTTTAACCTTTAACAACTTTTTACGTAGAAATTATCAGACAGTGGCAGCTTTGTTTATGATTTATTTAGATTTCAAACAGTGATGATTAAAAAGTTTTAAGTCATCTATCAACAAAATACGATTGCAAGCAGTTTTATTTCAATTTATCGATTAATATTTCCATAAACAATACTGGCATGTAAACTACTTCACAATATCTATGGAATCTTAAAACAAAATCGCTTTTGAATTTCGAATGTTCACTATCGCGCGAAAGATACTCGAAATCTAGATAATTTCGCACAATGTTTCGCACAGACCCGCACATAATGCAAGCTGTTACATTGCAGTTTCTCAGAATCCAGTATCCGTATTCTCAAGATGTGAACTTGGGCTCTTCTTATATTTTTTTACGAGCTTAGAGGTCGCATACACTCTCAATGTCGCGAATTAATTCGCCTGTGCTATCTTCATTGGTAATCTTGATGTGAAAAGTTAAAACACCCGTTTTTAGCGAGAAAGCATTGTTGTAATGTCGGATTTTTCTCAGATTTTTAACTACCTTATCTCCTTATGTTTGAGATTGTGGCTAGATAAGATGTTCTAGACGTTTCGTCTACATTAGGTCTAGTTTTCTTGTATAGTGGCTTTTAAATAGGCACTATATCTAGACGACAGATGTTTCGTACTTAACCCCAGAAATCCCAGACGTTGGTACTGTATGTAAGGCATAGGTAGATTAGATACTGTTATATTTTAGGCCATAATTTTGGCCATTTTGAATACCACAGTGATAGAAGTTACAAACCGTTCCTTTTTTAAGATTCAGTATGTGTTGTTGTATACTTGATTGAGTGATCAAAAAAAAAACAAAATATACAATATTGATTATTGTATATTTTATTGAGAGCATATAAAATTAAACCATTCAACTAACACACACTGACGTATGTTAATCAACAACGTATGATAAAAACATCTCAATAATGTAGATGTTTCTTTTGAAATCAAAATAAACATAACAATAAGAAAAATGAGACTAAAAATTCTATCAAAATTCGTTCAGCGCTTCTCGAGTTATAAACGCATAAAGCGCGCTTGTATTTTATATGTTAATGTAAGATGGACTAGATATGACTATCAACCGTATTATGAAGCTATTTAGAAGCAGGAGGGACGGCAGATGCAGTGCTATTATGTCACTTTATGTGCTTTTTATTGCTGTGTAAATTTATTCTTGTATGAGCGGCCAAGTGGTATGATGCAGTGGCGAAGTAAGATTGTGTTTAGAGTTTTTTGAAATAGTTTCATGGTGTTCACTAGGGTAATTTTAATTCCAGGAAAGTGAAATTGTCTTTTTCTTTACAGTGCAACACCGTATTACCCGGAAAAATAAAAAGAAATTATTCTTAAATTTTTCTAAAGTTTGTTTAGGTCCTCCAAAATTGTAGTGCCCGATATGGTCCGTGCTTAAATACATATAAACTAACAGCCTATATTTAGGAATTTTCTCAATACAAAACCCGCATGAAGCCTTTTGATTCCTATACTGAAAATTCATTGATGGTCAGTCACACTCAACAATTCTTCAAGGCATATTAATTAAGCCTTCAAATTAACAGTGGAATCCAACAGATGGACGCATCTTTCACGTAGTAACCGTAAACAGCACCTAATCTGGTTATGGTATAAGGAAGCCCTTTTTTTGTTTTTTTTTTTCGTATTGGAAATCTATATTTATCTATAATCTATAATTGGGCGGAGCGGAAGGGAGTGTCAGACTTCTACTGACTAAAACCCATCCATGTTCCTTCTTTGCCCTTTGTGTTCCAGGGCCGTGGTATCTTTTTCGAACAGTCCCGCAGCCCTGGCCGGCATCGGCCCTTGCACTTGCTGACATCTCTTTGAGGCGCGCGTGGAACACGAACGCGCCGTCGACACGGCCTGTCGTCATAAGACGGCCGGACGGCGAGCTAGCCCATTACTCGCGTCCCCTACGCCCTTACGCTGATTTTTAGGTCTTTCACTCCCCTTAGTTTTTCAGTTAGGTAAAAATAGAACATCCATATTATTGATGGAATTGTAACACTAATCATACCAGTGAGGATGTATCTTAGGTTCCTATCAAACTAACATCCCATGAGGTAGAATTTTAATTTCGATTATCTAAAGTAGTGTCCTGTAAAAATACACTAACACAAGCCTAAAAGAGTTCACATGTGAACATTCCGTAATAAATGGCCATTGGTCAGTTCCTTAAATGTCCATTTATTATTTTTCAGCGAGCAACTAAATCCAATTTCCTACATTCACACCGATACAATTCGAATAGTATCAGCAGGTTCCATCTTCAGGGCAGGACTATTTACGCGTTTCTCACACCATTGACGCGATGAATCGCTCCCATTAGCGGCCGAGAACATGCTACAAGAAAACTATAAGGTTAACTATGCCCAAAAGTAGTAGTAGATATGCCATACAATTTGTATGGAACGACCTGCGGGCCGCAGTTACTAGCTCCCTGATCGAGATAACGCGACCGCTGCCGCAGCTCGACTGGCGCGATTTTATCTCATCCAGCAATATATACCCTGCGTTGGACTGTACAGCGCATGCGCCGGCGATTGATGGACCAATAAGAACAATGCGAATTAGGGAATTATACGATAGTGCGCATGACTGTTTAGAGGTCTTATTTCACGATGACAGATCAGATAATATTCTGGTTTCAAATTGATATTCGTGCTAGGTGGGAATGATCTGCGAATGCTCTGTCACCCTTTTATGGAACTAGATTTTACGACGTCCGGACTTCTGCGGTGTTCGCAGTTCAAACAATTCAGAGATCGTAAGGTATCTCACTTTATGTAAAGAACGGTACCTTATACGAGCCTTTTAACACCTAATTTTTAATCGATTTTGGAAGGCATTACTTACTCACATTTATTAAACAGGAAATGAGAAAACCGTTAATTGGATCGAACTTTTAAAGCCTTATAAAGGTAGCACCGGGTTACATCACGTTATATATTTTGACATACCCCACTTGTCACAATTAAGATATTTCACAACAGAGCCGTCAAATTATCGATATAATCGATCCCTACTTCGGTCGTGATCTCATTTCCCTGCATTCGGTTGCTGCGACCTGTACTCGGAGTTTAATTTTAGCTATAAATCATGGTCGGCCTTTCCCCGAAGTTGCGCGGAGGCGGCCGATCGCCCCCGACCGGTTCAACTCCCGCGCAGCCTCATTTAAACTGTAGCACATTCCTCCGCTTGTCGCGTATCTGTAGTCAGGCGCGATAAATTGTGATAATTAATTGTTTATAGGTTATGAGAGTGCAGTATGCTTGGAGCCGGTGACTGCATGCTGCGAGGAAATGAAAGGTGAATGGCTAGAATTTACGTAAAGTAATTATGTTCAATTAAATTATGAGACTGGAGTGGAAAACAGATCTTTGGATGCGGAAACACGGGGATCGTTGGGACATGAAAGAAGGAAGCAGTTAAATAAATAAAATCTTTATTGATGAATTATAACAAATAATGATTTAATGAACTAGCTGTAATTTGCAAGGACCCTTAAAACAATGAGATTTGCTATGTTTATGGCACTTGGAATCGTTGTACACTTACGTATGACGACTGGCGTTATGATGTATTTTGTTTACAAAAGAGATCTTCGCGAAAGTCTTGTTGAAAAAATTCTCGCAAAGTAAGGTCAAGACTACACATACGAGACGCGTAAGTGCAGATCCTCTTTTATCTCTGCCGTCCGCAGCGGTCGCCCTGTCATATTTTATATGTTTTTATCAATAAATATCGCTGCAAGTAATTACATTTTTGTGCAATAACAATAATTATGCATGTACCGTTAACTTTGGACTATAGCCTTTTAAGATTTCAGAGCAGATCATATGTAAGTTCGCAACGTAATGGCGGGACTGATGCAGATACGTTATTTATAAGTTTTATCTTCAAGATTGTTATCCTTTATGGTGTGAGCAGAGCTTTAAGTGTTGTGTTAGAAAGGCGGATAGTTTTATGAACTAGGATAGATGGAGGTGATAATTGACCAACGGCTTGCGGTCTAGAGGTTGAGAGTTCAATTTATAGCCTTGCTTAGGAATTTCTGACGAGTAGAAATTGCGGAGCACTTACGTAGCACATGAAGATCAGTTTGTAGTTATTGATTGATGGGAAGACTACAAATCTACAATTAATGCGGAATCGTCTTATCGTCGGGGATAGTGCAAATCCGCGGAACTAGCATTGGATAATTCCGCGTATCTGAAAAATGTAGCCAATTTCAATTACGCATTGTCGTAGCGACTATATTAATGAATTTAATAGATTTCTACTGTTAACAATACATAGAACACATGAATTGTTACTATTCATGTAAAAATGAAGTCAAAAATCGTTGAAGTAAAAAAAAAAAAAAGTTATAACCTTCCCCTGTAAACCTACACGTAGTGCAGATGCTCGCACTTATTCTTATTCTATTTGCACTATCCCCGATGTCATGTTTTGTTGGGCCTCTATATAATCATGATAGATATGTTTGACGGCACGGTTGGCGCAGTGACTGAGCGATTGATTACTACGTTGCGTGTCGCGGGGTCGATCCCCGCACCGAATAAATATTTTTTTCTAGGTCTGGCTGTTTGTGTATGTTAGTTTAAATGTTTGTAAACGCACCAACGATACAGAAGATATTCTTAATGAGGGGCAACGTTTAAAAAAAACCTCTATACTGCGACTAAACTTTTTGTTAAGAAATTACATAAAAAGATTGAAATCTAGATTGCATAGCATATTAATTAAACCTCTTTGCTAAATAGCCTATAGCAATACCAATTTAGCAGTAGCGAAGGGTCAATTTTTGTAAGAGGTAAGTCGAAGTACATATCTTTAATATGATTATATTATTTGTCTATAGAATACTGACTGTGCCATTTTTCAAAGGGAAGCCAGGAGGAATCGAGTTGTATTGAACCTTCGCCACTACAATTTAGTAAGATACCAAAATTCTCGCTACCGTATTCTTGTCCCCAGAAAACGGGTTAAATCGACTACGCTATATTAATTATCCAAAAAGGTATCACATGAACTTATCAATTACATTCGATGCGGTTAATTAAGGCTGGAATCCTGCTCTGGATATGTCCACGTTACTTAAAGAATAACTGTCTTTTATGTATGTATGTTGGTACGAAGCTTCGGAAGAATTACGAATGCGTTCGTGAGACTGTAGCAGTGTGGTTATGTGAAGCATTAAGATACTGTTATTGTCCGTCGATTTGGGAAATGGAAACAGTTTAATTTGAATAAGTAGTCAACTATTAGAGATATGCTATACTCTTTTTAGATCGGCAAGAACGGAACTCTTATAAAATCACTTTGTTGTTCGTCTGTCCGTCTGTCAAGGTCTTCTTCTCAGGAGCGCCTAAGCGTCGGTTTGCAGTAACATATCAGTATGATGGAGCGACTGCCTAGCTGATCTCCACAACCCTGATAGTACTGGGTGATACGATACCCCTTGATAAGACTGGTTGTTAGACTTTCGGGTCACTGACTACTTGTAACGACTGTCAAAGATCTGAAAACGACAGCCGGGACTAACGGCTTAACGTGCTTTCCGAGGCACGGCGGAAATTCATACCGAGTTTCCGCCGTGCCTCGGAAAGCAGGTAATGGGACTAACCTGAAGATTGATCCGAGCGACCACGAGCTCCTCATAAATAGGAAAGAATCTCCCCCTTTAAATCATACCGGTGTTGGTGAAACTTCAAATGTTTTATGAGACATTTAAACTCAATGTCACCTATGACATTTCGCCGTCAATATTAGTGATGGTACTCCGTTAAGTTGAAAAGCCCTGCGGCTATCTAAAAGCCTTAAGATTCGACGTAATAGGCTACAGCTTCCGATATATCGAGATGACGCGAACACGTGGGCGTACGATCGCTTAACGCCCTTTACGCCTTCCACTCGAGTTGACAATCGATTCTATCGTAATCGATTATACCGATGATACATAGTGCTGATTGTGTCGAATCACTGGGACTTAAAGGTACTCGGGTAACTATGTAGTTGCTAGCACCCAATTACTGTTGCGAGTTGCGAATGAAATCGTTAAAACATTCCAGTGTGGTACAAAAGGGATGTTTCGTGTGTAAAAAAATATGATTCTATTTAGTCCGTCAGTTAGATTATCGAAAAATATTGGATACGTATTTTTGTTTTATCAAATCAATAAAAATTGACGAAGATAAAATGCATCAAAGATCATGAGTGGCGGCCTGACACTTTTCAGTAAAAAGTCAGTACACTTTACTTACAAGTATGACGAGTTTTCAACGCACCGTATCGTCTTCATTTTTAGTTTTCGTGAAAAAAGAAAAAATACGTGTCCAATATTTTTTGGAAATCTATCTGACGGACTAATTAGATTTTTTCAGGAAACATCCCTATTAACAACAGAAAATCTTAATTTTTTTCAGTTCTGAAGTTATCTGTTGCATGAAATGATTAGCTTTCATTGGCAAATCACTTTTATGGAGCGATTAATACGAAGTTACTAACTCTTCATTGTGACTATACATACAAAATTTCAGGTTCCTAATTGAGAATTTAGAGTTGAGAAATTGTTAAACTCTAGAACGCACGGCGACCAATCAAGTTATACTAATCCAAATTAAGCTGATCTCTCATTGTACGGAAAGCATATACAAAGCTAGGTCAGGTTATGCTGGATATGTATAGCTTGATGTGTTGCCATATGACGTGGGTACACACACGAAATTCAAAATGAATTTATTTGGTAAAAAAAATTGAACTTTAAAGGAATCACTTTAAGACTACAAATAGAACTAAACTAATGATAAAAATAAGACTTAAAGTAAGAAAATATAAACATCCTAAAAACGACGACAATAGGCGTCAAAGTACTCCTCCGCATCACTTTAAGTAGTACTAAAGTACAATTTGATAAGTTCCCAATACCCAATTCAAAAAGCGGGTGCTGATCTCAACTGTTGTGACCGTTATTATCTTGAACTCAAAACCCGATAGTTCCCCCCAGATAGTATCACCCGTAATCACCGTCGAGCGACGACAATCACACAATTTAGCTATCCGTTCAGACTCAACAAAACATAAATACAGGGGTGTGAAAGGGTCTACAGCGTACGGCTATAACACACAGCATTATATTTATCTGCCGTACATATTAAATAATATCTATCTGCTGAAACAATGGGATTTATACGCGGCCGCGCGCGGGGTCAGCCTACCTGTCGGCAGCCTTGCGGCCTGTACACACGGTATATCTGGACCAGGGAGTCTCAACATTTATTGCAAAAGAGCGTGTTTTTGCATAATGGTGATAAAAGTATAGAGGCTAGGTAGCAATAGGCTAGTCCATCATAATATGGCATACTAGCTGTGCGCCATGACCTCGTCCGCGTGAAAATAGCGGTGTGAAATATACTTTACGACCTATTCTCATACCTACCACATATACATCATCATTTTCCTGCCCTTGTCCCATGTCATTTGGGGTCGACACAACATGTTTTTTTCTTCCAATCTCCTCCTTCCAATTCTTCCAATCAACCTACCACATATACGTAAAAATCATAAAAATCGGTTGAACCGTTTCGGAGGAGTGCGACCACAAACACCGTGACACGAGTTTTTTATATAGAAGAAGAGTATTATCTATTTAAATAAAATAGTAAACTGACTGACTGACTGACTGGGTGATATATCAACACACAGCCCAAACCGCTGGTCCTAGAGACATGAAACTTGGAGGGTGTGTTCTTTGTGAAGAGAAGGTCTCCACTAAGAAAGGATTTTTGGGAATTCCACCCCTAAAGGGGTAAAATAGGGGATGAAAGTTTGTATGAAAGTCTGTCAGTTTTGAAGTTAGGATCTTCAAATTTTGTGTTTAGGCTGAAGATTGAAAATTAATTTATACGTGTCTCGGCGTCTTCGGTAATTCTACCCCCGAAGGGTTAAAAAGGGGGGTGAAGGTAAGTAATCGGATATTTACGACATCCACGCAGGCGAAGCCGCGGGCAAAAGCTAGTAGTCTATAAATTCGGTCTAGGGTGCCTGCTACCCTTCCTACTGCAACTGCCTGATTAAAATCGTTTCTACGTTCGCCAACATGAAACGACCTCGGAAAGACTGCACCTAACTTTGGACAATAGGACTAGACTTAAGGTCTGCCTTGTGGGGAAATGGCGTGAGTTTATCCTATCCTATACTATTAAATAAGCAATATTTGTACATTTATATATGTATTTGTTCACGTTCTCAAAAATAGCTGTAAAAATTTCGATGAATGTTGCAATATTGGGGTTTACGGGGGAATAAATTCGAAACTTTCAAGTCCCTTTAATCAATTTAATGACTGAACCGATTTTAATGAAACTTCATACTTATAAGCAGGATACATGGGTCTAAAAAGTTATCAGAGAGAATCAAAAAGTTATCAGCTAGGTCTCATATCTGGGAAAATTCGTTTTATCTCATTTCAACCGAGCAGAGATCAGTCGTCCAGATACTGTATATATGAGCCAGACTTCACTGTTTCTCAGGGCTTTGTAGTCGAGGACGATTCAAGCAGGCAGTTTTAACTAAAAAAAACTCGTACTCAACTAAGGCAGCGAACCCTGTTTTCGATCATTGATGATGATATTTGCCGAAGCAGTAGCCCACTAAGGTCTATGCCTCAGTTTATAACAATAACATGTCACAACAGCAGCATCAACGACAAGAAGTTATCCATTTTATGGTTTAGATCTGCAGGTTGAGCACCGCTGACTAACAATGTACGATATTCGGTTCTCTGTTTCTAAGATTTCGACCTCAGGAGGCACGATTTCAGGAAGCCTATGATATGGGAATGAGATGAATCAATTTATATTGTTTGCAGGGCTGTGTGCAAAGGGAATAACTTCAGCAGAGATAGTAGAAAGGAATGGGTCTTTAAATTTCTTAAAATACGGCTTAGTTTGATGGTTTTTTACCCGACTGCGGCGAAGTCAAAAGGAAGGGTTACGATTTCATCAGTCTATGTATGTATGTTTGTATTTACGTGTTCCTCCGTAGCGACTAAACTATTCATCCGATTTTGATGAATAAGGTGACAATCGATTCGTTATTATGGCCCGGGTAACATAGGCTACATTTTAACCGTCTTCAACAATAGGAGGAGGCGATTTTATCTTGTAAACCCCGATTCAACTCACGTCCCAGCTGCCGTGGGAGACGCCCTGGGCGTCGGGGGTCACGTGGTGGCTTCCGGCCACCGTAGGCGCGGGCCTATGGACGACGAGCTATGGGCTAACTCGCCGTGATGTCAACAACGATGTAGGGGTCTGCAAGGGCCGATGCCTGCTAGGGCTGCGGGACTGTTCGAAAGAGATACCGTGGCCCTGGAACACAAAGGGCAAAGAAGGAACATGGATGGGTTTTAGTCGTACAATTCTGACACTGCCTGCCGCTCCGCCCAGAGTGGGGGGAGGGGTCATTTGATGATTTCCCATCCGAAAAAAAAAAAAACCCGATTTTAATTAGATCGTGATTTTCCAGTAGTTGGTTCTGATGGGTTACCCTCCCATGACCTTTACATGACAGTTATGACGAAATCTACACAAAGGTCATTTCCACTTCTTTCTTCTACTTATCCACCGTAGATAATAAAATATCACGCCTGTAATCCCCGAAGGGTTAGGCTGAGTTGTGCCTATAGTACCTACACCCACATATTATCGCCAGTTATGGTCCCCGTGTAATGGGTGGCGAGCATATTGCCATCAACTGGGCACATCTGTCTGCACATATCCTTCACATTAGTGAAGTACATGAAGCACATTAAATGTAGGTACATTGTGTGTATCTTAATGTATACTTACATTGTATGTAGTATATATTAAGAAGATACACACAATGTACACTATACCTCTAGTAAAGAAGTCAGTTCCCAGCCATTAATCACACATTAATTTCTAGTTTTCATTTACAAAAACACAAGAATTATTCAAGTTTTTACGATTTAATTACATCCGTAATTCTACTCTTTATATGCATCTCTTAGTATATAAAACGCTAACGAGGACTTTAATAACCTCTAAGTTCAACTCTTCTAGTGATCTATGTGAATAACGATTTGTTTATGTACGGTGTAAATAAGTAATGAGTAATGACACTTAAACTTTATTAATACTTACCGGTCAAGCTCAATGTAGATGGCGCCACCATAGCTGGGTCCCAATTTGACCAATGAGGTCAAACTATTTTGAAATTTAAAATGACATTTCCATATTTTCAACCAACTACGATGCTTGGCAACAACTATGCTAGCGGCATTAGTTTTACAGTTGCCATCCCCATTAATGTTACACCTTCTTTTTTTGGGGGAAAACCTTCAAAAGGCGATGTTCCTTGGGGATTAGACCGGGGAGTGTGGGATTGGTACCTCACTGAAACCACCCCGGTGGGGATAATCCGCACAAGAGAGGCGGCACTGTTTTCTCGAAGAGATTCGTGTTGCACCTAAGAACGTGATGGTGAGGTGAAACTATTATGTTTTGAACTTAGTCTTTTTAGGAATGTATGTTATTATTACTAATTATCTACAACGCCACTTTGTTGATTTTTTAAAAATACATTTCATTTAGGTTTACGAACAGCGGCCTTCAGTCAAGTCAAGTCTTTCGAGCGCTAAATGATACTTACAGCGCGGCACCTCATTTGAGACTGCATTATTGTAAAAAAACAATATCGTATTAGTCGATAATTTTAAATGAAAGAAAGTTATAGATCTGAGTGAAATAAATAATAAATAAGGGTAGAATTATTAATATCATAAAACATGGGCTAGTAAAGTTATGAAACATAATTATGTTATGACTGAAAACCCTTAGAAAGATTTTGTTCTTTGTAACATTATATTTAAAATCGAGTAAAAAATCACGCAATTCCCAACCAACCCAGTCCTATATAATAAAGGGCTATAAGATAACGGTAACAGGCAGTGGGACAAGCAATAACTCGGAGCCCTGCCCACGCCCCGCCGCCGCAGCGCTATAATATCTGCATGTCGGCCCGCCTGCCACTTGCTCGGATACTCTCCGTGAGAGTGCAGTTCGGTAGGGTATTAGGACTGATCTACCCACCCGAACTTTCTTTTGTACTAATTTTTCTCCAAAGAGAAGAAAGAAAAAGAAGTGTTTTTTAAGAATCGCAGAGGAATATCATCATCTGCCTAGCCTTTTCCCAACTATATTGGGGTCGGCTTCCAGTCTAACCGGATGCAGCTGAATACCAGTATTTTACATGGAGCGACTGCCTATCTGACCTCCATAACCCAGTTAGTACTGGGTAATACGATACTCCTTGGTAAGACTGGTTGTCAGACTTTTTGGACCACTGACTACCTGTAACGACTGTCAAAGATCTACAAATGACAGCCGGGACCAACGGCTTAACTTGCTTTCCGAGGCACGGAGGAAACTCGGTATGTAATGGACGGTCACCCATCCACAGACCAACCTAGGCAAGCACGGCTTAACCTAAAGATAGACCCGAGTGGCTGTTATTATTTAGCCACGAGCTCCTCAATCGCAGAGGAATATAAAACTACAAAAACTAAATAATAAGACTACTGAAAACTAATAAGAATCAATAAGAATACTGAAATACAAGGATACAGAATTTAAAACAATGTAAAAATACAACAAATAAAACAAATCCTGTACGAGGCCAAATTGCATGGCTGGGATCCTCCACCAGCCTCCTCCCACTTACTGGAAATGCGTAAAACGAAGTAGCTTATATTAAAAAAAAAATGAGCATGAAAATACTGGCAATCTTTATTTTCAGTCTCGCCTTTTCCGACAACTTTTTTGTCATAAAGAAATAACTTGCCTTTTAATTTCCTTTGTTATCCATCACAGAGTTTTTCGGATTTTTGTTGGCACCCATTCTTACTATGGATGTTGTAAGTACTAAATTTGTAGTAGGTAGTTAACAAGCAAACTCTCCATAAAAATGAGTAGAACGAACATAATACGTGTAACAGTAAACATGTAGTTATCGTATCTGCAGCGAGTGGAAAGCTAAACTATAGTGTTTGGTTTTCACCTCGCCCATTTTAATAGTTTCAATCAGGGTAAGTGTTGGACGGGGCAGCCACGATTGGGCGGGGCCCAGGTGCCACCGACACATGTATGGCAGCAAGAAAGTACCCGCAATGTCAAGAACTTTTGTGTGTAAATGGTTTTGGATATAAAATTGTGTTATTATTTCCCAGCTTTTTATGTTCATAGGCCGTATTAGAAACTTCATCACGTCTCTTCTTGATTGGTGTAATGCAGTGTTATGACGTAGGTGTATTTTAGGAAATAAACTAACCCTCCTTTTGGGCTTCGCTGCAGTTGGGTAATAACAACCTAAATTCTATTTGTGCCTTGGTAGGCAGATCCCGGACAAAGGTGATACATGATACGACCAACCCGAACCGTGCACCTTTTTGTCGACGTTATGTGAAATAAAATATTTTGATTTTGATTTTGACATGTGTAAGTGACATTTTTACGTCGAGAAATAAATATTCTTGCTCAGTTGAAGATTGGAGTAGTATATCGAATGTAGAGTAATCGAAATCTGTGTGTATATTGTTATGTTACCCTATCTCTTTTGTGATGGCTGAGGAAAAGTACCCAGGATTACTTACTGAAACAATTCAAGTTAATAATTTTAGAAAAGATAAGTTTAGGACTTTCTTCCACCCGCACCCGACGACCCACACAGAAGCGGCGTGAGATTAGATTTTCTAATGGTCAGCCAAGTTCAGCGCTCTCGGGTCGTAACACCCTGCTCATTCGAGATGTCGTCTTGACCGCTTCTAACACGACTGGACACCAAGCTCCTTCAATTAGCCGGGTTACACACACTTGCCTTGCTTCCTCTACGCGTAATAGCTGATCGAATTAAAGTGGTTCGCTTTCTTTACCTTTATATTATCATTGGTGGTGTCAAAGGAAATGTTTAGAAAGGTCTGTTTATTTTCTCATTGATTTTGTATTGTGATGTGGGTTTCTGTTTTGATATTTATAGGTGCTGTTAAATGGTTGGAGTAAAATGTGAAAAGTAAAGGAAATTACAGGTTGTGAATGGGTAACATTTATTCGACTGTCTGCCAAATATAAAGGGTGTAAATAGACCCTTAACATAGCCGAAACGCACTTGTTCTCCACGTCTATTTTATTGTTCTAGAACATACTTGGGAACTTTCTAGTTACGGAGATCCAATATCTCCGTAACTAGAAGGTTTTAACTAGAAGGTTTTAACTAGAAGGTTTTCAACAACTTTTTCACAAGTTTTTTTTTAAATATTTTTTTTTAATGTAGGATTTTTACTTTACACACCTCTACGACCCCCGTACTATTCAATCCATCCATCGGCACAATGCTTTGAGTGCTTTCCATCGAGTCCTACCTAAACGTGATTTTTTCGATTCCCAGCAATAACTTTTGCGTTAAGTTACTTAGTTTGATATACAGAATGCTTGATTGACGGCTATGTGAAGGGTCTGTTTACACCCTGTTTATACAGGATTATAATTATAGCTAGGCCATATTGACCCACTGCTGGGCAAATACCTCCCTCCATTTCATCTAACGGCAATGATTTATTTATTTATTTATTTATGTACACACAAAAAACTTAATAAGACATTACAATATATGATAGAAGAGCACAAAGGTACTGCTTATTTCATTAGAAATCTCTTCCAGCAGACCTGATGATTCTGTGATACTTGTTTTCAATTCTCAGGGAAGATATCCAGTTCGTCCCGCCATCTCCTTCGTGCCGCGACCCCGTGTCACTGTTTCAGGGCACCAAAGCCACTATATGAACCCACTGCTCGTTCGGCATGAGACAGACATGTCCTGCTCAGTCCCATTTAAGTTGGGCAGCATTTTGAATCGCGTCAACGTTTTGCGTTTTGGAGCACCGTGTACTATTTAAAAAAAAAGACTTATTTAATTATACAGGAAAATTATTACTATTAAAACCAGTCCATTATTCCATTCTTGGGTCAGTCTTGGGCGGTGCTGCCTCTTATTTGTTTTCTGTACCAGATAATGACCCACCCATTAGCTCCCACTGCACACATAATCATAGTTAAGAGGACGTGGTCAAACCCGCTTCATAACCCGCACAATTTTACTAAACAGCCTGTACCACAAAAACTATAAAGCCTGGTACACATAGCCGCCATTACGATATCCTGGACAGGGATATTCTAATGGCTACCGTGTCACAGCCTAGCTAATGTATCATGTAGTAACGGGACGCGGTATCTTAAGGTAAAAGTAATGGGGTTGTGCTGAGATTACCTCTATTTATGTACTCTGTACATGGGTGCACTGGACGGGTTAAGAAGGAGGCATATAGTTTGCGTTTAAAATTAGAATGCCTGTTGTGACGTTTAGCTGTCACTGTCAAACTAACGACAGTTTTTTTTCTTTATTTATTTAAGGACTTTTATAATCCAAAATATGCGTATGACAGTCCCATCGTATCCTACATACATATTGCTGATATCTGGGTCATGAAACTTGACCACATACCTACACATTGAAATTCAGTTGAAATGACTTAGTTATAACTGACGTATAATGTGCTTATTCATTTCATGTTTTCGGTCAAGGCCAGTCCTGAGGGCCATGTGGTGGTTACTGCTACTAATTACACTAATCAGTGGGAAGTCCCCGCTGTACAGGACTTCTGTGACGTGACAGGACAATGCAAGAGGAATTTATTAATTTTCCAGTAATATCGATTTGAGTTTGATTCATCGTGGTGAAAGGATTACACAGCTAGATTTTGTTATAAACTTTGCGTTCCTGCCTATCTAGTGAAACTACCTGCACTTACCAGGATGAAGGATACAGCTGTGCTGTTGGTTACATATTCGTCGGTCACATTGATTACTATAGAAATTATATCGATTATGTTTTTTGTTTTTCAAATGTACTTTTGCACATATCGATTTTCCCCGATCCGTTTGAAAAGTATGTCTAAATATAATGAGGATAGATGTTAAATCTTATCTTATTTCAAATCTCTTCCATATCGCAAAATCAAAAAACTTCTCACAATATATCACTGTTTCCAAATCTTTCGAATGCAAAAACAAAACTGCTGAACTCAATAGGCTGACATTTAAAAACCGTTCGAAATTCGAATCGTTCCCACAACTTTTCGAAATCGCTTCCTTGGAGTGACGTATGGTCGGAAGGATGTGAACTGAGCTTTATTAAGGCGTTGCCACACTGACCGGACGAAGCCCGGACGTTAGCCTGATGTGGTTCCGGCCTTATTTCAAAGTAACATTCTGATTGACTGGTGATTTTGTAAGTACCGTGTTAATTATGATGTTTTAATCGGATGTAGGCAGTTATTTTTTGCCAGTTAAGATTAGCATAGACAAACACGATTAGATCTAATCGATCAGAGGATGAGACTTCATAAAAGCTCACATTAAATGCTTATCGGAAATTGATGATGAAGTATTTTTTACAACTTTCTCTCCTGCGTTTACACGCTCGTCTTATGTCTGTTAAGACAAAATATGGTATGATCATATTCATGAATTGTACAGCAGGATATAACGTAACTTGTAATGTAATTCGCATTATTCGCATCGCCAACAGGCTAATTAATCATTTCTGTAAATCAGGCTATTCCACAAAACCTAAACAAATGGTGGTCGATTACAAAGCGTTTCGATTTTCTTCAGCGACTGATAGAAGGATTGACGTAAACTTTTCGATAGCTTATGTCACTTCCATACATTGTTGAAGTTTCTATCATTACCACAGATAGCATATTCCTACGTTTAGGTAGTCTCGTTAATAAATTATAACGACGATTTGCATATTTCAAAAGGTACTATTTAGTTTATATTTTCTACCGGATTTGTTCGTATTAAATTATGATTAATTACACAGCATAAATATTAATAACATCAGCTGTTATCGACCCACGCGAGCTGTTCGGCTACCCGAAGGAAATGGGACATATTATCTGTAAGACTTGTACCGGAACCTATCGCTACAGTTGTACAATATCCTACGAAATTAAATTATATTATTTACTAGCTTTTGCCCGCGGCTTCGCCCGCGTGGATGTCGAAAAATATCCGATTACTTACCTTCATCCCCCTTTTTAACCCTTCGGGGGTAGAATGATCAAAACCGCTGAGACACGTATAAATTAATTTTCAATCGTCAGCCTAAACACAAAATTTGAAGATCCTAACTTCAAAACTGACGGAGTTTCATATAAACTTCCATCCCCTATTTTACCCCTTTAGGTTTGGAATTCCCAAAAAATATTTCTTAGCGGATACTTACTCTTCACAAAGAACACACCCTCCAAGTTTCATGCCTCTAGGACCAGCGGTTTGGGCTGTGTGTTGATATATCACCCAGTCAGTCAGTCAGTCAGTCAGTTTACCATTTTATATATATTTTATTAGGTAAATAGGATATCGATATCACTTTTACACGTCTAAACGTAAACTAGAAGGAGTCGCAACTTCCTATCCGTAACGTCCTAAATTTTACTTATGTATGTAGATACGATTTAGGTGGGGTAAATCTATCTCATCATCATCTGCCTAGCCTTTTCCCAACTTTATTGGGATCCCTTTTCAGTCTTACCGGATGCAACTTAATATCAGTATTTACATGGAGCGACTGCCTATATCTGGCATCTCCACAACCCAGTTAGTACTGGGTAATACGACACCCTTTCGTAAGATTGGTTGTCAGACTTTCGGGCCACTGACTCCCTGTAACGACTGTCAAAGATCTACAAATGACAGCCGGGACCAATGGCTTAACGTCCTTTCCGAGGCACGGAGGAAATTCGATATGTAATTAATGGTCACTCATCCACAGACCGACCTTAGCAAGCGCGGCTTAACCTCGAAGGTCGACCCGAGCGGCTGTTATTATTTTTTGTTGGTTGGTTGGTTTTGCTTCTAAATTTTGAATTTAGAACATGGCGGTTTCCTCATGAGACGTTTTACTTCATCGTTTTTAAGAGGAAGTGATGTAATAATTTGCACAAAGTAAAGCACATGTCTGGCTTCGAAGCTACTACCAACAACTAGTTACTCGTAGCGACATATCACAGTATTATTGCCTCGTAGGTATAGTGATCACGATCGCGACTGTTGAGCATTAGGTCCTGGGTTCGATTCCCGGGTCGGGCAAAGTGTTATTGAGTTATTCCATCAGGAATTTCCTAGTAGCAGCCACGGGATGGGAATTAAACATAACTGGCGAAATGAGGGTGTACTACTATTAGGTACACCTCTGCCTAACGCGTCGGAATTACAGGCGTGATATTTTGTTTTTTTACAATAAAACATACCTAACTACTACTAGCTAATCTTGACAAAAGTAGCAAGTCTTCCAAGCGTTCTATTTTAATTAACTACAAAAACACTTTCTACATCTCACTGTTTTTTCTTTCCTAATTAATGTTCCACTTACACACCCTTAATGCTTAATAAAACCTGATTATTATTTTTATTATTTATCTACGTAGTTCACCACAATTATATAGAATAAATTCTTTACACCTTAATGATAGCTTTCATTTTTATGACACCGGTAATGACAGGCGAACAATAAAACTATTTCATAGAACATTAAAGCCTTTCGTCACAAAAAGCTGCGTGTGCGCACAATTTCCTGCGGTAGCGCGCAATGAGAGTAAAACAATGATGTAGGGATGTGACGAAGTGATGTGCGTATTATGTTTTATATTATAAGAATGATGATGTTACATTTGTTGACATTATATTTAAGGTTATATACATTGTAATTGTTTGGTATGTGATGGCGTCAGGAAGTTAAGTTGATATTTTGAAGATTCGAACTTTGCTGATGCATGAAAAATAAATAAAAGATCGAACGAAAACCAAATGGTAGCCATCTTCAGCATGTGGGAAGAAAAAGCTTAAGACATAACATCACACCTGTTATACTCGATTCTATACCTAAACCGGCAGAGGTGTACCTAATAGTACATCTACATCTCGCCAATTATTTTTAAGTCCCATGTATTAGGGTCGAGCCTATTGCCATCATCTGGGCCCAAATCCGGAAAAAATGGCTGCTACTGAGCTATTCCTCACGGAAAAACCCAACAACAATTTTCCCGACCCGGGAATCGAACCCGGGACCTCATGCTCAGCAGTCGCGGTTGCGACCACTAGCCCAAAGAGGCAGTCAAAGCTTAAGATTTCTTGGAAAAAAAGACCAATACCTTCGGGTTCTCCTGTGCTATTTCGACATACTATTTTACTTACATCCTGAATAAAATAAATTTTAGTCTACATCTCACACACATAAGATCTCCCTGCAAAATATGGACTGCTTTATCACGAAGTATTTGGTTACAAAAAAACCTTCTAAAACAGCACAAACCAAAAACGCACAACGAACCACCAATCAAACAAAATCAAACACCATTCTATCGACACGTTATCGAGAAGCCATCACCCGTCATCGTCACTCGATACTTCGATATCGACGTCCACAATTAGTGTTGCGCTATCGATAATTACGATCGGCGAGCGAACCTATCGAAGTATCGGTACTAGTTTACGAGGGCGAGAAGGCTCTGCTCTTGTCTTACTATTAATTGGAAGTGTAGATTGGTATTTACTGGAGAAGATATGGTAGGCTCGGTATTATCTTGGCGAGTACAAGTATTCGTAATCATTGTGTTAGGGTGGTGTAAATGTTGGTTGCTGGGTCTAAGTATGTGGAGAAATACGTGGTGTTCTCTCAGTTTAAAGATGTCGCTGATTATGGTGGGCCTTGTGCATTCTATTATAAAACAGTGTACTATTTTTAGCTGCAAATGATACTCCGCTAAAGGCTGAAATAAAATACATGCATAAACTCACATGATGACCTAGTGAAGGTTGCAGGGATCCGTTCGATGCGATTCGCACGGGACCGGTCAATGTGGCGACACTTGGGGGAGGCCTATGTCCAGCAGTGGACGTCTTTCGGCTGAAATGATGATGATGATGATAAACTCACTTCTTTTTCTCACGGGTGTAGACAGAAACCACAGAACGTCAGCTGCAACGATCCAGAGATACACATTATGCACGTGACCTTTCTGAAGTGCATTAATTGTCAATAAGTAAAATAGGGATGTTTCCTGTGTAAAAAATATGATTCTATTTAATCCGTCAGTTAGATTATCGAAAAATATTGGATACGTATTTTTTTGTTTTACCAAATCAATAAAAAGTGGGGGCCTGTGACGTCACTTTTTGGTAAAAGTCAGTACACTGTACTTACAAGTATGACGTCACACGAGTTTTCGACACACTGTATCGTCTTCATTTTTCGTTTTTGTGAAAAAAGAAAAAATACGTGTCCAATATTTTTTGGAAATCTATCTGACGGACTAATTAGATTTTTTCAGGAAACATCCCTATTACAACCAAAACCAATCACTTTCTGGGGACTTTCTTTTCCCATACTTTTTCACCTGTTTGGACTTAACCTCTTTCAATCGGATTGGTCGTTTCTGCCAAAAGGTTGTTCTAACCATCTGAAGGCTCCATGCCAGATCAGATCTGCAACAAAAGAAGAACTAGTTGAAACCCAGAATGTCACGCTCTTAACAATCATAACAGAGCAACCGAGACAGGAGTATAGCAAAACAACAAACAATTTCATTGACATACCAAAGCGCATTACAATGCCGATGCTGCAATATTCAAACAGCTGATTACCATATAATTAGCATTTGTTTTAGTCGGAATGCGCCTAGACCAGCCTCTGAAGGCAGTTGTGAAGGCCGTACTGCCAATGGCTTGAATGATTGTTACTGATTACCGATACCCATTCGTATCTGGGTTATTGTCGCGTTAGCTTGCAAAATGTTAGGTGGAATTAATTAAATTGTAAGCAGTAATCTTGGTAAATAAATGGGGCGAGCGGCCCACCTGATGGAAATGTTTGTGGTCGCATATTGCATTTGCAACACCATGGAAATTGTCGAAGATAAAGTTGAAGATTCATTTGCCTGTTGTTTCAACAGCACCCAAAAGGTGCTACTAGCAACCCAGCAATGCTACTTTGTGGTATGAATGATGGTAGATACCATTATATCCCATTGAATCTTGAACCCTTATGCAAGGAGGTCCAATACTCATCTGATGACCGCGGAATAGCCATTATTGTAAAGAGAACAGTTATTTTGAGACAAGTTTATATTTTTATTTCAGGATTTTAAGAGAAATTAATATTCTGTTTGCTAAAGGGATAAGCTGAGAAACTGAACAGTCTGTCAGTTGTAGTACAAACTTGGCACCTTGGCAGAATGGCAGTCGCTGTGTTCATGATGACAGCGAAATCGTGCTCAACTTTACGAGTGGTTTAACTTTCAAACATACTACCGTTTCCTTTGATACCAATGTAATTGATATTATTATGAACTAGCTGACCCGCGCAACTTCGTCTGCGTCACATATGAGAGAGAGAGTTTATTAATGTGATCGTAGCGTGATGTTATATAGACTATAGCCTTCCTTGATAAATGGGCTATACAACACTAAAATATTTTTTCAACTGGAACCAGTAGTTCTTGAGATTAGCGCGATCAACCAAACAAGCAAACTCTTCAGCTTTATAGTATAGAAGAAGAAGATGTGTTTAATACTTGAAATATCTTGAATGATTATTTAAACATACATGCATAAAATACCACCTGCTACGATCCTTACATAGTACCTTTCGCATCGTCCACGTTCATACATCTGGTCATACAACTAATTATGTATGACATATTTGAAAGCGAGACAATATCACCACAAAGTCTTGCACTCATCTGTATACATATCTCCAAAACTTGAAGCATTCTTTTTACACGTATTTTTAGATGTTCAAACGTTACGGGGCCTTACGGTGTTGAAAACTCACATACGAACGAAGCCACTGGAAACAGCTAGATGTATTTCGGTAGCAAGGGATGACAACAGGGCGTGTAGTTTCGCCCTACCTCGTAGCTAAAAGGTGTTATTCTTAGCAAATAACATAAATACGTTACACTTCCTCCCATTCACGCAAACTAGTGCAACATTGCTACATTACCAACAATCATTGCTTTCTCTGTTTGTGCCCGGTTCCAGTTAATCGCCAGCGAATGAGTGTAACTAATACGGAAGAGGGAGAGAAATCAGGCGTCAATTTTATGAAATTACATTGAGAGACACAACACTTATATTGTAAAATTGTGACATGTTGAGCTTATGTTATGGAATGCGTTCTTATTTGTACGTGCCTCATACACAGCCGAAGTACAGGTGGCTGGCTCGCAGTGTGCATTTCTTCAAAGTGTTTATTATACTCTGTTCTGATAGGCTAGGTTAAATTCCAGACATTAATAACTTATCTACAACCTCCTCTCAACTTTTCACATTTTTGTATTCCTAGTCAATAATTAAGTTCGAAATCTAAGTAAATGAAGGGAAAATGACCGTAAACTTTACAATAACTTCATGACCGCTCCGTGACTTTCAGGATCAATTGTTGATTATATCATGCAGCGTAATCTCAGTGTGTCAGCATTAACTCATTGTAGCACGTAACTAGGTATGTCGAGCTGCGATGTGTTTATAATTTGGCATAACGTAACGTCATTGTTTTATAACTGTATGACGAATATTACGCAATAAACTAAGTGATGATATGTTTGTGTTATGATTTGCCTTAGATCGTCAATTAGAGACCTCCTAGAAAACATATTAGGATAGAATAGAATATAATAGAATAAGACAAGGACAAGGACAAATCTGAATTTGGAACACTACTTTCTCACTCAGTAACTTTGGTGCATCTGTATATTAAGTATACCTATAATTAAATTGTTAAAAAGGGTAATCCGACTCCGGGCTCTGAAAGTTCCCCGAGTTCCTAGACAAAGTGTTATTCTTACAACGATAAAGTTGATTCAATTGTCTTAAAATTTGAGTTTGACATAAGCTTTCGAAAAGTTTATGTCAATCTTGTTGAAATGAGTTATGTGAATACGAAGCGCTTTAAAATCAAGTATTTCTTGTCTAGGCCCTCTGAGCGAAAAACACACGGTTTTGCATCCGTTTATTTACTTCATTTTGGAATCTCCACAAAAAAAGATATACACAAAACATTACATATAGATTATGGACCGTTGTCGCAGTCGGGAAAATACCCGCGAAATACCACTCAGATTGTTCTACAGCTAAACTAGGTTTCTTCAAGTCTTTACTAACAAGACTAAAGACTCGTAACAAACGACTGTTTTTAAATATTAAAGCCATGATCAAAAGAAATAATAAATCATTGAGCAGTATAATAAGAAATGCAAAACTTATGAATAGAACTCGCTACTAGGTCAGACGAACTGTTATTAACCCACAAAACTTGAATAGCTAATAATTTAAGTAATAAATTAAATTAAAACAATAATAAACTAGAAACTGAACGTGATCGTGATATTTTTTAATCAATGGTAATTCTATTAGGGCACAGTTCAACCTGTGTTATAAGACAGACAGACGCAGAAGATCCAGACCATGCAGGGTGCCACGTTACGCATTCTGCCAGGATAAACAAATTATTTAATAATGGCAACACTGGGCTGAGACTTAAGCATATTTTTTATTAAGGAGACGGGGAATTCTGGGCCGGATTCAGTTGTGTTGACCTTTAAATACTAGGGATACATGCCGCTGAATTTTTATGGATCAAAGCGATCGATAAGCTGTATTCTTTTAATTTGTCACATGAGCCTTCCATACAGTGCCGCTAGTATAGGTATTAGGAATTGTCTCAGAAATAAAAAATACTAAATGGAACTCAATCAAACGAAGCAAGGAAATATTATTCATCAACATTTAGTTTTAAATTTGCTAAGTGCCGTTTGAGGAGAAGTAGGCGAACTTGTCTAAAAACTAAAAGTGTGTAGTTTCGCGAGACATCGTTGTCTTCGTTACCTTGTCCAGGAATGCGTCTGCTTGGGCTTTGGGTCTTGGGGTCAGGGATATACCTATATATAGTGCGTCTTGGCACGAATGTGCCTTCTGTTCTTCACCATACTGTGTCCGACCTATGATTAATGGTCTCGCTAAACAAATAAACTTCCTACTCGTCCACAGTACTGTTATCTATGGAATTACGACCCGATATTATACTAAGTATTATATTTAGAAATCATCGGTTCGCTTCAAATTATATATTTGGATGCGTAGAAGCGTATCCAAAGAAAGATTGTTTGCTTTTGTTAAGTTAAAAAAGTTCTAAGAAGAATATAGAAATGGAGGATTTTATCATCATCATCATTATGATTGGCTGGTGGATTATTGATCAGCTTTTATTATTAATACTAGAAACGGGATATTTGCCATGTTGCCGGGAACTCATAGAAAACAGTAAACATGGTAAATATCCCGTTTCTAGTATTAATAATACTGTTAGTGACCATGATAGTTTAAAATCAGATATGAGCAGATTTTGTATGTTATATTAACAGATATGAGGAAATGGCTCTCCATTCGTGTTTCTACTAAAGCTCTCAACCACATTAATATAAGCTCTTCGGTACCTTCTTCTTATTTGCGTATCGATGGACTCAAATTATACCCGACCAGTATACAACATTATTTTTAGTGTATGCGAAACCTGAATATAGTTTGTTCAGAATAAGTAACTGAATCGATTCCAATAATTTTTAAACCTTGTTATATTTTGTTCCATAAATATTTTAAAAAAGTGATAAGTTGGACCCCGGTCGACATTAAGTACCTATTGCCAAATTATTATTATCAATGAGCTCAAGACGACGCTGGCGGCGCGCGCGCGGGTGCGCTGCGTGGTAACCACGTTTTGGTGCGGACAATCAGGTAATAGAACAAGCTTATAACTTTGTGATTTTTCATGATACAGTTTTGAAATTTTGTACATATATTCTTTACATATAAATACTAGACACGTGTTTCAGGTTTCGCATATACTAAAACTAATGTTGTATGGCCACCTGCGCAGCTCTTTCGTTGGCTTCGTTTGAATCCTGGAAAGTGCATTTGGTTGGGCAGTAAGGGCAAGAATAGGAGTCGGGCATATTCTGCAGACGGGTTCCACAATAGCATTGTATTGGGACGGGTCTATGATACCCCATTGGGCTAGATTATTTCAATAGCGGCCAACCTGGGCCTGCAAACGGTTAAGAGATTTCCAGATTGGTCACTGCAGCTCCTGTCCAGGAGGAGGGTGTTCTGCTGGATTGATGAAGTGAGAAGGGGCGGGATGTCTGTTCTTGCAAAATTCACGTCATTCATCTGACGCACCATCGGTATCTTAAGTCAATCCAATACATCTTTGACATAAGATCTTCCTTGTCAGCTTTAGAGTGGCAGTATGTCTAAGCCCTGTACTCAGTATATAAAGACTATATTACCAAGCCGCGCACAGCAGCTTGACCGTGGGCGTACTCCTCGACACGCGATCGTAGCCGAAAGTATGCTGCGACGCGCGATCGGCGCCCTTCGCCTGTCGTCGTATTCGATCGGGTCCTTTCTACTGTCAATACGGTAGGAATAAAACTATTTGCCTAGGCGCAGAAACGGATACGTTCGCAAGTGACGGCACGGAGCCAATCGTATGCGTCGACATCCAGCCGGATGATGACGGCGATCGGCTGTCACCGCATCTGTTCGTCTTATTTCCGATGCGATGCTACGCGAGCCGTTTGGTGGAAATCATCCTTAAGGAGACTCTAATATCTATCTAATTTCTTTCTACAGAGACGAATAGTGCCCCACGCCCACATTTCACCAATTAAAAGTAATCTACATTGATAACGGCTTTGTTGATGATGTAGGTACAAGTGTGAACTGATCCTAGCTGGAAAACACATGAGTGGTTTCTTTAAACAATGAATCTTGGGTTATTTTACAGAACAAAATACATTTACCTTTGTGTCAAGTTTGATTGCGTTCGGTCATCATTTTATCTCATCTTTTTGCCTACATCTACAAGGTGTCGCCGACAATACGAGATAATGAAAACACTGGTAACACTAGTTCATAGAAACATTTTTAAACTGTCAAATAAATCCTAACATAGACATTAAAAAATAATCATACAAACTAAATAGCATTAAACTGTTAACGAAATAAATAGAACACCATTTATAAATATTGGTTTACCGACCTAAGGTATAATTTGCACTGATTCGAGTCTGGAAATATAATTTAAGGGACGAATTTGGCAAAGGTTTTTGAATTAGCGAGCTGGCAACATTTGTTGTTTAACCGATAAGGGGTTCGTTAATTTGTAGGTGCTAGCCTATTAATCTACATCATGTTGAAAATGTTGAAAAATAAAAATAATGTCCTGTGACTAAACTACTGGATTTATTCGAAAGTATTTTTGCATGACTGGGAACGTCATGAGGCGCCACCCTGTATAATCGTGATAACCTATTATCCTCTTAAAGAGCAACATGACATGAGGGGCATTACATAGGAACAGCAGTACCAAGAGAAGGAAAACAATTTCCCTGAAACAGAATTGTAATAACCAGATATTATAAAGCTCGCAAGCATTACATGAGTAACATTAATTTTAGGCACACCTTCAACACCTTGTATGTCTAATTTACAAAATGGAGTGAAGTTTCGGAAGTACACATACATAACATCACGCCTGTAATTCCCGAAGGGTTAGGCAGAGGTGTACCTAATAGTACGTATACTCACATTTCGCCAGTTATATTTAAGCCCCATGTAATTTTTATGTAAATTTCTGATCCTCAAGATACAGACTAACGCCTAGTTTGGGGATCACCGTTGAAATTGATATATAAATTATAAATAGGTATAATGTACTTGATTAATTAATAAATAATTTAATTTAATAGGGGAGCCTATTGCCATCCACCGAAATAAATGGATCAAGTTTCGAAAGTAGCAGAAAAAAACGCATCTAGCTAGGCGATGCACAGGTCGCACTTGTTTGTCATTATCAACAAATAAAAAAGGCGTGAACGAACTAAGACCCCGTCATCCACTTCGTGTTAGGTTAGGTTAGGTAGTTGCTGCAAATAACTAACTCTTGGTTGTTTTAAATAGTTTAGTTATTTAATAGCATTTCTCTCACAACAATTGCCATTTTTAAAGTATCTCTAACATTTCGTCACCACATTCATCTCCATCTTAGCAACTACAAACAAACAATCACATACGAAATCACAGGCTCACTTACCCTAACCTCTCGTTAAACTAAGTTTAAACTAAACAAAGTTAGAATATTAAATAAAATTAAAGTGCAAGTTGAACGCGGATTGGACGAAATTCATAATGGTATCGGGACCCGCTCGTGCCGTGGTATCGTTACATTAAAAGCACATTTATAATGGCGACTTAGAGCTAAATCAGGGCTCTTAAGATGCTGCTGCTGATTTTAGAAGTAGGAAGTGTTTGGTGTTTATTTTGGAGTAGCAAAACATTTGTGACACATTAAGAAAATATGTCTTTGTCAAGAAAATTGGACAGTTGGTGTTTTTCAAAAATAATCCAAATAATCGAGCAATATCAATTTGGTCGTTCGTTTATTTCTATATAGAGTTAAGTGGGTACATTTTTTAACCAGGTATTTTGTGAATTGCGTACAAAATATTTACATCTAATTAGCATGACTTGACTGAAAGCAGCTAGATATTTGTCACAATCATGGGTAGGTATAAAATTCTTCCAATAACCACATAGCTTAACAGTAGAATTAAATGAACAAAGAAACCTTGAGTTTTCAAAAACATATTAAAGAATGTTAAACAATTTACAACAATTATGTGGAGCAATTTTGTACTAAAACAAATAAATTAGCGCGTGCAACATTTTATCGTCCCAGCTAAGTTACTGCGGCCACTGCGCACGCGCCGCTCCCGCCATCTTGTTTAATCTAGTGCCGTTGATCGCGGAAAAGCGCGCCAACCTTCAACGACCTTCGCTCTCCGACCGTTCTAACGAACTATACACGCTATAGTCAGCCGTATAGCTTTAATAACACGTATAATTTAGATTGTTTTTGTTTGAATATCAATGCGGTTGTTATGTCGTTTTGTGTGTAATATAAACGACCCTGCCCCATGTTTTGTGTTCTACAAACACAGGATTTAAATTCTAGCCTGGGCCTATAAATTTATTGCAGGTAGATTTATTCTGAAGTGATATTTTGTCACATTTATTGGAATAATTCTCCGGTGACACTGTTTTATGATCGCGATTATGGTAATTTAAACGCTTATTGTTCTTGTTAGCGTTTATTGTTTTCGTTTTAATTGCTCTTGTTCAGGTTTTAAAATAATTGATTAGAAAATTGTGAACCCATGTTCAGTTCTGTCTGTAATAAATCACAGTTTTAATTAGGTTAATTGAATTTAAATTTTGATGTTGTATTGTTTCTTATTAATTTAACGATCTACTTGATTATTAACTAATTCCACTCTGAACTACCATTTTCCAGAAAAAGGTCAAGGGCTTTTAGTAGAAGCTAATCGCTGTAAAAAAACTTAATTTAAATGTTTGTAAACGCACCCACGATACAGGAGAAATTCCTAGTGTAGGACAAGGTTTTTTTTTTTAAAAAAATAGATTTTTCTGCCCAAAAATCCCATTACCCACAATCTTAGCAAAAAAACTTTAGATTATTCCTAAAATACTTGATGTAAAGCTACTGTCAAATTCGAAAGGGCGTAACTACATCAATTTCCAGACACAGAATATTCCTTTTAACGTATGACGTTACAAACTATGAAAATCTCAGAAAGTATTTAGCTAAGTACACCCTACGACCGGTTATCGGCTGGCAACCAATAAATCGTCGGGCGCGATCCACACGTATCATCACGCTTGCCGTCCACCGGCTGCCAGGGCATTTTTCATCGTCCACCCGCTTCCTGCTCGCCTGATTTACTAGCGGTGAGATAAAGCAATCTTTTGCTAAGCTGTGCTTGCTACTTAGTTTGTGTACTGTGGTAAGTAAGTTATGCTGCAAAGACAGTGTGGGTTTTAAAATTGTTTAGATTTTTTTTTCATAACAGTATGTTATATCTTACAGCCCAGCGCTGTGACTTTTTTAAATTTTGCAGCACCATGCTGAGATAGGGGCCTTTTGGCCTCTTTGAGGACCAATTTCATTTGTTTTATCTTTTTCTAAAGTAAGTTTACTTTTTAAACAAATTTTGTTTTATTGTGAATTCAATTTTTTTTTTGTTTTGTGCTGTGTGGGTCTAATAAATACTTTTTCTTTCTATTTTTTTAAAAGCTTAGTGCAAATCGTGCTATGGACAGCTTAATTAAGAACTCATCATCATCTGCCTAGCCTTTTCCCAACTATGTTGGAGTCGGCTTCCAGTTTAACCGGATGTAGCTGAATACCAGTATTTTACATGGAGCAACTGCCTATCTGACCTAATAATCAATTAATTTATTCATTTACTAATTAATTAATTAATTAATTTCTTAATTAGATTAATTAGAACTAATCTTTCAAAAGTTTTGAGATGTTTGTTTTTGACTTTTATAACAAACATTGGCGTAAAATCTCGAAGCTAGCTACCAATTTATTTAACAAATTAATTTGATTTTTTTTATGCACAGCATTAGGGTCTAGTGTAACTCATAATCCGCTTATGTAGTTCCACTTATCTTTATTGGTATAATTACGTATGTTTACCATAACAAGCCATATGGGATTTCCCATCGGCAAAAAGACGAACTTTTCTTGAGCGCTCACCTGCGTTGCTCGTAATAAGGAACTTTTTTATAAATCATTCTTCTAGACACGTAGTCTTTCAATGAATTTAAGATTTTAATAAAAGCAAGCACCATGATTATGGTGATCATGGTGCTTGCAGCAGCTGCAACGCCTAAAAATCCCGTTATTTTTCACACTGGTAAGAAAAATAACTTCCCTACGTATTTCCACGTGAAGTCGCGGGAAAAGCTACGTAGTTCTAACACCAGCAATGTCTTGCCCGTGACAACGCCATCTCCTCAGTCCCCATGGGATGGGATCAGGTTCTTGAGCAGCACATTCATCTGTAATGCCGATAAGGCGATAACATTACACAGTATATCCTGATTTCCCCGAGGGTTGAAAGTCAGGCTCACGGAGTAACCAGAAATTCGCCATATCATGGTAGAACAGGTCTTGTGAATGATATGCTTAGTCAAGCAAAGCAAAGGTTGTGGCGACAAGTAAAACTGAAAGCCACTGAGCGACATCTAAATTTACAAATCTAAAATTTGATTTAGATTTGCTAATCTATGCATATCTATAAAATTGAAGTGTCTGTTTGTAATTTCAAAATAACAGCTTTTTGCTGAATGTATGTATGTGAAAGGATAATTAATTATACTTATGACGAAAAATCATTTATTTTGTGTCTGTCGCTCTCTTTGTTCCGGCTAATCTCCAAAATGGCTGGACCGATTTCTCTGACTTTTACTGGCAGATAGCTGATGTTATAAGGAGTAACTGAGGCTGGTTTATTTCAGAAAAATGCTTATGGTTCCGTGCAAAAAAATGAAACCCCTTCAAATTGTTAACAAAATCCGATTCAAATATGGAAGTAATATTTTATAATAATTTCACGCAGACGAAGGTCGCGGGTTACAGTTAGTGCCTAAATAAGAGAGCACTATTCCATTTTCAAATTTTGGCGCTAATCCGAGCTGTTGAGAATTCTACAGCGCGTTTTTTCATAGGTACTTATTTAGATGTCGCATCATCATCATAAAATATTATTATTTATTTATTTAAACTTCTTGTGCAATAGTGGTACACAGGCGGACTTAATGCCACAAGGCATTCTCTACCAGTCAACCTTTGGGTTAAGTAAGAAAACATTGCGATAGGGTACAAAATAAATATTTAAAAAATAACTTCTTGCTTTCGAAAATTTATATAGGCACATAAAATAATACTAATATACAAATACAAATAAAATAAACTTATTCTTATTTTAACAAATACCAAAATAAAAAAACGAGAAACCTAATAATAATTACCATGACCGGACATCTAATAGAGAGAGCAATTTATTCTGACTTAAATAGTGGTTACGTACTAAAAAAAATAACAGCCCGTAAAATAAAAAAAAATAAACAAATAATAATAAAAAAGCGGTACTCCTGGACACGGCTCGTATTGTTAGGAGGTTCCTCTCTCTGGTGCCCTGACCGTAGTTTGGACCCTGTACCCGATACCGGTGGGCTACATTTTTTTATATTTTTAAATGTTTTTATATTGTTTTTATTTTAAGAAATATAAAAATGTATAAGATTTGTATGAAAATAAATAAAGGTAAAAAAAACCCGGTTCTGTGCGTCCCTTATCCAGGTGTTTTCCGCGACTTTGACAATATCGTCGACCCAACGAGCTTTAGGACGGCCCTGGTTCTTTGGCCTTGGCCACCACTCGGTCAAAGGTCGCATACCCAGTGTTAGTAAAACGTGCATTTTTGTAGCTCATGTAAAATATTAGCAAGGTATGGTGGTAACAATTTTATCAGCTAACACTCAGCATGTACACGACAATGACTTCAGATTCACGCAATTGATAGGTAGGTTGTACTTACATTGTTTGTTTCAAATTAAGTGGTTATAAGGTTATTTTCCGTTTTACTTAACTTAACTACAATGTTATAATATTACATTATTTTTGATGGCACGGTTGGCCGCAGTGGCTGAGCGATTGACTGCTGCGCGATTCTGCTGGTTCGATTCCCGCACGGAACAAATATTTGTGTGGCCTACAGGTAGTTATTCCGGATCTGGCTATTTAGGGAATGTCAGTTTAAATGTTTGTTAATGCACCCACGAAACAGGAGAAATTCCTAGTGTGGTAAGTTTAAAAAAAAAAAATTGTATCAAAAAACACACAAAACAACACAAGACGTTGCGTTGGACGTTGTTTGCCTCCCACTAGGTGGACCGATGACCTGGTGAAGGGGATCCGCTGGATGCGAGTCACACGGGACCGGTCAATGTGGCGACACTTGGGGGAGGCCTATGTCCAGCAGTGAATGTCTTTCAGCTGAAATGATGATGACAATGACACAAAACAACAGTCAAATAAAGTAACAATAAACCAAAACAATCAACTCACTGAAAAACGATATAAATAATAAAACCAGTTTTATTCCAACGTATTCCTAAGCTGCGGCTTCACTTACGCATCTACCAATGTACCCACATTTTAATCTTCCCAAAACAGGACTGGATATCTTACCGAGAACGCAGCCGCTGCGACCCGATGCTGATAGCCCGGTATGCGCACAATTGTCGCATCTGAGTATCTGACCAGCTATTGTGCCATGGGAACATGGCCTTAATTGCCACTCCGAATAAATTAAAACAAGAATGCTATCGCATACGGCGTGTACCGCTTAGGGGTACTAATGTTAGTATGTATTGTACATGGAGTAGGTTTTGAGATAGTGTAGTGCACGCTGCTGAATAGACAGGTGGTTGTTTGTTTAATTTGAAGTGAAAATTGTGTTTTGATCGTCATAAATAAAAGCCTTTTAATAACATAGCCACACGCCTGTAATCCCCAAAGGGTACGTAGAGGCGTACCTAATAGTACCCTCATATTTCGCCAGTTATGTTTAAGTCTCATGTAATCGGGAGCAAGTTTATTACTCCGTAGCTGCTGCAGAGAAATTCCTAATGAAAAAACCCAATAACACTTTGCCCTACCATAAATCTAACCCAGGACCTCATGCTCAGCAGTCAAGATTGCGACCACTAGACCAACGAGGCACTCTTTTATTTATTGCGAGATTTTCTAGAGTAGCTCATGAGTGCTCATGTGGCAAGCGTAGTCAGTTACCAAAGGCGGCATTACTGCCTTTGGTATGCAGAAAAGTAGTTTCTTACCCACATAGGTAGTCAACTGGAGTCTCCCCTCGTATGACTTTTGCGATTGTCCGGGTTGCGTTTGATGATATCATTCATACATACGTAAACTCACGTCTTTTTCCCTTGGGGCTTGAAGCTCTTTTTGCTTCATCCACGTTCATACATCCGGTCATACACTCACGCTGGATGTGAGTAGATGCTACGCACGAGACCTTTCTGAAGACACCAATAACAATGTACCTAACTCCTTTTTTTAATTTTTTTTTCGGCTCCTTTCCGCTCTGGGCGGAGCGGAAAGGAGTGTCAGCCTTGTACTGACTAAAACCCATCCATGTTCCTTCTTTGCCCTTTGTGTTCCAGGGCCACGGTATCTCTTTCGAACAGTCCCGCAGCCCTGGCAGTTGTAACTAACTCCTGCGAGGGCTATCTCCACTGACAACTCAATTCAATTAGTGATCCAAAGATGACTCCATTTGCAAAATCGATGTTTCACCAAGAAGCAGTTCCCGTACTTAGAGTACCTCCTAGTATGTGAAAGGACGGCAGGTACCTATAGCAACCTCCTTTCTAACTATGTAACAGTAGTCATAATTTGCGTGTAATCTCGTAACACTAACTACAAAACTTATTGACTTCCCACTCTATATTCCTACACGCTCGTAGCTCTGCCACAAATCCTGCGCGCGCGCAAACAGTTATAACACAAATTAGAGAGAGGCAGAAGATCCAATCTATGCAATTTACGCATAAATTCACGCTTTGAACGCCTACTTTGAGTTTTATACGTTCTAAACCGTGCAAAAGGCGTCGAACTTTTGTGGTTATCACGATTTTTGGTGTTAGATTTTGGGAGCCTGAAGTACCCGTAATAGTCAAGGGTCATCCAGTTTAAAATGGCGTCTTCAGTATTCGCAAAAAATCACATACACGGAGGCCTAAAATGACAGAATCATAATTTTCTGTAAACTAAACTTATACTGTCACTTACGGGATATCTTCCGTGATTGTTCATTATTTTGAGCCCCCGATATTTACAGACAGATTTTTTTTTGTGACAGTATAAGTTTAGTTGTAAACCGTGAAAGCTTAAAACAGTGTTTTCTGTAAACTGTCTGAAACAAGCTCTACGATAGTTTTGAACATGACCCGTCATTTCAATTATCTTCACATTCAATGAGATTGCGTTTAGGTAATTGTTTTAAAAATCATCTCAATGATTAAATTATTTAACTAAGTACAGACAAGCTACCTGAAACTGTCAAAGTTTCCCAATCAACCTTGAACTTTATGCTCTAGCGATAAAGTTTAAAATCTATTAAAGAAATTTGAAAGATAATTTCTTAATTAGACTTGATACTAGACCTTCTATAACTGCCTTTCTTAGTGGTAATAGCTCGTTGTTTGGCTACCTAGTTAATTGAAATGCGTGTAAATATTCGCTGCGTTCGTTTGCTTATGAAACAGCCTTATTAAGGGCACTGTCGCTGTCTACGCCAATTCAGCGTTTGTTTTATAATATGCATAACGATTATGTTTAGTATAACTTGTTAGTTATGTTGGTACAGGTTTGGTAAACTTAAGGAAACTGTTGTTTTACCTCGAGGTAACGTTTGTTGTTATTAGGCGTGGTGCTTTTCATTGCAAGGTTAATTTTTAATAGTTGAGAGAGAGCTAGATATATATTTGAGCAGTTTTGATTTGTAATTTTTTTTACAAATAGAATTAACAAATGACTCCTTTAAAATAACTTATAAACTTTTATTTTTTTAGTAACATGTTGCACTAATTGTGAGATATAAAAGAATGGCGCCTACTGGCACAGGCATGCTTAAAAAGAGACGCCACCAACTGTATAATGTACAACGTGTTATATTGAAATAAAACATTTTTGTTTTTTTTTTTAATGTATGTGTGTTCGTAATGTGTGTGTGTTTTTTTTATTGTGTTAGGACACAGCACGTTTTTTTTTTAATTTGGGCAATACCGTAATTAATGGTCTTTAAACTATTTGCCAAACAGTAGTAATTAGTATCAGAATGCTTAACGACAAGATACTGTATAGTACAACTATAAAAACATGGGGTATGCCTACCGTCTCGTTGGTCTAGTATTCGGAAGTGCCACTGTTGTAGTATGAGATTTTGGGTTCGACTTCCGAGTCGAGCAAAGTTATATAGGTTTTTGTAAGGGATTTCATAGTAGCGATTACCCGGTTGATGACATTAGGCTCGCAGCTTATCATATGGCACGGTAAAATGTAGGTGTGCTATAGATAGGTTCGAAGGGTCTGGCACAGGTGTCCCAGACCCTTCGAAGTGACAGGCGTGATGTTATGTTATGAAGTATTTACTAGGAATGAAACAATAATATTTTTTAATATTTTTTTTTTTAATTTTAGCAACATTTCATTTTCTCCCACGAAGTGTTAAGCGGAGGTGTACCTGATAGTACACCCACATTTCACCAGTTATGTATAAGCAACCGTGGCTGCTACTGAGAAATTCCTGATGGAATAACCCAATAACACTTTGCCCGACCTGGGCATCGAACCCTCATGCTCAGCAAATACTTCCTATTGGTATAATAACAAAGCATACGTTATATTGTATTATAATTTGTTATCAAAAGAGCAACTAGTAAGCTAACTTACTGAGCTTAATATGGACCGATATCTGATTGTTTTTGAGATTACTGGCCCAATTACAAACGCAGACCTTAGCAAGCACGGTGATTAAATTAAACAAGAACTTATATAGAAGTTAGGAGATATAATATTATTATAATCAAACATTATACAATGTTATCACATGTAGTATCTGTATATGAGGAGTCGGTTTTGCTGGGTGTAGATAAATATGAAATCTATTCTTACTGAAAATATATTTATATAAGACTGGATTCAGTTTGTCTAGGTCCAGAAGATGCTGGTTAGGTTGGATTGGCAGAAGGCAGGACAGCAGTCAAACTTGAATTTAAAAAAATAGAGATGACATGAAAATTGTCTACTGGTAGAAGCCTCGTAGACGTCTTAGTATTGCATGCAGTTCGGTTCGGGATAGTGCAAAATGAACTATTTAGGTAATTTATTTATTTATTTGCTCTCATGCACATTACACATTTTACATATTATTTATTTATTTAACGTTATTATTTATTTTTTTATGTACACACTAAAATACAGATAAGAAGAAAGAAACAACAATGAAAAAAAAATGATGATGAATGTCGGTTTTGTACATGAACCCTGCAGTGGCGAAGGGTCAATTTTTGTAAGAGGTAAGCCGGGGTACATATCTTTAATGTCATTATAATTATTATTTGTAGAATACTGACTGTGCCATTTTTCAAAGGGAAGCCGGTAGGAATCGAGTTGAATGGAGCCTTCGCCACTGGTCAACCCTGTCAGGGCACTGCAAAGCACAATGCTGGTTTGCTGTTGAGTTTGTGATACAGATGTCCAGTTAACAGTGTTAAATTAATTATTAAACACGATACAATAACAAACATACATAAGTGGGTAGGTAGTAAAAAGTAGAATAAATTAATAACAATAATAAAGAATAAGTAATAATTACAGTCATGTCAATTTTGATTAAATTGAGTTTTAGAATTAATGCAGTCAGTTAAAGCCATTTGTATGGAAAATATGAGGTTAACTAATAATAGAATTGACCAGCCACGATTGAGAAATCAAACCAAACAAAACCGAGGGCAAAACCCAAACTACTCACGCGTAACCTTTGAATCAGAACACAACAGAAAAAATAATGTAATCTGAACAAAAAAATGTCACAAGTAGGCGTAATAAAATGAATCGATGCCCAAACAAAAGTAATGAACCTGTCTACAATACCCGAATTGTCACACAAAATAACAAAAGAAACAACAATCCACTCTTAAGTGGCCCGCACTACGATAATCAATCTAGTTTTACATCTGATTAGGTGCAAATTACAATACAAATAGACCAGTCACGATCTAAATGTTTGACGAAAAAAATGACTTAACATTTTGCTTAACATCTCCGCAAAAAAGACTCAAAGCCGTAGGCAACATGAGCTACAATCGTTTGAAATAGGAATCCAATTCAAACGTTCTGCCCTAAATCGATATTCTTATTTAGAACGTTCTATTAAACACGTAATGTTTACATAATTTAGACTTCTAAAAATAGGGCAGTAGAGTTCAAAAATGCTTCGCTGTTGCCGAGTGTTACGTTCCTTTTCGTCGCTCAACAACAGTGTCTTTGCGCTTACGTCAAGGTGACATGAGATGTTAATACCTATTGTATTGGTGCTAAACATCCGTGACCTTACGATGTACAAAGTTCACTAAGTGCAGAAGGCACGATTTACCCACACCGACACCGTCCGGCGAACACTTTTACAACGCTACCGAATTAAATCGTCGGAAAATTGTCGGAAAATTCGCTACGCGGTTTATCATCTGCACTCGTCTATGTAAACATCTAATGACTGCTGCGTCTGTGTGAGTGCAAAATAACATGATTAACCCATAAAGGTCAGATTTAGTTAATAATAGCCTGATGAAAACACCTCTGTTCCGTTCTGTCAAAACAATGGCGGAGATGGACGTTTTTAAAGGCAATACATTTTCTGTACAGCCCTAAAAGAGCAAAACTGATAAGTTGCGGGGGCACAACAGGTAGGCAGCATACATACGCACATGACATGTGACCAAGTGTGATTACTAACAAACACAAAAGAGTATCACCTGTAGAGGTCTCGCACACATGCGCGCTCGAGGTAATAAATCTGTACAACACGAACAAAATGGTGCACGCACACACTCGGCGCGGTTCACCTGAGTAACCTCCACATAGGGTCGCGTGCGAGTTCATTTGTAGCACACTGTTGCGTTTTCACCTGTTGAGCGGCGCGCGTGTGTGGGTGCGCGCGTAGTGTTTCAGTTGGTCGGTCTGTTTGGCGCGCTTTGGTCGTATCGTCTCCTGGTACCGCTCGGACAGTCCGCGCTTCGTACCCACGTGTGCGCACTGAATGCTAATTGACTGTACTGATAAGTGCGCGCTGACATTTGACTGGCGATAACATTGTGCCTATGTCCTGGTGAAACCATTGTTTAGCCATATTTTGTTTTTTGCTCTCGTTGAATGACAGAATTTTCGTTAAGTGGACTGTGATAGAAAGTGTTTACAGTGACTTTGGACGTTTCGTTATCCAAACTGAGGAATATTTCGACCGAAGAATACATTTGGAAATACATAAAAGGTATGTTTTTATTTTTAGGGGTTATTTGTTTGTGAATTCGGTCCAAGTTCTGTATATTATTGCGTATACAACGTCGCTTTACTTCGTCTTAGTTGTAAATATACTAAGTGATTATGATTAGCAGGTAATCCTTTACAGTTTATAGCTCGGCACGCCATATAATTACGGTCATATATCATTGAAATAACGTTAATGTCATATTTATATGACTTCAATTGAATTCATTAATAAGCTATAACTTGGAGAACTTGGATAACTGAGAGTCGGTTCAGTGCGACAGGGGTTGCGGGTGGCTCCAATTGATTTTAATGGTCTAATAAATTAAAAGATCAATTACTGAGTTTATTGCAAGTCTCTGTAATCCTTCTAATTGGAATGATATTTATATTATGACTATTGCTTTTCTATTCATCCTTGTATGCGCTAAATAAGGCAGTTGTTTTCGAAAACAATTTATTGACTTGCTTTACTAACATAACCACCTATAGTAACTTACTTAATAGATTACTAAGTTTATTACGTATTCGGAAAATCCAAGGATTTAATCATTTCGGACATATGTACGTATGTATGTACGACGTATCTAGGTTCTTAAACATAGTAATATTATTGACATGATTGTCACTTCATAAAGTCAAAAATTGTATAAATAGCCTAATAATAATATTAAAAAAATAGAGCATGTTTTGTCTCAAGGACCAATTCTTCTTGTTAGCGCATCGATGGCAAGAAGTTCAAAAGTGTTTAGCCCAAAACTGAGCCACGTGAACTCCACTCACGAATGCAGTAAATAGATCAAGTGCGCATTTGATAGGGCACGATAAAAGTAAAATATAAGTTCTAAAATACCAATAAGCTACAAGAAAACAGTTTCCTTCTATGTGGTTCTTACTTTGAGTACCAGAGTTCAAAATACGCTAGTTTTAAATTTACTGGTAACACAGCTCTTAGCGTATTACAGTTACTAGTGTTATTGTTCAGTTTTTGGGAAATAAAGAATTTTTATTTTTTTATTTTTTCGCCAGGTGCCGTCGATAATTTTACCTTTTAAAAGAAACTATTCTTCTAGCCCTATCCAATTTTCCTAACATTTCTCGAATAAAAGAAGGCGTATAGTTTTAGAAATTAAATGATTAGGCATTAATTTCTTCCTACGCTTCACGGAATTATTTTTTTCATCGCTCTGCATTTGCCGTAGCCTTAACATATCATAGGGAAACAAGAGTGTATGAGTACTGTAACGATTCTTATTTAGAACTAGCTGTTGCCCGCGACCTTCGTTCGCGTGAAATTATTATAAAAATATTAGATACTTCCCTTTTTGAATCGGATTTAGTTTTAATTGTATAATTTGTGTTGTACCAATTAATTGGTTTAATTTTTTTGCAAGGAACCCTAATTATTTTTGCGAAATAAAAGTAGCCTATGTTAGACCTTCTAACATCCGCTATCTGCCAGTAAAAGTCCTGTCAGAATCGGTCAAGCCGTTTCGGAAACTAGCCGGAACAAACAGACGGACAAAAATTGAAAAAAAATGTGTTTTTGTTATAAGTGCCGTACCTGTATATTTTCATATGCATTCAGTAAAAAGCTGTTATTTTGATATTACAAACAGACACTACAATTTTATTTATTTGTATAGATGTATAAAACATCGAAGATATAACAACTACGAATTTTAGTTCTTGATCAATATGGAAGCGTAATCTGCATAGCTCAAATTTCGTAGCAAATTCTTCGTAGCGTAATCTTTAAAGCGTCTCCTCGTAGCATATTCTTCGTAGCGTACTCTACGCATGCCCGTCACGGCAATAAAAATTGGGTTGTTTGTAAAATTAACTTGAAAGTGTGAACATTAGTATACAGGGTGTAAACAGTCCCTTCACATAGCCGTCAACCAAGCATTCTGTACATCAAACTAAGTAACTTTACGCAAAAATTATTGCTGGGAATCGACTTTTTTTTGGGGTGAAAAATCACGTTTTACGGTAGGACTCGATGGAAAGCACTCAAAGCATTGTGCTGATGGATGGATTGAATAGTACGGGGGTCGTGGAGGTGTGTAAAGTAAACATTTTACATTAAAAAAAGTACTAAAAAAAAACTTGTAAAAAAGATGGAACTTTGACCCCCAATATCTCCTTAACTAGAAGGTTCCCAGATATAGTCTACAACAAAAAAATGATCGCAAAGACGGAGAAAACAAGTGCCTTTTGGCTATGTTAAGGATCTATTTACACCCTATATTATAAAAGGTTTCTTTTTGACTTTTCACTCAGACACTTTTCTAACATATAATATGTATATGACTGTATGTAACATTAGCGTCAAAGTTCAAAAAAAAAATCTGCTAGCGTATTAAGCACTTAATTCTAACATTACACAACTAACGTTTCGAAAAAAACAAAACACTCCTTCTTAACCCTTTACCGCCCACTGGTGTAACCGACAATTATTAACCCCCTACTAGAACAATATGGAACCATTCCACACCTATTCAATAGAAACACCAGTCATTACGAAGAATTAATTTCTTATATTATTTTCCTCAGTAATAAAACCTTAAGAAGGTAATATTATGTAGGTATTTGATTTACGTCATCGATCGATTACGATTGTAATTGGCTGTAATTGGTGGGCCACTGTCAGCCACTGTAGTACGTCAGCGTGAGAACAGTAACAATTACGAGTCGTTATTGAAATGTGATGGCCTGATGGGTGTTTACATAGTGGGCCAGGATTTCTTTAATATTCATTCCTACAGTTGTCTGCCTGTTATTTACTGAGAAGGTACATCTTCAAACTCTAAAAACTCGCTGAAATTTAGATTTTTTGGTCGAAATAGGTTTGGTTTTTGGTGTGGCTCATAACTTAATTTAGTGACAGCTTTTAACATAGTTAACTATAACCACAACAACTTTAACTTTGCCTACTTTAAGTTTTGGCTCACTGAACTGATTCTACTTTTAAGCATAAAGATTGGGCTGTCGTTTCCACATATCTTCGAACCTCTTATAATTGTCTATGGGAACCAAACTCAAACCAACGTCATTAAAATCCCAGCCGTCCCAGCTGATCCTTAAGTAAAAAAAAAACCATCAATGGTACGGCCAACATGGGCCATTATGTAAAGGTGTCATTACCAGCTAATTAGTGAGACGTCAGGTGTCAAATGTAAGTCAAAAATTTCAAGTTTTTTTCTTTTTACACGATAACTGCGTGATGAATTGTTTCCAGAGTGTCAAAACTTGTGTTAATGACGCAGCTCGCAGTGAGAGTTAAGACAAGTATTTTACTTACGCTTTTTAAGGTTGACTGAAAGTTAGGCCGTGTTAAAGCAGTTTTTTTAGAAATTGACTGATTGTTTCATGTTAGCCTACTTATGTGCGACCACAGATAAAAAACGGCAGCTAAAACAAAATTCTTATGAGATTAAGCATAAAAATACAAGCTTCCTATGCATATTGGTTTATACTTCATGTATTACAGTCACAGACAGGTTGTGGTACATTCGATAGCATATCAAGTTAGGTACCACAAACTGTCAAAATTCTCCAAATGATTTTAAGCAGTTGATTTTTGACAGTTTTTAGTAACTTGATGCGCCGGCGACTGTACATTGGTAGACTTAATACCACAAGGTTTGATTGGCAGAGAAGGGAACTCTAAACTTATACTATCACTTACGGGATATCTTCCGTGATTGTTCATTATTTTTAGCTCCCGATATTTGTAAACCGTGAAAGCTTAAAACAGTGTTTGAAGAGAACTCTTCCAGTCAAATAAAAAAAAATAAGAACTATTCTGTTCTGAAAATAATACACATACATGACTTTGTCCTGTACGCGAATCGAACTAACAGTTTGTAGCACAGAAAGCTAACTATCCAACCATGCTGTTGGTTGATAGCATTCTCAGAAAGTAAAAACCAATGACTTGCCAGGGAATAACTTTAATGAGATCCTGGTATATTAATTATGACGAAAGGGAATTTTTCAGTGTACTTACCTTATCACATTGCGTAAAATTTCCTAAAGAGTGGTAATTAATAGAAATAAGTAAGTAAACAAGTGGCTTGAAAAAACAAAGCTGTAGGTAGATATTAATATTGGTACGCACGACGGCCAATCAAGCTTTACAAAACCAGTTTATGCGGATCTCTCATTGTATAGTAAATCTATACAAAGCGAGGCCAAGTTATACTGGAAAATTACAGCTTCAAGTGCCGCCGTGTGTACATACAAACTTCTTTTTTCGGCATTTGCTATACGTGAAAATTAAAATAATTGCGTATTTGCTAGAAAATAGCAGTTAAAACGATTACAAGTCTAGTAAAAAAGTAAAGACTGCAGCGTTGGTCTAGTGGTCGCAATCGAGACTGCTGAGCAGGAGGTCCTGGGTTCGATTCCCGGGTCGGCCAGATTGTTATTGTTTTTCCATCGGAATTTTTTCAGTAGCAGCCTCGGAGCCTGGATCTGTGCCCAGTTGATGGCAATAGGCTCGCCCCCTATTATCCTCCTATTGACGTCATACTATGGGAACCATAGTATTGTGCGTCCATGACCTATGTTTATAAATGATATCAATAAATGTTTAGGCTAAGTAACTTAATTTCCATTTAATGAGGAAAGAGTATTTACTTGTGATTCATAAATAGTACATACATGGGAATGACGCTTGTTTGTAACTTATCATAACCATGCTTTCCAAGAAATTAGGACTTTATTTTACCTTACTACGTACACTTTTCAATTACCTACCCATTATAGAGGGTGGAAGGGAGTTACCACGTACTCAGTACATCAATCCGATCCTCCCACACATAGAAATTTTACATCAGTGATTTTTTTAATCAGCTTTTTCGTACATTTTGACCGTGTGGGTATTCCACTTTTGTAGAAAACAGACGGTTTTTTTAAAATTACCAAATAACAAATTCAATGTGACGGGGGACAGAATGATGTAACGAATACATCGTAATCGTTTATGCTTTGATGGCCCTTCCACCCTGTATAATATAATAAATACATTGTTAAGGTTCGATTAAATGAGTAAGGACAAATTATGCTCAGATAATGTCCTCAAGGGTCGGTCAGTGTCCAGTCAGTAGCGCATTTAAGCCCTGGTGTCCGGTCTCTGTAGCCACGTCGAAAATGTGTCGCAAAAGTCGGCTGAAAAAATGTACATTTCGAAAACAAAAGTCAAAAGAGAGGAATAAAATCATACATTTAATTTAGCTTGTTTTACAAGCAGTATAGCTTATTCAAAATACAGTCGTCTCCATAAATACTTACAAGACATTAATAGGCCGTACGGCGATGATCGCTGCCGCTATTACCATCAGGGCCGATCACGCTCTGTCCCGGAAGTGACAACACTAGCGGCTCATTGACACGCCGGGCGCGGGTCTGACACGCGTGTCACCTCCCTAGCACGTCTTCAATATTCAATTAAGGGCTCGTTCTCATGTTGTTAAGAAAATAATACAAATATTTATTTTTATACTTAACACTTTACGCACCACATAGAACAAAAATGGCAAAGTTTTTTAAACTAGTGTACAAACAGTGACCTTATCGCACAAGGCGTTCTTTTACTTTTTACTTTACCAAAAAGAAAAGAGAGACATTTATGTAATTTTCTGATCACGTTTTTTTTTACAGTGACTGAAGAATACAAGTTTTCGTAAAAAGATAAACAGGTATCATTATTTTTTATTTATAAACTAGCAACCAGCCCATGCTTCGCACAGCGCCACCTATCGTGTCTAAAGCTATCCTATCTTTCAAGTTGGAACCAACCATACACATTCACAAAATTTCATTGAAATAGGTTGGGTGGTTTTGGAGATTAGCGTGTACGGACATAGTGACACGTGGTTTTTGGTTTTATCAGAAGAAGACGAACATGAATTGAATTAGCTTTAAAAAACGAAACCTCATTATTATTTGTAAAATACTAGTACCTACCTACTCACATTCAGATAAATACAAAATGTATATGAAGGTAGCTAATAGGTAACAAGGTAGCATTTGGCGGTAGCTTCTAGCTCTTAGAGTACGTAATATTTATTGCCATGCTACTAATGTGCACATTAAGTGGACACCTCATTTAAATTAACATGTTAAAATTAACAGTTTTTCCGTGACTGCAATGTAAACATTCTTTGCAAAAAACAACATTTATTTCAGTACCGGTGTTCAACTTTATTAAAATAGATTGTTTTCTTTAGTTTTCGTGTTTATCTTCACGTATTTATGTTCTTAGGTCAAAATAAACAATATTTTGTTTCGTGCAATGTTTATTTAAACTTATGACTATATTGATGTGACTACTTCTGGTATGATTTGTTTTAGTGGGTATGCATGACAATGATATGATTAAGAACCACGAATTGGTTGCCTCATGTCTCTTGGCATCGGTGAGTGTATTGCACTTTGCAAGAATCCGTAGAAACAAAAACATTAAAATTAACTGCACTGAAGATTCCTTGAAAAAAAAACGTACACAAACCGAGCTTGATTTTTTAATCCGTCTCTAATTTGTAATATAGCAAAAGTATTCAACGTTAGGCATGCTTAAAATTAAAAAAAAAAAAACAATATACAGTATAGTTTCAGTAATTTAATTATTTATTTCTCTGTTAAAACTATTATGGATCGTTACGACATCAGTTTTATTACTTTATAGGGATTTTCTATGTTCATGCCGACAAATAATTTTTCTTTCTTTCTCATTACATTAGAATCATATTTTATTTCGCATCAGAACGCACCCTTAACAGGCAAGCACAAACAATGATGGCTGAATTCGGATGTGGGCCGCGTCCGCATAATGTCCCATCCTCTTGTATTATTTCTAAACGGATTTATCTGGTTTATTACCATGCGGGTATACATGGAATGGTAGGTTTTGGGTAAATTGCGTACCTAGTCGAGTATTTCACTTTGTGAAAAAACCTAGTAGCCATATTTTTTGGGGTTCGTGCCCTGTTACAATAATTATGAAGCTTATCACCAGCGTCGCGTAGGGTGATAATCGTTACATGTTTCAATATAACAAAATTCAATCAATTTACCTTCATTTTAAAATTTGATGGACGCTAAGATGAGATTGTTCTTAGTGGCTGATTTAAATTTGAACTTTTTTATGTACAAGAATTATTCTTCTGATAGGGCAGGTCTTAGCTTTAAGACTTTTTAAGCTAAAGTTGCTCACGGAACATAAAAATTTGCTCTCGTTTCTGATGAAAATTATTTTATTTCATTTATTAGGGAAAACAAACAATTACACACTATAAATGGATCAGTGTGAAACTAAATACGTTATCCACATTTTATATAATTAAAATTGGTAGATACTTGAACGAGTTCAGTAGCCTTAGCTTTATTAAATACTATATAAATTAAAACAACAAAATCTACAGATACAGAAACAAGTTAGTTAATCCTCAAAGTTTTAGATAGCTTTAAGGATATCATTTCGAAATCTATTAGCAGACAAAGAAACAAAAAGAAAGAATATTTTGCTGAGTCCAGGCATACAATAATTGATGTCATAACATTTTTTTTTTTAGCCTGTTTGAGTGTCCCACTGCTGGGCAAAGGCCTCCCCTTTCTCCTTCCAAACCTCCCTGACCTGTGCGATATCTGGATATATATTACTAAAAAAAATATTTTGTCTACAAACCCATACTCATTATAGTATTCACTAGTTGTTATATTCATCATAATAAACTTGAAAGTTGAGTTTACGCAACAACATATATTATGAGATAAACATATTGTACAAACGGCGTCAGTCGTACTCGTATGTCGCGGGTTCAAACCGCGAGGTGTCGGCTTACAGCTGTGCCGGTTGCACTTCAAGTGTCTGCAGTGAAGTGGTATTACTGCTACTGTAAATATTGTCAGAAAAAAGCGAAGGATTTACTAACAAAGATGGCCTATTTTCAACTACATAGATTAAAAAAATGGTATTTCAGTATAAAATAAATATTTTCGAGCCGTTTGGGGGTTGAAATTCTGGAGTCGTGGAGTCCGAATGCTCATAGCCTGTTTAAGGAAATTTCGAAACGCCTAGTTGACGCTTCCCGTGACCCAAGGGCTGGCTTTACTTTGGCCAGAGGCTAAGTGTTGCCATACAATGTGGCAACGCCGCCAGTCTCTTGGGCACATTACCAGCTGACAGCGTTGAGGAGGAGTTTTTTGATGCCGTTTATATTTAGTTTGTTGTTAGTTTATTTATTTTAGGTTATTTAATAGTTTTTAAATAATAATGTATTTAGTTAGTTTACTCTACTTAATTCAGATCTATTAAACAAGAGTGGTGACAGAGTATTCATACACATCAAAAGTTCTTCATCACAGGTAGACCTTTCAGTGGCTATTACGTCGGTGACGACTAGACTCAATAACTAATATACTTTAGACTGAAAGAGCATACAATGCCTTGAAAAAGTTTTTTTTTATCTGTTGCAAAAGCTTTTCGAATTCCCACAGCGACTTTCAACTAGATTGATATAAGCCGTTCGACATCTTATGTCTATTCAATACGGTTTAGTCTTTGCTGTGTTTTTGTGTTTGTGTGTTTCCGTTATCACTGATAGACCTGTCTATCTATCTGATCGTCTGTTCGTACTCTATAGACTACTACTGTACCGATTTTGATGAAATTTTGCACAGTTGTTCTAGATAAGAATATGAAAAAAAGACATTGTAAGCATACGTAAAAAAAGTAAGCCGGGCACAGGTAGTTGTACCTAAACATAAGCAATAATAATCCCCCCCAACATTCCACTGATAAGATATAGTACTTATTACATAGGCACACATAACAGCGGTCGTATGTCCCGGGTTCAAACCGCGAGGTGTCGAGTTGCACCGCACCGTAAAGTCTCAGATAATGGTACGACTTTATTAATATCGCGATTTTCGCTACTGCACCGCGAAACGCACTTGCTGCGGTGTCATACGATATTTTATTAAAAAAATAAAATTAAAGAAAGTAAAAAAGAGAACGGTTGTCTTTTTGAAGACTGTGCGGTTAAAAGCTGTTTTTATTTCGATTTTTTAAAGTGTCGATCGTGTCTGAAATATCGTTGTGTCGTGTGTAAATTAATACGTACCTACGTCTACTGTAAATTGTATGGGGCACTTTAAAGCAAAATAGCCAGTTCCTATCCTTTTCATTCAACCTCATGCTCTGAGGGAACTGGCAGAAGCCATTGCTAATGCTGTCGATGTGGCTGAGTTCTGGTCCAAGCTCATTTAAGTTAAATAACACAAATATATTTTTTTTAATATATTATTGTTATTTTTATATTTGGTTTTGTGTTCATTGACACAAATAAGAAAAACCCTGAAGCTCCACCATAAACCCTGAACCAACTTCAATCTTCGGTCACCACACAACCCTAAAAAAATGACAGGCAGCAGCTCTTTCCAAGTTCCACATCGATTCGTGTCCGATAAGTAATGTAAAGTAAAACATTCCTGGAGGCGACCTCGCGCGTCGCTTCGCAGTCTGCGCACGCGCCGCCGCGGCATCCGCATAACCTTAGACGACTGCACTGCCTAGCGTATGTGACTGAATGACCTTACTGGAATGTTGAGCGACGAAAATATAGGCGGGTACTAGTTCCGTAATTAGTAGGTACTTTGGAGGACTGGAGGATTTAGATCCTGTAGAACAGGTGAAGAACGTTGGCCCTATGATGGCTGTGGAGAGTCTTGTCTGCTGTGACATAGATAGATAGAATATACTTTATTGTAACATAAACATAAGATAACGCCTGTTATCCCCGAAGGGCTCGGCAGAGGTGTACCCATTAGTACACTCACATTTCGCCAGTTATGTTTTCAAGTCCCATGTAATAGGGGGAGAGCTTATTGACATCAACCGGGTACACATTCAGACTCCGTCGCTGATACTGGAAAATTCCTGATGGAAAAACCCAAAAACACTTTGCCCGGCTTAGAAATCGAACCCAAGATCTCATGCTCAGCAGTTGCGCTTGAGAAAAACGACGCAGTCCGTATACTTTATTGTACACGAATATTTTTGCACAGCTTGTTTACAGTGAAGTTACGACGAATACTCGTTGAACAGAGGAGCTCGTGGCTAAATAATAACAGCCGCTCGAATCAATCTTCAGGTTACGCCGCGTTTGCTTAGGTTGGTCTGTGGATGGGTGATCACCCAATACATACCGAGTTTCCTCCGTGCTTCGGAAAGCACGTTAAACCGTTGGTCCCGGCTGTCATTTGTAGATCTTTGACTGTCGAAACAGGTAGTCAGTGGCCCGAAAGTCTGACAACCAGTCTTACGAAGGGGTATCGTATTACCCAGTACTAACACGGTTGTGGAGGTCAGATAGGCAGTCGATCCATGTAAAATACTGGTATTCAGCTGCATCCGGTTAGACTGGAAGCCGACGCCAACATAGTTGGGAAAAGGCTAGGCAGATGATGATGAATTACTAATGATTGAACATAGCATTTTTGATAATTTCGTTCATCGATTTGGTAAACACGATTATCTTACATATTTTATAGAACCTAACAAGCTCAGTCATGTACCAACAAAAGATTAGGAAGTAAGAATATCATAAATTTTCAGCATTCTAGTTTTTGTAACCGCGAAAAACTCACTAAACTACATCAAACAAGATTTTTAGAATTCAAACGCAATTTTTTGTGCGACCGCTGCGTTCGATTGAGAAAAAGAAAAAAAAAGATGGAGTTACTTGATGAACTGTCTCAAAATAAGAGCAAAAATGCTGCTGAGTGGTAACATGATAGGTTTTTTACGAGTCGTTCCGGACCGCCGGTCGTCAGGAGGTCACGACCGCGTTCCGACGGCCCGGCGACCGCACGACGACCGCACGACGTGACCGAACGATGGGAACTCTTGCTACGGTGCACCTGATGATCGCTTCCTGGTTGCGCAACCAATTCAGGACCTGAGGTTTTAGGCTTTTTGTTTAGAAAAAAAAAGTCTTGTTTGATTAGAATGGAATTATTTTCTGAAATTATCTGCTGAACCTGAACTGTCATTTTAGAGTCTCAGTGTTTTTTTTCCAAGCAAAAGTTAGACTTTGCCATAAAGCTAAGGTTCTAGGTTTGAAGGATCTTATCTTGACAACATTCAGAATTTAGAGCATTTAAATTGAGCGACAAAGTGAAGGTTATGTTTTTTTTACTGCAGATTTATCTATGTAGTAGGTCCTAAAAGTAGTGCTTTAATCAGCCTCTCATTTTCAGACCCAAAAAATAAACCACACCGAAGGTCAAATTGTTCACGTTTCACTACATTTAGTTGGAGCATTTGATCCAAAACGTGACACAATTCCAATTGGGTCGTTTTTGTCCCATGGCCCGTTTTTGTCCCGCGACATGTTTCAGTGTCCCATAGCAGGTGCGGGTCACGTTCAGGCCTCACGAAGAGCTTCGTCACCATCGACAAGTGCGTTTTTGTCAAGTGAAAAGACATTTTTGTGCGATTAGACGCGGTTACAGGTGGAGGTCGCGACAAGTGCACGAAGTCACGACGAATCGTTGATGTGCGCTGTAACGCTATGTTAGGGTTATTTGGGATGTAATCGATTCATAATTCGAGTGTGATCGGGGATTCTTCTTTTAAACGGTTTGTTTTTTTTTTGTAGGGATACGTGATCTATTTAGATTTCGAACAGGTTCAAATGAGGAAAACGTTTGAATTCTGTTTCTGTGGTAGCGATATTCCTTTTGCTGCACAAAAACATTGTATTTCTGTTTAATAGTCCTGGCTGCCTCGTTGACTTAGTGGTCACAAGTGCTCCTGCTGCGCAAGAGGCCTAGTCGGAAGAAGTGTTAATGGATTTTCCCATCCGGAAGTCCTCAGACGCAGCCCAGAGTCGTGGACTTCTACCCGGTTGATGACAATAGGCTAGCCTACTTTGGACTTATACAAAACCAGCGAAAAGTGGGTGTTCTAAAGAAGACTCCTACGCTGAAATATAAGCGTGATGATATGTTATGCCAGTCCTGAAATCTCCAGTAATGACTATTTGCATAACACTGCCTATTTCTACAATTGACACCTCATTTCAACGAAAAAAATACCCACCAACTTTTTTTGACCAAATTAATTCACTCCACTTTTTTATACAGAACCAAACAAAAGACGACTGTTGGTTCCATTCTTTTTACGATCTCAAGTTTCGTGTGCTCTTTGAACTGGTTTCGATGGAAACCGAGTAAAAAATCATCGAGACATACCTACGGACCGATCGCATGACACGGATCAATGGGCCGTGCTCTATTTCAATTATTACACCTCTAGTTTTGAGGTATTCGAAACACTGGCTGTTTTTATTGGAAAATTGAATGACAATGTGAATGAAGATGAAGTTGAATTGATTTTGAATTATAAAGAAATATGAAACTGGTTGATCATAATAGATGAAAATGAAGAACTAACATTCAGAACGAAAGTAAACAACATAGTACTATAAGGTTTTAAAACTTTTACAATCAACCTTAAATTAAGCACGCTACATATAGCTGCATTCGGATTTTAAAAGGATTTTGAATTAAGATTAATTTAGGAAAAGATCAAAATATTTTATTTCACATAGGCCTAGATGGGCACTTATAAAACGTCGACAAAAAGGTGCGCGGTTCGGGTGGGTCGTTTCTATGGAGAAGAACCGGCAAGAAACTCCATGGTTACCAAATAATAGATTTTTGTCATGGCACGGGGTATCAGTTGAATTTTATTCTTGTAAAAGTGTGGTCAATTATTCAAAATATAAAGCTGAAGTCGCTGAAAGCCCCTTTTAAGTAGAATAAAGCCCCCAAGTTGATATTTTACACTACCATAAGAGAAGAGACTTAAAAATATAGCAAAATGAAACTGATAAGTTGAAGTTCTTGTTCCCTGGGGGAAAGTCATGTTTTTTTTTTAATATTAAATGGTAGGCCCATTTTTCTTGACCACAATCTAGTCCTGAAGACAGAGATGAGGTCGACGATGGAACGAGCCATACTTATAACCTCAGATTATAGTTGCAACTTTACTGCACGATTATAACGTAATACTGTGATTAAACTTTTCAGTAATGAAACCTGATTATATTAACTAAGAATGGATTGTCTACATTGTAAAATAGTTATGTTTTAAATTATCCAGAAGTCTCGTAAACAATGTTATTTTAATGTCTGTATTTATCCATACTTTGTTAGCAAGACGCTTTCACTAATATGATGTTCAGATACGCTGATCATTTATAACATTACTAGCTATTGCCCGCAGCTTCGTTCGCGTTAATTTAGAATTTGACAATTAAACTTTTAACACACTACTGAAGTTTCTATAATAATATAATTCAATCATGATTCGAAAAACACGTGACGCCATCTATTATCTTAAGAACGTTATTGTTGTTTTCCTCGGGAACAGTACTTTTTTCGGGATGAAAGGTAGTTATGTCTGTTTCTGTACACCTGACAGTATATGCAAAATTTCAGGATGATCGGTTCAGTTGTTTTGGCGTGAAAAGGTAACAAACAATCTTACTTTCACATTTATAATATTAGTTAGGATAGGATTATAAACACTTAGTTATTCATGATTGCTCATAGCACTAAGGCGAGGATCTGCACAGAGTTGTAGCTGTTGTACAAACTTATTTGAATGATCATCAACAAACAGTTACAATATAAAACATAGAAATAAGAAATACACAAAACTTATAGACAATATTGCATCCCACAACGTTGTTCACAGATTAACAAAAAATGTGTACAAAAAAGAAAAACTGTGTAAAATGGTGTATGAATATTCAAGAAAGCTCCATAAGTATGTCTTTTAAACTTATAGGGAGCACTTGCAAAAATATCAATATGTTCAAAAGTCCTATTGTTATAATCGACCATTCTGCGAACAGGCGAACGCAAACCAGAGTTGGACTTGTAAGTGCCCACTGAAAATAATCTGCCAGCGCGCACCTTTCGCTTCTGGACCGTCCTAGGAACCGCATAACATAACATGTTGGACAGTTCAATATAGTCAAATTTATTTCGAGCAATAATATATAAATTCAATTTGGTGTTAAAATTTAATAACTTAGTTTAGTCACAGATAGTATCATGTTTAGGTGCAATTTTGTACAAACATTTCCTTATTCAGTTTTACAAACAGTTTTTGTTTTATAAGATTTTAAACTGTCATGGTCGCTAACATTACTATTAATACTAACGGGATATTTACCATGTTTACTGTTTTCTATGAGTTCCCGATATTTCGGCGCTGTTGCAGCCAGCTGTGTAAAAAGCGGAAAAGTGCCGAAAAAAGTTCGCGAGCGGACACAGTGAGTTTCGTGTGTCGGGAGCAGAATCGAGTTGCGAGTTACAGTGGTAGCGGTACTGAGTGCAAAAAACGAACAAGAAAGAGGGTAGACCGATTTGTCTGCTCATAAACACCCACCCGCAATAACTTCAGTTTATCCGTGATCATGGTGCTGGCAACAGCGCCGAAATGTCGGGAACTCATAGAAAACAGTAAACATGGTAAATATCCCGTTAGTATTAATAGTAGTTTTTGTTTTGTACTATGAAAATACATTCCATTCATGCTTTTTCGCTATTCAATAGATTATGTTACTTACACAGCTATAATAGTAATGCTTAGATACAGACAACAGTAACGTTAGATCAAGCTGCAGATTAGTCCGCTAGCAAGACCATGACCCGTTGGCTGACGACATGACCAATCCTTAAGCTAGGGGAGCATGCAAGATAAGACATTTACTTCTGGGTTCAACCGCACACGATATGAGGTCTTACATAAATTAAAATATCGACACAAACTGGTAGTCAGCACGATACAGTTTGTTTTTGAAAGTTACCGCAGTCAAAACAAGAGCATTGTGAGATCATAAGGCGTATAGAGGTCGAGAAAAATCTGAGCGAAAGTAGACTCGAGTGATTGGCGGAACTCGACCCCAGCGATCGAAGGCCTCATCGAAAACACACCAAAAATGGATGAGAAATGAACCAGTAAATATTACTTTATGTTGCTTAAAATTGCGTCATTCCATTTATAATCTGTAATTTTAACGAAATAAAGTTTGTAAGTTTGGATGTAGGGGTAATCTTTGGAACTACTGATTCGATTCCGAAAATTCTTTCACTAATGGGGAAATACATATGGTTTATAGCCTATGAAACTTCGGATACGCAATATTTGAAACATTTCCGACTTTCGACTACATAAAGGGTGTAAATAGTAACGAAGCCGAAATGCACTTGTTCTCCCCGTCTTTGCGATATTTTTTTGTTCTAGTCTCCGTAACTAGAAAGTTCCCTGGCCATACCAGGGAACTTTCTTAGTTACGGAGATATTGGGGGTCAAAGTTCCAACTTTTTCACAAGTTTTTTTTTTAATACATATTTTTAATGTCAGATTTTTACTTTAAACACCTCCAAGACCCCCGTCCTATTCAATCCATCCATCAGCACAATGTTTTGAGTGCGTTCCATCGAGTTCTACCGTTAAACATGATATTTTACCCCAAAAAAAAAAAGTCGTTTCCCAGCAATAATTTTTGCGTAAAGTTACTAGTACTTAGTTTGATGTACAGAATGCTTGGTTGACGGCTTTGTGAAGAGTCTGTTTACACCCTGTATAACGCAAGCCAAGCCGCAAACAAAAGCTACTAATAAAATAACTACGTTATTTTAAAACCGTGCTCCAATTATCTCTGGGTATTTGTCGTCGGTTTTAATTTGCCGAGCGTAGGATACGTTGAGATCGAATGATAAGCCTTGTACGTAGTCCCGCGTAAATATAGAGCGATTGTTTAACCGGCTCAGTTTTAAATTGGCCTGTTTGTCATGTTGCTTGATTAGATTTATTAGACTGTCACGTGATTTGAGGTTTTAATTAAAGGTGACCGTTTTCCTCAAAAGTTCAGCTTTGGCCGATACTAACTGACGTTAACATCGACTAAATACATAATGGAGTGCAAGCGATGAATTATATTTTTCTATTCAGATTAATCAAGTGATTATCTTCATTATCAATTCAGATTTACAAAGTCTGGCGCTAATTAAGTGAGGCTTCATGAAGATTTATTGTGACAAAAATTGATTTCCATATTCTGATAATGAAAGACCTAATTATGTCAATATTGCTAACCTTTTTCACAAGTTCTGTAGCAGAATTCATCAATTCTTCATCACATTCAATCACGAATAGGAGACGTTAGTCAAAGAGGCATCCTAACTACGAAAACGAAACTAGAAAAACCAAAAATGTATTGAATTGACATAAGCCAACGAAAAGTTAACGTCAAACGTGTTTTAGTAGTACGTCATTGTAGAAATACTAAACGCATTGAAAGCGATTGTCACTTCGGCTCCAAGATTACTTTCAACCTCAAACATAATACCTCATCCAACTCAACAAACGTCGCGTGCGCCGTAGAAAGTATTTAAAAAAAGAACGCAATTTCATGGGGAGCTGGTTGTAGCCCGCCCAATTCTATTGTCAGACAGTAATAGCTCACAATTATCCACACATGGCTCATGGCTCATGTCTCCGGCTTCAGACCGCGACAGTTATGTTAGATGGACTAAGAGAATTGGCTGCATCGTTTTGTGAAGGTAATCGTTTGTATCGTTGCGATTTTGTAAAACTAGAAACCGTATATCGTTTGTTTCATTGTTGGGCTTTAAACTGTGTGTGTATGTTCGTGGAGCATTTGGAAATGTGTATCTACCATTTAAGTTGCTTCTTGATAGTATATCTTAATACAAGAGCGGTGGATTCTATGTTGATTGGCAATTGGCATCAGTCAACATTTTACCACTACTGTCCTAAGTTACTTGGGGTCCGTGCAACACAATTTTAGAACTTTCCATTCATCAGTTTTATGTTTACTGCTCAGTAATTTTCTTTGAAATTAAAATCCCTAGTAATCTAAAAACCAAAAATTAAAGGTCTCCTAATAGCAGGACTAGCTTGCTATTAGGAGGCCATTACTTTTTGGTTAGAACGGGTCTTAAGGAAACCAAAGAAAAGCTTACCAGATCAGTATTTTTACGATACAAATATTAAAGTTAACTGTGAATCTTCACGTTTTATGTCTAAATCATAAAACGTGTAACGCCTAAACATTTGAACAATTTCACTAGAAAATCCGATTACCCACCAATGGTTGATGTCTTCATAAGATTTGTATGCTGCTTGGAAAATTTAACAACAGTTATAAAACCAAAGCGTAATGAAACTAAATACATATTATCTACTAAAGTACCATTTCATACTAAATCGAAACGACGGCACGGTTGGCTCAGTGGCTGAGCGATCGGCTGCTGCGCTGCGTGTCGCGGGTTCGATCCCCGCACGGAACAAATATTTGTATGATCTACAGGTGGTTGTTCCGGGTCTGGCTGTTTGTGTATGTGAGTTTAAATGTTTGTAAACGCACCCACGATACAGGAGAAATTCCTAGTGTGGGGCAACGTTTTTTTTTTAAAAAAAAAAACATTTTCTCTTTAAAACCTATGCTTATGTTCTTAAAGGATTTTATCAAACTTCAGCTGATGAGTTTGATGGAATCACAGTCTTGAAGTTAGCGCGACAACAATACTGGAATAGTTAATACCGCTGTTAATCATACATTACATATAAATGTCGCTTGTCAAACCTTGATTTACTTCGGTTATTCTTTACAGGTAGGCCATTATGAGTTTTATGTCCAAGATATACTTCTAAATCCAGGTTACTCGGGGAACATACATGTAGTTTCGATTTTAGTTACAGAACATTCAAGAAACAAGTTGAAATCAAATCAAAAGTTCAACCAAAATTTATCTTTTCAAGCGATTAGACGTGATCAAAATTAAAATCAAAGCATTTAATTTAAGTAGGCCAGTTACAGGCACTTTTGAATTGTCGAAAGAAAGACAACAATGAAATGTAGAAACAGTCCCAGTCACAAGGTATTAAAGCTCCCCAAAAAAAAGTAAAAAAGTAAAGTAAAGTTCCCCATTCCTAGCGTAGATCTCTATGGAGAGGAACGGGCAAGAAACTCTATGGACACTCTTTTATATCAGAATACTTTTACAAAACCTAATACTTTACAATCATAATAAAAGGTGTAAACGGAACCTTCACGAAGCTGACATTCTGAACATCCATCTAAGTAACACCACGCAAAAAATATTGCTGGGAAACGACTTTTTATAGGGTCAAAATCCTGTTTTACAATCGCAATGATGGGGAGAACAAGTGCCTTTCGGCTTCGTTAAGAGTAATTTTACACCCATTATACTATAGCTGTGGGGTGTGCTTTACACGCTCAAATGATATTTACAGGTGGCGATCATTCGTGAAATACAGAAAAAACAAGATGGCGGCACTCGTTTCAATTTGGGCCAGGGGCCAAAAAATCTTTGCTTGCCTTTACATGAAAACGTAGTGATTATACACGGTGTAACATAATAAACGCAAGACCTCCCGTGTGGTCTCTCGCACCATGAAACTAAACATCTTTTGTTCTACGAGTTCTTGAAATTCGCAAAAAAAAAATACTTTCTATAGGAACTGACGCAATCAGCTGATCCACATGTATGGTAAAACTAAAAAAAAGTTATGAATTTCCAAAAGTCATAGAACAAAAGTTGTTCACTTTCATGGTCTGAGACACAACACGAGAGGTCTTGCGTTTATTATGTTACACGTTGTATACTCACTGCCTTTATAAATTAAAAACACTGGACAGGCGTCACACATTTGTCAACCTGGCACATCAACAAAATTAAAAAGCGTGACAGCATACCAAATCAGCTACGTTAAGAATGTCCTTATTGCGATAATGCTCTATATAGTCGGTCGTTTACCTAGCGCAGGCGCAGGTCAGATCGAGGTCGCCATGTCACCGACGCAAGCGCAACTGACCAGAATACCTAAGCAACTTTTGCTCGCATTGCACAAAACTGCGTACGGTCATTGAACTAGCTGTAGTTTCTCTTACACTGTCTTCGTTTATATAGGCATTTGGATTGTCTTTTGTTTAGGTCGTGACGATTTTTGGTTCCGTAAAACGGGGTGAATAGGAAAGGCAAGGGTGAATTGAGACAAAACTTTGAAAGGGATTTTAATGTAGAATTGATATGATATGTTACCAAAAACTACTTTATTTTATTAACGTAATTATACTTAATTATTTAGAGACCTTGTTGGTAACATTTAATGATATTGTAACACCAAATGATTTGAAAAGAGTAACCATGGAGTTTCTTGCCGGTTCTGCTCCATAGGAAACGACCAACCCGAACCGTGCACTTTTTTGTCGACGTCTTATAATTGCCCATCGAGGCCTATGTGAAATAAAATATTTTGATTTTGATTTCATAACATATCAATAAAATTCAACATTAAAATTCCTTTCAAAATCACCCCGTTTTACCCGGTTATAAATGGTTGTTGTTTGTTCTGCTTCTTCTCTGTGTTTTAAACAAAGGGTGCGTAAAAAGCTGGAAGATGTGAAGGTACAGACGCCAGCACATCAGGCTACTACAATCTGTCAAATTTCTTTAATAGATTTTCAACTTTATCACTAAATAATTAGGTGCAAGGTTGATTGTGCTTTGACAGTTTCGGGTAGCTTGATGTGCTGAGTCTGCACCTACTACATTTTATATCTGTAAATTTAGTTCTTAGGGTGTACATAATAAAGAGTATTCCATTCATCTATCTACCTACTTACTCTCCCTCTCCCTCTCTCTGTCTACTCTCTCTCTCTCTCTCTCTCTACTTTCTCTGTCTCTCTCACTCTTTACTCTACTTTGGATTGTATGAAAAATTTGAGTTGTAGTAGCTAAAGTGCTGAATGCTACTAAAGGATAACGGTTTATTTTTTTATTCATTATTAGGTATGATTTACATAACCGCTACTTAGGTGTCAGATTATACGTTGTTAGACGTCCTTTAATAAACTCTGTATATTGCTATTTTTCCTTTATTTATTTTCTTTACATATAATTTACATTTTTATTTAAATATTTCTATACAGTAATATTAAAATAAAAATAATAAAAAATATATATATATATTTGCTATTTTTATTATTAAGTTTATGACATAAACGGCTTTGAACCAAATTCTTCTTTTAACTATCAAACTTTTATGGCGAATTTATAGGTTTTAAACTAAATTCTATAATCAAAACAACCTTTAAACTTTCGTATTTTTGTGGTTTTGCTCAATGAAATAATTCAGTTTGTTCATTTCGCTTAGATTTTATAGCTCATATTTTTTACGATGATCTTATTTTGTCTAAAATTTTAGTATTCTACAAAACATACAATGATGGTATAAAGTTTTTATGGCAAAATATTGTATAAATTTTATGGACACCGCTTAATCTGAATTAAAATAATAATGAAAACTAATATAAATAAAATAGGCACAAAATAAAGTTATTTATTTATCTCAATGTTCTGTTTATTTATTATATACATATAAATAACTTTGGTACCTATAACAGACAGTTTTCCTTCGAATTTTTAGATGTATTATGTGATGCGGTAGGCATATCCGTCGAGCATGGATTTCCTATCTTTGTACAAAAAAAACCCTGTTTACAGGTAAACCACGTAAATGGACCTGATGACCTGATGAAATAATTTACCTTGTTATGCAAGATTATACTTAGACACAGCGATGATAACCATGGCCGTCCTACCTAACCTGGGCACAACACAAACTTTAATCCGCAATTTAAAACAATCCATCAACTGGGCACTCCCGTAAAGGCCGCCGCATTCCACCCAATAACAATACACTTTAATTTAGTCATAGTTCAATTTATTTTTAGTTCACGAAGTAAATGAGACAGCAGTTCGTCGCTTAAGGACGCCGGGTGTCAGCGGTGTCGGATACGAAGTCGTTAACGCGAGCAAACTCAACTAGATCGAACTAGATTGAACCGGATTGCAGCGGATTGACTGTTAGGTTATTTATGAGGGGATCGTGCGACAATGGGTCTAATTGACGTTTAATCGCGATTGCTCGGTAACGAAGCGACTAGTCGTGTCACCTGGATGCGGACGGGACGCGGAGTACGTTGCACCAGTTCCAGTTCTTGATTACAGCGTGATAGCAATTGATGATTTGAAAAGCAATTCAATGAGGTTTGATGAAGCCCAAGCTTTAAGCATTTGATTTAATGTTGCTTTTGTTTCTAATAATAATGAGTGAAGCAAAAATAACTTTAGTCTGTACCTTTAATGAAGCAATTACTACTAGAATACTAGTATTTTTTAGCACGTGTAGACAGCTCATCCATAAAATTGACCTTAATTTAGAACCCTAGCGTCATATTAAGATTATAATCATACACATTAATAATTAATGCATTTAGTAACTTTTTAAGATCGATTAATAATTTAAATCGAATATTATCATCGGTACTAATAATATGTTTGGAAACGATATAATTTCGTATTGCTAATGAATTTGTTTAAAACGTAATTTGCTTAGCGGAAACCATTACTTGCAGGACACATAAAATATATTTTATTGCATATTTGACATCTGTACGTATCAAAACAAAACGAGTTTCTTAGATAATTCGTTTTAGTAAGCACGAAACTATCAAAATGATGTTTATTGATTATTATCTTGGTAATTTTCTAGGACAAAAACATCTCATTCGCTAGATTAAGACATTTATCTCGATCTAGATTAAACTGACGAGAAAAAACTGAAAAAACTTGACTGATAATGTGTGAATATTAAGGACATACTGCTGAACTGAACCAACTCTGACAACTTGTCTTACCAAGGGGTACCGTATTACCCAATACTAACTGGGTTGTAGAGGTCAGATAGGTAGTCGTTCCATGTAAAAAACTGGTATTCAGTTGCATTTGGTAAGACTGGAAGCAGACCCCCACATCGTTAGGAAAAGGCTAGGCAGATTATGATGATGATGTATCCTTGCCTAGACGACGAATCTACCTACGACTTGAAGACCCCCTAGTAGAAGAAGCTATCAGGAATAACATATAGGGCTTCTGTTCGCTGTTGTTTTTATATTAATTACCTTCATTAACTGTATAGCGATTATTAATTTATACAAGTTGATAATAATTCTTGTAATAAGTATGTGACAAGGTGGATAAGACCTATGGCTTCTAACCTGTGGTCAATAGATTCTATAATTATAGCCTATTACCGTGGCTGATACTTAATCTTATGTGATACTCCAGGTAAATATACCTAATGATCGTTTTCACCAGTGGCGAAGGTACCATACAACCCGATTCCTACTGGATTCCCTTTCAAATAATATAATCACATTAAAGATATATACTCTGACTTACCTCTTACAAAAATTGACCCTTCGCTACTGGTTTTCACTAATAATAAGCAACTCATTTATGGGGCCCTGTTAATATTGCGCAGTTGGAAATATTTTTCGGCATTGAGTCGAACCCAGGACCTCATGCTCAGGAGTCGCGCTTGCAACTACTTGACCAAGGAGGTGACACCAATTGACATAAAAAAATATTTTACTTTCTGAATTACTTTGATTGCAAGATGGTATTAAACATTGTAATATGATTATTGTTAGCATTCAAGCGTTTTGGCAAAAAACACTGTAAGCGTAGAATGGGTTTCTGAATAAATAAACAAACAACAAATACTCCACCTAAATCTCCGTCCAATTCGCCAAACCAACAACAATTCGACATCAGCAACATTTATCTTTACCCACAATGCTTACGCAGAGAAAACGTAACATTCCACAAGCGTTGTGCGCGTGCGCCGCTTAACAAACAGAACGAATATTGTGTGGCGACCTTAACGGACATAAGGCTTCGGTTGCATGTGACCGGTGAAAGGGCAGTCACCTGGTGTTGATAGACTTGTCAGCTATGTTAGTGCGTTAATTAGAATATTCATTTGGAGGTGGTGGTGGTGGACTGGTGGTAGTGGTGGTGGTTGTTTAAATTGGAGTTGAAATGTTTGGGTAGAAGAAGGAAGTTTTGGAAAAGAAAATCAAGTAGAAGTGTTTGTAATAAAACAAAGAGAGAAAGTAAAATATGGATTTCACTTATCATCACTACATATGTAGTATAAAACAAAGTCGCTTCCCGCTGTCTGTCTGTCCCTATGTATGCTTACATCTTTAAAACTACGCAACGCACTTTGATTTGCACAGTGCTACATACGCCAGGGAAGGAAAATTACTTTCGGAAAAAAATCGGATTAAAAAGCATAGCAACGCATAAATAATAAATAAGTAAAGATCGTTGTTATTATAGGTAGTGTTATTGTGCTATCTACCGCAGGACTGGTAGCAGCGTTCACCCTGTCAGTGCAGGCACTACACTATAATCATGGATCCGCCTACAAAGTGCTGATAATGGAACCACCGCCAGGACCGATCGCATTAGTGAAATACCGTTTATATCGGGGAAAGTGAGCTGCTGCACAAATGTTATTTAAGTAGGGCTGTCGCTTTACAAAAATGGGCAAAAATACAGATTTTTTTTTATTGGTAGGTACTCGTGCACCCCGCACGAAGTTTTCGTGTCACAACGATTCTGATATTCCCGTATTTGTATAATGTTCCAAGAAGATAAGAGAAAACTAACAGAAACTACTACATCGTAATTTATATTATTATCCTATTATGGTTCTGCTAAAGCGTCAATTTGAGACCTCCTGGTCATACACAGACGGGAATAAAATACAAAATGTTCAGGGATTTCTAACGTAAAAGATACGACGGCGACGACGACGTTGCGATTGTTTTTATATTTCTTTTTTTCTTATTTCTTATAGTGCTTCGGCAAATATTAGCTGTCTGAATGAGTACCTATAGTCTTTTTTATATTAATTTTATTTTCGTTTTCCTTTTTTTTACCTTTTATTTCATTGAATTATTAATTGTTTTAAATTTAATGTGGATTATTATCGTTTTGAATTTGTTATTCTATGTATGTATATTGTATGTATTATCTTTTTAGCATGTTTTTCGATTTTAATGTTTTAATGGTACTTTTTTTATTTTAAATTTCTTTAGATTGTATGTTGTAAACTTATACTGTCACTTACGGGATATCTTCCGTGAACAATTCATTATTTTGAGCTCCCGATATTTCGGAGCTGTTGCAAGCGCCATGATCGGGAGCTCAAAATAATGAACAATCACGGAAGATATCCCGTAAGTGACAGTATAAGTTTAGTTGTAAACCGTGAAAGCTTAAAACAGTGTTTGAATGTATGTTGTTCTGAAATAAATGACTAACTTATGCTATCCCCAGAAAGTCTTGGTGCCCAGTTAAAACGCAATATTTCTTATGTAAACAAGCATTAATTATAAATTGGCACTAAAACCATTCGATCACTTATCACAAAAGTAATTCTGTGATTCTTAATTAGGTAAAATCTTGCCTATGTTTTAAGTGCAAGTGATAAATTACTGAGTAACGAATTAGAATCGAATCGTTATCGACTCGTTGATCGTTAGTCTTACGGGTGAAATGGGTTAATTAATTAGTATTATAATGAATAGAAATTTTAGTGATTACTTACAGCTGGTAACTTGGGGTGGTAAAAGAGGAAAAATGACATTAAAGTTAGATAGACATGTTTTTAATCGGAAGAGTTAGGTAAGCCCACGTTTTCACGAATTTGTTATAGTTTTAAGAACTCCCGGGGATTATTGCAGGTGCCTGACTGCAGCATTCCTAGCAGTGGCGAAGGTTCCGTACAACTCGATTCCTACCGGTTTCCCTTTGAAAAATGGCACAATTAGTATTCTATAGACAAATAATATAGTCATATTAAAGATAATTATGTACTCCGGCTTACCTCTTACAAAAATTGACTCTTCGCTACTGATTCCTAGCAAAAGATTTTCATACAGAGATTTTAAATAGTGAATTCTTTGGTTGCAGCCATCTTAAACAGTATGCACTTATTTACGCTTTTAATGGTCAAGAGTAAATCGTGTTTTTTTTTTAAGTTTTGAGGATTGCGCAACCCTAGGTAAAGGTTCTCTAAATAAGTACCTACTGTAAGCAATGTAGATATATCTACACTAACAATTGCCAATATTACTTTCAGGAAATAGTCCTATAGATCTGATGACTAGGTTTTAGCCAAGAATACACCGTCTGTATAAGTCCTGGGTCTTTTGAATCTTATGACCGGCCGCTATGACGGTCCCATCTCATCAGACTGGATTGTCTCAATTCCCAAATATGGCTAAAAGAAACATTCTAAAATAATTGATTGCGCAGTCAATGAAACTTGTTCACGCTCTTTTATTTCGTGGTATGCAGAAATCTACTGATGCTCACATACAGTAAGTAATTAACACTACTTAAAAAAAAATACTCATTTATCTGGTCAGAACTTATAACTATTTTTTTTTGGTTTTTTTGTAGATTATATCTTTTAATTTGAACTTCTAACCGGTTCTAAGATGTAAATTAACTTAAGTTTATCACAAAATAAATTAATATTATTAATGTCACTCTAGTAAATTGCTCAAGAAATTATTAATTGACATAAAATCTATGTCACTCACAGTTCACACACTTGTGGCCGAGGTGAAGTGTAATACAAAAATAAAATCTAATTAATTTTTATTTTTATTTCAAGTCGCGACGTATGAAGCAGGGTTATTTATTTCTAAAACGATAACGTATAATACAAAGATTATTCTATATTGATATATAAATAAAGATTGAATGGTTTAGTAGCGAAAATAACTTGTATCCGTTCAATAACATTAAATTAAATTTACCTCCAAAAATGAACTAGTAAAACGTAGCATAACATCAAGCCTGTTTTCACAAAGGGTTAGACAGAGGAGTACCTACACCTACTTTTTGCCAGTTTTGTTTAAGCCCCGTGTATTAAGGGGTTTGAAATTCCTGATAGAGAAACCCAATTACATTTGCAAATAAACCGCTACACTAGTAAGCAAGCATCCTCTACCTTTTAAAATAAAAATCAAATGTGACTCAAGAGAAAGCCGGTAGTACTCTAACCTCATTAACTTTATGTCTCTTCATTTAATTATATCCATTAATTCGCCATCATGTGCCCACTGACAGGTAATTATCGGGGGGCACAGCTTGACAAATGACGACAACACCTTTGTCTGGTGACCTTGTCAACGTAACCCTGCTCTCTCACTGCAGGTCAAACGTACTAATAAATGGAGCTAATAAAAAAATGTGCCAGTAATTGTGACCGCAAGTGTATTGGTAATGGTTTCACGACTTGTACCTACCATAAGATTTGAAAGTGAAATTGTTGCACGATTTTTCTATTTAGTGGTAAATATGTGCGTATTTTCGATGTAATTATCTTAGTATTTGCATAAAACGTTATTTGTGTTTTCTATGCAAATATTTTCAATAAAAGTAAAAGTAAATTAGAAGCTTTTTCAAAACATTTACAATTATGCTAAACATACACGAAATACTACGCCAAAGTTCGCAATTAAAAACATCATGAATCGTGATTAACCAATACAACTTAAAAACTAAACGATAATTAAAAATAAAAACACATAAACCTATGTATAATTTGCACAAACTGCATGCAAATCCGTCTAGCAATTCAGGAGTTCATGCACAAAAACACAAACGGACATAAAATATTCAATTATGAGGTAGCTACTCATAAATAAAGACAAGCCACGTGTGAACTGAGTGAAGACTAAATTGATACTGGCACTAATACCCGCCAATCGATTGAAAATGAAAATTATAATTGATTTATTTCTGATATAAAGTCCAACGCAAGTTTTTTTGTGTTGAATTTAACGCGGTTATTGATATGTCTAGATATCTGCCATTACTTTATCGGTAATATTTTGTGATATTTATATGAAAAATTTTATTTTTTTTGTCACATAACAAATAAATTAATGAGAAAATTAATCCGTTTACTTACTTTTGATTAAATATAAATGTGGATGGATCGAGAGGGAGAGGAAGCAAACAAACAAAAGAAAAGAAAAAGAAAAGAAGAATGGATTGTGTGAGGAGTTATGTGAAGGAAGGAGTAAATGATAGCGTGACGATTGACAGGGGAGAATGGAAGAAAAATAACGTGTTGCGCCGACCCCAAGTAACATGAGACAGGAGTAGGAACATGGGCTGCCGGACTGTTCGATGAGCTGCGGGACTGTTCGATGAGCTGCGGGACTGTTCGATGAGTTGCGGGACTGTTCGATGAGCTGCGGGACTGTTCGATGAGTTGCGGGACTGTTCGAAAGAGATACCGTGGCCCTGGAACACAAAGGGCAAAAAGGAACATGGATGAGTTTTAGTCAGTAGAAGTCTGATACCCCCTTCCGCTCCGCCCAGAGCGGGGGGGGGGAGGGTCATTTGATGACTTCCCATCCGAAAAAAAAAAAAAGGGTAGGAACATGAGTGATTTCCACAAGCTTTTAAATTGTCATCCTGATATGGTTCTGTGATTTTTGGCCCATTTAATAAGTAAGGACGAAGAGTAAGGACCTTGGGGCCTAGCATTCAAGAACTGGGAAGAGAAATGTTGGTCGTCCAGCGACGAGAAGGACAGACGACATTGTTGTCATCGCGGGAAGAACATGCTTGAAGTTGGCACAAGAATGCATGCATGCATTTGGAATTATCATAAAAGGCGGTTCAATAATGTTCGCGAATCGGAAGACGTTCCGTTGGAAGGCCTCCCACTAGGTGGACCGATGACCTGGTGAAGGTTGCAGGGATCCGCTGGATGCGAGTCGCACGGGACCGGTCAATGTGGCGAAACTTGGGGGAGGCCTATGTCCAGCAGTCGTCTGGACGTCTTTCGGCTAAAATGATGATGATGATGTTCAATAATTCTCATTAAAAAACTTAAACAGTCGTCCAACATGACGCAGCACCTACGTAACACTGATACCAAACGTTTTTGCGTTGCGTACGCGCATACGACCTCTGTGACTCCTATAACCTTAGCCACCGAACTAATAATTCCTCGTGTCCTTTTGACAGTACATTTAGCTAATTTATAGCTCTTTTAAAAGGCATTACATTGAAAAATATCGGTGTGGGCTAAATGATAGTGATGTATTGTGTTTGTTTGATCTTGAGGTTGTTTGTAGGAAGTTTTAATTTATTTATGGAACAAAAAGAAACGCTTCTTGTGTAGAAGTCGGCAGTATTCATTATTTCAGCCCGGTATCACCCACTGTTAGGTATACAACATTTGTTTTAGTGTATGCGAAACCTGAAACACGTGTCTAGTACTTTTATGTAAAGAATCTATGTACAACATTTCAAAACTGTATCATGAAAAATCACAAAGTTATAAGCTTGTTCTGTTACCTGGCTGTCCGCACAAAAACGTGGTCAACACGCGAGGCGCGAGGCGCGAGGCGCCCGCGCGTGCGCCTCCAGCGTCGTCTTGAGTTCATTGATAATAATAATTGTGCAGTAGGTACCTAAATGATTGCGATGGGTACTAAGTGTCGCTCGGTGTCCAACTTGTAGCCTTTTTAAATATTTTTGGGAAAAAATATAACATGGTTTAAAAATTATTGGATCGATTCAGTTACTTATTCTGAACAAACTATAATTATTTATATTATTTCACATATACTAAAAATAATGTTGTATAGGCCTCCCCTTTCTTCTGCCATTCTTCTCTGTTCTATGCGTCCCTTATCCAACTATTTCCCGCGATTTTGGCGATATCGTCAACCCAACGCGCTTTTGGACGGCCCTGGTTTCTTAGGCTCAACCTTGGCCACCATTCGGACAAAACCTTACTCCATCAGCCATCTCCGCGTCTAGCCGGCAGTTTTTCTTTAAGGCGACAGATTTTTCAAGTGCAATATTTTTGACATTAATTGCGTAACTCGCACACATTGATACGTTATTTGCATGTACTCAGTAATGACAAGCAATGACAGTGTGACGTCATATGTAGTGATTTGACAAGCTGCGGTAACACTATGTAATTAGTTTACCTCCTCCAGCTATTTTAGGCGTGTTTGGTTTAGGTATGAACTTGATAGTACGAAGTTGTGTCATTTTGTAAATAACAAAGATGAGGTAATTCTGAAAGAGTTCAAAGGTCAGTTATGGGTGTTACAAATAAGTCTTGTTTGTTTATGTTTGATGTATCTATCTGAATGGTAACGCTATATGTATATGTAGTTGCACAAGGATCTTCTCGTGCATGGCTAAATCAGAACTGATGCCGCCATCTTGGTTTTAAATACAATTTTACTTATGTATCAAGTCAATGTCATTCATGCGCCAAAACATCCACAAAACTCTCGTTTTTTTTCACTCGTACAACTAAAAATAGCTAAATGTCCAATAAAACATAGTAGAACATCACTTACGTGACGTGTGACGGTGTGTTGGACAACCTTTAAACTTAACTTGCAAACATTTACATGTCACATGACTAAGGTGACTCGTGCGCAGTCAATTTGAGCTGCCCTGTCAATGTGGTTGACACTGACATTTGTTTCCACCTCCTGCCTGACGATTTCTGTCCAAGAATCAACATAATATTCTCTAACAGTCTGTTGTAATATCCGGTGACCGCGCTTATTATTACCAATAAATGTTTAATTAAAAAGTTAATTAGGTACATAAATGTCAAAATTGCTTTTAAATCATTGAGAAATTTGCTTAAATGTGGCAATATTAAATGGCCGATATTGGCCAGCTAATGAGGGTCATCAGTCTTTGTCCATTGCCATTCAAAAACAGACACATATCAGACTCCTAGATATATCTGACCCAGTAATGAGTGCTATCTGTTTTGAATAATGTTTCAAAACTTGGCCAGTTTTAGATAAATCGAATCGTGAGATGTCACTGCAGTTCATGTCAAAGAAATTAGGTTACTTAAAAGTTAAGTTATAGAATAAGGCGTTACTTTGCAGACATCCATGACATTAAATGCTATGCTGGATCTTTTTCGCGGAAATAAAACTACGTATTTTGCATAACATTTAATATAACTGCTAGCCTGCATCATCTAGTGAGATTATGCAGGCTGGACGAAGTGGTGAAGCCTTTGCTTGGTCACTACTAGGTAATTCTAGGCTTCTCCCAAGATAACATATCATAACATCACGCCTGTAATCCCCGAAGGGTTAGGCAGAGGTGTACCTCGCCCGATATTTTAAGATCCATGTAATAGCGGGCGACCCTATTGTCATCAACCGGGCATCAATCCAGACTCCGTGACTGCTACTGAGAAATTCCTGATGGAAAACCCAATACCACTGCCCGACCCGGGAATCGAACTCAGGACCCCATGCGAAACAGTCGAGCACGCGAACACTAGACGAACGAGGCAGTCTCAAGATTACAGTCCCCACGATTTCCAATTCGTTCGATCCAGGGCTGCTAGTTCTACTGTGAGCATCTGGCCGTAGATTTCGTCCAGCTAATCCCGCCGACTTCTACGAGGTTTGCAGCGACGCCTTCTGGCTGTGTCAGGGCTCCAAATAGTAGCCAGTTGATTTTAAAAACTAAAAAAAACATCGTTTAGTTTATTTACTCTTCAAAATGCGGAAAATTAGCCACTATATTGACACGGTACCATGAATTTGCCCCAAATAAGGTTCAACATAATCGAGTGAAGGCCGATCTTGTTTAAATATTATTTATAGTATCATGATATGTATCAAAATATAAGCCGGAAACTTTGGGGAAACCTTGGTTTGGGTCGGTTTGACATTGTTATTGTTATATTTTGTTTACTGGTTTAAGAATAAGGATTTAAGTTATTTCCAAGAGAACTTTGATAAGACCGCCATTTTGACATAATTACAATTTAATATTATGAGTTCCCGATATTTCGGAAATATCGGGAACTCATAAAAACAGTAAACATGGTAATATCATAATATCCCGTTTCGAGAATTAATAATAAAGTTAGGGACCATGATAGTTTAAAATCTTATATAATTACAATTTAATTATGTAAAATGAATTCAGGAATAAAATTATCTGTCAGACATTAGAGGTACTTCAATATGGTTCGACCAGGCAAAGGATTCAAGCTAAAAATACCAAAAGCTTCACAAAGTAAGCTTCAATACTATGCAATACTGTAGATACGGCTCATACATACATAAACTCACGCTTTTTTTCCCATGAGTATAAGCAGAAACTACAGTCCGCCATATGCTAGTAAATACTTGATACACAATTTTGACCAGAAAAAAAACTATTTATTAACTTTATGATTACGTGACACAGACACAATTATTATAATATAGAGTAGATATCTACAAAAAATACAAAGGTATCCGCCCACTCATTTTCACCATGAGATGTAAATACGTAACAATCAAGTCACAGTATAAAGTTAACCAGTAATACAACTAAGGCCTTTTTGTGAAATCAAAGTGGAGGTTCAACGATACTTTGTAGTATGTTGTACAACAACAACATCCATTTATTTTTTAGGCTACATTGTTCCATAGATATATACCCTACATACGATAAAATACAGATTGTGTAAGTGTGTAGAACCTTACAACTATGTTATTAGTTAGTTGTTGCTATACACACATACATCATCATCATCTACCTCGCCTTTTCCCAACTATGTTAGGGTCGACTTCCAGTCCAACCGGATGCAGCTGAATTCCAGTATTTTACATGGAGCGACTGCCTATCTGACCTCCACAACCCAGTTAGTACTAGGTAATTCGATACCCCTTGGTAAGTCTGGTTGTCAGACCTAAGTGTATAGAACCTTACAACTATGTTATTAGTTAGTTGTTGCTATGCACACATACATAAAACATAATCACTTGACTTAATGCGACAGCCCCGACTTACTCACGAGTAACCTGTTACCAACCTCTTAGCAGAGTTTTGGGCCGTTTCAGTACAGATAGTCATCGACACGCTAAGAAGAAGAAGACCTAGGCCCTAGACCTTGACCTGGGGCCTGGCTGCTTTAGCAGAATCATATTAGAATTATAATTTGAATAACGTTACAATTAGTAAAATGGCCACAAAGTGAGAATTCGTGACAGAGACTGCGTTTGTGACCTGTTTAAGAATTTTAACGTGATCTGTATTATTATCCTATTATATATTTACTAAAGCGGCCATGTTAGGCCCCCTGAAGCATGCCTAGAATTCGTGTAAACGCTTTGCATGCTTGTGTGAACCGATTCTGACCAACTGTTCCTAGTTGAATTACTGTATGTTAACACAAATATCTGCTGTGACAAAGTTATAGCTACTCAAGCCGCTGGTATACAATAGGTTGTGACATACAAGCGTTGTGCCGCGACCTTGCTCTAGCGCCGAAGGCTACGAACCTCATCAAAGCTAATATTTGTCTTAATTGCGCTCTCCATGTATTGCGGGACTGAATATAGAACAATACATAACAAGAAGTCATTGAATATTCGTAATATTTCATTTAGTGGCTTTTATTTATACAGAAGAAAAAATCACAAAAGAACTTACGACAGTAAATTATTATACAACAATCGATTTACTATATTCACTGATTAGAATCGGTAAATAAAAATATTAGAAAAAAATAATAAATAAAATAAATAGTAGACTATTTATCAAGTTTTTTTTTTTAATCTAGTCGCTGCCAGTTTTACGTCCAATCAAACAGAAAAAGTAAAGTTATCTTAATCTTCTTCTTCGTGTTGCTGGCACGACAAATTTTATATTTTGTTAGCCCAAAACATTGATGTTTCATTGAGATAACCCCCCCCATCTAAATTCAATTTACTGAGTACTTTTTTTTTTCTGATGGGAAATCATCAAATGACCCCCCCCCCCCCCGCTCTGGGCGGAGCGGAAGGGAGTGTCAGACTTCTACTGACTAAAACCCATCCATGTTCCTTCTTTGCCCTTTGTGTTCCAGGGCCACGGTATCTCTTTCGAACAGTCCCGCAGCCCTGGCAGGAATTTACTAAGTACTTGGGTGCAATCATTATACCTCTGACGAATTTTTATCTTGACAATGCATTATAACTATTCAATAGTTTACTTATGTAGGTATAAAATTAATAAGTACGCACGAGGACCAATCAAGCTATGCAAAACCAGTATAGTCGGATCTCTCATTGTACGGGAAATCTATATAAAGTGAGACCATGTTATACTGGATCAGTATAGCTTGATGTGTCGCCGTGTGTAAGTAGTGACTACGAAAAAAAAACAATACAGTAAAAATCTGTGTAATGAAAACAACACTATTGTCCTGATGTGACTGGCCGGTGGCAACTTACTTGTTTTTTTTTGTACCTCATTTAATACAATCCTTACGATTACGTTAATATGCGTACCCTACATAACATTTATAACAATATACAGGCTGTTGTTCTTTTATCAAACAATATACATGCTGTATTCTTTTGTCAAACACTTGGCTTTTGTGATAATTGACATTGGCGGAGGCCAACGGCTGTCCGTGCGACCTCTTCGTTACTAATTGCACAGATATTTTGTTTCTTATTGAAAATACGTGGCTTTTTGTTTTGTTTTTAATTGTTTTTTTGAAGCATTCATTCATTTGATGACTTGTGGCGTATATAGTGGATAGTCTGTCCTGTGTAGGTATTGCGGATGGTCTGTTCTTGGTAGATAATTTTAGCTGCAGCTATGTAAGAGTGTAGTTTAAATCAATAATATAAGGCATTTACATTTACTATGAAGACGGATAAACAGCTTTTAAATAGATTTTCTTCTCCTTAGTACGGTAAGAAACATTACCTACATAAAGCTGAATGTTTATTTTCTTAAGTTTCTTAGGGAAAATCCATTTATCCGATCAAATAATATTAAAGATTTGAATGAAAAAAAGAACTAAAATAATCATAATGATCATCATGTGTTAATGATAATGCTAGTGACCATGATAGTTTAAAATCTGTTTTAAGCTTTCACGGTTTGCAACTAAACTTATACTGTCACTTACGGGAACCCGCGATCATGGCGCTTGCAACAGCCCCGAAATATCGGGAGCTCAAAATAATGAACAATCACGGAAGATATCCCGTAAGTGACAGTGTAAGTTTAGTTTAAAATCTTATAAGTAGCACTAAAATAGTTTTTAAAACTTCAGTAATCCACTCGTTTCTATATTTGTTTGCTTAAGTACCTACCAAGTTTTCACAAAAACTTTCTGACACGAAACTGAAAACTTCAGTAAATCTTTACACCATGATAAATATTGTATTAGCTAGATATTATTATGATTCCGTTGGCGACATGACGTGAAAACGTGCAAATAATATTTTAGTGTCAAGCGATGGTGATGGATAGCGCGTCACCGCGTGTCACTGATAAAGTCGTGGGAAACTGCCACGAGACATTGCTGGGCGTCTATGGAAGCCAAAATGGGGAATATTCCTGTGTTTTGGTTCATGCAAAACACTCGGCAGTAGTCAACGTGCTGAGAATTTGGTCTCGAGTGACGGATGACAAATCCGTCTTTTTTAATCTTGGTTGTACCGTCACGGTAATTAATTGATAAGCAAATTGACATCACACGTTAATTTACCGTCTTATAGACATTTTATACAACTGATAACTTGACTTTACTGACGGGTGAGCCTCTTTTAATACTTCGTTTCGGCTCTTTCGGTAGTTTTCGGTGTGAATAAAAGTATGAAAAGAGGTGAAACGTGCCTCGCCCGGCTCGCTCACTCACTCGCTAGCTGACGGCGACAGTTGACTTTAATTTTATTTCCCTAAAAAATCTAGACGATATTGCTTAAAAACTGTTTTAAGCTTTCACGGTTTACAACTAAACTTATACTGTCACTTACGGGATATCTTCCGTGATTGTTCATTATTTTGAGCTCCCGATATTTTGATATTTCGCGGGTCAACCCGCGATCATGGCGCTTGCAACAGCGCCGAAATATCGTGACAGTATAAGTTTAGATATTGCTTAATTAATTTTTATCTTGTTAAAGTTTGAACTTTGCATGGGAGATATAATCTAAATATCTTGTTATTAGAAAAAAATAAGAAAAACCGTAAAGTAAGTACTTACTAAACTTAAGTACTAAGCAGTAAGTACTTACTATGACATCAAAATCAACATAATTTCCCCACTTATTAACACATACCTAAGTAAACAATAATTTAATTAACACATTGAACATTTCCAGGTTTTTCTAATTTCCACATAACCTTTGTAACTGACGCTTATCACTTGACCTCTTTACCAACCTTTGCCTCCTGAAACACAATGACCTAACTACCACACATCCCCACCCAAAAATACACTATAGAATTAGCAGTCTAAAGTTGAAAATTCCTTGTGTGGAAAACGTATTGTTTTCAATTCTTATCATCGTGTTTCTTTTTGGGCGTTTTAACTGGAGTGTTTGTAAGCAATTTCGCTCGTTCGTGTAGTTTTATTTTTAATGAAGGCATTTCAGTTATTTTCCACACTTGTGTCTGTAAAGGAAACAAACTCTGTTTAATGCTTTGAGATGATTCAGTAATGCTCTTTTTTCTTGTTAAAATTGAAAAATGGAAAATTGCTTACAGTTGTTAATTATAAACTACGTGTATTAGATAAATGTTTTTATGCTTGTGATCTTTAGGTTAATTATTGATTGACCTCTCTGATCTTTTATCGTAGGGAAAAATGGGAAGAGGGAATTTTGTTTAATGTATTTTGCCATGAATCATTATAGTCGTTTATTAGAATATTGTAACATTTCAAAATGTATAACGAAGTAAGACATTCTATGTTATTTAGACACTTTGTCTTCTCTACGTCAAAATATTATACGAACACTACAATAACTATAATAAAATAAAACAAAACTATACACATTGAGCCACTTTGTATAAATTCCATACAAAATATTGACATATCCACAACCTTTAAGCATAATTTAACAATCATACTCATACATATTCCCCAGCTTACACTGTAATCCCTCGATCTAAAACGCTAAACCCCATTCAAATCGATCCAGCAGTTCCCGCACAATTGGGGACAGACATACACACATATTTTTAAGGCCGGACCCACACGTAGCTTCCACAAAAGCCTTCCAGTATTAAGTTGTATTTAGATGGTTTTATGTCAACTTTATAAATATAAGAAAACCTTCATAGTGTTAGGATGAATTTAGATTACTATATTAGCATTGTTTATGGTATTTGTGTCCCGGACTCTATGGTGGTCCAAGTGTTCGTAGATAAGATTGTCTATGCAATTTGACACTTGGATGATTTTGGGCCGCGTGGGTGATGACGGCTCAATAGAGTGTAGGCTTGCTCATTGTTAAGGCTTTTATGAATGGAAAAATAGTGGCGTAGATAAGAAATCTTACTGTTTCCTTTTTCGTGTTTCTGTCACTGTGGGCAGTTAAGACCTTTGTTGAAAACTGTGTTCGTATTTTTCTTTGTGTTTACAAATTCAACATTGATAATGATTTGGCTGACTGAATTCAGCACCTGAACGAATTTTAGAGACTTCTTTGACTGGTTTAAACTCTAAAATACTTGCTTCAGAAAGAAAAATCTGAAAAGTTACTGGCGAACTTTAAAGATACCTGCAAGTATAAGTTCAGTTTACAATTAAAAATGTTGTCTATTAATAACCCCTATTTTTAGTAAGCTAAACCAATCTTCGTCAAATCCTTTGCAAGGGCCCATCTTATCACCCATAAAGCCATAAAGCCACCCATTCACACGACGCTTTTAACTTACACCACAGTCCGGCACGAGCCACGCGTGGGGTAATACGTGGGCGTCCAAATAAACATGTCGGTGTAACGAGTCGCTCGTAAACAGCGCCAACCTATCGCCCGAACCCACCAGTACACCAGTACTTGAACCCTTTGTGCGACAGTCGCACGAATCTGTCGCAGGACTTGTCGCATCGTGTGCAGCCGACGCGTGCTTATGTATAATTGCTGAATTTAACTTTACGTACTCTCTTGATGACATACGAGTATGTTAATTAGTTGGATATGTTGTAGAAAAATTAATATATACAGGGTGTAACAGACAGGGTATAGTCATATGAAAGGATATGCTGCAGACCATCAAACTGTACAACTTCCTCCAAAGGTCCAATATCGTAAATGCGAAAAAATTATCAGCTGTACATTTTGGTCGAGTAGGTGTATGGGACAGCTGATAATTTTTTCGCATTTACGATATTAGACCCATGGAGGAAGTCAGTTCAGTTTGATGGTCTGCAGCATATCCTTTCATATGACTATACCCTTTCTGCTACACCCTGTACATATCTGTAAACAGATAAAATCACTAAAGCGTAGTTTTGCATAGTAAATACGGGGTTTATTGTTGTTATTAGGAGAGGTTTATGGACTGGTTTCTTAGCTTCGGGTCGTAGGTGTAACCAATGACAATGTAAAGGAAATCCAAGATGTATCGTGGGAAAACTTGGACTCTATGGTCTACTGTGAGCATGCGTCCATTGCCTTGCATTGGGAAAGTTTCGGGCTGGTAACATTATATAAGTGTGAGACAGTGGCGAAGGTTCCATACAACTCGATTCCTACCGGCTTCACTTTGAAAAATGGCACTGTCAATATTCTGTAGACAAATAATATAATCACAATAAAGTGGTGTACCCCGGCTTACCTATTACTAAAATTGACCCATCGCTACTGGTGTGAGAACATTTAATATCGACAATCAAAACATACAATGAGATGCATACAAAGTGATATAACGATGAAGAATAAGTCAAAAATGTTGGGGAAGTGATGGAAGATACTGAAAAGATTATTTATGTCGCTCTTGTTGAAAGTCGTTTTGAAAAAACGAAAGTCTTTGAAAGCGATTCCCTAAAGATCCCTTCCCTAAAATTCCCTAAGGTTTCAGGAATATGCGCAAGCTTATTTCAGTGATCGAAACGTGGTCGCTCACAATGGGCCTCATCAGAAGACTTAAAGTCACCCAAAGGGCAATGGAGAGGGCTATGCTCGGAGTTTCCTTGCGTGATCAAATCAGAAATGAGGTCATCCGCAAGAGAACCAAGGTTACCGACGTAGCCCGAAGAATAGCCAAACTTAAGTGGCAGTGGCAGAGCACATTGCTCGCAGAACGGATGGCCGATGGGGCCGAAAAGTTCTGGAGTGGCGACCGCGAACCGGAAGACGTTGCGTTGGAAGGCCTCCCACTAGGTGGACTGATGACCTGGTAAAGGTTGCAGGGATCCGCTGGATGCAAGTCGCACGGGACCGGTCAATGTGGCGACACTTGGGAGAGGCCTATATCCAGCAGTGGACGTCTTTCGGCTGAAATGATGATGATTTCAGTAATCTGCCTCATTGGTCTAGTGGTCGCTAGCGCCGCTGCTGAGCATGAGGTTCTAAGTTTCAATTCCGGGTCGGGCAAAGTATTATTAGAGTTTTCCATCAAAACTTTTCAGTAGCACGCATGGAGTTTGGATTTCTGCCCAGTTGATGGCAATAGGCTCGCCACCTATTACAAAGGACTTAGCATAACTGGCGAAAGGGTTTACTTCTTAAGTACACCACTGCCTTACCTTTCAGGGATTACAAAGCGTGATGTTATGTTATTTCAGTAATCCAGTCTTCTTCGTTGAAATATGACAAAAAAGCTGTCATGGCCGACTAATCGCATCCATCCAACGAGCCTTAGTTAGCATCAGCCTGATTTCGACCTCACATCGAGTAGGCCGAGGTGTGGCTGCTATTTCCTATCAATTGTAGTCTTATGGGAACATTCCTCGGTTGAAGACGTTTTCTTTAGTGTAGGCGCGGCACTGTTAGGGTTAAAAGATCAACGGTGGGTGGTGGGCTAACATGTTGAATTTTGTCCATTAATGGCCTAAAACGTGCCTGTCAATGACAACATACTAGAACGCATCTCACCATCTATGCATTATTCCCCACATGCACTTCGCCTGCGACTTCGTCCGCAAAAATTGTGACAGCTCGGCTAATATGCATAATATGAATATAATTTATAGGCACCAACGAATGTAACGGAACTAATCATCCAATTCTAAAAAATATTTCACTGCCTTTCTGCCAGTGAAATATTTTTTAGAATTGTATGATCGGTTCCGGAGATAACCCCCTACAATAAACTTACAAACAAATACCTCTTTATAGAGCTGTTGTTAATTCCGTTACATCCCACAGTTGTTGGAGCGCGGTTTTTCCAAATGATATTAAATAAATTAAAATATATATTAAAAATTATAAAATTTATATAATATAAAATTTCATTTGCCATTTTTCCATTAACCTTCCATCATCATTCGCTCAGCAGTCCTGCTTGCTGCCTCTAGACTAACAAAGGCAGTCTATCATTAGAGATATAAAGTTATTTTCCCCTAACCAATAGCGGTCATAATCCTTGTCAACACGCAAAACAAACTGCATAAAAACTAGTCATTGTGCGCTAATCTTCAATAAATAAACACTAACAACGTAGGTACAAACACTTTCCTCAAAGGTGACCACGACCGACCTTCAAAGCGACTGATAATTGAGGCATTACCCATTAATCCGATTGATAAGGCCGCTTTCAGAGAGGTTTACTAAAAAATGAGGTCATTTTTGTAACGACTTCTGATAATGCTTAGCATGGATTTGGAGTAGGTCAAAGGAAGGACATTGGTTTAACACATATCGGTACTGGTATTCAAAGACTTGGGTGATCAGTGTATCTAAACTACTACACTTCGTCATCATCTTCATCTACATCATTTCAGTCTGGAATCACTCACTGCTGGGCCGCACCTTTCGTCTGTTATACTCAGGTCTATGCTTCGATCATCAAGTATTTCTTGCGACCATGTCAGTGTGAAAACATTATATTTTTTGCGACTTTGACAAACCGACGCTTTTTTGGATTGCTACACAGTCATCGGTAAAACTACCCCTGATAATAATTTTAGAATGATGACTGTTATTTTTGCATTTAGGCAGATCTGATTAACGATGCAAAATGAATTTAACGCGAAGATAAAACCAATGAAAATGACTATGAGAAGGTCATCAATGAAACCATCAACACATACCAAATTGTACTTAAACCCTTACCACGGTTATCACAGAACAGACTACCCTCAGTTTTAAAAAACTGTAGATAATAATCTATACTGCAACATTAAAATACAAACATAAAATGAAACGGGTCGGGCAAGTCGTAATGGCCGGCACAGACGACCCGACCGGGTTAAGGCCGTGCACACGCGCGACTAGCAACACCATTGACATATTTTACTGCGTTACATAATAGTGAGGTGCATCGCAAGCGCATCCGCAGTTGTGTGTCGTGGGTGAGGTGTAAGCGATTGGCTTAGCGTGTTGTAGCAGATGAAAGGTGATTAGCAAAGAATATAGCAGCTCTTGGGTGTTTCTTGAAAATAAGCGAATAAGCAGCTTTAGACGCATTTTGATTATTTATTCATCTATACTTATCAAGCGAGGAAAAGAATAATACAACAAGAGTAAATGTGTACCTAAAAGATAGTAACCGTAAATCAGTACCATAAATATTATAACGATGCGCATGCGCATGGCTAAAGAAAACTCATAAAAGATTTTTCTTCTTCCGATACTCGCAGCTCTTCTTTCTCCATATTTTTCTGAGCTACGTTTTAGCAGTTATTAAACTAAAATTAATTTGTATTTGATCTAGAATTTTCAACGAATTGATTGACTCAAATAGAGGGAGAGGACGGCCAAAGAAGAGATGGATGGATTGTGTGAAGACCGATATGAAAGGGAAAGGAGTAAATGATGCCGTGACGTCTGACAGGGGAGAATGGAAGAAGAAAACGTATTGCGCCGACCCCAAATAGAATGGGACAAGGGCAGGAAGATGATGATGATTGACTTTAAGAGAATTAAAAAAAAAAAAAATTTCAAACAGTCTTTCCAAATTGAAGTCTTTTGAAATTTTGAAATTAATTCAGTCAAGCCTTTACAGAAATAAGATCTAGATTAAGAACAAGTTAAAACTACCAGCCATTGTAGCAACTAGCAATACCTAGCACATTACCAACACATACTTGCACTAGGTGCGTTTCAATAGTTCAACTATGCAGGCTTTGAACCCGTGACCTTTTGATCCTATCAACACTAGCCTAGTTTCGCTACAAGTATACAAAGTACTATATAAATTAATTAATATAGTTAACTATGCAAAACTCTGTGGCGTTGGTTATGATACCGCGATTAACGAGTTACTCTATGTAGGGCCAGATGGGAACAGTAGTGCCAGCCTCCCCCATACAATCAGCGTCGGTGTTTATAGAGAGGATAGCACACATTTGATTTCATGATCAGTCCTGCCCTTATCCCAATACATTTGGGGTCGGCGCAGCATGTCTTCTTCTTCCATACTTCTCTATTACTCGTCATCACAGCAGTTCCCTCCTTTCCAGCCGTATCATACTTCAAACAGTCCATACATTGTGTCTTTGTTCTCCTTCGACTCTTATAGGTACACATCCGATACACATTTGGATATTATTGTGGAAGCGACAGCGAAAAAAACGTTCTCATTTGTAATTAAATATGAACTTTGTCGGTAATCGTCTTCCGCGTTGATTTAATTGTTAGTACCTACGGTTGTGCCGTGGGCCGAGGGCTATTACATATACTTCGTCTTAAAGTAGAAGGACAAGCGTCTTGAATAACGGTGATTTCATTTACAAATATAAGGATTAAGTGTTTGCCTCTTCGTCTTCGAACAATAAATAACTTCGCTTTCCGCAAAAGTTTTGCCTGAATTTGACTATTGATATTTACTTCTCGAACTGAACACAGGAATATAATACTATCAAAAAAACAAACCTAAATGCACTAACTCACTAACTAGAAGCATAAAATTTTGCTTGAGGAATCCATATCATAACGATACTAAGTACCGAAGCATCTTTGAAATTTCTTTCCCTAATGTGGTAAAATAGGGTTTGAGTTAATTATTTTTGGCAATTTGAAATCCCATTGAGTACACGGCTTGTAATATTACAAAAGTCTCCCCCGCTATACGCTCACACTTCACACCACACCCGCCCGCCCGACCTTCGCCCGCACTTCGGGTCGGCGCGGGTCGTGCGTTTTCCTCCCGTGCGCTTATCAATAAAACCTATACCTGTTATGGTTCACGGACAACCGTGGAGCCGTGCTTAGGAGGCCCTATTTGACACGACGACGGCTCTGTTCACGTCACGTTTTTATTATGTGCGTAGTTAGTAGGTACTCGATGTCATTACCGCTTTGCCTTATGTATAGGGTGATATCTTGATACAACTGTCAGGTTTTGATGAATTACATACTCTGTTTTAAGCTTTCACGGTTTACAACTAAACTTATACTGTCACTTACGGGATTGTTCATTATTTTGAGCTCCCGATATAACAACAACAAACAACAACAACAACAAACAACAACAAACAACACAACAACAACAAACAATACAACAAACAACAACAATAATCACGTAATGAACAATCACGGAAGATTTCCCGTAAGTGACAGTATAAGTTGAGTTACATACTGTTTTGCAGTTCCAATAGGAAACGTTTTTTATTTATGTCTAAACGAGAGACCCAACAGTAGGGAAGAGCAACAAAAATGCGCGAACAATTAATGACTTAATATTTTACCACAGTTTTTCGTATTATTGGTGTCTCTTATCGAACTTTCGTTTTAAGCTTTTGATCTCAAAATATTTTTCCAGTCTATCTGCAGGTGTGCTGTGATTTTTCGATAGATTTCAAGTGAAATCCGAAATTGTTCTGGCGATAAGACGGTCCCATTGTTACCCTACTTATAAGTTCCATATTGTAGTACCTGTAATTTATATGGTGTACTTAATAAAGAGTATCCTATCTATCTATCATACGACACCAGTGGCGAAGGTTCCATACAACCCGATTCCTACCGGCTTCCCTTTGAAAAATGGCACAGTCTGTATTCTATTGCCAATTATATTCTATACAGTAAAGATATGTACTCCGGCTTACCTGTTACAAAAATTGACCCGTCGCTACTGTACGACACCATAAACAGCATTACCTACCATCAGAACTACAGTGTAAATTAATTACAAAACATTATCGACCATTTTATTCTGCAAATAAAATAATTAACGGCTATTGAAGGTATTATTGTTATCAGTAAACAAGCACTAACCGTTTCAGTGTAACAGTCCTTGTAAAATCCTTTTCACCTGAGGTCACAGCCTCACAGGAAAATGTGGGGCATTGTCCTTTGAGCGGCTCCTATAAATACGATGCAGCTTATCATCTGTAGCAAATAGCTCATCATGGACGTTTGTTCGTGTTGAACACTGTACAGGTGACACAGTAGATCAACAATGGAAGTAAAGGGATGTAGTTAAATTTGGTTTCTGAGGAGGAGCTCGTGGCTAAATAATAACAGCCGCTCGAGTCGATCTTTAGGTTAAGCCGTGCTTGCCTAGGTTGGTCTGTGGATGGGTGACCGCCCATTACATACCGAGTTTCCTCCGTGCCTCGGAAAGCACGTTAAGCCGTTGGTTTCGGCTGTCATTTGTAGATCTTTGACAGTCGTTAGGTAGTCAGTACCCCAAAAAAAAAAGGCCTGACAATCAGTCTTACCAAGGAGTATCGTATTACCCAGTACTAACTGGGTTGTGGAGGTCAGATAGGCAATCGCTCCATGTAAAATATTGTTATTCAGCTGCATCCGGTTAGACTGGAAGCCGACACCAATATAGTTGGGAAAAGTCTAGGCAGATGAGTTAAATTTGGTTTCTGAAAAGATGAAAATAACATAACATAACACCATGGCTGTAATCCCCGAAGGCTTAGGCAGAGGTGTACCTATACACCCATATTTCGCCGGTTATATTTTAAGTCCTAGGCTAGACATATCAACCGGGCGCAAATCCTGACTCCGTGGCTGAGAAATTCCTGATCGAAAAACCCAATAACCCTTTGCCCGACCCGGAAATCAAATCCAGGATCTCATCAACGAGGCAGTCAAAGGTGAAAATTACTTAAATAATACGTTTTGTTGAACATTAATAGATTATATCTGTATGACATTAAAATGACCGCGGAACGAAACCTATATTCAAATTGGTAAGGCAAAATATAACCTTTATTTACCCTAACTCATGGCAGTTTTGTAACTTTTTAAAATAAGGCACGATTTTATTTTTGGTCAAACAAACAAAGTCCAAAAAATTTATCAAAAATAGGTTTACTGGAAACCAGCGCTGGTTTTAACTAAACCAACCTATTTTTGCCAATTTTTTGTCAAAGTCTTCAGGAACTTAATTTCTTTTATTCTCACCATTATACAGGGTGTAAACAGACCCTTCACCTACCCGTCAACCAAGCATTCTCTACATCAAACTAAGTAACTTAACGCTTTTTTTTTGGGGTAAAAAATCACGTTTTAAGGTAGGACTCGATGGAAAGCATTCAAAGCATTGTGCTGGTGGGTGGATTGAATAGTACGTGGGTCGTGGAGGTGTGTAAAGTAAAAATTTTACATTAAAAACATGTATTTAAAAAAAAACTTGTGAAAAAGTTGGAACTTTGACCCCCAATATCTCCGTAACTAGAAGGTTCCCAGGTATAGTCTAGAACAAAAAAATGATCGCAAAGACGGGGAGAACAAGTGCGTTTCGGTTATGTTAAGGGTCTATTTACACCCTTTATATGTACATACTTTATTAGCCGATACTAAACTTCTGTGTAAATTCTGTTAGTAGATTACCGCACAGCGCACAGGGCAAGGTTGCAACACTCATGTCCGACACGTAATGCTCCTACATAGTTTCAGTTCATTGTTTGTGTTGTATATACTTGTTTATTTACTTGTGTTATCGATGAGATCAACGCGCATCAGTGATCAAATACCTGTTTTAGAAGAATTTGCTGACCACTATCGTAGTCAATGTTTTGTTGGGTCCTATTTCTATTAACCATTGTTAAATTAACCCCTTAAAATAAATATCATCGAATTTTTTTATTTTTCTTTTATTGCGTTTACATATCAATACCCCTTGCACCTGCGCAGTTTCGCTACATAATTTAATTTGATGTTGTAGTACTTAATTAAAGTTATGTTGCGTATAGGGATCAAATCAAATTGATGGAACTGAGTTCCGAAACTGTTTTAAAAATGAGATTTGTAACTGTAAACGAATTTAAACTCTACTAAGTTTATTTGTGTAAGTATACGAAAGGAGTTAATTTTGTGTTATTCTGTTTAATTACTACACATAGTCGATCGTAGGTAACTGAACTTCTGAATCAATTTTACAGTGCCTTGTTACCGGTCGCCGCCCGTTGCAAGGTCGCACCACTCATGTTTGATATGTAATGCAGCTAGTTTCTGAGCATTGTTTGTATATCATGTATATAGGTACCTACAAATGTGTGTGAAAATGTTTTAATTATAATACAGAATGTTTTTCAGGTAAAGACTGATTGTTGTTGTTAAACTATTCTTGGAAGCTGTCAGTTTGATTTTATTTCAGTGTTCGTTTTATTGTTTTACTAGCTTTTGCCCGCGGCTTCGCTTCCATTAATTTTGAATTTGACAGCCTAACGGTGAGAAATAATACTTTACCACCTATTCTCGAACCTACCAAATATGCATAAAAAATTTCATAAAAATCGGTCGAGACGTTTCGGAGCAGTGCGACCACAAACACCGTGACACGAGATTTTTATGCATAAGATTTATCACAGTTGTGATCGATTGACGTAAAAACATATCATTTTTCCTAGACAATGACAGCTAGTTACATTCTTAGTAGATAATTGTATTAATCTAAAAAACACTAACATAACTTCACAATGCGACTAAAAGAAATCTATCAGTATTTTTTGCGCAAATAAAGTATTATTTAAATACGTTCTTTCTTAAATCAAAAATATTATACAATGGAAATATCTATGTATTGTATTTTCCCTATTGCACCAAAAAACAATCTATGACAGTTTTTTCGATCGAATCCAATTTTTTTCACCGAACCAAAAATTTTGACTCACGCGAACAAAAAGTCAGTTGCGAAATCAAAACCTTTAGCTGGCGTCAGAAGTTCAAAAACCAACCATATTCTTCCTAAACCGAAACATATCACATAACAGCCACAAACGCAACCCAACAATGTCAATAAACAACCCACTCTCGAGGAGCTGGTGCCCCCGAGACCCCAGCAACCACACAATACGTTAACCTGACGGAGTGTTTCCGTCGCCATGGCCTCACGCACCCCAGCTCTGACCTGGGGGTCTGCGAAGGTGATATGATGCAATAAACTCGGGTTGATTTAATTGAAGGAGTACGTGATAACTTCGATTTTGGTTGGAATGCATGGGAGGTGAATCCCTATTTCGTAATTGGAATTCTTGCTAGGGAGTTTTGAACCACTTCTTCCCAGCTAAAAACTGGAGGGTGATTTCGGGCTGTTTTTTGTAAATTGAGACTTTTAAAAAGTGATGATTTTCTGCCTGATTTGGATAAATAAGTCGTAGTTAGGTTGTAAAGTTTTTTATTTGACAATTGTTTGCGAGTTTTCCGCCAAATTGTGGGGATATATGAACTTTCTAAAATCTGTATCGGTGTTCATCATCATCTGCCTAGACTTTTCCCAACTATGTTGGGGTCGGCTTCCAGTCTAACCGGATGCAGCTGAATACCAGTATTTGACATGGAGCGACTGCCTTTCTGATCTCCACAGCCCAGTTAGTACTGGGTAATACCATACCGCTTGGTAAAACCGGTTATCAGACTTTTGGGCCACTGACTACCTGTAACGACTGTCAAAGATCTGGCCAAAACATGCATTTGTGTCTTAAAACCAAACAAATACCATTAAATACGGCAACTGATGAAGTGCTTCCCTTGCTATTAGCTTATACTATGACCCTGGGGCCTGACCCGAAGGTGCGGAGTCAATGTGATGCAATGAACACTGTTAATTGATCGCATGTATTAATTCTAACTGGTATCGTCAATGGAATTCATATGGGGCATCTTTCATCAGGCAAGGCCATAATGCAAGTGGGTTTGTGGAGTCAGGCAAAAGAGCAGTACCAGTTTCTATCAGATGATGAATGGCTTTACTTTGAAAATCTACTAGTCTACGTTTTCGTAATGGATTTTTCTAAATATTACTTAAGATCTGTCTTGCCTTTTCCCGACTATGTTGGGGTCGGCCTCCAGTCTAACCGGATGCAGCTGAATACCAGTATTTTACATGGAGCGACTGCCTGTCTGACCTCCACACCACAATCCAGTTAGTACTGGGTAATACGATACCCCTTGGTAAGACTGGTTGTCAGACTTTCAGGCTACTGGCTACCGAATAAATTAAGATGATACATATATATACGTCTTCCCCAAAACATTAGACAGAGATGCACTCACATTTCGCCAGCTTTGTTTAGTCCTGCGAAGTATTATATCTTGATGAGCATTATCTTCTATAACAGATAGGACAAGATACCCGAGACCCTAGAACGGTGACATTCTATCAATGACGGATCAAAATCGAAAAGTAAAAATGTAGGCCTGACATAAACTACCGAAATCATCTGTCACTTTTGTTGAAAGTCGACCTAGAATTAAAAAACGGCATAGAACGTTAAAGTTATTGAGTATCGAGTAACCGTCAGATACTTCCCTTACCCCTCTATTTACCCCTAAAAAATGTAGGCCTGACATAAACCACCGAAATCATCTGTCACTTTTGTTGAAAGTCGACCTAGAAATACAAACGACTTATAACCGTCAGACACTTCCCTTACCCCTCTATTTACCCCTAAAAAATGTAGGCCTGACATAAACTACCGAAATCATCTGTCACTTTTGTTGAAAGTCGACCTAGAAATATAAACGACTTATAACCGTCAGACACTATTTACCCCATAAACGGGATTTCCCCAAAAAGCTTCCTAAGTAGGAGGATATTTCCAAACAGAACTCAACAATACGTTAATCTGATGAAGTGTTTCCGTCGCGGTGCCCTCAGCGCCACCTGACCCCTGATCCCCGAGGTCTACGAAGGTATGTATATGGCGCAATAAACATGTATGCGTTAATTTCTGACTGCTATTTCAATGTAGATGTTGTTGGAAGGTAATGTGATACTGGGGCTGTTAGCAAAAGGCGTTGTGTGTTCAACTTTCTCTACTAGAACTTATCATGTGAAAGAAAACTGGTGAAGCGAACGCTGTTAACGTGTGTTTCAACGTTTTGACAATCCCTACGAAACGTGAAATTGGACGGCGCGTTGTGTTCCACGCGCGCCTCAAAGAGTGTCAGCATAAAGACAGGGCCTCTAGAGGGCCAAAGCCTGCCGGGGTCGCGGGACTTACAGAACCACGTGACCCTGGAACATATAGGGCTATTGAAGGAGACCGTGGATTTTAGTCAGTACAAGTCTGACAGTCCCTCCCGCTCTGCCCTGGGTGGGAGGACTCATTTGATGATTTGACAAAGACAAAAAAAAATAAAAAAAAGTGCTAGGGAAGTTATAGGACGGTTTGATTCATTTTAGAGCTCGGATGAGCCAGCATGGAAACCAGAAACTATTCCACTGAAGCGAACTACGATATTTTATTCTATGTCCTAACCCAGCTGGATACGGTTCACACGTATACCAATCGAAATCTGTTTAGCCGTTACGGGTTCAAAGGAATCAGAGGTCTCTTTCTAATAACATGTAGTTAGAAGAATGGATCTATCATTGAAAAGTTTGATATTTGTGTAGGTAAGGTCGGATCCACAATAACCGGCTGGAAATGAGTGATTGGCCTACTAATGTCGTTATTATGTCATCTTATTATGAAATAATGTAAAACAAGTAGATTTTATTCAACCAAAACTAGACTCTACACCCAATTTTGTATTTCATAACGTTTTATTTATTTCTAGAACCGCGATGGTTGGTTTTTCCATGAGGTTGTCGTAACCGTAACATTGTTTCGAGCGAGAAATCTGAACTGAGCCAAAAGTGTCGCGTTTGCATGATAAAGGCAGCCGATTCACAATGGCGCCGCTAAAATGATGCACTAAGAATATCAAGCGTGATTTTATTATATTTTTAAAGAAAAAAACACCGCCTTCATGTTGCTGAATACTGATGATCACTCACGCGAACAATAACTAGGTACCAAAATTTCAAAACTGTCCTTATGAATTTAAAAATAGAATGGTGTTAGTAGTGCTAGTGGCCAAACCCATTAGAAGCTCAACAGCTACATATGTTTCTTTGGTAGCAAATTGGTACAACGTTATAATCAAATATTATAATCTATTTATTTATTGACTAGCTTTTGCCCGCGGTTTCGCCCGCGTGGATGTCTAAAAATATCCCACTGGAACAAACATAGTTACTTACCTTCAACCCCCTTTTGAACCCTTTGGAGGTAGAATTATCAAAATCGCTGAGACACGTATAAATTAATTTTCAATCGTCAGCCTAAACACAAAATTTGAAGATCCTAACTTCAAAACTGACGGACTTTCATATAAACTTCCATCCCCTATTTTACCCCTTTAGGGGTGGAATTCCCAAAAATCCTTTCTTAGTGGATACTTACTTTTTACAAAGAACACATCCTCCAAGTTTCATGTCTTTAGGACCAGCGGTTTGGGCTGTGTTGATATACCACCCAGTCAGTCAGTCAGTTTACCATTTTATATATTTGGATATTATGTGGACGAGGCGAAAGGAGTATGTAAGGGTCGTAGCAGGTGGCATTCCGTAGTTTATGTATGTTCTCTGCCGGTCCATAATAGAATCCAGTGTTTTCATCGCCTACTGAATCGTCCCTTACAGGACTGCCAAATCTGCCTTTGGTAAAAGCAAATGCTATTATTGTCAAAAACCAAAGCAACAAAAAGCAGCATTTTACCGCTCACAGACTGCCGTGCGTCAAGTGTTCTTATTCATTGCGAAGGCTTTGTCTGTATGCTAATAGTGGATGGCCGGTCACCGCCGCGACCTGTCAGGATCGAAGGTCGAATGTAGGACGGAACGCGCCGACGATTCGCGAAGAATTGTCGTTCGAACGTGATACTATGTGCACGGGAATTTGAGCCTTGCGGCGGGGGTTTAGTTGGTAATAGAGTTGTGTAATGACGATGTGGTGGAATAATTATCGGATACATTTTAGAAGATTGGAAAACTGTTAGTACCTATTACTAAGATGTTCCGTAGAAGGATTTGTCTAATCGTTAGACGATTCATAGAACTCATATCCTTATGAAGTTTAAGTTGTGTCAGTTTAGTACCTACTCTTATGATACGACTGTTCTTAATTTCACTGAAATATCATCACGCTTGTAATCTCCAAAGGGTTAGGCAGAGGTGTAGGTACCTAAATAGTACACCCACATTATTTCTCTAGTTATGTTTAAGCCTAAGAAATTCCTAACCGAAAGACCCAATAATACTTTTCCCGCTCTGCATACCTATTTACAAACGCTTCGATTCGATTTCGATTCGACATGTCGTATGTCTATCTTTTTTTGGCATTACGAAAGCGAGCGAGATAAAATCAAAATATAAATATATTATTTCACACAGGCCGCGATAGGCACTTATAAATCGCCGACAAAAAGGTGCACGGTTCGGGTTGGTCGTTTCCTATGGAGAAGAACCGGCAAGAAACTCCATGGTTACTCTTTTCAATTTTTAATAGACATACGACTTTCCAAATCGAAATCGAATCGAAGCGTTTGTGAATGTGAATAGCTATGCTGAATAGAACCCAGAACCACATGCTAGATAAAAAAAAATAAACGTAAAAATATATATCAAGGCAGACGGTTGACCGAGGGTAGAATGGTCACCAACCCCCTGCCCTAAACCCAAGTGTAAGACGCTACAAGTTCAAAAATAAACAATTTAATTGCTACACAGCCTTTGACAGTTTATAATTAGCTTTCGATAATAACATCATCGACACTGTTTACCATGAAACTTGAAAACAATAAACCGAAGTGTTTTCATGTCTAACCTACATAGCGTTGTGAGGAACAAAAGGCACCGGCCGGCATCGAACCTTGGCCCGACCTCCGCGCATCCTCGCTCCACATCACCATTGTTCGTTCCGGTTGTGTGTGGGTGAAGCTGCTTAATAACTATTAATAATTCATAATTAATAGCATCCTCACTTTAAACTTAAATAATGTTTTCGTTTAGAAGGTTTGTTGTTAGGTTTTAACCTACTTTTGTGTAATGAGGAGTAATTTACACGATATTTATAAAACAGATTATGAAAACATTAACTGATTAATTATTAATCTAATTAATTTAACGTAGTTCAGTTAAATCAGGACAGGAGCTCGTTGCTAAAAAACCACAGCCGCTCGGGTCGATCTTTAGGTTAAGCCGTGCTTGCCTAGGTTGGTCTGTGAATGGGTGACCACCCATTAGGTACATACCGAGTTTCCTCCCTGCCTCGGAAAGCACGTTAAGCCGTTGGTCCCGGCTGTCATTTGTAGATCTTTTACAGTCGTTACAAGTAGTCAGTGGCCCAAAAAGTCTGACAACCAGTTTTACCAAGGGGTAACGTATTTCCTAGTACTAACTGGGTTGTAGAGGTCAGATAGGCAGTCGCTGCATGTAAAATACTGGTATTCAGCTGCATCCGGTTAGACTGGAAGTTGACCCCAACATATTTGGGAAAAGGCTAGGCAGATGATGATGAACGTAGTTCAGTTAAATAGAACTCAGTTTAAAACAACTACTTAATTTTGCATTTCTTTTTCAATTCAAATTCATTTATCAAACAACAAACCACAGTATTTTAAATCATTGTGTGTCTAAATGGCTATCGTCATCATCTCAGTTCAAAGACGTCACCACATCGAAGAATTCTGTTGTTCTTACATCCATCGCATTCAGGTGGCGCGCGGCGTTCACGAAGTCATTAGTCCACCTTGTGCTGAGACCTGAAAGGCTAAAATCTAGAAAACGTAAAATATATAGTTGGAACCTATTCTAAGTTAAATACTGAAAACCACATCAGTTTAATGTGGCTTTTACTTTGGCCAGAGGCTATGTGTTGCCATACAACGTGGCAACGCCGCGCCGCCAGTCTCTTGGGCACATTACCAGCTGACAGCGTTGAGGAGGAGTTTTTTGATGCCCTTTTATAGTTTGTTGTTAGTTTATTTATTTTAGGTTATTTAATGGTTTTTAATTAATAATGTATATAGTTAGTTTACTCTATTTAATTAATTGTATTGTTTATTGTTATATCTTGTTAATCTATCTTAGATCATAATGCACCTTCTATCTGTTTACAATTCTCGTAGGCACCCCAGAAAGTATGATATCGTAAAACAGCGTATTAAAATATCTTACTTGTTTACATTATACACTGAACTCTTCGATATTGAGCTATAAAGATGCAAAAACGGGAACTTAGTGCTTGTTCTCAAGTTACACTCGGGATCAAGCCACGGGGGACCAAGTTATGATGAGTAGCTTACGTGGGAAATGCAGGGATGTATTGAATATGCTGGCCACTGAAGTACCTACTTCACTGCCGGTCAACCACTTTTCACCCTTATGTCCTGAGTTATAAGGTTGAAAAGTGTTGAAGTCAGTGAACGCGGTAGTACTTCTTCATATTTTAGTACATACTTGTTAATATTTTAGAAGCATGATACAGATATTTAAGGCTTATACCTATCAGTGGTGAAGGTTCCATACAACTCGATTCCTACTGCATTCCCTTTGAAAAGTGGCACGCTCAGTATTCTATAGACAAATCATACATAATGTCTTATGCGGATGATACTGCTTTATAGTTTGCAGCTAAATCCAGAGCTGAGGCCTATGAACATGCTCAGAATGGCTTCAACTTTGTGTCTAATTGGCTATAATCAGATCAAAGATATGTACTCCGGCTTACCTGCTACAATAATTGACCCTTCGTTACTGATACCTATCCTATGTAGATCACTCTTAATTAACCGAAAACTTGATGTTGCAAGAAAATCAGATATACTCGTATTTTCATAAAACTTCACTGTAAACATAATACCATATAATATTTGAAAACATAATGTTATTTACCAACGAGTTCTGTTATTTGATTAAATTACCATATCATATATGCAATCAATAACAAATCAAACATAGATTTCTATAATTATCCAATTTCACTTGGAAATTGAAAATGGTTTCCGTTCTCCCTGTCCGCCCCTGCTAAACAGGCACTTACTAAACAATATCCTGCTACAACTGTCTAACGGTCTCCTAATGAAACATAATAACTTCTGCTACATAATAAATATCTACGCGAAATCCCGAGGTCAACGCATAACATTATAACTATGACATACACACCTTTAGCCCGATAATTGTGTACGACCGTGTCTTAGATCGGCACCCGCATGTTTACTACACAGATTAAACAATAAATGAAGTTCTAACTGTATTACTGGTGTAGCCTTTAGGTTATTTGACAAGCAAACGTAGGTTCAATGTGCCTATTGGTATCAGATCGAAAAAAATTAATACATAAAAAAAATAGGTAGATTACTGCGAGATCCCCTAACACACTGTTGAAAATGGCCAGAAAGGTTATTTTTGTGTTGTTTACCAGTCTTTCTCAGCCTAAGATCTCATGACACGTTCGTCAGTTTCATCATGCATATAGAAAAAAACGTCTGGTAATAAAAGACCACCACGACAAGGATCGTGTCCACAGCTTCCGTTGTCGGCTGTCACCAACAAACGCAGTGTTTGTGCATATGTCCAGCGCACAGTCGCACACGTTTGTCGCATTAGCATTCCGTTTGTTCTCTCCTCTGTGTCTGCTAATTTGAATAAACTAAGAATATATTATATTATGACTGTAAACAAGCTATTAGCGGGATGCGTCTGTCTGTATACCTGTTTGACCTAGCACCTTGTAATTCTATTGATATAAGAAAACAGCAGGTGTATCTTCTGAATTAAATATTCAGCTAACATACATGTACTAGTGTTGTAAAATTTTTGACTACCGATCAGCATAAGCAAGCATATATTATTATCAGCTTATAATGTTCCCACTGCTGGGACACAGGCCTCCTCGGTTGCCAGCCTTTTCGGTTCTAGCACATGCTGGATTTCTGACGACTTTTTCACGATGCTTTGTATCTTCATAATTAACCAAACAAATGTAAAGCATTGTATATGTTTTCCAAAGTTTTAAATCAAAACATTTGGTATTTACCACGCATAAAAACAACAATAAAAATAAATTACGTTAATGTCTGAACTCCCAAATGAACATGGTTCACCATGGATTAACTTGTTAAACCATGTCTTAATTATCACTGTGAAAGTCAAAAGGTACCATTGTTGGCTTCATATGTTGTCTAATAAAAGTTCTATTGCGTGCCCATAGAAATCATTATAGATTTTGCGCCCATCACAATACTTTTTAGGTTTTTTAAGGGGAAGTGCAGCTATAGAAATAGGTGTCATTTACATGGATAAAGTTATTTGTTCTTTTTTATTCAGGACGGTATGGTTTTGAAACCGTCTCTTTGTGTGTATATACGTAGACATCTTTATTTGCGACTATCTTTAGCCCGCGGCTTCGCTCGCTTTAATTTAGAATTTGACAGTCAATTCGGGTTGTATTCTACTTGTAATTCAATCATGATTCGAAAGACACGTGGCGCCATCTATTATCATAAAGACGTTATTGTTTTTTTCCTTGGGAACAGTACTTTTTTCGGGATGAAAGGTCTATGTCCGTGTCTGTACACCTGACAACGTATAAGCAAAATTTCAGAATGATTGGTTCAGTGGTTTAGGCGTGGAAAGGTAACAAACAAACTTACTTTCGCATTTATAGTATTAAAAAGTTAGAATTTAATATAGATGTCTACGTATACTACCCAGTTCAAATGCCCCAAGCTTACAACACAGAGATGATTCACGCCCACTTACTAAGCTTGCAACTTTCAGCATTCTTGACCAAAACAAAAAACCAAAATGATTGATTACAAAAATAAAAATTGCAAATCGAAATTACAGCACTAGTTTCAAGTTTTTATAAGTAGCATTTCATACAACATCGCCTTAACAAAAATGAACAATGAATACTTTCTTCAAATTAATGATAGACTACAGATATCATAATTAATTGGGTTACGAACTATGATTAAAGCCGGCTCGGTCATTTCGTACTATAACCAGCATTAATCACCGTAATGACAGCTGTTTTGTCCAGTCAATGTGCGTAACGTAAGCTGGTATTACACAGAATACTTAATTACGTGTAATGGGGGATAATAAAATGGTTATTTTGATTCATGATGCCTTGGAGCACGTTAATGCCTGATTGATGTATGTCTGTATGATTTTTTGTCTGTTGGTGGTAAGTACCTCATGTTATGGAGATATCATTATTCAAAAGAGAAAAGTAGTTAGACGCGAAGGAGATTTTCAATGGTCATTTTTTTCTAAAGCCTTAAACGATTCACGAAGTGCTATAAATTAAGCTAGAAAATAGGTGAATGCTGAGATGAAATTTGAGTACGGAAAGTTAGGTTAGGTTAAAATGAACCTACGAAACGAAGGGACTTCTTAATCGTCAGAAGACTTTTCTAAGAAGAATAAATAAAGGTACTTTGACATAATTATTTTCACAAAACCCACAATTTTGAAAGAAAAGAAAGAAAGAAAGAAAATACATTAATTTGGCACATGTCACAAGTGCACACAGTATATGAAAAATAACAACTAAAAAACAAAAAATTTAAAAACTTAAATCTAAACAAAAAAATAAAATAGTGTGACACTGTGTGCCTCACGGCTGCGCCAAATAGGCCCAGTTTGGTTACTTAGATAATTGTCTGAAGATTAAAAACTGCCTGGACTGTCGAACAACAAGCTCAATTTGCATTGTACGCTTCTTCGAGTTACGAATATCTACTTTTCATTTTTAATTGAGCTGTTAATATCAAAACCACTGCACCTTGCACATGCGAGAAACAGCTAAAAGCAACAAAACTAATCATACGGATGGTAACATCTGCACCGCTCAACAGATTCACACAACTTTCAACGCTGAATATATTAAGGAAATTGTATATCATTAATTATTCATTAACTCGTTAGTTATAGTCTTCCGTAGCGATGGTAATGTCGTATTAATAAGTAATTCTTCTGCTTTATCTTGCATTGCGTTTTATTCTAGGAGGTATGAATCATAATTTATGAGAATCAATAAAACTATAAAAAATCTCTCAAAAAGAAAAAATCCTAATTAAAAAATACCGTACGGAGAGCCTAGGCAAAGTGTTAATCTATCAGCGAAATGGAAAAGTCGCAAAGAAATGTACTAAATCGAAATACGCTACCGGAAACCTTATGCCGATACTGTCAAAGTTGAAAGTCGTTTAAGTAGAAAAGTGTATAAAAATAAGAAATATTTTGGAACCGGTTGCCAGTTGTCTAAACCCTCAGGTACACTGGGCAATACATCAATTTCCATTCCAAATTCCACTAAAATCCTGTCCAACATCTCAATTACTTTCCAGTATATTTTTCATATTGCATTAATTCTAATTAAAACAAGAGCTCTTCATGACCTATACCCACAACACTTCCTATTACATCTGGTCGACTGATACTGGTAATCATCTTGACAGGCAGTTCATGGTGTACTGGTTCTCATCCATGTACCTGTAACCCCTTGGAACTCAACAGGGTGGTCTAGTCCCAGGAAACAACTCTGTCTGAACAAATATTGTCTTAGCATTATTGAGTAAGACTTACTCAGGGGTGCTCAACTTATGGCACGTTTACGAAACAAATTATGTGTTTCCGAAACAGGCTCCAAATTATAAACGTCTTATTGTTTAATAGAATAGAAATAAGTTGATATATTTGTAATAGGTTAACTTACCTGTATTGTTACACTTAAACCTAACTTTAAACTACCTAGATTGTCGTTAAACGTCGATATATTACTTTGAGACAGCTCCACAAAACCCTTGGGTATTTATACACATTTTATTTAAATATACTTCATGTACAAGAGTGGTACATCGACGGACTTAATGCCACAAGGCATTCTCTACTAGTCAACCTTCACATTCATTCATTTTCTCTTTCTGCTGTTTTTTTTTTTGGCCCTTTTGCAACGTCAGAAGCAAGTCCAACAATATCACACACACACACACTCACCGCTGACCACAACAACCATTGCCCACCCCTGCAACATTTCGTTACTTCATCAACACGTGCAGAGCAGCTCGCGACCACCAGCCGTCCGACCCGCTTTGATATCGGTATTGCCTTCGACCCGAGAGCCAGCCATTAATCCCGAAACCACGTTTGATACTGAATTCTTATTTTGAAACTACTTCGTTTTATTTTTTTTCACATAAGCTTCCTATTATCTTCAAACACCATCGCTTCAAACATGTAGAACAACATCAGCCAACTCGCCAACAGCCACCCAAAAACGATTGCCCACCCCTGCATCATCTCGTTACTCCATCAACCACACGTGCGGAGCAGACCCGCTTTGATATCCGCCGGTATTACCTTCGACCCGAGAGCGCTGCCATTAATCTTGGAACAACCTTAATGAATTGCTCGCGGACTATGTTACGAGTACGATTAGCGTGTTCAGAGACCACACTGGAGGAGTGGAGGTATGTTTGACTGTGAGAGGGAACGATTGATATTTGGTTTATTGAGGTGTATTGCTTCAGCCTCTCTAGCACAGACAAGGAACAACCATTAAAAACAAGGCAGCTTCTTAAAAACAGATAAATTTTCTTATAGCAGTTAAATATTTTCATTATATTTTCGAGAAACGTGTTGCCAATTGTATTGGATAGTGGACAACATGATTTACGATTCACAATTATTGTGAATACTACAAACTAAAATTGAAACTTCTCGTAAATCATATTTAGACAAGATCTCATTCAATTCAGCTGTCAGTTGTACTACTTTAGTGGTTTTCTAAGTGGTTGTCTAATTGTAACCTTCAGCAATGGTTAAGTAAAGTTAAATCAAGTACGTTTCATTACACTGTAAAGTATAAAACATCGCGCCCTAAATTCGCAATAACATTAATTTCTATCTTGACCAGCTGAGAAACTCACCCGTCCCCCTTCCCCTCTTGTTACACAGGGGGGGGGTAATGAAATACAAAGACAGGGATTCTAACAACCTGCGATAGTTATAGTAGCGACCACTTGTGAGGGCCCTAGTGATGCGACGTATGCAAATACACGAATAAATTAGTCGATGGTTCAGATTGTATCGATTTTTTTTTGTATTTACGATTTTAAGAGAAACTAAATTCGAACGTCGATGTTATCTTTTAATCCGTTGAATAAATAATGGCAATATTCCGCGTGTTTGTGGTGATAGATTTTTATTAGTGCACGGAAAAATAAATCACGTAAATTAGGAGATTAATTTCCGTAATAAAATTATTCAAGATTAAATATAGAAGTTTGTTTTCTAAATAGTTTAGTGTTTTTCTATCGAACTATGAAATTAATCATTTTTAGAAAAAACACAGGTCATTATAACTTTTTTGTTTATTTGACCAAATTCCGATGTTTTTTTTTCGTTCATATATGTTTATCTAAATTCTTAACACTACGTGGATTTCTAATCTTCTTTAGCTATGGTATTGTAAAGAATTTCTTAATTCTAGTTTATGTGTATATTACTTTAAAATATTATACCCACCTAATATATAATTAAATATAGCCTGTTTATTTATGACGTGAACAAATATTAGCTCTCTGTTCTAAATATGAAACTCAAACAATAAACATCGATATTCGTATTCCACGCTGTCCCATCCCTACTGATCCTAATGTTAGTCGAACCTACCGCGCTGGAGGTCTCATTCATAAATCTAGTCGGCCAGGAACACCACCGTTACATCCCTAGCAGATATCGACTGTCGACCAACTGATTTAGTCGTGAGCTCTACTTGCATTTATACCTGTTACATTATTTAAGAGGTTACGGAAATATATTTGCGTAGATCTATCTTTACAATGTTATTTAGCTGTAAATGTATAGGTTAGATAGAGGGGGGTGTGGGGGGGTGGGTATGTATAGGTTAGGTGGTTGCAGGGATCCGCTGGATGCGAGTCGTACGGGACCGGTCAATGTGGCGACACTTGGGGGAGGCCTATGTCCAGCAGTGGACGTCTTTTGGCTGAAATGATGATGATGATGTATAGGTTAATAAAAGTATTAGAATTTTTCCTGTGGAGTATATTTTCAAGAAAGACGAATGTTGTAAGACGTGACATAAGTGTAGTTGGTTTTTTCAAGTCTTTCAGACGCTTTGTGGTATTTGATATTTTTTAGGATATCTAAGTTTTCCAAAAGCCAGAGTTTTTAAGTAACGTAATCTATCTATACATATAAAATTCAAAGTCCTGACTGACTGACTGACTTATATATCAACGCACAGCCCAAACCGCTGGTCCTAGAAACATGAAATTTGGACAGTGTACTCTTTGTGACGAGTAAGTATCCACTAAGAAAGGTTTTTTCAAAATTCCACCCCTAAGAGGGTGAAATGGGGTGTTTAATTTTCTGTGAAACTTTTTATTCCCTGAGTCGATTGACTTGAAAAAGATTCCGTGGGCAATTCCCGACCTCCACGCGGGCGAAGCCGCGGGCAGAAGCTAGTCAGATATATGAAGGAGCCTGAAAACGTAAAATTAAAGTCAGTTAAAATAATGAGGAATTCGGTTTGTCCTAGAACTAAAAGTAAGAGAAATATGACTTCGCGACGCTGACGTGGATAACGGCTCCCCCCCTCTCACAGGCAGAAGTCTTGTTTCCCAGCAGTGGGATCATTACTGTTTGATTATTCTATACTTATGTTAGACTGTAACCACCAAAATCCTTAATATGGCTCCAATGGGGAACACCGTTAAAAGCTAATTGTAGATGGCGCCACCATAGCTAGATCTCAGTCAGACCAATGAGGTCAAGCTATTTTGAAATATAAAATGACATTACCAGATTTACAACCAATGACGATGCTTGGAACCTGTTATGCTAGCGCCATTAGTTTCACAGTTCAGCTTCAGGTATCCCCATTGAAAATCTTTGGCAGACTTAATACGGCTGATCTTTATAGATAATTCGACAGGTGGCTTTTTACCCATCGGGTTTGAGCTACCTTTTTCTCAGAAATATAACGAAATTATGCTAACATTTATATATTTATTTACTTAAGTGCTTATTTATTTAAATAAAACCAATGTATTAGCTTTATCATAGCAATAATTAACGGATGAAAGTTGATTTTACTGGAAATATTTTAGGTAAGTTTATTTCCAGCGCCTATAATTATTTTGAAGTCCAACTATATGATTTATGATATTTTGTCAAAGGTAACGGTAATATGTGTATAAATGTATCATACCATATTGATATTGATTTCAAACTATTCATGAGGATTTTTAAATAGGATTCTTAAACAGTAGTAGGTACCTAAGTGTTCGTTCACATGTGGTTTTACGAAATGACGGAAAACTTGTTTTGAAATATTTGCCAAATTCTGGTGTAAAGCAATCAAAGGGATTACTTTTATGATAAATCTCAATTATTTTCTAATGACAAAGTATATTTTATCAACTAATAGCAACTCGGCTATCGCAATCCAATGCGCATCGAAGATACGAGACAACACCCATGTCTACCTTTCGCATCCACTATTTACACTTCGATCAAATAATGACGTAAAAGTATCCTTAACGAAGCTGAAAGGCACTTGTTTTCCTAAAAAAATACAAGTTTTTAATGTTATTACTTTACTTTAAATACTTCCACGACCCCCGTACACTGCATCCATCAGCGCAAAGTTTTAAGTGCGTTTCCCAGCAATATTTTGTGCGTAGAGTTACTTACTTTGATGTACAGAATGCTTGGTTGTCGGCTTCGTTGTATTTTCTTTTTCACTTCTTAACATCTATGTTCCTCGTTAAGTGGGGCTAACTTAACAGAACATCAGTGGGGTGTGGTGTGGTGCTGTGTCGCAAACTATGCTCCACCTCCTATCCTGCCCTCTTAACTTAACCCCAAAACATGCAGCTGAAGTGACCTCTGCGCTACCACCGACGATGACGGTAGAAGTGGTGAAGTTCTGGGCTAACAAAATATAAATACTGTCGTGCCAGCGACACGAAGAGGAAGAAGAACATCTATGTTAACGCAAGCTATCAACAAAATAGATGAATCAGTAGCCCGACACATGTGTATATAGAGATTCCAGATAAAGACAGGATGCTACAGTTGCCAGCGGTGGTCTGTCAGCCGAGTGCCACGTAATTGGCACCGCTTTCTACTTATACACTTATGTGCGGACCGTATACAGCGTGATGCGATGATTTTTTTGTCGAGTAACCGTTTGTCGGAAGGAAAGAAATAACTCGAGTCGTTTTGTCGAGAATCTTTGTCGAATTATTTATTGAAATATTTATGCCTGTTAAGTTATCATGATCTCTTTCTAGTTTCTATCTACATATCTCACACACATCTATTACACGTGAGATTAAAGACGGGGAAAATTCGTAGGAGTATATTTTTCGACAATTAGTAATCCTTATTTGACTAAAGAAGTATTTATAAAAAATAAATTAATGATAAGAAAGTAACGTTTTAAAAAGATTATGGAGTTAATCTCTTAAGCCTTTACAAATTACTAGTTTTGCTGAAGGCAAAAGTAGTTTTTTTTGGACGCTTCGATTTATGACTTGTTTCATCATTAATTGCATCATCAAACCATTATTTTAAATACATAAAGAAAAATCCTAGCTAACTAAATCAAACACGCTGTAGTTGGACTGTCACCTAGCTCGCGCTCGCGTGTCGTCTCTAATGGCGGCTCGGAAAAAAGCCTCAATTGCGCGCAATTGACGGGCGGCGAGTTGCCAGCGATCTGCGCACGACGCTCACACCTGGCGCGGGCGCAGGGTTCACGACAGGAAAACTGGAATAGAACTGTTAGATTTTTTCTTGTTGAGAAGTTAGAGGGGAAGATTTTATGCTTGTGACGAGGTAGACCATTTTTAATGGAGATTTAAAAGAAACGCATGGGCGTATTTTTCAGTTTTGTAAATCTAAAATAGATACCTGTGGATATTCCATTTAAAATCTAGTACACTGAGAGAAAAATCTCTCCCCATGATATATAATTACTTGGTAACTTTATATTACGACGTTACTTTCGGCAACTTCACTCAACTCTACAGCCAAAAATTATTGTACAGTTTTGTTCCTAGCTACAGGTACTCGAAATCCATAACAAAAACAACATAATCATAAACAACCGTGACCCACTACTGTATCTGTCGCTACATTACTCAAGTACAAAGAAAACAGCAACAGCAGTAATAACTGGCAACCCTAGCACCGCCTGCGGGCACACAAGCGGCGCGGGCGCAGAGCGGGCGCGGCGCGTGCGTCGAGAAACTAGACCGACGCCATTTAAATTTGACCATTGTCACGGAAACAGAGGCCAAATGGCCACGATACCAAACGAAAGTCGTTTTGGAATTCATTTTGATTATGAACTAGAAATAGTTTTTGGGTTATAGGTACAAAGGAGTGTTTTTGATACTGGTAATTATGAATGCCACAAAAACGGACTACTTACACGAAACTTAGGTATGTGTACGTTGAAAAAACCATAGATTTTCTGAAAATCTTTGGGAAACTCTCGGAAAAAATCTTTAAAATTTTTAAATTGATCTATTTTTGACCGATTGGCCGAAAAGTTCTGCAGTGGCGACCACGAGCCGGAAGACGTTGCGTTGGAAGGCCTCCCACTAGGTGGACCGATGACCTGGAGAAGGTTGCAGGGATCCGCTGGATGCGAGTCGCGACCGGTCAATGTGGCGACACTTCTGGGAGGCCTATGTCCAGCAGTGGTCGTCTTTCGGCTGAAATGATGATGATGATCTTTTTCAGACACGAATTACATGGTTTTCTATGTAGAGAATGAAACAATGAAACGTAAATAAATTACCAACGAAGAATCTTGATTCGTCCTACTCCAATTTAAATAAGAGGTCATCACCCTCACAGTTCATCTTACCCCTCAATAAGCAAAAACCGTAAAGTTACAATAACAAAAAAATACAATAAACGTAAACTCTAAAGCTGCCGAACTAGTCTAGGAGTTAGCTTTTTGCAGTTGACCAGTCATAATCGAAAATAATGGACTATGTCTCGGCAAAGTATCACCGGTAAAGAATTTATCGGGACCGTAAATTATCGATTTTTCACGCATTCCTATCAGGCCTGGTACTGTTTTTCCACAAGTGAAAAATCGAAAAACCACCTTTATTATTTAAGATTATCTGTTTACTGAATAATATAATTTCATTTATTTACCTACATATTATTTGATATACATAATTATTTAAAATTTATCAAGTAACTAAAAAAACTTTAAAAACTTTTTCTGTTTTTTTTTTTGTTTTTGCCATCCCTTTTATTATATTTTCTTGTTTATTCTTACCATTTTAATAAAAAAATAACTAGCTCAAATAATAACAACAAGTTATTTTAAGTTCTGTAGACCATTTGCGGTCGCGAGCCATCGCACGGTAGCCGACGCAAGCGCATGTTGGAATCTAAATGAACTTGGACCGAATTCGTTGTACATAAGTAGTTTTTAATGTGTAACTAGCGTGTGAGTGGTGTCGATTACATGTGTTTTTGTTATAGGACATTAAATAGACACTAATTTATGATTGTGGATTCAATAAGCCTTGTCATCGTGTAAAAAGTAAACGTTTTTTTTTTGTTAATAATTGTTTTTTACGCTCCTTTTTTAATTGCAGTAGCAATGAGCCTTATCATCATCAACCTTAAACGCAGTAATTGAAAGCTACTTATAGTTTTTACAATGTTCACAACAATGATAATATTTTTTTTTAACTAACAATGTCGTTTGGATCTTTTCTTCGCAACATTCTTCTGACTTGTGTCTAAAAAATATGATAATCTGCACACAGTACTATTCACCAGTAGAACTTCAAACTTTGGCATATCAATGTGTATTCCGCAAACCAAATAGTAGTTCTGAACGGTTTGAAAAAGTTTTAAAATTAGAACAAATTTAATAACAACTCGATACACTGACCAATCACGGGACTCCACGAAGTTATGACGTAAAAAGGCACAGTGTACGTAACCAAATGTGCTAACCAACGTTCAGCCTAACTTTAGGGTCTTAAAGCTAACGGGGGATCTCCAAAGTCCAAGGGCAACTGAAGACCAGTGTATGATATCAATTTGTAGGGTGTTGCGATGTCGAGCAGCGCCGGCGGCTGACATGCTGCACTGATGATCGCTTCGCTGTCGGCCCGGCGCGACGTGGACGCTGAGACGCCGGTCGTCTGGCCCGCATGGTGCTACTCAGGTATTACAATGGTGAATAACAACAACAGACATGAGGTAGAATAACACCCGTTTAAGACTGCAAAGGTTAGAATTTATTCCGTCAATTATCCTCACCAACTTGACCTGAACCAGGCTACCAAGTATTTTAGCATTATTTATGAATTACACTCTGTCGGTGTTAAAGATAGTAGAGACAGGAATCCATAAATATGCGGATAACATTCCATTTTTTTTCCTTGACTGCTAAAACTTGTCAGACGCATACAGCTTATTTGTTGACCACCCTTAAGGTGAGTATAAACTAGAGCATTTATTTGTAACAGAACAACGAGCCGCTCTATGATATGTTCTAGTGTATCACCCTTCACCTTTCCCTTCACCCTTTGGAAACTGAGCTTTTACCTGTATTGTACCATTCGTAAGAACGTTACATTACACAGAAATGCTCTAGAAAATGCTAGTCTATACTCACCTTTAGAGATAATTATTGATTTCGTTGTCACCACAATCAAACTGATTGATGACTGTTTGCATTATTATTTTCCTAGTCACAAAGACTTATTACATTGACTCATACTTCAAGGACAATTATTACACAGCTCATCACAAAATAAAATTGTCATTGTTTCCAAGATTCCGCTTTTCCGCATCCAGTGAACCCCGCCATCCTCTTCCTACGAGGCGTACTCAGAAAAACAATTTCTAAAACCCATTTACATCGTTTCCCTCGTTCTCCTCCATTTCCAGCGTAATGTCGGTAACGAATAGGCAATGAACCTCAATTATTACGCCCAGGAAACTACTGCAGACACCATAAGTCATCTAAATGTTTCTTGAAAACGGTAGCGGACGTAAGTGAAAAAATGGTAGGCAATCTACTGTAACAGGTAGTTAGCAACAAGGAGATGTGTCGTAGAACAGATGGGGGTCAGAAGGTCCACTGAAACTGGCGTAGCATAATGCTCTTCACAATGGTTGTAAAAAATCCCTTAACGAAATCGGAAAGCACGTGTTCTCCCCGGTATTGCGGAAAAATTTTTGCTCTGGACCATACCTGGGAACGAACTTTTTCACAAGTTTAAAAAAATACAAGTTTTTAATGTTAAAACTTTATTTTGAATACCTCTTTGACCCCTGTACTATTCAATGCATCCATCAGCACAATGTGTTGAGTGAGTTACATTGAGTCCTACCCTAAAACGTAAGTTTTCACCCCAAAAAATAAGTCGTTTTCCAGCAATATTTTTTGCGTAGAGCAACTTAGTTTGATGTACAGATTGCTTGGTTGCCGGCTTCGTGAAGGGTCCTTTTACATCTTGTATAATCTTGGATGAACAGAGCAAAATTGTTGAAGGCAGGAAAATTACCTTAGTTATTTTAGACATATGAAACCCCGGCTTTTCCTCTTCTAAAAGTATTATCGTAGCATGCCTGTAGTAAACTTTATTATCATGGTCTTCTAAGTTCCACTTCGAAGTCAAAATATGACTGAATATTTGAATTTTACAGAATAGTCATTAGTCCCCAAGGTAGGACCCGGAATGCCTGCATAAAAACCCACAATTGAAAATCGCTTAGTAATTTATTTATTTTATTGGTTCATCAACACTGGTTTTATGACCAGTAATTAATAGTCCTGCCCACAGCCACTCTTCGTTGTTTAAATAATTTTGGAGTCAGCCTTCTGTCTCCACCTTACATCGTGCTGTAACTGAGTCTGGTTTATCTGCGCGCAGTGGGTGGCGGAGTGGCAGGTGCGCGCGCATTTCCATACGTCTTCCGCGCGCACTGCGCAAGAGCACGCCTCAACGACGCAAGTGACGTGACAGTTGACTTTTTTCGCCTAGAAAGGCTTGTTATAAGAATTTATGATTGATTTGGTTAGAAAATGCATGTTGTAGATAAAAAAATTTTTGGCTGTCCTGTCAGGTATTTTCGTGTGTGAGTGACCAGATGTATGAACATGTATGAGGAGAAATTTAAAGTGTTTGCTTGGATCATAGTTTTTGACTACCCCAATTGGAAAAAGGTATGAGTTTAAGTATGTACAGACGCCAGCACATCAAGTTATCCGAAACTATCAAATTTTTCCAATCCACCTTAAACCTAATGCTGTAGTGATAAAGCTGAAAATCTTTTAAAGAAAAACGACAGATTGTAGTAGCTTGATGAGCTGGCGTCTGCACGTACCATCGGCTCATAAATAAAAGATGGTAAGCCACAAAATTGAAAAAGTCTATTTGCCTTTCTCTTTAAAAGGTATGCAATAAAGCATCGTGAAAAATGGTTTCTCCCGTTCCCATACATTTCACCAAACAGTTAATAATCGTGAGAATTTCCTTCAAACTACGATGGCAAGAATTTCTTTCTATAAACTGTGTTTTGTACTTACAGATAACTGCCGTTAAATTACCGACGATCACCAATTATAGTGCTAAGTGGGCACCAAAAAGTGCCACCTTCTAGTCACTTTAGGTGGCAAATTGAACACTTTGAACTGATCACTTCTCACACAGTTTTTTGTCAGTCATCGTGAACGTGATAATCGTGACTAAAGTTCGAGTACAACCTACTAACAGGCTATGGGTATGACAACCAAAGAAACATGAGTTTTAACCTAAAAAAACTTGATGACGTAAATAAAAAAAAAACAAGATATTAATTACCATGTTTGTTTAATTAGGGAAATAATAACGAGTTCTGCTTCGTGACTTTTCGTTCACTTACGAATTTTATTTTTCCCCTATAAAAATTTGATTATTTAGAGCAATTTCATGAGGTAAACTATCCATACTTAATATTATACATAAATGTGAAAAGAATCTGTCTGTAATCATGTCACAACCTAATCTCTGAAATGTCTTGACCTGGGTAGGGAAATAGGACGTTTTATACCGGTAGTACGTCCCCGTGTATCCGACATCCACGCCGACGAAGCCAAGGCCACAACCACAAGGTAGTAAATATTTTTCTAGGCATTATTAAACAAATCACGTTTCTCCATTTCGCAGTATTCCAGTTCTAACTAATTTCGTTTCGAGCCAAATTTACTGGCAGCCTATTATATCAGGTGCCAGTGTTGCCACACCTGTATTGTTATTTATTACTTTTTCAACAAGTTCTGCATTTAAAATGTTTACCGTTAATATAATAAATTCTATTTATTACTCATTCAATCTTAAAAGTCGGATTTGCGAGTCGAAAATATTTAGTATTGTTTAGTATTGTTTTTGCATGCCATTTGCGCAAAATATGCATCTTCAATGATGGTTTTTTTCCATGATAAGACAACCATAGCATGCTATGGTTAAAAGAAAGAGAAAAAAAAGGAAATGAAAAATCTTACTCAAATGCTGGGAGACATTTCCAAACCATAAGAAAGAACCAACAAAATATTTAGTCCACGTTTCGCTCTAAATTATTCGACATCTGATCTGAGACCACAGTAGTTCTACATCATCCGCAGATTCCGAGGCCGGAGCATCACCTGATTATTTATTTATGAGCTCTTCACCATGTTCCACTTATAACTTATTCCAATGTCGAATCGTATTCATAGAGCGATTTATGAACATCTGGCATCACACGATTTCATGTTTACGATACAGGGGTACAGTAAAGAGCTTTTGTAGCCTAATACTTGAGACTTTGAGCGGTGATCGTGTATTTGTAGGCTTAAGCCTGGTCAGCTGTAAAAAATTCTATAGACATAACATGACAGCGTTTCTTGGCCTGCTTCGGTGACGACGAGCGTCTTTAGGCTGTTAGAAGATTTTGGCCCATGGCTGTTTCTTTTAGTTATTTTTCTCGTTTTTGTTCAATCCTCACTATTCTATAGCTTGTCTATGTCTCCATATTCAGTCGTATAAATCTCCTCTGCTTTCCTGTTCATCTTCAAACCAACTAATTACAACAGCACCTACAAAAACTCCTTCCATCCAAACTTCATCAATATTTAACTCTTCGGCCATTTCAAAGTAAGATAAAACCCCATGAAAAGCCATTGAAAACAATGAGTAGAAATCTTCTGGGGAGGAAGCTAGCCGCTAGCTGTCGCTTTAAGTTTGTAAACGAGTTTGAAACGTTCATGTATTATAGATTTATTTTCACTGTTCCTACTAGTGTATTAACACTTAATGTTTTCTAAACTCAGCTGCTGAACGGTATTTCAACCTGTCTTAGTCTCGTGGTGCCTTCCTTTTTTCAAGACGAAGTGCTTGTTTGTAGTCATCTATATCTATACTAATATTATAGAGTCGTTCCCGATGGTTAATACCCCGTGGTTAACACTATTAACTACTGGGAATGATGCGTTCTACTGGTTAACAGTGTTGACGAACGCGACATTTTTTTCCCAATAGTTAATACCCTCGTCTCGGGAATAGTTCAGGAGTCAGGTTAAAGAAAAGTAAAAAGAAATCTATATCTATACTATTATTATAAAGCTGAAGAGTTTGTTTGTTTGGTTGAACGCGCTAATCTCAGGAACTACTGGTCCGAATTGAAAAAATATTTTAGTGTTGGATAGCCCATTTATCGAGGAAGGATATAAGCTATATAACATCACGCTACGATCACATTAATAAACCCTCTCTCTCTCTTTTATGTGGCGCAGACGAAGTTGCGCGGGTCAGCTAGTTTTGTCATAAAAGGTAACTTCTACTTCATTTATTACGAGTTTCCTTAGTAGTTTGGTTAGGTTAGGCCATGTCCATTATGTCCAATGAGTGCATAGTAGTGAAGTTTTTTATCTTTCTGAGTTATCATGATCTACCTCAGCCACTGATGGTAAAATCAGGGTGTAAAGGACACTGACGCACAAACGGTTACCATATTTTCAGTACATCATTCTGCAGATAGACATTTTTATTTTTTTCGGTACCTAATTTAAAAACAAAAAATCAACTGTTTCCTATAAAATTGCAATACCTACACGATCAAAATGTATGGGTAAGCTGATTTTTTTTTTAAATTCGATGTGCCCCCACATCGAAATTTAAAAAAAAATAACTGGTTCACAATGGGTGTACTGAATACGTGGTAAACGTTTGTGCGTCAGTGTCCCCTTCCAACCCCGTAAAAAAATATATTTAAAAGTGTCGGGGAAAATTATATAATGTATAGTGTTATAGTCAATTTCTGTTGATATCGCGGTGTTATCAATTTCAAGCAAGTTTGGCTTATCTTGTTTTGTCCAAAGACAAAATTTAAATTAAGTTCCAAAACGATAACTTGTTTACTGCTATGCCGAATAAGACTATTGCTTCACCTACTTATTATAATTTAGATTGCTTCGGTTATTTTAGCAAATTAAATGCACAGGTCATTAGCATAATATGACAATAATTTAACATAGTTCAAGTATGAACTAACACTAAATACTTAAATGTTTTGATACGGACAACAAACAGCTACTAACAATATGGTTGGGCCACATTTGAACCAACTCTTGACAACGTAATAGTAGTACCTACGAACAAAAACTAGTGATGCGACACGTTCACTCTATTCAATACTCAACTATATTCGGATAATATTATAACAACCCACACATACAAATACGCTTAAACGTATTGAGTAACAGTTAAAACGAAGTAACAGTTATACAGCATTTAATTTAAAATAATCAAAAATACCACTTTAAAATTAGTTTCCCAATCTATCCCGTAGTTCTACCAGTAAGTAATTAAGCGCACAATTTCTATATAATCATAATTATCGTGAAGACGAGCCAGCAATCGAACTAATAACACCACGCAATAATCACCGATCCTGCCAAGCGTGGTAATTACAGCCATATTTCTACAGGATCGATCATTGAGCCCCCAGGCCTGTGTTCAGCCATGATTTACGAGCCCCCGTAATGATGAAAAGTTAGATTGCGTGTGCTTGTGGCTAAGTGGCTACTACCGGTTGGTGAACGGTGTTAGACTCGGGAGCCATAACTTTTAAAAAAATGTGACATTATTTTACTTGCTAAATTAGATTAACTGTACTAGACTCTCTCCACCATAGCTGAGTGTGGGTCTCTTCCCAATGTCTCCACTTTTGGCGGCTATGTGCATGACACATTATCCAGCTTCTTCCGGCCACTTTAATGTGATCGTCTGTCCACCTAGTTGATTGTCTTCCCACATTGTCCCGTCCGTCTCCACGCCAGCACTAAACTATACACACACACACTATACTAGACTGGAGACACTCATTGGGTTATGGACAGGCAGATCTCAAATAAATGCCTTAGCAACTAATTCATCTTTAGGTTAGGTAGATACAAAGTCATTTCAGTTGGTAGATATTAAGTCAGTACCTAGTGTATCTGAAAAAGATTTTTTTTGTGAATGAATAAAACCTTATTATTATCTGAGTTCAGTTTAGATATTTAAAACCGCTCCCTCTTCATCCCTCTTCATCAAAAAGCACCTTCTACCGCGCCATTATTTTTTTTATCACCGTCCAAAAATCCACCTCTTCTGACTCCAACTCAAAAAAAAAAGCTCCACAAAAGCCCGTCTGTCATTTTTTCCTATCTGCTTGATATGAATTGCTATGATATTTACATTGGTAATGTGTGCGTGGGCCGCGCACGCGCCGCGCCTTGCCACCTCTGTTATTTGTGGAGTGACAGTGTCAATGGAAAATCCAAATAGTTCCTAGTATCGCGGTCAGGTTTATTTTGGAGTTCTGTAGTGGTGATCAAGGTGGTCTAGTAAGATTTGTTTTTAAATTTTAAATTCCTAATTGCAGAAACGAATTAGGGACCTACCATTACCAACGTGTTTTCTCAATTTAAGATTTTAAACTATCATGGTCACTAACATTACTTTTAATACTAACGGGATATTTACCATGTTTACTGTTTTCTATGAGTTCCCGATATTTCGGCGCTGTTGCAAGCACCACTCGATTCTGCTCCCGACACACGAAACTCACTGTGTCCGCTCGCGAACTTGAAAGCGAACAAGAAAGAGGGTAGACCGATTTGTCTGCTCATAAACACCCACCCGCAATAACTTCAGTTTATCCGTGATCATGGTGCTTGCAACAGCGCCGAAATATCGGGAACTCACAGAAAACAGTAAACATGGTAAATATCCCGTTAGTATTAATAGTAGTGTTTTCCCAAGTCTTGGTTCCATTGGATAAAATGAGTTTATTCGATAACTACGAAAATATTAGGGTACTTTTTAGGTACGTTTTAATGTAGATAGACCTAATTTTATGGTAGATTTCATAATGGTTAGGAGTAGTCATATGTATCCTTAAAAATACTGCTAAATATTTATATGTACTTTAGAGATATGTGCTAAGCCAAATAGAAAACTACCTACTTAAGTTTCTCGTATACAGAACCCTACGTTAAACTGATCCACCAATATACCAAGCTGTCATTGACTCTCAAAACTTGAATGAGTAGACTGTTATGTCATAACAGATGCGCACACGCATGGGGTCACTTATACCCCCACACCATATTCCGTCGACTCATAAAGCTCTTATTTGATAAACACCAGAACTACTTGACTGCAAGGGTCAGGTTCACGAATTTTAAGCATAACATCACACCTGTAATCCACGAAGGGTTAGACAGAGGTGTACTTCAAGAGTACCGACACAGGGGACAGAGGTGTACTTTGTGAGGTGTTCACCTAATTGAGGGCAAGCTTATTGCCATCAAACGGGCACAAATCCAGACTCCGTGGCCGCTACTGAGAAATTCCTGATGGAAAAACCCGATTGCACATTGCTCGACCTGGGAATCGAAACCAGGACCTTAAGCTCAACACTAGACCTTTGAGGCTCGAACCGAAAACTGGTTCAAAAAAAACATATTCTATGAAGATTCTTAGAACACACTCCACCATATTCCGCCATATGGAACCTACTTGACAAACAGCAGAACTACTTGACTGCAGAGGTCAAGTTCATGACTTTTAAGGTTAATTGAATTCGCTTTTTGCGTGCTTACCGTTCAAATACACTGTCAATAGGTCTACTGTTTAGTTAACGACATTCCTTTAGTTCCAAGTACTGTTCAACAGATAAATTGAAAGAAAGATCTTGTAAAGATAAGCTGTATTTAATAGTCAACAGAATTATCGACAACTAGCTTATGCCCGCGGCTTCGCTCGCGTGGAGTTAGGGAATTGCCCACGGGATCTTACTTCTGGGATAATAAGTAATCTATGTATCTATCTATAATACATACATTGATTTACATGTACTTGCTTATAACTTGCAATTATTAGTTTAAAGTTATATCAATTAAATTAGATACGTGAAATATTGATACCTTGGTTTGAGATTGGACATCGGATTTACTGGATTTTATCTAAAGAGTATGTACACAAATTTTCAAGTCAATCTACCCCGAGAATAAAAAGTTTCACAGAAAATTCAACACCCCATTTCACCCTCTAAGGGGTAGGAATTTCAAAATACTGATACTTACTCATGACAAATAATACACCCTCCAATTTTCATATCTCTGGGACCCGCGCGGTTTGGGCTGTGCGTTGGTATATCAGTCAGCCAGTCAGGACATGGAATTTTAAATTGGGGGATGATTTTGGAAAAACTGTGATAAACGTATCTCATCATTTTAACTGAAGTACATGTAGACATATTTTCAAGTCAATCGACTCCGAGAATAAAAAATTTCACATAAATTTCAAAACCCCATTTCACCCTATTAGGGGTGAAATTTCAAAAAACCCTTTCTTAATGGATACCTATTCTCCACAAAGAGTACATTCTCTAAATTTCATGTGTCTAGAACCAGCGGTTTGAGCTGTGCGTCGATGTATCAGTCAGCCAGTCAGGACATTGAATTTTAAATTAGGGGATGATTTTGGAAAAACTGTGATACACGTATATCATCATTTTAACTGAAGTATATGTAGACAAGTCAATCGATCCCGAGAGAGTTTCACAGAAAATTCATCAACCCCATTTCACCCACTTAGGGGTGGAATTTCAAAAAACCCTTTCTTAGTGGATACCTACTCTCCACAAAGAGTACATTCTCCAAATTTCATGGCTCTAGGGCTAGCGGTTTGGGCTGTGCGTTGATGTATCAGTCAGCCAGTCAGGACATTGAATTTTAAATTGGGGGATGATTTTGGAAAAACTGTGATACAAGTATCTCGTCATTTTAACTGAAGTATAATATGTAGACACATTTTCAAGTCAATCGATCCCGTGACAGTTTCACAGAAAATTCAACACCCCATTTCACCCTCTTAGGGGTGGAATTTCAAAAAACCCTTTCTTAGTGGATACCTACTCTCCACAAAGAGTACATTCTCCAAATTTCATGTCTCTAGGGCCAGTGGTTTGGGCTGTGCGTTGATGTATTAGTCAGCCAGGCAGGACATTGAATTTTAAATTGGGGGATGATTTTGGAAAAACTGTGATACACGTATCTCATCATTTTAACTGAAGTATAATATGTAGACATATTTTAAAGTCAATCGATCCGTGAGAGTTCCACAGAAAATTCAACCCCCCATTTCACCCTCTTAGGGGTGGAATTTCAAAAAACCCTTTGTTAGTGGATACCTACTCTCCACAAAGAGTACATTCTCCAAATTTCATGTCTCTAGGGCCAGCGGTTTGGACTGTGCGTTGATGTATCAGTCAGCCAGTCAGGACATGGAATTTTAAATTGGGGGATGATTTTGGAAAAACTGTGATACACGTATCTCATCATTTTAACTGAAGTATATGTAGATACATTTTCAAGTCAATCGACTCAGAGAATAAAAAGTTTCATAGAAAATTCAACACCCCATTTCACCCTCTTAGGGGTGGAATTTGGAAAAACCCTTTCTTAGTGGATACCTACTCTTTACAAAGAGTACACTGTCCAAATTTCATGTCTCTAGGACCAGTGGTTTGGGCTGTGCGTTGATATATAAGTCAGTCAGTCAGTCAGTCAGTCAGTCAGTCAGTCAGTCAGGACTTTGAATTTTATATGTATAGATGATCTTTTGTCGTCCAGTTTTCAAAAGATATTAAAAATAAAACATGTCTTATCCAGCGTCGCCAATTGTGTATATCTATACATATAATCTTGAATAAACGCCAATCCTTGTATGGCGCATACTTTACTTTAAGTACTCGAGTCACGAAGGCGCCACATTCTACTGCAATGAAAAATTATTGTCAAAATCAATAACAAAGTTAGTACAGTAAAAATTGAAGGCTCGTTCAAATTGCACGAGAACCCGATAAAGTTAATCGAGGTCACCGATACTGCGATAATACGAGAGAAAAATTGAAAACTCCGATACATTATCGTTCGGCAATTTTACGAATGCGAAAGGCATTACTTTAAAAATATTTTAAAACGAAATTGCCACTAAAAATTACGACACAATTAAAATATTTGCCTTGTTTTTTATTTTCACCGTTCCTTTTTAATGTTTTTGATATAATTTCGGTATCCAGACGTCTCCATTTGAGGTGATAGCCCTGTTTACGACTGAACTTAGGGAGTCGTACGTAAATTGGAGTATTTTGATTATAAGATACGCGTTTACGAAGAAACATTATATTCTGGGCTGTAGTAAAAGTTTCCGCAGTGTATTTTAAGTGCGAATAATTTTTAAATTTATTGTTATTAGTTGATCCTCGACCATATTTATGTAGGTTACAACCTTTTCTTGCAGTTATTTGTATCACAAGAAGCTACAAAAATGATTTTGTTTATTAAAACGACGGCTGACGATCAATATTTTCATATTCAGATTATCAAATGAGTTGTTTCATCATCATCATCATCATTTCAGCCGAATGACGTCCACTGCTGGACATAGGCCTCCCCCAAGTGTCGCCACATTGACCGGTCCCGTGCGTCTCGCATCCAGCGGATCCCTGCAACCTTTACGAGGTCATCGGTCCACCTAGTGGGAGGCCTTCCAACGCAGCGTCTTCCGGTTCGCGGTCGCCACTCCAGAACTTTTCGGCCCCATCGGCCATCCGTTCATGAGTTGTTTACGAGTAGAATAATCCTTAGCCTAGGCTGTGAAATGTTCACAGTAATCCAAGATGTATCTCATCTCTCTCTTTGGTTGATTGTTAGCTTGATAATTGTGATTTTCCTATTTTCATACCCCCTGTGATGCCTTGGGTCGGCGCAACGCATTTTTTCGGCCAGTCTCCCAGGTCAACCGTCACGCTATCATTTACTCCTTTTTCGTTCATATCATCTTCATACAATTCTACAATCTTCTTTGCCTGGAGATGTCGTTATAATATCCCTACTCACTAGTTTTCTAGCAGTCAACATACTTGGACTTGTATAGTACTACAAAGGTAATGAAAATAACTTTACCCCGTCTTAACACTGCCAGCCCTGACTACCGAATCCCACACTAACGCGACATAAACACTCATGTACACTCACGGAAACCCGAATATAACCTTAATGACCTCCACGGAACCCGTTCACGTAGCCATGTATAAGTATGTATGTATATGGACAGTCGGAGGCATTCCTTTTACTTTGCAAAAACTCACTGTTTCACACAAAGAGTTTGCTTTTGTTTTTTTAACGAAGCGTTTAAATATCGATAAGTGGTCGTCATTTGTTCTTTAGTCTTTACTTGTAATTATTTATTTTTATAGGAGTCGTTGAGTGACTTTTTTTTTCGTGAGATGATCTATATATAGGTGGCCTTGTATTTTTCAGTCTAAATTGTAGATCCATCGGACTTGAAGAGACGAAATAGGGTGCCATTTTGTTTCTAGACTGATGACAGCGCAGCTTAAAACAACTAACTGCAGAATTTTCTATGAAGTGGTCAAATTATTAGTATCTTATTATCTGTTTAGTGAAAGTAGTGATAGCCTAGTGGTGTGACCGTTGGACTGCCAAGTCATAGGTCTCGAGTTCGAAACCAAGACACGCATTTCTGATTTTTATTATTCATGTGTGTATTGTAAAGGAGTAAATGATGCCGTGACGTCTAATAGGGGAGAATGGAAGAAGAAAACGTGTTGCGCCGACCCCGAGTAGAATAGGACAAGGCCAGGAAAATGATGATGATGATGATGTGTGTATTGTATAATTATCACTTGCTTCGGTGAAGACAAAACATCGTGAAGAAACCAACATGTCAGAGAGATACTTCACGACAGCATGTAAAGCCAAGTCAGAGGCCCATGGGCGGCATAAAAACTCAGACACCAGGTTAGGCACTAACCACACGATAACGAAAGATCTGCTTAGTTGGTGTAGACAAGCAAAGAGGTACAATAAAACAAGGGTTTTCTATACTCCGCCTCTAATTAACGAATTGAACGTAATTTGCAATCAGAAGCGGCTAATTTAAACTGGCATAAAATATTTTAATCTGAAGCTATGATCTAACTTTCTTCGATACATTTCCGTAAACAGTCTTATTTTGCTTATACCTGCTTTCCACTCCAACAAAAGACCTTTTGCTCGAGCTACATCAATTAAAGTTACAAGCTGCACTAACAGACTACAGGATATGAACTTCTACAAATGGCGCCAGAGCTTATCACTATAGAAAGCAAAAGCGACTTAAGATAATGTAAGTTTATTCCGTTCATAAGTCTTATAGTTGCTTGCATACCAGTTCTGCAACATAGTAATATAACAGGTAACGAACCTACCTTCGGATAAAACTGTTAGTTGCTCATGTTACACTTATGTCATTATTTTACGATATAACACTATGAAATTGTTAATGTACCTTCAGGTTATTGAAATATAATGAGAAAGGAAAGGATGAGTTTGATGGATTTAGAAATTAATTCGTCATCATCATTCCCCAGCCCTTTTTTTTTTTTTTTTATTTAACCTGGTAAAGTCATCAAATGAGTCCTCCCACCCAGGGCAGAGCGGGAGGGACTGTCAGACTTGTACTGACTAAAATCCACGGTGTCCTTCAATAGCCCTTTATGTTCCAGGGTCACGGTAATTCTATGAGTCCCGCGACCCCGGCAGGCTTTGGCCCTCTAGAGGGGGGCCCCGTCAAAAGGGGGGCCCCGTCAATCATTCCCCTGCCCTTATCCGAATTTATATTTACATTAATATATAGTTTTCTTATTTTAGGTTATTTAATAGTTTTTAATTAATTATGTATTTAGTTAGTTTAATTATTTAATGTTTATTGTAGGTTATTCAATTATGATCAATAAAATTTGTCATATTTAAGGTGTTCTAGGGGGACGAGTTCCGTATGTGTTGAGAGATTTTACTGCAAAATTATGAATTTATTTAAACCAGGGACAAAGAACCCTGATTTAAACCTTTGATTTTTCATGGACCTTATGAAAATAAGCCATAGCAGAACCAAACCAATATCTTCATTCTCATGCCCTGTTCCAATTCATTTGGGGTCGGCGCAGCATGTCTTCTTCTTCCATACTTATCTTTTACTCGTCATCTCAGCAGTCACCTCCTTTCTAGTCATATCATCAATCACATAGTCCATCCATCGTTTCTTAGGTCTTTCTCTGCTCTTATAGCCATCCACATTCATACTCAAACTGTTCCTCACGACATTTTCCCCATTCCTCGCGGCCGATCGTAAAGTTTCTGCCAAAACTCAAGCAGTATGATTTAGGAATTAATAATGTCTAGATTTTTAATAGAAATATGTTTCCCCACATTAGGAATTTCTCCTGTATCATGTGTGCATTTAGAAACATTTAAACTCACAGACACAAACAGCCAGACCCGGAACAACTACCTGTAGGTCATACACATATTTGTTCCGTGCGGGGATCGAACTCGCGACACGTAGCTTAACCTGTGCCGTCGTGGTTTTTATAGCATACTAGCTGTGCACCGCTGTTTCACCCGCCGCTTCTGACTTGTTTTCTTTTTGCATAGCGGGATGTTATATAGCTTATAGCCTTCCTCGATAAATGGGCTATCCGACACTAAAACAATTTTTCAATTCGAACCAGTAGTTCCTGAGATTAGCGCGTCAACAAACAAAATCTTCAGCTTTATAATATTAGTATAGATTTGGCAGTTAGTAATTCAGAAAATATTATTAGTAAACCAGAGCTGGAAGACTTTACTTGTCAGATGAAAGTTGTTTTTTTTGCAATGTTACTTACGATATTTTGGTACCCATAGTCATTAACTGATTTCTTTTGAGACTCTGACTGACAGTGCTGACAGTGTAGACTTTCCTATAATATTAAAAAAAAACCTTTCGAAAACACAGTAAATACCACATTTCTCAATTATATAAAATAATAGTGCTCCACAATTGAGACTTTCACCTAATGTTATAGACTGGCTACCGGTATAGTAGAACAATCGATTAACTATCGAAATTACGGTATCATTCGATCGAATTACCAGCCTTAATTAGTACCTAAATGTTAAAGCACTTCTGAGTAATGGACCATTATTCCAAAATAGGTTTATGTAATTTGGTAATCAAAACTAAGGCTTGGTGTTAGTATAAGATACTTTAAATGTGTATAATTATACTAAAAAATATTTCCCAGACAAGTCCCTTGTAAAAAGTTATTTTTGAGAAAAAGTGGATAAAAAAACATATTTCATGTTGTTTGTATTAATAGTGAATCTTTTTATCATTACAATCATAGTAAAGTAATACAGATGCTCTATAAAATAAATAACTACGACATAATTCATCAAATTAGTTCGAATGTATATAATATTCGCGTAAACATTATATCAATCGTATAGAATCAATTAAGGCATTTTTCTGTTCAATAGTTTCAATATAACGAATGGGTTTGACATCGGATACATTAGCGTTACATCACTATCAGTCGACTTGTTAATACGAAAGCGTTCTTAAAACATTGACTTTTACGATAATTCTAGTTAATTACCAAAACGTCTGACAGGTATTACGCAATAATAAAAACAAACTGGTCCAAAGTCGAACTCGCTCGATATAACCCGATACTTATTTATGAAAATGAAGAAATTATCGAGTCAGTAACGAGCCGCGGATTGCGGGTATCGATAAAAACGCCTTTATATCGACTTTTATGTCAAGCCCTAACGGTTGTCGTAAATTCGACATGTTATTGCGGCCGTCACTGGCGTATAGCTTTATTAATGCATAGAGAAGTGCTTTGTTTACTCACTTACGATTATTCCTAGTGTCGTATTATGTAACTCGTGTAATCGTAACACCACGCGATGTGTCGTCGACGTAAATCTAATTTAACTATAGAGATTGTTCCGTATTCTCCTGACACGCGAACCGTTAACTTTTATACGACAGTACATGTTTGTTTTAATGGCTACAGTGTTACCATAAAGTTTTATAGAATGTTAACACAAATGAAGTTTACAATTGCGGACGTATTAAATTGGAGAGTGGACACTAACGTAGTAGAGTTTACAAGCAATTAACTATGGTGTACGCAAAATTATTTTATGATGTACTAAACTGTTTTTTTTTTTTTTTGTCGTCCTAAAGTCATCAAATGAGTCCTCCCACCCAGGGTAGAGCGGGAGGGACTGTCAGACTTGTACTGACTAAAATCCACGGTGTCCTTCAATAGCCCTTTATGTTCCAGGGTCACGGTAAATCTATAAGTTCCGCGACCATGTATTAAACTGTTTCAAGTATTATTGACCTCTTTAATCGATTTTCTAATAATGTGTGTAATATGTGTATCGATAATCGATATGAGGGAGAAATCGATTTCTGTAGCTGGAGCTTCACTATTTGTGGACCTCTCGATTTGCGAATGTTTACGCGTGGTTGTAAAAGAAGTGTTTTTTTTTATTCGTGAGTAAATTCGTGGGGACACCGGTAGGGATGTCTCTTTAAGCTTTTACGATGCAAATAAACCGTGAAAGCTGTGCTCGGCCGCTCAGCGTCCTAAGCCGCCGCGACCGCCGCGCAACCTTTCCGTGTCACATCGATTCTTTTATTGCTGTGTTCTTTAAACGTTCTAAGAAGATAAGAGTGAGGACATCGGAACTTTATTTTGTATTTTTTCTACTTTTATTTAACAAAAACATACAAATCATGGCTTTTTCCCTTGGAGGTAGGTTTGTAGAACTCAAGAAAACGAATTGCGACGATACATACATGATATTAAATACTCCGTCAGCTTAGTCCAAGTTCCGGTGGCGAGTTGGTACTACGCACCTGGGGGCCTAAAATGGCCGCGTTAGTAGAATCATAATAAGATAATAATATAGTATGAATTACGTTAGAAATAAGATTTTAAACTATCATGGTCACTAACATTCGACTTTGACATTGACATTATCATTATCACTAGAAACGGGATATTTACCATGTTTGCTGTTGTTTACTATTATTCGGTTTATCCGTGATCATGGTGCTTGCAACAGCGCCGAAATATCGGGAACGCAAAGAAAACAGTAAACATGGTAAATATCCCGTTTCTAGTGTTAATGATAATATTACGTTAGAATTTTTTAAATGGTCACAAAGTGGGGTCCCATAGTATAAGTTGCGTCTGCGACTTATCTTTCCGTAGAACACCACTGATTAATTTAACTTTGTGCTTTATTTGCCGGCTCTACTCATGTACCAATCTAACGCGAGCTGTGAAGATGCTCATAAAATGTTGTCATAAATTATCTCGCTTTTCTTCACTCAGTAAATAACATTGATATCTAGAAATCTGTTAACACTTCGCTACTGCTGTTAGATAATCAAGAACCTTTGATGCGTGTGAAGTGTAAATGTTAAGTATGATTTTATTAATACTCGTTAGAATGGCGCCAATTAGCAGGTGATTGGAATACAAAACGGCAAAAGAGCTGCATTTTTCCAGCTAATAGTAATTTATTCATTTATTTATGCTAGCCACTTGAGAGCAAATGATCGAGCAGCACACCAAAGCTCTCGACAACCTCCCTAGAAAGCCATCGAATGCAGTCACTGTGGCCGAAATCGGGTAGATGGCATCAATTTCAATTTATTCAACAAGTTTTAACACATTAATATCCTGTTTTACAGTGGACTAGTCTTCAAAATAAGGTGTAATATCAAAGGCTTTATTCTAAACATTTCTTTTGACTTATTTCGCCGAAATAATGTTCAATGCCGATATTTACCACCACCACCCATTACATACTGAGTTTCCTCCGTGCCTCGGAAAGCACGTTAAGCCGTTGGTCCCGGCTAACATTTGTAGATCTTTGACAGTTGTTACAAGTAGTCAGTGGGCCGAAAGTCTGACAACCAGTCTTACCAAGCGGTATCGTGTTACCCAGTACTGAGTTGTGGAGGTTAGATAGGCAGTCGCTCCATCTAAAAAACTGGTATTCAGCTGCGTCCGTTGTCGTGTTGGGGTCGGCTTCCGGTCTCACGACCGGAAGCCGACCCCAACATAGTTGGAAAAGGCTAGACTGATGATGATGAGTTTTCAAAGACGAGTGTCGCTCAATTAGGAAGATTATGAAGTGCCTCAATCTTAAAATATCAGTACATCTGGATTAATTGGGGGCAAATTCAGCTGCTTTATGAAAACCACAAACATTAGCCCACTTCATTTCGTATTGTTGGAAAGTCTTGCCGTATATTAAGGGCATACATACCTGGTAGTTTGTAATTTATGATAAAAAGCAAAATAATTAAGCATTTTCACACTGCAAGCAAAAACAGTAAAAAAGTACACTTTTTGTGCTTGACGACATCACATTAAAAGCTAAAATAAAAAAATAATTAATACTTCATCGAGTAACGGCTTCGCATGATTTTTTCGCAAAAAAGTTAACCGTTAAACTCAATGCAGAAGCGCCGTAAAGATTCACTTTTGAAATTAAAACATAAAAACGCCTCATATTATCTTTTTTTCTGAAGGTTATTGCAAAGTTGCATCTTGCTTTTGATTCGTCGAGGTAAGAAGTCGTACAAGGTTTTTCACATTAATAACTGAGTAGGTACTTTCTGCAATTAGATGAATTGTGTATTTCACAGAAATTGCCAAAGCCTTGTTTATCCCTAGATTCTTTTGGTTTCACCGAGCCGTAAACTTTTTTTTTTTTTTATTTCTTTTTGTATCGTGGGTGCGTTTACAAACATTTAAGCTCACATACACAAACAGCCAGACCCGGAACAACTACCTCCCATACAAATATTTGTTCCGTGCGGGAATCGAACCCGCGACACGAAGGGCAGCAGTCAATCGCTCAGCCGCTGCGCCAACCGTGCCGTCGAAAGCTAAATGTTGGCTTTTCCCAACACATGCGCAAAGATATGACTAAGTGCTTTTGTTTATCAGGATCTGGTCCTCAATCTGCGCTTGGTTAGAAAACTCCTACTTTCAAACAAACAATACCTAATGGGTGTAAAAATACCCTTCATGAATCCGAAAGGCACTTGTTCTCCCTTTCATTGCGATAATTTTTTTGTTCTAGACCATACCTAGGAACCTTCTAGTTACGGATGTATTGGGGTCAAAGTTCCAATTTTTTCACAAGTTTTTTTGTTGTAAATACATGTTTTTAATGTTATAACTTTAGTTTAAATACCTCCACGACCCCAGTACTATTCAATTCATCCATCAGCACAATGGTTTTTAGTGCGTTACATTGAGTCCTACCGTAAATCGTGATTTTTCACCCAAAAAAAAGTTGTTTCCCAGCGATAATTTAGTTTGATATGTACAGAATATTTGGTTAAAGGCTTCGTAAAAGGTTCGTTTACACCTTGTATGTATTTGCGACTTACGTGCTTCTAAAACCCATTATTTTTTCACTATACTCACCATATCAGTAAACTGCATCTAAGCATCGTCACTCCAATACATCATCGTATTCTCTATCAAAAACAAAAATGCGTGACATAGAAATTTAAACTTCCGTATATTAAAAATGATTTACGACACAACGTTCACGGCACATAAAGGCCAGTTTTGTTTTACGCGATCAAAATCAGACACGCATGATTATGACAGGCACCGCACGCGCGACGAACGATCGACGACGCTCGTCTAACGATTTGTTCGAAATTGCTCTTTTACCGTGGTCCGTGGCACATCAATTCTGATGTAGTTGAATCGATATATCATGCATGATTTACCCCCTATGAGAGTTTGCGCTGCAAAAATGTTGTGTTACTAAAGCAGTAATCCGATTATAAATTGAAGTAAAAATATGTAGCGAATAGTACGATGGACATGAGCATTCTTCTTTCCAGCAGTACTTAGGTATTAAACACATGGTTTTTCCGCTGGTTCGTAAAGTAAATTCTATGGAACAACCATAAAATGCATAGAAGATTTTTTTTTTTTAAGTTTAATCAAAGATAGTCAATTTCAATCATTTTATTCCTTACTACTATTATAAATGCGTAAGTTTGTGAGGCTGGATGGCTGGATGTTTGTTACTCTTTCACGCAAAAACGACTAAATGATTGATGAAACGATAACGATGAAATTTTGCACACAGATAGGTGTATAACCTACCTAGGATACTTTTTATTCCGGTAGTACGTAATGTTTGCCGACCCCAAGTGACATGGGACAAAGGCAGGAAAATGATGAGTACGTTACCGAATTCCGCGCGGGCGAAGCCGCGGTCATACACTAGTACGTTTTATCCAGATCGATTTCTCAATTATGTCAATACAATAAATAGGTCATTTAAAAATATTCGTATGAGTTTAGCGAAAGAAAGTTCTGATGGCGTTTACAATAAAGCTAATTTTTGTTTTACGCGGTCACATCTCGTTGGTTCCGCGTGATTACGTTCGGCGCAGGCGTGACAACCACGCCTGTTCACTAGCCCTTACAAGCGATTCCATTGAAGAGCCGTGGCTGATGGATTTGAAGGTAAACATGTTTATCAAATTGCAGCTCATTATAATATTACAAAATGCAATAGAGTGTCCTATTTTATAGCTTAACTTAGATAAGTCTTTGGAAAAGGAGCCAGGAATAAGTAAAATTAATTACTACGGTTTGGAGTGGGTTTTCTGAATTTAAAACAGTGATTATTATCACTAAAAATAAACAAACTTTAGGAAATAATCCACTCAATTGAACAGAAAACATGTCTATTAACTACTAACGAAGTGCTACCGCGCTTAACAATTTATAACCTCAAAATGTGTAAAATATACAGGTAATATGAAATCAATAAACGTAAAGATCTTTATCGTGTAATTTTAGGAGACCTAAAGAAAATTATCTGAAGCAAGCGGATATTAAAGTCAAAGCTGGAGTAACATTTTGTTGTCACAATAAATGTGATTCACGCGCGCTCAAATGTCGCGATGAGGCGCGACTAATCCGCGGTAACGAGCCGCGCCGCCAACGCATTAGTGTGGTCGCGCCTTTATTGCATTACTTCGTAAATAGTGTTGTGCCTTGGTTATTTTCTTTATGGTAATTTTGAATCGAAGTTCAACAGTTATTTCGATAGATTTAGTTTTATGAATCGAACTATTGAACTCATCGATTGAATTACCTAGCAAAGCGCTACACGTAATATTTTATTGAAGTGTAGATTTTTGAGTTAGTTCCTACTAACTCAATGGCACTGTATTTTCAATTCTGCCCATGTTTTACATGATTTTAATATCTAGGCTAAATATTAACAGCCGCACAAGTCGATCTTCGAGGTTAAATCAGTGGTCCGAAAGTCTGACAACCAGTCTTACCAAGGGATATCGTATACACACAGTACTAACTGGGATGTGGAGGTCAGATAGACAGTCGCTTCATGCTGCAACCGGTTAGTCTGACAGCCGAGCCCATCATAGTTGGGAATAGGCTAGGCAGATGATGATTATTGCTGCTCCGATGTCCCTTCCAGTTTTTGAATCGATCTTTCATATTAGCCAAAAAAACACAAATGTCACAATTTAATGTCAAAACACTGATTGCAATTGCCCCACATTGTGTAGCAGGTGTTATTTTAGTTAACCCTGTTCCAGTCACAGTAGTCCTCTCTCTTAAATCACTGTCATTAGTGATAATCATTCCTACTGACCGTACGTGCGCCTCTTATATCATTATCTAGTGTTTTTGCTGAACTAAGGCTGAGTGCACACCGTTCTACTACTAGGAAAATGACTCCTAGTGTATTTTGATCGATTTGTCATTTTTTCTTTTGACAATTATTTTTAAGACTACCTAAAATTCAGGTCTCCAACATCTGACCTAGCCTACCTACCTAGATTGGGCACCACCGATCTAATATACCGAGTTTCACATACTTAGATTTTATCATTATTATTATTGTAGCTTTAAAGTCATATCTGTTACATTGAAAATAAAATTATTATTCTTATCATCGGTTTATTATGGGTCGCAATTGCCTGATCATTTTTTTTTAAATAAAATGTGGAAAAAAGTTACAATAATGTTGTGTCAAATGTGAAAAGATAATATAATCAATTCAAATCTTGTTCAATGTTTACATAAGAATGTCCACCTGTTTGAAAGTAAATTCAATTAACATTCAAGAAAATTAATTAATATAATAATTAATATGTTTCATCGAGCTTTGCATTGAGATTTGAGATGGATAAATGATAAATCTGAATGTTGCATGTTCTTTTATGGGACATTGAATGCCAGGCGTTCATTTTAATTAATTCTAAATGGTTTGAGGCATGTTTTATAATTATGGAAATAATGTTATGTTGTTTTAAGTAATTATCTTTAATTTTATTACATTTTACTGACTTGACAAGTGTTTAAATATTCTAGTATTAGGTAGTCATGAAACTTACGTGTCGATTTATTATGTCAATAAAAATAGAATTTATACTCAGTATATACCTACTTAAATTGTGGTATCAGTGGTTTAACACACTGATACTTTCATGGGCGTTACAAAATGGTATGGCGATAGCATTTCTCGACTTTTAATTCGACCTCACCCGACAGCAGTCGCTCCAACAAAGTAGTAATTTCTCTCCAATGTGTCCTCGCCTTAAAAATAATACTGTAATCACCTAATTGCCGCCACTCACTGCGTGTCGCGACTTTCGACACAATGAATTGTTTTTAACAATGAGCGACTGCAACTGTTGTTCGCTGTTGTAGCCTCAGGCTTAAAACAACTGAATGGATTCGTGAACATGACATGTTGGAAAATAAATGAAGGCAATTCCTTTTTATTAGTTGTAAGTAATTGCTGGTTGCAAGTTTCTGGTGGCTGTCAATCAGTAATACTTAAATGTTAACGCCTTCGAAATAATATTATTTGATCCAAATCTACATCCCGTCGCAAAATAAGTGCCCTTATTCAGTTTCATTCACTGTATGTGTCGATGTTGTTGATTGGACTCGGAAGTCAGTCTTTTCTCTCAGTCGGAGATATTACCTACTCAAAATTTCAGGGCCGTACGTGTTCAAAGAAGGCGTTTGTTTGAACTAATTAGTAATTTATACAATTACCAAGTTACACGCGCGTCGTGACGAGAAAAGAAACTTATGACATATTATAAATGTACTAGAAAGTGCACTCAAAATGTTTTCGAAAGTGCACGATCCAGATAAACGAATAAAACATTAATTTAATGTTTGATTTCAAAAGACGTATGAAATTTAGTTCGGGCGAGTTTCATTTAAGCTTTTCAGTTATAAAATTTTAATTGTTACTCTCTCTTGTTAATTGCAATATTAATCGGTTTATTACTGTGGTAATCTGAGAAATGGGAAACTGTATTAAGATATTAAAAATAATGTGTCTCGAGCCATTTCCTAGATCGATAAAAATATGATTACTTGAGGCATAGATTTACCACAAGACGATTATTTTCGATGGAATTTAACCTAACATCAAGCAAATAGTTTTTATCTACGTAAATAATATCTACATGATTTTCGTCAACAATTTATTCTTCTAAATATGTAATTCAAATGATGTAGAAAAATGTCTGAACTGAGAACTCTAAAATATTTATTTATTTATTAAAACTTTATGCACAAGTTACAAGACTGCACAACGGCGGACTTAATGCCATAGGCATTTCCTTAGGGTGATGCAGAGACAATAAACAGTAGGTGCAATAACAGAAAAAAAGACTAGAAAATATTTTTATTTAAAACATATAGGAATATATACTTATATACATACATATAATAAACTTTATAAAGTTAAGAGAGATAAACAAGAAAAACTACAACAACTCAGTTCTGAGACGAATCTAAAATATTCAATGCTGTCTTGCTCCAAAGAGGTAATACAGTAGTAATTTATACATTTGCAATGTGCAATGTCAAGTGAAGCAATATTTTAATTCATTTAATATCTCTTGCGCTTCGAATGTACCGAAATAAGTAGCTATGTAGTCCAACATGATAGCAGCATAACTACTATTAACTAATTAAATAAACGTTTAATCATTTGAATCATCGTTCTGGTTTTATTAGTGTTTAAAAGATTTTTTCGAATCTGAATAAAATGTAACACATAGACTTAATGCGCTGGTGTGAACAGATCTTTATTAGAATTTGAAGATGCCATTTATTTTTGTGTGGTGACTAACATATATTTTTTTGTTTACAGGTAAATATTAGCAGTTAATAACAAGTCTTCGATTGTAAGTAGCATAGACATAATTAAATTTTAAAAAATAAGAAATCGGTTCTAAAAAATACTTCTCCAAAATCTTTCTCTGTGTTAAGTCAGTCAATTAGCCGAAATATATCCTATATACTGCTGGACAAGTCAACATAGGCTGCCCCCAAGCGAAGGTCCTATATATCCATATTACTGATTTCTATATTTTAAAAATGTACAAACGTTTAATAATTTAATTTTCTATTGTCATTGCCATTTTTTTTTCATAACATCACGCTTTGCACTCCCGGAAGGATTGGGCAGAGGTTTACCTATCAAGTAGGTACACCCACATTTCGTCAGTTATGTTTATGTCTCATGTAATAGGGGGCGAGCCTATTGTCATAATTCCAGACTCCGTGGCTGCTACTGAGAAATTCCTGATAAAAAAACTCAATAACACTTTGCCCGACCCGGGAATTGAACTCAGGACCTCATGCTCGGCAGTCGCGCTTGCGACCACTAAACCAACGAGGCAGTCTTTCTAATTTATTACACACAATAAACATCTTCCCACCTCAAAAGTATTATGTAAACAGATAATAAATAAAAAAATACATAGTTTCAATACGGAGGCTATTATCACATGTTTATGTAGATCAGTGAACAAAGTACCGCGGCCATTTGCATATTATCAGTGGCCAATTAATTTTACAATATATTGGTATTAATTGTACCAGATTTATGCAAGGCTTTTGAATTTTAAGCGAGCCTTCTGCCGAGACTGTGTTTAAATTAAAGACGAGTCGAGTTAGACTTAAAAATATTTTAGTAAGGTCTGTATTCTACAAGGGAGCTCGTAGCTAAATATTAACAGCCGCTCGGGTCGATCTACAGGTTAAGCCGTGCTTGCCTAGGTTGATCCGTGGATGGGTGACCACCCATTCCATACCGAGTTTCCTCCGTGCCTCGGAAAGCACGTTAAGCCGTTAGTCCCGGCTGTAATTTATAGATCTTTGACAGTCATTACATGTAGTCAGTGGCCCGAAATTTTGACAACCAGTCTTACCAAGGGATTTCGTATTACTAAGTACTAACTGGATTGTGGAGGTCAGATAGGCAGGCGCTCCATATAAAATACTGGTATTCAGCTGCATCCGATAAGAAGCCGACACTATTATAGTTGGGAAAAGGCTAAGCAGATTACGTATAAAACGATAAGTCTAGATTTCAAGCTCACCGATTTATAATATCAAAAGTTTGACAATAAAACCAAGTATTATCGTATCGAGATAATTATGTGTGCAACTAAACTTATACTGTCACTTACGGGAAAAAAAAGAAAAAAAAAACAGCACACACACAAACAGCACAGCACAGCACACACACAGCTCAGCACAAAATAATGAACAATCACGGAAGATATCCCGTAAGTGACAGTATAAGTTTAGTTGTAAACCGTGAAAGCTTAAAACAGTGTTATGTGTGCAAGTGATCATGTTTTATTCCACGTTCAATAACTGGCATTCCTCGTCTTGAACATCTGTACATCAGCTTAAGTCATCATCATCATCTTCATTCTCCTGCTCTTATCACAATTTATTTGGGGTCGGCGCAGCATGTCTTAAGGGTGATTTGCACCAAACGGCTCGCATCGCTAACGGATGCGGCGATAGCCGACTGCGTCCGGCAAGATGCCGACGCATACGATCGGCTCCGTGCCGTCGCTTGCGAACGTATCCGTTTCTGCGTTTCGACGTAACGAAGCCGATCGCGCGTCGCAGCTTACTTTGATGATCGCGTGTCGCGGAAGATGCTCGCGGTCAAGCTACTGTGCGCGGCTTGGTAATATAGACTTTAGATACTGTGTACACGATTTAATATCAAAATCCGTTCCGATCCGATGCGATGTAAGCCGTTTGGTGGAAATCATCCTTCATTCTTCCATACTTCTCTATTACTCGTCATCTCAGCAGTCACCTCCTAACTAGCCATAAAGTGTCGTCAGTAAATTATTCGGCGATGCAATGTGACGAATAGTCGCTTGTACAAAGCTTAGTTAAATAATAATCATAAGTAATGACTAACAGTTAATTTACAGAGATAATTATTTTTCTTAAGTTTAAGCTTAAATGTAAACCTCACTTAAACAAACGCCTAGACACACGCTATAAAATTAACCGCAATATTAATGTCATATTAGCGACATTACCATATTTTTCAGGCAACGACAGTGTTGCCATAACTTTGCTGGCAGAATTAACGTCTTATGTGGCATGCTGTCGTTTTACTGGCAATATTAGCGTCACATTAGCAGCATTACCGTTTAGAGAGGGTCGCTAGCAGTTCACACGTACTGGTGTACACAATTAAATGGTATGTTTTATTGATTATGCCAAATTTGATGCTAGGTCCCGCTGACAGCGTGGTGTACTGGAGCTGTAAAGGCAAGCTTGATTGTTTGAAAACAATATTATATATTTGGATAAATTATTCATCAATTTGGCTTGATGCTGTTTGAGTTTGGTATGGTTTGAGTTCCAGTAATTTTGAAATCAAATTCAGACTTAACTAAAAAAACCCTACTTATTAATGTTTTCCTTTTGCGTCTTGTGGCCTACTTACTGCCTGATGGTTATTGTCTTGTTTCTGTATATTTGTTAATCGCAGGGATATCGAGATGTAAGTAGGTATATGTCAGTGAAATTTGTATGTGGCGGTAAAGTCTCCAACATCCTATACAAAATCAATAACCCAACAAAACATGCCGCTACTTAAAGCATCATATTAACATGAGGCATTTTTAAAACATGCCTTTACAAATCCATCCCATTCATGAGTTTCACTGTCAATTACGTCACCCGCCACCCGCTTGCATTTAAGCCTCGCTTTACAAAATCCTTTTCTCCATTACAACTCTTACAAAAACCAGCCTAATCACCACTGCATAAGATCCATAAGCACAGCCTCCAACAGTTAAACTATCCACTTAATTCCTCACTAACTAAACGGACAGCACGGGAATACTTGGGTTCTCAATAAAATTGCAATAGTTTCTTTGTCGCTAAATACATTAGTGTTGCCAGTAAATAATAGGACTTTCACCTGGCAATGAATGGGACTATTAATGTGTAGGTTACAGTACAATCTGGATGTCTGGCGTGCGCAAGAGTGGTATGAGGAACGTTTATCTTGCTGGCGTATCTTTGAATAGCTGGAAGTAATGATAAGCAAATATGTTTTGAATGGTGCGAAATAAAACCTTTGGACGATTAGAGTAATAAAATAAAACTGTGGTGTGTTACAATGGGTGGCGAGGTCTTTCAGAAAGCCGCGGGAAAGCGTTTTTTTTTTCTTTTAAACCTTCGTATTTTATAATTCCTCCATTCTTGACTGCCTCGTTGGCGTAGTGGTCGCAAGCGTATGAGCATGAGCGTGAGGTCCTGGGTTCAATTCCCAGGTCGGGCAAAGTGTGATTGGGATTTTCGATCAGGAATTTCTCAGTAGCAACCATATAGTCTAGATTTGTACCCGGTTGATGACAATAGGCTCGCCCATTATTACATGGGACATAACTGGCGAAATGTGGGTGCACTATTAAGTACAACTCTGCCTAACCCTTCGGGGATTACAGGCGTGATGTTTATGATTTTTATTCTTCAAAACTTTTGCTGATTAATCTCACGATGTTCGCAAATATAGAACCCGTCTCAGTGATTTTTAATTTACATAATCTTTCGATTCTACTTTATTTTAGCAAAAACTATCCACTCACGACCATAGATTGCACAATAGGTACAGCATATAGCCCAATATTGTCCCACTGCTGGGCTGTGCTGGGGCACAGGTCTACTCTTTCTGAGAGTGTAATCTACGTCACACTTCAATAGGTATATAGGTAAAGATAACGTTGTCGTAAAGCCTTCGCCACAGGCAAAATCAATAGATTTATTAATAAAATCTAAAAAAATTACAACAGATCAATTGACGTGCATTACATAAAGTGCAGCACAATTTCTCAGTTGGACTAAGATCTAAGACGGAACTGTTACGCAACTTTCAACCTTATAACTCCACTTTACTCGAAGAAAGCTTAGATTTATTATCATTGCAATAGATTTGCATTATTTATCTTAATCACAGATATAATTAGAGCTATGATAAATATTGCGTGACGGCTTACATGAATAATATTGCAGGTTTTCGTAATAATTTGTTACATATTGAAAGCTGTTAAGTGGTGTTGGATAAGTTGAATAGTGATTAGTTCATTTACTCTAAAAGACTTAGAGAAAAGCAGTTTTCAAATAATTTAAATATTTAGAAGGCATTTCCTACTTTTCCTTGGCCGAAAAAAGAATGGAAACAAGCTTATAGAAAAAAAAAATTAAACAAGCTTAGCATACCCTTTTAATTGATACCTATGTCATGGGGGTGCCTAAAACATAACTAGTCCGCCATCATAGGGAGTCCGCCATATTGGATTTAAAATGACGTCACTTTGCTAACCATGCATTGTCACCCAAACTAAACGTGTGTGTAAAATTCCAGCTCAATTGGTGGGGGATAACTTTTAAAAAATTCAATTGCAAGATTTGACCTAAAAAAACACAATCATTGCAAATTAAATAAAAGCTTGTAAAAAAACCAAATTTTAATGACATGAGATAGCTATTTGTAAAGTCAATTTATAAGTTATTTTTCTACTGATTTACATGCTATTTCCAAGAACATTTAATGAATTTTATGTTAGTACAAATAAAATAATGTTTCGTTTTCAAATTCACCTCTACATAAAATAAATAAATGATATAGCAATAACTAAAAATTCAAAGATTTTATCAAATGGTAATTAAGTAACAGTAGGCGGCTATACAGAGGCGCTGCAGGTAAAGGGTTAAAATTAATTACATCGATAGGTGTTGGAGAAAACTAACGCATCCGATCGAGATGGGCTAATTTACATTATGTTTATATTAGAATACAGTATAGGGTTGAGATTTCTTCAGCCTTTTTTTAAACGAAAATGCATCGACGACGTGAAGAACACTGATACGAAACGGCGAACATGACTTCCATTCAAACTTTTATCCCCAATTTCACATTTCCCAATAAGGGAAGAATTTTCAAAAATCTAGGCATCAGTGAATTTAAGACATTTTTTAGTAGAAGATTGATTGTAATATAACATCACGCCTGTAGCCGAGAAAGGTTAGGTAGAGGTGTACCTAATGGTACACCTTTCGTCAGTTATGTTTAAATCCCATGTAATAGGGGTCGAGCCTTTTGCCATCAACCGGTCACAAATCCAGACTCCCTTGCTGCTACTGAGAAATGCCTGATGGAAAAACGCAATTACAATTTGCCCGACATGAGGAAGATTAATTCTGTATTTTATTAAATTAATCAATTTATGGCAAGTTAATTTTCCTATTGGAACAACAGGCTTTAGCTCGCCTAGTAGGTAACCCTATAGACAGTAGCAATCATTGAAAGTAGTTGCGTATCGTTACTACGATGGTCATAAAATTAGGCATTTCCTCAGCACCTGCTACTGGTATCGCTGCTTCAATTATATATTGGAACGTACCAATTATATGTTCGTACATGTTTATATTAGATACTGGTACTTAATAAGAGGAAGTTGCAGATCGCACTTGACTGCTGCATATCTATTTCGAAATTACTGCTATTGGTTATTACATTGTCTGAGTTTAGAATAAAATGTTTGGCTAATCTAGGGGTATTTAAAGCTATTATGTCATCATTATTCCAGAGGAGCTCGTGGCTAAATAATAACAGCCGCTCGGGTCGATCTTTAGGTTAACCGTGCTTGCCTGGGTAGGTCCGTGGATGGGTGACCACCCATTACAATATATTTGACAACGCAATCAAATTAAATGGTTATTAAAAAACCGGGAACTAAAAGAAATCCGTAAGTTCCTTGAGAGCCTCCACATTTTAAAGTACCATAAACAAACTTAACGCATTAATTATCAATTAAAATTAGAAATTCAATTAGCATAATCTCCATATTGATTTTGAAGTGAAGAATCTACGGCCGCTATCGTCTCATTGAATGCTGATTATGAGAAAAAACTACGGTTCTTGTGGTACTAAGTGGTTGAGTCTTATCATAATTTTATCATAACTTTGATTACAGCCGGCTTTTATGGCTAGAACTTTTTGGTTAACTATGTGTATGCTAATTCCTTCTTATTAAATTCCTGTTGAAAAGTGTAGTTGTGTTAAGGTATTATCGGAGATATTGTAAGGATACATAGTTCATTCTTGAGAATGTATGGAATAATCGATATGCGTTATTCGAAGTAGGAAATCTTTCAGGTGATTGTCATCTTCCTTCGGTTTATTTGTCATTAACACATTAATCTATACTTATATATAGGTATAGATTAATGTGTTATATATATTATATATAAATAATTCTTCTTCAGCTTTATAAAGCTGAAGAGTTTGTTTGTTTGGTTGAACGTGCTAATCTCAGGCACTTCAGGCTCGAATTGAAAAATTATTTTAGTGTTGGATAGTCCAATTATCGAGGAAGGCTATAGGCTATATAACATCACGCTACGACCAATAGGAGCCGAGCAAAAAAAAACAAGTCAGAAGCGGCGGGTGAAACAGCGGGGCACAGCTAGTAACAGATAATTCTACTACAAAAGAACAGCTTATTAACATCTAGATCATTTTCCCTCCAACAAGCTAAAAGTGCTGCTTACTGGCTGACGGTTTCTGTAACAAAAATTAACACAAAATTTGGCTAGGAAAATCTTAAGCACGCATTAGGTGCTGTGACAAATGAGCACACGCAATCGAATCACTTGACTTGCGTTTAGTTTTGACCTGTGATTTTGCGTTCCAGACACCAGGTGTTCAACAATTTTCTGCTGAACAGGGCCCTAAGATAAAAGAAAAAGATAGATCCGTCTGTCTTCGTGATCCTTCCGAACTCTGACAACTGACTCGCCTATTTCAGCTTCATACATAATTCCAAAACATCAGTACAATTCAAAGACAATCTATCATTATTCAGTCCTGTCCCCACCGCATGCATACACGGCAGACCCTCGAGATCATCGCGTCAACATACTCTGTAGACGGCGACTTCTAAGCCAGGCTAATAAGACACTCACGCGCAGGCCGGAAGGCGTCCGTCCCCGTCTGATGAATATCTGCCATCCTGCGCGTTTGAGACGTGCCTCCGGTAGCGACATCTTGTACCTCAACACTGAACTAATTTACTGCCCATCTTCGAACGACAGCCGATAATCATAAAAATTCTTTATGACGCACAAATTTATACAATGATGAGTTGGATTTCCTTGGGGTTTCTTCGAAACTATGCAACGCTTTCCGCCGAATCGTGTTTTCCTTACGTGATTTAAATATTACTAATCAGATTTTAGAAAATTCTATGAATATTGATATTAACTGTCAACCTCGCAGTAAAATCTTCAAGGCACGATAGACACTAATTTACGAAAGACATGTAGATACATATTCATATCTCAGTAATGAATATTGAGCATAACAAAAATGATTTATTTTACGCCAACATTTAATTAAATAACCATTTAACAAATCTAATTAAGTTGGGCTACAGAAGAAGTAATAAAACATTTCTTTTTAATCTCACTATCAATCAAAATGTAATTCTTGAACAACCTCGAACGACCAATCACCTAGACAATCGTGTAGGATCGCCAAAACGTAATTAATTACGGACAAAGATTGCGGTGCGCGCGCGCAGGGGGCGGCACTGTGCCGCGCGGGGGCAGGGCAACGCACCTGCGGTAGCTCCCTACCAAACGCGCACTAAAAATACGTTATTAACACAACTACTTTTATTTTTATATGCGATAGCCGCGAGCTAAAGGTTAAACCAGAGACGGACTGAAGATGAATTCTGTTTTGGAATTTTTGAGTCTGGAATTTGTGTTCCATATTTTGAGTTAATTTTCGTCTTTGAGTGATGGTTTGTCAATTTTGTGACTACGTTGTGTTACTGAAAACTTTTGTTTGTATAATGTACGTAGTAGTAAATCTATTGACAACTCAACCAATTTAGAAAGAGAAACTTTATTTGGGCATTTTGTATGCGAATGACAAGACGTCTTTTAAGGGAAAACTCAAGTTCGGTGGCTAAACCTGTTTATTAAAAGTAACTTAACTCTACACTCCTATCGTGCCCCTGCGCATTTTTTTCCATATGCAATTAATTAGATATCCAATGTCCTATGGAAGTTTTACTAATTAAAAATCCAGTTTATACAATTTCATTAAGTTAATGAACTGTGCAACCAATCTAACCTTATGTAGTGACCTCTGATTCAATATTCAGATAAACCAAATAGAAATGCAGAATAAATCATTCAAAACAACAAAAAAAAATATTAGCATTTCAATTGATTCAAAACATGATTATAAATTGGATCGATTCCGATGTTATTTAAAAATTTGAAATATGACACTCATTATTCAAAATAGACACATTATCTACTTCACCTGTTGACATCAACATTTCATAATTATTGCGAATAAATTCTTAAATAAGGAACAGTAAATTAATATTGGATGCCATTCTTGTATGTGTTGATGTTTCAATATCACTGCTGGCTTTGATAAAGTATGGAAATCAGACAGCTTTTGTTTTAAATAATTTAATTAAAATATTATAACAAATCATAATATTATTATTGTATATCAAGGTGATGAAGTATTTTGGTTTTAATGAATTCATTTACATACGAACGAGACCGAGATCCAACTGCAGCAGTCCAAATAAACACTGTTTTTTTTTAAATACTAAAATATTTATTAATTAAGTTAATCAAAAAGAAGATCAAGCCGCCTCTAGTCCGTACCTGGCTGACATCTTTCGGCATCTGGCCGGTCGGAGGCTGCGATCTCGAGATAGCTCGGGTCACTGTCCCCTCACTCACACCACACCACCCCGGCACACACACACACACCTTGTCACACAGCCTCTGGAAACTGGAGCGGCTGTGTTTTGTAACATTCGTAATTACACTTCATTGAACAGATACATGCCGGTGGAAATGGATACCTACCTCATTCGTGAGGTGTGGCATGTAGATGCATGTGAGGTCTGTACCCTGAGTCCGATAAATGACGGAATGATTGGAATTTTATGACGAGTCCGAATTAAATCTGTGGCAGTTTGGTTACTAGATGAGTTTGAAATTGGAATGCTTTATGGAGTGTGTCTTTCAATCAAATATCGAACCCCGGATTAGATTTGAATTTGTCGTTTCATTCAATTTAAAAAAAAAAACAGAGACGTCGTAAAGCCGACTTTAACGAATGAGTGATTTTTTTATGCTTTGTTCACTATTTTATGACACGTATAATGCCGGGTACACATTGGTGAAACGTAACATGTAATGTAACACACGCTGAAACAAAGTCGCCTGTTGTTGGGTTACATTTCATGTTGCATTGCATAAGTCTGGACGGCTCATTCATGTTACATTTCACGTTACGTTACACCAGTGTGTACCCGGCATTAGAAACAAGGATAATAAACACTGCACGAATAAACACGAATGTAACATTGGTCGCATGAAAAACAGATCGCCGTTCAAGCTGTTTTGTGTTGTTGTTATCAACTCTTTTTTTTGAAGTGTTGAAAAGAAAAACAGCGCAAAATTTCTATAAAAACATGATCACTTCATATTTTTTTCCAAAAAACACTTTCGTACTAAATCAAACAACATAACTGTGTCATATTTGATTAATACACACACGTGTTGTTGTATTTGTCCTTCACAAACTATGACGCAGTTGTTACGTGTTAAATGCTCTAGTTACATATTAATAAACACTGAAAAAAATATGGAGCCTTCATTTCTGAGAGACCTTCAGTGGAAAAATGTTAGTACAGTCGCCAGCGCATTAAGTTACCACAAAACCGTCAAATTTTCTCATTCTATTTTGAACTTAACCATCAGTATTTTATGGTTAAAAATTATTTTGAGAAATTTTACAGTTTGTGGTAATTTGATGTGCTGGCGACTGTACCTACACTTTTATTCCACATCAAGACAAAATCGACGTTTATGGTCACTGCTAATTGTGGGTGTAACCATTGTTGGACCCAAATTATTTAATAAAGCTAAAAAGTTTATTGCTAATATCGTACTAGCAGTCATGAGGATGCTCTTCTTAGTGATTTCATTTTGGTACCATACCTTTTTTAACTTCCACGAACAAGAATTTCACAATAAAATTACATAAAGTTACACTGTCACTGTTACTAAAAAAAAAGCATTTTATTCTGTCACTGAATATTTACAGGATAAACTTTTATAATGTGTGTAAATTTGCATGCCTCATGGTAGGATATAAGGAATAATATATATAGCTAATGGACACTTGTTTGTTTAAGACCTTTTCTTTGTACCCATATTTGCAAATGAATAAATGATTATGATTATGGTTAAATTACATGGAATAGACAAAATAAGCCAAATACGCCTGTTTCTTTACTATGTGTCTTGTGCCGAACCAAATGTGATGTGTGTTAGCATAGCATTCACTAATTAAACCATGGGCATGGATTCACACCTCATACGACCACTGCTGTCCTATCATTTGTTTTTTTTTTATATTAAACGTAGCCCCACACTAAGAATTTCTCTTGTATCGTGGGAGCGTTTACAAACATTTAAACTCACATGCACAGCCAGACCCGGAACAGCTACCTGTAGGTCATACAGATATTTGTTCCGTGCGGGGATCGAACTCGCGACACGGAGCGCAGCAGCCAATCGCTAAGCCACTGCGCCACCCTACCGTCAAAAAATTGCCTGAAAATTAAAACCTGCACCACTTTCCGTACTGCGAGACGTAGTAAATACAGTAATTACCATACCAAACGGTGCTTTTAACAAAATCTCACACTCCACCCACATAATAAAAGTTCACTTATAATATGTATATTTAATCAAATTGACTGAACGCCTTAATTAAGCTCGTGTTGTTTGACACTCCACTTTATCGACTAGTGACGCGCCGCAACCTCGATACCGATACCGATACCGAATACCAATTACCTCGGCAATAAACATTGGAACCGTAAAGTTGTCCGTCGCTTCGTTGATAAAGATATTAGCATGTGTAATTATTATCTAGTGTTCATACATATTGAGATATTATGGAGATGTGAAATAGGTTGTATAAGGGCAATAAACATGTTTTAAAATAGTGCGATTCAAAGTAAGAACGAACCAAGTGCATTAGTATCTTTCAGTCGTCGTATTTTTTTTACTTTACCTAGTACTGCTTAGATAAAATTAACATCACGCCTGATATCGCCGAAGGGCTAGGCAGAAGTAGAATAGTACACCTACATTTCGCCAGTTATGTTTAAGTTCCATGTAATAGGGGGCGACCCCTTTGCCATCAACCGGGCACAAATCCAGATTCCGGGACTGAGAAATTCCTGATGGTTAGATCTATTAACAATTTTCCCGACCCGGGAATAGAACCAAGAACCTGACGCTCAGACGTTGCGCCTGTGACCACTAGACCAACGAGACATATAAAAATAGTCTGGAGAAATTAATTTTACTAAGCCAAAACTAATTGGTGTTTCGATGGCAAAGCGATATTTAAGTTCACAGTACAGTCAAAACAATTCCATACTGGTTTTCTGCTGCATCGGTATGCATAACGAAAAAAACATTTTTTTAAATTTGTGTCTGTCTATCTGTTTGTTCCGGCTAATCTCCGAAACAGCTCGACCAATTTGGACGCAACTTTCACTGGCAGATAGCTGATGTTATAAGGAGTAACTTAGGCTATCGATTAGGGTACCGTGCAAAAAAAAGAAAACCCATGATATTGTTAATAAAATCAAATTCAAATAGGGTAGTAACATAACAACATAACATAACAGTTTCAAACGGACGTTGGTCGCGGGCAACAGCTGGTTGTAAACAAGTACTCAATCAGTTTAAGCTCGAAGTAATGATTTCCCATCCGAAAAAAAAAAAACGACTCATTATTCTTCATTGAGTCATTGAGAAGATCCTGGTCCTAACAACAAAGCATGCAGGCTGATTAATATCGAAAACATTCTTCATTCTTATCTCGAGACATGTCCAGGACTACATACATATTATTATATTGTAACCGATAGTAAGCTGATAACAAAAAACCGATTGACCATTGGCCACTGGCCATTGCTCGTAGGCATAACTTGTAAAAACTATGTTATGACTAACACTGTAATGTGACCATATTATTTTTGATAGGAACAAAACTTATCTGCTAATGCCTGCGAAATGAAATGAATGCGAAAGTTTGTGAATATGTATGGATGCCTGCATGGCTTGGTTTTTGTTACTTTTTCACGCAAAAACTACTGACCGGATTTGAAAAAATATTTAATTTAATTTTAATTTGATTTTGAGTAAATTAAAATATTAATAACTTTTGATTCCCGTGTCCAAAAATTCAATATTTTATAAATATGTATCTCATAAAATTGTAGTTATAATTATTTTATATTTACACTTGCATGGAGCTTCGTTAATTTTTAGATTCTTTGGGTCCACTTTCGCCGCCCTTCTTTGGCACACAGATAGGTTATAACCTGGATTAACACATAGGATACTTTTTATCCCGGTACTACGATCCCGTGGTACAATTACCGAACACCAGGCGAGCGAAGCCGTGGGCATAAGCTAGTGGTAAATATTTTAGTTCTATATTCCTTCCAATTATAGAGTTACTGAAATGTATTTCATCCCTTTTAAGTGTCGGTCATATTTTTTGAAGTGATTCAAAAAAAGATTTTAGTAATACAAATTACTGTACGGTTTCATTGGTAGTGTGTTAAAAATTAAATCTAAGCGCACGGTAGTGCGCAGGCCAAGTTCCAGCAACAGGCCGCGCGCTTGCCGTGCACTATTTACATTTTACCTACTTGAAGTTACAGAGAAAATATTGTTTTACTTGCACTAAGGACCAGAATTTTTGTTTTTATAGATACAAACCATTTGATAATTCAGTAGCATGAACCCAGGAAACTCACTTTTGTTTTTCCCGCATTAAGTCTAATTTTCAATTTTGCCCTCTTGCAAAGCACCACCCTTCACCACCCTTGGTTGACTGGTAGTCAATGCTTAAGGCATTAAGACTGTCTTTGTACCTTTCCTGGGTTCGAAAAGTTTAAATAAATAAAATTAGAAATCGTCTGTCTCCTAATAAAACAAATCGTATGACACCTACTCTTAAATCTAATCTCGTCTTTTTGCCGTCCCGCGACACGGGCGAGGTCGACAGGCATAACTCAATAACAGTTGATAAAAACGACCGTACACTTCCGTGCTGTCAGCGGATTTGATCCAATTTTAATGAAGAACAATCATTTACATAATTGCGTCCTACATCAATTATTTATCATGTATGATATCATTTATCTGTTAAATATAAATTCAAATCTTCTTGTAGATGTTGGGAGGTTGTTTAAGTAATGACTGCACAGTTTTTTTTATTTTTTTTATTTTCATACAAATCTTATACATTTTTAAATATTTCTTAAAATAAAAACAATATAAAAAACATTTAAAAATATAAAAAAATTTAGCCCACCGGTATCGGGAACAGGGTCCAAGCTACCGGCGGTCAGGGCTCCAGAGAATGTTTTTTTTTTTTTTTTTATCTTTATTAGCTATTTGTGTCCCACTGCAGGGCAAAGGCCTCCCTTCCCTCTTTTCCCTTATCCCTATCCAGTGCTGTTGCTTGCCAATCTTTGAAACTGCACAAATAGATTAAAAAAAAATATAATTAAATATATTATAAATATATATATGATAAATGTATATGATATTCAAAGAGTATCTTCGACATATAAAGCTACGTATTAAAGGCGACAATATTAAGGCCAATTTCTCGCCACATAATCCGGCAATTGATGGGTCATATGATTGACAATCTCGACCAGTTTGTCTTAAGTCAAAGCAGCTCATCATGAGGCAACTCTAATGGATGCACAGCTTAAAAACTCGTAGTAGTATATAAATACCAAAAACAACACTAACCATCACCTATTGCAATCAATTCATTTAACTATGCTCATAATTAATCGGGCAAAGACCAAAGTCAGCCTAATATTTAACTCTCAAACAGCTATGCCCAGTGGCTACGCGCAGTGTCAATTCTTACAGGCCAGCACTAAGTCTGACCACCTGTGGTCCAACCCCATAACATATACATCCCAGGCCGTTTTAGTATAACATAAGGCCTAGTGCTCAGGCCGTTAAACCAGAGATTGCTTTAGGCACCGTAACATAAACATAAACCATACCTGATAGGCAAATTTTAGTTTATATTCGTAACTTGAAAAGGGTAGGCAGTAGATTCGTAGCTTGACAGTTCTTCCATACGGTTTGTGACTTTCAGAAGTACCTACGGATCATAATGGTAAATCTGAAAGAACAAAGAATATCAAAACTTAACATTTAAAACAAATGTATGACTCACACAGAATGACGAAATTAATGAACTTATTTGATATTCCTCTGCAATCGAAACTGCATTTACGATTAGGATTACCATCCATCCCGATTTAGCCGGACATTTCCGGGTTATTTCTTCGTTTAGACTTTTTCCGGCCTTTTCATTCGTCCGTACTTTTCAACATATTAAAAATGGAAATGAACAACAAAAAAAAAGGTTTCCATCAAGATTTTTTTGCAATTACCAGTTGTTTATCTGAACTCTCCAAATTTGAAATGGTAGTTCTATTTATGAGGAAATAAACTATACCACCAATAACAATATTTGAACTTTAAGCCCACAATATAGACCAGTAGCAGCACGACTTAAGATTTATAACCCGTTCAGCGCTGGACACTTGGTGCCGAAGGTCTAATAAATATTCATCGTCCAAAATAAATAATAAGCAAAGCTTGACAAAGGAAGAGATTTAATTAGAGCACAGCACACGCGTGACATTCACTGGGTAATGCATTAATCACACAAACAGGTTTTAAAACGACTGTATCCATCATAAGAAGTGGACGGGCGCGAACTTTTGGTAAGAGCAAAGGTTCTGTAGCCAATTTTTTTACATTTAAAATGTCGATTTGCTCTAATTTTTATTGTATTACAAAACCGAATGTATTGCTTCTACAAATGTTAATATGCCACTTCATGTATAAGGTATTATTGGTTCTCCTATGAAGTGACTGCTGAGATGATGAGTAATAGGAGTATGGATTAAAAAAAGGCTGCACCGACCCCAAATGAAATGGATAAAGGCATGAGAATGATGATATTGGTTTGGTTCTGCTATGGCTTCTCTTCAAAAGGTCCGTGATCAAAGGTTTAAATCACGATTCGTAATTATCAAGACAACTATTTTCTTTGATAATCATCACGTCGAACCCTGTTTTTAATAAATTCAAAATTTTGCACTAAAATCATCATACACATACAAAACTCGTCCCCCTAGAACACCATATCAAAATTCAAGAGGCACATAACATTAACTCGGTCAAACTGCCCGAGGTGGTTCGGTATTAAATAATGTAAAGTCCATAAAATCCGCTGTTTGGCCGCTAACCTGTCACAGCCTGCTCTCTGGCCACGGGCTGGGCATCTGAACAATTAATAAAACTAGGTCGCCAAAGTGTTTGCGGGCTTAAACTAATAACCTGCCACAGACTGTTTTACTGGTGTCCTTTGGTGCCGTTCACGACCTCGGGCGAAGCAACTTGCGTCAAGAAACGTGCGTGTGTATCTTGTTTCCTTCGCGTGAGCACCGCCGCGTCTTTAGCAACTCGCGTCGCAGTGACGCATGGTATGGTTCAAGATTTTTTTTCATTGGTTTTCCCTGCCGCGTAGTCGGTGTGCCGCTTGAACGTATAACTCGTGGCCCAGTGGTTTAACTCGATTTAGTATTCCTTCGGGGGTACAACGCAGTACGATTATTCGATTTCCCCTGTCGCGTGTCGGCTCAATGTTTATCGAAAATATGCAAACTGTGTTTGTCTTAATAACGACATAAATATTGTTGAATTGGTCTCATAATAGTATGCATAAAAGATATGCTCTTTTCCATATTCAAACTAGATAACTCTGTTTCATAGACTATCTAAGTTACTGCATGTAGAATGTAGATGGAAAACAAATAAACAATAGAGTTTTCTAATGCAATTATCGACAGAATCACACCAGAATGAAAAAATTACAGTAAGTATCTTGAAATCAACAAGCTTCTTCGAACCAGGGCAAAAGAGTACTAAAATAAAAATACTTGAACCAAATACTTGCGGGACCCCAATAACCCAGTTAGGACGGACAGCTCACCGACAGCCCACACCCACAAAATAAATAATAATTAGACGTATGGCGAGCGGTAATGTCAAATGTCGAGTAAATGCCAACACATAAAAAGTCATCGGTCATGCGCACATAAGGACCTACTTCCGCAACTAAACTGAAGCATGGCCTTTTCATTTCTGGAAATATCCGTGGAAATTGTTTTGAAAAAGCAAGATGGCCACGCACAAAAAAAAACAATCTTCTATGCAAACACGCATACAAATAAATAATAATTGAAGTTTCTGTTTGTAATTTCAAAATAACAGCTTTTGACTAAATGCAAATGAAAGCATATACAGTACTTATAACAAAAAACATTTTTTTCATTTTTGTTTGTCGGTCTGTCTATCTGTTTGTTCCGGCTAATCTCCGAATCGGCTGCACCTATTTTGACGGGAGTTTTACTGCCAGAGAGTTGATGTTGTAAGGAGTAACTTAGGCTTGTTTTAATTAAATTGAAATTGTTAACAAAATGATCGGAATTTGCTAACAATTTCAAGAGTTTAATTTTTTTCAAATAAGGAAGTATTTTTTTTTAATAGTCTCACGCGTATGAAGATCGCGGATAACAGCTAGTTAGCACTATTTTTACTCTATGGCAGCTGTCTCTGACATCGTAAGTACTCTGTGACAATTCTCTACTTGAATTTATTACCCGCAACTTTTTATGGGCATTTAAGCCGCTATGAATAACGCGAAACTGTATAATTTAATGAAGTGTGTAATAAATTAAATGTAGGTATGACATGATATGACCTGACCGCGCTTTGGAGTCATTCTTTTAAACTAATTACTACTGTGATTAAGTTTGTAAGAAGATTATTGTGATACAATGTTTGTGGTAATTATTTCGAATTGATTTCTGAGGTTAATCGCTAGGCATTGTTTGAGCTATCTGACGGCATTACTCATCTCCGTAAACGCGTAAAACACGACCCATCAATATCGTGACTGCAATAACAAAACATGCAAATTGCAATAAAATAATTAAGGCATAAGAAGCACTTAACGATTTTATTACGGCACAACAAAGTTGCTGGCACAATTCGCCACGGATTACACAACCGGGTGCATTCACTTGGGAACTCGTAAGAAACACGAAAATATAAATAACGAACATCAAACAACAATCAGATAAACGATTACGATCGGTATTACGGGACAGGCTGATATAGTTTTATGGCATCAAATAAAGGACTATTACATGAGCGTTACGGCACGAGCGTGCGTTCACGGCAGCGTCCGAGCAGGAAGTGACACTGAGCGGTCCGTGCGTCGATTTCTCCTGCGCGCGCGCAAACGATAAATAACCGCGGGTAGTTCTAATTCTGCGCTATATTTACGCGGCGGGCTGCGACAGGCGTGGGCGGGTAACACCGCAGAGTAAGTAAAACAGTTGCACTAAGATATCGTTTGCATACAACCTTATGAGTCGAATCGATAAATCTGGAATAAGTAATTGAAAATCAATTGATTTGATTACAATATTTGATTGAAATAAATATTAATACTCCATTAACGAGGAAGAATTAAGTAGACAGCTATAAACAGCGTATTAATTCTCTGAATAAACTGCTACAATTTCTGTATATCTAATAAAATATTCCCCAAGTCATCAGTCTTCTTTTGTCCTTCCAAATATACTCGTAGATACAGATACGACCTTTCGCTTAACATCATTATGGCACAGAGTAACCACCTTCCATAATAAATACCTATGCACATCTAAAGAAAAACTAACACAAAAAATCTCCTCTAAATAACCTACCCACACAATACGAGCCATTAAATTCTAATTGCAACGTTCCATTGTACGTTAAAATGCATAGATAAGTTATAGACCAGAAATCATCTGTGCGACAACCGTGGAATTGATGAAATAAGTCCGCAAAGCGCTCTCTGTGCGTACATTAATCTGTGCACCGTTCTTAAGACCTTTATCTAACAGACAGGATTCGCTATTGTAGAATCAAGTGCTAAATTATGATAGGACCAACTTAGATTTCACGGGAGAGATCATTTTCTGTTACTTTCCCTTCGCTCGGATAACGATCAAACTGATTATAAATACTTCGATTTGAAATTCAAAATGTCTACGGTTTTAGTTGGGTTCAAATTATTGTGCTTCTCGTTACCAACTGGAGGGACCTGCTGCAATGCTGCGACTGCTGCAAGTTATGTAAGCGAGGGAAATGTTCGCAGAAATTGTAATCGTCACTTCGGTTTATTATGCTGGGTGCCTTTGAATCTTGGGGAGACTGTTTTTATGCTGTGGAGTTTAGATGAATGGTTACGGCTTGATAACCGAACTTTATTCTGTCTAGATATTCTATTGATTGCCGCAGCAGAATAATATTTGACGGCACGGTTGAGGCAGTGCCTACAGCAATTGGCTGCTACGCTGCGTGTCGCTGGTTCGATCCCCGCACGGAACAAATATTTTTATGACCTGCAGGTAGTTGTTCCGGGTCTGGCTGTTTGTGTATGTGAGTTTAAATGTTTGTAAACGCACCCACGATACAGAAGAAATTCCTAGCGTGGGGCAACGTTAATTAAAAAAAAAGGTAATAAAGTTCTTTGATCGTCCAGAAAGTATTTCTCTAGAAGTTTGGGAAAGACTCTCACATCGTCTTCTAGATTGGATATTAATTCATGATGCATATTTTTAAGGCCACTTAGACCTTAAAATAGATATCACCCGACCTTTTCCTGTCTTATGTCGAATAACAACAAACTGAACGCGATCAACATCTTTAACCTTTTGACCGCCAGAGCATAAAGGCACGCGTGTGCCCTCCACGCCAAACCAAAATTTCACCTACCATTTTGTCACATATTTGTGTCGTTTGGCGTACAGGGAACGCGCTTGCTTGTCACGTATACGTGACTATGGCGCATGGCTGTCAAACGATTAAACCACATTTGTCAATAAACAATAGCAATGCTTACAAAGCCAGCTCTAGAACGCATTTTACACGAGCTGATCACGTTCAGATTCATTGTTGAATTTCATGTTTAGATTCCCATCACCGATTCTCCAAGATACTCACCTATACTCGACTATTCTGCTCTCCAAAACCCAGCCCCCATAGATCAGCCCTAGCCCACATAAATCGATGGTGTTATCGATGTGTTCCCACTATCTACTCTTGTTATCACGTCGATACTTAGCGATACAAATCACGGCTACTGTTCGACGTTGTACAATACTCTGGATTGTATGTGCCAGTTGCCAATAGACGTAGATTTATAACCAGCAGGTGATATTGTTGGGCCAAAGGCGATTCGTGCTGTGATATTGTATTAGTTAAACTTGGTATTATAGATATTCCAAAAGCAAAATGGCTTTCAAAAGAACAGTTCGGAAGTACTATTTAATTTAATTTAATTTAATTAAAGTCTAACAACCAGTCTTACCAAGGGGTATCGTATTACCTAGTACTAACTGGGTTGTGGAGGTCAGACAGGCAGTCGCTCCGTGTAAAATCAAAATCAAAATCAAAATCAAAATCAAAGCATTTATTTCAAATAGGCCAGTTACAGGCACTTTTGAATTGTCGAAACAAAGACAACAATAGCTACAGTCCCAGTCACAAGGCATAAAAACTGTGAAAGTACTGTAGTTGCCCATTCCCTAACGTAGATCTCTATGGAGAAGAACGGGCAAGAAACTCCATGGACACTCTTTTAAATCTGTATACTTTTACAAACTCTTGGTTACATTATTCATGTTGAGATGGTACATTATGTGAGAACGATGTAGCCAGATGTGTACGTTAAAAGTGTCCATAGTAAACAATTCAAAAAAAATAAAATAAAAATAATCAATTCAAATAAGCCGTGGCAACCAAGAGATGACCAGTCACAACTGACAGCGCCCGTTCACGAACATGACGCATGTATCAGCACCGTTCAACTCAACCATTTTGAAGGGAACTAAATGATCCGACACACGCGCCACCATCAGCGAGACATTTGAGTGAGCATGACACACTCCTAACCGCCAGGGCACATTCAAGTCAAGAAAAGACGTAGGTTTCCCGCGAATGACAGCTTTCTATTACATAGTACTCACACAATATGGGCTATGCGGCTATATAATACTAAAGAGATTGAATTTATACACAGCAAAGATAGTTGTACAATCTTCAGCAGCTCCAACATACTATTTAATGCTTCTTCTTCTTAGCGTTTCGATGGCAAAAAGTTTAAATATGCTTAGCCCAAAACTCAGCCACGTGTACCCCGCTCACTGATGCAGTAAATAAATCATCAAGAGCGCAGGTGATTGGGATATGTAATGCTATTCATTTATGCGCCCCTGTCCTTGTGGAGCAGGACCGGCATTGAGCCAAGCATTTTTATCAACGATATAATCGTCTAACTTGTAATATGCTTGCCTACACAGTGTGCGTTTAATGCATGTTTTAAATTTCGTTTCATTCAGTTCAAGAATACTTTGTGGAATTTTGTTATAGCATCTCAAACAGTACCCCATGAAAGATGAGTCTACTTTAGCGAGTCTGAAGCCTGGCTGAACTAATTGGTCTCTATTTCTAGTACTGTAATTGTGTCTGTCACCTCTTTTATTAAAAAGATGTAGATTTTTTCTTACATACATTATGTTTTCATAGATGTATTGAGAATGTACCGTCATGATGTTAATTTCCTTAAACAGTTCCCTTAGAGAATCACGCCTACGAAGATTATATATGGCTCTGATGGCTCTTTTTTGCAGAATAAATATAGACTCAATGTCTGCAGCCCGTCCCCATAGTAAAATGCCATACGACAGTAAACTATGAAAGTAACTAAAATAGACCAGTCTAGCGGTATCTACATCAGTATATTGACGGATTTTTCTAATAGCATATGCTGCTGAACTTAGCCGCCCCGCAAGAGATGTTAAATGAGAACCCCATTGTAGCCTTGAATCAAGCGTAATCCCCAGGAAAACCGTTTTATCTACAAATTCAAGCTTCTCTTTATTCAATACTATATCACAATCGCTACTTTTAACATTTGGTAAAGCAAATCTTATGCATTTCGTTTTTTTTCCATTTAACACTAAATTGTTTGCTGTGAACCAGTTATGGACCTGAAGTAGGGCATTATTCACGTCATCTAGATTTTGGGCCCGTCTATTTATCTTAAAAATAAGGGAAGTGTCATCAGCGAATAACACCATATTATGAGGTTGGTTTTTCAATAAATAGGGTAGATCGTTTATATACACTAAGAAGAGGAAAGGACCCAATATTGAGCCTTGCGGAACCCCCATTTTTACTTTTAAACCCTGTGAATTAACACCATTTATTTGAACTTGTTGTTGTCTATCCTTCAAATAAGATTTCATCAAACTAAGTGCAAGTTTACCTAGTCCGTAATGCTCAAGTTTCAAAAGTAATGTGTCGTGATTTACGCAATCAAATGCTTTGGAGAGGTCACAAAATATTCCTATGGCGTCTTGGGACTCTTCCCACGCAGTAAAAATGTGCTTTAATAAGGTTACACCGGCGTCAGTTGTACAACGTCCCTTGGTGAAACCATACTGTTGATCGTGTAAGATTCTGTTGGTGTTAAAATGATTGAGCATTTGATTCAGCATTACCTTTTCAAAAACCTTGCTAAAAACTGGCAACACGGATACAGGTCTATAATTATTAGTATCTTTACTATCTCCGGATTTGAACAGAGGTATGACTTTACTGTATTTCATTAGATCAGGGAAAACTCCTTGGTCTACACACAAATTAAAAATTAAGGCTAAGTATGGTGCAATAGTCTCAACTATGGATGTACAAACTCTGATAGACATTCCCCAAAGATCTTCGGTCAGTTTGACTTTTATTTGCCGGAAAGCTTTAATAACTATCATAGGGTTTATGTGTTTAAATTTAAATTCAGCCAGGCAGCCAGACACATTCGCCTTTAATAAACCCATTGAGATTTCAGGAGACGAATTAAGAGCCTCCGTAGTTTTTAACGGTATATCGGTAAAGAAATTTACAAATTCATGAGCTACTTCCTGATTAGAGCTTTTAGGACCATACGCTGTATCTAATGTGTAGCTAGTGTTACGTATTTTCTTCCTGTTAGTCTCGTTATTTATGACTTTCCAAACTGTCTTAATTTTGTTTTCTGCAGTTTTGATCTTGTTGCTAATGTGCAGGGCTTTGGCAGCCTTGCATGTATTTTTAAAAATATTTGAATACTTAGCAACATACTTGTTAAAAGTGTCAGTGTTTATATAAGGCTTAAGGCCATAAAGCTCAAATAGTCTTTCCCTACTTTTTCTGATACCTCTAGTTGCCCAATCACTAAATATAAATTTAGGGCAAATACATTTTGTCTTCTTTTCAAAAGTTTTGTTGAACTCAGTGTGAACTATTGAAAAGAAATTATCATACAATTGATTTATATTAATATCGTCCATACGATGGCTCATAACGCTTAACTTATTCTGAAGGGAAATATTGTACCTATTTAATTTATTAGTAGTTATTGGTCTAAACTGAATCTGAACTTTTTGCAGTGGAATGTTACACCTAAAAGTTACAGTTTGTCCGCTATGGTCAGACGGCAAACAATTTACTATGGCTTTATCTAAGTAATCGCAATTGCAGAAAACATTATCTATACAAGTAGCAGAAGATGGAGTGACTCTCGTAGGTTCTATAAAAATGTTGGTCAAGTCAAATGACTTAAAAAGATTTAATAACCGACTGCTATTAGAATTTTCTTCTAAAATATTGATATTGAAATCACCACAAATAATTATAGATTTATTACTGGCTGCAAGTTTTGCCAGGACATCTTCCATTATTGAATCAAATACGGCAAAGTTTTGATAGTTTGGGGGTCTGTACACACACACAATTACATGCTTATCCAGCTCAACACAGGACAGTTCGACGCACTGTTCAGCCGAGAGACCTACTATGTCATTGCGTTGCTTATATTTAACACAATTTTTCAATAATATTAGGGAACCTCCACGCATCATAGATTTACGGTTAAAGCAGCTACCCACCGTATAGTTCTCATAATTAATAAGCATTTGGTAATCCTTTAGCCAATGTTCAGTAAAACAAATAATGTCGAACATACTTTTTTCTAAAAACAATTCAATTTCTAATAATTTGGAAGAAATGCCTTGGATATTTTGGTGGAATAATTTTAAGGTGTTCTGCTGAGGCCCTTTTTTACTAACTAAATGAGTGCAAGAAGGTACCTTGATGTTGGTAGGTTTAACAATATTGTTAATGGTACCTTCTGTTGTCTCACTTCCTAGTTTAAATTAATATTAATATCTGGAGTGAGTCCCGTGACTCCCGTGCCATCACCAGACAATAAAATCCTATTACTAAAATACCCTAATTGAGAATTTTCCACGGTGACATATGGATCCTCCTCAATACAATTTTTGTAAACATTTATAGCACTAATGCTATATTTATTTAAGGTCACCACCTGTTCCTTAGTAATATTACTAATAGACGCAGTGTTAATAATATAACTAAACTTCGACATACTACTTATGTCTGAGTGAATATTAAAAGCTAATAGCCGAGCTATTTTGTGTCTACATCTAACAGGTAGATACACTTTACCCCGAGTCGATTGAAGTTTATCAACAAAAGTGTTGATATCAAAATATATAAGTTTGTCACTATAGTGACCTACTAAAAAATGCACATGTTTATTTAACATGTGTATATAATTGTTTTTTCTATAACATAAATTTTCAAAGTATGGAAAAGCACACAATATGATTTTACTACAATTTAACTTTAACAACTCTGATACACAGTCAGTGATGTCTTCCTTTTTAATCTTAGAACTATTACCAACACAAATAGTAATGGTGGTATTAGGATCACAAACAGTTTTTGTTACTGATGCCATAATTTGTTTGTAGGTTGACCCTGGCATACAATTGTTTTGGGTACAATAACTCAGGTTATTACTAATTAATTTTCCTAGCCCTCTACCTATACTGTCAGAGAACATAACTGACTGATTACAATCATTACTATTAGGTGAGACAAAATCACCAATCTCAGGCTGTACTACTTGTGAAACATGAAGTGTAATGTCAGGTATTATATCTTGGTCGATGATGATACCATCTTGAGCACTCACAGCTTGGGACGGGTCCTCCGTTGCCTCAGGCTGGAGAGCATCAAGACTGGGTTCACTCCGACAAGTACAAGTGTCTATCAACTCGTTTGTGGCAAGAATATGCTCCTTAATTTGCTTTTTAGACCTTTCATATTTATTACATAAAGACTTTAGTGACATATTCAGAGCCTGTATTTCAGATTGCAAGCGCTGAGTGTCTATTTCATAAATATTTATACTATCTTCCAATTTTATCTGATAGTTATTTAATCTATTAATAAGAGAAACACGTTCTTTCCTTAATTGAATATTTTTGGAATAGTGTTTTTGTTGTTTCTGGTATATTTTACATTTTTTAATGAATTTATTCAATCTTGCATATTTCTTAATTTTATTTTTACTAACTTTATGGGTATATTTATGGTTAAAATACTGGTATTCAGCTGCATCTGACTAGACTGGAAGCCGACCCTAAAATAGTTGGGAAAAGGCTAGGCAGATGATGACAGTTCATAAATACACTCAATAAAAAGACCAGAATTCAAAAGTCTCAAAAATAAGAAAACGAAGATGCAATCCTAAATAAAATTTAAATTATAGGCTTTTGTAGGTAGTTAAAAGCTTCTTCTCTTAGACTTTTAAAAAGAACGAAACGTAACAACCCAAGGTGAATGTGGTGTTTCATAGCGTAAGACAAAACAATTTTTGCAACCCAAACATATTGGTAAAATTTTTCCTCATGGAGCCAATTGGAGCTTCTAGCGATCGCTAGAAGAATCTAGGCGATTTTAGTCGACCGAGGCAAGACACTAATTTGCCTCAACTTAAATGCAAACAAAAAAAAAACACTCGCTTTATGACCTTTAAATAACTCAACTTCCTAATCCTAATCAACATGCACTTGAGGACAAAATAAAGTGTCAACTTGAAACAACACTCAATTAACTCCAACACATTCACGTACCCAGTAAAAAGGCACCTTCCTCATCCCAAGCCATTTTCGCGTACAATTTTATTGTTAAACATATTACCCTGGGGTCGGGTGAGCAGAGTTCTAGGTCAGGATCGAAGATCACATGTTAGGTAAGTAATGTGCTGACCGGAGGCTCTGCACCTTGTGCGAACTGCGCGTAGGCGGGGCTACTATTCCTTGCCAGACAGTGTACGGGACTTGCCTTGTAGTAAATTATGCTGGAGCGATGATCGGGAAAATTCATTTTCTTTAATTTGCGTGGGCGGTAGTCTTACGCTGAGCTTGCGAAATTATTAATTCTGTTTTATTTTGCATCGTGCAAGCGTGTGTTAGAATTATATTATACTAGCTTTTCCCGGGGGTTCACTCGTATTTAGAATTTGACAATCAATTCGAGTTGTCCTCTGCTTGTAATAATATAATTCAATCATGATTCGAAAGACACGTGGCACCATCTATTATCATAAGAACGTTTTTGTTGTTTTCTTCGGGAACAGTACTTTTTTTTTCGGAATGAAAGGTACCCTATGTCCGTTTTTGTACACCTGACAACGTTATTTATGCAAAATTTCAGTATGATCGGTTCAGTGGTTTAGGCGTGAAAAGGTTTCGCATTTATAATATTAGTTAAGAAGTAAGAATGGTATGAAAGTATGGATGTAAGTATGAATGTAAGTGTGGATGTAAGTATGGATGTAAGTATGGATGTAAGTGTGGATGTAAGTGTGGATATAAGTATGGATGTAAGTATGAATGTAAGTGTGGATGTAAGTATGGATGTAAGTGTGGATGTAAGTGTGGATATAAGTATGGATGTAAGTATGAATGTAAGTGTGGATGTAAGTATGGATGTAAGTGTGGATGTAAGTGTGGATATAAGTGTGGATGTAAGTATGAATGTAAGTGTGGATGTAAGTATGGATGTAAGTGTGGATGTAAGTATGAATAGTATGGAAATATGGATTGAGTGTCAGTACCGATATATTTTTCGCAGCAGATCAAAAATATAAACAGGACAACTCCTGGGACTACCCACAGAATTGACAGAAGAATTAGAATGTTGACTGGTAGAAAATGCCTATGGCATTATTTTTCCATCTCTAGACATTTTGAGTGCTTAAGTATCAATAAATTAATTAAACAGCGAACCTCTTTTGTTTTCCCACGTCCATCCCTTTCACTTCAAACTATTTTATTCTAAGTTCAAACGTTGTTACTACCAAAGCCGTATAACGTACTAACGTACTGGCAGCCTGCCGCTAGTTACAACTTACCGGCTATAGTTTACACGCTCTTATATTTATTCGCAAATTATACTTGTAAGGGATAAATGGGAAATAATAGAATGTTGTTGTTCTACAGTTTATGTAGTGTGAAACAAGCTGTAATTGAATGAATATTCTATGCGATCTTGTAGTTTAATGGCGTTCGTCAAGTTGAAAAAGTGTAAGCAATTGAGTGACAAATGTTTCTTCGATGTAATTGAGCATGTGTTGTGTAAAAGTGTTTTATTACAGTAGTTTGAAATACCAAAAAAGGTTAGAATAACCTGAGCTTGTCTAGAATTCTAAAAAAAGCAATCGTTTTAAAGCGTTTCGTATTTTAACAATGACTTTTAACATGCTTGACATTAGGTAAGTTTTTCGGAGGCTTATGTTAGTCATTTACATTTTGACCACCGTCACCGCTAATAGAATATCACTTCGGGTTCATTTTGTCTTTCTCAACACACTAACAAATTGCACTTGCCAATGTTATTTTTTTAAAACGTTGCCTACTAGGAATTTCTCTTGCATCGTGGGTGCGTAAACAAACAGCCAGACCCGAAACCACTTCCTGTAGGCCATAAAAATATTTGTTCCGTGCGGAGAATCGAACCGGCGACACGCAGAGCAGGATTCAATAGCTCAGCCACTGCGCCAACCGTGTCTTTGTTCTAATTAAAATCCAAACTCTTTGAAACTCAAAAGTCAAAACATTTAACGTCTCTTAAGTTACCCAACATCAACATAATTCGAAGTATTGATGCCTTTAAACAATTCAAAATATCAGTTTTGAATATCTATACAGTATAATTGAATTATTGATTTAGATATTCATCGATTCGGAACAATGGACATAATCGAATAACTTTATCGATTCGAGACCTCACCAGACTTGACTTAATAATCGACTATTCGGTTCTATAGAGGACGTGACAACTGGCCGTTTAGAATATTTTTGTGAGGCTGTCAAAAAAAAACAATGAAAATGATTTAGGTACTTTATTGGTAGCTATGAATGGCTTTATTGTACCGAATTATGATTACTTTTGTGAATAATAGGTACTCATATTTTATGCATAATGTCGGCTGGTTATTTCGTTTGATTGTTGGCAAAAAATAACCTCTTGTGTCACATAAGGGCAGAAGTTTTTAACAGTGCGAGTGCTGTTATTAATACGCTTTTGTTAGAACACCCTCTACATACACTCGCCACAAGCGTACAGTACAGAAGCGATTTGGCAACATTTTTTCATCACACGCAACTTTTACGACACCAGAGCTACCCAATCACTCATGAACCGACATTTGACAACAATGAGACCGATGCATATCTTCAATCCATCGCCACCAAGGCTAGGTAGACTCGTCCGTCAATTAATGCCAGGCAAACAGCACAGCGCGAGAAAACTTTGTCGACGCTTCATCTCGTTGCGAAACGAGAGATGATTGTGTTCGGTAGTATCGTGTCTCGTTCTACCGCGAGATAATGTGACAGCAAAGTTTTGTCGCTGGTTAAAGGTCTACCGTGATCACTTTCTTGGCTCGGATTACCTTCCAAAATGTCAGTAGCTATGACATTTTTATATCGGCCGACATTTTGAAGGCAGATACGATCACGCCAATTAAATATTAATTTATTTGGGCTAGCATCGTGGGATTAGGAGCGGTGATGTGTCAATGTTTGATTCATGGGTTTAGTTTTGTTATGGTGTTGCAATTAGAAAAAAACCTCTAAGATATTTGATTTCCACCACAGCCAACACTGGGGCAATTAACTTGAATTACGTCCTGTTTATTCACACAGAGAGGAGGCCTGTCCTAGTAGTAGAAACATTACAGCATAACAGTAGCAAAGGGTCAATTTTTGTAAGAGGTAAGCCGGAGTACATATCTTGAATGTGATTATATTATTTGTCTATAGAATACTCATTTTGCCATTTTTCAAAGGGAATCCGGTAGGAATCGAGTTGTATGGAACCTTCGCCACTGGAGCATAATTATGTGACTTTTGTTCAGACGGTTTTGTCTCAACATACAAGTATAAGTAATGGGTAAAACGCATAAACTACCCAGAATGTTCCATGTAAAAGTAATGTAAAAATATTTCCTAAAGCTTAATATATAATCATAAAAGCCGTTTGTAACCTGAAATGAGTGTCTTATTAAAAGATATTCAGAAAAGTAAAGAGCTTGGTTTTGTAGCGTAACTTTAACTTTAGTTGTTAACTTCCAATTCAAACCAATCAATTGTCATATCACCCCTTCCCCCCACTCCAGACCCCACTCACACAAATCCACTTAAACGAATAACTCCACATTTTATCGTCACCCCCGAGCCGATCAACAAAGTATTCCGAGCCAGCCAGTTCGCCTACAGTCCCATTGTTTTGTCTGTAAGCCGATCGTACAGTCAACGACGAAAACATATGTGGAAAGGGACATCACAGACACGAGTACACGACACTTGTACAATCCGCGATTGACAATGACAGTTGTGACTGCAATAATGCCGCATCAGGTTTTGGCTACTCTTTGCGTATGGTTGCAAATCGTTGTCTACTGTGTGCCTAAAACAGACTGTTCTAAATGGTTAGGAAAACTTAAGGCTGCCAAAGAAAATTCATTTTCAATTTGTTCCAAAATGAACAAATTGAATATGAAGAGTTATTGACACTGTCACTAACATCAGTTAGTGACAGTGTCAATAACTCTTCATTTTGTGAATAATAAAGAAATACAGGGGTGATCCCCTGTATTTCTTCGAGGGATTAGGAGGCACAGGCGGTCCTATCACTGTCATTCTGACAAAAAATTTATCCCATTGAGATAAAGTTTTAATGTCTTAACTTCTTTACGTCTTCTGTCTATTCGTCCAGATATTTTCGACGCCGTCTGTACATTCCATTTGTCCCTCAGATAGGACAGAAACTAGTCCGAGGCTTAAACACCATCAGTTTATGGTGTACAGAGCTACATGTGTCGATGGTTAATAGACTGGTAATGTTTAGTCGGACCGCAATATACTGTGGGTGTCGTTTTCACTGATAACGATAAGCTAATGCTGGACTTAAGTCAACAGAATACTAAGTGCGGAAGGATTTTGCGCGTAAACGCAGGATGTCTGTGGCTTCCTGGGATCGCAGGTTACGGTATCTACCTCACTATACTTAGTGACTACCACACTGTATAGCATCGGTAGTGCTTCGACCAAGCTGGTCAATTTGTCTCTCTTCAATTGTATAACCGAACTGTGCTTAATATGATTTGTTTTCAGCCGTTTTCTGAATCTACTAGTTTTTCGAACTGGTCTGCATAGTAAGCCTCCAATTAACAATGTGTATTTAATTCGGCATCAAATATACCGCAACCACAAGAAAACGCAAGTATCTCCAGCTTCATTAATGGAGCCTACCAATCAAACAAATCAAAAAAATATATATAAGGTGTTAATAAATTAACCCTAAACCTCTTAGGTGGTAACTCGGACCATGAAACTGAACAACTTTCATTATGAGACCAACTCTGGAATCGCGAAAAAAAGTAGCTGTTTCATACACTTCGGGTCAGTAGGTATTGCACTTTTGTATGAAACAGCTGATTTTTTGATAGTTGTTCAGTTTCATGGTCCGAGTCACCACCTAAGAGGTTTAGGGTAAATTTATTAACACCTTATATATATATTTTCGCCGAGTACTCATTAATTTATCGCCCATCAAAGTTCAAAGTCCGTCCCCGCTGTCAAACGACCTTTGACTAAGCAACCGTGCAACCGTTTCTAAGTTAACGGGCATCGTTCGGTCTCCTCTCAATTTCACACTTAATCTGCAGCCCGATTAAATGGGTAACGGAAAGTACTAGCTCTGCTGAAACTGACTATTGGACATATCGGTTAAAAAAGTGAATATTTGTTTTTTTTTTTATAATTTAATATTTAATATTTTTATATAATATTTTATTTTTTATTTATATTTTTTTAATATTTTATTATATTTAATATTTATTTTAATATTTATATATATATATTTTAATATTTTTATAATGCTGGTAGAAATTCACCAAGCGGGACAAGTCTGATACTATTACTATCATAGTATAGTAGAACATAGGTCTTAAAAAGAAAAAAATGTGTCTGAATAGGAAGAACGCAAAATTGAAATGAATTGAAGAAAAAGTGATGAGGCTCCGATACTTAACCTACGTTGGGACAAAAGCACAAGATGACGATGATGATACTGTAAAAGACGAGAACGAAAGAAAGCCAGTTTGACTACTTGATCAAACAAGTCATAATTACAAGTACGCAAAACTTATTGATCAATAGGTACTTGAAGTAAGAAAAACACTACACAAGACATATGATGTGGCACATACGACTAGGTGGACTTACGACCAAAAAAAAACTCAGCCAGCCAGCGACCCAAAACCGCAGCGTCCACTTACGAAGCGACCAGCCACTGTAGTCAACAGTTAATATAATATACAGCAAGACAAAGACGCTTGAAAGTACCGCAGATACCATCGCCACCTTTCACCGAGCGATCGGTTTTGCTCCAAATAAGTGAAACCTCGCCATTATGTCGCATTAAAATTGATACCTGCTCTATATGACGTAAATACTCTCTGCATTTTATGTAAGCCTGGTAAAAATCGATGGTGGCAGAAGTGGTGAACTTTTGGCACCGCTAGGGCTGCCGAACATTTGTAGGAAGTTTATTGATTTTAGTAGATATGTTATTTTATTCTATACAATTACACCGTTACTGATGAACAGATTTTGTAACACGGAACGATATAATAAAGTCTTTACCATTACCATCATCATCGAGTTACATAGGATTTTGGAGACCAGCAACAGTTTCGCCTCCTTAATTGCATTTTTAGCTCATTAAATACTACAAAATAAGTATGACATAGATTGATTTTATAAGATTTCAATGATGGTCATTCTGTGTTCAGTTTTAGTAACTTTTCTCAAAAATCTTTGGCCTAAACCAAGTGGGTAAAACAGCGAAGGTGTCACGCATTTGTGAAAAGGTTCACCACCCCTGGCGTACTGCTTCCGGGGCGTTGCGTGGCTTGTCTTGTGTATACTTAGCCGTTCAACTTATACCTCCAGCGCGACTCAAGACAAATGCTTGACAGTCAATGTTCCTGCTCCATAGGTATAATTTTCTAGAAAACTTAAGTTTATTGCGTATATTTCTTCCGTCAGTGGTATCCTTATAATTTGCAGATAGATAAATGTCTACGCGGTCAATAGAATGGCGTATCGCACTTTCAACATCAAAACAAAACATTTAGCATCAAAAACACGTCATCATCATCATCATCATTTCAGCCGAAAGGCATCCATGGCTGGACATAAGCCTCCCCCAAGTGGCGCCACATTGAATGGTCCCGTGCGTCTCGCATCCAAAAGATCCCCGCAACCTTCACCAGGTCATGAGTCCACATAGTGGGAGGCCTTCCAACGCAACGTCTTCCGGTGGTTCGCGGTCGGCAGTCCAGAACTTTTCGGCCCCATCGGCCATCCGTTCTACGAGCAATGTGCTCTGCCCATTGCCGCTCAAAAAAACGTGTGGGGCCGTAATACGACACCTCCCAATTTGAATACAGCTTTAAATTTGAAAGCAAATGAGGATAACTGAACCAGTACAAGAGCTATAAGAGGGATAACATATGTATGGGCCTGCGACAAATGTCTTCATTATTCGGCCCACGCACTAAGCACAGCTTATTACCAAAGAGCGGACTTTATCATCGCAGATACGACAGAGGAATTTATTGTGACAACGGCGTAGTTTGTGGGTGTTGGGCGTGAATGTTGATTTGAATGTGTTCGTTTTTTGTTTATGAGAGTATTAGCGTCGCATTAGAGCGCGGTGGAAGCTATGTCTGAATTTAATGGAGAATGGTCTGATGGAAGCTAATTATTTCAGCAAATGGTGTTACTGTGCTGTGTAAAGTTATTGACGAAAGATGTACCAATTTCTTATCAATAAAATGTAAAAGAGACATCTCATAAGTAATCAAATACCCTATCAGTGCCTTGGTACCTACTTTGCGTAACACGGGATGGTAAATTGTTGAATGCTGCCCAAGTTTCCGAAGATCTGCCATGCTCCTGATTGACCAATCCACAGCGGGCCCCTGCGGTGGATTACAGGGCAGTCTCAGAGACAAGGCATGTGTTCAAGTAGTGTGAACGTTGTTGGTTGATTGTGCTCCTAATTATCCAACCGATGATTACTATTAACTAATTTACTCAGCAAGTCTCCAAAACACCCATCTAACTTCACTAAAGGCATTTTATTAGAAATTTAATATCTGCTTAACCACGACAATACCATAAAACATATCTACCCATAACCTTCTCAAATATATCCCGTGACAATACCATTATGCTCCAGCTCCTAATTTCCATAGGCACAAACAGGTCTTACCACCCACTTGATCTATGGCCGGGTCACGCCCAGGGCGGGAGTTGCCCACGCGCACCCAAAGGTTACACCTATAACGTATTTGCTGAACAATAGCGGTGCAACGATCGAAGGCTTGTCACTCTGGCGAGGTCGTTCTCCTTTGATTCATGATCTTGTGTAAGATGCAGTTTGACTTGTAGTCTGTCTGATAGTCATCGCGGTTGGAGATTTGAGGGGTGAATTTATTTGATTTGTGTTTAGAATTAACTTAATCTCATTTAGTTTCCGTTTTCAAAGACTAAGCATGAATCGATTCAAAGCAAGCAGTGATAGCCTAGTGGTGTGACCGTCGGACAGCCGAATCATAGGTTTCAAGTTCAAACCCAAGACTTCTGATTTTTCGGATACATGTGCGTAATTATTGTTTCGATGAAAAAAAAAATTAAAAATAAAAAGGAAAACATCGTGAGGAAACCAAACCAGCATGTCTGAGAGATAATTCTCGTCGGCATATAAAGCCAAGTCAGACGCCCATGCACAAAAAATATATTAAAACATCTAGGTATACTAGCATTATAAATGTTTTATTAAATTCAATTTTTCCAAGATTAAACACGAATAAATTCAAAATTACGTTTTGATTTTAAAATGAAGTTTAAATCTGCGCATCGTTCTAGAATATGGCCCAGTGGAACACACTCAAATATTTCCAAATATTGAAACAGTTTTCACGCATAGTTCAGTGGTACGTACCAGTGGCGAAGGTTCCATACAACTCGATTCCTACCGGATTCCCTTTGAAAAATGGCACATTCAGTATTCTATAGACAAATAATATAATCACATTCAAGATATGTACTCCGGCTTACCTCTTACAAAAATTGATCCTTCGCTACTGGTACGTACCCTGCACCCTTACCTTATTGTAGCACAAATGTTTTTTTTTGTTTCTTTCTTTCCATGTATGAGTACATCGATAAAATTGCTTTCACTTTCTTCTTTGCTTAGAGAGTCAAAGATTGAGTTGAGAACTGACCTTGTACACAATACAAACAAATTTTTGAACAAGGGGATTGATCAAAATGAAACGCGGTGGAAAATCAGCTACTTTAGCTGTGTAGATCGGTATGTTAACAAATCCTAGATCATCATACACAACAAGACGTAATACACTAGCATTGACCTCAACAAATTACATCAAACCATGAGGTCTGATTGTTTACCAACAAAGTTTGGCCATAACAAGTGATCATTGTCATGCGCAGCATCTATTATTACCTCACCGTTTGTTATATTATTTGGTAACGATGTTTTGGCATCCCGTCGTCGGACTTGAGTCTCGACACGGTAGAAATTGTGTCAATAAGTTTAGTCAGAGCCACAACATGCGCGAAATTTGTTTACACACAAACACTGTCTTGAATCATGGATACATAACTGTGGTCGTTTCTGTAGCTATGTTTTTAGTACAGGAATTTGAGGAGGTGCGTCTAGTTGATCATGGAATCAGAGCAGTTTTAGTCTTGAGACGAGAAGAGATCAGATTGTAGTCGACTAACTGTACCATATACAGTATGCAGACTGGGCACGTCATGAGTTACATACAGTTTAATTTATTGTCGCATTGTCGTCTCCACCCTGTATATGTGTATATTCAATTTTATCGTTCTATTGGCACTGATTTCTTTGGCAGATTACCTGCCCTTTCATCAACAATAGTTTTCTATCCAACGAAAATTATGCAGCTCAGCAACTCTTCAGAGTTTCATCAGATCCTATTTCTGTCAGATCTGACTCCTTCTTTATAGACCTAATTCACATACCTTTTGCGACTGAATGAAAACTGCATGATTGATTTGGAGAGACAGCTTAAAATCAATTTTCACGTTTCCGTCACAAAACATCTTACTGAACTCTCCTGCTTTTACTAAATAAGCCTGAGTAGCATACTGCTACCATATCGCCATATTTGATTTCTCAATAGCAGCAAACTTAATATAATAGAAGCGCTCCCCGGGACTACGGTAACCACACATTGTGCGTAATGAAACAATTGGACTAACGCTGCGGTACAGGACCTGTAGTTGTAAGAGTAGGGAGGATATACGTTCTAGTGTGTAGAGGACTTGCTAGGTTTTATTCTATCATTCATGTATCAAGCAATTTTGTAGAAGTTCGTGATCCTTAGGATTTTGAATGTCATTATTTGGGTAATGTTTCGTCCTTTCTAAAATACAGGTAAGCGATTTATGTGTAGGTTTTTATATGTAGGATTTTTATCACTAGATCTTCCTAATTGTCTTAGAAGGAAATTATAAAACAAGAATTCATAGTAACTATAGACATTGCCATTTAGACCAAATTTCTTTAAGAAATACGATGTGGAGTTGCCTCCTTTATATTAATCGAGTCTAAATTGCTCACTGGTACTTTAAGAAAACATTGGCTCTCTGATAAATAACACTCTTTGTTCAAACTTTGTAACCAAAATTAATAAATTCCGCTACCCAAAAACCACATGGTGCCCACTCCGACGCTGGCCACGCATCGCAAACTCCTCAGCGCCGAGCCACCTCTGCCCGACTAATTTACAATAGCTCATTGAATACCACAGTTACGTACTTATGTAGTCGCTGCTAAGTGCTAACAGGTCGTAAATATTCCCTTGGATATGTTGATTTTACTGATATCTACTATGTATTGATGGTACCGTAGTTTTGAACTTATTTTTTTTATGATACCATTATTTCTTCAAAATCAACAGTGATCATGAGTTTGATAAAACAGTCGTCATACAAACTTAACAGGGACCATAGCAGTGATAGCCTAATGGCGTGGCCATCGGACTAACAAAGCCTCAAGTGCGAACCCAAGACACGCACCTCTGATTTTTCGGATTCATCTGCGTATTCTATCGTTATCATCGAAAACATCGTGAGGATACCAAACCAGTATTTCTGAGAGATATTTCTCGACGGCATGTAAAACCAAGTCCCGGGGCAGCATAAAACTCTGACACCAGGCACTAACCACACGAAAAATAAGAAAGAACAGGGATCACCCTGTTCTTTCTTATTTTTCGTGTGGTTGTAATTGTGGGTGGAGAAATGATTTTCTAGATCAAATTTCCCTAACCTGCCTCAATGAATTTCGTTTGAAATTGTCATGCCTGCTGCATATAAATTGCAAGTAATTTTAGAGAAAACAAATAGGTACATAAAAAATTAGGTTTAATAAAAATTAAAACTACTACTAATCATTCCCAGAGAGGTCAGTAAGAGGTAGTCCCGTGATTTCTATGTTATTTTTAATTGAGGATAAATTACACGCAAAACAATCCCATCCACAAATCAAGCTATACAGGCTTATCCATTGCTATACCAATCCACAAAATCCGAATCATGACATACACACTTACACACACATACATTTATTAAAAGCTGCTATTCACTTGGACCAGGATGCAGATTACGGCTATTAGTCTAACACCGACCATTCGACATTACACCAGAAAAGCTTCCCGTCACAATAAACAGTCCGGCAATTAGGGTTACCAACCAATTTGTCCGGAAACATCCGGTTTTACCACTTCATCGGAATTTTTCCGGATTTTTCAAATTACTTTTTTAGAAAATTAAAAAATCATATGACTATCGAAAAATCAAGGATTAAACAGTAAAATGTCCACAATTAAAAAAAAATATAACGCTTGCTTCTGGACTTTTGAAATTGGAAACTGGTAACCCTACCAGCAATAGGCATTTTATATTCATATACCGAGCAATATACAACAAAAACTGGTTCACCTTTTGCGTGAGCTACAGTAAATAGCTTCCTAAATAATTTATAATATAATTTACTATCTGAATGTGATGTGTAATGGAGGTTTTATCTTAAATAGTCCGCCATTTACATACCTAAGTGACAATTTGTCAGTCAATATTTTAAAAGTTTGACCTTTTTAAGTTCAAACCTATTTGGTGATTTGGACGTTAATTTTAGATGCCAGAAAACGTATGCAGTCGTTTTTTTTTATTGTACAGATTCTAGTACATCAAGCTACCCAAAACTGTCAAATTTTGCCAATCAACCTTGAACCTAGTGCTTTAGCGATAAGGTTGAAAATCTAATAAAGAAATTTGACAGATTGTAGTAGTTTAATGTGCTGGCCACTGTACAATGTTAGACTACAATTTGTCTGTCTTACAACCGGTTTGTTTATTTCTTTTTTGGCGACAACAAACCAGATGCTAGCAGAGTAAAGTATTGGCTCCAGTGCAATCAATACAGAATAGAACTCAATTTCATTGTAAAAATAGTGAACATTGCTGTGTGTTTTTATCACCACAAGTAAACGTGTTATTAATCCATTTTACAAAGTTTTTCTCGAAAAATACGTAAAAACAAGCCAGTAATTGAGTCATTTGCGTAATTGTAGAGTATTATCCCAAATTGGTATTAATCGCTTTAAGATTCTCAATTCGTCTCGTACCGTCTGTCGACCGTAATTCTGATACAGTTACGAATCGTTCGCTATATTTGGCTCAGGAAGAAATTGTTATTTCGATTTGCTAATTTGTTTACAACCAGTTCTAAGTGAAATTGAGATTAGGCTTAAGGTATAAAGGCTGAGAAGAGTTATGCTAGAAATCTAGGCAGCAATTTAGAAAGTACAGCTTAGATGATTAATTTCCTATAGGAATTGAATGGAAAGGAGCTACATCTTCAATGGTGTCAAAAAAGTTTTATTACAGTAAATCAATAAATGTATCCTACAGACTTAATCCATCGAATATCGACTTAATCCCCATGTCTTAAAATGTCAAATGTCTCAAAGCTTCACACGGTCCCGTAACTCTTAACGCAGACGACGCAACGAAAGTAAAAAAAATCAAAATAATGTCTCGATAATCTGTGGTGAACTATCACGCACGGGGTCATTGGCCGGTTGACATTTGACATGCGAATGTCAAGGTGCGCTCGCGCAGTTCCGAGAACGGTAGGGCGCATGCGTCAGGAGATCGAGATTATTATGTGTGTAATGCGTCGTGACATTTTTCAACAGAAATGTCAATGTGCCTTTGTGTTGGTGTTGGTTATGATCGATTAAAGTGTCAAGATTTTATGTTTATGTTCCTTGATTATGTGCATAATTTGTTTTTCTTGCTCTGGCTGCAAATACCCGCGCTGTTTATAACGCCGATGTAAAAAACGACGTGGTCAGAAGTGTCAGAACACAGTATACAATTTTCTTCTTCGCTCTTAACTTGAACACTGTATAGTAATGCAAATATTAACCCTACATACCTACCTTCTGTGTAGAATGCAGACTCTTGCCTTACCTATAGCAGAGTATTTAATTACACCGACTTATTTGGTAATGTCACTGTATTAATGACACCTCGACTATGCTTGCAGGCAAATAATTACTCATTAAGTAAAATTACTCAGGAATAACACCGAAACGTTCACTTTTTTAGACAAAAACGGATCTTGATTAGTCAATCAAAGACCCGGAGCGTAATTGTAGCAAATCCAAAGCGCGCACAATTTCGAGAAAGCGTAAAAATGGCGCTAACTTTTCAATCTAGAAAGCGTAAGTGATACACATACCTGTATTTTTGAGATCTCAGTTAATTCCGCTATAATTTGTCTGTCATGCTATCACGGTATATCACAAAATAATCAAGAGATTGTAGATTGTATCTAGACTTAGTCCATGGGTCAATGCGCATAAGCACATTTTAGACCAGTCACAAATCGCACTAGAAATTGATTACGTGACATCACTATATTTTGACCTGGGTTCAGCTGTCTAAATAATCGCTATGATAACTTGTAATAAACGAAATGAATGATTTGACGATTTCGTGAAGTTAGGGTCAATCAAAATTGGCTACTTTATGTGACTGCTGGTAATTTAAATATCTCGTTGTCATCTTTAGTTATAGCAGTAATGGTATCTTCAATACAAACGTTCGTTTATCAACATAGGGCTTTAATAAGTTAGATATAGGCATATTTAATAGTATTTTAGCGAAACCAATGTCAGTAGAGGCTGTTTTAGTTAATTCATTAGTTAACTTGTAAGTTATGCGTTATGCTTGGATTAGGTTACGATGGAACTGGCATAACATCTTGTTAAAAGTTCCGAACTAATAAATATAAGGCCGTCACACAGTATAACAGTAGATATGGTAGCAGCAGCGTTCTATTTTTCCTACATACTACATTGCAGAATCTTTATCACAGTTTCATAGCAAGGAGGCCGTATAGCTGTCTATATTTCCTCCTCTTCATTTTTTTTTTCGTTTTTGGAAGGTTAACGAACTCAATTCGACATAACCTTTAAAGGATGGCAATCTAACAATAATCTCACGTCATCCTCCATTATGTTAACAGTGAAAATGACTCAAAATATGAGGAAATCAATAGGAAACAACACGTGAGTCAGAAGAGCCGAAACAACCAAATATCTAAAAAGAAACATCTCAATTCCATTCTTGAATCCTACACGATGATCGTTTACGGAGTTTAGGTGATTTTGTAGGGTTGCCAGTTATTTAAAACCTAACTTGGGTTAGAATAATCTGCAAATTAAATTTTATTTCTTAAAACTTTATGCCACACGCAAAAATACCAATAAGTTAGGCATATTCTACCTGTCACGTACCTATTGTTAGATGTTTTAAAGAGTAGCCCACACAGAGAAATAATAAAAAACGCCTGTCAGCTAAGATGCAGGGCATACTTACGTCGAATTGCTCTGATGCCGTACTAAAACGAAAAATTCAACACTTAACCTACAACTCCAACACAAAACATTACAAAAAACCCACAAATAACCTTGCAAGTAGCAACCTACTCACAACATTGGTAAAACGAAAAAAAAACAAATAAACTTGAGCATGGCAGCCCTGAGTGCGTCGGGGCGCGCACGTGGGCCGCGGGCGTGACATTTGCCCCGTGAGTGCAACAACTGACGTCATCGCCGCGCATGCGCCATACATACCTATTTATATGCATATCCTAGTATATAGTATAGCGCGTTATACATCATGTATCAGAAAGGTTTTCATATTTAAGGGTGTGAATCAGATCGTCAAACTGAGCAACTTTATCCGTGCTCGCAACATCATAATAGCGAAACAAAAAATTTGCTGTCCCACACATTTGGGTCGAATAGGTATTGCAATTTTGCATGGGACTTTTTTTTTTGCGATTACTATGTTGGTCCTATTGCCAAGTTGTTCATTTTATACGGGGTGGAAGGGACACCGACTCGAAAACGGTTACCACGTATTCAGTACATCATTCTGAACCGGGGGGGTTCCCCCACATAGAAATGGTTAAAAAGGTTATTAAAAAAAATCTGCTGTTTCCTACAAATGTGCTATATCTACACGGTCAAAATGTATGGAACATCAGATTTTTTTTTATAACCGATGAAAAATTTCTATGTAGGGCTCAGAATGCTGTACCGAATACGTGGTAACCATTTTCGCGTCGGTGTCCCTTCCACCCCGTATAAGTTTGTGTGGTCTAAAAATATGACCACCAGTGGCGAAGGTTCCATACAACTCGATTCCTACCGGATTCCCTTTGAAAAATGGCAGTCAGTTTTCTATAGACAAATAATATAACCACATTAAAGATATGTACTCTGGCTGACCTCTTACAAAAATTGACCCTTCGCTACTGATGCCCACAGTATCTGATACATCCTGTATTATATACGTTATATATTGTAGTCGTAGGCGATAATGTTAAGAGTTTATTAGATACCGTTTATAGGCAAACGTGGTTGATCTCAAGTAATGTCGCCCGGATGAAGTAAGCTTTGTTGTGTATAGTTGTTGTGAATCTACTAATATTGTGCTATCTGATGAACTTTCGGGCTGACAGGTTTATACTCGTTGATGTGTGGATTTGTGGAGAGTATCAAGTTACCAGACTAACGGAATTGACAAATATTTGTATTTATCAAAATCAAAATTTTTATTTCACATAGGCCTATATGGGTTCTTATAAAACGTCTGCACAGATAGCTTCAAGCAAAGATGGCTGCCAAAAAAAATTTTGGGCAAAAATTTCCGGTTATATTCCTAACAAATGAAGTTAACTGATACCGGAATAGTTATTTTTTTATTATTTTCCAACTGTCTATCACACAATTTATGTCCTAAAACAAATCTACAACCAATAGATATCCTATAACACGACATTTTTACTGTCAATAATCAACATAATATATCTCACGAAAAACACATAAAAATTTATAACTTTCGTTTGACACACATCGCAAATCTTTCTCGAATATCTAAGTAACTAAGTTTAGGTTGAACATAAAGGTTGAAAAGCCATCCAGACTGTTTAGGCGACATTAAGATCTAAATAGGCTAGCCGTCCGCATGCGTCCGCCTACGCGACACGACACGGCGACTAGTAAATTATAATTGTCGGCGATTTGTCGCAAACCGCGCGACAATGTGTTGTTATTCGGTTAAATTGTAAACGAAATGTATATTTCAAGATTAATTTGCGAATTGCGAGTGTAACTTTGTAGGTAATTTCAGTGTTATAAATGTTTTGAAAGTGGATCAAATGTGACAGTTAACATTTTTGATCGTAATAATATTTAGACAGATCAGAGATAGAATATTCTTTGTTTTTTTTTAAACTATCGACAAATCTTTAATAGTAATAAAAATAAGTACAAGTATCAAAAGGGTTACAGGGCGTCAAAAAATTCGTCCACATCGCTGTCAACAGGAAAAGTGCCCAGAAGGCAGGCAGCATTGTCACGTTGGATGGCAATGCTGGTTCTGTGGCCAAAAAATAGGCTAGCCCTCTGGCCATGTGAAGAGTCGACCAACCGCTTGGCGATTTCCCAAACTACTAGGTGGGCTCTCTACCAACTATTTCAACCCCAAACGGCTTAAACTTCAATTTACATAAAAGAAAACATTTCACATAGGGTGACACAATGGGCGGTCTTATCTCTAAAAGTAATATTTTCAAGTAAAGACGATATTTCAATTAGGTTTTCCTGTTTTATGGCTTCTTTCCTTGTCTACGCATTGTTTGTTGACAACCATTTCATTTCACGCGATAAACAATTCTCCAGCATTTCTGGAGCGACTGTTTTGTATACATCATCGTTACTTTCTCATCTTCACTTACAGACACCAATTTCGTTAACAAACTATTTCGCAAGCTATGTACTGCATTGTTTGTCATCTGGATTTCGCAGAGCGGCTCCTATCTTACTTCATTGCAGGAAGTAGGATCCGTATCCGTCAAATATTTGTACACACGGCGGCACATCAAGCTATACATTACCAGTATAACATGGCTTTGCTTTGTATAGATTACCCGTACAATGAGAGATCCGCATAAAGTAGTTTTGTATAGCTTGACTAGCCGTCGTGTGTGATGGTACAGACAAACTACGGACTAGCTGCTAAAACTGAAGTATCTCTTAGTATTTCGGTATCCGAAGCTAGTAAGCAATTTGTTCATACACGTTTGATTGATCCTCTCGGGCCAGACTCCACCGAAGAGGAGACGAGACGAGAGGAACAGAGATGTATTATAATCCACCTATAGAATTTCGTTATTTGCGCTTCTTGACTCCGGCTTAGCTTTAGCGGAAACGGTTGAGCCGAGAAGAGAGATATCTCGTAATTGTTTAGGCCAGCCTCCGTACTCCAAACACACAGCAGAGACGAGAAGAGGTCAGAGGTGAGCGGTGCACATCGCCACACAGCTTTGGCGGATACACACTAGCTCTTACGCGTTTCCTCTCCTCTCCGCTCCGCTCATCTCCGCTTGTCTCCGCTTTGGTGGAGTCGGGCTTTAGACACCGAAAACTGACATATACTTTAGTATAATAATATTTATTTATTTATTTGTTAAAACGTTGCCCCTCACTACGAATGTCTCCTGTATCGTGGGTGCGTTTACAAACATTTAAATTCACACACACAAACAGCCAGACCCGGAACAACTACCTGTAGGCCATACAAATATTTGTTCCGTGCGGGAATCTAACCCGCGACAAGAAGCGCAGCAGTCAATCGCTCAGCCACTGCGCCAACCGTGCCGTCCAATATGTGTCAGTCTCCAATGTCCTGAGTCGCGACCGCAATTTCTACGCAAGGAATTGATTTAACCTTAAAAAGGTAGCCTCTTTCTTAAGCCAAATCTGTTAACCCGTAAAAAATCGCCTGTGTGCAGTTAGCCTAACCCTGTGCATGCAACACAGCCGTGTCTAAACACGTCCGCGGCTGCGTGGGCGCAGGTCACCGCGTTAGCGGCTTATTATGTCTGTCGCGAATAAACTATGCAGAATTATGCGCCACGATATTATATGCCTTTTTGATTGTTACAACAATGTTGGCATTTGGACAACATTAGTTTTGTGTAACGGTATTTTTTTATTTGATCCAGGTGGTATGTGGTATGTCACTGCCAGGTGTGTTTCTTGTTTTATGAAGAAAATGTGTCGTCAGTTGCGTCACTTCCGTGGATGATTACAGTAACTATGGTCTCTTAATACTGTGAGATTTCTGATTGGAAAAAACTTGGATAACCCGTAACTTTTAACACAAAGTTTCCAGAGATCAGTAAACCTATGAGAGCTATGCTATATATATTTTTAAACATTACAATACAACGAAGAAACTATGCCATGCTATAAAATCATTTTTTTTGCATCGTTGTACTTTCCGGTTACTCAATAATCATCTTAAAAATTCAAAGCTCCATCGTTAATCAGATTTGTTTCTAACTAACTAGTATACAAAACGATTCCTCGCCAATATTTTCAATGATAGCATAACAAATTGAGAACAGTTTAGGGCCGGCGTGGGAAAGAGGCCCATCGGTGGGTGACGATGACGTAACGACCCGGTGTCAAACCCAGGACCCAACCGTAGGATCCCACGCGTCCACGACTTTTGACCGCTGCGCCTACGTGCAAAACGCTTATATTATGAGTTTTGTAAATAACGATATTTTGCAACATCTTTTGTTTGTTTGTTTTACTTGTTAGAACTGATTTTTGTAACTGATTCAGTAAAGGAAATCGGCTCAATTAATTTTGTATCGCTTCCCCACTACATAATATTAGTATTTCATGTTTGAATACGATAAAAATATGTAAAAATTAATACTTAATTGATTAATTTTTGTTTACCTTTGATTTTAGGTGTGTTTTTGCTATATTTTGACAGAAACAGTTTAACGTGGTTAAACTTTACTTAGAATGAATTTTGTAAAAAAAAAAACAAAGTGCAAGCATAAGAAAGTTCTTAATTACACGACTTAACTATTTGTAAAATAGATACTACATCAATTCAATTGAAATATATTTTCCTAATATGTATTATAAAAACGAGTCTGTGAGGATGTATGGATGTCTGGATGTTTGTTACTCTTTACTGTACTTCTGACCGGATTGGGATGAAATTTGGCCCACAGAACTTTTTATCCCGATAGTACGATCCCGGGGAACAATTTATAGAACTCCACGCTGGCAAAGCCGCGGGCATTAGTTTGTAAGTCTTTTTATAAAGGGTGTAAATAGACCCATAACGAAGCCGAAAGGCACTTGTTCTCCCTGTCTCTGCGATCATTTTTTTTGTTCTAGACTATACCTGGGAACCTTCTAGTTACGGAGATATTGGGGGTCAAAGTTCCAACTTTTTCACAAGTTTTTTTAAGTACATGTTTTTAATGTAAGATTTTTAATTTACACACCTCCACGACCCCCGTACTATTCAATCCACCCATCCGCACAATGCTTTGAGTGCTTTCCATTTAGTTCTACCGTAAAACGTGATAGTTCACCCCAAAAAAAAAAAGTCGTTTCCCAGCAATAATTTTTGCGTAAAGTTACTTAGTTTGATGTACAGAATGCTTGGTTGACGGCTTCGTGAAGGGTCTGTTTACACCCTGTTTAGAACTAAACTCACACTAACTTTCTCTAAGTAAAGTATAAGTTAATCAAAATAACCCTCTTCAAACGAACCACATCAATCACTTTTATTAAAATCAATTTACATTTAAATGTACTTTACGAAGTCCGTCATCATTTAAAGATGGCGTTGTTGAAAGGGCATCATATCATTACATTTCACAGCATGTATATTAACGACAAGTTTAACATAGTACATATAACTGATTTACACGACTCATTGATATGGAGATATCGGATTATTATGTTTACTGGTTGTATAAAGATGGTTTTGTACCTTTGTTAAATGAAATCAAAAGGAAATGAATTTTAAATGAAAATGGCTTTAAAGCTTATTTAATACTGATTAATTTTGCATGTCATCTATATCTGACTATGTATTAGAAACCTCAACTGATTTTAAGAACAAAATGTATCAATTTTTATCAAAATTTTGATATGTATTTATAGTATTTGTTATATTTATAGTATTTTATATATACTTATAGCTAATCTTATTATTAATTAAAACTATTTTCAGATACACCTACCACTGTTTGTCTCTGCATCACCCAAAGGTTTACTGGTAGAAAATGCCTATGGCATTAAGTCCGCCAATGTGCTTTTGTGCTTGAAGTGTTAAATAAATATCAATACTTATTTCAAATAAATGGTTATGATTATAATAGGTTAGTACTTACTTGGATATACATATAGTCGTAATTTAGTCTTGAGAGTAAAATTACTAACATTTTAATGTAATAACATATATTCGTAACTAACTTACCTAATTACTTCTTCATTTAAACTGAGACTATCATACATTTCGCTTTCACATTCCAAGTTGTCACATATATCAAAAATATGACAAAGTGACCAGCATTAAAGTCACATTAACAAAAATAAAATAAATCTAATCCCTCTTAGCTTGAGCGATGGATGAACAGTCATTGCTTCTGCCATTCGGTACAATATATGACCCTCATAGGAAACTGCAAGTATGCTTTATGTACGGTCTAAAACATGTTTAAACGTCGTATTTGTCATTATAAGTAGACATGATGGAGATGCCCAGTTTTGCTTCTAAGTAGCAGTAGCAGTGGCGAAGGTTCCATATAACTCGATTCCTACCGGATTCCCTTTGAAAAATGGTACAGTTAGTATTCCATAGACAAATAATATAATTCTGTTTTAAACTTTCACGGTTTACAACTAAACTTACTTACGGGATTTCTTCCGTGATTGTTCATTATTTTGAGCTCCCGATATTTCGACGCTGTTGCAAGCAAGGTGGATGGAAAATCACAGAAGGTATCCCGTAAGTGACAGTATAAGTTTAAATAATATAATTACTTTAAAGATATGTACTCTGGTTTACCACTTACAAAAATTGACCCTTCGCTACTGAGCAGTAGGATTTTCATCGAGTGGTGATTTCCTAATCAAATGTCATGCCAAGAATGAGAATTCTCCGAAAAGCCAATCTTAGCGGTCAAGGCTGAGTTTATCACCCTTCACTAAGCTAAAGTCAATACAATGAAAAAACTGTTCTAGCAGTACATCTATAGCTACAAATAAATTAAATTGAAGTGTCTGTTTGTAATTTCAAAATAACAGCTTCTTACTGAATGCATATGAAAGCATAAACGGTACTTATAACAAAAAACATTTTTAAAATTTTGGTCTGGCTGTCTGTTTGTTCCGGCTAATCTCCGAAACGGCTGGACGGATTTTGACAGAACTTTAACTCGCAGATAGCTGATGTTATAAGGAGTAACTTAGACAAGTAGCCTAAGTTTAGAAAGAAGATTAGGGCTCCGTCCAAGAAAAATAAAACCCTTGAAATTGTTCTCAAAATCCGATTAAAATAGGTAAGTAATATTTTATCAAAATTTCATGCAGACGAAAGTCGCAGGGCGCGGCTATTTTTTGATAATCTGGGCTCTCACGGTCCACAGAAGATCATTCAACCACCGAACCACCAATCCAGAAATATCACAACGACTTATTAAACATCAAAGAAGCCGCAGTGACCCCAGTCACTAATCAAAACCGATTCACTACGCTCCATCCTATTGTACTTAGAACTAACGGTGTAGGTCCTGCATAGCCACTAGAACCAGGATTTCAGATAATTATTAGGCTTGTGAACGTAATTTTCCGGTTAATGAAATATCTAATAGATTACAGAAGGCACCAGAACCTGGTAATAGAATATTTTGCTCGATAAAGTTAGTGTAACGGTAGTTAATTGGTTGGGAGTGTTCGGAATCGGTTAAACGTTTTTATGGGTGATTCGGATGGTGAATGGGAGTTATTGAAATATGGAGTGTGTGGGTGGCCTAGTAGTATGGCATATTGCCCTGAGTTAGGAGTCTTGTACGTAAAACGTGGGTGCGTCTTGAAAGGTTTTTAGGGATCCGTACCCGAAGGGTAACCAACGGGACCCGATTACTAAGCCTCCGCTGTACGTCTGCCTGTCAGCGGGATATATCTCATGATCCGTAATAGATAGATAGGTGAAACTTCCACAGAATGTGTATATATGATGTGTAATGTGTTGCCGCTATAATAACAAAAAATAAATTAAAAATAAAGGGGGATCCCTCTACTACGGCGGTACGGAACCCATCATGCATGAGTTCGACTCGCATTTGACCGGTTTTTATTGAACAGAAGATTTGAGGGTTTTGCAGGTCCACACTGCATGATGCTAATGCTGTTTTAAAGACACGAACAACCATTCCAAAAATAAATAGGTAAAAAGCGTTTTTGACGCCATTATACTCACAACCTGATTAGCGATTTATAACAATTCTTACACACATGCGTGTGTAAGAATTGTTATAAATCGCTAATCAGGCATCAGGCATAAAGTAACCTTACATAACAAATGCATTTAATCAATCAAGATCTCCATCCTTTATCTCCACATCGGTAGCAACCTTTAATTGTTAATGCTTAATATAGAACCACAATAGAAAATCAATTGGCAGTCAGGCGTCGGCTCCCATTTTTCTAAGAAGGCAACTGGCGTGTACAGAATCGCATTAACCTTTAGCAGATTAGCATGTGTCCAACTGCCAAGCAGTTGCAATAAACGAGATTGAAATTTAACGAATAGAAATCGAAGTGGAAGGCAAGCTACGTAATAAATTTTATTCGTTATCCATTGGATGTCATTGTGACCCGGAGGTTTGTAAATCCGCGTCTCGTGCAAAATGGTTCAGAACCAATAATTAGAACACTATTGAATATCATCTTGGTAACCAATGAAAGCAGAAATTCATAATCAAAGCTAAGGAATTCAGACGTCGATTGTTTGTGAATGTGTGAACATTGTAGGCTTTGTAGATTCCCAGCTGCTTGTTAACTTTTTATTTTTTGTTCTACATTTTTTGTGTAGTAAGCAACGACTTATTGTCGGGCCTACGCTGTCCCCCATACTTACAAATGCTGTATCTATGATAATATTGTAATACCAAATGATTTGAAAAGAGTAACCATGGAGTTTCTTGCCGGTTCTTCTCCATAGGAAACGACCAACCCGAACCGTGCACTTTTTTGTCGACGTTTTATCGAGGCCTATGTGAAATAAAATATTATGATTTCTTGCGCTGCAGTTGGTCAGTTTTCAGGCTAAAATTACCCGATGGCTCTTATGTTTTCAAGAAAGGTATTAACGAAATAAGATAAAATATTAAGTCGGTTAATTTTATAAGACCAAGTTATGGAAATACTAACTTGGAAAAAGATTGTAGAAGATAGCTTTTGACTTCATTCATGATTTTAATAGACATGTCAACAAGACAACAATCCTTAAAAAGAACTTAGTCAAGCGATAAATCTTTCTACATCGACTCTCAACATGATTGACATACCTAAGCAATTCGGTAGTTTTTGTGAGTCTTACATTTTTTTACTTTTTCATCGATATTGCTGATAGAATATCAGTCTGTCGAGACCCTCAAGAGTTAAATTACACACACAACACACACAGTAAGAGTCCTGGCAGATTGCAGACTTTCTTTCGGCCGATAGTTGAGTCGGGCTGGGTGCTAGCGCGCACACTTGGACAACTAAACCGTCGAGTTGGTGACGACTACTCAAACCAGACCGACAGTCGGTTGACTGCGCTCGAACAATTTGCTAGTTATAACAATTTTCTAGTTGTAACTATCGTCCGATTCGGTTGATTCAATAATCGGCAAGTATGCGCGCGGGATAAGAGCACCATACCGATCTAGCAGTTGGCCGATAGTTTGCCTATAGTTTAGTTTGAAGGCACTCCTGTAGCCCATCAAACTGATCGAACGAGCGAGCCGGGCGAGCCTCGTTTCTTCTCTTTTTATACTTCGGTTACTTTCGGTAGTTCGTGGCGTGAACCTAAGTCAGAACAGGTGAAACGATGCTCGCCCGGCTCGCTCGCTAACTGGCGCTGTGGCCTGCGCTTTATCGGCCGATACCGAAAAGGTGTAATATGCACACTAGTATACATGTTCATTCTGATGAAAGTCCGACTAAACTGTCGGCCGATAGAATTTCTGCAATCTGCGGGGACTCTTAAATTACTCAGGAGTTAAAACACACGTTGGCTAACAACCAACCCTATGCTTATCACCTCTAAAAAAAAACAGCGACACGAAAAAAAACAAAAACAAATCCATTGGCGGCCACCGCCCCGTTTCAAATCTGACCTTTACTTATCACACAGCTAATGGACGGCCATCATCAGATTATCAACGACTACATTAACATAATCCTTATAGCTTATAGCCGTATACGACCTGTCTAATAGACTTTCACTTCGAAATTTGTCAAGTAGTTAGTAAAAAAAATAGACGACAATGACCTCTGAGTTGCGAAAGTAAATAGGTATAAGCGGCCTTTTGACCAGTCTATGGTTAGTTCACTTTCAAAGAAAGAGCTGTAATTTGATTACATTTGGAGCTCACTTTTCAAAAGCGAGATCATTTGTCGGGAAAAAAAATTGTCGTTGACACTGCTTTTGTATGAAAAATCAATCTGTATTTTATTCTTCAGATAAAAATTAACTGGCTATTGACTACTGTCTTTTAGAAGGTCACTCCTAAATAGAACTGTCAATGAGTCACCATAGAAAAAACCCTGATCATAAAATGAATCATGATTTATAAATATAATGTTTTTCTTGTTTCAGGTAATTTTGGGAGCCCATCACAGATTGTCTGATTCCACAAGAAAAAATTGTTCGGAAACAACGACCTCATTCACTTTCAGTTTAATGATCGTTTTTCAGTTACAATCAAGTCTGTTTAGGACAGTGTAAGTTCTTGCAGCGGTCATATGGAAAGGATTTAGTATATTAGATGATTAAAGAACAAATAGTTACCAATGATGTATGTATATGTGATGTTTTGAATGCGTTACATTGAGCCCTACCGTAAAAAGTGACCTTAGACCCCAAAAAAAAATTTTGTTTCCCAGCAATAATTTTTGCGTAGAGTTACTTAGTTTGATGTATAGAATGCTTGGTTTACGACTTCGTGAAGGATCCATTTACACCTTGTATAATGTATATCATGTATAACAGCTACAATATCGATTATCCTTTCCTCATAATAACAAATGACAATCAGCCTCCACCAGGGAGTAAACAGGCGTTTTAAATCACATAACCAGTCGGTTCACCCGAAATGCCACGAAGCGCGTTCGGCATTCCTCGGCACGCCTAGCCTACGCACCCTGCGACCTTCTCAATGCTAATCGGCGCAGGCGCAGGCGTACAATAAGACCGTATGAACGAGCAACACTGCACCCGGAAATTATGGCGATGGTGATGGTGACCTTAAACTTTAATAGTTCGACTGGTTCAAGTTTCTTATAAAAACTTTCGTAGTCGTTCAATTGGTTTACACTGTGTGGAAAAAGAAAAAAAGAAAAGCTCACTTGAATTTGGCCTCTCTAGTCATTACTAGAGAGTCTTAATTGAAGTGGACTTTTCTAATTCTTTAAGTATCTAACTAATATTATTTTCTAAGCACTCATCTAATCGAAAAGTTTATTTGATCTTTAGTAATGAATATTTTAAAGTGCCTAATAAGCTGCCCACACTGTACTGTTAATTTAGGCAGAAGCAAAATAATACTATCCTTGATTTTATTTATTTTATTTGACTATTTATGTACACGCAGTAGACAACACAGGAAAATAACATTTGAGTACATAGGTACTGCTTATTTCTTTAAATTTCTGCCAGCAGACTGAGATTTTCTTCTGAATTAAATCCGACAAAGACTAGTATAGCATAGGTGCTCATAAGTGATCTTAAAGTGCTAACCGGCCGAAGAAATGTATCTTTTCAAATTAAACTCCAAAATTTCCACATAATCTTTCTACAAGTAGTAGCACTGTAGCACTAAACTTATACTGTCACTTACGAGATATGTTCCGTGATTGTTCATTATTTTGAGCTCCCGATATTTCGGCTCTGTTGCAAGCGCCATGATCGCGGGTTAAATATCGGGAGCTCAAAATAATGAACCATCACGGAAGATATCCCGTAAGTGACAGTATAAGTTTAGTTGTAAACCGTGAAAGCTTAAAACACTGTTGCACTAGTCTTTTATTATTCGACCATTAATATACCCACAACTAAAATCGTCCAGCTCTCCCATATCGGTAGTAAACTAAACTAAACTAGAATTGTGCAAACGAACAATTCTATCGGGTTCAGGATATAGAAATGTAATGTGGGCGCAAGTCGTTGGAACAATGAGCGGGCTGCCATAGTTCCCTTACGAGGGATAGAGACTTCTACTGAGCCCTATATTTGGAACCGCGTAATGTATAGTGACGTATGAATCGATGAGTGTTGATTGGTTCTCATAACAGCGGGTCTGTATTCTATGAAAGGTTAGGCAGAAGTATATAAGATAGTCACGTTATATAAGATTTTAAACTATCATGGTCACTAACATTACTATTAATACTAATAACGCGATATTAAAAAAAATTAAAAAAAACAAAAAAAAGAACAAATAAACAAAAAATAATAACCCCGAATAAAAAAAAATAAAAATAATAATAAAATCCCGTTATATAATAATATCCCTTTATTAGTATTAATAGTAGTCATGTTATGCCAGTTATGCTTACTTGCCATGTTATCGGGGAAGAAGAATCTATTCCCCTAAACCGAGAACTAATCCTGACACCACCTTCTATTAAAAATAAACCCCTATAGAATGTGCGATCCAAGAAAACGACAATCCACAATACCAGTCGTGCTAGACCAACGATCGAGGCAGTTAATTTAGAGTAGAAGAATTACTGAAGAATGTTTTTCACTTTTTCATACAGTGATCATAAAAACACCATCTTTGAGCAGGATGAAATATTCGTCTTTACTGTTTACTTGTAAGATCTTTTCTAAAGACAATGCAAATGCATAAAGACGGACCAGTTAACGCTACTCGGATTTCTGTCGCACTTTCTACGGTAATTTACAATGAAAAGTGTTATTGTTATACCAAGCAATAAACTGAAACCATTCTCAATGCCAGTAGCACTTATGCAGACATAAACCCACTAAATCGCAAAATAAAGGATCTTTGAAGACAATGATGCAGATTTAACACATTTCAACGAATAGCCGCACAATGCGACAGAATCGCAGCACTAATAAATGCAATTGACAGTGTTAAGTACGTTTACTATGCAAAGAAGATTAAATCCCGCACTAAGTAGGTTCAGGACCTAGAGGACGATAATGACAGATGAACATAGCATTTAAAAACTGAATAAATGATATACAGGGTGTAAACAGACCCTTCACATAGCCGCCAACCAAGCAATCTCTACATCAAACTAAGTAACTTTACGCAAAAATTATTGCTGGGAATGGACTTTTTTTTTTGGGGGTGAAAAATCACGTTTTACGGTAGGACTCGATAGAAAGCACTCAAAGCATGCTGATGGATGGATTGAATAGTACGGGGATCGTGGAGGTGTGTAAAGTAAAAATCTTACATTAAAAACGTGTATTTTAAATAAAACTTGTGAAAAAGTTGGAACTTTGACCCCCAATATCTCCGTAACTAATAACTATAAGGTTCCCAGGTATAGTCTATAACAAAAAAATGATTGCAAAGACGGGGAGAACAAGTGCCCTTCGTATATGTTAAGGGTCTATTTACACCCTTTAGAAGAGACCGAACAGTTCATACAAGCTGAACACTCACACAGCAAAATAATAACTCCATCTAAGTCCGCGATAATCGTCGCCGTGACGGTTGACAACACAGAACGCACATACTATATTCAGCCTCTAACATCTATTTGTCAGAGAGACACTTTTTACGTAAATCTCAAGTTACAAGCACAACTTTCGTTGTCTGTCTCACATTGTTTATATCCACACCTCGACCATAAAATTGTCAAATGATAATCTTTTGAACATAATGGTTATTTTACACTTTATAATATTGTCTTTTAAATTGATAATAGCAAATATATAGGCGTTAGAGGGAATAAATAGATTGTTTGACAGACACAGCGTTAAGTAAATAAATGATTGCCTGGGAGATGATAATCTTGAAGTATTTTACACTGAAGACAATTGCGGTTATCGGTTATATATTTGAAGCTGTTTCCAAGCCTTACAAGGAACTGATTTATAAACTGAGATGAATTTAATCGGGAACATTTTATGCTTAACACTTGCATTTGTGCAAGTTTGTTTTGATTGAAACCTAACTTGCATGCAATAGATAAGAAAAATATTTTTGCGGATGCAGACAAATTTTACGAAAATAAAAAATGTGCATTCCATTTTGAAAATTTCCCAATACCTATCCTAATATTACTTTACAGATACATAAAATGTATTTTATATTTCAAAGTTTCAAACCATAGACAAATATTTCCTTAATAAATTCAGATTATCTTATTCAACATGGAATAAGTATTCAAATCATTGATACATTAAATATTAAAAAAAAAAATCAAATGCAACATTTTTGACACTTCCCACTAGTAAACATAGATGGAGATTAAATCCTTTTTTGGCAAACAAATCCGAATGATTTAACGACCATTATAATGAAATGTATTCGACACCGTATATTGGGATAAGACTATAATGATGTCGTATTTCGTCGGATATCTAAATAACATTAGGATTTTAAACTAGAATGTGTTTCACTATTGTCTAAAATATTACACTGCAGAATTAATATAACTAGATATAATAATTGTAAGTGGATTTAGCAATAAATTTTCTTAACGATCATAATTTTCACAAAATACAAGGGATTCGATCGCATATCATTAAACCAACCTTTCTAGCACAAATTGATTCCAATCCAAATATACAATTTTATTTGAAAATTTAAAAATGTGGCAAACGACTCAATTGAGATAGCTGTATTTGGTTTACGTCGGCTTGAACTCATCCTAAGGTCAATTAGAACATAAAACAAAAACAATATCAAAATCTTTCTCATTCATGCGACAGTGCTGCTAGGATCATTTGGCGCTTGACTGATATTGTCAGGAGGTCACTGTTGGTAAACATTTGTGAAATTGTCTATGGAAACTGTTTTGTAAAAACAAGATGGTGGCGTTAGTTCCAGCAATGGCCACGCGCCAAAAAAACATGTTTTTCTATAGATTTGTATTAATTAGTACCAAAGGAACGTTTTTACTTTCGTGCCTCTCAATACAAATTCTATTCAAATTCTCTGCGTCTTCAAACACTGTCAGTATTAGATATCGGTTATCTCTGATACTTTCTATAATGCTACGCCTCCGCCAAAATTGACATTAATGTCCAAATGCGGTCCACTTGCTCTTAAGAGGCGGGCCATTGAATAAGCGGAGCGATGAAACTCTTATATTATAATAAGTGAACTGTATTAGTACATTTAATACGTGATAGTCTAGAGAGTTCAGTTAAGATTCTCAAAATTATTGATTGTTACGAGATCTCGATTTTAAAATCAGTTAGATTGGCGGCCACTGGCTGATGACGCCGTCGTGTAGAAATATGTTTTTTAGATAATTTGTATTAGTATTTTTTTTTCTGAAATCAAGAAGCTTCTGGCATTATTCATAGTTTCCAGTCAAGAAGATTTAAAATTTAAAGGCCAAAAAAAAAATCGCTCATTTGAGAGCCACTCCATATAATTCTGACAGCTCATAAATAAATTGACGAACTCTCAGAAGGTGGACGGGTCAATTAAGATGGAATCCACGAAATAATGCCGTTTATTTATATAGAGAGCTAAAAGAATTTAGTTTAACTAGAATAAAATGAATTTTAAAGCACTCAAAGATGAAAGTAACTTAATTCATATTTGAGACGTTCCTTTTCTTTAATTGGTTAAGGGGAACAAATTGAAGAATGTAATTGAAACAATAGTGAACATAATAGTGACCAGTAATTTGAACTAACTCACTTTTGAATATTACATAGTGTTGTATTTAAAACGAGCTTTTTCTCGCGGCTTCGCTCCCGTTATGTACGGAAATTAACCCACGGGAACGTTTTAAATGTAGCCTATAACACTCGGGAATAATATAGCTTCACGTTAGTGAAAAAAAAATCGGATCGGATCAGCAGTTTCAAAGATTAACCAATACATAATATTATTAGTATAGATAAAACCAGGGTGAATAGGTCATCTTAAACAGATCTAGAAAGCAAATTCATTGGAAAAAATCAATATTACTGTAGTTTAAAAATCAAATATACCTCAATATACCTACTTATCTAATACACAGTCATCTTACAGTACCCACCGATGTAAAATATGCAGTAGTCTTATAAGCAAGCCTATCCCCAAAGTATGTAGTTTCGCCATACTAGTCCCAGGGGTTAAGATTTGATCCCGCGACCTCTCGATCGCCAGCCAGCTTCGTACTCGTTAGGCTATTGTCGTGTAAAGTGTTAGAAAATGTGGTCTTGCCTTCTCTGGTCGAATATATTATAATTGATTTTCATATAAATGGTCAAGCAAAAGTTTTAGATGGTAAATAGAAAACGTAGGTCGCATAATTATTATGTTACATAAATTGAGTGAAATCAAATTTTTGTTTAAAATAATAATGTTACCTGTTTTCATCTATAGTAATATTATAAAGAGGTAAAATTTTTAAAGACCAAAGTTTGTATGTAGGGGGTAATCTCCGGAAATAATGACCCAATTCAAAAAATTCTTTCACTGGCAGAAAGCTACATTATTCATGGCTGTTATAGGCTATAAATTATATTTATACCATGCATATTAGCCGTCTTGTAACTTAGTCTAGTTAGTACATTCGTAGGGTAAATATGACCAGATACTGTAGGTTTTGTCTGGGAATACACAGGGCATAACAACTTATCTCATAACATAACATACTTAAAGAAATACTAGAAACACGAGCTGCTATTAACAGAATGCGATGGAGTAACCGATCTTTATTTTCCTTGAATAGATGCAAATCTATAAAAAATAAGTGACTCATCAGTCATCAATAATAGCAAATCAACTGCATCTTGCTATCATAGGTACCATTTACATAAAATCAAACATGTGTACTCCAGCCAAACGTTAACAATGTGTTTACAGCGAAATAAATATAAAAGTACTGTTACCGACACAAATGCCAGTAGTTCTTTGTGTAAACATTTAAGCTCTGACCTTCACGACAGAACAAAACATTCTTAACTTCACATAACTAAAGTGATTATTCACGCTAAACGATCACAAAAAAGTATTATTTGTTTATTAGTCGAAGTTATTATAAGTAAAGCTGTGTGAGAGTGCACAGACTGAGTCAAACTGTCTACCAGTGGCGAAGCTCTCGGGCACTTTACCTTTTTGGCGGGAGACTTCTTCACTGGAGATTCTTTCACCTCAGTTGAGGTGACCTCCTCGGCTACGACGTCCTTCTTTTCGACGGCTGCGTCTGCCATTATGTTTGTTAGTTTTAGGAGATACTTTTAAATCATAAAGAAACAATTATAAGCACGTGTTACGCACAACGTACTACAATGTTCACCGCACAAACACCGACGTCCAAATGGAAGGTTCCATACAACTGGATTCCTTCCGGATTCTCTTTGAAAAATGGCACAGTCAGTATTCTACAGACAAATAATATAATCACATTAAAGATACGTACTCCGGCTTACCTCTTAAAAAAATTGACCCTTCGCTACTGCTGTCTACTATACATTAGACAAACTTTCACTCTACGAAAATAATTAAAGTTACAAGAAAGATAAATAAAATAAAATAAAAAATAAAAATAAAGATAAATGTTGCATTTAAAGGAATAAGGCCATACACGCTAGTGTGTACCTGACAGGTTTACCTGTACAGGTACATGTCAGGTTAGGTTGAGCTGCCTTTTGAGCAGTTTTGCAAAATACACGCTCCGATTTACCTGTACCGTCCAACTGAACAGGCAAACCTGTCACCTGCCATACGCGCTAGGGTGTACCTACACCCTAGCGTGTACGGCTACCTTAATGGATAAGGGATGCCAAAGGTTACCCTGTAATTGGGTTGTGCAGGTCAGATAGGCGGCTGCCTAACTCCATGCTCCATGTGGGATGTTGGTATTCAGCTGCTTCCTGTTAGACTGGAAGCCGACCCCAACTTAGTTGATAAAAGGTCAGATGGTTGCAAAAAGTTCTGTCTACCACAGACAACTATTTTGCCTCGAATGTGACCACAGTTTTACAAAAACATAATTTATTTAAATAAGTCAAAGTTATTATGATTTAATAATAGCAAAGTTTTATCGTACCGGACATTGTTGGCCGAATTAGGTAAAAATCGATATAATTTAAGTTTCCTTGATAAGTTGTAGAATGTGTCACGGCGCCCACGCGAGACCTATTGTGATTTTACCATAAAGCGGCGATATAGAGCCTTTGACATGCTTAGTATACGCCACGAGAAATAAGATTGTTATGTTAATAATAAACAAGAATTAACAAGAATAATATAAATGAATAGTTTTTACTTTAGTAATTTTGTGAAGAGAAATATATACTAGGTGAACTATTTCACGAAAATAAATTGTCGGTCCTATTTGCCATAATGATAATTTTTGTTTTTTTTTTTGACTAACTTCGAAAGAGAAGGCAATGCCTTTCATCAGACCTTTTTTTTTCTAAAATCAAGCTCAAACTCAAGCACCGAACACACCGCATATTTATGTAAATCGAGTAGTTTCGTTCATCCCATAGACCGATATCTAAACGGTATCGCCTGATCGAGAATCATTATACATATTATTCGGCTATCGGTACCTAATCGATTCTTATAACGTAAGCTCAGTATGTTATCAATATAAATCTATAATGGCGGTAACACAGTAGCTAGAACTACGAATCGATGCATAATTTATAAACGAATAATTTAATAGAATATCGACCTTATTATGTTATACATTATTACACTGACTTAAGAATATTATTACATTGAAATAAATTATAACAGATGATCGTTTAGTGTTGTTCAGACTATTATAGGTTAATAAGAATGTAAATGATTAATAATAGGTTTATCAATTTAGTCTTGATTAACGATAATGTTGACAATGTTGCTGCTGATTTTTGTGTGAACATTATGATAGATGGAAAATACCCCCTAGTGTTTAAATTATTTTTATTGCTGTTTTTTATAGTTGCTAAAATATATTGATAAATAAAGTAAAAGTATATGCATTTTACAGATATCTTAGCCTTTTCTAAATTTATGTCATTTTTCAATATACTAACTGACGATACTAAAAAGCACTGAAATCAGTATTTATTGGTTTGTAATGTTCCAGTCAAAGAGCCAACTGACCTTTTCAACCAAATTACAATGAGATTTATTTAGTCAGCTTCAATAACATGGTAATAACTTGACCAGCAAGTATAAGTAATATCGCCATAATAAATGACATATTTATTTTTCCATTTCACAATAAGCATTTTGGGTAGGTAAGTGGCACTTACAATAAATATAACTTAAGGTAAATTCTGTTAATTGTTATGCCCAAATTATGTAACGAGCACCTGCGTGATATATTACAAAAATAAAATCTTACAATATCAATTAGTTAACTTAATAAAAAAAAGAAATATTATCAAAAAGATTATGTTGATTCAAAGCAATGGATATCCAACAACTGCAACTTTACTTGCGAAATTGCGATATGTGTAGAAAGATCCCGTTATTCTGACCCATAACCACAAAAACGCAAGGTGCACAAACATTGGCTTAATCTCACCCGTTTTTTTTTCGTTCCATTTCTAAGTCGGACCAAATGTTAGTGGGTTTTTCTAAAACTCAAATTCCAATGGCGCCGCGATGTTGAATGATGTATGATTTCAATACAATAATAGTTGCAATTTTGGTCGCTACAACTGACCATATTTCTGATGCACGACGTCATTACAGGAGGAAGAAAATATTTTTATACGTTTATAATATCTTGACTGATGCCAGCTTTCATCAACACTAGGACCTAATGTCTAAAAAAAGGAGTGCACTACGTATGGTTGACAAATGCTTGTGCGACAAAACTGTACTGCGACTCACCATAGTTCGAATGCACGCAAGTGCGACAAACTGAACCTCGACATCTCACTAATGCGAAAAATGCTTCTACGACAGTAGTTCAACACTGGGTAGTGTATTTTAGTCGTTATATACTTTACTCTATGGACACTACACAAGTCAAACTAACGCTTATGCGACACTGATGTCTATACAGGGTGTAAAAAGACCCTTTACGAGCTATCAACGAAGCATTCTGTACCTTAACTTACATGGCGACTGTTGAATATCAACCGTGCAATAGTATTTAGGCGTAACGATTAGCTTTCATATACTGGTAGTAAAATAATAACTAGCTTGTAGTCTTTGCAACAAAAGCCGACTAAAGGAGGCGACTAGTAGATAGTTTGATGATAATAACACTCTCATTAGCCATTTGTTCAGTAAGCGGTTGGTACGTCCATGTCTGATGTCATTTCGTAACTCTTACGATGCATTTACTAAAGAAAACCGCTTTTACAAACCAAAGCTTTGATAAAACGATCTGGTTTTACAAACATTAGGCGGAAACCACAGGCGTAACGACTTAATATTGTGTTTAATCAAATAGCTGTCATACATATATTATCATCAAATGTGTTTCTCATACAAAAACTGGACAGTTTAAGATCGGACTAAATGTCGCATTTCAGTGATTTATATGGACATGTTAATGGCGTCGCCTAATAGATGAGAAATACTGTTAGCGTCGCGAAACTGCATAAGGATGCTATTTGTTGTGGACTAACTTTCGCTAGCGGCTTCGCTCGTCTTTAGATCGGAAATTATCCATAGGAATCGTAGGTACTACTGGAAAAATTAAAATTTGCCATTTCTTACCCAGGCCATGGTTTCACAATCAGCTTTTCATACAAGGCATAATAGGGTAACAGACTGACGGCCAGTTTAATGTTCATGTTTATAATATTAAGTATGCATTTATTAGTTCTCCATTTCAACTTCTAAACCTTTCAAGAAGTCGATAAACATTTATGACAATTGTAGATTTCAATCGGACTGAAACTTGAGTCGCAATAAAAACAAAGAAAATATCTCTTTTATTTTAAAACCATATATGTGCAGATTAGTTTATCAAAAGCACAAAAAAACTTAATAAGGTCCCTACCATTCATAACCAAACGAAAAAATGCACAAAAAGACAAGATTTCACTTAATGCTAAATCTATAAAATACTCCCACATCAATTTAAAAAGCGTCACCTAAACTCGCAAACAAAACACCACGTGAACGTGTCTATCTGGCTATGGATATACACATAGCCATGTCGCCTATAGCCTCTGTGGCCGAAGCCTCAGTCCACTACCTGTGTGCTTTTTTTTGTCAAAGGTCCGATTCGTCGGGTGAAGCGGGTCGCCAGTGTTTGCGCGCACCTCGACTCGGCCGCGCGTACCGTTCCGTTTTGAAACACACCGATATAACTCCCGACTATCCTGTTACAAACAGGCTGTTTCTTTACTGCCAGTGTTTTTGAATATTCTTTAAAAGTGGATTACTCTTGTATTTGTTTTTTTTTTTTGTGTTGCAAACTTTTTGGTTATAAAACAGTTTTGTTTGGACTTAAGGACGTAAGGTTGTGACCTGTGATGTCATTGGACGGTGATTATAATTTTGACATTCCGTTTATAAATATTTGAAGTGGCAACGTGTTATTTTCTTTTTATTCAAAGATTTTGTGTGAAGAACCATAGTGGTGATAAGTGATACTGTTTGTGTACGTACATTTCACTTGGAAAAACAAAGTGCTTTTATTTCTCAGTGACAATAACAATATAACAGTTTTTTTATAACATTCTCTTTATGTGTGTATGCTGTAATTAGTAATGTACCTAAAAATGTACATAAAATCGGAGAGGTTCTACCAACAGCCTGACAATCAGGCGCTCAAGGAAGACAAGTGCTTCTCAGACTATGAGGAGGAATTAGACGACCGTAAGTACACATAATTTAAAATGATAACATTTTGAAAATCAATAGATATTAATAGAATATGATTGTTTAAAAACAAACAAATGGAAATCAACATTACAGTTGGCTATTCTTCGTCTTTTAACTTGTAAGTTTAACTAGGATAAAACGTATTAAAAACGTATTCATTTATTAGAAACCAATATTGTTATTGCCAGTCAATAACTTCGATGATACACTGCGCTTTTACTACGTTTTGTTATTGTACTATACCACAATCTCAATATACTATATTACAGGCAGATGTGGCTAGCCTATACTACTTCTTCACAAGCTTGTTATTATAATAAGAAATAATAAAACTATTAAAATTGACAGCACTCATTGTGTTTGCGCGTTGATGTCTTTTGTACGACGCTTAATCCTGCCGACGGAAAGTAACTCACTGTGTTATTTAACTGAAATACCTACTGATTTATTATTATTTCAGTTAAATATTAAACAGTTATTGAATAACTGTTGATGGTTGTTGAATTCAAATGAAGAATCCTTATTAAATAATTAATGGTGATAGAAACCAAAAATCAAGTCTGAATAAAATACATTTAAATTTTTTACAGCACGATCGCAAAATTTGGGAATTTGGGATTAATATATTTAAAAGAATGAGGGATAATTCGTTGTTTTGCGAAAAAATTGGAGATAAAGTACACAAAGTAACTTAATAAACAATGCGGCGATACCGAGGCTCATAGTAAAAACCTCAATTACCCCAAATAAAACTAAACATTATCTCATTTATCATTTCCTATTATTTAAATAATTATTATCACTTACATCTCACTTGCACTAAATGTTCTTCTTTCTTTAACAAACCTTTAAAAGGTACACAAAGCCAAAATAATCCCATGCTTTCGAATTTAATGGCAAACAGGTAAACGCTAAACGAAATCCCTTATGGTCAACCCTTACCCTGCAAACGGTACAAAGAGCCCCTTGTACCAGACCAATTAGGGACAAAGAATGGTCCAGGGAAGGGGACAGGTACAAAAAGAGATTAGTTCAAGGGTTTGCCAAACAATAGGGTCAATTGTTTGCGAGATTTCGATTTCCTGTTCGGACATTTGGACCCACCGCACTGTTAAGTTTAAAAAGCGAAACGTTATAACGTATTTTAGATTTTGCGATAAGAGATATTCTAGATTAAAATGGTTGAATTTGAAAACAGTTTTTCTTTGATAAGCACAGCGTTCTACAAATCTTACATCCTCCTTTTGGTGGGTTCACGTCCATTCTGGCCATACATGCAGTTCTTCGGGTATTTATCATTAAACCAACAGCAATAGAAGTACTAAAGCCAACGTTTAATATATTTGCGCTCTCTTCTGGAAACTGCAGTCATTGGTGCATTCCGTGGAGAAAATAAATTACCGTCGCAAAGTTTTTAATGAAAAACTTCACGTAGATACAACTGCATCACGGTGTCTTACTTGCTGTTTATGATAAACATACAGATTGCTATTTTCCAGCCATGCAAACTTTACTTTACACATTTTTACCTAAACATTTTATTTCCATTGGCTTTACATAGACATTACTCGTAAGTGTCAAACCCGATTGATGAATTATCAAAAGGTTATTGTTGTTCCCGGCGGGTAAGCGACCTGACACTACTCGTCCTAGCTTTGATGTGTTTTGAAATGTGGGTGGGACACGTTTAAAAACTATAGCAATCATTGAAAACATTTATTAAATCAAGCTTTGTTTGCTACCATCTCGAAGAAACACTGGTGACACAATAAACATAAAAATATTAAAATCTTTTATCCAATGGCCATAGATAAGATACACCAGGTAGGTTCCTACAGCAAAAATCCCATTTAACACACTCCATACTTCATGCAATATCCCAAGGAATGTTGTATCGACAACCGACAATAATGTCAACACGGAACGCCATGACAACCACTCAAACATTCTTATAAATACCGTTGACTTACCTTATTTATTCCACGCGTAATTTTAACTTACATTCCTACGTTGCACCCTCAAACATGCGACCTTTTAACAATAGAAGAAACCCAAAAAACAATTAACAATATTAAACCTTACTCCATTGACATAAATAACACCGAAATTACCGATTTTTTTGCAAATTTCTGAGAATCATGTACCTGTTTTAAAAAAAACTGGGTAGTTTGGTACCTGACGTTACCTGAATAGTGTTCTTTTTTTTAAATAGGCAGGAAATCGCGACAATACGGGCGAAACGGTCATAGTTTGGGATAAGTGCGCAGGAGTTTAACAATGGTGCGCAAAGATCTATTGTAAAGTGCGATTGAATCGTAAAACGCCTTTTTTGAAATGAGTCACGCAGTTTGTAGGTGTATACATACATTGTATGTATATTATATTGTAGTATTTAGAAACTTCTGTACGTGGTACACATGCACCTATAGTGTAAAATGTTTATTAGACTTTTACCGAGCTGCTTCATAAGTGTTACTGTTTATTCATTTGTAGATCAGACAGAGTCAGTATTGTAAAATTGTATAAATCCCTTTTGTTTCTAAATACACATGAAATAATAAGAAGCTTTATAAATTAAAGCTACCGCAGAAGATACATAGACTTTTAAACATTTAATTAAAAACAATTAATTTGAAATGTTTAATTCAAGTACTAACTTAAGCAATAACAGCCTAACATGTCTAAATTAAGACTTCAATAAAACAAATTAAAATGTAATATAAGCCATTAAAAATGAGGCGTTAATAAGTTTCAACTTAGATGGTAATCAATAAAATATTAACTTCATTGCACCTAACAACACGACGACAACGTTTTTTTTGTTCTTTAATTTCAAGTTAATTACATAATTTGTTTTGAAAAATACACGTGGACAAGTTCAAAAATTGAATCAATGTTTTTTTTAAATAAACAAACGCTGACATGATAAAGACTTTTTATTAACCTGACTTAGACAGTTGCACATTATACCTATCTTAACTGAGTGTATTTTTAATTTAACTATCTTATTTTACTACTCGTGTAAATGCGAAACTTTATTAGGTGAATGGATGTTTGTTACACTTTCACGCAAAAACTACTGAACGGATTTTGATGAAACTTTAGAGTAAAATAGTTTATACATCAAAACAACACATAGACTATAATTTACAATAATAATTATTGTAAAGCAAGTTTTTTTTTTATATACACTGTCAGGACAAGATAAAACGAATGCATTAAAGCGACATCATACAAATAAACATCTACAGATTCTAAAGGAAATCAATAACTTTTAAATTAATTAAGTACCAACTACTAACACGATGTTTTGTCACCTCTAACAGTACAAATGTTGCAAGCCTCTAGTAATAAAAGATTTATTACGTTATACACGACAACTTTTTACGAGTATTAACAGACGATAAAATTAAACATGACGCTAATTAAAAAGAAGTGTCACCGCATTTGCCGCTATCTTAGAACTTACTTTCTTACTAATTATACCACTTACTTTCAACCTTAGGGTATTGACTTAGAAGCCAATGTAAATAACAGAATAACTGTATGTACAAGATATTTTTAAAAACAGAATTGTCATTCAGTGTGTGTTTTTTTTCATTTACCACATCGTGGCTGGTTTATTCTCATTGGGACCTATTTTTGTAAATTACTGCTTTGATCCTTAATATTAACACTATACAGATACATAGCAATAGATACTAAACAGCGATAGTCTTGTGGTGTGAACGTCGGACTGCCAAGCCATAGATATCGAGTTCGAATCCAAGACACGCACCGCTGATTTTTCGGATTCATGTGCGTATTGTATAATTATCACTTACTTCGGTGAAAGAAAACATCGTGAGGAAACCAACATGCCCTTGGGCGGCATAAAAACTTCAACAGCAGGTTAGGCACTAACCACACGATAAAGAAGAATAGATACAAAGAGATACTAATATATTTATCATCAAAATATACTGGGATACACAAGCGAGATATTTTTACAAAATAACTACATCAGAAAATGCAGTATCATAATATTATTGTATTGTCATAAACTCATAAAGAATTAACTATGTCAACAAAATGACAGTAATTTCAAATAAAAACTATGCAATCTGCATTATCGTCGCAAATACAACTGGTTAGCAAGGTAAAGGTTATAGCTAGGGCAAAAGATCGTTGAGAACTACAGATTCACATCTATGACGCATCCTGCTTATACCTATATGTACCTTTTGTATTAATCATTGCTCTTTGCAATGTCATCATAAGTTAGAACAGAGTAAATAGCACACGTTATTGTAAGTGTCACATACGAGGAATGAGGAAAATGTCGTAAGGAAAGTTTTGAGTATGAATGTGGATGGGTATATGAGTAGAGGAAGACCAAAGAAACGATAGATGGACTGTGTAAAGAATGATGTGGCAAGATAGGAGGTGTCTGATGAGATGACGAGTAATAGAGAAGTATGTAAGAAGAAGACATGCTGCGCCGACCCCAAATGAATTGGGACAAGGGCAAGAGAATGATGATTCTAAGTGTGATTTATTTTGATGTTCATTAACAGCCCATCATATCCCACTGCTGGGATTGGCCTTTCCGTGAGTAACTAATAAAACTATCATCCCGGTGTGCTAGAATCTTGGGACTAAATGATAGTCTAAAATAGTCTTGGAACAGGATTTGATCGCGCTATAATATAATGAAATCTGCCGCATTTGGAACCAGGTTAATATTGTTCTAGAATTCGCGTTTAAATGTCCTTTAAGAAAGACACACTACTTGTATTGAAATACGTACAACAGAAAACCCTTTAAAAAATAACTTACCACAAAATATCCAACAAAAACAGTAAAGCCAACTGACTTCGTATGTAAATGTTTGAAAACGTAAAAATGTTCGTCCAGGGTCAAGGTGAGGATCAGGGGCAGGGGTCGTGAGATGAGCGCTGATTCATTCGGGCCAGAGGTTCTGCACCTCTGACATTTCCACGTAATCGCTTAACGGCACATCCATATATACAATGTTGTACAGAAATGTAATTGTCAATGCGTATTGGTTACAGATGTATCGTAAATGTAAAGTTCGTGTACGGTGGTTTATTGAAAATTATTTAGAACGCGGAAAATTAAATGTTTTATGTTTTTTGTAATCAGAAGAATGCTGTTGTATTACTTTATTTGTTGCTTGTTGATGTTTTTTATTACCTACTAGCTGTGCCCCGCGGTTTCACCCGCCGCTTCTGAATTGTTTTCTTTTTGCGTAGCGTGATGTTATATAGCTTATAGCCTTCCTCGATAAATGGGCAATCCAACACTAAAAGAATTTTTCAATTCGAACCGGCAGTTCCTGAGATTAGCGCGTTAAACCAAACAAACAAATTCTTCAGCTTTTATAATATTAGTATAGATAAGTATAGATTCAGAGAATAAAAAGATGTCTTGTGTTTCGGAAAATATTTCTTCTTATGGTCTAGCATCTTAGTTTCTAATGACGATAGTAATAGCTTAACAAACATTTCACACTTGAAAGTCTTGAAACAACACAGCAATTACCTAAACTAACCAAACCAAACACAAAACCACAATTCCCTCCATCTCATCTTGTCATAAAACTTAATATTTACTCAAAATCGTCATCAATGCCAAGGTCAAGTTCAAGGGCAGGCGGGTCGTGAGACGCGGGTTCGACGCCTGTTGATTCACAGCCGGTCGAAGGTTGGCAACCTCTGACATTTGACGCGCGAAACGTCAAGCTGTTCTGCAAACGAGTTGACTGCAGTAAACACAAAATTAATGAAAGAAGCCAAAGTTTATTTGAATTGCAATTTGTCTGGTTGTTTGTTTATCTGAAAATCTAGACAAATGTGGAACTTAATAATATTATTATGTTATTTCCTTTATTTCTTTTCTATACATATTCTTTATATTTTAAAATATTTCTATACAAAGTAATATATAAAAAAAAAACATTTAAAAATATAAAAAATAGTAGCCCACCGGCATCGGGAACAGGGTCCGATCTACTATTATTATGTTTATGTTTTCAATGCGGGAATTTCCTGGATGAGGTTGGCACAAGAACGTGGAGCTTGGCACCAGCAACGAGAGGCCTATTCCCAGCTGTGGGTAAATTCGAGCTGTGGATGACGCTGATGATGATGTTTGTTTACCGGCCAGAAATAATCAAAAAATATATCTTTGAGGGGTTGTGCGATGACTTTACCCATTAAAAAAGTCAGTGTGGAGTGGTGTGTGGTGTGTGTGTGGTGTGTGTGGTGTGTGTGGTTGTGTGTGTGTGTGTGTGTGTGTGTGGTGTGGTGTTGAGTCTGGATTTTAGCCCTGGTTGATGACAATGGTTTTCTATAACCTGCATTGACTTTTAACATAATTGAAGAAATGGTGATGTTCTCCAATCAAATCCAATCGATATTAGACTTTTTTTTTTCTTTTAAATTGTTGAATATGGACCCAAAGATATAAAAAAATTACTTTTCAAGTTTTGGGCGACAAAGTATGAAACAAAAAGAACATGAGTTTTCGTATCTCACAGATGACCCCTGTGACTCTGTGACATAACTGTATTTTAATGTAAATCAATATGATCATTTAGTTTAATGCCTTATCGTTTTGAGCGTTTCCATGTAAATATTTACATTTTATTTGTTTAAACGGAGTCAAATCTACGTAGAGATGGTTTTTTGAATGCTCATCTAAGTAAATGAGTGGAAGGCTGAATGGCTAAATGGCTAAAAGGTTAAATACCCGGAGTGTATGACCGTTTTCACGGTAATAATTTATTATTATTTACCTGACCTTCCGAGGTTCTCACAGAGTTTCACACGAGTTGCCGGTCGTATGAAGTTCAAAAGTTCATTTGACATAAAAAACTGTTTTTGTTTATGTCATCTCACATAAATGATAAACAAGTTTTTAATGGCAAAGTAAATTGGGATTTAGATATCGAAGAAGTTAAAAAGTTTTTGAAAGTATAATTCAAATTCCTCTAGTTTACTGTAATTAGTAATTAATGAGATATTAAAAGAAAATAACAATAATTTTCATAAGTTTTAACCACGCAGTATTTTTTGCCTAGTTCATAATTATAGATGGCTAGGAAAAGTTTCTGCTAGCAAGCAAAAAGCTGAGGTTTCTTTCCTTACACAGGACTACCGCACTAACTAGCGGTCGTAATTATCCTACAAATAAGCGAAAAAGACGACACCTGAACGACCACCAAGGAAGTCGACTCAACCAGTCAATTTCCACCTTAGTAAACTACCTTTGGCTGCTCAGAAGCCCGACTTACGCTAACCGCATCTGATTTTTTCCCGCCATTACTCGTCGGTATTGTCGGTGGCAAGAAAAAATCCTTTTCTCTCTGGTGTACGGAATAATACCATATTAGGATTCAATGTGCATCCGAAACATTCTTAATCCACAAGAAAAAAAAACAAAAGAAGTACTGACGGATCTCGAAAACATTCGAATTTCAAACATTGCTAAGGCCTGGAACTCATTGCGCTGTGATTCACAGCAAGAGAACAATGTCGATGAATGAATGAAACAGTGTTGCTCGCGAATTTGCTATCCGCGGTGGCTGGCATCTCGGTGCCAAAAAATCTCGAGAGTAACATGTACCTCGCTTCGGGGCTTTGGCGTCAGCTACACTATAGATGAAAGTCAAAAGTAATGTAATCAAATTAGGCCAAGAATCAGCGCTTTTTGGACATCAGAAATTACTTGAGCTTAGATGAAGAAGTGACTCCCCAACAACTCATCTGTCTACTAATTAAGGTAGGAGAACTTGTACGATAAGATGCTATACAATAGTATGCGAAGTAAAAATACATAGGTAATAAACACCCAACGGTATGTCCAGCAGTTGTCGGAATCGCAGGCGTCGCCCAGGTCGTCGGTTCGAATGCAAATACGGGTTAATTGCAGATTCACAACGACCCCTGCTTTAGAAAACAGATGCCTGAGTGGAATTTAAACTCGCCATTTAAACTTCTTTTTGTTGTGTTAAAAAGTTTTTTATGGGAGCGGTGATATCGCTGTGTTGTAGATAGCTGTTAAGTAAGTGTGTTCACTACTTTACTTTTATTTTTCTTTTAATCTGAAGAATCAAATGCGAAATATTATGCACTATTTGTATTGATTCTAAGAACTGCTACTTGTATGTTATGTTTTTTTCAACAATGTAACCACAGCATCAATCGAAGTTTGCTCTTGTAATCTGAACATAAAGTTTTTATATTCTTCCTTCCTGGTAGTATTACAATAATATGAGGATAATATGAAGTTACTAGTTTAGTTATAGTATTGTTGGTTTACCCTTTCCGTTGTTGTAACACCCTTCATACGATTTTACCCGACTTCAAAAAAAAAGATACGGGAATGAATGCATTCGGCGAGAATCTTATTTCTTTTCATTTTGCTATTGTACTACTACTACTTTGGTAGTCATAATAAAAATATGCATCCACTAATTTTCGGAAAAACCTATCCTATCCTTATTGTTTCAATAACCAGTAGGTTACCGAGGTTCCTTTAAAAAGAATTAAAACATTTCTTCATAATATATTCTGTCCTCAAAAAAATCCCGTTGATAGCCCGCCTTGTATACGAACACACCGCGTAACCCTACACATGCTACCACACAGGTGCTCTCTCGTCCGGTCGAGAGGTTGGCCCTCGCTGGCCCTCAGTGGAGCAAATGTTTTGCTTTGGACACAAACGTTTGACCACACGTCAAGGGCACTCCTTATTAAAGGGCCTAGTGAGGGGACGTGACTGAAATAGTTTTGTGTGTCGAATAAATGTTTTTAAATGGAAATATGATGTGTCTTTGGAATTTAACTTATCGAATTTAATAATTTTTTTTTTTTTTTTAATTTAGATAGATAAAATCTTTTCTGCCTTCTAAAGTGTTGTACTTGTCATCAAATAGATGTTTTCAGTTTATCTATAAAACATCTCTTTCTTTTGTTTCCATACTCGAAGAATTTAAGATAATTAATTAACACACCGATCCGGATCCGCTGGATGCGAGACGCACGGGACCGGTCAATGTGGCGATACCTGGGGGAGGCCTATGTCCAGTAGTGGACGTCTTTCGGCTGAAATGATGATGATGATGATGATGATGAATTAACACAAATCCTTTGCTTTTCATCTTTTTTTTAATCTGTATCACATGTATGGGCACCGAATTAATTCCATAAATGTTCTATTTTGGTAATAGTAGCTCGTAAAATAAAAAAAACACCTTATTATTTATGAAATCCTCAGCTATCTGAGTTCTTTAAGTAAAGTAAACCTGTCTTGACCACAGTGCCATTACAAAAAAAAATCTTAACCTATAACTACCACCAATCGACTTCATCGATAACCGTTGAGATAATCGACTAACCGCATCACTACTCCCGAGAGCCGTTCCTCGGAATCTTAACGACGCTAACAGTTTAGTGGTAAGCAGGTGACGTAGTGAGTCAATGTTTGTGTTAGTATGTTACATTAGTTTGTGTACCCCACGCTTGGGATGCCAGTACTGCTTGTAGGTAGGTAGGTAGAGAGGTAGGTACTTAGTAAGTGCTTGCTTTATTTTTGGAGCGGTGACAGGAGTATTTGTTTGAGTTGTTTTAGAAACAATGGTAGTGATGACTTTTGTTTTTATTTTCCAAATAAAATGAAGTAAAGTTATAATTGATTAATTAACTAAAATAAATATGACACAATTAAAAAAATTCACTCAAAAACATTATTTTGTATTAAAAATGTGGTTAGATCAGGTGGATCCTTAATTTTTTGCAAACATTCTTTTACAATTCGTCCACTTTAATCTTTTATTACACTGTGTAGCATGTGCCATGCATAAACTCATTCCTTTTCTTAATGCAGAAACTATGCAACGTAACCTGCTACGATTGTACCATACTATAGTATGTCGTTTATTATAATTTTACTAGCTTTTGCCAGCGGTTTCGCTCGCATTAATTTAGAATTTGACAACCAATTCGGCTTGTACTCTGCTTGTAATAATATAATTCAATTATGATTCGAAAGACACGTGGCATAATCTATTATCATTAGAACGTTATTGTTGTTTTCCTCGGGAATAATACTTTTTTCAGGATGAGTGGTACCATATGTCCGTTTCTGTACACCGGACAACGTATATGCAAAATTTCAGGACGATTGGTTCAGTGGTTTAGGTGATATAAGGTAACAAACAAACTTACTTTCGCATTCCTATTAGTAAGGAGTAAGAAAGCAAGGATTTCGTAAAAAATATGTTACCTTTCAATGTTTAGTTTTGAATTACGACATACTGACTAATATTCAGTTTACCTAACCTCCGTCTATTGTAGCTTAATCATGGCAATCTAAATCAAGTTAAGCTTGTTCTACACAGCCGACACAAACAAAAGCATTCATACAACGTTTGGTTGCTTGCCTTACAAGGCCGCAACCTGCCACTGCTGCAACGCAGGTGGCTGATTGGCTACCACGATACTAGAAGTGTGTACTGAGATACCGCTGCCAGATTGATCTACATTCTACTAAAATTATAAATATGTTTTTGTAAAAGCTTAAATATTGTACCTCTATCCTAAACGAGAAGACAGAAAAATAAAAACACCACGTGCCACGATTCCATAGTAAATGAGCGACTGGTATTCTTATTATTTTTCTTTAGTGTACACAAAATAAAAACATACGTAGGAATCGCAAGCAGCGTATGTACAAAACCGACCCATAACTGGGTTTTCTTATTTTTAGGCATTTGTACTGGAACAAAATATTTCAGTTTCTTATTCCCCTCGAAACAAATGCAAGCATGGCTTTTAGAATACTTATGGTTTATAGTGTGGTGGGGCGTCCACAAAGCCATAACTGGAGAACAAGAATATTTGTGAAAATGATTTTCCTATTAGGCAAATTCCTTATTTTTTTCACGTTCGGGAAACACCATCAACCCTATTTGGCCCGCGACGTATCAAATTGAACTACACACTTAATATACATCGAGACTTCTCATTAAAAAACCTTTACTCCCAAGTACACCATCCACATCTCCGAAGCGTGTGGTTGTTTCGACCCACAAGGTCGGCCAACCAGCCACTACCGGCAACATGCAGTTGGTTGCTGTACAAACACAAACACCACTGTTTGAACACTGGCCCGCCCTCGGCTGGGCAAACAACAGGTGCCGAGACGTGCCTGGGATAGTGTGGAGTGGTCATAGAAAAATGTATTCATGGACATTGGGCATTGATTGGGCAATATTGGTCAGGTGGTGTGTAAATGCGGTTTATGGTCGTATTATGCTGCTCATACATGGATGATGGAATAACTAATAAGTACAAACATACAAAGACTAACGAATTATTCCCATAACATAAAGTACAGAGCGAAAGGAGTATGTAAGGACTATGGCAGGCGATCTCCTGCCATGATCCTTACCTACTTCTATAGCCTACCTACAGAATATATGAGATTTTTTATAAATAAAACTGCCAAAGTAAATCTATAATACTAATAAAAATAGGTATTTAATTTTATATTATTACAATCAATTGTATTTACATTATATACAGACTACAAACAGAACTAAACTAATGATAAAAATAAGACTAAAAGTAAGAAAATATAAACATCTAAAAAACGACGACAATAGGACACTTAAGCGTCAAAGTACTCCGCATCGCTGTCAAATAAAAATATGTGCAAGTATCAAAAGGGTTACAGGGCGTCACACATCGCTGTCAACAGGAAAAGTGCCCAGAAGGCTGGCAGCATTGCCACGTTGGATGGCAATGCTAGTTCTTTGGCCAAAAAAAAAAATACATTGGATAACCCCATGAAACTGATTCGATCTACTTTTATAAAATAAATAAATCAGACTGTATAGCTATTTAATGTGTTCAAATAAACATAACTTTATATATTTTATGAGTTTATGTCCAGCAGTGAACTGTGATAGGCTGAATTGATTGATTAATTGATAAACTTGATTGAAATCAAACTGATGAAATGATTAAGTCATGCCATCACACGCAATAAATTGAACTATCCCTATATTGAGATCTTCTTCAACTCAAGTTTTTAATTATAATAATTTGACGCAAATGGATACCTTATCATTATGAAATATATCGGCGGAAAGACCTGTCTGTATTATTAATTAATATTCTTACTAACTTAAATGAGAGATTTCGCAAATCTTATATAATATTAATCCCATCATATATTTGTGATAATTTTAAATATTTTTCTACTTTCCAAGATTAACGCGTTCTTGAACAAAATGACGTCTTAAATCATTCATCATATAACACATAGAAAACACACAGATTATGAATAAATAAAATTTAAAAAAAAACAATTTCTACAGTTTAACAAATCCTTCAATCATGGAATCATTTCTTCAGTTCAAAGCGCACGACTAGACAAGTCACATCATATTATGGATACTTGAAACCGCGACAACCCTAAATCACGGGGGGTCATAACGTCACCCCACCTACGCAGCGGGATGTAGCGGGCATAGGGTTGACCCTTCTTAGATAAATTAATTCCATATAATGTGAGATTGAACATGTATTACTTCAACAAGAAAAGTGGGTTGAATCTCGTGGATGCTTTGTATTAAAAAAAACTTGCCTCACATTATTTGATGATTTCGCCATGTGTACTAAAGTACACATGGCGGCACATGAAGCGCGGCACATGAAGCGAGGCACATGAAGCTATACATTTCCAGTATAACTTGGCCTCGCTTTGTATAGATTTCCTATACAGTGAGAGATCCGCATAAACTGGTTTTGTATAGCTTGATTGCCCGTTGTCCGTATGAGAATAGAACCTGTAATAGTTGTTATTTCCTTTGGTATAAAAGCAGACAGGAAGTACGCCATTGCCATCCTCTTGACGTAATAATTATGGCAATATCAATAAACAAATAATAATTAGTTCGGATCATAATAATTATGGTCTTACACGTAAATCTAATTAAATATGAGTCATATTCTTAATTGAGGAACTTGAAAGCTATTTATAGGTCTATTCCAATTAATGAGCAGATCAACATCGATCTGTTTGTAGGTTTAACCTTAGTAGCTTTCATTAATCATCGTAATTTGCTTGTTCCTAGATTGATCCTCTCAATTATTTTACGGTTTTCCATGTGCAATACACGGTAGGTACACATCAGTTATCAGAACGCCAATTCCCGTATTTCGAAGCGTTCTAAATCTAATCGCAATTTCATCTCAGCTACAATAAATGTCAAAAATGTATCAAAAATGTGAGTTTAGATATCTTAATCATTTATTTCGAGCAAGAAGATTCATACTGTTAGTAACAATATACTTACAAACTACGAATACGTTAGTAATACACTTACAAAGACACAAACAGAAACAGATTGTGACATCACTGCTGCAAGGTGACAGGCCCAGCTGAAATCTTGCAGCAGTGGTTCACAAACTCACAACCAAGCCTGCTTGCTATTATTTTTGACAAATTGAGACTGACATTATAATGCGAACGTTCTTGCGGGAATCGCCCTTCGGATCATTGAACAACATCTCCTAAATCTAAACACCCTGGACTGTTATTATTAATACTTGAAACGGGATATTTACCATGTTTACTGTTTTTTATGAGTTCCCGATATTTCGGCGCTGTTGCAAGCACCATGATCACGGATAAACTGAAGTTATTGCGGGTGGGTGTTTATGAGCAGACAAATCGGTCTACCCTGTTTCTTGTTGGTTTTTTGCACTCAGTACTCAAAACTCGAACTCATAAAAAACAGTAAACATGGTAAATATCCCATTTCGAGTATTAATAATAAAGTTAGTGACCATGATAGTTTAAAATCTTATAACCCTGGACTGTTTCTTTTACCACTACCATCATCCGCTCTTCTATCCTCATAAACCCACAACCCCAACTATCTATTACCCACCAAAATCAACATCATCACATCAACCAACAACAGTCCAAAGGTTCACAGTTAGTTTGTCCTTCTCTTAAGCCTCTTCATTTCCCCGAACTAGCCACGGTTCACTGCATACAGCCATACAACCGCACACAGCCTCTCGGCCGATATTCAGTCAACAATCGCAGACGGCATCTTTGTTTGATCAACGTTAAACATCTTCAACTGCGCGGGAGTGGAGGAGGTATTAACAAAACATGATTATTGAGGCAATCAATTAGTTGAGTGATCAGTGGGCGGTTGGATTATGTTGTTATTGTATGGCATCGGGTTTTTGAATGGATCTGTCTTTGAGATATATTTACAGAAAACCACCATTACCACCACCACCACCACCATACCACCACCACCACCACCACCACCACCACTTCCCACTCCTGCCCCCGTAGCATGACCACCGTAGACAAGGATTTCTTTGACGGAAGAATCGACAAGATGACAGATAGTGCAAAGAAATCTGTCATTGTGTCGACACAATCTGTCATTTTGTCGATTCTTCCGTCAAAGAAATCCTTGTCTACGGTGGTCATGCTACGGGGGCTGAGCAAACGCCTCCCCCCCATTACTTCAAACGATGGTGTGCTTCTTCTCGCGAGACATAACTATGTTATTAAAACAAAAATTCAAACGACTCTTTCATACGTAAAAATCATAAACTACTACTAATCGTATTGTCTTACGTTACTAACGTCATTGGCCATACAGTAGTCTACAGATGGTCATCAACCACTCCAATTATAATACTACTCTGACCCCAGGCGGTTGTCCTCATCCATCTGCTACCAGCCACCCTCTGAAGATCGTAGCATGAGCGTGTCCTGCAATTCATAAGTCAACCGCATCGGTACTGGTTGAAATAATCCATACTCATTTAATAAATGTGACAATAATAATGGGTCTGACCTTTTCATCTCTTCGGATTTCTGTCAAACGGACACAGGTAGGCCTCCCACTAGGTGGACCGATGACCTCGTAAAGGTTACAGGGATCCGCTGGATGCGAGACGCACGGGACCGGTCATTGTGGCGACACTTGGGGGAGGCCTATGTCCAGCAGTGGACGTCTTTCGGCTGAAATGATGAATGATGATGGACACAGGTAGACCTAAGTTAGGACATGGGATGATTTTTATCCAGGCAGTATCATAGGGAATTCACGCAGATGAAGTCGCAGGTAAAAGCGAATGTAAAATAAATCAATATCATACATAGTAAATCTTATTTTTCTCTAAGTATCCCCAAAGTACTTACAATATTATCCGCTAAATACCGCATCCAGCAGTAAAAAAGTCCCGCACGCGATAATCACTTGGTACCGAGCACATATTTGTGAACGGTACCGATCACTTAGGCAGGCTGTTCGGTGGACGTGCCGTCATTCGTGTCAGGTGCTGCCAACGGTACCTTGTTTGACGACGGTGCTGACCCTACCGGTTGGTGCCGTAATATACTGGCGGAGGCTATTATGTGTAATGTGTAATTTTTTGTATTCAAATTCAGAAGCTTGTGAGGGAAAGACAATCATATGCATCGGCTCAATACAGTTTCCGATCCGTCGAAAGTAAGATGTCGGAAAATCTCCACAAATCAAAAGGGGTGTATACTATGAAATTGTAGACATCTTTTTGATCAAAGTCGCATACAGTGGAATGCTGACCAACAGTAGCTACCTGCAAAACTAAAAATTCTCTCCAATTTTTTCAGATCACACTATCTAGCTCAGTAAACAAATCCAGTTTATAGAATGCATAGTCTACGTTTTAAGAAAGTAACTATAATTAATGTTAATAAAAAAGAAACATGATTTTAGTTAGACCACCGCCATCGCCCCTCACTTGGACCACACACACACCTAAGGTGTCAAGTCAAACGCTTCGACCGGTATCAATGTGGTGTTACACGCTGCATTACCATCAGTTATTCTAACCAAAGGTTAATTGAACCTTGTTCCACTGCCATCGGTTAACTGCCCAGTTAGTTGTTGTTCAATTGTTACGAGCTTTCTGTTAGAATTGATAGATTTAGTCGTGTTTATTGGGTTTTAGTTAAGAAAGGGATTGTTTTATGTAGAACTAGCTTATGCCCACGACTTCGCCCACGTAGAGTTCAGTAATGCCCCGTGGGATCATACTACCGGGATAAAGAGTATCCCATATGTTAATTCAGGTTATAAACTATCTATGTGCCAAATTTTATATAAATCCGTTCAGTAGTTTTCGCGTGAAAAAGTAACAAACATCCATCCATCCATCCTCATAATCTTTCGCATTTATAATATTAGTAAGAAGTAAGATAAGATTTAGCGGACGGATATGGATAAAGCTAATTTCTTATGATGAGAACGGAGAACTATAGACGCGTGTTCATTTGACACTTATATAAAACTCTTACCCTTACACCGAAATTTTACACAAATAAGAAAAACAATAAACAAAAATGTCACTTATTTTTATTATGTTATAACTTCAAAAATACAGCACAAACCAAAAATGTGTTCCATAAGTTTTCATTAACGTAGGATCACGTTCAAAAGTGACCCTTCTGTGCCACACGACCATTTGGAATCAACCTTCCATATTTATATTCATACTTCCACTCTCGTATTCACATGCTAAGTATTTGGATAATCGGTTGACATGGCCAGCTGGCCACTGGCCACTGGCCACAGGCCACGCAAGGCTACTACTCTAACGGATCATTTCCTCTCATTATAGACTCTCAACGGCGCCGGAAACCAACGTTCATTGGTCGCCATCGTAAATACTGATCACTTCCTGCAACATTTAATATTTTTTTGATAAATTTTGTAGAAACGTCATGTTTGGTTTATGGGTATTAAGTTTAGATGCTATTTTGTTAATTTTTGAGAGATTTTTGACCAGTTTCCTTCGTTTTCTAAAAAGTTGTGTAATTTTTAATCGAATCTCTTTTGTGGAAATTGATTTGAATGGCGATTACTTACTATCTCTCTCAGAAACCACGAGCTAATTTGAGAGAGCGAGCGAGAGACAGAAATCACAAATTATCGCTCATATGGCATGAATTTTGGGAATCCCCACAGTATTTATAGACTGGTATTAAGATATGGCAATTCAAGTTAATTCATATTCACACCCACATAATAATGCATCATTTAGCATAAATCTGTCAAAAATCGGAGCAAGCTCAGATTAAATTCCACAAGAAACACAATTCCTCTCTTAGACAAATACGGAAAAATTTGTCACCTTTTATCTGATCTTAAAACCTGATAAATTACAACTCGTTTCTTTTGTAATAAAGACAGATACAACGTATAATTCGGATCAACTTTTTGAACCCATATATCTAGCCCACGGAACTCCCACTTTGACATCCTAAGTCCGAAGTTTAGAAAATATACCCGGATCTGTCCATATATTGTTAAGTTCGTTTTTCTTCGTATGTGGTCCATAATCTCTTTATAAATATTATGTTATCATTACACTAGTGTATATCATTCTTTAACAAAATGTCTGCCGCCTACGCTGGGCGCTTCTTTTCATACAAAAACGTCTATTTATTATAATTTTCTCATAACATTATAGGCTATGGTAGCTGCCTTGTGCGTGTTCAATGGAGGTTAATAATATTATTTAGATGGACGACAATAGACTATTTTTAAATGTTATATTGCTATTACTTAATAAGTAGTCAGTAACATCTATTAAGTAACGTGAGAGAGGAAGATAATATAAGATTATAGAAGGTATTTATGTTTCCGTTTATGTTACAGAACTTAGTGAATGATTATATTTTGTAACACAACTCCTGTCCTGAACCATAATTTGGGTTAGGGTAGCGGTACCAAAACAAGCCCTACGTTTTCTTCAACGCTTAAAATTTCTATTCGCAAATCTGGCACATTTATTAGCTCTTAAGCCAACAAACATAAATCACCAGTTAAAAAGTCGCTGGAACACATTAAACTTCACCTTTTCTCACATAAACCACTCTGGTCACTTTCTTCTTGACCCCCCAAAAGCATCTTTCAGGTCAGTACCTCACAGATTACATGCAAATCTCCGTGTTTACCAACATTAATAATGACATTAACATTATCATAATTGCAATCAAAAGTAACACCTGTGAAAAATATTATGTTACCGAATTTCGAGTTGGTAAGTGTAGTGACACACTAACAAAAATTACATCGCGTATTTTGGTACAATGTACGCCTCGACTTTTACGGTTAATTTATATAAACAGCAAAACAAATGTCAAGGGGGAGCTAAATAAAGTGACAGTATTCTAACAATCAATCGATGATGGAACAGTCAAAAATATAGAAAGGACATATACAACTCCAAAGCTTAAGCCAATCCTTTTGAAAGTGCATGTAGAAATCCAAAGTTCATCGAAAGTGATTGTTGTCTTGGCCGTAAGGTTCAAGTTTCGAAGTAGCAATTTTTACACTTTTTTTTTTTTTTTTTTTTTTATCGTGGTGAAATCATCAAATGAGTCCTCCCACCCAGGGCAGAGTGGGAGGAACTGTCAGACTTGTACTGACTAAAATCCACGGTGTCCTTCAATAGCCCTTTATGATCCAAGGACACGGTAATTCTATAAGTCCCGCGACCCCGGCAGGCTTTCGCCCTCTAGAGGGGGGCCCCGTCATAATGCTGACACTCTTTGAGGCGCGCGTGGAACACAACGCGCCGTCGACCCGGGCATGGTCCATGGTCGGACAGCGAGTCGCCCATTACTCGCCGCCCGCAAGCCCGCGCCTACGGTGGCCGGAGATCGTCTGCCGACGTCCGGCGCCGTGGGCGTCTACCACTGCGGCTGGGGTGGAGGGAGGACGCTGTCCTCTCCCTCACGCGGCCCGCCTCCTCCTTCGCGAGCATGACTGCTTCGCAGAAGGAGGCGACCGCTTCCCACTCCGTCTCGCCCCGCAGCATGGCCTCGACCAATGCCGGGCGCGAGAGGTCTCCGCCTATCGCCGCCGTGAGGACACGGCGGTGCCCTGCCCAAGCGGGGCAGTCCTGCACCGTATGCTCCACCGTGTCCTCCGGGCGGTCCTCGCAGTGGTGACACCCAGGCGTTTCCTCTTTCCCCATCAGACACAGGTACCTCCCGAAGCTTCCGTGTCCGGTGAGGACCTGCGTCATGCGGTAGGTCAGGACGCCGTGACGCCTATCCAGCCACTCCTCAAAGAGGGGTCTTACCGCCGCGATTGCGGCGTGCCCGGCAATTTTTACACTTACGTCAAAACGAGACAGTTTTAGGCTGGGGGGTTACCATGATGTCTTAAAGCAGTGTTGTTTTAATGTCACTCCAGTTAGAGAAAGGGACGGAGCTATAGATGACGTCTAGTGCCATCCCTTTCCCACTCTGGAATAAGTTTAAAACAATACTGCTTTAAGACGTCATGGTAGGTCAACAGGTTTGTTAATTGCTGGCGTGGCTTGACCTGTTAATGTTCTGAATTCCCAACGCGTAAATGCGGCTAGTGTGTCCCTGCACTAATAAAACAAGAGTGAAACGGTTAGCCGCGTAAAAGGTGTTATTAATAACGCTTATTTCGCCGTGACAAGTAGCAGATTATTCTCACAATGAATCATTTGTGATTTATAGACAACAGTTGGATGTGACAGGCTTGCATAATTACTGTGACATTTCAAGTTACGTCCGCAGTCGTAATTAAGGAGAAAAAGTTTTGTTAGTTTATTTGGTAGGTCTACTTTAATTTTCTTTGTCCTTTCAATTGAATTTAGTGACTGTGAGATGATACGCGGCTGGCTTGTTCCGTGGTTTTCTCTGGTTTGATTATATCAACCTTTTGAACACCTGAGCATAAAAGCACGCGCGTCCTCCACGCCAAGCCACAATTTCAACTACCATTTTGTCACATATTTGTGTCGTTTGGGTCGTACAGGGTACGCGTTTGCTTGTCACGTATCTGTGACAATGGCGTTCAAAAGGTTAAATGAATGTAAAGGAAGACTCAGATCGTTTACAAAATTTATTTTACAGTGAAACTCAAACAACAGAAATTAAAATAACATTGTCTCCACATACGTAGTCTGGAAATACTTATTTATAAACTGGAAATTGTGAAGAAAAACATTTTGTCACCAAAATATACTCCATTAATCAACAACCCAACATTTAACATCACAAAACCGAAAACACACGCAAAAACGCGGCATTCTTTATCAAAATCACTGAAGAATTTGGAAAACCTGTACAAACACATTGCTTGCGATCAACCGCGACTCCGCAAGTGCGACACTTCACACCTCTTTGCTCATTAATTCTGTAGATCGCGGAGATCTGTACGAAAGTATCCGAGAACTCCGGATAACTCCGGGTTTCGCGCTCTCTGGTCCACGATCAAACGAGCCGCGAGATGATATCGGTATGTCGAGATGCCTCGGCCACTGAGCTTTTGACACCTCCCGCAGATCCGTTCCAGTGCCCGAATAAATATGAATAAGAGATAAACTTTAGGTCCGCCCTTGAAGTACCGCGGTACAGTCAAAGTATACGGTTTATCTATGTGTGAATGAATAAAACAGGTGGTTATGTCTATGAGAATCGTAAGGAATATAGTTGTCTGGGAACATCGGACATTACGCAACTTTTTTGTTAAGTTCAAATCATGCTTATCGCTATTTTCCTTTTCGGACTTCGGTAAAGAAGTCCAAAGGCCAAGTGAAGTGAATTCCGAGCATCTGATTCGAATCTGCAATTCTACAGGCCAGTATTAAAACCTAAGTTCACGCTTGCTACCTTTTTTTTATTCAGTCTGTTGTCAGTGAGTGCCGCCAACCGGATTCTTACTAACACACGAATGCGATACTAATTGTTCGTGAGGTTAACTTTTTAACGCTTGCAAACTTTGAACGGACCTAGCTATGTGAAGCTTCTGTTTTATTAATTAATTGCTTATGTTTGCCATTGACTGCGATCATCGAATTTAAGAAATTGGCAATCTGAAGCTCGTTGCATATTAAATTGGTCCTTCAATACAGTCATAAACTAAAGAAATACAAAATTAAACCAGATATCTGTCAGGCTGTTCTTTGGCAACGTTTATTAAATCAAATGCGTCCCAAAACACTAGTTGATAAATCTAACAGAAACAACACTTTTTCATCATGAGCGATTCTTAAAAATTCCCCTTCTTTGTAAACTTCTCTTCCTATACCAAATTACTAATACATTATTTTCTTTGTCGTACAGGTGAAGGCGGCGGCGGCGGGGGCGGGGGCGCGCGGCGGTGCGCGCGCGATGCGGCGTCGCCCGCGCACGCACCGCCGCCGACGCCCACCCCAGCGCCGCACGCGCCCGTCAAGAGCGAGCGGCTTAGCCCGCATGATTCCAACGCGTCCAGGTGAGTTACAGAAAATGCGATGTATGGCAGTTGCTGCCATATTAACAGTAGGTGCCACGGGCTCGGAGAGATACAACGGGCGAACTGGAAAATAGATGAAAGACGTCGAAGCAGCAGCATTAATAGTCAAGTATCCTCAACTATAATTAGGCACAGTATACGGCATCTAATTCTTTTTCTAATTTCTGATGGGTTCTAGAGAGATTCTTTGCAACTTGTAGCAAGTCATGTTTCAAGTCATGTTACTGTAGTGTATGGAATTTGACTTCGGCAGTTGGTCGGATTTTGCATTGCCCTCCTGTACACATATAACACGACTTTTTCCTGCAGTGCAGCAGTAGACTGTCAATGCAACTGATTGACAGCTTATTACTTTTAACAAAAACAGCAGAAATTCCCGCTAAGAATTCCTTCATGAATGTAACCATCATTCCCCTCTCACCACTAGGTCCCGCAGCGTGACTCCTTCAACCTCATCGTATCCTGGTACCCCACCAGAGCGCGGTAGCCCGCACGCGCCTGCACCTCCCGCATCAGCGCACCCGCCGCGTAACTACTCCGACATCATGCGCTCACTAGCCGCGCGGTACAACACGCACAATAACAACGAGTGAGTATTGGAAATCCCACCGGGCCATACCGCCGGGATCAAAATTATCCCATAATCAAGGCGTGAAACGGTACGGTAACAATAAGACAGACAGAGTTAGTTTCGCAATTGTAATTTTAATATGAATTGCTAAAGAGTGGAACTACTGGGTGTCATACTATGTAAATCCTGGGTATCTTTGTAGATGGATAGCTAGATTTAAGTTCATCAACTTAACTGGAACATCTAACACAAGCCTAAACTTGAGTTGAACCTGAATTACAGATATAGGTCCTCCCAATGTTAGAACTGCTCTGAATATTTGCGAAAATTTTATTAAATCCCATGCGTGTAGGTATACAGTTACTGAAACAGAATCATAAAACACCAATTAAAAACGCAACTGACATAAGAGCCTAAAAATACAATTAAAACGCCATAATTACATATACGAACGTAATTGTAGACGGATAGGCTACACAATTAATTTGAGGCATAAACCACTAATGCAGTTCACTTAATGTCGAATAAACTCTAAAAAGAACAACCAAATTATACTTTTGTTGTAGTCTGAAATTACGACCTTGCTTCCATTTAAACGTAGGTATAATTCATACCTACGTTCATTTACAGAATTAAGACATGTATAAAATTCCTTGGTTAATACGCTGTCGTTATCGAATAATCCATTTCCGATTATCGATTCTCGATTCGATACTCGCATTCATCAATCATTTTTCACACGGTCGGTGTCACAATAGTATGCGACCCGCGGTTCACCGACCGATGCTAGTGATGCCCAACATCGATTAGCATATTAATCGATTTGAAAACTTACGTTTAGTCGACAAATTTACATGATTCGTGAGAACCGAAGCTGTCCGTGTGAACTTATGTTATATTAATGAATTGGTCATCTGCGGTCGCTGAACTTTGTCTATTTTAATTACCAAATACGACAACGTCAGCGCCGGTTGTCGTATCTATTTGCATTCGTAAGTCGGAATTTATAACTGGAGAATCGTTCGGGTCGCATCTTAAAACGAAATAAAACTTCAATAGAATCTCAGAGGTAACAAATGTTTTATTTCACTCGGTTAATATAAATTAAAATAAACTTTATACGTACTGCGTTCGTTTATTTATAGTTTTGTCGACTCAATAAAAATATCGCAATCATTTGTCACTTTTCTCTTTGACATCAAAGAACTCTTGGGTAAAAACTAAACGTGTAGTAAAACAGGGTGTAATATTAGGTAATAAATTCGGAATTTTATTGGGGCCGGGAGACATTAACTTCTAAACAGAAACTCATTAATTTCCATCAAATAACATCGAAATTGTTTTGATAGCGACATAATTATCACGGGGCTGTTAAATTTATTGAGTCAGATATATTAGCATAAATATTGTGATTGTCGTATTTCATTTTATTATTTTAAAATACGCTTGATTGGTCGAATATCGACAGTTATCATGTCTTCATTTTTCATTTGTTTTGACATAAATCGATCGTGTATTACTTGAATCAATACAAACAATATTTCGACTAACATTGTTCAAATAATGACAACTTCGAAAAGCGAAACAAATATTTTTAAAAACTTCAGGGGGAAATACACCACATAAACTAAACGCGATCAGCACATCTAAACCGCGTTCAAGAGTTTTCAATGTCAATATTTCAATATATTGTAGTCGATATTAAAATATTGTTATTTAGTCAATATATTCTAGTCATTAATATTTAGTGTCATGATGACTTGATGACACTGTCGTTTCTTGAACCCCGTTTAAATGTGCTTATAGCGTTCAGTTTAATTTGTGAAATTGCCCATACACGTTCGATTACTGAAACCTGATATACTACAAAATAATAATGAGTGTAACCTCTAATTTATGACATAAACAAACTCACCGTGAGAATAAGATGAAATCAGTAAATGTGAAAATTTAGAAATTGGATGTTTATAACTCAATTAGTTAACATGAGAAACGAAATCTTAAATAGATTTAATTAAGGTTGGAGTTTATTTGCAGCAACAATAAAATTATAATTTAGTAGGCAGAGATAGGCAGAATAACATAATTATAAGCTGACAGAGATACGAAATCACGTCCTTATCGGACCGGATGGATTTCTCCTCAGCTTTTGCAGCAACGAGCTTATATTTGTATCATTTCGATTTTCATTACGCAAATTTTTATGACTGCGAATTTTAACAATGAGGACCTTCTCTTGTTTGAAAAACTAGTTTTCCACAACTTTTTCTCAATGATTTTTCTCCTGATTATTCTTCTTTTCATTTTTTGTCTGCAGAAATAAACATGTTTTCCATCTAACCATATATTTCTTCCCCCAGCTACTTCCACCGCATGAATGGGTTCAGCGATGTGCGCACCGCGGCGCCTGCGCAAGACGCCACAGACGCGCCCCTCGGCGGTCTCTTCACGAAGCTGGCTTGCAAGCAGGGGGGCCCACCCCGGCTGCCAGCCTTTCCTGTCATGCTGGACATGAGTTCTACTAAGGTAAGCTAGATTTTTCAGAAGTTTCAACTTTGAAATAGATCGAGCTTTGAAATATGGTGCTGTATTTCAAAGCTCGATCTACATAGTTCAAAGTTTGATGATATAACAGACGGGCTCCACCATATTCTACGTATAGAATATACGTACATGGAAGTTACACTAGAAAGTTTCAGATTTAGTGTAATTTGGAAGATATAAAAATTATACCTCATTCTTTGAAAGCTGTTTCAATAGCAGGAAACTAATTTAGGTTGTAGTTTAGATTTTCGACCCGTAAATAAAATAAAAGTAAAATAGTTTGTTTGGCCTTTTGAACCAATTTCGTAATAGATTGTCGTATTATATTTAATTTGGAAAGACATTGTGGTTTTCTATTACCCTCATATATATACGAAACCTAAGTTTCTGTAATTTGGGGTAATATGGGGCAATTTGGCTACTTTTCTTATATTGTAATTGAATATTTTTGGTTTCAAAAACCTATAGACAAACAGGAAGTTCCAAATCATAAACAATTGAAAATGATACGTTACATAAAACCCTATAATTATTTCCAAGCTATTTCTTAATGTAATTATATTTTAAGAAAAAAATACAGTTTTGTATTTATTACTTCATAATGTTCGTTACTTAAGGCAAGGCCACTGCCCCTATGAAATAATTTACGCTCAGATGAGTTTTCATTTCAAAAGAGTACATTTGTAATTCATATTAATTATATACACAGTGCTCACTGACCTTCCTGTTTTAATTACACATCATACACCGTTTCATAGTTCACGGCTGTGATTAAAATGTCTCGTAAAATTCATAAGGCGTTATCGCGCGACGCATCTCCGTCGAGCGGGGCTCGTTTATGTTAATTTGAACCTCTTTAAAATCATAATGCGCGGTGAGCACCTCGCTTCCTTTCCAGTAATAATGGTCGCAATTAAATCTGATAAGGCTCACGACCTTTACACTTCCTCCGGTGTTGCATAGACGTAGTGGAGAGAGTGTTAATTGCCGTTCGTCTTGCGAGCGTGCGGTGCGCGCACAATCGGCAGGGTAATAGTGCTGCCCCGCCCCCTGCTCGCCAGCGAACCGACTCGACTCGACTCTCCACTGTAAAAGGAACTGGAGCTGCACTAATTGGCCGCGGCACGCGCCGCGCATGCGCGCCGGCTCGCCCCGCGACACGCTAGTGATGGGATGTGAAATCGAAACACAACTCGACTTTAAAATTAGTTGACTTTTTGCACACGAGTGCAATAAGAGACACGATAAAATTGCAGCGTGGAATCATAACAGTTATTTGATTTCGACTTTCTAGCTAAATTGCAGCGACATAAAGTGATCATCACGTGTTTTTTCGTAATTTCATATGATACGCAATCGAGATCAAATTGCCGTCGGGGCGTGATTTGTTACATTTCTCGTTACGGTTAAAGCGATCTATAAATAGTAGTTTAAATTTATTTTCACCTATAAAGAGAAACAGGGGCGACGCGGAAATAAATCGGTAAGATTTATGGCGGGTGCTCTGCTTCAGCACGTAGCCAGTAGGCGCACGCGCCGGCTAGTGGCTCCGCGCCGCGCACTACTACAGCCGTGTTCATTTCACGCGCGCGCGCCTCCGTCTGAATTTTATTCGGAATTACCCTGCATTCGCCTTTTTTAGTACGCGTGGCAATTAAAAAAGATAGATTGCAATTTGACCCGCGGGCGCGGAGCGTGACGCGCAGAACGTTATTATGATGAATGCTCGCCACTTACGATACGAGAGTGCTCTCGATCAGATAATAGCCTGCTGGCTCGCCTTTCATGTTTGCTTAACATTGTACTGTATGCGCCGCTTGATGGACTCCTGAGTAATTGAGTTTTTTAATAGGAAACTGGCTTACTGTTTGAGTTCGAAGTCCGTGTAATATTGATTGAGTTGAACTTTGAATTTTATACCGATACAAAACAAATCGTGATACTTACTCGCAAACTAGTTCTATCTGGTCTACTGTAACATCAATTCTTTTCACCATCCCACAAATAGCTCCCCCATGTCCCTGGCACATCTAATCATCTACATTTCTCCACAGACCCTGCTAGCAATATCGCGGGTCGGCCGCGGTGGGAGATCGCGTCGCAAGCGCAACGGCGCCGGTGCACCCGAGCACTCCCCGCTCGACCTATCGGCGGCCGGCGAGAGTGCCGCCAAGCGCGCGCGCCTCTCCGCCAGCCCCAGCACTAGGAGTGACAGCGATGAGAGGGACAGGGTGTCTAATGATGGTAAGTAACATAAATATAACACCACGCATGTAATCTCCGAAGCCCCATATGCTGCAGCTCAGACAAATTCAGCATGAATGAATTGCAGCTGAGAAATTCGTGCTGGAAACATCCGATACCACTTTGCCTCACGTGGGAATCGAACCAAGGACCTTATGATCAGCAGTCGCACATGCGACTACTAGGCGATGGTAACTATTTCACCATTTACTAGCATCTACGCGCGGCTAAAAGTAGCCTATGACCGGGAAAACGTACCTTTCAAAAGTGAAAGATTTTTTTATAATACGTGGCGTGGTTCCGGAGATTACCCTCCGCGTACTTACAAATTCCCAAAATTCGTACTCTCTTTATAATATTAGCATAGATAGTTAAGCTTTAAATAGACCTAGATGAGTCAGGGCTGGATTGTACAGCGGTGTCACTAATAGTCAAGCCTTTTACCAACCATAAGAAATTCATAAAGGATACTGATAGCCATGCAATCTTTACTTCTAGAAACTTCAGTTGTCCTGATGATATTCCAGTTGGTCTGACTATATCCCATTTGGTCTGTCAATACTGCCAATGTCAAACTAGGAAATATGGCTGAAATGATCATGGATGGATATATAGGTGTCATGTATAGACGAACTTATATTTATAACACTACATGAGTTTTAGAAAATGTCAAGACGTCGTCTGTGTCATGTCGACACAGTTTTTGTGAAGGCTAATTTATATTTAGATATTAATTCGACTTAAAAAAACACATCCTTTTAACTTCTTAATTAATTAGGTAAAAAATATAGCTATCACAAAAGCTTCTAATTTATCCGTGTGTCATCAACACAATACCATAATTCACGACCCATTATAAAATAATAATCTCCAATGACGAACAGATAATATTAATTCTCACAATAGCGACAGCTCTATTATAACAATAAATAACGAGGTTATTCATATGTCAAAGTGCTAAATATCAACGAATTATAACATAGTAATGCCATATTAATTCCTAATGAGACGAGACACACATGATCATATACATAGATATTTTCATTTTATGATTGGCTCACTAAAGTAAAACCAAGTTTAATGTTCGATTACTTAACCCGATAAACTTAATTTTCTGTTAAAACCGTTTTCAAATGTAATTTTAAGTAGCAATAAATTAAATTTACAAGACATTAATTTTTCCCTTAGATCGTAGTGATGCGCGTGAGTGCCTCTGCGCCGAAGCCCGCGCCCGACTTTCCGCCTGGTCCGTCGATGAAGTCTGCGACTTTATCAATTCCATCGATATCTGCGCCGAATACGCAACGGTAAGTGCACATCACTATTTCCAAATTCTAGAACGGATTTGATTGGTTGACAGATATTATAGAGAGGAGTAAGTGTTATTTATGAATAGTAAAACTTAAGATATATCGACCGATACAATCTAGAAGATTCTTTTATAAGCAGGAAATTGTATCTATAAATTTTATAACACGATGATCTATAACAGGTTGATGAGTCGTAAATACAGCGAGAGAGTTCAGCTGAGGGCGTCAATCAGGTGCTTGGATAATTAATGTATAACTAAGATATAGTTCTATTACGATTATAATAAGGTACTCAATGGCTATTAAGTACTTTCATCGGATCAATATAAAGTGCAAGTCGATACAAATTCGTTTCTCGCGACCGATAGGGTCGATTTACACGCCAACGGATCTTGGAAGAAGCGTGCGCAGATAAAATCAAACGTGCACTCTGAGTAATGTTTAACTATAAAATATATTGACAGTACAAAAACTTTACGATTATTTTGTCACTTGCAAAGAGAGAATTGTAGATAATTGTGGTTTTAGATCAAGGTTAACATTTTGGCGGCTTTGTTTAGAGTATATTCTTAGAAGTTTTAGAATAGTTTTTCACTAAAACTATGTCCTAAAAAAAATAAAATGTCAAATTTATTGATTCGGAATTTTGGAATTTCAACGGTCGGTTAAGGGCTGAAACTTAAAATTTCAACAGTGCGATACTATTTAGGTGTCACTTAATGCTTGTAAATACTGGCTTACACTTACATTTAAAAGATTATCTCGAAAACTTGACGGTCACTATTACATACAACAACAGTACTCCTCCGACAAAATACGAATGGTCCTTCCAAGTTCCGGTCTAACAATAGAGACGTGCACGTCACTACAATAAAAAATCACTCCGTCACGTAGACCTACAACCATGATTACTAATATAATCATTCACCGTTCCGCACCAAACCACCATTTTATCAAGACCCATCACGGTCATACAACCTTTATACTTCTCTACCCAAACTCAAGTGTCAAAATCCCTGGCCAAGTTCGGTAATATGTTTTCATATTTGTACGCTTTTTTTTATTAAAATTTTAATTGCGTACCGCGGTGAAAGGGACCAAATAAAACAAGAGTATTGAAAAAGAATCATAACTTGCTTTAATTATCCGGAGGCTGGTGTTATATAAGTTCATCTTTGTTAATGTACCTAGCTTTCTGTAGCTACCGCGTTTCGTCATAAAAAAAGGTTTAAATTCTTATTTGTTAAATAAAAAATGTTTCGTGCTGCCTTTATTTTATAGTCGGTTTTTGTGCGTTGTGTTAGAAACTTTCAGTATATTAAATTTGATGACAATTTCAGCATAAACACAAAGAAGAGTAAGACAGTGATACTCGGGTTCTCCGAAAAGCGCTCAAAAAACATTTTTTCAATGATATTTGATTATGACTTTTCTATCGTAACTTTCTAAGATCCATAACAGATAAACAACTTCAAATCACCGAAATATCCAAAACATAAAATTTTCGCTACATAATACTGTTTTCCACAACAATATTTGTAGCTAGTTTCTGCGTAATATTGGTTCTGTGTCAAATTCATTACTCTACGGTCATCGGTTGGTAATAAACTCGGGATTCTATTAAGTATTAGTGAACTTTACAGCTTCAAGTAGCCACGGCTTATTGTCAACTGGCGGTGTCACCCGTCTTCGGTAGTACTTGCATATTTGTATTGCACTGTCCATTTAAGAATTTAAATTAAGATTACCATAATGAACAGTACAAATAGTACGATTATTTCGAATATTGCAGAAAATATTAACATATGTTTCGATTATTATTTTTCCGTATTTACATCACTAGAGACTTCTAGAGAATACAGAGAAGACCTTCCCTTTGTTCTTTCCTTCACACTAATATCACTTTACTCACCATCGATCCATTGGGTTGCCTTTCTTAAAGACAATCACATTCAATCTAAACATTGGTGTATTTCTCATTCAAAAGAAGACCCATAGGTCATAGTCACCCATCTTCTTACACTAACTACAACATAATGTAAAACAACATACAAACAAACATAAACCAATAAAGTGAAGTCAACCATTAAAACAGATGTAAGTTAACAAGCTTATTGTTATAAAACATTTCTATTAACTGATTGAGTAATAAAATAAACATCGCTTTCTGCCGCCGCTCGCGCACAATGAGGGCCGTGACGCGAATCATACCCATATTATTGCCCTATTTAGGGCTGCACGAGGTAAAACATTAGGTTTACTTGTTTTTAGTACCGGTTAGAATTCCTTGTAAGAAAAACAATGGTTAAAAATGGTGTTTTGGCTTGGCAGTATTAATTCTCGTCTCAAAAGCAAAGAAGTCTACAAAATGCCTCTCGCTGCGAGTTTTAATTTTGCTATTGTATGAAGCTTTCACTTCTACTCCCGTGGATTAAATTGTATCTACTAATCTAGATGTCTTAATCACGCGACTTACGGGGCTTCAAAAATCCAATAATTAAGAAAAAACATAATTGTCAAAGACAAAATAGAACATTTCGTCTATTTCCTCCTCGAAAACGAGAGAGGCTGTCTTCACAACACTTTCAGAGCTTACTAGAATATTTCCTTAGGCTCCACCAGACAGAGTCCTTTTCACTCGACAGCCCTAAGTGCATGCATCACATTACACAACAAAGTATAATGCACAAAGCGTCGAGCATGGCATCGCATGCATTATGTCAATGTGAGGCAACACCGACGTGGGAAACGAGCTGGAGATTTTAAATTTCCATAATATTTGTATCGCGAAATTGTGCAATGTTGGTGAGCGGGATAAAGAGAGACACTTGCCCTTGTTACATACAGGTGTTAAGAACTTACAATGTTTTATTTGATTTTCTTTACCGAAATTGAACAAAAAGAAGGGGCAGTAGAAATTGTAAACGATGTTTTCAAGAACTTGGCTCGTGCATGCTGCATGCAGCATGGACATAAATGCAAATTACAAAAAAAATATATAAATTCCAGTAAAATACCAAGTCGTCGTATAGTTAAATCACATATACTTATTCAAATGACAAAATAGCAACGCACAAATACATCGAAATATGTAAATGAGTTGTCGGGTCAATAAATACACATACATGATAACACGCGCTTAGGACGTATACAATGTAATTGTAATTTTAAAACAAGACTCCCCACGCTCAAGTCGTGACATTAAATAGTAGAAATGACACATCGTAAGTATGGTGACACATTCTCCATAGAAAATAACCTTTCAGTAGGGATGGGATAAAACACAACCTATAATAATATGTATTTTATCATTAAAATTCAACTGTGCTTAGATTAACGTCTGCAATGTTGTGCCTGTTTTCTCATATAAATAATGCACGGTTTTGTAAAAAAAAAAGTCATAGAAACAAGTAGCAGGCAGATTGGTTTCTTAAAAATTTCTTGAAATCGGATCAGTCAACCCTTAACTTAATTTTCCTAGTTGGAAAATTAACAATTCCAGTTTTTCAATCCACTTTCTTGGAAACTACGAAAAAAGACCCTCATTTGACTTGCTTTTTCAACCTGCAATAATTAAACCTTTTTATACAGTACGTTTTAAGGTTCTGGAGCTAACATCATTCAACAGAACAAAAACAAAACGCAAGCGACACTAAAGCCGCAATGTGTAAACGGGCTGTTTCACGCACAAGCTCATTTACACACATCACGATATCTGTCAGAAAACATGTTTTCTTTTTAAAACTTTTCAATTCACACCCATGTTCTTCACACAATCCGACACTATACCACAGAAAACTACGGTAGCAATATCGGATTACCAAATGATTTATACTCAGAAGTGTCGTGGCGAATTGTGGCAACTGAATTAATTGTTAGCCGGATAATAATATCGTTTAACCACAAATGATTAATGTTTTTGTAGACTTTTGTAGGCTGGCAATCCTGGTAACAGGTGATTTATTTATGGTTTGCAATAAATGTCAGTTACTAACTGTTTTTAAACAATAGATATTTAGGTTTGTATTCTAGACGTGGAAATCCTGGTAATTAAAGTAATCCTTGTAATTAAGAAAACGTAATTTGGTTGATCGTTTAGAAAATGGTTGGTTAATTATAATTTAGAACCATACGCAGAAGATGTATAGCCTGCTTTAGTGAAACCTTTCTTTACGTAAAATTATGCACAATACTATTTACATAAAAATTATGCAATGTTTATTACTTAAATAAAAATAACAACCGTGTGAAAATGCGCATTTCGACTAATTTGAATAATATAAATTGACAATAAATTAATATTAAAACGACTTTTATTACTTATCAAACATTAATTAGGAATCTCCCGCGGTTTCGCACTAAAACCTCTTTTTCTGTCCCCTAGGGCGTGAAACTTGAGAAATATAGAAAATTCATGAATATATTTCAATAGAATAATTAATAAATATTAGAAATGAATAATTCAGTGTAGCTGCATGATGCCTCAATTAAAATATCTTAAAACGGACACTGCATTTCAAATTTTAACGATAGCCAATAATTCTAAATTCTATTAAGCACAGATCCGGAAACCATGGCTCTTAGGTGTCAATTTTAAACAGCATGCAGCACCATAAAACTACCACCAAAATATAATACTCCTAATAAATTCAATTGAAATTGAAGCTTTTCGTCTTCTGAATGTCGTGAGCAATAAACTAACAGACACGCAAACTAACCTGCCCCACGAATTTGTAGATGGCATCGGGTTCTGCGCCCGCGCAACGTTCGTCAATCCGTGCGTTTGCGCAAGACATCGTGCGGGACGCGGCGCTCACACCATCAGTAACTAATGCAGTTGACACCGAACCTATCACGTGGATCTTAATAATACCGAAATAATTGAATTTAGGGTTAAATGTTGACTATTGTTTGTCGGAATAGCGGCGATAATAAGAGCAGGTTTATGTTAAACACCGTTTTGAACCTAGTTCAAAACGGCGGTTAAATCGTTTTACTGCAATGCTCTGATTTTAGAATACAAGATAAGTATATCTTGCAACTGCTTGGCTTGAAATCCTCTTCTCCTCCATTTACCTATGTACAAGTTACGAATGACTTCACTCACATCTTCTCGGTCCTTGCTTAACCCATTAGTCCACTCTCCGCACACACGCAAAAATAATCCCGATCACAAATCACGCGATCCTCTAATATGACTTGAAATACTTCGATCTAGATGCGCATAATCCTAATTGCGCATTGTCACCTGCGCGGGCGCACCGTCGGATGCTCGTGCGATCGTGACGCAGTGTCGCAACGAACCGTGATTTATACAAATTACCAGTGTGTATGCGAAATATATAACGTTTAAATTATAGCAATATTCGATCGGGATCGCTTGCTCACTGGGACAGATTGTGGTGTAATAAGGCCATGTGTAATATTGTTTTCATAATGGTGGCAAATGATGTTCTTTATTGCACCTTTTACATGAGAGCAGTTTTGTTATTGCGCTACCTGTGTTGCGCACTGACAAACAATCTGTCTCGACGATCGAACGCCCCTTCAATATTTCAGCAAACTGAAATTTTAAATGATAAAGTTGTTATGAAATAAAATATCAGGAAATGTCATAATATGTTTAATTGCTACAGGCGGAAATGTCTTGTACATACCAGAAGTACAATTCGGGAAATCGGATGACTGGCGGAAGGAACTGTCAGTGCTCTGAATATATCAGCTCGAATACCTTTCCACACTGAATTTATATAAATCCTTACTTTTCAAATATCTTGACAAGAGACTGTTACCTCTCATCTACCAAACGTAATGAAATATTTAAGACAGCCCAAATATGAAATCTATTCTAGATTGTTCACTTCGAAACTGTTTATTTTCCAATATACTGAAAGTATAGCTTTCTGCTCTGTCGCGGAATAACTACGAAACACATCAAAAACCTACGACTAGCCAAACAAATTTACCACCGTGTAGAAGATGTCTAAAATACTTGTAAATTACGCACTTTACCTCTCAGCATTACATATCGGTGACTTGGAATTCCGTATGAAAATAAATGAGGCCCGAAGCCTGCGCCCGCGCAATTAGCGGCGCAGCTAAGTGTTTGCGCACGACGCGAGCGTGCGACAGAGGGCGCTGATAAATGACGCATTTGTAACGCTATGATAAATATTGTAGGCTTGATTGAGATGAAAGGAGCCCATTAATATAGTGTCGATACAGTGCTCTTGATAGTTATGGGTTTCGTAATGTTGCAGGGAATTGTTTGGGTTTTAGTAACATCACTGGGCATACCTTAATGCACAACTACTAAGGTTCTACTTAGTGGCAGAGGAATATCAGGAATATTTCACTGTAGACATCCGTTTCTCCAGTACAATATTGTATAAACTATCTTTACAATATACGAGCTCTCTAAACTCTGCTTCACTAACTGTAACACAATATATCTTACTTAGTCTCAAAGCTGTTGTAGCAATTTCACAATCTCGGATAAGGAAATGTATGGCACTGACAATTACTTAAGAAAACCATTTCAATATATGTTGTTTCAGAATGCTAACAACAAAGAGAAAGGACCTCCACTAACATATTTCTTGAGCCCTTCTAAGTCGCGAAGCACGTCCACAAAATGCCACACACAGACAATCCATCAGTGCTATTCATAATCACGTTATTACATCCGTTACTAGCATTAATATCACCCAAAACAAACAATGTTCATCACCCGAAGCCATACACGACTCATACGGCAAAAGCCTCAACTATTGTTAAACAGATTACCAACTTAATCATTCACAAACCAAAATACCACGCAGAAGAAAATTACTCCACAATTTCGTTCTCTTCGTCATTTCAACTGCAAGCGAAACTTGGTATTGTCTGAGATGTAATTACTATAATGGGCGTTGTATCGTGATCAGTCGACGTATATTGTTATGATTTTAGACATGAAATCGAAAATGGTCGCGGGTCATCTCCATGTGAGTATTCGTTGCGCAAAATTATTGCGGCTAACACGATTTCACTTGAGGTGGGCGATCGAATGGTTCATTTCGATTATAGCTAGTCGATTAATCGATCGCCGAAATTAGACTGGCGGATTGAATGGTGTTCGATCGTTTTTGTGAATGGGTTTTTATAATGAATGGAGTTGTAACATGAATTATGTGTTATGCTCTGAAGCTATCATCATTCGTCAAGATAAGTTTGTCACCTATTCAGAAATCACCTCTAAATCTAGATACATCGCAAAATGTCGAATAAAATGCGTATCGAATAATCGAACTTTATCAATGTTTGAATGACACGATGAGTGATTACGCCTTGTCCCGTCACTACACCTCGACCAGCGATTTTATTACAAGTTTATCAACGTTCGTCACGACAAAATGTGAAATGTAGCGAAATTGAGATTTTGTCTCGCTTAAACCAAAAATAGTGTTACGTCCAATTACTGTTTAAAATTACAGGAGTTTTTTTATGAGCACTTTATTTTGTTTTATATCGTATTTCCTTATTAATATTGTCAAAAATTAAATAAATAGTAGTAGTATTACACTTCTTTATTACCTTTGGCTCCAAGGTTTCTTCTGATTTATCAGACTCTAAAGGAAAACTAGTTCTTGCGATTAAAGCTGATGAAATATCTTAATTGTATTAACAATTTTAATTTTAATTGATCTGGAATCATTAATGAATTCAATAATTTCTAGTGAGTTTAGCTTAACCAATTTAAAATACTTGATTCAATACAAACGATATCTCATTTTCAACATTTAATTTGGTGTATTGTTCGAAATAATTATATTTACATTATTTAATCACTATTCTGACACGATCTGTCAAACTAAAAAAAAAACAAACAAACAGACTGCGTCACACTTTCTATCTTAACTTACAATAATTATAAATTGCCATACAAATAAACACTTCACTAGATCCCGTTTATACAACACGACATTACTGCTACTTATCGCATCCGTGCCGCTCTCGCGTCGTGAGGCGTAAATGGGCTCAATTTATAACGCGTTGTGTCCAAAGAAACGGCTATAATTCGATGCTCATGCACACACGTAAAACAACTCTAACAATTCAACAACAACAACAAACAACAACACACACAACACCAAAACAACAACAACTCTAAAACTTATTAGCTAAATGGGTTTCTTGGTTGTAGTAAAAGAAATTAAAACCAATGAAGAACTGTTTGTTTTTCTTGATTCAAATATTACATTATTGTTACGACACTTATGACTACGCCAATAAAACTTACCTTTCTTAAGAAAATTAATTTAAATCTAAGTAATTACTAAATTTTAAAAATATAGAAATGAAAACGCAATTAAATCATAACCATAACATTTACTTCGCACATATCAATCATACAGTTTCATAAAATGGCGGCGGACTGTGGAGCAGAATTTCTCCGCGACACTAATAAATTGACGTTCATGGACCGCAACTCGACTCATCTTGTTTTTTTTTTCTCTAATGATGTTTTAGATTTATTGCAATCTAGTAAATTAGGTGCCAGAAGCGAGGCCGTGAGTTTTTTATGTTTGGGTTCCATGGCAGATGGCCAATCTTTCTTTGATAAAAAATGGTCAATCAACATTGCAGGGTCTAAATATCTCCAATTTGTTAGAAACTTGGTATATTTTGAATCTGTTTTTCCGGTGGATAGTTTGGCTCGCCCGCTACTGCAGGCGAAATGCCAATGAACAAACGCCTAACCCTTCAGAGATAACAGACGTGATATTTATTTATGCCATAAATATCATATCTCTAGAAAATATCCAAATAGGGTCATTGCGCCGGTTAGCGACCAGTTAGTCGAGTTGCCCACATTAGACGAGGAAAACAAAATGTTGTCTACACGCAAAATAGTATATGTTAATGTGAATTGGTCCCAAATATAATCTAGTTTGGATGCAAAACATAAAATAAAATACATTAGTACAAAAATATTTATAAAATGCTGAAAAAGTGAAAATATAGCGAAAACGTCGGTTAGCGACCACTTTCATCAGTTTGCGACCACCATGAGCCGGTTTGCGACCGCCCTTTTTAATATGAAAAATATGCTATTAAAACAATTATAATCGCTTTAAAAATATTTTAAGTTTTGCCTCTTAATAAAAACAAATATGGTAATCCTTTGGTGTAATGTTTTCTTATAATTAAAAAATAACAATCTTACATTTCGTAGGAACTTAGTCATAGCTGTAATAGAATTAACAATCATTAGTCAACAAATCTATACATATAAAATTCAAAGTCCTGACTGACTGACTGACTGACTGACTGACTGACTGACTGACTGACTGACTTATATATCAACGCACAGCCCAAACCGCTGGTCCTAGAGACATGAAATTTGGACAGTGTACTCTTTGTGACAAGTAAGTATCCACTAAGAAAGGGTTTTTCAAAATTCCACCCCTAAGAGGGTGAAATGGGGTGTTTAATTTTCTGTGAAACTTTTTATTCCCTGAGTCGATTGACTTGAAAATTTGTGTATTTACTCTTTAGTTAAAATTATGAGATACGTGGATCACAGTTTTTCCAAAATCATCCCCCAATTTAAAATTAAACGTCCTGATTGGCTGACTGATATATCAACCCCCAGCCCAAACCACTGATCCTAGAGACATGAAATTTGGACGGTGAATTGTTTGTGAAGAGTAGATATGCACTAAGAAAGAATTTTTTGAAATTCTACCCCTAAGAGGGTGAAATGGGGTGTTCAATTTTATGTGGAACTTTTTATTCTCGGAGTCGATTGACTTGAAAATATGTATACATACTCTTTAGTTAAAATTATGAGATACGTGTATCACAATTTTTCCAAAATCATCCCCAAATTTAAAATATAATGTCCTGTCTGGCTGACTGATATATCAACGCACAGCCCAAACCGCTATTCCGAGAGACATGAAATTTGGACGGTGTACTCTTTGTGACGAGTAAGTATCCACTAAGAAAGGGTTTTTTGAAATTCTACCCCTAAGAGGGTGAAATGGGGTGTTCAATTTTATGTGGAACTTTTTATTCTCGGAGTCGATTGACTTGAAAATATGTATACATACTCTTTAGTTAAAATTATGAGATACGTGTATCACAGTTTTTCCAAAATCATCCCCCAATTTAAAATTAAACGTCCTGACTGGCTGACTGATATATCAACGCACAGCCCAAACCGCTGGTCCGAGAGACATGAAATTTGGACGGTGTACTCTTTGTGACGAGTAAGTATCCACTAAGAAAGGGTTTTTCAAAATTCCACCCCTAAGAGGGTGAAATGGGGTGTTTAATTTTCTGTGAAACTTTTTATTCCCTGAGTCGATTGACTTGAAAATTTGTGTATTTACTCTTTAGTTAAAATTATGAGATACGTGGATCACAGTTTTTCCAAAATCATCCCCCAATTTAAAATTAAACGTCCTGACTGGCTGACTGATATATCAACTCCCAGCCCAAACCACTGATCCTAGAGACATGAAATTTGGACGGTGAATTGTTTATGAAGAGTAGATATCCAATAAGAAAGGGTTTTTTGAAATTCTACCCCTAAGAGGGTGAAATGGGGTGTTCAATTTTATGTGGAACTTTTTATTCTCGGAGTTGATTGACTTGAAAATATGTATACATACTTTTTAGTTAAAATTATGAGATACGTGTATCACAGTTTTTCCAAAATCATCCCCAAATTTAAAATTTTATGTCCTGTCTGGCTGACTGATATATCAACGCACAGCCCAAACCGCTGGTCCGAGAGACATGAAATTTGGACGGTGTATTCTTTGTGAGGAGTAAATATCCACTAAGAAAGGGTTTTTTGAAATTCCACCCCTAAGAGGGTAAAATGGGGTGTTGAATTTTCTGTGAAACTTAATATTCGCTGGGTCGATTGATTCGAAAATTGATGTTCACACTCTTCAATTAAAATTATAAGACATGTGTATCAGTTTTTCCAAAATCATCCCAAATCCAATCCAATCATCATAAATAGGGCTTCGAAGCTCACGTAGAAGGGCGCATGCCGCGCAGCGTTGCGTGGGGCGTGCGGGGCGCGGGAGTATTTACCTATAACTAAGTAGGTAGGATTTTTCTGAGGTAGACGTGTCTGTGAATATGGTTTATTCCACCGATTTTCACGTTGGCTCGCGATACGGGACATTGATATTAAATATTATGTCAAAGTATTATGTCTATAAATAGATTCCTAATAAATCATTTGATTGGTGTCCCGGTGTGTAATTGATATTACTATGAACAAATATTTGCAATAGCAAGTACACGTAAATCAATGTATGTACTGTACATACATAGATTACTTATTATCCCAGAAGTAAGATTCCGTGGGCAATTCCCGAACTCCACGCGGGCGAAGCCGCGGGCAGAAGCTAGTCCTTAATATAATAACAATATCCTTAATATGTAGTATAACATTTAAAAATAATCAATATCAATATTTTCAAGTCATCTGGTTTTTTAAATTATTTTAGGAATCGTATTCCGCGTTTCAATAAGTTGTTGCTAGAAGAAGCCATATCTGACGAGTGGTGCAACACTTCGCTGGTGCCCATCTTTACAAATAAAGGTGATGTGCTGGAGTGCAATAACTATAGAGGAATAAAGCTAATGGCGCATATGATGAAAGTTTGGGAGAAAGTTATTGAAAGACGACTGAGAGAAGAGTGAAATTTCACGAAACCAATTCGGTTTTATGCCTGGTCAGAGAACGATGGATGCCATTTTTGCCACCCGCCAGCTGTGCGAGAAATACAGAAGTGCGCACAAAAACTTGGACATGGTGTTCATCGACCTCGAAAAGGCATACGACCGGGTACCTCGTGAGGTTTTGTGGTGGGCCCTTAAAGGGAAAGCTATGCCTGGGAAGTATGTGCAGTTGATCCGAGCGATGTACAGTCGGTTTAGTACCCAAGTCTGGTCTACAGCGGGCACTACCGACAGCTTCAATATGGCTGTCGGCTTGCACCAAGGGTCGGCTCTAAGCCCTTACCTCTTCTTGGTGATAATGGACGCACTTACGTCGGACATCCAGGAAGAGGCTCCCTGGTGTATGCTGTTTGCCGATGACATTCTGTTGGTTGCCGAGAGTGGCCTAGAGGTCCAGAGCAGATTGGAGGTGTGGTGGCAAAGACTGGAGAATGTTGTCCTGAAAGTCAGTAGGACCAAAACAGAATACTTATTCTGTGATTTCGGCGGTCTCTCCAGTCCTGTGCCCATAACACTTGCCGGAACGCCCATACCGATCTGTTCCGATTTTCGGTACCTCGGGTCGCTTGTCCAAGGGGATGGCGAAGTAGACCGAGACGTAACGCACCGGATCAACTCAGGATGGATGAAATGGCGACGGGTCACTGGAACAACTTGTGACCCACGGATGCCCCTCAAGTTAAAGGAGACAATATACAAATCCGTGATTAGACCTGTCGTAGTGTATGGATCGGAATGCTGCACTGTGAAGAAGATGGATGAAAGGAGTTTGCATGTAGCGGAGATGAGAATGTTGAGGTGGATGTGTGGTGTGACAAGAATGGATAAGATAAGGAACGAGTATATTAGAGGAAGTTTAAAAGTTGCGCTACTTACAGAAAAATTGAAAGGTAATCGACTGTCTTGGTATGGACATGTGATGAGGAGGGACGAATCGCATGTGACTAAAAGAGTGATGAATATAAACGTTGATGGATGGAGAGGGAGAGGAAGACCAAAGAAACGATGGATGGATTGAGTGAGGAATGATATGAATGTTAAAGGAGTAAATGATAGCGTGACGGTTGACAGAGGAGATTGGAAGAAAAAAACGTGTTGCGCCGACCCCAAATAACATGGGATAAGGGCAGGAAGATGATGATGATATTCCACGTTTCTTATTCAGAAATAAGCCAATCTTGTGTCGTGGTCCTTGGGATCTGATACAGTCTACATGTTTCTCTTATTCCCTTCCCTTCTATTCGGATATCATCGAGAGCTTTTTTCAGGGCTTCTTCAGTGTACTGGACAGTCTTTTTCTTTTTTTTTGTTGACTCTATATTATTTGGGAGCTCCATCTAAAAAAAAAGTAATATATGAAATAGTTTATTGTTGTTTTTATGACTAATTTTGTTTTAAACTGAAAAATAATAATATTTAGGTTTCGACAGATTATGTACAACCACATGGTTGCTTGTTAAAATAATTTTTAAACGGACGTGGTGGCATACTCAATGAACTTTCATACTTATTTCTGTTAGCGACCGTTATTTCTCTCATACTAAATTATAGTGGTCGCAAACCAATGTCTTTATTTCGATTATTTTGGTTTGCGACCACCTGTTTAGCACCCAATTTTGTACGTAAATTAAACTAAGTTCTTTCAAAGAAACTGGTGGTCGCTTACTAAAGAACTACATAGAAAAACGTTTACAATGCTACATTCAAAATTGTAACAGTCCTGTATGAAGCACTAGATCATATTAATCAAAATAAAATAATGCAGTTCTCGTCGGTTTGCGACCATGCGGTCGCTAACTAACGTTTTTGATAAATAAGCATTTCGGTTACCGACCACTTGATTTTATCTTAATAATAGGTTTAAAAATAGCAAAATACAACTAAATAATAAGCAAAACTTATCGATTGTACAATTTAACATCTAACTTGTGTGTAAAACATGAATTATGTAATAATACTTACCTTTGAGCGCCGCGCGCCGTGTTATTTTTTCTCTAACTCGCCGTACGTTCGCTCACCACTGAATCAAGACGCTCACTGAGAAATTTATTTTCGGAGCTGGGTTAACCCATTTGTTTCAAACTGTGTAAATTCTTATTTCATAATTACTTATAAAGCACGTTAGATTTATTTTTTATTTATGTTACCTCTACAAATACTATTATCTTGATTTAAAGAAACTTAGTCCGTCAAATGGTCGCCTACTGAAGGTGGTCGCGCTACCGGCGCAACGACCCTACCACGAACGAACGAACGATGATTTGACGGTGAAGGCTGCTTGTAATTTTAACAGAATTCTCTCAGTCTTAACCAAAAGAACCCAGCAACGCTAAACTAATCTACCTTGAACTTAGTTCAACAGCCAAACGTTATTAAAGACTAAACAAAATTGAATCATGACAGCTTTCTCTACCAGTGAGTGACAGCCGAAGAGATGATGACATTAAGGCTTGCTACACTCCCGCGACTGTCTGAAGCACCTGACATTGTGTAACCGATCCGTCTGTAGTGAGACGACTTCTGTTGCGCACCTACCATATTTGCATATCGCGTTTTCGTTAAGTAGATTAATGTTTGACACTTAGTTTTGGCTTGCAGTCATTAGTGTCTTAGATAAGGTGTAATTGGTTTTATATAATAAGGTTTAAATTCATCGTTAAAGGTAACCAACAACAAATCATTTCTGTGGCGGTATCTTCAACGAAATACGCGTCATAACTGTGACCAAGTAAACATCTAGCAACTGAGATTAGGACATAATGTACCGAACAACCGTCGAGAAGTAGCCGACCAGTCACAACACAGTCGCAGGTCGGAGGACCCTCCTTTTATAATGAAGGATAAAGACTTTGCACACCGTGATTCAATTTACTGTTGGCCAGCGTCATGACAAAGGCCTCAACCCATGTAGAACTCTGACAAAGTCAGAAAGCGTTTCGTTAGACCTCACAGAAGATGGCAGGTCCACATTGACCCTGGATCAGAAGAACTGGAAGTAATTTCTAAGTAAAACACAACAAAATACTGATACTAAACAACAAACTACGCGAAAACAAATACAAGCATCAACATTATATGTTAATTCTCAATTTCCCGATGCCCTCTGACTTGACGTATGTAAATATATTAACAGCTCATACCATCAAATGACACTTGACGCAGCGAAGACAACTCGCCCTTTAAACACAAAGGTCACAGGGACAAAGATCGAAACGTTAACGCAAACCACGAAATAAATGGAAACGTAAACGTTAACTACATAAACACAACCTCACGCCTGTACACATTTAGGCAGAAGTGCACCCTGTAGTACACCCACAATAAACTAGATCTCTTAAAGTACAAACTACCATGTAATAAGTAGGCGATCCTATTGCTATCAACCAGGCATAAAACCCGACTGCTGCCGAGAAATTCCAGGTATAAAAACCCAATAACACTTTGCCTGTCCCGGGAATCGAACCGGAGCCTCTTACTAGCGATGACAATACCAACAAACTAAAGTAAATAAGACATTAAACAAGACCATTACTACCTTACTTGCTTCCAATTTCTCCATACACAACTCCGCACTGACGTTATAAGTAAACAGAGAGAATTAAATTACCAATCATTTGGTCCAACAGTATCGCATAGTTCAGTAGACCAAACACGGGCAAATCGTAAACAGTTCAGGAATCAATCAGTGTTTATTGTATGCATTATACGTAACAAGAGCACTATATCCATTAGGAGTGTGTCGTCTGGTCACTGTCTTCGTCGTTAACAAGTTTAGACAGTTGGATTGCTGGACAGATATTGACTGTGCGGGTGAGACAGAAGTTCAGGATTTCAACGTTTCGTGTTTTATAGTAGTTTGTGTTTCAGTCGTATTGGCATCATGTACTTGTCTAAAATGTGTAATTTTAGATTAATATCTTCATTTTCAAATATATATTTTTCAATGCTACACAGAAATCCCTTTCTTTGGTCATTTCTGACATCTTTTCCAACTTTCTATGTGAGAAATGAAAATAGTATCTATGAAATAATAAAGTAGTGTTGTTCCTTACTCCAATGGTAAGGAAAACACTAGAATATTTACAAGAAGTCTAACCCGCAATGACTCAACAATTTCCCAATAAAAATAGACGTCAACTTGCTTCAGTAAAACGTTCTGCACGAAGCGAAACTACCGTTGACAATCTACTTGATAGACCAGACATCTATATCGCCCTGGGCGTATCGTCTGACCCATGACCTCAATTACCCCGATACGACCCAACACAGAGCAGCTACGATTTTACACAAACTATTTATTCGCTCATTTAATCGACATACCCGTAGCAGGAGTATCGAGTAACTTCTGAGCTATTACCGATATTCACCGTCAATTAAAATAATCGATTAATTAACTATTTTACTCACAATCGATTTTATCGTTCGATCCATATTTATGGAACGTGTAATTTGTTAAATTGGGTCCAATTAATTGTATGTATTTTAGACTGAATATATATTGATATTAGTTAACTTTATCTGATGACATAATTACTGTATTATTAGGTGTAATTGATTTTATGTAAGTTTAACAGGATTTAAGACAATGAATTTAGTCCAGTATCTATCAAGGTGACTACTTCAAATCCGTTTTTAACGTTTTAAAAACATTTCTTAAATGTTACTAATCACAAAGAACAGTTTTTTTAATCCATCAATCAAAGAGTGCCGCTAGGAGCAATACTAGGCCCTTTCTTTCATAATCGTCCAATAACACATCAATCTGCTCTTTTTTCTCATATTACTGTAAAATATCAACAACAATTGACACTAGACCTCGTTGACCATAGACGTGTGATGTGACAAGTCTCTAAAGAATGCAATAACGCATGCGTGATTAATGACAGCTTTCTATAGCCCTTGCTAGCACCTGTCCCTTCAACATGCGTAGAACGAAAGCAGATAAGAATTCCTTAGTCGAAGGGAGGCATTTTATTTTCGTTAAATCATCAAAAAAAAAATTTAGACTATGAGTATGAAAAACTTAAAACGTAGTCTATCTATTTTTATCGCTGGAGTATAATGGCATTCACAATGTCTAGTGTTGTATTGACAAGATCAGGTCAGGACAAGAAAAGACAGACACTTTAACATAAACCTCCAAATAACCGCTAAAACGGATAATCACACCTAATATACAGCTAATGTTTAAAGCACAGATGCTAAAAGACCCCCATAAAAACTTCGAACCGGCGATCCCGAAAACCTCTCAATGTCCTCTACCGTAATAAAAGTTGCAAAAGCGAATGTCCACGGAGCGTGTGTGTCCGTCCGATGCCGGATAAGAGCCGGCTAATAGGGGACCACCAATAAAGTTGACTCGACGACCGCTACGACACGGTATCGCAACTCAGATGTGTATTAGAATCGCAATTTATAAATGGTAGTTCTATTTTATGGTCGACGGGATTGCGTTTTGTGTTTTAGTGCTGTTAGTGTCGTTCTTCCGGTTTCATTTAGAACTAGATAGTTAGTATTGGCTCTTTTAGTCGTCGCTTTAAAAGAAGACAAGAACATATCTCCAAATGATGTGTTCGAAAATCAGATTAGGATTTCCCATGAGACTCTAAATGCTAATAAACCAATAACGAACGGAATCAACATAAAGACGACGTTATTATAACGTCTTAAAGTATAATCTCGATAATAACGTTAGCCAGAAGATATTTATCACACATGGTAAAGTTAAAACTAAATTGCTATTATGCCTCATACAAAGTTACGAGATAGAACTTTAATAGCTGTTATCTGAACAAGAATATATTAATTTAAACCCAGAAGTTATAGTAAGGTAACTTATAGATTATTTTAATTGAACGTGAATTCTAATTAACATGCAAGCCGTGAACTTAGTTGAACTAAGCGCTAACTTAACGGCGACATGATATCGGCTTTAATATCTTTATAATTATTGCCATGTTCAATGATCTTTGGATATTTACTGTTTTATTAATTGGAATTATCTAATACCTAAGTAATACATATGTTGTTAAGTGATTGGATATTACTATTCTTGAATCAAGAGTACGATTTCGACGGAAAATCATTTAATTCGTCTCCATCTAACTCCAAGTCTGAGTACAATGCACATTTAATTAATTGTATTAATTAATTACTATCGACCAGTAACACCATTGCATAAATCTGTTATTCGATCGTTAATTTCACTATAATTCAGTAATTTATACCTCCGCAAGCTCAATCGTTGCTGTAATAGTTATTCGCCTACCACTTTCACGCTGATGTTGCGGATATATTGGATCGTAAATCCCTTATAGAATTGCTCCTCTCGCAGCAAGCCCATGAAAGGGAGTGTAATTAAAGTACCCCGGTGTTACAGTGCTACACTTGACCGGTATAATCGGCTATGATAATAAAATCTATGAGAAGTACGGAACTGGTGCCTCCCCTCTGCGCTTCCGAAGATATGCGATATCGACCCCGGGTATTATCAAGTAGCGATCAAATCTTATGGAACATTAAACACTAGTTGGAGCCATCCTCAATGTACTAGAAAACATGAATAATTAAAAATACTGTTACCAACAAGCAACTACAATTTTATGTCATAATCAGAGTACTAATTACATTCCACAGACCATAAATGCGTTGTATATGTAGATGACATCATTATTCGTAAATAAACAACATCGTTCGAGAAAATCAAATGCCCTTTTGGAAATAAAAGTAAATTGCTGAGTAAAATGCCACCACCCAGATGCTAACCACATAAGCGTTATTCAGCCATAAATTGAGCAGGCCATCTAATGACTTCCCAAGCTAATAGCATATAGAATAAGCTTCTATATATGTAAGAACATTTAATTTAGCTCAATCGAGTCTCGGAAGGCGTGTATTTAAATTGAGACGTCTAGATGCAGAGATAGGAACTGGGAGCGGGCTCCGGAGATGCTATCTCGGGAGTTGGAGCCCTCGTTTGTAAGTTTCTCCGAGACGAGAGGCAACCATCGTTTTTCTAAGTCTTGCTTGTGTTGGATAATTTTGCTTACAGAGATTTGTAGGACGAAATCTTTATTTTGGACTTTATAATATGGGATTTTTTTTTCATTACATAACATCACCCTGTAATCCTCGAAGGGTTAGGCAGAGGTCTACCTAATAGTACACCCACATTTCGCCAGTTTTGTTTACGTTCCATGTAATAAGGGTCGAGCCTGTTTTTCATTAATTGCAAGCACTGGCCTATGTTATAGAGAGAGGTAGAACGCACTAGAGCGTTATACATTTCTTACGGCACTAATCATAAAAGCTAACTGAGGAAATAAAGCTACTACGGTATTTATAACGTTATTACAGCCCCGTTTTTCTTAAAGGTGTGCAATTTCTTTTTCTTCACAAATTCAAGTTAAAATGCAAAGCTTTTATCTTACAGTATTACGTACCTACTACATATTTCATTATTTGATATATCAAACCTTTATTTTAATATTAAATAAGGGATTATATCTATAAATGCCTCATAAGCACTTACTACATCGTATATGACGTTATAAATCAAATTCCTTTAAGATTACTGAGCTATAAAATAATTTTCTAAATCGTCCAGTGGTCGGACATCACGTAGGGCGGTCATCCTTCATCTCGGCGCAATTCCTTTCGGATTTAAGCGACACCGATGGACATGTGGCCGACAGAGCACTAGTAATTGTATCACGTACTAAATGTGGAATAATCTCGGACAGAACCTGATGGATGCAGCTTGGAATCCGAGCATATTGGATGTGTTTACCCCGGAAAGGTGAAATGTCATTTGAAAATCGATTATCCTTTTCATTTATATGAACTTCAATTCCTTCATCAATAAATTTTCTATTTGATTATTTTCATTTGTCGACGTTAAGTAATTCAATGTTTTTCTGCCACTATTATTGATGTCAATTTTCAGACTATCTATGTAGGCATGAATAACACCCTGTAGAGATTTACAAAAGATCAATCAGAGCATTGGCAGCAGAACAAGTTGTTTAGTGCTATGCAGATAGCGAGCCACCCACATGGGAGTGTGACGGAGTATAAACAAGCATCGTTATATCTTCGACCACACGTTGTACAGCCTCCTTTGTTTTATCTTCATCTTTTGAATTGATCGAAAATAAATCTGCTTTATCCAGTGCTAGTTCAACATTTCTAAGAGTGCTATCTTGTGTTGCAATGTCCTATATTTTTTGATGGTTTGTTTCACTAATCTACGGGGCTCTATAGCCAATTAAACAGCGATGAAAATGATGGAAGGAATTATTAGCAATATTATGTGTTCATTAACAAGTTACGGCCCGAGTAAAGTTCATACATCCTAAGAAAAATCTAAGTGCCTACTGAGAGTGAAAAATGACTTACAAAACTCTTCAATGGCACCGATCGCATGCCTTCAGACGATCATTTCACGCTGACCAATCAGCATTACCTTTCAAACGGAAACGCAGAGGACGCGTGCGCCATAATACGCCGTAATCTGAAGGTGCGGTAGTAATACCGTGGCACGGTGGTAATCCTGGCAGATGGTCTCAGATGGTCGCAGATGGCGGGAATGGTCGGCAATCTAGCCGACCACTGCCGGCGTCCGCCAGTAATGGCTGTGGTAATAGCCGGACCAGTTTGCGACCTTTCAATCTAGGAATGTCAACTTAGAGCAGGGCTGTGTATGCGTTATTTATGATCATGATTTATTACATAAATCATTGTGCTGCAGTACAGTCGCCAGCCCATCAAGTTACTACAAATTGTCAAATTTTCTCATTCGATTTTGAACTTAACCATCAACATTTTATAGTTTCAAATCATTTGGAGAAATTTGACAGTTTGGGATAACTTGATGTGCTGGCGACTATGGAATTACCATGCTAATTTTCTTTTCATTGATGTGGTCCCCGAAGATGGTTTGATATGGAAATCTAGAATTCGTTTCAGTCTAGTGTTACCTTTTAAAATGTGATATTCATGTTGTTGAACTTTGATCGCATCAGATGCTACTTAAACGTTCAGAGCTACACATAAATATAAAATTATGATCAGTTCATAAATTTTCTATTCCCCAACAGCCACCAACCCTATCATGACGTCGCCCGTGGTCTTTCGAAAGTACTGCTATACTTTACGTGCGGTCAACATGCACCTTATGACACTCTTATAAAGTCTCTTTTACATTAATCTAAGTATTGTTGGCATGTCAAGTCATAATGCAGTAACGACCGCGATTGTCCGGTGCTATTTCATGATACAGTTTTATCTCATTGTGGGGTTCGATTACCGGGTAGACCGTGTTACTTTTAACCGCTTAGTTGACTTTAACGGGAGAAACCTTATTGACATTAAAGTGATTGGCAGGTTCAACTTCAGCACTTTATACTGTATCTAGTTCATTTTCATTAACTTCCTCTTTTTGGAGTGCTGCACAAATACCGAAGGAAATTTGTGGTGGCCTACATTTTTGACTGGTATTTGTCTATGAATTGAATACCTAATCGTTCTTCGTGTCGTACAACGTGTTTCAGAGTACCACGGTCTTTTGACAAGCACCATTTGCTTTTTTTTTGTGGAATATCGCTTTTTGTTTATTATACTTTCTAGTTAGTAGGAAAACTTCACCAGTGTCTTAAACTTATAATATGCGTGAAAGTAGAGCAATAAAATATAGTGTTAGTTAACATGGTTAAATCTTGACGTACACAATCAGCTCCTCGTTCCCTACGTGTAATAACTGTTATTACAAACGTTTTATTCCCTGTTAATAACAGTGGTAATGAAGAAAGGAAATATCCTTTTAAAACAATTTCTCAAGTGTTTCTTACGCTCATTCTCGTACAGAATTTAACAGGTACTTGTCTTGTTAAATTATTCACTTAGCTCTTCATGATTATTTATTTTTTAGTATTTTTTTTTTTTTTCTTTTTTTTTTTTTTATTTTTTTTTTTTCTTTATTATTATTTTTATAACTTGCGTAGTTTTTCATAATCCCTTATTTAGGTTTCCGTACCCGAAGGGTAACCGACGGGACCCTATTACTAAGCTTCCGCTATCCACCCGTCCTCCGTCTGTCTGTTAGCGGGCTGTATCTCATGATCCGTAATAGGCAGTTGAAATTTAGGTAGACAGTTGAAATTTTCACAGAATGTGTATTTCTTTGCCGCTATAACAACAAATAATAAAAATTAATTAAAAATTAAAGGGCGGCTCTCTTACTACGACAGTACGCAACCCTTTATGCGCAAGTCCGACTCGCACTTGGATGGTTTTTTTTCATACAAGCTTTAATCCAAGCAGTTGCTGCTGTTCTGGTTCTACCTTCTTCATTAAATTGTGCGTCTTACTCTATCTTATTATTGTTCCTATTGTCGTCTCTTTCTTCCCTAGCGAAATTATCATTTGTGTCAAAATCGCCAACGATGTCATAACTAAAGTTGACATGAATAATGTTACATAAACTGTTTATTCAAATAATATGCAAGTTACCTCAGAAGTAAGTTGCTCGTAGTTCCAGTTTTATCTTGTGTATCAGAATTATAATTTTAACAAGTTGAAGTAAATGTATTAAATTAAACAAGGTTTTCACTTTTTAATTTATATTTTGTGGTGTTGTAAAAGCGAGATTAATTAATATCTATCTGATTACGTCTCGTTTCTTTATTAGGTATTATATACTTTCTTTCGTTATTTGCTGAGGTCACATCTTTTACATAACATAACATCGCGCCTGTAATCCCCGAAGGGTTAGGCAGAAGTGTATCTAATACATAGTAAATTCACATTTCGCCAGTTATGTTAAAGTCCCGTGTAATAGCGGGCGAGCCTATTGCCATCAATCGGGCGCAAAATCAATGTTTGACACGTTTATGAAAAATTTTAATTTTTTTCAAAACTGCTGTCGTAAGTTTCATGTTTTGCGTTTTCTTTCAGTTAGTTTATTGAATATTGATCTTAGGTTACCAACCTACCGTATATATTAAAGAAAACTCGATAACAACAACAATAGGGAGGAACTACGACGACGACGACGACGCGACGACGACGATGACGACGCGACGACAACGCGACGACAACGCGACGATGACGACGTTCTACTACTACAGAACCTCGCGATAAGAAATATTTTCTTAAAATGTATCTCTTCCTTGTCCTCAACAATAACGTTATAATTAATATTTATATCATGGTACACTACCTCACTTGTGTTAGATATTCCCGCTTTTAGAACGACAAAAACTATTATTATAGTCCAATTAAATACAACTTACAGTGCGTCAAATGCTCATTATGAATTATCCGGATGAACTATCAACGGTCTTACCCTTGATAGTTCATCCGTGTTCATACCTAAAAAACGATTCTAAGTGGAGATTAACTTTGCACAAATGAGAAAATTAACTAGAGATAGCAAAAATAAAAGAAATCGGAGATAAACCGCAAAAACAACCTTATAAATATGATGAAAAAAACACAATCAGCTTGACGATGACAGCTAGCGATAAAAACAAAAGACTATCACCAACACTTATTTTGATGGAGAAACAAAAATCAATCGGTCAAGCAAAACCGCAAATCAAAGCTAGTAGCCATATAGAGCAACAACAAACAGCCAGTAGCTAGTACGTTATGTAAAACAGCGAAGGCTTTAGGCGCTATCATTTGTCGAAGTCGCACAGTGACATCTGTCGTCAGCAAAACGAGTTTATCTGTAGACCAAACTCATTATTCAAACCTCCACTACTGGGACTCGAACCTGCGTCAATGATAACGATGCCAGATAAATATATTGTCCGCCTTTCACTAAATTTATGTAGGTACGTACCTATAGTTAATCTGCATAGTTTGTAGATAGAACGGTGACTGTCTTCCGTATCCTCATGGTCATCTTATTGGTTTAGTGATGGCTACGGTACTGCTCCAATTTGGTCAAGCGGTTTACATTTTCAACGTTTGTTATTTGTAAGATAAAATCTTAGTACATAAAATTGAAGAACTATTAGCGACTGATGACTATCCCAAGTGCCTAACACGGTTTTATGGAAAATATTGTAAATTCTGTATCATATGATTATGTATTAAAATCGACAATAAACGTTTAACTGCAGAGTTATAGCACATTTTATTCTTATCTCCTGTAAAGATTCAAGCAACAGATCATATCACTCCACGAAATTCTTCAAACCAAATTGAATATTTTAATTACTCACTTTATTGCTCCCATAAAGATTAAAGAGTAAGTGTTAGATATCTCACATTAGTCTTAATCTATATGCGATCATCATCAGCCCTTTATCTTGGACAATCAAGAAGATATGCCATTCATCTGGGAGAAGGTTCCCTGTTACGATTGCTCTTAAAATATTGTGATATTTATCTGTTGCATTCCGTTCACCCATTGGTCCGTCAAGTATCTCTTGAAAAATTAAGATTTTAATAACATCAACCACAGATAAAGAATACGGAATCCTAAACTGGTACAAGCACCTGTTGGAGACGCGATTAGCATTGTCTGTATAAGAGGAGCTTTCCCCAAAAAATGCTGAAATTAGCTGCACTGCGGTGAAAAAAAAACAAAATGTGCGATTAACTGCTTTGCTTACCTTTCGGTTTGGTCTGTTAGTAGCGATAATGCCTTATTGTACTCGAACAGTATTTTCATAGGTGGTGGTTTCCAAATAGTATTGGTTTAATCCTCATCATCTTTTATTTATTCGTTTTCCTAACACATTATTTACCTTTTTAAATATTTTCATTAACAAAAATTACATAAAAAAACATTTAAAAATATAAAAAATAGTAGCCTACTGGCATCGGGAACAGGGTCCGGGCTACCGGTGGTCAGGGCTCTTGAGAGAGGAACCTCCTAACGATATGCGCCGTGTCCAGAAGTACTGCTTTCTCAATCAATCAAATCAATCCTCATCATTATTACTAAACTGTTGAAGAACGTCATCAAATTACTCATTATAATATTTACGTTCAATTAGATAGTTATAATTAGGGTTTCTGTATTTCAACATTTCCGTCTACTACAGTACTAAAGCTGACGCAACCCGTAGCTAGCTTCTCTAATTCTCCGATCATTGATCACAGTACATTTGCATTTTGTTACAAGCACAGTTTAAACTAGACTTAAACCCAGATTGAGAGATAGTTACTTGGGAAAATCCAGCATTCCTAGTCGAAGTCCAATATTCATTCGACTATACGTTAAAGATCGACGTTCATGGAAATTTCAAATTCCTTCGTATGTTGAAGTTTAATGTGGATGGGTCATCTATCCAAGCTTCGGTTGGTAACTCTCAACGGGTCAGTGGCATTGGGAGATTTGGAGTAGATACCAAAGTACACCCCTTGCAGCTTTTTACCTTTTTTTCAGCATCAGAATCTATTTTGGGCCACCATTCTTTATAAGAGTAGAGGAAGAGCAAATAAACAATGGATGGACTGTGTGAAGGATGATATGGCAAGAAAGGAGGTGTCTGATGAGATGACGAGTACTAGAGAAGTATGAAAGAAGAAAACATGCTTCGCCGACCCTAAATAAATTGTGATAAGGGCAAGAGAATGATGATGATCTTCGTATATTGGAGGTAGTGGCAGGTCCATATTAGTTAGATCTTCATTAGTACCATTTCAGTATTAAAATGCCTTTGTATGCTTCGACGGTTTGGTTAAATTTCAAAGTGATGTTTGGTGGGATTTCTTATGGACTTCAGTCCTAACCGCTTTCATAGAAAAACAATAATAGAATACATAAAAATGGCGGTTCCATGATGACGCGGTTGCGCTCCTCCTCCAATAGCATCCTGAATGTGTTTTTAGACCGGTGGACCTCTCCTCCATTACGAAGGTGGGAGTTCTGACACACTTATCCAAATAAACTAGTGTACCATTGATCGAACAGTTCAATCGTTCATTAGTTGTTTATTATTATTAATTTAATTTAATACTAACATTAGGCTCAGATAAACGACTACTAACATTATATGGATTTTTATCTGAAATAATATATTTGAATTGGAATTATCTTCAACTCGGTAGGTCACTACAAACCCATAAAAACTAACAAACCTCACTACACTACTAGTCATGTATTTATATCCCGCTTAATGATATACCTCTCGACAACATACATATATACATCAACCCGCAATTTGATACAATAATCTGTACAATTTACATACTTTTACATAAATTTGTATTTGCCTGATTACTAAGATACCTCCTAGCTATGTAGGTATGAGCTGGAAAATCATAAATTATAGCCGACTGGCTTTTCTTAGCTACTGCCTTTACGTAGCGCATTTACTAGAAATTGACCTGAAATGCATAGGTTGAGGCTGTTCGTTTTAATTGCGTGTATTTTGCTACGGATTTTAGTTTGTGTGTTAAGTTTACTGTATTCGTTAACTGTTTTAAAGATAAGGTAATTATGGGCTACACATGGCTTTTTATTTTTGAGGTGTTTTTTTTTTTTAAATTAACTTTGTCCTACACTAGGAATTTCTCGTGTATCGTGGGTGCGTTTACAAACATTTAAACTCACATACACAAACAGCCAGACCCGTAACAACTACCTGTAGATCATACAAATATTTGTTCCGTGCGGAGATCGAACCTGCAACACGCAGCGCCAGCCGTGGCGCAGTGGCTGAGCGATTGGCTGCCGTCATTTCAATTGATAGTTTTTTTTTATCGTGATTTTGAGTGTCTTTTTTTCATGATGTTTTTTTTTAATTTTTTTATATTTTTTTATTCTTTATGCTTAATTACTGATATACCAATCGACGCTATTTGATGACACATGATGATGAACAAAACCGAAAACGGTATTTGTGATAGTCATTCATAAATTGAAGTCGTGTCGTGTCGCAAAAAACAACAATAAACAGTTCATAACAGAAAATCTGACCACAGACTTTATATAACCCTATATACTTCCCGCCACCCACAAAGTGGAATGACAGGCAAATGACAGGCAGTGAACAGAATGACATACATAAGCCAGGCGCGGTTGAGATGGCCGTAGTCTCTCAGATGATGGTCATTTGCCGCGTTTCACAGATTCATGGGTTCGGCCGCCTTGATATAGATTATAGCTCTTATTTTCATCGTAAAGTGAAAGGTTTAGCTTGGATTGTAGAAGGTAGGGTGGGCCTTTCTTTTGTTTTTGGAATTGAAGACTAAAACCTCCGCGAAATTGTATATTTAAGTGCATTTTCGGCAGGTTTCTCAAGTACCTTCAATTGTTTCTTTTACCAAAATTATTATTTTTAATAAAAATTTTAACATTTTAAAATGTTTTTATATTGTTTTTTCTAAGGAATATTTAAAAATGTAATTAATTTGTTTAGAAATAAATGAAGGAAAATATATTACCAAAAGTGGCTTAAGGTGCATACGTCTTCAGGCAAAACCAACAATACCCTTTTTACCATATTTTTCTCACTCCAGACCGAAAATGAGCTTTATTTTCTACGCAATCTGAAAATAATTAGTCAAACTTACGAAAAAAACAATAATTGTTTTCTTGATAACTCTCAGAAATAATAATATTCAAATTAAAACCTGTATATTTTACGTCATCACTAATCTAACAATTAAGACCTAAATCTATAACAACAATATAGGCAAGAACAACCGAACTGTATCGCTAGTGATACCAGAGGTCCGGCCGGTCGCCGGTCGCCGGTCGCCGGTCGGTGTAGAAAGTAAATAAATTGGCAGTAACAGTCGACTAGCCACCTAGCTATGTACTATGTCTATGTACTAGTATATAGGCTAGAGTAAGACGTTTGAATACTACAATGTTTATGCTTTATGTTGTGTTAGATGCTACAGTAATGGAGAACTACAAACAATTTCATTTTATCATTAATTTGTTTTTAAGAACAAGATGAGTCCATTTTTTTAGGTATTCAGTGAATTATGTGCTGTTTTCGAGCTCCACTTTATGAGAACATTTTGTTTTTATCTTTAATAAATCTCAAATGCTAACGTTCCGTTGTATAACAGCAATAAATTCAAAAAATCAATTAACTTATTGCAGTCCAATTTAATTCGGCCTCTCCCATATATGGTCTTCAGTGTTTTGTATCCAGTTATGAGGGTTTCAGTGCTGTGATTTCAAAATGTCGTCAATTTCCCCTTCACTCACTAGTAATCTACTTACTGAAATAAAACCACCAACACCCAAACACCTTTCTCCAATCCCATCAAAGAAACAAACAAACGGAAACTTCTAACTTATTCCTATTATACCATATTTGTTGTGAACCGCAGCCTGCGCACGCGCCGATCGCCCGCGGCTCGCGCTTGCCGCCATTACTAACTATAACGGTGCCCAAGTATCGCTAGTACGCTTTTTATTAACTGATGGAAGTTTTTCTTTTTAATTCGTCATAATATTTGGATGGGGCTCTGAGTGTTGATCGATTAGGCGTTGATTGAAAATGGCGGCAAAAAGTTTGCATGACGCATCTCCTTCCGTTTAATGGGAATGATGGCCGAGAACTAACACTTGTTCAAGAGGTGTTAAGTATTTCCAAGTATTAAAAGTCTTTCTTGGAACATAGACGTTTCAAAATCCAACAAAACCTAAGCCATACCAATTATTACAATTATTCCGTTAAAATGCAGGCACTTTTGAATGTCAACCAACCAACCAATGTTACCTATTTATAAATTAAAAAAATCGGCCACTCAATCGTTAAATTTTGATGTAAGCTGATACCAACAAAGTCACACAGCTGTCCCCAGCATAAAGAAATTTGGCGACCCGCCATACATTGTATTAGCTGAACTCAGAATGCTGATTCAGTGTAAACAGAACAGTCCTTACACCTTACATACATAACATAACATCACGCCTGCAATCCCCGAAGGGTAAGGCAGAGGAGTAGCTAATAGTAAATCCACATTTCGCCAGTTATATTTAAGTCCCATGTAATGGGGGCGAGCCTATTGCCATCTACCGGAAATTCCTGATGGCAAAAACTCAATATCTCTTTGCCCGACCCGGGAATCGAACCCAGGACCTCTTGTTCAGCAGTCGTGCTTGCGACCACTAGACCAACGAGGCAGTCCAGGCAGTCCTTAGATACAAATCTTAGAGGAAATTTACAAAGAAAAATGTTTTTTGGTTTTTTTTTTTAATAAACGTTGCCCCACACTTGGAATGCCTCCTATATCGTGGGTGCGTTTACAAACATTTAAATTCACAAACACAAACAGCCAGACCCGGAACAACTACCTGTAAGCCATACAAATATTTTTTCCGTGCGGGAATCGAACCCGCGACACGAAGCGCAGCAGTCAATCGCTCAGCCACTGCGCTAACCGTGCTGTCCTCTTACCTCGACATTGCAAAAGAAAAAGCTAGCTAAAAGCGAACACAACAGCCTTAATGACAGCCTGGTAATAGATTAGCTTTCCTTCCGCCGTCAGACTGGACACACATGATGTATGGCGGATGCTGCATCCACCGGCAGATCCGGAGATCACTCACGAGCAATTTCTGTGCCTATCTTAGCTATTAGTGTGCTAATTTTATGATAATGATCGATTGATAGTGTGACTACATTTTGTCGCACTAAAATCAATTTAATGCTGTTACTTTAAATACGAAAACAAGGTAAAGTTATGCTCTAAGTAAGTTTTCTTGTCAAAGATTTTTGATCTGAAAATAAAATACGTCAGTTTCAGAAAGTACAGTCGCCAGCGCATCAAGTTACTACAAACTGTCAAATTTTCTCATTCGATTTGGAACTTAATCTTCAACATTTTATGGTTTAAAATCGTTTGAAGAAATTTGTTTGAAGTTTTTGGTAACTTGATGTGCTGGCGACTGTATTTAAAATAAAGTTGGAATCGTAATGCAAGATTGGAAACTTAATCTGAAAATCTTACGGAACGCACTCAAAGCATTGTGCTGATCGATGGATTGAATAGTACGGGGGTCGTGGAGGTGTTTAAAGTAAAAATCTTACATTAAAAACATATATTTAAAAAAACAACTTGTGATAAAGTTGGAACTTTGACCCCCAATATCTCCGTAACTAGAAGGTTCCCAGGTATGGTCTAGAACAAAAAAATGATAGCAAAGACGGGGAGAATAAGTGCCTTTCGGCTTCGGTAAGGGTCTATTTACACCCTTTATGTCCAAACGAACTCTGATGAGGTATTTGCAAACAGATCGATCCACCGTCTGATCAACTAACATAATAATCGAGCGCAAAAATGTCAAAAACTCCGCCCACGCCTTAAGCAACTTTTACTCAAGAATGTTAATTATAATTAACAGACGCGAATCCGACTCTAACGTAATTAAATATTTTAATGGTGGACGTGATTGGGAATAATTTATAAGCGAAATTATTTCTCACATTTTGAAAAACTGTCCTCAAATAGTAGGAAACCATAATACCTAACGGTATAGGTCATTTTGCGATTTTATTATAATTATCACTAATCATTAAATTAGATCACTTCTTTATCTTTATGATAGATTTTAAGCAAATTAGTAAATAAGCGGCAAAAACGTTTTGATGTGTTTTTAAAAACAAAACATTATAAATTAAGAATCAATTAATTTTTGAGTAGCTAAAACATTATAAGTCATTGATCTCTGGATAACTTCTAGCGGACCAGCAATCGAGCCAGAAACAGGATAAAGGATTGACCACACTTATGAGAAAAGCGAAAAACATAACCATTGTCACTGTCTTTGCTGCCGCGCAGTCCGGTAAAATACTTTATTCGCCTCGTTTCGGTTCAATAATACAATAAGTGTCTCGATACTGCTTCGAAATGTTCGCTTTAATTTCCATGTAGTTAAAAGCTCTATAATTCAGACTGGCCCAAGCGGATTCCGCGACAATAATACTGATACTTAAAGATCAATAAATGTATGCCCTACCTCCTTTAAAACATACTCTATTTATTTATTTGGTACACCAACAGTAGTACATACTAAGAATGAATAGGAAACAATATAAAAGTGCTGGTATGTATGACGATTACAGGTACCAGCATTAACCATAGTGACAACAACATAACATTCTCAAAAATAAACAATACAATCATACAATTTGAACACAAATAAACAACTTAAAACTAAATGAAATGATATGAATTATGATGATATATGTATTACGAATTTTTGTTAACTAGTTGCGCAGTTCCTACTTACGCCACACCATAATTACGTTTCCGCTCAACAATTTCAGCATGTAGAACAATTTAGCATATCATTAACACCTAATCTGACAAGACGACAGTTTATCATCATAACCCCTCTGGTCAATAAATACCAGGATTTCTCTCCGCAAAAAGTGGTGCAGGCAACAATTGAAGAGCTAGTTTGTAACATGTGGGAGTGGTGTGGGTCGGCTGGCACATTGTAGTACTTGTGCACAGATATGTTTTAGAGTTTCGACCGATTTGAAACTTGTTATTTATTCGTATTGGGGCCTATCGTGATAGGTGAAGTAGTCCTTTGGAGTGTATGGTGGAATAGTTATAAGTTTTACTTACATAACTACTTCAAGCCTTTTTCCCAAGGGGACGGAACACCAGCAGCTACGATCACACCGTTATAAGCTCTTTGCACTATTAATAAGGTCTGATATCACGGTTTTCGAAACTACGAAAATTTCCTGAGGACATGTTCAAACATCTAATAAAAATAACTTAAAGTTATTTACTTCCGCGGTGATTTAGCTTTAAGATAATCACAAAAGTAATTAATTTATATTTAATTAATAGGCAGCGTTGATTGATTGAATATATTTGATAACCTGCTTTTCCAGTTAACTCAGTACCATTAAACTAAAATATTTCATACCTGTTTAAAATTCGCCAGAGCTTGCGTGCGTGACAGTACCGCTAATCTAATAAAAAGCTCACAAATAGTTCAACATACCACCTACTTTGAATAGTAATTTTGTACGTAGGTGTACCCGATGTTGTCCGAAAGAAGCCGAAAGGTCGCTCGGGCTAAATGTCAAATAAAACACGCGAGGTCGCATTGTCTACGCCTTGCGGCTATTAATTGTAAATCAATACGTTTAGATATGAGTTATTTTGGCTCGTGGCAATATGATGTATTTGAATAATGGATAACTCTTTAAGCTCGGCAAAAGCGGAGTGGCATCATCTTTTGTTGTGGCCACGCCTTTAAAACATCTGATGTTGATCAAAATAGGTACTTACGTATTTTGTGAATGAATGAGGTTCATTATTTTAGGGCTTACGACATGCTTTTGTAACTCAAAAAAGAATTAAGTACTTCAATAAGTCTTTCAAAACTGGAAATCTTTTCAATAGAAAGCTTTCAAAAATAATCGTGTACGTAACTATGCCTGTTCACATCATCTTTTTAACCAACATTATAAAGTGGAACTCTCAAACCCACACTCCTAAAAACTAAATCATCCAAACGACCAAACCCTAAATTAGTTCGTTTTTACACCGCCATCGCGTGCGTGTCGCCACTTGTAATCATACGGCAGGTGCGTTCGCGCAGCGATTTTGTAATGTAACAGCTATGCAAACCATGGAATGTGCGGTCATACTCTTTTTATAACCGTGACATAAAATATGCGATGTCATTAACTCAACTGCCCAAGTTATTTATTTGTGACAAAAAAAAACATTTGTTGTTGGTCAAAAGGAGGGTAATGGTTTTCACGTGTTTGTTCGTATGTGTTATGCTACGCCTATGACGTAAATAAGATTTCACTAATGACACCGTCCATGAACGATTTCTTTAGAAAATTTGAGCAATTTGGCAAATGTTGAACTAGATCATCAAACTACCAGCATTGGTTACAAACTTTTGGGCCACCAATAAAATTGGTCTGAATATTTGGCCAACATCCGTTCTTACGCAAAACACAGATGTGTACCAACAAACGGGTCCACTTCCTATAGCAAGTATTATTTGCGCTGATATTAATCAGAAGTAATTTATTAACCTTTGTGTTATATTCTTTTTTTTTATTGTAATGTCAACCGCAAGAATAACATGTTTCGTAATAAAATACTGCTGTCGTTTGACATTTGTGTAATCACAAAGAACATCTGTTGGTAGCGGATTTTTGTTGAAATATGTCCTATTATTTGCCGTGCTATGTTGTCTTAATTTATGGTCTACGTCTACGAATATATTTCAACCCATAAAACTCCGCTGTATAACGCAAAATATTTATATCTCCATCATGATTGGCAAAAACTATTGTTATATTTTAAACAAGTTTATAACAAAAGGTAAGGTCGATTTAGTAAGCAATGCTGATCAAATAAGTCAAATATCTTTCTCGTTTTTAAGCCATTTCAGTTTTTCAATCTTACTGCTCAAAGATCATGGCGAAGATATCTCCAAAAAACTATACAATTGTAAATATCAACCGTACAACTAACACAAACTGGAGCACAGACAATCAGCCAACGTTCACGACAAAAAAAAATATCGATCACTGACCGACGCCGACCGTGCCAACACTACGGCACAAAAAGAATTCTCAAAAATAATTCAAACATTCAATGGTCCAAATTACAAAAAGCAATCAGAGTGTCTTGTGATCCGCTCGGTATCAATAATGACCCGCGGGTAGAAAAAGAATCCGATGTTCCGAATGTTCCGATGGTACAGATATGAAAGGGGACTATTCACCAGCGGCAGCCGGCCTCATCTAAAGATAATCTATTTGGTATAACCTCACGACCTCCCGGTCGGATGCCGTAACAATATAATTAAAGAGAGATCGTTGCGATCCGATCGGTCGCAGGGTTGGGCTCCTGGACTATCAGATTTATGATTTGATGAAGAAGCAACGGTAATGTATTGTGCTGGAGGATTATTGGAAAATATTGACGGCGCAAGGCTTAGTTAGCTTGTTTAACTTTTGTAGATAGCAAAACTGAGATTTTACACATAACATCACGCTAGATTTCCCGAAGGGTAAGACAGAGGTGTATTAATGGTGTATCAATTTCGCCAGTTTTGTTTAAGTCATTAAAATAATATGCCATGTAATAGGACGCGAGTCTGTTGCCGTCAACCGAGCAGCACAGATCCTGACTGCAGAGACTGCTGCTGAGAAATTCTATAAGATAATTAAATTGTTTTATTTATAATTTTAAACTCGTTCTCCATAACAATCTGCAAAAAAATACGGTGAAATATTTTACTTTCTCAACTTCTATTGACTTCAAAACACTTTTTCTCTGGCAACACTCATCTAATAACCATATTTACGTGGCAACCCTGACCGGTCCGTTTACCGGCCGGATGTCGATGGCTCTGTAAAAGGAAACCTACATGATTGTTGCTCCCGACGCGTTATAGATGTCATTATTCACCTGCGCCCGCGCAGCGCGGCTTTTTACATGTAATACAAATTACTGGGTGCGGGCTACGCTGCGGTTGTTTTAGTGTGGTCTTGTCTATGGATGAGGAAAGTTATGAATTAAAAATAAATACAATAAGTATGTAGGTATTTTGACCGCCGAAGATATATCGAAATTCTTTGTGCGAAGGGAGACCGTCTAGTCTCTTCTGTACTTTTGTCGTCTCTTACTCGTAACTGTATATTTTTAGATAAATATTCACAAAAAAAATGTTGTCAGGCAACTTTGCCCCATAGATATACCTTACAGACTAACATAAATATAATAAAATACAATTTGTGTTAGTAAACAGAGCCTTAAACCTATCCGTGTGTTCATTCTCCCTGCTAAACTTATATGTTGGCTTTTAAACTACCTCACAAGATACCAGTCAATTTTCTACTAGAAGCTTCAGACCGAAATAATCGTTTCTTAAAGAAATTTTACATCTATAGATTTTGATGCTGGTTTCAGTATCATTGTTCCGGGGTTACTACATTAAAAAAATAAATATTAAACTTACATATATTAATGAAATCTTGTTGTTTTGTCAAGTCGTAAGAACTGTGCGAAACAGGGGCGGATCACTAGTTAGTCATAAAAATAATTATTGAAAGTATTTATTAGTAATAATAAGTTGAACTGTAGACGTGTCATTACCTCAGTTACGAGCTCGTTGGGTATTTTTACGAGGCCCAGTTAGTAGTTCGTTAACTCGTTATAATTTCAACACCAGAGCACTCGAGTTAATGCCACCATTTATAGATGCAGTGTTTCTTGCTGCTTATTAGGATCCTGTACTGAAAACTGAGCCTATTACATTTAAGAACTGTTATTAAAGTTGACTATTTGCTGTTTAAAATAATACTAATTATAACGGTAGCTCTTGTCAATTGTTTTTTTATTACTTTTACAGCAGATTTATAAATGACAAATTCATAAGAACCATTTCGTAACCACGCAATTAAAAAAAAAAGAAACCGTCGATCTCATTTCACACTGGCAACAAAAAACATAACATACAATACCATTACTAAATAAAAATATTCACCAACCAAATTCCTTTATCTAAAACTGGCCACACAGACTACCATTTAAATAAAGAATGAATCATAAACAATCATGACGTTACTACTAAACCAGAATTCAGAACGCACTTTTGAATTTGAAAATGTTATAATTATCGTTCTTAAATCTAAGTGGCCAAAGGCAAGTTCGTTTAGAGCCTGAGACACCACAAAGCAGTAGAGGTGCGATAGTATCGCTCTGTGGGTGTATTGAGCAGATTTATCGACTGTTTAACCCGTAAAAGGTGATTTGTAATATCCCCCCACTAGTCTGAGGTGAAAAGGTACGCGGTTATGGTTAGAGGTGTGACTTTATTCATGAATATTTTTGAATCCATATAAATATTTCTATAACTGCGAAAGTAACTTTATTTTGTATATCATTCTGTAACTGATCAGATATAAATGAAATTTTGAACTGGAGTAGACCATAGCTTTTGTTAAGACAGTACGTTCCCGAGAGGTAATTTTCGAGCATGACTTTGCTTTCGAAGCTTTACCACAGGCAAAAGCTAATATTTTTCTATTTTCTAAACCATATAAAAAACCGTAACTAATTGCTAAAATAACAACTGTTATATCAGATCCAGCTCCCGAAACATTTGATTAACTAGGAAAATCCCAAACGTGTGCCAAGTTGGCAACGAAAACCCTAAAAATCTAATAACAAAAAAAATACTGATGGCCATCTCATTACGCTAAATCGCAATTACAATCTCTGTACAAGATCGCTCCCGAAACAAGTCGCTTACAATATACAATGCGCGAAGCGACACTAATGCGTAGTAGGACAACGTAGCCCCGCAAATAAAGCAAGCCTCATGTATATTCAATGGTACAAACAAACGTATGAGCTATCTTGTCCTTGTCGCGAACCGCCCCGAGATATGGACTTGTAATTTGTAGGGGGACCAGCCTGGAGGAAATGTGGGAAGGACGCTTGCTATTTTATACATAAACTGTCACTTGTCAGTTGTCAGCCACACTTCGGTAAATATCTTCGAAAATATGGGCCCTGTTTACTTAAATCCTATATGTTATTCCACTTTCAATTTCAACCACAGATACTAAAAGAGAGATAGGCAAGCTATGAACAAGCTGATAGCCGAGATAATAAGGAACCATGGAAGCGTTTTTTATCCGAAGAGGTTAGGTTTTCTTAAAGAATTAACTTCACCCCAACCATTAAGATGGGAATATTTTAAACAGCTATAGCTAAAATACATAGAAGAGCCTTTGAACTACAAAGTCTCCAAAGCATTGAGGACGACCTCGGCGACATTCAAAAAAAATAATTTAAACCAGTCCCTATCATCATCAGCATCATTCTCCTGCCCTTACCCCATTTATTTGGGGTCGGCGAAGCATGTCTTCTTCTTCCATACTTCTCTATAACTCGTCATATCAGCACTCACGTCCTTTCTAGCCATGTCATCACATAGCAGTCACCAAACCTACTAAATTCCAAACTCGATCATTTCTATCAATACAATTTACCAGCAACCCGTTTACTATGGTCACCTTCGGCCGGCATATCCGCGTGCTCCGTATAAGGGCCATGAATTCTGCCACCGGACTAGTTGTGGATGAAAGCCGCGGCTAATAACTATACCAGTTATAATACGATATCTAGCTGGTAGCTACACCGATCAGTTATGTGCTGCGGACGGAGAGTGTGATTATATGGCGGGGGCTAAAAGATGGGGGATAGGATATGGGGGTCATTTTTAGCTTGAAGATTTTCAAGATATATTTTTGTGCTCCGCAAAGAATGTTGCATGTTCATAAATTGTTAGAACAATTGGTGACAGTTGAGGAGTCGAGGAAGATTAGCTATATGTGGATAGTTCTGTTCAGCCCTGAAGAATAAAAATCTATTATTGCAGACAACAAAATATATTAAAAAAAAAAAAAATTCATTCGAGCATCACTCACACACATACACAACACAAAGTCACATTACATACACAACACAACATTACTATTCAATTCAAAATAAATAAATAAAGTAATAATTAGTAGTAGTTATTAGTAGTATTGGTAGTAATTTAATATAGAAGATAACTCAGAAGATAAATTTATGTCGGATTTCACTAGGTTTGTAAATTAATGCCTAAATAAAGGCAAGCCGTTGGATTATTCTCACTTGAATGAGCACTGAAAGTTAAAAAAAAACCAACAGTACATTAATCATCGCCTATTTTTAGTTAAAAATGACATCACTCATAAGTTAAACTATCAGAAACCAAAGCCAAAGTTATCACCGATTCCAAAAACATCGCGTTGAACAAAACCGTAATTAAATACCAGATCAAAACCCAACCCAGGATCTCATCTTCACCTCTAACGGTACCGCCAGCAAGCCTACATATCATTAGCTAGCAACAAACAGGGCCGCTAATGCAACTATCGGATACCGGGCCCACTACGAGGGTTCCTTGCGGAGCGGAGCGTGTTAACTAATCCTACATTAAACCCACTTACCAGTACATGAGAGAAATAGGGCCTTTGAAAACTAACCTGAGAATCGAAGTCCTTTTTGGGAAGTCCTAGATTGGATGTGTAATTTGGAACTACTTAAAACTTGTCCAAGAATTTTATGAAATCAATCACAAAGTATCCCTTTGAAATATACCCAAAACATTTTTAGTGTTACACTTAGGAATAGTTATGATGACTTATCAAATATTTATTTGAGCTCTGAATTTGGAAAAATCTGCGAAATCAACTTTTGCGTGTTCATGGACGCTGTCAACACCTATATTTCAACTATCTGTGTCTCAAATAGAATAGAATAGAATAGAATAGAAAATTTTTATTTCAGACCGGAGTCCATAGGGTTAGTAACAAAAAAAAATTAATAAATAAATATACGGAATCATAAAACATATTGTATATTCTTAAATATTTCTTCGATCAATGTATTAACTCCACGGGAGAATTCTGACATTTCATTTTCCAAGTCTCCAATTCAGACACTTCATTACCAATTCTGAAATGCCAATTAATCCATTTTCTTCTAACCCAAATGCTACACAAATAATTATCTTCAAAGACATCTCACAAACGTTACTTTCAATAGATTTTCTTCAAAACCGGATTCACTTAATTCAGACGTTTTTCCTCTAATTCTAGTAGACTTAATTCAGTAGTTTTTCCACTGGCTAACGACTACTTAAAGGCTAAAGAGCTCGATTAAAGTAAAACGCGTAGATAGCAATCCACGGTACGTCCCGCGTCGAGTGTCGGCGCACTTTCTTCAATCGGCCGCGAGAGGGCGCGCCGGCACGCGACCGCTACTCGTGCCCACTGAGGGATGTGCAAGTGTTTGTCGATAGTCGTTGATGTTTTATTTATATTTACTTTAATGTGATTTTTTACGACAGTTTCGCTTGTCATCATTAGTCTGAATTACCTTACAAGCACAGGATCGTTCGATGATTTAAAAGTACAATAAAAACCATGGGTATTTAAAACGAGACATGATTAGCATATTTTAGTGGTTTCCTCTACAGCTATCTAATATACGCTGAAAGGTATGTAACACGTTAGTGTGGCGGTGTATATTTTGGTTTGCTAAGCTTTACATAAATTTATTCACAAACCAGTAGTTAAAGTAATTTAATTTAAAAACCTGACTGAGGTGACACTTATCGTTAACAGAAGCAAAAACAAATGTAATCAGCAATCAAAACAATATTTAAAACCCAACAATACACCACCCAACTTCCGTCCTCCTTATCTAACCTTTAGATATACGAACTCAAAATCTATCGATAGTTCGATAACCTCTCACCCAAACATCGACTAAACAACCAGCAATAAATCATCGACATCACTATCTACACAACTGGCACGCGCCGATAGAATCTAGCAACCGATGATACAAGTAGATTGTTTCACCGGAACACCGTTCTACAGATACCGAGAACTATTTACTCGATTGTTAATAATACGATTTAATCGTGAGTATCGATTCACGTTTCGAAAGTGCTGCTTTTGATTTAAATAGAGGAATAAAATGCGGTTTGAATTAAGAATGGTTTGTGGCTAATTGTACTGTTATTTGTTGGAGTTATGTTTTTTTAGGTAATTGGTTCGAATGAGATGGTTATCTGAGGCAAAGTTAACCACAGATATATTTTAACGATATTAAAAGCAAACTCGGAAAATTTGATCTCTTAAATTATTATCAAACAATGACCTTAAAAAATCAAAATCAATTCGGGTAAAAGGCTTTTCAGTTCGTAATCCTTTTTGGAAGCCTTAGACTTTTTCTCCACAATGAAGGAAACTGTAATATCTTATTTAACATCGATGCACGTCCTGTTACCATGAATTCAGAACATTATTCTAGAATAGTGTAGTAATATTAAATAGGTTAGGTATAAATAAGCTTCAAATAATAAAGCTGACATATTTTCTTTTTCGTATTTTTCTCAGCAAGCAGTTTTAATTGATACCCATATCATGGGTGTGCATAAAAAATAACTAGTTAGCCATCTGTGGGAGTCCGCCATATTGGATTTATAGTCTGACGTCACTTAGCTAACCACGCATAGACACGTCTAGTTTTGATATTGTCATCAAAACTAGACTTGTATGCAAAATTTCAGCTCAAACGGTTGGGCATAATTGTTTTAAAAATTCAGTTACAAAACATTGTAAGTTAAAATAAAGCTTGTAAAAACACAATTGGCTGTTCCAAACCAAATTGCAATATCTACAAGGTCAAAATGTAAGAAACAACATGTTCCAACTCAAAACCCCACAAACTTTCTCCACGCTCCTCGATGATCAGCAACAAGAAGGAATCACTTAGTTCTGCATAATAAAGCAGGTGTAACAATGCAATAACTTATAATAACTCGGTGTGGTTGAATAACGGGCTGCGCAAGCGCAAGTCTGTTTGCTTAACGGGAGTCGCGCCGCCTCCTTTATGAAAGGGGCTACTATGGATGTGACGATGAAAAACTTTATTGTTTTCTTAACCGACTTCCAAAAAAGGAGGTTTGGAGTTATGAACTCACTAGTGTGTAATTTGCTTTGTAGACATATTTATACGGAATTCTGTGTGTAGTTTTGCTTGATACGGAAATCTGTGTTATAATAGCAATGATAATAAATATACATAGATTTAAAGAGTCAACATGTATAGGTCAATATTGAATTTAGATTCCACAAATAACTTCCAAGTTGTCATCATCTTGAAGCACTGATCTTCTTAATTAAGTAGGTTTCTTTGACAAAGCTATTATTTACTGCCTCTACTAGAATAAATGTGAATGAGGTCGGTTTTTTTTCAAAAGTCCACAACTGCTAACCAAAAAGTTTTAATTTACCATACATGAAGATTCCTGAAACTTTATCGTAAGAACGTTCTTTTTTCAAAACAAGTATTCATTTAAGTCATTAGACTTTACAATGCTATTAAATTAAAAAAGAAAAGTACACGAATATATAAGCTTAAGTTTCACGAAAATTGTTGAAACCTATTAAATAACACGCATTTCTTAACTCGACATAGTTCATAGTAAGCCCCGTAGAATCAATAATTAAGTTTAACTATTAAATAACCTATCTTAACCTCCGGCTTGTTTCATTTAAGCTGCTTGTGCAGCAACGGGTAAATCAATTATGTTTTACGCACGCTGTTGCTTCGAATAGCTTATTTTCATTAGCTGTTGTCGACAGTGCCCAGTTAGTTAGGAAAATGGAATTATTATAACCATTTCATTATGAGATCTTTATTATGTTTATATCTAGCATATTTTTTTTTAAATCTACCACAACTGCCACAAAATATGACCTAATAATCATCATTGTATCTCAACTAAAAAGCCATTAGTTTCAATGAAAAACAATTTCTTATTTGGAAATCAGCAAAATCCTTTGAAACAATAAATAACAAAACAATTTCTCAAACAACCGATCAAGTTATCTAGAAGCTAAGATAGCTTAACAAATTAACAATAGAAATGCTCTTACACACGAGTAATTTATTTAATAAGGGATATCACAACACATGCTTGTTCCAAACAATCTATTATCCAGACTTGTATTAGCCCGATAATACCTATATAATGGCACTACATTGCTCAAACATAGTTCGCATTGTTCAAATCACCAATGTAACAAGGCCTCTCAACACATAACAATAATGGGAAACAACAGCTCAAGTTATGCAGACAGTAGTACGCTAACATTAGCGACTGGGCGTTCTCTATTCGGTTGTGATCGGGAATGGTCGGCAACACTCGGGTGTGTTGGCCCCGCCCACCTGCGCGCGCGCCCGTCCCTATCTCTGTCCCTCCCGTGGCCCTGCGTCAGTCTGTCTCGCGCCGCTGGCACGGCCGGTCGCCACACCCACAGATCAGCGTTAGGCTATTTTCCAATTATTATGTAGGAGCTTTTTGCGCGCGCGCCGATGCCAACAATGATAAGCTTTCTAGTAACAGAATGAGTGAGGTAATGTTGTTGTTGTAAGACAACAATTTGGACTAGAGCTATTTATAAAACTTGTTTGTTTGTAGGTATTTTGTTGGCTTGCTGTTTCTCTAACAGCCACATTTGCTAAAGAATTCATATTGATGGAATATAGTTTTAATAGCCATTACGAAATCTAATTTGCTAAAGATGCATAAAAAACCATTAAGTTCATACAAAAACCGTTCTCATTGTAAAGAATTTGTTACATATTTACCAAGTTTGTGCGCAAAAAGACTTATTATTTTCATTCACAACACGTAGGAGAACAATAAATTGCAAACACTCAAGAATGTAACTTTTACGATGTTTTCGAATAATAAAATACTTTTACTTCCAAACGAGAGTAAATGTGTAGCATTTCTAATATTTCACTATATTTCTTTACAATTTACTATTGTTCAACTTTTTTCTGTAACTAAGTATGAGGTTACGTTCTGGGTTTTTAAGAAATTCCATCTCAATATGGACTTTCCAACTAATTACAAGCACATTTCATTGTAGGTACTCCAAAAAATCACAATTGATTCCATTAAAATACAACTACAAAAAAAATAGCGACGAAGCAAAGTCAATTAATTAACAAGTGATAGTTCACGCGGTGGCATACCTACACGCAATTAAACCACTTTTTACACTAAAGACGTAAAAAATTAATAACATAAGTGGCAAAGTACCTACTAATGGACACCATTACGGAGTAAAAGTTAGAAAGTTCCGCATGTACAAAACGACAATTGATAAAAAAATGGCGCTCGCCCAGCGCCCTGACCTCCTACCTCTCACTTTGGGTAACTATTGTTGTGTTACGTGATTGATTCCATATGTTTTGTTATACAAATGAAGATCTAGATGGCTAATCAAAAGTTTTTGATTAGAAATACTAAACAACAAAAAATCTCAGGCGCTAGATTTTAAATACTGGAAAAATTAATGACGAAATACCTCTCAATATCAAAGTTATCCGCGCGATTACCAATTTTTTTTTAAACCTTTCTCAACACTACGAATTTCCCTTGTATCGTGGGTGCGTTTACAAACATTTAAACTCACATACAGTCGCGGTCACCAATATGTATACAGTTTCCTGAATTTGAAAGCAATTTTTACGAAAAATAACGTTTGTAACTTGGATATAGGATCTGTTTCATAAAATTATTAGTTCCAAAATACTATGTTCGTAGCAACATGAAATTTTAATCAAGACAGTAGGAGAAAAACATATTTAAAGTTGTTAAGTGTTTACATATTGGTGCTCGTAACTGTACACAAACAGCCAAACCCGGAGCAACTATCTGTAGACCATACAAATATTTGTTTCGTGCGGAAATCGAACCCGCGACACGCAGCGCAGCTGTCAATCGCTCAGCCTTTGCACCAACCGCGCCGTCTTCATAAATACATACAGATAGAGAAACCCCAAAACGTCTGTGTCTGTCGTACAACCCCCGCCTGACCAAAGTATATTCTCTTTTCTATACAAAGTGTTACATAATAAACGCAAGACCTCTCGTGTGGTCTCTCAGGCCATGAATCTAAACAGCTTTTGTTCTATAGCCTTTGGAAATTCATAACTTTTTTTTTTAGTTTTACCATACATGTTGATCAGCGGATCGCGTCAATTCCTATAGAAAATCCATTTTTTTTTGCGAATTTTTAGAACTCGTAGAACAAAAGTTGTTCAGTTACATGGTCCGAGAGACCACACGGGAGGTCTTGCGTTTATTATGTTACACCTTGCATAAAATGTAGAACTGCCCATCCTGATCCCCATACCTCTAAAAATAATAAATCACAAAAGAAACAAGCATAATAAATGTATTACGAAATAGAGATACTCACTTTCAGTTATTAATTAATCTAGATTACTGTGAACCTAACGCAACTAAAATATTTTTACTTCGCAATACAGATCTTGATAACAAGACAATCTAAATCTAACATTGAGCTAAATAGTTCAGATTAAGTGTGGACTAGACTAACTTTGTTACTTACTTGTTAGTGTTCCCAAGTTCATATGACCCCAATCTATTTAAGTCAAGAGTTAATAGGCTTCTTTTGGGTTAGCTCGTTCCATCTTCGACCTCATCTCTGTCTTCAGGACTAGATTGAGGTCAAGAGTAGGCCCATTTAATATTTAAAAAAAAATGCTTTATACACTTCGTTTTAAAAGTAAAAGTGAACCTGTCACCTTAAAAAATACTTCCAAACTGCAGGAAGTCAGTGGCCCAAAAGTCTGACAACCAGTCTTACCAAGGGGTATAGTATTACCCAGTACTAACTGGGTTGTGGAGGTTAGATAGGCAGTCGCTCCATGTAAAATACTGGTATTCAGCTGCATCCGGTTGGACTAGAAGCCGACCCCAACATAGTTGGGAAAAGGCTAGGCAGATGATGATGACTTCCAAACTGCCTCGTTGGTCTAGTGGTTCGCAAGCGCGACTGCTGTGCATGAGGTCCTGGGTTCGATTCCCAGTTCGGGCAGTGTTATTGGGTTTTTCCATCAGGAATTTCTCAGTAGCAGCCACAGAGTATGGATTTGTGCCCAGTTGATGGCAATAGGCTCGCCCCCTATTACATGGGACTTAAACATGACTAAACATGACTGGCGAAATGTGGGTGCACTATTAGGTACACTAAAACTTCATAATGAATTTAAAACTTTATTAAAAAATCACACCAGGTAAAGCACTAACCAGACGATAAAGAAGATGTCAACTAAACTCTACTACTCCTTTCTGAACTCCCTACACTATTAGACCAATATCTACATCTAAATCTCCATCATAACATGTTCTTTTCACTTTTTATCTCCATCTCAGTCAAGCATCGATCTCATTCGATCTTAAAACAGGACTGCCCTACAAACATTGAGTCACACAGTAATCTCCTCCATTTAAGTGCGGAACTCTAAAAACAAAAGAGTTTGCTTGAGAAATGGCGATGGTCTCAGATTATAATTACGGTAGAGTCGGTAGAGACGGTAGAGCTAACCCGCGCACCGTCACTCACCACTAAATATAAGATACACAGGGTTACCAAACACTTCTTTATTAATAACTCTAGCACCCGCGACTTCGTCCACAAAAATTGAGATAGCTCGGCTAATATGCATGATATAAATATAATTTAAAGCCTATAGCATCCACTGATAATGTGTCTTTCTATCAGTGAAACAATTTTTAGAATTGGATCGTTAGTTCCGGAGATTACACCCTACATACAAACTTACAAACAAATTTTACCTTTTCATGATATTAGTATAGGTACAGATTAGCTTTTTATTATAATAATGAGTTTATATGTATAAGAAAATATAAGAACAAATGACAGCTTAAGGTTCGATCCTGCTACGATCCATCCATGACGACGAGATGACATGCCAAACCATCTAAGTACACTCTTTAATATTTTTGTATTACATCTTTTTTTAAACCGCAACGTTGTCATTGTATCAATCATTATAATCATTTCTATCATTCAAAGTTGCTTCGTCCCTACGAAGCAACCCCCCCCTGAATAAGGAACAGCTCTGAATTCCCCTGAATTAGGAACAGCTTGATCATCTCTTCTTGCTTCTGGACTATCACATGGACAAATGTGGACTGCCACATCTTTCATATTTCAATTTTGATAACAATATTCTTAAACCTGTCCGTATACTACTTTTAATATATTTTCATAATTCCCAAGATCTTTACATAACATAACTTCACGCCTGTAATCCCCTAAGGGATGGGCAGAGATGTACCTAATAGTACACCCACATTTCGCCAGTCATGTTTTAAGTCCCATGTAATGGCGAGCCTATTGCCATCAACTGCGCACGAATCCAGACTCCGTGGCTGCTGCAGAGAAATTCCTAATTGAAAAACTCAATAACACTTTGCTCGTCCCGGGAATCGAACCCAGGTACTCATGCTCAGTAGTGGCACTTGCGATTTCTAGAAGTTAAACCTAGGACATTTTTAATCCCGTAAAATGTATCTTTAACAATCTCCCATCCAAATCCTTTTACAGAATTCCGAACCCACCAATTTTCACTCTAATTCCGCCCTCCCATCCCATTGTTTTCCCAGCACACTGAACTACGTGCTATATTTACTCTTTAACCATGTGTACCAGCCCTAACCGAAGCCTGTGCGTTCCATGCTTTAAACTTAATAGCAATCTTTATAGCCCGGCCTCCGAATAGTGATGCTATCGCTCGATCGCCGATGTCGATAATGTGTTATTACATTGTACTATTGCGTGTTACGTATTGTGCTTTGTAACGTTTGTTTAATAGTCGCAATTTGTTTTTGAACTTAATTATCGTGTGTTGATTAAATTAGTGGTGTGTGCTACCTGTAATTTGCGGTCTCATAAGATTGTAATTATACGTCTATAATTTGAGCTTTGGCAAAATTAATTTCCAAGAAATTTCTGTTTATTTCAACGTTTTATGAGTACCTTTTATTTTTGCTATAAATTACACAGCAAACTAGAGATCAGCAATTTAAAATTCAAACCACTGATTGCTATTTACCATAAAATATTCACTAGTAAAATTAACTGAGCAGCAAACAGCAGTACAATAACTCGCTCGGATCGCTCGGTCGATAAACGTCGGTATAATTCTGGCGAGAACGTGCTTGTCACAATTTATCGTGGCGGTGCATCACTAGCCGGGAGCAAAGGTTTGGCAGAGGGCGCAGGCATCAATTTGCGCGCGGTAGCGGCCGCGGGCGCCGCGCCGCCCCTGTCATTAGCCCCTCCGCCCCCCTCCCTGCGCGCCCCGCTCGACCTCAAGGGAACATACTTTAACCTTTTTTGCTCCCCTGCAACCTGTTCGGGACGCGGCTGCTGCGCGCGCGCTGCGGTTCATGGCCGCGGGCGATACGCAGTATCTGCGAAATAGGGCTGCTAAGTATACGCGTTTGTTTTTGTCCGTAACTGGTTGTAATTATATGGAGATGGAAGGGAATGTTGCTATAAAGTGCACTTTAAATAAAGTTTAAATACCCTTTTTTTTCGTTTTTTGTAGGGTGCCGTGTTTATTTATCTTTTGGATCTATTTAAAATAACTTGGATCTCATTTTTGAACAATCTGGTCACAGAAAACGAATTCTCAAATCAAACGTTTCAACTTCAGAAAAAGCCTGGGTTGGGTTGGGTAACCCAAACACAAGCATTCATCTACTTTGCCTACCCACCATAATTTCTTTACCCTGAAAATACCTAAACCACTTTACCCTGTCCCCTCAGCAACCCTGCGCAACCTGTTAAGTGCACAGGGCGCGTAATAACGTAGGCTCGACGTTAGTTACCCACAGGCTCCCACCGCGCGCACCGAACATGCGCAGGCGCAGCCTTACGTGATAATAACCAATTTATATCGAACGCCAGCTGACGAGGCAGAATGCGATATTAACTTATGATTTTTATGGAAAGGGTTTGATGATTTGTGTGTTTCGATTTTGAAATGATTTGTTAATTAAGGCAAAGTTGTCTTTAGAAAAATACATTTATAAACAAAAAACTGTTTACTTATCTTACTTTAAAGTTCTGTGTTTCTACATTTTTTTATACTTGACTACCATTTAAATGAACAGTTCAGTTTCAGTTTTCAGTCTTATCAAACCTTTGTCTATATTAAAACATAGCATTGATACATACGTTTATGTTCCAAAAGTATGAAGTACACAGCTGCAAAGCGGTTTCTACATTAAAATACCAATCTTCTTTCTTTACCACATGCACTATCATCAATACATTACCGTCCTACCCATATAATTTCAGACCTACGTCTCCTATGGTAATATATCTCGACAAAAAACCACCATAGACTCCCTTTGACTTTGAACCGTCCAGATAAAAAGGTCAAAGCCGAAACAGGTCTGGCTTGCTTCCCCGAACCAGTAATTTGAGCCACAATTAAACAATTTTCTCGAATATCATTCCGCTTCATTTGAACGGTTGGGGTCACTCGTGACCCCGGGGCACACATTAGGGTCCCGCTCCGATTCCATGGCTCCATAAACCCCATTAAACATAAACATGCCCCCAAACCACTCGCGCCGATCGTCCCAATGCTCCGTCTTTCGTTCCACTTTATTTAATTTCAATACATTAGAACGTGAAGTTTTCTAATCTGGCTCGCCGGCGGAATGGCTTCACATTTGCATAAAAATAAATTTGCTCCCAAGCCCGGGATAACGCTAATGGCAATCTCAAAAGGAACAAAACGAGCGCCGCAAATTGACCTTTCCCTCAGCCGAGCCGCCGACCTGTCGCCGTGGCCGCTACGTTCCCATCATCTAGCCAGTAGCTATCTCACTTTAATTATTCATAGACTTTTTATACGCTATCGCTTTTTACCGCTCGACGGCCGGTCGAAGCCTTATAAAATTAAAAAATTAAATAATCGAACGTCGGCGCAATTTAAAAAAGAAATAAGTCGGATGACACGGATCGAACTCCGGGCAAATGTCGCGCAGTAAAAAGTGGTCGAGCGCGCGGAGAACGGGCGCGCGGGGAGGTGAGGCGCGGCGTAAGGGGGGTGAGGGGGGCACAGGACGTCACGTAGGCGGCGCGGTTTTTGTCAACGTTCCCGCGGAGATGACAGGTCGCTGGACGCGCCACGACCTGTCCGCAAGCCGTCTTGATACTTTCCATTGACTACAATATAATTATCGCAAAATGTTTATTAGTCTCCATCTTTATGGATTAAAAACCTCTCAACAGTTAGTAGCAAGACATCTGATATAAATTGCATTTATCCGGCTATGAAGCATTAACTTAGATGCTGATGATGAGATATGAATACGTCGGTACGGTACTATAATTAGAGTAATGGAGTAGCACACTTCACATTTGTAGCAGTCATATGACTTGACACACTTCTGAGAAAGGTAATTAATGTTAACGTGCATAATATTAATAATTATACGCATTTGGAAGAGCATCTACATGCCATCTAGTATAAATCTCAGTAATTATTTTAATGAAGGTTCGAGAAAAGTTTTAAAATATCAAGACGTTTCGTAGTCGTCAACATTGCTCGAGACAGGTGCACCTTCGGCCGCAACGCGTTGATGTCTAATACACTGTTAAAGCCTTGTAATCTTCAAATTATTTGGATCGAAAACTTCATAATTTTTAGATCTAAATATTTTATGCTTTCACTGCCATCAGTAGTTTTGTAATAAGTGTAAAATTAGTTTATCAAATAGACTGTTAAATAAGAACTAATAATACTTAACGGCTATGAATTAAAGAAGTGTAACTTTATTATCTGTCAACCAAATCAAAAATTTAAAGTTATGGATTCTTCTTATTGTTTTTAGTACCGCCAAATAACACCAAGTTATCTTTTCCAGAATTTCCGCGAGCAGAGAATCGACGGCTCCGGCCTTCCCCTTCTCACAGAGGACCACCTAACAGGGATGCTGCAGATGAAGCTAGGACCGGCTCTGAAACTTCGAGCCGTCCTAGCCAGGCGGCTCGAGCCTTGCGCTCAATGTCAGACCAACTCGAGCAACCTAGCTGTAGCGCCCAGGATGAACGGCGCGGTGCTCAAGTCGGAGCCCCGGAGCAACACGACCAGCCCCAGTTAGGTCTTCGGACATGTAGTAGTATTTTTAACGCGTATCGTTCCTGCACAACTGCTTTTTGTTAACATAGAAAATGTAGAAGACTTTGTTTTAAAATTCGATCTTGAATCACGTGTTACAACTTTTTTTCATTTGTAATGTTGTTCATATTTTCTGTGGAAATAAAGAGCTGTATTAAGGTACATAAATCTAAGACGTATTGACATCTGGAACCACTTGTTAGGGTCGCTAGAATTGCATGTTTATACTTGACCCCCAATTTTCATTTGACACATTTCAAATCAGTTTTTAACAATCATAATAATACTAGTTTAATTATAGTCATCTGCCTGCATTCGTACAGTCTTCCTGTTCATAGATTTTGCATTTAGTTATTATAAGACGCTTTAGAATTATTTTTAATTTCATAAGACTTTTGTTTTGTATATAATATACGAGTTGCCGTCCAAATGTTTTAAATGTAATCCTTGCGTAAGAAATATTTTTGTATGTTAATTAATAATTGAAGTATAAAATATGGGGTCGCTTTCAAAATTTTATATCCGCCCCGAATCGAACTTGCATACAAAAATATTTTGTTGACAACGAAATTATTTCGGTGCTAAGACCCTGTTTAACTTAAATATATTGTATATAATGGCCGTTTTGTAAAAAATATTGCTTAAATAATCGAGGCTACATGTCTACAGGGTCACAAAGTTATAAACGGTGTGTATATAAATACAATAGTTGTATAGATGTATAGTTATATATACGTGGATTTATGATAGCATTTATTTACACCACACCTGAAGAAAGCTCAGTAATACCGTTCTACAATATGTATTGTAGTGTAAAATGTTTAGTTAGTTATATAAAGAACTTAACTTCACAGCGAGCATAATATTTTCTTTGTAATTATTTTTCTGTATTGTGGATAATTATGTAAATAAATGTTGTAACGACTGCAGGTTAATGTGGCGTAACTGGTTTCAGGGATATTCATATTTATTCTTTTTTGGAAAAATTTAAATCTTTTCTACAAAAGTGTTTCACCTAAAAAAATAATAATAACTTGTTACTCGCTTTTAATTTGACTATGTTAATAGCCGTTACGGCCAATATTTGAATTGAAAATACCACCTTTTCTTCATAAAACTTTTCTCATATTATTTGCTGTATTTTTTACTTCGAATTATAACTTTTCTTTGCCAGTTACGCTCACAAGTCGTTTAAAATAGATCTAGATGATAATACCTACAGATATTGTAAAAAAACACGTGGTTTTCCTGTGGTAATCTCCTTAATTGCCAAATAGAATGGTTAAATAAACAGTATACTTATTTAGTAGGTAAAACGGGTTACTGGGGATGTTGGATGCACATTAATGTAGCTCAAATGTGGTTAAAATAAAACTTGTACTTGTGATTATAACTTGCGAAAACTTTTTTAGGATAGTTTTAAAAAGACATTTGACTTGGAACTTACAACTTTGCCTTTATAAAAAACATTTATGGTACACCCAGTGATTTCTAAACATGTATTTTTCAATTGTTATCTTAGAATATTGAAAGAAAATACGCAACTAAATTGTCTTTACACAAAGTAATGATTTTATAGGCGTATTCGGATCCCAGTGTTTTTGTGGAGCAAAGTTGTGTTCTCACGTCCAAATAAACAATGTTCTTTGTCATCAATCGAAAATCACCAGTGACCTCTTAATCGTATTATGACCAACATATCATCAAAACTTAAGGTGCTATTTCGGTACGTAGATTTAAAAACTGTGCCTTAAACGGTCTTCCTTTAAATTAGAATATATTACAATAATATTATAATAATCATAACACTTTCATAAAAGTATTACGGTTGTACGCTTTAAATTGGACGATAATAATACAATGATAATAATTAATAGTTTTCTATAGATTACTTGACGAATTATTGTTGATAAGTGATTATTGTATTAGAATTTTATAGATTTGATCACAGCTTTTATTACGTGACTAACGTTGTAATGGACCAGTGACTTACTGAGTATATAGAGTGTGTAAATTTGTACCTATAGTTATTCTGTGTTAAGTACTTTATGAAAATAACAATATGGGATACAAGTTCGTACTAAAAAATTACATGCTGAAAAAAATCATTACGATTTTTTATGTTTTGATAACAATTTTAGTAATTCCGTGACTTGTTATCAACAAGACTTTGTTTATTGTTATTTTTAATGTATAATTATTGTGTATAACAAGGTTTTAGTCACTTTGTTAGTTTCCTTGCGAACATTTGTACTTAGTTAATGATTTAGCTTGTGTAGCCGGTCGAGTTTGATCCAACCCTTTAAGTATTTATGTGAAGAGAAATAAAAGCGACAATTTAATGAAACTACTTTTATTGTTTTATTTATACGATAAAGTTTCCTTTTTAATCACCTTAAAACAGGTTACTGAAAACCCCTTAATAATAAACGTGGGGAACAAATATAAACCATATTAGCTTCATGTATATTTAGGTACACTACACTAAAATTTATAAGATTTCACTTTGGCTAATATAACAATAATAATGAGGATGCCATCATCAGTATCACACCGATCAGAAACCATGAAACAGAGAACCCACATTAACTCATGATTTGAAAGAGATAAATATGATTTGCAACATCCCTTAACAAAAATCGACATAAGACCAAAGGTGCCTCAACAACAAATGCATCACAGTTTTTTGACGGAGTTTTAGAGTCAAGTGGTCGCAAGAGTGACTGCTGAGCATGAGGTCCTGGGTTCGATTCCCGGGTCGGGCAAAGTTTTATTGGGTTTTTACATCAGGAATTTCTCAGTAGCAGACATGGAGTCTGGATTGGTGCCTGGCTGATGGCAATAGGCTCGCCCCTTATTATATGGTGTTTAAAACATAACTGGCGAAATGTGGGTGTACTCCTCTGCCTAACCCTGCGGGGATTACAGACTTGACGTGATGTTGTGTTACGTTTTTGTCGGGAGTTCTAGGAAAAAAATTATAAGATTTTCGTCACCCCCTCATGCTCATTTCACAACATTCCCATTAGATATTTAAAAAAACAACACTAAAAAAACTACCATATGTTTAATTAATGTTATAATAATAAAAATTTGGCTAGCGGGTCAGAAAGGTCCCAATGTGCTTTAGCCCAAATCACGGATCAAGGTCACGGATCAATCCATAGATATATAAGTGGGATACGAAAATCACGTTAATTTTTGCCTAGGACGTCCCGTTTTCGCGATATGAGCCAAAAACTCAAACGTGTCATCGGACGCGAATGGATTTTATAAACCAACCTATTTCTCTGATATTCAATCATCATCATCATTGGCAGCCTTGTTACACGCACTGCTGATTATAGGCCTCCCCCCTTTTAGTCTTCCCAGGTCCGCGCGAGTATCAAACAGGTCTTACCCACAATCTTCTGAATGTCATCCACCCATCTGGTGATTTTTAGGAATAGTACTTATCAGGCATGCTGGTTTCCTCACGATGTTTTCCTTCACCGAAGCAAGTGATAATATGACTCACACATGATTTAGCCAGAAATAAAATAATGTTTAGTAAATCAATACTTTTTTAAACAGTTTTATTAGATTCTTTGATTTTCTCATACATTGTATACTTAAGTTATATAAAAATACAGTTTAATATCTAGTAATCGCTATCAGTATCCCTAGGCTTCCTTAACGACTCATTCTCTGATTTCTGGTTAACGAGTTCGAAGTTCCTCTCGAGGTGATGCGCTTTCTTCACCTTGTACTCCATCAGCTCTATGATGGTGTATCCTACGAAGCCGACTATGAGAAATCCGAAGAGGCAGTACAACCTGGAACGAGATTGAAGGGATTTCAATAAAATTTTAAATAAAGAATTAAAGTTAATATATAATATAAAATAAAGTATAATAATTAAAGTTAATATATAATATATATTAACTTTAATTATTATTATTCACATATTTTTATTACCTTTAACGCCTATTTTTATAACTATAACTATAACTTGAAGATGCAAATTAACTACATATTTTATTTTGTTCAAAGGTAGTAAGTAGTAGGCGAATTAGAAGAGTAGTGATTCGGGTTTAGTATACAGGGTGTAAACAGACCCTTCACCTAGCCGTCAACCAAGCATTCTGTACATCAAAGTAAGTAACTTTACGCAAAAATTATTGCTGGGAAACGACTTTTTCTTTTAGGGTGAAAAATCACTTTTTAAGGTAGGATTCGATGGAAAGCACTCAAAGCATTATGCTGATGGATGGATTGAATAGTACGGGGGTCGTGCAGGTGTGTAAAGTAAAAAGCTTACATTAAAAACATGTATAGAAAAAAAAAAATTGACCCCCAATATTTCCGTAACTAGAAGGTTCCCAGGTATGATCTAGAAAAAAAAATATCGCAAAGACGGGGAGAACAAGTGCCTTTCGGATATGTTAAGGATCTATTTACACCCTTTATACTTGGATAAGATCTTATTTGACAGATACATACACGAACGTTCACGTTCATTTTTAGCAAGCAAGGCTATTCGAGGTTGTACTCGTATAATGCACCATTAGAAATGATTAAAAATCTACTTATAAGTTTTCATTAGGCTCTAGGAGTAATATCCGTGTTACCTAGTCCTGACACACAAGTAGGGTGCAGTAGCGTAGGACAGCACACTGCCGGTCGCCTCCCACAGCCGGAAGTTGGAGTACGCTGCCTCTTCGTTACCCGGGAACAGGATGCCTGATAATGCTGAAAAGTAACCAAGAAAAAAAATTACATTTATTCAAAACCAATATAGCCGTGAGGATCAAAATAGGGGTAAGGATAATAGGGGTAGTCAAAATATGCGGCTTGGCCGTTTCGTTACTACAATAACTAGTCTATAACAGAAAAGTCATAAAATATGAATACATTTTTCACTTTACGTCCATGTGACGGTAGCGAAACGGCCAAGCCACATATGACGACGTTGGAACAAGAGTGATCTAAGTGACATTTTTACAGGAACAGGTTGGTTGGTTAGTTGGTTGTTGGTTGGTTGGTTGGTTGGTCGTTGGTTGGTTGCTTGTTGGTTGGTTGGTTGTTTTACAGGTTATTGGCATAGAAAAATCATAATAGTAGTAATATTAGTTATAGATAATAAGTATAAGCTGTTAGTTGCTTCACTATTGCATAAGGTTGTGCCTGTAAAAATAGTTGTTAGTAAGGATTAAATAAAATAAATAAGTAAATAAATAATAATTTTTCCATGCCAAAAATCTAAATGCTGTTCAGTACTTTTTTTCTTGAGAGATCACAACATGTCGCTAAAGAATTGGTGCCGGTCTGCAAAGTGAAGGCCATGCCATCTAAGTAATGAGGTGCACTTAACTATTGTTGTACCCTAGATCACTCTGGTTCCAACGTCGTCATATTTTGATTAAGGTGTAGAGTTGGTGACGTTAGTGCTTGTAGAGTTGGGGCGTGTAGAGTTAGAAGCTTGGCTCTACATGAGATCTGATAACTTTTTGACAGTGCGAACCATATGGTCTCGTCTTGGCAACATTTTACATGGAAATGTTTTTGGTGGGATATCACTTCTTTATATAAGTTGCTTATGATAATATTTTGTTATTATTATTTGATTCATCATTAAACGCAGCGAGTACACATGCGTTTTGCGCGCGCCTAATTCCAACCCCTAATTTAAAGGGTGGGGGGTGATTTACTAAAAATCCGGAAATGTTTATTTTATTATTTATAACAAGGAGTCCCTTTATATATTTTCAGACCTCTGCATCAAAATTTGCGAATGTCTCATACAAACTTCTATCAACTACTTCAAGGAGTTCAGGGGGCAAAAGTTCCAAGTTTTAGAACTTTTTTGTTATTTGTGTACTAATACTAGCTTAAATACCAAATTTCAGCTTTCTAGGATTTCAGGAAGTACAATAAAAATTTTAATGATCATTAGTGAGTTAGCGACGAAATCGGAAAATCTAAAGTATATAAGAGCTATACAATTGTAACTTAAAATAAGTCTGGTTGACATCACATCCCGAGAATTTATCTGGAATAACGACGAAGCGCTTCGAGAAAAGGTAGGTAGTGCCCTTGCGCTTCGCTTGTCTCGTCTTGGCGGGGGCACTACCGTGCCCCCAGATAGAGTCGATAGATTTTTGATGACACGAAGAACTTAATAGCTAAATAAATGGAGAAAATACTGACCATTAACTTGCACGAGCCACACAGCATCAGCGGTACCCCAGATGGCGGCCAGAGCGTAGAACACGAGCCACTGATCGGGGTCTGGTCGCCAGGACAGCAAGGCCGACAGGAGGCATAAGTTCAGCAACTGGAATGTTTCACATAAAAAGGTATTAAATTGCAATTGTATTCCCGAAGAATGCAGGAATTCTCCATCATATTTTTGAGTTTTCCATCAGGAATATCTCAATAAGTTGATGGCAACTGGCTCGCCTCCTACTACATGAGAATCAAACATAACTGGTGAAATGTGTGTACCATTAGGTACACCTGTCTTACCCTTCGAGGCTAACAAGCATTGTACTATGACCTCATCGTTTTTCATGTCTCATAACATAAAATATCTTACCAATGCAGTGACCATGACTGGGAACCTCCCGGTGACCTTGACAAGCGCCCCAGCGATGGGTGCCGCCAACGCATTGAACACGCCGAAGCAGATCATCACGTAGCCGATGTTACTGATGCCGTACGCGCAGCCGATGAACGCCTGTGACAATTTAATTATCATTAAGCGCCTGATGAGAAAAACCTTCCATTTACTGACTAGCTTTTTGATTGACATCGACACAATGGCCTGAGGTCAAGCAGTAAACCAAAAACGTCCCTCAGGCCTCAGAGTATTAATGCTGCAGATTCTCAGCATATCGTTTTAACATATCCATAGACTATGGTCTGTTAATCTGGTATGATGTCTATGGATATCAAGACCAAATACACAAACACCTGATGAATAATGTATCGCATTTTCAAAATAGATGTGTTGCTATAAGAAATACAAAAGGCAACATTAGCCAGCCTATTTTTTTTTTTTTTCTTTTAACGTGGTAAAATCATCAAATAAGTCCTCCCACCCAGGGCAGAGCGGGAGGGACTGTCAGACTTGTACTGACTAAAATCCACGGTGTCCTTCAGTAGCCCTTTATGTTCCAGGGTCACGGTAATTCTATGAGTCCCGCGACCAACATTAGCCAGCCTTGCTCTAATTTTACTACAAGTACTCACAAAATATTTATGGTTAAAAACACAACGACATCAAAGACTTTAAATTGTTGAGGATTTATGGAGATTTCCAAGTGCCAAACCGTATGTAAACTTATTTTATACCCTACAAAAGTGCAAAAAATCAAAAAATCAGCTGTTCCATACATTTTGACCGTGTAGGTAACACGGTCAAAATGTATGGAACAGCTGATTTTTTTTAAATCTCGCTCATGATGATGTACTGAATACCTGGTAGCCGTTTTCGCATCGGTGTCCCTACCACCCTGTATTTAAAACACTGCCACCTATATTCCTATTCCATATTCCTGGTGAGAATCCACGCCAGCCGGCTGTTCTGTTTTGGACTGGAAGGTTCCATGCTACGCTAAAGTTCTCGGTTTAAGTTAGTTAAGGTCTTGGATATTTTATATCGTATAGTATAGTTCTTCTATACATATAATAAAATTGTAACAGCCCATATCTTCAATGAAGATATAGAAAAAAAATATATATAAGTTTAATAGAGCAACAGAAGTCAAAACAACAGTTTTAATTTTTTTTTTGTATGTTTGTACGCGCATCACGCAAAAAATACTGCATGGTTTTGAACGCAGTTTTCACCGCTCTCCTTTTAGATGCTAAACTTAAAATATAGGCTACATTTTATCACAGGCAATGATCTTTTTTTTTCGTACGTTTAGAAGCAAGCATTTTTATTTACAGACCACCGCCATAAGGTAAGAACGTAACATAGCGTAGATTTCCATTAGTATTCTCTATGAGCCTTTTTTCTTCTTCACTCTCAGCAATCAGAGCAGGAACCAGCTCACCTGAGTAAAGTCAGCGGCCATGAAAGCCTGTTCAGCGCCGATGTACCCGATGACTGGTAGCAGCAGCAGCTGGTACTTGTGACGCAGCTGGCGAAGAGTTACTGCTAAGAGGCGGAACCCGGACTTGCCCTGACATGATGTGTTACGACCTGCTGTGTACCTGTAATTATATTCTGAAGTTATTTTATGTACCTTATTAACCAAAAAAGTCTACTAGCAGCATTCACTTGGGATAACGTTCATGGAGATTCATCAATGTAGAAAAGGGTGTAATGTGTTGCGAAAGAACTTATTCTTAAAAAACCAGAAATTATTTTGGAACCTGCCTGCCCAGCCTCTTCACAACTATGTTGGAGTCAGACTTACCTCGTAAGAGAGTCGACTCCAACAGCGACCAGTAGGACAGCGGCGGCCATACACGCGAGGTACACGCCCGTTATCACCTGGATCTTTAACGCTGATGGAGGCTCCAAGTTAGAGTTGCCCTGGGAACACCAGAATAATTCGATTAATTTACCTTTTGCTATAAAAGCAAAGTACAAAAACGTTAATCAAACTACAAAAATCACGTGTATTATACGTGATTTTTTTTAGTTTGATTTATTGGTGATAAACAAGGATATCGGTAATTTCCACAAATTGTGTTGTGGTGCCCAAACCCGTTGTATGTATTGCATTTTTTTTAATTTATTTATTCAACATGAAATTAGATGCAAGTTTTTTTTAACATTGTTCTTCTGCCGAACTGCAAGACAGTTTGTCGGCAGTGTCCCATGGCTAAGTACAACTTTTCTCTTTAAACGACTTTAGTACCGTACATTAAGGTACATAATCATTAAAAAAAATAAACACACCTTCGGCTAATCAGATATTTTCTAACAACTGAGTGAAATACAGAACCGTCAACTTAATTGATTCCCAAAACAATTATTGACTTCATCATCATCTGCCTAGCCTTTTCCCAACTACGTTAGGGTCGGCTTCCAGTCTAACCGGATGCAGCTGAATACCAGTATTTTACATGGAGCGACAGCCTATCTGACCTCCACAACCCAGTTAGTACTAGGTAATACAATACCCCTTGGTAAGACTGGTTGTCAGACTTTTTGGGCCACTGACTACCTATAATTATTTACTTCAATGGCATTAAAATTAAACAGTTTACTTTGAACATTTGACTTATTACAGCATGACCATAGCACAGGTATGCTTTGCCTAATACTAAAAAAAAGGAAAGTTTTTCGTTTTTTTCTTTTTTCGATTACCCTAAAATCTCGAAACCAAACAAACAATCCCCGTCTATGTTTTCTTCTATTCCAATTACTTTACTAGGATAGACTAATCCCCTCTACATGGGCTTAGAGAGTACGTGGCACTCTCGTTGGCAATAAAAAATTTAATCAAATAATCTCTAAAAGTAACTCTTAATAGCTAAAGCATCATGCCATCAAGCATTGGTTAATAATTTTTTTTTTTTTAGACTTTGCCCCACACTAGGAATTTCTCCTGTATCGTGGGTGCGTTTACAAACATTTAAACTCACATACACACACAGCCCCAGACCCGGAATAACTACCTATAGATCATACAAATATTTGTTCCGTGCGGGGATCGAACATCGAACGATCGAACTCATTATACTTTGCTGAAATCTGAAAGCGAACTACGGACTGTTAAAACTATATTTTGAAAAAGATAATGACACTTACATGATCAGCACTGGCACTGCAGAAGTTGACTCCGCATGAAGCTCCGAAGTCCACCGTAGGTGCACTGGTGACGTTGGTAAATAGTGCAGACAGGCTTGGAGTTGTCTCGTTCAAAGACTTCGGCACATCGCCCAAGTTAGAGGAGAGAACTGAAAAGTATTGAGTTTATCATATGTAAAGGGTGTAAATAGACCCTTAAGATAACCGAAAGGCTCTAATCTAATCTCAAATTTGTTCTCCCCGTCTTTGCGATATTTTTTTGTTCTAGACCATACCTGGGAACCTTCTAGTTACGGAGATATTGGGGGTCAATGTTCCAACTTTTTCACAAGTTTTTTTTTAAATCCATGTTTTTAATGTAAGATTTTTACTTTACACACCTCCACGACCCCCGTCCTATTCAATCCATCCATCAGCACAATGCTTTGAGTGCTTTCCATCGAGTCCTACCTTAAAACGTGATTTGTAACCTCAAAAAAAAAGTCGATTCCCAGCAATAATTTATGCGTAAAGTTACTTAGTGTGATGTACAGAATGCTTGGTTGACGGATATGTGAAGGGTCTGTTTACACCCTGTATATTTATCTTATTGGAGAGCAAATTTCAGTTGAATTCACAACGATCATCATCATCATCATCATTGTCCTGCCCATATCCCAATTCATTTAGGGTCGGCGCACCATGTCTTCTTCTTCCATACTTCTCTATACTCGTCGTCTCATCAGACACCTCCTTTCTTGCCATATCATCCCTCACATAATCTATCCATCGTTTCTTTGGAATTCACAACCATCAATACACATAAAAATAAAAGTCGTAACTCACTAAGTGACTCATCAACGTGCAGCCTAAATTCTGACCCATGAAAGCTGTTTGACAGAGAATTTTCCTTTACGATGTAGAACCCAGAAGAAGAAGGATAGGTTTTTCAAACTTTCCACAGGATAAGTGTACGTCTCAGAGTAGTAGAGTTGCAGTGTAGGTGCGACCTCACCATTTCAGGTCCAGTTGAAAACCAGCGTCGGGCACTGGTTGTCCGGCATTTTGCTGAACTGAGCCTATTTGGCGCAGCCGTGAGGCACACAGTGTCACACTATTTTATTTTTTTGTTTAGATTTAAGTTTTTAATTTTTTGTCTTTTTTTTTATACTGTGCACTTGTGGCATGTGCCAACTAAATGTATTTTCTTTCTTTCTTTCTTCTTCCTTTCTTCTTTCTTTCTTCTTTCTTTCTTCTTTTTTCCTTCTTTTTTTCTTCTTTCTTTCTTCTTTCTTTCTTCTTTCTTTCTTCTTTATTTCTTCTTTCTTCTTTCTTTCTTCTTTCTTTCTTCTTTCTTTCTTCTTTCTTTCTTCTTTCTTTCTTCTTTCTTTCTTCTTTATTTCTTCTTTCTTCTTTCTTTCTTCTTTCTTTCGTCTTTCTTTCTTCTTTCTTTCTTCTTTCTTTCTTCTTTCTTTTCTTTCTTAGGTGAGTTGACGAAAACCACAGACTTCACGATCTCAAGTTTATTGTAAAGTTACACAAGTTAGGTTGGATGCTAATTCGCGGTTTACTAGCTAAGGTAGCTGTTGGTCAACTCACGTTTAGTATCAGAAATAATTATAAAATTAATTACGGAAAGTAGGTCGTGGCGTCAGCAAAATGCTTGCCTGGATGTGAACCGTACAATAAGGTATATAGGACAGATTGAGTCGCTGGCAGAGTGTTATTATAATATGACGAGCAGTTTAATGATGACAGCTTCAGAAACATTCTTTGGTCAAAGTTTTAGTGTGATATGGATGCTGCAGAATACTCCTCAAGCTGGACTAATAACTGCAGTTTTAAAAGTCTGTTCCGGTCCCTCGAATAAAAAAATCTAAATAACTAATTGCAAACATACAAACTAATTAACCAATTAAAAAATCTAGACAAAACTAAATTCTACTTCCTAATACACACACCTTACTTCCTGCTGTTATCTCAATTTGACCAGCATTGCTTTATTTTTGTCGCAAGGTCGGTCAAGTCGTGAGTTTTGTCTTAACTTTCACTTGGCAGTTGTCTCTGCTAGGAAGTGGGTTCCGAATTGTAGTGACCTTGTATTGTGGTACGACAAGTTTGAATGTTTGTTTTGTTAAACTAATCATGCGAGTGTAATGTTATGTTTTGTGGATTTATAGCATTCGACTGTTTCGTTGTTTTAGTAGTCGTAACCAATAGTTGAAGTGTTCTGACTCATGAGAACACCTCAACGTTTGATGGCGACTGTAGCTGACTGTAGTCGTCTGGATTTGAGTTATGGTTATTATTTTCCATAGAATCGGCCCCTATAAGTTCTGACTAAGGTATAACTGCCAAAGTCGGGCTTGATACCTGAAAATTAATTAGTCATTCCTCTTCTACTCGAATAATAGCCATTTTAAAGTATTAACTTACTGGCTGAAGATATGAGGTTGCCCCAGATCTGTGCCATCTGGTAGAACATGAAGAAGAGTCCGAAGAACCGCACAACCAGCACTTCTGCTGGCACCCCAGATAGTTTAGCGTACGGTTCGGCTACCTGTAACATTGTACGTTATTTCATTTAACGTGGACTATGTTGATGAAAGACGAAGACTTTAATAGTTAGCTATGAAAGACGAAGAAAAACTTATTGAAGAACAAATCGAAGGTTTCAGCTGAAAATCAGCGTTACGTGTTATCAAGAGTGTGGTTAACACTTGGTATTAGCCCGATATTTTCCTGTGAAGTTTTTTCCACCAGTTGTTTCCAGCTAAAACACTAGAAAGTGGTGAATGGATCGATTAGGAGTATTATCTCATGTAATTTTGACGTTCAAAAAGGGCTGATTCTAAGACCATATTTTGAAAAAATATTTATAATGCCCCTTTGGCACAATGCAAGCTTATTTGACGTAGTTGATTTTGTGTGTCAAGCGTGTCGCAGCGGGGCGGAGCGGGCCGCAGCGCAGCGCAAGATGCTTACTATGGGAAGCAGGCTTTAGATTCGGTAAGGTTCCCCTGGGAATACTTCGTCTGGTTTTCTTGTTCGACGGCGGAATATGCGGCCTGCTGCACCCGCATAGTGTACGATAGTTCATATAAAATATTACGAGCGATTTGAGCGGATTTTTGCGCTGCGACCCGACATAATGTGCGCGAACCTTTAATGTTCGTATCATAACAAAAAGGTTTAACTACCTCCTTTTACGCGTGTCAGGGCCCAAATTATCCAAGCGCCTACTTAGCATTAACGGGTCTCTATGAAGCCATAAATATTCTTGAAGCATGCGACATCCTTTTTGTAAAAAAATCATCATATACTTCCGTAGGTACAAATAGATATATTATGTTAATACCGAGCTTAATTCATTAATTCTGAATGGTAGTCGTATGCGGCGCGTAAGGCAACGGATCATAAGGCACAAAAAATATTACGCACAATATTTTGTAATGAGATATTCTTACGTCTAATGTATGTGTATAAAAAATTACTATGTAATAAATATTCAGCACCTATATCGAGGCAGTTAACCAGTAGGTACTTATTTTTATGATCACACTGCTTTGAACCATTAATATTCTGGTTGACTTCTTTGCCTTATAAACGTCTGTAGGTTAGTTTATAGTTCTTTTTAGCTATGAAGCTATTGCATTAATCTACAAGATTATTTATATATATATTACAAGTTGTATTAAAAGATCTTCTTTCTGAATTGGCCTGGCGGCCTACATAAGTGGCAATTGCATTCAAAGCGTTCCGTATTTCTACAACAACTTTCGACAGCTTTTCCGCAGCTCAGTCCGATACACTCAGCATGTTTAATCAGCCTATAATTTTCCCACTGCTGGGAAACAGGCCTCCTCTCTTAGAGAGGGAATGGTATAGCCCATTCCCTCTCAAAGATCCACCCCGCGGGCGCGCGGGTGCGGTTTGGTAGATGTCACATGTCTTCGAATTTTTGGTTCTAAGACATTTCTAAAAGTTCTAAGACGTTTCCTCACGATGTTTTCTTTCACCGTTTTGAGAGATAAAGAGAAATAAATTACACAAAGTAATGCGCCTGCCTGGGTTCGAACCGACGACTTACTGCTCGTAAGTTGGGGCCGCCATCAGTGGGCCACCACTGCTCACTGGGCCACCGCTGCTCTTAGCACACTTATACACTTATGACTTTTCTATAATCGCTACCACTGGTGGACATTCTATCAGCGGCCTCATGCACCAAAATACCAAACAAACAGTAAGTCTACTGCTGCTTGAACACGACATAAGATTCGATGTCTTTGGCGCGCTAGATTCGAATACACTAATGCCAATATTAATTTACACTAGATGATACTCAAATAAATGCCTGTATAAGCTATAGGATATTCAACGTTGGGCTGAGAGCAAAAGATTCGAAAATAATCAGTGCGCTTTTATAGTCGCATTGACCATAGGTATCGCCAAGTATTAGTAAAAAAGCGTTATGTCTTCGCATTTTACATTGGTCAGTTTACCTCGTCTGCATAAGTCTTTACTCAAGAACACCCATCTCAACAAAATATCTTACCACAGACAAGTAGGTACACTTGGCACACCAGAGCGGTCCTCCACCGAATCCCACCATCATTCCTGCCGGCACCAGGGTGTACAGTTTGGGGTAGAACTGTGCCGCGATGAACGGCATGTATGCTATGAAAGATACTGCAACAGCCCACTTGCAGCCTAGCCATCTGTTGGAAGAAAAGTTACAGATTAGTTTAGTTACCAATAACTTAGTCTAGTACGTGCTAACTGCGTCTCTCTCTGCTATAAGGGGCGGGACAAACAGAAAAGGCGTAAGACGAGGACGTCTCGTCCGCGCCCTGTCTTTTCTATTTATTTTGTGTCGCGACGCTTCTATACATTTTGTATGAAAATTTATTGAAGGGGCGCTGCGTCTGCGACGCGTCCTCGTCTTACGTCTTTCCAGTTTGTCCCGCCCTTAAGGCGGCTACCACACGACACCGTCCGTGCGGTCGAGCGGAGATGCCGATTTGTATCGGCACTAAAAAAAGTACTACAGCAACATAGGCAAAGTACTACAGTGTCATCTATGTCATAAATGAAGAACTAACATCAAAATCCTAAATCGCGCAGTTAAAGTTAACCGCGACTTAAGACTATACAGGGTGTAAACAAACCCTCCACATAGCCCTCAACCAAACATTCTGTACATCAAACTAAGTAACTTTGCGCAAAAATTATTGCTGGGAATCGACTTTTTTTTTGGGGTGAAAAATCACGTTTTACGGTAGGACTCTATGGAAAGCACTCAAAGCATTGTGCTGATGGATGGATTGAATAGTACGGGGGTCGTAGAGGTGTGTAAAGTAAAAATCTTTAATTAAAAACATATATTTTTAAAAAAACTTGTGAAAAAGTTGGAACTTTGACCACCAATATCTTCGTAACTAGAAGGTTCCCAGGTATGGTCTAGAACAAAAAAAATATCGCAAAGACAGGGAGAACAAATGCCTTTCGGTTATCTTAAGTGTCTATTTACACTCTTTATAGAAGAACCCGTCAACAACTGTCGGGCAGTAGCCCACCAAACACTACATCCATTTCGTCGGAGGATCTTTCCTTTTCTATGCGGGATGGAGAACTTTACACCCTGTTCTTCATACCCCCAAAGATTTTGCAGGTATGAAATCCGTTGATGCCTAACACACGTACACTGCTTGACCGCTCTCCAGGCGCACCCTCAACGAATTCTTCTTCGCCTCCGACCGATCGCGCGGACGAGCGGTGTCGTGTGAGAATCGCCTAACAGACAAAAGGCTTCTCAAAGTTTCTTGCAAAAGGAGAATGAAGATGTTGAAGTTCGAACATAACGTCCTGCTCCACAAGTGTTTCTCGTAATGTGCGTTTTTTTTGTGAATAGTAAGCTGTTTTTCTTTCCCTCTTTTAAATATATGCCACTGCAGAAATTGAACTCTAGGCACAGTTGCAGATTGCCATATTTCATTACCATAATATATCTAAATTAGATATACAAGGTGTTACAAAAGTATTAAATCAAATCATCATTCAATTAGTCTAATGAGATCTTTGTTAAAATTCGGACATGCCGTCAGCATTTCATGATAATGCAGAATCTAACTCTGCCAAGGTTTAGGTATGTACAAATTAGACTACGAAATTAATCCTTCAGTTAATAGTTTAATCGATTCCACATGAATAGATACTAGGATACACATATAGGTTTTCATTATTTAGCTATTTCATCACCATCGGCCTAGCCTTTTCCCTACTATGTTGGGTTCGGTTTCCAGTCTAACCGGATGCAGCTGAATACCAGTATTTTACCCAGTTAGTACTGGGTAATACGATACCCCTTGGTAAGACTGGTTGTCAGACTTTTCGGGCCACTGACTAACTAACGACATTCAAAGATCTACAAATGACACCCGGGACCAACGGCTTAGCGTGCTTTCCGAGGCACAGAGGAATGTAATAGGTGACCACCCATCCACAGACCAACCTAGGCAAGCACGGCTTAACCTAAAGATCGACCCGAGCGGCTGTTATTATTCGGCTTTATGTTTGTTTGCTGTTGTTAGCTATGAGCTCCTCATTATTGCTCCTCATATTTAGCTATTTCATGACAACATAATATGATAGTTGTTTCTGCCAGACACAGATCAATAAGCTATAATGCTCATTAAGAACTAACATAATCCCATTGAATGTCTTCATTCAAAAACCTAATTAAATCATCGATGGCCGGTACTAATTTAATGATGTCATTGCAAACACAAACAGAGGAATCTTTATGTTTATACTTCAAGTTGGAGGTGTAGTTTTTTTGCAACTGGATTTTCGTATTTGAATTTCTTTTTAACTGCGCTACTGCTGAGCGTAAGGTTCTGGTTTCGATTCCCGGGTCAAGTAAAGTGTCAATGTCGTTTTCCACTAGGAATTTTCCAGCAGCAGTCCTGAGTGTGATTTTGAAACCGGTTGAAGGTAATCTTGTCACCGCTATCACAATGGAACTTATTACATAACTGGCCTAGAATAACTTACGACAATGTACGAGTGTACAGGGTGTAAACGAAACCTTCACGAAGCCGTCAACCAGGGATGATGTACATCAAACTAAGTAACTCTATGTTCAAAATTTTGCTGGGAAACGACTTTTTTTTCAAATCACGTTTTACGGTAGAACTCAATGTAACGCACTCAAAACATTGTGCTGATAGATTGATTGTATAGTACGGGGGTCGTGGCGGTGTTGCAAGTTCTTACATTAAAAACATGCAAATTAAAAACATGTTAAAAAGTTGGAACTTTGACCCCCAATATCTCCGTAACTAGAAAGTTCCCAGGTATGGTCCAGAACAAAAAAATATCACAATGACGGGGAGAACAAGTGCCTTTCGGCTTCGTTAAGGGTCTTGTTACACCCTTTATGATGTACTTACTTGATAACTATGGCTGGCAGCAGTATATTGGACAGTATAAGTGAGAAATAGATAGACGCCAGGGTGAAGGCTCCGGCACCAGCATCACTATTCACGGAGCTCTGAAGATTAGCAGTCCCGTGGAAGGCAGTAAAGTGCACCATGAACGCAAACCCCAGAACGAGGATGTTCCGGTTGATTCGCCATTTCTCGTTGGTGCCGAAGATCACTGATGTTTCCGGCATTGTGAAGGATTAACCTGAAAAATTTGTCATTAATACATAGGGTATTCGATTGGTATACAAAGTGTAACTTTTTGGTTGAACACACAAAAATAATTTGACTTCTTTTAATTAAAGGTCTCAGAAAATTAAATGCGTTTTTATTCTTAATGGCAAAATAACTAAAATACCTACTGCAAATCAATCATTAATATTTTTACTAATGTTAAATCAGACCAAACGGCCTAGAAAAGGGGACATTAGGCGAGTCTCACACGACACCGAGGCGGCGAAGCGCACCGCTCGTCTGCGCGGTCGGGAGGTGTAGGCACGCGAGTTAGGCGATTCTCCCCCTGCACCGCGCTCCGTCGCGTAGCGCGGGATCGCAGATTTTAACATTGTAAGAAAGTTTCTGAATTTGAATAGAAAACACGGCTAGGACAGCACACTGACAACGCGTCGGCGCGCGGCGTACAGTGTTAAAATCTGCGGCCCCGCACTACGCGACGGAGCGCGGTGCAGTGGGAAAATCGCCTTAGGCATCAACGGATGACATACAAGCTAATACGACTTGACTGCGTGAGGTCTGCTTCCCCGCCAGACCGCACGGACGAGCGGTGTCGTGTGAGAATCGCCAGCAATACGGTGTTGGAAAACTCAGAAACGAGTTAGGTTCCTATTGGATTGTCATAAGCGATCGAGACTTGTGTCAATAAAGTTTTTGCAAAAACACGAAACGCTTTGAAAGTAATTGCAACTAATTGTTTTTTATTTTTGAAAACGGTTTTCAATAGAACTGACATAAGCTATTCGGTAACGTCTATACATTTTTGCCATTATTCACCTTTATCGGTGATAGAATATCACTTTGTTGAGGCACTCCAAAAAAGCCAGGCAAAGTGCAATATGAATTCCTTTTTTGGCATTTGTTTCCTGAGTTTCCTATGATACAGCCAAATAAACCGTAACATATGTCCAGAAACAGCGTTATAGGTCAAATCAATAACATACTTTTAATTTATTGATCCCATTTAAAAACAGTATCACAATTCACAATGCGTGCAGAACACTCCCTTCTCCTAATTTACATTCAAGGATATCGGAATTAACCGATTGTAACTCGATACTACTGGAGCAAACCGGTTTATATGCACGAGCGACTGAAACAAAATATACCATATTGCCTATCAATCGAGGATATGAATGGCTTTGCTAATCGATAATAGTTAAGAATACTTTTGAGTGTGTTTTTTAGCAGTTTCGTATTAATGTATGAAAATGACAAGTAATAGAGAATTATGGAAGAGGAACAAGACAAGCAGAGCCCCCCCCAAAAAAAATCGGATAAGGGCAGACGAATGATGATGTATAAAAAAACACGCGTTGCGCTATAGAACGACCGAGTAATCTCGTTTTCTTAAGAAAACAAAAATCTTTGCTTTCTAATTCAATCTTATTTTCCGGTTTTCACTAAACAGTTCACGAAAAAGCTTTGAAGCTGAAGAACCACCAATTCACGCTTCAAGAAACTGTGGTACTCAGTAGACTCTAAGAATAAAACTCCAAGTACTCCATTTTTCCTACGTTACATTACATTAGTAACTAAGCCGGATCCGTCCGTTACTTTGAAATTAATATGTACGACATATATGTTACTAATCGATTTATGATTGTGAAACTAATGCACACACAATCGTTTATCCGTAGGTAAAACATAGTTGTTTATATATTACTTCGACTGATGTAATGTTTGAAAAAAAGACACTACAACATATAATTAACACTCACTATTTACATACAGCCTCCCCTTGGTTTTAAAATCATTATAAAAATCTTGCAGCTCTTTTATAACAATATATTAAAATAGATATTAATATGACCAAGTCTGGAATTAGAAATTCCTAAATCAATGAACCTATTGTAGACACCGATTGATTAATTACTAGTCTACATTCTATGGTAGTGTTAAATAAGTGTTTATGATCCAGTTTCTCATTGAGATTTTATGAGCGGCCCGTGGATTTTTTTTTTAATCAGAAGAAAATAAATATCTACTCTCCATCTCGTGTTAAACTATTAATTTTACTATCTACAAGATAGAATCCTCATTTGCTTGAAACATTATTATAACCAAGCGTCTAGAAAAATTAAATTAAAAAAATCTGTGTCCCACTTATCCAAAAGACTAGGCTAAATAAATCAAATACTCATTATAAACATATTCGCACGGATACAATACAAGCTTCGTAACCTTGGCCTGCCTGTGCAATTTGAGGTCAATTGTTAGCACGAACTAAATAAATCAAAGCTTTAATTGTATCTTAAATAGATAACTACTTGATATTTATACACTTCTTTTTTATACACTTCTGTGTGACACAACCGTGCAAAAAGAGGCTTTTATTTAATGAAATGGTTTTAGGATTGAAGTAGCTAATGCTTTTTTTTTTTTTTTTTTTTTTTTTTGTCGTGGTAAAATCATCAAATGAGTCCTCCCACCCAGGGCAGAGTGGGAGGGACTGTCAGACTTGTACTGACTAAAATCCACGGTGTCCTTCAGTAGCCCTTTATGTTCCAGGGTCACGGTAATTCTATGAGTCCCGCGACCCCGGCAGGCTTTGGCCCTCTAGAGGGGGGCCCCGTCATTATGCTGACACTCTTTGAGGCGCGCGTGGAACACAACGCGCCGTCGACCCGGGCATGGTCCATGGTCGGACAGCGAGTCGCCCATTACTCGCCGCCCGCATGCCCGCGCCTACGGTGGCCGGAGATCGTCTGCCGACGTCCGGCGCCGTGGGCGTCTACCACTGCGGCTGGTGTGGAGGGAGGACGCTGTCCTCTCCCTCACGCGGCCCGCCTCCTCCTTCGCGAGCATGACTGCTTCGCAGAAGGAGGCGACCGCTTCCCACTCCGTCTCGCCCCGCAGCATGGCCTCGACCAATGCCGGGCGCGAGAGGTCTCCGCCTATCGCCGCCGTGAGGACACGGCGGTGCCCTGCCCAAGCGGGGCAGTCCTGCACCGTATGCTCCACCGTGTCCTCCGGGCGGTCCTCGCAGTGGTGACACCCAGGCGTTTCCTCCTTCCCCATCAGACACAGGTACCTCCCGAAGCTTCCGTGTCCGGTGAGGACCTGCGTCATGCGGTAGGTCAGGACGCCGTGACGCCTATCCAGCCACTCCTCAAAGAGGGGTCTTACCGCCGCGATTGCGGCGTGCCCGGACCTCGGTTGCGACAGTCGTTCCCTCCATACTGCCCTGAGATCGCGACGGAGCTCTTCCCGCTGCGCCTCGACTTGTCGAGGCAGCAGCGATTCGCCCCGGCGCTGCGCCTCCACGCGCCACTCATAGACGCGCTGGAGGGCAGTTGCCTCCAGATCCCAGGGCAGCAATCCGGCAAGGAGGTTGGCCGATTCGCCGGCGATTGTGCGGTATCCTCGGATCATCCGGATAGCCATGACCCTCTGGCATGCGACCAGCCTCAGTGGTCGCGTCCGAATGCTCAGGGCCCACACGGGGGCCCCGTAGAGGGCCATGGACCGCACGACAAGTAGCTAATGCTTCCGGTGAATTAGATATTAAATGTAATCACCCACCATATACTCCCACAGTTGGGAGTCAGGCAGCCAGGAGGCAAACCTCACACAGAGGACTATGATTAGGCGTGAGCATCACGTGATTCCAGTGCGGGTGCGGCTTTTTGCACTAAAAATGCTGGGTTTCCTCACAAGTTACAATGGTCTCCTTCATTCCTTTAACAGCATTTGATGGTTGAAGAAATACCACAAAACATAGGCCAAAACCTACGAGTTGCAAGTCTGAGCAAATAAATTTTACAGCTATTGCTCTGATTAGTTACACGTACATTATAATATAAAAATTACTTTGATTTCTTTTAATTAACTTGTATCATGCCTTGATTGAGTCAATGGAGTTTCTTGACAAGTCTTCACCAAAATTCTTATAGATTCTACTGACTCAATTGAATCTATCAATAAAAAAACCTTTGTGTTTGCTGGTATAGGCCTGTTAAAAATCATTCGTAATTCTATGTGTGATTACATTACGAAACAATACGACATTCAAGCCTGATTCTTAAATTGTTATGCAGAACGCAAATAATATTGCGTAAAATCGTTAGGTGAATCGATAAACTACGTTATGTTATGGGGTCCAATTTGACGGTATAAAATAGAGGCATGTGTTTAACGCCGCGACAAACTAATCTGATTTAGGGTTTTAAAAATAATTAAAATGGGTAGCAAACATAATGGGTTGGCAGCTACAGTGAAGTAGTGTGTATAGAGTGATAATTCAAGGATTCCTGAAAAAAAACTTATAACAAGGTTATTAACCACTAGATTGTAAATAAGGCATTGTCGACGTAGCCCCCCTGCGCGGGGCTCCTATTTCAGTTTTCAGGGTTTAAAGTAACCTAACACGAAGGGGATTCAGGGGTCTTAGTTCGCTCACTTCGCTCGCTCACTAGACCCCGCCATCCCCTTCGAACCTAACCCGTCCGAGTCGAGGTGCCACAAGTCTCTCTCAGCCTTCGCTCGCTCTTGCTTCCTATACTCTCCTTGCCGCAATGACCGGATAAATAGTTACTTACTTGGTACAATAGTGGCCCATTCAATATATTGGTCGCAAATTAAATTTTATTCGCCCGATTAATAATTTCCTTAAAATAGAAGTACGAGACTAGGCTCCCAAATCCTCTTATGCTTTATTAGCAGTGGCAGTCAGCGAAACCCACTTCCCGGAGCCAAAACTGCTCCCACTTGATTGATGAGGGCCCACACTCTCACAGGAGGCCTGTGTACCAGGCCCAGCAGAACATTACAGCCTGATTATGCTATTAACACAATATTGATTGCGCATTGAATACCCTGTTTAAAAAACGCAAGGATATACATAGTAACTAAAAAAAAAAAATTCAATTATTCCATTGAAACGGGTCTACAATATGACCTGCTAAAATGACTGATTGTTTATATTGCCACCATTTTTTGCTGATAATATTGCTATTAAGTAGTTACGTATTATAAACGTCAAGTGCCTGCGATATTTATTATTTATCACTGTAGTTTTTATAGACCTTGTAAGTTAACCGTGTATTGATTTTAATACTTTGCACAGAATACTATCAATTATGAACGCAGTATCGATTATGATTGATTTAAATTGGTAATTTGAAGCGGGGTTGTTGTTAGTAATACATAAGTTTAAATATCGTGCTTATTAGAAGATCAAAGATTGTGAATGTTCTATTAGGTACACACATCTCTACCTAGGGGATATTCTTCGGGATTAGAGGCGAGATGTTATGTTACGTTAAAACATCATTAAGTTAAGCTTTGAGTAGAACTCTATGTCTAAATATTTACAAAATTCTAACAATGCAATCCGTGCAATAATATTATATTATAATATTATTGCACGGATTGCATTGTTAGAATTTCAACTCCAAAAGAGGAAGCGTAAAGAGAAAGCAAGTATATGTCCTTTTACCTAACTACATAATAATCATACCCTTAACGATTTTGACTTCCTTTACTACGTGACTTTTTCGACCAGTTCATGGCAATCGTGCCGGTCGTCACCTTCTTCCATCAGGATAATCAGAATTATCTAAAGTCGAACACTTCTTCTAAATGTCTGTCACATAACTCACATAACATTTCAGAATACTTAGGTACAGTCGCCAGCGCATCAAGTTTTACTACAAACTGTCAAATTTTCTCATTCAATTTTGAATTTAACCGTCAACATTTTATGGTTTAAAATCATTTGCAGAAATTACCTACCAATAAGTACATAACGCAACTGCCTACCAAACATTTTTGAAAAAAATAAACACATAGTTGAAGTTGTTTCTTTAACTACATAAGTTAGCTTACTTATCACCATAGTTCTCACCCAAGTATGCAGCTGGTTTCAGACAAAGAGCTTTTTCCCGTGTGCTCCTAATTGTAACGTTTTCGCTAATTGTTAAGGCACATGCTCTGTGTCTGGCCCCGACCTACCAATTAACAGCATATCAACTCGTGATAGTTTTTTTGCAATATGATATTGATTAAGTTACCTATGAACGAAGGTATATCAATTAAGTATGTGAATGACATCTTGCCCCCTATTGACTTAAACATGTCTGACGAAAATCTACAGCTCTGCCAAACCCAGCAGGAAAGACAGGCGTTAATGTGAAACTTGCCAAACATAAAAACTGATATTTATAGAAGAAACTCTTACCCCATGTCAATTAAGTTATTTAACAAATTACCTAGTGAACTGAAAGACCTACCCATTACTATATTCCGGAAAAAATTGTACGCCTGGTTAGTCAATAAATGTTTTTACACGACCCAGGAATACCTTTAGTTATAAGAATAGAAAATTATTGTAAAACCTCGCTATATTCCTATTCTAGTGCAATAATACCTAGTTAAATTATTATCCAAAATAAAAAGAGTATAAATGTATAGTTATGTCATCCATTCCGTTTTATTGTTATTATTTTATATTAAAAGGCTTTATTTTATGTTTCGTATACCAGAAATGGTTATTATGAGGATCCTTAATGTTATATTGTGTAATGTAACATTTATTTATTTACCATCTATGTTGACCCATATTATGCGAATAAATTATTTGATTTGATTTGATTTGATTTGATTCAATAAAAATTAAATATTAAAAATAAACACCGTAGAATTAGCTGAAGCAGTTTGTTCCTTATGCCTTTGTTCAATAATAAATTAATAGACGAGAATGTGAAAGTATACTGCGTGTTTTTCTCAGTTTGACATAGGTACCTATGATACTTGAGTAATCTAGCGTGTCTGTTTTTGTTAGTTTTATACGTAATTAAAAAAATATGATAAAAAACTAAAGGGCAATCCCTTTAGTTTTTTATCATATTTTTTACAAAAAAATTGCGCCGCGGCGCCGCGGCGGCGCGGCCTTTTTACTCAATTCTTATTCCAACGGAAACTAATTTGATTATGTTTGCATTTATTTAAAGTTTACGTATTCTAGTATGTAACTAATTTCATTCCTCTTACAATATGACTGTAGAAGTGAAGAATGAAAAGCTCAAATCCAATTACCTAGCTTGACCTAGAGCTGCAGAAGCATCATCATTAACAAGCCAAAAATCCTTTGACAGAATAATAGACAACTTTATTTGTTTTTACCGAGATAAATAATTTAGACAAAGTATTTTTAAAACACCACGCGACGGTTAATTGTTACCTGTTTTTCATTTTGATATGGTGTTAAAAAGTCCAAGGTTTTCGTCGCCTACGAAAAGCATAATAAAATGCACCACAATTTACTATAGCACTGCAAAATTACGTTATTTCACTTCATGACATTTGCTCTACATGGTAGGCTGTTAGTGAACCACCATGCCCTTGACTGTCAGAGTGATAGCAGGTTACAGTCTCAATTACAATGACAAACCACGTCAGTCACTTCATTGTGACAAACATAATTTATTTATGTACAATTATTTTTGTCGCGCGGCCTCTACCGAGAATAGGCTCTAATATATAAAAACAGCACACCTACTGTTCCTCAAATTGGATTATGGTAGGATAGCTATCAGTAGCAAAGGGTCAATTTTTGTAAGAGGTAAGCCGGAGTACATATCTTTACTGTATAGAATATTATTGGCTATAGAATACCGACTGCCATTTTTCAAAAGGAAGCCGGTAGGAATCGGGTTGTATGGAACCTTCACCACTGATAGCTATATTTTTTTGTGAACAACCTTATCTTGCCCTTATACCAATTTATTTGAAATCGGCACAGCACGTCTTCTTCCTACATCTCCATGAGTCATCCCAATAGTCACACAATTTTTAACCATATCATTATTCACACCGTCTATCCAACTGCACTTTGTGGGGCCTGTCAGAAGCCACCACCAAAGCCATCGAGGTGGCAGAGTTGAGGTCAAAACTAATTTGATTATAAAAAAGGGAATCATCGACTCGACTACCATCATTTTTTTAGTTTTTGTCTACTCTAATATCCATCTAGATTCATAATCAAAATCTTTCCTTTCGATATTTTCCTGATTCAGACAAACGATTTCCTTACTACTTTTTAGTCACCAATGCGACTTTCAGAATTCCTCTCATGTACTCGTTTCTTATTATATCCATTCGTGTTCCACTCTAACAGTTGTTATAAGCCTCGAAACAAAACTTGATAATAGAGCTGATAAAATTAACGACTTTCGGAAATCAAATTAGTTATTGTTAATTTATTTTAACCGTATCTTTATTATCGTATTCATATTTATTGCAAAACTACACTATTTAGCTGGCTAGATTCACACGACTGGAAATATTGTTAAACCACACGTTTACGATGATTCATTTTAATGATCATAAATTGGTGACATATACATCTCGATAGCAACAGCATCACAGCCCTGTGTGTGGTGTGAGCTACACTGTTGTTTGTCGTAGTCTCCCAAGAGAAATATGAAACGTAGGTATCTTGCCCTTTGTCCAAAATGTTTGAATTACCTCTATTTGATTACGACAACCTTTCACTATAACTCATTATATCTAGACTGTACCTACTTTCTCGAACAAGAAGGCTTTAATGTGGTCGCTATGGACGAGCTTGGTAGGCAGTATGATTACAAAATTTGGTCTGTTAGTACCTATTAAACACATAACATCGCCCATTATACCTAACTCACCTCTTTTCCTGGCCTCTGAGCCCCAAAAGCTGCAATCAAAACGTCTGCGCTGCCATCGAGGATGCAATTAAATATTTGGTCAATATACAGGGTGGCAATTCAGTTACCTGCATCCTTCAAGGAGGTGAATCCTTTTTTAAGGAAAGTTTCATTAGTTTTTCATCGCCACCCAGTATAGTAGTACCATAGACAAAAGTGGATGAAGAAGAACACAACAACATAACGCCTGTATTCTTTCGAGGAGTGTTTCAATATCACCCATATTTCTGAGGTTACATTTATGTTTCAAATAATACTTAGGAGGAGCAAGCCATTTCTCCAAGCTTGGCAGACAAACCAAAATTCCATGACAATTATCTGGTTATTCGTTAAAATTTATTACCCAACACCATCGCTACTGCTCCAGCTGGATCAGCTATATTCCTATCTCGTAGTTTGTAATGTTTTACGTATTGCGTAAGGAATGATACGAATGAAAAGCAAGTGAATAGCGTGACGGTAGTAGGTCTCCAATTAACAAGGGACAAGGAAGCTGTGTGTTCTTCAAATATCTCTGTACCACTACGAACGAAAGTTCGAAAATGAACAATTTAAAAAAATCTGAATCTATGAATTTGGACCAATAAATGTAAATATTGACATAAATATGTAAATATTAGGTATGATTGTAATAAAAATAATGCAAGCAATTATTTTTTTTCATTCATGATCAAACAAAAAAATGAACTCACCTTTCAAATATGGAAAAAGAAGAAGCCTCCCAATAAACGTTTGTTTCGACTTACATAAACTTCTCAATAGTTCTGTAATAATAACCGTCATAGAACACACATAAAACTATTCATTTCAAAACACACCACTTTCAAATCGTTAAAAATCTCAACTTTTACTATTTACAATAATTGATTTTCATTTGTTTTCAGTAAGCCCGCCAAAAAGCACATAGGAAAACAAAACCACAGATACAAAATATTTCGTATTCAGCCAGTGTTGCGTTTTTTTTTTCACGTAGTATATGATTTTTATTTTAAATTCAGCCAGCTATTGTTTTGAATGTCCGTAACCGCATAGGTGACGGGGCAGCGTATTCGTGTGACCGAACCACAAGATAATAGGTGCCTAACTAAGTAAATGGAGCTTGGGTCGGTGCAGCTGTTCGAAGGATTTGGCGCGTTTCCATTGTTATTACACTCTGTCTTGTTTTTATTTAGTGAAGAGTTAAGTGAAGAAAAAGGAAAAGTAGTAGTGTGTCAAAGATAATTGAAAATTATATGACAAAAGTTTTGTCCAAGACAAAAATATTTATTTATTATTTATTTATTTATTTATTTATGTACACACAAAATACAAGTAAGTAAATAAATGTGTAGTGTGTAATGTGTGTGTGTGTGTTATGTTTGTGTAGTAGTAAATATAAGTCTAAGCTACTCATATTTTTTTATTATAATGAATATTTTAAGGGACTTCATTTTTCTTTTGCTTTTTTGCCCTTTCCTTTGATTTCCAAAGATGAACAATTCGTATTTTGGACTATTTGTATGTATTATATATTAGTTTATTTCATTTTACTGTATATATGTGTATTAGTATGTACCTATTTATATATATCAATTTATGTTAACAAATTGGTATTTTTCTTATTTTATTTTTTTGTACTCTATCACAATGATGTCGTATTTGACCCAAAGATTGACTGGTAGAGAATGCCTTGTGGCATTAAGTACGCCTATGTACCACTCTTGTACATGAAATTTAAATAAATAAATAAACAATGAATTTCAAACAGAAACAAACCGTCTTATGTTTGATACCGTAGGTATCGCAACTCCACCGTATGACAGTGGAAACACGTATATTTACCATAAGTAATTTGCAATACAGAATTTAATATACCCGTAACACCTAAAGGGCTAAAGTAATATATACTTATACATACATTTATAAACCCGGTAGTGACAACACTACCCACGTTTTATGACTTACCACTAAACTTACAAGTTTTAATTGACTTGTATAAAGTACGACTGGTGCAATATTTGTAATCTATTCTAATATTATACCTACAGCTGACGAGGTTGTTTGTTGTTTGTTTGGTTGAACTCGCTTATCTCAGGAAGTATTGGTTAGAATTGTTTTGCACTTTGAATCTTATATGGCCCATTTATCGAGTAATGCTATATGCTATATAACATCACGCTACGACCAATAGGAGCGGGGCATCAATGAAAAATGTTGCAAAAACGGGGAAAATTTATTCCTTTTGAGAGCTTCCGTTGCATGCGCTGCGTAAACGGTTAAAGTGACGCAACAATTGTGTATGACGGAACTGTTCCCCTTAAAAAGTTAAAAAAAAGTCAATGATAGCTTAGATTTCTTTTAAATGTATATAATACATATTTAAAAAGGTTATATAATGCATAATTTGCGATAATGTTTTTATAAACAAGGTATCTATTAATCCTTATCCAAATATATACCTTATTCATTACAAGTACTTAATTTTGAAAAAAATAACCTTAGGAAATATCACAGTTTTAAAATAATGATCGAGTATACCGCGCGCGCATTCTCGCTCTCTCTCTCTCTCTCTTATGTGACACAGACGAAGTTGCGCGGGTCAGCTAGCATTATTATATTATTAGGGTATTTCCGGGTATGCAAATCGTGGTTACCTATTAAATAAATTCTGGAAATTACGGAAAAATTAGTTTAATTCAGCCTTTAGTTGGCAATTTCCTACTAAAACCACAGTCTGTGGCACAAGGCGTCATACGCTTAGGTAATAATTTAAAACAGTTCAAAGAATTTGCCTCGCACTGTCTGGTCATTGAGGTACCTACCTTTATAATAGTTGACGCCGACTCATCATCCGACCAGCTCTTGGCTCTTTCATCGTTCCAGCTGTCTTAGAACCCAATGGCTTGGCACACGACGATGGCAAAAGATCAGATATCTTTGTTTTCTTGGAACATGGGTAGGCTTTTAGTATGAGATGCAACATGTGTCAACAATATGGTGATCGAAATTTAAAAAAAAAAGAAAAATTTATCATTTTAAATTATAATTATTATCACAATTTATTTATCTTCACTTAAACTTACGTAACAATAATTGGGCCTATATTAAAGTACCTAGCTACCTGTTATTTATAGTCTACAATAAAAAGATGATGCTTATTTCTGTGAACATTGTCAACAAACAAGCAAACAAGCAACAAACAAGTTAACTACAACGGGTGATTTGTTAAACGTAGGCAAAACATTAGGGGCATGTAGTAATCATGAAAATGAACAAGTTTTACTATAGAACCGACCATGAAATTGCAAAACAAATATCAGTAGATCCATACATTATTGGTCGCGTAACTCGAAACAATAGTAGTAGTAGGCTAAATGTACAATGTAACAGCAGTTTTTTTTTATCATATTTCATAGTTAGTCCCAGAGTAAAAGTTATACAGGGTGTAAACAGACCTTTCACATAGCCGTCAACCAAGCATTCTGTACATCAAACTAAGTAACTTTACGAAAAAATTATTGCTGGGAATCGACTTTTTTTTTTGGTGTGACAAATCACGTTTTACGGTAGGAATCGATGGAAAGCACTCAAAGCATAGTGCTGATGGATGGATTGAATAGTACGGGGGTCGTGGAGGTGTGTAAAGTAAAAATCTTACATTAAAAACATAGTTTGAACAAAGTTGGAACTTTGACCCCCAATATCTCCGTAACTAGAAGGTTTCCAGGTATGGTCTAGAAAAAAAAAATGATCGCAAAGACGGGAAGAACATGTGCCTTTCGGTTATGTTAAGGGTCTATTTACACCCTTTAAATACATATTTCGGTTTAAAGATACTTTATTCCTAATAAAGGCATAATTATGTCACTTACTTGAGAACAATAATAAAAAAACATACATATATGTATAGATTACAAAAAGTCATCAGTATAACAAGTTCATAGTTACCCATCCAATGCATTCATTTCTCCAGAAGTGATCGATCCGCAGTTATGTGCTCGATATTTTTGTTTTACTCCCTAGAAGTTTTGCCCACGTTCAAATCATCCTGTATATTTTAGTCTGTTCTATGAACACTAGCCAGTGTTATTGTAACATAATAGAGAAGATCTGTAGATCTGATAATCTGGAGATCTGAAGATCTGTACATTGTACCATGCACGTTTTTTCATGAACTCCCTACAAGATTTCCTATTTTCCTGCCTACGAGAAAATAACAAAACATAACAACAACACATCGCTGATATTATTTCGCAAAAAAATAGAATCTAATTAAGTTTCTAACAAACAGTAGTCAGTACAGACGAACACACATAATATATCTAACCTACTGTATACGTAATTGAAGACATAAGTATACACAAAACATTTGCTTTAAATTGTACGCAGGCGTTCGTTAAGTTCGACTCTAAAAAAAATGCAAAATACGACAATTTCAAAAAAATTGTCATGGCATGACGTAACGGACAATGAAATATAAACACTTAAAAATCAGAAGCGATTTTCTCCTACTGTATTGGTTAATGTTTAACGTTTTCACGAAAATAGTATTACGAAAGAATCTTATCTCAAAGTAGAAACCGTTATTTCACGAGAAAATCGCTTTTGAATTTAGTTTAAAGTGTTTACATTACATTGCTCGTTATTGTGCAACTCTTGATAATTTAGCTCCCCTTTTTTAATGTCGATGTTATTCTGGCTGCCACTTAATAAAAATAATCTGCATCCAAAGTTTATTTAAAAACAAAGTGGCGCTGTTCATCACACTTCATCATCACAAAACATAACTTTCTCAAAGAACCACCCATCAGAACATCACTCAACGGTCTGAAAAGCAATATTATCACAGCCCTTACCACTACCACTAATATAACACAAATCCTTCTTCTTATGCTCAAGTTTCCTCCTAATCTTGTACTGCTGATACTCCACGAAGAAGTAGCAGGATACTCCTATGATCATCATGCAGAAGATCAGGTAGGTCTTGGCACTGGTCCTGAGGTACGGGGACAGGACGTAGGCAATAATGTAGCCTACGGATTCCCAGAGCCTGAAGTTGGAGAAGGCTGCTTCTTCTCTGCCGGGGAACAGCATGCCGTAGTAGGCTGTAAGGAGCAAATAATTGGTAAGTTGCTGTTGATTGGATGATTAAGGAGGTTTTGTATTGTAATGTGGTTGAGGGCAATGTCACATCGCACTTGAGTTGTGGACTGTGCACTGTCCTAATATTCGCAATTGTCGCAATCATTTGTGCACAACCACGTGTATTGACGAGACGATCGCGTATATTAGGACAGCGTCGATGACAAAACAAACAAGTAACAAAAAACTATATTTCTGTAGTTAATGTGGGAGACACAATTTGCCAGAGGTTTTAGTCAATGACGGGATTTTCAGGATACAAGAATGGTTGCTAGAACGCTAGGACCAGATTCTTTCTGATAAGCTTATCAACTCCCTATTTAAGAATTAAGAGAGACCTGTGTTCAGCTAATTCATAAGAAGGTACTATTGATATTATATAAAGGCTCATTTAAACATAGTTTTTGGAAAAACTCACTATAAAGTTTTAGGATATGTATTAGTGCTCCACCACTTACCATTCATCTGCACCATCCACACTGAGTCGCAGAGGCCCCACAGCACGGCTATGATGTACAGCACGTAGGCTTCTCCGGCGTGAGGCCGCCACGTCAGGATTGTGCTGAAGAGTGCCGCGTGGACTATCGTCGCGCCGATGATCAAGGGAATTCGGCCGGTTATCTGGAAAGTTATAAAATCATGTGTTAGTTAGGAAAACAGAAATGCCTCAAAGTTGACACTGGTAGAAGGGTATTCTAAATTTTATTACTTATTTTTTAGCAGACTATGGACGTATTAACAATTTACTGCTATGAGCTTTTGCGCAGGGGTAAGTTTATTTTTAACATACCTACATGAGGTTGTAAGGTCAAAAATGGGTGGAGGTCAAGAGCACCAGAGACCTCAAACCCCCATTCTTGATGTGGCAATTTAACGGTAAAAAATTAAAGGTTTAATTCCCCTTACCTTAGCCAAATACCCTGTGAGTACGCATCCAATGGCATCAGACAGTCCATAGGTCATCATGACGAAGCCTACCGAGCCGGTACCAACCGCACACGAGACGAACGCCTGCAAACATAACACGGCAAATTGTATTCTTGCAGTTTTAGTTTCTTATAAAAACTTGATCAGCTTTTGTGATTTTAGGTATGTTACAAAATAGACGGCAAAGGGCCAAGAAACGAAAACAAGCAGAAATGCTCCTCATCTGAAGGCGACTAATAGAGCAGAAGGAGGACTGTTTCTGTAGGCAATGTAGGCATGCCTGCAAGAAGTTCCCCGAAAGTGCAAGAGTTTGAATTTGGATCTGGTGTTTAGATCTGGCCATAATAAGTACGTCGTTATTCACAAGAATTTTCTAACCAAGTCAAAGCTTACCGCAGTAAAATCAGCACCGAAGAAAGCCTGCTGCAGTCCAATGAAGATGTTGATGATGATTAGTAGCAGCTGCGTGGGCTCTATCAGTAGCTTCAGGGTGACAGCCAGGAGGGCCATGCCTGACATGCCTCCGCCGGACCCTGCGCGACCTGAGTCGTATCTGAAGCAAGATTATACGGCGATATAAAAAAGGTGGAACAGAGGTTGAATGATATAAGTTTCGTAGATAAAAAGAAAGCACGAAGTTAACTACATAGAAAAATGCTGGAACATTTACAATGATAGTGTAACACTTAGCAAATGAGTCATGGAGTGGAGACTCCGCTTCGGCAAGCGGAGTGTGGAATGCTCCCTAGCTAGAGTGACCAACCACCTTCAAAAGATGGCTGGGCTGGGGCAGACTGGATACAGAAGGCGTAAGGGGTAGTGTTGAGGCACCGCTTGTATACATGCAACATGTCCAGCAGTAGACAGTGCAAGGCAGAATTGATTGTTTGATTTTGTAACTCTCAGTAGAGGATTTGGGTGTATCCAAATGTACCTTTTCATAGAATCCACTCCTACGGCAACAATAAGGGCTGCACCAGCCATACACGCGAGGTAAATGCCTGAAAAAAAAATCTTTTTAATGAACTGCTAGAAGGAAAGGATATAAGATTTTAAACTATCATGGTCACTAACATTATTATTAATACTAGAATTGGGATATTAGAAGGAAAGAATTTCGTCAGTATTTGCTTGAATTGAAAGAATATAGGCATGTACAGTCATGAGCACCAATATGTAAACACTTAACAACTTTTAAAAGTGTTTTTCTCCTACTGTTCTGATTAAAATTTCATGTTGTTACGAACATGGTACTGTGGAACTCAAATTTCTATGAAAAAGATCCTATCTTCAAGTTACAGTCGTTATTTCTCGCGAAAATTGCTTTTAAATTTAGGAAAGTGTATACATATTGGTGCTCGTGACTACGTAGTTGCCATCATCCAAATGACGTACTTCAAAAATTGTAAGGCACCAAGTAAAAAAAAATATTGGTTGTTCTTATGATTTCATACTGAATTTGCATGTCCCAAACGAGACTTGTTTGTTTTAAAAACCTGTATATTGTTCTTTGATAAAAATACGTGTTACGTTGTTATTTCTATGTACTTAACTTATTTGTTTCGGTGACAAAGAAGTCTGAAATTAAGTTTCGACAGCGTTTTGAGCTGTTTTGTTATTTACCCACTGAAGTCTATATTTTCAATTCTCTTCGGTGTTTTATGCTCACTAATTTCACGGTACACGTTACTTTGTTAGGTTTTTGTGTTATTCTAATGTTATGATTTCATTTAAAATCAGTACCTAGTAAGTCGTTTTTTTTTTGTAGTTTAAGCTAGGTAGGTACTACACGTAGCACCATTTTCCATTTTTAGAACAGACCTCAGTGATATACTGCTTCCCGAAAATGATTTTTTTAGCGATGTAACAAACTCAAGATTATAATCTACTCAATAATTTGAAGTTATCCTAAATAAAATAAGTCCCTAAATTGTCCAAAATCTGTCTCACCTGAAATCATCTGTATCTTCTCCGGCGGCTGAGTCGGCAGAGCATCACCAGCATCGGCACTGGGCAGAAAGTTGGCTCCACACAGGATGGGTATCATCGTCTCATTCACTGCTGTTACTGCAGCCGTGTTGTTGCCTGATGACAACACTGGAAACGAAATAAAACGATATGATTGATACGAACGAAAGTCAAAATCTTTTAGTCGATCACTACTCATACACGCTGATTAGATCATGGATCACTATCAACTCATATACTGCGACTTTTGAGCGGGGTTAAGACCATATTATAATGCCAACTGGAACTATGGGACGCAAAATAAACTAGCCTTGCCTAAATCAAATCAAATAAATCAAATCATTTATTTCTTTGCAAACATGGGTAAAAAATACATAGATGTTTCATATTTAAAACCAAGTTCTCGAACATTTTACCGTCCAATGGGCATGCAAATAGTGTACATACAGTTTACTACACAGCCTACACGCGAATGTTATAATACTGCATTCAGTCTTAACAATAAATCAAACTGCCTTGTCTCCTCTCAACTATGTTGGAGTTGGCTGCCAGTCTCACAGGACGAAGCTGAGTACAAATATTTTACATGGAGCGACTGCCTATCTAACCTTCACCACCCAGTTACCGGGTAAAAGTGATACCTTTTGGCAAAACTGATACCTCTGGGTAAAACTGACACCTCTTGGCAAAACTGATACCTCGGGGTAAACTGATACCTCTGGGTAAAACTGATACCTCTGGGTAAAAGTATATATTAATATTTATTTATATTTGTATTTATATATAATATTTTAGGTTAAGTTAGTTAAGACACATAAAACACCTTATTCTCTTCCATTTCTACACAGTGCTGTCTACATTTCTTTTTTTCACTTCTCCTTTTGCGGGCCTGCTGGCAGAAATTTCTTAGGAAATACGCAGTACCTATGTACTCATGTATTATAATGTTATTTCCTGTGTTGTATATATTGTGTACATAAATAGTAAAATAAATAAATAAATAATAAAACTGATACCTCTGGGTAAAATTGATACCTCTTGGTAAGACTGATATCTCTTGGTAAAACTGGTTGTCAGACATTTGGGGTTCTGACTACCATTCGACTCCTTACAATAAGATTGGATTACATCTTTACTAACCCAGTGAAGAGATGAGGTTGCCCCAAACTTGGTTCATTTGGAAGATCATGAAGAACAGGCCCAAGAAACGTGTCAGAAGCGCCTCAGCTGATATCTTGGATAACTTGCTATGTGCTTCTGATACCTGCAAAATTATAAAATCAGTTTTGGAAAATGATGGCTAGTATAATCACCTACCCCATATATCGGTATGATGTAGAGATCCACCGGCTTCACGTTTAGAAGACAAAATGTGAAGTGGTGAAGAAGTAAGAAGAATACTATACGTCTGGTGTATTCTGAGTAGCCAGTTCTGCCACTTTCCTGACTGACAATACGTCTTGCTATGGACATGAGATATTCACATATGATAGGAGAGAATAATTAGTAGGTTGTGAAAAGAAAAACATAATGTATCTTCCCCGCAGTACTTGGAGATATAAATTCTGGTAAACCGGGCCATTTACTAATAAAAGAAAAATAAAGAACGGCTTACAGCTAAATTAAATTAAAGAAACTTTGGCCATACCACAGACAGATAAGTGCATTTGGCGCACCAGAGTGGTCCCCCGCCGAGCCCCACGATGAGTCCCGCCGGGATCATGGTGTAGAAGGTGGGGTACAGCTGCGCCGCTATGTACGGCATGTAGGTGATGAAGGAGAGAGATATCGCCCATTTCGTGCCCAGCCATCTGGAAATGAAGATGAAAAGGTTAGAGATGTCTCTAGGGCAGGATTGATGAAAGCTTAACAAACTATATCACCTATAACCTCTCTTCTACTTTACACTCTCTGTCTTATGTTGAGATTTTGTGTACGAAATATTTTCCGGTCATTAGTACGGACATAAAATGAATCGTAAGTGCGCTGGTGGTGCCGTCACGCGACCTACTTACAAGTCTACCCCCACCACAGCGTGGCTTCTACAGAGCCCTGATGTTACAGCTCGAGTCGAGGAAGACATTGAATGTCTGATCGCAGCGGAGTTGAGACGTCTTGGAACTGTACCCGATTCATTGTGCCCCGTGCTATTGTGTTAAATTGTAATGTCAAGTAATTTGTTAGTTTATTATAAACAGTGTATTGCACCCAGTGTATTTTCATTGCACGAAACCCATCGGCTGCCCACATGGTGTTCGAGCCTAACGGAGTAAATCCTGACAAATCCGACACATTTATGTATTCACTGCTGGACAGACGCATCTCCCAAGTTACGCCAGGCGTTACTACCTGGTTCTCCGTCCACAACGACCATTTAAGTTTTGCTCCCACGTTAAACTACTTTGGGAGTGGAATATGACAACATCAAGAAAACTAGATACGTCTTTAAGACCATATTGTGTGCCTGCAAAGTGACTTACAGATTAGATGGTTGCATAACTTACTTTATAACGACAACAGGCAGAAATATGTTAGAGAAGATGAGTCCTGCGTAGACTGCCGCCAGGGACGCGGTGCCCAGTCCAGCCTCCGCGTTGATAGAGCTTTGGAGATTAGCAGCTCCCTGGAATCACATACAATATTAATGTGACCGTTGTTTTATAACTTAGCTGCTGAATATGATCATCCCCTTATATGAGAAACAACTTCTCTTCTCCAGGACTCTTTTACAATTATTATGAGGCACTGGGCCCACGTGGTAGATTACGGCCTTTTCCCTCACACTGACAGGAGACTTGCTATGTGTCCCAGCACTCCAGCAGAATGACCATTAGTCTGATAATGCTAAGTATGTTAGCGACGGGCGGGCTGGGCTGACATAAGTCAGAACAACCTTTTTTCAGAGGCAAACTTAAAGATTGCTCCGATGAACAAATACTCAAAAACTAAATGTAATTCCATTAGCAGAGATCGATCCTTGGGGATGCAAGCTCAGCTTAGGACCTCTTTAGCTGAAATGATGGTTATGATAATGATGAAGGTCGAATCTAATCGGCTTTGTCTAACACGGCTAAGAATACTCATCCAAAAAGAAATCAGAATAACACTGCACTATCGTAAAAACAAGAACCAATTAAATGCCGTTGACACCTAAATAATTGCGATGACTGCAAAGGTCTCCACAGATGGGAGCACAGCATAAAAAAGGCCTACTATTAAGTTATTCAAGGCTTGAAAAAACTATTGAACCAACTAATAGGCATAACTTGATCTTCACATTTCCGGAATGACTTAAAAGTGTATCGTCATTATCATAAACATTTGGTTTTGTGCCTTATGTGGTATAAAAAGAATAATTGCAATATAAGAAGCGTTTTTAATTTATTTTGTGATTGTTACTGGCGGCTTTGTATATTAATGTACTAGTTTTTATGCCCGACAATTGTCCCACGGGATCATACTACCGGGATAAAAATTGGGGTAACCTATGTGTTAATCCTGGTTATAAACTATCTGTGTGCTAAATTTCATCCAAATCTGTTCTGTAGTTTTTGCGTGAAAGAGCCACCCATCCTCACAAACTTTTGCATTTATAATATTAGTTGGATAGGATAATGTACTTAAGGGAATAAACTTGGTCGCGGGACTCATAGAATTACCGTGACCCTGGAACATAAAGGGCTACTGAAGGACACCGTGGATTTTAGTCAGTACAAGTCTGACAGTCCCTCCCGCTCTGCCCTGGGTGGGAGGACTCATTTGATGATTTTACCACGTTAAAAAGAAAGGGAATAAACTTGTGTAAATAAATGTGAAAATAAAAAAATCCACCATTTTAAATTCGAACTGGCTTCTGCCCGCGGCTTCGCCCTCGTGGCCTACATGAAACAAATGACATTCTTTTTTTTTCGTAATTCAACCCCCCATTTGACCCTCTTAGGGGTGTAATTTGGAAATACCCTTTTTTAGTGGATACCTTCTCTTCACAAAGAATACACCCTCCAAATTTCATGTCTCTAGGACCAGCGGTTTGGACTGTCCGTTGATATATCAGTCAGTCAGGACTTTGAAACTTTTACTAAAAAACAAAAAAACCTCAAAGTTTTACTAAAAAACAAATGAACCTCAAAGTTTTACTAAAAAACAAATGAACCCCAAAGTTTTACTAAAAAACAAATGAATTGGTTTTCGGTAGGGTCAACTGAGTGAACTTAACCCTGGACGAGGGTCGCACGGAGCCAGGAAGTGTGGCAGAAAATAAAGGAGGGTTTTATCTAACAATGGATAATTCCGGCCTGATATGATGATGTTGATCATGACTACCGTTACTCTACAGAGTCACGAGATCATTTGAAGTATATCTTTTTCGATAGTCTAGATTTAATAATATCTAATATTGTAATACCAAATGATTTGAAAACAGTAACCATGGAGTTTCTTGCCGGTTCTTCTCCATAGGAAACGACCAACCCGAACTGTGCACCTTTTTGTCGACGTTTTATAAGTGCCCATCGAGGCCTGTGTGAAATAAAATATTTTGATTTTGATTTTCTTTTCTACCATTAATGGAATCATAACAAAAATACTATGTTCCGTAAACCGTTGTTTTGTTTCTTTCTCGTTAATACTGGAAAAGGTGTTATTGAGTATTAAATTAGACGTCTTTGTCTACTTCAAAATATTCTCGAGTGTACTTGTAATTTTTAAGATACTCGATGCTATACTATACAATGTGTTAATGATAAGATTTGTCAAGATATCGCTGATAAAATACTTGAAAGTTTGTTATCAATATATCACCACTTACTTCTTCTGTTTTTTACGGAAGTAAACAATTTTGACAATTTATCTCCTCTTTTACCCGACTGCCAAGGAAGGTTAGGTTTTTCGCCGTATCTTGTGTTTCTTTGTAAATTTATTTATCACCTCTTATGTTCCAAATGGCTGGATGGATTTTGAAGATTACGGTATCATTCGATTCGTCTCAAAAACCCAAGTCTCCTTAGATAGGTGTTTAAAAAAATTATAAAATGGCGGATTTTTGGCGCTAAATATATACGTATAGAGGTATGGACATAATATGTATAATTTGTAGTCGGGTTTTGTGATACTTTTAATTAAATGTTACTTGTAAGAAATCAATGTATACACAACCAGATCGGTCGGGTTAAATTCTAACCCTGCATTTGTTGTGGTTTATTTATATTTTCGCGGGGGCCGGTTAATGTGGTGTCACTTGGGGGAGGCCTATGTCCAGCAGTGGACGTCTTTCGGCTGAAATGATGATGATGATGATGATTTGTTGTGGTTTATTTAGTCTTAAACAGATAAGTTAATCGTATTATTAATTAAAACTATTTTCAGATACACCTACCACTGTTTGTCTCTGCATCACCCAAAGGTTGACTGGTAGAAAATGCCTATGGCATTAAGTCCGCCAATGTGCTTTTGTGCTTGAAGTGTAAATAAATAAATAAGTGACTAAAACTAACTCGAACTTGTATTTAGCACATTTTGGAAATTTAATTCTTTGCCTTGAAGCATCTTTTTCTATCACCGATTCTAAATAAAAACACCAACTTTGTCGTCCAATGAGGTACCCATGTGCTAAGTTTAAGAGATATCGAAAAACTGAAACGAGTCGGAAATAAATGACGTTTTAGTCAGATGTTTACAAAAATTCCTTTCATTGTCTGCAATCTTTGCGCCATGGTATTGTATCAATTTGTAGCCATACGAGCACATTACACTGGGTACATCATTGTTGCTAAATATTGTTACAATATTATGGAATTCAAATTGTAGACAGTTAGTAGTGCACGAGTCAAGTCAGCGAAATCAAGGGTAATTTCCCTAATTTTACTATTAATCTTACTACTATTTTAAATGCGAAAGTTGGGATGGATGGATGTTTAGTACTCAATCACGCCAGAACGGCTTAACGGATCTGGATAAAAGGCACAGATAGTCTGGAATAGCATAACATAAGCTTCTTAAGGCATTTTATCCTGGACGTATGTTCCTGTGGGACAATGACAAAAGTCCACCCGGACGAAACCGCGGACATTAGCTAGTGTAACATTAATTCACAGGTAGTTCGATGGCTTAGTCAGATTGGATGCAGAAGGCACAAGGCCATGTGTTGCGCAGCTTGGGAGAGGCCTTTGCCCACTTGTCGAGCAGTGGACTGCGTGGGCTGAGTTAATAGACTGAAACTCACACTGTACGCTGTGAAATGCAGCATAAATGCCAGGCTGATGACCACCACATTCTTCATGATCCTCCATGTTTCAGTCGGCTTCAGACTGTCCAATGGGGACTTTTCTTCTGACTTAGTTTCCGTCATACTTGGGCACTGTCACTAGTCACAAGTACCAATTATCAACTACACTGAAACTCAATTTAAGAAAAGAGGAATAATTATTGACCACTTCACTTTTCACTATTATTTTATCAAATTGCACTAAAGATTTAAACAACCTTGATTGTTCTTCTACGTTATCATTTGTTTTATTTCGTTCATGGTATTGATTTTCTTCTTTAAATAAAAACACTGCACTGAAAACTCTACCGATTGCACGTTGAGCCTGAAACAACGAGAAAACAGTATATTAATGTGAGATTTCTGATAACGGTAGAAACAGCATAAAAATTGTGATTTCATGATTTTTCATTTTTCTTTTTTATGAGTCGTAATCTAGAAAAAACGAAATGAAACACTAAGTATTTGAAAAAATCTCTCAGTTTCGACTCAAACATAAATTATTCATGTCATCAGCCCCCTAATTTGGAATTTTACTACCTAATTCCAAATTGATTGAACACAATTAAATTTTCATTAATATAAAATCATCATTTTGTTTCATTAAGTAACTTTTTCGTCAAAGGTCAGCGATCTTCTACCACGACACGCAACCGTACATGAGATGCGCTAGCTACAAACTGAATCGACGCAAGCGCATCACAATATTATATCTACGTGGCCTTGTTTACTAAGAAGCGCTGTTTTTTATTCGATTTTTAACTGAAATCCGGCTAAGATTAGTATGTGTATCAAAAACTCATTGTAATGTGGGATTACCCGTTGATCGTAAGATTAAACTGAGGGCCATTGTCAGAAGTACCAGCGGGTATGGCCATGAAGTCAGCTGCCGCTGCCGCCAAAGGGTGTAAATAGACCCTTAACGAAGCCAAAAGGCACTTGTTCTCCCCGTCATTGCGATCGATTTTTTGTTCTGGACCATACCTGGGATCCTTCTAGTTACGGAGATATTGTTGCAACGTTTCCTCAAGTTCTTTTTTAAAGGTCATAACTTTAAATACGTCCATGACCCGTTTACTATTCAATGCATCCATCGGCACAATGTTTTAAGTGCGTTACATTGAGTCCTACTGTAAAACGTGATTTTTCACCCCAAAAAAAGGTTTCCCAGCAATAATTTAGTTTGATGTACAGAATGCTTGGTTGACAGCTTCGCGAAGAGTCCGTTTACTCCTTGTATGTATAACGTTTTGCGGGAAACGCTGCGAAATAAAGAATTCCAAGTTCGTTTTCTCTGGAGCGTTAACTTTAAGCGAATAGTGTTTAATTTGAATTTTTGACACTGTTCAATCGAAACTAGATTTTTGCCCCGCCCTTAGCAATCGGCTCGCACCTATTATATTGGGTTAAAACACGACTAGCGAAATGTGGGAGTGCTACCGGTTCACCTCTGCCTACCCTCGGGGGTTAGAGGCGTGATGTTGTGTGAATTATGCAGGACAATTGAATTAAAAGACCCTTTAACCCTCCAAGCATTGAGCTCATCCTGAGCAAAGGACACTTTGACTGTCAGTCGCACCACATTTTACCACAGCATCCATTCCATGAGCTACACATGAGAGGAATAAAACTAGAATAAAATGGACAGCAAACAACATACACTTTAGATACTATTTAAATTATATCGATTTTGTTTGATTTTATCTCCTCTCAAGTATCGCTATCTCTCTCGCTAAAGCCGTGGCCCTACAAACAATAAGTTTAAAGTTTACCGCTCGATAACATCAAACATGCACTGGCAACTATTCCAATTGTTATGCGAAGTCAATCAAAACGTTTTTATACCTCTACCGTGTATAGGGTACGATGGGTACAATGTTATAACAGCGGCGTTTTTTGTTATGATTACAATTAACTGGGAATCTTGAACGAATCGACGAAATAGCTAGCGTTATAATCGATGTTGGTTTGTCAGCTTAACGATGAAAACAATCTGTTAATCCTTAAAAACATGCTTCATCATTAAATTCATCAGCATTCATCATTCACATTCATTATTTAATTTTTTTTTTTCATTTTCCTTAATCTTATTAAATTTTAAATTCATGCTTCTACTTGACAAGCAAGAATGTTTAAGTATGTAGTAACAACATTCGGCTTTGGTTATACTCGTGTGTTGATGAAAACTTGGTACTCACATTAGGTACACACTTTTCTTTTACCAAAATGCAGAGTTTTTGCAATTGGCATCGAAATCCTGTTGAAAGTGAATACTGATACAAAGCGAGCCATAAAAATCGAAATAAACCTCCATGGTTATGGCATAAGTAAGAAGAATCATTTAAAAAAGTCTCTTTTGAGATTATGGCACATTTAATTAGACTAGCTAGCTGATTAATGGCTTTCGTTTCAGATTTACGATTTAATGTTTTCCTCGCCAAAAAAACGTAGATCGGGAAACCAGACCACGCCGTGGAAATTGATGTATGTCACTATGTCAGAAAATGAAAAATAGCTCTGAAAATAATCCGATAACGGTTTTTTTTTAACTATCAATATATGTCAATCGGTATGAGATTACAATTTTATCATCTGCACAAATACAAATATGTACTACTGAATCTTATCAGAACAATATGCTGCATTTCAGTAAAAACAAACCAACGTAGGCTGGCCTCCTGTTCTATTGAAACTCCATACTACGCCAGGCCAACGTCAAACGTTGCCGCCGATTCCGTAGATAGTCCGGTACCTTGTTCAAAAGATGAGCAAGTCACTACAAAGGTCCTGTTATAATCTACGCGCATCTAAAAACAATTGTTATGTCTGCGTAGGTATATTTATTTTCACACGTAATTCTAGTTTCCACGAGTAATTACAGAATCAGGAAAAACAATGCCTAAACATAATTATGCAATTACCTAATTACTCATCTCCTGCCACAGAAGATTGTTAGCATCAGCACGTGAGCAATTTGAAGAATAAAGGCCGGAGCAAACCAATGGCGTGTGCGTAGCGTGTGCGCTCTTGTGCTTGCTTACACCTACACACATCAAGCTCTGCATAACCAGTATAACCTGACTTCGCATTGTATGAGCTTCCCGTACGATGAGAGATCAGCTTAATTTGGTTTTGCATAGCTTGAGTGGCCGCCGTGCGTACCGGTTGTAGGTAATGTAAGAAACTCTGTATATCTAATACGGCAGAACGGCTGCGTGACGTGTACGTAGCGTGTGCGCGGCAACCTGTCCAACATCTTCCATAGAGCATAGAATTTTATCTTACTACTATTTTAAATGCAAAAGTTTGTGAGGATAGATGTTTGGTACTATTTTATGTTTTGGTTGAAATGGAATACAAATAGTTTATAACCTGAATGAACACTTATGATACTTTTTATCCCGAGAGTATACGATCCCGTGGGACAATTATCGAAGTCCATGCAAGCGAAGCCGTGAGAATAAGCTAGTTATAAATAAATCGAAAGTGTGTGAGGATGAATGGATGTTTGTTACTCTTTCACGCATACAACTACAACACAGATTTGGTTACAATTTGGCACACAGATCCCGCCGGGACAATTAGCGATCTCCACGCGGACGAAACCGCGGCATACAATTTCATTCATTATAATAACGCTTTAAACGTATGTAGGCGGGTACAGGAAAATGACCAGCACGACCCCGAAATACTTGGTGAACGTGAGGGCAAAGGTGACCATTACTGGGTAATATCAATTCCAAGGTTTACATAATTCAGATCGATATTACCTTTATGGGGAATTCCCCGTTCGGATGGATTCAATATGTAAGTATATTGCACACACGAGTGTAGGAAATTATATATTTCATCTCTGATCATAAATACATTCGACGATTTGATACCCTTAGCCCAGAAGTTTAACGTCTACTTTCACGAGAACACTAAACGACTTACGTGGCTCCCTCAATATCATTGCACTGTTAGAATTGCAGTTCTAGGCACTGAATCGAGAGTTGAAAATCCATCAGTTCGACTTAGATTCAGATTCTAGGTTTAGAAAGATTACAACTTATACTGGAATACTGGATTAATTTTCCTTTTTGTGAAACCTTGAGAGATTTGATACCCTTGCGAAACTTGTCTTGAAGTCAAGATGGCAGGTCAGACGTCAGATCTCAAATGTGTATAAGGCGTGTCCCCACAGACAATGGCCCACCTACCATCTTGCGCCGCATGCCCTAACACCTACGCACTTGACGATCTTATGACTGCATCAGCGAGTGGAGATCGCATAGCGGAATTTTGGGCCAAATATATTTAATGAAATGCGATACCGATACATTTTTAGGGGTTTAAGGGGGTTCTGGTACTCGCCTCCGGTACTAAGCCTCAGTACTAGCCTCCTGCCTCCGCGGCCTCCGGCACAAGTTACGATTGATTTGTAGATTAGGTGTTAGTAGGTAAGGTTAGGTTAAGAACGCCATCGACACGACTCGCTAACAAGAAGATCTGAAACCAAGTCTTAAATATGTAATATTTATACCGAGCTAATTTATCCTTTATTATCGTAAAAACTTCAACCGTACGTAGGCCTATTACAATTTATGTGTAAAAACTACAAATCATAGATAGTTATCTTTTACAAACATTGAGTAATTACGCAGTAGTTACGTATTTTACTGGATTCAATTACTAGTTACTTGATTGTTTTTAGTCACTTATTTGTTTTTAGACAATCTTTGTTTCCGTCGTAATTTGTTAGATGAGTTTAATGGTCAGTAATGATTACTAGCGATAAAAATTAGTATTTTAAGCCAATATTTAGCGAGAGGAAAATATAAGTCCATGACCTGTCGCAGTGTATGGAACGGAATGCTGGGCTGTGAAGAAGATGGATGAAAAAAGATAGCATGTAGCGGAGATGAGAATGTTGAGGTGGATGTGTGGTGTTGCAAGAATAGATCAAGTAAGGAATGAGTATATTAGAGGGCTTTTTTTTTTTTTTTATCTTGGTAAAATCATCAAATGAGTCCTCCCACCCAGGGCAGAGTGGGAGGAACTGTCAGACTTGTACTGACTAAAATCCACGGTGTCCTTCAATAGCCCTTTATGATCCAGGGTCACGGTAATTCTATAAGTCCCGCGGCCCCGGCAGGCTTTGGCCCTCTAGAGGGGGGCCCCGTCATAATGCTGACACTCTTTGAGGCGCGCGTGGGACACAACGCGCCGTCGACCCGGGCATGGTCCATGGTCGGACAGCGAGTCGCCCATTACTCGCCGCCCGCAAGCCCGCGCCTACGGTGGCCGGAGATCGTCTGCCGACGTCCGGCGCCGTGGGCGTCTACCACTGCGGCTGGGGTGGCGGGAGGACGCTGTCCTCTCCCTCACGCGGCCCGCCTCCTCCTTCGCGAGCATGACTGCTTCGCAGAAGGAGGCGACCGCTTCCCACTCCGTCTCGCCCCGCAGCATGGCCTCGACCAATGCCGGGCGCGAGAGGTCTCCGCCTATCGCCGCCGTGAGGACACGGCGGTGCTCTGCCCAAGCGGGGCAGTCCTGCACCGTATGCTCCACCGTGTCCTCCGAGCGGTCCTCGCAGATATTAGAGGGCTTAGAGGAAGTTTGAAAGTAGCGCCAGTTACAGAAAAGTTGAAAGGGAATCGACTGTCTTGGTATGGACATATGATGAGGAGGGAGTGGAGGGACCAATCGCATGTGACTAAAAGAGTGATGAATATAAATGTTGATGGATGGAGTGCGAGAGGAACACCAAGGAAACGATGGATGGATTGTGTGAAGAATGATATGAAAGAAAAAGGAGTTAATTAATGCACGATGGTTGACAGGGCGCCGCGAACCGGAAGACGTTGCGTTGGAAGGCATCCCACTAGGTGGACCGATGACCTGGTGAAGGTTGCAGAGATCCGCTGGATGCGAGTCGCACGGGACCGGTCAATGTGGCGACACTTGTGGGAGGCCTGTGTCCAGCAGAGGACGTCTTTTGGCTGAAATGATGATGATGATGATGGTTGATAGGGTAGAATGTAAGAAAAAAACGTGTCGTGCCAACCCTAAGTAACATAGGACAAGGGCAGGAAGATGATTATTTAGCAAGAGAAGATCAATGTCGTCTAACAAACTTATACTCAAAATATCTCAATCGTAACCTTACGTCATGATCAATTATTATTCATGACGTCAATACCTGATTTTTTTATAATATTTTACAATTATAATTTATTTTTATCAAATGTTTACGGAAGCGATTTCCGAAGTACATCATTTGACACATCAATAGATTCATCTCAACCTCAGGCTATACACAAATTCGGTAGTTTTTTCCGTGATGTTTTCCTAAATTATACGATATTCAACCTTAAAGACCTTACTTTAGAGTTATTTCAGGAAGCGTGCATTAAAAATGTGTTCGTTAATCAGCTGGAGACACTTCCGCTGTACCAACCTTAGACGGAGACGTTACAACTACCGTCTTTCCTTACTGGTTACAAGGAAAGTGACATCGCATCGTCAATGTTGCGTGTAAGGCTCTTCTAGTTATTAATATCATAACATCTTTGGGGCCATCCTGTAATCACGTGGGATTTTTAACGCCACTTTTATAGCCACCCCCTCCCCCCAAGCATCACGAGTGTATTTTTTTACTAGATACAAATTCAGTTGCTCGAGTTTTTGAATTCATAATTAGTAAAAAAATATTTTAAATTAAATTTTCTTTAAAAAAAATTTTTTTTCGTCCCACTAAATAATACATGCGATTTTCACGCAACTCTCCCCCCCCCCTCCATTGTGATTTCTTGCTGACCAGTGGGTCAAAGGAGAGTGGCCCCTTGATCGTACCTCACGTGATTAAAGGACGACCCCTTTGCCACAAGCTAAATGCTCAAGCGACAAGCGATATGCTCGGAGAAAACCAATGAAAGAAGTTCAAGGCGCATCTCTCGAGATTGTGAATGAGGACTATGGATTTGACCTAAGCTAGACCTTGTCCATCTTTTGAAGATCTCAGAAACTGAGTGATGTTTTAAATACGGTGAGTTGTGGATGTGACAGGTCGTTATTAAATATGTACGTCAAAGTGTTTACGATATTAGTTGTCACGAGTAAAAAGGACATACTCGTAAAATACCAGAACATTATTTCAATGTCACCGATAATAGTCATCACGAAGACAATGAACGACTTTTACCTTCCCTAACAATAACATTGTTTATTGTTGTTTTTTTTATCTACACGTTGTGGATAATTACCGACTGGTGTCTGATTTATGCAAATCTTGAAAATATGCTGACGCATACCTACCTAGCGAAATGTGGGTCAATGTGGGTGTGTGGAGGGACTGTACCTGTACGAGCACCTCTGCCAATCGCCTCGGTTAAATACAGCCGTTATGTTATCTGATGTCTATAAATAATATTATAGTTAAAAAAAACTAAAAACACGCTGAGTGACGTCATTTTATTTCTCGTATTCTTCCCAGCAAACCCTTTTTTTTGATACCCAGATCATGGGAATGCATAAAAATAGCTAGTCCGCCGTCTTTTAGCGTCCGCCATATTGGATTTAGAATGACGCCACTTAGTTAACCATTCATTGTCATCCAAACTAAACATGTATGGAAAATTTCAGCTCAATCGGAAACAGGGAAGAGGGTCAAGTTTAACTTCTAAAATTTTTTTTCTTAGTTACTGGTGAAAGTAATAAAAGTGTGTTAAAATTGTGGTACAATAATTAGGGGAATCATCATCTGCCTAGCCTTTTCCCAACTATATTGGGGTCGGCTTCCAGTCTAACCGGATGCAGCAGAATACCAGTATTTTACATGGAGCGACTGCCTATCTGACCTCCACAACCCAGTTAGTACTGGGTAATACGATACCCCTTAAGGGGCCGTGCACAAAATCAACCCGTTTTGAACAATTTTGATCACTACTTGTGGAAAACACAAGAAGAATTTGAAGTTTCTTTTTTGATATTATTAGAGTCGAATTTTTATTCTTGCAGATAGCCTGAACAAATTTTTAAAATAATGCATGTACTAATGGCAATCACCCATATTCAAAACCCCTTTTCCGCAAAAGTAACGAGCGAGACATGTTTGAGCTTCGGTGAACAAAAAACTACAAAATATTCTGAACATTAAAAATTATTAATAACATCATTAATGGTCTACTCGCATATGAACTACAAACATTTTTGACTTCAATACGAAATATAGCAGAAAAAAAATGTTGGAAAAACGTAATTTTTGGAAAACGTCTACACAAATAAGAATTTTTTTCTTTACCTTAGAAACACTTTAAAGAAAATTTAAAAATTACACATTAGTCTTAAGGTAACCTTTTAATAGTATCTAAATTTTATTTTATAAATAAACAATAACTTCATTTCGTAAATTAAAGGCAAAGTTAACTATTTAGTTACTAATTGAACGATTTTGCGCGGACCGCGCAAATCGTTCCCGTCAGTAATGCGCGGTCGATTATATAGTTAACTTTGCCTTTAATTTACGAAATGAAGTTATTGTTTATTTATAAAATAAAATTTAGATACTATTAAAAGGTTACCTTAAGACTAATGTGTAATTTTTAAATTTTCTTTAAAGTGTTTTTAATGTAAAGAAAAAAATTCTTATTTGTGTAGACGTTTTCCAAAAATTACGTTTTTTCAACATTTTTTTTCGGCTATATTTCGTATTGAAGTCAAAAATGTTTGTAGTTCATATGTGAGTAGACCATATAATGATGTTATTAATAATTTTTAATGTTCAGAATATTTTGTAGGTTTTTGTTCAGCGAAGCTCAAACATGTCTCGCTCGTTACTTTTGCGGAAAAGGGGTTTTGAATATGGGTGATTGCCATTAATACATGCATTAATTTAAACATTTGTTCAGGCTATCTGCAAGAATAAGAATTCGACTCTAATAATATCAAAAAAGAAACTTCAAATTCTTCTTGTGTTTTCCACAAGTAGTGATCAAAATTGTTCAAAACGGGTTGATTTTGTGCACGGCCCCTTAACGTGCTCCCTCACCGGGAGCATTCGCCTGTAATGTAACAGTTCAGATTCACTTGTTTCCATACAAAATCGAATCTTGGACTGTTACATTACAGGAGAATGCTCGCGGTGAGGGAGCACTTTAAGGGTTATCGTATTACCCAGTACTAACTGGGTAATACGATACTCCTTACTTGGTGCTCACCATTACAATAATTAGGGGAATACGGAATTATAAAAGAAATAGCTTTGAACTACATCATTTAAAAGGTATGTAGAACATATAAGAAGGTTTGTTGTAGAACGTTAATTGTATTTGTTAATTAAAACCAACAAAGATAAGATAAGAAAGAAACAAGGGCCCTAATGGTGCGGTGGTGGCATGTATTTGTCGCGAGTTCGATTCCCACAAGAAAACACATGTTATCAATATAATGATGGAGGAGGAGTGGAGTTCGAGGACAAGGATATTATTAATTGAAGAATCAAAAAAGTACTAACAATTATAAGTTAGGTAGAGACATGGCTTGCTCCCTCTTTCTACCCAATTAATCGAATCTAATATTAATCAATTGTTTGGAAACTCTTCACGTAATATTTCAAACACAATTTTATCTACCCATAGAGGTGTGTGGCTAAACTGATGAAACAATTTTGATACCGAAAATCCACTGTGGAATAGTATTGCACTTTTTTACTAACCTAATTTTTTTACTGTCAAAAAATTACAACTTTTCTTTGCGATCTTCGTGAGGAAACCGGCCTGTCTTAACAACAAAAAATCGAAGACATGGTGACATTTACCAACACGCACTGGGCTCGCGTGGTGGATTATAGCCCACTCCCTCTCATAGAGAGGAGGCCTATGTCCCAGCTGTGTGTGAACATTATAGGCTGATTATGTTATGTATTGGGTTACAATCATGTTGTGTTAAATTCATCATCTGCCTAGCCTTTTCCCAACTTTGTTGGCGTCGGCTTTCAGTCTAACCGGATGCAGCTCAATACCAGTATTTTACATGGAGCGACTGCCTATCTGACTTCCACAACCCAGTTAGTACTGAGTAATACGATACCCCTTTGTAATACTGGTTGTCAGACTTTCGGGCCACTGACTACCTGTAATGCCTGTCAAAGATCTACAATTGACAGCCGGGACCAACTGCTTAACGTGCTTTCCGAGGAACGAAGGAAACTCGGTATTTAATGGGCGGTCACCCATCCACGGACCAACCTATGCAAGCGCGGCTTAACCTTAAGATCGACCCCTAGCAGCTATTATTATTTAGCCTCGAGCTGTTGTTCTGAATACATGGTTGCGGTATTAGCGCATGGATGTCCCTTACGCACAGCCTGTTTAAATAAATAAATGGATCATTGTTCTATTTCTTATTTGAACTCCCACAAGACCTCTGCACATATGAACAGATAAACTAATAAACTAACCTTAATATGTTGACTTTTCTTGTTTGTATTACAGACCGCATTAAGGCGCTACCTCGAAAATAAATCGTAGCTCGATGGGCGTGGCTTAGCCCCCCGCGAGGGGAGCGGCGAATGCAGTGTACGCGGCGGCATTCGGGAAAACAGAGTACGCACTTCTTGGATTATTTGAAATATTAGCACATAGGAGGGATGGAGTAGAAAAATAATACAAATATTTAATTTTCAACATTTTTTTTATTAAGTACACCATGTAATAAAAATTCATTAGGTAATGAAGGCATATAACAAATGTTTATTTACTATGAATATTTTTTATTAAATAATAAATATATTGTTTCAATTTTTCTATATTTAACCTACTTTAAAAAACTCGTCTATTTATATGTATTACTAGCTTCTGCCCGCAGCTTCGAACGCGTGGAGTTCGGGAATTGGTCACGGAATCTTACTTCTGGCATAATAAGTAATCTATGTATGTATAGTACATACATATATTTACATGTACTTGCTTATAACTTGCAAATATTTGTTTAAAGTTATATCAATTAAATTAGATACGTGAAATATTGATACCTTGGTTCGAGATTGGACATCGGATTTACTGGATTTTATCTAAAGAGTATGTACACAAATTTTCAAGTCAATTGACCCCGAGAGTAAAAAGTTTCACAGATAATTCAACACCCCATTTCACCCTCTAAGGGATAGGAATTTAGAAAAACCCTTTCGTAGTATATACCTACTCTTCACAAAGAGTACACTGTCCAAATTTCATGTCTCTAGGACCAGTGGTTTGGGCTGTGCGTTGATGTATCAGTCAGCCAGTCAGGACATTGAATTTTAAATTGGAGGATGATTTTGGAAAAACTGTGATACACATATCTCATCATTTTAACTGAAGTATATGTAGACACATTTTCAAGTCAATCGATTCAGAGAATAAAAAGTTTCATAGATAGTTCAACCCCCCATTTCACCCTATTAGGGGTGGAATTTAAAAAAAAACCGTTTCTTAGTGGATACCTACTCTTCACAAAGAGTACACTGTCCAAATTTCATGTCTCTAGGACCAGTGGTTTGGGCTGTGCGTTGATATATAAGTCAGTCAGTCAGTCAGTCAGTCAGGACTTTGAATTTTATATGTATAGATAGATATAGATAAAATATGTTAGCAATTTTCTCGTAAACTACTGAACCGATTTTGATGATTCTTTCACTGGTATAATCTAATCCCCAAGTATGGTTTTAGTGCACAACATATAAAGATGCCAATCTTATTAACAAACTTACACGTCTCTGGCATCAGATGAAATATTTAATCTGCAATGTTGCATCACATTCACGGAGCTTAATTGAAAATGTAGACAGCAACATTGTAGAGAATTTTAATGGAGTAGTTGCCAAATTAGTTGGCGGCAAAAGAGTTAACTACGCTCTTAAACGGTCTTATCAGGCAAGATGAACAGGGGCAGTAGTATCATTTAACTCCGGGAAAATATTGACTACCGTCCACAAAACTATTCACAATACGAGCCCTTTAGAAAAGTCAAGAAATATGAAGAACAAGTAGAAAATACAAGAACGTACAACCAAACGTTAAAAAAGAAAAAAAAAACGTAAATTGGTTTCTAAGAAAATAGATTTTAATAATGGCGAAAATGCCGACAGACCCGATGTGGATTCTGATACATATAACCCCACAAAATTAACGTTTTTGAAAAATTTAGAAAAATCCGATGAAGAACGCTAAGAGATGCAGGAGTGGACAATACTACAGAGTGAAAGTGGAGAGTGGCTAGAATTACAGTAGAAATCTTTTAACAGCGTCTAATTACGGGACGGTGGTAAAAAGGATAAAAACGAATAGTTGTGCTAATATTATGGTGAAAAACATGTTGTATAAGGCAAATATCGACGATGTGGCAACTATAAGCCAAGGGGCGAAATATGAAAAAGCTGCTATTGAGCAACTGTCTAATTTAGTACAGGTAAATATACAAAAATGTGGTCTTTTCATTGACGATAAGTACCCGTTTTTAGGGGCAACGCCGGAAAGGATTGCTGATGACATGCTTGTTGAAATCAAATGTCCTGAATTGTGACTTTGTTGCACCAGGAATGATTTAGTTTTATGTCTTAAAAAATAGATACGTTTTTGTCGCTCCAATAAGTGAGAATAAAAATGGCCATAAATACATTTGTTTGGCTGTAGCTCCAACGCACGTCAAACTCTCGTGGGCACGGGGGCATTGTCAAATGTAACTCTGTCGGCCCAAAACCCGAGTAAAAACCGCCAATAATCACAAAGGCACCTGCGTCATCAAGTAGAATTTTGAGATACTTTCGGGGATATCTTTGTGCCCCAAATGTAGGCATGGTTCAGAGACAATTTGGCAAACATAACTCGATTTTGCAGTTTAGGCTATTTGTGACTTTGTTGCATCGAAGGTGCGAATTTGTGATTTTTGCAACCAATCTTTTCGACCGTGATTTAGGTACATGGTCGAGTGTCAAGTGTCAAGTATTTTTGCATAAGAGATACTGTCTCCATCAGCTATGTATCTTCCAAAGATAACGCCATGCATTTCTATGGACTGTTTACTGTCGGCGCTAATAGTGGATTCCATAGCTGTTGAAGATCCGCTAAGATTTTTAAAACACTCATGGTGTTTTACTTCCTCATTTCGTTTTACCGCTCTAGCACAAATACAACAGTATTTGTTTTTGACTGCCATGAAAAGAACTTGACGAAATCGTCTACCTATAATTGTCGCAGCGCCAGATAGTGCAGAATAATTAGTTCTGTATGAATGTTTAGCCCAGCAACCATCTAAGATTACATCTATTATTGGTATGCCATCTTTAGTAGCTTTCCTTCTTTCACTGCCGCTTCTTTCCCCCGTTCCCCCACTTTCCTCATTTCTTCCCATGCCGTCACTTCCCATTCGTCACATATTTCATCTTGCAAGATTTTGTATTTGTATTCCGACACGGATGGTAAATCGACAGCAGCCGAAAACTGTTTCAGTTTAGCGTTACCACAACCAGCTGCCACCATCCCGGTCACCACCATTTTATTTTGAGTTCTGTACTTTAAACTTTGTTTTACATAATGTACAAGAAAATGTGTGTAAGGCCAGAAACTTCTGCCCTGGGATCTGGAGGCGACTGCCCTCCAGCGCGTCTATGAGGGGCGCGCGGAGGCGCAGCGCCGGGGCGAATCCCTGCTGCCTCGACAAGTCGAGGCGCGGCGGGAAGAGCTCCGGCGCGATCTCAGGGCAGTATGGAGGAGACGACTGTCGCAACCGAGGTCCGGGCACGCCGCAATCGCGGCGGTAAGACCCCTCTTTGAGGAGTGGCTGGATAGGGGTCACGGCGTCCTGACCTACCGCGTGACGCAGGCCCTCACCGGACACGGAAGTTTCGGGAGGTACCTGTGTCATATGGGGAAGGAGGAAACGCCTGGGTGTCACCACTGCGAGGACCGCCCGGAGGACACGGTGGAGCATACGGTGCAGGACTGCCCCGCTTGGGCAGAGCACCGCCGTGTCCTCACGGCGGCGATAGGCGGAGACCTCTCGCGCCCGGCATTGGTCGAGGCCATGCTGCGGGGCGAGACGGAGTGGGAAGCGGTCGCCTCCTTCTGCGAAGCACATGCTCGCGAAGGAGGAGGCGGGCCGCGTGAGGGAGAGGACAGCGTCCTCCCTCCACCCCAGCCGCAGTGGTAGACGCCCACGGCGCCGGACGTTGGCAGACGATCTCCGGCCACCGTAGGCGCGGGCGGCGAGTAATGGGCGACTCGCTGTCCGACCATGGACCATGCCCGGGTCGACGGCGCGTTGTGTTCCACGCGCGCCTCAAAGAGTGTCAGCATAATGACGGGGACCCTCTAGAGGGCCAAAGCCTGCCGAGGTCGCGGGACTCATAGAATTACCGTGGAACATAAAGGGCTACTGAAGGACACCGTGGATTTTAGTCAGTACAAGTCTGACAGTCCCTCCCGCTCTGCCCTGAGTGGGAGGACTCATTTGATGACATTACCAAGTTAAAAAAAAAAAAAAAAGGCCAGAAACTTTTTCTGATTCTAATTTAATGGTTGTAAGGCCGCATTGAAACAGTGATTGGTGACTCGATAATTTAAGCAATTCAGTAAAAAAGTAATTTACATCAACAACTCTGTGGCCACTAATGTCGGCAGTTTTGGACTCCTGAAACAAAAAGTATAAGTCAACTTGGAAAAATGCTATTTATGCCTAGCTCTATACTGGAAAGTTCATAGTACATCTATACATATAAAATTCAAAGTCCTGACTGACTGACTGACTGACTGACTTATATATCAACGCACAGCCCAAACCACAGGTCCTAGAGACATGAAATTTGGACAGTGTACTCTTTGTGAAGAGTAGGTATCCACTAAGAAAGGGTTTTTCGAAATTCCACCCCTAAGAGGGTGAAATGGGGTGTTGAATTTTCTATGAAACTTTTTATTCTCCGAGTCGATTGACTTGAAAATGTGTCCACATATACTTCAGTTAAAATGATGAGATACGTGTATCACAGTTTTTTCAAAATCATCCCCCAATTTAAAATTCAATGTCCTGACTGGCTGACTGATACATCAACGCACAGCCCAAACCGCTGGTCCTAGAGACATCAAATTTGGGGAATGTACTATTTGTGGAGAGTAGGTGTCCACTAAGAAAGGGTTTTTTTGAAATTCCACCCCTAAGAGGGTGAAATGGGGTGTTGAATTTTCTGTGAAACTCTCTCGAAGTCGATTGACTTGAAAATGTGTCTACATATACTTCAGTTAAAATGATGAGATACGTGTATCACAGTTTTTCCAAAATCATCCCCCACTTTAAAATTCAATGTCCTGACTGGCTGACTGATACATCAACGCACAGCCCAAACCGCTGGTTCTAGAGACATTAAATTTCGAGAATGTACTCTTTGTAGAGAGTAGGTATCCACTAAGAAAGGGTTTTTTGAAATTCCACCCCTAATAGGGTGAAATAGGATTTTGAATTTTATGAGAAACTTTTTATTCTCGGAGTCGATTAACTTGAAAATGTGTCTACATATATACTTCAGTTAAAATGATGAGATACGTGTAGGTATCACAGTTTTTCCAAAATTATCCCCCAATTTAAAATTCCATGCCCTGACTGGCTGACTGATATACCAACGCACAGCCCAAACCGCGGGTCCAGAGAGTAAGTATAATTTTTTCGAAATTCCTACCCATTAGAGGGTGAAATGGGGTGTTGAATTTTCTGTGAAACTTTTTATTCTCGGGGTCGATTGACTTGAAAATTTGTGTACATACTCTTCAGATAAAATCCAGTAAATCCGATGTCCAATCTCAAACCAAGGTATCAATATTTCACGTATCTAATTTAATTGATATAACTTTAAACTAATATTTGCAAGTTATAAGCAAGTACATGTAAATCTATGTATGTATTATAGATAGATACGTAGATTACTTATTATCCCAGAAGTAAGATCCCGTGGGCTATTCCCTAACTCCACGCGGGCGAAGCCGCGGGCATAAGCTAGTAGTAAATAAAATAAGAGGACTCACATTTCCTTCAAGTTTACCTCAAAAAAGATCAAAAAAAAAATCGATTAAAAACTCACCTCTTTTCGCAATTCAAATGCGACTCCATTCCTTTTGTGATCATTGTCTGTCACACGCTGTAATCTTGACGTATTATATACATCAATGTATTGTTGACATATTTCTAACCTAAAATGAAATATAAGTACATTTTAGCCTTTTTCATAATATAAACAATTATATAAATAGAAACTAATAATTATTGTACATAACTATATACTTACTTTTTAATCTTTCTCATTTTCTGAGCCCTCACCCTCAGTCGCTCTGTGCTCTAAACGTTGTACTTTATTTAGTTTTGGTTTCATATTTTTTCCCATTAAAAACTAGTCACAAATAGAAAAACGATACGTTATAGGTACTGTTCAATCACAAGAATAGTCTTTATATACCTATTTAACACTAATTAACACAATCTACTAACTTTTAATGTATAAACAATTATTAAAATCACGAAAATTCGATAGCACCGATCTGCAAAAAAATGTCATAGGTTTGACGTCAATGAAGCCCACCGGGCGACTGATCTTGTAAGCGAGCGAAAGTGATGCAATTACTTTTGAAACGCAAAAAAAGAGATGGCTATATTGTGCGTGCGCTCGGAATAAAACGACGTACGTGCCAAAACGAATTTACTCCTTTTTTAACATAAAAAATGAATTAAATTTAAAACTACAATGAGTAAACTTTGATATAATAGTTCTCTATGTTTTAAAGTAAATCCCATTGAATAATTCTTAAGCGTTACGCCGTGATGTCGAAAAAAGTAAAAAAATAGATATAACTTTGCATTTTTTTTGTATCGAGAAAAGTTCATTGAATCGTGTATTCCTTATTTAAGTATACTAGACCAAAGAGTCAAAAAACATATACCAAAATGTTGAATCCCTATTCCACATACTTAACAAGTTATACGAAATAGAAAAACCACATTTTTTTCAATATATCACCTTAACAAGGATAACGGTTAAGATAATCCCAAGATAAGTCTTTATTATATTTATATTTACATACATACATAAACTAAGATTCCATTATAGTTTACTTTATTTGGCCCTGGTAACTAGGAACAATAAAATTTAAATAAGACAAATGATAATTGAACTGGCGAGACGAAGCACACCATCGTGAGAAGTGGAAAGCATGGTCAGGCCTTTGCCCAAGAGTGGGACAGTACGGGCTAACAAAAAAAACCGGACAAGTGCGAGTTTGACTCGCGTGGAGAGAGTTCCGTACGTTCATAGATTTCTTATAGGTTTTCCTGTAGTCTATAGGCAAAGAACTAATGTTTGTATTATCATTAACATTAGAAACGGGATATTTACAAAGTTGTTGTTGTGTTGTTTGTATCCCGTTTCTAGTGTTAATGATAATGGTAGTGACCATGATAGTTTAAAACCTTAATTTTTGTATTTTTTTCAAAATTTTCGGCCCTGTAGTGTCGGAGTTAAGGGGGGAAATGGTCAATTTTCAGCTATTTTCTTAAATAACTTCAAAACAATTTATTTTAAAATTATTAAAAAAATATATTTGATATGCTCACAATGAGCCCTCTTATTCGATATGTAACACGATATAGTTTGCAAAACGTTTTTTTTTTTTCATTTTATAATTAACCCCCAAAAGTGGCCCCCATGTTTAAAATTCATTCATTTACGTTACACTTCCGTCTTTGGGTCACCGGCTAACATATTTGTACCAAATTTCAACTCAAGCGATCCAGTAGTTTCGGAGTAAATTGACTGTGACAGACGGACAGACAGACAGATACGCGAGTGATCCGTATTATCGGTAGGTACGGTATCCCTAAAAGTAAAAAATTCTAGACTGTTTTCTCAGAAAAAAAAACACTAGAACCCTAATCATTCCCGCATAGGAAAACTACAGTAACCATTATTTTGTTCATCACAAAAATCCTAGCCGGAAAACAGTTCATATCACGCATGTTTCAGTAGAAAAAAAACGATCACGTCTCACGTGCGCAAGCTATTATTTAATCGAACGCCATGATTACAAACTCAATCACTTTAACACTTAGAGGAGCAATAATATCATCTACACGTGTATTATATTTATAAATTATAATGTGCTAACAAGGTTATTAACGCAACTATCAGCTGGCTATTTGTAGGAGCCTTTTTAGGGTGACTACCGAGTCTAAAAGGTCAAGTAAAGTTTATGGATTGTTATTGTTTTTTTTTTTTTTTTTTTTTGTGTCTTTGTGATATCATTCTGTGTGTACTGGGCAAAGGTCCCTAAATCCTTCTAGGTATCCTTCCTTCTCCTGCGCCACCTTGAACGAGTCTTCGTGATGAGCGTCTAGATCATCTCGCCACGTCTTTCCTGCCGGCCGGCCGGCCTCGGCGGCACCGTCCATCATATCATATTGTATTGTATTGTATAACGGGCTGGTGTCCGCAACTCCACGTCAAAGCGCGTATTTTGCGTGCGTGTGGGAAATATATTCGATCAACCCTAACTCCCCAAGAAAGGCCAGCAGCGCCTTGATGTTGCCGACAATCTCGCGGAGAGTACCTGGGGTACCGAAGTACTTTGCCCTGTATGTTGCAACCACTGGGCAGTGTAGAAGCACGTGGGCTGCCGTTTCGTCTTCCTCCATGCAGGCTCGGCACAGGGGGCTGTCTGTGACCATCATATCATAATAATGTACTTTTATTTTAGGGCCGATTTTTTCATTATCTACCGTAAAACAAGAAGTAGAAAAAAGTACTCAACTTCCGAGTTTGAGTGAAAACATTTCCTTTCGAGTAATTATATCAGTCATCCAAAGCTTTCAGTCTCCTCGTTTTACCTAGATACTATTATGAATTTATGATCTACATTATCGTTGCCACAAATCACTGTAGGTGATTTACATGAAACAAATAAAATTGACCAACTGAGTGACTTGGGAATTCCCACTTCAACTATTGTTTTTAAAACACACCGTATTATTTTTTTATCCACATAACAATCTGACTGTATTCATCAAACAATCGTTAAGCTAGCGCCGTGAACACACATATTTCAAAATAATTTACGGTACAAGTGGTATAAAAAGCGCATTTGTCCTATCTTCCTAATCTACTAAACTGACATTTGGGTATAAATGCGGAAGATACAGCTAACCTTGACCTTATTAATTAACAAAAGACGTCAATTAAGAAGCGGTATATCTAACAGTTGAAGTGTCGGATTGTTCGGCCCTATTATTTTGACGCTGGCTGTGCTGTCCCTAACTCCGAGGAAAATCAATAAATTTCCCTAGTATAATAAGACTTGTAGGTAGGTAGCTAGTTAGGTACCCTACCTTACTAACTTCTTCAAAATATTAAAGCCGTAAAATGACTTGAATCTTGTAACTGAAGATTCGGGTCAGCGCCAATCCAAATAGAACAAATAATATTTGGGTGTCACATAATGCCAGTGGAAACGGCATTCAATGTTCTTGATCCATTGCTCTACCCATTTACCAATTCCTTCGATCATCGGTACATTTTTTCAATTTTATTTCGGCAGATACAAAGCGTTAAGAGCGTTTACGATAAGTCGTAAACGCTCTTAACGCTTTCGAACAAAATGACATTTCAAACAAACTTTCAAGTCCTTTTTTTCGAAAATGTATTCTGATAAATTTTTAGACCTATGACGGCTTATGCGTATGATGTTTCATTAAAATCGGTTCAGTTATTTCGAAAAAAAAGGACTTGTAAGTTTATAAGAAATGGAAACTTTCATCAAATCAGCATACACTGTTCCCACTCCTGGAACAACAGTGAGAAAAAGTTTGCAGTAATAACTCAGCACGCGGCCCAGTGCACGTTGAATGTCATTGTTATGTCTTCGGGCGCAATGTGCGGTTCAAAATGCCAGTTTCATCACGATGCCTTTATTTTATGGCATAAGCACCTACTGTCTACTAACTACTAACACTGCTACATTTATGCTATAGGTATTCATGTAATAATTTGATTCATATTCTACAACTATAACAAAAAGAGTGAAGACCACAAAACACGAGGAGGAAAAACTGTAAATTATGGTCATATTATGGTGCTGTAGATATTTACTATATCACCTTTGATTTTTTGTCACGTGCAACTATTTTTATTCCATGGCACTTTTTTTGCACAAATAAGATTATAATCCTTAATTATAAAAGCAAGAAAAAGTTTGCTAAAACATTCACAAAAACTATTGTGTGTATATTCAATGCCTCGTAGTGATCATTGCAAACTTTTTAGTTAATGTTTTTGTTAAGATAATTCGTTGATAATTAATTACCAGTCACACTTGACAAGACAACTTTTCTGGGGGTAAATGCCATCAAGATATGCAATTAACCTTTTATGGAACTACTAAAATGTGTATCATCTATACTATAATAATAATATTATAAAGCTGAAGAGTTTGTTTGTTTGGTTGAACGCGCTAATCTCATGAACTACTGGTTCGGATTTAAAAAAATCTTTTAGTGTTGGATAGTTCATTTATCGAGGAAGGCTATAGGCTATATAACACCACGCTACGACCAATAGGAGCCGAGCAAAAAAAAACAAGTCAGAAGCGGCGGGTGAAACCGCGGGGCACAGCTAGTATTATATATTTGTTCTGTTTGAAAAGAAGTAAAGGACAGCTACTCCAAAACTCCTGAAGCCCCTGGCACGTTGCACTTGCCCTCAAACTCCCCTACGTAGAACGAGTAGCCACTACGCGGTTACGGTAGTTGACCGGTACGCCTGTATGCTGTCTAGTTAGAAGGTAAAAACATCGAAATCGTTACAAACCACGACAAATCATGTCATATAGCTTCCAATATTTGAGTTCAAAGCAGGAGAATTTTAAAGATATTCTCCTACTTTGTGCATCTGCCTGATCCGTACTTACTTATTTTTATTTTTATTTTTTTATTCTGGAAAAAAAGTCTTTGTCGCACATGCGATTATGCCGCCCTGGTAGGCTTTACAAATTTTAACAAATAATAGAATGTAAATCAACTAAATCTTAGCATAGCTAGTCTGTACAGTGCTCTAGCTGCGTCAGAAAGTGGCGCAGCCAGAACTCTGTTGCAGTAACCTATTTCTCTAAGCTTACAATCTAATCTACATCTAAATTCTGATAATTAGACTAAGGACGTAACTTCTTACTGTCATATGAACAAAACATCACACATAGGATTTAAATAGTGTGAACGCTCTGAAACACACAATTTAAACTAGCACGTTTTAACCAATACATTGTGACATGAAATTCTTACAACTTGAGTTATACGTCATTAATATAAATTGCTCCTTTGTAAATACCGTAGTAACAGCTGAGTTATTCGTACGGCCCATTAGAGTTAAAAATAAGTAAGTACTCTAAACTGTCCACTTTATTTTTTTATTAAGTGCGTGGGATTAGATATTTTGATGACCAGATGGTTGATAAGATGACGCTGTTAATAGTTCAACGCTGTATTCCTGTTTAGCATTTTTAGTTAAATTTTAACGTTTCGCGTAGATAAGATAAAAAGAAAACCGGCCAAGTACGAGTTGAACTCGTGCACTGATGTTCCGTACAAAATTGTAAGTATTTTGTAATTAAACTACATATAGAACAGACCCTTCACATAGCCGTCAATCAAGCATTCTGTACATCAAACTTTACGCAAAAAGTATTGCTGGGAATCGACTTTTTTTTGGGGTAAAAAAACACGTGATACGGAAAGACTTATACGTGATTGAATAGTACGGGGGTCGTAGAGGTGTGTAAAGTAAAAATCTTATATTAAAAACATGTATTTAAAAAAAACTTGGGAAAAAATTGGAACTTTAACCCCCAATATCTCCGTAACTGGAAGGTTCCCAGGTATGGTCTAGAACAAAAAAATTATCGCAAAAACGGGGAGAACAAGTGCCTTTCGGATATGTTAAGGGTCTATTCACACCCTTTATTTATTTTTATTTTTCAAACGGGCTCACTAAAACCTCAGCCTAATGAATATAAAAAAAATTAAATATATTGCATCTTCTGCCAGCAAATATCCGAAAAACGTTACCGCAGCTGTCATGGCCGAAACCAATCCACTTTGCATAACTTGTTTGAACATCAAGACCTGTACAAATAACTTTATAATCATAAGTACTCTTAATGAGTTGTGAAGATAATTTTAGAGCACAACGTGTTTATTCAAATCAATGTTGAAATTAAATGAAATTATTTATTATGTAAATAGGATAAGTATCGGAATCATTTTTATGCGCCATATTTCAAAAATTAAGCTAGATTGTGTCAACATTTCCTGTCTGACTACCCTCAGGGGCAGAAGGCATGGCGAAATACCTAATCTCAGGGGTCAGGGGTCCGCTACAGGTATTTCAAGTATTTCAAAGGACATTTAAAAGTTGTTTTATCAAGATTATTTTGTAATGCAGTTAATTCGTAATCCGTCGAACTAGGTACCTACTTACGGAAGTTACACCATAGTTGTTCAGTGTAACCAAAATATCTATCAGGTTCAATAACATAACATCACGCCTGTAATCCCCGACGGGTTAGGCAGAGATGTACCTAATAGTGCGTACACCCACATGTCGCCAGTTATGTTTAAGTCCGAGCAAAAAATCGAAAATCGAAATGTTATTTTCAGATATACACCTACCACTGCTTGTCTTTGCATCACCCAAAGCTTGACTGGTAGAAAATGCCTATGGCATTAAGTCCGCCTCTGTACTTTTGTGTTTGAAGTGTTAAATAAATAAATAAAATCCAACCTCCGTGGCTGCTACTGAGAAATTCCTGATGGAAAAAGCCAATAACACTGCCCGACCGGGGACTTACTAGACTCACTAAACCAATCAGGCAGTTCAGTCCGGTTCCGTTGAATGAATTTCAGTAAATAGTATGTAAAGCTATTTAATCGATAGACAAATCTATCCGTTACACAAACGTTGTATGCGTATAAGATTTTAAACTATCATGGTCACTAACATTATCATTAACACTACAAACGGGATATTTACCATGTTTACTGATTTGAGTTCCCGATATTTCGGCGCTGTTGCAAGCAATGGTAAACATCCCGTTTATAGTGTTAATGATAATGTTGGATGCGTAATTGTGTGTTCAACGTGTTTTTGAAATCTCTTTGATATAGGCGTATATATTTGTCTATTCCTATGTTCACATTCTAAGCCAAATAAAATGGGAGAGGGCGCTGACTCCTGACATACAGGTACACCTAGTTCAGGAGTTAGAGGTTTAAAACAATTTTCTGTAACCTATTATGTCAATAAAGAATTTGAATTTGAATAGCCACCTACCACAAAAAATCCAAGTAGTTCAATATGCCTTAATTTCACTAACATTGCACATTGCTTTCAAAACAAATTAGTAAGAATTTGGGTAAAGCAAGAAGTTAACTTTTTATTGAATATTTAAATTAATAAACGCAGTAATGCGTGATGTAGTAGGTACCTACCCGTTTTTTGGTTGTAAGTTGAGGCTCATCTTTAACGAAGTGGTAACTAGTAGATGGTGTAGCTTTTTTGTTTTATTTTAAAATCTTATTATAAGTTGGCCAATGTTTTAGATTTATGTTTAAGATAAGACAACCTTGAGATGGTGTCACTTTTTATTTTAGTTATTTTTGTTTTAAAGGTTACAAGAAAAACTCACAAAAACTAGAATTGATAAATTATCTAGCAAAGGTGTCTCGATTGTATAAACACCCACGCTCCATAAGGTACACGATGACATTTATCTAATGGATTCCATACAAAAAACTAAAATATTTACCAGTTTTTCATCGTAGCATTAATATTAAATAACGCCGGTTTTATTATAAGGATGGAAAATGCGTAATATTGAATCCTGACTTAATTGTAACTTATATCTAACATCTATAACTAATTACTAACAAAGCATTCCTTGTGAATTCACCCAGAGAACAACAGAATAAGTCCGTCGATTTCGCTATGAGGTTGAGCGTGCATAATATATAAAATAAGACGCCGACTGTCCCCGTGAAGACAGAATTTCTACAGAAGCCTTTTCTTAGCACAGGAAAAATCAGAGCTGCTGTTTAGTTCCATATTCTGACTGACATTCTTCACAATCGATATTATTTTACAACATAAGCGAGAGCGTACCTAGATGTCGCTCTTCTAAAATACATAGACTCGTAAACACTTGCTATGTGTGGAGGTCAGACGGTCTTCTTCATTCATAAAGGAACAGCTTGTGCATGTGCTGATGAGAATTATAATTAGAACAAACTGTGCCGATAATTTTGACAAGCTGTCAAATTATTTGCGTATTATTTTATTCATTTCTTTTGCTATTTACTAATGAGACGTCTAGTGTTGTTAAATAGATTTGACGTACAGTAAATCACACGGCAGTGCTACCTAATACTTGACTTGGAGCGGGCCTAACGTAGTATAGAGTTTCTGTCGAATTAGAGGCAAGCTTCATCATCATCATCATTTCAGACAAAAGACGTCCACTGCTGGACATAGGCCTCCCCCAAGTGTCGCCACATTGACCAGTCTCGTGCGAGTCGCATCCAGCGGGTCCCTGCAACCTTCACCAGGTCATCGGTCCACTTAGTGGGAGGCCTTCCAACACGTCTTCCAGTTCGCGGTCGCTCACTCCAGAACTTTTCGGCCCCATCGGCCATCCGTTCTGCGAGCAATGTGCCCTGCCCACTGCCACTTAAGTTTGGCTATTCTTTGGGCTACGTCGGTAACCCAGAGGCAAGCTTAGACTAATATTACCGTTAACGTATTACGTTACTATAATAATTCTTAAAAAACGAATACAAGAAATCTAATGACCAAATAATAACGGTACTTTGTGTACTTAACAATAATGTAACCTTTTTATTATCAAAGAGTTTAACTACCTCTGTAACGTCAAGGTTCTTCTTCAACGCATCAGACAGACATTAGTTAAATTATAGCTATTCAGCTGAATGGTTGCCTCATAGGTCTAGGGTCACTAATGCTACTGCTGAGCATGAAATTTTGGGTTCGACTCCCAGGTCGGAAAACTTTTATTGAATTTTTCCATAAGGATGTACCTACCTAGTTGGGTTTGGTGTTTCCTTAGTAGTAGCTGGATTTGTGCCCTGTTGATGAGAATAGGCTTTCCCTCTATTAGATACTCTTCTTTTTCTTTAGGGAAAAGGCCTCCCCAACGCCTAGTCTTCTCTCTGTGCGGTTTTCTCCGACCAATCTCGCATAACTAAGTCGTAGATGCATAGGAGTTAAAAATAACTGTCGGAATGTGAGTGTAAGTACATACTGAAGGTGTACTATAGGTTATTAATATTAGTGTTTGTTAAATAATCATCAACAGTACGATAGATACTTTCTGTACTTACTAAATACCGCACCTCAAAAAGTTCATAGCCCTAGCACGACGAAGTGCATCGGATTTGCCCTCGATAACCACGCAGCCGTTGAGCACATCAATTGTACTTTAATAGGCAAATTGCTGGTTTGTCTGCAGGCAACACAATTATTAATTCTCAAAAGAATCGTACGATTGGTGCATGACATACCAGCATTACCGACTCGTGCACAGCTGATTCATTTTTGTTTATAGTTTTAAGGTTCTATTTACTAGCATAAAGGCTCGTGGCTAAATAATAACAGCCAATCTTTAACTTAAGCCGTGCTTGCCTAGGTTGGTCTGTGGATGGGTGACCACCCATTACATACCGAGTTTCCTCCGTGCCTCGGAAAGCACATTAAGCCGTTGGTCCCGGCTGTCATTTGTAGATCTTTGACAGTCGTTACAGGTAGACAGTGGCCCAAAAAGTCTGACAACCAGTCTTACCAAGAGGTATCGTATTACCCAGTTCTAACTGGGTTGTGGAGGTCAGATAGGCAGTCGCTCCTTGTAAAATACTGGTATTCAGCTGTATCCGGTTAGATTGGAAGCCGACCCCAACATAGTTGGGAAAAGGCTAGGCAGATGATGATTACTAGCATAAAATTTGTATTTTACCATATGTATGTTAGTTTGTAAGGTCAGATCTATGGGCCAAAGTAGTCTGAAAATAAATGGATGTTATTGTTGTTATTCCAATTTAACTCAATATCATAGCTACCTAGTATCCAAATTCGCAATTGATAGAACATTGCCGAAAAAGCGTTGTATCTGCAAAGCATAGCAGCCTAGTAGTATCATCCGGCTGAGACATATAGACCTCCTCCTATGGGAGGAGGCTGTAATCCACCACGTGAGCCTAGTACGGGACTACGGGTTGCTGGCTGTCACGTTTCGAATGTTTGGTTCTATATTATGGTTTCCCCACGTAACGCGCTTGGCTGGTTTCGAACTCACGACCTGCAACGCGTAAGTTAGGGCCGTTTCCTCTGGGCCACTGTTGCTCTTCATAGCGTATGGTATATCTCCATATACCTAGTCCTATCATCATCAATTGATAGTCTTTTCACAACTATTTTGGGATCGGCTTCCAGTCTTACCGGATTGAACTGAATGTTTTTTACATGGAGCGATTACCTTTATGAGCTCCACAACCCAGTTAGTACTTGGTAAGACCTTGCTAAGACCATACCTAGTCCAATATTTTTGTGAATATTCCTGTAGATTCACTAACATATTGCTATGAAGAGCAATAGTTTTTACCTACAGATAGATCGCCTAGAACTTCCTCTACAACAAAAAACGTGATATAAACTATCACGTTTTAAACCACAGCAATTACAATCGATGAAGAAACAATCCAAGATTAAAGTCTTGACAGAAACTACAAACACGTTTTGTATTGAATCTTCTAAATTCACGTGCCTCAAATAACATGTTTGCTCACGGCACACATTAACGTGTCTAATCTAAGTAATAATAATGTGTTAAGATACAATAGGTCCACACGTTTTGTCATAAAAACATTATTTTGTATGCCATAACAATGATCAATAAAAAAAGATTGATTCAAAAAGCGATACTCCGAACGCGGCTCGTATTGTTAGGAGGTTCCTTTCTCTGGAGCCCTGAACGCCGGTAGCTTGGACCCTGTACCTGATACCGGTGGGCTATAATTTATTACATTTTAAAGTTATTATACTGTTTTTTAAGGAATATTTAAAAATTTATGTTTGTAAAGAAATAAAGAAAAAAAACAATAATCATCATCGTCATAAGTTGAGGCGTTCACTCTAGTATCCGTAAAAGACATTTCAATTTAATCAGTGTACCGAAGGAAACAGGTTTTCAAAGATGGGTCCCGGTGTTCTCAATAAAAAGTCGCCACACCCAAATTAAGTATAACATTTGACGATGCGTGATATTTTCAAGGTAATTGAATTAAATTAAAACACCTTTTTTGTACGATTAAGACAATATTCCACTGTGAGATGATATTATAATCTAACCATGATTCTGTTGCGTTCAAATATTTAATTTAAGAAAAGCACTAATGCTGCGTGTTACGTCTTGATACAGCACTGCGTAGCTAAGCTTTGGGAAAGTAGCCAGTAGTAGTAGCATCCAACTATGGATTAGAAGGCTAATGTTTGGTTGCACTTGGCGGTGGTCGAGTCGAGTCGTGACCTTAGACGACTACCTAAACCATAGGTGACTGACATCAGTTGGACAATCGTAAGCTAGAAATGCTAAAGTTTTAAATAGGTAGTAATATAATATAACATCACGACTGTAATCCCCGAAGGGTTAGGCAGAGATGTACCTTCCTTCCTTCTCACATTTCGCCAACTATGTTTAAGTCCCATATAATAGCAGGCGAGCCTATTGCCATCAACCGGGCGCAAATCCAGACTCCGTGGCTACTACTGAGAAATTCCTGATGAAGAAACACAATAACCATTTACCTGACCCAGGAATCGAACCCAGGGCCTCATGCTCAGCAATCGCGATTGCGACGACTAGACCAACGAGGTAGTAGTATGTACAGGTAGTAATATGTACCTACCTGTTTAATCGGTTTTCAAATATCTGCAATATTTTTTAACACACAAGATGACAAGACTGGACGTACCAAATAAGGAATGACTAAATTATACATCTTGGATAGTTTAAGATTGGAAGAAAATAACAACAAGGAATGAATTATAAAAATAAAAAATAACACAAAAAAAAACAATATCTATTACATACCAGTTAAGAACATGGATGAGATATGCTTGGACAGGCAACAGCCCACTTATATTTTTTAGTAAATTAAAATTTTAATTCAAATTCACAAAATTATCACGCGCGGAAAATACGATTCAAAAAACGAAGAGCGCACGCGCTATGCGCGATCACGGATCCTATTCCGACTGAACTCGTCGCGACAGTACGACACACGAGAGCTATTACTAACTCGCTAGAGCAATGATCTTGATGCCTCTCGACAGCTCACGTGGCACTTAAGAGGACCCTTCCCAGTCCGTCTATCGTCATCGCGAGCATGGTCGAAAAGCTTGTTGTATCATCCAGAGCCACAGCGGCGATGTTTTTTCAACTCCCCCGTCTCAGAGAGCCCCGACCCCGCACGAATCGTCTCTCGCGCACCTCATACCGCCTAATGCGACAACATTGAACGAAAAATAGTGTTCGAAAATTTCATAAACTTGTTCCAGGAGATACGTGTTTTTGAATGAGGCTTACAAGTTTGTGAAATTAATATTTGTAATTTAAAATCTCCATTACATTTGCAAGGTTTCTGTCACAATGTTTTCTTTACTATTACAATTTATGAGTACAATATGAACGGCCAAAGTTTAGGTAAATATGTGCAAAATAGCAGATTTTTAGAGGCTTATACTGAATTTGTTTTTCCAAATTTTTACTTTTTGCTTTGATAGAAACCTAGATATAGTGCCCAAGATACCTATCAGTAAAAAAAAATCAAAGATAGATGTGTTACCACGGCATAATCACGTAAGAGCGGTTGTATGAAAAGTATAACGGGTTGGCCGCTCTTAAAGAAGATTAGCGTTCAACTAACACATCCTGTGATTTTAGACCAGTTTTAGATATGTCTATCTTAATCAGTGGAAATAATGCCCCATATTAACAAATTCTAAGCGATACCTAAATGTTCACTGATATAAAATTGCGTTAAGCGATTTTTAACCCTACCCTATGGTAGAGAGTTGAAATTCCAACAGTACAATACTAGTTAGGCATTCATTTGGTGTCGCTTAACGCTCAGCCGGGGGTAAAAAGTTGAAATTCCAATAGTACAATACTAGTTAGGCATTCATTTGGTGTCGCTTAGGTGATGATAGTGACAGCGGGAGTTAAATGAAAATAAATTAGGTAAACACTGTGGTGATTTAGTCACCTACATCCTTCAATTGAGTCTATCCATCATATTTAACAATTTTGCGTGCTGCCGAGCGCATCGGCGAAGCTGCCGCGTGCTTATATCATTTCCGCTGTTTCTCCAGCGCAACCCTTGTTCCATGAGGGAATGGAGCACGCGACCCGTCCCATGCAGAGCCAAGACAAATCTCGAATTAACCTGTTATTAGTTAGTAGGTTGCTGGACTTGCTGGTTACAGTACACTATCATCCTGTTTCTTCTTGTTTGTTTATTCACTTTATTATATTCTTCACTTTCATTAAGAGTTGTGCAAGGGTTAGATGGACCACATCGATTCGCCGCGATTCCGTGCTGATAGATGTGGATTAACCCTAAAAGTATTATGTGTGGCAAGTCATCATCTTCCTGCCCTTGTCCCATGTTACTTGGGGTCGGCGCAACACGTTTTTTTCTTTCATTCTCCCCTGTCAATCGTCACGCTATCATTCACTCCATTTTATTTGATATCATTACTCACACAACACAACCATCTTTTCTTTGGTCTTCCTCTCCCGCTCCATCGATCAACATTTGGCAAGTAGTGTTAAATAAAACTGCTTTTTCGAATCGTCATAATTTTTATTATTTTCCAAGAGTAATGTCGTGAATAAATTATGAAAGATCCCATTGCTCACTAACCATAGCTAAGGCATTTCCTGTGGAGTTTTTGTTTTTGACAAAATTATCATTAACGAAAACACGACACATAATCATTATTGCTATTTGAGTCGTATTAGTCATAATACAAAATTAATTGCTTTTTAATTAAATAATTTTAATTTGCTTTCAAATAAGCATCAAATAAGATATGCAACAAAGATATAAAAAGTTTAAATACCTTGCAAAAGTCGCAACATGCAGCATAACGAAATATGTTTAATTCATCGCACGGTTGTAGAGAATTTTTATGCATTTGACCATTATATGAAAGCAGTCTTAACTTTAACATTTTCCATTGTCATGAAACTAACTACCAACATCCTTGGTATAGATTTAAAAATAAATCAATTGGCTACGTATTCCTGTAATTATTAACACATTAATGTCAATAAACTTTGTCCAGTTTAAGAACAATGGACACTATGCTTGGGCTCCAAAACATAATTACCTTTACAATGTCTCTCGAGACGCCATAGAACTTGGGCTCGGTACTAAGACGAAGGTCGGCACGATAACAGGAGTACACAGTCAAAACTCTCAATTTACATCGTAAACGGATTCTAGCTATCTACTAGCTCGGCCGGGGGACGCGCGTCTCCGGCGGGCCGAGCACTTGACTACCACCTATCTAGTGAACTAGGCCTCGAGTTCGGAACTATATATACGAGGGAGTTTATACAGGCGTGGAAACGTAACAGGGGAATAACGTTAGCAGTATACTGCACACATCCTCGAGCCGAGAGAGCGCGCGGCCGACACTTGCAAGTCTGTCTTGTTGTGTTGCGAGGGAGTGGGACGCGCTAGTTCTCGTCGTAGAGCGGTGTAGCGTCGCCCAGCGACATACTACGCGGCGACGTGTTGGTGTGCGGCGTGGAGCGTAGCGAATGCGCGCGCGACGAGCGACCCGAGTGCGGCGTGTGCGCGTGCGGCGTGCGCATGTGCGCGTGCGCGTGGTGCTCGCGCGGCGTGTGCTCGCGAGGGGTGTGCTCTCGCGGCGTGTGCTCGCGTGACGAGTGCTCGCGCGGGGTGCGCGGCGCTCGCGGAGTGGCCGACGCCTCGCGGTTGTTGCGTCGCATCCAGTCCTCGGCCGCCTTCTGCCAGTCGGCGGGCTCGGAGTACGCTGCGGGCTGCGGGCGCGGTCGGCCGGGCGGCGGCATGAACTCGGGCTGGCGCGGCGTGGCAGCGAACGGCGTCATGTACGGCGTCTGCGCGGACGGCGTGTAGGGCGTGTTGACGTAGGCGGGGCCAGGCGTGTGCGCGGGCGTGTGGAAGGCGGGCGTGTGTCCGGCCGGCGTGTGGTATGCGGACGTCATGTGCGGCGTGCGGGCGGGCGTGCGGGCGGCGGGCGTGGCCACGGGCGGGGGCTCCCGGAAGTGCTCCTTGAACCAGCGCAGCAGGCCGGTCAGCGAGTCGAAGGTGCGCTGGCGGTACTTGTACCCGTCGGGCGTGACGGACACGTACTCGTGCGTGACGCGCGCCCGCGGCAGGTAGGACAGCAGGAAGCGGCCGGGGTAGTTCTTGGAGGCGGAGATGACGTAGTGGATCTTGTTGGGGTTGCGCGACTTCTCGTCCTTGAGGATCTCCTCGGCCTTGTCGCGCATGCCGAGCAGCGGCTTGTAGTATTTGTAGCTGATGAGGTCGCGCGCGTGCCCTGCCATGGGCGTCACGTGTCGCGCGATTATTTCATCGAGATCTTCGAATTCTGAACCTCCGATCCATAAACTTCGACCTGCAAAATATAAATGAGTTATATATCATATATACGAATATTTTTCATTATAATCATACAACAAAAACAAATGTAGGTTGTACAAACCTAATGAGAACGCATTTTCCTTCCCCTCTTCTCGAACGTCTATGTGTTGATAAATATTTTCAGCTACTTTCCAAGTCACTGTGAGGTGATCCGAACCCTAGAACAACAGTTTCAACATTAACATCCATCATTGATAAAAACCATTTAAGACAGCGCTATCTTCACCATTCATTGACGTACACAACACTGACAGCACTGAAATATTTTTAGCATTTTTATTGGTTTTTTTTTTACTCTAAAAAATAACTTTTATTTGTTGTGAAACCTATAAAGATAACTGTGAAATTAATAGTGTTGGAATAGCCAGTTCCAGACATCGTCATTGGTTCAAGATCTGTTAATGTCATTTGATATTTCAGAAAAGCTTAACTTCATTAGTCAGATTGGGATCAGTCGCGCTATCTACAATTACCCTGACCTTTGTCTAAAATGATAGTAAAACGACACGAATTTCCCAGATGGTACATACCTTACTGCTCGGCCTAACAATGACCTCGCCCTGCGCCATCTTATCCATGAGTTTCTCGGCCTCCGCAAAGGATATGTTATGGAAGGCCGGGTGCACGATGACTCTCTTCACGTACTGCATGCGTTCTTTAGTCTGTTTGGCCTCTTTCTCCTTGCGAAGGTCTTTGTCTTCGGTTTCTTGGTCATAGTAGGGGTCTTTTGGTGGTCTGGAAAATTGGTTAGGTAAATAACTGCGCTCATGTTTTTGAACACAGGTGTGCTTTATATGTTGTGTGGCTGTTTTTAGTCCGAGCTTAATGAATGTAGTTTTCTGTGTTTCTATAAAATTTCGTTTTGTATGTATTGTATAACGGGCTGTTGTTCGCAAGTCCACGTTCAAATCGCGTATGTTGCTTACGATTTCATTCATTGCTGTGTAAAACGAAGATTTCGTTTCACACAGCAATGGATTTTAAGCGAAACTTTGCCCAAAAAAGGGACATTACAAAACATAGAATTAATACATCAGATCGAGGCCCATAGACTGTCGAGATTTTCGAGCGATAGCTACGTAATTGCCAATATTGTAGTGCTAGGAATAATTAATACATTAAACTTTATATCACAACATAGACAACTTTACGGTGCTATGAAATATAACATTCTATTCACTCACCTCCATTCACTATTTTTATCTAACAAGTCCGACGATTTCGACGAGCAGTCCACGGAGAACCTCTCTACGTCTATCTTGAGTATTCTACAATGTACGGTCTGTCCGATCCGCACGCGTTCGGTCGGGTCGGACACGTGACGGTCCGATAAGTTCTTGATGTGAATGTAGCCGGAGAGGCCGTTGTCGAGCCGGATGCGGACACCGGTCGCTTGACCCGGACATGCGCCGGCGTCGAAATGGTTCCACACCTGATGGAGGTAAAGAAAGTTAGATTTTATTGATAAAGCTAGATATTGATAATGTCAGGGGCGTTACAGACAAGTACGGAAACAGTAAAGCATGATTCAGCACAACCAGGTGTCATATTCAAATATATTATATGTATAGATATAAGTTAGAAATACAGCGGTTCGGCTAAGATCAAATTATGCCAAGCTGAACAGAAGATTCAACGCTGGGAGATGTCAATCGGAGTTTGCCGATCGGCACAGGCTGAACGATAGCTGAATATGTGTTATTATTGCTTCGGTTCAACAAATACTACCGAATCCAATCAACGATAGATTAGAAAGTTTGGGAAAAAAAAATAAAGGATCTTCTTGAATAGTCGTTGAAAAAATTAGAAGCGAACGTCATGTGGTCGCGGGACTTATAGAATTACCGTGACCCTGGAACATAAAGGGCTACTGAAGGACACCGTGGATTTTAGTCAGTACAAGTCTGACAGTCCCTCCCGCTCTGCCCGTATCATTTGATGATTTTAACAGGCTAAAAAAAAAAAAAAAAAGCCAACGTCATGTGACTTTCATGTCATTACTGTTAGATTCAAATTGCAATGACAGACACGCAACTCATGTAATACACATGCTAAAACAAACTTCACAGTTGTATAACACAAAGTAATAGTTAAACCTACCTCAGAAAGCTCAGGGAAGTCATTTTTGTGGCAGAAGGGGCACTCCCATAGTCCAGTCTCATCATTCCTCACAGGATTGGCTTGGTCCAACATTTCTCTCTGCGGTTTCCTATGAGTAATACCAACTACCGACGCCAACACCATCTTGCCAACATATAAACTCTCCGGCGTTTCTTTAGTTAGAACGTCAAATAATTCTTCAGCAGTCGGCGAGCGATAAGCAACCCTAAGATCCTTGTACCGAGAGTTCAATTCTTCTCGAATATCGTATAGTGTTATGCTCTTATTACCAAAACCTTGCCTTTCTAATTCTTCTGCAAAAGCGTCCAAATCTAAGTCTTTCAGTCTTTCGGGTGCTTCTAGAATTTCTTCTAAAGCTCCGGCCGGATTGGCGTCTTCATCTTCGTACTCCAGCGCATCGACCGCCATCTTTCGGGCCCATTCGTACGTTTCCGGATGCACTCGGGACCCGTCCAATACTTCTATATAAGCTTCTGTACTATCCCCGAGACTGCTTGTATCAATTTTGATGAAACCTGAACAGTTGATGAAGACTTTTGGACCCATGTGGCACACTGTGACGAGTTGTGTTCTGTTTTCTAGTTTCTGATTGGTTTGCTTGAATAGTTTTATTAAAGCTTGTGCTTTTCTTGGTCCTAGACCACAGACAAACTGTAGAAGTTCGGTCCCTCGGCCCGTTAAGACCGCTTCGTTGACGTCTACACCTACTTCATTCACTCTGTTCACAAATTCGAGTTCTATGCCTTCAAGTAAATCCTCTTTAGTAATTTGGTCTTGAAGGGAGTGGTATCTAAGGCAGAGTATTTCTTCGTCTGGGCCGCATAGTTGTGATATTTCCATTAGAGGGTCTTGCAGGAAGCGCGCTTGGCAGATAGCTTGGCGGAGAATGTCAGGGTACTCTCTGAAATCGTGCTGTGGACAAATCAAAAGATTGTTGAACTCTCGATATACATAAGTTGAATGACACAGATAGGTGTGAGGCGAAACTTTTGAAAATAACAATGCGAGATTTTGAGAAGCATGGGTAATGCGTTTTAATAGACTGGTTGACTGGAGACGTGTGGTAAGTTCCTGGTCAGTAATCTTCTGGACTAAAAGGTTTTTAAAAATGGTTCGAATATCCGTGGTTAGGTGCTTTAAATCACTAGTTTTAAATCAACTGTCACAGCCTGATTTATTAACAAAATACAATATTACTTACCCGTCCCTTAATACTGTTGCTGTAGATCTTACTGATATGATTATCAGCGATCTCTATAGGTATCCTGGGGAACTGTTCGTCTTCTACTAGTTGTTGCACGCACTCCGACACGTCAGCTTTCACGTTTAAAGCCTCGCGAGACTCACCGCCGATAACTATGACGTGCGGTTTTTTGCGTAAAATAAATCTGTGGAGATAACCCTATGTTAAAACGAGGATACAATTAAATGTAAGCTTAATTGTTAGCTTAGCTTTGTAGATTAGCTTAGCTTTTTAGCTTAGCTTTTTAGCTTAGCTTTTTAGCTTAGCTTTTTAGCTTAGCTTTTTAGCTTAGCTTTTTAGCTTAGCTTTTTAGCTTAGCTTTTTAGCTTAGCTTTTTAGCTTAGCTTTTTAGCTTAGCTTTTTAGCTTAGCTTTTTAGCTTAGCTTTTTAGTTTAGCTTTTTAGCTTAGCTTTTTAGCTTAGCTTTTTAGCTTAGCTTTTTAGCTTAGCTTTTTAGCTTAGCTTTTTAGCTTAGCTTTTTAGTATACCATAAAGTGTACTCTATCTATCTATATTATAAAGCAATTCTGATGAGGGATTGCTGTTTATCACACAATTTAATGTTACAAGAGAAGAGTTAAAAGAGATAATAAAGTTGACACAGACTTTAGTACGGTTTTTTACCCTATTGATGAAGTTTTATATTCTTGTTCACAGTTTGTTTACCCTTGTTCGTACAGTTTGACCTACAGGTCTATCCTCTAGGTCTGCAATTTCGAAACAAACTGTCTCAAAGTGTCAAAAAGTCCCAGATTCTTCCCATACCTAGTTAACTTAACTGATGTTACTAAATTGTAAATGACAGGGCAGTTCACTATTACCATTATTGTTTTTTTTAACAGCCGTCTAGGCAAAGCCGTCCCCAAATTTGATAAGTGTTGGGAAATATCAAAATTGCTTTAAGGCGTAAGTAGTCAACCATCCCTCCCACGAACCATTTCTCCCGTCACGACGAACTATCGCAGGAGTCAAAAAATCCCACATACCGTACAATGTCTTTGTCATTTTTTTTATCCCTTGTTGAACTTACCTCCGCAACGCAGTCATATCAGATTCCTTATTCTGTCTCTCGAGCGCGTCCCAGGCATTCCGTCGGTACAGCAGATGAGGTAGCCGCAGATGGTCCGCTAGCTCCCCGCCTCCCCCCACGACGCACGCGAACGCACTGTGTTGTCTATCCGGGACGTATGCGATCGACATTACACGGAGACCTGAGAGGAACAGTTGTAATTGAAACTTAAGATTTTTTAGCGAAACTTATGAACTCCACAGTCAGAAAGGTGCTGGGGAGTTCGTTCGTAAGTGGTAAAGGACAGGTGTGTTGAGGAACTATCCCATGTAATTTTGACGTCCAAAAAGTGCTGATAACAGTCTTATTTGAGATAAACTACTTTTGTTTTTGAAACAGCAAATCAAAACGAAACAGTTAAGAACACTGATGCCGAAAGTAAAGTCACAACTAAAACCCATAAAGCCAAAATTTAGAAAATAGGTAAATTCTTTTTTTGCTGAAGTTTATATCGTATCGAGCTGTTTAAAAAAGTTATTAAAACTTACCATTAGAATCAGACCACTCCTCATCGTCGTCATCTGACACTCTGGATTCATACGGCGCCTGTTTCAGCCAATCGTATAACCGACGGCGACAACATCTGCACAAAACATAACAATTCTAGGTATAGTAGAGCAATGAAAAAGTCGCCACCAAGGTCGAGCACAGTGTTATTGGGTTTTTCCATCAGGAATATCTCAATAGCAGCAAAAATCGGCCAGCTATCAGGTCACGCGAAGACCAACCGTCTGGCGATATCCCTGAAGACTAGGTGGGCAGACTCACTTAAGTACATATTCCTTGGACTCCTGAAGCAGCACAGCCTGTAGCTCTCGCCTCAGCTCCGGCATCACGATCTTGGTGAGAGCTATAGTCACAGCTTCAGCTCGAAGCTCGTTCCAAGCTTCTACTGTGGCTGCGAACTCGTCCTAGGAGACAAGAAGAATTGATTTTTCTTTCCAAAAGCGGTATAATACTCAATCAAAGTGTTTATAGGACAGTACAAAAACTAAGCAGATAAAGTTGGCAGCAAAGTGCGGCAACAACCGCGGAAGCTCAGACTCAAAAAACTACCTTTATGATCTGTGGGTCTCATCAGCCGTCTAATTTTAAAGAACGGTCTGAACTGAGGCGAATCCTCTACAGGACGTCACCGATTGTCTCATCTAACTTGTATAGAGAGGTGTTCAAAAGCAGTTGAGTCTCGCGAAATATTCGCCTCAGTTTAAGCACAATTATAAAATAAAAACAGCACCCTAAAAATACCTTTTGATAAAGTGCTTTGATCTCCTCCAAATAGTTAATAGTGGTGTTCCCTTCAATCTGTTCACTGATGTTCAGTTCAAGCAGCTTGTCCTCCGAAGCCATCGATAGTTTCAGGAACTGATCACCGGACAGGTCACGTACTGGCTTCTTTTTCAGGTATCTCATACTGAGGACGCAGAAAGAATTTTTTGAGGTTATTGGCGAGAAGTGAGAATTAAAAGAAAACGTTTAAAATGACAATGAGGAAACACTAGTAAATGCTTAATATTACCATTGACGTTTTTAGTTTAGGTTTATTACGGATTGGGCGTAATATAAGACTTTTTTTTTTTTAACCGCTTGAGAAAAGTTATTAACCCGATCTTAAATTGAACTGTCGATAGCAGATAGTTATGCCGCAACTGAGACACACATGTAAAACAACCCAAAAACGTGTTTATTTTATTAATATCGCGTCTGTGTAGCATGGTCGCGCAACGCGTCTCGCAACGTGTCTTGCTACATGAAACAACATAAGTTACAGCAACTTACCCAAAACACGCGTGGTTCTCGTCAATCTCCTTCAGTCCTCGTTGCGTGGGCTTCACAGTGAGTGTAGCACGGTCGCGCAACGCGTCTCGCAACGTTGTTCGCAACAACGGTTCACGAGCTAGTTGCACGCCACACATGTATACTGCGCGACGAACCACTTCCTGTGCTGAACCGATTGAACCAGTCTAGGAAGAAAAAATGTGAAATGAGTTTTAATGATTAATGGTATGAAGACGTCGGTAGTTTGGTGCTATCTGAGCTACGCTAATTAGATGGAAAAGAACTTTATATTAAGTAACAAGCTTTTGGCTTGAATTCGGATTACTGTAGTTTAATATTAATATCTTAATGTTCGACTTGTTTGCGCAGGATAAATATTGTTTTCTTTCTTTCTATAACAGCCATATTGTTTGATGCTAACAAAACTTTTTGGTGGAACTATTTTAAAAACAGGCTGACTAAAGGAAACATGGATCGATTATTTGCAAGATGATATGACTAGGGAGGAAGTGAACATTGTGATGGTAATTGATAGTGAGAATAGTGAAATTGTGGAAAAAAGATGTACAGCGAGAACCCCAGCCGGGTTCAGCGCAGGGCTTTGTTGATTGTAGCCTACAATATTATTATCAAGTAGAAGTTACTCACATATTCGGCAGCGGCTTCAAGCGGTGGCACGGGTTGCTGTTCGACTTCATGTCGTTGGTAGTTGTCGCGGACATTCTCTGCAAACTGCTCCGGAGTCAGACCAAACTTCTTCACCAGAGGTTCTGTGTAATTAAGAGTCCAACATTATACATAGTAAAATCTATGACGGGCACATATGATGGAAGTATTGCTCTTTTAATCGCAGAAATCGGTCGGGGAAGAGCAAAAAGAGCGGAGACATTTTTCTGATGACATTGAATAACTTTTTTAATAAAAATGCAAAAAACCGCGCGAAAACGCTCGAACAAGTCCGAGAACATCCGCTGTGCTAATTGATGTATTTGTCTATGCAAGTAAAACTTTGTACTTTATGCAACCAAAGATAAAGTGTATTATTAAATTTGACCAGAAAGAACTCTACTGGAGATTATCCTTCTAAAGTATTACAAAGATATCATTACTCACCAATTCCCACCTTCCTGCACAACTCATAAGGCCCCGACCTCACTGCGTACTTGACCTCCGAGACCTCTTCCTCATCCGGCTCAGCCGCTTCCACTGCGGCAGCTGCTTCTTCAGGGTCCTCGCCGTTCCTGTCGGCTTCTTCACGTGCTAATCGCCTGGGGAATAAGTTTGGTGGTTTTTGAAAATGCTTGTGAATTTTTTGACTTTGATATAGGGATTAAATTGTAATAATTGATGCTTTCAAGAAATACATCGAAACGTCTTGATCCTTAGGGCGAGATTCATTGACTACACTTTGAATTGATTTGGCTAAGTAGGCATCTTACACGAATATGTAGTTAATACGTGAAAAAATATGGTTGTGTAAGCACAACCAACAATATCTATATACAAATTTAAGCATGTACCAATATAGACATTCGTGGTCTACAATTAAGTTTCATATTCGTATGTACCGCTTAGTCAGTCAAATCAAATATTCGAAACTCATCCCTCCACTCGACTCCACTCCACTCGACACTCCAGCAAAGAGTTCTATTACTGATTTGTTACAAGGGATAGCCGAATTCATGAGCACACTTCCAGGTACTTTAACGTCCTTGACAAGGTTTAAATTTCAGTAAGCCACTCAATTTTAACAAAGTTAGGACTCACTTTTTGTCCTCCAAGTTCCTCTTCCTCTCTTTATTGCGCTGCACCTTCTGCATTTCGGGCAAATCCGTGGAGTAGTATAGTAGGAAGTGAGTGTGCACGTCGCGGAGTTCCTCAGGAGTCTGCACGTTCTTCAACCTATGGAGAATATAAGTAATTTCCCAAGTCAATCTTATGATGAAAGAAGATGTAGCGAAGAATTTCCCGTTACAGGCTAAAAGCACAGTACTATTAATACTAATAACGGGATATTTACCATGTTTACTGTTTGCTATGAGTTCCCGATATTTCGGCGCTGTTGCAAGCACCATGATCACGGATAAACTGAAGTAATTGCGGGTGGGTGTTTATGAGCAAACAAATCGGTCTACCCTCTTTCTTGTTCGTTTTTTGCACTCAGTACCGCTACCACTGTCATTTGCAACTCGATTCTGCTCCCGACACACGAAACTCACTGTGTCCGCTCGCGAACTTTTTTCGGCACTCATAGCAGACAGTAAACATGGTAAATATCCCGTTATTAGTATTAATAGTAATGTTAGTGACCATGATAGTTTAAAATCTAAAAAGTACAGTGACATATGGTTTGAAAGAGACAATAAGTTCATTCCTTGTCTAAGTCTACAGTTACCAAGCGTTATTATTACATTACAGTCAAGATTCTAAATATTTACATTTACTAAAAATATAGAAAGTAACTACTGGTCAAGAGTAGGTAAATTTTACTGGTACTGTTCAGTTTACTTTTGTTGTAGGTATAACCATCCTCTACAGTAGGACCCACGATGTATTTGACCATAGATATTGTGTACGCACGACGGCCAATCAATCTTTACAAAACCGGTTTATGCGGATCTCTCATTGCACAGGAAATCTTAATACAAAGAGAGGCCAAGTTATACTGGAAATGCACAGTTTCATGTGCCACCGTGTGTACAAGCTAACCTCGGCACAAAGTTCTCATATAACTGTCGTACCTCTCGATATCCTCATCCCTGATGAGCCTCATGTTGTCCGGGATGGGCGCGTCGGGATTCTCCATGACCTTGTCCAGTTGGTAGTCGCGCATGTTCTCGAACAGTTTCAGCAGATTCTCCTTGCGTTGCTTCAGTTGGCACCACTGATATAAAAAGGAAATAATCACAGTTGAAAATTGATAAGCATGTTAAGCAGGCTGGGCTGTTGATGATGAGCACAAAATGAATCAAGAGTGAAAAATGAATTCATTAGTGAACCGACCCAACGATGTTGAATTTCGGCACTCGGCATCTTTTACTTGTGTATCGTGAATGATCAAAAACCGAATAAAAGAAGCAGTTTAACGCTACTCTATATTTTTTAGGTGTCGTGTTAACATGAAATAAATATAAATAATAACTGCCGCTCGGGTCGATCTTGCGGTTGGTTCGTGGATGGGTGACCACCAATTACATAACGAGTTTCCTCCGTGCCTCGGAAAGCACGTTCAGCAGTTGGTCCCGGCTGTCATTTGTAGATACTTACTGTTCAGTGGCCCGAAATTCTGACAACCAGTCTTACCAAGGGTTATCGTATTACCCAGTACTAACAGGGTTGTGGACGTCAGATACGCACTCGCTCCATGTAAAATACTGATATTCAGCTAGCAGCTGGACAGGAAGCCGTCCCAAAGATAGTTGGGAAAAGGGAGGAACCACACTAAGTGAAGCGTCTGAAATCAGCTTTACCGTTACACTGCAAAACTGCGCGAATGTAGGTTTACTATGAACTAAAATTCATGTTAACATACCTTGGCATCATACTTGTAGACCTTCCACAGGTCGTTAATACTGAGCTCCGGCTGCACGTACTCCTTGCGGTAGAACGCTATGAAAGGCACCTCCAATGTCTGGTTGCGCATGAAGTCTAGCGCTTGGCGGATCTTTGTTATTGTGCTGTTACCCCTGCGAATATATTTGTATACGTTAGTATCGTAGTAGAGGTCTATAATAGGCCTGTAACATCAGAGGCTACTATTTAAAGTCACGAGGTTTTGTAAGGTTTCATTCATTGAACAATGTGAGGTTTTTGATGTTAGAAATCTGTCAGGCTCTGTTCTGTGGTAATCGGTTATCGTGGTATGGACATGTGCTGCGGAGGAATGAGGAAAATTTCGTGAGGAAAGTTTTGAGTATGAATGTGGATGGGTATAAGAACACAGGAAGACCAAAGAAACGATGGATGGGCTGTGTGAAGGATGATATGGCTAGTAAGGAGGTGACTGCTGAGATTAATAATAGAGAAGTATTGAAGAAGAAGAAGACATGCTGCGCCGACAACAAATAAATTGGGATAAGGGAAGAATAATGAAGAAATTTGTCAGGCTCTGATACACAAATGTCAGAGGTTTCTTCAAAAGACAAAAATGGTACAATTTTTTTCCTCCTGGAACAATCGTCGTGATTTTAAGCATTGAGTGCGTATCAGCATTTTTTTTTTTTGTTCTTACTACTTTATCTTACAAAATACAAGGAAATCTCTGGAAATTACAGCAAAAACACAGAAACGAAGCCACGGGTAACAGCTAGTATTCTCATAAACCAACCTGCGAGTCCTCTCCCTAGCCTCCTGCGCATCTGGTTTCGACACGGGCGGCTTCAAGAACGCCTGCTTGTATATCCATTCCGCCTCGTCTTCTAGCTCTGTGCTCCCTTCCTCGACGGGCGTGATCGGGACCTCACGCGTTTGCATGCGTTCCGGCACGTCTGTTTTACGTATCTGTTAGGGTAGTTTAAGATGGAATAATTATGTGTGAATAATTATGTGTGAATAATTATTTGTGAATAATTATGTGTGAATAATTATGTGTGAATAATTATGTGTGAATAATTATGTGTGAATAATTATGTGTGAATAGTTATGTGTGAATAATTATGTGTGAATAATTATGTGTGAATAATTATGTGTGAATAATTATGTGTGAATAATTATGTGTGAATAATTATGTGTGAATAATTATGTGTGAATAATTATGTGTGAATAATTATGTGTGAATAATTATGTGTGAATAATTAAATTGACATAATCAAGGAGTAACCACAGTTATTGACGTAGAAACTGCTTGAGCCAATCACGTATCGCCACGTTTGTCGCATTTAGTTCAGCGCGGTGTAGTGTCCGACCGAAATTGGTTTTTACAACCGATACCGAAACCGAATTTCAGCAACGGTTTCAGTTTCGGCCGAAACCGAATCTTCCTTACAAGGATCACGTTTTGAGGGAAAAATAAAAAAAACGTTAATTAAATGAACTTTGAAACTCTGAATCCATTATATTATCACCACTGATGCATTATAGTAAGTACCAAGTACTTAACTAATGTTTGTTTCAGTATACCATTAGCGAGAGTTAAATTAACCAAAAAAATATAAAGATAGTTAGGTAAAACTTGATTCTACTATTATCTACGAATTAGTTTGTTATATTGAATTATTGTTTGATGTTTACTACCTACTCTTATGCTATATGACGTGATAAAACTTATCGAGTTCAAAATAAAACCGAAACTAAACCGAAACCCGTTTTTTTTGCCGAAACCGAAACCGAACTTTCGGTCGGACACTAGCGCGGTGTCAAAGCCCGTTGTCCGATCTGTAACGAGTCGAAAGATGACTTATTCGCTTTTATTGCATGGACGTAAAGCTCTTTCTGATCGGCTCAAGGCGATCCACGTCGATGTGTGGTCATTCCCTAAAGGTCAAGGCTATAAGGGTATGTTGCAGTATTAAGTCTCATAATATAATGTTAATGATTAAACTATTTGAAATTAATGTAACTATAACGAACGTTTAATGTTTTGTAATAATAATGAGTGATAATGAGTCAAATGTTAATGATTAATCTATTTGAAATTAATGTAACTTTAATAAATGTTTTGTAATAATAATGAGTGATGGTAAGTGAAATGTTAGTGATTAATCTATTTGAAATTAATGTAACTATAATGAATGTTTAATGTTTTGTAATAATAATGAGTGATAGAAACCGACATTTAATTATTATTAATATGTATTATTACTTGCTCTAACATAAAAATTTTGCATGTCATCTATATCTGACTATGTATTAGGAACCTCAACTGATTTTACGACCAAAATGTACCAATACTTATTGCAAATAAATGATTACGATAAAGAATCCTAAACAGGTCTAGTTGAGAATAGTGAATTCTAAAAGTTCATTGGATCTTATGAGTTAGGAAAGACAGAATATTATTTTTGGCTCTAACTAATTAAGTGGGAAGTGTCTGGGTATGGGTAGCCCGCAAAAGCAGGCCAGTTTCAGGTTGTATGTTTAAAAACAAAATATGATTCGCGACAGTAACAAATATGGCTGTACAAAGTTATAATTTATTAACAACATCAATACAACCCTCTAAGTTTCATTGAATGCCATTGAATGACTTTTCCATGAAGTAGTAAATGGGATTAAATGAACTTGCAGGCACTTCCACCTTAAGTAACAGATATCGCTACCCATAGTGCCAGAGTGCTTCATTGTTTGATAATGTTTCGAACGCATTTAGAAGATACGGTAAAAACATTCAACATGTTTTCACAATGTTTATAACAAACCTCATTGTCCAAGTCAGTGAAATGGCTTCTCTTCAACTCGCTGGGCTCGTAAATCTCGAAAATAGACTTCTTGCTGGGCCGTTTAGGTTTGCCTTTCTTTGTTCTGCGCTTCTCGCCTATGGAAGAAAGACAGTTTAGCAAATTGTCCAGTTCAACAGTTTTCAACATAAATTTTCGTTTGATACCCAAGTATGTACTGGATCATAATTGGTGCAGCGCTAAGTAAGGTCATGCTGTTTGATATTTCCCATCAACATTTGCTTGTGGTTAAGTTCAACATGGATTACAGAAGTCTTAACCTAAGCATCGTGTAATCCACACATACCACCAGATTCACAAAGAACTTTAGTTCTAGTCAAATGTCATATCAGCTTACGATATAACAACAAGTCTGTTTACAACCGTGATAATGTCACTCACACATTAATTCCGGTCTCAGAATTTTTAACCATTGTATGCAGGTTATGGTAACCAATGGACACTTACCTTCTTCTTCCTCGTCTTCCAAATATTCATCTAGGTCCTCCTCTTCCTCATCCTCATAATCCTCCTCTCCATACTTTTCAAACTCGTCGTAGTCGAAGTCTACGCCGAATATGTCTTGACCTTCTTGTAGGGACCTAGACAGGTAGAAAAAAGCTTATTAACGAGGTAATCATAGAATTGGCAATATTGTAAAAGAGCTGTTTTACCAATTTTGGTGTACAATAAAGTATCGTATATCTCTCTATTACAATAAGCAGAACATGAGTTAAGTACAGGATGAGATAAAATGAGTAGCCTTAAATATTACCTACAGCTAGGTTACAAAGTGTTTTTGCCATGACTCACTGGCAAATAAGACAGAATATTACATTATTATAAAAACTTTTGTAGTTTTGTTACTTGTTTGTTATTATTGCTGAAACTTGATGCAAAACGGAAGAATAATTTAATAACAAGATGTTATTTATTACTGCGTTTGTAAGTCATGTGTTTGGAAACAGAAAAGTATTGAAATCATTCCTTTAATTTCATTACTTTTCTGTTTTACGTTAATGAAATTCTTCTTTTCCCATGTTACATGATATACCGCTTTTCGCGTCACATAACCGTCGGTTTTAATATATTAATAATTGAGTTCAATAACACTAAAGAAAATTTCTCTCCGAGTGAAGATCGTAGTTTTTCCATACACAGTGACTGTGGCCTAAGGCCTTTTTCCTACACTTACGCATCAGTAAATATAGGTTTCCTCTTCTTCTTGCGCTCAGCTATGGGTCTGCCATCATCATCTACAATGAAGTCATCTGCATCAGACTCCAAGTCTTCATTGTCATCATCGTATTCAGCCTCACCGCGCGGCGCCGCGGATTCTGAGCGGTTTTCATCCTCCTTAAGATCAACAATAAATTAGTGACAAGCCCCCAAATAGATAAATTAATGTTAAACTAAAACCGGCAATAGTCTTATTGCCAGTTTTAGTATAACCTTGATTATGACAAGTCTAGAGAAGTAAGTATTGGGATTGAATGGAATATCTAACAACAAATTGACAAAAAAAAAGTGTTTATGTAATTATTTAATAAACAGGGTTACCAAGATTAATTTTGTACAAAATAAAACACCAAAAACTAATGTAAGTAATGTTCTCCCTCTGTCAGTGCCGAGGCCTGAGTCTCAGAAGTACAAAGATTACAGGCTGAATAACCCCTGAAGCAATTACCTTCAGTCTGCCCTCTCCTTGTAAGAGCTCCTTTTTTAACAATTATATTTATGATCATTTAATTTTTTTTTTTTTCAGTAATTTCTGACTTACCTCATCTGATCCTCCAACAAATAACTTCTCAGCAATGACTTCCCTCTCAAGCTCCGGGTCATCATTCCCTTCATTGTCACTATCATCATCCTCCAATCTGCGCAGACGCTTGAATTTGTTCTGTTGGATAACCATACATTGTATCATCTATCGCTGCGCTTTGGATGTGGAGTTGTGGACACCAGCCCGTTATACAATACAATCACTATCAGTTTAGGAAAATTGCACAACTTGTGTAACAATAGAATATTTGTTGAGTTTCCTTAGTGGGGTTATGCTACACTATTACTGACATACAAGCACAGACTGGATAGGACTATCATCTGTCTGTAATCTGTTTGGTCCATTCCTAAAGTAGACCCTAGTATTATGACTTGACCAAGAGTATGTCTGAACTTTAAAAAAGTCTGTGACTTCAGTTTGTGTCGGTGTTTCTATTCTATCTAAAACATGAAGAGTTTTTGTGCATTTGTGATTCATTGGGCAGAGTTCTACCAAAATGAGCCAACCCTCAATATCTTGATTAATTCAGTTAAATACCTTAACATAATCCAACATTCTAGATGCTGTAATTACTGTGTAGTAAAATCAGTTCCATTTACATATAAACTTTATGCTTGGAACATTTAAAATGAATCCGAAAATATTGCTTTTACTCATTACTCAGAAGATGGGCAAAATTTTGATGAGGGTTGGTACATTTTGGCAGAACTAAACTCATTTAATGTCTATTAAAAACCAAACACACATCTGTCATGTCAGACATGACATACAAGTGTAACGTCTGTAAACAGATAGACAGACAGATAAATTCAGATCAGATTCAGACATAAATTCATATTTGGCATCACATAAACATTACTCACTCTAGCAACTTTGACACCAAGATTCTCTTCAATAAGATCATAATCTTCGTCTTCTAATCTATCATCCAGTTCATCATCACTTTTCTTCCTTTTCTTTGGTCCTGCACTAGCATCTGAATCCTCTCCATCACTTCCTGACTCCTCTATAGGAGCGTCATCTATCAAATCTTTGAGTTCTTCTCGGAGACGCTCCTCATCATCTAAAAGAAACATTTTTGATAATTAAGTAGATCTTCCAACAAATCTAAAAAGATTTTCTTTATCTTTTCATATTATAAATTATACAACAGCTGTGTAAAAGTATTATTAGTTTTTTTTATTCAGAAACTCAGTAACAACCACGGAGTCTGGATTTGTGCCCGGTTGATGGCTTTAGGCTCTCCTCTTTTTACATGGGACTTCAAAATAACTGGCAAAATGTGGTGTCTGGCTACCCTGCCCTTGGAGAATTACTGGCATAATGATACAGTATTTAATGTCATGTAAAGGAATAAGTTTAAGTTTGTTACATTTAAGACTGTGGAATTGTAACAATTTAAAGTAACAATTTTTGTTAAGTTAAACTGTACCAATGTTTACATTGTCATTTCTATTTGGCAAATATTTTTTTATATTGTATTGCAAATTTTAATTACAATAATTTTGTTTGTCTTTCGTTTATGATAAGTTTACAAAATATTTATACATTTGTTTAGGTCTTTATAGCAATAGGTTTGCTTATTATGTTAGGCACATAAGGATGCAAAGAAAGCCTGCATAACTTACTAGGGAGCCTAATATCAGGATGACCAAATGACCAGAAAGTCATTACCAAGGAAATCTATACAAAATACTGATACTGCAGACTGGTTCAGGATACATCAAATTAACAGTAAAATATACTTAGTCACATGGCTAGAAAAGTGTGTCAAATGGGTTTCTGTAAATTCCGGCCATACTGCAGTCTTAGTGAAAATGATCTCCACAGAAACTTGACCGTCATAAACGGCGTCTATCAACATAAGCGTGCGGAGTCACGCAATTATGTTTACCAAATGATAAAAATGACTTTAACGCAAGAAAAAGTACACGATGTCAACAATACCTTCTTCGTCCTCGTCCTCATCGTCACTTTGAACTGCAGCTTTGCGCTTTGGCTTCTTGCGCTCCGCTGGTTGTTCATCTTCAGAATCAACCTACAATCATCCAACAACCATCATTAGAGACTACGCAATCGTAATCCCATTTCACGAACACAAGCTCGATGAAGTTTTTGACTAACCTCGCTTTCCTCCGCCTCAGATTCCAGAAAATCAGCCATTATAACTTAGGGTTAACAAGAAACAGTAATACTACAAACTTAACTTATTGATTAACTTATTGAATCCTAATAAAATTGTTAATTCTACAATTTACTAAAACTATAATTTTCGCTTGAAAATATGACACGAATGAAAAGAGTGAGAACGAACTACTAGCGGAAAGAAACACAGAGTGATGGTATTCTATTACCATCACTGATTTACGGTTTTTTAATGATTGTGTTATTCAACACGTATACACAGACTCAGTGGAATCAAACCTTTAATGTTGAGCGAAGAAGGCAGGCAACATTAAATTTTTTTTAGTATTGCCAAATAAACAAAGTTTTTAGTATTTCATCTTATTTTGAAATTGTTAGCTTTTAAATCCTAATAAAATTGTAAATTCTACAATTTACTAAAACTAAAATTTTCCCTTGAAAATATGACACGAATGAAAAGAGTGAGAACGAACTACTAGCGGAAAGAAACACAAAGAGATGGTATTCAATTACCATCACTGATTTACGGTTTTTAATGATTGTGTTATTCAACACGTGTACAAAAACTCAGTGGAATCAAACCTTAAATCTTGAGCGAAGAAGGCAGGCAACATTATAATTTTTTTAGTGTTGCCAAATAAACAAAGTTTGTAGTATTTAATTTTATTTTAAAATTGTTAGCTTTTAAGCTCCCATGACACAACAAGGCGTTGCGGCAGATTTCATAGAAGATAATAGGATAAGCTGGAAAAAACCTTCAACAACCTTTGATCAAAAGAAGTCCCACAGTAAGCTTTTACAACCTTCGATCCAGTCGAAATAAAATAAAATGCCAATTATATAATTTCAATATTCCGTGGAGCATTTGGTGATTCAGAGTAGAGTCTAAGGCACGATACCACGTGGTCGATCACCATCCCAATGGACAGACTACATCAAATCTGTCACCAAGATCCCTCTGGCAGAATGTGCTCGCCATGCGGCCAATAGAGACCTGTGGAAAAGGATCGTGACGACGGCAGTTGTAGGCCTTGACCCCCCATGACCACGACCACTCCGTCGAGAGTGCACGACTAAGAGGAAAACAGACATATGGAAGAAGACATGCTGCTCCGACCCCAAATGAATTTAGTCAAGTCAAAACTGAGCACTGGTGCTTGTTAAATAAAGCATAGGACGTCTATTTGTTTGAAAATAGTAGATTATTTAATATTAATCTGTACCAAATGACAGTAATAAACTTGGCAACATTTTACCGTCAACCATAGTGTCAATAGTAGGAACTGTCAAAGTCAATGTCATAAAGAATGTCATTCATCCACTCATCAGTCATCAATGAATTTACCACAACATCGCGTAGGGTTGTGAATAAAAACAAATAAGTAATATATTCATTTCTCTTGGAAATCGTGCCATATTAATCTAAAGAAATGACTGAAACTGCTCCCATAGTTAAAAAACTAATATACGCTGGACAAAAATACATACCCATCGCTAATGGCAGTAAGGTAAAAAACATTATTTACATCATCTTAAATTACTTATCTACTGTAAACAATTTGACTAAAATCATCGTTATCACTGCAGGTACATTTTCACTTCCAAACATGGAAGCTTGGGAAAGAGAGAGTCCTTCTGGACGACAGCAGAAAGATTGGAAAGAAAGAGCCCATGGTTTTGGTCATTGGACACAAGTTCAAGTTGGAAGTATGGGAAACTATTGTCCAGTTAATGGCCGTCGGAGAAGTGTCCAGCTTTAAAGTTCAGAAAGAGGTAGGACACTGTCTAACATTATTATGGTGTGGAAGGGAAATGAGTGGACTCAGAAAATAAACTATAAAAAACAAGTACACAATCACTTACAAATAGGTATACTAATAAAATTGAAAATTTGGGTTCTGCTTAATTTCCAACAAACTACCTTTTCAGTTTTTATAAGTAAAGAGAAGCATCAAATTGCAACCTTACTGTGCACAAATTCCCCAAAACAAAACACATAAAATAATAACTTTTAATTAATTTAGCACATATTTTTAAAACAAACAGATTAAAATCATGTCAATAACTAACCCAACTTAAAACAATATGGTAAATAAAACATGCACTGAATACATGGAACATAAAAACAAAATTTGGAGTAACTTTTCTCTATTTCATTTAATTTTTTTATTTTGGACTGTGTTTCGTAAAAACAAAACACACACAAACGCACAAAACAGACACAAACTCTGTATAGAAAACCACAGAATAGATGACCCAAAAAATATAGTAAACATCCATTATATTTTGTGTTTATTTTATAATGTGCATCCGAAATTGTGTGTGTTTTACATTGTGCATCTGAATGGTGTGCATTTTATATTGTGCATCTGAAATTTTATGCATTTTATTGTGCAGACTAAACAATTTTTCTTTATTTATTTCCACAGCTAGTCTTCAGTTACCCATTCATATCAAAAACCCTGCGGGAGTTGGGGCAGGACCCCAAGAGAATCAAGCACTCATGTACCATGACCCTGCACACTGAAGGTCTAGGTCACCTAGACTTGGATGATTTGATGAAGAACCCTTGTGATCTGGAATTTATTATAGGTGATAATTATAATCTAACCTGGGAATGTCTGAGATTTAGCTGGTTATGCACTTTGTATGACTGAACTGATCTTTGGTTTTTTTTTATTGCTATTGACAATCTGCATCAGACAATAACATTGGGAGAAAGTCACTTATTCAAAAAAATATTTTATTGAAGATGTCTACATTCTACATGTTCATTTTGAACTAATTTCTAAAAAAATTACTTGTTTGCAAGCCATCTTCAGATTTTTCTTTCGAAGACAAAATGATGTTCTTTACCTGATGGTAAAGAACATCCTTTTGTCTTCTAAATATTGCTAATTTTATGACCTAATGTTTATATTAGGTCATAAAATTATCAATGTTTACCTGACTGTGTGACAGCATGAACAGGGTTGAGTTCTATAGAACCTATTAAACAGCGACCGCTTCTGTGATATCTTATCAATTTTCATGAAGTGTGTGATTCAATATTTGTCGAGACTATAGATGCCAAGGTGCCCAGATTGATTGTTATTGATTTCAGTTTGGTTTTAAAAAGTAGTTTGTGGCCTCCTTCCACTACAATCTGCTTTTCCTCATATTTGGAACATTTTTGTTTTGCACTATAGAAATTGGTCAGAGCAGCGCCAATTTTATTTTAATGTTCAATCTACCAACATTACACATAGTTTCAACAAAGCTTGCTCTCATCCAACAACATTATGTGTAAGAATTATTTTTGACACATCTTTTTCCTTTTGTTTTCTAGAAGTACTGAAAGTAGAAAGATCTGATGAGTATGAGAAAGAGTTGTGGCAGCTTAATGCTCAGCAGCGAATAGACCTCATACCTACTCTCAGGGAGAAAGGCAACAAGCTGTATGTCCAGAAGAAGTACAAAGAGGCTGAAGAAGCTTACAATGAGGCTTTAGCTATCTGTGAACAGCTAATGATCAGGTAAACTAGAAATACAAATAATGTTGCAATTAAAATATACTGTTTTGGGTAAAACAAGGGTAATTCTTTGTATATGCATTTAGGGCCTAAATGTATATTCAAAGATTCCCTAAAGAAGAAGGATCAAAATTCACCCACGTCCTACAGCGACAAGAAGTATCTCAAAAAAAGATAAAAATGTATATAAAAAGATGGCATATTTCCAAACTCCATCCTTACAGTCTAACATATAAAAAAATTGCTATGAAAATTCGTTCAGGGGAATATCGAAAATGAATGTAGTACTATACTACATGATTATTATTTGAGAAATACTTGGCTATCTTGACTTGACTCCAATTATTCAATTATCCATCATCGAACAACAAAGGTTTTTTTCACTTATTCGACCACCGAACATCGAACTAGTGAGAATTATAACTTGATTGTTTGATCATTGGCATTGTTGAATATAATAGAGTAGACTAAGTTAGAGTAGGGTAGACTATGATAAATTCCACATAATAATCGATATGGTAATCCCATTTTCAATACTGTTATTGTTTTTTTTTTCTTTTAGTTCATTAAAACTTTAGTGTTAGCCAACTATCCTGACTTGTGATAAAGCTCTATTGACCGTAGAAAGTATTTTAAAGAGGAACCTATTACTTTATAATTGTAAGATGTTAAGGTTTTTTTAAATAATAATGCATATTCAAATAATTTTATTTGTAGAACATAGGTAAACAAAAGAACAGACGTCAATATTAATAAAATGAGCGCTGTGTCTTACCGTCAATGGCGTTCAAATATTCTAATTATAATTTCTGAATAATGGCTAAAAAATAATAGGTTATAATAATAGTAGGTTTTCATATTTTTGATTATGTAGTTGTTAATAATAATAAATGACCTATTTTGTTGAGCTATCGTGAAGGGTTTGAAAATAATGTCCTCATAAGGTGCTGGATCCCATCACGACACATTCGAAGAAGAGAGCACTTTACCTATACGCTTTACAACACCGAACTTGAAGGGAGAAATGCAATAATTGAATATTGTTGTTCATGCATACATGGGCGCAGGACACTGGGAGTATGCGCCCATATTATGACGATCATATATTACTTAGGTTGGATGAGAAATAATCCAGAACCTATGAACCATCCGGCACAATTCTTAAATAGTGTATTAAGAGATATGGAAATTGAATAAAAGTTATGTAAAATATGTTATATGCGCCCGACCCAGTTCTAGATAATGGTAATATCACGCTGTATGGGGATCGACCTATCGTTTCTTACATGACTGTTGTTGCCAATAAGCCTGACATTGTGGTGACAGATCGATTGGAGCGTAGCGCAATGATTGTTGACATTACGGTCCCGCTGAGTTGCTGGTTGATCTGAGGAGGTTCTAGGTTGGCAGTTGGATCAAGGGCTTGATTCAAAAAAGCAGAACTTCTGGCACGTATTGTTATGAGGTTCCTCTCTCAAGAGTCCTAACAATCGGTAGCTCTAAACCTGTTCCCGAAGCTGGTGGGCTACTTTTTTATATTTTAATGTTTTTTTTTATGTGGGTGTACTATTAGGCACATCTCTGCCTAACCCTTCTGGGATTACAGGCGTGGTGTTATGTTATGTTTAGTTTTTATATATAGTTTATAGATTCCTATATAATTATCCGAATATTTAAAAATGTAAACGATATCTGACATCATGAAAAAAAAAAAACAGTATCTATAGTTGTAACATGGTTGTAACATAGTCTACCCTACTCTGTCTTAGTCTACTCTATTCTATTTAACAATGCTAATGATCAAACAAACAAGTTATAATTCTCACTAGATCGATGTTCGGTGGTCGAATAAGTGAAAAAAACGTCTGGTGCTCGATGATGAAACTCAATAATTGAAGTCAAGTCAAGATAGCCAAGTATTTCTCAATATGTTAGTACATTCATTATAGAAATTACTGCCCCTGAACTAATTTTCTTAGCAATTTTTTTTAATGTTAGACTGTAAGGATGGAGTTTGGAAGTATGCCATCTTTTTATAAATATTTTTATCAATTTTTTGGGATACTTCTCGTTGCTGTAGGACGTGGGTTAATTTTGTATGAACCGTGCTCCTTCTTCTTTTAGGGAATCTTTGAATCTTCATTTCTAGCAAAAGTAAACATACTGGGCATAGGTGATTTCCTGAGTATACATACATTTTGCTCTAGGGTAACTTTTTTACCTGATAGCGGCAAATTCCAAAAGGGGGTACGGTGTCCGTTTCTTTGTTCCCCCTCGTAACTCCTAAACGGAAGAACCGATTTGGATACAGTGATTTTGGTGGAGCGAATCGGAGCGAAAGCGGGTTTTTTGATGATTACAAAAATATATACAACTTATATCATCATCATCATCATTTCAGCTGAAAGACGTCCACTGCTGGACATAGGCCTCCCCTAAGAGTCACCACATTGACCGGTCCCGTGCGTCTCGCATCCAGCGGATCCACATATATGTTTCAAAGTAATTCGAAATGACAAATCGTATTATTAAAAAACTAAAAAACCAGACTAGACCGATTCCAGTGTCATTAGTTTATATTCAATGGTCATTTTCATGGTTATTCATGGTCTTGTCTGCTTCCAACTTTTATTTTATTTAAAACTAGCTGTTGCCCGCGACTTCGTTCTCGTGGAAAAATATACATAAAATATAGATAAAATAAATAATTATAATCTCTATCAAAAAAAATTATAACCAACTACAAAAAGTATAATTTTACTGGGGATCGAACTTGCGACGTGATGACATGTAAAGCGGTCATGAAACCGTTTCTCTATTTGCTTCGCTGACATATACTTTGAAATAGACGTTGTTACGCATATCATGGCTGAAACGATAAACAATTGAATAATACTAACATAATGCAATATTGCTCATCCCCTTAAGCAAGTAGCGTGATAATATATAGCCTAACATTTGAAGAAGCCTATTACAGATATTTGTGCAAAATTTGAACTGGATCTATGCAGTAGTTTTTGCGCCAAGTCGGAACATCGGACCGGATATTAACGATTTTATTATATGTAGAGAAGAGATGTGCGTGATTCCAGGACTAGAGTATCCTTTTAAGCAATGCTATCTAATTTCTTACAGGGAACGAAAAGGCGATGACGAATGGGGAGATTTGAATAAAATAAAATTGCCCATACTACTAAACTACGCTCAGTGCAAACTGTTAAATGGGGAATACTATGCTGTCATAGAACACTGTAATACTGTTCTTGAATTTGAAAAAGGTAATTAAGGTGGTATCAAGTATCTTTTGTAACTGATAAAACCATACATAATAGAAAGTCAAAGCGTATAGTAGCAACATACTTTTTCTTTTTCTTATTATTTACAAACAAAGGGCGTTAAGATTTTTGTGTGAAGCCTGGCCGGCCTACTTTTTTTTCAAAGTTGCAAGACAAAATCTTCTACAGTGTCACGTTTGGGAGATATAAGCTATCAAAGTCGTGCTGAAGATGGCCATCAGTGAATGGACTTTAACTTTGATAGCTCATATCTTGGAAACGTGACATTTTAGAACATTTTGACTCATACAAAACTGGTTTGTATTGATACCAGCTAGCGATTAATATAGGTTTTATGTATGGCCATAACATAGAAAAAAAAATGGCGGAAGTTAGGCCGGCCATTAAATTCAAACCCCTTTTATTTCTGAATCATATTACCAATTCTTTCTAGATAATGAAAAAGCACTATACAGAAGAGGTAAGGCACACGTCGGTGCTTGGAATCCTGATGATGCTGAAGAAGACTTCAAAAGATTGAGGTCGCTGAATCCGTCCATGGCTGTCACAGTCGATAAAGAACTGGAACAACTCAAGAAATTACGGAAAGAAAAGGAGAATCAGGACAAAGATGCACTTAAAAATATGTTTGAGAAGAATGGGACCACTTAGCGGTTAGAATAGGTTTTTTTCCTTGCTAGGCAATGCGGCGATAACACTTTGTAAAAGAGCGAAATATCCATAACATAATTGCGCTAAAATGGGTGTTTATGTACCCTGCACGAAGCCGAAAGGCACTCCCACACTCGTTCTCCCCATCATTGCGTTTTTTTTTGTTCTGCACCGTACCTGGGAACCTTCTAGTTACGGAGATATTGGCGGTCCAAGTTCTAACTTTTAATGTTACACCTTTACTTAAAATACCTCCACGACCCCCCGTACTATTCAATGCATCCACCACACTGAGTCCTACCGTAAAACGTGATTTTTCACCCCAAAAAAAAGTCGTTTCTGTAAAGTTTTTGTGTAGTTACTTAGTTTGATGTACAGAATGCTTGGTTGACGGCTTCGTGAAGGGTCTGTTTACACCTTGTATACGCCAGCTTGAGGCGTTTCTTACAGCCAGTTTCGCCAAAAGGAGTGTTATTTATTTTGTATGCATTGGAAGAGTATCGTAGTGTTACGTCGGGGCCATTGCGTAGTGTGGTATTATTTACTAGTAAATGTATATCTGTGTTATTTTTCTTTTTTCTTCCAAGAATATACGCTTACCTAGTTATAACTATGTAGGAATATGTAAAATAACTCTTTAAATAAAAGAGTACAATAATTCGTGAATAATGTGAATTTATGTTCTTGGAAAAAGGCAGTCTTGGCCTCGCCCTCAATGACAGCGAGGCAGTCCAATGTATTCATAATGTATTGCTATTTTTGATACATATCTATTAATTCATGTAATAAATTATGCAGAGATTTATGGCCAGCTAGACACAATTTAACATGAGATTATTATATATATAATATAGATCCCGTTGTAAGGTAAGGCAGACACTGTTTTAAGCTTACACGGCTTAAAACTAAGCTTATACTGTCACTTACCGTGATTGTTCATTATTTTGAGCTCCCGATATTTTTGAAATTATTTTAATCGAGAGGATGGCTTCAAAATTGTCAAATCCGTGGAACCCAGTTTTAAGAATGCTCAAAAGTAGCAGCCGGCATCGTAATAAGGACTCCACAAAACCTGGTGATACTGTGAGTGTGTTTTGCCCTGACTTAGTGTCGAGTTCCAGTAGTGCGCGTAGCAAAAGACAAAGTAAGAGGGTAGACAGATTTGTCTGCTCCTAACAATTTATTTTCCTTCCACCCGCATTCTCCAGTCAACCCGCGATCATGGCGCTTGCAACAGCGTCGAAATATCGGGAGCTCAAAATTATGAACAAACACGGAAGATATCCCGTAAGTGACAATAAGTTTGGTAAGGCAAAGTTCAGATGTTTGCACGATATCACTATTTAAAGAGTTGCTTCCAACGGCGGTACTTTCAGACAAGCCTTCTTTATCGTGTGGTTATTTCCTAACCTAGTATCAGAGTTAAACTATATAAACTCCTATACGTCCGTAAACCAACTTCTGACACTTGTTCTGACAGAAACTACCGCGTAAAGGCAGCAATGTGGTGAGAAGTGCGATCATCTGTGCTAACCTTTAATTTTAAGGCCAAGACTCTCAATTCCTGTAGGTTGTTGTTATTTGAGTATGGAATGCAATAATATGTATAGACCGACCGCTTTAATGAGTCCTCGCGAAAGTATCAATTTAAATGGAATATTCTGAAGGTTGATCACGTATTGGTTCAGTTAATATATACCTACGTGGATTATGGTTATTTTAAAGCAAATAACCTGTGGGATATTGTTTGGACTTTGTGGACGCTGAATGTGCCTTTCATGGGGCAAGGCGGAGGACTCATTAAAGCGGTCGGTCTATAGACGCACATATGTATAGATTTATATTGATTGCTACGCTTAAATATTTATTAAGAGAAGATACATAAGCGAGGCCCGCAAAGACAAAATCTCTGTGTGGCCAAAAGCTCAGTAGCTATGTTAGGCATATGGCTACTGGATCTTTGGTCGCTAGCTAGAACTACATATCAAGAGGCTCTCCTTCGATAGCTAGAGTTATACAAAGAAAGCGATACACTTATGGAAGTATACTGTAGACATTGTGGAAATATAAGTTCAATTCCAAAATTAACATATTTAAAGCACACATGTTTCTGTCACTTTTTTTGTTTTGTTGCTTTGTGGGCTCTCGGAATACAAAGTAAATTTAATTTAGGTTACCTAGTTATAAAAGAAGAAGGATCAAAATTCACCCACGTCCTACAGCGAGAAGAAGTATCTCAAAAAAAAGATAAAAATGTATATAAAAAGATGGCCTATTTCCAAACTCCATCCTTACAGTCTAACATATAAAAAAAATGCTATGAAAATTCGTTCAGGGGAATATCGAAAATGAATGTACTACTATACTACATGATTATTATTTGAGAAATACTTGGCTATCTTGACTTGACTCCAATTATTCAATTATCCATCATCGAATAACAAAGGTTTTTTTCACTTATTCGACCACCGAACATCGAACTAGTGAGAATCCCATTTTCAATACTGTTATTGTTTTTTTTTTTCTTTTGGTTCGTTAAAACTTTAGTGTTAGCCAACTATCCTGACTTGTGATAAAGCTCTATTGACCGTAGAAGGTATTTTTAAGAGGAACCTATTACTTTATAATTGTAAGATGTTAAGTTTTTTTTAAATAATAATGCATATTCAAATAATTTTATTTGTAGAACATAGGTAAACAAAAGAACAGACGTCAATATTAATAAAATGAGCGCTGTGTCTTACCGTCAATGGCGTTCAAATATTCTAATTATAATTTCTGAAAAATTGCTTAAAAATAATAGGTTATAATAATAGTAGGTTTTCATATTTTTCATTATGTAGTTGTTAATAATAATAAATGACCTATTTTGTTGACCTATCGTGAAGGGTTTGAAAATAATGTCCTCTTAAGGTGCTGGATCCAATCACGACACATTCGAAGAAGAGAGTACTTTACCTATACGCTTTACAACACCGAACTTGAAGGGAGAAATGCAATAATTGAATATTGTTGTTCATGCATAAATGGGCGCAGGACACTGGGAGTATGCGCCCATATTATGACGATCATATATTACTTAGGTTGGATGAGAAATAATCCAGAACCTATGAACCATCCGGCACAATTCTTAAATAGTGTAAGTTAAGAGATATGGAAATTGAATAAAAGTTATGTAAAATATTTTATATGCGCCCGACCCAGTTCTAGATAATGGTAATATCACGCTGTATGGGGATCGACCTATCGTTTCTTACATGACTGTTGTTGCCAATAAGCCTGACATTGTGGTGACAGATCGATTGGAGCGTAGCGCAATGATTGTTGACATAACGGTCCCGCTGAGTTGCTGGTTGATCTGAGGAGGTTCTAGGTTGGCAGTTGGATCAAGGGCTTGATTCAAAAAAGCAGAATTTCTGGACACAGCACGTATTGTTATGAGGTTCCTCTCCAAGATTCCTAACAACCGGTAGCTCTAAACCTGTTTCCGAAGCTGGTGGGCTACTTTTTTATATTTTAATGTTTTTTTTATGTGGGTGTACTATTAGGTACATCTCTGCCTAACCCTTCTGGGATTACAGGCGTGGTGTTATGTTATGTTTAGTTTTTATATATAGTTTATAGATTCCTATATAATTATCCGAATATTTAAAAATGTAAACGATATCTGACATCATGAAAAAAAAAAAAAAACAGTATCTATAGTTGTAACATGGTTGTAACATAGTCTACCCTACTCTATCTTAGTGTACTCTATTCTATTTAACAATGCTAATGATCAAACAATCAAGTTATAATTCTCACTAGATCGATGTTCGGTGGTCGAATAAGTGAAAAAAACGTCTGGTGCTCGATGATGGAACTCAATAATTGAAGTCAAGTCAAGATAGCCAAGTATTTCTCAATATTGTAGTACATTCATTATAGAAATTACTGCCCCTGAACTAATTTTCTTAGCAATTTTTTTTAATGTTAGACTGTAAGGATGGAGTTTGTAAGTATGCCATCTTTTTATACATATTTTTATCAATTTTTTGAGATACTTCTCGTTGCTGTAGGACGTGGGTTAATTTTGTATGAACCGTGCTCCTTCTTCTTTAGACTTTATACCTCATATTGTGCTATTTTAATGTCGTGACTAGTCTATCGTACTTCCATGTAACTAGATTAACCTTTTGTACCAAGAATTTTCAAAATCTATTGTGAATAATGATTACTCTTTTATTGTAACATTTCTTTAATTAATATTATCTTAAAATATATATTACTTGTTTAATCTGAGATGTTTATTTCGTCCGTTATCTTCTACGATACTGCCAGAGTGCCACCGGACCCAGCGCAGTCGGTAACTTCACACCTTGAAACCTTTTTCTCCCAACTTAAAGTTGGGTCAGGAAAGTAGTTCCGTAAACGCAACTATTTACTCAATTCCGTTTTGTACAAGCTTGAAGAAGTGTGTTTTAGTTCATAACTAAACAAGTCTGAGTCGAGATTGCGGGAACATTAATACTTGGTTGCTGAGGTGTTTTCTCACTGCTCTTCTTGGTAATATTATTACCATTTTCATCGACTCGCATCATGTCTTGCGTTTATTAGCCTGGATGGATGAGATACGTGGTTTTCAGCTTGTTTCTAAACGTATTTGATACTGTCAATTGTCTCTCAATCAATCAGTTTGTGTTCCAGTTCATATTATATATATCAGAAAGCATAGATGTTCTTCTATCTCTGTCACACTTAAGCAATTTACCCAATATTTTACGTCAACAGAAAATGCTTGAAATTACGCCATAAACATAACCTCAAATCTTTACGAACGTAAAAGTTTTTGAGAATTTATCTTGTTTTTAATTAAGCTTAAATATGGCTGAGGAAAATGTAGCCGTTGAAATAACTAAAGAAATACCGGAAGAAGCGAAAGTGGAAGAAGAATATGCTTATTTAGACCGAGGGGGGTTCTCTTCGGAAAATTTTAAAATCGAACTGCGTGGGCTACCCAAGTTTTACGGAATAGCTGTACGTTTAGTGTTTGTTTTTTTTTGAAATAAAATTAATTTTGTAGATTTAATCCTAATAATATGAATAACGTACTCTGCAATTTTCTAAATGTAATCAATAATTTAAAAATACATATTGTTATTGATTACTCAAATGTAAATAAAATAACATTCTTACTTTACGCTAAAACATACCGGTATTTAGCTAATACTTTAGTTAAATCTAATGTAAATATTTATGACCAACATAGGTAATCTGATTTATTCAAAACTATTAATAATTTTAGGAATTAAAAAAACTGATGAATCATAAACTAGGGTTGAACACAAGCAAGATAAAGAGACCTAAAAATGGCAGCCACTGGTTGTATGCATGCTTCCAAAATGATGAGGAGCGTAGGAAAGCTATAGGAGCACTCAATGGCTATTTATGGAAAGGTAAACATCTAAACATTTTTTCTCCTACACATATTTAACATTTAAGGTACAGTACTTAGAATCTGAATCCAGGACTGAGCATTTTAAATCAAATAATTTATTCGCATAATATGGGTCTACATAGATGGTTTATAAATAAATGTTATATTACACAATATAACATTAAGGATCCTCATAATAACCATTTCTGGTACTTATATGAAACATAAAATAAAAGCTTATAATATAATATAATAATAATAAAACGGAATGGGTGACAGACATAACTATACATATAGGTACTCTTTTTATTTTCGTTGTATAATAATTTAACTACCTAGTTATTATTGCACTAGGATAGGAACATAGCGAGGTTTTACAATAATTTTCTATTCTTATAACTAAGGTATTCCTGGGTCATGTAAAAACATTTAAAACATGGTATTGTATCCTAAAAGCAATAACAAACTAATCTTACTATACACTTAGGCCTTAGACACGCACATCTTTTGCTGATTTAGGTACTAATATATTTTTATAACTGTGTCATGTGTTTTTTAGGAAAAACCTTAATAGCAGAGGTGGCAAAGCCAGCTCCAGATCCTCTAGTGAGAAAGAGGAAACAAGATGAAGAAGTAACAGACCCTAAGAGGAAGAAAGAAGATCTTAGTAGGAGCCAAGAAGAAAAGCTGAAGGATGCCACCACTCCTTTCTGGACTATGCCTTATGAGGAACAGGTATACTTGGAGTTTGTACCCCTGTCTCGCCATTATTCAAGCTGGAAACACCGCTACCTTGCACAATGGCATCAGTGGCATGCCAAGAATGCCATTGCTGTTATTACCATTCAAGGCTTATTCTTCTACGAAGTTGACAAGGCGTTATTGTTAAACCTATGAAACCTACTATGCTACTAGTGTGTGTTATTAGTGGTTGTGATCTGAATTTTGTTTTTTCAATTCATTTTGAAAAACTACTTCAGTAAATGTTTTTACACACATTGTCAATATCACTCAAGCACCAAAAAATCCATGTACATATGACCAATTTAAGTGTGCAGTTTAAGGTTGCATGTTTGGCAAAAAATCGTCAATATGTCGAACTTGGAACATTTATTTTAGTTCTGTTTCCCGCCTGCACAGATAAGGGGTATCCATTAATGTGAAGCTCGTAAGAGGGGAGGGGGTCCGGAAAATATCACTAGGGGGGAGGGGGTTGTAGTGAGATATCGCGTGTATTTAAATAAATTTCTTTGCACACGCGATTTCTAAACCGAAAAGCGGTGTGTGACCTTGACATCTTTATCACGGCGCTTAATTTTCCAGAATTAAATTAGATCATACCTGTTAACTTGTATTTAAAGATAATATTCAGATTTTTTTTAAGATTCTTAGTACCAAAAAAATACTCGTGATTTTGGGTAGGGGGAGGGGTAGTTTAAAACCTCACCACGTATCACCATGGGGAGGGGGGGGGGTTAAAAAGTTGCTAAAAACATCACATTATTAATGGACGACCCCTAAGTTGGATGAAGTGTAACACTACCACTATTGGTCAAGTTGTCAGTAATAATTGCACTGCACATGGTTCAAAATAACCTGGCACTTAATGACTTTACATATTGAGTATTTAATGCATAGTTATCTCCCTGAAGTTGTCTAGGCATACAGCTTACTCATACACAATTACGCTAGCTACTGGCAAGTTCATTTCCAGCTTAAATAACCAACAAAGAAAATACTTTGCTACATTATTCTTTTTGCTTGGTTCTACAGCTAAAACAGAAAGAAAAAGATATTAAAAACATACTCATGAAGTTCGACAATGAGATTTGGAAAATAGATAAAAGTAGGCGTCGTGAAATTGAGGCTAAAAGGAAAAAGGATCCAGGCCTAAGTTTTGAACTTAGACCTATTGAGAAGTCCCCTGTGACAGAAGGTTATAGAAACAAGTGTGAGTTCACTGTTGGGATTGATGAGGAGTCCAAGTTGCCCACTGTTGGGTTCAGGCTGGGCAGTTATGTTACGGGTACCGTTGGAGTTGGTCCGATACAAGGAATGATTCACATCTCTGAGCAAACCAAGAAGGCTGTCTTGGTGAGTAAATGATGTTTGTATGTAAATTAGACAAGTAAATTGTTTATCAATTTGACACACTACAACAACTTGCATTATTATAACCAATTCACTAAACTTTTATATACTGTCAGTAGCAGCTGTGCTTTGAATATACAGCCTTTATGGTGGTTAGTCAATTTGATATACAATTAATTTCCCTAACTTCACTTTTCACATATATTTTTATAATATTTTCTCCATGTAAAGTAGCTGCCAATTGGCTTATTTTGCACATACATCATCATTCACCTCAGTACTAATGCTGACTTTTCAACCTGAGCTTCTGATCAGGGTTCATCTATTTCATTTCTTTATCTAAATCCAGTATCCACCTTTTATTCATCATTCACATTTTCAACATTATAATATTGTATTAATTGGAGGAGCGAGAGTCATTAAAATGGAGGAGGTCGTGGCTAAATAATAACAGCCGCTCGGGTCGATCTTTAGGTTAAGCCGTGCTTGCCTAGGTTGGTCTGTGGATGGGTGACCGCCCATTACATACCAAGTTTCCTCGGTGCCTCGGAAAGCACGTTAAGCCGTTGGTCCCGGCTGTCATTTGTAGATCTTTGACAGTCGTTACGTAGTCAGTGGCCCAAAAAGTCTGACAACCAGTCTTACCAAGGGGTATCATATTACCCAGTACGACCTGGGTTGTGGAGGTCAGATAGGCAGTCGCTCCATGTAAAATACTGGTATTCAGCTGCATCCGGTTAGACTGGAAGCCGACCCCAATATAGTTGGGAAAAGGCTAGGCAGACATAATATTGTATTAATTTAGCCGCATTTCAGGTCTTCCAAGAGTTTGTGCGCCAGTCAAAGCTGGCGCCGTTCTCCCCGGCTGACTACTCGGGATATTGGAGGTATCTTACCGTGCGGGACTCCACGTCCACTGGGGAAGTCATGCTGGTTGTTGTAATGCATCCTCAGGTAAGATGTTACAGTATTGTTGTATAAATTCCGTGTATTGGAAATTTGGAACCAATATAACCAAAAATGCGGTATAAAGTACTTCTTGCCAGATTGAGCGGGGAAAGTCCCCTGGGCACGACGCACTCAGCATTGAGCACCTGCAGCACGCCGGACCACACTTGGCGAGAGTTCTTGCAGTGTTCTTTTCGCTGTGTGTGAGCCACTCTTACCTGCCCATGGATTTCATGAGGGCAGTTGTAGTGCCGGTGGTTAAAAATAAAACGGGCGATTTGGCGGATAAAAATAACTACAGGCCTATATCGCTTGCAACTGTGGTGGCAAAATTATTTGACGGTGTGCTTAACACACAGTTAAATAAACATGTAACACTTCATGATAACCAGTTTGGTTTTCGACCTAAACTGTCCACAGAGAGTGCAATATTGTGTCTAAAGCACACCGTTAAATATTACACGAAGAGAAAGACCCCGGTATACGCGTGCTTCCTCGATTTGTCCAAGGCTTTTGACCTCGTTTCGTACGACATCCCCTGGGGGAAGCTGGAGAACACGGGCTTGCCGTGGGAACTCATCAGCATACTCCGGTACTGGTACGGGCACCAGGTCAATAGTGTCCGGTGGGCGGGGGCGATGTCAGAACCTTATACTAACGAATGTGGCGTGAGACAAGGCGGTCTGACCTCCCCTACATTATTCAATCTGTATATGAATGAACTGATCGTCTCGCTCAGCAGTCAACATGTCGGATGCTATATTGACGGAGTCTGTGTCAACAATATGAGTTATGCGGACGACATGGTGTTGCTGAGCGCGTCGATCTGTGGGCTGAGGAGACTGCTCAGTACGTGTGCGGAATACGCGCATGGACATGGTTTGAAATATAATGGGAAGAAAAGCCAATACATGGTTTTTCAGGCTATCGGTGTGTCGAGCCCTGCGAACGTTCCGAATGTCAATCTCAATGGTGTTCCAATAGACAGAGTGGACCAATTTAAGTATCTAGGACATCTACTCACCGAGGACCCCGCCCGCAGGTTTTCGCGTTGTACTACTAGTGTGAAAGTCACGCTTTTTAGAGCGTACTGCACATCCCTATATACGTGTAGCCTGTGGGTTGACTATAGTGAAAGGGCGTACAGTGCCCTCCGTGTCCAGTACAACAACGCGTTCCGGGCGGTGATGGGGCTGCCCCGTTTCTGTAGCGCATCAGGGATGTTCGCGATGGCACGCACTGATTGTTTCTACGCTTCTATGCGCAAGCGGTGCGCGTCCCTGGTGCGCCGGGTGCGGGCCAGCCCCAATTGCATCCTGGCAATGATCGCAAACCGGCTGGACTGCCCTTATATCCGGCATTGTTGTGGCAGGCATGTTGCTGTTCCAGTGCCGGCTAGAAAATTGTAATTGTTGTTTTATTTATCTTTTTTATGTTTTGCACTTTAATGTTTTGAATTTTAATTTTAATTAATTAAGTTAAGCAAGTGAATTTTTAATTATCAATTCTATTTGTATTTATATTTCTAATTGTATTGTAATTTATTTTATTTTATTATTTTTTTTGTTGACTAAATTGTAATGTTCTGTTTTTTTTGTGTTTTTGTGTTTGTAGTGTGGTTGTATTGTGATAAATGGCAATGGGTCCTAATTACCTGAATAAATGAATTATTATTTATTATTATTAGTGTCAAAATATCGAACTTAAACTTACTCGCGGAGTACACATAACGTAAATTCTTACCACGAGGGACCAACAATCTCTCGATCGAGGTTGTCTCATCTTGCAGGAGGAAACAGTGCTCGTATATCTAGTAACCAATTGGTTTCTTTTTGTTTAAAGGCACTAACAGAACAAGAAATTGATGAAATCAAGAAGGATTTAATCGACCATTTCAATTCTGAGGAAGCTATCGCTTGCGGTATCAAGTCCTTGTACTTTGAACTCGTTGTTAAAAGGTAATATATTTGGTCACAGATTCAATTTTTTACATGATCTGAAAAGTCTTATGGCTTTAACTCTGATAACAGTGTCTAAGCTTAAAATGTACTTTTATCTTACAGACGGGTAGGCGAAGATGCATCTAAACCGACTCATCTGTCAGGCTCCACACACATTATTGATACTATTCTCGGGAAGCAGTTCAGGATATCGCCCGAGGCTTTCTTCCAGGTACGTTTTACTGAAGTATCCCTATAACTGGTTCAATAGAATAGTAAAAAAAGGAAACTGGATAATCAATATGCATGTGTGCATGGGTATAAGTTTCGTTCAATACAATTGAGAATGCAAATTATCCCAATAACTAAAAACACTAAAACTACATGTCCCTTGTAGCGGAGCTAGTATACGGAGTAATGTGAGAGGGATCTTCCAAAGGATTTTTTTTTTAAACTTTTCCCCACACTAGGAATTTCTCCTGTATCGTGGGTGCGTTTACAAACATTTAAACTCACATACACAAACAGCCAGACCCGGAACAACTACCTGTTGATCATATAAATATTTGTTTCCGTGCGGGGATCGAACCCGCGACTCGCAGCGCACCAGCCGATCGCTCAGCCACTGCGCCAACCGTGCCGTCAAAACTCGACACTCGACGACAGGTTACGATGTAACAATGAAAACTCTTCAGTAGATGGCGGCATTACAGCTCCTCACCTGTCAAAACTAGAGAGTACATATACGAACCAGACCACCGTTACCTACCCCAGTAGAGTTTACATAGAGAGAGGTACTTGTCATGTCGCTGCGGATTGTCGTTGCATTGGTTTGCAGTTGTAGTCGCCTTCTGAAGAGCATCTTAAGGGACGAGACATCTGCTAAGTCTGACTAAGACACCAACGTCTCACCTCCAAATTAATGATCATGGCATGGTTTTAAGTAGTTGTCGTAGCTTAGCCAGCCAAACTAATAAGTCTACATCTTATGTTTCAAGTTTGATTGCAGGTGAACACCGCAGGAGCTGACGTGCTGTACCGAAGCGCTATTGAGATGAGTCAGGTGCAAAAAGACTCTACCGTGGTCGATATATGCTGCGGGACAGGCACTATTGGACTGTGCTTTGCTCAAGTAACTAACTGGCTTTATATACAACGAAAAATAAATAATCTTTTTAAGCTGTAACTTTAAATGTCCTTGCAGGTATTCTTTTCATTGAACTTCAACATGACGAATGAAAGTGGGTACCTCTCCGGGGAATACATGCATTATGTTATTTACATAATATATTTTTTAACCCCCGACGCACAAAGAGGGGTGTTATAAGTTTGACCGCAATGTGTGTGTGTGTCTGTCTCTGGCACCGTAGCTCTTAAACGAGTGAACCGATTTGGATTCAGTTATTTTTATTTGAAAGCTAGTTTCTTGGCGATGGTTCTGCTGATGTTCGCTTTTCTTTGTTCCGATGGGGGTTTTTTAAATTTAATTTTTTACTTAGCATTGCGGCAAAGTATTAGGCCTAGAAATGGTAGCGGAAGCAGTGAAGGACGCCAAATCGAACGCCGAGCTGAACAACATAGAGAACTGCGAGTTCTTCACGGGCAAGGCGGAGGACATTCTGCCCTCAGTCCTCGCGAGAGCTACCGGAGAAGATATCATAGCTATTGTGGACCCGCCTAGAGCTGGACTACGTAAGTTATTTTTGTCACTCATTGATCAGTGTAGAAGTATTCAGCATCATCATCATTCATCTGCCCTTATCCCGATTTATTTGGGGTCGGTGCTGCATGCAGGCAGTATACAAATATTATTAGGATAAAATATTACTTGCAAATTCGATTGCAAAGTCGTCTTAAAAGGAAAAGCGTGCTAAATACTAAAATTACCTCTGCAAGACGCGTTACGTTTTCCTATTTTTTTTTCTATTTGCACAATGTTTGCCCATCACCGTCGACAACTACTAGGATTGGCTGCAAGCAACGATATTCATGTTTTCGATATGATGTTAAATGTTAAATTATTGAAGAATAAAAAAAAAACAAATCAATCAATATCTCTAATGTGAATCATAGCTAGGTACATAATACAGGTCTTAAATATGTAAATTGTGATCAGCATGTCTCGCCCATACAATAGTTATTTACATGGAAGTTAAATTAAATACATTATAAATACACTATTACATTATTTCTTTTCTATACATATTGTTTACATTTTTAAATATTTCTGTACAAAGTAATATAAAAAAAACAATTAAAAATATAAAAAATAGTAGCCCACCGGCATCGGGAACAGGGTCCGAGCTACCGGTGGTCAGGGCTCTTACATTATTACATTTCCTTTATTTATATTTTTACAAATTTTTTACATTTTTAAATATTCCTTAAAAAAATTATTACATTATTGTTACAAATGATCAAATAAAGGATGTTTCGTTTTTTTTTTTTTTGATGTGATGGATGTAAGTTGATTCTACAAATTCATAAGATGGTAAAACAATATTTGCTAAATTCTGTTATTTAAAACGAGATTTGACAACAGAATAAATGCAGTAGGCTCTCGGAAACCTAAGTAACCCTAGATAACCTTTATCCACTAAAAAAGGATGGCACTCTTCAATGTTTAAAATTCTTCGTATGTCTGCCCTCACAGACATGCGCGCAGTAACCCAACTCCGAAACACCCAGAAGGTCAAGCGCCTGGTCTACATCTCATGCAGTCCATCATCAGTCGTGAAGAACTTCATAGACCTCACCCGCCCGTCTTCCAAGACATTGAGAGGAGCCCCTTTTTTGCCCGTGAGGGCTGTTCCCGTGGATATGTTCCCGCAAACCAAGCATGTGGAGCTGGCTATATTGTTTGAAAGAGAGGTAAGACAATTTTGATAAGAGAAGGCGATAAAGTATTTGTTTGGGACTCTCACAGGAAAACAAATATCGAACAAAAAAAATTAACGACAAATGAAATAAAAATCTGAACAAATATTCAGATTTTTATTTAATTAAATACCCGATGAATGCCAATAAATGGAGCAAATCTATTGATAAATTTTGTTCTAGAAGCGATTAGTTGTGGGCAAACCCAAGTGTTTTGTGCGCCCATTTAGAGTGAGACGGTCGTAAAAGGTATCCAGAGGTTGCATTACTATAATATTGAGAAGGAAAAGTTATAGACTCCACAGAATTCGTAAAGCTGCGAGGTAGGAAACAATCTTGGTTTGAAAGTGCTAACCTTCAGGATGGCACGCTGGGCAACCTCAACAGGTTTTATGATAGTTTTAGGGGATCCCCAATGACGTAATACACTAAGTAATAAGGGACTGGCACTGGCAAAGTATATCCGCGTCAGCGCAAAGGGTTCGGTGACGTGTCGGAGGGTCTTAAAGATGTAAATTAGCTTCCTGACCCTACCACAGAGGGCCTTAGTGTGTTCCTTAAAGTTGAGGTTCTTGTCTATGATAACGCCTAGATATTTTACTGTTACTCACTCTAGTTTAGAACAAGAACAGTTTCCTCTAGAGGAACACTCGTGTGCTATAATGTTATGTTGATCAAGATTGATTTCTGTTTTTGTCAAATTTATTTGGTTTTATCCACATTTAGAGTTAACACATTGTCCTCACGCCATTCCCTCACAGCATCGAAACCATCTTGGGCAGAAAAAACGAGAGCAGTATTATCTGCAAAGGAGATAATTTTGCCATGGCGAAGCTTGAGGCTCGTGAGGTCGTTTATATAGACGAGAAATAGGGTTGGACCTAGGATACTGCCTTGGCGAACCCCGTACGTGACTGGAAGGTCTCCACTATTGTCGTTGCCAATATTAACACCCTAAAGCCGACCAGTCAAATAACTTTTGAAGAGTTTTTGTTGAGTTCCTCTGATTCCAAGCAGTTCCAGTTCCAATTTTTGAGTAAGATCGAAGTTGATGGGTCCGTTTACGTCCTTGTATAAGGTATACATACATACAAACAGTTAACACGTGTTAAATAGAATAAAAAACAATAATTAAAGCATGTAACAAAAATATTAGCCCGAGTATTGTTTTTATTATTATTTGTACTATGCCTATCCTCTAACCTTCCGGCACGTGCAAGCAATAGATCGACAAAGTTTTATCGAAATCATATTAACGGTATGGCGTCGCATAAAATACGAACAGAACTCACTCGAAGTTAGCCGAACAACGCACGACACTTCACGGCCAAAACTGTGGCCGAAACTGAAACCGAACGTGCGGTTGGCCACTAATTTTTATACATATAAATGTTGTTTGAATATTTTGTCTGAAGCCTGTCCTGCCTAACTTCCACCATTTTTTAGCAGCTACGTATAAATCCCGTATTAATCAATAACAAGAACTATATGAGACAAGATCTTCTAAAGCGTCACATTCTGACTTAACACAACTATAAATACTTTGGAAAAGTGACATTTTAGAAGATTTTGTCTCAAACAGTATTTGTTTGTATTGATGCCAGCTATTGATTACTACAGGTTTTATGCGTGGCTGCTATTTTGAAAATAAAATAAAATTGCTAAAGATAGGCAGGTCAAATATTCAAACCCCATTATGATATCCATTAAAATATATACCCAACAATGTAATATTTATTTTGTAGAAATCGTCAGAACCAGTTGAAGAGAAATCAGCAGATCCAGCTGAAGAGAAATCGGTAGATCCGGTTGAAGAAAAATCTACAGAATCTGAAGAAACGAAAGTTCAAAGTGACGAGATTAGCGAAGTAGAAAATGACGTCAATATGAAAGACAATCATATTACTAATGTAGGATAGCATTTGTAATTAAATGTTTAATATTCATTAATTTCATGTCTCATTTTCCATTCAGTATTCCAGTCCCTTTTTAACCGACTTCCAAAAGGAGGAGGTTATCAATTCGTCAGAACTTTTTTTTTGTGTAAAGTTCTCAGCGATATCTTAACCAATTGTGAACCGTTTTGGATGACTCTTTTTTTTTTGTTTTGAAGAATATTATTTCGCGGTGCTCCCGTTTAAATTTGGTGAACATCTGATGCTGATCTTCAGAGATATACATTGGAACTCTTTAATAAAATAGATAGCAAGTCTGTCGTAATTGCTGTAATCGCTTGAATATGTATTGTTTACACAATTCCATAATATAAAATTACGCCTGTATGCTTTGGTATACCGTAAAATACCTCTAAATTTCGCCAGTTATGCTTAAGTTCCATTTTATTGGGGATAAGCTTGTTACTATGACATGTATTGTTATTTAATGCACAAGATTTTTTTTATAGCATATTACAACATGAAATTGAAAAAAACTTGCAGAAAATAAAACAGACTTAAAAAAAAACACCAAAAAGTAAAAATAACTCCGAAGGGAAAGAAAGATTCGCTAGGTTCATACTGAGCGGCGTTCAAATATCGTTGCATTGTTACGACTGCGGAACGTATGATACAGAAAGAGAAAGCTATTGCGCTTGAAGTACTTAAATTACGACAATTGTCTGAATTTGTCTGCAACAATTTGCGCGCGCTAGTGCGATATCTACCTCTTTTTATTTAGCGTGATTCTACTGTACCTACAATTTATTACTAATTCTGTGGCAGCAGGCAAGAAAAGCTATAACTTTTAAAAAATCTGAGCCTCTAGGGGGGCAGGTGTGTTCTTCGACGTATTCTACTACCAGTGCTGTTAGGAGGAAGTCCGACAAGCAGTTTTACCAAAGGGAGTGTTACTGTCACCCATTAACTTTATTATGGAGGTCAGATACGCATTCGCTGCATGTAAGGCGCAAAGGGAGGGCCTCTTTGGGGATTGTCTTGTGAACGCCCCAATTTGAATAAATAACTTTTGATTTCGATTGATTCATTGTAAAGTAATGATAGGCACCAGACGACTAGAAGAAATCCCTGACATATTTGGTAAAAGGCTAGGCAGACGTGATGAATTTTACAAGGTAGCACTAAAACCAATGATTGTGAAGGTTCGTTGGTCCTTTGATCGAACTGGGAATCAGAGTTGGAAACCTGATGGTCTCCAACACCACGGGAGTCTTACTGCTACTGCTTATCTAACGCTACGCTATCGGTCAATTCTTCTGCCTATGACATTATTCGTCATCATTTAAACATAACATTCGTTAAATAAAATCTATTAAATATGAATAACATTGGTTTCAGTATTATACTTTTATATGGGGCGTATTTTTACCGCCAATTACCGATTTTATATATCATGATGATTTTAAAGGTATAGTTATTCATACATCACGATTATTTTATGTATGCAATGTATGGTCAATCTTAGTCGAATGGATGCGTAAGAGTCGTCGGTTTACGACTTAATTCAATACAATAGGGCTATTAACGCCATCAGCGTCAACTATGGATTAATGCTCCGCTGATCAGCGCAGTAATGAAGAATTATAACAAATAGAATTCATTATACGTAATATATTGCGAAGGTAGTAAGAAACTAGTTGCACTTATTTTCAGTATCACTAAGCAACAGCCAAGGGCGTCGCCAGCTTTTGAGCTGGGGGCCGGGGGCAAAAAGATGAGAAAAACTAAATTTCAAGGGTTAGGTCAATTGGCTATTTACAGATTTAGATAAAATTCTTCTAAGAATCTAAAATGCAATAGTCCAAGAGCTCGCTCTTGGACTATTGCGATCGCAGCGACCTGGGAAATTTTAGCACCGTACCCTGGACAGATTAGAATTGTTTCGATCCTCCATACTGGAGTTCCTTGTTGAATTTTTAGACAAAGTCAAGATTCAAGAGAAAGTAGTCTACAAGAGCTAGCGAAGCGAGCTCAAAAAATTTAAAAACTACCTTGGATAGGTTAGAATTGTTTCGACCCTTAATACAGGAGCTACATGGGCGACTTATAGACAAAGATAAGATTCAAGAAAAAGTAGGCTGCAAGAGCGAGCACGAAAATGTTTACATCATTATCATTAACACTAGAAACGGGACATTTACCATGTTTACTTTTTGTTAGTAAACATGATAAATATCCCGTTTCTAGTGTTAATGATAATGTTAACTGACCATGACAGTTTAAAAACTTATATGTTTACATCATGCCTTGAATAAATACAGATACCTATGTAATTTAATCCTGAGCCCCTAGAGGGCGGCCCCCCCTTGGACCCTCCTGGCGACGCCCGTGGTCCGGTAGGTAATCCAGTCTAACCGGATGCAAATGTGCAACTGAATACTAGTATTTTACATGAAGCGACTGCCTATCTGATCTCCACAACTCAGTACTAGGTAATACAATAACCCATTGGTAAGACTGGTTGTCAGACTTTCGGGCCACTGCCTATTACTTGTAACGACTGTCAAAGATCTACAAATTACAGCAGGGACCAACGGCTTAACGAGCATTCCGAGGCACGGAGGAATTGCGGTATGTAATGGGTGGTCACCCGTCCACGGACCAACCTAGGCAAGCGCGGTTTAACCTGAAGATCGACCAGTTCGGCCGTTATTATTTAGCCACGACCTCTTCACACATCAAGCCAATTAATAGTTCTAAATACATCTTCTTATATATAAAATTCTCGTGTCACAATGTTAGTTACCATACTCCTCCGAAACGGCTTGACCGATTTTTACGAAATTTTATATGCATATTCAGTAGGTCTGAGAATCGGCTACTATCTTTTTTTCATACCGCTAGGGTAGTTAGGTAAGGGAGGTATAAAAAAGGTGCATTGCAACGCATGCCGGGCGCAGCTAGTATTACATACGATCCTACAAACAACCATACCTATGTACCAAAATAATTTCTAACAACAATTTACCACCACAGCCTATCTATCCATAATTCAATAAAACGGTAATCTGCGCGACCTCATCCCGGGAGGGCGCAATGCCTGAAGGAATTTAATATAGCGCCGACATCGCCCGGTGCATTCCACTGTCGAAGCGTCTAGAACATTTCAATAAGAAGTATAATATGGATCATCTGGACATATTGTCACGTAGGATTTTGAGCTAGTGACTCGTTGGGACACCCGGATTCATTTCCTGTTTTTTTTTCAAAGCTCTTTTTCATGGTAAAAAGCAGGTGCCAAAATGGTTCATAAAAGAATCGAAAATCGAAAAAAAACCTTTTTTTTCGATGTTGGAAGTGGAACCCAGATAGGAGCCTATTGGTCATTCAGAGGGTCTGTCCCAGAAAACTCCACTAACTTTCTCTATAAATGAACAAAAATACAATTATTAAAAAAAAAATCCTTCCTTCGTGGTTTCTTCAAACTTTTGTCTAATCTGAATCTGATAAGTTAGACAAAAACTCCTTGTTCACTAGTACGTCATCCTATTATCTATTACGTGCGCTTGAACTCACTTTACTGTCGGTTGGAGAGAGATAGCGTGCGGGGGATGATTTCACCTTTACGAAATAAACGTATCGCAACTACCTCGGTCTAATGGTCGCAAGCGCGATTGCTGAGCATGAGGTTCTAGGTTCGATTCCCAGTACGGATAAAGTGTTAATGGGCTTTTCTATCAGGTATTCAGTAGCAGCCATTTTTTTTTTGGCAATGGGCTCGCTAACCCAAACATAACTGGCGAAATGTGACTACTATTATATACCTCTGCCTAGCCCTTCGGGGATTACAGGCGTGATGTTATGGAATAAACGTCTTACAAACATTTCAAAATTCCCAAAAAAAAAATTAAGCACTTGTTGCCCCATCTGTACTAAGCCTTCCGCTTGCTCCACTCGACTGTACTACAACCGACATACCGCCCGTTCCCACAAATAAGTCTAAATAGGTATATATCTAGAGCTTGGAACCACAAGGGCGCCACTCATTGTCTCCCTGGCTGCGGACCTAGGCAGACCATTGCTATAGGGATTTACTAGTGGTTCACTATGGCTCTAAAGTGCGTAGTTGCGATATTGTCCTTGTTTGTGTGTTCGCATTTTTCTTATACTATTAATAAGAATGGTGGTAAGTAACTTTTCTTTTATTAATTTTTAATTTTACTCGTGGATTCTTTGCCCCCGAACGTGAGGTCCTGGGTTCGATCCATGCCAGATAGTGTGTTACAGTTTGTTTTTTTTGTTTGTGTACAGCTTTGTGTCCTTTTTTAATGGAAATGGGAAAGCTGAATCTTTTGAAGTATCAAGTGGAAGTATACAGGGTGTAAACAGACCCTTCACATAGCCGTCAACCAAGCATTCTGTACATCAAACTAAGTAACTATACGCAAAAATTATTGCTGGGAATCAACTTTTTTTTTTTGGGGTGAAAAATCACGTTTTACGGTAGGACTCCATGGAAAGCACTCAAAGCATTGTGCTGATGGATGGATTGAATAGTACGGGGGTCGTGGCGGTGTGTAAAGTAAAAATCTTACATTAAAAAAATGTATTTAAAAAAAAACCTGTGAAAAAGTTGGAACTTTGACCCACAATATCTCCGTAACTATAAGGTTCCCAGGTATGGTCTAGAACAAAAAAATGATCGCAAAGACGGGAAGAACAAGTGCTTGCTGGCTATGTTAAGGGTCTATTTACACCCTTTATTTACTACACTTAATTTCTATCATCATCATCACTGTCCTGCCCTTGTCACAATTATTTGGGGTCGCCGCACGATGTCTTCTTCGGCCATACTCCCCTATTACTCGCCATCTCAGCAGTCACCTGCCTTCTAGCCCCATCATCTTTAACACAGTCCATCCTTCGTTTCTGTCTACGTTAATCACCTACGAAATTAATCAAGCTGTATAACGTCGGTGCGCTTGCCAAACCAAATATGTGCATTTTAAGAACTTTTCAGGCCAATATAACAACTGTTTTTTCGTAATGAATGAATAGAAGAAGAAATCAATGAATCTTCTGAAAAAATAAAAATAGAACAAAATATGGCAAAAAGTATTTATTTTAGTCTAAGATAGTAAAAAACTTATTACATTCGTGCACGAAATCTAAAATATTTTTGTGTGTGTACACACATATCAGGTTTGGCAAGCGCACCGACGATAATAAGATATCCGCACGCAAAATACGCGCTTTGGACGTGGAGTTACGGACACCGGCCCGTTATTCAATACAATACAATAATAAGATTTCGATTAGAATTAAATCCGCCCCTAAGACGACCCACTGACCTTTTATTTTGACCCACCAGAGCGACAGATAGCCGAGTCTGAATCAGTATTGGACCCAAATGGAGCATTCTTACTGAAATGGCGAATTGATTACTCCATCCGGAAAATTCAGTTTCAAATAGTGATATCTGAAAAAGCTCCGACATTCTACTGGTTCTCTCTAGGATTCTCCGACAGGGGAACCTTGAATAACTCAGATGTCTGTCTATTTTGGACTGATTACAGGAGGAAACATCATTTTGAGGTAGGTACCGTAACTTCTCTAGTAATTATGGATTGATATGAATTTGACGGCACGGTTGGCGCAGTGGCTGACCGATTGACTGCTGCGCTGCGTGTCGCGGATTCGATTCCCGCACGGAACAAATATTTGTTTGTAAACGCACCCACGATACAGGAGAAATTACGAGTGTGGGGCAACGTATTATAAAAAAAAATATTTTACAAAAATTTTACTTAGCTGTGTAATGAAAATGAGTCACGCTTCACACCACGTGAAGCGAAGCGTGACTTCTGAAGTGCTGAGCGTGATATCCTGAGTTCGATCCCCAGGTTGATCAGTGATTTAAGTTTTCCATTAGGAAGTTATAGCAACCGCCGCTATATTATTTGTAGCCGAACGTCAACCAGCCAGAGGTTTGATTTGGGAACTCATGGTCTATCCTTTTTTTGGCATAACGAAAGCGGCCGAGATAGACATAGATTTTCCAAACCGAAATCTGGGTCAGAATGTCGCGTTTGTGTGACAAGAGCAGGCTAGACCTCTGACAGGATACTAACTTGATTTTATTATGATGAACTTTGTAGGACATGTACGCTGACAATGAAGGTAAATTAATGCGGGACGCTAAACAAGATTGCGATTCGTTCTACGTAGATGCAGATACTCGGAGCTTGGTGTTTGAGAGGTCCTTCGACACCTGTGATCCTGACGACTATATTATTGAGGTAAGAAAAAATCAAAATTTACTAGGAATTTCTCAGTAGTTTACTCAGTCTCTGTCATTATTATTGTAAACAGTGGTGACCTAGCGGAAAAGGCCGCGACTAATGCCTGCGCCACACGCACAAGCTTCACCAGAGTTTTGCCTGCGCAAACCGGTTTGTACACGGAACACGTGCGTGCGGTTGGTTTGTTTTACCATCCGTTCCGTGTACAAACCGGCTTCCGCAGGCAAAACTGTGGTGAAGCTTGTGCGTGTGGTGCAGGCATTACAAGGTGTATATCATAGGTTCGAAAACAGACAGGCAGTTTGCTTTTTTTTTGTAAATATTTCAATCACCATTGCTCTCAAAACAGTGAAGTAGGTATATTAATAAAAAAAGTATAACATGATCTAGAACCCTTAACTCGAAAACTCGAAACCATCCATTTAAAAACATTTTCGAAGTTGTACATAGTCCTGTTCATATGGTAAATTCTAGCAACTGTAGAACTAACCTGCACCACAGATAATATAATACTGCGTCTGCGTACCTGCACTGTAGACATGCCTTTCAGCTAATGAACTTACCATCATTCAAAAAAAGGTTACCCGAATTTTTTTGCAGGAAGGCACAGTTCACGTGGTATGGGCTCATGGCGACGACAAGCTATTCTCATCTAAAGGGCTCTGCTTAACCTGCACCCCATCTCACGACCATGGCTTTATCAGAGTCCGACTCTTCACTCCTATAGGCAACCAGAGATTAGGCGATGCCTATCAACTACGAGTAACTAATAAGGACTTGAAAGTACCAGGGGGTGACACCACTTACTGGTGTCAGGTGGTCGAGCTCCCTGATTTTATTACAAAGAAAGTTCATCACATTATTGAGGTAAGAAAGTAGGTGTGCGAATTGTGTGATGTAAGTAAAAGGTTAAATTAAATTAGCTAGCGGAACTTCACGGGTATGATGAGTTCGATAACTTTTCTAGGGTTCCGTACCCAAAGGGTAACCAACGGGATCCTATTACTAAGCCTCCGCTGTCCGTGCGTCCATCTATCTATCAGCGCGCTGTATCTCATGATCCGTAATAGGTAGACAGTTGAAATTTTCACAGAATGTGTATTTCTGTTGCCGCTATTACAACTAATAATAAAAATAAATTAAAAATTAAAGGGGGGCTCCCCTTCTACGATGGTACGGGACCCTTCATGCGCGAATCCGACTCGCACTTGGCCGGTTTTTTATGTAAGTTCTAACTGATGTAGGTAAACCGGGATATTCTTTAAGACTGCCAATTAAACCGTTTTCTCTAAAACTAGGACACACCTCAATGTATGGCCTAAATCAAAGATGGCGGACGTTTCATGTGTTATGCATTCTAATGACGTGGATATCAAATGAGAGGGTTTACGGTTAAAAATATTTATTTCTCAAAAGAATTACAAATTCACTTACAGAGAAAACATAAATATTTTTAGAACAATGTTAACTGCCAGTACTAATACTTCGACTTAACATATATGTTAAGTCGAAGTATTATTGTAATAGTTTTAAGATGTGCATTTGTTTTTGTTTTAATCTACGCTTACTGGCAGTTAACATTGTTCTAAAAATATTTATGTTTTCTCTGTAAGTGAATTTGTAATTCTTTTGAGAAATAAATATAGTCATCGTTTTAGCATAACAAGTACAAAATAAAAAATAAAAAAATCAGAAGAAGCTAGGTTACACACAAAAACAAGAAACAACACAACAGTTTTGGGCGATGAGGGCAGGGTGCAATTTAAGCTTTGCTAAGTTTTCCGAGACGAATAAGAGAAATAAAATGACGTCACTCTAAAGCGAGTTTTTTTAATTGACTATAATATTTTATTTTATGACTTTCCCTAATTATTCTAGTACGAATCCACGATCTCAAAAGGTAACGAAGGCTTGGTGCATCATATGGAAGTGTTCCACTGCGATACCGACCCCAAGAAGGAGATACCTCTGTATCAAGGCGACTGCTTCGCTCCAGACCGACCTGAAATCACTCGAACATGTGCTAGAGTAAGATATTATGATATCACGCATAGAACCAAATAATATTAGGCGTGCTACACACATCATATTCTTGTCGGCATGGTTCGGCACGACTCGGCAAAACCGAATGTATATTTTGCAACCCGGGTTAGCCGAATTTTACCGACTTGAAAATAAAAACTTAATGCTTGCTTAATAATTTTTACGCTTATATTTTATGGAGATAATAAAGTAATGGGTGAGGATTAACCTGAACACCTCTTGCGATGATTATGCTACAATTTCAGTGTGGTTTCAGGTAAAAGGAGCATGGGCGATGGGCGCTCCTCCATTTATATACCCAAAAGAAGCTGGATTACCTCTTGGTGGACCAAATGCTAGCAAATACATCATGCTTGAAGTACACTACAACAATCCAGAAATGAAGTCAGGTACATATTAACAACAGCCTCATTAATTGGGATTGAGATTTCTATCAGTCCAACTAGATAGATAAAGCTGTATCATATCATATAGACCTTCAGTCTAAATATATTATCGCACATCTCAGTATACCCGCTAGACAATCAGACTAGGAAACTCGGAACCTATGTAATGAATGGTCTCCTATCCACGGAACGACATTGGTAAGTGCTGCTTAACCTTGAAGATCTACCCTTGCGGCTGTTATTACCTGCAAGACAGTTACTATTTTTATCACTTGCAACACTATCCTCTTTTTAATTAATTTGCAGATTGGGTTGACAGCTCAGGTATGATTCTCCACGTAACGGGTCAAAGACGTAAGTTCGATGCCGCCATCATGGAACTGGGGTTGGAATATACGGACAAAATGGCCATCCCTGGCAGGCAGAAGGCTTTTCCGTTGACTGCATACTGCATACCACAGTGTACTGGCGTGGTATGTGATATGGAGCTATTTATAAACAAAAAACGCAGTTTAACTCTTGAAACACGGTGTCGCTAAAACGTGCTTTGGTATTGTGGTAAAATAATAGCAGGCCCAGACTGTAGCTGACTGTCGGCAGATGCCAACGGAAAGCTGAGGACCAGGTGTTGGGGCGCAGCTTGGTACTTACACGCGACAGGCTGGGTTTATTGATTTTGCTAGCACGTCCTGGCCCTGCTATGACACTCGCAACCATTCTATGCCTGGGAAATTGTCAGAGTTCGGATCGGATGCAACATGTTAAGCCTGATAAATCTGTTATGGCACTATCATAGATTCATATAAACAAATCGTGCACTCCCATAAACTTCACTGATTGTTATTCTTTTGTTATTTTAATTCCTACTTCATTTCTAGGGTCTACCCTCAGACGGTATCGTAGTATTCGGCAGTCAGCTCCATACGCACTTGACCGGCGTGGCCGTCTGGACGAGGCACTCGAGGCAAGGCGTGGAGCTGCCTTATCTTAACAAGGACTTGCACTACTCCACGCATTTCCAGGAGATCAGGATCTTGCATCGACCTGTCAAGATTCTGCCGGTAAGTAAAATAGTTAAATTAAAGAAGTTTTATACTTATGAAATTATTACGCATCTTTTGTGGTAGTTCTAGTCCGTCAGTCGAGGTTTAATGGAGGCGTTAAGAAGACACAGACTAAATTCTTGAGACGAATCAGATTCAACGTTATCATAATTACTTAGTTTTTTTTAAAAGAACAATAAAATGCCAATGAAATGCATCACACTTTCAGTGTTCGTCAAAGTACACGCTGCGCATACGTGACGTTAGTTTCGTTCGACACAATCATGGTTACGAAACTTGGTGAATCAAAGTGCATTTTGATTGTAGGGTGACTACCTAGAAACGACCTGCATCTACAACACAGAAGACAAGGACAACGCTACGTTCGGCGGACTCGCCATCACAGATGAGATGTGCGTCAACTACTTGCACTACTACCCCGCCACGCAGCTCGAAGTGTGTAAGAGTGCAGTGTCCAACGCGGCGCTTGAGAACTACTTCAAGTTTGAGCAGCGGTAGGCTTTAAAATACAGGATCTTTATTAACTGCATGGTGAAACTTCACAGTCTTGTAAATGGGTATCGTTTAAGAAAATTCTGCTTCTCCATACATTTCTGTTGTCCTATATTGACAAAATGTATGGTGCCAATTTTAAAAGTTGTATGAAATAAAATTATAAGTATCCCACAAAAACAAAACCTTAATTTGCATAGAGCGGCGTATCTGGTCACACACTACCTGAAAGTAAAGCGCCTGGTATTCCCAGAGCAACACAGCCGTAGCCATAGTAGAACAATTAATAGGTACAGGACTGTTTTTGATTCTGCTTTTCAGTTGGGACAACATGTCCATCTCGTACACGGCGGCACCTCGCGCGAACTACCTGTCCGTAAGGCCGTGGACGCTCCTACGAGCCAGCGCGCTGCATGCTCTCTACACCGAGTCACCTATGTCGATGCAGTGCAACAAGTCGGATGGCAGTCGATTCCAGGTGGGGGTTTATAGAACATACCTAGAGAGAAAGATATCTTGTAAGGGCGCCACATCCATCATTCTTTTGGATTGCCGCCCGCATTCAGCAGGTTCCCGCGACCTTCACAAGATCATCGGTTCATCTTACCGCTCTGCTCTGGTCTGGCTTTCTCGTACCATCCATATTTTACAAACGTAATTCATTTCGAAACCTTTACGCACCTCACGGAATCTGGCCACGAGTTGCCATGGCTGATTTAGAAGTCTTGAAATAGACTCCGGACACAGATTGGCCGAGCAAGGAAAACCGGTGTTCAATGTGGAGATTCATAGGAGTGTAAATCATAGCAGGACACTCGATTTTGAGTCCTGCTTGTCCTGTTTTTACACATCCAGGTGCTGATGGACGCTATTGTAAGTGCCAAACTCGTCGCCAAATGGGCCACGTCAATTTAGATTGTCATCGACACTCTGAGAACAACAAGATTAAGCACCGATGGATATTGTTATCTTAAAAAGCTACTCTAGGTGGCTTATAGTCTTGACACCGTAACAATCGTTTATCGTTAATCGTTTCGAATTTTGTTGCCTTGTTCTAATTATAAAATATTTCCCCTTTTTCAGGGCGACTGGGAAGGAATACCGATACCGAAGATCAAGTTACCCCTGCCCGCCGAAAAAAGAGCTTGTCCTGATGCGATTATAGAAAAATAGGGTCAACATTTACTATCTGAGCATGGAGGGAACGACGAAGAAAACCTATAATGTTAAATTAATAAATATTTGAAATCAAGCTAGACCTAAGTAAGGTACTGCTATACAGCTTGGCATTCTATAAACTTCTATGTAGCGTGATTATTTATCATGATTAAAAATGTTTGAATAAAGTTGAATAAGTACTTGTTGTGATATAAAGTTTTAATTTTATTCGTAGTAAGTATATAAAATTAATTTGTTAAGTATAAGGTTGATTATGAATGTCTACTACTAACAACCTAAGGATATGAAATGTATATTAAACTGAAGGAGTGACATTACGCAATAATAAATATGTAAATGTACAGTAGATATTTCAATAAAATATATTATGAACGACTTGTTAGTGCTTTGCTTTTTTAACCCTAATCTAAAAAGATAAAGTTTTTCATTGAACTCAATTATTGAAACCTGAGCCGTTCCATAAATTGTCTAGTATTTGTATGGTAATCCCAGAAACAATGTCTTAAAAACGTACCTAATCACTCGCAACAGACTCTTGTATCGTACCATCTTGAGAGAAGGTATAAAAGGCCCCAAAAAGTAAAGTAATTTCTATATTGATTGAGCCATGAGCGTTAAGACATAAGGAACCTTAGTAAGGAGTGCTCTTGACTGAACATAGCGATTGTGGAATTGAAACAAGAAGTCGACCCAAAAGTCGTGAGGGCCAAACTCAAGTTCTTATTTCTTAACCACTTTTTGCGATGTGCGTTGCACAACAGTTGGTTGACTATCATTTTGTGTTTACACAGCAGCATTTATTACTAAACACTTTGTCTAAGGCCGAACATGATAAAAAAAACTAAACAAATCTTTTGAACACAAGCAATTAATTTCTAAACAGTCCCACTTCACTCAGTTTCTGAACGAAAAACTTTCATCTGACATAAGGTCTTGACGTTTCACAGAAGCAAGCGACGGTGATTGACTGACATTTTGTTTTTCTTCCTTCTTGCGAAGTTCTTCTTGTTTATAATTTATTTCGGGGAAAACAATTTGTAAACTGTAATCATGTCCAATGATTATGGATTCAACAGTGATGATTCTCCCAATAAGACGAATTCACATCTACAGTTGCCGAGCCCAATAATTACGCGGCGCAACCGAACAGCCTCCACGTAAGTTATTGGTGTCGCTATTATTAATTAATTTAGTAAATTACTATAAAACGTTGATTAATATCGGAACTGTGAGAGCTTAATTAAATTCTGTTCTATTGCAGGTCAGAAAGGGCACTAGGAAATCCTATAGAAAGTGGTAAAATTAAATCGTTTTGCCGAGCGAAGGGCCACGGTTTTGTCATTCCAGAAAGAGGCGGCGAAGATATATTTGTACACATCTCCGAGTGAGTAGTTAGCATAAATTTAAGAACTGCAGATAATTTCCATTGTGTAAATAACAAGATAGAATTTTTTATAGCAGTTTTACAAGCTGTTAACCTTGATAAATAAAAAAAACTTCTCAAGTTTTTGCAAATTTTAGAATTCTTTGAAGTAAACAACATTAATTTTAATATATCATCACATGCCATTAACAACAGTCAAATTGTTTCCCGAAACTTTGTTTACTGATATGATGAATGTGGCCTTTTAAAAAAGTAGTATAGCAAAAAAATTGGCTCAGGAAACACAAACAACTTCCGTGCAGTATGTGAACGTAATAAATTAACCTACCTACATTTATTATGTACCTGTTACACAAGCTTTGTTCCAATTTGAAGCTGATACCAGATATATTTATACATTTAGACAGTTTGTGTTAAACATTTTGGAGGTCAATTGGGGGCGTTCTTTGTTTGTCTTTGTTGTTGACGTGTGTTTCTGTGTGAATAATTACTTAAAGCATAGAAGACATGGTATAATTTGACTAGACTTCATAATTGAAACATTATTCCAGACACCTATAATGATTTAGTATCTCTTTTTCACATTACAGTATGGAAATTATTATCCAACTATATAAAGAAATTATTTTTTATACCGACATGTGTTTTGAGTATAAGAGTAGAGGCAGACCAAAGAAATAATGGATGGACTGTGTGAAGGATGATATGGCAAGAAAGGAGGTGTCCGATGAGATGACGAGTAATAGACAACTATGGAAAAAGATATGCTGCGGCGACCCCAAATAAATTGGGATAAGGGCAGGAGAACCATGATAATAGACCATGTGTAGATAGGATAGACGATAGGAGTTAATGTATTGAATAGTACAACAATTACAACAAAAGTGCATTGTTTACAAAACAATAGCATAAGAATTTGCTTTTGTGATTGACATATAGAATGTGCTTTTGTATCTTTAATCAAAGACCTTTTATTTGTTACAGTATTGAAGGCGAGTATGTCCCACTACCTGGCGATGAAGTAATATACCGACTCTGTCCAATCCCTCCCAAGTTTGAAAAGAACCAAGCTGTCCATGTCCGCATCGTGCACCTGACTCCTGAGAAGCACCTCAAGTGGGATGAGCCCCCACTGTGTTGATCCCTCTGCCACTCTCGCCCCCACACTCTTGAATATCATTTGCAAGGTCCACTTGCTCCCCAAATCTCTCTTTCGTGTCATATCTTACCCATCTTTTGTCATATAAATGTGTATTACGCCAGTTGTATTTAATTCTAGGATTGTGTAACGACTTATACATATTTATAGATATTGTGCCGTATTAAGTAACTCAAGTTCATTCAGTAAGTTCAGTGAATAACTGTGGAACAGAATCGAATGGAACTTCGTCAATTGTACATGTCTATATCTCAATGTATTGGACTCAACGGAAGGAACAAATTCTACTGCTCATTTATTTTAAATCAAAGCATTGAAAAGACTAAGGTTGTTATATTCGCGTTCGTATATTGATTGCAAATTGAATGAATTCAGTATTTAAATATAGTGAGAAGCCAACTTGTGGTGCTAAATTTTCGAAGGTTTTACCATCGTCTTAGGATTTTGATAACAAGACGTATTTCACACGGTGAATGGAATCTGGCTTCTTGCACCAAGAGTAAGCTTTACAGTTGTATGAAAGTGATAATGATTCATCATCGACATTATTGGCCTAATTTTAATATCTCATGTATTTTCAGTACTTAAGCATCATGTATCAAGTATCAACTATATAATAATGATAGTATGTAATATTGCACAAATATGAAGTGCCGCTGGTTAGTGATGTGTGATGTGCTTAAGGAATGTTGACCACGTTTTTGGCCAATGCATAATAATCTCATTTATATTATTCCTTTTTCTTTATTAATTATGTGTATGTTTATTGTATTTAAGATCAAAAATAATTGCAAGTTATGAACTAGCATTCCACAACACAAATCAAGTATTCTCTGTAGTTATGCTGCTATACACTATTATAGACCGACCGCTTTAATGAGTCCTCCGTCTTGTTGCCCCAACAAAGGCACATTAAGCGTCCACAAAGTCCTAACAATATCCCACAGGTTATTTGCTTTAATATAACCATAATCCACATAGTTATTACGATACTAATTGAACCAATACGTGATCAACCTTCAGAATATTCCGTTTAAATTGATACCTTCGCGAGGACTCATTAAAGCGGGCGGTCTATAGTTGTTGTATTATTAAATATTCTATTTTGATACTGTATCGTCCCAAATCTGTTCACAGGAAGTATTTTATGAAACTATGTAATCAACGCGTTCGCCATGCTTGTTGTGTTTATTTTCTAGCAGTATTAGGCAATACAGCGAATATATGGAATATGTGTAAGCTATCAGTTTGTTTTATTATTACGCCCTTTCCTTGTTTCAATTTCACCTGGTTGAGTAGTACCATGACAGATGGTGGCGTTATCGCAACTCGCTAAGCTCATCGTAATCTGATAACAATTGTTTGCCGATTTTTTGTCAACCTCAATTATATGGATACGATAATAGTCTAATAATAATTCTTTATCAAAAGGCGGCACCACCTACTTGATATCGCAATAATGAAACCTCCACGTTTCTTAAGTTTTCAACAAAGCAATATCTTCCAACATCTAAGATAAACGTTGATATCGGATAAATCGAGATCTTAATTCATTTGACCTTCCTCTTATTGGTCGCTGCGTCAGGTGATTTATACTGTGCAGGGGGGGTCATTCGTATTCCGTTCACAAAATAAGGCATTGCGACCATAATCCCTCAGAATCTAGTAAGATCTTCAAACTAGTTTCAAATAAAACTAAATCGTTTGTTTCACATGTATATATTTTATTAGTATATGTCAAACATAAGGAATAAATAATACAATCCAGCCGTGCAGGCGACTACCTGATCGAATTCATTCAATAGTATAATTCATTATATAAATCAAAAAGGTACACTTATAAAGTAAAGGCTAACATTACAGGTATCCTAGGGGCTTCATATTGTGATCACACGCTTACTTATCTAAACTACACAAAAATTGTATTGGAATGTGCATGACACGCTCTGCTATTGGTACAAACAATGCGCATGTCATAACACACTGTGTATAAACTAACATAATTAGTAATAATTATAAAATACTATACATAAAGGTACATAGACAATTCACAATTTCTTACCTTAGTCTCTTTGCTTAAAGCTTATAGTCTCGTGATCATGCGGACTCCTTCGTGGGGATCAGACCAGTTTAAAGGCGTGTCGGGCCTGACGCATGCCTCAGTCGTTTACTGAAGACACTAAGGTTTACATGCATACACCTACTACCTACTTCTACGAACCTCGGTCAAACAGATTTACGATAACTTATTGAACTTTATCGTACAGAATGGGAAACTAAAATCAGTCTAATGTGTACTGTAATCTTAGTTCGTCATTCGTCACACTAGTTGCAGGCTATTCAAGGTCAATCGATATTGTGACTCCACTTGGAGGGAACAGGCTGCTATTCGGTTTTGTTTGTGGATTCCTATACCGTGTTTGTTACATTAATTATATTTACTACGTATTCATGTTGCTATCGGTACTTCTAAGTGGACAGATAACATTTAGAATGAATTTCATCTAACATTTAGTTTTAAGATGGCTAATAAGCGCCTAATTTTATTATTTAGATTACAATGCTACATAGTCATACATTAAACTGTATATTTATTGATTGTCATGTCTCAGGGAGACGTGTTCTCTCGTCTGTTCCTAATGTAAGTAAAATGAGCAATGGGCCAGCATGATAGTAAAAAAGTTCGTTGTTTATTAAAGTATAAAAATGCAAGTACAAAATGTCTTCAAAAAGAAAAGAGTACGGGAACTGATCTAAAGCTTACTAAAATGTGTAGCAATCTGGTTATTTTCAATTTTGTTATTTCGCAGGCGTTCAATCTTTGCCGTTTTCCATGTTACCATTCTGTAACAAAAGAAGAACGTGTTACGCAGATATCATTTCGATAAAGTCAACTTGTACACACGGCTGCCAATCAAGCTACAGAAAACCAAATTAAGCTGATCTCTCAGCGTACGGGAAGCTGATACAAAGCGAATTCAGGTTATACTGGTTATATAGACCTTGATGTGCCGCTTTGTGTACTGGACCTGTTTAAGTAAAAACGATTTTTTTTTTGGACACATCACACGCACTGTCAAACCTATGGTTCGTTTACTTTACTGACCTCTTCCATCTGCGCCAGTTGGTAGTGTCTCTTACGCAGCGCGGCGAGCCGAGCGCGCTCGGCGTCGAGTGCTGTCTCCAACTTGAGCGAGCGCACTTTACTCTCCATCTCGAGACGACGAGTGGCCGTCAATGATAGCGATGACGTGTCTAGGGCCTCTGTGGGATATAAATAGGGTTTGTTTTAGGTTATTAACACAGTTTTACATGCTAGCTCTGCATAACTGTTCACAAACGCTTCGATTAGATTTCGATTCAGAAAGTCGTATGTCTATCTCGCTCGCTTTCGTAATGCAAAAAAAGAGATAGACATACGACTTGTCCAACCGAAATCGAATCGAAGCGTTTGTGAATAGCTATGCTGTTTTCTGAAACCTTCATCAACTCTTGGTCCGTAATTGTGCTATAATATTCAAAACATTAGTGAAACAAATAACACAAGCTTTCAGAAACTAGTGTCGTAAGCTAACTTAAAAACAATCTCTATGTGTGATTTTTCTCTTCTCTTATAACTCACACCACACAAAACGTGATTTCATTTCATTTTGAATAAAGTAAAATCTCAATCGTATAAACAAATTCGAGTTTGTGTGTGCGTGCTGGTAATCTTTGGAGTGTATCATACCTTGTTCAAGCACAAGCGCGGAGCCCGCCTTGACAGCAGCAACTAGCGCGCCAGTAGCCGCAGCAACAGATCTGCTGGCCTGCGTGAGGCGCGCCAGCGCGGGCGAGTCGGGCGGCGCGCGCGCACGGGACGCGGCCACCAGCTGCGCCGTGCTGCCGGCCACCTCGTGCGCCGCGGCCGACACGCCTTCCACTTGGCCTGATGCTCCCACTGCTTCATCTGCTGATGTCCTGCATTATACATTTAGATATGTTAAGTGTTTTCAGGTAGTAAAGGTAAATAATTTAACCACAGAATGAGCTGTTCTCAAGTAGTTCGTGCGAATAAGAAAAAAGAAAAGGGTGGTAGCAAAGCAACAGAGTTTCAGAAAACTATACTCGAGCAGATAGTTTGGTGATTTTCAGCTCACAGATTGTGCTTTTTTTCACGACATTGCATCACAAACGTACGATTCAATTAATAGGTAAAGTCAAGTGATTCTAATTCGCGTTCATGAAAGCTAGAAAACTTAACCGTGGCTTTATTATATATACCGTGGCTTTATATGATATAAAAATAAATTTTCTGAATTAAGAAGTACATTACATACGTGTGTTACATACAAAAACTTCCTCTTTGTGGTCGCATGCGCAGCTGATGAATCTGTAATCCTGGTTTCTATTACCAAATCGAAATGTGCCACACGGTTTGATTATTTAAACATTGCATTTGCGATTGGGCTATTGATTCACTCTTGTTAATATTATCATCACTGATGTCATTAGGGTGCGAACTGTGTACCTACCCAACCTTTCTGGGAAACCAAGACATGAAAAATCTACAAGAAATACATACACTAGCAGTTTAGCAGCAAAAACAACAGCCTTAGCCGCTGAGATAAGTCCCTCGGACCACTGCGGGTTCTTCCGGTACATCTTCTGCCTCGTTTTGGGGTCGCCCAGCTCGTTCTGAAGCTTGCGAGCGTCCTGGACCAGTATCTTGACGGCTCCCATAAGAGTGGTGCAGGCGTCGAGGATCTTGCCGTTCACTTCGAGTTTGACACCGGAGCCGCCGGCGCGCGTTGCTGCTAGCATGTTCTGTGGATTAATACAGATCTTAAAAGCTGAGCTCATGCAGAAAATTAAGGTAAATTACATCAGCAGTTACGGATGTTGATCTTCATAATATGACAAGTATGGTGATTTGGTAATACTAAATAATTTTCTTATTTATTCCAAAAATTACCGATCAATGTTTTGTTGTGAATTTGCACTAAGAACTTCTTTATTTCCCTTTTGCTAAAGGAATTGGCAACAGAACGCATACATTTTGCAAACATCGTTTCTCCTTATAAATGGTATACTGACCTCAATCTGCGACGCAGCCTCTTCAATAGCGCGATCCATATCAGCGAGCTCGTCATCCACACTCCTGGCTCCACTGTTTTTCCGATCAGCGGCCGCAGCAGCAGTCATCAAGCTTCGCACTCGACTCCTCGCGTCGGAGCAATGCGAGCTCACTACGGTGCCGCTCTTGATGGACTCCAGGCATTCCTTTGTCGCCGTCAACATTGAGCGACATTCCGAGTTCAGTTCTGAAAGAAGAATGAGGATATGGTCTTCGTAAAAAATACTACTTGATGAAGAGAGATAATTTATTAAATTGGAGGACTTTAATTACAAGTCAACTTTGCAATCGTGGTACTAATGTGCCCAGTCTTTGAAGAGGGCTTGGTTTATCTAGATTTTGTTTTAAATCTGAAAGACAAAGATCACATCCCACGTGGACGCGGAACTGGACACCCATTTTGATTTCTGTGAAGACTATTCCTCCACTTCCGCGTATTCCCGCCTCATTCTGATTAAAGCTTTACTCATACACGTACGTTACGTTTTCCAGGTTATCTTAAGGTTTCCATACTTACTTTCAGATAGCGCCAAGTCAGTAGACACATTGGACACATCAGCAACATACGCAGACAGCTGCGCAGTGTTGTGTGCCGCGACGATGGCCGACCTGGCTACCGACTCCTCATTGCCTGACACTTCAGAATGCCTGGCCAGTTCTTCTAAAGCCTTAGCGGCGAGTTCAGCGGCTTCGCCCACCGTGTCCCGCGCATGACCCGTCTCGAATGAAGCTAAGGCTCCGGTAGCGACTTCGAGCGCTGCCTCCCCCGCGCATGTTACCAGCCGCGATGTTTCTGTATGACCGATAGATTGTTATTGATATCATTATGTTTAGGTCGCAAACAAAATTTGGATTATAACAATACAAAAATTATAGTGAGGTGTTTGAGGAAGTCTAGTTTAAGAAGATAAAACAAGAACATTTCTCCATCATTTTGAGATGCGTAAAGGCCTAACAGACCAATGTTTTAAAACATTGGGTATTAAACATATATTATAAAACAATGTACACAAGCAAAAAAATACAAGATTTGTTTAAAGTAGCTGTTGAAACTTCACAGAATAAGTGTAATAATGTAAAAGTTCTATACAAAAAGTATGTACAACAAAAATGATACTAACGCAACTCCAACGCCTTCTGCGCCTCTTCGAGCTGTCGCTTCACAGCCGTGAGATCAGCTTCAAGCACAGTATTGTGCTGCAACAAGTCCTGTAATTCACACTCGGCATTCAATCTCTTACTCTCCGCGTGGCCTAGCCTAGTCTCCAGTAACTATACCACCATAGCAGAAACGTAGGAAGTCCGAAGGATCCAAGCAAGTCCAAGAGCGCAGTCCGAAAGAATCCATGCACAGCGCGGCAGGTTGCGTAGTTGTAAAGGAAAGAAATAAAACATGCAGTTTAGATATCGTTACATGCTTACAGTACAGCCAAGAAAAAAGCAAATAAAACAGTGTACGAGCTGTCTACGTGACGTGTTTCGTAAAATAATATAACTTCAAAACTGTTCTTTAATTTAAAACGCTACAAAAGAGAACATAATATAAGACGATGACCGCAACCACATGATGATCCCAAAACCGTTTGATTGTCACAGTGTTGATAATCCTAGTTCGTGAAAATGAGAACTGACGCAAAATACAATGATCCACCACCGTTATAAACTAAAGGTGTTCATGAAACAACGCGGTGTATTAACACACATTTCACTCAACGTCACTGATTTCCTAACCTGGCTCTCGCGTTCTTTCTCCGTTATTACATTATCCATATCTTCCTTCTCTTTCTGCTTTTCTTTTTGTAATTCTTCCAAGTCATCTTTTAATTTTTGTATGCTTGCTTCTGCCTCTGATATAGTAGCGTCCTTTACAGCAACTTGTTCATTAAATTCAGTTTCTTGGTTCTGGATTTTTTCGTTTAACGATTGGATGTCAGTTTCTTTTTCTTCTTTCAGCTGTTCAAATTCTTCCTTCAATTTACTTATTTCATTGTTAAGCTCCGTTTCCAAAGCTTCTTTTTCCGATTTAACATCTTCATGGTCTTTCATCAAATTGTCATGGGCAACCGTGATTTCCATAATCCTACTTTCCAAAACCTATTTATTTAAAGATACAATTAATTTAAAAGATGTCTATCTTTAGGACGTCACATAAAACAACAGATATATTATTCATAACACAAACCTCTTTTTCTGATATTAGTTCATTTGATGTTTTTTCTTTTTCTTGCTCTAACTCTGTTTTCTGTTCAGTAAGTTCGTTAATCTTGTCATGTAGTTCTCTTAGTTCTTGATTTTTCAAAGCTAAGTTGCTTTCATTTCTTTCCACGATTTTTTCATGTTCTTCCCTCAGCGAATATAGTTCATTATTTCCTATTTCCAATTCTGCCTGTGATTCATTTAACTCGTCTTTAAGTCTAGTATTGTCGTCAGCCAGTTGAGTCACTTCTACATTTAAAGCGATAACTTGTGCATCTTTCTCAGCCACCATACTTTTGAAGTTAGCAATAATTTCGTCCTTACTTTCCGTCACAGTATCTAATTTGTTCTTTAGAATCGTAATTTCAGTATTACATTCTTTAAGCTGATCTTCGTACGACGCTTTTTGTTCCTGTAATTGAATATTTGTATTGTTTATAGTAGTCTCAAGCTCTAGGATGTTTTTAGACAAATGTTCGGATTCAGATTGTTGCCTTTGGCCAAACTCAGATTTCTCTTCGAGCAAAGTTTTTAAGTTATCAATTTCAGTATTCTTCTCCTCAATAGTCTTCTGTGTCTCCTCTTTTAATTCCATCACTTCTTGATTCTTACTTTCTTCCAAGTCTTTTAATTTGTTTTCCAGTTCGGCTATTTCCGTCAACTTTTCTTCAACAGTATTTTGTAGCTGTTCTTTTTCGTTTATTACTTCCTGTAATTGTTTACTTAGTTCATTTCCACCTTCTGTTAGCTCAGCTTTTAAAGATTCTGCCGTCGTTTGGTACTGAACTAATTCGTCGATTCTTTCTTGCAGTTTGGATATCTCAGTAACATTTTCAGTGATTTTGCCTTCGTAGTTAGATTTCGTAATTTCTAACTCAAGACGTAACTCTTCGAGTTGGTCTAAACCTTCTTTTATTTTGGAATCTTTTTCACTGAGGCTTTCATCATACTCTTGCGTTTTATTCGTCAACTCTTGGCTCAACATTTGACATTCAGCGCTATACTCGGTTTCGGTGTTAGTAAGCTTTTGTTGTAAACTATCTATCTCTGACCGTAATTCATTAATGCAGTTATTTAGTTGTGTTACTTCCTAATAAAATCAAGCTCACATGAATTGGTTGTTAAAATATGGCCTTTTAGATGGGGTCATTAATAAACACGAAGATTAATCAGACACGGGTTTTTTACAGCAAAGCATATAAAGTCTGGCACTAATAATGGTAATTTTGTTAATAAGCTGGTCTACGTAACATGCTTTAAACATGGCTGGATCATGCAATACCTCACTATCAAGCAACTACAGTTCTACACCTCTAAAAGAAATAAATAATTCTTTACAAAATATACAATACTGACCTGCTTTTCCTGTTGATGCTGTAGTTGTAACTCCTCTACCTGTTTGAGCGCAGCTTCTTTTTCTTCTACTACCTTTTTATACTCATCTCCGCTGCTCTCCCGAAGTCCTACTAACTCTTCTTTCACTCTACTCAACTCTAATTCTCTTTCTTCCTTTTCTTGTTTGATCTTTTCTAAGTTTTCTGTAGTTTCTTTCAATTCGTTGGTTACAGTTGTTAGTTTTTCTTCCTGCTCTGTCGTGGCTGTTTTGTGTTCTATTTCAAGAGCTTCCAAAGAAGCCTTTACAGTTTCTAGCTCTAGTTCCTTTTGTCTGGACTGTTCTAGGTCTGTTCGGAGGCTTAATATCTGGGATTTGTACGCTTCTACCTCTTCGCTCGATGAAGCACTTTGCTGGAGTAATTCGACATCTCTATAATAAATATAATAAAAGTAAATAATTAGAGGGGCTGACAAAATTTGTGCAAAGTTGTGTATTTTTCTTTTAATATTCTATAAGAAGGCATAATTTTTAATGTGTAGAAGACTATCTTAATATGACTATTAAGCAGTGGCGAAGGTTCCATACGACTCGATTCCTACCGGATTCCCTTTGAAAAATGGCACAGTCGGTATTCTATAGACAAATAATATAATCACATTAAAGATATGTACTCCGGCTTACCTCTTACAAAAATTGACCCTTCGCTATTAACGGTACAAAATATACAAATACACAACTATTTACATTTTCATAGCCTATCTTGGTTGTACATGAGCTTGGTAAATAGCACAGCGGTACTTACTTGATTCTATCGTTAAGCTGTTGCTGTAGCGCGAACTTCGCGGTCTCGTGTTGAGCAGTGGCCGCTCTCAAGCTAGCTGACAACTTGTCCACTTCGGCTTTCTAGAAATAATATGAATTATATGCTATTAATTTTGGTAAGTTTTAAGATTTCTCGGTTTCTTCAGTTACAACTGAGTAGTTGGAAGGTTTTTTTTTATCAATACTACCGAACTAAGTACTACAAGCATTTTAAAGTCATTTAACACATTCCTAGAAGACCAGAATATCCTCAGGATTGGCAGAAACGCAGACGTTAGTGAGCTTGTTCAAAATTATCGTTTTTCTTTCTTCTCACTATGATTTCGAAGGATGGGGAAGTCTGTGAGGTTTAATTGTTGACTGGTTGGCACTGTGTCTGATCCGGACAAGGCAACTTTTTATCTATTTGAGAATGCACACACAACATTACAGACCTAAACAGGGTGTAAGGGACAGCCCTCCACAAACTAATGGGGTGAATTAATTATATCATATTAAGATGACCGGTACAAAAAATTATTTCAGAAATGTTATGGGAATCGAATAAATTTGATTTGTATTATTTCCTCATATGCAATGTATCGTTATCGTGGCAAAACGCACGTAGCGAACGGCAAGCGCGACGACGAGTTCTATGAACTCTGTAGTTAGACTGGAAGTGAACAGCCAATTTCACGCGTCGTCCGTTAGATTATTTCAACATCCATTGTTGAATTGGAGGAAATGGAGTGCTGCGTAGGGGGAATGTAACTTTACATTGAAATAAAGGAATAGCAACTGAAAAAAAAAAAAAACCGGAGAAAAATTCCGGTGGAATATGATTCAAGATAAGGAGCTGAATGCACCCTGTCAGTTAGTAGAGGGCTGTCCCTTACACCCTGTATACTATAAGTCGGCACAAGAAAATGAATCGCCTAACCATGGCCGAGCTTTCCAAACTACTGACTAACCTGTCTTATCAACGCGATGTGTTCTTCTCTCAGCTGCGTGTACGCTCCTTTTAGCTTTTGAAACTTCTCATCTGTCACTTTGGCTTTCTCTTCGGTTTCGTTGAGTTTTTCTATGATTAAAATAAAATATACATTTTAGACTGGACTGCCTCGTTGGTCTAGAGGTCGTAAGCGCGACTGCTGAACATGAAGTCCTGGATTCGATTCCCGGGTCGGGCAAAGTGACATTGGGCTTTTCCATCAGAAATTTCTCAGTTGCAGCCACGGAGTCTGGATTTGTGCGCGGTTGATGGCAATAGGCTCGCCCCCTATTACATGGGACTTGGCGAAATGTGGGTGTACTATTAGGTACGCCTCTACCTAACCCTGAATATTGAAACTTCCTCATCATCCTGCACTTATTTTAATTTTTTTCGGGTCGTGATGGAAATGTCGTGGCATCAGACATAGCCGGGCCCCCCTTTATATGTCTATAAAGGGGGTGGTTCATCCACCGTTACTTTAATCTTTCCTTGTATTGTATAGCGGGCTGGTGTCCGCAACTCCACGTCAAAGCGCGTATTTTGCGTGCGGTTAATCTTTCCTTACTCATATGGTTTTTCCTCACATTCTCATTCCCCCGCAACTCATACTTATCAAATGAGTGTACTAAGAAACCCACTTACGTTTTATCTCCGGTGTTTGCGCCATTATTATTTCAGATTTATGTTTTTCCTCTTCTAATTCTACCTGTAAACAGTAACAACCTGTCAAATGTTTCCAAAAAATGTGCCAAAAAAAAGGATATGGAGGTACTACCGAATTCACTGACGGTCGACTTATTTTCAGCCTTATTACTTAGAGCATAAGGGTAAAAAGTGGCAGACTAGAAGTGAACTGGGAAGTGCCTCTGTCGCTCATACGGTCCGTCTAATTGTCTCTTTCTATATCCTGATACGGGCCATACGGGTACTGTATACTCCGAATAGATCAAGTAGTTGTGTTTGTTACCTTGGCATTATGTAGTTGTGTTTCGATACGAGTACAATGTTCCCTCATAGATCCTATCATTGTGTTTCTCTCTTGAACAAGCTGTGACACCTCGGACCTGTGAAGCAAACATGCTAGTTATCTGATGGGTTGGTTGTTATTGATATTGTCTCAGTAATCTGCTACATATTTATAGTGGTTCATCACCAATCAATTTAACAGTATTTCAGTTATTTAAATTACATCTAAACCCACAAGTTTAGAATGTAAACTTTCATACATTTTTATCGAGTTTTAGATGGGACTGTTTATCTAAAACTCCTCCTTATTATGGTTAACCGACGAAAACCAGCATAACAGAGTCAACAGACTGCTCAGTCATGAGTAGCGCTGCAAAAATCATTATACTCTTTTTAGAATACGCCGCAGTCGGGTAAAGAGTAAAGCTAAGTACCTCATCCTCTGTAATTCGTTCTGCAGATGGTCGATGAGTCGGTCTCGCTCTACTATGGGGTCCGGCTGCGGCGACTGACTGGGTCGAGGGTCGTAGTCTTCTAGGTTATCCTGCACTGACATCTGTACAAATAAACATAGTATAGCATATCGAGTTTGAGAGTGTGTGCTGTGTGCCTCAAACCTGTGCGATAGTCTCTGTTTGATCAGACCCATCGGCACAAGATTTCAAGTAGTTACCTGGCTCATAGTATCGGAAGTGTCGATGAGAGAGGCGACAGAGTCTACTTCATCCGGCGAGGGATCCGGGATAGACACCACTGGAGTCACGTAGGTGCCGAAGTCAGACTGTGGACAAGCAATTTCACTTTGGTAAAGGATGAGTTCACTTTGCCAGGATACGAACGAAGGACCAAGATCTTCAGGTTAGCGAACACGAACAATAGAGGCCCTCAGAAATTATAAGTTTCTGGTTTCCACAGGTTTCACAATGGCCGAAGCTTTTGGGAAGCTAGATTAAGTATGACTTTATCAGGGCTAAAAGTTCTCAGTAATTCAGTGTGGGATGAGCTATTGAGAAACTTTTGAAACATTAAGTTTTAATTGTAATAAAACTAAAGATTTTGATTACAAATATTCAAAAAAACTACATGTCTGAAGTCTTCTGTTTTAAACAAGGTACCTGTTGTAGGAAGTTTGGAGGATTGGAAGGTAGAACTGGCAGTGTGAGGAGGTTCCTGTAGTATTGCAGACTGCTGGCGTGCTTGTAGAACGAACTTAGCTTTTTAAACTGTTGCCGAAATCTGAAATCAACGAACACTTCTGTTATAAATTCTGGCTGTTTAAAATAAGTCAAAAATATCATTGCGAGTATTGTACCCCATCAGCGTGTAAAACCATGGTCACGTTTAACGGTAAGCATCTAAAATGCCGAAATGTTCTTTACAGACTGCCCACAGATGTCAGCTAACTGATTTAGGGTATCTGTTCATCATGTAAAGAAGAGCAGGGGTAGCCTCATGAGTATGTCATGAAACTACGACTGCAGTTAGTTGTGGGTTGTAGTCACTCAAGTTACAACCCAGGCAGGTATGCGCTTTACTTTGTGCATTTATTTCAGCACCACTGTTCTCAAGAGTCGTGCATTGATAAAAAAACATCCAACCAGCACCCGCATAGTAGGTAACAGTGCTCTCAGAGAGGGTCTGTGTCCTAGAATCGTTCACATTGTAGGCTGATTATGCTGTGCTATGCTAGGTTACCTCTCACGATGTCCGGCCAGGGTGTCGGCAGGCAGCGAGGCGTGCAGTCGGAACAGCAGGCGCACGTTACAGTCGTATATCTGCGACGAGTCCTGTGCGCACGGAATGAGCGCGGCCAGTCGGCACTGGCCGCTGGCTGTCATCGAGTTGGCGCGAGCGTTGCCTAGGCTGTCGAATACTGCAAAAGGAAACATGAGATTAAACTATAACGGACCAACTCTGAACGGAGCAAATGTTACAAAACTTTTGGGAATTTTAAATGACAGGCAACTAAATTGGAAGGCACAAGCAGAGGACATCTGTAAAAAAATAAGCACATTTGCTTATGCATTACACAGCTTGTCAAAAAAAGTTAATCATCAAACTATACTTGTTGCTTACCATGGCCTGGTTCTATCGGTATTGAGATTTGGCATAATATTTTGGGGCAATTATAGGGAAAGAGAAAGCATTTTTAAAGCTCAAAAACGTTGCCTAAGAGCCATGTTTGGCCTAAAAGTAAGAAATAGTTACTTTTCAATGTCTTTATAAACTAGACTTAGCCATATTTGTCAAAACGAATAAATATTTATTTCCTTCTTTGCACGCCATTAGAGAAAAAACTACGAGCATGAGATCTCAGTACCAATACTTATTATATACAGGTGCATATAAGACAGCACTTTTAAAAATAGTGTTTTTTGAACGGCGCTACTGTGTTATATAAAATTCCTAACAAAATTAAAGAGAAAACATTTAGAATATAAGATAAAACACTTTAAATAAGAATTAATTCTTTCATTCTTTCTGTAATACCTACATTATTTGCAAATAAAGCATTCTAAGATTGCTGGCTGGCTGGAAAAAATGCTGATAACGTGATTATAGTTGTGGCACCTAAAATTCCTCTCCCTCCCACAGAAGGGAGGCCTGTGTCCGAGTAGTTGGAACATTTTAGGCTAATTGTGCTAACGTTAGTGTCGGAAAGTGCACGGCTTCTTAAGATCGAAATGAGTCTAGCAAAACAAAGACTGAAATATTTTTTCGTACTGACCTGCTGCTTGCAAGTTGAGGATTTCATCCATATAGTCGAACAATTCGACGCATAGTTGGAAACTGTAAAAAAAACACTGACATGTAATGAAATAATTTAATAAAAATTTACTGCATAAGATCACCAAAATCAAGAGGCCATTTTCATAAAACAATAAAAACTGAACAGACTCTCTTTGTGATAATTAAAAGGTAGGCCTTAAGGGATCCCTTTTTCGAATTCTCAGAGCCACCTTTCCTAAGAATTGATCTGAATCGAGATCAAAGATGATAATTGTGTAAACAGCAGGAGGCAACCAAAATGGTCGCAGTTTTAAACTGCTCTTGACCTTCCTGTAAAAGAACCACACGTAGTTTGATACTTGGCCCTTACATTCAAAAAGTAATTCAACTCACTAATTATTGACATCGTTCTCAGCGATGGCGTCCAACTCCTCGGCCGTGAGCTGCATGTTGCCGGGGAAGCGAGGGTTGCGCGCGTGGAACTTCAGCTTGACCACTAGCAGGTTGCAGTACAAGTGCACTAGCTTGCCGTAGCCTTCGCGTAAGTGTACCTGGGAAGGATATACGGCTTCGAGTTAAATTAGCTAGCAAAACTCGACAGACGTGAACTAAAAATTAATGAAAATTAAAATGATAATAAATTAAGTTGTAACCAGTTGCAGACTGTTACCAGATGTAAAGGATTTTCATAAGAATACAATTCATGATTTTAAAGAGACGGAAAACTTCTACGCTGCCCCATTTTCTTTTTGAAGTCTTGAAATAATGTTTAAAAAAAAAAAACAAAATGTCGGATTTTTGGCGCTAAATTGTAAGTCGGAATTTTTTTTTTCAACCATACCTATCCAGGTACTAAAATGAAGGAAATTAAAAGGAGATTACAAATATATATAGGTACATAATAAAATTTGTAGTCGGGTTTTTTGATACTTGTAATTAAATGTTACTTGTTAGATTTATTGGTATTCAAAATCAAACATAAAAATGTAGCTGTGATACTATCAAGGTTAAACGGCAACTTTACATTTACCAAGAACACTTGTTCGGAAACAATAACACAATGGATTACCTAATACTTCTCATTGACAATGTTTGAAGTGTGCATTCATCTTTCCGAGAATTGTTACGACAAGTGATCAGGTATCGAAGTTTTGAAAGCTTTATTCAACGGATACCTTTGTGTACTTCATCATCATCTGCCTAGGCTTTTCCCAACTATGTTGGGGTCGGCCTCGAGTCTCAATGAATGCAGCTGAATACTAATATTTTACATGGAGCTACTGCCTATCTGACCTCCACAACCCAGTTACTGTTTAACGCGATACCCCTTGGGAAGATCAAGAATGGTTTCCAGACTTCCGGGGTAAAGTCTAGGCAGATGATGACCAGCTAAGTAATTAAACACATAAGTTAATGCTAAGGTCACCTCACACATCAAAGGCAAGCTAGAATGCAACTTACCCATAGCCTGCCCAAGTTCTCGATCATGCCAATGTGCCGCTGCGAGTCATCGAGGCAGGCGGGGTGACCCTCGCGCAGCAGCTTGTGTGTCACGTGGCAGAACTTCCACGCCACGATGCGGTTTTCTTGCATTGGAAGGCGTATGGCCACCATCTGGAAAATTTAAAAAGATTTTCTTAATAAATCCAGTATCACCTGATATAATAAAAAAGGGAAGTTTTACGTTTCAAGTTCATTACATGAACTTTACGGCGCTTAATTTCCAAAGGTATAAAAGTGTACGTTTAACGTTCTGAATGGCGTAGATTTTTCACAATTAGTAGTTAATGGTAGAGAAGTGGAAAATTTAATGATCCCTCCAAAACAACCCCGTTTTGACCCCAAGTTATCCGGTCATAATTGTTGCAATTTAGCTCTAGTATCATCCATTTCAAGGAATGCATCCAATAACCAATCACACTGTATATTATTAAGAATAGATTAACCAATATTGGCTAAACCAAAATCTATGGCTGAAGAAGCAGATTAGGAGGTATAAGTCTGGTTCTGGTACTTTTACTTTAAAGGCTAAAAGCGGATATAATCAAAAACAAACATCGGATAAATACAAACAGTTAGTAACTATCAATGATATAAGGTTAGATTAATAAGTGCCGACTACAAAGGCAATGTTTGTTTATACATACATGCTGTCATCTGTTTGTGTCAATAAAACCATTTGGTAGCAACACATTAGACACACATACACGACATCACGACTTGGATTTAATTCGTGGACCACTAAAGGGGAATATGATGATACAGATGATGCAGGCAGGAAGATGTTAATGCTCTCAGATTATGTCTAATAGTGACCCGTCAAATTAGGCGAGATTTATTGCTGAATACACGGCGGGTTTTCTTCTTCAATCACCATTTACTTTAATGGCTTAAACCCTCGAAATATCTTCGTAAGGAAAGGCATCTGTGTTCTTGAAATAACTATAGGGCTTTGAGACGTGACTGTCCAGTACTAAAAAGGATTAAGGTGGATGAGGTTACTTGTGTTAGGTCCTAATGCAACAAGGACTTGTCAACGTTCATCAATCAGACAAATACAACAAGCCATGAGCACCATAACGCCAATAGAGCATCTAATAACAATGTTCATTAGAGGTCGGCTACTTATGTTTTCAGTACTACTTCAAGGCACAATACTTAGTCCTGCGCTAACTTTATTTCTATTTCGCCGATTGCCATTAGGAAATAATATAGAGATCTTTTGAAAATAGATGTTCTATAAATTACGGTTTTGTTTGTTCAAAGCACAGAGCACAGGATTTCTACGTCGATTGCGTCTAATAAAATTCGTGGCGCCAAAAACGCGTTAAGCACACATCATGGACCGCCTTTAATGACGTCAGTTTATATGCGCCATTTATTTATGTCGTAGTCTGATGAAATTCTTGGGTTTTATTGAAATGTTGACAATATGCCTCTCTCTAGCAGCGGCTGATGAGGCGTTTCTATGCTACGATCAATGTCGGAAGAAGTTCTTACCCAATAAGTGATGGCGCTCTGTTCCTTGAAGGTACCGATGAGTGTACTGCGGACATGTTTCTCTTTGACCGGTGTCTCGATGGCGTTGATCGCTTTCTGGATGGCTAGTGTCTGGAAAATAAATAAATAATAATAAATAAATAATAATAAATATATATTTTTTTTTTATATTTTTAAATGTTTTTTTTATATTACTTGGTATAGTAATATTTAAAAATGTAAATTATATGTATAGAAAATAAATAAAGGGATAAAAATGTTATAGCAGAGACAAATAGTAGATATTATTTTAATTTTAGCCCGAGCTAAATTGCCTGTGTGGCTTGAGACTTATTTAGCGTGGATAATGTTCAATAAGAACATTAAACCAGTTCAAAATAACACGTTTGAATTGATTTGATTAACACATACTCAAATACTTAATATAGGGTTATAATAACAACATTATATCATGTAGCTTGGAACCAATTGCCAGTTGATACGAATAAAGGGGTCATACTGTTATGTGCTCTAAAGTCGCAACGTCAAACGTTTTACAGTAGACAATAAAAATTCCTAACATGCAATGCTTTTAAAGGCAAATGAAGAAATGCAATGTATTGTTCTACAGATCCAATGACCTGGTTTTATTACGTGTTTAGAGTTAACCTAAATAAAGCATATCGGGTTTTTGAACATTGTACCTATAATGTACTTATTTGTAACCATAGCACAATGAAAAACACAATAATCCGGCCGTTTCAATCATTAGTTTGAATAACGAATCAATAAATTAGATGTACCTAACCAATTAGACAAAACAACAAAAAAACCAATCAACAAAACAAAAACAACATCAATAAAATGATTGATTGATTGAAAAGAAATACTAAGTTAGAACTGACATACTTTCAGTCAGCTAGAATGTAAACAGACGAAGGAATACAAGCTAGCAACTCCATTATTTTCAAAACTTCCGAATTTATGGAATGTAGTGACAAAATGGTGTTCGTAAAATATTCGGTACAAACAAGCGAATTCATATGCAATGACGATTTATGCTTGCGTCATCGGTAATGCTAATATTCTGCATACTATGCGAACGTCAACCGGGATTTCTGAGTACCTACATTTATTAGGAAAATCAAAACATTCCCACAACGCTCAATGAATGAATGGACATTACGATTTGTATTTAATAAATTGCGACGTTTATCACAAAGTTTTTCAATACCACGAGTCAGTGATTATTTTGACTTGTACGAACAAATTCATTTAGCTTAACTGAATGTTAAATTAATCGTATAAGATGACATTGATGTTTGTATTTATACATTTAAATATTACCATAATATTTACCTATTATGTAGCTGTGATGGTACTCAAATTTTGCAAGCCTGATAAAGAGATCATAAATTCAGAACTAAATAAAATAACAGACATGGTAGATGAAGTAATACCAAATAATAGATCTATGCAGGAAACCCGAAGGCCATTTAAGAAATTTGTAACTTTAAGCTAACCTCTCGATAGAGGAACAAATAAAGAATACAAAAAAGAAGCGAATCGCACGTTACACTGGCTTTAATTAGGCAAAAACAAACAATCAAATCAGTAGACTTGCAACTCATTCATTTGCCAATTAACTATGACCAAGAAACATAGACAGAAACTAGTAGACAATGAACGTCTCAAACTTCAAGTACTATTCGAGCCAGTAAGTTTACTAATGGAAGCTAACAAAGCAAAGTCTACTATCTAGATCTACTATCTACTACGGCCAAGGAAATGAGATTTCTCAGCCAGATATCAAGTTGCGCTTTCATCGGTAAACTTAGACATATCATTCAACCAAGTTATTTGATTTGAGCTTTGAGTTGGAAAGCATCTGAAAGGCATAACGGCCCTAAGAAAAGTATTAGGTACTTTTAAAGTACTTTCATTAATTAGAAAAGGCTTGAACCTATTTATTGAACGAGCCAATTTCAATTTCGTTTCCTTAGAGTAGCCTCTTTTACTTTTTCATTTTAATCTACTCAATTTGAGAAATGAAACTACTTGGATCTTTTTTATAATTTAATGTGATTTATATAATTGACAAAACAAAATGACTTAATCTCAAATGCCATGACATTTTCGACAAATTGTTAATCGTCAAAGTTGATTCATTTTCGGCATCCTAATCTATGAATCATTTAGGAAAACATTTTTATCGCCAAATAATCGATATATTTAGATAAGGCTTAGTCATGTGAATAATATAATCATATGTAGGAATAGGAAAGGTAAATAACTACATATTTACTATAGGTAAATGCGCTAATCAGAACTGTCACTACGAGTTACACGCACTTTACTTATAAATACTGATTTCCTTATAAATACCCGTGTATTTATAATAAGGATATGTCATACATAAGTTCTCCGTCCGTACGAAGAACTTATGTATGACATATCCTTATACTTATTTACAGCGGCTTTGCGTTCAACTCTGCATAGTAATGATTTTTATGTTCTCAAGGGACATAAATCAAGGACAAAGAATGTTAATCATTAAAACTCAATTGTTAATTCATAAAGGGTTGTGAGCTGCAATATTTTGCATGCAACCGAATGGAAATGCGGTATATCTCTAGTGGATATTAATATCAGTGAATCTAATTCTGGCCCTGCGGTGATGACTAAGTTCTCGTTTAGTTTTTGTCTCTCTACAGTCTGAGTTCAACGCGCACTGGAGCAGCTCAAGTGTCTACAAACCAAAAACTTTGTGCAAGCTTGTGCAAAGTCTACTAAATTAGCTCTATTTATTGAATTATCACACGTACGATGTTCATCTATTTTCTAAACAACTACCAAAACATCTGCTTTCCAAACTTGTGATATCTTGACTATTTCCTTTACACCCAAAATAGACATACTTTTATAGAAAGCAACACAAACAAACACTCCCACTTTGATAGCGATCCCGGTGTTTGTGAGTAAACAAGAAGAGGGGTGTAAGTGCTACTGAACACATGTTGCCTTAGCGTTGACTGCTCGATATTTTAAGACAGTAAATACGTCGAGGAAACGGCAAAAACGACGATACGATAAATGGAGAAGGGAGTGGGAGTACGTTTATACTCTTATGAATACAAAAACTTTGCGAAGATACAACTAAACGCTATGTGGTTATGAGTTGGTCTGCGTCATACCAATTTTGAGCAGACATTCTGAACGGCATCAGGCATCCTCAGTCAGAAAAGTAACTGCACCGATTAGGACAGACATCGTCAAAGAGTGTGCCAAGATTCTGTTCCCAGAACAGATGAAAGAACTTTTTTATCAGGCTTAACCCTGAGCAGCAGACTGTACGTGTACAAGACACGACCGATCTTGACCTAACCGCAACTTCCGAGAAAGATAACGACTTCATATCTTAATTATAAGGTATAATCGACACTTATGGTCTCGGAGACTTTTCGGTAGCGAACTATGATGACGATTCACATCTACGCAGGGTACACTGACCGGTGAAACTGACAAAGTCAAAGTGAACTTTAATCATGCTGCAGGACTGCATATAAACATAGAGACATTAGGAGGCTTTAACCATATTTGGCTAATATACGAAAGTGAGCTTGCTTATGATTTAGGTTGTAGAAGTATTGCCATTTCGTTGTTTGGATTCATTTTCGGAACACATTATTACCAGATTTAGCTCAATCTAGATTTATTAAGGCTGACTAGCAAATTTTAAGCCTGCTGAGTTACATCAGTAGTGACATTATCGTATGATACGATCAAATTGGTTAAAAGGATTCAATCGCTAGATTGGAATACTAGATTATTATAATTCAACAGTTTTAAAACAGACAAGTCTGATTAACAACACAATAATCTATTTGTGGAAATAGAAGCAGAGACAAGGATAGAGATTATCACAATCATCCATAATGATAATGAATAATAAAACCATCGCAACACGTGTTAGATGAATTAAGACTATACAATACAACTGTGGACCATTCATGATCATTATTGAATGTCACATTAATTTGTATTCACACTTTACATTGGACAACTTTTCGATTGGACTTCATTTATGTTATTCATTTATTCGTGGATATTTTGTTAAGCCTAAGCTTGTGTTACTTTTACTCCTTGTGTAGCTATCCGAAGATTATCCCGAATTGGACTCAAATGCTGCTAAATAAATAACGCAGCAGTCGGCCACCTCGTCTTCTATTTTATTTAAGGTTTAATAGTTAACATGGCTTCCGCTAAAAGCAAACCTCAACAAACATACAGTCTTGGTTGTGTGTATATGTGTATCTAAACAACTACGAAATGAAACACTCGTATTGAAACCGCAAAAACTTTCGCATGTCTTATAAATACATTAAATACCCATGATTTCCCAAAACTACTTTAGAATGCCCCCGATCACTCTTCGTAGCGTCTTTTCGAGGAAAATAAAAATCCAGGATTTCCCCTCAACCTTCATGTTTGTTACTCTCGTACAAAAATAATTTCGTCAACATTCAAGAGCTCATTCCTGCGCAGTATCTTAGAGATTTCGCAAATCGGATAACGTTTGCTAAAAGTTTTCAGACGTGCGATTGTCTTGTTTGCTTCACAAAAATAAGGAAAATATGTCTTTTAAGACAAGATAATTTAGGTTTACTAGTATAGATATCAATATTAATCAGATCGATAAAATAGTTTACTGTTCAAAGACGGAATTACAAGAGGAAAATGCTACCGATATTGAGAATACTAATGAACTAATACAAATGGTTTATTAATATATCAATGGTCACAAAGCTAGAATATAGTTTTTGACTTAATACCGCTCCGTGGCCCGAGAGCGACGTTTTTGTCGTTTTGTAAACCAAGTCATGACACGACACTCACTTCTGTAAGAGCTTCGAGAATACCTTGTGTAGAGGAATTAAATGAGTTTTTATCGCACGTCCATTTTTGTGGAACGAAACGGAACAATGATAGAAATAATCGATGATGCGTGATAACAGGTGCATTGTTAAGTGCTGGCGATACAGAAACGTGAGACTATACCTTGTGGTTAACTTGGAAATGTTAGTAAGTAGTAGTAAGTGAAGTATTCATAAATATCTGTATTGTACTCATACCTCATTGATGAAAGGCCTTAAAACCACTCATGCAAAGTTGACGAATCAATAGACAGTACCTATATTAAAGAAATTTAAAAATGGCGGAGCAGGAATGTAAATAGGTGTGTAAGCATGTTGATTAATCCGAGAACTGGAACTTAAATTATCGCTATTTCTAGTACGTTTTGTAAAATAACGTGAATGTAAACTCACCAGATGATAGAAGCGCTTGTCGTTGGGGTTGGCCATAGCGTGTTAGTGGTCAGCGGTGGCTGAATCTGCATGCATTAGTAAAGTGCCGAGCGATGGCGCTGAAATGAAGACGCGCCACGCTCGATTAGTAATGTTAGTGAAGGTGACAATTAACAAAAATGGTTGGCTAATCGTCCACATTGCTGCAGTGAACGTGTCATGAGTAGCAGCAGTTGACATGTACGAAATATTAGGCAAAATGCGATTGTTGGCTGCCCCACTGCGGTATTTACAAATGCTGCATTTGGTGTAGCCCAACAAATATCAGTCTTCGTCAACTCTCAATCATGCAATAAACGCGTACAATTATCTGATAAACAACGTCACAGTTTTCATTAGACATTTCTAGATGTGGAACTAATTACCAATCTCAAAGTAGGTACCTTCATTGTATTATCGATAAGTGTACGCGCTTTTACGGTACAAGTAAGTGTCATCATCATTCTCCATGAACAGTTATTATTTTGCATGAAAATACTACATGCCGAATTGCCGATATGAACATGTACATTCAAGTTTAAACATCAAACACTCAAGAAATTACATCGCAAGTTATTACAAAATTGATGTTATTTAATATGGGCGCAAAGTTCTTGCACCAAGCGTTCATGCAGGTGCGAACCGAGAGTATTTGCAAAAAATCACCAGACCAGTGGATCGGAACACCTTACCTGCAACAAACAAAAAATATATAAGAATTGGTGCGTCGCGAGAACTTAATGAACGTAAGAAACCGGTGCTACGCGATGGCTGTAGCTAAGCTAAATAATTTGCCAAAAAATGTACACCAAAAACTGAGATGTATTGTAATATATATTGGTGTATAAACGTGAAGCTTTGTTGTAGACAGGTGGCAGAAACAAGGAGGCTCATAAATCAGGTGTTCTACATGCAAAGTGATCTGATAGGTACATATTCGAGATCTTAGGAGCACTCATGTGGCCCACCTGTTACAACCTGGATGCTTTTATTAGTTTTTTGAGTGTTTTAGAAACCCTATAATTATGTAGTTTTGAAACGCATTGAGTTTCAAAACTATGGGGCGTCCAGCACTAGTCACATATTAACTGACAAAAGTTTCTGCTTTACAGAGAGACATAGAGGCTTCTATTAGAATTAATATTATTAGGCCAGCTGTTCCTGCTAAAAAACCCAAAATACTTAGTTCCATCTCTTGTCCATCCTTAAAAATATCATTCATTGAACATCATCTCCTGAATAGAATACAGAATAGTTATTTAAGTAAGTCGTCAGTCAAACTTGAGGTACGCATAATTTTCGTCACAGGTCTTTGTTAGTGGTAAATTGGTAATAGAAGATGCTAAGTACACATACTGATAGTATATTTGTACCAAAATCAATAAGTGGGCGTCACTTAGCAAGATAAGCCAGGTAAGGCTTCTGTTGGCACACTTTCATATTCTGTTTTGGGAGATTAGGCGCCGGTTGCTGTCAAATTGCGTTGAATTAGTAAGTGAGCTCGCTGGGAACGGCGGAAATTCGGTTGGGTCTAAACTAAAATATAGATGCAAGATTTTAGATGGGATTATGAACATTTCGATAGTCCGGCTAACAATATTAGCCCCAACAAGACTGCTCTAATTTTACGAAGTTCCGTAAACACAAAGCGTGTCAATAAAAAGAAAAAAATTGTGTACATATTTCTTATTTACATTTCCATGCGAGTAAATGACCTCATACATTCCACTTGCATAACGTAAATAAATTATGTTAAGTAACTAGATTGCGTGTTTAAAATGTTTAGAAGAAATTATGTAAAATACAATTAGGTCATCTATGTATGCCACAACTTTATGAAATTAATTTCAGCGTGCATGAATGATTTGATTGAAATTGCAAAAATGAACCCTAGGTAAAGTTATAAAATTAATATCAGTAATGGAATTAATACGATTAATGGAATTACTTCACATGTCGACCTCGCCTCACGATATTACATGCAGATTTTAAATTTTTACTCAGTTTTTTTCAGTAATATGCTGCAGCAGCCTGCAAGCCTGCAAGCTGCCGAGTAAACATGTTGCTCACTAAGTGTTGAGTCTAATTTATAGTGTGTTATTAAGTAGAGAAATAGGTAGTGATTTCAATTATCGACCTGCTTAAAGGAAGACCTTTAGGTTCACTTCTAATTTCTACAACCACAAAATCTAAATCGGAACCGGAACCACTTTTAGAATTTAGACTAACTACAACGTTGTTGATTGTCAATAGTTCCCCCATCTCCTCCAACCCGTAGAATTATAAACCCCCATAAACATGAACAAAATATGAACAGTTACAATAATAACTCGTCGGTCCCACGCTGCAGACGCCGGGCGTGCGTTGGCGCATCTAAATCAGGAAACTGCACTTTACGAGTTACAATCTCCGTCCGAACACGCTGATCCGCTTGACGGATGCAGTCGTGCCCCGAATCACTAGTTCTGAAACCATCTGTTTTTAACACCATTTAGGCGAGTAAATTGCTGTTAAAGACATTAATCTACCTAAAGCTTGCTGTTCTAAAGACAGCGATATTAACAGCGATTTCTGAAATGTCTAATATAAACCAGACGATTTCAGTTGTATAGTATGGCTAAAACCAAGAAAAATCAGGAGTCGACGTAAAGGTAATCGACATAGCGGGAATGATTCATGTATACCAACTTAAACAGATGAGGAAACTGCATTTTATTATTTGGAAGATTCCATCTAGTCCACCCGTACGGGCCAATTGCCAAACGTGGATACAGAACGAAGTCTAAACCGAACACTGAGTGATTCCTGGTTAAGCGTATGATGGTGAATCGATTCGGTAACGGTTCAGTAGAAACAGATCTAATGCCTGTTGCAGTGGATATTTCCATCTCCCACCAGCCTGCCTAAAAACAATACAATCTGCAGTGTTTTAAACGTGAAATCATTTGCGGAAATGATAAAACTTCGGGTTAATTCCTAAACAAATTCAATATAATTTCCTTTCCGATAAGGTCAAATGTCACTCGACTGTTATATTTTCTGCACTGTGTAGTATTCTGGCTTTGTAATGAAATAAATGCTTTACCTTTCTCGCTTTCACTAGTCAGAGAATTCAAAAAAATACAAGGATGGTCCATCTACTGGAGCCATTTCGTTAACTAGGTCAGGAACCACCGTCGCGTGTAGAGTTTTTTTAATTTACTCATAAACTTAATTTCTATAATCCTCTTAAAGCCGGTAATTTCATAAAAAGCAGATCACAATTTCATGGCAGCTAAGGCTCTTAATAAATTCTTAGCCCACGTAATCCAGCCATCATGGTGCTATGATATAGAACCCGGTATCACCCACGCTGGCAGTTGCCAAGACAATCGTACATTCACATCACAATAGTGACGATTTCACAATCGAGCCATTGTACGTAAAACATAAAGATACTCGACAAAGCTGAATTAAAATTCCCATCGTATACACAATACATAGTTTGAGATGTAATTAACTATGCAACTGTGAGATTTGATAAGGATATGGAAGTGTACCTGTTGCAGTGTAGAGAAAAGAGGGAGATAAGTCTACTTAGTAACAAATCTAGAATTTTTTATTGTAGAATTATAAATCTGTGTTGCCGTCTTTAACATTCTACAAGGACAACATTGGGAGGAAAGATTAAAGTAATAAGTGGATGGATTGAGTGAATGATGATGTAGCTAGAAATGTGGTGACTACTTAGAAAACTGTTAATAGAGACACTTGGAAGAAGCAGACAGGCTTCACTGACCCCAAATAAATTAATATGAGTAGAAGGACAATGATAGGAGAATTACGAAGGGTAAACACATTCGTCGCCAAAGTCGCCAGGAACTAATAGACGTGAAGCATCATCGTCAAAAAGCGCGTACGACTAATCTAATTTAATGAATTAACACATTTCATTAACATTAGCGTCAACCACAAATACAATTAGTGTCATTCACGTGGTGGTGTTAGAAAAAGAATTAGCGGTTGACAGACTATAACTAATCCAGTTTCAGATTGTTATTACACTAGCCGTATACTATAACTAAAGGCTGCTGAACATTTGTGAGAATATACCGGTACCTTCTCAGTTTCCGCGATGTGCGATTAATTAATGAACTAAATTATTATAAATTAATTTACTTTCTCCGATAACCCAAGGAGAAAGTCCGTTTATAACGATTCATGAACCATTAAAACGATTCCACTTCTTTGCCGCCTTTGCCATCGCTTCATTTTCTTTAATGTCAAAAAGGCACGCAACTGAGAAATTAACGGGTTTATTCAATTCCAGGTGCATATATGAATTAACCGTTGCTGAAATGAAATTCGATTTATTTGTTAATATAAATTTTGGAACAGGGCCATTTGTTTACTGAAATCCATCTTTCCCAACTGTTGGCTGCACCAATATTTATGTAGCTAGTTAAGAAATCATTAATAGCACATTAGGCCAACAGTCAGTCAACAAGAAAGCAGACGATCAGTTCCAGGTCTGCGCCACATACATCAGTGTTACGCCCCGATTGTCGCAGCTCCACTATTACAAGTAACAACACGTAACTAGTTACATCGAACATCGAACTATCACTGATCCGTTACCGATGCTAGAAAAGTATCGAATGTACGCCGGAGTCGACCGCCGCCGCCGTAGCGATAACAGTCGCACGCAATGCGTAGCCAATCGACAGACGAAGCGAATTTATCACATTACTTTAAAAAACTAAGAGAAACTTGAAATATTGGTCACAAAATATTTGGAACAATAAAAACGGTATCGATTTAGTAATGAAACTTTTCTTAGTTTAAAGTTAAGGTCTCAGATCATTTTATTATTTGAATCTTCTTTGTTTTACGCATAAGCATTTAAATAGTAATTTGTTGTACAGTGATATTATCATACTCCTGCCCTAGCATAACGTTTTCTTCTATTACATCTTCTTCATTGACCGTTATCTCAGAATTATTCATTCACTCTTTTTCATCTTAAATTGTCATACAATATACATCGCCCTCAAAACTTTTCTTCCGGAATTTCCTTGATCCATTAACAAAGAAAGTAGTTGACAGTTACAGAGCATTTAAGCAAGCACACCGAATTCATTGTTTATTGACTGTAGAAAACACACATGGAAACTGTGGGAAACCGTTAGTTTGCGTATGCACATTTGTACCCATAACACAAGCCATACATACATAGAGGGAGCCATACATACATGTGGAGAGTAATTTGAAATGGTCTGATTGCGACCCACAGCACGACCTAACAGAACTCGCAGTGCATGATGTCAAGTAATGACCAAAGAAACTTTATCTAACTCAAACTGTAGGCAAATTCGATTAAATTAAAGATTAACATACCCATTTCCTTTACGATAAGGACATATAGGTTTATGAAACAAAAAAACAAGGTAGTTAAGTACAAAAACTAAAATTCGATTATCCCGCTAACTCTTACCAAATATTTGTTATTGTGTTACGTATGCCAAAATAATATGCTAATACACCTGGACCTCTTTAAAGCCTTAGATACACCTTAGTAGCATACAATTTGAAACCATACTCACACATATTATAGAAGCAGAACTTTATAACCGCAAAAGCGCGTATACTGTTTACATTAACCATATCATTAACGCAGTTAAGAGCATTTACGAGGATCGTAACTATATCAACCGTGTGTGGAGGTTGGGCGGAAGAGGATACCGCGGTGATTGCCCCCGGAGTGATCGGGAGAAGTGGATCGGTCCGTAGCTCCGTAGGTAGGTACCTACGGAGCTACGGACCGATCCACTTCCCATCTGGCGTGCCAGTTTACAGCAAACATTTATAGTGCCCGCGCCAATATTGAACTATGCTAATTGGACTCCGCTTTGAAATGCTCCATGGGAATTGAACAAGAGAGAGTATTCGAGTGTTGTTAATGCAGACGGGGAAGAAATTTCTTCGTTTGAAATGAAGATTAGAAATACAGGATTTTGGAATATTTTGTCTTAGAACAAATAAGTTACGGCTGAAAGTCGACATAAGGTTTGATTCAATTCGAAAATGAAATTGGTTTCAGACTGGCTTTTAATATAAAATAAAGATTATAAGTTGGAATAGCAAATGACACTAGCACAACTAGATCGGCTGGATAAGATGATGCATCGAGACATATTGCAAACCATGAAACAATACCTCATATACAACAATAATAGAAAACAAGACAAGCACAACAAGTGACAAAATAAACACAGTTGCAATTCATTTCAAAGCACATATGCCCTCGATCGTCAATCCTCATTTTATACGTTACTATAACATTAGTGGGAACGCGATAATATCTAAATAGACACCATGCTCCACATAATGATGTAAGATAAAATAAAAGTGCAGTAGAAATATGCGTTGGATTTTTTTATAGAAAGCTGATTAAAAGTAGACATTACTGGAAATGGCGAAATGCATCGAGACATGCATTGGAACTTGGAAGAAAGCTGCGAACGTGTTTAATGGTGGAATAGAAAATGTTAGAACAACTTATTTAGCTCCTAGAGCTAGAGACAGTAACCGGCTTAAGAGAAGTTAGTTTAGTATCGATCCAGCTAAACCGTTTTGTTGCTGCAAAGGTTTGTATTTCTGTTCAGTGCAATCGGTCCCTTTGTTGCATTAATCTTTTAACTCGGCCAAACCCAATTTGCAGATACACAATCCTGACCTTCGGAAAGACACGACACAGTAATGCGTAAGTTAAATGAATACCTTTATTTATACTCAAACAAAGATAAAGATTCAATAACAAAACATGATGTTTGCGGAAAGACTGTGATAACGTTGCCAAAAATGTTCATTCATGTTTAGCTAAAGACTGGATTAATAGTGCACAAATTAGTCACAATACTATAGAACTATTCATTGACGTGTGGTTGCAAAATATTAAACATCGCAACACTAGGTCAGTGTGGTAATATTTCTTCCGTCACAAAACCGGTTCGAGCTCACAGAGTCGCGGCATTGGTCCTGCGATGCACATTCATACATGCTTAGTCACACCTTGCTAGTACTAATAACATGGAGGTACTGGAAATCTCCTTAGTCCATTTAGTCATAGCAAAACAAACTGCTGATAATTGTATTTAGAATAGTCATGTAGTTCAAGGAAGGGCAACGGTTAAAGATAACGAAATTAGATCATAGAATTGGACGTTTTCGGAATTATTTGAGGAAAATAGCACAGTCGTTGGTCACAGGCAAGATGTTACACTTTTTACCATTTAAGAATAATTCGCATAGATACCATACCACACTGTAGCCTCCTGAGGTCATCTTGTAAGTTGCCAAAGAATTCCGAACCCAAGTGGGACGATGGTATTGCACTCTAGGTAAAAGGTCCAAATGCCTACAGCGTCAGTAAGTAAAAATTGTGGAATTATACAGAAACTATGTCTCACATCCCATAGATACGAAGAAAAAGTACTACAAGTAAAACTTAAATGAAAGGCGATACTCCCTACTGTTCGTGTCACTGGATCTACATTTCTCATAACAAATGCCAATATTACTGAGTACTCCTAATAAGGTCTGGATTGCAACACGAACGTGGCAATTGTTCGAGATACTGCAGCCACGGGAGCAATAGCTCACGTTTCGTATAAGGCAAGCTGTAAGGCTGACCTCACTGTATCGAAATCTTGACCTCTATAAGCTGTAACTGTTAAACGCCTACGAGGTTTGCAGATGTTTTCCTTGATACACATGAGTTTATTTTTTTTAAATAAAAGTATATTTTTATCGCAAGGCTTCTATGAATGATTTCCATTTTTTGTCGTTCATCTGCTTTAAAACTCGATCTACCGAAAATACTTTATTTTTATCTTAATGTCAAGAAAGATTTAAGATTCTTTACACTATTTTGATAAGATCTTTTGGTCATTAACCTAGACACTTGACAAACAGCTAAATTACTTGTTTTAGTCCTTTTTTGCTTATCTTCTATAGGTACGATTTTGGTTTTGAGTCGTTCCTCCCGTTTCGTTTGCGACTTTGCGAAGTTAGCCATTATATGACTCACTCGAGATTATTTAATCTTTGTAAATACGTCGTGTTCTGTTTACGTCACGTTTAGAACAAAGTGCGACACGAAGACAACTATAATGATGCTATAAAAACATCGTTATTGGAGTTCCCATGTTTCAATGGATTCCTAGTAATCATGATGCTTGCCGGCAGAACTGTTTTATAACCTAAATGATTTATATCGTGAGAATTTATTTACAAAATGGTAACATATTGAGCCCGAGTGAATCATTCTGGCGTTCCAGGGAGCGAAAAAGGCCGCTTTAGCAGAATCATAATAGGATAATATATGAATCACGTTACAATTCGTAAAATGGTCGCAGACGCAGTTCAAATTTCGAATTGCCACTTTTTGACCATTTGTAGACACATTTGTACAAGCTACATAAGTAAAGGTGTTGTCATTCAAATTCAGTCTACACATTTTTTTATGCAATTGCAAATACCTCTATCAAATGTAACATGGAGGATCAACCTTCACTCCGGTTTATGGACATTTTTGTGACAAGGTAGTACGGTACTGAGCCCTATAAGGAGAGTATAAAGTTCGAATTCCCATACAAGTGACAAATATTCATTTCCTATTTGGTACAAATAAAATTGTGGAGCAACTACGGGCGGAAGCGAGCAATCGTGGTCGTTTTACTGGACAACTCTGAACAACCGGCGACCAATAAATGTAGCTGACGATGAGTAAGTCGCCCATCATTAAATTATTATGAACCCTTCAGAGTAAAGATTAGGGGATTCAGCTGCTTCGATAGGAATAAATCACAAGACCGTCAAGTAAGACACACTTAACTAGTTTAAAAGTTTGCTGATTACTTAAATCTATACAGGGTGTTTTTTTAAACGTGGACAATACTTTAGGGGCGTGTAGTGCTCATGAAAATAAGCAACTTTTACTATGGAACCGACCATGAATTCGCGAAAAAAATATCAGCTGCTCCACACAGTATTGGTCGCGTAACTCGAAAAAACTTAGGCAACAGCAGATTTTTTTAAATTATATTTCATAGGTAGCCCCATAGTGAGAGTTGCTCATATTTAAGAGTACTTCACTCCTTTAAAGTATTTCCCACGGTTAACCAAACACCCTGTATATACAAATAAATTAAATTGAACTGTCTGTTTGTAATTGCAAAATAACAGGTTTTCACTAAATGCATATGAAACTATACGGTATTTATTACAAAAAAAAAAACTTTGTCTTTCTGTTTGTACCGGAAAAACAATTTTTAAAAATTTTGTCTTTCGGTGTATTCCGGCTATAAATCTCCGAAACGGCTGGACTTTTACTGGCAGTTAGCTAATGTTATAAGGAGTAACTAATATTTAGAAAAAGGATTAGCGCAGATGAAAGTCGCGGGCAACAGCTAACAAAAAATATAATTAAGAAAACTCAACTGTTAACTGAAAAATACGTGTAAGTCCTTGACACCTATGTATTTATTCTGCTATCTTGCGTGCAGGTATTATGAGTCTAAAACTAAAACGATTACAAGCAACGTCACCTTGAAACCGTATTTTGTGGTGAACCAGTAAGAGTTGATATAGTTTTCGCTGGAGAAACGGTAGTCGTAATGCTATTGCGGTAGAGATACTTATTACAAAACTGTTTTCAGTTCTACTTCACCAGAGCTCGCAACGAAACAAAGAACTATATTTATCTCCAAAAAGCAGTTCGTTCACCCGATGTTTGTGCCGGGATTAGATCTCGGATACATTAAAGTGCAAGCAAAACTCTTACCAAAAATAACTGCAGACGTTTCAATGATGAAAAACACTGATTTCAACAAAAACAATTTTTTGCTAGAAACTTCTGATAACACGAGTAAAATCCTCGGAATCTATTTGTTACTAAATTTCTGTGTTGGTCTGTTGTCAGCGGATAAAGTATCGCCGTTGATAAGTTATCGAACGCGAGTCCTCACAACGTTTATTATCTGTTTGATAACAAAAACTCTGCAATAGCGAACTATCGGCCACTTGCTTATCACTATTGCAAGCTATTGACGACGTATCGAATAAAATAGCTTGACGAGATTGTAGCCATTAATTGTTTTGTAGACGGCAGTAGCGAAGGGTCGATTTTTGTAAGAGGTAAGCCGGAGTAGAATTTTTTTCTGTGATTTTATAATTTGTCTATAAAATACTGACTGTGTCAGTTTTCAAAGGGAAGCCGGTAGGAATCGAGTTGTATGGAACCTTCGCCACTGGTAGACGGTATGTTACAAGGAGCGTAAAAAAAACTTTTTCAAAAAATTTGTTGGAACAGATAGAAAGATTAAAGTTATTATTGGATTAATAAAATTGTAGTGTATTAAACCGGTTGTGAATAATTAATAGCGCATTCACTTATCATTATTATTGTTAAAAATAATCTCTTAGATGGTAATTATAAACCAGTTGTTCATGACGACGTTTCAAGAAAACATGTGTGGCACACAAATGTCTCGATATGATCATATCATTATCTAACGATATTCATTATCAATAATATATCACAGTGTGTGATTCAAGTTCAACAAATAGTTGATCGCGAATCAGCAAGAGCAGCGTGGGCCCAAGTAGTTAGGCCGAGTGACCTTAGGGGGTGGGACAGATTGGATGAAGAGGGTGGAGAATAGGGTGCTGTGGCACTAAGTCGGTAGGCCTATACCCGGCTGTGGACTGCATTAGATAAAGCTGATTGATCAATTGAATGCTACTCTTGGCAATAATTTTGAATCAGCAAAATCAGCTCAGGATATGGACGTGAGTCGCCGCAGTCGCTACCAAAATGGTAGTATGGCAATCTATATATATAAAATGGTAAACTGACTGACTGGGTGATATATCAACACACAGCCCAAACCGCTGGTCCTGGAGACATGAAACTGAGGGTGTGTTCTTTGTGAAGAGTAAGTGTTCACTAAGAAAGGATTTTTGGAAATTCCACCCCTAAAGGAGTAAAATAGGGGATGGAAGTTTATATGAAAATCCGTCAGTTTTGAAGTTAGGATCTTCAAATTTTGTGTTTAGCCTGACGATTGAAAATTAATCTATACGTTTCTCAGCGTTTTTGAGAATTCTACCCCCGAAGGGTTAAAATAGGGGATGAAGGTAAGTTATCGGATATTTTCCGACATCCACGCGGGCGAAGCCGCGGGCAAAAGCTAGTCAGTAGTCATTAGATAAAATTTCCAGGACAGAGGAAAAGCAATGTTCAATACCGCCGGAAACATTGATGTAACATAAAGAACGCTGGCGATTAGACGTGGTTACAACATAGATCTATGGGCAACAATGTGGCATAAACAAAGAGATAGATGATTCAGATTAGTTTAGTGTTTGCTGTGTATTTGTATGCTTAGTTATGTCAGTGTTAGACTGTGTTTACATACACAGGTGGTGGAGGTGACGTAACCGACACGGTTTGCGACAAGCGTGTCGTCCGGTATACGCCACTGTGGCGCAACTGACAATTTCCCTCCAAATTGCTATGTCCGTAGCTGTGTTGTAAATAATGCAAGTGTCAATTTATGGAACTAGTTTAAGTTTCATTGAGCGGGAAAATAAGCGAAATATGGTTAATAAGCGAAATTTTTCTCATGAGAGGGGAAGGAAACCACAGAATGCTATCTACCACGAATCACGATACTCTTTTGGCCTCGTTGACGTTCATAGGTACATCGGATCACCTCGATTATCGGATCGCACTTGGAGTAGTTTTGAAAAATCAACTATTTAAGGCCGATATTAAAGTCTGCTTTGTTTTTTAAAAACTTATCTCACATTCAGCTTACTAACAAGCCTTGTAGCATGTGCAACTTGGAATTGTAATAATCACATTAATAGATTATTCACCAGCAACTTACTTTGAAATATACACTTGTGGATTCTGAGGTACCGTATTACAAGTATGTGCCCGACCATGACATGCTGTACTGGGATTGGCCTAAAATGACTGACAGGAATATTATCACAGGAATAATTCAACCTTAAAAAACTCATCGCAATCAATGCATTTGCATGTTGTACATAATCAATCTATATATATAAAATGCTAAACTGACTGACTGACTGGGTGATATATCAACACACAGCCCAAACCGCTGGTCCTGGAGACATGAAACTTGGAGGGTGTGTTCTTTGTGAAGAGTAAGTGTCCACTAAGAAAGGATTTTTGGAAATTCCACCCCTAAAGGGGTAAAATAGGGGATGGAAGTTTATATGAAAGTCCGTCAGTTTTGAAGTTAGGATCTTCAAATTTTGTGTTTAGCCTGACGATTGAAAATTAATCTATATGTGTCTCAGCGTTTTTGAGAATTCTACCCCCTGAAGGGTTAAAATAGGGGATGAAGGTAAGTTATCGGATATTATTCGACATCCACGCGGGCGAAGCCGCAGGAAAAAGCTAGTATAATATATACTATCTATCCTTCCTTGTATGATTTAAAACATTCAAAAGACTACCTACTATATTAAAGATTTCATTCATCTTAATAAATAGTAAGACCCTCTAGTTGAGACCTTGGCATGTAGCATAAATCATTGTAGTGTAGTTTTCCTGTATATTTTTTTTCTAGCAATCTAGCTGCTTCTATGATTATTTTTTGTACCTGACTTGACCATGAAGACAAATATTCTTAACAGATTGAAAACAGAATCCTACCCACAATTGTGAGCTTATAATACAAAAACAACACAAAATATGGCAAGGTCAAAATTGCAGGTTTGAGAAGGTCAACAAACATACCTGAAACTTTTCAAACTGTTCGCGCTCAGCATCCAAGCTGTTCTTCTTCAGCTGGAGGACTCGCGGCAAGGATAATGACGCCATAGAGTGAACACATGCAATACACACCTACGAAAAATAACCAGCGGAGGTACTCAGGCCACACACGGCACAATTTTAATTTACAAATGAGGGCGGACTGGTACTCTGTCAGTCACAGCATTTACACAATTCTCCACTGTAATTTAAATATATTTTGTCTATTAATTTCTAATTTCGCACATGAAACTATAATTTATCGAATACAATAACGTAAATATTAAAGTTCTGAAATTTAACAACATGAAACACGTCCGTCAGCCGCCCACAAAAAATGAGTGAATGGATGAATGAAATTTAATTAAATGTCAAAATTTTGAGTGAAGGCAGCTGCTGTCAAGTTGACTTTAGACTTGCATTTACAAAGATAGGAATGAAAACTGACGAAGACCGCCCGAGTATGCACAGCAGAACCAATAATCATTTGGTTCAAACTAATATAATTACTAATGGTTTTCTGATTTATATTTCATGTTATTACATGCAATATACCATGATATCGCTGAGTAACCATTTCCAGCAATTTATAAGCCATTAGCAAAGCGTTTCTAAAAATCTCATCCCAACGAAATCTAATTTGTATCAGATTTAACAACACAAATTGTACATACAGTTGCCAGCGCATAAGTTTCTACAAACTGCGAAATTTTCTCATTCGATTTTGAACTTAATTAACTGTCTACATTATGGTTTAAAATCATTTGGAGAAATTTGATAATTTGTGGTTATTTACTGTACTGGCGACTGTTATGTACCGTAGATGTCATTACATATACGAAAAAAAAAATGAATCTAGAACCTAGGTCACGCCTCTTGCGTGTGTCCATTAAAATGTATAAAAGCAAACGATTCAATATCTATTTAGGCTTGAGTAAATTTTTGGTAAGGATTTGCAAAATGGAATTTAAAACAAATTAATAATAAAATGATTGGCACATTGGCCTTGGATCGAAACAACTGTACGTTAAGGGGAGAGGCTTTTCAAGCCTTTGCCTAAAGTGGGATATTGCAGGCTAACAGTGTCAGTATTGATTTCAACAGTGTGTGTATGACCAAAAATAAGAAAGTAACAAATGGGTATGTAATAGTAGCAGGTGGTGGATTATAGTTTCTCCCAACCCCTGTGCGGAAAGGGCGTGTGTTCATTTAAAGGTTCTGTCTCGCATCACATGCTTGTTGGTAGTCCGTTTCAGTGATTCCATTAAACCATAGAAGAATACGCTCTAGAGTTGGCATACCTGGATTTACTCCTCTGGCAAAGTACATGGGCCACTTGACCATAGTACGTTATATAAAACTAGTTTGTACGCTGATAGGAGCTATTGTGTACCGTTTTATATCGCAAACCTGCACAATTGATCATTTTTATAGAGCACTGGGCTCTCTAAAAATGATAAATTGTCCAGCGTTTCCTGTTGTAAAAAAACAATTTTATACGTACACGCTAAATTGCCAATGTGTGTGAGTTTCTTTATTGTTTGATTGTTTTTGCTTCGGTTGCATTTGTAGCAATAGGATGCATGTCTCTGTGTGTGATTGTCAAGCACACTACAGCTGTATGTGTTTACCTCGTCAGCAAAAAGTGGCAGAAATTTTTGTTTGGCACTTCGCTTCTTGACAACTGTAAAGCTTTCACCTCTATGCATTAAACTCACAAAATGAGGGTAAAAAATGAAGTTCTTGGTAACCCTGATTCTTACTGTCATTTTAAATAATTAAATGTCAATTTTGTTGTTTCGTTGTTCGTTCATGCCGCTGATTTTTTTCATACAACATTTAGCGCGTGGAGGACAATACTGACCACATTTTGAAGCAGTTAATAAACCTTTAATATTTTGTATTAATATAGTGAAGACTTGATAATGGAGTTTCTCGAATACAATGATGTGCAAGCCGAGATCAAGGGCGCAATGGTATGTTTTGTCGAATAATTTGTTTTTTGTTTAACTTGGCAAAGTTACTGTAGTTTTATTGTAATTATTGAAAATTTTCAGGTTCCTGGGAGGTTAAAGATGACAGATCAGAACATAGTGTTTAAAAACAGTAAGACCGGCAAGGTGGAGCAAATTCCAGCGAATGAGATTGAACTAGTCAACTTCCAGAAGTTCATAGGTTCGTGGGGCCTGAGAGTGTTCCTCAAGAACGGTACGCTACATAGATATGGTGGCTTCAAGGATGGTGTAAGTTCCATTAAAAATGCTATATATAAAGTTTTATCTTTAATATCTTGCAAAGATTTCCAATCCATTGTGTAGTCTAATTAATTCACAAATAAACAAGCTTAATTTTTAGTAAATATTTTGGTACTAAGGTATTAGGGTAACACTTTTATCAGCTACAAATCAATTAACCACCAAAAAACATTGTTCAGACAAGTCTAAACATTTACATAACCTTTTTTAAGTCTATTAACTTTTCATAAATCCTACTAAATATACTAAATTAATAGTCCCGTAAACTATTGCTTGCAGGAACAAGAAAAAGTGGCTAAGTTCTTCAAAACAAACTACCACAAAGACATGTTAGAGAAGGAGCTCTCTCTAAAAGGCTGGAACTGGGGTACAGCTAAGTTCAACGGAGAGGTACTAAGCTTCAATGTTGGGACTCACACAGCATTTGAGATCCCGCTGCACTATGTATCACAATGTAACACTGGCAAGAATGAAGTCACGCTTGAGTTCCATCAGGTAAATATGTATAAAGTAGAAAATAATTATGGAAAAGTACTTTTTATTAATGTATATCTTTAGTTGTAAGCCCTGGCTGGGGGCCTTAAAGATAGTTTGGTTAAGCAGAAACAACCTTCTAGAGTCGGTATACTGCAAGTGGTTAGTTACAATAAAAGGAAAACTACTTTGTAATGAAGTACTATGATAATTTTGACATTAACTTAATGTTAATCTCATTATTATCAACATGTTATTGCATGAAAATTCTGAGTATCACAAGGCAGCTTCAGCTTTCTTGTTTTTAATACCTGCACTTACATAATATTGTGCAACAATGCTTTATTGAGTTATATTTATGTAATGCTTATAGATATAAAACACAACCTTTATTTATCATTGTCATAGCAGTATGTATTGGCAAACAAGTTCCAAGTTAGAAAATCTACAAAGCTGTCAAGTCAGCAGCACTAATAATTTCATACAATTATGGGTGTTGCCCATCTTAAATCAGCCATTCCAATACATTCACACACACACACACACCCAAACATTCACATCACACACACACATACGCATTCATATCACACACACACATGACATTTATTCACATTCATTCATGTATCACCTTTTTTATAATACTGTTATAGCAACCCTAAACATGAAAAGGGCAAGGTGGTGTCTAATATTTAATAGTATGCAAGCAAAGAATAATGTTACAAGTGGAAACTGAACTTTTTGAGAATTTTTAACAGGTCTACAGTCAATCAGTATGTTTTGAGCATATAAACATTTTAAAATGAATTTGATTTTAAAACTCTGTAAATGATTGCTAATTCCTCTAGAACCTACACTCTGTGTATGAAAAAAAACCCACCTACACCTTTACACCTTTTTTTGTTTAGTTTTGCAAAGCAAGTAAACAATGGAAAGCCAGATCACCATGAAAATTCGACAAAGCAGAGTGACTATGTATTTTTACCTAACACTTCACTGTCAGCCAATCGCAGTCAATTCAACTTTATTCTCAGCAACTCTCATCCAGCTGCTACCTGGCGAAGATCTGCTCCACCTAGCCTGAGGGTGTCATACCAAACACTTACTTGTTCTCATCATCTTTCTGCCCTTGTACCATATTACTTGAGGTCAGCGCAACGTGATTCCAGCCAGTCCTCCTGAAACACTTACCTGATCTAAATCTCAAAAATGCTTTAATTTCTACAGAATGACGACACACCTGTATCTCTAATGGAGATGCGCTTCCACATCCCTTCGAGCGAGGTGGGCGGCGACATGGACGCGGTGGAAGCCTTCCACCAGCAAGTCATGAACAAGGCGAGCGTCATATCCGTGTCCGGTGACGCCATCGCCATCTTTAGGGAGCTACAGTGTCTTACACCTCGGTATGTTGTATATTCGGATAAAGAGATAAGCACATTTTAGCATAAAATGATTACGACAAGCACAGGATGATGGCGTGTAGGGAATCTCATACAATTTATCGGCGATGAAATAGGTGATAGTGTCAAACCGTTTCATAGTTAATGTATGAGATCGCCTGTGTTCTGACTTCGTGCCATTGTCGGTATAGCCTCATATAAGTGTTACGAGGTACGCCGGCGAGACGTTAAATTTACGACCGTTTACGAAACATTACTATTAATACTAATAACGGGATATAACATGGTAAATATCCCGTTATTAGTATTAATAGTAATGTTAGTGACCATGATAGTTTAAAATCTTATATCGTTTACGAAACACCTGACAATTTTTTTTTAATTTTTTTTTTTCTTTGTCGTGGTAGTTTCGTCATGCTCTGAAAAAGCTTGTTAATCTGCGAAAAACCTGACTAGTAAGCTGGGCGTAAACTGCACAAACATGAAAAAAATAATGGCATCTCTTCTTCCACAGTGGTCGCTACGACATCAAGGTGTTCCAGACTTTCTTCCAGCTCCACGGTAAGACCTTCGACTACAAGATCCCCATGTCGACAGTCCTTCGCCTCTTCCTCCTGCCTCACAAGGACACCAGGCAGATGTTCTTCGTGGTGTCTCTCGACCCGCCCATCAAGCAGGGTCAGACTAGGTACCATTACTTGGTGCTACTGTTCGGTATTGAAGAGGAAACTAGTCTGGAGTTACCGTTTACAGAGTAAGTAGAAAAATCCTTAATTCATACTGTATAAAATGTGTCATATAATGGCACATCAAATTTATCTTTGTGTCTTCATTAAGCTCGACGTTTCATACTGACGCCGAAGTACTGTCATCATCATCATCATCATTTCAGCCGAAAGACGTCCACTGCTGGACATAGGCCTCCCCCAAGTGTCGCCACATTGACTGGTCCTGTGCGACTCGCATCCAGAAGTACTACTATGATTTTTTTAACGTCATTCACAAATTGTTACTTATTTTAAACTAGCGGCCCGCCCCGGCTTCGCACGGGTGCAATGTAGATAATATACATATAAACCTTCCTCTTGAATCGCTCTATCTATTGCTAAAAACTGCATTAAAATCCGTTGCGTCGTTTAAAAGATCCAAGCGTACAGATAGCGGGAGCGACTTTGTTTTATACTATGTAATGCTTTAAATTAATTATATGTTTCAGGGAAGAATTAAAAGAGAAATATGAAGGCAAGATAAACAAGGAATTGTCGGGCCCAACTTATGAAGTGCTCGCCAAAATAATGAAGGTCATCATCAATAGACGAGTGACGGGTCCTGGAGACTTCTTAGGGTAACACATTTACTATAAAATAATCCAATATTTGAAAATCACAGACTGCCTCGTTGGTCGAGTCGCAAGCGCGACTGCCGGGCATGGGTTCGATTCCCGGGTCCAGCATTGTTATTAGATTTTTCCATCAGGATTTTCTCAGTAGCAGACACAGAGTCTGCGTTTGTGCCCAGTTGATGGCAATGAGCACGCCCCCTATCACATGGGACTTAAAACTTCACAGGCGAAAGGTGGGTGCAGGTACACCTCTGCCTAACCCTTCGGGGATTACAGGCGTGATGTTATGTTATGTAAAATCAACGATTTGCCTCTGCTTCACGAAGATTTTCGACCTTGCCAAATCATCGAGAGTTCTGTATTATAATTTTTATTAATGATTGCGATTTTTGTCAAGTCAAGTCGAATTGCTAGGTCTTCTTAGCGTGTCGATGGCAATCTAAATTGTGTCAGCCCAGAACTGAGCAACTAGCGGCGCTTTCGGTAGCGTCCATCAGTTCCTGTAGTGAACAAACAACAGGACACGCAGGACACGATATTAAGTGCCCCATCGTTTGCAGAACAGCACCACATTTTACACTGCAGGGCAGAGTCATTAATGAATCTCCACCTGAGCAGGTTTTCCTTGCAGGTTTATTGCTAGGTGACTGGATAATATAGTAGCTGATAACTAAATAAAATACCTCTGTATTCTGTTACAGACATCACAAAACTCCAGCAATCGCGTGTTCCTATAAGGCAGCCGCTGGTTACCTGTATCCTCTGGAGAAAGGGTTCATATACGTGCACAAGCCGCCGGTGCACATTCGCTTCGAGGAGATCGCTTCTGTCAACTTCGCGAGAGGAGGCGCCTCGTCTACCAAGTGAGTATTAGCTTGAGCAAACAAGACAGAATATTTAAGAGAAGGTACTATGTACACACACAAGCCATCTGTGTAGATACAAAAAAGTAATCTGTTTACTTATCCTCGCATTGGAACACCATATATTGTAATCACCAACAACGGAGTACATAATTACATCTTCGTCAGGATTGATGGAAAACATTCCATCAATCCTGTGCGCGGTGGACGTCTAATGAGCGGCGGTGGGTCGTTCTCGCTCACGCAGCGTCAGGTCACCACTTCTCCATAGTTCTTCTCCATTTTCATTCATTGCACATTCTTTAACTGTTCGAGACGCAATAAGTTTTTCAAAATTTTGAAGAAAAGGAATGAAACATATTTTATTTCTAACTGGATTCCAAATGAGAACGAAATGCAAGTCGTCTTCAATTATTTTATGCTAATTAGATTAATTAATCGATTGGTATCTTATTAGAATAATATGAAAGCAAAATAGACTAGTTAGACAAAAACCCAATTAGAAGTAAAAGAAAACATCATGGGAAAATCTAGAACAAAAAATTCGAAGACATTTTATATCTACCAATCTGCAACACGCCTGCATGCTAGATAACGGCACGCTCGCTTTCACAGGGATCCCGAACCTGTGCAGTAGCATTTTATTCTCTTTATGAGCTTTAAGAATCATAACCTTTATTTTATTAATGTCTTCAGATCCTTCGATTTCGAGATCGAGTTGAAGCAAGGTAGCGTACACACGTTCAGCAGTATCGAGAAGGGTGAATACGACAAGCTATTCGACTACATCACCTCCAAGAAACTACACGTCAAGAACACTGGCAAGAATGTAAGTTTTATACCATTTTTCTTTTCATCATGATTTTTAATATACTGATACATTGCGGCATTCAAACAAAAGTTGCCTGATTATTATAATAAAATCTTGATTAATTTCTTACTATGTATAAAACGTTTAATTTCGTTATCCAAGCTGGCACAAAAAAACGAATCTTTAGTGTATATTGGTTGTAAGTAAGTGATCTTACAAGTCCACAATCGTGCACGGAGGACACAACATAATAAAATAAAAATGTTATAAATAATTACAATATTTAATTATTCTGCTTTTGGAATCTTTTCCGGATCCTTGTTTTTTTACAGCATTATACAAACCATAATTTGTCGACGATTTACAGGACAAGGCCCTTTACGACGATGACTTTGGCGACTCAGACACAGAGAAGGAACCGGACGCGTACCTCGAGCGGGTGAAGGCCGAGGCCAAAGAGCGGGACTCCGGCGACTCGGACAGTGACGAGAGCACCGACGAGGACTTCAACCCGGACAAGGCGAAGGAGAGCGACGTCGCCGAGGAGTTAGTACTGATTGTTATATGGATAGTTTGTTCACCAGACTTATATAGAAGTAATCGTAGGTGGTTGGTAAAGAACGTAGCTAGCATGAAAGGTATTGAGAACTTCAAATCGGACATAAAGGCAAATGGTAGACCTGAAGGGTTATAAAATAGAAATAGCGGCCCTCAAATAGTGACAAGCTTATTTTGTACTTGGTGAAATATATCAGAACAAGTCCTGTGAGATTCAAATGACATTTTTCCATAGCCAGCAGTACGCACGATGTCACTGACAAGGCTACGAGGAGAACATTATATTTTACTCGTTTTGCAAGACTGAGTAAAGAACTCATTTTGTTTGTTCAATATGATTTTTTTTTTCTACCTATTTGTATTTTGACCTTATTCCATTCCTCAATAATTATTAAAGTACTATTTCCGCAATATTACTGATGACACAAACGATCCTTTCTTTATAATGCTGACTTTATTTGATTTATTTAGATACGACACCAACCCATCGTCGTCAGAGGGCTCTGATGATGACGCCGCGTCAGATGACGACGGCAAGAAGGAGAAGAAGAAAGAGAAGAAACCCAAGAAGGCTATTACTATTGTAAGTACTTATTGTACTAGCTTTTGATACCCATCAAGACTTATTTATTTTATAAAAATACAGATACAGACGAATATGTATTGTATGTATGACATTGTATTGTCAGAGCCCTGCATTACTTCACCATCTTATTGAAGTATGGGTCACGTAATGCAAGGCATTGTATGCACTTAACAGATAAGTGTAAAATATATATAAATAAAAATCAATTGCCACATGTATGTATGACGGAGCATCACTTGACGACGGCTCGACCGATTTGGCTGATTTTTCTTTTGTTGTGTTCGTAATCATCAGGACAAGTAGGAGAAAATTTTGTTTAATTTTTTTCTTTTTTTTTTCTAACTGCTCTTGTCATTTTCTTCATTACAAAATTGCATCCGGGACGAGTCGCTAGTTCACAATATAAACGGAAGCAATATTGAATCCAGCAAGATTATTGAATAAAGCTGGGTTGGGTCTAACTGGAATTGGTACACTTATTGGCGAAGAACATTTTAAGCTCCAACTAGAAATTAATCATACATGGCTCTTTGTGAATGGTCGTCCAGAGAAGTACGACTATTAGCTTTGTCTGCCGTCAATCGCAAGCTGGTGTAATTACCAGTTCTTGAGAATTTCTTCAGATTCTGAGTTGGCAACGCACTGCTTGCGATGCCCAGTCTTATTGCCGCCATGAGTGATGACCACTTACTTCGTACACTTTTACAAATTGGGTTACTTGAATCTCTTATTTCAAATATTACAGTCGGAAGCTCCACGCAAGCGCAAGGAGAAATCCAAGAAACGCGAGAAGGATGTGAACGCTCCCAAGCGGCCGGCAACCGCCTTCATGTTGTGGCTCAATGAGAACCGGAAGAGTATCCTCGAGGAGAACCCCGGCGTCAAGGTCACCGAGATCGCCAAGAAGGGAGGAGAGCTGTGGAGGGACCTCAAGGATAAATCTGTAAGTATAACTTTGTTTAAAACATCTAACATTAAATATTGTTATGAAATTGGTTGTCCACTTTCATCAGAACTCATGCAGCCTGTGATGCACGTTTATACCTAGTACAAGCATCATACTTTTTATTTCCTACATTGTTTCTAAGATGAATATTGTATTTTTTTACCAATTTTTCATTAAATATTTAATGTAGTTTTTGTAATAACCAGCTGTGTTTCGTTTCTATAATATTCATGCTTTTTTCGAAAAGTTAGCCAATCTAAATTACGATGGACTTATAAATACAAAAACAAGTAATGCTTATATCTCAGCAAAATGTAGCAAGCATTTAAAAGTGACATTATCAATAATATACTCACACATTACATATCACTCACACACACTCACTTAGTCTCTCATATTAGGCTCAGGACAATATAGAAACTGGTAGAATTGCAGGTTTATTGTACAGCTAACAACTAAAGTCTTACTCATAATTAGTGCAGTTACTAAATCCCTTTCCCTACACAGGAATGGGAAGAAAAAGCCGGCAAATCGAAGGAAGAATACACTGTAGCCATGAAGAAGTACAAGGACAGCGGTGCTCAAGACGAGTTCAAACAGAAGAAGAAACAAGCCGAGAAAGATCGTAAGGCCGCAGAGAAGAAGACGAAAGCGCCTCCTGCCAGCAAGAAACCGAAGACTGTGACTAATGCGGGCGCCGGCAGCGGGGGCAAGTTCACCAGCAAAGAGTACATCGAAGATGATGACAGCTCTTCTGATTCTGATAAGGAGAAGGAGAAGGAGAAGAAGAAGAAGGATACTAAAGATGTAAGATGATGATTTAAGATGTAAGATGTGTGATGTAAAGGGCCAAAGCCTGCCGGGGTCGCGGGACTTATAGAATTACCGCGACCCTGGAACATAAAGGGCTATTGAAGGACACCGTGGATTTTAGTCAGTACAAGTCTGACAGTCCCTCCCGCTCTGCCCTGGGTGGGAGGACTCATTTGATGATTTTAACAAGATAAAAAAAAAAAAAAGATGTGTGATGTGATGTGTAAGTATTATGCAGTCACACACTACGACACTACAATAATAATTAATCTATACTATTCATAATATCCTGTTTAGTATTTTCCGGAAACTATACATAGGTTTTCGATAAAAATCTAGTGAGCTTGTTGTGTCACAAGACTTAATGTCCCTTTTCACGGAACACATTCCGAAGCTCACTTAATGGTTTTTCAAATACTTTGCCGAAGTTGACGATAAATTTGCGTGAATTCAAGATCCTTTACATGCACAAGATCCACCAGAATTCACGTCGCAGGAAGAGAGTCTCATGGAACTCTTACGACAGCAGCTTTAAAACAAGGCTCACGTGTTCCGATTTGGTGGACTTTTGGATATTGGTCCTAAATGAATATCAAACTTTAAATTAAAAACCTCTAAGAATTCTCATTCCCTTTGCAACATATTATTTATCTGAAGCTGGGTTTTCAAATAAATTCTAGTGTGTCGACATAATTAGGACATAAATAAAAACTCTGCTTTTTCGACTAGCTAGGGCGCCGAGACAAAATATTAATCCTGTATGTGCGCCGCAAACTAAAGAAGTTTGGGAGCCTCTGCACTAGACAAGCCTGTTGAAACCAATTTGATAATGATGTGATGTGTGTCTTCAGCAGCAGTAAACGTGCACGTTCACGATAAAGCTGGATAGGTCCAGACTTAACACACACAGCGCAAATTAATTTCCACCAGGAATTTCTCAGTGGCATTTGTGTCAGTCGCATTGCATGTGACTTGAAACATTGCTGGGGAAATGTACAAAGCGTACACCTCTTTCTAACGCTTTGGGTACCAAGCGTCATGTTATCTATGATTTTACTCTCAAATAAGATAACTATGTGTCCACTCAATTTAAAATTAGTCTCGGCCCCGATAGGTCGTGAAGATGATGTAATTCTCATAATTCCAATTATAATGCTAGTCTGACGCTTCATACAAGTCACTTTGATCATTGATGAGTCATTAGCACGTTTTACACAACGCGCTAATATCACTACTCTACTGAAATTATTTCGTCAGCACAAGGTTACAAACGAAATAGGATTTACTATATCGCCATTTTGTTGCCTTCTTATAATATGTGTAGCTTCTGTCTGCGATTTGATTCACGTGCAATTTATTTACTACAATATTCATCTACCCCTAGCTTCTGTCGGAGACTTCTTCCGCGTCAAAGAGACATAATTATCCTGGGCTCTCGGTAATAGTGAGACTTTCTATTAGAGAAAGATTTTTTGAAATCGAATGAGAAGTTTTGGCCATTATCTACTACTTCAAAACTAGCAGGCTTTTCTTCTTTTTTTTTTGTTAATATTAGTGTATATTATTTCCATTATTACGTTGAACTTATACATAACATCGCCTGTAATCCCCGAAGGGTTACACACAGGTGTACAGTACACCCAAATTTCGAACATTTAGAACTTCTGTTATTGTTAAAAGGTTGTGTAATACTAAGCCAGTATTTACTATTCATTCACACTACATGTGTGTTGCCGCGGTCACGCGCAACTGGTCCTAATAGTAAGTGTAGATTTTTATCAAGCGCAGCCGCATACATAACCGCGTCATTTTGTCTTGATAAATAAAAGATTGCACTTTATCTTGAAAAGAGCGGATTAAAGTAGATGTTTTTCTTATTTTGTTTTTAATGGTAGAAATAGTTTGCATGTTTTGTGCCCGTAAATGGCTATGGGCTCGAATCTTATGGTGTCTGATGAAACGTGAGTGAAAAATACCTTTACAAGTACAAACTTATTCGAAGAAAAACACGTGATACTACGGTTATGTATACAGATTTTTTAGCAACATTGACTTTATACTGAATAACTTCCTGAGTATCCTCTAGAATTTATATAGGTTTTGGTAGGATTTCCCTCAAAACGGTGAAGAAAAACATCGTCAGAAAATCAGCATGGCCTAGGTAAAAGAAAATCGAATACAAGGGGCATCTACCAACCCGCAATGGGGCCCTCGTAGCGGATAACAGGCCATTGCCATAGAGAGGGCAAGTTTCTGGGACACAGTGGGAAAATCACAGGCTGATTTTGCTTTGGTAGGATTGACGACAACCTACTCGGAGCACCATTTTGCCGCCCCATAACTTACGAATACACAAAGTACCAACACTGACTACACACACTTTTTATTTTTTAGACCAAGGAGACGAAGAAGGAGAAAGCAAAGAATTCCTCATCGGAAGCTGAAGCGTCTTCAGGTGGATCTGGCGACGAGAGCGGAAGCGGAAGTGACTGAAATCACAACGTACTTACACAATAAGCCCCTGTTTTATAACTCCACCTGGTTTCTGACAGCTTGGTCAGTAAGTCAACTCTCATTAAGATCCAAAATAAAAACATTTGATTAGTAGTAGCACTAGGCTTTCAGAAACCAGGGTCGTAAGTTTACCCAAGAACTGATTTATACATCTTTTTTTTTCCCCAATCATTATTTTTAGTTATTTGTGTAGAATCATTGAATGAGATGCAAAAAGTATATCTTGCACACATGTCATTGGCTGAGTAATAACCTAATCTAACCCAATACATATGAAAAATCAAAAAGCGTATGGATTTACTGAATCTGCAATTTGTAAGCTGCGTTTGCGCAACCTGCATGTATTTTCTTCCCGCCATTTTTAATCCAAGTTTCCTCAAAACAAAGGGATCATAACTGTTGTGATATTTGTATTATATTCCCATTCAGTTAAAGTGTGATGTGTTTTGTCAATATGTTATAAGTCCTTGATGGATAACTTAATGTAAATAATAATATTTGTTAAGATCAGTTGTAATTGTCTTAAAGTTATAGTTTGTATTACCTATGTGAATGTTGGAAGCCCCAAGCCCCAGTTTAGTTGTAATGTTAGTGTATTGTACTTTATTATAAGACTATATTTTTATTTGGCGTTTCTTTTATTGAGTATTGTTTTCTAAAGATTTTAAACATGAATGAGGTGGCCTTTTTTTTGCGGCTCGTATACCTGCCTAATTGTCAGCTCAACCTTTTTCTCATACCCGAGAAAGCTTAGCGCATAATCGTTGAAAAGCAAAACAATGAAACGAAAAAGATTTAAAGATATTATAAAAACAATAGACCTACCCAAATTCTCAGTACATTCTAAACAAAACTGCGACCGTTACTTCGACAAGAAAGGGACATCGGTAACAGTGAGCTTGGTTCCCCTAAACGACGCGCCAAGCCATATAAAAAGTAACAAAAAAATAAATGCTCCTTTCTATAGAGCTACCAAAGCTTGGGGTAAGCGCCGAAACGAGGAACCGTCGCGCTTGTTGCCGCCCTTTTTTTTATAAGGGACCTACGCTATTGTATTGCCCGGGTTGTTCCCAAGAAGGGAAAAGGCGCGCTTTGCGGTAGGTTAGGATACAAAAAAATCGTAATAAATAATGAGTCTGTTGGGGCACATCTCCATTCTGCAATAGTAAAAATAGGACCATGTAGTATTTATACAACAATAAATCAAAGCGACCAGCGGCCCTACAATAAGCTTTGTAGGTACATACATTAGGAGTATGTATCATTCATACTTAACACATCTATTTTAATTTGATTGTAACTAAATTGCGGTTCTATTTCCACATAAGCCAACAAGGAAAATGCGAAAACGAAATCATGTAATGCTTATAAACAAAGTGAACCAAAACGATCCCAGCCACATAGTTATTTTATCATGTAGGTAGGTAACACTCAGAGTTTATTAAACGAAACTAAATTGCATCGACTATGTTCAAAAGTGCTTATCAGGCTGAAATAAGAAACTTATCAAGTCGTTTAGGTAAACCATACTTTTCGTTGGCGCCCGTTTAATCGGTCAGCACAATGATAACTTGATATCAACACGTGTTGCCGCCTTTATAATGCATTCTTGCATTACCGCGTAAAATATTCTAATGAAATCATATAGAATATTCCATTTTAATGGCTTTAGAAATGTATTTAACAATGTTGTATCTTTGTACTGTAGAGCTACTTGCTTCTACTTGTAACAGTAAAACGAAAATCAATAGCCTAAAATGAGGCCATGACATCCATTGTGTACCTATTCACAAATCAACACCATTTTTTAATGTTCATGGTGATTGGTAACCAATATTTAAAATCTATACTAGAATCTACGCTTGGAATACAATCGACCAAAAGATTAATCGAAAACTGGCGATATTTTCGTTTGTTGAAGATTCTGATAAGTGATAGCGTGTGTTTTATCAATTTTAGTAATGATAACTGGAGCTATAATGACTAGTATGAATAAAATACATGGCAAGCCTCGAGCCTACTAAGAATAAGGACCTTGTAACGGTCGTCTACGTGAGAACGGTGCATGGCAAGCAAGCATAATGGACTTAAAAAAACGTTCTCATGTCATGAGTCTATTAATAGGGTTGGTTTACTTATTGAATTCTTCGTCGCACGGTAATACTTTTATTAGCCCGATCCCCTACCTAAATGGTATCGAGCATGTGAGATTTATAACAAACTGACAAAGTATAAATAATATAGTCTGCTAAAAGGGAAAAGATGCATTGATATTATAATGGACAGCGCATGGCAGCCGGCAGAGCGCGTAAACAACTCGAAGCGTCGCGTGTCGTCACAAAAACCAGTAAAACCTGATCCGTATCGAATATTAAACCGCGAGTAACAGAGAGGCCACACTTTATTTCCGCTCTTCCATTATTATATTTAGCTGATTCAATAGCGTCGAAAGGCGCAAGCTTGTGTTTTTATAACGAAGTATATTTATAATAATGAACCTATGTTTAAAATTTGCGTTGTAATCTAGGTAGGAATATGAAAAGCATTACTTAGGTTATTTTCAGAAATTCTTTACTAAACCTCATGTCCATACACACGAAATATCCATTTCCTAACCCATTCAGCGATAAAAGGCTAGAACTCTAATGGCGTATTGGCGTACAGTTAACTAAAGGCTAATAAACCTATCTACCCATGCGGCGTTTTAAGTAAGTAAGTAAAAAATGTGCCTAAGCAAACACCATAGTCATGCCGTCGAGTCGGTGACAGCAGTAGTAGCGTCACCCGGTGCGCAAGACTGGCTCTGCGGCAACTCGGCGGTCAATCAACCCGGCAAGCCCAAGGTGGTGAACTGGTGGCTATGTAAACTCCATCCTTTTTTGGCAGAGACCTCCGTCCAGCAGTATTTATTGGCAAAAAGTTAAATAAAAGAGACTGGCATTTGTAAAATAAAATGATTCTGGAATTTGTGCTTTAGCTTATTCCTATTGTCATCCTGTCTAGATTCCTTCTTTCAATTTATTATATTCGTGGCAAAACAATTTCCGAGCAAGGGCTAAATTATTTCTCCTCGTTCGTAAAACATTTGTATTACAAACAGAGTTAGATAAAACCTACACACACCACGACTCTGTCATCCAATGCTCGATCCATTCCTAAATAAATAAAACATCGTAAGCAATGGCTTAGGTACGACAAAAAAATTAAAAAAAAATTCAAATCCAAAATAAAAGTGTCCTGGAAATTACCTTCTTAAGCTACCGTGTGCAAATGCCCCTAATGTAAGACCTTGTGTGCTCTTGCCGACTGAGTATCTAGAAACCACATATTGAGTAACTTTAAATACTCGAGGCCCTAATAACTTACACTTGTTAATAGCAACAACTTATCTGGGGTCCTGGGCCAAGCCAGGGCTAGGCTAACTAGAAAAATGCAGTATCTACCTACCTGCCCTGATCCTGGGAATGAAACGAATACGCATATTATTAGATAAGTCTTTGTTACCTACACTGAGTGGTTCTTACAAACTTGTTTTAAAAAGAGTAAGAGTGTTCTAGTTCTTTTTCGAGGAGTTTTTTAATATAAATCCGAGTGGTGCGGCTTTGCAGCAAAGACCGAAAGGGCCCTTTGAGTTCTTGGAGGCAGTAAATCTTGGTCGTACTTTTTAGATTAGGACTAAATGAACTTATTGCGACATCCGACTTTTTAGAAATATTTTCCTTAGCATCCAAGTGTCAGGTAAAACCTTTTTTACATTATACTTCTACAGGGGGCACACTGGGCACGAGCCCTGGGGCCCCACTATCCAAGGGGGCCCCAAGTTCCCGTAACTGTCAAACCTAGAGGCTGTCAAAAGAAACTTAACTAATCCCACGCCGCAGGATACTAAAATTTTAGAGCTCGCTCCGCTCGCTTTTGTTTAGTTGTAGTTTTCTAGGGCTGCCTGTCCATTGAAGCGGAGCGAGGCTGAGGAGCGGAGAAACTGAGAAATATTAACCAATAGGATTGCATACTGGAGCGGAGCGGAGATTTTATGCAATCCAATCGGTTAATATTTCTCAGTTTCTCCGCTCCGCAGCCTCGCTCCGCTTCAATGGACAAGCACTCAGTAGTTACATACATATAAAGGATGTTTGACAACCTTTGACACTCAAGCGAAACATCATGGGTATGGTGCATTCTTCCCTTTTTAACCTATGGATCCCAGATCCTTTGAAACCACATGTCTGCAACATTAATGCCTTGCAATTGAGGCACGAACAGTTAGTAATCATGTCTCTGTACTGCTCATCGTTGACTGTAACGTTCTGACCATCATCATTTTTGAACCTTTGGCGAAATTAGAAAGAATTGAGCACTTGGAGCCATCATTCAACGTATTATTGCCGAAATACAGCCTGGACCTCTAGACTTCTGCTTGTTCGCGCTAGCCGCGGTGGACACATAACCGAAACCCATTTTTACACATTCATTGCATAAAATATCCGTAAAATAAAGCCAATTTCATGGATGTCAAAAATATTTTTATTTCAAATTAAAGTTCTCTGCCCTTAAAAACACACACATTATTTTTGGATGAACTCTTACAAAGTCGCCTGACCTATCCGAGGCGGGGTGCAAAAAAATCGAGCTCGCTTCGCTCATTCTTGCAGTTGCAGCCTACAAGGGCCCCTTTATTCTCAAGTGCCCGGGGCCTCCAATTAGTTATAGACAGCCCTGATCATAAACCAAAAGTTATCCCCATCGGTGATGACCAGCCTGTCAATTCCGGAGTTGTGTGAGATGAGTGTATGATTTTTGTCTAACATTAAAACTAGCTTTAGTAAATTGGGTAATAATCGTTTAATGTTAGCATTGCTAAAACAATAGGTACCGAATGCCTGGTTGCTAGAGTGGACGCAAACGTGACTGCTGTGCTTGAGGTCCAGCAATGATGGTTGAGCAATTCCCGGGCCGGGCAAAGTGGTATTGGATTTTTCTATCAGGAATTTCTCAGTAGCAGCCATGGAGTCTGGATTTGTGCCCGGTTGATGGCAATAGGCTCGCCCCCTATTTATACATGAGACTTAAACAAAACACTACTAGACACCCTAGACTAGACTAGGTACACCCTAGTAGTAAACCAACATTTCGCCAGTTCTGCCTAACCCTTCGGGGACTACCGGCGTGGTGTTGTGTTATGTTAAAATCAATACCTACCTACATTTATAAATACTCTCAGCTCAGCGTCAAATAATAAGAGGGAGCGCAAGACAGACTCCCACGTTACTGCTAACCTAAACAGGCAAATAGGCAATCTACCCTATCTATCTATGAGAACAGCATGCCTTCGTTCCAGTACTCATGCTAGGACCAGCTCCGGCTCACGAGATGGCGAATTGCCTAGTATAGAGCTCGAGACTGTAGGCAAACAAAATAGTAATCAGCACCCTTAGTATGCATATGAATATCAGATAAATTAATTGCCTGACTCAATCTGTTCGTTAGTTCATTGTTGCCTGCTAGGATACGCTTTCGATCAGCAACATAATGGCTGGCGACAGAGTAAATTAATGAAGTAGTTAAACGCTTTAACTTAGAAAAGTACTCAGGTAATCTATTGGACCACCGCACCGCGACCTAGGTATTCAATTAGAAGTAAATTTAGACTTGCACTTTTACTTGGGCAAATTATATTTTTATCTTCAGGTAAGTAGGTACAACAAAAGTCAACCCAAAAGGTAAATTGCAATCCTAATTAAAATTGACATCATAAATTACTGTAAATAAGTTACTTAGCGACTTCCTTCCTCCTAAACTCGCTCACGTACTGACAAACCTATCACATACCAAACATTGTTATTGCTACTTAATATAATAGTTTGTAGTCGTATTTTAGCTTTCGTGTCTAAGGAGGACCTTAAAGTTAGGAGCTTTTCAATTTCCAAGGACCTAGGAATTCGTTCTTAACATACTCGAAGGTACGGCGCTGGAAAATTGACACAGATCTGGTAGTTACACATACCTAATTTTCTAAGTCATATTTAGGACACTAAACTTGATAGTAGGCAGGTAGGTAATAGGCACCTACTTATTAGGCACTGTACCTAGGAGCAGTGGCGTAGCTAGGCCTATAGGGCCCTGTATCAAAATTGTTTGGGGGCCCTATACGAAACTGAGTGCGGCGAACAACAAAAAATTATATTAAAATAGCTTCCTGACTTCATCACTTAAGCTGTCATTGATTTTACTTAGATAATGTAAGAGCGAGCAAAGTGGGATAGAAAATTTAGTAACCACGATCATGCCTGGCACAGGTAAAGGCATTCTCGAAAATTCATAAAAGCGAGCTCGAAAAATTCTAGCTTTCTGGACCGCGACGAGTCAAGCCTTCTACACTGCGATAAGTTAAATATTCATTATTTAATCATAACGGGCCTCTTAACAATAACAATGAGGTTATTGGAAGATTTTGTGATTGTTTTCCTCTACACGTCGGGGCCCTTGTTACTCGGGGCCCCGTATCATTGATACGGCTGATACGGCGCTAGCTACGCCCCTGCCTAGGAGGTCCCTAATTCTAGTCCCACAGAAACCTACGATGTCATAAACTATCAATCATTAGAAGAAGTACCGAGTTAATTTTTATCAAGGTGTGTATAGGCCTCTGTATATTATTACCAATATATTTGTTTGAGCAGAAAATAATCCAATATTGTATGACAGCTAATGTTCCAACGTGTCATTCAATTTCAAATACTATCTAGTTCAAGAATGTATTTTAGGTGTATGACCTTAAGAACTAAGGATACAACACCCTTATTTCTTTGAGAATAAAAACTATTTCTCGAGTTCCCACGAAATATCAAATCGTAAACAAACGTGCTGCCATTCAAAGCGCTATGTTTTATTGGCGTCCCTTTCCCGCTAACGTTTACCGCGCTTTTTACGTTTTCGAAATTAACGTTGGCGGCATTTAAAATAGGGCGCGAGTTCATTTCGATAGGAGTCTTGTGTTGAGTGTACTGGGACATTTCTTGATATACTTCTTTTGTAAGTATATATAAAGTAGTTGTGATAAATATTTAATGTAAGTTTTCTGATCTTAAAATGCAAAAATCCAAACATTTCTATGCGTAATTTCAATGGAATACGACAAAATAAATTTCTGAAGCAAATGTTCTACACCGATAGGTTAAATAGAAAAGCAAGCTTATTTGACTGCGATAAGGTTTAAATTCATATGAACTAAGCAATCGATACGTCACGGATATACGTAGTACACGATGCATTGTATTCGCCGTGCTGTTGGTAGAACCGTATCTACTGGCCAATCACGTTCGAGATAGATGTCGCTGTAGTACCGACGCGAGCCGACCCCAAGCTAGCTTGCTCTGGGAACATTTGCTTCGAGCTCCATACATTTTCTTCTGGTTCTCTACGTCTATAGTTTGGTTGTGCACCAGTTCAAAAATAATTTCAAAATTTTTGCCATCAGGTGAGTACAATTATTTTTCCAATCAAAGTAAAGTGTTTTAATATGTGTATTCGTGTTTCTTACGGTCGGATTCATTGAATTAATTTTCATTCCACGTTGGAATTCGCATTCAAACATGGCTATAGGCATCGCCGTACTTTCCTTAGTACGCGTGGGTATGGGAAGGACGCCTTATTTCAATAATTAATTTCTCGGATCTTTACTATTAAGTGATAGGAACAGTTCTTCCATAAGTTTGAGGTAAATAGTCATCGGATTATTTGGTAATTAGGTCATCTTTAGTTATTGCGTATTTTCAACACAATCCGTGAAAACAAAATGGCTCTTTCGACCCAAGCTTAGGACAGTGAACTCGTTATATGGGGAGATAACTATTTTTGTTAATAATTGCATTGTTTTACGACTTATAATAACAATTTTAATCGTAATAAGCTATATTTTCGATTAATCAATACCGTGAAATTATATTTTCATCTCCAAAGACGCGTAAGCATGTTTCCCGCCAAAACGCCGCCCTACTGTGCCATATAAGCGGTGTGAAGGCTAGTTATCTATCAGATTCTTCAAGGCATGGCCCGCATAACCTGTTGCCATGAATTTTCTCAATAATTAACATAATTTTCTTTGTTTGCTTGCAGGAAAAAAGTTAAAATGACGGACAAGCCTAAGCGTCCTATGTCAGCTTACATGCTGTGGCTGAACAGCGCGAGAGAATCTATCAAGTCGGAGAATCCCGGCATGAAGGTTACAGACATCGCTAAAAAGGGAGGAGAGATATGGAAGTCGATGAAGGACAAGACTGTACGTAATTACTCGTCATCCTAACGCATTGTCTTTGTCCGTTATGTACTTGAGCTAATACTCTTTTTTTTCTGTTCAGGAGTGGGAAGAAAAAGCTGCCAAAGCCAAGGAGCAATATGCGAAAGATCTGGAGTCATACAACGCCAATGGAGGCGGTGGTGAGGGCGGCGGTGGCGGCAAGAAGGCACAGAAGCGAGGGAAGAAGGGCAAGAAGGCTGCTCCAGCTGTAAGTACCGCGTCGGCTTTCTTATGCCACACAATCTGTTTGTTATGACATACGCTAACTTTGAAATTTATTACAGAAATCCAAGAAAAAGAAGGAAGAGTCAGAAGATGAGGATGGAGAGGAAGAGGAGGAGGAAAGCGAATGATCTCCCCAACACATACGACATTACTGTTCATATTGAATAATTTACTTGGACTTAATTTATTACAAAGTAAAATGGGACTGACTTTCCAAAGTCTGTATGACATTTCACAATTTTTTAATAATTTTTTACCGAGTTGAATTTATAAATTTTTGGCTCTTGTTTCTGATACATTATAACAATAATTTTGGTCTGCACATGAAATTTGTTAATGTTCAATGTGTTGTTTATCTACTACTTATGTTTGTAGTATTAATAGTAATGGTAATGATAGATGTATGTAAGAGCATTGCAGAGTTTGGAAAGTTCTGCCGCTGGCTAGGGTCTAGGTTTCTAAGCCTCAAAAAAAAAATAATGTTTAAGTGTTAGCATGTATACACCGGGGAATTGTACAGTTAGCCCTCCCTCGTTAAGTTCGCTGTGACTACTGGATGCTCACTTTAAGATGTGTACCTCAGCTGGTTTCATCAAAACTAGTATGTCTGCAATATTACCTGATTTGCTATATAACATAACATATTTATGTTGAAGCTGTGCTTTGATTTGAATATACCATATTTTTAATTTACTGTGTATTGATAAGTTGTGTGCATTAATTTTGGACATAGAAGTTTTGGTCAGACTACACCAACATGTAAAATTAGAGACTATTTCATGAACGTTTGTGGCGGCTTATTGTTAATCAAACCTACCTCTTCTCATTGTAAATTTCAATGCTGATAATGGTACCAAACTCTAAGCTAAGATCCCACTTAGGAAATTGATGTGTATGTTGTATTTTTAGTTAGTTCATAGGTAGGTTTTCGATGTGATTTGTCTCTCAAATTTTACATTTGTGTTATTTTGTAAATGAGAATTAGCATTCCTCATGTCAATACGGATTTTACATGTTCAATAAAGTAATTTCATATAAAATATTCTATTTTTCAATTTGTCTTTTCATTCTTTTCCTCTTCTAGGTTATTTCTTCTTCATAAACCAACCCTATCCTATTTCTTTACATTCATCACACTTAAACCCCTGTGGCTCGGAGGTTGAACAATGTCAAAAAAGTGCCCTTCTGAAAAAATTATCGATTTTATACCGATGCACGTGATACCTCGTGGCAAAGGATTATCGAAGTTAGGATGTGCCACGTTGTTGATGTGACATAATGTCGGCACACTCATTTATGACCTCTAATATCCATTTGAAATTCCATTGCTGATTGTTTTGTTTGCAAAACAACTCCCAATGTCCGCATTTTGTTTATCAAATGGGTACCTAAAGGCGTTTCCATCGTTATCGGTGTGCGACCATTTTATGTAAATGAATCGATAATCTAGGACGCTTTGATCTTTTTCAATGGTTACAGGGTGAAAACAGATGATTACATAATTGGCACCTACGTTATAATTTAATATTGAGGGTTTTAGTTAGGTACTTATAACTAATCAATAAATAGCTGATTACAAGCTGATGCGAAAATAAAAGTAATTTAACCAAGCGAGCCAATCATAGCCATGCTCTAGTTAATTGATGTCAACCTGCGTCATAATTTCATAGCGTCAGTCGATACCACGCCACGATACAAAGCTTGTTAGGTTTATGTATTTTTTGTTAAAAGTATCTTAAAATTTAATGGGATTCAGTCTCGTTTATTCTGTACCGATTTTTCATGGGATGATTACATATCTACTTTGAAAGTTTTCATGCAGTTTTGTCTCGCAAATTGGCAACATGAAATATAGTGTTGCCAGCTTATCCAATTCAATTTATTCAGGAAACAATTCACATTGTGTTTGAAATCATAATACTATAATTAAAAAAATAATAATAACATCACATTCATAAAAAAATATAAAACTAACACATTCATGATAAAAACAACACAAAAAAATGAAGAGCTCGTGGCTAGTTTATAGAGCAGCTGCTCTGGGTCAATCTTTATTTTAAGTCGCGCAAGCCTAGGTTGTTCCGTAGATGGCTGACCACCCGTTACATACCGAGGTTTTTTTGTGCCTCGGAAACCACGTTCATCCGTTGGTCCCGGCTGTTATTAGTAGATCTTTGACAGTGTCACAGTGGTTACAGGTAGTCAGTGGCCCGAAAGTCTGACAATTACTCTTATGCCGGGTACACATTGGTGAAACGTAACATGTAATGTAACACACGCTGTGACATGCTGAAACAAATTCGCCTGTTGTTGGGTTACATTTCATGTTGCAGTGCATAAGTCTTGACGGCACATTCATGTTACATTTCACGTTACGTTACACCAGTGTGTACCCGGCATAACGAAGGGGTATCGTATTACCCATACCCAGTAAAATACTGGTATTAAGCTGCATCCGGTGAAGCCTGTAAGCCGACCCCAACACTGGGCAAAGGCTAGGCAGCTTGTTGAACACGTACCGTGTATAACATGTCTAATGTCATTTGTCAAGTAATCTCATAGCTGCCGAGTGCCGTCTTCTGCCCAAGGAACATTATATGCTTCTGCCGCTGTCAGATTGAGCTGTCAAAGTATGTTGTGGTGCATGCATCATTCTCAAATAAATAAACAAGAATTATTAGTGAAATCTGCGCATTAATACTTCTAATATTGGAAACAAGAAATTAAACTTTTTCGTAGAATTCCGGAATACATACATCAACTTGTAACTGTTTTGGGAATTTACTGAAAAGGTAGTTGAGGTTAATATACTTATCTATAGGGTCACATAATTTTATTTGTTAATAAGCAGTGTGTGATTAGTGCAGAGATGGCTGGGGATGGCAGCGGTGGCGGTGGATCTGCGGTAGCGCTGGTGACGGGTGGCTACGACCACACAATCAAACTGTGGCAGGCACACAGCGGCGTCTGTCTGCGCACTATGCAACACCCTGATTCTGTATGATTTCTAAACTATTTACTTTCCTGTTTCAACTATAAAGAAACTAAGAACTATAAAGATGAATGCATAACACTGGCTTTAGAGATAAAATGTCAGTATCATGCATTGAGTAAAAGATTCACTAAACTATACCATTTATTGGGTCAGAAGTCAAATGTTAGTCCAGGAAAGCTTGATAACATGGTTTATTTTGTCAAATTAACACTTAAGTTTTAAATATTTCATTAAAAAGTATTATAATAAAACCATTTTAAATACTTAACTCCTTGGCACAAAATGTAACCAGACTGGTACCCACTTGACAATGTAGTTGTAAACCAAAGCAAGTTTTTGCCAGTGCATTTTATTCCAAGGGAATTATTTAATTAAAAAAGGTTATATGTAAGTTTTGCAAGAATTTTAAACCAATTCTAGGTATTAATATCTTAAAATAACTCCAAGTCACAATTTGTTAAGTATTGTACTCATTTCTGAAATTGTGATTCCAGCAAGTGAATGGGCTGGAGATATCCCCAACAGGACAGATGGTGGCGGCCTGCGGGTACCAACATATCCGCATGTATGACTTGGCCAGTGCCAACCCTGACCCAGTTGTCAATTTTGAGGGCATCACAAAGAATGTCTCTAGAGTTGGCTTTCAAGTGAGTGTAAAAGTATCAAAAAAGGTTTATATTAATCTCTATTCTAAAGTGGAAGGATTTTTTTTGTATCCATCACCACACATTTCTAAATACAGTTAGATTATAATCTATCTTGTGAGATTGTAAATTGTCGAATGATTGTGAACCGTAACATACTGCTTACAATTCAATGCATAATTTTTCGGTAGATTATAATCAATCGAAGTGAAATCGTCAAATTGTGAAATGGCATACGACGGAACGCACCTCGCGCGCTGATTGGTTGAACGTCATGTGCCCCTCGCCGCCATTTTTGACAATCTCGGGAGATAGATTATAATCTAACGGTTTTTACAATTTTACGGCTACATATCCATACTTCTATGAGGGAAATAATGATAAGTTAATATACTTCTAGAAAAATGACCTGTGGATGTACACTGGGGGTGAAGACTGGACAGCTAGGATATGGGATCCAAGGTAAATAAGTATCTCTTAGTAATTCCTTATTAGATCCTATAAATTCTTATGAATAAATCTTCTAATATTCTTGGATATTAAAGCCTTTCACACTCCTTTTTAACAAATTTTTTAAAAAATTTGAAAAAGTTTTCAACAGTATTTCCATCTTAATTTATTTTAACAGCTCAGCATAGTTAATTAATTGTTTGAGCTGTTTCATGTGTTATCTTCATAACAAGTTTTATAACATTATGGTCTCCCTTTGGGAAGCATTCTTGGTCCCAGCCTATTTTAATTCAATATAAATGTTATTACTAATTAATTATAGGAATGAAACAAACTCTAAAACAGTTAAATTACCTTTGTTAAAATAAGATGTGTTATAAATATCCAATGCGCAGGGCAGCGCCACAATTCCGATGCACGAAGATATTCCAAGTGCAGGCGCCAGTTAACGCGGTTATGCTTCATCCCGACCAGACACAGATCATGGTCGGGGATCAGAGTGGCATCATACACATGTGGGACCTCCGGACCGATCAAAATGAACAGTTGGTAAGTTGCAAGTTTAGAAGAAGACTTAGAAAACCTAGGACCCTCAGATGATAAATAATTTAAAGGTGTTGTCAAAAATACAACCAATATTGAATGGGTATGATAATGTTTAGTCACGATTACGATGTTGCGGCAGTTCTTAGTATGTTTGCGATCTTGCTACATACCTAGTTTCCCAATTTACACAGATACCAGAAGCTGAAGCGTCGATCCAGGATATTGCCATCGACCCGGAAGGCAAGATGATGGCGGCGGTGAACAACAAGGGTAACTGCTACGTGTGGTCGCTGGGCGGCGCTGCGCAGCACCCCGTGCCGCTCAAACACATTGTTGCACATACTAAGTATGCGCTTAGGTGCAAGTTCAGTCTTGATTCTACGTGAGTACCTGTTCTTTACACTGCTATTTGGGGTCGGCAGAGTTTTCGTCTTCCATTTTGTCCTGGCAACTGTTACGCGATAATTTACTCCGTTTTCATTAGTGTCATCAGCATCAGCCACACAGACACATCGATGCCTGTCAAAGCTCTTTGTTGACTGCATAGCTGTTTCAATCCGACCAATGAGGTGAAGATGTTTTGAAAAAAAAAAAAAAATTAACAGATTTTCAACTAATAACGATGCTTGGAACTAGTTATGCTAGCGCCATCAGTTACACAGTTGCCTTCCCCATTGCTACGACTCCTTCAAAACCTCCGTCTATCAGGGCTGATTTATTATATGGAAGTTGTTTTTCTCCAGGATGTTGGTGACGACATCCGGCGACTGTTCGGCGAAGGTATGGCGCACGAGCGACTGGTCGCTGCTGCGTGAGCTGCGCAATGACACGCAACGCTGGGTGTGGGATGCTGCCTTTAGCATCGACTCACGATACCTCTTTACTGGTAGGTCATTATTATTTTATTTGTTTACTAGCGACCTGCCCCGGCTTCGCACAGGTAGTAGAACATCATATATTACGCATTGTACCTGACCATTTTTTTAGAAGATATAATGGTTATAGTAAGCTATCCTTAAAAGATAGATATATGCCATCGCGGACTTTTGTGTAGATCTATAAAAGAGGAATATCCCACCATGCATTGTTTTATCTCAATCAATAATCAATATGGCAGCGTTTTAGATGAAAGCTCCCAGGGGCTTGACTTTTTCCGACACTTCCAACAATTATCGTCATATTTCAACCAATTTACACAAAACTTTGGCAAATTATATACCTAAACCTTTCTCATTAATCACTCTATATATTGGTGAAAACAGCATCAAAATCAGTTCGTTAGTTTTTAGTTTATCGCGAACAGACAGACACACACGGTGGAGGACTTTTGTAATATGTAGTGATTTATCCGTAAAAGCAGGAGCCAAAACATGGCTTGATACGAAGTTCACCTCCAGTTTTGTCACAAATCGAAGGATCTTGATCATCATAATCATCATCGTACAAGTACAACAGTCCACTGCTGGACATAGGTTTCTTCAATTGCACGCATGCACGCCACTTAGCTCGGGACTTGCCGAGAATCGAGCGCAAAGAGCCGGACTTTGATGTGATACTAAAATCTTGCATGAGTAAAAATCGTTTGTTGCCCTTGGTACTACCAGTATTATAGTGCCACGGATTAAAAAAAAAATCCCGTAGAACTACCAAGCGATCCAGTAGTACCACGGAAAGTTATTTTTTACCCGTGTTTCTCTGATTTGGCGACAATAATTGTTGTTTTTTTGTTTTAAGGTTCGTCGGACAGCTACGCGCGCCTATGGGATGTGGAAAAGGGTACACTAGAAAGAGAATACTGTGGACATCAGAAGGCAATTACGGCGCTCGCCTTCCGGGATCAAGCGGTTTAGACCGCTTTCACATTTAGGCGACTTTAGCAGCGCGACAGCCGCGCATCTAACGTCCAAACGGTAAAAAAGGTACTTTTTGTTTGCAATGTGCTTCTGCCGCGCTACTGTCGCGCAGCTAACGTCCTAATGTGAAAGCGGCCTTAGACTACAAGTAGCGGCACGTAAGTCTAGAGCTGAACGATACGCGGAGGGGATTGCTGCGCATGCGTACTGTACCGCTAGCCCCCCTCAGGTACATTAATTTTTACTTCTGCGCAATAACGGTCAGCGCTAAAGTTTCGTGCCGCTACTTGTAACTGTGAATAGTAATGTTAAGGATATTGTACATTATTTTTTCGTCGTCATTTCACTGGTTTTATATAAAAAGGTCACATTGCGGGCGCAAAATGGAGATGATTGCATAATTTAAATGCAGTGCTTGAAGTGCATTTTATTTAGTGCTATTGACTTCTTATTGTAAAAAACTTTCCAAAGAGATCAATAGAAAGACGTCTGCCAATTCTATGTTCCTTTTGTTTGTAGTTATTTAGTTGATAATAACTTACCTACTGTAAGCTTTTGTATATTTGTAAATATTCGCTCATGTTCGTCTGTTCGTCCTAAAAGCTCTCTCGTATATCAAATGCGAGTATGAATGACCAGTTTAAAATATTAGATTTAGATAAGGTTAAATATTTTGTAGTTTTCATATAATTTTATACAGATCTGCCATACTCAGCTAGAATGCTTGAATAAGTCCTAACATAATGCTGTTATTATAAAAAAAAAAACACAATTTAACTGACTGGGTATTCTTTTTTAACCTTTTCACCGCCACGGACTTCAATAGAAGTTCTAGATTTCCGTGCCACCAGCGCCACGACTTCATCAGAAACTCTTAATTTTTAACTACCTATCAAACATAAAGTACTGTATTTAAAGCGTGTAAATCTCATTCATCGATATGACGATACCCTCATCAGTACTGTTTACTGTATACTTCGTTATACATTATAGCTTGGCGCTGGCGAGGCATCGCGTTCTGTGTACGTTGGCGGTGAAAAGGTTAACAAAGGTTTGTGGTTCGCTAATTCGAAATATCAAGGAAGCCAGCGGTTGTAGAAAGTAAAAACTACAAATAAGTAAAAAATAGTCATGCTTCTCGTTACTACATCATACCTCGTATGTGTTCCATGCATTTACTATGTAAATGACTTGTTATATACTGTAGATAATTAACTATTTTATACAAATAAAATACTATTTATAAATGAAGTTTTTTTTTTAATAAATACGTTATTAGTGCCAATTACGAAAAATTATTAGTCTATGATACACATTGAAGCTTAGTTTTCGTATTATATAAGGTCCCATTACAATAGATGGGCAAACTTTTAGAAATCATTCAGACCACCAAAATAAGGACAAGGGTAAAAAAAAAAAAAGAACGAATTAGATACAAGAAAAAAAATCAGCTAAAGAAAATAGACTAAAAATGTTGGTTACCCAATGATTTTAGGTCAAAATAAAATCACTTTCGTAATCGTTTTTTTTGCATGGATATCTTTGGTTAGACGTACTGAACGCCGTGTTAAAGTTTGTCCATTTATTGTAATGAGACCTTATATAACGGGGAGTTAAATAAACTTTATACATATTTTTTTTTAAAATAAAATATATCATATTTATTCCATGGGTATATTGCACGGTATACGAGGGTGCATAAACACAAACATTATCCTAATAATTGTACATACATTGCAAAATAAAATACACAGTAAGTACGTCATCAACCGCTCATTTATATAAAATAATATACTAATATAATACTGTGCTATACACATCTTACAAAGTAAACACGGCTATGTTTACAAATTTTCCTACGTACCTCTTTCTATAATCACAACTTTAAAAAAATGCATGAGACCTAATTTTATACACAATCACAAACGTGAATTGGAATGTTAAATAAATGCCTTTTCCGATAATTATAATTCAGTAGTAAATTCTCGACTAGAAACAATTATACGATCAATTATACAACAATAATAAAATATTATACATCTCACTCAGTCCCTAAAGTATTTTTTCGCTAGTACTTACTGATGTTCTTGAGAATCGAATTTTAATATATATCACCGTCACAAGCGCATTAACACGGTAAATAATAAGTAAGCATTCAGCGACCAATAATTGAGTACAGTACCCAGGCCATAAAATGACACGATTAGCTTCAGGCGAATTTCACCGGTCAGACTAAACACGATTAAAACATCTAACTAGACCGGTTCTTAAACGCGGTTTAGATATGCTAATCCTGTTCAGTTAGAGGTTGTCACATAATGACACGACAACGCTCTACAAAGCCAAACACTTTCCAAAATTCTGAAATGCTACATTTACATCCAGTAACTGTACAATTTTAATTGATAATCAAGTTCCTAAGACCACTATACTTGATCAAGTGGCAGGTTTTTGACGTCCCCTATCTCTGAGCACGCGTCATCGTCACAGGTGTAAGAGATGACGAAGCGCAGGTCGACGGGCGGCGCGGGCGCAGGCCGGCCGATCAACATGACCTGGGTGATGGCAGGCGGTGGTAAGAACGGGTTGTACTGCGGTAGAGTTGTACCCGATGGCGTTAGGAGACGGACTTTGCAACACTGGAAATGAAAACAGAATTTGAGAAGTAATGTTTTTGCGATTTTGTGTTTCAAAACTCAAATTGCTGACGAAGCTTAAATGGAACTGAAAAAAATATTTATTTGACTAAACTAACTATCAGCTATAGTAACAACACAGCGGATCCCAAACAAGAAGAGATGTCAGGACGAAATTGACTTTTTTCTTGGAGAGTGGCTACAAACTGCACTCGATAGGGATAAGTGGAATGAGGAAACGTAGGAAGCAAGGCATTTGCCCAGCAGTAGGACAGAGATGGCTGACAGTAAACATTTCCTTGGACCTTGATAATTCCTGATGGAAAGCTATGCATGAGGTCTACGATTGAATAAGCGCGGCCAAAGATGCCTGTGCTCCTGCATAGAAGACTGACGGATTTTTGTGAATTTAGTTAGTAAGAGATGAGCTTAAAAGGATGACAGCTGTATCATAAGAGATGCTGCGCCGAATGTCAATTATGTTAAGTATGGATAGTCAACAGAAAGAAGATACTCGCACAAACAATATTATGAACAAACATACCTTAGGAACCACACCCTGAAACCTAAAATCTAGAATAGGTTTCTTATTTTTGTTCGTCGTCGATATAACGATCACGTTGACATCAGGCCTCGGCTTGTCTTTACAAAAGTGTAACACTACTGTTAGACCATTCTCTTCTTCAAATATCGTCATAGGAGGAACATATCCCGGCGTTACATTAGAAAGGGACACATCTATATCCGTCAACGGTTTTACTTCACTTTTAGTCTTCTCTCTCTTTTCTTCGGTAGAATTGGATTCAACACTTTCTGTTGGGGATGTGTTCTTAGATTTGGTGACGTCTAAAGGTATACTAAAGTCCAGTATGTTGTCTATGGGGGAGTCAGTCGAACTGCTTAGGTTTACGTTCGAAGTGCTAGGTCCGTCTGTGATGTCTACAATGAGGTCGTCTGGTGGGGAAGACTTGCTAGTAAGCTTGGATGGCTCTGGTGTCGGTTTAGGTTGGTCCTCTGTCTTTTTGGTGAAGAAGTCTAGGTCGAATAGGGCGCCGTTCGTCGGTGCAGGGAGCTCGTGTTTGGGTGACGCTAACGCGTTCATTGGTATTTTCTTAGTTGTTTTACTGGAATAAAAATTAAGATGTTAGTTTTTCTTACTAATCTTATCATATGGGAGTATGATTGCTGTTAGTGTAGTCCTAATTACCCATTGAAACTTTCGAGACGTTGCACATGATCGGGTAGAGATTGCTTTATGAGTTGTTCGCCGAGTGAGTCCAATTCATTCCACCCTTCTGCTTTATTTGGTTTTTCTCCTCCTAAAAGATCCACATCTTCTGAAATAAAAATAAAAAATGCATCGTGAGTAAAACTGTTTCACATAATTTCGTAACCACAGTTTTTGAGCTGGTATGTATCAAAAATAACATAATCATATTTAGAAAATAGCGGCTTCGCCCGCGTGGAATTTGGTAATTGTCCCACGGGATCGTACTACCGGGATAAAATTATGCTATGGGTTAATCTAGGCTGTAAACTATAAAGTGCCAAATTTCATTCAAAACCGGTCAGTACTTTTTGCGTGAAAGAGTAACAAACATCAAGACATCGATACATCCTTATAAACTTTCGCATTTATAATATTAGTAGGAGGTCCTTACCACTGGGCATCAAGCTAACAGGTTTCAACGGCTCAACAATATTTGAATCGCTTCCACTCGAGAATATGTCACCAAGCTCGTCGATGGCAGTATTCTTTGTAACGCCACTTTTAATCGCAACCCCATCTCCCTTCCCGACGTTGCCCGCGAAGTCCAGTAAACTTTCACTATTGGACGCTTGTCCCTGCTCAGTGTTTGTGCCAGTGGCATTAATTTTCTTCTTTTTCTCCTTTGTAAACTTAGAATATGCGTCATATTTCTCGAAGACCTCATCTAAGACTTCGCTGGCGTGTAAAATGTCATCTGGAATGGGCAAATAAAATGTTAAGATTTAAAAGAAGCAATAATGATGACCTTGGGTGCATTTGGCATTCGCGGTGAATGCCTCGTTATTTTGTCTGTAATATTTAGGGAGTGGCCAAACTAATCGACGTGGAAATATCTTGAGACGTTCAGAAAAAACTTTTCATGCAATAAAAGGGAATTACGTGATTCACCTCGGTGTGGTTCGGACGGCGAATCGAGACCGCGCCGAAGGAAATGTGGTGATACTTAAGATGATTCCTCGAGCCCCGAATTAATTCCGAAATAATCTAAGCCGGAATTACGCTACATAGTCGCATCCCTCGCCGCGTGTCGGTTCTACAAATTACAGGACACCGATATGACCGTGCAGTCACCCAAAACTTTCTGATTTTGCTACACTGTCAAAATGACAGTAATCTTTAGATATTCTTTGCGATAAGGTGGCGAGTCGCTATCAGAGGTAAAACCACAGAATCTGGTATACTCTTCACACAAGTATACAATATCTATTTGTTCTAAGTAATGCATGAACAAGCAATTCGCAGCATCATAATTTTGCAAGCATTTGTGTTCAATCACCGTATCCTCAAACTCCGCCCAACATTCTTCAAAGTGAAAAGCGTGGAAAGGTGTGACAACTTTCTAGTATTAACGTAAAGCAGCATTCGCCTGGCTGCTAGTTCGCCAAGATACTTTGCGTATGCGTAACAATAAAGTATGTAGCCGTAATATGCGCGCGCTGCGTTTAACGTGGTCACTGACTGGGCTCAAGTACTTGACAAAGTAACATCATCTGCCTAGCCTTTTCCCAACTATATTGGGGTTGGCTTTCAGTCTGACCGGATGCAGCTGTATTTCACATAGATGGACTGGCTATCTGACATATCTGAATCGAAATAAAAATGACCGAAGTGATGAAAGTGTTCACTTATAAATTTCAGCTAGACGCGGTAACTAGGAATACATTATAGGAGGCTCCATGACTGCACCTTAGGTGGTCAGCCCAGCTACAAATCGTGCTGACTAGCTAATCTTAAAAGCAGGATGCCAACTCTTCTGGAATTACAGGCATGGTATTATGAAATGAACTATTGTAATGCTGTAGCAGACATATTGTTACCTTGTGAGTGTTCGTTTTTGTCTGTGCTTGTTATCCTGCCCGTATCTATTTGTGTATATGATTCTTGTTACTTGAATTAAACTATTTTTATTTATGGTAATTTTGCTTTACCTACACGAAGAAAAGTTAACAACGTCAGCTTTAACAAATTTACGGTCAAGTTTTTCAGGTAATTTTTTCTTTAAACTCTATCAACATTTAACAATTACAGTACATTTAGTAGGCAGCACAGTATCAACGAACAGATAATCTCTCAAACAACAGAGCTTTAAGATAACAGCAACTACTCAGGCGAAGCTTATCAGTACAACATACAATGACATGCATTATCTATGTTCATCTGGATTAGTGTAGAAATTACTCGGGTCATTGATTTTCCGTACAAACTAGGTACGTAAACGGTTTTTATCATAGCGTGCCGATGGCAAACATTATAAGTTCTTAATAGGACAAGAAAACAGGGTGATATCCCATTTAGGCGCAGACTGTTGCATGGATTCAGCACATGGTTCTAGACCACCCTGTATTGAATATTCGCTTCTAAAAGACGATTTCCAAAAGAAAAAAGATGTGTGACGGCTAACTGGAACGGAAGAAAAAAACGTGTTACTCCGACCCCAAGTAATATGGTACAAGGGCAGCAAGATGATGACGATTATAAAGTCAATTTCTCTCACAAGGTGTCGATAGTAATGGAGATGTCTTATTTGCCTATTTGAGTGTCCATTGCTGGGCAAAGGCTTTACCTTTCTCCTTCCAAGAAATATCTGGCCATGTTCGCCTTGCAAACAAGATCAGATCGTCACACCACCTTCGCCTCCTAATCATTAAACCGATTAAAATTGATAAGACTAACTGACCAGTTAATTGACTATTTCTGTTATGTATTTACTGACTGATTAATTGAAAGTTTGACAGTAGTGCACCAGTGTATGCCTCCATTAGGCTTTTACGCGTACCTTTCGATATACATCTATACTGGACACAACAGGGAGCCCAGAGTCTGTGCACGCGCACGGTCACGGAAGAGAACGCAAGCGTATATTATACACAAGGTCTTGTCTGTATCCTGTAACTCTAGCATCATATACCATCTGCTATGTCTTGTTTAGTTGCAAATTCGCTCTCATAATAGCGATACCACAATATCTATTCTAAGATAGGAGTTCATAGGAGTTGACTACATTTTTTTGTTTGATGTTGGTCACGTGAGTACAAAGTGAAGCGTATACTAAAAATATTTACTTCTACAAAGAAAGCAAAAAATATTGAAACTACGAATAAAATAACAATACAAAATAAAAGCAATGTCAAACAAAAAAAACACTATACACATCACAATGATAATGATTGGGTGTAACAAACCGGTCCACTCACTGAGACTATCGGGCTGCGTCTCCGAGGCTGCCAGTCGCTGGAGCGCCAGTCTTAGAGTTCCACAGGACACGTGAAGCTCGTGGATGAGCTGTTCTTCCTCAGGAGACGCGTCTTCAGCGTTGGCGAGTAGTTCTCTTAAGAGTTCTGCGCTGTCTAACGCGTTGCCCACTTCTTGGGCGCGACGACTACTTTCTTCGTTGCGGCGCTCCTCCTGAGATTGTATGTGGTTCAGTTAAGATTTGTCCCATAATCAGCCTACAATGTGTCCACTGCTGGGACACAGACCTTTCTGTGACATAGAGTGGGCAATAAATGCTAGTAATCCAAGGCTCTGTGCAGGACAGCAATGTCATTAAGTCCTAGAATTTTCAGCTAGGAAATGGATGGATTTGCCCAGCTAGAGTATAATTTTGTTGCATACAAATAACGACATGGCAACCATGTCCCGCTTATCATATGGTTTGGTTGATTAGTATAATTGACCCAATTAGATGTACAACAAGAGGTCATGTCATAAGGTACACAGAAATTATTTTAACTTTATAAATTCTTAAGAAGTTTTGAAGATATATATAGTAGAAGATATTTGGTCCAATATAATTATGATTTAAATTGTGTAAATTGTACTGCTGAAATGTGAAAGCAATGTTAGGCAATATTAAACTATTATCAATAATTAACTAATAATAATAATAAATTATTATTAATTTATTATAACGCTGTGTTGGAAGGCCTCCTCGTAAAGGTTGCAGGGATCCGCTGGATGCGAGACACACGGGACCGGTCAATGTGGCGCCACTTGGGGGAGGCCTATGTCCAGCAGTGGACGTCTTTTGGCCGAAATGATGATGATGATGATGACGATGATCAATAATTTCAATTTACTTTACCTTTAACTTACAGCATACTATTTTTTTGCTGTTTGAACTTCTAGAGGAAAAATACCTTAATTATATGGCTTTTTTTCAATTATCATCTTAATGTTTGCAGGCTGTAATACTCATTCTACTATCTAATAACCTGCATTTATAGTGACTTGTCACCATTGTAATATGAATAGAAGTATCGCATAGTGGGACACTTAGATATAAATTGTGAAAAATGCTTTGAATAGGGCAGGCATAAATGTTTCATATCAATTTACTTACTTCTCTGACCATAGTCTTTATAAGCCTGTTGGCATGTTGGAGATCCTCAGGCTTTTTGCTCTGCAGTAACTTTTGTAACAACTTGGATTTCTCCTCATCTTCAAATATGGCGTTTTTCGACCTGTTCCGAGGAGGCACTGCATCTTCTGGAGGTAAAGGAGGCGGAGTCTCCTTCACCACTCCCTGGTTCTTAAGCATGTCATATGCTACCTTAAATTTGGATTCCTTTGGATATTCAATTGACCAAGCATGAAGCAGTTGTAGTACCTACAGTAAAAGTATCCAATTAAAGAGTGTATTATGAGGAAAAAGTACATAGTTTATTAAATTTTCATTGAACATGTGAATGAGGATAAAAATAGTTAACTTAAGACTTGAAATCCCAACAATTCAAAGATAATTCAAATTATTTTAATATTCTATCATGGTGTTTTAGTATTTTAACTTTTTTTAAAGTATAAGCTTTCTGGATTTTATCATTAATTATTGTAGAAGCAGTTAGGCTAATAAACTCCCTACTGAACTTAGTGTATTTCTACAATGCTCAGATATAGTTATATAGCATAGGTTCATAGATTTTCAACAAAATATTTTAGTAATAAAAGTTTTCTATAAAAGTGTTCTTACCCTAGTCCGCACTTCTGGGGAAGTACGATCAGCAAAATACTTAGGTGAAACTAACTTAATCATTTCATTGAGGAAACGGAATTTGCCGACTTCGGCGTGGAAACCGGCATCACAACGTCGCATGCAACGATCTAGCATTGAGAGAGCGAGTAGCGCTTCGCGAGCGTTCGGAGTGTGTATGCGGGCTGCCAGGGCCTGCGCCGCCAACTGCGGGCCCTCCGCATTGTCCCGCATCACCGCGCAAAACGCCTCCAACGCCGCAGCATCCGGACATGGCAAAGATTCATGTGTAGCTTTTACTAAGCAAACGAACAACAAATACATTCTCATTAGGTAGGAAAACTTGGTAAAACAATGGAAATATAATACAATAATACTTACAAATTAAAGCTTCTAAACTGATTAACGTCACATTCATTTTCTCCTAAGAAAAACAGTTTTCGTTAAATATAAATAAATTATGTTAAAATTTTTGTTCATTTCGTTTCAGATCAAGTTGACATTTTGCAATCTGCCGAGTTGCTAGACTTTATTAGCACTTCATAAATAAATTACGTGAATGCTTGCGTTTTCGTTTTCTTGTTGTTTCTACTTTGAATTTTGATTATAAAAAAAAATAATACATTCTGTTATCATTTTGGGCTAGTTTCGAAACCAGATGCACATTATAATTATGATTATACATATTTTTACTTTGGCAACAAATTAAACAAATAAAAGTACAAGTTGTTCAATTTTGGTTCAAAAAGTCAATACCACCAATGGTGGCTTTTTCTTGACTGCAGAGGATTTAGGTCGACATAAATTGCGATAATGGCATCGCATCTTCTGCTGAGGTAGAGATTGTTCAACTCACTCAAACTTGATCGGATGAACGTCTTGGAGAACTCCAGAAAGCTTTCGAACCTTCTACACTCACCCTTACATCTTTAATAAAATGCTTGGGCAAGTCACTTTGCAAGATTTGTTGCCACTCTAAACGTAGTTTTAAAATTAAACATCATACTGTGCATTCGCCCTGGCGAAATATGCACATAGTAACATTTTGTCTGTCATGTGCATGGACTTAGTATATGGTCATGTGATAAAGATTTCAACTCAAGAGAGAGAAACAGAGATTTCAACAGGTTTTATAAATGTGATTCTTTCGCCACGTTGCCTTGCACTGACGCGCCAGTGCAAGCCAACGTGAAACGGCACAAAGTTAAATAATCTGGGATCACCGTGCTGCCATTGTCAATTTATGTCACTGTCAGTGTCAGAAACTCGCAAACTAGCTATTGCAGCTGGCTAAAAATAATCGAGTAAAAAAATACTCAACGTATTTAATTGTGAACAAAATGGCTATTTTTCGGTTATCCCGATTGATAGCGCAATCTAAAAACCTGACGAGACATGAGAACGCCATACCAAGGAGGACCGCTACGACTACCCCGACAGGTGCTATACTCCCTGTGCCAGAGAAGAGTCCGGGTGGTCTCCTGGGTATAGTATTGGCCGTAGTACCAGGCCTGCTCATAGGGGCAGCTATTAGTAAAAACATAGCAAATTTCCTGGAAGAGAACGAACTGTTTGTTCCTTCTGATGACGACGACGATGATGACTAAATAGGCATTTCAGGTACAACCATTTCCTCATAGTACAACAGTAAATTCATCTAGATATCAACATTAATAAGTGTTCTTATCTCAAGTATCTGTGAAAACTAACAAATCTACCTACAATGGTGGAAACTACTGTTATTACCTAATCCTAATTATTATTGGATTTCCTAATTAAAATATTCTTTCCTGTTATGATTATACAAATACCATATTTTATGTTTCAGATAATGTAACTTCATGCGGGTTTAATGTAGTAAATCTAAATAATATGACTCACATTTGTTGTTAAATTTTATTATAAGGATTGTTACAAAAACATTAAAATTTTGTGCTCAACATCAAAAAAGCATTGTACACTTTACTTAGGAATTTTGTTTTAATTTATAGATTTTATTATATTATAAATATCTCTTATTTACATGATTTACATAAATACAGTGAATTATCATATGATTGTAAGATATTAAACAGCATACTATATACAGCTAAATCAATCAAGCTACATCAAAATAAATCATGTCATAATAAATGCATTGTGAATAAAATGCATGTTTCATTTGTCACAGGAGTAGAGTAACACACAAGGCAATTTCTGCTTATCTAGTCAAAAGTTACTCTCACAAATGTAGCAATAATCATTTTGTGTAATCTCATCACACTTGTGCTTAATATTTTATAGATGAAAGTTCAAATAAATGAGATAATGGCATGATTCAGTCTTTCATTTTTGATAAACCGCAACATATTCTAACACTGCAACAATTACTATTGAAGAGAGAGACAAGTTGGGACAATATTTGGAAGAGAGGGACGAATGTAGTAATTACTACTTATTCGATGATACAATAGAAAACAGACAGGATATTGAACTTACCAGAAAAACTGTGACATGGATTTGAGCAGTGGTAGAATTTGTATCAAAATTACACTCCCTACAATGTATTTATCTGGAAGCACATAATGTAGATACTACAATTCGTCAATTATTTAACCTTTTCACTGCCACGGATTTCCGTGCCACCAGCCCCACAACTTCATTAGAAGCTCTTAATTTTTAACTACCTATTAAAAATAAATGTACTGTATTTAAAAGCTTCGTTTCATTTTAATATTTAATATAGCACTGTCTAATACCCTGTTTTTTACTTTTCCACACAAAAGTAGCCCATATTTGTCTTAAAATCGGCAAACTCCGAAAATTTTTTATGTCCCCAGAAAGCCAAGGACTTGAAAATATATAGTCACTGTTTGATTTCGCCCGTTAAATTTTTGTGGCTTTCGTGATGGACGTGATGGTGTGTGTGTAGGTATTATGCTGTGGTTCCACCGCCCGCTTTCTCACAGGCCAGATCGCGCCAGTCGAGGCTTTTATTGCTGTGTGGTATTTATGCTTTATTGCTTCGAGAATGAATATTTGTCGTACCCTGAGGACTTGGAAACTCCTTGTAAAATAGGTCTTTATATCGAAATGGTTTTTTTAGTGTAAAGTGGTCAGAGCCCGATACGCACACTATAGAACAATAACCGTCCTCTTACGAGCATAATTATGTTTTTGTTTCTTTGATACTTATAATTTACAATAATGAAAATATTTAATCAGTTTCTATTTATATTCGTAAAATTGTAAATAAAACTTAACGCGTGTAAATCTCATTCATCGACATGACGATACCCTCATCACTACTGTTTACTGTATACTTCGTTATACATGTATAGCTTGTAGCTTGGCGCTGGTGAGGTATCGCGTTTTGTGTACGTTGGCGGTGAAAAGGTTAGTAAGTAGTACTCAGTATTGCACATATCAATAAAATTACTGTCTGTAAAATGTGTATAAAAACTAAAGTTTCATCAAAATATCTTTAGTAGTGTCTTCAATACCATTTTACAGACTTACAAACTATTCAATACTGTTTCGATGTTCCAATATGATTCTAATGACAATATCAACATAACCAAAATACGCAGGGACCAATTTGCCGTTCCAATGTGATGTAGGGAACATATCTTGTGTCTTTTTATTAAAAAAGTGTGCTTCAGTTTTACTTACGTAACTAAAAATGTGTCATAGAAAACTACACAGGCATCTAATGGTTACTAATCGTTGGCAAATGCGGATGTATGTGTTGTTTACTCTGGGGGCCTCTTGTGCTCTCCCCAGCCATGGAAGCACTTGGTGAACCGTCGTGACTCTTTGTTCTTCAGTGTCAGGAAGAGTTTGCGTGGCTTGTCAGGCTGCATTGACTTCATGTGTTGAATGTATACCTAGGCCAAAGTGAAATAAAGATTATTTTAATTTCATAGTCACTTTTACGACAGTCACAGACATAGGCCTCTCCAATCGCACGCCATTCGACTCGATTCTCGGCAAATCTCATCCAGCTGTCACCAGCAACCATACAAAGAACGTCCCCTCTTACGGTTGCAGATTCACGAACTCCATCATCGTCATGACTACGTCATCTGTTCTACGGCTAACATAGCTGACCCACTGGATCCTAAAATTTAAAAAATAATGATATTTGTAATATTTTGTTACCTGTGCTGATTTGTATGCCAATTTTATCTCCACTTCAGAGCACTTGGCACCGAGCCATAAGAATACTTGGTCGCCATTATCCAAGATCATGATGTCGTCATCCGCCAGATCGTCCTAGACAAAAATATAAAATACTTTTGTGAGTGACATGTACATTTTTAATCATAGGAAAACAAATTACACTTGCTAGCGAAACTCCTGTTATGAAAACGCTGGACATTGCACTGTTTTCGTGTAACTCCGGTTTACACAAACCGAAAAAGACATCAATGTCTTGTTTAAATACATATGTTGTTGCCTTTTGTGTTTTTCTGCCTGATACAAAACCAAAGACATTCGAAAGCACTAAAATTCTTATAGAATGAGTTACCTGGCAGAAGTCGGTGCATTTCTCGGAGACGATGAAGTATCCCTTCTCGTTGGAGCATCGGAACAGCCGAGTGTAGTTAAGATAGTCGGCGTCCGTGTCGTACGGCTTGCGGCCGCCGATACCGACCCAGAAGAAGTTGTCGGGCTCGCTGCCTTCGGTGAGAACCTGTTGTTGAATGGACAATTGGACATGTTATTTTAGTGGTTCACAATAATTTTGTTCTGCTTTTTCTTTGGGTATCGATTGAACATAAATTTTATCCAACCAGTATGTGACCACTTGCTGTTGGCTTCGTTAAAGTCCTGCAAGGTGCAAGTGGTTGTGCAGGGTGGGCATAAAAGGAGGACTCAAACATCTCTGTTATCCTAGCCTAGTTTCCTGTAAGCTAGGGTCCTTTCGCACCAGGCGTTTTTTTAAAGTCGTTCGTCGGGCGAAGACGTTGTGGAAACATGTCGTAGTTTCGGTACAAACAAACAGAATCTCATGTTGATATGGGTGGGTTCACATAAAACATATTGTAATCTCTATTTCTCTCTATGTCCTCTCTTAGATGAAATCTTTTATCTCAACAGACAACAAATTTTTTTTTTCGCCAATGGATTTGCACATTTACGTAGCGACAATGACCCGTCAAAGCCTACGCTCAGTCTGAAGCCGGTCTCCAGATAGTAAATAGAATGTAATATACAAAATTCACGTGTCACTATGTTCGTACACGCTAAGCCCCAAAACCACCCAACCTATTTCAATGAGATTTTGTAAATGTGTATGGTTGGTTCCAGCTTTAAAGATAGCATAACTATGGACCCAATAGGTGGCGCTGTGCGAAGCAGGGCGGGTTGCTAGTAGAATCTATAAAATTCCAATTACCTGTAAGCTGACCCAGGGGTTGTTGAACTTTTCTTCTGCGATTTGCTCAATGAGTCTCGCGGAGTCGGCATCGCTCTTGTTCCCGATCCACGCGTACACTATGGCTGATGACGTGTCGTTGGCGCCTTCAAGGGGCACGTTCAGGATGTAGCTGTAACAGAGAAGGAGGTTGAGAGACTGCCATATACTTGACAATATATTATGTGGATACTTTAAAAAACAGAGTATAGAGGCCGAATTTAATGCCTACTAGCTCTTATCGTCCTATAAACCTTGAGTCTTTAGACCTTCTCTATTAGTCGACAGGTTTATTGAAGGCATCGAATTAATTTCGCCATCTTAAGCTCTTGTATGCCGTTCGAAACCGCGCACTGAATGCGTCTTCTGCCGCGGAAAATAGCACGCTCACGACCTTGCGTTTAAAAATTACGCGAAGATTACTACAGTCATGGGGTCTCAACTCGAACAAATTATAATTAGTCTTGAAAAAAAATCATAGATGGCAGCATAGGTAACAGTTATGAAATTAACAATCACTAAAATAAGTTAAACGGCAAATTTTGGCTGAAGTAAGATTTGTAAAAATCAAAACTTCCTTGTATAATGCTGATTTATCTATTTACACTCATAAATCACTTAATTTCGACAAAAAAGATAACTGAAGACTTTTACTTCTATTCCAACCCTTATAGTGATAAAGTTAGCTATCTGTTATCCATTTTGTTTAGAGCTGTTTGCAATAGGTGGCGTTTTACTCAATTGTCACATACAATATAAGCACAATCGATACTAATTTACGTTTGGTTGTTTCATTTTAAGTACATTCAATATATATATTTTTCAAATCTATTACTGTTCATAGAAATTTAAGAAATCTTTTAACATGCTTAAGGTACAAATTTATATATTTTTTTTCATTTCACTAAACCTGGTACTATAAACATTAAACGAAACGTTTTAAAAGTAGGTAGTTACTCTGTCTGTCAATGGTCAATTCTGTTTCCGTCATGTTTGAATTGTTTGCCTCCCGGTGGCCCGTGGCAGTACTAGCAGTTGCTGAGTGTTTACTAGTTTCTTTTATCTGCTTCGAATGCGTTTTTGTTTTTCTTCTAACCGACCTGGCTTCGAATTACGGATTTTGGAAAAGACAACTCCCTATGACTAGACCTGGACCCTGGATACTGGACAACAACGAATCTTGTACATGCGACGACCTAAGCTAGTGAAAACTTCGGATTTTGATTTTACAAAGTACACTCAATATGGCTCCCACGAAGTGCTCATATTTTAAGTGTAATAATACGTCGAAAGATTTCTCAATGATTTCTTCAAAACGTTTGGAAGTTTGGTTGAGCAATTGTGGTAAGTGTATTTACTGCTTAAATATTATGTACTTACTTTTGAGATACTAAAAATAAAAATGAAATAGCAAATGACGAAATACATTAAATTTAAAACCCACTGGTGTTAAACATCTCCTGAACTAGCACATACACAGATTCTCAGTGTTAACTACTCATTGCAAAAACTATTTAACTTAGGAGTACATAGTATGATCAAATATAGTGTAACATTAATAAGTATTGTGTGATAAAGGCTCTATAAAATAAAATATGTACTTACTGTAGTCACAGATAATATAATACATAGCCAATGGATACTCTAAATTGTATATAAATGTTGATAACTGAAAAATAGCTCAACAATATACATCTAAAATGTGGCCATATTACTCAATAACATATTGTTTGTGATTTTAGGAAACATGACGATAGCACACCTTAATCATCAGGAACTCTGGAACAGATACCTGTGTATTACACATTTCGATGATAAGTTCATTCAGAATAAAACTGGCAAGAAACAATTATCAAAAATGGCAGTGCCTCAAAACCACAATGATGAGCAATGCTTGGTCATGACCCCGCATTTACCATGTCCATCAACATCGCAAGGTATTTTTTGAGATAATCACAATTGTTCCTACCCTCATTTATGGAAATTCTGTGTGAGAGTTTTTAAGAATGAACTGTTCTAACAGGTTGTCAATAGTTTGTAACATAGAGTTTTTCTTACCTTTATATCTGTTTTTTTAGCTCAAGAAACTTCACCTGTACTGAAAGTTTTGACTCCAACCAAAGTGTACAAGACACAATTGACTCATAACAGTCCAAATGTTGAAGAACCTACTGAATCTGCACCTTTATGTTTTGACACACCAAAGAAAAGGAAATCAGCTGACACTCCAAAGTGCAAGAGATTAAAAATGAGCCTTCAAATGTCTTTCAGGTCGATCAAAAGAGAAAAAATCAAAAATAGCAGACTGAAAAAAAAAAATGTAGTAAAACTAATAACATAATAAATTTAGAAAAACACCACTTCAAAAGTGATGCTTCAAAAATTTTGACAGTAATGCAATTAAAACAAACTAGAAGACAGTGGAGAGAGGCAGAAAAAAATTTTTGCATGTCACTATTTTATAAGTCACGAGGAGCTCGTGGCTAAAGAATAACAGCCGCTCGGGTCGATCTTTAGGTTAAGCCGTGTTGCCTAGGTTGGTCTGTAGATGGGTGACCGCCCATTACATACCGAGTTTCCTCCGTGCCTCGGAAAGCACGTTAAGCCGTTGGTCCCGGCTGTCATTTGTAGATCTTTGACAGTCGTTAGGTAGTCAGTGGCCCAAAAGTCTGACAACCAGTCTTACCAAGGGGTATCGTATTACCCAGTACTAACTGGGTTGTGGAGGTCAGATAGGCAGTCGCTCCATGTAAAATACTGGTATTCAGCTGTATCCGGTTAGACTGGAAGCCGACCCCAATATAGTTGGGAAAAGGCTACGCAGATGATGACTATTTTATAAGTCACCTGCTGCCTATAAACACTTATTAAATATTTGAAGTGAAAATATATGATTACTGTAAATCAAGAAAGAAATCAATTGAACCAAAATCAAAAATAAGAATTCTACAAAATAAATAATTTAATGGCCTGATAAGCATAAAAGCTACTCTAGACCATTTTTTGGCTAATCAAGGTTCAAAAAATTTCAATGTCTATTGAAGTTTTTCATTGGTTATTAAAAAAAAAAAACAGCTGTTTCCTACAAAAGTGCAATACCTACACGGTTCTAAAAAACCCGACTGAAAAAACTGAAAAACCATAAAACAATCACATTTTAAATTAAACAAAAGCTAGAAGCAGGCGGGGCCCATTCCATTTTCATAATTTTATATTCAAATGGGTCCCGCCTGCTTCCAGCTTTTGTTTAATTTAAAATGTGCTTGTTTTATGCTTTTCAGTTTTTTCAGTCGGGTTTTTTAGTTTTTTCAAATACTTTTTTTATTTCCAGCTTTTTAGTTGAGTAACGTAAAAGATTTCGCAGTCTCCCTTTAAATATGATTTGACACTTTGAATTACTTTTAAGCGTATAAGTTGTATATATTTTCGGAATCACCCTTTAAAACCCTTCGTTTTGATACCCCACTCGATGTTATTGGAAGAAAATTAAAATTCGAACTTCACGATATAGCACCGGAAATCAGCCATTTTTCTTTTTTTTCTGTATTTCTGTGTAGCCAATGACACTCGCGCGACCAAGACGAATCTAACGACGTATAATTTATCCAAATCCGTTCATCTGTTTAGGAGTTACGAGGGAACATAAAAACGGACCATACATACAGGTCAAACACATAACCCTCCTTATGGGCTTCGACGCAGTCGGGTAAAAATGTATTGATGTACTGAATACGTGGTAACCGTTTTCGCGTCGGTGTCCCATCCACCCCGTATACAGGGTCAAATTAAATTACCTAGGGAAATTTTCCACGTGTTACGAACCGATATCGAAAACATAAATGAAACAAACACAACATTTTTTTTTTCGGATACTGTCACGTTAATTAAGGCAACTAAACGGCTGGTGTGTTATGGTTAGAAAAAATCCAAGTTAAAACGAAAAAAAAAAAAACTACAAACGCGTGCGCAAGGCCGCGCGACACTCGCTGACCGATTGCGGGCATAGACCTCAACGCTCACGGTGCGTTATATGGCGTGTTTAGATCAGCCGTTTTTGTACTGATCACTTTGCTATCAGATTTGCTATGTACCTACTTGATTGAAGAATTAAAATATTTTTATAAAATTATTCCGTTCGTTTTTTTTTAATTTATGTAGGTAGGTACGTAGTACCTACTTCCATCTTTCATCCTCCTACTCCTATTTAATTCCATTTCCTTGCCGCAGTAGCTACATTAAATTAATAGAAATTTTATACCTAGATTTGATTGATTTGAGTAAAACTATTTCAGTGTAATTAGCTGCAAGGTGATGATCTACAAACTTTATGGCGGCCGGAGTAGCTAACTTAAATTAATTTCCTTACGTTTTTTGCAATTTGCAGATCGGTGTCAGGTTGATTAAAATATGATTCGCAGCTGTAACATGTAGGTATGTAGTTACAGAATCGAAATCATTGAAATCATCATTACAACACTCTAAGGTCATTTAATCCCATTGAATGACTGTTTCATGAAATAGTTATTCAATAGGATTGTATTGAAGATTTTAATTATTGTAATACTGTAAAGACGGTTGCGAATCATATTTTGTTCAACATACAGGCTGACACTGACCTGCGCTGCACTGACGCGGGATATCCTGGCGTTTTCTCCATAAGAGCGTTTACGACTTACGGCATTTCACACAAACATTCAAGTCCTTTTTTTCGAAATGACAGAACCGATTTTAATGAAACTTCGCATAAGCAGGATACATAAGTCTAAAAAGTTATCAGAGAACATTTTCGAACTGTCTTTTTAAAAAAAAAGATGATTGGAAATTTCTGTTTCTATGGAAAATCTAAAATCGATCTAATTTAGCTGTAACACTATTTTTGGAAAATCTGAAAACTTTTTAGAACTATGTATCCTACTGCTTAAGAAGTTTCATTAAAATCGGTTCAATCATTTCGAAAAAAAAGAACTTGAAAGTTTTTTATGAAATGCCGTAAGTAGTGAACGCTCTTAAGTATGAAATACATGAAGCGGCATTCGCTGCAGCGAGATGTTTGTTAGCTCACTCGAAAAAATTAAACCGTTCCGCCAACTCGAGATATTTGTCCTTAAACGCACGGTGCGATGTACAGAATCTATATGAAAGCAGCGCCATCTAGTAGTATTGATGCCACTTAGTATCAATGCCACCTAGTAACTAGGCCGACTCCTAGATGGAGTTGTAAACCTACTGCCTCTGGAAAATGGTGAGACGTTGGTGCTGCTATCTGTTGAAAAAATGGAGGAAAAAAATAGCTCGGGCGATAGCCAGTTTTAGGGAGGTGTCATTTCTTTGTATGGGATTGGGTATCTGTACGCAGTATTATATTATCTGTGCTACAGTAACTTATTTTTCAGCGTAGATCTACGTTATACAAGAGGTTAAAGGTACAGGTGACTTGATGTTCACGAAAATTCGAATATTGTCCAATACGTTAGTTCTAGTAAATCGGTTTACTACGACATCGACATGAGCTTGTGTACGAAGGAAAAGTAACCCAGTCTTACTTACCAAAAGGCACTATTTAGTTGCGTGGCGTCGGCTTTCACTTGTACCAGTCGCGTGCAGAGCGCAGAACCGTTGCTGCGCAGTTCGAACAGTTCTACTGGTGGACGACCATCCTGACAAACATTGAGGAAAGCAGAATTATTAGCTGTGCTGCTTCGTTTTTCTAGGGGTGCAAGCGCTACTCCTGAGCATGAGGTCCTCGGTTCGACTCCCAGGTTGGTAAAAGTGTTATTCAGTTTTCTCAATCAGCACAAATTCAAACTCCATGGCTGCGCTTCCGAGAATTGAATTTGAGCCCGGTTGATGGCAATAGGCACGCCTCCAATTATATGGAACGTAAGCAAATGGCCAAATGTGTGTGTAGTTATTATTTATTAGGTACACCTCTGCCTAAACCTTCGGGGATTACAGGCGTGATGTTATATAGTTCTGCAACGGAGCGAGCGAAAGTGCTATCACCATCATTAAATCAGCACATTAGTGTAACAATTGGTCAATCAAAATCTTGATTCTTTTCAATGCTAAGATTATTTGTAAATAATATTTAGGCTTGCTATCATTCTAAGTTCAAGTCTCGTTTTGTTAAGAACTACTCACAGGTTTCTGGTTCCTCTTGCCGTCTCTGATGATGAACCGCCTATGGAAGTGCGCCATAAACTTGAGGCTCTCTTGCTGCTGGTGCGTGCGCACGACGTCCAGGCGCTTGCACAGCTGCTTGAACTTGCGCTCCAGCCCGAACGTGAAGGTCAGCCAGCCCATGTTGGGCGCGCGCCGACCTTGCCAGAAGTACACCACCCAGGTTGCGGCTTCGGAGTCTGTGTCTTCGGGCTCGCAGGGGTTTATGGCGTCGGTTTCATCTTCAGGCTGCTGAGAAGATAATGTTATAGGTAAGTCAAAAGTAATTTCATCTAGTTTTATTTGTCACTTTGATCGTGACACACGTAGTATTTTTCAGTGAAATATAAGCGTCAGACGAATGACGATAAAACAAGTAATCTTACAAGAATAGAATAGAATATATTTTATTTAACACCAACATTGAAACAACTGTTTTCAATATTGCTAATTCTACCGTTACAATGGCGGTCTTATCGCTGATAGCGATATCTTCCAGACAAAAAATAGCCCAGCATAGCTAGTTGTTAAACAGTGTTGTCACCATCCAAAAGAGGTTCAGCATTTTCTGACACTCTCGGAATATGGAAGCGATAACAATATAGCCCTCATGCAGCTTCGGGGGTATGGAGAATAGGTTGTAAAGTTTTTCATCCCCCATAAAAAAAATGGGAAGATCCTCCGACCAGACGGGTGTTATGTCTGGTGGGCTACTGCCCGACAGTTGTTGTCGGGTTCTCCTATACAGGGCGTAAATTTTGTACGTAGCGTAAGTTTTAATCGATTTTGTCATAGCGTAAGTTTTAATCGATTTTGTCATAATTCTGTTTTATTCATTATTTACAGTTTTAATTTCATAATTGAACATTAGCGCTTAGTACTTACTAAGCTTAGCTTATTTTCCGAATTTATTGTTTTGTGCATGTGGTGTTTACCTTTAAGTAATTGTTGCGCTGTAATTAAATTTTTATAATGATTTATGTCGCTGTATCCAGTGTAAACAATTGTTGGTAGACCTAATATAATAAATAAATAAACAGTCCCTTCACATATCCGTCAACCAAGCATTCTGTACATCAATCTAAGTAACTTTATGCAAAAATTATTGCTGGGAATCGACTTTTTTTTTTGGGTGAAAAATCACGTGATACGGTAGGACTCGATGGAAAGCACTTAACGTATTGTGCTGATGAATGGATTGAATAGTACGGGGGTCGTGGAGGTGTGTAAAGTAAAAATCTTGCATTAAATACTAGTATTTAAAAAAAACTTGTGAAAAAGTTGGAACTTTGACCCCCAATGTCTTCGTAACTAGAAGGTTCCCAGGTATGGTCTAGAACAAAAAAATGATCGCAAAGAGGTGAACAAGTGCCTTTCGGATATGTTAAGGGTCTATTTACACCCTTTATAGTGTTAAGTCGCGGATAACTTTTACTTGCGCGATGTGAGATTTTTTTTGTTTGTCTATGACACACACAAAAAAAAAATCCCCATGGCGCTGTAGTACTTTTTGTTCTATGTTGCTGTAGTACTCTTTGTAGTGTCGCTACTTATCTATATAAAAATATTCGTTCAGTATGTGTCTCTAAATCTATGAATTTCACCACGGCATGAGTAATCTAGGCCCTACCTCTGATCTAGGATCCTTACCTCAGCAGGCAGCACATATCTGCACAGGAACACATAGCAGTCGCAGCTGTGGAACACGCCCAGCTCGTTGTCCGGCAGGCGCACGAAGTGTCTGCCCTCCAGCACGAAGGCTTCCATGGCCTCCAGGTCCTCGTTCCACTCGTCTGCCAGGGTTTTGGCTTCCGCAGCGCCCATTGCTGGCTGCCGCGGTGTGAAGAGAGCTGAGAGGTCCGCTCTGTGTAAGTGAAATAGGTTTAGATATGGTTATGTGTATACAGGTGTAAGAAAGCGACAGAAGATACTTTTTACGACAAAAGGAAGGCTCTTGCAATTTTTTAACTCAAGTTTAAATGACATGACCAATCAAATTGTTGTTACAAAAGTCAGCCAACCACAGCCAGAACCATGGATTTGCAGCTAATTTTAGAGTTTAATGGCTATACAGATGCTAGTATTGTGAATGTAAGTTTTTAGACCTGCATACTGTATTCGTAATATCATTGAATAAAGCCACGATGATAAGAAATACTTATTAATATATTTTATGATATTTGAGTAACAAAACAAGATCTAAGTTTATCTCAAAGTACATACTTGGTCTCCTGTTGTTTGGCCCAGCTGGCGAGATCGGCGCCGGTTCTCGCGACCGACTCGGCCGTGCGCGTGAAGTCCACAGCTATCACTTCCTCCCAGCCCAGGAAGTATGTCTTGAATACCTAGTAATAGAAGATGATGTTTCTCTTTATAAATACTTTCGACGAATAAATACATTTTCTATGTACCAGTGGCGAAGGGTCAATTTTTGTAAGAGGTAAGCCGGAGTAAATATCTTTAAATATATCTTTAATGTGATTATATTATTTGTCTATAGAATACTGACTGTGCCATTTTTCAAAGGGAAGCCGATAGAAATCGAGTTGTATAGAACCTTCGCCACTGGTAGGTACGACTATTCCGTACCGTCCGTTAGAGTAACGTTTGTGTAATCTATGCTGCGTTTACGTTATGTCAAAAGCTTGTAGCAAAGACAATCGCAATATATTGTTAAACTCCTGCCAAAATGTTCACTACTCTTAGAATGGCCTTAGCTTTCTTTCATTTAATTTTATTATATTTTCAAGTAATTAACAGAACTGCGGTCGTTGCCCCAAAATCTTACATTTTTTTTAAATCGTGTTTAGAAATCGACGCTAGTCCAATTACCTAATCAACCAGCATTAGTTAGCCTAATTTGACCTTTTATTGGGTGGTTCTTCAGTGATATGCGTACCTGTGTCTCGGTCCCCTCCTGTAGCCTGGTGACTAGGGCGTGTGGAGGTCTCGCCACCATGTTGAACAGCTCCTGTGCCAACTTCACAGCAGCCGCACGGACTAAACGAGAGGATTTCTTGCCAAACCTATCAAAAAAACAACAGTGACTTGGTGAGTTCGAGGTATTCTTAATAATTGGTATGATGCATAATTACAAGCCAACGTTAATCTAATAATAAGTGTTGCCTTAAAGTTAAAACGACCAATAAGTCCATGGTGCTGTGGTGCTCATCCAGAAGATGTAAATAATGCAAGGATACTGTTGGAAATTTGTCCGGTTAGACTGGAAGCCAACCCCAACATAGTTGGGAAAAGGCTAGGCAGATGTTGACTGTTGGAATGTTTCCAGCCCTCAGCTTCGTAGAAAGCCAGCTCAAGGGCCTTAGCCAGATGACTTAGGTTACAGGTAAAGTTACATAAACTGTACTACACTCAACCGATGGCGCACCCAAGTCGGCTGCCGTACAGACTTTGACAAAATGAGGGGTTAAAGAGCCTTCAGACATTCATTGTGAATACGGTGCTCCGACCAGACTTGGCCCACTTGCTGGAGTGTCTAAGTGCGTCCGTTAAAGCACCTGCATGTAGTGTGAACAGAGCTAATAGGCGCGGGCGGCAGGTTTATTAAGGGTATTTTGACGGGCAGCCGTCCCGTGCACACGCGTATTTTTAGCGTACGACCTAGTGTCTCTATACGGAGACACCTATATTAGAGGACTTTAAAACGTGGCGTTTTTTAATCTATTGAGCCCCCGTTGATAAGTCCCACCATCGATACAAAAGAAGATCTGTACGTACCACACGAACACATCGACGTGCGCGTCCAGTATGTACACGTTGCGCGTGGCCAGCACGCCGCGCGCGAGCGGCGTGGCCTCCGGCTGCGGCAGCTCCAGGTAGCCCATGCCCAGCTCCACGCGGTACAGGCGGGCGCCTGCCCACGAGAACGGCTCCGCTACGTGTTCCTGCAAAACACAAGTAACTTACAAATCGTAACAAACTCGCGCCTAAGCAAACTGCAGAGCGTTAGCGTTATGGAGAAGTGTTCCTAAACAGTACACCCACATTTAGCCAATCATTAAATTTTATGACATTTGCACTAGGGCTGACGAGGGTTGCCCGAACACGACGTTCAAAGGAACGTGAAACGATTTGAAATGTGTTAGTGTACACAATTTGTAGCAACAAAATTAGGATCACCGCGAGCGTTATTTCTTCATCGTCACTGATGGCCCCTACAAACGCTTATACTATGATATTGACTATCGAGGCGCACGCCCACCACCTCCAGCCCGTCGCCCAGCTCCACTTCGCCGCAGCCGGCACCCAGCCCTATCGTGACCTGTGACTCCGGCCGTGGCAGCTGCGTCGAGCTCGGGCAACGAGTTTGTCTCCCCGCCCACGACGCCACCACCTGCTCGACGTGGGGAGGACGCCAGCAGGCTTAACAGCTCGAGACCCACCGGCCTCTGACAGGGTCCCAGCTCTCGGCGGAAATGTGCAGCGCATGCGATGGACGCAAGCCATCAATGTAAATGTCATGCGCTCATACTATGGGTATACAGAGGGGAGAAACAACCTGACCGCGTCCTAAGAAAAAAAATCCACAACCTACAATAAACCTTAATACTTTGAGTGGTATCTATGATGGCGGTCCCTCCACTTGCCGTTATTAACACATAAATTACCATATACAGGGTAATTTTTCAAATGGGCATGGATGGCCAAATCCGAAACTATGAGTAATAGCGAAAAATACCCAAAGGAGTTTCGAGCGATGAAAAATAAAACTGCATCATTAGAATTTTGGAAAATCAGTATACCTAGCCAGGAATCGAACCCGTTGATTTTGAAAAAAAAAACACTTTATTATTACACCATTCGATAGTGTCGCTAATAGAGACCAAATTGTGGGAAGCAATGACATGCTTACATACATACATACCAGTAGCGAAGGGTCAAATTTTGTAAAAGGTAAGCCGAAATACATATTTTTAATGTGATTATATTATTTGTCTATAGAATATTGACTGTGCCATTTTTCAAAGGGAATCCGGTAGGAATCGAGTTGTATGGAATCTTCGCCTCTGATACATACATAGTATTAATACAACAAAACCACAGCATCACTCACTTGCGGCACATACGGCATGTCTCCCACATAGCCCAGCGTCTCCCAGAAGCTGTTGGGCTCCTTGCCGGGCGGCTCAGCTATCAGCTCCGCCTTGTTCTTACGCTCTTCTTTGTTTATCTTCTCCGAGAACAAACGGGCTTTAGACTTTAGCGTGTTCTTCGCTTTTTTGCCGTACCTGTGTACAAGAGTGAAAACTTTTTGTTTTTATACGAAATTGTGTTTGTTCGCAACAGGCCTGATATGAAGCAATAATGCGGCCTAGAAAAAAAACGAATTTACTCGAACCTTGAAGATTTTGATGTTGTTGGGCCTTCGGGCGAATGCTACTATTTGTGCGGGTGCACACTAGCTTGTCTGTATTGAAAAATAGTATGAGCAGCGTTAACTCAACAGCTATCTTACGAAAATAGCTTCAATTTATAACCTCAAAATTGTGAAAAACTCCTTAAAATGTAAACGTTCACATTGAACTTTTACATGTTTCTTTGACATATTTATTTATATTTATCGCCACTTTTGGCGTTGCAGTATATTTGTATGTGTTATGTCCACCGTATCTTTTGTGATTTTTCTTGTAAACTCACCATAAATAGATGAGCAGGCCGGTATCTAGCACGAACACATAGCGAGGGTCCAGCGACTCAGCTAGCACCGCGACGGGCTCCAGGTGGATACTGTTCCCGGCGCCGTGCACGCGGTACAGACGAGTCACGTAGTGCTACAACAACATAACACAACATCACGCCTGTAATCCGAAGGGTTAGGCAGAGGTGTACTTGCATTATACACCCACAATTCGCCAGTTATATTTTTATACAAATAGATGAAACCCCTGGCCAAGATGGAACATGGGCACGATTCAGGGAAAAAAAAACAGCGCAAAATAATGCTGCACCGGTTGAATACGGTGCAAAAGGCTCTTTTATAATAAAAAAAAAAACTATAGTATTAAGCAAATCTCACATAGTTATTTAAATGAAAGAGTATTCATTATTGTACAACAATGGGATAAACGATCCAGGAAAAGGAAACAGTTACAGCGTCCGTCTCTTTCGCACAAGTACTGACCGGGTCGTCGACAGTGAAGAAGCCAGAGGGCGTGTGGCTGCCCTGTATGTAGACCGGCGGGATGGGGAACAGCGCCAGGAAGTCGGGCGTCTCGTCCGCCTGCTCGTGTCGCTGCGTGCGGCGCGCGCCCAGCAGGTTGCGCAGGTTCACCGCGTGCATCGCCGCGCATGCCGCCTTGTCCAACTGCCGACATACATAACATCACGCCTGTACTTACCGAAGGTTAAGCAGAGCGTGTATCGTTTAGCACAATCACATTTCGCCAGTTACTTCAAGTCCCATGTAGTAAGAGGTGAGCCCATTGCCATCAACCGAACCCAAATGCAAACTCCGGGCTGTTACTGATTACGGTTTCCTCGTAAAGAAACCCTATAACAATTTGTCCTACCTGGGAATCAAACCTAGATTCTCAAATAATAATAATAGATCTCCCGACCGTTTTTGGTAACTGCGGCCAATCTCAGCACAGATTAGCTATCGACGCGAGAGATATTATAGTGCGCAAGAGTGTGAACAGACACAGACTCACTCTCTCTTCTTTCCCTTTTAGTCCGATGGGACGGCAACCCGATACGACCGGAGAGAGATCAGGCGCACGGACCCGATGGTCCTGCGCCTGCGCATCGATATGCGAAAGAAGCATATCATGACCTTGTCTACTTACGGTCGCCTTCGAGCCGATCCAGAAGTGTATATCCCAGGACAGCTGGCCCTGCTCCTCGATGGCCGTCTTCAACACTATGTAGCAGTCGCCTTCGAAGAACTTGCCGTGTGCCACCTACATCACAAAACGTTACAATAACAAACGTGTTTCTTAAGTAAACAGACACTATCACTTCGCACTTCGGTATTTATTCATTATTTTGTCGATGCAAGAGATCCCCTGAACAAAATATTTTCAAAAAATGAATGTTAACACGTACATTTAATTAATTGGCAAATATCAGTAAAGAAATATTAATTTACTTAATAATTTAACGCACAAAAACAACAATTCAAACATTCAACAATAACCATTTTTTTTTTTTTTTTATAACTTACTTCGATCTAAAACGTCACGTTACCTCGTCAACAGGTGCAGGTATAAAGTTCTCGATCTCCCACACCGTGAGGCCGGCCGTTTGCCCAGTGTCCTCATCGAAAAACTCCGAATAATCTAGTGGGGGCTTCTCTAGACTCTCGTCCCAACGCTTCGGCCTATAAAATAATACATATTGTTTGTAAAAAAAAAAAAATTGTAGCCCACCGGTATCGGGAATAGGGTCAAAGCTACCGACGGTCAGGGCTCCACAGAGAGGAACCTCCTAACAATCCGAGCCGTGTCCAGGAGTACCGCTTTCTGAATCAAGCCCTTGATCCAGCTACCTAACGAGAGCCTCCTCAGGTATTGATCGAGGCTCTCGGCAATTAAGCCATGGACTGATACAACTATCGGCACAATGATTGCCGAGTCCACATCCCACATGTCGACAACCTCGCGAGCCAAGTCAAGACACTTGATTTGCTTATCTTTCTCGGCTTTTACGAGGTTCTCATCATGCGGGACCGTTATGTCAACAATCATTGCGCGCCGCTCTGATCCATCCACCACCACTATATCAGGCTTATTGGCTACAATAGTCCTGTCAGAATTGACTACAATAGTCCTGTCAGATACATACACATTGCTTATTGTTATAGATTCACTAGAAAACAATGTGCCAATCTAAAGTATTGACGTAAGATAAACATAAGGCATGTATTTAATTGAACTTCTTAGTTTCGACGGCAACCTAAACTGTGTCGGCCCGGAACTGAGCCACGAGTTTGACGCCTTCAGAAGCGTCCAGACCAGATGGCAGCTAATAAGCCGAATCCCGCTGACTTCCCTTCGGCAACAAGACATAGCGTCCACCAGTTCCTCACTTTAGCTCAGAGTTCCTTTGTTCAAGTCGCTGGTCGTTGTGCTGGGTGTTGACTTGCTCTTGCATGCCTCGGAGAATGACCGCAGAGTCTCGTTGTTCGGGCTCAGCGCGGCCGCGGCGTAAGCGCATCTTGCGCGCGATTGGGTCTGACTTCACACCTGCATAGATATGATTAAAAGTTTATTGTGATGTTGTTACACTTATATTTGAATAATATGCTGATAATTACAAAACTACAGCAAGCAGCAATCTTTGTATAACATGTCAAAATTGCCTCTTCTCAAAATTTAATTCATTCTAACAAAATTTACTTAATGAAAAGCCTGTTTCACCTATTCCTGTAAAACAACAGGAAGTTGTTTTGTTTTTGTCTAGTATATTATGCCTATTTCAACAATGAACAAGGCTCAATGTCTATGACCCGTGCACCATCACGATCGATAGAAGTGTATAGTGGAGGCAAAAAAAAAATTAAAAGCGTCAAACTAGCCTTTATATGACACCTTAAGATCTGTAGTACTTATTTTAAAATTATTGTCTAACTACTCACTGTTAGGCGTAGTCGGTTCATTGGTCGCAGCGCCAGCCAATTGCAGTTGAGCTTGCAGTGAAAAGTCAATATTATAGTACTGCAGGCCAGCGCCTCTTGCTCGCTCCACCGGCTTCGGAGGCATCACCAGGTCAGGATTACCGTGTAGTTGCAGGCTCTCCAAGTCACTCAGCAGGTGAATGGCATCGGGTAAAGTGATTAGCTTGTTGCAGCTTAGGTTTAACTTCTTGAGGGAGCCACATCTGCATACATCAGAAAAACATGGTTTATTTGTATGACCATCAACAAGCTTTGGAAAAAGTTCGGCTTTGTAAAGTTCTTTGTTACTTTTAGCAGTGTGACAGTATCTTTATACAGCTTGAGGTGTCATATTACTAGCACATAATTACTGTGTAGTATAGATACAACATTAACCTATAGCTATCTACTATCTGGATTCAGTAATATTAAATCAGGCTGCTTATCATTATAAAGTTTGTGCATAATAATTTAAATTGCCTGCAGCCAGCAAATATATTGAGAAATATAGAAAAATAATTCCTTTGATATAAATATGTGTCATGTAGCATACAAAAATAATTCATAAACCATCCTAACTGCCAGAAATTCTTTATTTTCTACGAATCACATGACATTTCTTACAAACATAACACTTAAAGAGTACGGCAATAAACTATTCAAGACGGAAAAACATCTTAACTTTTTTTATGTAGCGTGACAGCCATTGAGTGGACGAAATATCTCAATTTATAATCTAACATGCGTGTGTAACAAGATGATTTATGATTTAAACACGGCTGTTGAAGAATTAATGTGTGCTTCCATGTTAATGGATCATCTGTTAACATATTTGTGTCGCATAACTTAGCATTTAATGATAGACGAGCGAACGTTGTCAGAAATGCAATGTTTTGCAGTGTGAAAGTATATTTTGTGATATTGGATTGCGAAAGACTGTAAGTTGAATTTTAAATAATTTTGACAAATTATTTTTGAGCTCGATCGCCCAGTATGCTTGACGACATCATTGTTTACCATCGGGTGAAATTTGACTACTAGGTCAAATAGGGACATACTTGCATAAAAAAAGTAAAAATAAAAAACATGATAATAAATGTCTAATGGGTGTGTGTGTATGTGTGGTCTGTCTGTCTGTTTCTTTTTTTTTCTTGTTTGTCTGCCATTGCTGGGCAAAGGACTCCCCTTTCTCCCTCCAAAACTCTCTATCTTGTGCGATCTCTGGCCATATTCGCCCCGCAAACAAGATCAGATCGTCACATCACCTTCGCTGCGGTCTCATCATCAGGTGTCCAGGAGTGTCAATCCGTGCCCACCTCTCCGGATGTATTCGTGCTACGTGGCCAGCCCACTCCCACTTTACATCTGCAACGTGAGTTATGGAGCGCAGGGTACCGTAGTGTTTCTGACGCGATCTGTTTGCTGTGTACGTTATTGTTCCTTAATAAGGTAAAGACATTGGCATTTTAGGACGCAGAATTCGTAAGCGCCTCTTCAACAGATACTCAGTGGAGTCTGACACTACATTTGACAGATAGATTGGTGATTAATGGAAAAATGATGCTGTTTTTTTACATAATCACTATAGCCCTGCATTAATATTAACATAATGTAAGAACATCAACGTTATTTTTCAATGTCGTCCATTATTCATTGACTAAACAAATGTGGTGAAAGACAGTGAATAATGAGGCATGGTTCTTGACCTCTTTATTTTGGAAATGCCCCAAATTATTGTTGGAGTTGACCTACATTTTGTCATTGAAACATTCTTGTTAATTCTCTTGATAATTATTTAATGGCATGATTGATTTGTGTTGTGTAAAAATATTTACGGCTTTTCCTGAAAGCAGGAAACCTTACGTTTAAATTCTCAAATGTAATGTAACTGGAACCGTTCTGTAAGTGTAATGTATTACTGTAAAATTCTCATGATAATTATCTGTGACACATTGAGGTGATTGTGAGGCATAAGGCTTATAAACGTCATGAAGTTAAGTGTCGTTTGAGTGTTCAGTGATTCATCATTATTTATACAGGATGGGTAAAAAAACGTGGATCAAACGAAAGAGGCCGATAGTTGGGGTTATTTGCAGAAAAAATAATAATCCCAGAGTGACTTGATCTCCTGAAAAGTTATGAGTGTTATGACTACTTGAGTGTTTTTTAAGTAAATAATATTATAAACCTTACTGTAAAAACATTATTCTGATAACCCCAATTATCACCCTGTTTCGTTTGATCCACTATTTTTTACCCACCCTGTATTGGTACTAAACCATACATACACACATAAACTAAAGCCTTTTCACGGGGTAGACAGAAAGTATTTATGCTGTGCTACTGTGCAACAAGTGTACCTACCTGCAAAGTCCTTCAGGAATCATCTCCAGTACATTGTTAGCAGCTGAGAACACCTCCAGGCTGCCTAGTTTCCCGACCCCCGAGGGTATGCCTTCGAAGTCCAGCTTATTGTCATCCACGTGAAGCCTCCTTAGGTTCTGAAGCTTGCACATAGACGCCGGTAACACAGTCAGGTTGTTCCGGGATAAGTTCAAGCTCTCGAGTTTCTGCCAGTTGTCCATAGCTGGAAACGCGTGTTTAAGCGGAATTTCAATTATGTCACATTATAGACTTATCAAATACGGAAAGTAATTTATCTACAAGCACTTCCTCCTAATAGTAATTTCAGAGAAATGTAAGGAACTTAATTTTTGGACACTAGTGAAAAACTCACAAATATAACTGCATTTATGTCTATTTCGAACAAAAGAAAAAAAACTAAAACATCATTTCACGATGTCATGCCGGCAGTTCTGGACATGAGTGGCAGACACAAACGCGTTGCAGGTCACTAGTTGACTGTAAAGGATCACTTAAATGCGCTGTAAGGTCGGCCTGGGCCACGGATGGGCGGCCGTGACCACGACCGGAACACCAATGGTCACATTTACACCGTATCAAGTGTCTGAAGCACGTGTTTTACTTCTTTGTTTGGTAAAGCTTTTATGTAGATAGTTTTGAAACAGCAAGAGCATGGACTGGTTTTTGTTGGCCTGATTTTTTTCCTTAACTTAGAAATACATAATATCACCATATAGCCTGTAATCCCCGACGGGCTAGGCAGAGGTGTACCTAATAGTACATCCAGATTTCGCCAGTTGTGTTTTTTAAATCCCATGTAATAGAGGGCGAGCCTTTTGGCATCAATCTGGCACATATGCAGACTCCGTGGCTGCTACTAAGAAATTCCTGATGGAGGCGCGACTGCTGAGCATGAGGCCCTGGGTTCGATTCCCGAGTCGGGCAGTGTTATTTGGGTTTTCCATCAGGAATTTCTCAGTAGCAGTCTGGATTTGTGCCCGAATGATGCCCAAAGGCTCGCCTCCTATTAAATTGTTTACTATTATTACTCCTCAGTAACCCTACATGGATTACAGGCGTTATGTTATGTATGTAAAAAGTTACCGCACCGAAATATTTGTGTATGTTGTCAATATTAGGACCCAGACATAGCCACGTTTCGTAAATATGTCTATATTGGGGTTAGCTTTCAGTCTAACTTGATGCAGCTGAAGACCAGTATTTCATATGAAAAACTGCAAAACTAACTTCAACAACCCTACTAGGTAATACACCCACCACCAATAAACATTCACTTGAAACCCAACCATAGCAATGCTTTTAGTAACTGTAATGCAATGATATTATAAATAAAAAGAGGTCAATATCGCACTAGCGCACGCAAATTCAGACAATTGTCGTAACTTAAGTACTTCAAGCGCAATAGCTATCTCTTTCTGTATCATACGTTCCGTATCATCTATCGCAGTCGCAACAACGCAACGATATTTGAACGCCGCCGCTCAGTATGAACATAGCGTATCTTTCCATATAATATCATTGCTGTAATGCCAATAAGTATTAGTGGACAACAGCACTGTTTTCTGGCAGCAATAAAAATGAAAATAATGTAACAAAACTCGGATTGAGTAACAAGATCATTACATACAGTTGCACCATATACTTTTTCATGTGTAATTGAGCTGTTATAAATAGTAAAATAGAAAGCATGACTTGGTTAGTAATTGCTAATGGACATGCAAACGCACAAGTGAAAACTTTATGACTTTAAAATGTGCATGCATTTCAATCTACATCATAGAATTATGTATACCAATGGAAATTCTGTGCTGATCAATCTTTATTCATAAAGAGGTTTTATGCTCCTGCTCATCAGACTTTTTTAGTATTTTTTGTTAGGCTGATGAGTTTTGACGTGACAACGTCTTATAATTCGATGGAGATGGCTGCACGCAAAAATGAGGCGTTTCCTCGCTCTGAGGCGCTCCATAAAACAATTGCTCAACGCGTTTTTTGAAAAATGCAACCATTCCATCAGTATTTTCTTATGACGTTGTCACGTTCAACTATCGTCAGTAAATCGACTTTACAGACAACCGATTTTTTTAACATGTACATATTTTATTAGAATCTAGCTGTTCCCGCGGTTTCATTCGCCGCTCGGCTCTTAAGTGTCGTAGCGGGATGTTACATACCCAATAATCCTCAAGAATGGGGCAAGGATAAAATGCGAAAATATTTTTTCAAACCTGACTGATAGTTCCAAAGATTGGCGTGTTCAAACCAACAAAATCTTCACCTTTATTATATTATTAAGTACAGTTTTAGTGTTAAGAAATATGGAGTAGTTATTTTATAAGAATAGATTTAGTAGCTTATTTATCTAAGCAGGAGTTTCTTATCACAAGGACAAAAACAAACAATGATATCATGAATGAAGAATGTGTACAAAAGAAGTCCCACTACATGTATAACAATAAATTAGATAAGAAAAATTCTGATCATTTGATTTAAATTATACTAATAGGTGAAATTTTATTGAAGAACTATAAAAACTATCTCTTAGCTTCTAGGAAGCTTTGTGTGATCTATTCTCTTGCCTTTGTCTCAATTCATCATCGTCAACCTACAGCAGTCCACTACTGGACATAGGACTCCTCAATCGCATACCACTCAACTGTCAGCAACTCTCATCCAGTTACTACCAGCCACCCTGCGAAGATCGTCACTTCATCGAGCCTGAGGGCGTGCCACCTTACGTTTGCTGATTCGCAGTATCAATTCAAGAACACATCTACCCCAACAGTCATCAGTTCTACGGCTAATATGACCACTTCAGCTTACTTATTATATCAATTAATTTGGAAGAATAAGATGATGAAAAGAAATCCTTATTGTCATGTGCCCAGATACTTTGCAAAAAAAACTGACTTACATGCATCAACTATAAACGTATGATGTTAATGTAGAAACTCACCTGAAGACACCTCAGTGATCTCATTATCACTGAGATTAAGCCTCTTGAGGCCGAGCAGTGAATATAGGGCATCAGGTACTTTGGTCAAGGCATTCTTAGACAAGTCCACATCGGACAGGTTCGACAGGGTGTCCAGAGATGCAGGCAGATTGGCCAGGGTTCTCTGTGTGTTGCGCATGTGAAGGACTTCCAAACTCTGAAGGGAGGGTAGTTGTCTGAAAATAAAGGAATATACTTAAGCCTCTGCATTTCTGCTATCAAGTTGATCATTTTTCTACTCTAATCCAATATAGATAGAGTAAGTGCCAATATAAAGATAATTTTTTAATCTTGCAATAATTATGGATTGCATTTTTGTCTCATTTCATTATTAGTATATTGCAACAAGTGGTTTTTATGCATGGACATCAGCCTCTTCAAAGAAAGAGAAACAAATAGAAAACTAAGATTTTAAACTATCATGGTCACTAACATTACTATTAATACTAACGGGATATTTACCATGTTTACTGTTAACAAACAGTAAACATGGTAAATATCCCATTAGTATTAATAGTAAATAGAAAACTGTTATTTAAAAACCTTGGACTTCATTTAAAAGTTACCTCACCTCAATTGAAATACTCCAAGAGGATTATCATTCAGTATAAGGGTCTGCAGGTTCGCCAGCCTCCTCGTCTGAGGGGGCAAAGTCTCCAGTACATTATTAGACAGGTCCAGAAACAATAGGTCTGTCAGTTGCACAAACAATGTTGGTGGGATGCTCTCAATTCTGCAAAAACAGTTAGAATGAACGGTTTTAAAGATAGTAGTTTAATTTACATTTAAAACCTGCTTGGTTGACACAAATTCTTTATCATTTCATTGGTTTTGTATTTAATTTAGAATATGTTTTAAGTAAGACTTAACACATTTGTAATTGTCTATTTTGCAGACAGGATTTCATGAATTTTTATATATTAATTCTTAGTATACTGTTTTATAAATTACTAGCTTTTGGCTTTGCTCGCATTAATTTAGAATTTGACAACTTAGCGTTTTGAAAAATACTTTATAACCTATTCTCATACCTACTAAATATACCAAAATTTCATAAAAATTGGTTGAGCCGTTTCGGAGGAGTGCGACCACAAACACCATGACACAAGATTTTTATAAATAAGATTAACTAGGCTTTTCAGAGAAATGTATCAATAAAAACTTACTTATTATGACTGAGATTTAAGACTAGCAAAGATTTGGCTTTCTCCAGACCTTCAGGAACTTCTTTCAGTCTGTTATGTGAAAGGTCCAGTGTGGTTAGTTCCTCTAGCCTGAACAGCTCAGCCGGGATCCCAGAGCTCTTCACTTTGTTGTGCCTTACATTCAGTGACCGCAGACATTTCAGCTCTGTTAACTCACCAAACAACTTTTCAAGACCATTCTTCTTCAATGATAGATTTTCCTGTGATTTTAATAAGAAATCATAATGTTACTAGTGAACAATTGGTGTTTTTAAAAATTTTCTTTTAGATAAAATGCATGAGATGGTTGCAAATTTTTTTTTTTTTTTAAGTAACTGTATCCTTCAGTTAAATGACTAAAGCATCCTTTAAGTTTTGGTAAGTAATATTAAAATGATTTGTGCTAGTAAGAATTTGAATTTTATATTTTACAAGGGAATGGAATTGGTTGGTTATAATTGGTTAAGTTACAGTACAATTTAAAGATTTCGCAATTATGTTAGCTCATTGTTGGTTTGTTCATACGATCATCAGCAATCATACAAAAAGTTTTCAACTATAGTTAGTGCAGTGACAGGCCTACTTACCAATTTCATTAACTTGCCCAATTCCTCAGGAATATCAGTCAGATTAGTTTTGTCGAGTCTTAGCCATTGCAGACCAGTCATGTACCGAATAGCATCGGGGAATTTATCATCCTGAAATTGCGAAAAATATTTAGACCCAAATAGGAAAGCAAAGGTTAGGGATATGATATCATCCGTAATAGATAAGGCGATGTATCGACAAATCCACACAACACTTACGCTGAAATCGTTACAAGTAAAGTCTACACCGCGAACAAACGGCAATAATCCTGTATTTGCCATGTTTATAACGATTTATTTATGAAAATACATTGGATCTCAGTAAAAAGTTGTCAGATGAAATGACATTTGAGTTGAACTATTTTGCATTTGCACAGAATCACAGATAATGTATTTTTAGAGTATGACGAATGTCAGTTCACAGATAATAAAATATTAAGTCTGGTTTCAATTAAAAAAAAAACCCAACTTCAACTCCTAGATGAACGTTCTCTAAACTTTGTCGTAATAATAACATAAAGCCTGCAATCCCCGAAGGGATAGGCAGAGGTGTACCTAATAGTACACCCACATTTCGCCAGTGATATTTAAGTCCCATGTTATAGGGGGCGGGCCTATTGCAATCAACCGGGCGCAATTCCAGACTCCGTGGCTGCTACTGAGAAATTCCTGATGGAAAAACCCAACATCTCTATGCCCGATCTGGGAATCGAACCCATGACCAGCAGTCGTCCTTACGAGCACTAACGAGGCAGACTTTGTAGTTATATAAAAACAATTTGTCTTTTTGAAATCATCACAATGACAAGCAGTGCACGGTTTCAATATCTTCACATTTACTAGGGTTCCAGGCCACATACGATGTTTACGGATCAGGCAACATATATCTTAGGCGTACCAAAGCACGTTGCATGCATTCTCAATCCATCCTACCCTAGAGCATCCAGGATCCTACCACATTGTACCACACCCACCCTTTTCGAACTTTGGTAGGCCCATTTCCAGTACGCTGTTGAACTCGTGTTATTTATTTCCGAGAACTTTTAGATGACCCTTGGCAATGCACTTGCATATACTGGGTGAAAGGAAAACCGACGCGAAAAGCGAGCGCATGCTGTACTGAATACGTGGTAACCGACGCTGTTACCATGTATTCAGTACAGCTTGCGCCCGTCTACGTGAGCTTCGAAACCATATTTGACTCTGTTGGGGGATGATTTTGGAAAAACTGACAAACATGTCTCATAATTTTAATTGAAGAGTGTGTACATCAATTCTCGAGTCAATCGACCCAGAAAATATTAGGTTTCACAGACAATTCAAACCCCCATTTCACCCTCTTAGGGGTGGAATTTCAAAAAGCCCTTTCTTAGTGGATACCTACTCTTCACTAAGAATACACCCTCCAAATTGCATGTCTCTAGGGCCAGCGGTTTGGGCTGAGCGTAGATATATCAGTCAGTTAGTCAGTGATCACAGAGTACTTTTATTATGGTATAGATAGATAGACAGAAGACGAGCATCGATCCTAGACTACAGGATGCCGTCACTGTTGAAGACGCCGTTTCAATCATTACCAAATTCAAATTTTAGTATTCTACTATACCATTAGGATTGTCTATGAGTATTCTAAATATATAGTTAAGGTTAAGATGCAGCTTCAGCATTGTGCATTTATTTGGACTCCTGTAGGCCACACTATCAGGATATATCAGTCCTATATCAGTATTGGCACATTGTTTGTGACTGCTGTGAAGTATAATCTTCTCTGCCTTTTACTTCACAAATGAAGCATGACGGTGTCAACTAAAGGAATTATACCATTCGGTATCAATACTTTAGTGAAATGATAACAGCTTTTGAATTAATTATTTATACACTGTATTACTTTTTGTCACATTTCTGTCTATAAACATTGAGATGATTAAAAAATGCATGTTCAACAATACATTTATTCTAATAACAAAGCATCACCTATAAAATGTTTTTCACAAATCAAGTGGTTATCTCACTAACCCATAGTTATAAAATTAGACCCATTGACTAACATACCTGCAACCTTCAGGAACAGAAAAACATAATAGACAGTCAGGAAAAAATGCAACTTATTTTTAATACAATTATATAATAGTATTTTTAAACAGTAATTTGATTATTTTGCACACATTTTTAATAATTCTGATTAAATGCAATTGGGTATTGTAAGGACTTATGTACAGTTCAGTTAATCTGTGTTACTATGCCCAATACAAAATCTTCAAATCATGTTTAAAGTAGGTACCTATTTATTTTTTAACTAATACACTAACATTAAAGCATTCAGGGTGATATTTGAATATTTCCTTTATATAATGAAGATGTCAAACAGGTTACAATGAAGTGCTGTTTGTCTGATGACCAATTTATCGGGGCATGGGTGGCATGTTCGGTGGCATGGGACCCGACAGGGCTGTGTTGGTGCCTAGCAAGACCTGGAACAAAATACAATCATTAGTAAAATATATCAACAACAGCTAGAAACCAGCTTTTATTAGGGATTAGTTAAATATTATTTACCTGTTTCTGTTGTGACTTTTCCATTTCAGCCATTTGAGCTCTCTCTACTTCAAATATGACTGGAGCAAACAGGATGACCGATGAACTTGCCACCACCCACATCACTGAGCGAGATAGTCCATAGAGTGATTTAACTCCAGATCTGAACAAATGAATACAAATATTTAAAAACACAACCAATAACAAATAAGGTGAATCTCTCAAAGGCTGGTCATCCATGGTCAGATAACAAACACTTACATAAACAACATGTGACCAGTAATATTTGAAACTGGAATTAAATAAGATTAATGAACCAGCTTGTTACTCAATGACATTTTTTAATTAAATTTCCATAATGCTGCATCACAGTATCAAGTTTAAATTTATAATGTTACGTTAACTTACATAGTGTTAGTTGTAACAGTGGAAGTGCAGGTTCGGACACACTCGGGGAACATCTCCGTTAGCCCCCATAACCTCTCTGTTAAGGTTTCATCAGGTTCCTAAAACAAGTAGTTATTACACACACATCACATAAATTGGCACTAATAAATACTTAAGACAATTTTATCACGACGACACTCACATCATCATATTCTTTCAGTGGTCCAGCATATCCGCCACCAATAGATGGCCCACCAAGAGGTGTCCCCGCGCTGGGCGATGATCCTAGCTGTTTAAACAAATTATTATCATTATATACGTCACACTTGTTCTAATTTTCATTATCAACTATCCGTACATACTGAGGGGGTTATGAAAAATTCGTCGGGTCTCCGCTCTGGGGTATCATCTTTGCTAGCACTCAAAGATTCCATTCCGCTATCACTTAGTTCTTGTTCATCAGTCAATTCCATAAGCATGTTATGATTCAAAGAATTGTAACGAATACAAGTACACTTCTTAGGTAATCCCTAATGGAATTATCCTAGTTTGGTTTTCGATTTGGTTTGATAGCCCCAAAAATCCGTAACATGCACTAGCCTTGCACAAAAGACGTGTTGAGTGTTGCTAGCAATTAATTTAAAAAATAATTTTCTTATCAATAATTTTTTCTTTTTCATATTATATCACACAGTCGAAAATGCAATAATACCATTATTCCGTATATTTATAATAAGTCTGGAGAATACTGAAATAGAATAGTCTGCTCACAAAAGGCCAATAGTCAATTATCAATCACTAAGTCTAATTAGTTAGTTTGTAGCACTGCTTACTAACTAGCTTCTTTCTTCTTCTCATTTTGTAAGTTACAAAAAAGAAAAGACAAGGAGAAGATGATGAATTTAATACAATCATACAATGCCTATATTTTTTATCGGGCACACCCAAATCACAGAACATTATTACTCTAGCGAGACCCAAATACTCCGAAATATTTTATTCCGAATTTCGATATTCCGATTTTCAAAAGTCCGAATTTCATAATACCTAAGAATTTTAATGTCTATTAATAAAAATCACGAAATTTATTTTACCGAAAGTCGTAAATGCGATTTGTCTGTTTTCCGATTTTCGTATACGTTCGAAGAATCCGTTTGTTGCCCGTGTTACTACTGTACCGGTATGCGGTAGTACCACGGCAAGTTTTCTTTTGCCCGTGTTACACTCGGGTTTGGTACATAAGATTCAAAATCTCAACACTAATATATCAAACGTTTAATAAATCAATTATTCATAATCTCAATATATTATTATTAACTAACTATAATTTTTTTTTTTTTGAGCTACAATTCTTATATTAGGTCTTAGTTTGCACAGCAGGGCCCGCCACGCCGGCAGCGGCAGGGTAATAATATTTTTTTTACAAAAATGTGTAACCTAGTTTTAGTTTTTTCGAAACTATTTGTTTAATTATTACCCTGTGGCTCGTGTCGGCGTGCAGGGCTAATTCTAAAATTACAGTTTGAAAAAACAAATTAAATGATTAATGTTTATTATCAGTTAATATGTTGAGATTATGATTATTTGATGATGATGTTGACTTATTAAACGTTTCATATTTTAAAGAGTTGAGATTTTGAATCGTCGAGATTATGGTTTAGAAACTTTCAATGATGAAATTTTGATTATTGATCTTATGTATTAATCCCGAGTGTAACACGGGAAAAAAAAACTTCCCGTGGTACTACTGGATCGATTGGTAGTTCTACAGGATCTTTTTTTAACCCGTGGTACTAGTGATAGTAATACTGGTAGTACCGCGGCACAGTGTATAATTTCGCCTCAAAAGCGGACATCCTCCTTTTATATGCTATTTAGAAAGGTATTAATCGAACAAATCTCCTAGTAAAACTCCGGTGTCGTTATCTATCATAGTTGTCGAGAAATTTTGAAAATCGAGAAAAGTCCATATAAACCATAGAAACATTTTATTTCCGTATTTAATCATTTTTTCCATTGGATGTTTTTTGGTTATGATTCAAACATATTTTAGGCACCTATTTATATTTAAAAAGTTAAAAAATCTCGTCTGGTTTGGGCGAAAATATTTTTTTTCTGTTATTTAGTTTATATTTTTTTTCTGACATGTCCTGCAATTTTAGCATTTTTTTTAAATACCAAATTATTAGTTGATGTAACTATTACTTTGACAAAAAAAACTAGACGCTTTAAACATAGGACTTCGGAGATATTAAATTTTCAAATTTTAAGTTAGGGTTGTCACTCAAGTCTATGGTTTCCTTCAGTGATGTTCGTTATATTTTTTTAAGGTTTTGTGGATGATAGTCAAAGAAAAGATCTCTTAAAACTCCTAAAATATTATGTCTATATCTATATCTTATTTTTATCGCGAAATATAAAAACTTATCATTAGGTTATTTACCTATTTCTTGGATATAAGGGGATAGATAGTGGATAGAATTGATTCGGTGAGTCCAAAAGTTCTTTCTCTGTTGGAAGTGACAATGGACAATGTGCGTTATTACCAGTGATCGGATAATCGGATGCATTATTCACCTAAAGTTAATTTTTGGTTAGGAAATTATGGAAGCGGCTTCTTAAAACATATTTTTTTTAATATAAATCCCGGGATTCCAGAAAATTCGGGAATTCGAAACTAGTCTGTAACATGGTGAGAAAACGTCGTCTTTAGCATGTGGTATTTATTAAAAAAAAAACAGGCGGATTACATAATTATTAATGTGTTTTTACTTGAAGTTAATTTTAAAATGAACAATAGGAACTTCCTTCGGGTACCTGCGCACAAGCAGGAATATAATTTGATTTTATTACCTGATTTGATTCTATAATAAAAACAGTAAATTTGTTGATTCCGAAATCGCGGGATTTTTTCGATACAAAAGTGCATTCCATAATATTAGCTAACACCTTAAACTAAGTAAATATTCCTACACCCGATTTGATTCTATAGTAAAAAGAACTAAATTAGTCGATTCCGAATTCCCGGTATTTTTTGATACAAAAGTGCATTCCATAATAGCCAACACCTACACTTTAGGTAAATATGCATCCGATTATCCGATCACTGGTTATTACTCACCGGATTCTAATTTCGTATTTGAAGAAGTGGAGCTGACTTCAGACGAAATCCTCATTATTTCAGACTAGCTTTTGCCCGCGGCTTCGCCCGCGTGGATGTCGTAAATATCCCATCACTTACCTTAACCCCTCTTTTTAACCCTACGGGGGTAGAATTATCAAAAATGCCGAGACACGTATAAGTTAATTTTCAATCGTCAGCCTAAACACAAAATTTGAAGATCCTTACTTCAAAACTGACAGACTTACATATAAACTTCCATCCCCTATTTTACCCCTTTAGGGGTGGAATTCCCAAAAACCCTTTCTTAGTGGATACCTACTCTTCACAAAGAACACACCCTCCAAGTTTCATATCTCTAGGACCAGCGGTTTGGGCTGTGTATATATATCACCCAGTCAGTCAGTCAGTTTACCATTTTATATAATACTCTCAGTGAAGGTTTCGGACTCACGGGATAGTACATGCCGTTCGCGATCAGCTGTGAGACGTAATTCCCTCTCAGTGTAGGTTTCGGACTCGCGAGATAATGTATGCCGTTCGCGGTCAGCTTTGAGTCGCAATTCTCGTTGTGAAGCAACACATGTGGTTCTCGGTCAATGGTATGCCTTAGCTCTCGTTGAGAAGAGCTTTGAGACACCCGTGATGAAGCTCGTCTCGCTCTGTCAGCTGCTAATCGCATCTCTCTCTCGGGAGAGCTTTCATTGGCTCGAGAAGTCGAGGCACTAATTTAACCGATGTGCTCTTTCCTCTGCCGATTCTTGAGAACGCCTATTTCTCATTCTCTTAGCTTCTCTCGAATTTCGAGATAAAGATAATCGTTTTTTAGGTGGCATTGGACGCCTCGCCTTTTTATACCTTCGGCCGCGAGACGCGTCGAGCGCGGCGACCGATTCTCGGACCTTATACAAAAATAATCCTTATAGCATGATTCAGTATTCACGCGCGATGGCTTATTATTAGCGTATTTCATGTATAACTTTGGTGTTTCTATACCGATTTCTATTATTCTTTTTTATGGAATAGTTAATAATGTTAACTTTTTAAATTAGGGATGACTGAGAGTGTTATAAACGTAAGAGTAGACAAATATAATCAGAAAGCTTCGAACTGCTAAGCTATCGGGAGTTACACGTGATATTGTGAGTCAACCATAAAAGATAGACATATGCTGTCGTGGGATATTTTTTATATAATTTTAAGGAGAACATTTCCGTCATACATGATTTCTGTGTAGCTTTAACCATTAAGGTTGCACACGCGACGGATGTTTAAAAAATGGAGTAACTTCTCCCGTTTTCCCAACATTTCCCTTCACTGCTCTGCTCCTATTGATTGTAGCGTGATGAAAAGTATACTATAACCAACTCAGGAGTATGAAAAATAATTGTACCAAGTTTCGTTAAAATCCGTCGAGTAGTTTTTGTTTCTATAACGGTTATACAGACAGACAGACAGACAGACAGACAGACAGACAGACAAAAATTTTACTGATTGCATTTTTGGCATCAGTGTCGATCCCTAATCACCCCCTGATAGTTATTTTGGAAATATATTTCATGTACAGAATTGACCTCTCTACAGATTTATTATAAGTATAGAATAGATAGATAATAAAGATAACCCGTAAACTCTCATTTCAACTTTTTTTGTTTACCAAATAAGTCCAGTTTATTTCTCCGTTTTCTTTCAAAAACTCAAAATTTATCTTGAGGAGGTTCAATATTTAAAAAAATGTTTCTAATAGATATTGTGTGATTTTTCATACATTTTTTCATGAGTTTACTTAATTATACCTAAATAACATAATTAAGTAAACTCATGCTTGAAAACCCTATTTCCATAGAAATTGATGAAAAACTTAGAAACGTTATAGCTCTGAAGTCCTGTACGTAAAATGTTCTATTTTTTTACTATAAGAAGCTACATAACTAGAGTGTATTTCGTTGGTAAAAAAAAATGCTAATGTCATATAGAAAATTTTATATAATTTATTTTCTAATATTTACAAAATAATTTTTAACTCGCATTCCAGGGAAAGTAAAGACTTGTAATTTATACACGACATTATATATACAATTTTCAATTCATGGTTAATTTTAAATAAGGTGAGCGTTTGTTATTTTGGGAAATATCTACAAAAAAGATTTTGACAAAGTTCATTGACCTTTCAAAAAAACTATTGTAACTTTAAAATTAAGGAATATATTTAAACTGGTGTTTCATATTATACTGTATAACAGTTATATCCATCGGAATCCGCTATAAAAAGAGGATGTCCGCTTTTGAGGCGAAATTACACACTGTGCGCGGGCAACAAACGGAATTTGATTCTTCCGTTTTAACCTGTCGTCGTTGCGCTATGGGTTCTCGGTCCGAAAAATTGACTAATTTTCAATACTTCGAATAACCTGATTCTGATTCAATCGGTATAATATTCATTTACGCACATAAATTCAAAATCACTAAGTACCTAACGTTTAATGTGGTTTAAAAAGTCTACTTTGTTATTAATATTTCTGTATTAATATTATTTTTTTGTGTTTTCTTCTACTTATATATGACCTGCGTCGGGTACCATCTACTGTTATTGAATCCTTTGGGTTAGGTTAGAAGTTACAGTATAAATATATACAGTATTGTGACTCCGCCCTGTCCTTGAAATAATTACCTACTGCCGGGCTCTCGCGATAAGGCTGCCGCGCATAATAAACAAGCTTGTTTTCCTTTCGCTTCTGTCATTGCGTGGAACATGAAAACATTATTAACTCCCATGTGTTCACGGTTTATTAAATATTTTAAAATATTCATTCATCGTCGTCATCATTCCAGCCCAAAGACGTCCACTGTTGGACATAGGCCTCCCCCAAGCGTCGCCACATAAACCGGTCCCGTGCGACTCGCATCCAGCGGATAACTGTAACCTTCACCAGGTAATCGGTCCACCTAGTGGGATGCCTTCCAACGCAACGTCTTCCGGTTCGCGATCGCCACTCCAGAACTTTTCGGCCCCATCGGCCATCCGTTCTGCGAGTAATGTGCCCTGCCCACTGCCACTTAAGTTTGGCAATTCTTTGGGCTACGTCGGTAACCTTGGTTCTTTTGCGGATGTCCTCATTTCTGATTCGCTCAAGGAAACTCCGAGCATAGCCCTCTCCATTGCCCTTTGAGTAACTTCAAGCCTTCTGATGAGGCCCATTGTGAGCGACCACGTTTCGGTCCCGTATGTAATCACTGGCAACACACTGGTCATAGCCTTTCGTCTTGAGACACTGCGGAAAGTGGGACGAGAAGATACCACGCATATTCCCGAACGCTGCCCAGTCGAGTCGGATTGACGATTGACCTCTTTCTCGAAGTTTAGACCAACCTAACTGGACGTCCCAGGTAGAGATAATCGTCTACAACGCCGCGCCGCGCCTACAGTATTTAAACATCTATTAGTTGAGTTTCTGTCTAGTTTTGTGATTGTAAATATTATATTTTTTATTTAAAAAAATGAAATTTGTTGTGAATGAAATAGGAAGTGTTCAATAAAAATACAAGTTGTGTCTTTTGATTTGGAGATTTATTAATTAATCCAGGTATTTTACTCGGTGAAAAAAGGGAAATACCTACCTATTAAAAATAAATAAATTACGTATCTACAAATAGTACATTTATAAATTATTTTATAGTCTTACCTTTCGGAGTTTCCAGGTAATTTAAAAAATGTTATCTCTGTATGCGTTAATGAAGAATAAAAGCAACCAAAGGCAGCACTATATTACTCTTTGCCATATTTAGTAAATGCTTTCAAGCACTTATTTCAATCAAATATTCACAAATCGCACGCTTAGTGCTTACCATACCATAATGAACGTTCGTTCGTCAGTGCGGCGCATTCGCGGCTGTTTCGTACCGAGTGTATACCGAACTCGAGGCGTGTGAGAAGACTCGCGTTCCTTCCGTTTATATAAAGAAACACTACTGTAGATATTATTACCGTGGAACAGTGGCCATTAACGCCAGATCTCTATTTTTGGTGAATCACTTGGGTGGGGTTACAACCCTTATTACCCCCCCGTATTTTCGTATTTTCATTAAGTCGGACTTTTTGTTATTCGATCTATTAAAAGTCGGTATTTTGAGAACAGTAATTATAAACGTTAGGAATATTGACATAAAAATAGGATAAATGATAAATCGGAGTTCCGAATTATGAAAATCGGTATTTTGAAATTCGTATTTGTGACTGTCGGTATAAAGTTTTTCATATAAATACACAAACACACTACAGTGTACCCGATATTATCATGATTTAGGAAAAACGAATAGGGTACCTAGGGTTATTTAGGAACAGTCATTTGTGGTGCATACAATCTATACTTTATACGATAATGCTGAAGAGTTTGTTTGTTTGGTTCAACGCGCTAATCTCAGGAACTACTGGTTCGATTTGAAACATTCTTTTAGTGTTGGATAGCCCATTAATCAAGGAAGGTTATAGGCTATAAAATTTCACGCAGACGAAGGTCGCGGGCAACAGCTAGTCTACAATAAAATTATCTCAATATTTACTTGACAGTCAGTTGGGTTATGGCATACACAAGGAGCTTGAGGTTCTGGGTGCATCTTAGGCACTGTGGGCGTTTCTAAAATCTGCTATTGAAATACTAAAATCACAAATATTTATGATTACAGATCAATAATTACATTTGCAAATAACTTTGTGTCAATAATGACATTACTTCAAAAAAAATTCGAAATTTAAAAAAAATACAGATTGGTAAAAGTTAGGTAGATTGATTACGTATTTTTTAATCTCTGAGACTAAACTTCCATTTTATATTATAGTACTCTGTGGACTAAACAAACTGACATTAAGTGGGTTGCCAGTTTTTTTAAATTCTTGAATTCTTTCCGTAAATTGCCGTTAAAAAATCAAGTAGTAACGTTTTTTATAATAAGTTATCCTGAATAAAAGGTGTAGGTAGTTATTTAAAACGAAATAATAGAAAAGTAATAAGATAATATACAATGTAAAACATACATTAATAATAATAAAACGGCGTCCAGTGTTGTTCCTGTTAAATTCAGGGTTGCCATATTCAAAATCACACACTAACTACTGTATTATGATAATTATTTTTAAAATTGTAATTGTTTGTATAGTGTCAAGTGCCAATAATTGTCATATTTTTAAAATGATCTGAATAAAGTTTATATATCCGTTTTAACGTGTACGGGAACAACACTGATGACATCTGTATATTTTTTCCAATCGTCTAATAAATATATAAAGTTACGATTTAACAAACCGATATCGTAGGTACAACACTACACAAAACAGCTGGCAACATTATTTGTAAGTTTGACATTTGCATGTATTTATTTATTTATTTATTAAAACTTTATGCACAAGTTACAAGACTGCACAACGGCGGACTTAATGCCATAGGCATTTTCTACCAGTCTACCTTAGGGTGATGCAGAGACAATAAACAGTAGGTGCAAAAACAGAAAAAAGACTAGAAAATATTTCTAATAAAACATATAGGAATATATACTTATATACATACATATAATAAACCTTATAAAGTTAAGAGAGATAAACAAGAAAAACTACAACAACTCAGTTCTGAGACGAATCTGTCAACTTCTTGCGCATATGTTTAGTCGCAGGGATTAAAAAAACGTATATTAGTCCATGAAAAAAACAGACTATAGGTTTATTCTTAAACTAGCTTCCGCCTGCGGCTTCGCCCACAGAATACATTTTTACACACTATAAATTACTAGCGAGTCGCCCCTGCTTCACAAGTGTGCAATGGACACATGACAAAACTTTTAGGCTCCATAACTGTCCAACTACCATTTTGTGGTGTGCACTAAATAGTTGGGATATCAAGGATGACCCGAGATCATTGACCTCTGTTAGGATGAATACAGCCAGGAAACTGGGCACATTGTATAGAGTCGACATTGATCTATATTGAAATGTAAAAATAAAGCTGATAAAACACTTTATGCTCTTTTACGGTCAATGCGATTACAGCCGAAGGCTAAAGTCACGATTTCCGTCATCATCATCATCATCATCATCATTTCAGCCGAAAGACGTCCACGGCTGGACATAGGCCTCTCCCAAGTGTCGCCACATTGACCGGTCCCGTGCGTCTCGCATCCAGCGGATCCCTGCAACCTTTACAAGGTCATCGGTCCACCTAGTGGGAGGCCTTCCAACGCAGCGTCTTCCGGTTCGCGGTCGCCACTCCAGAACTTTTCGGCCCCATCGGCCATCCGTTCTGCGAGCAATGTGCCCTGCCCACTGCCACTTAAGTTTGGCTATTCTTCGGGCTACGATTTCCGTATTCTATTCCATTTTTCGATTCTCAGCCAGCAGCCTGCAGCAATTTACCATCATCTGCCTAGTATATAATTCTAAGGAGGTTTTGATGCTAAAAAGATGTCGATAACGTAGTTAGTTGTACATTGTTATAGTCTCGTACAATTCTTTGTTAACCATTTATAGTGTGTAATTCTATGTATTCCCAAAAAAATAAAATATGAAACATTTACATAAATAAATTCAACGTTTTTCCCATGGGGTAAGGCATAAACTACGTATACGTTACCCTAGCAGGAAAGTTTCTCCTAGAGTGATATGGGTGGAACGTATAATTTGCTGTGAATTTGCACCGCATAAAAAATTGGTGCGCTTTGTCGTTTTGGAAAAAAACGGATAAAACGATTCCTGCTAGGGTAACGTTCTTCCAGCAGGAAAATTCTAAACGAATGATCGGAGAGAGAAATATTGTGCATGGCCAGAGAGCTTATATTTGTGTAAAAAAATATACCGAAAATGGAGGTTGTGCGTCTTCAGGTTTTCGAAATATTGCATTTCCTGCTAGGGTAACGTTTTGCAGAATCCTGTACCTCTAAAACCATTGTATGTGCGCCTGTAGAATAAACATACACGAGTAGCTCTTAATTTGTGTATACTTGTGACAGAATTAGATTTAAGAAAATATTTATAATTTTCAAGTAATCGCGGTTTTTTGAAAACCCGAAAAAATATCGCAGCGCCTAAATGAGAAAACCTATAAGCTCGCTGAAAACTGTAATTTGACCTTCTTGACGCTTATAATAACCATAAAAAGTTTCAAAAGTGTACATGCATGCGTTATTGAGTAATATTGCTAAAAGACAAAACGACGGTGTCATAACTTTGACGGCAAAATATAAAAAGCCGGCTCATCCCAAGATGTGTAGGTGTAAACCAAAAATTTATGTGTTTAGTCAAAAATATATAGTGAAAATATTCAGCTTGGAATGTTTCGCATTAAGTAAATATAAAAAAAACACAAAACATGTAAACAACGGCTGGTTATCCGACCAAATTCGAATGACTACAAAAAAGCGACGGATTCGTACATATTATCTCCTCTCAAACCTGCTGGAAAAACGTTACCCTAGCAAGAATCGTTTTTTTCGTTTTTTTTTCAAAACGACAAAGCGCACCAATTTTTTATGTGGTGCACTTTCACAGAAGATTATACACTAATAATACATTCCACTCATATCACTCTGGGAGACACTTTCCTGCTAGGGTAACGAACAAATAAACTACAGAATTCTCTCTCACTCCTTTCGCCTCATCCACGTTCATACATCGGTCGCGCACGCTAGTCTGCCTTCGAAACTAACTTATATTATAATGTGACTATCAATAAATAACGTAATTTAAATCGACAAAAAAATTAAGGGTGTGACTAGTTTCATGTTATCTGTGCAATACAAAATTGACAGTTGACAGCAGTCTTTTTTCTTAATTCTGCCATATTTCGTGCAAATAAATTGAAATTTAATTTTAATAGTATATTAACACGTCCATTTATGATTTTAGGTTCTTGGTATGCTTCAATTGCGTTATTTTCTTAATAGAAAGATTAATTGGAACAAAAACATTTAGGTGTTATAAATTAGGTTACATTGTATTTTACATGCACAATAAAATTCATAATTTATGTTAATCAGTGAGTGTGCTGCCAAAATTGGAGAAGTCTGCATTTGCACCGTTGAGTTTCCTTCAAATCGTGCTTCAAAGGTATGTATTAACATAATCTTCGTAATAATGGTTAATTTAATTGGGCCAATGTAAATTCTGTATTTGGGTAGACAATAATTATCTACTCAAATTATTAGTTCCTATTATGGACACATAAATGTATTTATTTCATTCCTCTATTTCTATCAATATGTAAATATTGTTGTGTTAGTAAAGGCATCTTAATGTTGTTACCTATTTTCATCTATATCCACCCAAATTCTTCAAAAAATTCTATTTTTCTGTAAAACTATTACACAAAACTGATTCATACTTGTAATAAATCAATGTGATTCAATACTAACAAAAGAGGAGTGATATCATGTATATTTCTCAATGTTATTCCAATGTAATAGAAATTTAAATAAAGCCGCTCTTCAGGTGATCCTCAACATAAAGTGTTTTTTTGATACTGATGATGCCATTTAGCCCATTCCCGGTCACAGCGACTGCATTGTAGTTGTCGAGAGCTTTGGTGTGGTGCTCTTTCAAGTGGCTAGCATATTCAACTTTGGCTGAAAAACTCCAAGCACAAAGTGGATATGTCAGAACACCATTGATGACATTGTAGGGTATAACTGTAGGTGAACTACATCTAACTGCGACCTTCTCTCTTCAAGGGTGTTGATTTGTCGATGCATACAATGTCTCCACTCGAGCCGATTTTGTGCCTCCTTTTTTGGAAAAGGAGGCACAAAATCGGCTCGAGAAACTTCAAAAGATCCAAAATTATCCCCTTAGTGTTGGCACTAAGGGGATAATTTTGGATCTTTTGAAGTTTCTATTCTGAACACGCTTGTATAAACTGACCACTGACCACCACATTCTCGTTTTCCTTCTTGGAGTTCAGGATAGAAGATGCACATTGCAAGTCCCTCCTCATGCATTCTAGCGACATGCCCACACCATCTGATACTATCATCATGGTAGCTGTGACTAACTCTTATATTGCATTTTATTTATTTACTCCAAACATACAAATATCTTTACAGGCTGGACCCAATGCAATATTGTATCACACTTAAAATGTAAACATTTATTAGCATAGCAAATTATATATGTAGCTATTCTATTTATAAATACCTGTGTCATTTAGGATTACAATAAAATGAATAGGTTACCTATTGCAATGATTGAGTAGGACTATTTACCCTATCTGAGTTTTTGCACCAAGTGCTTTTGACCGCTACTTAAGACAATGTCTGATAATGCACATTGTGATTAATCATAAAGATAAAATATTCAAGCTTGATATTGTTATGACTACATTGTACAGATTTAGTTGAGCTAAATCTCTATGATTGATACTAACATCTGTAACTGTTTTAGGTGCCAGTTATGACAATATACATACAGCTGTACTTTTGATTCATTTGTAGATGTAATTTAAAACAACTATAGTTTTCTGATATCATCACTAAACTCAGCTAAATCTTTAACAGCTTATTACTCTGAAAAGATTTCTTCTTCATCATCTTCTTCTTCAAACACAAAGACTTCTTCTTTAAAGTCAAAATCCCTTAGTGGCTATTTACCTTTCTTTGCCAAGATACCAATTAAATTACTTTTAAACTTTCACGGTTTACAACTAAACTAATACTGTCACTTACGAGATATCTTCCGAGATTGTTGTTTGTTCTTGTTGTTGTTGTTCCATGTTGTTTTGGTGTTGTGTTGTTCGGAATATCGGGAGCTGAAAATAATGAATGTACAAATGTTATAGTATTTGTTTTGTTTATAAATAAGTTTAAAGTACAAATGTTATTGTATTCTTATCAATGCTATTTATTGAGCTTCTTTAATAAAAGAACAAATGCTGTAAAACATTATCTCCTCATTATTGTCTTACAGGCGAAATTAATTAAATGCAAAGAATGATGGTTAGCTGTTCCTGTTACATTACATACCAAAACAAAACAAACCCAAAACAAAAAGTGATTGCATAGACGGAGGGAATATCCTGCCTATCCGCTTCAATAAGATTCTTTTTACATCCATTAGGATTGGGATACTTGCTTTTTCAGATGATAATAATAATACATCTACATACGTTTGGATCCTGTTCCCGATACCGGTGGGCTACAATTTTTTATATTTTTAAATGTTTTTTTATATTGTTTTTTGTAAGGAATATTAAAAAATTTAATTGATTTGTATATATAAATAAATAAAGGAAATAATACATCTACATACCTACTATGTCTAGACAGTTCAAGAGAGCATGAGCAGCATTCCATTTCCTCTAGATACAAAACACATTGCTCAAATATGCTTCCTGTTAATACATATGAAGTTCATGCCAATTTTATAAGTGTTATGTGTATTCTCGTTCTTAAGGAATGTTATTGACTTGTACATTTCCATTATAGTTGTTTCCAGAAGTATTTTCATCAAAAAAATAAACGCTTCTTTTTTAAATAGCAATCTGATTAATTTTGTACCCTGACTAACTAATTAAGTAAAATAATGACAGATTCTATAGTATCATACCCTTTTCTGTTGGTTTATCCGTATAGGCTGAGTGCACATGTAAGCACATTCAAATGTCAAGTCTCTTTTAAAAAGTAAACCCTTGATAAATTGCAAATAATATTTGTAATGTAACAGGATACTACTGCCCTTAAAAGTTCTCAGGAATCACGGTTATTAAATTTCATTTTCAACATGTCACTCATTGCCAGACAAAGGCTTGACAGCTGGCATGTTCAATGAATCTCTGAAACCTTTGTTAAATATAAATTTGCTCATATTTTCATAAAACTTGTTCCATCAAAAATAAAAGCGGTATCTAAAATTACTCACTGAGCTGTCACGGTAGAGATTTAATTATAATATGCATTGCCAACGGACAAACGGAAATTATGAGGTTTAATTTATTTTCTTTAAAAAATGTGTCTGTCCTCTTGCCAAAGAGACGTTAAACTATACATAATTAAATAACTGTAAAGATAACTTCTATTTATTACCTATCTTCAACTTCCACTTGCAATTTTACTTTTAATTTTTTTTTTTTTAGTTAACTCATTTCACTTTGTCTCTGGATTTTTCCAGCTCATAATTTTCGCTTTTATGTAATGTTTTGGCATTGGTGCCAATTACGATTTTAATATTAATATTCCTTAAGACATTCTTTAACAAAATCTTCACCTTTTTAATGATAATATCACGAAAATACATCTTTAAATTTTATTGCTTACCCCAGTTTCTTATAAGAAATAGCTTATTTGTGATTCATCAAGTGATAAATAGACGGTTGTTTTGGATGACTATTTTTGTCATTCATTTACGTCCATAGTCTATTTTGATTTCTGAACACTTTGAACCATTACTCAATAATATGTTGATTTTGTTTCATGATGAGGTGATAAACAAGCCCCCATCGGTCAATGAGTTTCATTCAAGTGCGTATTCTGACGTCACGGCATGTGTCGTAGTACCGCCATGGCACTGGTGTACTGCACTCGTAAGACTTCCCATGTACTTACGTCTGATATGATTAGTGCAACACTTCCGTATTTAGTACGCAAATAGCTTTTGTTTACTTTTCTGTCTCCTCGCTTCAAAAATGTCCAAGTCAAAATAGTCGTGCGGTGTCGAGTCGTGATCGACGTGCTCTGACTGTTTAATTGGGGCTGTGCAGCTCTGTGATTACTGTTCTTCGTGCAGGGCATGGTTATTATAGTCCATTATCTCTAGGAAGTTATCACTCCTACAAACAGCCTTAGTTTTAGTCGGGCATTAATATGCGGGTTAGTTTAGCTGTTAAGTAGATTGTAGGTAGCAGGTAACCCTCGTCATATCGCAACAGCTTTGAGCGCCCTTAAGGTAGTTATTATGAATTTCTACGAATGAAATTGAGTATACGTGTAAATTACACATAATTAGAGTTGTTGTGTTATGCGTGGGAAGCAGTTATGTCTTATCTCTGATGGGCGGGACACTTGTGTGTAAAGTCTGCTCCATTCCCAATTAACTAACAAGTTAATTTATCATTTTGTATTAGCTATAGTCTTTATTGCGTCTTGATAAAGAGTGACGTAATAGCACATAAGACAACTACTATCAAGCAGCTAGTAAATGTATCATCATGTTATCGCATGATGGAACTTTCTCTCGTAGTAATAAAGGTTGTCAAAGGTCCACGTAACATAATTTTATTGTAAAGTACTCGAGACACATGACGGTCGATGGGTCATCTCAGTGTTTTCTGCTTTATCTCAGTCGTGTATCTGGTTTATAGTAGTTTCTTAACTATGCTTTGTTCAGTGGTTACAAGTGAATGATTTTTTGTAGTTGAGCGAGTTCGAATTGTTTCAGAAATTGAGAGGTCATACAAGTACATTTGGGCCAGGACAGCTTTTTAGGGATCCGTAGCCGAATGGCAAAAAACGGAACTCTTTTAGATTCGTCATGTCTGTCTGTCTGTCCGTACGTATGTCACAGCCCCTTGATCCCGAAACTATTAGGACTACACAATTGAACAGTTAAAACTTGGTAAGTAGATGTATTCTGTGAACCGCTTTACGGTTTTTGTACAAAAATAAAAGATTAAGGGATATCCCTATCCCTTAATCTGGGGGAACTAAAACTAAAAAAAAAAAAAAACATCAAATTCCTTATAAAAATTGCCATTGTACATAAGCTATATTGTTGCAATTTGTATGTATATTTTGTTTTTGTGTGCAATAAAGAATAAGAATAGGTCTTTAAAAATGACATTGAGGTTCCTAAAATCATTTTTTCTCAAAGTCAATCGTTTGACAGATGGACACTTTCAAAATGGTAAATTGTGTGTCCTAATTTCTAAAGTAAGAGGGGGAAAATCCGTGTGCGTGTGAGTACGACTCGCACTTTGCTGGTTTTTTACATGGGTCAAGTGCACACCACTGGTTACTGCCAATTTAAAGGTCAATACTTTTTTTATACCCAGCAATTTGGTAATTTGGACCAATGTCATCAAGATAGATTCTATATCTATGTATAATGTCCACTATGTATTGTCACGTGAACTGTTATGTTTTAATTCGATCGCAATGTGTTTATATTCGTCAGTTGACAAGTAAACAAGTAATCATATCCGCCCAGTCCTTATTGAAAGACAATGTGCAAGTAGATAGAATGATATTTCCCGCGGTACCACATTCGTGGCTCGCAGCCAAAGCAGCTGCATTCCTGGGACACTTTCCTCTTTAAGGCCAGTTCGTATGATTACGATGATTCATTTACTGGGAACAATCAATTTATCGCACTTGTCAACCCCCGATTTTTCTGATTTAACTGTTGTAATTTCTGGAGCATTTTCCTTCCAACATTGAGCTATATTTTTAAAACTGCGTAGGTTCTTCTACCTACGTTTAACACTAATGACACTCATTTGAGCTTTCTAGCATTTTCTTATATCGAACTGTTTGTTCATATGAAGATCATATGACCGCTTTTTCTGTCTATAAAGGGTGTAAATAGACTCTTAGCACAAATGAAAGGCATTTGTTCTCCCCGTCTTTGCGATCATTTTTTTGTTCTAGACCATACCTGGGAACCTTCTAGTCACGGAGATATTGGGGGTCAAAGTTCCAACTTTTTCACAAGTTTTTTTAAATACATGTTTTTTATGTAAAATTTTTACTTTACACATCTCCACGACCCCCGTACTATTCAATCCATCCATCAGCACAATGCTTTGAGTGCTTTCCATCGAGTCCTACCTTAAAACGTGATTTGTAACCCCAAAAAAAAAAAGTCGATTCCCAACAATAATTTTTGCGTAAAGTGACTTAGTGTGATGCACAGAATGCTTGGTTGACGGATATGTGAAGGGTCTGTTTACACCCTGTATTGGCGATCCAAATCCGGATCTAAAATGGTACTCGTATTTGTTTTCACGTCTCTGCTCAAAGTCACCATAACATAAACATGAAGTAGTTGATCGATCGTTTTTTTTGTCCACGAGCAACGATTATGGCCCAAAAAGATATCGTAATCTGCCAAGCTGATAATAAGGGTAACAGATTTTAAAGATATGAGATAATTATTAAATTGATACGGGACTTTAGATAACTGAGTAATTAATTAACAGATTTTTTGAAGATCTGTATGCAGATATAGCGATAAAACCCTAGGTAGGTAGAAGGCAATCTTTGACACCAGACTGCCTTTATGTTAACGAACAAAGCCAACAAAATGCGCTCTCAAGACTTGACCGAGCGGTGCCTCTAAATCGACTTGAACCATGAACAATGCTGTCGAGAGGGCTAGGGACAACGTTCATAAATTCATACCCACCTCACAGAATGCACAAAGATTTAAAACAATCTATGTAGTATCTGACATTGAGTGATATGCAACTAGAAGTAAAATGTATTTGCACAGATGACTCTTGCATCATCTGATAGCAACCGTCGTTAATCTTCATTGAGTCTTGACTGACAATCGCTTTGAGTACCGAAAATTTTATTGGAATTAACTGTGTAATTTACTCTTTAATTGCAGCACGACAATAGCGAGAAATACAAGCATCTTACATGAGGCGATATTAGGTGTTTACAATTAGTTTGAAGGTTATTAACCCTGTGTCCGACCCGTCTGACTTAATGGCGGTGGTCATGCGCTCCGTAATTGAATTCTCTTGTTGTATGACAAAATGAAAATATAACGAATTTATTATGACAAGTGGCTGATTTATGCACGATAGGTAAGGAAAACCTCAACATTTTCCTTGCTACACGGAAAAGAGTGGTAATATCTACTAGTTGTATAAAGACGTGGTCAAGCGATCAAGTTCAGTTTATCGCAATAATTAAATATTTTAGTTAAATCTTCATTATTGAAATGTACTGTGTGTATACAGATAACCCCTTGGTCACGTAATCTTCGCAGTCATTTTCTGGTTTACACCAAAATTGTCCACGAATCCACGAGATCCAGTTTTAGTTTTAATGTTATTACATTATGACTAAAACTTGATTTATGGCATAGGCTTATTAAAAACATCTTAAGATATTAAAATAATACTTCTAAAAAAACTAAAACTTAAACTAAACTACTTGCAAAAAAATAACAAGTTTAATTGAAATCAATGAAAGACGTCATCCAGAACGCAATAATATCAGTACAAACAAGTGCGTTTCATATTGTTATGTTCCACTTTAATGACTGTTAGCAAAACTTATCGAATGTTGATTCAAGATAACAGCTACACTATTTAGAGATGTTTAGGTGATTCGGTCAATGACTTTGCCTATTATTGGTTTTAAGTTATTTTAGAAACGATTCGTTGTTTTCATTCTTGACCGAGTTACAAAAGTTATTATGTGACGGCCACATCTGTTTTGGCCTAATAACAAACTAACTAACATCGAACTAGAGTAAATTCAGTAATATATTACTGAATTTACTCTAGTTCGATGTGTTATTAGGCCAAAACAGAAAGTAAATACATTTCACTGTCACATTCATTTAAATAATTGTCTCGATGTAAGCTGTATCGTGTGATAAATATGTGTTAACACACTTTATTAAAAAGATTTTCCTATTTTATTAATGTAAAAAAAAACAAATCCGTGGAAATGCTCTCAATTTAAATGAAACCTGTAGTTTTATAAATATACCTAACGCTGAAAATGTAAGGTCTTCTTGGGCATCAAATTAAACCTGCTAAGTAAGTCGGAAGTTTTTAGAATTTGTAGAGCTTCGTATTCATAGGAAAATGTTATGAAGTTTTGCTTGAACAGACTGTTGAATACGAGTATTTTCAACAGAAAATTTAAAAGGCTTTAAAGGCTTTCGACAGTTCAGAGCACGGTAGTTTCTGTGGGGTGGGCTATTGCCCTAATGTTACAAGTATAATAAATAAGGAATGGTCTCTTTAGTTCTGTTTTAATAGTTATATTTTCTATTGTGTGCATTGATCACGTACGAGTATGTCCTTTTGACTTTAATAATTATGCAGGATGTGTCCTTGCCATTATGTGAAAATAAAGGTATGACGTAAATACTAATCATCGGGAAATACCAGCGATATCTTTTATCAGCGTTTAAGCACCATACTAATTCTGTTGCATTGCACGTTTATTAATTAGAACATGTACCTACATCTGATTAATAATGTATTAATCAAAGTCATGTACATAATTAGTAGTGTACTACACGTTTCAGGTGCAATATCAGATAGACCAGAAATACAAACGTTAATTGTCGTAAAAAAAACAGATGCTCATTTGCGACATGAAACAGGTTATACTAATGATGACACGGCCTACCCTTAATTGAACAAGGGTTTGCTGATCGAATGCTAACCTCAGCAACCTTTAGGACCAATACGTTGATTTTCACTTTTTGCAGGAAAATGAACTTTAAATCTTCTACTGCTAAGTAGAATTTGGCTAATCCAGCTAAGTTGATTTTTAAATGGTCATTCATGTACTACCCAGTAACAATATCGTATTACCCAATACCTAGGTCGAGGAGTTCAGAGAGGTCTTTAGGCAGTCGCTCCATGTATAATAGGTACTGGACTCCTGGTATTCAGCTGCATTCGGTTAAACTGGAAGTCGTTCCCCGCATAGTTGTGAAAAGGCTAGGCAGTTGATGGAAATGATAATCTATGTAAAATCAATCTGTGTTATATAAAAACAAATAGGTACCTAATATTATAGTTTAGACATTGAGAGGGAGCGTAGGGCACTAGCGGTCCGTTCTGATTCTTCCGTTGTAGTAACCAAGTCAAGATCACCCTATTCAAGGCTTTCTGTCAGGGTCTGTATGCGGGAGGTCTATGGATCAGCTACGCCAAAAGATCGCTAGATGCCTTACGCGACCAATATAATAATGTTTTTATTGTGCTGTTGGGACTGCCCCGTTACTGTAGTGCATCAGAGATGTTTTCACAAAACCGAACTGACGGTTTCCACGCAGTCATCCGCAAAAAAGTTGCTTCACTGATGCATCGAACGCGGGTCAGTAACAATAGTATCCTGAAAGTACTGGCGGAGAGTCCTTACTCCCCTTTTCTGAGGCATTTTGTGGCGAGGATTGTCAACTAGATAGCTGATCTCTTGCTTGATCGTTCTCTGAGCGGCCTGCCTCGGACAGTATAATTCTTTTGTGTTGACGGTGTTGATTGTGTGTTGTGTATTACTAACATTAGGTAGGTATAAGGTATTTTTACTAACAAGATGGATTATATTGTTGTCCGAAACTGAATAAATAAATAAATAGTTTAACCGGCAAATAAAACAAGATCAAATCTTGTAAAATATCTATAATAACTAATGTTATCTGACGTATTTTACTCTATTGACGCAAAACGTTTTTTCTTATTACGAATATTATTATCTTTTGTGGTCCAAACAAAGAGACTGAATCTACAAATGGCACTTATTTTTACAAAGACATACTACTCATGTTGGAATACGATTATGACCTATTACATATTTATTATGTGCCATTTACGCATGATATAAGTATGTTATTTATTATTCTCATCTGATACTGATACAGTAGTAAGATTATGGTAAAGAATGAACAAATATTTTCAAGTTTTACCATTAAAAGCAGGCCATGCACACAAATGGGCTGCTACGCATGTTTTCACCTGGTTGGCGCATTATTTACTCGTGCCACGGCATAGTAGTATTGTGTGGTAATACTGCCCAGTGGGTAATGATTCATTATTTATCGCGTTTGTGTTCCTATGTAAACAAACACTGTGCACTTATTGTTTGTACGTTGCTTGTGTTAGAATTAGGAAATTAGTAGGTTTCTTTGTTCTCTGTTGTTTCTTCCATAAAAAGTTTGATACCATATTTACCGACCCGAATGAAACAATGAACTTATAAGTTTTTCCAAAGTTACGAATGTATGCACAATATGAAGACAACTACACTACAGACTTTACTTTTTGACTACGGCGTAGCCGCCTAGTATCCACGACGTAATCGCGGGGTCTCTACGTCGTAGCCGTCGTAGTCGTGTGAACCCTTTGTTTCGGCATAGTATCAGCGGCTCTACGCCGTAGCTGCGTAGTACCTACGGCGAAGTCGCGTGCTCTCTTCAGCGTAGCCACGTCGTACCTATGGCGTAGTCGCATGGTCTACATACAAATCGTAGGCGCGTAAGTAGTGTCTGTCATCCATAATCATGAAATATTTTGCACAAAAGCTCTGCTGTCCGTTAAATAAATAGGGAGTATTTAAGTTAATGAGGTTTCGCTTCAAGGTCCCTGTCAAACTGCGGTGACATTACGTGGCAAGCAGTCCAAGGTCCTGAATTTGAAAGGGTCTTGTCATACGAAACTGCTATTCATGTTCGTTTGCTATGTAGTACAAGTACCGTGGAAAAGTAATATTAAGGTGGTTTCGCTATAGAAAGGTAGCCGAATATAAAATTCTTCATTCTTTATTGCACACAAAAACAAAATATACATACAAATTGCAACAATATAGCTTATGTACAATGGCAAAAGTTAATAGAATGCGTTGCTCTTTGCATCCATCGATTCTTTATTTATGTTGGGTAATACATAATTAATTATTCAATAAATCAACCGCACGGTTTTCCTGTATCTATCACATGAATTCAACAAGGTCACTTTGAACTTGAACTTCTTAGTATTGAAGGTATTAGGCCATTGTATCGTCCTCGTGCTAACCGCTAGTGGAAACTTTTTTAATAGACTTCTTATTCAGGTACTTGTTTGTTTGTCTTCGTGGTTTGTAATAAGTATCTTTTATTATTATTATTAATTTATGTGTTCCTCAAGACAAAGTTTATAAAAATCTTAACTTAAGAACTATGCCCCACAAAACCGTTTAAGTTTTGTCTGTGATGATGTGTGGTGGTGTGTGTGTGTGTGTGGTGTGATGTGTGTTTGTTGTGTATGATTACTTGTTTGCTGTTCTATCATTTAACAACTAGAAACGAGTATCTACCTTAACATTTAAATAGTCATCATTACTTATTCATGGCTCGGCCGACGCGCCAGAGTGGTGTGATCTAGCCGCAATTAAATCATCCACTATAGGTTAACTATGACGTGAAGACACGGCAAATTATTTAATCCGCGTGCAGGTAACATGACTTCTAAGTAAATGTTTTGAAATCCCAATAATCTTAGTGTTCGGTTGTAAAACATACCGTTTAAAACGCGTCGTATGCGTGTCGAAGTTTTGCTCCATTTCCCACAGGCTGCCGTTACGTATTAGCATAATGCAGTAACAGCTGTTCTGAGTCTCAGATACAGGAGTAAATAACATTTTCCCCCTTCGTAGTTTATTCACGTTGTCACTAGACTGGCTGGCGCGAGTACTTCGCTGTGGTCAATGCCGTGACGGGCTGTGCCATTGTTTGAATCTTGTTGGAACTATCCAACCGTTGAACACAGAACTATTCGTTGATTGAATTTGTCGTCCAAACTAGAAACTGTCAGGTGTTTCGGTTCCGTATTATGTAACAGCCAGAGCTATTTACTGAGGAAGACGTGGTGCTTGCAGCCGGTTTTCATGATTAATTTTAACGACTTCTGTACCCAATTTGATGTAATCTCTTTCCAGGCCATTGTCGCCAGTGTATTTGTTCACTAAAACACTCGCGGTCACATTGGCGGCTCCCTAATTTTGTCATATGACTGTTTGTGCCTCTTGTGGCGTCATGACGTGATTTGCATGCCCGACTGCCTGACTCCATAAAGTGGAAGTAGATGTAATCTGTGGCAGCAGTTCCTAGAAGGGTTGTAAGACGATACAGCTGAGTAATAAACGAATAGGTACTCTTGATTATACAATTACGAACGCAGTAAAGTAAAATTAGCCTTCGTGGTAAATAACGCATTTAATAATGTTTCAATTAGAAAAACACGCTCCTTTATTAACGTTTTCTTTAGATTTCTGATACTTTCCACTGCAACGAACACAGGTGGTTGTTTGAAGTGTTTGATATCTTCGTATCGTTAATCTGGTATTGTATTACCTATACTTTACAAGACACGTGTTTTATTCTCAGCCGGTTGTTTGCACCACGTCTCTAAGTAATTTTCCATAATTACACGCACACTGTCTAGGTAATTGGTTACGTAGTGCTCGTGCGATTCACTGGTAGTAGGTACCTATGCGAAGGCGAATCACATTACTATCCGTTATCCGTTCCCTTGCGAGCGCTGTTGCTAAGCGCACTCTAATCGCCGATGCTGCAGATCATGACAACATTTTTGTTCTATTCTTTGCATAACGCTTACATAATCAACACATAATACGTTTTTGATTGCACAATCGCATGTGGAACTAGGCTTGATAGCACTAAATTATTTTAAAATCGTGACGTTAAAAATCTGTCTGCGCGGCAGATTCTCTTCAAAGTTATCGTGTAACATCGATCGCTTTGTCGGAGCTTGTATCTGTCTGGCTTTTTGTAGATAGTATCGATAGATAGATGTGAGACGATGCCTGAGAGAGCCGCCCCAGTTGGCTAGCCTCCATCATCTCTTGTAACGTTAATAATAATCTCCTGGAGACGCGTCTTAATTAGCTTTATCGATTTTAGCATCAGATAATAAATTTTAGTGCAGATAAAATATTGTATGTTCAGCTATTTCAAATTGTAAATAATAATGAGTTGACTTGAAGCAAAATGTTGTCAAGGTTATTTCAGTACGAGTTTGTATTATTATACCTGCATGTTGTTTTGTTTGTTTTAATGAGCACAACGTCTCTCGAAGGATTCGCCGATTAGTGTCAAACTTGTTGGTATTTACAAAATATACCTGACACGTGTTCACATTGTCGCTTCATGATATAGTTTTCATTTACCGCACAATAGCCTATACTTGACCGATATCGTATTTATAAACACAAATATGAAATCAAAACAATGTGTGTGTGCATTTGAAACGAGTTCAGGACGTTTTTTGAAGACTTTTTTTTAATTCTTTCGGTTGAAAGGCGGAAAGATCCGACAAAAAGCTAAATCTCTGAAGTTACGGGTCGTATTTGGTGCAAATAAGCTCTAGCAAGAAATGGAAAGGGTGGGGGCAGGCCTTTGCCCAGGAGTGGGACAGAACAGGCTAGAAAAGAAAAAAAAGCTCTAATACCTATAACCCCTTCAAAAGAATCGATAAAATCGCCAATCACTCTGTATAACATTCTCGGAACATTGAACACTATATAGGTACTTAGTAATCATCATTCCAATTAAAACAGTACAGCAAATTCGGTATACCTACTTATACTGCTGATACGAAGTGCACCGTAAACTTAATAACTGCATGATTAATGTTACATGCACGGATATAGATAGACTGTGCTTGGCTTGTACTCTATTGTTTTAATGGTGACAACTCTAATTGTGACAAGTACGGGGACTTTAATGGACTATTACTTACTGTTGACTCGTGTCGCCAAGATTAGAACAAGTATTTGTTTAATTGTTGTTCTGTCATAAACTCGCCAATTTATTTAAATCCTGTATGGCGTAATTTGTGTTTGAAACTTTACTTGTTGGACTGGCTTGCAGTGGCGAAGATACCATACAACTCGATTCCTACCGGATTCCCTTTGAAAAATGGTACAGTCAGTATTCTATAGATAAATAATATAATCACATTAAAGATATGTACTCCGGTTTACCTCTTACAAAATTTGACACTGCTGGCTTGTGAATTTACATGATCTTCGAGACCCAATTTTATGTATGAGTTTCCTTATTTTACATTTACTACGATTGACATTGAAGCTGAAATTGTTTTCGTGATTCTGTTGATTTTAGCACTAAAATCATCTGAGGTCCTGACGTCAGGGCACCAATCTAAATTGGTTCTAACTTTCTTAGCCTACATTTAATATTAGTACTTATATTGTTGTTTGTTAGGGTCAAAATTAGCACAAAGCTTGAATAAACACAATTTCTGACTTCTCATCCTGATTTGACAGTAGGTATTGCGGATAACCACATAATAGTTAGGTAAATTAAATATAATCTAATTATACACATTTGTCTGCTTTTGAATATGTTGTTGTAGAGTTTAACACTCTAATTTGTATACCGTGACATGAAAATTATTGGTTTAACGCTCACGATTTGATTTTCAAGTTTTTTTTTCTAGGCTGTACGGCTGTCGTTAGCTGTATTTTTTGACAGCAGTCTTTAATTTGGTTGCTATAGTTGAAGGGAACAGCTTCTCGGGGTTCAGCTCTCCTAGGTATAATTTATGTAGTGGGCCCGATACCATTAAAGCGTTGGCATTAGTACGTGCAAACGGCTCTGACTTGTTGGAAATAGCCACATAAATATTGTCACCGTCCTCGTTATCCACTTACCCTGGCTGTATTCCATGTGTCTGCTGCTCAACGACCACGTGCATTCATTATCTCCAACAAAACCACGACTTCTACAAATTATTTTCGTTACAAGACTAAGGCTAGGATATACCCTCAACTATGTCTATTGACGTTCAACTTTCAAGGTGAACTATTTTGTCGTCTACCATCCGGTGCGTCATATGTTAGGAATCCCGGCCATCAAATTATAATCGCCAACATTTTTGTTTACGGTGGCAGCTTATAAATTTACGCTATAGTGCACTATTTACATCGATACATTACTATTATAATAGCGACCTGGCGCCGGCCAGCGATCGCTATTTATTACTTTTCTTGGAAAAAAGCCAAGTATCGGTCGACATCAGCAAACTATCGACACATGCCAAAGGAAAGTCAAAGTTCGACGGCATGCGAGCAGAATATAGTACAAGCACTTCAGTCATGTAAGACTGATCGACACCACTCCCGAACACACCTAAATCAAGACACGTATAACAACTAGACACGTCGCACGATTTCTTATGTCATGTACAAATCTCAAAATATTATGGCATTATAACAACGATACGTTGCCCAAAGAACAATATCAGATTTAATATAATTATGTACATCAGACCTGTCGGATACATGAAATCTGATATTGTTATGGATTTTCATAACCGAACAAGAATTCACAAGATCAACAAAGAATTAATATTTTAAAAATATTTAATAAACCGTGAACATATGGGAGTTAATAATATTTTCATGTTTCACGCGGTGACGGAAGCGAAAGGAAAACAAGCTTGTTTATTATTAAAAATAAATGCCTCTAAAATTATATGCATATTTTTGGTCAACGCCTAATTACGAAAAATATTAGCGGTGGTGAATGATATACGATAATGAGTATACGAGTCAAGCTGAAAATGCCAATATTAGGTACAAACATACCTGCAAGACGTTCTGATTCACAACATGATTACGATAAATAAAGATAACATTGAATGTTATCAATATTAATAAAATACCTATGGCCAAAGTAGGTACCTATGGCACCATCGACAAAGTTCTCAGGTAAATTTTTCCACCGGACTATTATATCAGAAAAAATGTGGGTGGTCTGTTTAAAGGCACTTTCACGAATTTATCCAGGCAAACACGATTACGGGCGATTTATTGTTATTACGGAAATAGGAACATTCAAAATACGGTCGAGATACAAACCAAATATTTACGTTCAAATGCGTAGCGGCGAGCGCGGTTAAATGAAGATAGGCAAATTTTCGCAATACGCCAGTCGTCAGACTTACTGAAATAGCTGAATATTACCACCACATGCGTCGTACTAACACAAGAGACTGATAAAAAGCATTCCATTCACAAAAACAAAACAATTTCCTCGATTTCAGGCCCCCTGATAAAATGCCAATATGCCAAAGACTTATGTAATATTTTTAGTAAATGGATTGCTGTTTTGATAGTTAACACAAGAGTCTTCTTATCTTTATTTGCATGACGAATCGCAATCTTCTAGAAAGCGTCACCATTTGCTGTACGAGCCTCTTATTTGATGTTGATGTAGTCTTTAATTCCTATGTAATTTTTATAGAGCTGTAACACTGGTTGCGTATTACGTTATGTTAGGGAGAGCAAATACAATGTGAATCGGTCGGAATGAAAGAGACGTAACAGTGAACGAAGGTAAGGGTGGCTTTGTGTTTATCGGGCGACGCATCGTCTGTGGGGCGAGAGGGCAGGGTACGGTAGGTACGAGGGTGACGTGACGTCATCGCCTGCGTGACGCCTACCCCCTACGCACCGCGGCACCGCGAGGCCAAGGCCTAGCAGTACTCCGACCCTCCAATACACTTGACATAGGGTGGACAAGCCATTCCAATCACGTCTAAGGTTAAGGCGGATTGGATAAGTTTACCTAAGCATTTTATTTATGTACGAACTACGGCGAAATTTGATACCAATTAGTTTTAATTGCTTCTGTGAAACGCTGAACTTTTATAAAAAAAAACTTGCTCTATACATAGAGTAATTCTAAACATTTTCCTCGGTACTGCTAACAACGATAACGTCTATGTTATAACCTTAGCCAGCAGCTTAATTATGGTTAAAATGTTTTCTGCGTATTCTCCCGTGAATAAATATACGGGCTTTCTCACTAATTAATGTAAATACCAAAGTATAGATGTTTGTTAGTAAGTAAATCTCACAGAAATGTCTAACAATTTAGATGAAAGTACGTTAGGTGGAATCTATCTTAGGTTAACAAAAATCTGGGATTTCATCTCAGCTAGCAGTGATGTAAAGATTTTAGTAGCAAACGATGACAATATAGTCCCCAGCAGAGAGTTGTGCGTAAAAATAAACAACTTTGTTTTGTTTGGCTCAGATAATTTCCTACCTACCTACGTATATTGTTATGCATTAACCACCATGTAGACACAATAACCCTCGATATTTATGAAAGCTATCAAAAAGCTTTATCTTACTACAATAGTACAATCTAATCTTTACCTAAAGATTATGAAATGTCTATAAATAACTGCAATTGTTGAGAGACTCACTGTTTTAAACTATGTCATCAATGTAAATGGAAATGTTGGCACAAATCTTACGAAAAGTAAGATAAGTGATAGAATGCCCCAATTTGAAAAATCGAAAATTTGTTTTCGTGAAAAATTACAGCCATTCAACTTCGTGGCACGTCTTCAGCCAGGCAACGTGCAATGAATGTATGTATTGGAAACTTTATCAAGATTAATTCATGTATTAGCCGACATAATGATCGTTTTATACTCGAGACTCGACAGAAACGTGACTTTCCTAATAGTCTATTGGCACGTGTAAGAAACCATGGTCAAAAGACAAAAACAAATAAACTATGTGATGTGACAAATATAGATGTGTGACTCTTGAGTAAGATGTTCAAATTTATTAAAACACGCTTGCTAAAGCGTTGATTTTGCATCGAAATGTTTCAAGGAACATACTGAAGTTCCGGTAAGGCAATGACTCATTAGATAATACTAAGGTATAAATCTATAATTATTTTTCGCCAATGAATCATCGTGATATTCTCAAGAAATACTTTGATAAAGTACCGATACAGATAATTTAAAGTGGTTAGCATTTGCGAGTTCGTAAATTGAGTAAGATCAAATGCGTGATAGGAATTGTCTGAATTAACCACGTATTATTTACCTAATAATGTTATTGGCTTGTGATACGTCCAAATGTATGGGTGACGTGACGTAGTCTGCTAGCACCTGAATGGGTAATGTGCTCTAAATCGCAGCAGCTTTAATTTTAATTAACAAACACACATTATGGAAGCAAAGATGAATAAATATACTTTCAAGACAGCAAAGAAAGTTCGAAAATGTTCTCGACAGCCAACTTTTTTCAGAATTAAAAGGATATTGAAGGTTTATTGAATTGATTGGTTCATATCTTTCAAAAAATCATCTGCTAGAAAACGTGACCAACGCAATGAATTTTGTTAAAAAGCCAAAAAAATAGCATTGGAATTGTGAGTGTGATGCAATTACATCGCTTATCAACAAAATGAAAATGAGTATAATTACTGAACTCTCAAAAGAAAACCATCGCGTAGACTGTGCGTCAATAGCAGCAGGCACAATAGCAATAATATGTGTTCTTTATTGTAAAAGCCCAAATTTCGTTCAACTAGAATTAGCCATTTCTAGAAATAATTCTGTCTATTTTAATTGTAACATAACTATTCGTAGGTACTAACCAGGTAATTATGGCTTGGTGTATTTCGAGAGAGTATAAACTCCGGCCATCGTATCTTTATAATAATTGTTTTGGTGTCAAGAGGAAAAGTTTTTATAAGGAACATGTTAGACCCAAAGGCTGCATAATATACACATGATTTTGACAAAATTACTCTTACAACTAACTTTATATTGCAGGAAATTCAATAACATATAGTCGTAGCGTCGTATGAACCGCAAAGTTGTGGAGAATTCTCTCACATAATAAAGAAACCTTATTCCCGAAATTCCTTCGTTCTCTTAAGGGAATGAGGCGTCCTCGGGATGTCTCGGAGCGGTGCTCTGACCTTGAGGTTGATTTATCGGGAGACGGGAATCGCACTGCGGCAATCCCAGACCAACCTTGAGACGGTGGGAAGCTTTTGTGGATCTTCCTTAAGTCTTACTTTTTTCTTTTTAGTCTTACTTAAATGTTACTAAGTGGTTTCATCGTCACAAACATAAACTGCATTTATTCGTTGCCCTTTAATATTGGATAGAGAACAGAGTGTGGGAAGCAGCTAAGGGGTGTATATTGCGTGGGTATCACCGTCGAAGCGTAGGCGTTAGGTGGGCGTTGCTTGCTTCGGTTTAAATCCCTTATAAATTGTGTCTATGCCTCTGTTACACAATCGTGTTTTTAGAATTGATATCGAAGTGCCTCTGGGCAAACTAAAAATCATTTAAAAAAAGGAAACATGTCGAATATCTGTTGTGTTTCTGAGAATACTCGGGATATGGCTTTATCTCAAACCAGACAATACAAGATTCAAGATTCCTTTAATAAACAAGATCTCAAAACTTCAAAAGTTCACAATCTCTGCCTCATTATAATGTCACTTGTGCTATGTCGCTACTTGCTCGCTTATGTATACATGCTCTTAAATTTTTAAGCACATCACTGAACTGTATAGGTCTCCACTTGAAAGCTAGTCTACATCCACATGCACCTGCGTCATTGTCTCTTATAAAATATTCAGAGTTTATTCGACGCTCGTTGCCTCCACGGCTCCACACGCGATGCTCGTCTAAACTTGGCCAGTAATAGCGGGACTCGACCATTTACATATTAAACAGATTCACTTCATCATCGTGCCGCTAGTTTCAGCTCCCTCAATATTGTTAAAGCCCCAGGTGAAGTGGCCGATGGTCGAGAAATGAACGGATGTGCGCATGTCTAACCTACATTGCATTAACCCGAAATTCTTCATCGTTGCGGAAGTCGGTAAACTTGAGGATAAATGATGGTTGATTTAACCTTAACCTCAGTTTGTGACCTCACGTGTCTGTACTAAAGTCTCTGAATGACTTGAAGCAATACAAACAATTAAAACTGAAAGTTATTTGTGTAGGGACTCTTTGGACAGTCAACATTTATTCAATGTGTCGTAATAGGGTGAGCCAAGATTTTTATAGGATCGCCTTAAGGGACTAATAAAGTATTTTGTTAAAGGGAAATGTGAACAGTAACAATGTCAAGTAAACTATGATACAGTACGTTTAAATAGGATTAGGAAGTATCGCCCTACGGATACTATCACATTTCAAGCGACCGTGTACAATGCTTAACACTTGACCTTAGTTATTTGACCTTCGGATCGACACGTGCCACGACCGTATACTTTAAATATTTAATTGTACCCGAACAACACGCAGTCGCTTTTCATGTTTGGAAACTGTTAGAATTTTCTAAGGATTCCAATGCGAAAACGGATATAATTAGATGACAACAGAAAAATTGACGTTGTTGTTCTACGACGTACCAAATGAAGTCTAAAGAAACAAAATATTGTTTATTTACTTATCATTGATGACGTTACACAGCATACTATTATATTTGTTTCTATAAATAGACACGGAAAGGCACAATGATAGTGAAGTTATCTGTAATATTAATATTAGAATTAAACATGGAAGAATAAGTGAAAGCTATTTATTCGATTTTGTACCGAAGGACCAAACAAGGAAAACGGTTGCTATGGAGTCCTTTTAAGGCAATGCTTCTTAATAATACGCGATTTACATGCTATTCCTAAGGCAGGTGCTATTCGTGGTTACAATCCGTAGTAAAGCAGGTATGTGGCGAGGTGCACGGTACTGCCTCTACCAATAAACATGACACTTCATACGATATAGTGGTAGTCTTGTCTGCGATTAAATTATACATCTAATGTTGTTCGAGGAAAGAAAAAATAGGAGAGAAAAGTTATTGTATTACTTCAACGCGGAATAAATCAAGTAAATGGACTAGAGTAGAGATGGCATTACCTCAACAATCAATCGGTCATCTTTAAGCCTGTCACGAGATTAAATTAATATCGCACCATATCTCCGGGAATTCCAGATTTATATTTGTACTCAGCAGCTGTTTGTTTTTGAATCTAAACTGATTGACAAATTATTTTCGTGGACCTTCATCGTAATTTTCAATGCTTCCTGATCAGTCTGTTTAGTCTAAGATACCAATTAATATTTCAATCGTATCAGTTTATCTGGTTCGAAGCTGCATCAACAAGACCTTCAGATATTTTCTCAAAATCGTAGCTTTGATCGTTTTAACCAGTTCTATTTGAAGACTTGAAAGCAATAGCATAGAACAAACAGGAGATTGAAAATAGGATTCCTGATGAAGTGTATATGAGTATTTGTGAATTGTCGTTTGAAACCGTGTTGCTAAGCATGCGAACTGCTTTAAAATCAATGCATGTATTATGCTCGGTTTGTGTCTTGACATCCAGACGATTCTTATCGGAAATTACAAAAACTGTATCTGTCTGTACGTTTCTGATATTTGTTTCTGCAAATTCTTAGTTTTCTTATATTTCATCGTTTATTAAGCTTATAAAAGCAGAATGTAATTACATCATTCTGAATTCTAAACAGGGATGGGCTCTGGTTTCACATTAAAAATAATATGGTCATTGGGAGAGAATATCCAAGTTCAAGGTTTTACATAACCATCCATTATTTTCTTGAGAATGTCGTGGCTATTTCTTGTCTGTCCTCTTTAGGCTAGTGAAGATAAACTTGAGGAGGATTGTGACGCATAATTTTCTTGGAAAGTCTTGACGAATGAATCAGAACTTTTCGCAACGAAAACAATAAAGTCGCAACAATGAAGAACTGCTATAACGATATTAATTTAGGATTTCGTGTAGCTGCGGTCTTTTTGTCTTCCCAACGGGAATTGAAGTGACATTTCTGGGAAAGTATAATTTTATCTAACCACTGTTTCAGTTTGAGCTAAGAATGAATCGTTTGTAGCGTGTGGACATACTTTAATTAGCACTGCGGGGTGTACTTTGGAAAATTGCCAAAATGTTTGGGGGAATTCACCCGTGGTTGAATTTTTGTCAGTAGTCTTGAGAAACAGACTGCAAGCGGCCTCTGAAACGTGCTTTGTTCACCAGATGCGTACGTTAAATATAATGATATCAAAATAATCTACATCCTGTCGAAATCTTGTGGTTGCCATTGAAAATTGTTGATTTATCAAAAGTTATTGGACGATTATAACGATTAACAGAATGCATTGATACAATACGTGTGCAAATAACAAATAATTTTGTAATCTGCATTATCTCCTTTTTGGCCATGAACAATATAACGTATATCGTACATTCTTCAAATGTTAAATATCCTTCAGTGTGTCGCAAAAGTTGTCGAAAAACAACAATGTTTATTATGTTTCGTTGTTAGGATTTGGGTACAATTTAGTAATTCGCTGGTCGGTCATTCATGATGTCACGTTGATAAGGGTGCCGCTTCGTATAGTTTGCACGCGATCTATATTTGGTGTTTTGCCACTTGATAAGGTGAAGGTTAATGAGACATTTGGTGTATTTAATCAATTCAATTTTGAATGTTTTAGGATTAATACAATATACAGGGTGTAAACAGGCCCTTCGCGAAGCCGTCAACCAAGCATTCTGTACGTCAAACTAAGTAACTTTACGCAAAAATTATTGCTGGGAAACGACTTTTTTTTTTGGGGTGAAAACTCACGTTTTACGGTAGGATTCGAGGAAGGCACTCAAAGCATTTTGCTGATGGATGGATTGAATAGTACGGCGGTCGAGGAGGTGATTAAAGTAAAAATCTTACATTAAAAACCTGTATTTGAAAAAAAAATTGTGTAAAAGTTGGAACTTTGACCTCCAATATCTCCGTAACTAGAAGGTTCCCAGGTATGATCTAGAACAAAAAAATGATCGCAAAGACGGGGAGAAGAAGTGCCTTTCGGCTTCGTTAAGGGTCTATTTACACCCTGTATGCTAATTCCGCAGTAGCACTTGCCTCAAATTCTACGACAAAGAAATTCTGCAATGTTATTGGATTTGTTATCTTAGCCCATGATTTGTAATGGAAATTTTAACCACTTAATCCGAGTTGAACCGGCCGTTATCATTGTTATTATGGTAAAGATAATACTTATAATCTTAGCTGAGCTAATAGGTTGTATTGTGAAATATAAGCTCCCATAGTATGTGTTATACCAGGTGAAGGATTTACTGTTTCTCTAATATTGGCTTAATTGCACATAACATTTTAACTAGCTACGTACCGTGTTAGTACAAACATTTGTTGTTAGTAAACCAAGTTTTAATCCGATTTGAAAATTGTTACATAATATTTGCATAATTATAAAGTTTAACAGAATTTAAATTGGTTGTGCTTAACATTATATTATCTCCTTTTATTGTTCTTCACTTCTTACGCCAACTCTTATGGCTGGCTCTTGCTTATTTTCTCCATATTGAGTGGTGGCCAACCCAACTGCCAGTCCTCTGTGTGTTTCTCTAATCGCCGTTGTTTTACTATTGTGCAATTCATTGGTAAGCTTGAATTTGAACAGCTAACAATATTCTATCTTTATTAAACCTAAAATATCACAAAGTTGTGCTAGGATCATCAATCAATGGATACAATGAGACGATCGGACAAAGTTTCGCAAGCTACATTTGCAATATGTCACAAAAGTACACACAGTTGTTATCTTATCTGTTAAGTAATGTGCCCACGGTAATCTGTGCTCTATAGAGGTACTGTGAAGCACTTGTGAACCATACGATGTTGGTGTCAGGTGCGCGGCGGACGTCCTACCCGGGCGCGGGAGCTCACGGCTCCGACATAAGCTTTTCGGCTGCTACTTCAGCACGGTTTGACGAGGTAAGGCCAAAGCTTCGGTACGGATTTTATTGATGTTTAAAACTAATTTGTCGAAACAATATATTGGATTTAAATAAAATAATTGATGATAATATTTGAATCGCTGCTGATGCAATAAAAATTGTGTTTGTATTTTTTGTGGTGATGTTCTGCAGGAATTGGAATACACAGACTGCGAAGACGCTTTTCGTGATTGTAGATTTTATTGAATGAACCTAGCTGATTATTTGATTTAGGATTATATTTGGATTTTTTTTTATATCAGCCTGCTCTGTCCCACTGCTCGTCAAAGGCCTCCCCCATGGCTTTCCAATCCTGTTTATAATTGGCCCTCTCCGAAAAATCCGTTAAGAATGAGTCCAGATCGTCACATCATTGGAATTTATTATTCGAATAAAAAAATACGTATTGCATAATTGTAATGTATTGACAACAAGAGTGGAAAAATGAAAATTAATATCATAACATCGGAATCTGCTTCTTTACCTTGACTCTAATTCGTTTAGCGCAGTTTAGGATTTATAATCCCTGTATTGTTCTCAAGCCGGGTGGAGTGACATTTCAGAGCGGGATTACACAAAGGCATGTTGTAAAGCCAGGGGTTGGCTCAGTGACAGATAGCGCCGGGCTAATTATTGTGACTTGACCTTTTTCATTAGAGAAAGCGTTTTATCATTAAAACTGGCTATTCAATGTGCCATTGTCTATGTGCCAATGAAAGGGACAAAGGCCAGCGCTTTGTCGTCTTAGAGAGGCTCCCCACCCTTTATAGTGCATCTGTGTATAAAAACACATATGGATTTGACTGCGTTCTCATCTTTGACGTGAAAATTGATTGCCACGGTAGATTAATCACTGGAACAATCCTGTTATAAGCGTTCGCCCCGCCATGTGCATAAAGAACTGCAAAACTTTGTTCATCCAAGATTTGAATAAAATATACGCATCACAGATTAACGGTTTTACCATACAACGATTTTGGTTAGATATTAAAACGTTGTTATTGTTAGCAAATCCTAAACGTTTGTCGCTTAATTTATTCCTAAAGCCAAACAAATGTTTTGATCAAGTGGAACAGGTTTAAATGACGTACGAAACTCAGAAAATCATCCCAATTTATACGTTAAACGTTTTATACGTTTATATTGTTACTGGCACCTCATAATTGAAGTAGACGATAAATTAGTATCGTTTCGAATTCTTTCTTTAACTGACTATTACACTAAGTGGTCCTTTTGGTTTTCGAATAGCGTCTGGGCAGACCGATATAAGACAACGTCAATGCCCCATTACTGCTCTGAATGAATACCTACCGACCAATGAAATAATCTGCCTTCCTATAGCCGGGGCACGTTATTGATTTTTCATATATCTTTAATGTACGACTTTGCGAATGAAAGCTTCCTGTTGGTTTGTGTTAGTGAAGGGATAAAAATATCTTGTTAAAAGTAGTTCTGGACTCGATGCGTATGTGAGTTCTAATGCGTAGTTGCGTTTAGATTAAACATCTGGTGTTAGATGGCACGAGTGTATTGGGATCTAAACCAGGGACTGGCACGGAATCAGTTGCAAAATTATAAAGAGTTTTGGTTAGACCATGACATCGCTACGATTTTTCCTGGGCCACGATTTCCACAAAATCTGACTCCGTTATTTTTACTTTACTGCGCTTTTACACATGCTATCCACCGCGACGTGGTTATTATTATTTTATTGCGTCAGTAACTGGCGCCAGATTGCAAATTTTGGCAGTTTCATGTGGGTGCTCAATGGCAAGTTTTGTATCTTCATTTATATTAATGTTCTGTGAATTAGCTACCTTAGCATCGTTAAATTTTTATTTGGTAGACCTATGTGTTGTTCCATCACTAGGTTGCCATAAACTGCAATGATCGAGTTGGCTAGTTTCAACTTCATATTGCATTATGTGTTAGAAAACAACAACTTTGGACTGTCTACAGTCTGATCAGCATACGTTCGTATGTTTTTGTTATGTGGTAACAGTAACCGGTGTTATGAACAGATAACAGTTGTGGAGCGTCTGCAGCATAAAGCTGATACTTACACGATATATGATGACTATGTTTTCTAGGAAATGTTTTTATGGTTTGTGAGCAATTTTAACTCACACGCTGCTTTGCTTAGTTCTCACGAGTTCATACGATCTGGATTGTGCTAGCTCACGGATGTTCGAAATCATTTTGTGGTTTCAACGCTGCCTTCAAGTTGATTTTTCTAGTTTAAGTTCTAAAGATGCAAGGCATCTTAGAAAAGAAAAACCTTATAACCTTCTTAGTTGTGTAGGAGTGCCGCATGGAAAATAACTGAATTTGTAATTAAATTAGAAGTTTTAAAGTACCAACCTTGTTAAATAACAATAGCTTATTGTAGATCAATATGCATTGTTTGATGAATAATAATCACCTAAGTGTCTGGAGTCCCATACTGACTGCGTTTGTTATTACGTTACATCGGCCACCGGAACAAACAGTAGCTTTTCTGTCCTAATCACTATATTGTAATGTTACAGGGGTCAAATGGGGTTCATTTACACGGCCCAGTAGTGGTTGGACAGGTACCTCCAGACGGGCTCCCGTGGCGAGACAATGCCGTCCCCTGCTGTTAGGTCGGGTATCCCGCGCTTCGATGTGTGCGACCTCTGTTCACATATACGGCACACAGCGACCTGCTGCGCAACATTGATTCGTGGTTCGCGCTTCGCCCGCTATCGTCTCTCAGTCACTAGTGCGCAACGCCAAGAGAAACAAGTGTTCACACTTCGCAGCGCTACTTTTATTTTTGCGTTGATTTTTTTTGTGCAAGTCTACGCTTCAACAAAGAAAACCTGTTTTAAATTGCCCATGTATTATATTGGTGAACACGAAAGAGTAGAGAATCATCTGTAAACTGTGTTACATCGCTTGGCTCTCTACCTAGTTCGGTTCCTGTGTGTTGAGTAATATTCTGTGTCAGTTGTAGTGGTTGTGCTTGTGATAGAGTCGGACAATTTCATCGCGAACGTGTTCCAAATTGGGATTTCACCACGAGCGGGCTCAAGGAAGTTTATAGTCAAGTGAGTTAATGACGACATACACGCAACTTAATCCGTCATTTAATTCGTCGATTGTGTTTTGGCTTTCTTTTTTTGTAGTGTTTCCACCCGCCTGATGTACAATTAGATGTATGCTGAATTATTAATAAGGATTGAAACTGGTTTGGATGAATCTGGTGATGGATCGCTGGGTGGCTGATGTGTGGTTTTATTAGTAGTGCAAGCCGAAGAACAAGTGGATGCACCGTGGTACCGCGTGACGACACCGTACCGCGTCGCCACTCGCGCCACCACCACGGCCGACGTCACTGTCCCACTACACGCTCTAGAGCGCCACTTATCTCGACTGCTGACGGTGTGCTAGTAAACGAATCAATTTGTTTCATGGTTAAATTTGACTTTTAAATTACAATACGATTGTTCAACAAATCGATATCTACTCGCGCTAATACAATTCGACTACTGTCGATCCAAATGTTTGTTATAGGTACTCCGAAATGTAACTGCAGAATCAATGAACGTTTGATGAGTAAACAGACGCTTGGCAACAATATAGGAACCGGACATGTGTATTGATCTAAATCTGCACTTGATATAGATGTTTCCGCTCGTTTATTTTGTGTTTGGTTGCCATGTAAATGACTACTAACAACGTAAAATCAAGTTAATCCATATGTCCATAATGTATTTATTCAACTTTACTTCAGCTTACGTTTGCTATTTTGGTTCGTATTAGAATAAAGTATTCTGATAAACGTGTTATTTTAGAGTTTTCACAATGTTTCTTATCAAATACAAATATTGTTTTTTAATAAAAAGTATTGTGCGTTTAAACAAAACTTCTAAACAATCTGGAGTATCTGAACAAACAAGCAAAGTAAAGAAAGACTGTTTGTTTTGTTGGACATTTTGAAAGTTGGGTTTGAGTTTTACAATCACCTGGGATCCGTCGATTGGTGGATTCCGTCTTGTAACAAACAAAGACAGAATGTTTAACCTAACATTAATGATGACGTACAAGTCGGAAGCGTTGATTGAGAAGTGTTGTTGTTCTAACATCTGTTAGGTGATGGGTTGCCAAATTTTATTCATTTGGTGACACTGTGTCATCTTAGTTTTAACTAGGTCCAGAAATGGACCTAGTGTAGTTTGGAGTAGGTATGTTTTCGCATCATCTGCATATTCTGCATCTCACCGTAAAAAGTAGAACTTTATCTTGTTTAAAGTTATACTGTCACTTACGGGATATCTTCCGTGATTTTTCATTATTTTTTTTGACTGATCAACCCGCGATCATGGCGCTTGCAACAGCGTCGAAATATCGGGAGCTCAAAATAATGAACAATCACGGAAGATATCCCGTAAGTGACAGTATAAGTTTAGCTGTAAACCGTGAAAGCTTAAAACAGTGTTTATCTTGTTTAGTTTTGTCTAGTCCCTATTTCGTGCCCTGTGGTTTGAAGTATTCTCTTTACAAGCATTTTTGAGACATAATTAGAGATCCATCACCTGTTAGCTGCTCCACTAGCTCCATTAATATTGCATGTGGATGGAAGTTGGAAGTAGTAGCAGTAGCTGCATCTGCAGTTAGCACAAACCACTCATATATACTTATTCCAGTAAGTTTTGACTAGCCCAATTATTTTGGTTTGAAGCCTGACATTATCAGCTTAAGGCATACATACATATATAACTCTGTCATCTGTCAGGGTCATGCCATATTATATCTCTCTCATTTGTTTACTTTCTACTAGCCCCATATACAACCCATGAGGTTCGAAGTAGTACCTTGGCAATGTCAGTATTTGCCAGTGCCGTTTAAAATAGTGCCTTAGAATTATTCATAGCTGCATCACAATTAAGTATCTTGTGACTGGATAATTTTTCAAAGTTCATCTATCATCGTTTATGTAAAGAACTGACCATGAACCCTAGTAATGATCCAAAATGCTGTTTAGAAGAAAAAGATGATTACATGATTATGTAATCAACATTATAAATTATCTGAACCATAAAGGTTGCACAAGGTCGACGTTTACGTAAAAATTGTTTGCTCATCTCAGTGTGACCTGTGTTGAATATTACGTTTATTGAGAACCATTGTTATGACGATGTTTCGGTTTTGATCAATTTCATACATTTTTATAGCTGCCTGAAAATGTTTTTACAGTTTCAGGGTTATTGCAATCTTTCATAATTTTACAATTCTTTTATTTACCTTTCTGTTTTCATAATGTCCATGCCTATAATCATCTAAATATATATATATGAGATGGGGGCTATGCACGTTGGGTGTACAAGCGTTGAAGACTCATTAGTAACATTTTTTCATCAACTGTCATTGAATTTTCGTACAAGGTTAATTTGTCAGTTAGAAATATACCTGTCAAGCTTGTAAAACCTGTTGAACACTCAATGAATATTAAATATTCTCCTTCCTCCTCCTTCTCGTTTGTCATTGTATCAAATAATGTTAGGTCGATTGCATAGACTGCACTCCCTTGATGGCCTGTGTTTTATTGAGGTACCTAAATGTTTTGTCTATGCTCAAACACCTTTCATAATGTAATCCTTTTTAATAGACCAAGATTCGTCGAAAGTGTAGGGTCTTGTGTGGCTGTATGTAGTACTAGGTTTGCATTGATCGCATACAGTGAAAGTGTCGATGCGAGCTCGACCTGCGCCGGCGCAGCACTCGGCTCCGTCGTGTGTCGTAAGGCTGCGTGCTCTGAGTCGAGGGGCTCTAGAAAGCTCTGTGGAATTTTCCATCGAAACAACAGAGCCTGCTGCTTTGTTCCGCTTCGATTTCGTAACAAAGTCTACTGCACTGACACTGAATATTGCATTATCGTTTCCTGCTGGTACTAAGTATGATAATTTTTATTGCACTTCCCAAGTGCAATTTGATCATTAAGTTTATAAACAAGCGGAAACTGTGTCATGTTTAGAATAACAGACTTTATCAACCCGTCCCGCTTTATGCATCGCATTGTTATGTAGAGGAGATACTACTATCTTAGAATGTCCGGAGCATCAATCAATCACGCTGTAGAAGCATATCGTTGAAGTAATTAAAGCTGGCACGCTGGCTGCAGTTGGCGTGGCACACTGCACCAGGCGCGTGGGCTACCACGTGACGACTCGATGTAATCGCACTTAACCACTCACGTCCACCAATTTACGAACAATCAGCTTCACATCTTACTTATTGTACTAATTGTGACAGATAATTGTGTGTGGGAGTGTAAAACCATTCAACATCAACGATCAAGCACATATCTATTACAGATGTAAACCACCTGCAGATCATTATGTAATCGTTTGTTTGTTAGTGATACATACAGTTTTTTGTCGCTGTAGTCAGGTCAAGCTCAAGGCACATGATACACTTGTACTCGCGTAGGCGCACACGTGAAATGATTTTTTTTAGTGGCAAACAGAGAAAAGCGTCTATTTCTTTGGCGCTTTTTATGTAATACGCTAATTTATTGCGCAACTGAGCGAAAATTATCGATATATGCCGAGGTCGAGTCCGCAGTTCACATTGATTTCATTCATAAGGTAGCTAGTAGCTACTCACTACTTACTATTGCGACAAATTAAAAAGAAATTTCCGTGAATGAAAATGATGAGTCAGTCGTTTGGCTCGATTGGCGTGTTTTCATTCAAACCAACATCGTCCCGATCCTCGCCAAGTATGACGATGATGGACGAGCCTTCTTTATCGTCGTTTTACAGCTCTATTCTAGAAACAAACACATTACAATAGAAATAAGTAAAAGCAAGACCTGTCTTGTTTATGATATCGTAGACGTTTTGGCGTTTGTGAAAGATGTGCTGAAAGACAAACAGTGCTCATAAACTTTTCGTTGAACGCAGAGAAGATTACTACAGAATCGCAAGCATACATATTTTTATCAAAATGACAGATTTACTAAAAAAAATATTTGTAGTGCGCAGAATATTAATCAGGCTAAATGTGGTCTGCCTGGGGGACGGACTACTTGAGACTGATAAAATCAATAATGCTTTATTCCGGTAAAGCTATTAATATCAGCGGTCGGATATAAATATCGGTCGCTCATGGACCGTCACGGATGGTTGCATTGATCACAGTACTGGCAATCCGAACCCCGTGTCTTCCTGCACACGAATAATTTCTTTAGCTTCATGTACACTTGCACACCGCCATGTTGTGAGTTTAATGTTCTCTTTATTGATGATCATTGGCTTCGGATAGCAACAGGTACAAAACAATCTAGAATAACTGTTGGCAAATGTTTGTGGTGCAGCACTTTGTCGCATTCCATTATCTCGTGATCACATTTAAATGTTTTACCATCGTTTTTTAGATCTTCAATATTCAACTTATCAAGTTCAATGGCCTTTCTTTTAATATTAGCTTTCTTCTTGGCGATTTTATTGCAAATTCTGTTGTAATTTATAAGCTATTAACACTTTCTTCAAATTCTTCACGTCTGACTTCATTTTCGACGACATTGTTTTTAAGTTTGTTGAATTTATATCATGAACTGAAAACACTAGTTGTAGCCGTGTACTGGCGCAACCTAGTGACCCGAATTTACCAGTGCAAGTACATGGCGGCCTCTCACTTTCTAGGTTATCCCGGTTCCTTGCTGTCATTACTGCAACACTAAATATGTGTATTCTATTAACAAGCTAACCGTAGGTACTAATATTGATTTACATTTTTGTAAAACAACTCTAGCGTTGTTACTAAATAATCAATGATTTTGTAATTAACACTGTCAGTCATAACAAAGTAAAGTTCAGTCATTTGAATCGGTAGGAATACAATGTTTGAATTAAACTTGAATAAATTGGGGCCTCTGGAAATAATGTTGTCAACCTACAAGGAGATATCAATGATATATACAGAAATATACGGCTGGATGCTCAGAATTCTTGAATTCTTGCAGCGTTTGTTCACGTCAGGGTCGTTGTATCACATTCTTGTGCATAGGTAGAAGTACCCAAAATACTTAACATTTTGATAAACAAAAGGCAAATTAAGCAATACACTCAACCTTGGAGAGTCGCTGTTATCAATGATGACTGTATTGTTCGACACCATCTATATTGGTAAAAATATTTTGTAAACCTGATAATTTGTTGTCAAATACGTATTTTGAATAAGAAAAAGTTCTTATTATGTTGATAGGTATTTCAAATATTGTCATTGTACTTGGATGTAATTGGTTCTGCTTTATTTGATTACTGACCTTAAAATCCACCTAAAAAACTTAGTGAATTGGTTCTTCACGTCTTCCTTGTTCCTTAATTAAAGTTCTTTGGTAAATGTGATTACATTTTTCACTACAGCATTGTCATCGGTTTTTCATTATCGGTTACCGGGAGAAGAACTTAATCTGCCTGTGAGTTATCAGGCCGTGTGATTAGATCGGACGGACATCGAGACGTCTCCGCATAACGTTCTATTCCCATTAGCGTTACGTAATAACCCGTAATAGTTACAATAACAGTTGCTCCGGTTGTCTGCGCTCGTGTAAATTTAACTATCTATGTCGAAACAACGGCTCCTCGTCTTCTCCAAACCGGTCCCATCCGGTTCTCAGCATACATGACCTTATTGCCGTGCGTTTACAAACATTCGCTTCTCGTCACATTTAAAATTCTAGCGAGCTTTGAGCATGCGTAGCGTTGACACGTAAAAGGATCCGATACAGCACATACGCATACAATATTCCTCTTATCAAGAGTTTGAAGGTCTCGTCGATAATAATGTAGGCCTGGACAAATAATTCAGTCTCCTACTGAGATCTGTACCTATTTTGAACTGTAGAGCTACAGCTACCTATTGTTACATAAGAAAGACTATGTTAGATTATTTCGGTTCAGATTCTGGCAAACTATCGCTGTTGTTTGTAACCATATGATTTGGTGACGTGTAGTTTTTGGGTACTCTATTTCAGTATTTCCCGGAGATGTGACGTGTTGTCATCGTAGTGGTAGGTGGTTCGTCGACGAACCTCGGACTATCGGAGAGGCGGGGCGTGCGCGTCATACAAATATACCCGAGAACAGATGCGTCGCGGTTTCGCTTCTAATTTGGTGACGCCGCGGGCGGCCGCGCTGGCAAGCTCCTGTCGCGCTACGCAATCTCGACGACGTGACATCGACTATCGAAAGAAGTCACGCTACCGGTGCGTCACAATAAACACTCATCGATAAAATAAACAAAGAATATGGTAAACACGTCAATGTTTACATTGAACATGAACCAGAAAGAACACGCGTGCTCAAGAGCAGATGTTATGTAGCTGGTATTTTTGTTTAACTAAATTAAAGAGGCAGCAGACGTAACAAACGCATTTATAACTGAGGCACCTGGAGGTCAAGCGCTTAGCGCACATTGTAGAAATCTCTGGATTGCTTTTTCGTGCCCTTTACACACAAAACGTGCCAGCATCGAGTGAGAGAATAAAATAAAAGATAACAAGCCGTCGGGCTGCGGCTGCCCGGGCAGTTGCCGACTAGTTTAGTTGCTAGTCATTTAAAAAGCATTCGAAGGCCCCAGTCTACCAATCTGACATTTACTGATTGTAACATTTATAACTAGTCGTGGCCACTTGTATCTCCTCTGCTGCAAACTGAGCTGTTTGATCCCTAGCCTTTGTCCGACTGTCATTGAATGAAACAATCGTTGAACTCGACATGAACTCTCGTCTATCAATACACTTGGTTTTATAAATAATAACTTTCGATTCTAATTGGTCTTACAATTTTATTGTATCCACCGCTCTCGTTGCAAAGTTAGCGCGGTTTGAGCGTAGCGTCGGTGAGGGTTTCTGTCTTGTAGCTACGAAATATTGAGGTCAGTTTAATTAAGATGTCTGCAATCGTCACGAACTCCTCATGCGAAGGATTTAAGCTCTATCAATAACAAGTTATTTAAGATATACAATTTACATTAAGACGATAAAATTTGTTTGTAGTGTTCTCTAATTTTCTAATAAGGTTCTATTATTGGCACAATGGGAATGAAACCATAGGACAGGTAGATAGGCGACATTTTTTGGTGTTATGTAAACATTTGAGAGTGCCTTTCAATTTAATTCGTAGCAGAAACAGTAACGTACCAAGATTTTAAATTATCATATTGGGTGAATAAGCAGTCATAAGTTTATTCTAATATGGATGTAACAAGAACAACGTGTCGCAATTTTTGTTTAATTTTATGGAAATGTTTCATGTTATGTAATTAATTAGGAAATCATTACAGTTGCATCAAGTTGATTCGATCGAACTAGACTTTATTTCTATGGCTACGTTTCTTAGCCATAAAAGGAAACATGTGTTATTCTAAATGCACCGTTATATAAAAGTGTCGCAATATTTATAAGACGGAGCAACTCTTTTGTTCGGTATTTCCCCATATATGTAACTTGTGACCAATAAATGACAAACGTCGCACATTCCAAGATATCGGCGTAGAAAACATTGACTGTTGGCGACACTTGAATGGCATAATTATCTAAATGATGTAATATCTAATTGTTTTCAATGACGGGTCAGTTACAGAGGATGATAATTCTCTGGTAGACATGACATCACACATGATTAAATTTTTTTTTCCGATGGGACATCATCAAATGCACTGGGCGGAGTGGAAGGGAGGGAGTGTCACATTTTTACTGACTAAAACCCATCCATGATCCTTTTTTGCCCTTTGTGTTGCAGGGCCATGGTACCTCTTTCGAACAGTCCCACAGCCCCGCCAAGTTTACATTCGATTTATTTGATAAATTACGTAACTATTACTAACTATAAGGTCAGTCTTCGCCAGTCGTGTCTTTTAGCTAATTTTTTTGGTTTTGTGGTCAGGGTTTTTCTCTGAGAGGGTAATGCCCACAGCACTTCATGTTAGGACGCACTTATCAATGCCAGGTGCGTTAAAAATCGTTTATTTTACCGCAATAGATTATATCAAACATATCCACATACGGTCATTTCCCGTCTAGTTTCCGTAGCTGTCACGTAGTGTCTTTGGGAAATACTCAATCCTGTTATCTACCATCATCCTTGCTTTTACCCAAGTACGTAGTAGTTGGCCCAATCTCATTTTGTTGTTAGTCAGCCTGATTAACTTGCAATAGCAGAGCTAGAAGCTAACTGCTTTTGCGTGTCTTGCCCTTTCCAATTCAGCTTATTTGCAAGTACTTTTTAGTTAATGAGGTGTTTTTTGTCGTTCAGGTGGACAGCGGCGGCGGTGGCTCGGCCGAAGTGATGGTGTACTCTCTCGGCTGGGGCATGGGGGAGCCGGAGCGGCGCGGCGCGGACCGCAAGCGCGGTCAGCCAGCGCCGGTCAGCGTGGTACATACGCCGCTCTCGCCTGATGAAGGACATGAGGTGGACGTGCTGCCCCTACACAATCAGGTACTGTTATAATTGCATCCTAATCAATATTATAAATGCGAAAGTAAGTTAGTTTGTTTTTTGTTTGTTCTTATGATAATAGATGGCGCCACGTTTCTATCGAATCATAATTGAATTATATTATTATAGGAACTTGAGTAGTGTGCTAAGAGTTTCATTGTCAAATTCTAAATTAACGCGAGCGAAGTCGTGGGCAAAACCTAATAGTAAAAAGATCCTTTCAGCTAAAGCACATAATGGGATCCGGCCTAGCAAGCACAATTGGGTATTATTTTAAGATGCTATGCATGCACGAGGCGTTAAAGGAAGTTGTTAATGTTTAATATATTGTTATGCGGAAATCCGGATACTTAATAGACAACAAAATAAAGATTAACAATTCTGCACTAAAAAGAACCTCCGTACGTGTGCTACGTCGTAGCCGCGTAGCGCTTTCGTAGCACTTGAAATGGAGTGCTGACAAATTCGATCATTCGATGTCCATTCTACAATACTTTGGCCACCATCCCAGCTTTATTTTGTTAATATTCTTTCCGATGACTGTTGCCTCTTATTTTGATTTTTGACATTCAGTGCAACTCAGTACGCTACGAGAGCCTATCTAACAAAAAGTATTTCATTGCATTAAAGGGGTTATATATAAAATCAAGCTAAGGAAGGATCCATTTGTCAATATAATAGAAGTTCTTCGAAACTGTCAATAATAAGTAATCAAGTAGACTTACAACGATGGACTGCCAAAGTGTGAAATGACAAAGGGTTAGGATATGATTGATGATGCTCTAGAGACAAAATCTGAAGTCTGTCGTATAAATAAATAAACTTTTCCCTAATTACGAACTTTCCTTTCCAGAGGACTGTTACTTCCGACGTGGAACTTTATTAGTGTATTAGTTTATTTGTAGTAACATCGCCTATAATACTTCTTTGTCGCCTAAAATATTCATTAAACCTTAAGTTAATCTAATATGTACTCAAACTTTGTTTAACTTGGGCTAAGTCTGAGCCACACAAACTCCATTTATGTTCAGTTATATTTAACTTCTCGCAAGCACAGTTCAAGTGCGGTTATAATATTTAGCCTTAAACCTATATATAGAAGCTTTAGCACTTTCAAGTAATTGTATACGTATCGAGAGATGTGAAGGAGACTATTCTCAACATTAATAAAGTACTTATTGTTGCCATACCCGAACTGAACTTTGTTTTTGTTGTTACCAAGTCTATTTTGGAGGGTTACTATAGGACTGCCAGGAGTGGTGGAGTGATATCAATAGTTAAATAATAACTTTACCATCGTTTAGCCCGTTCCAAAACCCTTAAAAAGGTATCTTACACAAATACTTCAACGATAACTGTATTAATAACGCAGAGCTTTTGGATGATGATTTTGAAGGATAGAGAATTTTAGAAACGAAGGGGCAGTCATTTCTGGAGTAATGAGGTGATATATCAGTAGTATTATTGTGGTGTGCAGTTCAGTGTGCACTGTTCGGAACGTGGCGGAACGGTATTAACAAGGAGTATTCATTACTCACGTGTCTATGGCGACAGGCTGCCTGTCGAGCAGTCGCTGCTCTACCATTGTCTTTGAATTTATGGTCTGCTTATATTAATTTTGCATAAACTTCTAAGTTGCATATATTTGGGCGTCATGTCTACAGTTGCCATGCAACGTACCTTTCTGCGTTCTAAACCTTCGACTGGTTGCGGTCTTAGCCTTTTTTACCTTGTTGCTTGTCTGCAAATAAGAAAATGCATGATGCAACGACCTGATGACCGCTAATTTATCTGTGGTCTGCTTTATAATCGTCTAGACAGGTATCACGTATGCACACGAATAATAAAGGTAGTATGTTACGGGGCGGCCGGGCGGGTGGGTCGTCGCTCCGCGCCCGGGTGCTGCGTGAGCCCAGCGCGGCGGGTCAATGGCATCACCCGCCATACTTTTTACACTATTTCTCACTCGCAAGTAATTCGATCGAATGCATACTGTACAGACTGCAACCTCGCGTGTGCCCAACTGAATTACTGCCTACGTGTGAACAATGCGATAAGTACCATTTTGCGACCAACTTTTTATACGCAGTATTGTGAATTTGTTTTATGACACAGAAACAATACCCAAATTGAAACGTTATCAGATAAAGACACATTCAACTCTGATGACGGCGGTGACATGTACGAAAATACATTCATCGATCAAATGACTCACACAATGTTCCTGTAAATTGTACAAGGTTGTCAATGTGTTGTGTGTTGTAGGTGACAGAGAAGCGTGACGACTGACGGCAGTCATAAATGAAACAGTTAAAAACTTTGTAAGGTTTTAAAGTATGGTAGTCAATTGCAAGTAATTAAATAAACATTGTAGAAACCTATTGATATTTCAAGGTAGAGACAAAACGGTCTTCAGGGTATATTTGAAATAATTTTAGTGCATGCCACGGTCATAAGAATGAATTAAGATACCAAGCTCTTAAATCTGAAGATAGCTCTTGAATCGTGTACTGACTTTATAGGACCAGTAAGAACATGGCGATGCCACTCACATGACAATATGCGTGTGAGTAGGTAGGGACAAGCAATTTTCACTAATTTAATTATTAATTGTTTTTGTGCAGGTGGGGGGTCACACCAGACTGCTGGTGCTGAACGACAGTACAGTCATCAAGCCGCTCAATATTCGCGAGTTGCATTTCTACCAGAACATTCCTGAAGACATCCAGAACTTCGTACCCAGATACAAAGGTGAGCATCAATGTCCTTTGCCGCCTGAAACACGATTCAATATGGCCGCCCAGTACGCTTTTACGATTCGCTGAATGCATCATGTTCATTCATTGCATCTTACATTATTTTCTTTAATTATAATGATATAATCCGTTTTTGTTGTTTCCATATCAAATTGTGTTGTTTAATGTGTTTTCATTTAAAGCACCAAGGAAGTTATTGATTTTATTGATATAATAAAATGATTAAATATAACTGTTATCTGTTTTCCACAGCCTTGTGACTATCGTGTTTACGAAACATGGGTGGTATCGAATAAGCGGTTGTTTCATCGATCGTTTCAAAACCTTACAAGACGTGTTTGTCGTTGTTTTTGGTCGTTTTCTTTGTATAATAATTATTTTGTATCTCTTGCGTCATTCGGTACTTTAGATAATCTAATGTAATCGTAATTCGATTCATAAAGCTGTGAAGTATGAGTTTATGAGATTTAACAACAGATTGTGACTCCTTATTGCTTGATGATCGTAACCATCATAAATATTCAAACTGAGTTATGAGTATGAGAGAGAAGTATGCAAGTTGAATATAGCAGACCCGCCGACCGCAAAATTATATAATTTGAATATCCACAGTATCCTTACCTACATTACTATGATTTATGGCATTTAGCTATTATTGATATTAATATTGGTAATGTGTCCTTAATATAACTATACTTATGCAACCTATAAAGCAGGCTCTTAGGTAAGTAGTATGATAATTCTTTATTAAATAATATACTATTTATGAACAAAAAAAAAAGTGATGATTTTGTTACTGTTTTCGAAATACCTCTTTGAAATTTGTGCTTATTTGTATGATATTGTGGATAACTGGTAGATTACAAAGTGTCCAAAAAAATTACCAAAGTACCTAGTATTCTATGACAGCATCAGGCTACGAATATAACAATAACACAGCTGACAGCTGTTACCCGAGTGACTATAAACTTTACCGTCGGTGCACGATATGGCAATATCATGTGTTGTATTTTGACAAACATTGTTGAAACGTAACTAAGTAACCTTAGCTCGTTTTAAACACATATTGCTCATATTGTGCATTTAATACATTTGAACTTTTACTTATGTTACTGATACCGCTTTTTTCTATTCGAAATCCTATGTAGTTAGATGTGAAGAGACTATGTGAAACCGTAATAGTTATTTGTGTTTTTATTTTTGTTTTAATTTACTTTGCTGAATAGAGAAACTTCGGGCCAACCTCGATGATTGACCTTAGTGTATGTAATGCGGAATATTGAGCATTATTTACATTTCACGCGATGAAATGCTCTGTTTGGTCTGGTGTTGTATTTGTTAGTTGCACTAGTAGTAAGAAGAATACCTGGTAACAAAAAGCAAAAGTTCAATGTATGTAAGCGAACGCCATTGGGTTAGGTAGGGCCGGTCGCCGGTGTAGCTCGAGGTCAATGGCGGGCGCGCGGCGGGTTTGAGTGCGAGCGCGAGCGGAAGCGGGAGCGGGAGCGGGCCTGGGGTCAGGAACACAATATTAGTTTCCTTGTTGTCGCAAGGGCTGCGGCGCTGCGGCGGGCGGAGCGACGCCGGCGGCGCACCACACAACCGCCCCTAATAGCGCCCTAGCGGTAATTTTACATTTTGGGTTTGTAAACCTTTACTTAAAAACTACACCCACATCATACTTATACATACACGCATACACACCTACATGCATTGTCTACTTACAACAATATAAATTGTTTGATCACATACACGTTTACCTATCAGTTACACGTTACACGAGACACGATACAAAAGATATACAAACCCTGTTTAAAAACAAAGTAACTTTAATATCACTTCCTCATCAAATATCGCTGCCAACTTGCACTATAGTAAGTTAATATTGAATTTACGAACGTAGATAGTGGATAAAGTAACTCATTCAATGTCCCAACGACGAACCAGTGCCACACTGGCCAGCTCCGGGTCGGAACCCGACTGGGCATGTTCTGAGTTTTCCAATCTCCTATCGCTGCACAAACTTCATCCATTTACTATAATTATGACAGTAATCTTTTGATTTTTAGTTAACGTCCCTTGTTTTTCAATATTCTATTGGAAGCAAACTAATATTGTTTGTTGAGATCAATGTTTAAACTAGTTGTGGTGTGTGCGTGTGTGCTAGCGGACACTAGTATTGATGGCGAGGCTGTTTGTTTCAGGCGTGATGCAGGCATCTAACTCTGGAGGGCCCAAATTGGACAAGCGGTACTCTCCATGTTTTCGCGACGAGAACGGGCGCAAGGCGTCGCTGGGCGGCAAGCGCAAGCGCGACGACGTGTTCAAGTGCGTATCCGCGCAACTCGCGGCGACCGACATGCTCGACACTTGTCATGTGTCCTTTATCATATTTCAGAAGCTTTGACGTACGCCGGCCCGCCGCCGACGTCGCCATTAATTCATTCGATCGCATACTTACATGACTATCCCACTAACGCGTGAGCGATGCACGACCATTCACTCTGCGAGCCTCCGATGACTTGCCGTGGAGTCGTGGTAATGATATCTATAATTTGATTGAAATGTAACAATATAACAGATAACAATAAGTCTGTGTTTCATTAGCTCCTGTACTATATCTGTCTATCTCTAGCTCGTGTTCCCCGTGGCGGAGTAATATAACTTTACTTTTCTAATTACAGATTCAAGGTTCACCGAAATGGCAACGCGGGTGAGGTGCTGAAGAGCATTGCGCACATAGACAATTCAAATAAGCAGTGTAAGTGATACCTTATCTGTCAAGCCTATGAATCCTTGTAGATCCAATTCTGAATTATGTAATATACTAACCGTTAGTTATTGATGATGCAGATTTCCTGATGATGGAGAACATAACGTCGTCGTACCGACGACCGTGTGTGTTGGACCTGAAGATGGGGACGCGGCAGCACGGCGACGACGCGTCGGCCGAGAAGCGCAGCAAGCAGATCGCCAAGTGCGCGGCCTCCACCTCCGCCACGCTCGGCGTGCGCCTGTGCGGCATGCAGGTGTGCACCACTCGCACGCTCATCTCATCTCACCTGCTCACCATCGTCAGCTGCAAGGAGTCACATTCATCCGACTGCTGACGCTCATTTCATTCATTTATTTCAACGGGTGTAAAAAAAGAGCCATCACCGAGCTGCGATGTAATATCACCTAAAAAAATAACTTTAACCTTAAATATTTGCATTGCACCAGGAGCTTTCCAGGTATGGTGCAGGAAGTACAAAATAATAAATAATCGCACCGACGGGAACAATATGTAACTGTCGGCTCGGTGATCAGTCTTTTCACATCAGTGTAGTATAGTTTTCGCATTCGTGTGCTTATCGAGATATGTTTGCGCAGGTCTACATTCCCGAGACGGGCGCGTGCGTGAAGCGCGACAAGTACTGGGGCCGCGCGCTGTCGGAGAGTGGGCTGCGAGACGCGCTGCGCGACTTCTTCGCGGCAGGCGCCGGCCTGCGCGCGCGCGTTGTGCGCAGCGTGCTGCGCGATCTTGACGCGCTGCGCCGCGCCATCGCCAAGCAGACTAGCTATAGGTTCTACTCCTGGTTAGTACTCACCGAAGATTTGCAGATTTGTGTCGGTACACATCACACAGAAACTTCTGCGGTATACGTTGGAATTTTTCTCAAATATAACTGTAATATGTTTGCGATCGCAGCTCACTGCTGATAGTGTACGAGGGCGACGTGGACAGCGCGCCGGCCGAGGAGGCGAGCGGCGTGACCAGCGAGTACGACGCCGACGCGTCCAGCAGCTCCGCCGAGCTGGCGCCTGCGCACGGGCACTTCGACATGTCCACCTTGCACGACGAGATTTCCAGCGAGGGCGAGCGCGGGGAGCGAGGGGGGCGCGCGGGGCGGGCGACGCGCGAGCCCTTCCAGCCGCACTCCGAGGAGACCATGGGCGGCTACGAGGACGGCGAGCTAGCCGGCCACTCGCCGCGCCGCCAGCCGCCCAGCCCCGACTCGGCCGACAGCTGGATGGCGTACTCGTCCAACAGCAGCGAGTCGTGGCGCGGCGAGCCCGAGCACGAGGCGGCGGCGGCCGAGGCGCGAGGCAAGCGCGCGCGCACGTGGGCGCCGGCGCCGAGCGCGGGCCCGGCCGAGCGCGTGGACATCCGTATGATCGACTTCGCGCACACAGCATTCGCGGGCGCCGACGCGGAGTCTCCGCTGGCCACCAACACGCCGCACCACGGGCCCGACTGCGGCTTCCTCACGGGCATCGACAGCCTCAAGCGCCTGTTGACGGAGATCCTGCCGCCGCAGCCCTACAGTTAATGAGGCGCCGGCAGGGCCGCGGGGCCTCTCCCTAGAAAAAACGTTAAAAAAACCTCCTTTCGGACGAAATTCTGAGAGAGCTGTGATCGAGTCGGACGCTGTGACGTAGGAGCGGCGCCCTCGCGCGGCTCCGCAGTGGAAATCTTTCGGAAGTACGTTTAGTTCGCCGCTGGTGAGCTTCGATGTTGTTGAAATGTATATTATATTTGAATGTAAAGACTATTTTCCTCAAAAATTTACCGTTCGACTGATGTAACTTTAAAAGTAGACAAATTACTAACAGGTCGCTGTGTATTTACATAAAAAGGATATAGGTAGGTACGCAGGGTATTTTCCATTTGTACGTTTCGTGGCTGTCGAAGCGCGATTTAAGTAACGATTTCTTTTTATGTAACTGCATAGTGATATCGCACTTAGTGAATGTTGGCGGTACAAACTATGTTAATTTAATGTTTAAAACTATTATAATTTGATGTGGGACCCAGTAGGTATTCTTAAAACATGTATTTATAAGTATTACTGTTAAGTTATTCCAGATTGACGTGCTTTGAGTTGTTCTCCTAGCTTAATGATTGATTTCTGTATGAGTGCTTAATCAATGTGATTAGATTACCTTCAAATTGACATTGGACATTCCCTGCCACTGCTGATGAGCGTGTTTCTATGTTGTAACAGTAATCTTATATGAAAGTGCGTATCTGTCTCTATACTGTGTACATTGCATTTTCTATTTAAAGCTCACATTAGATTTGATGTTGTATTCCGTGCTGGTTCAGGTACAGGTTTGAATTATTCAGCCCAGTCATTGAAGCCAAAGTAATAAACTAATACTTATAGTTAGTCCAGAAAATGGTTTCCATAGTAGAAATAAAATTGGTGTTTAGATTTAAAATAGTCCATTAAGTGTCGATTCAAAGTTTGATATGAGTTATTTAAATCATTTAAAGTTAATTGGATATGTGAGTTGTGTTTTATATTCTAGATATACTTAGTTAAAATGTAACATCTGAGCCGTGTCCTTGCATATGTCACGTACATGTGGCGCACATCTTTGGACAAAAGCAATGATATTTAGCCTAACAGTATTATAAAGTAGCTGCCAGAGTTAGTAGAACACGACCATATCGATCGGTTGCGGTATATGAGACGACGTTTGTTTGTGGATGTGTTCTGCATGTGGAATTGTGTAATAGGGTGCCAGTTCGTAATTACGATGTCGGAGGTTGTAAATGAATCTAGAAATTAGTCTCCATGTGTAATGTTGCGATGAGTATTCAAAGTGGGTCAGTGTAATCGGCTAGTTTCGCGCACGGGCGATGCATGTGTGCACTAGCCACACCAGCGTTAGCCAACATTCCTTCGTGCTACATTCGTCATTGTTTGTCCTTTTACTTTTATTATTTTTTTATTAGTGGGATAAATTTTTGAAAAGTACCTGGTTTAATTAGGATGCTAGGTTGTATTGCAAATTATCATTTATGTCTGTTATTTTAAATAACTGTATGACACTATTTTGTTAAATAAATTTTAGGTATTATTTTTTTGTTTCATTTGAAACGTACATAACAAACATTTACCATCCCATCATGTATTATTTCACGTCTAGTTCATAGCGATAGTAAACAGTACCAGTATTTTATATATTATAGGCTTTTGCCCGCGGCTTCGCTCGCGTTAATTTAGGATTTCACAACCTAGTGGTGTGAAATATACTTTACGACCTATTTTCATACCTACCAAATTTACATAAAAAAATTCATAATAAAAAAAGTAGTTGAAAAAAATTAAAAACCCGACTGATAAACTGAAAAGCATAAAACAAGCACTGGGAGCAGGCGGGGCCCATAAAATTTTCATAATTTTCCAACATTTTTTTTTTTTTTTTCTTCCAACTTTTGTTAAATTTAAATTTGCTTGTTTTATGCTTTTCAGTTTTTTCAGTCGGGTTTTTTAGTTATTTCAACTACGTTTTTAGTTTAGTAACTTGAAAGATTTTGCAGACGATTTAACTTTTTTATTATTCGGGGCGTGCCACGGCTATGCCACACGGAAGGAAAAATATTGTTTATTTTAGAAGACTTGGTTACTTATCTTTGTATGGTGTTTTTAGTTTGTCTATAATTCATTTTCCTGAAGAAAATTTCACATAAAATGTAAAATTTCATGGTTTCCTTTTATTTCTGATGGTATTTTATCGAGGAAAATATAATCCTTATGAACTCTTTCGATCATTATTATAAAATACATGTGTTTTTTTCACATTATTGGCGGGTTTGCTTCCCAGTTTAGGCAGGTGATTATTTAAAAACCTTTGAACGCAGTTCTAATTATTTTTAAAATCAAAATGAAGCCTTTTTTCAGTAAAACTTCCTAATACAATATTTAAGGTCCGTCCGTGTGGCATAGCCGTGGGACAGCCTGTATACGATTTTCTCCCTTGTTTATACGATTTGTCACTTCGAATTATTTTTAAACATAAGTTATATATATTTTTGTAATCACCTTTTAAACCCCTTCATTATGATACCCCACTCGATGGTAAAAGAAGAAAAAAAAATTGAATTCCACGATATGGCATCCGAAATCCGCCATTTTTCTTGTTTTTTTTTTTTATTTCATTGTAGCCAGTGACACTCGCGCTACCAAGACGAATCTAACGACGTATAATTTATCCAATCCTTTCATCCGTTTAGGTTTAGGAGTTACGAGGGAAAATAGAAACGGACATACCCTCCCTTTAGGCTTCGCCGCAGTCGTGTAAAAATAGGTCGAGCCGTTTCGGAGGAGTGCGACCACAAACACCGTGACACGAGATTTTTATATATAAGATGATGCTTTGTGGTAAACAGTAATGCTAATGACGTTTTGGGGAACTGTTTTTTTCTGTACGACATCAAGGCCGTAGACAGAGTATATACGAGGCACTGAGGTAGTATAAATGGTAAGTCAAGATGACATAAAAAATTGAAAAAAAAAAAAACCCGCCATTTTGCCCATTTTGTGAGTTCCGTGACACGTTTTTCTCTATCTGCAAAAGTGCAAACAAAACTTAAGTTATAGTTTTCTGTTTTTCTCACAATTTATGTATTTAAATTATTATTAAAACATGGAGGAAGTTAATGATGTCCAAGCTTTGGAGAAAATATCTAGCGAAGTTGATGAATCTCAAATAAAGGTCATTCTTTCGAGTCAATGCATCAAAGGTAATCCTAAGGCAGTAGTTTAATTACCTACCTATTTAATTTTTCCTTCTGAAAAATCCAATATCTATTTATAGGTCAAAGTTCAGATAGTATTTCGGTATGCTGATCTAAACTTTGTGGGCACCAGATCTAATACAGGGTGTAAAAGGGCCCTCACGAAACCGTCAACCAAGCATTATGGACATACTTAACGCAAAAAATATTGCTGGGAAACGACTTTTTTTTGGATGTGAAAAATCGTGTTTTACGGTAGGACTCAATGTAACGCACTCAAAACATTGTGTTGATGGATGGATTGAATAGTAGGGGGGTCGTGGAGGTGTTTAAAGTAAAAATCTTACATTAAAAACATCTATTTAAAAGAAAACTTTAGAAAAAGTTGGAACTTTGACCCCCAATATCTCCGTAACTAGAAGATTCCCAGGTATGGTCTAGATTCTAGACTAGACCATACCTGGGAACCTTCTCGAACTCTAGACCAAAAAACGATCAAGCAATGACGGGGAAAACAAGTGCTTTTCGGCTTCGTTAAGGGTTGTTACACCCTTTATGTTATTTCAACGGTCTCATTACTAGGTTTGGCCGATAGATTTAAGTTTACTGATCGTAGTTTGTTTTAATAAGAGCCTGCTGACTCAAGTGCTGACCTTTCCTGTATCCTTAGTCACCATAGTTATTCTCTGTAAAAATAACAAAATTTTTAGCTCAAGCATTTTTACTCGACAAACTGAAGAAGCAAGCTGAGCGTCATAAAGAGACCTGTGGATTCATTAGTAGCGCAAATCTGAAACTTGAATCTGAGATGAAACAGGCTGAGCAAGAGATAAACAGGTTGGTATGAAAGTAATTATAAAGGTAGAAATAAATAATCTCAGAGGCTATTATTATCCTTTAGGATACGAACAATGTATGAGTAGGTACTGTATAACACAGACTTCTTTTGGTACGTCAATAGGTCTGCGGCGATTTGATGGTCTCCTAGTAGATCGTAGATGACGTAACTCCTCCCTTGTCTCCTACTCAGCTGCTGACCAGGAATTTAGTTTTTTTTTTCTACCTCAAATTAGATATAAATTAGGGTGCGTAAGGAAAATTGAGAATGAGGCTATCATCATCCACAGCCCAACACCACCCACTGGTATAGGACTCTCTTTGCTTGTACCAAGCTTGTTCTTGTGCCAGCCTCAGCCAGGATATTCCCGCGATGGCAACAACGTCGTCTGCCCACGCAATGAATAGCAAAAGTAGGTACCTATTGCTTTCATGAAAAAAGCTATCTTTTAAGTCCGTGAAGAGGCACTATAGTTGCAATTGATTAAGATTAGTTGTTATCGTCTTTTAGTAAACATAGATTTAACGAGTCTGGAAATAATTGCCTTCGTTTGCACGTCTCTAAATACCTACTATTAACCCCCATATAAAATCATAATTAGTTTGCTGTAGGTTTAATGAGCGAATAAAGGTACCTAACCACTAGGCTCATAAGCGTAATAATATAGATGTAGGTAACTACTCCTTCATATCGTACAGTCAACCGGACTTACCAGTGAAGGCGGTTTTCCTAATTCAAATGTTAGTAAGGACGCGTTGGTTTGACTGTACTACCAATTTAAATGGGATGAGACTCACTACAGAGCAACTACTTGAAAATATCGCCACTATTAACGGCACTTGAGTTCCTCATGTTAGGCACACACCTGAAACCGCATACCGGTTCCGGCTATAGCTCATGTAGCAGATAACAGGATTCCTTGGGTTTAAGGTACAAAGGTAAAGCACACGTATAAGTAAATACCTACCAACTGCATAATCCGCATAACCTTGCTTCATCGGCTCGTCTAAAACCAGGCGTCAACTCTATGTAAGCACGTAACCGGATCAGCTCTGCACCTCGGAGGCTCCGAGGCATCGATCGAGTTGCCCTGCTTACGGGGACTGATGGCAAACTTGCGACTGGGTATAGGTGGTGATGATACGACTTACAGTAAGAATAGAATAGAATAGAATAATTTTATTTGTGTAAAAACATGGTACAATAAGGTCTTTTATATAGGTTTGTGAACTTACATGTTTCTCAATAAAATGGCATACAAATATTAGAACATCTTAAAAATAGAATTTCATCACAACAACAATTAGTGTAAAACATTAATATTATTATTAAATGAAAGAAAAATTAAACCAAAAAAAAACAAACTTAAAGAACTCAGAAACCAAATCTACGGATACTTTTTTATCAAGAAATTATTTTACACTATAAAAACAATTGTCGATAAGCCATTTATGTAATTTGGATTTAAAATATTTTAAAGGGAGTTCTCTTAATTCTTTTGGTATGTTGTTAAAAAAAATTATTGCAGTGATTAAACTATTTTTTTGGCATAATGTGCTTTGATGTGAAGGTATTCGCAATCTCGACTAGTGTATTTCGAATGCAGGTCACATGCTATAAAAAATTTTGACTGTTCCTTCACAAAAATACCAGCCTGCATTATGAGAAGACCTGTTATGGTTAATAGTTTTAATTTTTTAAACAGTGGTCTACAGGAATCCTGTACGAACAGGATTCCTGTAGACCACTGTTTAAAAAATCGATGATGCGATTTTACTGGGAATCTTTCGACTATATTAGTAAGGGTACCAATGCATTGATTGCGTTATATGTTGTTATATTTTCTTCAACTAGTTCGATTTATTTCAGTATGCTAATAGCTCTAAACACCATTAAATCGGCCAATGTGGAAATGAAAAAGGAATGGCTAGTAGCTAAAGAACGAAAGACAGATATTACAGAGCGCATTGAGGAGGGCACAAAGAGATACGAAGACCTATGGCAAGGTTGTAAAGCTAGATATGAAAGTATACCTTTCGTACAAAAGCTACTTATTGCCACTGAAAAGGTGCAAGCACAAAATAATAATATCGACGGTCTTGATAAGCAAATTATATCGTTTTACGAATTGATGAAAACGCGACGTGAAACTTTCATCGATTTAGACAGAAAACGCTGCACAGAACTAGCAAATTTCATGGTTCATGAAATGCCAAACACTATGAAGATTATAACAGAGAAATCCGAGTACATTAATGATATAACAAGACAAATCACAGAAATTACTGAAGAGCAAAATAGAGTCATTGATGTTCCAGAAATACTAGCAACAGAAGAACCACAGAACTTAGAAACAATTGAAAGTAAGAACAAGGACGCTGTCAAAGATGATGATGATCTAAATAAAAGTGATGAAGATGCTTTGGTATTTCACATGATTCCAATAATTAATCTTTGATGATTTTTACCTATATATTTGTTCTTATTGAGTTATTTTCCTATCTTTCAGATACCTAAGCTAGAGCTTACTAATTTTGATCTCGATCTAATAGATGTCAATTTAGAAAGGGTAAGGTAACAATACTAAAAGGTTAAGTATCTATTTGAAATAAAATTCCACTAATACAGCATTTAAAAATTGAATAGGCAAAAATGAAGAACGATGAATTACCAAATTCTATCGTACTAACGACAGATCGTATAGATAATTTAGTGAACAAAAAATTTGACGAATACAATGATGACGAAAAAGCTTATGAATATATGATTTCTCCATATTTTAATTCCTATAAAGAAAAGAAATCACACAACTTCTCTAACAGAAAATTAATTAACATTCTTGAAGATGTACATATTAATAAAGACGATGTATACAACATTGTGAAAAAAGTAAATCCAGAAAAACTTCGGAAAATTAATGAGATTTCCGTAGATGTAACTGAAAACGCTAAAGAGAAACCAACACTGACAACACACAAGGTAATGAATAGGTACTTTTTAACCCGTTTCGTACAACCTGTGTTTACTATGGTTCTGATTCCGACATTGGCTCGTTCACTGCTCTGTTAATTAGCCCTATATTTTCAAACCATAGGATGCGCCGATAGAGAGTGATATCATTGAAGAGGTGGATATGACATGCTCCAATGTAGATATTATAATACCTCCTACTCAATTTCTGGATATAACATTGCCGGTAACGTTATTTTGTATAAATGCCCGCGGTTTCACCCGCGTAGATTCATTTTTTTCTACATAAATTCTTTATATATCTGTGTTATTCAGATGTATAAGGTATAATTACTTTAAAGTTTCATGAAAATACGTTCAGTAGTTAGTATAATATTTGTAAGCAGTAAGACAAGATGATTTTCCATGCAAAGATACACCTACCACATACCTAAAAAGTTCTATTCTATTCACCTGTCTATCCCTTGTGGATATACAGTCATGGTCATGGTATGTTTATGTTCCTTGGATAATAACAGCTTTAACGCTATTCAGAGTTCTCAGGATAGTTTACATAAGAAGCGAGTATCGTTTGATATACCTTCATCAATACAAATAAACGAAATATTAGACGATGTGGACGAACAAAACAATATTGATGAAAATGTAGCAGCAAATCAGACTTTAAACAGTCAGCTAGACGCAAGTGTAGTGAGCGAAGAATGTTACGCGAAGATACAAGATATGATACTCAAAAAGCATAATTTGGATCTTTCACCTCAATTTGTATACGCCAAGAACGCTGTTTTGCAAAAGGTAAAGTTGTGGAAGTTTAATCAAAAGATAAGAATGAACATCTAATAATAACTACAACTCATCATCTGCCTAGCCTTTTTCGAACTATGTTGGAGCGACTGCCTATCTGACCTCCACAACCCAGTTAGTACTGGGTAATATGATACGCCTTGGTAAGACTGGTTGTCAAACTTTTCGGGCCACTGACTACCTAACGACTGTCAAAGATCTACAAATGACAGCCGGGCTTAACGTGCTTTCCAAGGCACGGAGAAAACTCGGTATGTAATGGGTGGTCACCCATCCACAGATCAACCTAGGCAAGCACGGCTTTACCTAAAGATCGACCCGAGCGGCTGTTATTATTTAGCCACGAGCTCCTCCTAATAATAACTATAACTAATGATAATAAAAACTTGATTTGCAGAGGGATGATGATAAAATCGTAACATCAAAATTTTTCACAAGTGAAAATCAGGAAGTTAAGACTGATGAAACTCCTGATAATAGAATGGACACAGATGAAGTCAAGATTTCAGAATTCGAAGAAAAACTCAAGGAACATGAGAATTCAGAAGAGTTGAGCCTTAAAGACAATGTGCCAATGGATATTGATGAAATGATAGTTTCTAGTCCCAAAGAGAAAAAGATAGTAAGATAACTAAGATACAATTTGAATCTTTTTTCAGAAAATTGGTTTGGTGGAAAAGTATTTGCTTTTATTGCGTCAATTCAATAGGTAATATTTTATTCTGCACATTTTCAGAAACAAGAATCAAGGTCCCAGAAACCAGTGTCTGGATTACTATTTGTTCATGGGACACAGGCAATTCCAGATTCATTGAATACATCAATGAGTACTACTGGATATGATGATTCAGACTTCCCACACTGCATTGGTGGGTTTGGCTTTTTTAATTCAGCTTAGATTGAGCTAAAATCGTCATTAAGTAATTTGAGTTTTTCAAAATTATAACCTGTTTCCAGATTCAAGTCTCCTTCTTTCACCTAAAGCTGATATACCTACGACTGGTGATAACCCTGATGTGCGATCCCAGGAAGTACCTAATTTTCTTTCAGGTATTAATAATTTTTTTGCTATCCTGTCATGTGTCCCACAGCTGGGCAAGGCCTCTCTATTTTGTGCAATATATGGCCATGTTCGCCTTTCAAACAAAATCAGATCATCACACACACATTGAGATTTCCTCCATCAGGCCTCCAGTGACTGATCTTTGCCCATTTCTCTGTGTGCATTTGCGCTACTTGACCAGCCCACTCCCACTTTAGCTTCGCTGTTTTTTCTCCAACATCTGCAACCTGAGATATGGAATGCAGGGTGGTGTTCCTTACAATCTGTATGCTTCACACCTGCATTTGGGCATTTTGCTGTCCTCCATTGCCTCCTGGCAGATCTTGAGTTTGGATGTACATAGTTGTGCCAATCAAGATGAATAATTGTAAAGTTACAAGTAAATTGTGTATTTTATAGGTTTTCGAAAGACAGGGTTATCCTTTTTTGGAGGAGGAAGCGCATTATCGTCAGAACTCAAGCCAGATTCCAGTGCTGCAACTGATGGAAATAACTTCAGTTTTAATTTTGGTGGAGAGAAGAAAAATAGAGGGGGTCTGTTTAGTTTGTTCAATTAATTAATTATAATTTTGTTGATTGTCTTTCAATAAATGTGTTTCATAATAGGATATTAATATTTATTTTTTACCAAAAAAATGTACAGCTTCATTGATGTAACTGACAAGCCCTTACAGCTATTAATTGTAGCAGTATAAACAGAGGAGCAAACACCTCACTGTATTCTATAGCAGAGTCACCTTGTAATTTTCTACATAGTAAGAATTTAAAAACAAATGTCAGACCTAGAAATATAGCACTCCAGGATGCTCTATACAAAGATGCTTTATAAGAACTTTCTAAATTCATTCTTATACATACTATACAACAAAAATATGCATTCATTGCGTCACTTACAAACAATGGTGCAAATACTGTCCACCAAGCACTGTACACAACACCATCTATTTTTAAAGCTAATAACACTGAGAAAATTGTTATAGTTATTAGGTTTATCCATATTTCAAACACTGTAAGTCCAATCCACTGCACGATTTCATTCAATGTGAAGAACATGTTTATTGGTTGGCCCCAAGCATTGCGTGTCTGAATATCCTTATGTGGATAGATGATGAACACCTCACTTGTGAATCAAAGTCTAGCTCGTCAGTTAGTGGCTCCAGATCGTCTGGGGAATAATGTTCACATGCATTACAGGCCTAGTAGTTCATGATCAATAACACCAGTTGATGTATGTGAAAGGCATTGCACAATATATGTACTAGTTAAGTAACAGATATTGCTGCAGACTGTTACCCACACTTTCTATTTTCTCTTGATTGAAGGATATTTATGAATACTCACCAACACAGTCAACAGTTCCAGTGTTTACTTCAATTTGACATGTGCCAGAAAACAATATTTCTAGTTGGAGTGCTAGGTTGCAGCACCTTTGTATTGCTGCTCCTAAACCATGTAGAATGATTTCCTTTTCACCCCTGGTCAAAAGATCGCAACACTTATCTAGTTGTGCCTAAAAATATAAATTTTTAGTAGTAGAAAACACGATAGTTTATGACTTGCTCCTTTAAAACTTTGTTAACGCATGTTACCTTGAAATGAGTCTTTTTTGTGATGAATATTACATTATCACCATCTACAGGCTTCAATGGTAGACGCTTCTTCAAAGCATAATTCTTGTTTGGGTGTCGTTTTGGTCTTTTCTTTGAATCCTCTTTCTTCTGTTGAGTGTTTTCATCTGCCATATTTCACAAGTAGCAAAACAAAATGTCAAATGAAACGAACTTGACGTTTCACATGACAGATAAGAGCTTTTTTAGGTTGGATACATTATGCGCACAGTACCACAAACTTGGAAACGTAAACCTATCGTAACGAAGTGCCTATACGCTGGAATTCGATTCAAATTTGTATCAAAACACAATTTTTTTTTTGGTAAAATGTAACAGCGGAGCCACATTCCACACAATCCACCTTCTGTCCAACTCCTTATCCAACCCTACCTATTCCTTGAGAGATCTGTCCGAAGCCATTACTAACGCTATCGAAGTGGCAGAGTTCTGTTCGGAGCTTATTTAACTTTTAAGGTATCACCGACACGACGAACAAGAAAATCGCAGTGCATGCTAAGTATCTAGACTTCTAAACTCATCGATAATTCGATATTTCGTTAGATAGCTGCAATAACGACGTTTTTCGTCATTCGAATCTCCGCTTTATTATCGAAATGAGTGCTGTCGGCTTCTGGGGATTAAGGCCTAATAACCAGACAGAAAATTTTTGAGAGAGTTATGAAAAAACGTTTACTACTTTTCTTTAACAAATACGATATACTGGCAGAAAAACAACATGGATTTAGGAAATTTCGATCAACTACATTGGCCAGTTTCAAGTTAGTAAAAACAATTATAAATAAGGTGAACCATAAAATTTCTTCTACTGCTCTGTTTCTAGATTTAAGTAAAGCGTTCGACTATGTTGACCATTCTATTCTAATCAAAAAACTAGAAAAAATTGGCATACAAGGAACGGCCCTAAAATGGTTTGAATCATTTTTAAGCAATAGAAGACAGATCACAAGAATAACTAAATACAACGATAATACGAACACATAGAGGTCTTTGATTCTGAACCCAGAAATAATGATCTTGGTGTACCACAGGGAAGTATTTTATTCCTCATTTATATTAATGATCTGCCACAAGCAGTACGCAAATATGTTTGTGTTTTATTTGCAGATGATACTACTGTTATAAATAGGATGTAAAGATAAAAACCTTCAAAATGTTGAAATAAATAATATACTAAAAGAAATTATGTCATGGTTAAACAAAAATTCATTACAGATTAATTTAGAGAACACAAAAGTAAAAAATTTCAAAACATTTAAAAGTACAGACAAACATTTAGACATTACTTTTAATAATCAACCAATAGAACAAATCCGTAATACCAAATTTTTAGGCATAATAATTGACGAACATCTCACGTGGAGGGAACACATTGATAGCATTTGTAAAAAGATCAACAAATTCGTATTCGCTTTAAAGAAGGTCAAAGAAACGACGACAAACCGCACTATTGATGTATCATGCGTATATGTGTTCCATAATTCGCTATGGTATAGTTGTATGGGGTTACACAGCAGAGCTGTCACGAGTTTTGGTAGCACAAAATGCTTGCGTGCAATCTTTAATATACAGTGGTCTGAATCCTGACGACCCATATTTAAATCTGAAAACCTATTGACCGCCCCTAGCATATACAACATCTATGAAATAGCAAAATTTGTTAAAAGTAACATGAATCTTTTCCAAAATAAAAATAACTTTAAAACGTAAAATCACTCACTCAAAGAAGGGCGGCGAAAATGGACCCAAGGAATCTAAAAATTAACGAAGCTCCATGCAAGTGTAAATATAAAATAATTATAACTACAATTATATAAGATATTTATTTAAAAAATATTGAATTTTTAGGACACGGGGATCAAAAGTTATAAATATTTTAATTTACTCAAAATTAAGTAATCGTGCAATTACAAAACGCAACATTTTTTCCGATTACGTTCCAATCCAATGACATGTGTTTTTGCTCAAGGGTTTTCTTACTATAAATGGCACTTTCTCTTCGTTTTTATTCATTCTATAATGTACAATATTTATAAACAACATGTAAACTTGATATTAAAACGCTAATTAACAAGGCAAAATCATGTAATAAAAATGAAACTAGGGTGATTTCTTAGTATATCTTATAAAGGAACGTTATCAATGGTGATTGTTTGAGTCCCGTCACTACTGTCACTGTAAGATCTGTGATGATCTATTCCAGTGTTTTTCAACGGTTAATGAACGTGGTGCCCCCCCGGGGGTCGCGACCCGCACGTTCATTAAACAATTTCTCCCATCGTGGATTCGTTTTCTTCATCTGCTCTTTCAGTCTAGCAATAAATTCCGTGATTATTCATTATTTTGTGCTCCCGATATTTCGACCCTGTTGCAATGAACAATCACGGAATATACCCCGTAAGTGACAATATAAGTTTAGTTGTAAACCGTGAAAGCTTAAAACAGTCTTTGAATAAATCCCCTGTTCGCACCACTCATGGCTTTTGCTCTGTCACTACAAATAGCAATGCATTTCTTTACTTCAAAGAACATGTTAAGCAAGCATTGACCTGTAGTATTGGTGGGAAGTGCTCACAAAAGAGCATTTCTTCCATTCATTTTTCATTAGATTTAAAACGCACAAAAGCTACAAACTGCGCACAGCCCGCAATATCCGTAAATTAATCAAATTGCAAGGACACAAAAGTTACTTTCTTTTATTTTTTTCTACATAAATATCACTTATCCTGCGTTGAATGGTATTGTCAGAAAGGGGTATACTTTTGAGCTTTTCGACCTCTTGTTTGCTAAACATAATCAAAGTGTGAGATTTTTCTGCTTGTCGCGACGGCATCTGTCTTGGTTATACATATGCACGAATAAACTGTGAATACACGAAAAAACGCGAAGGGTCGGTGGTCGCGAAATATTTTTTCTTACTATGGGGGTCGTGTCAAGAAAAAGGTTGAAAAACACTTCTATTCCATCGTTCGATACGTTTGTATTTTTGCATGGAATTTTATGTTTATCATTGCGATTTTGTGGATTCTCGATGAATTGGCCTTTACATCTTGAACTGACGATAGTGCACCCTGACTTGGACTACCGCATTCTTCTTTGGACAACCGGTGGCTTTTGATTTGGACTTTGATTTTAAACTAACTTTGATGTTAATTGCCATTTACGAATTGCGCGCTTACGGAGGCATCGTCTCTCTGATGAAGGTGCTCAAGGTGCTCAAAGGATCAAGCCCTGCCTAGTTAGTATGATAATGGGCTTATGATGAACACTATATTTTTTCTGTTATTTTGTGTTTTTGACTACTTTTTACTGGTATTGTTTCAGTTAACACCTAATGATGAAGTGTGTGTACCATGCTATTTGAGAGCGCTCAGAGGAGTTCCCCTAATGTTGTACCCACAACAAGTACAGAGGAAAGTACCACCTTCTGAACAGAGAGCAAATTGTGGATATTGATGGTGAATAGTGCTTACAGAAGTTCTGCTGATTTTGCACACTCCCCAAGTTCAGTAGAAATACATCCTGTACCTATCCTATATTTCATGACAAACACCCATTTATTTTAAGTGCCAGAATTAAATCTTTGCACAAGCACATAGAAAGCAAGTCCTATTAAACGTATATTGTAGTAGATAGAAGGCTACATGGGCGAAGTGGTGTATTAGGCTATTGTTGTCACTGTCCTGTTGGGACACGGACAGCGGGTTGTTGCTCTCATGTTAGGAGCATATTATGGTATATAGGGTCTGCCAGACACCAGAGCTATATCGCTGCACCAGCTTCCTTTTTAGATAATCTTTTAATAAGATAATATTTTTTTCTATAACACTGTTGAAAAATATTAAAAAAAACATGTAAAAAAACCAATAAACGAGATTTATTACGTCACATTACACATTTTTTATTCAACAAACCCTGCCTTTCAATAGCTGTACTCGTACATACATAGCTAGTGAGCTCTGGCTGTTATAATTTATGTAAAAGTATATCTTCATTCAGCGTAGTAAGAATCGTTCTACTTGACCATAATTCGCTTATAGATCAAAGTCGTAACAACATAGTTTTAATAGTGATTGAACTAATTACTAGGCTAGTAATCAGTAGTCTCTAGACGCAGTCTGGCAGTTTTATGATTCATCAATTAGGTACAGGCAAAAAATTCGTGTTTTGGCTTAAGACAAGTAAATAATAAGTACATCAGAATAATATAACACGACCCGAACCAAAATTATTACCTCCCCTGGCACCTGTCAGTTGCCTACTACCAAAAACCAAAGAGAACCAAAAAGCACAGAGCATCATCCAAAGAGGCCGTGTACAACGCGCCACGACTTTTATACCCTTTTACTCGGACCGGGTAGGTTGGAAAGGGAATTATCTAAGAGTAGTTTATTCGAATCTTCCTTTATGATTCATCCTAAAAATTATTATTTTTTTATTCATTTTAAATAAATAAGCAGACATTCACAGTTAAAAACCTTAACTGTGAGATTTTTAGGTTATCTTGTATAAAGAAATATATCTCTTTTCTCCCAACTTGTTCGTCTTACTTTCCATTTGCTTTTTTGTTAGTCTTTAGTCGTTTTACAAGTATCTATTAATTGCCATAATGAATGCTACCTCTAAGACTGGGTCCCAAAATACATGGGATCTCGCCAGCCTCCTTTAGAATTACCGGTTCCCAGAATAGAAATGTTTAGACACAGCTGCGTGTATATAGCACCATTACTTTATAACTCACTACCTAAAAAAATTGTAGACCTGCCCTATCGCAAACTTTGTTTTCACTTACGAAAGTGGCTAATAAAAGATTTTTTTTATACTATCAACGAGTTCCTCAAAAAATACTCTGCGCATTCTTATCACTTTAAAAATGCATTGTAAGTTTTTATTTCGTTATTTTATGTTAGAATTTTACAAACTGTTTATTTAACAACCTTCATTTTGTATTATTTTACTTGTTTTTTTTTTTAAATTGTTTTTTGAGGTTTATTTATATGTAATGTACAGTGTCCTTTTATTGTGTGTTTGTGTGTTTTTTGTTAAATGAATATGGTTTCAGAGAATATTTAGATGTGTTTATGGTGTGGTGTGTCAGTATTATTGTTTTGTTTAATGATGGTTTGCTTAGTACCTATCTTTAAATTATTCTAAGATTATATTAGAGGAGATTTATGTAAGGATATATTCTATGTTAGTTACCTATGTTGTTCATTTTAATGTACCTATCTTATGTAAAAGATGATTTTGCTATTATTATGGCCGAATGTGTCCTGCTCTATACCATTTTTATAATATCCTGTATATACCATATTTTATGCAAATAAATATACTTACTTACTTACAGACGCCGATGAAGGAGTGCCTCCTTTGCCATAATTACATATGTCGGATATGTCAGGATTTATTCCGTTAGGCTCTTGCATCATGTGGGCAGACGATGGGTTTCCAGCTATGAAAACACACTAGGTGCGATACACTGTTTATAATAAACTAACAAATTACTTCACATTACAATTTAAAACAATAACACGGGGCACAATGAATCGGGTACAGTTCCAGGACTTCTCGACTCCACTGCGATCAAACGCTCAATGTCGTCCTCGCTTAGAGCTGTAAACATCAGGACTCTGTAGAAGCACGCTGTGGTGTGGGTAGACTTAAGTAGGTCGCGTAAAGTCACCACGAGCGCACTTGCGATTCATTTTATGTCCGTACTAATGACCGGATCCGGCACATATTTAAAAGATTAAATGGCTTAATCATAAATAGACGTCGATGGAGCACTTCTCATACCGGGCCACAAACTCACTTGCCGGTTGGGGCCAGTCGGTTGCAGGTAGGTGAGCGAGCGAGCAGCAATACGAATTAGAAGACTACAGTCCTTTATAAACAAACTCAACAAAGCTTTTTTTTTTGTTCACGGGACGAAACTTTCAAAAGGCGACCGGACTCTGAGGATAAGACCAGAGAAAGTGGGATTCTACCTCACTAAAACCACCCCGGAGGTCATCATCCGCACATGGGAGGGGGCACCGTTTCCCCTTAAAAGCCCTGTTCTGCCCTGTCTGTGCAAGGCCTGTTATGGCACATCAATGGCGAGATTGTAAAGAGGTCTCGCTGCGCAAGTGTGCACGGCTGCACGTGACCACTGTGCCGCCGTCTGAACTCAACGAACCTATAATTAAGGCGCGGGCCCAGCGCGGCGCATTTTAGTTGCGTGGATTCATTTGTTTGACAACGTGGGTCTACGTTTCCAGAGCAGTACACGCTACACACCCACAACCTACCGTGCGTGGAGTTGTGGGTTTATATTCGTGTATAGCGTGTACCGCGTGCACAGCGTGCATAGCGTTGACAGCGTTGAGCTATGGAACCACCTATTCGAGCAAGCTACGCATGTATCAATGACGTCAATTCATGCGTAGCCTCTCCGTGGGTTGCAGTGGACACAACCACATACATTTTCTTACAAACCGAAGCTTAATACACGTGCGTAGCCTCTCGTGGACCCGCGCCTTTATGACCATCCGTGTTCGTGTTACTGCGTTTATCTTGTCAACTAGATCAAGAAAATTACAATACTGTCAAACAGTCTGCTGCCATGTCAGTTTTCAAAACTATATCAGGGATTTTAAATGCTTAATTAAAGTGATATATACTTCTAAATGGGTATTTAGGTTAGCGGGGAAAAATTGTAATGTAGGAGACAGTGTTTCTTAATACAACTTCTTTAGTTGGGTCCACAAATTCCTTGTAAACCGATGTTGTCTTGACAAAATGGGGGGGAATTGTAGTGCCCTGAGTTCATTCTTCTCCATCGTCTTAGATGCTTTGGAAAGGTACTATGGCACTGTTTAACTATATTGACTTATTGAGTGTGCATTAGCCTTAGATAAACATAAGTAAAAGATAGGTAATCGTTTTAACTTATTAATTGAAACATAATACATAACTAGTGGTCTCAAGGGTCTTCTTCTTAGCGTGTCGATGATAATTCAAATTGATTCAGCCCAAAATTTGGCGACGAGTTTGGCACTTTCAATAGCGTCCATCAGCTCCTGTGATCTGCAAATAACAGGACAGGCAGGAAACGGTATCAAGTATCCAATCGTTTGTGGGGCAACACCACATTTAAATTCCAGGGCGGAGTCATCCTTGTATCTCCACCTGAACAGGTTTTCCTTGTTTGGGCCAACCTGTGTCCACCGTTTGGGGTGGGGTGTCGTCCATCGAGCACAGCAACTCAAATTTTTGGGTGACGATTATGTAGGTACAATAGTAGCTATAATCCTGGAAAAAAAATCCAAGGAATTCGCAGTTATTATACATTACTTCGAGTAGACCTTACATGGAAGTAGTGTTTTAAAACAGGCACTAAAAGGATAGGTAGTAGTTAGTACTAAAAAACTTTGGTTTTGTTTTCAGAATATCACTATGCACAGTTTGTGCAGCGTTAGTGTGTTGCGTTTTGTTTACTATTATATCCGTAATGGTAATGGGTATCGGAATCGGTTATCATTATTGCTTTGTACATAACTCCGTGGAAGCTATGGGTACGTAAAAATGTTCCACATTAAATTAAGATTTGAACGTAACCGTCATACATTCTTGCGTGTGTTGTATCGGCTTGACCGTCAGCATAAATCGGAGTTTCCTCTCAATCGAAGCCCAAAATCATAAGTTTATCATACGATGAGTTCTGGAACCTAACCGTCTGTTGCGGATAACTGGGTTAAAAGTTTTTAATTTTACTAGCTGTTGCCGCGACCTTCGTCCGCGTGGAATAAGCGGTGTAATATACTTTACGACCTATCAAATATACATAAAAAAAAAAACAGAAAAATCGGTCGAGCCGTTTCGGAGGAGTGCGACCACAAACACCGTGACACGAGATTTTTATATATAAAAGACGATATTACTTAGAGAAAACCTGTTTTCTAGTTATTACCTTTGTTTTACAGCAAAGGCTGCGGGCTCGGCAGGAGATTTACGTAGGGGGTCCGAAGAACCGAGGGGTGGAGTGGTGCGTTCTATGGACAACGCAATTCAGCGTGGCTTTGCGCACCGCATGGCGCGACGAGAGGCGGACTCACCGCACAACTTTACAGACACCAACAACATGTACAACTTCACAGAAACCGGCAATATCTACAAATTCACAGAAGCCGACAACATCAATAACTTCACAGACTCCAATAACCTCACAGTCATTAACAGTCAACCTGAATTAAGTTTTAGAACGCTAACCACAAATAATTTTACTGTCTTCTAAAGTGTCTTGAATAAATCGGAAATAGTTTAGTTTTTGGTTTTTGTTTATTATTATTATTATACATTTAATAGAGCACAATACATTAATAATAAATTTAGTTAATCCTTTCACTCTTTCATGGAATCATAAACAGTCTAACATTATCGTTTCCCATTTATTAGCAAACAAGTCCAATCCAGGGTTGGTCTCCACGAGCGTGTTGAGCATCGTCAGCAACTCGAAGCGATTATAATTATTTGTTCCAAATAATTGACACAGCTCCGCATCCGCATGTAAATCCGACGCGTCGGTATAACCATGTATAATTTTACACGCTGTTGTCATTTGGTGAGCAGCACGATTATCTCGAGAATCTAGAATTAAAATTCATCATCATCTGCCTGCCTTTTCCAAACTATGTTGGGGTCAGCTTCAGTCTTACCGGATGCAACTGAATACCAGTGTATGGAGCGATTGCCTATCTGACCCCCATAACCCAGTTGGTACTAGGTAATACGATACCCCATGGTAAGACTGGTTGTCAGACTTTCGGGCCACTGAATTCCTGTAACGACTGTCAAAGATCTACAAATGACAGCTGGGACCAACGGCTTAACGTGCTTTCCGAGGCACGGATGAAATTCGGTATGTATTCGGTAGATGTTCTTGGTGAAAACCAAGAACTAACCGAAAGCTCAGTTAGGGTTGTGAAGTTCAATTTGACGGATGTATGGCTCGCTATGAATATGATCGAAGATGAAGAAAGTTCCGATGATAAATAATTGAACACGCAACACATAAGAAAAGGATACTTATTATAATCTAAAGAAAATACATTCACCGTGGATATGTTAACACCTTCAATCTCGGCAATCAAGACACTGGACAGCACTGGCGAAGGAACTGTGAAGGGGTGCCAGGGGACACGGGAGGGGCATTATTTAGCTCGTGTAGCTGCACATCGGCACACATAGCTTAGTTTGCAGTCTGCACACAAGTATGCAAAACTGCGTCAGCTATGCGAGCTAAGCTGAACTAAGTTAGCTTAGTTTTCGGTCTGCAACCCGTATTAAACAAGAGCCTGTTGACAATTAAGTAAAAAAACTCAAGGCGCATACCCATCGCGGTGCACACTGTGCACGGGCACGCGGCGCATTTTAGCTGCGTGGAGTCATTTGTTTGACAACGTGGGTCTATGTTTTCAATGCAGTACACGCTACACATCCACAACTATAAACAACTTGGCTTGGCCCACCGCGGCATTGTCGTGGGTTAATATTCGTGTATAATAGCGTTCATGGCGTTGACAGCGTTGAGCTATGTGAGCGCCTTATTCGAGCAAGCCACACATGTACTAATGACGTCATTTGATGCATAGCATGTCCCGATGTCCGTGGTTTGCAGTGGACACCATCGCATACATTTTCTTGCAAAGCGAAGCTTGACATATCGCACCTTCGGTGCAACAAAGTCACAAGTAGCCAAAACTGAAAAATCGAGTTATTTATGCCAAATTGTTTCCCTTGCCTACACTTGGGGCAACAAAGACATCCCCGAAAGTATCTCAAAATTCTACTAGATGACGCAGGTGCCTTTGTGGAACAAATGCGAAAAAAATCTTAAAAGTCCACTACCGTACTGTAAAATTTAAAAATGAGCTGTTGTGACTTCGTTGCACCGAAATTGCGATATGTGCATAGCCTATCCGTGCGCTGCGGTGGGTTTACGCCCTGAAGCGTCTGAAAGAGCCTGGCTAAAGCAGCCAGGCTTATAATGTGTGTATGAAAGGTCAGTTTTCTGTCAAACAGAGCACTGAGTTTACTTTCCGTTTTCCTACTCATGTGGTTTACTGTCGATACTCTGACTACAGAATCGTTGTTCAAACTGTAATCGTACTGTGTAGGGACTCTGCATACGGCCAAAACTAATAATTTGGCATTTAGGGGGGTTAAATTACATTTTGTTTGTGGCGGTGCATTTACTCAAGGCATCGATATCACGCTGAACAGCTATCCAGTCACACGGAGACGGTAGACACGGAGTTGTATACTTGTATATGTACCTAACCGTAAAATTGTACCTAAATACCGTTAGATTTAATCTATCTCGCGAGATTGTCAACTGTAGAAAGATTGTGAACCGTAGCGTAAAATTTAACGCATTATTTTTCGGTAGATTATAAATCTATCGAAGTGAAACCGTCCAATTGTAACATGACATGTGACGGATCATATCTCGCGCGCTGATTTGTTGAACGTCATGTGCCTCGCGCAGTTACCATATGGTCGCGGAGATACCTAATCGTAATCAGAAGAAGACTGGATGTAAATCAGATGGCACTTTACTTGCACACACCTTCAGTTTTATCTGCAGATAAAAAAATGTGCCGTCGAACTGTTAACAGTTACAGATAAATCGTACGTCCCTACAGCCCACACACGTTTAAAACTGCACTGTTTACTCATTTCGTTCCGCGATGGCATCGACAGACCACACATTATGGATTATTCCGAACCTGACCCGAAATCCTAACCCGGTCGCGGGTCAGGTTAGGAACTTGAAAAAAAATATAACATTTGTTCCGAACGTAACCCTCTTCCTCACCTGACCCGATGTCTCATTCCTATCATAACCCGAATTGCGATATGGTAGGTTTCCGTCTCCTGTTTCTCAGAATAAAAGGTACCTCTGTGTCAAATCAGAGTTTAATATTTTACAATATGTTATCGTTATGGTACGTTCATACTGAGCGGCGTTCAAATATCGTTGCGTTGCCGTTGTTACGACTGCGATAGATAATACAGAACGTATGGTACAGAAAGAGATAGCTATTGCACTAGAAGTATTTAAATAACGACAATTGTCTGAATTTGTCTGCAACAATTTGCGCGCTAGTGCCATATCTACCTCTTTTTATTTATATTATTTTTATTCATTGTGTTAGTTCACTTTTTTGTTGCGAATTATAAATTACATTCGTTTTAATATCAAATACTTTATTAATTTATAAACACCATAATACATTAAAATTATAAATATGTTATTCATTAGGTAAATGGAGATAGCCCTTGATGATTACACCTGTAGGCATTAATGATGTTAAAGTCAAGTTACCCAAATGTCCCAAATAAAACGAGCCACTTGGTAAATTTATATGAGTCACAGACGGATACCAATGCTATTCATATCACAGGCATTACTTTGGCCCGTGTGACGTTGAGCGACCTCAGCGGCCTCAGGAAGGGCACGGTTGTCTTGGTGATGTTGCGCGAGCGACGGAAGCGACCGATGAGTCTGTGCGCCAATTTACGCTCGTCTGGTGACAGCTCGGGTTCCTTAGGAGGCCTGGCGAAATTATTACAATACATATCGATAGGATAATAGGATTGAAAATAGCGACAAAACGGATGGGGGTGCGGGTCAAATGTGACTGAATTCTAGCGTTGCATAAAACTTGATGATCGTAAAAAATCTCGTAGTGAAATCAGACCATTTCTAACGTTATCTCACCTTTCAGTTTCTAGTAGAACGATAGGTGTTTCAGATTGCTCAATAAAGACCTGTTCTGCTGGCTTTCTGGTTTGGTATACCTCTGAAATATAAGGATAAGTAGCTACTTTAAGTTCGTTAATTCAAACAACTCCATAAAATAAGTTTTCGTCAGACCTCTGTCGCATACCTATACGGAGTTAACGAAGAAGTACATAATGCATTCTTGCATCCCCAAATCCCCAAAAACACAGGGGAAGCCGAAGTTGAAATAAGCAGCTGCCTGCTAAAATAATACGTACCCAGTAGTGGGTGCGGTGCGTGTTCAACTTCCGACCTGTTGACTGCTAACAGACGCACCACGGGTCTGTTATCGTCTCCACTTCTCATCAGCGTGCGCTTCGTCGTCGTTCTGGACGCCACTGTAAGGAAACAATATGATGAAACGCTGGCAAAGCTGAATACAAAAAAATAGACCCATGAAGCAGAGCCCTACTAATATTGCACGGTGCTCGTGCAATATTATGCATCAAGTATAATACATATAATTATTTTAGTAGATTAGTAAGATATTTATATATCTTCCGGGATATAACTATATTTCTAGGGATAAAACTTTATCACGGCTATAACTATCTTACTGCGACATATACATACATACGCATATATACGTACGCAGGGCTGGAAATACCGTAGTATCGTACCATTGGCCTGGCCACACTGGCGAATCTCCCACTGCAGACGGAATGACGTCTTTTTTGTACTATTAAGTATTTACTATTATGAAGTGCTTTTCTAAACAGTATCGGTATATTCGGTATTATGCGTACCAAACCAATATATACGTAAACCACTCATGTCTCTACTGTAAAAAAACTGTCCCGGCTCGAGTAGTCTATTACGAGGGCTGGTATGTACTTACTAGCAAACGCAGCGAGTTCTTTCTGCGCGTAATGGTATCCCACTGAGATACCGTACACCATCAGCATGATGATGGTGAACATTAGGAGCACCAGCAGGAAAGCGCAGCAGGCCCACGTTAGAACTCTGGCAGTGACCACAAATATTAGTTGGCGAAAAATATTGATGCTCAGAACTACAGGTATATATTGAGGTGGGTAGGTTCACACGTGATGGTATAACAAAAGCAGGAAATGCAAACTCAGAGGCGTCTGGTGACCAAAGTGGAGCGATATAAAACAGCGCTATATCTGTTACGGAAAATGCTAGAAGAAGAAGTAAACCTAGGTTTAAAGGCTAGACCTCCAAGTTTAAATTAATTTTAGTGATTATTCGAACTTCACCCAAAAAGCTTTGGTAATACTAAGTTTACTAGGGTAAATCTAGGTTTACTTCCTTTTCTAGTATTACCCGTAACATCGATTGAACACGTGCAGTTGATGGCCCCACTGTGCTGTTTGGCATACTAAGATTTCATAGATGTCATGTTAAAACCAGGGATCGAAAAGGTTCCCGAAATACCGGTAAAATACCGGTATTTAGTGGTTCCGTTACTTAGAACCCGAACCGGAACCGGAAACTAAATTGGAACCTTTAAGAACCTTTATTGTACCGGTTCTTCTTCAAAGCGAGTCTATGTATTAATTAACAGTAATTTTATTACTCTAGATTATTCAAACCACTATCTAATAATATTTGCTGACACTGTACAGTACAGACTTCCACTCGCTAATATTTCGAAGGCGAATTGAAAGAAACGACACGCCAGGCACGCGTCAAACATACCCCTTCTTTCTTGGAGAACCTTTAAATCGGATGATACGGAACCGGTATATTGGAACTTTTATTTGGAACCGGTACTTTGGAACCAGAACCGAACCGGAACCTGAACCAGAACCGTACCGAAAAGAAGAACCTTTTTAAGAACCGAAATGAAGAACCGGAACCCAAATTCGTACCGGTTTTCAATCCCTGGTTAAAACATGCAGTTGACAAGCATCGTCCGACGGTTGAGCTGTAGGTAGATATTCAGGCTTTATAGTAACGAGACGCATTTTAAAATCGCAAATCTACATATATAAAAATGAACCCCTGTTTCCCTTGGTCTCGCCATCACGCGTGAACGGCTGGACCGATTTCACAAATTTTTTTTTTGGTTGTTTGCTACTGTCAGAAGGTTCTTAGGTAGGTAATAGGTAGGTACGTAGTAGGTAGGTAGGTAGGTAGTAGGTAGGTAGGTAGTAGTTAGGTAGGTAGTAGGTAGGTAGGTGGTAGGTAGGTAGTAGGTAGGTAGGTAGTAGGTAGGTATTAGGTAGGTATTAGGTAGGTAGGTACTAGGTAGGTAGTAGGAAAAGGTGCATTGCAACGCATGCCGGGAACAGCTAGTATAAAATAAATGCAAGATTTACCTTTCCGCACAAAATGTGAAAGAACAGACCAGGGACTGTATTAACCCCATTTTCCTTGTTTAGATGATCTGCTAAGAAAAGATTTGAATTAGTCGTGGAAACGAGTGAGCCATATACCACCAGTTCACAAATGGGCAGTCAGAGGTTGTTTGCCATTCTGAGCGCCTAATTTCCAGGGTGTACAAAGGATTTACTTTAGGATCTTCACTTAGACTCACGCTAAGGATCTTCACTTAGACTCACGCTAAGGATCTTCACTTAGACTCACGCTAAGACTAATAACTTGACCTTACTGAAAAACATTACCTTATGTTTAGTGTCAATTTACGGATAATATAAACTAATATTTATTTACTAAAGCCGAAGAGTTTGTTTGTTTGAACGCACTAATCTTTGGAACAACCAATCGAATTTGAGAAATTATTTTTGTATTTGATAGCCCAATTCGCGAGCAAGGTCCTATAAGCTACGACCCTTAAGATCCGAGCAAAATGAGAAATGGCGGATGAAACCGCGGGGCACAGGCAGTAATAATTTATAAAGTCGAGGAATACAATATAAACATACCACTCAAAACCTCTAAAAAGTATACAAACTAGAAAGTTTCTTCGATAACATCATTCATTAAAAATGCTATAGAAATATAAAATAATCCACTCCAAAACTTTACCCAACTGCGAAGTGCATTCTTGGAAGCGTCAGTGTCAAGAGAAAAAAGTAATAATAACGTTTTGGTATGGCATTCTTTTTGGCCAGATAGCAAGAAGAACTCCAAGAGGTAGCCCCCGAATCCGTGCGCAACTGTGGATGGGCCCTTCACTCACGGCGACTTTTGTAAATGTGCTTCTGCATCGCTTAGTAAAATATATTTATACATACATATTTATGGGTGCTAATTAAACAGGCTTCTATTTAATGGCATTATTCGCCTCCAAAAATTTATGTTGACTTCTAAATTACGAAGTCAGCTACAATTAACGAGCATCTAAATAATACTATCCTAGCCACTAGTTGTCGTCTATGTTAACCACTCTAAATACAACTCAGCATGACGGTTATTTTTTAGCATCTAAATTTGTAACATGCATTCTAACAATAAACTTCTAAAATACTATTAAATGACATCAAAAAATATATTTATTTAGCTTCTAATTTTTTAACTCAGTACGTTTAAAATGTAACTCATCCCATATTAATTGATCGTCAAAATTTTGCTAAAATGTTATCAAATAGTATATTGGCCGGTTCCCTAATGTTTTACCTAAACTCCTTTCACAAATTTTTAGTTTACAACTAACGTTTCATATACTATTTATTTCACAAACAACGTATTTCGCAGATGTTTCATTTTATAAACAATCACTTTACACGCTTTCTTTTGGCAAACGCTTTTACAAATGTTGATATTTAATCATTTATAAATTTTTCGTTTAATACATATTTTGATTCTTTTGGCAAAATCACGTTTCACCTAAATATCACTTTATAATAAATATTCTAAACCAGTCACAAAGTATTAAGCTATTTTTTTGGGTAGTCTCGTAAGTTTTTAGTGCAGAAATTCACCTAAAGTCCAAGGTAAATAATATCAATATTTTGTAATAGGCGTAGTCGACGTAGCCCCGCTGCGCTCCTTTATCTGTTTGCAGGGTTTAAAGTAACCTAACCTAAAGTCTGGGGGCCCCAAGTCCCGAACTCGCTTCGCTCGCTCCTGATTCCTAAGTATTTGTTGTTCCGTTAATGAAAATTACCGTTGTGCCTATTTAATGAGTTGAATTTTTATGAGTCAAACGTTGTTTTACGAGATGACATGTTAGCTGTCGTTTCGCGTACTCGCGCCAAATCATGCAGTGGCTATTTTCACGATAAAAGAATATGATGTATTATTTTACATGCTAACTTATAATGAATGATGCTTTCTGTAGAAGCTTGAATTATATTTTTTTGAGGACATTGTGTTGAAGCTGTAAAACGTAAAATGGTGACGAGATGTAAAATCCGTGGCAAAGTTAGTAAATTAGGTGGCAATGTATAAACAAGACAAGAAGGACAAGTCACAATAATTGATGATCTTTACTTGACGCTTTCTATAGAATATTTAGATGGCGTTGTAAAAAAGACGAATTAGTTTATTAGAGGCTATGTCATTTTCCCGTTGCTTAGTTATAAAATTAGAAGTTTAATCACGTGGCCAATAAATAATTTTGTGGCTAGACTTATAATTTACCCATATTTATTATGGATAAAAAAAAAAATTCAATAAGGAAAGAGCAGGATTTTTTTTTAAATATAATGGGTGGACAAATTCAAACTAAGGGTTAAGCAGATCAAACTAAAAAAATAGGTAGATTATTTGAAACATTTTATTAACAATTTGTTTATTAAAAATACAAATTACAACAGTCTCAGTAGAAAGGCACTCACAAGTCACAACACAACCACAATATACAAAATCTAGTAAATTGATATAAATTATTGCTTTTCGTCTAATATACAGGGCGGATGGGACAACGACGCGTAAACGGTTACCACGTCTTCAGTACACCATACTGAAGACCCAGCTTATAGAAATTTTTCGTCTTTAGTTAAAAAAAACTGGTGTTTCCTACAAATGTGCAATACCTACACGGTGAAAATGTATGGAAAACCGGATTTTTTTAAATTACCTATGAAACATTTCGTGGTAACCGTTGGTGCGTCGATGTTACATCCTGTATAAATCATACTTCATGATATTCATGCACTATACAAAAATATATAAATATGTACTTCTATTTTAGTAAAATATTTGAGTTATAATTAAATTACAATGATTACAATTAATTTATTATTGCTATTTAAATAGTCGAATCAAGTCAAATATAATAGTTTTGATATCAAGTTAATATCATCAGGATATTTCTAGTCAAAATCAAAATATTTACATAACAAATACAAACTGTATAGTAATATCGTGTCCTTTAGGAATACGTATCAATAAAAAAATACCTACAATATAATTTTACAAAAAAGTAAATGGTCGTAGCAAACATGTACTTATTTTAATACTAATAATTCGTAAAATGCTGCGAATTGCTTGTAAATACATAAAAATATTTGATAAATTAACGGTTAGCCTATAAGGTGATGTAAAACAAGAAGGTAAGAAGGTACCTTTCGTTACATATAAAATAATGAATAGGTCTTGCTAAGTAAAAACGATTTCAAGGACGGATTTCAAATCTAGTTGATTCATAAATTGTGACTTACTATGATTTTTTCAGTAAGTTTTGATTTCCGGAAAAATAATGTCTTATAAAACTGCACAACTATAACTTACTTCCAAATCTCTGAAATCTCGGCTTTAGAAAAAAAATAAAATGTTAAGCAATGAAAAGCACGAACTAATAAATAAGTATTCAAAGAGCCTATTCAATAGGTTCTCAAAATCAGTCGGAAATCACAATATTTTGGTACAAATTCCAAGAAAAGTTTTAATTAATATGTACAGTCGAGACTACAATTAAATTGATGAGCCACTTTCAAACTTTTCAATTTTGCAGTGTTATACATTCACGAGATTACACGCCTAAACACGAACTCAAACCGCATGCTCGGAAACAAGATGACAAATTACTACTAATCGGAAATAGTCTTATGCAATTTATCCATAGAGGTTGCACACTAATAAGTTGTCAATGATAAATCCATACAATGTTCATTTGGCATAAGTTGATCCAATCTAATTTGATACTGACCTCCTTTGAATTAGAGCTCATTAAATGCTCGTCATTTCTGAAAACCTATCTGAAGACAGCGACAACTGAAATGTCGATGTCAGAGACGATAAATTTCGAATTTTAGTGAATCGTAGCCGTAATTATTTACGCGATAATGCCGGCTGCAGTTTCCGTATAAATTCGTCACAGAATTGTAACAATGCATCAGCAGCGTCTGAGCATTCGTGCGCGTGTCTGGGGATGAGCTCCGAAGGTGAAGGAGAGCTGGTTAAACTACCCCCTCTTACAAATGCCGTGAAAAATATTATATGCTTTCCTGTGTGTAAGGATTGCGTATCCACAGCACGAAATGGCAAATATTAATTTTATTCACTATAATTGTGACATTTTGAGCGAGGATTGCCAGCACCTGGTTTGATGCACATCCAGACAGGCCAGCTAAATCTCCGGACTGAATCCCATAGAAAATCTCTAGGGTTTAATGGTGCATCACCGTAATGAACAAAGAAAAGAAGATCTGGCTCAATATTGTCAAGAAGTATGGGAAAACATGCGAGGGACTGATATTGGCACTATATTGGTTAACTCCACTAAATTACGACTGTAAGATGTAATAGACAGCCAAGGAGCATATACACTCGATGTTTAGTCCAACAATATTGATTGATAAAAGAAATAAAACTATTTTTCAAAGGTTGACTATTTTTTTAGCTTAGCACATTTTATTTACTCTTCGCGGATTACGGGCATGATGTTATGTTAAGTTACCAACACGTAATCATCAAGTTTTTCCGATGTCGAAATTACAAATCATAATTTCTCCGTACGTCAACGTTACTATGGCTACGCTAAAACAATTGTCGCTAGGTTACGGTTGCTACACTTGCAAGTGGTGGACTTTGAGTAGTCACTCTGTACTATGTACGAATATAACCGACTAAACCCGATTTGCATTACACGGCTAAAATACGAATAGTGGCAAGTGGCTCATCAATTAAAGTCCGTGACTGTACAGTGAACCAAGCTATTTAGTATAAACGGGAATCATCGTTCCACTACACTGTCTTAATTATTTTTTAAGTGTGCGTAATGACTTTTGAAGCTCGTAGCATCAGAGGAATGGAAAAGATTTGACTACTCTGAAAGTCTGCACACACAAAACTTTCGCTCGTAAAGTGCATATGAAAAAAGAAAAGATTATTGTAAAAATATTGCTTATAGTTAATGGATAACAAAAAAGAAGTTGAACTGGTAATAAAAAATTGGACAACCTATATTTCATGTTACAAAAAAAATCCAGGTTTTACATAAAATAATTAATTATTCTATTACGTCCCTTCTATTACCCTTTATAACCCCCGGAGCCAGCACTATTAAGCGCGTTAACCGACTGTATACCAAATAGTTTACTCGATGATTTCAATTTACAACCCATCCGATTATATCTAAGTGATGTTTTACCCGCTAGATGGCAGGAGAATATTTTCACAATGATTTGTACACAACGAATTCGAAGAACCACTGGTGGTTTCGGTTTTTATTTAGAATAAATGTGCCAGCCGATTGGCTACAAGTGTCACGGAGGAGTTAGCAACTGTATTATATTGGGGTCACATGGCAGTTTCATACTGTGTTTGTGTTCCACTGTATGAGCATTGGGTACTGCGATATCAACCTTTGTATCGCAAAATATCGTGGAGGACAGCGCTGCTGGTAAGGCAGTTACCACATCCACATTTATTGAGGCGAATGTTGTCTCTTTTACATGGAAGTGCTCTTACTCACCGGCTCAAGGCGATTTCGCGTCGATAAGTATGTTCACTCTTAACTAAGCAAGTGTTACGAGTGGTTGGGGTTTCTGTGGTTTTCGACACGATAGTCGAAACGCAACAGCTACTCTGTGAATACATGCTTGATAAATGCAGTCGGTTTATCATACATATAAAGCAAAATTAATACAAAACAATAGGGTGTCTGACTACCAAATAATAAAAAAAAAACGTGAAACCTTATTAAAAAGAAACGAAAATAAAGATTTTGCAATTTTAAATAAAATTTAGACACTATTACTGTTTAGTATTCCATTCCAATATTAAAACAATGACACTAGCTCAATAAGAACGATAAAATGCAAAGCCATACTCTCAGATCGGCAAAAACTGCCTTTAACACTCACAATTTTGACTAAAACATGCATTTTTATATATCATCCTTTATTACGAAAAAACAACCATTTGGCACGCTAAACGCGGTATAAGCGACTGCGCAAACTGTTATGATGGATCCAGCACATGATTCTAGACCGCCCAGAGTAGAAATTTTTCATCGTTTTTTTTCGACCAGTTTTTTTTTTTTAATTGTCGACGAAATATTTCCACCTGCTGATCAAAGTGCGTCGACGTCCCTTAAACCCTGTAATTTCTACTGTAACAATACAACAAGTTACGTAGTTCGCCGTAGCCGTAGCTGTAACAATACCTGTAACATGCTTCGCTTCCAAAACCATAACTACACAGCAACACTTTACGACCTCTGTACCAATAGCTGTAACACTACTTGGTACAGGCTACTCTGTAGCTGCAACATGTTGCTGCATCAGTGCTTTTCATACACGAGCTCCCAGAGCGGCAGCTCCTGCAACGCGGTCTGCAACTCGTGCTGTATCTGCACGGATAGCGCGGGCGCGGCCAGTGCCGTCGCCGCGCCGCGCAGCCACGCCGTCACGAGGCTCGAGGCGCCGTTCAGTGGGCCCAGGCCGGTCACGTGTAAGTCTGCGCAGCTGGGGAAAGGGTAACGGTTGAAAACTTCAGATGCCGATATATTACCCGGAATTATGAAACCCTAGCGGTACAGTGCTACTAGTGGTACAGAGTTATAGTAATTAGCTGACCCACCTTTGCATAAATGGTTGAGAATTTTTAAAACACGAATCGATAGAATTTTATAATTCTTTTATATTTTATTTATTTGGGCAAAGTAAATAAAATATTCGTAAAAGGTTCGTATTCTAAAAATTCTCAACCATTTATGCAAAGGTGGGTCAGCTAATTGCTATAACTGATAAATTAAATATGACATAATTTCACAATAAACTTGTCAACATTTAACTTACTCTAAGTTCTGCACTCGTAGATGGTCCAGGTACGCGTAGGGCTCCCAGTGGCAGAGCCCCACGGTGAGCGCGAGGTGCAGCGAGTGGTGCTGCAGCGCGGCAGTCGCGCGCCCCCCGCACGACACACCCATCGCACGGATGCGGTAGTCGTCGTAGCCAATCTGTTGTCACTCAATCGATTTATTAACTCACTTCCCGGTTCCAAAAAGCTAAGTTCCGGACTCGACCGAAGCGGAGACGAGACGAGACGAGATGTGTTGCAAACCACCAATAGAAGTCTCCGCTTAGCGGAAAAGGTTGAGCAGAGAGGAGAGGAGATGTCTCATATTTGTTTAGGCCTTCACACTCGGCGGTAGCGCTCAGCGGAGACGCTCAGCGCGCGGAGAGCGGTGTGCGGCGGTCGCTAAACTGGGCGTGAGCAGCCTGTTCAAACATCTCTGCTCCGGTCTAGCCAGCACACATCTCCGCACAGCTTATGTGGATATACCCGAGCTCCTAAACATCTCTCCTCTCCGCTTTTGTGGAGTCCGGCCCTAAATGCTCATAAGCAGAATTTACCGACATTGTCAAACTGAAGTCAAGAGATTAAGTTAACGTGGAACATGAATTTCGAATATGGGGATCACTTTTGGGGACCAAATTAGAAAATCATAAAAAAACTGTTTGGCAACTGTACAGTGCGTCAAATAAAAGGGCTTGTTGTGAGTGTCTATGGTCTTTCAATTACAATATGAACTTTTTTCTTGGGATAAATTACTTATTTAATTATTCATCCCGACTACGGAACCCTTTACTGTGCGTGTGGCGATACGCACTTAGCCGGTTTTTTTTAATACAAATTACTTATTAATAAAGTCGACCTACTTGCAAATCCTTTATCCTCAAAGTAACGTAGAAGCAGGTCTTCGAAGGGTGGGGCCGGGTGACGCTGACGTCACTTATCCTGTTAATCGTCGCTAGGTTTTTCACCCATCCCATGTCCGTCTCGAACTTGCCGATAAACGATAGTGACCCTACCTGGAACGTGACAAGGTTTAATTTAAGATGGCAAATGGTAGAATTCAAATCCAAAACTCAAACAGCTGATGCTGGCCTTACAGCTGCTAGGTTGAAGTGGAACTGGGGTGGTCACGTCTGCCGCTTGTCGGAGGAGCAATGGGCAAAAATTACCACTCAGTGGATACCAAACAGCAGGAAACGACAACGCGGCAGGCGCAGGAGATGGCGGGATGAGCTGGACTCTTTCGCAAAGGATTGGCCTACAATCGCACTAGATCGTGGAAGGAGGGAAGAGAGGCCTTTTCCCTGCAGTGGGACAATATAGGCTTATAATAAATAATAATTATGGTAAAAAAAGAAAGAAAGCGGTACTCCTGGACACGGCTCGTATTGTTAGGAGGTTCCTCTCTCTGGAGCCTTGACCGCCGGTAGCTTGGACCCTGTTCCCGATACCGGTGGGCTACAATTTTTTATATTGTTTTTATTTTAAGAAATATTTAATAATGTATAAGATTTGTATGAAAATGAATAAAAGATAATTATAAATGGTAGAATTTTAGATGCCTTCGTCAAAGGCAGTGACATCATCATCGGCAGCTTGAATTTACCCACTGCTGGTTATTGGCCCTATTTTTATGTGCCAGTCTCCATGTTCCTGTGCTAGCCTCATCCAGGTTGTTCCTCTAACAATAATGTTTTCTGTCCATCTTACATGAGCTTAACTTGTATTTATTTATTTAATTGGTATTTTCCTATTCCTCACCGAGGATAAGATGGCGAAATAATTTCCTAATAAATTGGCGAGAAGAAGCATGAAACCGACAGAAATGGAAGGAATGGGGGGAGGCCTTCGCCAAGGAGTGGCTCAGGTCAAGCTAACAATAAAAATTTACTCACCTTATGCATGAAGGTGGCATGCAGCGGCGGCAGCTGCAGCACCTCTCGACGGCTCTGCAGCAGAGTGCGTCGCATATTTATGAGGACCATATCCACTACTTTGTTGCCGTTCTGCGAGAGGTTGTCGATCATACCACTAAAAGGGAGGAGTTTTGTTTAAATATTGTTATTTAAAATCTTAAATTAATTGACAGAGAACGCTCAGCCTAAACCGCTGTGTATAGAACAATATTTTGCAGAAGAGTTCCTTATACAGGGTGATATTTTGAGACGGGGCTAAAATGGCAGGCATCTTAATCTTTGTAGCTACAGGAAAACGGTCTTAGGAGACCAACCGCATTTTTTTCAAGAAATTACGGTCTGTATTCACAGATTTTGGAAAACGTGTAAACGCAGAAAAGGAAGAAATAGTATTTATTTGTCTCGCATAGGACCAGCTAGCGAGCGAGCAAGTGAGCCGTTTTCATACTTTGGTTCACACCGCGAACTACACTTATGTTATCTATTACCTGTAAGCCTCCATCAGCGAGGGGTTGCAGCACATGACCTCAGACACGCTAGTCGCTTGGCGCAGTACCAGCGCCAGATGCCGTTGTAGCTTCTCCCGAAGAAGCGCGTATAGCGGCAGTGATACTGCTGCCGTTAGGGGAAGGTCGTCTGATGGGAAATGTGTATTTCACTTAGACTTTTGCACAGCTTAGGACATACTAGTGTAAATATATTCAGAGAAAACATTTAAATGAAAATAAACTATTTTAGTCTTAAGATTTGCATACACCGAAAATGTATCTGCCGCTAAATGCCAAGCAATGTCGCAATGTAGTCACTAAAAATCAGCACTTTGTGGGCTTAGCATGAACGTGCGGAGTAAACTTTAAGCAAATTTTTACGATTTAAAAACTTACGTCGCACCTACTTGGGTTTTAATTAGCACTTTATACTGTACTAGTTTTTGCCCACGGCTTCGCTAGCTTTAATTAAGAATTTGACAATCAATACGGGTTGTACTCTGCTTGTAATAATATAATTCAATCATGAGTCGAAAGACACGCCGTCTATTATCATAAGAACGTTGCTTTTGTTTTACTCGGGAACAGTACTTTTTTTCGGGATAAAAGGTCTAAAACCCTATGTCCGTTTCTGTACACCTGACAACGTATATGCAAAATTTCAGGATTATCGGATAAGAGGTTTAGGCGTGAAAAGGTAACACACAGAACAAACATGCTTTCGCATTAATAATATTAGTTAGGAAGTTAGGATTTCTTTCCAAAAATTTTAAATAATGTTAAATAAACAAAAAATTGTTTCTGATTGAATAGTTTGTGTGAATACAATGGATTATCCATCCGATGTTTAAGAATTTATTTTTACCATAACAATAGCAATATTATCCTAACATCCTAACTAATATTATCAATGCGAAACAAAGTTTGTTTATTACATTTTCACACCACTGAACTGATCATCCTGATATTTTGCGAATCCGAAAAAATATTTTTGTATTTCAAGACCAATTCTTGAGGAAGGCTATAAACTTCCTGCTACGGACCCTTAAGAGCCGAGCGACGGGTGAAACCGCGGGGCTACTAGTACATGATATAGGAGTGATGACGAAAATGAGTTTTGTACATTAAAAAGATTAATAATAAAAACCAAAACGTGTTTTACACAACTCGTTTCTTATCTAAGCGACAAACTATTAATTTCTTATGTTGCAACAGTTATCAAGCGTGTAAGGCGATAACTATCAATTTACATACCGGTGTAGGTTCCAGCCGGAGCAGGAATATGAACTCTTCTTAACATAGCACATAGGCGTTTTAAAAGGCTAATTAGTACCGTGAAATTGGACACATAAGCCTTGCTTTTACTTTTGATAAGAGTAATTTCCTACTACATTAATACTCGTTCTCATGTGGCATTTACATGTGGCTGAGATGAGAATGCTGAGTTAAGGTCTTAAATAAGAAATGAGTACATTATGAGGAAATCTGAAGTGGCGCCGGTGACTCAATAGTTGTGTGGTAATCGGTTGTCGTGGTATGGGCACGTGATGCGGAGGATTGAGGAAAATGTGGTGAGAAAAGTTTTGAGCATGAATGTGGATGGGTAAGTATAGGAAGACCAAAGAAACGATGGATGGACTGTGTGAAGGATGATATGGCAAGAAAGGGGGTGTCTTATGAGATGACGAGTAATAGAGATGTATGGAAGAAGAAGACATGCTGCGCCTATCCCAAATGAACTGGGATAATGGCAAGAGAATGATGAATATTAATACTCGTTTTTATCAACTGTAGGCGACAGCTAAGGCATTAATCACTTAAATAAAAGCACGACATTGTACTTTCACCTTTCTGCGCTTAACTGAGCTTGAAAATCCAATAATTTTAATTAATTGTAACATGTAATTTACACCCGTTTCCGGTACGAAAATCAACGACATGGTAAAATTAAACTCATTTCAAGTGATCTCGTGCCTATCTCTCAAGATATCAAGCCAATCGGCTTGTGAAAATTCAGTCAACCAATAACAGCAGTTGAAATTAGAATTAAATGTTGATTTTGCGTTCCCGAAACCAGTTGTAAGTATAGGACCTACGTACATTTCGTCAATTTAAAAGTATTGGAAATGTAATTGCTTTGTATTGAGACTGAGTGAGTGTGTTTTGGTCCAATCATACTTTTTCTTGGAAACTGAAGCCCGGCTGAATTATCTTCTAAGGGTACTAACCTATATGTTTAGCCAGTTGCTCAGTCGTTGCGAAGTCATAGCCCCCATTCTTTTGCGGAGACGGCCAAGATAGCTGAAAGAGCAACAATTCGTTAATCCTATTTGGTTTAAGGAAGGAATTTCAATCTATACTAATATTACAAAGCTGAAGAGTTTGTTTGTTTGGTTGAACGCGCTAATCTCAGGAAAAAATCTTTTAGTGTTGGATAGCCCATTTATCGAGGAAGCTATAAAATTGCACGCGGACGAAGGTCGCGGGCAACAGCTAGTATTTAATATTCGACAGGGATAACAACTTAAACCAGATACAAAAATTGAATATCAGGATACAAACAGTGTTAATTTTTTTTTAAAGATACACTATAATGATTGATCACGTGATACCTACGTTATTTTTTATTTATTATGGTACTCACAGGCTTAACGAGCATCCATTCAAAAAATATCACCATAGAAAACTCAGATAATAGAATTTAGGCTTTCCGTATCCAATTATACATGAGGGTCCAGGATACAAAGAGGATACAATCAGTAACTAAATTATACAGTTTTTGTATCCAATTATACAATCGGGCAGCCCTGACTTAAACGCCCTGGCCCTGGCGCTCCTGTGCGGTGCCGCTTTTTTTTGTGGGCTTGTTTTTGTTTTGTATTTACTAACAATAGCTTTTTTTTTTTTATCGTGGTAAAATCATCAAATGAGTCCTCCCACCCAGGGCAGAGCGGGAGGGACTGTCAGACTTGTACTGACTAAAATCCACGGTGTCCTTCAATAGCCCTTTACGTTCCAGGGTCGCGGTAATTCTATAAGTCCCGCGACCCCGGCAGGCTTTGGCCCTCTAGAGGGGGGCCCCGTCAATATGCTGACACTCTTATGTACTGACAATAGCTTTATAAGGTTTTTGAGTTCTAACAGTATATGGACTACGACTGAAATAAATGTCTTATTCTATTCTATAAACAACTATATAATTCACAAGTATTTGACAATATATACGTTTTAATCTGCCTCGTTGGTCAAGTGATTGCAAGCGCTAGTGGTGTGCATGAGGTCCTGAGTTCGATTCCAAAGTCGGGCGGTGTTATTGGGTTTTCCATCAGGAATTTATCAGCAGCGGCCGTGGAGTCCGAATTTGGGCCCAGTTGATGGCAATAAGCTTGTTCCCATTACTGAGTGAACTATTGGTGGACCGATGCCTAACCCTTCGGGGATAGCATATTTGATATTGTAGCTTAGCCTGCAATCAAAGGTGACTTGGACATAGCTTTTATGTCGTAAGGGCGGTTTTCGGGGCACGATCGTTACATTAGTAAATACAAGATAACATAATTGGTCTTCAACTATGAAATTGCCATCTTTTTCTCACATTATGTACTGTTTGTAATTTTGACGTATAGTTATATTTTTCCTAATTCCATTTTTATTGTCCGTGGCCCGACACGCACTTGGCCGGTTTGTTTTTATTTTTTTTTTAGATAAATGTTTTCCTAATTCAATTTTTTTTATTTTACCCGATAACTTTTATATTTTGATAAAGTAAAAATATAGATATTTATTAAGTAGAGTAAACTAACTACGTACATACATTATTAATTAAAAACTATTAATATTAAATAAACTAAATAAAATAAATGACCTAACAACTATGAAAGCTTATCTATAATCAATTATATTTTTATTGGATTAATTGTTAAATTACGTACCTTTTAGAGTTTAAAGCCGTACTAGTAGTTGCATATTACCTCATAGGGTAGTGTGTCTAAACACCTGTTTCAATGTGCCGTCGGTTTCACTACTTCAAGTAGGTATATTTTTGTCATAGACTGTGTTTTGAGAATTTAAGATACGCAGTGCAGCGCCGCTTTTTTTACTTTAACTATTGCAATTGCATCTTAAGCGGTTCAGACGTTTCCAAGAAAAATAAAATGTGTGGAAATACCACTTTTCACGAAATTGTCCATACAAATCGGCAATTTCATGCTTTAACCCCTAATATTATTTATAATTACCTTCACTAAGACTTCATCATGTGTGAACTCGATACCAGGATTGATGAATGAGAACGCATCATCTTCCAGCGTCAGGCCCACTCTCACATCTGCGATCATGTTCGACAATGATATTCTAGAATAGCACACAGTTTTTGATGATTAATTATAATTATTATTATGCTTTTGGTAATTACTATGACATTAGTCACCTAACTTACCAAACATTATGCACAGACCTGTACCACAAATAATGCATTTAATTGTGGGTAACAATATCTTTTTATATATTATCATAACTAGTTTTTGCTTGCGGTTTCGCTTCATACAACAAGGATTAACAAAAAACTATGTTTCCTATGTCCTAATCTAGGTGATGTTGATTGTCACATTAAGAAAAATTCGAAAAAAAAAAAAAATGTGATTAAATCGCCACCCGATGGTCACTGTAACATCATTCATCATCACATTTTATTAATAGATACACAATAAGGTAAATTGTCATAATGAAACAAAAAGAAAATCTATCTATCTTTGGCCTTTCTCTTCTTTTATAGATTGTCTGTTAAATATGAATTGTTTTCATAACAATACATATATTTCTTTATGATAACAATTGTTTACCTATGTACTTAACTGCCACAAATCATAAAATAGGTATGGTTATTGGTTATAACAGGTACATGTGTATAAATTCTTCCTATCAATAAGATTAAAATAAAATATATACATATGTATATGTTGCATTTGTGCTGCTTATCTTCTCAACTACAGAATGTATTTTGATGTGTATTTAACTTGAAATAAAATGAAATATACTTAATTATCTTTGTGTGTTAGCATTTTGGTGTCCATTGCAACCGTGTGGAGCAAGGGGAGGTATCATTAATAATTTAACCAAAATTAAAACAAATTCTATATAGAAAATTGTGAACATGCTTTATATTACATGTTTCTAATTTAATAATTATATGAGAGTCATAAATATTAGTAGTTTACTTACAAAACGTGTCCCTCAGCTAGGACCGGTATGAGATTATACAGGTTTTCATTAAATGCACTGTACAGTCCTTTTATATTGACTTCTCCGAGTGAACACCGTAATGTGAGGCTCATGGACTTCAAGTCTAATTCCACTGCTTGCATGTGGAAAGTTGGAGGTTTCATCAGTTCTAAACGGGAGAGGTTTCTGAAATGGTATGAACATGCATTTTCACAATGTTATGAGGATTTTTCGTTGGAATCAAATTAAACTTAGCAATTTGTAATAATGTTCTTTTATACAAAATAACGAGGAAACAGACACAGTAAATAGGGTTCTCCCAGTAATCATTCTACTAGTATAGCGCAAGAAATAAACATATTTACACTTGTGTGTTTTTAGCGAAGTATGAAGTATCACCGAGGCTGTCTGGTTTAATTTGTTCACCATTCTTCGTCTGCTGCAGCGCCACATTCGTGAAACTCTATTAAATATTATAAGAAAATCATTTCACGGTTAAATTATTAAAAAAAAGACTGAAGTTTATTCAACGAATGTGTTGTTTACCCTTTTAATAACATCTTGCAAGTTCGGTTGAACTTTCGTCAAAAGGTCGTTTAATTTCTGTTCTATGTCCACAATTTCTTCTTCAGTCATTTTGCTAAATACATTACCTTCTGCATAAAACGTTTGAATTTTGTAACTATATAAAATAAATATGACTATCACCGAGAACGAAACATATTGCTGCTGAAGTGCGAGTGACAGCTGACAGGAAATTGTTGTGTTGTTAACTGTCAAATTATTAGTGCTTGCAAAAGAAAACTCGACTAATTCGTTTTTTAGAGTAAGTCAGACAAAAAATATTTGTGTGGGTTTGACGAATAAACCGGCCAAGTGCGACTCGGACCCGCTCAAGTAGGGTTCCGTACCATTGGCCTTACCTTGTGGTAAATTTTCACCTGAGAGTGAGAGTGAGAAAGTGAAGAGTGAATGATGTAAGTGAAAAAAAAACAAATACTCCCGTGTTTGTTTGTGTGTAGGGAATCATGAGATACAGCCTGCTGACAGACAGACGGACGTATTATAATACTCTTTGGACGGACGGACAGCGGAGGCTTAGTAATAGGGTATTTAATATGCTGATAAGCGGATTTAGATAGTATTTATCTTGGTGCCTGTTTAATTTTTTTTCAAAATATTTACCCGAACCGAAACGTAAATGAATTGCATTTCGCTTTGCTTCACAGAACATGAAAAAAAATTGGGAAACAAGTAAGTTTTCTTTCATTATGTTTGGAATTACGGAACACATCTAAATTTATACATTTATTCTTAAAAATAAAATTGAAGTGTCTGTTTGTAATTTCAAAATAACAGGTTTTTACTGAATGCATAATATGAAAGTATCTACATACGGAGCTCATGCTCAACAGTCGCGATTGTGACCACTAGACCAACGAGGCAGTCTGTAGTGGTTTGAAGAAGATTTTTCTTTTGTATTTTTTTCAAAAGCGTTGCCCCACACTACGAATGTTGTCCTGTATCGTGGATGCGTTTACAAACATAACAGCCAGACCCGGAAAAACTACCTGCAGGTCACAAATATTTGTTCCGTGCGATAATCGAACACGCGACACGCAGCGCAGCAGCCAAATGCTCAGCCACTGTGCCAACCGTGCCGCCAATTTGAATGGTGAGTTGATCGAGAGTGCTCTTAACTATGATTTAAGAAAACCTGTTCAGTCATTTGAAGATTTCGGCCCCCGTCATTCATCTTGAGTTGAGTAAGTTGAGTTAATTTCAGTTTGAAGTAATCATTAATTGAGTTAATCATCTTTTTTTCTACCACTGCGGCTGGAGTGGAGGGAGGACGCTGTCCTCTCCCTCACGCGGCCCGCCTCCTCCTTCGCGAGCATGACTGCTTCGCAGAAGGAGGCGACCGCTTCGAACTCCGTCTCGCCCCGCAGCATGGCCTCGACCAATGCCGGGCGCGAGAGGTCTCCGCCTATCGCCGCCGTGAGGACACGGCGGTGCTCTGCCCAAGCGGGGCAGTCCTGCACCGTATGCTCCACCGTGTCCACCGGGCGGTCCTCGCAGTGGTGACACCCAGGCCGTTTCCTCCTTCCCCATCAGACACAGGTACCTCCCGAAACTTCCGTGTCCGGTGAGGACCTGCGTCATGCGGTAGGTCAGGACGCCGTGACACCTATCCAGCCACTCCTCAAAGAGGGGTCTTACCGCCGCGATTGCGGCGTGCCCGAGTTAATCATCTTGAAATGAGTTTGAAATTGAAGATCCTAACTTCAAAACTGACAGACTTTCATACAAACTTCCATCCCCTATTTTATCCCTTTAGGGGTGGAATTCCCAAAAATCCTTTCTTAGTGGGGACCTCCTTTTCACAAAGAACATACCCTCCAAGTTTCAGGTCTCTAGGACCAGCGGTTTGGGCTGTGTGTTTATATATCACCCAGTCAGTCAGTCAGTCAGTCAGTTTTCGATTTTATTATGTAGATAGATTATGGCACTCTTGTATCAAACCATTAATTGAATAATAGCATAATAACAAAGTATCGCCGCAACCCGTAGCCATCCTTTTGGTTGGTATTCAAACTTCCTTTTTTTGGATAACGATTATCGTTCTCTCTCTCTGACGGCCTGTGTCGTTTGCTTGTTGACTTGACTGACAGTGAGAAGCCGCCAAATACCACAGACACTCATGCACGGCAAAAATCCACACTCCGTGACTGCTATTGACGAATTGCTGACAGAAAAACCCAATAACACTTTGCCCGAGGTGGGAATCGAACCCAGGACCTGAAGCTCAGCAGTCGTGCTTTCGACCACTACACCAACGAGGGAGTCGGATTGATTGGATTAGCTTGGTCATTAATTATTTGATAAGTAAAACAATAGGCAGACACTGTTGTTTGACCTTTAATTGCTTGTCTATATTTTATTTATTACTTGCTTTTTCTTGTTCTTTCGTTTGTATTTTTTTAGTTCTGTCTGATTTTTCTTTTTACTCTCTCTCTTTTTGTGCTCTCTTTCTATTTTTCTGATTTTACTTCTATTTGACTGTTTCACTAGTGATTTTACCCTTAACACGTCTCCACTGTAGTCAATAGCAAATTCTGAAGAAAATGCATTCGATTTCGAGCGTTCGTCAGTTTCAAGACTTTTATTTGGAGGTTTATAAGGCTGGAGGTCTTCGTTTTTTATTAGGCCTGGTATGAATGGATCTACAAAATAATGTTTAATGAGAGTTGCGAATGTTAAATGCGTATTGTGCTTATTAGTTTGATACATTTCACCACCATTAAAATTAGCAACAGTCTGAAAATTGGCTCAGACTGGCATCACGTTACAGCAATTTTAAAGTTGTTTGGTTATTAAGGTTATTCCAGTAACGAATATTTAGATATTAGAATTGCTTACCACAACGAGGTAGAGATCTAAGCATTGTAATGCTGTGGATCAGGGTATTGGACATGATAGCCAAGATCTGATGCTCCAGCAGGTGCTTAAAATTACCTATCATTATATTTGCAGCACCTTCAACTGTCAGAGATTCTGGCCTAGAAAAATAAGAAACAATTTATTGTTGACGGCATCCTTGCCTTTAGTGGCAGTGGCGAGACTTTGGTCGTTGGTCTACCAGAAAATAAATTGGAAGGTAATTTGAATTTACTTCATCTGCTCGAGGAATTCCAGGTCCAAGTCGACTGTTTCAGGTTCGGAGACCATGGCCAGGGCCATGTGCGCAGTCACTTCGTCCGCCGACAGCGTCATTACGCCAGTCAGTGGCACCCCCGTTGGTATCACTACTTCGTACTTGTAAAGCGCCTCAAAAAAAAAAAAAAACAATTAAAACTGACAACTGACTAAGGGCAAAATATGCGCGTAGACTTGAGAACATCATTTTTCTTTTCGTCGCTGTTTTTTCTGGACGCTTCTTTTATTTATTTATTCAGAAAGTTGCTTAAATAAGACTCCCTGGCTTCAGAATTTTATTAATTTGCGGTCATCGATCAACCTGGCTTATGACGATCTGGTGATACGATTTTCTCTCTCTGTCTGTATCTATTTTAAATGAGAATGGAAACTGACCTTAAAGCTACTGAATCCTACAATGCAGTCGACCTTGCGGATGTCTCTCTCTTTGTATCCGGTGGCCACCGATCGTCTGTATATGTTGTCCAGACCGTTGAGGACACCATCGTACAGTTTTACTTGCTGCCAATTAAACATACATAAAGTTACTGAATGAATGAATGAATGAACGAACGAATGAATGAATGAATGATATATTTATTTGCAAGAATATAGGTAGGTAACATAAGTTCTTATGATCTATGGGTTTCACTCGGCATTTCAGCCGTACAAATATTTAGATTTTTTTGATTTTTTCTTGGTTATACTTATATAGCGTGCAGTACACATTTAGTAATTAGACGTAACAATTTCATTATTTAAACTTAGATTAAAATGCAATTAATGAATTAAAATGAAATAATATTAATAATAGCGAGCAATAATAATGATAGTAAATAAATAAATAAATATCATATCCATAAATACATAAAAGCATAATTAATTAAAATGTTTGAATATTATTTAAGTAATGTCAATAAGTAGATGTCATAATAATTATAGTAGATAAATAATGTTCCCGATACCGGTGGGCTACAATTTTTTTATATTTTTAGATGTTTTTGACGTTACGTCTTATAATTCGATGGAGCCGGCTGCACGCACGAAAAAAACGGGCGTTATCTCGCTCTGAGGCGTTCCATAAAACAATTGCTCAACGCACATTCATACTTATAAAAACTATGTACATTGTAAAAAAAAAAAAAAAATTACATACATATATGTATTTATGCGTACAAATAAATGTAACTTGATCAATTCAATTGTGATTTCCATTTACCTCCTTCTCTATATCCATACAAAATATCTATCAAACAAATTTTTCTTTTGAAAAATGCAACCATTCCATCAGTATTTTCTTATGACGTTGTCACGTTCAACTATCGTCAGTAATCCGACTTTACAGACAACCGATTTTTTTATATTGTTTTTACTAAGGAATATTTAAAATATAATTGATTTGTATAGAAATAAATAAAGGAAATAATATCTAGTAAATAAGTTTTACATTTTACACTCAAAATATTCATTGATGGAATAAAAACATCTCTCACACAACCAGCTATACATATAGCTTTCTTATCTAAATTCTTTGGCTAAGTGGTTATATATCTTCACCGCCATGGTATAACAATTTTTGTCGCGTACTTTAAGCCTATTACGCGGGACTACTAGTGGCTTTTGTGTTATTTTTCTCTATGACATAGCCTTTTTATTTTTTTCTAAAAGGGAGTACTAGAGATGGGCCGACCATAACTTTCTCCGACTAGCCGACTGGCCAACTAGTCGGTTGCAAAATGGATGATTAATTCAAAGTTCATGGTGCATCGGCAATGTCCATGGCGTTTCATGTAAGTCCAGCTGAGTCGCTCGCATTGAGTGCACTAAACAGCGCATATCGCTCGTGAGGAAAGTTTAGATTTTTTTTTGGAGAAACTTGTTCATTATTTTTAATAGAAGTTTATCATCTGTCTAGCCTTTTCCCAACTATGTTGAAGGCGGTTTCCAATTTAACGGGATGCAGCTGAATACCAGTAGTTTACATGGAGCGACTGCCTCCCTGACCTCCACAAGTCATACCCCTTGGTAAAACTGGTTGTCGGACTTTTGGAGCACTGACTACTTGTAACGACTGTCAAGGACTATATATATATATATAGACAAATGACTGACAGGGCCAACGGCTTAACGTGCTTTGGTCACCCACAGACCAACCTCGGCAAGTGCTGAGGTTGGCTTGCCTGAAAGATTGACCCATGTTTCTGTTATTATTTAGCCAAATCTAGTTAAAGTCGAAAAATATGTAGGGACCTACATACATTACCCATACTTCTTTTAAAATAAATCATTTTGCACCTTACTGCCCCAATACACTACAGAGGCCTCTTCTCACACATATTCGTGTCTCTATCTGATTGTGCTACTTTGTGAATTTTTGTGTGTCTATTTGTGATCATACCAGCCCGTGGAATGACTTGAAGGTAAACGAGGGTAGTCGAACGCTATCGGCACCCAGATCTCGCATTCTCTTTGCCATTGCGTGGATTGCATGGTCTGTGAAGTCTTCCAGAGCTGTTCCTTTTTCTTTATCGTATTTACTAAAAAAATAAGCATCGTTTAAGTGTATCCTGAGATTTACATATTTTAAAATATATACGAAATTTATTAGAATCGAAATTAATAACGATTTAAATCGAATTTAAACCAATTGAAATTAATTAATGAGCAAATAAAAACAGTTCAGTATTTTCAAAAAATTTGATCTCAGTGGTGAAACTTTGTTACTACAGTCGAGGCGAAATTCACACCCGAGCCGCAGGCGAGGTTGTTATGGAGCCGAAAACTGCAGTAACAAATGACCACGTGTATCAAACAATGTTTTCAATACACTTTCGAAGAAATAAAATAATAGAATGAAAATTATTATTGTCATGAATTTCCGCACAAGGTGTGATAAACGAAAAAAATCCACGAGTTTGAAATACATTGCGTGTTGAAAATAATCGTAGTGCTTTATGAACCAGTTTTCGAGAAAGTATTAATCATACGCTAGCTGCTGCATATGCGGTATTCCATCCATTTGCGCATAGATCATGTAGTCATTGAAGTAATCTTTTATCCATTTGTCCAGGTCTGCCTTCAGTCTGGACAGAAAGGCACCTGCGAAAAGAATGTTGGCTAAGAACTTAGTGCAAACTTCAGAACAATTCATCACGGCTCGTAGTTGCGCAATGAGATTTTTGGCCGCACAATGGCTTAATAAGCAGCGGTAATTGTCGTTATTTCTGATAGAAATTTTTTTTTGTCTTGCGTCTGCGACACAATATACAGCCTAATGTTCCCAGTGCTAGGACACAAGGCGTCCTCTCAAGGGCCGCGTGCGCCCACGGCAAGTGGACGTCACATATCTTCTAAATCTCTGTTCCAGGACATGCTGGTTTCCTCGCGATGGTTTCTTGTACTGTATTGAGCAGTTGTGATGAAATAAACAACACAATATAAGATTTTAAACTATCATGGTCACTAACTTTATTATTAACTAGCTGTTGCCCGCGACTTCGTTCTCGTGCAAAAATATACATAAAATAGATAAAATAAATAATAATAATCTCTATTAAAAAAAATTACAACCAACTACAAAAAGTATAATTTTACTGGGGATCGATCGAAAATTGCGACGTGATGCACGTAAAGCGGTCATGAGACCGTTTCTGTGTTTGCTTCGCTGACATATACTTTGAAATAGACGTTGTTACGCATATCATGACTGAAACGATAAACAATTGAATAATACTGATATAATGCAATATTACTCATCCCCTTAAGCAAGTAGCGTGATAATATATAGCCTAACATTTGAAGAAGCCTATTACAGATATTTGTGCAAAATTTGAACAGGATCTATGCAGTAGTTTTTGCGCCAAGTTGGAATATCGGACCGTATTTTAACGATTTTATTATATGTAGAGAAGAGAAGAGAAGAGAAGAGATACTCGAAACGGGATATTTACCATGTTAGACCAGTAAACATGGTAAATATCCCATTTCGAGTATTAATAATATTAAACAACACAAGTGTAACGAACGCTACGCGCACATTACGCGCGTAGCGTTCGTTACACTTTGTTGCTATTCAACATTTAGGCGGATAGATTGCTTGCCCAATTATTTTGAATAAGTGAGTCATTATAATGATAATATTTAAAATCGTAGTGGTAGTTACCCAAGTTTTCCTTTGATATTTTAACTGCACTTTCACAAGCTTGGGGGACGTACTGTAATGAAAAATACAGTTGAATTTCGTCGTAAAAAGAGAACAACGCATGGGCTGTGAAAAATAGATCAAGTAATGCGAGGTAGAATTCATTATAATACACTCAAAATTAAATTTTAAATTAAAAAAACCCCATCGCAACATAGAAAAGCGAACTAACACTTGAAATGGCTGACCCGGTTTTGACAAAACATGTCTAATTGTGATCCATCATGCCCTTTTATTTGATACCCCACTTTTTTTTTTTTAACTTGGTAAAATCATCAAATAAGTGTGTATTTTTGATAATATTCGATTTTTCATCCCCCAAATCTAGTAAATGGCTACACCGATTTTGATAAAACATGTCTAATTGTAATAAACAAATCATGCACTTTCATTTGATACCCCACTTGGGTATACTCGTATTTGAAAATATTCGATTTTTCATACCCACTTTCATTCCCCATATCTAGTAAAAGGCTACACTGATTTTGATAAAACGTATCTAAGAACTATCGCCAGGAAACTAGCTTTCAAATAAAAAAAAACTGCATCCAAATCGGTTCACTCCTTTAAGAGCTACGGTGCCAGACACAGACACACACACACACATTGCGGTCAAACTTATTTAAACACCCCTCTTTTTGCGTCGGGGATTAAAAAATAAATTAGTTTTAGTTGTTTGTTTAAGTAGTTTTTTAACTTTTTGTAAATATCGTAGATATTTTTCCAGAAGTGATTTCTCAGTAGCAGCCACCGGCGCGGTCTGGTTTTGTTACCGGAAAATCATTAAAAAAAAAACCGGCCAAGTGCGAGTCGGACTCGCGCACGAATTGTTCCGTTCCATCGTAGTACCCCTTTAATTTTTTAATTATTTTTTGCTGGATACAGCCCGCTGACAGACAGACGGACGGACGGACGGACAGCAGCCGACGCTTAGTAATAGGGTCCCGTTGGTTACCCTTCGGGTACGGAACCCTAAAAACTGCCGTTTCCTAATAAGCGCAATACCTACATGTAGGGAACAACAAGTTAATTTTAAAATTATCGATGAAATAGCCGTTTGTGAGTCGATGTCCCTTTCTCCCTGTCATCATCTGCCTAGCCTTTTCCTAACTATATTGGGGTCGGCTTCCAGTCTAACCGGATGCAGCTGAATACCAGTATTTTACATGGAGCGACTGTGACTGAAATATCCGTTTGTGAGTCGATGACACTTCGTCCCTGTATAGTAGAGTTATTAAGTACCGTCATCAGGACATCGTCGTCGAAAATCTGCGAGGTGACCAGTTCAATCAGAAGTCTGTTTTTGATCAACCTGTACCGACCTTCCAACTTGTATTTCACATCTTTTAATAGAAATCTGAAATAGAACAATAACGGTTTGGATCAGTCTCGAAAAATAATAACCATGTCCAGCTGTGTGTAGTCCCAGGTGTTCAGAGTATGTTCAGGTTCAGGGCCCAGATAAATGCAGTATGTATTTAGCGTACCTACGATGAGACTGTAAATCGCATTGAGATTTTATAAATCGAGTTATAGGAAGAGACAGCCGTCACACTATGATCAACACAGAGAGGTGAGGCAGTGCAGAGGTCCACAAGGGTGATTGACAGAAACGTCGTCTTAATTAGAATATAATAGAGTACAGCAGCGCAGAATAAAGAAGAGTAGAGTAGACCAGAGAAAAATAGAGTAGATCAGAGTAGAGTAGAATAGAGTAGAGTTGAGTAAAATAGAATAGAATCATTACTATTAATACTAACGGGATATTTAGTATGTTTACTGTTTTTATGAGTTCCCGATATTTCGGCGCTGTTGCAAGCACCATGATCACGGATAAACTGAAGTTTCTGAGCAGACAAATCGGTAAACATGGTAAATATCCCGTTAGTATTAATAGTAATGTTAGTGACCATGATAGTTTAAAATAGAATAGAATCATCATCTGTCTAGCCTTTTCCCAACTATATTGGGGTCGGCTTCCAGTCTAACCGGATGCAGCTCAATACCAGTATTTTACATGGAGCGACTGCCTATCTGACCTCCACAACCCAATTAGTACTGGGTAATACCACCCTTACCACCCTTGGTAAGACTGGTTGTCAGACTTTCGGGCCACTGACTACCTAACGACTGTCAAAGATCTACAAATGACAGCCTGGACTAACGGCTTAACGTGCTTTCCGAGGCACCCATCCACAGACCAACCTAGGCAAGCACGGCTTAACCTAAAGGTCGACCCGAGCGGCTGTTGTTATTTAGCCACGAGCTCCTCAAAATAGAATAGAAGAGAATATAATATTTATTAGTCATAATAGTTCCGGTATACTTTTAATTATCAATATACAAGGTGTAACATAATAAACGCAAGACCTCTCGTGTGGTATCTCAGACCATGAAACTGAACAACTTTTGTTCTATGACTTTTGGAAATTCATAACTTTTTTTTAGTTTTACCATACATGTGGATCAGCTGATTGCGTCAGTTCCGATAGAAAGTTTTTTTTTTTTTGCTAATTTCAAGAACTCGTAGAACAAAAGATGTTTAGTTTCATGGTGCGAGAGACCACACGGGAGGTCTTGCGTTTATTATGTTACACCTGTATAATACTTACTCAACTTCTCCGAAAGTGGGCGCGTAGATAAGGACGGAGGGGTCGCCGTCAGTGAGCGAGCGTTCGTAGGCGCCCTTGAGGTGCAGATCGTTCAGCGAGAGGTTGATCCTCACCACCATTTTGTCCAGCTCGTTGTGCAGCGAGTCAACGCGGAAGTACGTGTTGTTGCGCAGCTTCATGCGGTGGAAAAACCTGGACAGGTGTTTATTGTTAATACAAATCGCGTTTCCCTATGTTCGTACACCCTAATCTCCAAAACGACCAACGCCCCGACCCAACCGATTTCAATGGAATTTTGTGAATGTAGGTATATAGTTGGTTTCAGCTTGAAATTTTTGGACCCGATAGCTGGCGCCGTGCGAAGCAGGGTCGGGTCGCTAGTAGTATATATATAAGTATGTTAGGGCTCGCACAGACGAACGTTTTGTCGGCGACAGAGGTAACTGTAGCCGTCGTCACGTGTCGGCGGTTGTCGTCGATGCGCCGAGCATCGACGGCAACCAATAGCGACGCTTAAAGTTGCTACGTGCCGCGTAGCTATTTGTAATTTGTATGGCGTAGGCTCATAATAAAGCATTCTATTCAATTCGATCTAGCCGATTTCGGCCAGCGACTGCATTCGATGGCTATTTAGGATGGTTTTTGATAGCTCTAGTGTACTGCTCGTGACTAACATATCCAACTTTGGCCGAAAAACCCTTAGCAAAAAGAAGTTAATGATATTAATTTGAGTACTTAGCCAATATAAGTAATCATGTCCCAGAAATCAAGCAAATCAACCTCAGCGACATAAAGCTTTTTGACCTTTACGTTTTTACTTGTTTTTGGACCAATTTCCATAAACATTTCGGTTAAACTTGTAGAGAAAATTTTGATAAAATCCGCTCTATTTTCAAAAACTCAATAATCGCAGGATTTACCCTACAGCATGACGACACAATACCGAAGATCAAGTAAGATTCCTGGCATAACGAGTTCTACGTTTTGGATGATAAAAATTGTGGGTCATGCTCGTGCACGACGTGCGTACGTGGTGGCGTAAGGTCGCGGGGCACAGCTAGTCCTAACTATAACAGTCTTCCAGCATAGATTTATACATTAATTTCAGAAAACAAAAGTGACAAAAAATGAATCATTGTTTTTCTCAACATTCTTTCAAAAGTATGGAAGAGACATGCTTTTATAACTAAGTACTTACATAGCATCTAATTTTTACAACCACAGCGTGATGGTCAGCTACAAGCAGAGTACGGAATTTGTCAAAAAACCCTTTCTTTATATTGCACTAAAATAAAAGCTTCGAGCCCGAAACGCGGTGTTGACTCAAGAAAAAAGAAACATTCGCGAATGAACCGAAATCACGAGTACAGAACTTTTCCACCTCGTAAAAGACAAGGAGAAATATTCGGAGTTGATGACCAACCTTCAGTAATTGGAGACGCACTAGAAGAAGAATAAATACTTCTACTTTTTATGAAGACTTTTTCTTTTTATCAAGAATGAATAGTTCTTTTTTGACTCTACTCACAGGATTGAGTCGGGCATCCTCAGCATGCAGTTGCCGCCGAGGTTTATACCCGAAGGTATCATCAACCCCTTCTGGTGATGCGAGGCCATCTCCCGGAGTGCCACCCCTCTTTGTTGTATGAACCCCTGAACGGTAAATGGAACATGAAATTGAGCAATATACTTGTTGTTAAAGAACCCATCCCAAAGCCATCAACCAAACGTTCTATAGATTAAATTAAGTAACACTAGACAAAATCTAATCTTACTACTATTATAAATGCGAAAGTTTGGATGTATGGATGGATGTTTGTTACTCAATCACGCCAGAACGGGTTAACGGATCTGGATGAAATTTGGCACATAGATAGACTATAGTCTAGAATAACACATAGGCTATATATTATTGCGCTAATAACTTAAGGGTATGAGCAATAGTGCATTATGTCCATATTCTTCAACTTCTCACACACACATCAAAATTTTCACACGAACGAAGTCGCGGGTAACAGCTAGTATAAGATATATATATAAGATACGACTTCCTTTTTGGTGTGAAAAATCAAGGTTTATGGTAGCGTTCAATGTAACGCAACCAAACCAAAACATTGGATGCATTGCATAACACTTAATAGCACTTATTATACATTTAAAACATATTTTTGAAAAAAAAACGAGTGAAAATGACGGAAAGCAATGATGGGAAGAACAAGGGCCTCTCCACTACCTTAAGGGTGTTTTCACACCGCTATATTAGGGGTTAAAGTATGAAATTTGTATGGACGATTTCGTGAAAAGTGATATTTCTATAGTAACATTTTTTAATTTTTCTTGGCAACGTCTGAACCGATTATTTATGATGCAATTGCAATAGTTAGAATGAAAAAAGCTGCGCTGCATTGCGAATCTTAAATTCTCAAAACACAGTCTATGACAAAAATATACCTACTTGAATTAGTGAAACAGACGGCACATTGAAACAGGTGTTTCGACACACTGCCCTATGAGTTACTATGCAACTACTGGTACGGTTTTTAAACTCTAATAGGTACTTAATTTAACAATTAATCCAATAAAAATATAAGAAAGTAAGTTTTTTAGTTTATTTATTTTATATAATAGTTTTTAATTAATAATGTATGTGCGTAGTTAGTTTACTCTACTTAATAAATATCTATATTTTTAACTTTATAAAAATATAAAAGTTATCAGGTAAAATAAAAAAAAAATAAAAAAAATAGAATTAGGAAAACATAACATAACTATACAAAATATTAAAAAAAAACCGGCCAAGTGCGTGTCGGGCCACGCACAATGTAGGGCAGTTCCGTAGTTGCCCATCAAAATATGCGGATTTGCCGCCGAACTGTCTGTTTGTAATGTCAAAATAAAAGCTTTTTACTGAATGCACATGAAAGCATTTAAAAAAACATTTTTTTTACTTTTTTGTCTCCATGTCTGTCTGTTTGTTTTGTTCCGGCTAATCTCTGAAACGGCTGGACCGATTTGGGGATGGGATTTTTACTGGCAGATAGCTGATGTTATACGGATCGAGGAACTTAGGATACTTTTATTTTAGAAAAAGGATTAGGGATCCGTGCAAAAAAAATAAAACCCTTGAAATTGTTAACAATATCACGCGGACGAAGGTGGTGGGGCACAGTTTTAGAAAATAAGAAACACCGCATCTATCCGTAAATATCCTGGTTAGCTACCTTAAGATAAAGCTAACCTAACCTAACCAAAGATACAATAGCTGAAGAAACAATATCTTTTGTTTTTTCTATCGTGGTAAAATCATCAAATGAGTCCTCCCAGCCAGGGCAGAGCGGGAGGGACTGTCAGACTTGTACTGACTAAAATCCACGGTGTCCTTCAATAGCCCTTTATGTTCCAGGGTCACGGTAATTCTATAAGTCCCGCGACCAAGAAACAATATCTTTAAGTTGGTTTCGAAACGCACCGACAGTGCTGCAGATGAAAATTGCAGATTGTTCAGGTAGAACGTACTTACTCATGCATCAATCAATCATCATACACCTATGTTACAGTCGCTTTCTGTCCTAAAGTTCACCCACCTCAATCATTGATTTATCAAACTCATTGTCCAGCAACGCTTCTTGGACCTCTTCCCGAGTCTTGGAGTATCGGGCTGGAAATGAAAAAGTTGAAGAAAATATGGCAGTGGTTATGGAGCCATGTGGTTTATGGTATTACTTAATTATGTCAAACCTATGTGCGTGGTAGTGAGCACGTACGTTTTGTAAATAGAACTTCATAGCTGAGTTATTTTTTTAAAAAAAACGTTGCCCTACTAGCATTTTTTCCTGTATCGTGGGTGCGTTTACAAGCATTTAAATTTAAAAATCACACCTGTAGATCATACAAGTATTTGTTCCGTGCGGGGATCGAACCCGCGATACGCAGCGCAGCAGCCGATCGCTCAGCCACAGCGCCAACCGTGCCGTCAAGATTCCCGGTTGGCCGGTCAACGTGGTACTGGGTTTTTCTTTCTGAAATTCCTCAGTACCTCCTATGACATGGGACTTACAAACATAACTGGGTGTACTAATAGGTACACCTCTACCTAACCCGTCGGAGATTGTAGACGTGATGTTATGTATGCATGTAATTGGCTCTCCGAATGTTGTGGTAGAACCTAGTGATAGGATCAAATATTACAGTCGATTTCATCCAAAATCTTGTAGTGTTCTTCTGCTTTGAAAGACATCCAGCAGTCGGATGGCGGATGTAGGTTCTCAGAGCTAGATGTCTTGGTGTCGATCGCGTTCTCATCTGTGAGCAAGATTATCCGATAAGTAGTAGATACAAACACAATATTACTATAGTCTCCGTAATGAGTGCGGGTATGGACACACAATGTATTTATTAATGCATACTTAAAACTCAGGATGTAACATAAAGGGTGTAAATAAACTCTTAACATAGCCGAAAGGCACTTGTTCACCCCGTCTTTGCGATAATTTTTTTGTTCTAGACCATACCTTGGTACCTTCTAGTTACGGTTATATTGGGGGTCAAAGTACCAATGTAAGATTTTTACATTACACACCTCCACGACCCCCGTACTATTCCATCCATCCATCAGCACAATGCTTTGAGTGCTTTTCATCGAGAAATGTAAAAAAAACGTGAAACGTGATTTTTCACCCCAAAAAAAAATGTCGATTCCCAGTAATATTTTTTGCGTAAAGTTACTTAGTTTGATGTACGCTTGGCTGGCGACTATGTGAAGGGTCTGTTTACACCCAGTATAGATAAAAGTGCACATAAGTACTTATTTCAGTAGAAATTTCTTTTAGCAGACCTGTGATTCACTTTACTCCACAAATTCTACGATAATGAAGGAAAGACCTTGAACTTAATGTAGAATTTGCCCCAAGAGATTAATCAGTTTTTTTTTTTGACCGTTCTAAACTCGTTATAACCGCGTATGATGACCGCTCTAAACCCTTTATAAACGGGTATGTTAAGCTGTTGATACGTTCTAGTGGACATGTGTAGTAGTCTGTGTCATGTTTCTTTCCGTGCCTGATACGTTCATAGCACGCTCATGGTATGGTACGGTGTAGTGTGCTCCTTTAATGTTTTTACTGAAAAAAAATGCTTTGAGTTGGAGTTTGAATGCCCGTTATCTCCTTGGATGGATGGCTAGCGGCGCTTAATCCATACAAACTTATTCCCCTGTTTTCTACCTGGAAAAAAAACTAGATACTGTACAACGATTGCTATATTTATATCTATATCCACCCTACGTATCCTACCATACCTCTATGTTTCGTTTTTTCCCATAAATTTAATATTATCTATCTATACATATAAAATTCAAAGTCCTGACTGACTGACTGACTTATATATCAACGCACAGCCCAAACCACTGGTCGTAGAGACATGAAATTTGGACAGTGTACTCTTTGTAAAGAGTAGGTATCCATTAAGAAAGGGTTTTTCGAAATTCCACCCCTAAGAGGGTGAAATGGGGTGTTGAATTTTCTATGAAACTTTTTATTCTCTGAGTCGATTGACTTGAAAATGTATCTACATATATTTCAGTTAAAATGATGAGATACGTGTATCACAGTTTTTCCAAAATCATCCCCCAATTTAAAATTCAATGTCCTGACTGGCTGACTGATACGTCAACGCACAGCCCAAACCGCTGGCCTTAGAGACATGCAATTTGGAGAATGTACTCTTTGTGGAGAGTAGGTATCCACTAAGAAAGGCTTTTTTGAAATTCCACCCCTAAGAGGGTGAAATGCGGTGTTGAATTTTCTGTGAAACTCTCATGGGATCGATTGACTTGAAAATATGTATACATATTATACTTCAGTTAAAATGATGAGATACGTGTATCACAGTTTTTCCAAAATCATCCCCCAATTTAAAATTCAATGTTCTGCCTGGCTGACTGATACATCAACGCACAGCCCAAACCGCTGGCCCTAGAGACATGAAACTTGGAGAATGTACTCTTTGTGGAGAGTAGGTATCCACTAAGAAAGGGTTTTTTGAAATTCCACCCCTAAGAGGGTGAAATGGGGTGTTGAATTTTCTGTGAAACTGTCACGGGATCGATTGACTTGAAAATATGTCTACATATTATACTTCAGTTAAAATGACGAGATACGTTTATCACAGTTTTTAAAAAATCATCCCCCAATTTAAAATTCCATGTCCTGACTGGCTGACTGATATACCAACGCACAGCCCAATCCCAGAGATATGAAAATTGGAAGGTGTATTATTTGTGATGAGTAAGTATCAGTATTTCGAAATTTCTACCCCTTAGAGGGTGAAATGGGGTGTTGAATTGTCTGTGAAACTTTTTATTCTCGGGGTAGATTGACTTGAAAATTTGTGTACATACTCTTCAGATAAAATCCGGTAAATCCGATGTCCAATCTCAAACCAAGGTATCAATATTTCACGTATCTGATTTAATTGATATAACTTTAAACTAATAATTGCAAGTTAAAAGCAAGTACATGTAAATCAATGTATGTATTATAGATAGATACATAGATTACTTATTATCCCAGAAGTAAGATCCCGTGGGCAATTCCCTAACTCCACGCGAGCGAAGCCGCGGGCATAAGCTAGTTCAAAATAAAATAAAAAATATATTATGGTAAAAATCGAAACAGGCATATACCTATGCCGCGTGTTGAGGAGTGGTATTCTAGGGAACCCTAAAAAGAACATAAAAACAGTACAAAAGATACAGGATGGAGAAATATTAATATTTTCGAAATTAGTTTGGACTCACCTTCACCCGGGGCTTCTTCTTCATTCTCTTTCTCATCTTCAGTTGAGCCTAACACGATTATACTACATAGATAAAATAAACAATATATTATATGTACGTCTTTCATGCTAACTTCTCTAGTTTCAAGTTTTACAATTTCTCTTTGGTGATCAAATCATTAAGTTTTCTTATCTACAACGACATTATTTCAGTCATAAATCAGGCATTTCAATTAAAATGTTAGGTAACTTTATAATTTAATTTCCAATGATTTTTTTTATTTTCGTAAAATAGAAAAGAATATCCATAAGAGAAAACGTTGGAGATGTATTGTCTGTTTATATTATGTGCAAGCTTATATATAAGCTTGCCACACACATGTGAATGTGAAACTGAAGATGAAATTTTAACATTTAAGAGAGTAATTCAAGATTATTATAAAAGTGGTATTAATCTTTTTGTTAATTTGTTCCAGAAAATTCTGGTATTATGGGTATCATAATGAGGCTGCACTTGTCCTGCCTTCTCGACCATATCTTCTACATAGTTACGGAGATATTGGAGGTCATAGTGCCAACTGTGTTACAACTTTAAAAAAAAAAACACATCTTCACTTCAAATACCTCTTAGAAACTATTTAATGCATCCATCAGCACAATGTTTTGAGTGCGTTTCATTGAGTTCTACCGTAAACCGAGATTTTTCACCCAAAAAAAAAGTCGTTTCTCAGAATTTTATTTTTGTAGTTACTTAGTTTGATGTACAGAATGCCCAGTTGAAAGGTCTTGAAAGGTCCATTTACACCTATTCCATAATCTCAAACAATTTTTTTACAGAGTCAGTTGGACGACTTAGAAACGATTGGGAGACTGTAAGGAAATCTTTCGAAAATGCGTTAGTTTCGGTTAGTACAGTACATAATACTTCGTCCTTACTATAAATGAGAAAATAAAGCGCAGGCCACACCGCTAGCTAGCAAGCGACCGAGCCGGGCGAGCCTCTTTTCATAGTTCGTCAGCTCTTTCAGTAGTTCGCTGTGTGAACCAAAGTATGAAAAGAGGTGAAACGGTGCCTCGCTCGGCACGCTCGCTCGCTCGCTAGCTGGTGGTGTGGCAGGTAAAGTAGCTTCGGACTTGGACAAGGATAGGTATGATTCTTACATATTTGTATCCAAAAAGACGAAATACGCATACAGATGCGCAGATGAGGTCGCGGGCAATAGAGAATCTTCCAAAAATGAGTATATGATATTTCACGTCTTTTGCAGATAATGAAGGATCACATGGGATCAATCGGAATGAATGTGTTTATCAGGAAACCAAAAGGAAATAATTTAGCTGATGGATACTTCCACAGCGATAATCAAGTCCGAGTGTTAGTAGAACATGGATTATTTTGACAACTGCAGACGCCAGTCGAGAGCAGCGGTGGTCCAGTGGTGGCGGCCCCGACTTACGAGTAGTAAGGCGTGGGTTCGAACCCAGGCAGGCGCATTACTTCGTGTAATTTATTTCATCGCGACAGCATGCCCTAGAAGCAAAAATTCGAAGACATATGACATCTACCAACCCGCACTGGGCCCGCGTGGTGGATTATAGCCCATTCCCTCTCATAGAGAGGAGGCCTGTGTCCCAGCTGTGGGAACATTATAGGCTGATTATGCTTACGCTATGCTAGACGCGTCAGTTATCTACAGTTTAGCGACACTTACGTGTAGACAGTCTTACATCACCAACGTCTTAATACCCACATTTTTCTTCCAGTATATTCATGGATTTAAATTTAGAAGCCGTTCCTCACTGTGTTTATCCCGACGTAAAATTACCACTAGCCTCCAACGTCCTCAAAATAAACACGATCCTCAGCAAGATGATCATACATGCTGACTACGCGCTCTTACGGAATAAGAGTGATATCATCCATGACCCGAAGGATCAGGACCCATACAAGTCATCACCTTTTCTGTTTGAACAAGTTCAAGACACTGGGAAGGTCGCGTAAGTGAAGGAGATCATTGCGTCCTAGAAATGTGCTGAAAGAGTATTAGAAATATAGAAATATGAATGTAGGATCAATGATATTATAAAGAAAGATACAATAACTTCCTTCTACGTTCATACTGAACGGCGTTCAAATATCGTTGTGTTGTTACGACTACGATAGATATACGGAAAGTATGATACAGAAAGATAGCGCTTGAAGAACTTAAATTACGACAATTGTCTGAATTTGTCTGCAACAACCTCTTTTCATTTATAATATAATTGGGTGGGATGTATGTTTTCCTCCACTTTGATGTCCACAGGTCCACTACCTCGTTGGTGAGAGGTGGAAACCTAACTGCTGAGCGCTGGAAGCCTGTGTTCGATTTTCAGATCGGGTTTTCATTGGGAATTCTCAATAACAGCCAGGAGTCTGAATGAGTAACAGTTGATGGCTATAGGCTCGCTCTTTATTACTTATCTCCTTTTATTTATTTCCTTTACATATAATTAACATTTTTAAATATTTCTATACAAAGTAATACAAAAAAAAACATTTCAAAGTATAAAAATAGTAGCCCACCAGCATCGGGAACAGGGTCCGAGCTACCGGTGGTCAGGGCTCCTGAGAGAGGAACCTCCTAACGATACCCGCCGTGTCCAGATTACTTATTTTATTATTAATATAATTTTCCGAGATTATTTGTATCTCGGAAACGTGACGCTAGAGAAGATTTTCTTTTGTACTGCTTGTACATACATACTTGTTTGTATTGATATCAGCTATTGATTAATACAGGTTTTATGAGTAGTTAATACGATCAAATTTGCACTGATGGCGAAGATTGTAACTTTGTTAGCTTAAATCTCGGACACGTGACGCTTTACATATTTTAAATATTGTTTATATTGAAGTCGGCTTTGATTATATTTATATTATATGGTATTTAATGCGTGGCCGCTATTTTTATAAATAAAATGGTGGAAGTTCGGCCGGCCAAAAATTCAAAGTCCTTTATCGATTTACAATAACACTGGCGAAGTAAACTGTTTTTTTTGTTTCGTTGTTTTAAAGCTTTATAATTGAAAAAAAAGAGAGATAATTATGGGAAACTTTCTGTTACAACCGCTGATGTAACTTTTTTCAAAAGTTTTTTTTTGTATATTAAGCCTAGTGACGACGGATTTCACACTGTAGGCGTTAAGAAAACCGCGAAATCTGGCGTTGTATTAATGAAGACCAAATAAAAACCAAGTAAACGTTCCTTTGTGCCTAAAGGCCTTGTTTCGTTTTGTCTCCTGCTGATATGGATGGAAGCGGAAATTATGGTTTTCCTCTATACTTCTCTGATTAATTTCGTTGCGGGATTCACGACACCGAAATTGTTTTTCTGGGACTTCGTCGAGCTACATTGTCTCGGTGCTTTTCTGGTGGTCGCCACGGTTGATACTGGCTTTCAGGAGTTACAGTGGTTTGGGAAAAGTGTGGCGGGCTTGTCCCAATAAAAAATATTTATCCCGACTACGGAACCCTTCTCTGTATGTGGTGCGCACTTGGCCGATTTTTTGACTTATTACCTGTCGGATGCCTGTTGGTCATTAAGATCTAATTTAAAGGAACTCAATTCGAAAATTTCGGAATGTTCAATCGATTAAAATTCATAAGTACTCGATCGTCTCTCGATTTCCATACACATTCGTGACACTTTCTAATATTTTACCGATCTAATCATAGTCGATAACTAAGTATCAAATCGATTATTTTGAATACTTTAATGCTCTTTTTCTAGCCCCCTAGACTGTAAAATGCTGTTGCATAATGTGATTTCCTTGACACACATATAAGGCACATATAAGGTCTATCTTTTCATACACGAAATATTTTAAGGGTAACTTCTATAAGTCGTAAAGTCGCCATAGCAACGAAAAAAAAATGATCTGAGTGTTTTTTTTACAAAATTATTATAATTCTAAAATTTTTTAAGACTTTTTGCATAAAACCTTTACTCCCATATTCTAACAATGAAAGTAGGTAAATACGACGTAGTAAACTAGCGTAATGGATGTTCTAAAATAAGGAGCTAGAATTTATTTTGTGGGTCAAGTAATTTTAAATTATTTATTTTTATCAAAATATACTCAGATAAAAATAATAATCCCTTGAAATGGCTTCGTTATAGCAGTTAAATGATTCCCTGAAAATATTTCGTTTATGAATAGTTAGACCTTATATGTATATCAACTAGGCCCAGAAATGAAGATGGCATTTCTCCTGTCACGGAGTATACTTATGCTTTGGGTAATAACAGTGTGATCTTATGTTACCTTTCTCATTTTCTGACTTTTCCTAACCTATTTTTTTTTTTAAGGATATCGATGGAAGGTTGCGAATTAAAAGGTTTTTTAACTGTGGAGTTAGATTATGAGCAAATTGACGTCAGACACGATCGCTTCAAAATGCATAACTGCATTTACGACATTGAAGTAAATATTATTTTAATACCTACCTAGTTATATAATTAATCTATATCAATTATAAAGAAGGTTAAAAATGCTGTTCGACGTCCTCCGCGGACAGGATGTATTAAAATCAGGAATCGAAGCATTTGAAAGAAAGAAACAATAAAGTTTATTTGACGTCAGTTCATTAAGCACACATAATAAAAAAAAGAAACAAAATAAAAAATTAAATAACAATTTAAAAAAAAAGAGAAAATAGGTACATGTGCTGTGTGCCTCACGGCTGCGCCAAAAAGGTCCATTTCAGCATTCATGCCAGACAGGTGATGCTGTCTGACGCTGGTCTTCCAATGAACCTTTATATATATATTTATAGGTTGAGTACGTCCAAATGAAAAAATCGGGACAGCGGAAGTTTGTCAAAGGAGATCATTCACGGCTCGTATAAAAATCGGTTCCCTCTATCTGGCAGAATCTTGATGCTTCGAAATTTATTTGGCATAGCACACTTGGCATAATCTTCTTTAAACGAATGTTTTTAAGGCATACAGATTACTTAACATAATTATTGTTAAAGCAATAATTATGTCATTATGTAATTCCAATGTGGGAAAGAGACAGAGCTATACAGGTCGTCTAGCGCCATCTCTTTTCCACATTGGGATTACTCCCGTTTTAACCACCCACCACCTGATTTTACTTCACAACCCAAAGGTGAAATCCAGCAAATCAATAAGTGTTTGCACCTCATGTAGACCTTTGTTGTAACCGCTGAAAAATGTTCAAGAAGTTATTTTTAAATTTTGTTAAATGTCTGTATCTTTTTAAATATTATGCTTAAAACAGTTCAAATAAGACTAAGATTTTTAGTATTTTCAAACTTAAATAGCAGGGGAAGAAAAAAACAAAAAAAAATTGAATTTAATGGTAAACTCTCGTACTAAAAAAAAATGTTGAGGGTGCTATTTTTAGGAAAATCGTATTTTTTTTTTCTGGCCTGCTGGTGTTCATTTTTTGATACGATTTGAAAATTCAAAGCAAAAATCTGGAGAGGTGAAGAGTTACAAAATTAATTATGTTTTGATAAACACATTGTTAGTAATAAAGACTGTTTTTCTTTCTATATCAAGAAATGATCCTTTCACGAAATAAAGTTGAATGGCATGAAAAAAAATAAATGGTCACTTTCTCTCGTTTTTATGGACGATTTGACCAAAAAATTAAGTACACAAGACCCAAGTATTTGGTTTACAGTTTATATTATACTTGGGTCTTGTGTACCTATGCCAAAAAAGGGCTAAACCTAAGAAAGTTTTCCGTTATTGGATTCGGATTTCCCCCTGTTGCCTTATTGAAAATAATTACCCTGTATAGTTTAACGTTATTTAAGTTTTTTTTTTGTTAGCCTCTTTGAGTGTCCCACTGCTGGGCAGAGGCCTCCCTTTTTTTCTTCCACACCACTCTGTCCTGTGTGATATCTGACCATGTTCGCCACGCAAACGAGATCAGATCGTCACACCACCTTCGCCGCGGTTAACCGCGACGGCGATTTCCGAAAAAAAAAAACTGAATTAACAAATTGAAAAAAGAATATATGAATAACCTTTTCTCGGGGTTATTTCCAATGTGGCGACACTTGGGGGAGGCCTATGTCCATCAGTGGACGTCTTACGACTGAAATGATGACGATGATGATGATGGGGTTATTTCCGAAATTACTGAGCCTGAAATTTTGAAAATAGTAAAGGAAACTTCTATCGAAAATAAAAGGTCTTAAAATTGTATGGTATATCTCAATATTGTGCGTACAAACTTAGCATTTGAAAAGTATATTTTCCCTGAATCATTCATGATTCATCCTGACTAGAAACCCTTCGCTATGTGTATTTCGACAAGCACTTGACCGGTTTTGTGCTAATGTGATCAATAAATAAATAATGTTCTATACTATTTAATGTAATCTGTATTGTAGATATACACATCCGGCGATGAGTCTCCACCAGTCATGGCGAGATACAATATGTCGGATTATAATCAAGGTAAGACTTTATTTCCTTTTTTTTTATACGTTGGATACAGATGCTCCTTGTTGGATTCTAAATCAGGCCCAATCTATTTAGTAGAGAAAAGGCTGAGCGTCGAAACCTAATGTAAGGTTGCCACCGCTCAAAGATGGACGGAGTTCTTGGGACATGCCGATGAGTTGCCAATTGTCTCCTGACAAGGAGACAAACGTGTACTTGTACTTGTATTTGTGAACCGTACTTTCCATTTGCTCGGTAAGATAAGTATTATCCTGGAAGAGCTTTTTAAAAAGAGTTAATCATCTCCCGAGCCGACACAGACGGCCGGGGGAGTCATCATTGTGGCGACCATCGTCTGTAAAGTGCGCTTGGCTAGGTGTGTGCTGGTCTTAAAGATCTTGCTATACACAGTTTACAAAACTGGTGCGCAACGCTCGGTATTCCTAGGTAGGGCCGAGCCTTGCGGTTACTTATGATTATTTAATCTCATCGTTTCGTCAGCTTTATCATCTTGTTGAGCTGATCAATGTTTTCATTCGAATGTCTTGTAGGTTTGAGCCTCGCTGACTTATTGAAGCAGCAGGTGGTAACCTACTCGCTGGTTCCGAAGCTACTATCAGCAATATACAGCACCATCAATACTACGGCAATTTTCGGGTATAATAAAATTCACGAGTATCGGTAAGTTACGATTTCGGTTTTTTTTTTCTCGAGTTGGAAATCCGCTATCGGTGTCCTCGCACTTAGGAAGCGGAGGGGTCTGTCAGACCCACACTGACTAAAACCACCTCGGTATTCCGCCGTTATCTGTCGCTGCACCGGCCCCTCACCTTAACCTCGGCTTCCTCGCGCCACTGATGCAGTGTTGCGAGAGGCTTCACCTCCAGCGTTGTGGGACCTAGTGCAACAATTGGAATTGTAAAAAGTGTCGAGTGCCTCACTTCACGGACCACGAGAGAGATTTCATATCAGGCTGTTAGCCATCATAGCGAGGGCTGTGTTCCATTTAAAAATCAACATTCAACCTTCATTTTCATGATTCTTTCCTTTTATTATTATCTATCGTTCTATTACTTCTTTGATCCAAAACTTTTATCACTCATTCTGATGTGATATTTTGTTACTGAATTACAGAGAAAATGTTGGGATAGTGTTGCTCTTAACTATGAACAAATTAGCAGACGTGGCCAGGCAAATGAATAAGTTAACAGTTCAGAAGAATCAAGGAGCCATTGAGATGGCCGACTACGAGATGCATTGGGATGATGGAAGGGTAGGTATGGTAAGGTGATTCTGGAACACCGCAGATGAAGGTATAGGCCAACTGGATTAACATTAACCTTTTCCAAGATCCTCTTGCCAAGAAAATCTACCATCATATAAATTATTTTTTTGATAAAGTTCAGCAATGAGTTGAAAATGCTGTACAAAAAAGGTCTTCGCATCACCTTAGGGTAGGCTGGTAGAAAATGCCCAAGGCATTAAGTCCGTCTTTCAGTGTTACTTGTGCATAAAGTTTTAATAAATAAATATTTATACAGGGTGAATTTTTCAAGTGGGAGTGGATGGCCAAATCTGAAACTATGAGGAAAAGCAAAAAAAATACTCAAAGCAGTCTCGGGCCTGATTTTCATGAAAACTAAAACTGCATCATTGGCTTTTTGAAAAATCAATATTCCTAGCCTGGTTAGGAATATTGATTTTTCAAAATCACCACTGCTCTCAAATCAATGCAGAAAAACACTGTGAGGAAACTGACTTGTTCTTTTTCTTCTTTCGTGTCGACGGTACGACTTATTCAAATTTCTTGTATGTGGCCACTTAAAATGCTTGTCCTAGGACAAAAAAAACGAGGACATGTGACATTAACAACCTGCACTGGGCCCGATTGGTGGATAACAGCCCACTCGTCTCCTAGAGAGAAGGGCAGCGTCCCAGCAGTGGGAACATTATAGGTCGATTATGCTATGCTTATGCTATGATTTTAGATAATACTTAACAAAGAAAATAAGGCTGGCACCGGTATGACGTTGAGGCTAACGGAAATGGTACTGACTGGCCTGGACACGCTGTACTCGACGCACAAAGGCGGGCCTTTCCTTTTTGACACTGTTAGGATCGCCGACAAGCTACGGTTCAGCTCCCTACAGGTAATCTTAACAAATAAAACCTCCGTTCGGGATCATCGTTCATTATCCACCGTTTAGGCTTAACAGCAGAAACATAACAAAAACATGCCGTGAGCGCTCCACCACATCTTAGAGCAGTATTACTGTAACGCCAGTTCAGTGTGGAAAACAGATGGAGCTATACAGGACATCTAGCTGCATCTCATTTCCACATTGAAGTATGATTAAAACAATACTGCTATAAGAGGTCATGGCAGGTCACCTGGCTGTATACTGCTATAAGAGGTCATGGCAGGTCACCAGGACCCCAAGTCTGCTATTTTTATAAATTCTTCATTCCAACACGATCCCATTGTCATTTTGCTAAAAGTTCGTAATCTGCTAAATTCATAATGGTCGATCATTGGTCGGTCAATGGTCTCGTAATAGAATTGTGATATAATGACATTGTCGTATTGCCATTATTATAAAACCCGTTAGTAGAAATGATTTTCGAAAAACTACTACTAAATTTGAACATTTATTCATGCCAGGTTATTTATTTCCATCCTGGCTGTTTGATCACTTTTTATTTTGAGTTCATTCTTGTTTCAAAAGCAAGAGAATCTGTTTGGTCAATGCTGATTTGTCTCAATGATCACACAGTGTTAATGGTGTATATTCGTAGTCTGCATGTGAACATTATGATGTTGAAAATGTTACAGGCGACAAGAGCCGTGGGATATTTGGCCGCATTGGGAACACAAGCTCGTACAGATTATTAATTTACATTTAAAATAATCACCAGTGAACGTAAAATGGCTGCTTTAGCAGAATCATAATGGGAGAATTAAAATGAATTACGTTACAATCTTTTCTCTTCTCTACATATCATAAAATCGTTAAAATCCGGTCCGATGTTCCGACTTGGCGCAAAAACTACTGCATAGATCCTGTTCAAATTTTGCACAAATATCTGTAATAGGCTTCTTCAAATGTTAGGCTATATATTATCACGCTACTTGCTTAAGGGGATGAGCAATATTGCATTATGTTAGTATTTTTAAATTGTTTATCGTTTCAGCAATGATATGCGTAACAACGTCTATTTCAAAGTACATGTCAGCGAAGCAAATAGAGAAAACGGTTTCATGACCGCTTAACGTACATCACGTCGCAAGTTCGATCCCCAGTAAAATTATACTTTTTGTAGTTGGTTGTAATTTTTTTTGATAGAGATTATTATTATTTATTTTATCTATTTTATGTATATTTTTCCACGAGAACGAAGTCGCGGGCAACAGCTAGTTCATAATATGTTCACAAAGTGTCAATTCATAATATTAACTGCGGTTGTGACCATTTTAAGAATTTTAATGTAGTTCATAGTATTATTCTATTATGATTCTGTTAAAGCGGCCATTTTAGACCCCCAGGAGCCCTTTATTTCAGAAACAGTCATTAGCTTATATGAGATACGTCTGTTCTCACTTACAGTAGGCGACACCTACATTAAAGGGGAAGCGGTAGCCCATTTAAAATTTTCTTACGTTTTTTTTGCAACATACAGGTCAAAGTCTGGCTGTATGTTGAACAAAATATGATTTGAGACCTCAACAAATATGGCTTTACTGAGTTATATCATTAAAATCATCATTAAAATCCTCTAATTTCATTAATGCCATCGAATGAATTTTTCATTAAATTGTCATTCAATATATTGCGCTGTTGGAATTTCAGTTCTTGGTGCAGAGGAGAGTTGGAGTGGAGAGTTGAAAATCCAGCAAGGCAAATTTATTTAACTTGTCACTTAGTAAAAACGGGCATTGTTTTTTTTTATCTATATGTAGGTTCGTGGTATAATAGAAATAACAGCAACATTGTCAGACTTATTCGACTTTTCGGCTGAAATAAAAGACTTGACGATGGACCTCCATATAGAACTGTCAGAGAGTAAAAATCCTGGCCAAGGGGATTCATGGATAAAGAATAGGAAACTTGAGGTTGAAGGGATAAGGTAATTTCTTGTATCTTTTATTAATCCATACTACTAAAAAGTGTAAATAAACCCTTAACCCAAACGAAAGGCACTTGTTCTCCCTGTCTTTGCGATCATTTTTTTGTTCTAGACCATACCTGGGAACCTTCTAGTTACGGAGATATTGGGGGTCAAAGTTCCAACTTTTTCATAAGTTTTTTTTAAATACATATTTTTAATGTAAGATTTTTACTTTACACACCTCCACGACCCCCGTACTATTCAATCCATCCATCAGCACAATGCTTTGAGTGCTTTCCATCGAGTCCTACCTTAAAACGTGATTTATAACCTAAAAAAAAAAGTCGATTCCCAGCAATAATTTTTGCGTAAATTTACTTAGTGTGATGTATGCTTGGTTGACGGATATGTGAAAGGTCTGTTTACACCCTGTATTATAAAGAGGAATTTGTTTGTTACGTACAAAACGTAGGGCGTAATCTTCGCAACTACTGATCCGATTCCGAAATTTCTTACACCCGAGTGTCATAGCCTACATTTAAAACGTCACCGTGGGTTAATTTCCGTACGTAACGGGAGCGAAGCCGTGAGCAAATGCTAGCATAGTATAGATATGATAAGTATTGCTTTGGCCATAATTTTTGTAGGTGATAAGTTCACCATAATCTAAAACGTGAAGTGTATGTTATAGTGCATAAGACATTGGAGAGCCGTCATTATTAATTTATCATAAATAAATAATTAGTGAGACTGTATGAATACAAAGCCAATATTTTGTATTCACGATCAGTCATAACATTTATACTTCGAAAGAGAAACAAAGTTCTCACCGGTCTAAAGTATGGTTGTTAACGGGCACGCCGCAATCGCGGCGGTAAGACCCCTCTTTGAGGAGTGGCTGGATAGGCGTCACGGCGTCCTGACCTACCGCATGACGCAGGTCCTCACCGGACACGGAAGCTTCGGGAGGTACCTGTGTCTGATGGGGAAGGAGGAAACGCCTGGGTGTCACCACTGCGAGGACCGCCCGAAAGACACGGTGGAGCATACGGTGCAGGACTGCCCCGCTTGGGCAGGGCACCGCCGTGTCCTCACGGCGGCGATAGGCGGAGACCTCTCGCGCCCGGCATTGGTCGAGGCCATGCTGCGGGGCGAGACGGAGTGGGAAGCGGTCGCCTCCTTCTGCGAAGCAGTCATGCTCGCGAAGGAGGAGGCGGGCCGCGTGAGGGAGAGGACAGCGTCCTCCCTCCACCCCAGCCGCAGTGGTAGACGCCCACGGCGCCGGACGTCGGCAGACGATCTCCGGCCACCGTAGGCGCGGGCTTGCGGGCGGCGAGTAATGGGCGACTCGCTGTCCGACCATGGACCATGCCCGGGTCGACGGCGCGTTGTGTTCCACGCGCGCCTCAAAGAGTGTCAGCATTATGACGGGGCCCCCTCTAGAGGGCGAAAGCCTGCCGGGGTCGCGGGACTTATAGAATTACTGTGACCCTGGATCATAAAGGGCTATTGAAGGACACCGTGGATTTTAGTCAGTACAAGTCTGACAGTTCCTCCCACTCTGCCCTGGGTGGGAGGACCCATTTGATGATTTTACCACGATAAAAAAAAAAAAAAAAAAAGTATGATTGTTAAATCTTCGGATTGATTGTATCAGTGTCCTGTGTTACTGCATTTCCTGACCCAGCTTACAAAGGAGACGATGGGTTGGGGGGTCGGGTCAAGTAATATCATATCTTACTATACTATTGTTTAAATGCACAGTTTGTGAGAATGGAATTTGTGTACGGATGTTTGTTACTCATTACTATTAATACTAACGGGATATTTACCATGTTGTTGTTGTTTTGTTGTTGTTGTTTTGTTGTTTGTTACTCTTTCACGCTAAAACGATTGACCGGATTTGGATGAGATTGGGCACACAGATAGCTGGATTAACACATAGGATACTTTTTATCCCGTGGGACAATTACTGAACACCACGCGGGCGAAGCCACGGGCATAAGCTAGTGTGTCATAAAGCTGACCTGATGATAAGTGGAACAGTACCACAATCGTATGTCGATTCAATAAATAACTTATTGAAAAAAGTGTTGCTTTGAACTGGACTTCACGAAGTTATTTTTTCTTGATAAAATGATATCTTGATTAATTATATTTCAGCAAAATGACAGTCACGTTGCCCACACTATTATTTGGATCGGCAGAGAGTTTGATAGGTGGTTACTTACTAAAAGAAGTGCCAAAGCTGATAAACGCTCACTCTATGGCCATGTTCGATCAAGCAATGCATGAGCATTCGAAAACAAAACCTCCTAATCAAGTAACTCCCGATTCTCATGGTAAGACTTTATTACGATTTTATTTGATTAGTTACTTTTTTTTTCTAATTTTATAAAGAGTGGTTAAATTTGTATGTAGGGATACAGCTCTTCGGAAGTACTATTCGGATCCCAAAAATTCTTCAGTAATGGGAAGTTGGTAAATGGTCGCACGGAACCGGTCAATGTGGCGACACTTGGGGGAGGCCTATATCCAGCAGTGGACGTCTTTCGGCTGAAATGATGATGCTGATGGGAAGTTACGTTATCCCGTGTGTCATAGGCTACATTTAAAACGATCTAGGTGGAAAAATTCCGACCATAATGCAAGCAAAGCTGCGGGCAAAGCTAGTTCATTATACAGTGTGTAAACAGACCCTTCACGAAGCCGTCAACCAAGCATTATGTACATCAAAATAAGTAACTTTACGCAAAATGCTGGGAAACGATTTTTTTTAATTGGGGTGTAAAATCACGTTTTACGGTAGGACTCAATTTAATGCACTCAAAACATTGTGCTGATGGATGGATTGGATAGTACGGGGGTCATGGAGGTTTTTAAATTAAAATCTGTTAAAAAAATGTATTAAAAAAAACTTGTGGATAAGTTTGAACTTGACCCCCAATATTTCCGTAACTAGAAGGTTCCCAGGTATGGTCTACAACAAAAAAATTATCACAAAGACGGGGAGAACGAGTGCCTTTCGGATATGTTAAGGGTTTACACCCTTTATAGTAAAGATTTGTTTTTGACATTCAGTTTACTGTAACATAAAATGACATTCAGTTTACTGTAACAAAAACAAACTTTTAAAATTACAATATTTAAAGAAACTTAAAATATATAAGACTATGAATTCATAGACTCATCTCATGAAAATCCAGACAAACTGACCTTCGATCTGATCGTCTTCCATGCGCCTGCGCATACATCACTGTCAGCTTACATCCATTTTTTTTAAATTTTGTTAACTTAATTATTTTTGGTTATTAAGTTACAAAAATTAAAACGATTATTATTATTATTTTGGTAACTTTATTAGAAAGTGATTTGGCAAAAGCAACCGATCGCGAATATCTAGAGGAAGACCTAAAATGGGCAATATTCAATCCAGATACTACACCTTCAGAGAAGGTTAAAGGAGTACAAGAAAGGAATACTTTTGAAAAGGGCTTGCAGGTCCCCACGAACCCCAACGGGCACGCGCATTCGCCGCATGGTAGCTACGATTTTATGCAGAATCTAGGTAACAGAACAAGCTTGTAACTCTGATTTTTCCTGATACAGATTTGAAATTTTGTACATATACTCTTTACATAAAACTAATACACACGTATTTCTGGTTTCGCATATTATACTAAAACTAATGTTGTATAAGACAATTCATACACTCATCTCACGAAACTCCAGACAAACTGACCTTCGGTCTGATCGTCTTCCATTCACCTGCGCACACATCACTGTCGGCTTACGTCCATTTTTTTTAAGTTTTGTTAACTTAGTTATTTTTGGTTGCTAAGGGCCGATTTTCAATCATTAGATAACTTTTACCTGAAGAGCAAATGTGACGTTTTGATAGAGTGTCCATACAAAAACTGTCAAAATGACAAACTTATTCATCGGATAAAAGTTAACTGGCGATTGAAAAACCGGCCCTTAGTTACAAAAATTAAAACGATTATAAATATATTATTTTGGTAACTTTAATAGAAAGTCAAAATGAAATCGATTACGATATGTACGATGAAACGGATGCAATAACACTGAATTCAGACAAGACATCTTCAGAGAAGATTAAAGGAGTACAAGAAAGGAATACGTTTGAAAAGGTCATGAAGTTGGCCTTCACGAACCCCAATGGGCGCCCCGTCGCGCGGCACCGCCGCCCTGGCCGCACCTTAGGGAAGCGTGTGACCCAAAATGAAATAAGAAATAAATAATTAACAACCTGACCACCACGACTAGTTATTATTATTATTAGTCATTCGCATCCCCCTGCAGGGCAAAGACCCCTTCCACTTATCCCTATCCATTGCTCTTTGTGCTCAATCTTTAAGAAGAGAGTCGGTTTCGCCCCCCTTGCCCTGTGCTTTTCAGTCGGGTTTTTTAGTTGTTATAATTAGTTTTTTTTTTTGCAAATTTGCGCCGATGGTGAGTATGCATGCTATCCGGTTTTATTTTCAGTCGGTAAAGTAACTAGTTTTAAGATATAAAATAAAAGTTCTTTTGTTTCTTGTTCTTTATCTAAATAACTGACCATCAATAGACTAGGTTACGTAACTTAACTTCCCATTACTGAAGAATTTTCGAGATCCGTCCGAAAATTCTGACGGTGAAACAACTACCTTTCAGCTTCGTTAAGGGTCTTGTTACGCTTCTGTGCGCGGCTCCGCCCGTGAGGCATACGGATAAAAAGTAGCCTATGCCCATCCGGAATAATATACCGTACAAATGGTACAAGAGTTTCCAAATAGGTGCCGTAGTTCCGGAGATTACCACATTATCCACATACATTTTTTTTTAAATTCACACTCTTTATTATAAAGGGTGTAAATAGACCCTTAACATAACCGAAAGGCACCTGTTCTCCTCGCCTTTGCGATCATTTTTTTGTTCTAGACCATACCTGGGAACTTTCTAGTTACGGAGATATTGGGGGTCAAAGTTCCAACTTTTTCAAAAGTTTTTTTTAAATACATGTTTTTAATGTAAGATTTTTACTTGACACACCTCCACGCGCCGTTTTCTCGTGGTCCTATTATTTTGTCCTACTAGTAGGACCACGAGGGAGACCAGTTTCTGTTCGTCCTACTATGACATATTGGAGCAGTAATAATTTATTTATACCACCTGTATATAATTTATACCTTTGACACTAGTAATAAAAGGAAGAAAAAAAACAATCATTATGTGTCTCCCTCGTGGTCCTACTAGTAGGACAAAATAGTAGGACCACGAGAAAACGGCACCTCCACGACCCCCGTACTATTCAATCCATCCATCAGTACAATGCTTTGAGTGCTTTCCACAGAGTCCTACCTTAAACCGTGATTTATAACCTCAAAAAAAAAGTCGATTCCCAGCAATCATTTTTGCGTAAAGTTACTTAAAATTACAATATTTAGAGAAACATAAAATATACAAAATTATTTTTAGTATATTATTATGCGAAACCTGAATATAGTTTGTTCAGAATCGATTCCAATAATTTTTAAACCATGTTATTTTTTTTCCCAAAAATATTTAAAAAAGTTACAAGTTGGACACCGAGTGACACTAAGTACCTATCCTAACCTAAATGATTGCCATTTAGGTACCTATTGCCAAATTATTATTATCAATGAGCTCAAGACGACGCTGGAGGCGCGCAAGCGTATTCGCCGTGTGGTAGCCACGTTTTTGTGCAGAAACCGGGTAACAGAACAAGCTTATAACTCTGTGATTTTTCCTGATATAGATTTGAAATTTTGTACATATACTCTTTACATAAAACTACTAGACACGTGTTTCTGGTTTCGCATATTATACTAAACTAATGTTGTATAAGACAATTCATACACTCATCTCACGAAACTCCAGACAAACTGACCTTCGCTCTGATCGTCTTCCATTCATCTGCGCACACATCACTGTCGGCTTACGTCCATTTTTTTTTAATTTTGTTAACTTAGTTATTTTTGATTACTAAGGGCCGATTTTTTATTACATCACGGGCGATTTTACCTGAAGAGCAAATGTGACGTTTTGATAGAGTGTCCGTACAAAAACTGTCAAAATGACAAACTTATTCATCGGATAAAAGTTAACTGGCGATTGAAAAACCGGCCCTTAGTTACAAAAATTAAAATGATTATAAATATATTATTTTGGTAACTTTACTAGAAAGTCAAAATGAAATCGATGACCATATAGTCGGAACCGGTGACGAATATACATACGAAGAGCTAGAAAGCGTAATGCTGAATTCAGTCAAGACATCTACAGAGAAGATTAAAGGAGTACAAGAAAATAATGCGTTAGAAAATAGAATCGAGCGCTTCACAAACCCCAATGGGCGCAACCCGTCGCGGCGGCCGCCGCTCTTCGCAAATACGGGAAGCGAGTGGTCCAACTTGACCACCACGACTAGTTATTATTATTAGCCATTCGCATCCCCCTGCAGGGCAAAGACCCCTTCCACTTATCCCTATCCATTGCTCTTTGTGCTCAATCTTTAAGAGAGTCGGTTTTGCGGTCGGTTTTAAGTTGGGTTTTTTAGTTGTTATAATTACTTTTTTTTTTTGCAAAGTTGCGCCGATAGAACCGGATGGCATGCATACTCACCCATTCATGCCATCCGGTTTTATTTTCAGTGAGTTAAGGAACCAGTTTTCTATACTAATATTATAAAGAGGAAAGATTTTTTTGTTTGTTTGTTTGCACCGAATAGGCTCCGAAACTTCTGGACCGATTTAAACCAGTTTTTCACCAATAGAAAACTAAATTATAAGGAAGTAATATAAGGCTATAATTTATTTTAAAAAAAATAAAGATTCTTAAGAAAAATGCAATAATGTAACCTAAAGTAGCAAAATTTTGCCCATAAAATTCATTATTTAACGTGCGCTGAGAAAACTATAGATGATACTTAAAAATTACATACTACATGATTAAAGTACTCATTATTACCTACAAAAAAGTCCGCGAGAAAATATATCTAACTATCATAGTTTAGTCACAATAGCAGCTTTTATGTTCTAAAATTTACGCAGCGCCGCGCCGCCGCGCGCCGCGCCGCGTCGGTAGAAACAAAAGTTGGTTAAATTCGTATCTTATTATTCGACGCATGTATATATTTTTTTTATGTATTATGTATGACTATGCATAACTTTTTACAGAGAAGTACGATATGCAGGGGCGTACCAATCAAAAGCGCCTAGGGCACGCACCATAGTTGCGCCCCCTTCGTAACTTATCTTAATATAAAAAAAACAGGTACACTAAATAAAACAATCATAAATCATTTATTTTCTTTTTTTGTAACAAAAGTCCGTAAAACCTTTACAATTGCATTTACAACTGCCCCTTCCTGGCCTTCTGCGACGCAAACATATCGATGATGTTTTCGAAATTAGTTGTATTCGTTTCTTCTCGCTCTACACTGAGCAAATTTAGCATCGCACAGCTCAAATATGAAAGTGTTTATTTCAGCTTATTAAAACATCGCTCACAACTTGCGATGGATACCTACTACAATTATAAGCAGAATTTAAATATAAATGCACAGCTTTGGAAATATGCTTTCAACCCCATACTGTTCAATAAATTCTAGTAACTCTATAGGATTTCTTCAGGTTGACCTTTTTTTTGTAGATTCCTACATTCGAACATCCAATATTTCTTTCCACCGTTGACATAATGACATCGCAACTATAGAAATCTCTAAACACTTTGCCACCAGCAGTGCTATTCTGTAAACGGTGGCTCACTTCGAAAGTCATCTCGCAAATCATCTCGAAAGTCACACTCACTTCACTTCTCATCTCGCCTGTACAAGTTTTGGTATTCTCATGTCACGATCAAGGCCAAGTGAAGTGAAGTGACTTTCGAGAACTCAGGTGACATTGCTCTATGGTTGCACTGAATTGTGCCTTGTTATGATTTATATCGACTCACATAATTTAGCCGAATTACCGCTCTAAAATAATAGTTTATAGTTTATTTCAGGCATAAATGTAATGTAAATGCATTATTTTGTACGTTTTAATATTTACAAGTTTTATTTGAGATAGATTATGAAAAACTAGACTGAACGCAGTGTCGCCTTTGCCTGATGGAGATATGGGAGCCCACGTATAAAAAAAAGCATTCACTCAATTATTTTTTTGTTGACAAACAAGCTTTGTTATTTTTATTTCCCCGAAAGAAGAAGGAGCACGGTTCATACAAAATTAACCCACGTCCTACAGCAATGAGAAGTATCTCAAAAAATTGATAAAAATATGTATAAAAATATGTATAAAAATATGGTATACTTCCAAACTCCGTCCTTACAGTCTAACATTAAAAAAAAATGCTATGAAAATTCGTTCAGGGCAGTCATATCTACAATGAATGTACTACAATATTGAGTAATACTCGGCTATCTTGACTTGACTTCAATTATTGAGTTCCATCATCGAGCAACAGAGGTTTTTTTCACTTGTTCGACCACCGAACATTGAACTAGTGAGAATTATAACTTGATTGTTTAATCATTAGCATTGTTAAATAGAAAAGAGTTGACTAAAATAGAGTAGGATAGACTATATTACAACTATAGATACTGTTTTTTTTTTAATTATTTGCTTTATTCATTTTATCAGACATCGTTTACATTTTTAAATATTCGAATAACTATATTATAGGAATCTAAAAACTACATAATAAAACATAACATCACACCTGTAATCCCCGAAGGGTTAGACAGAGATGTATCTAATAGTACACCCACATAAAAAAACATTAATAATATAAAAAAGTAGCCCACCAGCTTCGGGAACAGGGTTTGAACTACCGGTTCTAACAACCGGTAGATCTTGAGAGAGGAAACTCCTACCAATACGTGCCGTGTCCAGAAGTACTGCTTTCTGAATCAAGCCCTTGATCCAGCTGCCAACCGAGAGCCTCCTCAGAACAACCAGCAACTCAGCGGGATCGTTATATCACTAATCATTGCGCTACGCTCCAATCAATCTGTCACCACAATGTCAGGCTTATTGGCAACAACAGTCCTGTCAGAGAATATAAGTCGATCCCCATACAACGTGATAATAGCATTATTTGATCTAGAACTGGGTCGGGCGCATACTTTTATTCAATTTCCATATCTCTTAATACAGTATTTAAGAATTGTGCCGGATGGTTCATAGGTTCTTAGTAATAGATGATCGTCATAATATGGGCGCATACTCCCAATGTCCTGCGCCCATGTATGCATGAACAACAATGTATAATAATATTCAATTATTGCATTTCTCCCTTCAAGTTCTCTGTTGTAAAGCGTATAGTTATAGTACTCTCTTCTTCGAACGTTGTCTTCTTCGTACCGCATGGGGAATATGTTCTCGAAAGTCCGGTCATGATAGTAGAAAATGTTCATTAAGAATGTGTCTACGACGCCGTCGCAGTGAATGCTCACACACAACACAATTGTTCTCCATATCATCAGTGTCAAATCACAAGGCTTAATCAATTCCGGTAATAACTTGGCACGTAATAAATAGCATCCAACAAATCACAATAGGTCAACAAACTAGGTCATTTGTTATTATCAACAACTACATAATGTAAAATGCAAACCTACTGTTATTATATACTTTTATTTTTAGCAATTATTCATAAGTTTTAATTAGAATATTTGAACGCCATTAACGGCAAGACATAGCGTTCATTTTTATTAATATTTACCTATATTTTACAAATAAAAATATTTGGAATTGAATTTTTATTTAAAAAAATCATAATGTAATAAATACTCCTTTAACATCTTACAATTATGAAGTAATAGGTTCCTCTTATACGGTAAACGTACGTTCTACGGTCAATAGAGCTTTATCACAAGTCAGGATTGTCTAAACTTTTAACTAATGAAAAGAAAAAAACAATAACCGTATTGCAAATGGAATTACCATATCGATTATTATGTGGAATTTATTCTTTATTCTTTATTGCACACAAAAAAAAAATTACATACAAATCATAGTATATCATAGTCTATCTTAGTCTACTCTATTCTATTTAATAATGCTAATGATCAAACAATCAAGTTATGCGTAATTCTCAATAGTTCGATGTTCGGTGGTCGAACAAGTGAAAAAAAACTCTATTTAAAAATTATTGAGTTCCATCATCGAACGATGATGGAACTCAATAATTGAAGTCAAGTCAAGATAGCCAAGTATTTATCAAATAATAACCATGTAGTATTGTAGTACATTCATTGTAGATATTCTCCTGAACGAATTTTCATAGCAATTTTTTTATATGTTAGACTGTAAGGATGGAGTTTGGAAATATACCATCTTTTTATACCTATTTTTATCTATTTTTTGAGATACTTCTCGTTGCTGCAGGACGTGGGTGAATTTTGATCCTTCTTCTTTTACTGAAGTGTTTAACAACATGAAGTTAGTACGATTTCTGTGGTAATAAGTTACTGCCGGTATCGTTATATTCATATTTAATTGTTAATTGTCTACTTCAGTGCTGAGCGTACTTCCCATCCATCTGCGGCTCAAGTGGAGACGCTAATCAACTTCTTAGAAAGGAAGCCTAGCTTGGCAAAAGGATTTGCCAAAAATCAAAGCAGGCGGCTAATAAGGAGTGGGATAATATCACTGTAAAATTAAACAGTGACCTGTTTGACAAACTCCATAATGAGTTTGTACGCCATTGCGACTAACTCGTCAGTTAAAAATTAACTGACATGAGATAAGCTCTGGAAACCTACACCTAACACCCATCTCCCCGGGTGAGTGGGCCCGGGGGTGAGTAGCCTCCCTGGCGTGATTGTGTATGCCAGGGAGGTGACTACCTATGGGTGAGCCCTAAGCTGATAAACCTGATGCCAATCTTATTGGGCGTCAGGGCACTACGCCCCAAGGAGCCTCTAGCGTGAAGGGTTAGACAACCAGCGCTAGGTGAATGCTGTGAACGAAAACGAAGACTAGGTTTGACTAGGAGATCCCCCAAGGCCAAGCTCCTAGCTCCCGACGCCAATGGAATGCCTCGCCCTGAAGGCGTTCGGCGGGTTGGATTGGGTCACCACCCTCTTGGCTTAGTTGACACCGTAAGGTTTCCACCAAGAACCACGAAACTGTGGCTTTTCCCTGAGGGGCACAACGTTTTAGACGATATCTCCAAAAAGGAAATACGATGAACAAAAGCTGTCTTGAAAAAGTCAGCAATTATTGTTAGGTTAGGTTTAGGTCGTGTAGCTCTGTCATCAAAAAATTTGACATGAGCTACACGACATGCCGCTACAGCCGCACAATACAGGATTGAGTGAGCATCGGTGAGGTCTTCACAGTGGTCAAAATAGTTTGACAACTGCGAATCCCGAACAGCCACCAGCGCCCTATTTTTGTTATGCATGGGCAAACGAGGTATGCGTGGTCTAAGGTCGAGTTGCATGAATCGATATTCTCGAATCGCATCCTCCAAAGCACTCCTTATTTCCTCATTGCACTGGGTACTTACATTAGTAACCATGTCATCACTCACGTCATTAGCGCGATTAGGTATTGTGTTAGACTGTGGTTGTACCACAGCCTGCGTCAACGGGGTAATGACATGGCTACTCTGCATTTCAGTTCGCAAGCGATCAAGTACAGTGTCATCCAACATACGATTACGCTGGATGACTCGCACCTGATCCGATAGTCGTTGCGCCGACACGTTGACAGCTGGCTCAAGCACCTGAAATAGTGAGAGCATCCGAACACGGTACGCGGTCAGGTTTTTTCCTTCCTCTGTAGCCCCATAGTATGAGCGCATGACGTTTTCATTGATGGATTGCGTCCATCGCATGCACACTCCCGCCGGGAGCTGGGACCCTATCAGAGGCTGGTGAGCCTTGAGGTCCTAAACCATCCGGCGGCCGGCGTCCTCCCCGTCGACGAACAGGTGGTGGCGTCGTCGGCGGAGAGAAATACTCGTTGCTCGAGCTCGACGCAACTGCCACGGCCGGTGTCACAGCACTCACAATGGGGCTGGGCTCCGGCGGCGGCGAGGCGGAGCTGAGCGACGGGTCCGGAGGCGATAGGCGTGCGCGTTGAGCAGCTGCTGATCTCGTCAACATATTAAATCTTCATTTTCCAAATTTCATTTGACATGTATGACTGACACATGTGTTATTGTGGTTTTTAAATATGTATTTTACTCGTTGTAGTATTCATTTTGGAGTATAATCTCTTTTTCGTAATAAAACTGCTATTATAAAACTGTGGTTAAGGTTCAAAACTTGCGGTGTAATTTTTTACTATTTAAATTTAAGAAAATTTGGTAGGTCGTATCCGAAGACGTTTATTTTTTATTTGACGTTATAAAGCTAAATAGTTTGTTTGGTTGAACGCGCTAATTTCAGAAACTACTAGTTCGAATTGAAAAATTCTTTCAGTGTTGGATAGCCCATTTATCGAGGAAGGCTATAGGTTATAAAACATCACGCTACAACTAATAGGAGCGGAGCATCAATGAAAAATGTTGCAAACACAGGGAAAATTTATTCCTTTTGAGAGCTTCCGTTGCGTGCGGTGCGTAAACGGTTAAGGTTATGCAAAAAACAAGTATGACGGAATCGATCCAATTAAAAAAAATCTAAAAAAGTCCCTCGATAGCATTATCTTTTAAGGTTGACTCTCTCTTATGTGGCGCAGACGAAGTTGCGCGGGTCAGCTAGTATGATATAAAATACAAGTTCTTCTGCTAAATAACTGACCATCAATAGACTAGGTTACATAGGGAATACAATGAAGTATCATCACTACCATACATTGTTAATATTGCAAGCAAGGCTTGTTGTACCGTGTTGTGTGTTTAGGATCGCTTACATCGCGCGTTCGTGCAATTAGCTGCGATAGCTATACCGCTATTAACGCGCCATTTTTACCTGCTATTGTGCAAACGTGAGAGCATGTGGTATACTGTCCTTTCAGAGATAATTTACCTCTAACTAGCCTGACGTTTGAATGATTCCCCTGTTTAACATAATTTTATGTCACACTCGCCCCAGGTTAGCCAACTTGATTGCTAGAGGCAAAATAACTGTAAAACGACTGTAAGAGGGTCCTTATTGAAACAGTTGTCAGTGTGTGGAATAAGGTTCAGTTTTGATTGTAGCATGTAACTTCGAATCTAATCACGTACCTCTTTTGATATCCAAAGGTGTGAGCTGCTTCCACATGATGTAATAGGGGCTTTATTGGTATTTCCATTGATAACTCTAAATAAGGGTTTCACCTGAGAATTCGAAGCCTTACTAAAATTTTGATTAAGTTCCTAAGACTTGATATTAGCATCACCACAAGACAGTTAGACACGTCACTGCGGGCCTGCGGGCCTGCGGGCCTGCGGGCCTGCGGGCCTGAGATACAGAATGTTATCTTTCTTGTTTAGATTTAAGCTTTTTTATAGAAAACAAACAAATAAATTACGTTTAATTAATTTATTAAAAAGAAATCGCAAGGGGAATACGAGAAGTGTATGGAACACTAACACTGTAAAGACTAGAACCTTCGGCTGACATCGTGGTGGGTTAAACAGGCTTGTACACAATGTTCTCCTCATCTATATCCTCAGGTTCATCAGTTGTGACCGTCCGCAAAGTTGTCCCCCAGACACGCATCGGCACGATACTGAAAGATCAATATCAATGTTAATAACAGAGGATGGCGTGAAGATCTGACCATGTGTGCGGGGCAAACGTGGTCAGGTATTGTATAGGATAGAGCGGGTGGCAAGGAGAAAGGAATGAAGCGATATTTGCTCAGCAGTGGTATACGATGTGATGTAGGATAGCAAAAAAACCATCTACCTGATATATCACATTTCTAGAAAAGTTATGTAGTGAACGATTCAATAAGTTTCTGATACACTTGCAGATGCCATGTGGGGTTTTTGTGTTCTACAATATTACAACACTTTGACTTACAGTCGGGTGTTCTGGGGTACATGCCTATTGTCTACTTACGAAGCTCTGTTTTAAATCTCGAATTTTCATGAACAGATTTCATATTTTGTAATCAAATCTTTTTTGCAATTGAGATGCGACCTGAGTGTTTTCTAGATTTTCACACACACAAATACAAAAAATATCTAAGTACTTACTTTTCCTCATAATCTTTTATCATGCCGTCTTCATATGATTTTGACCTTTCCTTTGTAATGAAGAGGGGTATCGACTTTGGTGTTGTAGAACGGGTGGGGAACATGGTTTCTGGCCTGTAAGGGTGTTTGATCGTGGTCATGTCATACAAAGGTTTGAAGGTCCTCATCATGATATTTGAGGAACCGGTTGGCCAGGGGACAGTGGGCGTTGGCTTGGGCACAATTGATATGATAGGAGATACCGCAGCAGGTTTTAAGTGAAATTCTTTTGGCGGCGCCTGAAATGTAGCCAGAAAAAGTTTTATTTGAAAAATATTAGCCTGGTCAAACTGAAGCGAATCCCGCAAGGCATAGGGGCGGAATTCGCTTGCGCTGACTGCGTGAACTAACTTGTATGTAGGTGTTCAAGCTGGCGCGCATAGTCGTGTGACTTCCTTATCGCGAAAACGAACGCGTGTAGTTGCGTCTCGCGGTATCGCCGTTATTGTAAATGTATTTGAGGAAATTGGAAGCGTTTGTTCTGAGCTCTTAGCTGGTAGTACGCACTGAGCTGATTTATTACATTCTGCGTACACGCAGGGCAGACAAAGTAACGCGCGTCTTACTAACCAAGAAGGGAACGTATCGTTCAGGACATACAGGGTGTAAACAGACCCTTCACATATCCGTCAACCAAGTATTCTGTACATCAAACTAAGTAACTTTACGCAAAAATTATTGCTGGGAATCGATTTTTTTTTGGGTGAAAAATCACGTGATACGGTAGGACTCGAAGGAAAGCACTTAAAGCATTGTGCTGATGGATGGATTGAATAGTACGGGGGTCGTGGAGGTGTGTAAAGTAAAAATCTTACATTAAAAACATGTATTTAAAAAAAAACTTGTGAAAAAGTTGGAACTTTGACCCCCAATATCTCCGAAACTAGAAGGTTCCCAGGTATGGTCTAGAACAAAAAAATTATCGCAAAGACGAGGAGGACAAGTGCCTTTCGGATATGTTAAGGGTCTATTTACATCCTTTATGGATTTCAAATTTACACAATCTCTCTAGTTCTCTGTACCGTGCCATTTCAGCATTAAACATTCCTAACCTCAGTTTAATATACTAATGATAGGCAAAACAAATATATCATATATATATGCATATAATTAAAGCAGGTACTTCCTCTGACCTGAGTTGGCAGTTCGACCGGAGCAGGCATTTCGACCGGAACAGGCAGTCTTCTGACCAAAGAAAGCGATCCTCGATCCTGCTTGGGTTTCTTCTCCTCAGACTCTTGCACGTTCATCTTCCTACCAGTATTGAACTTGGTCAAACTCGAAGCATATTTCCTCGTGTCATGGGTCTTTGACCATGAATCAGATAGTGGTTTGCCATCTACCACTGGATTCTGGTCTTCGTAGTCAGTCGTGATGTTTGCAGGGAACACTAGAAGATGCAGTTAAATCAGATGGTGTGAGCGGCAAAGGTGCGGAGTAAAAGTAAAAAAAATCATTATAAACCTTATGTAGATTAATACTAACGGGATATTTACCATGTTTACTGTTTCTTATGAGTTCCCGATATTTCGGCGCTGTTGCAAGCACCATGATCACGGATAAACTGAAGTTATTGCGGGTGGGTGTTTTGCGAGTGACAGTGGTAGCGGTACTGAGTGCAAAAAACGAACAAGAAAGAGGGTAGACCGATTTGTCTGCTCATAAACACCCACCCGCAATAACTTCAGTTTATCCGTGATCATGGTGCTTGCAACAGCGCCGAAATATCGGGAACTCATAAGAAACAGTAAACATGGTAAATATCCCGTTAGTATCAATAGTAATGTTAGTGACCATGATAGTTTAAAATCTTATATGTAGATTAATCTTCGAGAATCGGTTTCTTAGCTGCCTGAATGCCCTCCCATTTGCCGAATGTTAGTATGAATGAAAAGAAATCCCTATTATGGTTTGATCAATCCAAGTGATATGCATTGGTGCCATTTGGTGTGACCGTGCGATCGATGATCATCATCTGCCTAGCCTTTTCCCAACTATGTTGGAATCGGCTTCCAGTATAACCATATGCAGCGGAATACTAGTATTTTACATGGAGCGACTACCTATCTGACTTCCACAACAAAGTTAGTACTGAGTTATACGATACCCCTTGGTAAGACTAGTTGTCAGACTTTCGGGCCATTAGCTACTTGTAACGACTGTCAAAGATCTACAAATAACAGCCGGGACCAAAGGCTTAACATGCTTTCCGAGGCACGGAGGTACCTCGGTACGCAATGGGTGGTCACCCATCCACGAACCAACCTAGGCAATCGCGGCTTCACCTGAAGATCGACCCGAGTGGTTGTTATTATTTAACCTCGAGCTCCGCATCAGAGTGCGGTCGATCACCATCAGCATCACCGTGCGATCATTTATTTCTAAAAAGTTAGTGGCAGAAACTTTCTTCCAAGTGTAAAAACATCAATAAAAATACAGGGATTCTAGGCGCTATTTTTACCAAAGCAATATACAAGGTGATGAAGAGATGTGATGCTTACTATCGTCGCCGCCACCGCTCCTTCTCATATTTGCTCCTATATCCGGGTTGTCTTGGTACTGTCCGCGCCGCATGAAGACTGTCACGTCAGACCCTGAGAAGAAGAAGAACGATCAAACAATACTGTAAAACATTATCTGACTATTTTGGTAGCATAAATTTGATTTGAAGTATAAAAAAAAAATCCCGAAATAAAATCTGTAAACGACACAGAAAAGTAATAAATAATATGCGCGTTTGAGTTTAATACAATTATGTATGTATACCGGCAGTTCAATAGACGGATCTCTAAATCCTTGAAAAGCGACCTCCGCTGCATTAATACCGAGGGTATTAAAGACGCTTTTGAGCGGAATAAAGGCTCCAAGGTATTTGCAAGAGATCTGGCTGATGGGCAGAGCCAGATCTCACGAAACTGGAGACCGACGATGGCAGGACCGTGTCTGCCAAACCGGAGCTACTGGGGGAGATCGAGAGATTCTATGGGCAGTTGTCACTTCAACCAGTAAACCCGTAAATCTAGCAAACGACCCAAGAGCTAGACTGACCCGACACTATACCGAAGATAGCTCGGATGTCAGCCTGTACGAGATTAGGAAGGCTCTGAAACAACTTAAAAACAACAAGGCACCGGGTGATGATGGAATTACGCCCGAACTCGTGAAGGCGGGTGGGAAACTGGTACTTCCCTAAGGCCTTTCAGAAGCAGTTTGATTCCGTCATAATCGAGGTTAAAACGCCACAGGCATGGTGCAGGGGTGTGGTGGTACTCTTCTTCAAAAAAGGTGACGTTGAAGTGTTTGTACAAATACGCCACCACGTCAGTCCAACTTCGGGACCAGACCTCGGAATATATACTTCCGCAGCGAGGTTTGTGACTGGGAGACGTCATATCTCCGAAACTGTTCACCGCTGCACTGGAGGATGTCTTCAAGGTTCTGGACTGGAGAGGGTTAGGCATCAACGTCAATGGCGAATACATCTCTCACCTTCGGATGATATAGTGGTCATGGCTGAGGCCATGGAGGACCTCAGGACAATGCCCGATGACCTCAGTAGAGCTTCCGAAAGAGTGGGTCTTAAGATGAACATGGACAAAACCAAAGTCATGTTGAATGCCCATGTAATACCCACTCCTATCAAAATCGGAGACTGTACACTCGAAGTTGTAGACGATTATGTCTACCTGGGACAAACGGTCCAGTTTGATAGGTCTAACTTCGAGAAAGAGGTCAACCATCGAATCCGACTCGGCTGGGCAGCGTTCGGAAAGTTGCGTGATACCTCCTCGTCCAACTTATCGCAGTGTCTCAAGACGAAAGTCCATGACCGATTAAATCCGAATAAATCCGATTTAAATAGGCAAGTTATATTTTTATAATAATTTCACGCGGACGAAGGTCGCGGGCGACAGCTAGTTATGAAATAAAATTGTATTGTCCCAACAGACTTTGGCAGATTGGTACAGACGCCAGCACACATCAAGCTACCCAAAGCTGTAAAATTTTCCCACTCAACCTTGAACCTTAAGCTGTAGCGATAAAGTTGAAAATTTATTAAAGAAATTTGACAGATTATAGTAACTTGATGTGCTGGCGTCTGTACAAATACGAGAGAATCAGCAGTGGGTGAATTCAGGCCGTAGATGATGATGATGATGATGATGAACAGAATAAATTAGTATTAAATACCTCTGAGTTTGCTTTCACTGTCAAAATCACAGTAATTAAGACTTTATTATCGTAGCATTAAGGGTTGCCGTCACTGACAAGTCTTTTAAAGTACTAATGATCTTATACGCGTAACAATCAGGTTACCTTTGGATAGCTGCTGTCATTTATGTAAAACTAGCTACCCGCCCCGGCTTCGTACGGGTAGCAGAAACAGCATAATTTTTTTCGACATCTTCAACAATTATCACCATATTTCAGCCAATTTCCACAAAACTGTCATGAATTACAGTTAAACCTTTCTCATGAATCACTGCGTCCGTTGGTGAAAACCGCATGACAATTGGGTCAGGGGTTTTTGAGTTTACCGCGTTTAGAGATACAGACAGACGCGGTGGCGATTTTAAAGAAAGAAAGAAAGAAGAAAGAAAAAATATTTATTTGTCGCAGGGACATGACGTGCATCATACAAAATTACAAAAAAATTAACAATAAACTATAAATTCAACAGGACGGAACAAAAATAGAAAAAAGTTAACAGCTTGCACGTCGTGACTGCGACAAGCAGGTTACCACACAGTATGATGCTGTGCTATGGGGGGCCCACAGCACAGCGCTGGTTTTGTCTTATAGTAAGTAGTGTTAACTATGAAAATAATGTACAGAGAAATGTGTGTGCAGTGTGCGTAAAAAAAAAAAGTGACTTACGTGTAAACGAGATATACTCAGACATGGCGTAGTTGTACCCGTAGGCGATGCCGGTGATGATGGCGAGGATCAGGACGAAGCAGACGGAGCAGCAGAGGATGAACGCTAAACCGAAGGTGATTAATCTGGAAACAACAAAATTATTATTATCATAATCCTTAACGTGTAAGCGCCAGGATAGGCCGCGAAATTCAAATTGTGTGTGTTGAAATTTGCAAAAAAAAACATAATTTAACACAACATCACATTTAATTTTAATTTTAATATTGGGTGTGTGACTTGACTATTGCATTAGGTTATGTACCTGTAATGATAGTTTATGGCATTTAAATAAATAAATAAATAATATCACGCCTGTAATCCGCGATGAGTTTGGCAGAGGTGTACCTAATAGTTATACAATAGAGGGCGAGTCTATTGCCATCAATCAGGCACGAATCTAGGCTGCTACTAGAAAATTCCTGATGGAAATACCCAATAAGTCTGTGCGATCTGGGGATCGTACCCAGGACAGACAGAGGCATCATTATACATACGGTGAAAGTCTGTCTGTCTGTTTGTCTGTTACCTTTTTATGCCTTAACGCTTAAGCATGACATCATACGACGACGGCGGTCGCCATTGTTGATTTTGGCTGACAGGAGTTGCAGTGGATTGATAATAGTGTGGAAGCCCGCCGACCGAATAAAAAAAAAGTATGTCGTCATAAAAGTTAACGAAATAATCCAGACAGCACTGGAGAAGTTCAGTAATTTGTTATCAGTATTTCATGAGATGCTAGTTTGTCTTAGTTTGGAAGTATTAGATTCAGAGTTCCTTAACCTTTTATAATGGAGACGAATGAGTAGTATGACGTAACAATAATAATCGAGCTTTAAAAGAACAACAAGAAGACAAAGTACTTCTACTTACCTCAGTTAATAGGCTTCATAATTTTCTTTGTGTCTGTTAAAAGTGATTATTATGAAATTCTTTTCTGACCTTTTCTCCGTCCGTGATGAATTCAAAGTTTGTAAAGAGACCGTTTATTTGTAATCTTCTTCTTCACCGTATGGTTAGTGCCTAAAGTTGTATCTGAATTTTGACGCCGTCGAGAAATATCTTTCAGGCGTACTGGTTTCCTCACGATGTTTTCCTTCACCGAAGCAAGTGATGATTGTACAATACGCATATGAATTCGAAAAACCAGCGGTTTGTGTCTTGGGTTCGAACTTGAGGACTATGACTTGACAGTCCGACGGTCACACCACTAGGCTATATATAATTATAGCTAATTAGGCTATATATATGTCGGATCCGGTCATTAGTACGGACATAAAATTAATTGGAAAGCGTGCCAGTGTGCAGTGGTGTCATCATGCGACTTACTAACCAGTCTTGTACAGAGCCCTGATGTTCAATTCGAGGGAGGACGACAGTCAGTGTCGGATCGCGGCGGAGTTGAGACGTTTTGGAACTGTACCCGATCCATTGTGCCCCGTGTTATTGTGTTAACTTGTAATCTCAAGTAATTCGTTAGTTTTGCTAGAAACAGTGTATCGCACCCAGTGTGTTTTCATAGCACGAAACCCATGGTCTATCCACATGATGTACGAGCCTAACGGAGTAAATCCTGACATACCCGACATATATATAATTTAGCACACTCTCTATCAGACTATTTGTAATTAAAACAGATTATTTAAAAGTGTCTTTCGTATGGTCGGGCAAAATTTTAATAATTGACACTTGAAGAAGAAGAAATTCAAACTAGCGGCTGTTTTCTTGAAATAATGTGTTCTCGTGTAAGTATTGGCAGACAAGCCAGCATCGAAAAATCAATGAGGGGTACCTAAGTATCATATTTTGGAGCCGGGAAGTAATCACAAACCAAACAAACAAACAAACAAACAAACAAACAAACAAACAAACAAACAAACAAACCAACAAACAAGCAAACAAACAAACCAAATAAACAAACCAAACAAACCACTGCACCGTATCAAAGTTGGAACGGAAATGTCACCGCTAATGTCACTTCTTAAAATCAAACGATGCTACGATAAATGGGGAAACGTAACTTGTCTTATCAGAATACCACTGAACTTGCTACTCTCACACCATTTCCGAAATGGTCTCTGCATAATTCTCAGGATCACATAGGAAAAGTTTTTACTGTTATATTTACATAACATCACGCCAGTAATCGGTTTCGGTTTAAAGAATTTATTCTCATAAGAACAATACATAGGTTCACTTACAATGAGATACAAAGTAATTGTTTATATCTAAATAAATACATTTTGCCTCCGAAGCATGTTGGTGAAGTTATAAAAAACAAATATAGGAAGTAAGTAAATTGCTAACATTTTATATGCGTTATGACTACACTTCGTAAACGTAATTTCTCAGTTTTAGTTTAAATCTGTTAATATTATCACAATCTTTTACGTCATTTGGTAGGTCGTTAAACATCCCCGAAGTGTTAGGCAGAAGTGTACCTAATAGTACACCCCTGCCACTTATGTTTAGGTCCCATATAATAGGGGGCTAGCCTATTACCATCAACCGGACACAAATCCAAACTCCCTGGCTGCTACTGAGAAATTCCTGATGGAAAACCCAATAATAATTTGTGCGATCCGGGAATGGTACCCAGGACTTTGTGCTCAGCAGTCGCGATTGCGACCACTGGTCAAATTACGCAATATATTTATCATAGCAAACAATTCTATACACGGTGTAAACAGACCCTTCACATAGCCGTCAACCAAGCATCCTGTACAACATCAAACTAAGTAACTTTACGCAAAAATTATTGCTGGGAATCGACTTTTTTTTTGGGGTCAAAAATCACGTTTTACGGTAGGACTCGATGGAAAGCACTCAAAGCATTGTGCTGATGGATGGATTGAATAGTACGGGGGTCGTGGAGGTGTGTAAAGTAAAAATCTTACATTAAAAACATGTACTTTAAAAAGAACTCGTGAAAAAGTTGGAAATTTGACCTCCAATATCTCCGTAACTAGAAGGTTTTTTTTGTTCTAGACCATACCTAGGTATGGTCTAGAACAAAAAAATTATCGCAAAGACGGGGAGAACAAGTGCCTTTCGGCTATGTTAAGGGTCTATTTACACCCTTTAGATATCATTTGATGTTTCTTCTCAGAGTTGTCAGATAGAGAATTCCGACCTTACAAAAAAACAAAAAAATCGTTTGTCTGTAAAGTCGGTTTACTGACGATAGTTGAACGTGACAACGTCATAAGAAAATACTGATGGAATGGTTGCATTTTTCAAAAAATTAATGTGCGTTGAGCAATTGTTTTATGGAACGCCTCAGAGCGAGGTAACGCTTCATACGTTATGTTTTTTCGTGCGTGCAGCCGGCTCCATCGAATTATAAGACGTTGTCACGTCAAAAACTTGTAAAAGTATTTTTAATAATTTCAATAATTTTCAAGCTAGAGGTTTAAATGATATTTTCAGGTAGATGTCAAGAAATCATTATTCCTGCCACGAATAGTCTCGGTTCACGACAGAAGGGTAGCTAGCTCAAGTGATGTTCTCAATCCAAAGTGCTACAAGACTATTCATTTAAATCCCGGGGGTAGTCGAGTGGTTATATTACCATAGGTTTTAGCATTCTAGTCTCGCGAGCTCGGTCCAGATTTATGTCGATTTCAATTTGTATTTTCCTTGTCTGGTCTGCAATCCGATATTATGATGTCTATTTGGAGTTGGTGCCAAATTGGCCCCTGTGGAGTACAAGCCCGACATCAATGTGGCACTTCGAGGTCGAGAATGTGATGATGCAGATCAAAAATTGACCTGATTTGTATTTAAACTCGATGGTATGTAAGTTACATAACATAACATCACGCCTGTAATCCCCGAAGGGTTAGGCAGAGATGTATCTAATGGTACATCCACATTTCGCCAGTTATGTTTAAGTCTCATGTAATAGGGGGCGAGCATATTGCCATCCCCGAAGTGTTAGGCACAGGTGTACCTAATAGTACACCCACATTTATGATATGTGTAAGATATGTCAAAAGTTCCATGTAATAGGGGGCGAGCCTATTGCCGTCAACCGGACGCAAATCCAGACTCCGTGGCTGCTACTGAGAAATTCCTGATGGAAAAACCCAAAAATATTTTGCCCGACTTGGGAATCGAACGCAGGACCTCAGGCTCAGCAGTCGTACTTGCGACCACTAGACCAACGAGGCAGTATAAATATTCAGTATTCCAGAGAGGAATTAGTTACGTAATGTAATTAAAACACTTAGCTAACTACGTTAGTTATGTAAACAAATAATGATGTTGTGGCACCAAGTTGCCCTGTTTGACACACCGTTGCTTGAGTTGAAGGAAACAGCTTTCTTTTTTCTTTTTTTTTTCGGATGGGAAATTATCAAATGTCTCCCGCACTCTGGGCGGAGCGGAAGGGAGTGTCAGACTTGTACTGACTAAAACCCATCCATGTTCCTTCCTTGCCCTTTGTGTTCCAGGGCCACGGTATCTCTTTTGAACAGTCCCGCAGCCCTGGCAGGCATCGGCCCTTGCAGACCCCTACATCATTGATGACATCTCTTTGAGGCGCGCGTGGAACATGAACGCGCCGTCGACACGGCCTGTCGTCATAAGACGGCCGGACGGCGAGCTAGCCCGTAACTCGCCGTCCACAGGCCCGCGCCTACGGTGGCCGGGAGCTACCACGTGACCCCTGACGCCCAGGGCGTCTCCCGCGGCGGCTGGGACGTGAGGTTCTTTCCCTCTCACGTCCCGCCACCTCCTTCACTAGCATGACTGCTTCGCAGAAGGGAAAGAAACAGCTTGACAAACAATGAAACTTGGAAGACAATGGTAACTATACAGGGTGCAAACAGACCCTTCACATAGCCGTCAACCAAGCATTCTGTACATCAAATTCAGTAACTTTACGCAAAAATTATTGTTGGGAAACGACTTTTATTTTGGGAGTGAAAAATGACGAATAGGTAGGACTCGGTGGAACGCACTCAAAGCATTGTGCTGATGGATGGATTGAATAGTACGGGGGACATTGAGGTGTTTAAAGTAAAAATCTAACATTCAAAAAATTTATTTAAAAAAACTTGTGAAAAAGTTGGAACTTTGACCCCCAATATCTCCGTAACTAGAAGATTTCCAGGTATGGTCTAGAACAAAAAAAAATATAGCAAAGACGCGGAGAACAAGTGCCTTTCGGCTTCGTTAAGGGTCTATTTACACCCTTTATTTAATCGAGACCGCAATAGTTTCACAAGAACAACTTTACTACAGTACAAAGATTATTCTGTGCTCGCAAAAGCTCTTTTAATTCACCCGGAAACCGGGTATGTGATGGAATATTGGGCTAAGATAAAGCATGACGTGTACTTGACATGAACGTGACATGGTCAAAGAACCGGGTAGGGCTGACATGAGGTGTGGACGTAGTAAAGTTGTGCCGGGTACGCTCATATAATCCTCAAAGAGAACACTACGAGATATGAAAGAGATAGAAATAGGTGGAGGTGGGCTCTCCGACATTTTTAAGGGACAGTTCGAGGACCATTTTGGGTACTACTTATAGTGCTGCTAACAAAATGATAGGTCCCTATTCTATGTTAGCAGGTGTTATACCGACGCGACGTAGTTATGATAAGAGTTCATAACTAAACACAAATTGATTTCTACACAAAATTACTAAAACAAGATTGCTCCAAGTGTTTTATTTCATGAAGATTGCTTCAGGCATCAACACAGAAAATTGCTTCTTTGAAACATTAATAATTAACAACGTCAATAAGAAAAAAACAATTAACTTTCCCTGGTTAACAGTTCCTTAGTGGTTTTCTACAAATTACAGAAACTTTTACATTCATTTAGAAGAACTTAAATTGCAACTAGCGCAGCGGCGGCGTCGGGAGCCGAGACAACATTATTTGCACTGCGTTAAGAGAGCTTTAGCTAAGAGGAAACATACTCTTTAGAAAACCCGTTCCTTTAGAATTGAGATTGTTTTTTTAACTACTGTTGTGGCTGAGGAAAACTCTGGAAAATAGTTAGCTGAGCCATGGCAGGTACTTAAACTACACAATGCGCTTTTTCATAATGCGATGTAAGTAAACAAGAACCGTGTGGATCCATTATTTTGTTTTGAAATAAAAACACCAACGTTTCACCAGTTATGTTTAACCGTTCACCGTATACTGTTTCATAAAAATATAATTTTAACCTGACTCCTGAAGTATTCGCGAGACGAGGGTATTAACTATTGGGAAAAAAATGTCGCGTTCGTCAACACTGTTAACCAGTAGAACGCATCATTCCCAGTAGTTAATAGTGTTAACCACGGGGTATTAACCAGCGGGAACGACCCGTATTAACCAGCGGGAATGACCCGTATTAACCAGCGGGAACGACCCGTATTAACCAGTGGAAACGACCCGTATTAACCAGCGGGAACGACCCATTATCATTTATAGAACACTTGGTAGCATTTTTAATTATGACTTTTGCAATTAAAATACCTTCCTTTTCGCAGCAATATGTCATAAGCATACCTTTAAAATATTAAACCGACCATGTTAAAAACAATCAGCTTTCATCCCAATTACCCGCGACACACATAGGAACAGTCTGCCCTTCATAACATTGCCCGACAATAAATTTCCATTTAAAGCATTCAGTAGGTATCACACAATTCCATCAACTTGATTATTTAGTGACTAACAGCTGCCGTTCGGATCTTGGTGGCACGCAATTTGACTTAGCTCGGGCGGTTAAATTTACTGATTAATTTCATACGTTTGGTTTACCCAACGATTACGTAAACCACGTATTTTACGTTCGCTTTTCAGTGCTATGTTTAGACGGTGAAACCTTACGAGTGTGGAGTTATATAAAAGGTGGAAAAGTAAAGATTTTCATTCTGAGGGACGGAGGCTTGAGGTGGAATAGCTAGAAAAGATGTTACTACTGAGCTGACGATTAATAGAGCAGTATGCAACAAGAAGACTAAAATAAATTGGGAAAATGTGCTACACTCAGTGCAGGGAGACGAGCAGCAAATGATGAATGAAATTCTTATCAATCTTCACCAACAATCAACTGCGAGCTATTGTTTGACGTATAGGCCTTTATGAATGGATGGGGTATGCTCTTACAATGTATGTTGGGCAAGGGGATTGGCAAACGCAGTCTGGCGTCATTACGAGCGTTATGCGCTGCTGACGTTGAATAGGCTCGCTTGTAAGCTTCACGGCTAATGCAGCTTTTGTCGATATTGTTCGATCATCTTCCATTGGTTTCTGAAAACCAGTTCACCGAAATCTGTTTGGAAATCGAGATTTGTTGTTAATTGGATCATCTAAACAAGCTAACATGTCTTGGAAAAGTCCTATTTGGGTCTCGTCTAAGATTTTGTTAGTAGGTAAGGTATGTACTTGACTCTTTATGGGAACTGCGCACGTTTTGCAAAGCCGGATAATATTTAAGAAATGTGCTATTTGCTGCCCTTTCCCGGTATGATTTTTTTGAAAAAAAAAACACACGAAACCCTATTCCTGCGCGGAAAATATCGTTTGGCATTTTCATTGAAAAAGGGGTTGGCTTTTTTATAGAAAACAACTAGTATTCACTGCTCTAATCATTTTCAGGAAAATTCAAAATTATTCTGAGGTGCTGAAAACGCCGATTGGCGTATTTTGTTTTCGTTTTAAGTTGCGACGGACACAACCTATAGACGAGCGACCCTTTAGAACGAGCTCGCACCTCACTAAGAAGGGCGATAATTATAACAGCATTGAATGGGTTAAACAGCGGGACATCTTAATTTTCATCAAGACTATTAAAAAAATTCAAAGCATTTTTTTCCTGTACAGCTAAGCTTAGTAAAACTCAAAAACAATTCTCATTTTGTCATTGTTTTCCATTACCTTTTAAAATGCCAAGAAGATTATGATTTCTTTATCTTTTCCATTCCGTTTGTGCTTGATCTTTACGAAATATTTTCCTCAGTATCTAATGGCGATAAGTATTAAACTTAATTTCAAAAAGGTTCTCACAAATCTTGAGACAATAACGTAACTACTGATGGTCGGGAAGATTGTGATTATATCCGCTGTTGGTTGTATATTAAGGGTAAGTGATTACGATCAGTTTTTGTTAGTGACTCACGAATGGAGCCTACACACCAAAGTCCACGTGCATTTCGGCAACTTTTGAACGCGTTCAGTTGGCTTGCCGCCGCCATACCTGGTGAATTTTGTGTGTAGGATCTATATAATACTTACTCGCGGGTGCGTCGCGGCCATTAAATTAAGTAATACAAACGATCTACACAAGGAAGGTCGCAGTGAAGTAAACCATCAGTTGAAGGCGGGAAATGGCTGAAATATGACCATCCTCAAAAATGGCTTGGTTAAAAAAAGGAACTAATACCGTTATGCATAGTAATATTATGAACAAGAAGTAAAAGCGAGTTTGTATGTGGGGGTAATTTTCGCTAATTAGAATCTATCTTATACCTGAATGTCATAGACTATATTTAAAAAAAAAACACGACTGTCAGACTTTCGGGATCTAAAATACTCTTAACTACTATCGAAGATCTACAAAACAAATGACAAGATGCAGCTGAATACAGTGGCGGATTTGCCCTAAGGCCCAATAGGGGCCTAGGGCGGCCAGATATTAGGGGCGGCAAATCGTGACAAAAAATTCACTGATGATAACAAGAAATAACTCAAATGCAAAGTACCTAAATATTTTAAATTCTCGCGCACATTATGGTCTTCTATCTACACTTACCTACATTAATCTCAACAACTGTTCAAATGGGATTCATTTACGGCCACACATGCCTCCGGTCGTTTTCGTAGGATTCCCACTCGAGAATCTAACCTCTGCATACATCCTACGAACCTCGTTCAGGTTATCACCCGCGATGGCGTAAAGCCGTACCATTTCGGTCCACTGTTCTTTTTTGTAAGACATAGCACTTATAGTTAACTAAATTTCTGAACCGATTTCGATAAAAGTGAATTCAGTATGTACCTAGTCTATGATAGGTGCTGCGAAAGGGGCGGCCCGGGGCCTAGAGTGGTCAAGACTGCAAATCCGCCATTGGTTGAATACCAGGATTTTCCATGGAGCGACTATCTGGCCTCTACAACCAAGTCCGGTAACTGGTGTATACGATACCCCTGGGTAAAATCGGTTGTCAGACTTTCAAGTGCTACTTTTGCCGAAGATCTACAAATGACAGCCGAGACCACCGGTTAAACGTGCTTGCCGAGGCAAGAAGGAGCACGATATGTGATGGATGGTCAGCCATACAGATTGGCCTCGGTAAAAGTAGTCATAATGTAGCGGTCGACCCTCGCGGCTGTGTTAATGTGAGTGGTGCTGCGAATGTGTGTGGCTTAAAAATATAGTAAACGAGCACTTCGCCCGCGACTTCGTCCGCGAAAATTTTGATAGCTCGGCAAATTTGCGTGATATCTTTATAATTTATAGCCTATAGCACTCACGAATAATGTAGGTTTCTACCAGTGAAACAATTTTTTAAATTGGTTCATTACTTCCGGAGATTACCCCCTACATACAAACAAATTTTACCTCTTTATAATATTAGTATAGATTCAACCCCGAGTTACCAAAACAAAAATAACGAACCACAAATAACAGTCACCCCGAACTTCACATCATGCTTCTCAACACTAAACATGAATAAAATTGGCAAACTTTTTCCGAAGTCAATCTCTTATGTGGCAGACGTGTCGAAAGTCGTTCGACTTCCACCGACTTTCACCAACTTCCCCCGTGGGACTGACACAACGAACTTGAAATACTTGAAAAGGGTCCTTAAGGTCCATTCCTATTCCGGCCAGGCACTCAGTAATTATACTTACTACTTAATATTAAGACCGCTAACTACCTAGAAGGAAGGACCTTTGGGCTTATTTATGGTCGGTGATTTTTAGGTAATTATTACTTAGTGGGTTTTTGCCTTTTCCAGTCATAAACACATATCAATATGTTAGTCATGTTAGCCATAGCACCGATGACCGTCAGGGTAGTCGTGTTTTTTTAGTGGAGGACGCGAATCGGCAAGCGTAAGGAGGAGCGCCCTCAGGCGAGGTGGAGCGCTGATCTCCGGTGGCTGGTAGCAGATGGATGAGGATTTTTGAGAATCGAACTGAGTTGAGTACATGTAAAGAGGCCTATGACCAGCAGTGTACTTATCTAGGCTGATGATGATGACACACACACACAGCGGCACTACAAAAAGTACTACAGCAACATAGTACAAAAAGTACTACAGCGCCATCTACAGGGTGTAAACAGACCCTTCACATAGCCGTCAACCAAGCATTCTGTACATCAAACTAAGTAACTTTATGTAAAAATTATTGCTGGGAATCGACTTTTTTTTTTGGGGTGGTAAATCACGTTTTACGGTAAGACTCGATGGAAAGCACTCAAAGCATTGTGCTGATGGATGGATTGAATAGTACGGGGGTCGTGGAGGTGTGTAAAGTAAAAATCTTACATTAAAAACATGTATTTAAAAAAAAACTTCTGAAATGTTGGAACTTTGACCCCCAATATCTCCGGAACTAGAAGGTTCCCAGGTATGCTCTAGAACAAAAAAATGATCGCAAAGACGGGGAGAACAAGTGCCTTTCGGTTATGTTAAGGATCTATTTACACTTCATCTCCCATGGAAAAGGGAATGTCTGAGGACATTCCCTTTTCCATGGGAGATGAAGAACTTTACACCCTGTTCTTCATACATTATAAATAAATAAATAAATAAATAAATTTATTTCACGTAAATAACACCCAATGCCACACATAAATTAATAGAAATTCGAAAACATGGACAAATAAAATCCGAAAATTGAATAAATTAAAACCAAATACAACTCTTACATTCATAGGAATACAATCTATTTCATTCGGTTGCATAAGCTTATGATGGGAAGGGCAAACTGAGTTTGAAAAAAATCTAAACCTTACATGTTGTGTTTAAATGTACAGTCAGCAACAAAAGTCGATGAACAGATACTAATTTACAAAATACCTGAACACTAAAACGGACCATAAATCACTTACCAGAATAGAGTACACAATAAGATTATCATTTCAATGTTACAAAAACCCTAAGCATTAATATGTTATAAGTCGCTAAACATCATTACAGCGTAAGTCGGTAACTATCATTTTGCCGTAAGTCGCTAAACATGTTATGCGCGAGTTATTTAACTTGATAATGCATGAGTTGTTAAATACAAGATACTGCAGGATAAACCATTACCTTTTTAACATCGTTCGGATTTATTTCACAATTAAAAATTTGTGATCATGTGATTGTTTAGGTATATGCTGTTATTTTATAGTAAGCCTACAAATTGGTGATGTTAGTTTAAGTTGATTATTTCGTGGTTATTTTTTTCTAAACCACCCAGAAGTAGGAGCCCCGACAAGCGGGGCTCCGGCGATGTAACCTCCGGAATCACTTGACCTTGAGCTCAAAGTTACTTGAACTTGACCCTTTTTTTTTTTTTTTATCGTGGTAAAATCATCAAATGAGTCCTCCCACCCAGGGCAGAGTGGGAGGAACTGTCAGACTTGTACTGACTAAAATCCACGGTGTCCTTCAATAGCCCTTTATGATCCAGGGTCACGGTAATTCTATAAGTCCCGCGACCCCGGCAGGCTTTGGCCCTCTAGAGGGGGGCCCCGTCATAATGCTGACACTCTTTGAGGCGCGCGTGGGACACAACGCGCCGTCGACCCGGGCATGGTCCATGGTCGGACAGCGAGTCGCCCATTACTCGCCGCCCGCAAGCCCGCGCCTACGGTGGCCGGAGATCGTCTGCCGACGTCCGGCGCCGTGGGCGTCTACCACTGCGGCTGGGGTGGAGGGAGGACGCTGTCCTCTCCCTCACGCAGCCCGCCTCCTCCTTCGCGAGCATGACTGCTTCGCAGAAGGAGGCGACCGCTTCCCACTCCGTCTCGCCCCGCAGCATGGCCTCGACCAATGCCGGGCGCGAGAGGTCTCCGCCTATCGCCGCCGTGAGGACACGGCGGTGCTCTGCCCAAGCGGGGCAGTCCTGCACCGTATGCTCCACCGTGTCCTCCGGGCGGTCTTCGCAGTGGTGACACCCAGGCGTTTCCTCTTTCCCCATCAGACACAGGTACCTCCCGAAGCTTCCGTGTCCGGTGAGGACCTGTGTCATGCGGTAGGTCAGGACGCCGTGACGCCTATCCAGCCACTCCTCAAAGAGGGGTCTTACCGCAGCGATTGCGGCGTGCCCGGACCTCGGTTGCGACAGTCGTTCCCTCCATACTGCCCTGAGATCGCGCCGGAGCTCTTCCCGGTGCGCCTCGACTTGTCGAGGCAGCAGGGATTCGCCCCGGCGCTGCGCCTCCACGCGCCACTCATAGACGCGCTGGAGGGCAGTCGCCTCCAGATCCCAGGGCAGCGATCCGGCAAGGAGGTTGGCCGATTCGCCGGCGATCGTGCGGTATCCTCGGATCATCCGGATAGCCATGACTCTCTGGCATGCGACCAGCTTCAGTGGTCGCGTCCGAATGCTCAGGGCCCACACGGGGGCCCCGTAGAGGGCCATGGACCGCACGACACCGGCGTACAGCCTCCGGCAGGAGGCGTTTGGCCCGCTGAGATTGGGCAGGAGTCGCCTGAGGGCGGCTGCTGCCCGGTTCAGCTTTGGGGCCAAACGCAGGAAATGCTCCTTGAAGTTCCACCGGCTGTCGAGGACGAGTCCCAGGTACTTCATCGTCCTCCCGACGCCGATGCGAACCCCTCCCACCGTTATGTGGGACTCAGACCGTGGCGCGTTCAGACGGCCATGAAAACACATGGCCTCTGTTTTGTGCAGCGCCACTTCGAGTCCCAACTGCCGGATCCTTCCAACGACTGTCGCAACCGCTTGCGTCGCCAGGTCGGCCGCCGGTGCGACTCTCCCTCCGCCAGGACGAGCGTGTCATCGGCGTAACATATTACGCCGGCGCCGTCAGGGAGGTCGCCGCGCAGCACCCAGTCGTAACCGATGTTCCACAGGAGCGGGCCCAAGACCGATCCTTGTGGAACACCGCACGACATCTCTCGCCGGTTCCATTCTTCCCGGTGACCGGGGTAGATGACGGCTCTGTCCGTCAGGTAGTCCTCGACCGTACGACGGAGGTAGGTCGGCACCCGGTGATACCGGAGTGCCTCCCCGATGCAACTCCAGGGCAGGGTGTTAAAGGCATTGGTGATGTCCAAAGACACCGCCAAGACGACCCTGCCCCGGGATACCGCAGCCCCCGTCGTGAGGGCTCTCACGCGCATGATGGCGTCCACCGTCGAGCGCCCCCTGCGGAAGCCAAACTGGCTCTCCGCAAGGTCCGGACCCATCCGATTCAGGTGCCCGACGAGGCGGTCTGCAATGACTCTTTCAAAGAGCTTGCCCACCTTGTCGAGCAGCACGATGGGCCGGAATGCGGACGGAGAGTCCGCAGGGCGCCCGGGCTTCTGGATGAGGACCAGTTTCCCCGTCTTCCAATGAAGCGGGAACCGGCCCCTCTCCAAGCACGCGCTAAAGAGCCCCCCCAGTCGAGGTGAACTTGACTCTTAAGTCATTTGACCTTGACCTCAAGGACACCATGAATATTGATCTATAACTGCTCCTGAGAATCACAGATTTTGGTTTTCGGAATTTCAACCTTGATCTCAAGGTCAAGGACCATGAGGACAAGATCAGTGACCTTAGGAGGATCGCGGATTTTTACTTTAGAAATTTTGACCTTGACCTCAAGGTCAAAGACAGTGACGTCCAGTTTGGCAACTTCAGGAGAATAGCTTATTTTGACGTTCAGAAATTTGACCTTGACTTCAAGGTCAATGACCATGAGGTCAAGGTCAATGACCATGAGGTCAAGTTAAGTGATAATTGCGGAGTTCGACTTTTGGAATTTTGACCTTGACCTCTAAGTCAATGACCTTGAGGTCAAGGTCAATGACTTTGAGGTGTATCCCCACCCTACTACTCCTACATCCCACTGGGTCCCGAAGGCTTGATTAGGCGTTGGATTTTGGTGAAATTTTTCTAAGTCTTTTTTTCATAGTGCCCCGTTTCGTATCCACTGACCGCAAACGGGTTAAAAGAACTAGCAATGTTGGAAACTAACAATGCTCAGCGACTTTTGTATTTATTACAGATCATACAATTTTGTCGGTAGTAATGTATAGCAATTAATGGTTTAACTGAGTTCAGCGACTTTTGTAGTTCAATTATGACAAGTTGTTTTGTAATTTACTTTAGTCAATAACTTATGATAAAAAATAATGATTAGGAAATATTGGAAACAAATTATGTTCAACGACTTCTGTTGCTGACTGTACGAGTAATGTCATAGGGTTAAATCGAATAGTGAGGTGGTGGTCCTGTTGCCGCCTGATCACATTTGTTTGTTTATTTTAGTTTCCTTGAGAACGTTCATATTACCTAACTATTCAAACTTTCTTAAATTACGTAACATAACATCACGCCTGTAATCCACGAAGGGTTATACAGAGGTGTAGGTACCTAGTAGTACACCCACATTTATGTTATATTTAAGTTATGTTAAAGTTCCATGTAATAGGGGGCGAGCTTATTGCCATCAACGGGGCACAAATCCAGACTCCGTGGCTGCTACTGAGAAATTCCTGATGGAAACACACAATAACACTTTACCCGACCTGGGAATTGAACCCAGGACCGCATGCTAAGTAGTCGTGCTTGCGACCACTACACCAACGAGGCAGTCTTAAATTAGTAGTTAACAAAGTGTACAGCAAGGTCCTTTGCACATCTTTTAAAACAGCATTGCGGATTTCTTAAGGTTTTCAAGTTTCACATTGGTTGGTTTTGTTGACACTTTATCTAGTGCCGTGTACACATTGGTGTGACGTAACGTGAAATGTAACATGAATGAGCCGTGCAGACTTATGCAATGCAACATAAAATGTAACCCAAGAACAGGCGAATTTTTTTCAGAGTGTGTTACATTACATGTTATGTTTCACCAATGTGTACCCGGCATTACAAACCATGAGAATAAAGACCTATGTTACCGAACCTTTGTAAATAATCTAGAGCCCATCCGAAGCAATTGAATATGCAGCACATAACCGGTTTTCGATCAGCTCAGTTGGTACGTCATCACTTTCACCATCAGTCGTGTTATTTGCTCTCGTCTCCTGGTATCTGCAAACATTTACATAGCCTATAATGCCAGCCTTAATGTTCCCACTGTTGGGACACAGGGCTCCTCTCTATGAAAGGGTATGATATTCCACCACACTGGCCCAGTACAGTTTGGTAGATGTCACATGTTTTTGAATTTTTGGTTCTAAGACATGCTTTTCCTCACAATGTATTCCTTTACTTTGAATTATTTTGTAAGCGTTCTTTAATATTGTTATGGTAATTACTCAAGCCCGTGTATCCTCGCTGAGGAGCATGCGAGTATCGTACTCCTAGAATGTACGTACACGAAGTTGTGAAGGAATAATTTCCCTTTTAAGATATGCAAATGTAACAATCTCAATTACTTCTACAATGTTTACGCACGGTTATCCATTTGAATTTCTGTTCTTCTCATATTTTTGTTTCTACCATACATATTTCATATCGTATGTTCTAAGAATTTTTATTTACTTAGATACGAGACTGTATGTGTCATAAAACCGAGCAATTTTCTAAGTGAATTTTAAAACGACTAAACATACGTAATGGTCCATAAAATAAACAGATACGGCTATTAAATCGAAATTACCGAGGCGACTTACTGCGTACGATTTACCAAATACGGTTTTAGGCGAAGCCCTAAGAATGCAAAGTTCCAAACATCAGCAATGTGGAACGTTACGAAACAGGCACGTGCCTCGGACCCACCGCTTTGTTGGTGACAACAATTTAAATAAATCATGCATGGAGGCCCTGACCGTTGTGTGTCAAATAACTCATTTGGTATGCTCCCGCGGCGGCTCGCGTTCTAAACGGTTACTTCTGGTTGTGCCCCGCCTCATTTAAATAACAATTTATGTGACAATTTTTACTGAAACTTACAAATTTTACCGCGCCTAACTTCTCGCCGAGTTTTCTCACGCTCATCACAAGCGCTTGTTAAAGCTAATTAACCACGAGGACACGTTATTCATCAAGTTACTTCTCCAGTAAAATTTGTCGCAAAAAATGCAAATTTTATTATTTCCTCGTTAACATATTTTCACCGAGCGACGTGACCGCGTCGTGTTCTACGCGATATATTTTAGTGGTGACAAAAATATTACTTACCGAAGTCTTGGAAATAAGATTCATTTATAAATAAAATTAAAAATCACACAAAACTTGAGAAACTAACGCCTATTAAAAGTTCAATAAGACGCTTGTATAACCTAAAAAATGTCGTGGGTTGTCATGCTCAGCTTACAGAAAAGAGCTAAAGTATGCGTTCAAGAAATGGAAATTTAATTCTGGAGAAAAAAGGTTAAAAGCCCGAGTTTGGTAGTGAAAGAGAAATAAATTATAGGACGACGACAGCCGCCATCTGATATTTTTGTAACACGAAACTTTAATTATTAAACGATCATCGGTAAGAAAATGCAAATTGATTTTCGAAGAAAACTTCGTTCCTTTTCTCTTTTCCTTATACGGCTATATTTTACTCTGAAGCTGATATAAATCGTTCATTAGTATTTTTGTACCATCATCTGCCTAGCCTTTTCCTATGTTGGGGTCGGCTTCCAGTCTCACCGAATGCAGCTGAATACCAGTACTGGGTAATACTATACCCCTAGGTAAGACTGGTTGTCAGACTTTATGAGTCGCGGACTGTAACGACTGCCAAAGATGTGCAGATGAGTGCCGGGACCAACGGCTTAACGTGCTTTCCAATGCATGGAGGAAACTCGGTATGTAATGGGCGGTCACCCATCCACAGACCAACCTAAGCAAGCACGTCTTAACCTAAAGATCGACCCGAGCGGCTGTTATTATTTAGCCACGAGTTCCTTTAGTATAATCGAAAATGACGTTGTACGTAACAAAGTTTACTTCTAATTAAATATTTCAAAAATCAAAAAACAAAGACATGCACTTTTAAAATTGCGATATTTAGTAGTTGGTTCGTTAGTTCCCGTAGTATTTCTGTCCAGTCGCACACGGTGGGTCACAGTGGGCGGACGTGCCGCCCGCCCAACGCCGCGCAACACTTTCTCGAGAATGTCGAATGTGTCGCACCGTAAAATAAAATAAAAAAAGTTTCACTTTCTCAATAAAACGTGAACTAAGCTGTGTGAAGTGTTACTTTGTGTGTTCTAACTAAAAGTGTGGGGTTTGGTGGATTTTCTCAGTTCAATTTCTTAAGGTAGGTCATTTTTAATTCCTGGCTCCCGATTAAAGTCTCCCCCTCGTTATGCAGCCGTCAAACTGTCCACACTGCGTTATGGTCCTAATGGAGCCCAGTTAATTATAAATTGGCTGCTGGAATGGAAGGCCACTTCATCAATTAGATATAATGGGTATTAGAAATTATCGGGAAAATTGTTACATGAACAAGTCTTTTAGGAAACTTCATTGATTAGTTAGGCGAGCTTTTCTCGTTGTTTTTTGTTCGAAGGTATTACTGTTTGTCATCATAAAATAAGGAAATATATTCTATCCCCAAAGCAACACATTCTTTCGGTTGAATAATCCAAATGATCGTGTACAAGTACTCTTTGATTCCGGGATCGCCTTGTTGCTGAAAAGCCGATGAATAATACATTCTACTTCTTTTGACAAACCTGTACTAGTACACTAAGTTGGGGGGGAAGGGGGGAGCATATGATATACATAATATGTTAACGCTACGACCCCAACAAGCTAGGCAGATGAAAACCTCCTTATCTCCCGGTTAAGCAAAGTATATCCCTTCTGTGTTTTTTTTTAGTCATTCGTTAAATAAATATTTTCATCGTTTTCAGAAGCGAACGAACGCTACGACTTTAATATTAATTGGTAATGCGATCAAATGAAAACCGTTGCTTGTTTATAATTAAGCAAAATCAGACATTGGAATTTGCTTAAATACACTTTTAAGGCATTTGCTTAAATTAAGTTTTAACGTTTCATATTTAATAATAATTCATTTATCTATTCAAGCTACAAAGACTCATTAATACACAAATAATTCAATAAATAGCACATTTGATACAATAAAAACACATCATTACACACACATATTTTCACTCTTTGGTGCATTCTGAAAATTTGCAAAGTCGTGGACAGCTGTTATAACTTCGCTGTTTTGATTAATTTGTCAATATTACGTAAAAATACAGTTTATTGCATTCCTACAATTTATATGGGCATTACTAAAATTGCTGCAATTGTTTCGAATATTTAAGCATAATTGAGTGTTATTTCATAACTTAATTAAGTAAAATTAATTCATAATAACCAACTATTTGATGGCTATTTACGACTTGCCTCGCAGATATCTAAGTAATAAGTCCAAAAATTGTTAGACGACAATCTAGAATTACTATTAATACTAATAACGGGATATTTACCATGTTTACTGTTTTCTATGAGTTCCCGATATTTCGGCGCTGTTGCAAGCACCATGACCACGGATAAACCACAAAAAAAAAAAAACACAAATATCGGGAACTCATAGAAAACAGTAAACATGGTAAATATCCCGTTATTAGTATTAAATAGTAATATTAGTGACCATGATAGTTTAAAATCTTATATGTAGATTAATCTTCGAGAATCGGTTTCTTAGCTGCCTGAATGGGCTTCCATTTGCCGAATGTTAGTATGAATGAATGAAGTTATGTTATCTGTATTAAAAATGTCCAACTTGGCTAAAACTAGATGTTTCCTGTTGTTGTTTTAGCTATTTTTCTCTTCTCGGCCCCTCGTTATTTTCTCTCGGGTTCCAAGACAATTTGTTATTCGCCACGTTCCCGGACACTAGATTTAATTGGACAGTTTAGCAAATGAGATATTCTATGTACATACATAACAAAAGGCTTGTTTATTTTGCCCGGTTGATGGCATTTGGCTCGTCCCCTATCAAATGGGACAAAGTTAACTGGCGAAATGTGGGTGTACTATTAGGTATGAGGTACACTTCTGATTAACCATTCCGCGATGAAAGGTTAAATTTTAAGGTTTTTTATTGTAAAATCCATACTAATATTACCATCGACTGTTCGTCTGTACGTTTTCAGGTGAACTGATGGTAATGTAATCTTACATATAGGTAGTCGGAAAAATAGACCCTTAACACATCCGAAAGGCACTTGTCCTCCCCGTCTTTGCGATATTTTTTTTGTTCTAGACCTGGGAACTTTCTAGTTACGGAGATATTGGGGGTCAAAGTTTCAACGTTTTCACAAGTTTTTTTTTGAATAAATTTTTTTAAATGTAAGATTTTTACTTTACAGAACTCCACGACCCCCGTACTATTCAATCCATCCATCAGCACAATGCTTTGAGTGCTTTCCAACGAGTCCTACCGTAAAACGTGCTTTTCACCCCAAAAAAAAGTCGATTCCCAGCAATAATTTTTGCGTAAAGTTACTTAGTTTGATGTACAGAATGCTTGGTTGACGGCTATGTGAAGGGCATCCAGGTAATGCGTTGACTTGCGATTATTTCCGCCACGAGGGCGAAGCCGCGTGTAAAAGCTAGTACAAAATAAAGCATATAACTGCTAGAAATGATCCTATGCCCTCTACTATAAAGTGAGCAACATTTGTGTAGATATATTTGTAACCACGTTCTCGAAAACGGCTGTAACGATTTCGATGAAGGTTTCAATTGGGGGTTTACAGGGGTGAAAAATCTATCTAGCTACATCTCTTATCTTGGAAAATTCGTTTTCTCTATTTTCACCTGCCCCCGTAGCATGACCACCGTAGACAAGGGTTTCTTTGACGGAAGAATCGACAAAATGACAGATTGTGTCGACACAATGACAGATTTCTTTGCACTATGTCATGCTACGGGGGCTGAGCAGAGCTAAGTCGCCTAGGTACTAATATCATTATTAAGGGAACTGTTGTTCAACGACTTTGAGAAAAACTTAATAGAAAAAAGTCCTCAAACAAACTATTGAAGCTTACCATTAATTTTGAGTAGGACGATTGAAGTTTTATATTCTTATACATAACTTTTAATTTCCAATAATTGAGTTCTTATGAGTCATAGTTTAAAATTGGATGATTCTGGTGTTAATAATTATTTCAAGTCCTTATAGTAAAAATATTTAGAAAGTTTTGTACACATGACATCATCTATACATTACGGCTGTATTTTTGTGAAGAGTCAAACAGAGGTGTGCCTACAGTAAACCTACATTACACCGGTTATGCTTAAAAGTTCCCTGTAATTGGGAGCGAACCTTTTGCCATCGGCCAGTCATAAATCTCATTACGGGCTGCTGATAAATTGCTGATGGTAAAACCCAATAATACTTTTCCAGCACTTTTCGACTAATGGACAAACGAGACTGGACGCTACCATACAGTGGCAAATGATTTCTTTACTAGTGACACGCTCTGGCTTCGTGCGGGTGCAACATTTTTATTGAGATTTCTTGGAACACACCAGCCATATTTCTAACTTTTCCGGTGAATTTACTTATAAAGGGTGTTGATATTTTTTTTGTTCTAGACCATACCTGGGGAACCTTCTAGTTACGGAGAAATTGAGGGTTAAAATTCCAACTTTTTCACAAGTTTTTTTTTAAATACATGTTTTTAATGTAAGATATTTACTTTACACAGCTCCACGACCCCTGTACTATTCAATCCATCCATCAGCACAATGCTTTGAGTGCTTTCCATCGAGTACTACCTTAAAACGTGATATTTCACCCCAAAAAAAAAGTCGATTCCCAGCAATAATTTTTGCGTAAAGTTACTTAGTTTGATGAACAGAATGCTTGGTTGACGGCTACGTGAAGGGTCTGTTTACACCCTGTATTTCTTCATTTATATTGATTTATTGAATAACAAGAAAAACGGATTGTCTCGTATATTCCTAGTTCTACCTACGGGGTGTTCCTTAAACCGCAACTTGTGCTTAGTTGGTTGCGCTTAAAAATAGTTGCGCTTTCAGGAATGCTCCCTGCCTAGAGACTTAATCTAAATACAAAGTTCTGCTCAAATCTATTCATTCGCGCGAAATGATTCTGATTCAGCACAACCACATGAGGAGATCTACTCATGTGGCACAACATAGCGAACTATTGACACAAACTAGCCAGTTACTCCGACACAGTTATACCGGTAATAAAGTTCCGTAGTACGTGGTATTAATCACGTCATCTAATTAATTAGGGAGCTACCACGTTACGGATTTATTGGCTACAAATGTGGGTATAAAGGCTGGAGCAGTGTTTGAGGTGATTCTAGGTGAATTATAACATCCGCGTGGTTCGATTGATAACTTAGCTACGCTTGCCAAGGTTGCTCCGTCGATGGGCGTCCTTAATGAAGCTGAAAGGCACTTGTTCTATTCTCTAAAAAGATATCGCACTGACCCCCGCCATTGCAGTATTTTTTTTGTTCTATACCACACCAGCCCCATGACAATGACAGATAGTGCAAAGAAATCTGTCATTGTGTCGACACAATCTGTCATTTTGTCGATTCTACCGTCAAAGAAACCCTTGTCTACGGTGGTCATGCTACGGGGGCTGGGAACCTTCTAGTTACGGAGATATAGGGGGACAAAATTCCAACTTCTTTATAAGTTTTTTTTCCATACACGTTTTTAATGTTAATTACTTTAGACTAAAGAAATACTGGTCCTATAAACTTATACTGTCACTTACGGGATATCTTCCGTGATTGTTCATTATTTTGAGCTCCCAATATCCCGTAAGTGACAGTATAAGTTTAGTTGTATACCGTGAAAGCTTAAAACAGTGTTCGGTCCTATAAAGAAATATACTTACGATATTAATCTCTTTGGATGATAGGCAGAAATAATGAGTAGTAGGACGTTCAGTGCTTCTTAATTAGAGGTGGACCATCATTTAATAACACTTAATTAATATAGTGACTTGCAATTATACTTTTGTAGTAGACGTAGCGAACATGATTATTGCTTTTATGTATTAATAGAAGGAATTATCGAGTAAATAACGTTGTCTGAATATAAAACGTGACATTACGTGGCGTGCATTCCATGTAGCGTGTATGATTAACGATAGCGATGCATGGATTATGGGTTTATTTCTGTAAAGTGTGACATAGCAGCTTTCGAAACAAATACATTGCTATTATTTGTAGTCGACCTCATAACAACTTTATTACTTTTGAGAATATTTTTTAGTAAATTGTGTAGGTTTCTGTGAAACTATTAGCGTTAGCGTAGCTAGTCGCATGCATCGTCATTGGTAGAAAATCTGTTAATTTTTTATTTTAAAACAGCTTGAACTCATTGGTCAGATTGGGACTAAGCTATGGAGACGCCATCTGTAGAAATAAATGAAATTGAAGTGTCTGTTTGTAATTTCAAAATAAAAGCTTTTTACTGAAAGTAGCTATATATGAAAGTTATAGTTAAAAAATTGTTTTTATTAAATTTTTGTCTGTCTGTTTTTTCCGGCTAATCTCCGAAACGGCTATGCTGACGGCTATGCCGCCTACTGGCAGATAACTGATGTTATGTTACCATAGGGCCTATGGTAAAAAATTAAGACCCATGAAATTTTTAACAAAATCCGATTCAAATAGGCACGTATCTAATATTTTTATAAAATTTTCACGCGGATTCCGCGGGCAACGGCTACTTTTTAACCGACTTCCAAAAAGAGGAGGTTATCAAGACGACTGATTTTTTTTTTTTTTTTTTTAGTCCTGGTAAGCTTGAAATTGTGTACCTAACCTTCAAATAAACGAATAAAGTCCTCGTTTTATGACGTGCAATGCAAGTGACTTTCAATCTTGGGGTAACAAAGCAATGGTGAGGTTGACAATGCCACAGCTTTACCGGGCAACAGCTAGTTAAATGATAAAATTCAAAATACTTTATTTCACTTTAACCTTCACGGGCACTTATGAAATCCTAATTCTAAGTAGAAGTACCAGCATAAAACTCCGTGGTTACTCGTTTAAAAATATTGTTTTTGTGTTTTCATGCTAGAGTGATTTTAAGTATGAGACACAGAGGATAGTTTTGGCCTGAAAACAAGTGGGTACTTACTTCACAAACACGTAAAACAAGATTAGGATAATCAGTCTTTAGGTCGAAGAACCGTTCTTGAGCCTCTCTTAAAAATTGGAACGTCACTAGCGATTTTAAACTGATCAGGGAATACATCTGCCTCGATGCACTCATTATAAAACGATGCTAATAGAGTTGGCATCATGTCAATATTATCTTTAATGATAGTCAGGAGAATTTCGTCATAACCAACAGTGGAACTATTGACCATATTTTTAACTATTCAGGGTGTAAACAGACCCTTCACATACCCGTCAACCAAGCATTCTGTACATCAATCTAAGTAACTTTAAAAATTATGCTGGCAATCGACTTTTTTTTTGGGGTGAAAAATCACGTTTTAAGGTAGGACTCGATGGAAAGCACTTTAAGCATTGTGCTAATGGAAGGATTGAATAGTATGGGGGTCGTGGAGGTGTGTAAAGTAAAAATCTTACATTAAAAACATGTATTCAAAAAAAAACTCGTGAAAAAGTTGGAACTTTGATCCCCAATATCTCCGTAACTAGAAGGTTTCCAGGTATGGTCTAGAACAAAAAAATGATCGAAAAGACGGGGAGAACAAGTGCCTTTCGGTTATGTTAAGGGTCTATTAACACCCAAGAAAAATACCATTTTGTTAACATAAATTGATATATATAAATAGGTACATTCTAATACTTACTTTTGTAGGTAAAAGCTTCTTTTCTTTTCGTCTGTGTCGTTTCTTTTTTTTTTCGTCTGCGTCCCTCCCACCCCGTATAGTTGCCAAATCTGAAGCGTTCATTTAAACTGCATTCAAACGTTTTTGGAAATTCGTTTGCTTGAACGGGAATCCAACCAACTCAAGTTCCAACTGTTTTTTGTTTAATTGAATTGACATTGCATCTTAAATCGAAGAAATATCAAGAAATCTAACATCATCTGCCTAGCCTTTTCCCCACTATATTGGGGTCGGCTTCCAGTCTAACCGGATGCAGCTGAATACCAGTACAGACATGGAGCGACTGCCTATCTGACCTCCACAACCCAGTTAGTACTGGGTAATACGATACAATATCAAGAAATCTAACGAAATAATTAAAACAACCGATAAATATGCAAACATAACAATATAATTAACAGGTACGTAATAAAGGTTTTCTTTGAAGGTGGTGAAGTAGATAATTAAAAAATGTAATGTTTCTGCGGTCCTCTGTACTTCAGCCTCCCTGGACAGTCTTGTTCCGTTATTTTCTCGTATCTGCGAAAATTAAAGTATCGATATTAAAGCCATTCAAGACTCAAGTATCGATGTCTGTATGTATTTTCATAGTTGACTAACTGTTGGGCGCGACTTCGTTCGTGTGGAAATGTTGATGTGTATGTGTGAGAAAAAAGAAAGATAGTTTATGTCCTTCCCCAGGATGTAATCTATCTCCGTGCCAAATTTCATTACGAGCCGATCAGCCGTTTAGTCGTGAAAAGGTAACAAACATTCTTTAATTTAGGTATTTTAGGAGTTACTTTCGCTTTTATATAATTAAGTATGGAAGTTTAGATTGATCAAATTTATAGTCGATTGACCAAATAACAACTGACTGGGTAACCAAGCAAAGCCACATGTTTGATTTAGTTAAACTTCGGACAGCAAAACATGATTGTAAACAGTGATTTAAATCGTTCGATACGCCGCACTTGGGTCGCGTGAACAAATGTTTACATTGAGAAATCTGAGCTCTCACGTCTCGTATGAGCAAGATAATACAATTTTCAGCATGTGTGAGCAAGAGAGAGATGGCAAATCAAGCGAGAAAAGTGTTTAACTCACGAAGCATTTTAATAAAAACTGAAATTTTATTGATATCTGGCTCAAATAATCTGAATCATAACATAACATTATACGCCCAACTCCGAATGTGATGGGAAATCATCAAATGATACCTCCCGCTCTGCGCGGAGCGGAAGGGAGTGTCAGACTTCTACTGACTAAAACCATCTTGTCATTGTTAGAATATGGGAGTAAAGGTTTTATGCAAAAAGTTTAAAAAAAATTTAGAATTATATAATTTCGTAAAAAAAAAACACTCAGATATTTTTTTTTTTCGTTGCTATGGCGTCTTTAAGACTTATAGAAGTTACTCTTAAAATATTTCGTGTATGAAAAGAAAGACCTTATAGACTATTATTTAGTAATAAAATTTTCCTGTTACTTTCAAAGATCATTTTACATAACATAACGTCACGCTTGTAATCACCCACACTTCGCCAGTTATATTTAAGTCCCATGTAATAGGGAGTGCGCCTATTGCCATCAACAGGGCACATATTCAGATTCCGTGGCTGCTAGTAAGAAATTCCGGAAAAACCAAATATCACTTTGCCTGACCTGGGAATCGAATCCAGGACCTAATGCTCAGTAGTCGCGCTTGCGACCACTCTAGCAACAACATGAAAATTGTAAATATAAAGGTATTAAAGTAATTTTTCTACTTACAAATCGCAGTGAATGCATTTCCTATTGAATTTTGTGTAATTTTTCGGACATTTCAATAGAGTCGCCATTCTCTTGAACCGTTGAACTCCAGAAGTTTGTAGTTGGTAAGGTGCTGAACTGTCAACTGGTTGCGCTGATAACAACCCGCCGAGAAACGCGACAACCACGAACATGATGAAGAGCTTCATGGTGATGTGATACTTGCTTACTTCCCCACGGCTAATAAAGTAATGTGACGCAAGCATGCTTTGGTACTTTATTTATAGTATGACAACAAGGTAAACAAATAATATTATGTAAGGTAAACAAATAGTATTATATTTTGTAGGAATCCCTGTTTGCAAGACTTTAGTTACCATAATGACTGCGTGTTTGTTTGACACATTTATACGTTTCCTGTTTGTGTAATTGGTTTCAATTAAATCTATAAATAAATGTTATTATCAATGGATTTTGTTGGGTTTTATACATACTATTGTAGAATGGAAAACTGATCAAATGTTTATGTGGGAAAAACGGAAATGTGTTTAGCCTGGGTTCGTCTCGGAATAGCCACATGACAAATTGACAAGGCTGTCTTCTTCTAATTTTATCCTAAATGTAGGATTGGTGCAAACAAGACAAAAAATCTTTCTTGAGAATTTATGAAATTGTTTCAAAGCTATAGTCGAATATTAATGCACCGACAGACGGCCAAAGTTATCCTATCGTACTTTGTGTTCATTATCCAGGCCGGATCCTAACCAAAGCCATCATTTGGCACTTATTTCTTCGAAAAATCGCGAAAAAAAGTATTCGCGCGAAGATCGTATTCCATTAGGTCTCGTAGTACTAGTGGAAAGCGATTGCCGCGCACGAGGTTAGATTTCAAGTAGAACGCACACTTACACAGTTCATACGAATTCTGTTTAGAGTAATCTTCGGAACTACTGATCCGATTCCGAAAATTGTTTTACTAACGCGGAGCTTCATTTTCCCCGAGTATCATAGGCTCTAGATTAGATGGAAGCCGTCGCCATGGCCATCTCCGCGGGAGAGGATCCTCCCTCAGTAAGTATCAGGATACACCTATACTAATATTATAAAGACGTAAAATTAGTAAGTTTGCATGTAGGAGTAATCTTCGGAACTACTGCTCCGATTCCGAAAACTCTTTTTCTAGCGGGAAGCTACATTTTCCCCGAGTGTCATATGCTACATTTAAATCGTTCCCGTGGGAAAATTTCCGAACATAACGCGAACGAAACCGCGGGTAAAAGCTAGCCTGTGAAAAGTACGAATTATTTGTTTGAAAGATAAGCGAGTGGCGTGACGTAGGAGTATTTGCCAGTTAAATATGTAACCTGTATGTAGCTGAACAACTCAGAGCACCCGTTTGAGAATACATAAGCCACATTTACAAGGCAATGTTTGCCGGCTGCTATTTAATAAAGTATGCAGGAATTTAGAATATTTCATTTTGTACTGTAAACAGAATTTGAAGCACGTTAAATGGGCCTGGTCAGGCAGTGGAATGTACCTGTTTACTACGGTACAACGATCGCTTGTTCAAAGTCACTGTTGCCATGTTTACTCAAGTCGCAGATTATAATTTAATTAATAATGTTTCAGTTCCTACCAGTCCTGGTGGAAATACTTACGTTTTGGTATTTTGATAGATACACTTTTTTTTTTTTTTTTTAATACAGGGTGTAAACAGACCCTTTACAAGACCCGTCAAGCATTTTTTACATCAAGCTAAGTAACTTTACGCAAAAATTATTGCTGGGAATCGACTTATTTTTTTTTTTTTTTTTTTTGGGGTGAAAAATCTCGTTTTACGGTAGGACTCGATGGAATTGCAAGGCTGAGGCGGCAGGAACGGCGACACGCGCTCGGGCAGTGGCGTGAGCGGCTGCAACAGCCGCAATATTCACGTAAGCGCGTTGTCGAAGCCGTCCTGCCGCACTTCGAAGCCTGGCTGAGAAGAGAGGAGCGTATCTCCTATAGACTTACTCAGGTACTTACCGGGCACGGTTGCTTCGGCGAGTACCTGAATAGGATTGGGCGAGAGGCCTCAGCAGGTTGCCACCATTGTCCGGGCAACCTGGACTCAGCACAGCACACGCTCGAGGAGTGCCCTGCATGGGACTCCGAACGACAGGTCTTGGTGACCAAGATCGGGCAAGACCTGTCTCTGCCAGCCATAGTTGGAGCTATGCTGGCGGAGTCTGACAAATGGAGGGAGGTGACCTCGTTCTGCGAGACCGTGATGGTACAAAAAGAGGCTGCCGAGCGGGACCGTGAGAGAGCCGATCCCAACAGGAGAAGAAGTCGTCGGGGAGGCAACCGCCTCGACGCTTAACACGCCGAAACCCCGCCTGCATTATTTAAAGCAGGTGGGACATTGGGGTCACGGGCGTCCAGAGTGGGGACTCTGGGCGCTCACCGAGTGACCTCGGAGATGACCGGCAGCACAGTGGTCACGTGCTGCCGTGCAAACTTGCACAGCGAGGCTCAGGGGAGACCTCTGCATAGTCGCCCCAGGGATGCGCCTTAACAGGCGTTACACAGAGGGGGCTCCGGACAGGTCTTTAAAGAGGAAACGGTGCCTCCTCTCATGTGCGGATGGTGACCACCGGGGTGGTTTTAGTGCGGTAAAAATCCCACACTCCCCAGTCTTATCCCCGAAGACTGGTCGCCTTTTGAAGGCGCCCCCGGAAAACAAAAAAAAAAAAAAAAAAAAAAGGTCTCGATGGAAAGCACTCATAGAATTGTGCTGATAGATGGATTGAATAGTACGGGGGTCGTGGAGGTGTGTAAAGTAAAAATCTTACATTAAAAACAAGTATTTAAAAAAAAAACTTGTGAAAAAGTTGGAACTTTGACCCCCAATATCTCCCTAACTAGGTGGTTCCCAGGTATGGTCTAGGACAAAAAATGATCGCAAAGACGGGGAGAACAAGTGCCTTTCGGCTATGTTGAATAAATAAATAAATGTTAAGGGTCTATTTACACACTTTATACGGTCTATGTGTGACTATTGCTGATGGAAGTCTGTGGTTCGATTCGCAGATCGTATGAAGTATTATTGGCTTTTTGCATCAGACATTTTTAAGGAGCAGCCTAGAGTCATAATTTGGGTTCGATTGAACGCAATAACCTCGCTCCTATTACATTTGTAAAAAGAGCTAACAAATTACTAACCAACTAGGTACTGCAAAAGCCTAACAAATGCTTTTTTCCCGATGCTAAAACTGTTATTTAAAAAATAATCCTTTTAGGCAATTCTATTCTCCAGGCAAAAAATATGCATTGAAAAATTGGAATTGAATTAATGTTCTTTTTAACCGAGGAAAAAAATGCAGGAGATTATTTACACTAAAAGGTTTTCGTTTTTCGCTTTTCATTTTCCGGTTTCGTTAGTTAATTTTTTTATGTCATTCATAGCTATAGGTGTTGAATTGGCGGTTATTAATGTAACACAAAAATACAAAAAAAAAACACTTGAGACACTTATCTGTATTTACCTTATGTTGCCTTTAGATGACTATAAAAATTATAAGTTTTTGTAAAATAAAATGTTATTTTTTCAATTGTTTATAAACATAGTTTAATTCAGTAAATATTATTCGTGAATCGTACTGACATACCTAACTCGACTTAAAGGTCTGAAATAAAATATATAATTTTTTTATAACAAAACAAATAAATAGAAAAGCATCTGATTCTAGTTGGATGAAGTGGAGAATAGACAATCGACAGCGCAATATTATTAAAACGAACAAGACAAGCAAAAAAATACGGATGTTTGGCAGAGGTGTAACCTGTAGACAATCAGATATAGTTAGGCAATTCATACTTCGCCTGTGTATAAATTGTCGATCCTATTGCCATCGACTTTACTAAAAACTTTTCAGAAAACGTTCTCAATAAAAAAAAAAAACAAAAATAATCTTCTTACACCACATCGATGTACAGCCATGAGCATGGATACCTGACAAATACGCAAGATTCAAAAGCGATTTTGTCCTAAAGCATTGATAGAAATTGTATGGTGTAACCAACGTAGTCTTTTCGAAACCATACTGTTATGGAATAGGTCTTTTCTTGGAGTTGCAATCGTTATTTCACGAGAAAATCGCTTGAAAATGTTACTTTTGCACCCGAATCCATTGTGCCTATTCCTTTCAATCAGCTAAGGAATTGGTTAAAGGATCACACTCAAACACAAGCGGAGAAATGGTGAACCTCGACACCAGGGTGTAGGCAATCCTAGGAAGCAATGCCATCCCTGGATACGAAGCTGACCAAGCACCTTCTGCGCCTGGACAGAGATAGCGACTGGTGGCGGGGATCATCACTGGACACTGCTCACTGAACAAACACTTTCACACCCTAGGTATCACTGACACTTTCCAGAGCACGCAAAGCGTGCATCGAGGCGGGGGAAACGGTAGCGCATGTACTCCTCGAGTGCACCGGCGTCACCCAGATCGCAAGGAAACTCTTGGAACAACAAGATCCCTTGCAGATGTTCTGAGAAGACCGGGAAGAAAGATCTGCTTCTGGAGGGAGGTGGGTTGGTTGGAATAACGGCCTCCATGGCTCACGTACAATGATCCACTTTAAGGACTAAGTGGGGATACCGAAACCCTTACATAGACATAGACATGTGGCCGGCGTCACCTGCACCAAATTGAAGCAGATTGGAACTAACGAGTCTGTTTCGTTCGTTCTGTGTATGTGCTCGTATCCGGTTAAGCCAAATTGATGTAGGTTTGTCTCAATGGCCTCTATAATCTGTAAAAAGATCCTTAACAAAGCTGAAAGGCACTTGTTTTCGCTGTCATTGCGATCAATTTTTTTGTTCTGGACCATATTTTTGGGAATTTTTTTAGTTACGGAGATATTGGAAGTTTAAAAAAATACTATACAATGTTTTAATTTAACTTTAATACCTCCATGACTCCTGTTCTATTCAAGGCATCCATCAGCTCAATGTTTTTAGTGATCGAGTTCTACCGTGAACTGTGATTTTTCACCCTAAAATAAAAGTCGTATCCCGGCAAAAAATGCATAAAGTTACTTAGTTTGAAGTACAGGTTTCGTGACGTATCCTTTTACATCTTGTATGTATGTATGAGTATGTATCGACTCCATGTAATGGTGGAATTTATGACAGCATACCATGTATTACGTACCTAATGACCTATATAGAGGACAATGTTGCCGAATACTAATTCAGCGGCTTTCTATAATCCCAAGTGTGCTTTTAAAATGACGTAATTCACGCATATAACATTAATTCGGTCTGTTCATTTTATTAATGCTTAATTTGCTGGAAATTGGAAACGTCATTTTCCGAGTTGATACGATAAATTTATTGTGCATTATGAACGTGGATGGTTAATAATAAAACACAGATTTGAGTGTAATGTCAGAATGGATTATTATCAGGTATTATTGGACACTAATTAATAATGGTAAACGGTTCTATTGTAATTAATAGTAATGCGCGATGTTCATTAAAGATTCGCTTCAGTTTTTGTTTGTTATTTAATTTATTTATTCGATATGAAGGGAAAAGGATTAAATGATAGCGTGACGATCGACAGGGGAGATTCGAAGAAAAAAACGTGTTGCGCCGACCCCAAACAACATGGGGCTAGGGCAGGAAGAAGATGATTTAATTAATTACCAATATGTATTGCTACAATTAAAAAGGCATTCAAAAGTCTCAACATAAAAAATACTGAAGACTTATGGGGGATATCCGTCAAGGTTCTTGGAGACATTATTGACTCAATCGCTCCTGTCCTAACAGGCATATTCAATCAATGTTTGGACAGCGGCAAGTTTCCTGATCTAATGAAACATAGTAAAGTAGTACCAATTTTCAAATCGGGTTCAAAGAGTGATCCCTCAAATTATAGACCTATATCTGTGCTTCCAGCATTGAGTAAAATCTATGAAAAAATCATGCTGGACCAGATGTTGTCTCACTTCAACTCAAATGGGATTCTGCATAGACAACAGTTTGGTTTCACGAAGGGAAGGTCGACAACGGACGCGGGAGTAAAACTCATCAGTCACATTTTGGAATCTTGGGAGAAGTCCCAGGATGCCATTGGCATTTTCTGTGATCTCTCAAAAGCGTTTGACTGCGTCGACCACAACACACTAATCTGTAAATTACACCACTACGGAATTCGTGGAAAAGCTGCTGACCTTCTTCTTTCCTATTTATCTAATAGGCAGCAAAAAGTAAATGTAAATGGGGCGACGTCCTCCGGGTCTCTAGTCAAAATGGGCGTGCCCCAAGGTTCAATTCTCGGTCCTTTCCTATTTCTTGTTTACATTAATGATCTCCCTTATATGATGGCCAAATTATCGGATATAATTCTATTTGCTGATGACACTTCGCTAATTTTTAAAATAGATAGAAAAGATACGAATGTCTTACATGCCAACGAAAGTCTAACCGTTCTCTCGAAATGGTTCGCAGCTAACAATCTTTTACTTAATGCGAACAAAACAAAATGTCTGAAGTTCTCTTTACCGAATGTGCCGCAACGGGATCTGGATTTAAATCTTGACGGCAAAAAACTTGATATTATAGCGGAAACTGTATTCTTAGGGATTACTATCGATTCAAAATTGCAGTGGGGCGCGCACATTAGAACTCTTTCGGGTAGATTAAGCTCAGCTGCATATGCAGTAAGAAAAATAAGGCAGTTAACTGATGTGGCTACAGCTAGGCTAGTATACTATGCTTATTTCCACAGTATTATGTCCTATGGCATTCTGCTGTGGGGATCAGCAGCAGACGTTGACTCGATTTTCATTTTACAAAAGAGGGCAGTCCGCGCGATCTATAAAATGAGTCCTCGCGAGTCCCTCAGAGAAAAATTTAAAGAGATTGATATACTAACCCTGCCTTCACTTTATATTTTAGAATGTATTTTATATGTCCGCAAAAATCGAGGGCTTTTCAAAATTAGAAGCGACTTTCATAAGATAAATACACGCGGTAAACACGAAATTGTAATACCTAAATTTAGATTAACAAAAACTAGCAAGTCTTTTCTTATAAACAGCATACGCTTTTATAACAAGTTGCCAAAGTCAGTTATAGAACTGACCGATGGAAAGTTCAAAAACCACATCAAACGTGTCCTTATTAAAAAAGCATACTACAAAATCAAGGACTACGTTGAAGATAAAGAAGTTTGGCCTTAGTTCCTTCTGCGCTTGCGGCCTCCCTGGTAGCTCATAAACGGCACAAATATGTGGATGTCTCTAACTATTCTCAATTTTTTTTCTCTTCTTTTGAATCAGATTTTACAGTAATTTTCAAATCATTTATATCTTTTCCTCAAAATAGTTACAGCACTGATAACAGTATTTGTGTCACTTGTTTAATTTAGTATTTTACAATATTTTCTTACCTTTGTATAGATTCTTTTTATCGATTGTTTGTGAATGTGTGGACATTGTAGGCTTTGTAGTTTCCCAGCTGCTTGTTAACTTTTGTTAACTTTTTATTTTGTTCTACATTTTTTGTGTAGTAAGCAACGACTTATTGTCGGGCCTACGCTGTCCCCCCATACTTAAGTACAAATGCTGTATCCATAATACTGTAACACCAAATGATTTGAAAAGAGTAACCATGGAGTTTCTTGCCGGTTCTTCTCCATAGGAAACGACCAACCCGAACCGTGCACCTTTTTGTCGACGTTTTATAAGTGCCCATCGAGGCCTATGTGAAATAAAATATTTTGATTTTGATTTTGAATTTATTTATTTAACTTCTTGCACTGAAGCTATTTCTGTATTGTATCATAGTAAAGAATATTCTATCTGTATCGATATGTATGTATCTATCAGTAGCGAAGGGTCAATTTTTGCAAGAGGTAAGCCGGAGTTATTTTTTGTCTATAAAATACTGACTGTGCCAGTTTTCAAAGGGAAGCCGGTAGGAATCGAGTTGTATGGAACCTTCGCCACTGGTATCTATTATGCTTTAGGCATTCTCTACCAGTTTGGTGAAGATTTAAGATGGCGGGGGCTCTGTTCGAATTCATATTGAGATAAGGAAATATCGAATATTCGGTAAGTTTTAGAAGATTGTTTGGTTGGATATGGGTTCTATAGCGTAAGGGAGTATTGCGTGCTTATATTGCTCTTGGGAAATCAGAGCCATTGAGCGTAAGTAAACCGACGCCGATTCGATAATGTCCGTCTTGTGAAATTAAAGCGGATTCACTTCAGACGGATACATGTTTCAAATTGTTCTGATATAAAAAAAAACTTATCTTTTATTTATTTATTTATTTACACAAATCTTACCTACAACTGCCATTACAGATCTGCGATCCAATGCGATAGAGATTTGATTTTATTTTTGATTTAGATTTTGTACTTATAACTTTAACTGCCAAGTCATATGTCTCGAGTTCGAACCCAGGCACGCACCTCTGATTTTTCGGTTTCATGTGCGTATAACTGCGTATTGTATAGTTATCACTTGCTTCGGTGAAGGAAAAACATCGTGAGGAAACCAGTATCCTGACTGATATTTCTTGACGGCATGTAAAGCCAAGTCAGAGGCCCATGGGTGGCATATAAACTCTGATACCGGGTTAGGCACTAACCACACTATAAATAAAGACTTTAAATAGCTAAGTTCATTTCGTGTTGATTTGATATGTTAAAATAACGTAAACAGACGAAGGGTTTAAATTATTTTTAACGAGCTTTTGCTTGACTTCGTCTGCGTGGACCAAGATGAAAAGCATCTTATGTGTTAATCCAAATAATAAACTATATGAGTGCCAAATTTAATCTTAATCCGATAAGCCGTTTTTGTGTGATTCAATAACAAACATACAAACTTTCAGATTTATAATACGATGAATATTATTAATTAGTATGTAAGCCAAGTCACAGATCCGAGGGCGGCATAAAAACTCTGACACCAGGTTAGGTACTAACCAGGCCATAAAAAAAGATACTCATGCAATTTAATAGGTAATGAAATAATATTCCATTTGCCGTTTTTATTTTCATGTCGGCTCCTAAAGCACAAATATTTTCCAGATGTAGGTTCTGCAATATATCTCCGCTAAGACAGATATAAAGTTCCGAGCACCAGCTCAGAATTTTTGATAAGGTAGCGAAGACGACATAGATCAACACTGATTGGGAGGCTGCGAAATACGGGCATAAACCTGAAATGTACTGACCTATTAATTTATTTACAAGATTTGTGTAAATAACAATCAAAAACGTTTTGTCATTTGTGGCACTCCGTGTTTAAACCAAGGTATAAAACATCAATTTGTTGGGTCGTTCCCGCTGGTTAATACCCCGTGGTTAACACTATTAACTACTGGGAATGATGCGTTCTACTGGTTAACAGTGTTGACGAACGCGACATATTTTTCCCAGTAGTTAATACCCTCGTCTCGCGAACAGATTGAGATTAGCGCGTTCAACCAAACAAACAAACAAACTCTTCAGCTTTATAATATTAGTAAAGATATAGATTTCTTTTTACTTTTCTTTAACCTGACTCCTGAACTATTGTGGTTAACAAACCACGGGGTATTAACCAGCGGGAACAACCCAATTTCTTCATGTTTTGTCTACTAGTTTCGGCTCAGCGTTTACACCTTAAACAAATTGTGTACAATATCTTTACGTAAAAAACTCGTTCAAATTGTCTTCAAAAATTCAAAAACTTCCGACAAAAATGGCATTTAATGCCCCCTAAGATTAATTTAAGTGGTAATATTTTTAACCAAGTGTCGACGCATCAGGGGACGGTGATGATGGTGAAAATTACATCACCAGGGTGTTGTGAGTGAACAAACATTTTGCATTCAAGTAAGATGAGTCCGAATAATCCTTTCTAGGGTTCCGTACCCGAAGGGTAGATAACCAACGGGACCCTAAGCCTTCGCTGTTCATCCGTCCGTCCGTCTGTCAGCGGGCTGTATCTCATGATCCGTTATATGTTATAAAGGGTGTAAATAGACCCTTAACATAAAATAAAGGCACCTGTTCTCCCCGTCTTTGCGATCATTTTTTTGTTCTAGACCATACCTGGGAACTTTTTAGTTACGGAGATATTGGGGGTCAAAGCTCCAACAATTTCACAAGTTTTTTTTTAATACATGTTTTGAATGTAATATTTTTACTTTACACACCTCCACGACCCCCGTACTATTCAATCCATCCATCAGCACAATGCTTTTAGTGCTTTCCATCGAGTCTTACCGTATCACGTGATTTTTCACCCCGAAAAAAAAAGTCGATTCCCAGCAATAATTTATGCGTAAAGTTACTTAGTTTGATGTACAGAATGCTTGGTTGAAGGATATGTGAAGGGTCTGTTTACACCCTGTATACTCGTACAGTTGAAATTTTCACAGAATGTGTATTTCTTAAAAAAAAAACGATGCTCCACTACTACGGTAGTACGGAACTCTTCACGCGCGAGACTCGCACTTGTATTGCGTCCTCCAATTTGAATGCCAAAAATGCTAAGTCACTATTCTTGGCATCGAAATACAAATTTGTCTTATGACCAAAGTGAGGAACTTTTGCTAGCGTCTGTGTTCCCTACGGTACCTATTACTTAACCTAATTCAAAGTTCTTAAGAGCATGTAACTATGCGGCTTCTAGGTTCGCTTATTCCCCGTAGACCACATGCATTGCTTTCCAGCTGACGAGATCGAGGTTAAGAGCGGATTCATTAATTTAATAATCTTGCATAATAATTTTAAAATCGAAGTGATCTAGATTTATGTGGGTTGAAGTAAAAACTACTGCATAGATTGACTTTTAGAATTGTAAATGACAATGTGACACATCCAATAGGGTGGCAAGCATCATCAGGTGTATTTCTGGATCTTAGTTCTGCATTCGACACTGTGGACCATGAAATTTTTCTGGCCAAGTTGGAACATTATGGTATAAGGGAGAATGTTCTGAAGCTATTTCAATCTTGTTTGCATAATAGACGTCAATTTGTAGAGATGAAGACGGTAGTGGATAAAGAACAAAAAAAAAAAAAATTGAACTTAGAGTTCAATTTTTTTTTTTTGTGTGGCTCTTTTAACTAAGTATTGGAAGGCAGTGGGCAGTGGGTATATGCGTAAGTATCTGAAAAAAGCATTCTTTAACACATTTTATTATTTCTGTTGCACACTGTTGAAAATTCTAGGACCTCGTGGCTAAATAAGAACAGCCGCTCGGGTCGATCTTTAGGTTAAGCCGTGCTTACCTAGATTGGTCCATGGATGGGTGACCACCCATTACATGCCGAGTTTCCTCCGTGCCTCGGAAAGGTCGAGGCCCGTACCTGAGAACAGTCCCGCCTGTCATTAGTAGATATTTTTTGATTTGTAGACAGCCGTTACAGGTTATTCAGTGGCCCGAAAGTCTGACAACCAGTCTTACCAAGGGGTATCGTATTACCCAGCACTAACTGGGTTGTGCAGGTAAGATAGGCTGGAAATACTCGTGTTCAGCTGCACCCGGTTAGACTGGACGCCGACCCCAACATAATTGGGAAAAGGCTAAGCAGATGATGTCTGTTGGTAAGTCTAAGTTAGTCTTTCACTGCTTAAGAAGTTGTAGTAACATTTGATTATCATTCACAGCTCGTATTTGACAAAGTTCCGAGTGTACGAGAAAAAACAAACAATGTATTTTGCTCTTGGAAATCCTGCTGAAGACAGCCCGAACTGTAGTAGTTATTGGAAAGATGTCACCAACATTTTATACAGTCCCCTTTATCCGAGAATCAGACTGTATTTCAAAGACCAGTGATCAATTTTATTGTTATTTAAAAAAAAAAACGTTGCCCCACACTAGGAATTTCTCCTGTATCGTGGGTGCGTTTACAAATATTTAGACTCACATACACAAACAGCCAGACCCGGAACAACAACCTGTAAGCCATACAAATATTTGTTCCGTGCGGGAATCGAACCCGCGACACGAAGCGCAGCAGTCAATCGCTCAGCCATTGCGCCAGACGTCCTTACCAACCGTGCCGTCTGAATTGAATCTTTTCACTTAGTAGGTTTCTGTGTTGGTTTTATGTTTTTAAAAATCGATCGGTTCTTCTTTAGACCTTTGAAAACGAAATTTTATTTACCTTCAATAATTATTTTCTATTTAATCAAGAGCCAATCAGATTGAGTGGTGAAAGAACCTAATGTATCTCGGACCGGATTTGCTCCATTCCGAGGATCACCTCTGAATGTATCTTCTGCCTGTACTTAAATAAAAAGAAAGAAAGAAAGAATAAAGCTTATTTGACGTCAGTTCATCAAGCACACATAATTAAAATAATAAAAAACACAAAATAAAAAATCACAGCTTTTTAAAAAAAAAAAAAAAAAAAATGAGACATGTACCTACATGTGCTGTATGCCTCACGGCTGCGCCAAAAAGGTCCAAATAACTGACTATGTTAATAAAAGTTTGGTGAATAAGTAAGTTCAAACACTGTTTTAAGCTTTCACGGTTTACAACTAAACTTATACTGTCACTTACGGGATATCTTCCGTGATTGTTCATTATTTTGAGCTCCCGATAGCGCTCATGGCGCTTGCAACAGCGCCGAAATATCGGGAGCTCAAAATAATGAAGTTATTTAAATAAGTAAGTTATTTAAACATTGTCTTGCTCTCATCATCTCTTTAGCCTTTTTCCAACTATGTTGGGGTGGGCTTCCACTCTAACTATAAAGGGTGTAAATAGACCCTTAACATAACCAAAAGGCACTTATTCTCCCCGTCTTTGAGATCATTTTTTTGTTCTAGACCATACCTGGGAACCTTCTAGTTATGGAGATATTGGGGGTCAAAGTACCAACTTTTTCACAAGTTTTTTTTAAATACATGTTTTTAATGTAAGATTTCTACTTTACACATCTCCACGACCCTCGTACTATTCAATCCATCCATCAGCACAATGCTTTGAGTGCTTTCCATCGAGTCCTACCGTAAAACATCCCAAAAAAAAAAAAAAAGTCGATTCCCAGCAATAATTTTTGCGTAAAGTTACTTAGTGTGATGTACAGAATGCTTGGTTGACGGCTATGTGAAGGGTCTGTTTACACCCTGTATACAGTTGAATACCAGTATTTTACATGAACCGACTGCCTATCTTACCTGCACAACGCAGTAAGAACTGGTTAATAGGATACCCCTTGGTAAGATTGGTTGTCAGAATTTCAGGCCACTGAATACCTGTAACGGCTGTCTAAAAATCAAAGAAGATCTACAAATGACAGCCGGAACTGTTCTCAGGTATGAACTTGAGAACAGAACAGATTATTTAATTCCAAGCTCTACTATGCCATACATAGAAGCTATTCGAGACCATGCTGCTTAACCGTATTATGAAAATTATTGACCCAAAATTAATCCCCGAGCAAGCTAGTTTTGCTGCAAGTCTTGCTGCAACCAGACTCTAAACACATTGAAGATAGTTTCGAAACTGGAATATTCTTCAGTATTTGTGGACCTATCGGCTACGAAGCAGTTAACCTCAAACAACTGCTATGGAAGGTGGAGACCTCGATCAACGATAAGCATTTTATTCGAATAATGCGGATACTTTTTCACAATTGCCGTAATCAGGTCGATTTATTTTCGGGACTATACGCCTAATTCATTCCTTTGTCATATTCTATCGAAAAAAAGGAAATCGTGTTTCGGTGGGTGTCACAGTTTCACTAATAATGTAAAACGCACTGCACCCTTAGGTGACGGCACGACAAATTTAAATGTGAAATGGAAAGTCAAAAATAAAGCTTTTCATTTCCTAAATTGACCACATAGGCACTCACCCTCTCGTAGTAACCATTTACTTCGTTATTATCAAACACATGGCAACCCTACGCAACGACCTGGCACTGTATAGGCTTTACGTCCGACTGAGAGGCCAGCTTAAACTGGAAGAGTCGCGTTTCACATGTCGCAGTGCCATATTTGTTTATCGATACTCCGCGCTCCTACACATCGGTTGAGTGGATAATTCGATTTCATGTGATACTGACGAGTTGGCTTGTTACTTGTGAATGCTGCCGCGGGTTTGTTTATTTTACCAGAGGTAAGATGCCAAGTGACTACCCTTTTCTGCGATAATTAATTGTAGGTACATGAAGTATACATAAGTAAGAGGGACTTGTAGGTAAACAATAACAGCCACACGGGTCGATCGTCGTGGTTAAGCATCCGAGCTAGCCGAGGTCTGTAGATGGGTGACTATCCATTACGTACCGAGACCCCTCTGTGCTTCGGAAAGTACGTCTAGTCGTTGGTCCCGGCTGTCATTTGTAGATCTTTGACATTTGTTACAGGTACCTAGTCAGTGGCCCTAACGTCTGAGAACCAGTCTTACCAAGAGGTACCGTATTACCCAGTACTAACTGGGTTGTGGAGGTCAGATCCATGGCGCCCCATGTCGCTCCATGCAAAATACTGGTGGACTGGAAGCCGACCCCAATAAAGTTGGGAAAAGGCTAGGCAGATGAGTGACTACAGTTAAAGTAAACATCTCGAAGATATTCGTCCGTGAGCTAGCGTAGCGATCAATGTTCTTCTTTTCAATGCCCATCAGCGCATAGAACTCATCATCTCAATCATAGGCTGATTGATGATTGAGTTGGTTTTGGGTTCCAATTATGTATCTAAAGAACAAAAATATTCCTAAGCTTATAAAAACAAACATTATGCTGTGTCACGGTCCGCTTTTAAGAACCATTTATTAAAAGAATATCGTTAACTTTGTGAAGTCGATAGATCCAAGTTCAAGCACAATTTGTTATCATGAAGAAAACTACCATTCCTTTGAATTACGGCTAAAAGTACCGACGTGTTTAACGTTGATTAGTTTTAGATAAAAAGTTCAGCAAATCCCAATCCTTTCTTACGTGGAACGATAGTGCAATAACTGAATAGTCTGACTGTTAAGCTTTCATGGTTAAATTGCAGCGCGGAACATTGCGGCATAAGGGTGTGTTGCTGGTATGTAGTTTGTACGTATATGTTTTTCTTGTAGTGATGTCCTGTATAGTAAAAATATTGCTGCTACCACTTCAGCGTCCATTCTTTTCAACGTCTGTGATCAGACTGCATGACTCAACGGAACCCATCCGCGCGGTCAGCTGCGCTCACCGCTTCTCCGCGTGGTCAGCCGCGCTCGCCGCCTTTCCGCGCGGTAAACTGCCCCAAAACCCGCTTTAGAGCCTCCGCCCGTCCGCGCGGAAGAGCGGTGTCGTGTAAGAATCGCCTTAATCCTTAGAACTGTTTCATCTTTTTATTGGCGATGGTCAAAGAAATTAAACACTGACAACCAGTCTTACCAAGGGGTATCGTATTACCCAGTACTAACTGGGTTGTGGAGGTCAGATAGGCAGTCGCTCCATGTAAAATATTGGTATTCAGCTGCATCCGGTTAGACTGGAAGCCGACCCCAATATAGTTGGGAAAAGGCTAGGCAGATGATGATGGTCCGAGAAATTAAAATGAAAAATCAGGTGGAGATTCGATTAAAAGCTAAACAAATAAGATCTCTGCAAAACTTTCCATTTACCTTAAGCTTCACTTTACTAAAAGAAACGCTCATGTTCTCTTGGGCCAAGACAAAATGAACTAACCCGAAGGTAGGGTCTCGACCCTTTTTTCGTAGATAACCTAATTGGGCTGAAACAACGGAGTCATTGTTCTGTAAAAGAATGTTTCCGATTCGTGACTTCGCCAATCAACATAGGAAAACATTCGTTTTGTCATAGTTTCCGGTAGTTTTAATAAATATTGTTGGTTTAATATTGTAATAAAACTTTGTGACTCACGGTTTAGTCTGAATGTGGCTTTAAGAGTGGAGGATGGTCGAAGTAACGATGGATAAATTTTGTGAAAGATGAACTTTACTAGAAAGGGAGTGTACACCAGCTGAGGTGATGAATTATAAAAAAATATGGAAGAAAAAGACTTGTTGTGTACACGCATGTACACATCAAATGGATGAGGGCAAGACGTTGATTATGGGAATATTATAAGCAGCTTAATGTGACGAAGGAATTAATGGCGACTTTTAAAAACATAAAACCCAAAACAAAACTACAGTGAGTGAGTAATAGCTTAGTCGACTTTTATAAACAAGAGACAAAAAAAACCACAACAGAGAAACTCCTTGTTAAGAAGATATTTCACGAAACAACAGATTCAAAACTTTTCACTTTCAAGTGCGTACAATAAACTTTCTTATAAATAAAGACGAGGCTGAAAATAACCACTTCAAAGAGAATTTTGGCACCGTTATGAAGAGGAAAATGTCTATGATTTAGAAGTTTCTCAAGTCGATGAAGGAAGGTAAATAAACTAGTTGTTTGGTAGGGATCGTTAACAACATATGGCCACAACTATAAACTAGTTTATTAATAACAAACATTGTCTTGAAGATGAACACACTGAGAGATAGTTTCAAACTACTGTCGTGTCGTGAATGGCTCAAGATTTGGGGTCAAATAGGTTCACTTACAGTTCCATAGTTTGTACAAGTATTTTTGACGTGACAACGTCTTATAATTCGATGGAGCCGGCTGCACGCACGAAAAAATGAGGCGTTACCTAAAACAATTGCTCAACGCACATTCATTTTTTGAAAAATTCAACCATTCCATCAGTATTTTCTTATGACGTTGTCACGTTCAACTATCGTCAGTAAACCGACTTTACAGACAACCGATTTTTTTTATGCTGTTGCCAGTCAAGTCGGATGCTTTGTCATGACTTCGGAACCCCATGTCCCTCCCCGTAAGACAGCTCCTGCTATTTGTTAGTCCTTAAATAATTCATGCTGATAACCCATGAATTGATCTACACGCTGTTGAGTAGGTCGGCAACAATAGAGGCACAGGCTTAATAGCTAGCTAGCTAATGCTAACCAATTTCTACTGTGCCTGATTTATATAGTTAAGTGGTTTAATCCATTCTATATGATCAATATTTAGAGCTCATTATGTAGTTACGAAAACGAAACGAAATGAAACGAAACGATGATGTTACGAAATGTTTAGAAAAATGTTGTTCCTGTTTTATCGAGCAAATTTTTATAACTAACTGTGCCCTGCGGTTTCAGCCGCTCAGCTACTAAGGGTCGTAGTGGGATGAAAGATTGGGTCATTGGGCTATCAAAATACAAACAGATTTCTTTTCTAAATAAACTTGCGTTTTTCCGCAACTCGCCTGATGTGAAACGATGATGTGGCCTAGGTTGGAGCACGCTTGCCTAGAAGAAGCCGACTCACTCGAACTTTGAATAGATCCAGATTATAATGACCAGGGAACAGAAGCCGGCAGTGAATTCCACAGACTGACGGTTCGCACAATCAATGTGGAAGCATAGAGCTTTCTTCGGGTTCAAACAGATTTTGAGCATTATCTATACTTACTAATATTATAAAGCTGAAGAGTTTGTTTGGTTGAACGCGCTAATCTCAGGAACTACTGATTCGATTTGATAAATTCTTTTAGTGTTGGATAGCCCATTTATCGAGGAAGGTTATAGGCTAGCTAAAATTTCACGTGGACGAAGGTCGCGAGCAACAGCTAGTTATATTATAAGTATAGTTTACACTATCCTTATTTATAGGCCTACCACATTACTCGCAATACCCTCATAGGACGTTATTGTGTACCTGACAAGGATTGTTCTAACTTCAGGTACGAGTAGGTAATATGTACATCTACGACCATATTTCACACGTCTTTTCATATTACTATTAAGGTTATCATTAAGAGAGCTTCTACAGAAAGTTGGCAACGTCGCAAATAGCTGTCAAATATTTACATATTTTAATTATTTTCAATCAAAACAGCGAAATATTTGACAGCTATTTGCGACGTTGCCCACTTTCTGTACAAGCGCTCTTAACACTAGACACGGGGTATTTACCATGCTAACGCCATGCCATGTAACATGGTAAATATCCCGTTTCTAGTGTTAATGATAATGTTAGTGAAATATATAATGTTAGTGAAATTTTCTTAAGCATTTTCATTTTATTAAGCATGCTGTGGTCTCCTGTAAGTGAAGTCGATTATTTATTTTGTGTTTGTGTACATTCCTTGTTGGAGATCCTAAAAAAAAAAAAAAAAAAAAATATATATATATATAATAATGTTAGTGTAGTTTAAAAACTTATACTATCAAGGTTACTTCCCTACATTACATAGTACATAAAAGGTCCTTTCATAAATTTTGGCGGTTCTAATAAAAACGCTTCTTTACAACTAAGCTTGTTATAACTTTGCCTTAAAGAAACATTTTTATCGTCTAAACACTGCCAACTAAATCATCTCAGTAATGTCTAATTTAACGGTATGAAAGGGACAAAGTTTATTAACGAATAAGATAATAATGTAAAGGTTTATTACAATTTACTGAAGTTCGTTGTGTTATAGCGTTTTCCGGCTATGCTGGGTTAAAGAGAGCTTGCTATCTGCAGCATTTTTTTATTTTTTTTTGTATTATTGTGTGTTGTGTATATGATGTGTTTTCTTTGGTCTATTATATTAAACACCAGCTGTTGCCCGCGACTTTCGTTCGCGTGAAATTATTATAAAAATATGACTTCCCTTTGTAAATCAGATTTTGTTACTAATTTCAAGGGTTTAATTTTTTTTGCGCGGTACCCTAATTCTTATTCTAGAATGAAAGTAGCCTAAGTTACTCCTTATAACATAAGCTAACTGCTAGTAAAAGATCCGTCAAAATCGGTCCAGTCGTTTCGGAGATTAGCCGGAACAAACAGACAGACAGACAGACAAAAAATGAAAAAAATGTGTTTTTGTTATAAGTGCTGTTATTTTGATATTACAAACAGACACATTTGTAAAGATATGAAACTTGTCAGCCCGTAGTTATTGAGTATTGATAACAGGTAACAAAAAAAAAAAAAAAAAAATTCAGTCGACTTGATAACCTCCTCCTTTTGGAAGTCGGTTAAAAAACAAAAATAAACAAAACTCATTACGTCAGTTACTACGCTACGCTACCAGTGACCATTGACCCGTAATCAGCTATAGTTATCTACTTGAAAATATTAGTTTAGATAATCTTTTCTTGCATCAATTATATCGATAAATGCCTAAGGAGGTATCGCCGGTTAATTGGAATCACAAATGCATACTTTCCATTAAATCTTACATTGAGGTGAGAGCCTCGGGGAATTGGGTAAGTTTTCATTGATTCCCACGATTTTCTTTTCACTGATTTTCTATTGGGACTCGATTCTCGCGAGACGGGAGTAGTTAGTAACTTTTAGTAACGGTTGATGGCAAAAGGCTCGCCCCCTATTCACGGGACTTAAAACAGCCAGCAAAATGTGAGTGTACTATTCAGTTACACCTCTGCCTAACCCTTCGGAGATTACAGGCGTGATGTTATGATATTCCACTACAAAATACCGCCCACTTCACGCAACATGACACAGTGACATTCGTGAATTCTAGTGCCACGGAAACTAAAATACTTTGTCTCTTAATGAATGGGAGCAGTGCATCTACTGTTTGACAGATCAGCCGGGCGTGCTGCCAAACTAACAGTTTGGACGTCCTTACTCACACTAGATCAAACATTTGTGCGTATACTCGTAGGTGCCGCACAAATAGAGAGATAATTTAATAAGGTTTATTACTTAAGATCGGTATTTTCAACAGGTATGTAAATCAAATTGAATTGAATTAGTAATGTTGTGATGTGTATGTAATGTGACTGTGTGTGTGTAATTATTTCTTTTATGAGTCAGTGATGCTCGAATTATTTCTTTATTATAACATTCATACACACTCTCAAAACAGACTGTCTTAATTCACCCCCCAACACACACACACATAACATTCATACATATCATAATAGGTAACCAACTGTTTTCTTTATGTTCCTTTTTTTTAGATTACGAGTAGTTTAGACTAGATTTAAATTTTTTATGTTAACGGATATATTAATAAAAATGTAAACGGAACGAAGGAGCCTGAAACACACGACACAGGGAATCCTAGTGTGAGTTGCCACCTGTTGTTGTCGCCTGTAATGTAACAGTCCAAGATTCGATTTTGTACGGAAACAAGTGAATCTGAACTGTTACATTACAGGCGAATGCTCCGGTAAGGGAGCACCTTTAAATAATACATTATTCTTATTCTTATTTTAAAAAACATACTTTTGGTACCTACCTTGATTTCATACAAAGTTATCAGTGTCGTTCCCTCCGTGGTAAGCTGTGTGCTGTGAAATGCCGCTGTACCTACTCGAGGTTCAATCTTGCAGCTGATCTTGCACCAAAAAAACATCGAAGAACTAAGTTCACTTACGCAACTGACATATTTTATTTTATTGTAACTTTAAAACTACAAAAAAAAATATGCAGCTGGATGTAAATCCTCTACTTACATGCAGCTGATATTTTTTTTAGTTTAAAGGCCATCCCAAAAGTCATCCCATAAGGTTTCTTGAGTTTATTCATATGTTTTCTGACTTTTTCACTTTTAATTTTCCCCACTTTTAGAGCAGCTTTTGTTTTTTTTTTTTCTTATGGGCTGTCATCAAATGACCCCCCCCACTCTGGGCGGAGGAGTGTCAGACTTGTACTGACTAAAACCCATCCATGTTCCTTCTTTGCCCTTTGTGTTCCAGGGCTGCGGTATCTCTTTCGAACAGTCCCGCAGCCCTGGCAGGCATCGGCCCATGCGGACCCCTCCGTGGTTGCTGACATCAACCGGACGACGAGCTAGCCCAACTTTTAGAGCAGCTGACGCTCAGATCTCTACGGTTAATCTATTGCTATTTTCAGCCAGTATGAAAATACTTGTTTATACTGACTAAATACATTCCTTATTGGGATCTCCCGCGGCGACCGTCCAACTAGGTCAAGCGACGAAATAAGGAAAAGGGATATGAACTTTGATTGCCGTTACTGACTTGGGGATTTTGACAGTTCTTATAGTCCTTTCGCAGCTATTTTACCTCTTACTTATATATGACAATGAGAATAAAAGTTCAATAACAATGAAAGGATCGCAGTAATTGAATATGTTTATTTGGTACTTATTTTTTATTTTGGCTATGGTCAAAGCCGAATGAATATTCGAAAAGGTTAAAATGTAATATTTTAAGAGTCAGTTTATTTTTTTCTGAATATTTGCTTTTCAATAACATATAGTAGGTATTGGTAATCATTACCTCACATGGCAGACATCTTGTCACACACAAAACTATAGCATTACATAGAGTGCTCTTCGATAATCTTCCAAAGCGATATCGATTTGCAATTCTGACTGGTTACCAATGCCAAACTAATATAATATGGCAACGGTGAAGGTTTATTAGCAACTACCCTTACAGAAAATACTGAGAATTCCTGAAAGAAAAATACAGTTTAGTTCATTTTGGACTTTATTTTCGGATCCAAAAGGTTCGTTTCTTTCAGCACAGGAAAAGGAGTGTCATTGCGAGAAGGTATTGAGTATAAAGGTTGCATGTCTATAAGTGCAAACACTATCCATGAACATGGCTTTTTAAACTTGCGAGTGGCTTACTCAGATCCATCTATCTGTGTTTACCTTTCATTTCGAAACAAGTTGCAAGATTGTGTAGTTCAGTGAAATTCAAAGTTTCTTCTTGTTCTATGGCTTGTTTACGACTTGTTACGTAGGAAAGCGAGGTTTCGAAAAGTAAATATTTTGATACTTAAGTTGGTAAAGTCAGAGCTCCTTGAAATTGGTATTTATGCACTTTATATACCCGTATTTATTAGTTCTGTTCCGTGCCTCGGAAAGCACGTTAAGCCGTTGGTCCAAATTAGTTTGTGGGATCTCTCATTGTATACGAAATCTATACAAAGCGAGGCCAAGTTACACTGAAAATGTACAGCTTCATGTGTACAAACCAAACATACAACAGTCCGATTTAAATTTTTTTAATTTAATTTTTTTTAATTTTTAAACCACATATTTATTTATTTACATTATATACAGACTACAAATAGAACTAACCTAATGAAAAAAAAGAATTAAAGTAAAAAAACAGTAACTAAAAAAAATAATGACGAAAAAAAAAAAAAAAATTAACATTGCAATCAACATCGAAATTTAAAAATAAATTTACATTCAAAGATTAAAACTAAGAAAAATTAACATTCAAATCAAAATTAAAATAAGATAAAATTAAAATACATTCAAATTAAAATAAAATAAAATAAAAATACATTCAAATTAAAATAAGATAAAATTAAAATACATTCAAATTAAAATAAGATAAAATAAAAAAATAATTCAAATTAGCCGTTTAATAAAGGATCTCCATATCGGAGAAGAGATCCTATCTGCTAACAATCTTCAGAATTCCGTTGCTATAAATACGGGTGTAAATAGTATTAGTTAGGTACCTACTCTCAAAGAGAAAAATAAAGTTCCGTTATGCTCTTGTGTCGTTCCTTAGTTTTAAAAAATAAAACACATTACTCTTATTTTTCTTTTGTGTGCGATTTCCTTTTTATATTTTGTTTGGCTTTTTTTATGCATGTCTCTGAGACAAATAAATATTTTTTGTTTCTTTCTTTTTATTTAAGTTGACGAAGAGGGTTTACCGATCTAGTTTACTGTAGCAGTAAGCCTGTGACGGGTTTTAACAGTTATCATGGATTGGTTGGTAAGTCAATAAGTCAAGCCGGCCAATAAGGCAAGCTGCACGGAAACCACAGAATTAGAAGCTGTTCCGCATTTTCTGATTGCAGATGACTAAGCTTAACTCAGTAAAAATCACACAATTTGTACATCAGTTAAGGGGAATCCGGTAAATATAGATAGATAAAATGCTCTTACAGTCAAAAGGGATGAATGCATTTGCATGTGGCGGAGATGAGAATGCTAAGGGGGATGTGTGGTGTAACGCGAATGGATAAAATAAGAAACGAGTACATAAGAGGAACTCTAAAAGTGGCGCCGGTGACTGAAAAGTTGTATGATAATCGGTTGTCGTGGTATGTGCATGTGATGCGGAGGAATGAGGAAAATGTCGTGAGGAAAGTTTTGAGTATGAATGCGGATGGGTGTATGAGTAGAGGCAGACCAAAGAAACGATGGATGGACTGTGTAAAGAATGATATGGCAAGAAAGGAGGTGTCTGATGAGATGACGAGTATTACTCGTCGAGAAGTATGGAAGAAGAAGACATGCTGCGCCGACCCCAAATGAATTGGGATAAGGGCAAGAGAATGATGAAAGTACAAGAAATTCTAAAATTCCGTTGCAAGTAAGCACGTTGTTAAATTCAGTTGGCGGCAGGTTTCTGTTACTGCCAGCCTGTCATCCCATAGCTGGGCAAAGGCCTCCCCCCTTCACTTCCAAATCCTTCGATCCAGGGCCAATGTGGATCACTGGTCGTTGGTTCTGTCCAGCTCATCCCGCTATCTTCTGCGAGGAGTGATAAAATAATCACTTAATGAATTATATTCATTTATAAATTTAATATTTATTTATTTATTTATTAAAACTTTATGCACAAGAAACAAAACTGCACAATGGCGGACTTAATGCCATAGGCATTTTCTACCAGTCTACCTTAGGGTGATGCAGAGATAATAAACAGTAGGTGCAATAACAGAAAGAAAGACTAGATAATATTTATAACTAAAACATATAAGAATAAATACTTATAGACATACATATAATAAACTATATAAAGTTAAGAGAGATAAACAAGAAAAAAAAAAAGAAAAAAAAAAAAATGGAAATATGGTTCTTAGGTAGGTACTGAAAATAAGGGTATTTCATGAATATATGACAAATTCCAGCACATGCCTAATATAATATTGAAGGAATCTTTAAGGAAGAAGTATACTACCTTAATACTTCAAATTGCGAAAATTTTATGGCACTCGTAACTCGTTTTAATATCATTGCAACATTCACTTTGTTATAAATAAACGACAAAGTTGAGGACTACTTTCTAAGAAATCAGGCGAAAGCACGATTTCATGAAATGTTATCGATAGAAAGATATCCCAAAGTGGTTTTCCTTTATCTGGCATACGTTTCCTATAAATGGCTACATATAGAGTACCTCTGCCGTAATATGGTTATTATTACTCCACTCCCGCATCATGTCTGAATCTGACGGACAGACTTCTATTATACATCAGTTAATTATAATCAAAATTCTGACCTTCAGGCCACGTTAATGAGGTAAACGTATCGATTGATTGATTACGTCCTGTCTGCATTTTTAATTCCACGAAATTGAACGATCAACCCATTGTTTTATGGGCAATATAACTTATAATGTTTTGATTAAATGAATTATACGTGAGTTTTATAAGAGACTATAAATTGAATTCGTCGGATGTTGGGTATTTATTTGTTTGCACCCGCTACTCTTGAAATTGCTGGGATGTATTAGCTTATGCCCTCGACTTCGCCCGCGTGGAGTTTGATAATTGTCCCACAGGAACATACTACTGAGATAAAAATATCCAGGTTATAAACTATTTGTGTGCTAAATTTCATCCAAATCCGTTCAGTAGTTTTTGCGTGAAAGAGTAACAAACATCCATCCATCCAGACATCTATAAATCCTCACAAACTTTTGCATATATAGAATATTAGTAGGACTTTATGCGCACAAATGTACTGAAGCGGACTTAATGCCAAAGGCATTTTGTAACATTTGGGCGATGCAGAGATTAACTGTAGTACGTACAATTGAGTAAATACCTGAAACAGGACTGTGTGGGTGTAACCTACCAATAGTAAACATTTAAGCCGATTCTAGATTCAATTATTTTCTATTTTTGTAAGCACTTCAAAAATAAGTATTGGATATTTATCGTTGTGTACTCTTGGCTCGCCTTAGAAATGAATATCGAATACTTCTTTCATATTATTATACTTCTGAAATAGCAATAACAACACAATGATATTATAAAGCGTATTTTCACCGGAAGGGAGGAATACACGGCACGTGTATTATGATTTATTTGTTATGTCTATTCTGTAATATACGTCGCCCCAAATATTCGTTCTCGCATGTCTTAATCATACGCTTACCTAAATTTTCGCTTGATTGTATCCGTTAAAACGTAATAAAAAACTTAACACCGCCAAAGGGTTAGGTACAGGTGTACCTAAATACCTAATACTTATGTTTCATCCATTCAATCCCATCTATTAGGGGGCGAGCTGGTCACAAATCTAGACTTCGCTGCTACTGAGAGATTCTTGTTGGAAAAACTCAATAACACTGCCTCGTGATATCAGGACCACATGATCAACAGTAGCGCTTGCTACCACTGGACCAACGAGTCAGTCAGTGGAAACTTGCTTCTCCTCTTAAACCTTAATATACAACATTAGTTTTAGTAAATGCGAAACCTGAAACATGTGTCTAGTATTTTTATGTAAAGAATCTATGTACAAAATTTCAAAACTGTAACTTGAAAAATCACAAAGTTATAAGTTTGTTTTGTTACCTGGTTGTTCGCACAAAAACATGGTCACCACGCGGCGCGTGCGTCTCCAGCGTCGCATTGATAATAATAATTTGGCAGTAGGCACGTAAATGATTGCGATAAGTACTAAGTGACGCTGGTTGTCCAACTTGTAGCCTTTTTTAACAAATTTTTGGGAAAAAATACAAAATGGTTTAAAAATCATTGGAATCGATTCAGTTACTTATTCTGAACAAACCATACTCAGGTTCAGCATATACTAAAAATAATGTTGTATAGGACACTTCGTGCCACCACGAGTGAAAGAGCACGGCTTGGCTTTAATGGATTGAGTCGTAACCACCGTCCTTGGCTGTTGCACTCAAACATAATAAAGAAATATGTGAAGAAGGGCTTCAGCCTGGTAGTCCCATGCTGTACGATCCAAACTTTCAAGGAGAAATAACATTATATTGTTAAAGTTTTCGGGAACAGAGAACAGAGCTATCTGTTTTCATTTTCGTTGACTCAAAAAGACTTTTTGTAATAATAATTGGTGGTGCCCGTTTGGTGGCAATATGCTCGTCTCCATTACATAAGACTTAAACATTACTACTTTTTTTTACCCTAAGTAGGCTTGCGTTTGTCCGCAACTCGTCTGATGTGAAGCGATGACGCGGCCTAGGATGGAGCACGCTTGCCTAGAAGATACCGATTCACTCGAACTTTGAAGAGATGTAGATTATAAAGCGCAGGCCACACCGCCAGCTGGCGGGCGGACGAGCGACGCGAACGACGCGTCGTTTCACCTCTTTTCATACCTTGGTTCACACCGCGAACTATCGAAACAAAGTATGAAAAGGGCGTCGTTCGCGTCGCTCGCCCGCCCGCCAGCTGGCGGTGTGGCCTGCGCTTTATGATCGGGAAACAGAGAAGCCGGTGGTGAATTCCACAGACTGGCGAAACGTTGTTGTACTTCGGTACTTACTGGAAACAAAAATTATAGTATTATGGATTTATCCAGACCTCCTGATCGTTTTCGGTCACGGCGGCCAATCTTAGCGGAGATTAGCCATCGGCGCGGGAGATATTATAGTACACAATGTTTGCATAGACACTGGTGCACTTTCTGTTCCTTTTACTCTCATAGTCCGAAGGGACAGCAATCCGACACGACCGGAGAGAGCTCAGGCGCAGGACCAACGGCTTAACGTGCTTTCCGTGGCGCGGGGATATTAAACCACCAACTTCCAAACTCCGGGCTACTACCGAGAAATTTCTAACGGAAAAACCCAATAGCACTTTGCCCGACTCGGGAACCGAACCCAGGACCCCTGCTCAGCAGTCGCGCTTGCGACCAAGAGACCATCGGGGCAGTCAATTCTGGGTTAAGCTCGCCATTGTACATAAGCTATAATTGTTGCAATTTGTATGTATATTGTTTTTTTGTGTGCAATAAAGAATAAAGAAGTAGCGTCGAAACGAAAAGGAGATGAAGACTATTAGGTACAACTCTGCCTTACCCTTCGGGGTTTACAGGCGTGATGTTATGAAAGTTTCGATATAAATTCGTAATTTTTGCCGATGGGAAATACCATCTGTCACACGGTTTGTACTGTAAATAATCTGACATTTATTGATAGGTACTTACTTTCTCCCGCCACGAAATCGATAAAAGGTAGCAATCTACCGCTCCGTTGAAATCCAATTGAGTATAAACCGATAGAGGGGTAGGAAAAGTATCTATGAAAAGAAAACTTGTGGAAGGAAATTGTGAACAAGTATCGGAAACATTTTATGAGTTACTGAATAAATGCCGTGACTTTCAGGGTCTTTGGTGATGTCTGGCGCAGTTTTATTTAATCCACTCACTGTGACAACATGACAGTTTGTAAACTTTCCGTAAAACCCATTATGCGCTGTCTTCGGTTCCCTTCAAAAGCACCGGTTATGTAGGTATTTTGATGCTTGAAGTTAAGGCTTTATTTCCTTATTTATAAGCTCCAACTGATGTTCGAGCTTATGGCTGATATAACTAACAGTAGGTATTTATTTACAAAGGTAAAATACCTATAGTTAGAAAAGGTTAGTAGGTAAATTCTGAAAATTAAATCTTTATTTGTAAAAATAGGTTATACGGGGTTGTTGCGAATCCATCTATGTATTGCGTTGAAGCGTACAAAAATCTATGCATATTATATTAATAATTAATCAATGATTACCCAATGTCAGAATGATTTTTTTGATTATTATATAGGATTTTATAGATATGTATATATATATGTACTATGTGTATTACGTATATTATATTGTATGTATTTAGTTTAGTTTATAACATTAATTAATTTAAGTAACACAATGTGTTAATGCACTTAAGTTTATCCTTTACTGCAAATCTCACTGTCAAAATTTGGTTTGCTGTAAGAAAACCGAATTCTGGATTAAGCTCGCCATTGTACATAAGCTATATTGTTGCAATTTTTATGTATATTTTGTTTTTGTGTGCAATAAAGAATAAAGAAGAATAAAGGATTTTTAAAATAAGTACATGCCACATAATTATAGGGGTAATATAATAATTTAGTTTTAATAATATAATTTTATACAAAATCAGGTGTTGCTAATCATTTTGCAACAACAAATGCGTTTAAACGGTTTTTGAACAGATCTTTATTGTTATATCTAAGACTAGCTTTTGCCCGCGGCTTCGCCCGCGTGGATGTCGAAAAATATCCCACCCGAACAAACATAATTACTTACCTTCATCCCCTTTTTAACCCTTCGGGGGTAGAATTATCAAAAACGCTGAGATACGTATAAATTAATTTTCAATCGTCAGCCTAAACACAAAATTTGAAGATCCTAATTTCAAAACTGACGGACTTTCATACAAACTTCCATCCCCTATTTTACCCCTTTAGGGGTGGAATTCCCAAAAATCCTTTCTTAATGGATACTTACTCTTCACAAAGAACACATCCTCCAAGTTTCATGTTTCTAGGACCAGCGGTTTGGGCTGTGTGTTGATATATCACCCAGTCAGTCAGTCAGTTTACCATTATATATATATAGATATGTTTAGGTAATTTATTATAGATTTTGGGTGCCATTCTTACCTTTATTTTATTACACGGTTATTTAAAGAGCCTACAAACCAAAGTCGTCAGCAGCTTGTCAAATGAACGCGTACGAAAGTTGCCGACACGCAGTTTTGGCTCCACCACTCCTACAGTTTCAACTTAGTAATAAGCTATCACTGTTAGTACAAGACTGGCTAAAGGCCAACTCACGGTTATAAGCACTGTACGAGATCCGCATCACGGCATCACTTCAACTGGACGCCTTCACGATTATTTCTATAAAACTTCATGCTGCAACGCGCACGAGCATTAGTAGCCTTGAATCGGGATCATCATCATCCCCTGAATTCACCCAGTCCTGCGTACAGAAGTCTGCTTTTTTTGTGTCAGTCTCCACTTTCTTGTGCCAGGAATCCAGGTTTTTCCCTCGGTGCCAACAAAGTCGTCTGCCCATCTCGATACCGGACGACCAACGTTTCTTCCAATCCCAGTCCCAGGCCAGGAGCACCACTCAGTCACACCTAAATAAAAACCATAAGCGATAACCATAAACCATAACCAGAGTAGTTGGTAAGAATTTAAATCTGTTTGCCATGTTACGTTAACAGGTCCAGCGATACTTTGCCTTATTAGTAGTATGTACGTATGTTGTCACAACAATGGTTTTACGACGTGAGAGTGTAGTGAAAAGTGTCGAACCGTGACACTTACTCGCGTGGTATGGCGGCGACGCTCCGACCTTGGTACGTGACATCGATTCCGCTCCGGTCGCCATAGGCTGAGGTTAAATATATTACTATACTTCCGTCTTCGTTTACTATACAATAATCACCAAAACACTTCGAACAATTGGCTTTTGTTACACTGTCTTGTCTGTGGATATGCTATTTTTAACCTTTTGTTGTTCAGGGACAAATTCCTTCATAAATTTAGGTCACAACGCATCTAATACGTATTCCATATTTCAAGCGGTAAAATCATAACAAAAACAACACGCCTGTAATCCCCGAAGCGAACGCTATTGGGGAAAAACAATTCCCACATATAACAGTATGCCTGTCCGAATTGAAAACCCGATTTAATAATATTTTGTGTTAAACAAAATGATGGGAAATCGGATCTAAATACTGAAGTCGGAAATAATGGACCATTAGTTATTAATAGACCATTATCACATTACTATTTACATTAGCCGCACTTTGAACTGTGTGTTTAGTGTGGATACCTGTAAATGACAAGGCCATTAACTGTTTCATTAAAAATGTAATATAGGTGACCTCGACCGGTCCACTAACAGTGAGTGACCCACTGTTAGTCCTTGGTTGAGGTCACCGGTCAAAATTGTTGACTGAGTAGAATCAACTGTACTAGCAGTTCAGAATCTGCGGGAGGCCATAGTTCAGCGTTGATCGAGTGCGACGTCGCTTAACCTTCCTCTTGACAGATCGATTGAAAGACGTTTTATTGCAGAGAAATAGAATAACGGCAAGATTTTATGAAGTCTTGTTTTATGTTGTCTTTACTTGAAGATTTATAAGCAGTAAACTGAATAAAGGTTTTCTCAATCTGCAAATTTAATTCGGAATCATGAAAGCCGCGCCGAAAACTAATAACGCTGTTGATTTTATCAACATTTAGAACAAGAGCAAAACAGATTTAGTGGAATCAAACCCTATAGTTCTGGCTTTATCATAAATCTGTACAAATAATAAAATTCAAGTGTTTGTTTGTAATTTCAAAATAACAGCTTTATACTAAATGTATATGAAAGTATGTTATTATGGCACATATAACATTTATTTTAAAAAAAAATTTTTTCTCTCTGTCGGTCTGTCTGTCTGTTTGTTCTGGCTAATCTCCAAAACGATTGCACCGATTTTGACTTTTACTGGCAGATAGCTCATGTTATACGGAGTAACCTTGACTACTTTTATTTTACAAAAAGGATTAGGGTCCCGTGCAAAAAAAATTAAAACCTTTGAAATTGTTAACAATGGACGAAGGTCGCGGGGCACAGCTAGTCCTAACTATAATAGTCTTCCAGCTTGCTGACAGATTCATCTAATTAACGTTTTCCCTGTAAATGGTCATAAAGCGCGTCGTATAAAAGTCACGTTCATTTTATCAGAGTACCAAGAATTCATAATCTAGCTTTATTAAATAGCTTCATTAGGTTTCACATGACTAGCCTTTTGAACTATAATCAAAAGACTAGTTACATTCTTTAAGTCCTGCAAAAATGTCGGCTAGCGAAAAATACGTCATTTTGGATTGACCGTTTTCGGTCAATGTGGCGGCACTTGGGGGAGGCCTATGTCCAGCAGTGGAAGTCTTTTGGCTGAAATGATGATGATGATGATGGCCAATCTCAGCGGAGATTAGCCAATTGCGCGCTAGATATTTTAGTGCAGAAGTGTGTGCGCAGGCACAGGTGCACTCTCTGTTCCTTTACTCTCATAGTTAGATGGGACGGCAATCCGACACGACCGGAGAGACATCAGACGCGGGTCCAACGGCTTAACGTGCTTTCTGAGGCACGGGGGTATCATACTGCTAACTTCGAAACTACGAGTCACTACTGAGAACTTTCTATCTAGAAAGTCTTCAATAGCAGTTGACTACCAAATAAAAATTCTTTTAGGAGTTTGATTTAAATTGCTTCGTTGTTGTAGTGGGTGCAAGTGCGACTGCTGAATATGAGGTCTTGGGTTCGATTCCTAGGTCAGGCTTTCTTAGTAGCCCATCTCAGTTGATTTGTGCCCGTTTGATAGAAACAGGCTCACCTCTGTCTACCCCTTCGGGGATTACAGGCGTAATGTTATGTTTTTGTTATTGACCTGGTCAAAGTAGACTGTTAAAAAAATGAACTAATGATAAATTGTCTTTCTCTACTACGTCCACTCTCAAAATAAATCCAACAGCGTTATGGTAAATTAATATTTTATCATCACGAAAATATTTCATTACGCACTTCGTATCAAGATGTTCCAAGTTCCTTTCCTAGTGTTATAAACTTTTTGTTATGAAGTAATGGACTCTTGGGTAATTGAATACAGATATGGGTCCTGAGATTTTTTATCTGGTTACCAAATATATTTTTTTTGTTAACATCGAGTGAAATGTGGCTATATGCTCATTGTGTATATCATCTTTACGTCTTCTGAGCAATGTATGTAGTTCCAAACCGTCTTGTTAATAAAAATAAATAAATAAAAAATAAAAATAGCCTTTATTTACTCTAATCTTCGTATACACAATATAGTAATAAAAAATAGTAATTTTGAAAAATAAAATATAAACTACACTTATTTGTTTTCTACATCTAAACTTAAATTATAAGATTAACTAAACTTAAATTATAACTTGACTAACCTTAGATTATACATATTTCATTTATTTAATCATCTTATCAGCTACCAGGTCAGGCTGTCTTGCGACATAACCGTATTGTTAAACTGATTTAAATATTGTGTAAATGTAAACTGCAAAGTAGGTTTTGTATTTTTTGGAAACTTCACAGAGTCGACTTACGCTAGACCAAAAAGAGCCTTCGGGTCATCTTAAAGTTCTAAATACCAATGCCTAAAGTGAGCCCATGATGGCTTTTATTTGTCGGTGGCCAGTGTGGCTACTAACGAAAATATGTACATATAGAAAAATAAAAAACCACCAATATTGGTCATTGGCTTTTCTAAGGGATCTAAAGTTGAATTTCAAAAATACTTGTGTCACTAGACACGCGATGTACGCTATCTCCTATATTAATCTGACGTATAAGTTTATTCATTAACCACGAGCATACGTTATGTGGTCATGTTTGATCCAAGTCCAAGTAAAAGTAGAAAACACAACATACGCGACCTTTGGCCAAGCGTGACTGCTTCAATGGTTGCCCATGCAAAATTCAAGTCCCCTTGTCACGCGAACACTATAACTCCGAGATTTACTAAGAATAGTGTAGTTGGAACTGGACACGGCAAATGACACACCTATGCAGACCATTTCCTTGATTATTGTTTGAGAAATTTCCGTATTTTGCTGCAATAACAACACTGGTCAACAAAAACAAACTTTTATTTTGTCACAAGAACTTTTTTTTAATTTTTTTGGTAAGCATAGTAATCAATTTTTTGCTGTTCCACAAGGGGACTTACTAGGCCCTATAATGTGTGAAAAAAGACCTTCAACGAAGCCGCAAGGCACTAGTTGTCCACACCATTGCGATGATTTTTTTTTTGTTCTGGAACATACCTGGGAACCTTTACGAAGATATTCAAGGTTTCAACTTTTTCACATTTTTTTAACACACAAGTTTTTCATTTTGTATCTTTACTTTAAATACGTCCATGACCCTGTACTCTTCAATGCATCCATCAGCACAATGTTCTGAGTGTGTTACATTTATCACCCAAAAAATAGTCGTTTCCTAGCAACAATTTTTGCGTAGAGTTACTTAGTTTGATGTACAGAATGCTTGGTTGACGGAAGGGACCGTTTACACCTTGTATTACATATTTTCGTGTTTTTCAGATAATTTATCGCATAACAGTGGCCTTGAGTTAAAATAGTTGATACCAAGTCCAACCAATTCATATAAAACAGTGATTTTACAGGTTTCAAGAACGCCCTTACTTATTGATTGAATTGACCTTTCTCGGTTATTTTAGGGGTCAAGTCAAGTTTAAGTTAGAGTTCAAATTTAGACCGCAAAGGGTAAGTTTATAAGTGGTTTCAATTCATTAAAAACTAATCAATGGCAATTAGATGGTGAAATAGGTATTGATAATAGCATTAATTGTTTTAGCATCTTGACTCCAATATACGTAAAAGGGAAAAGGCTAGGTAGATGGCGATGGTCAATTTTATGTGTTGGTACGCACGACGGCCAATCAAGCCATACAAAACCAGTTTATGCGGATCTCTCATTGTTTAGAAAATCTATATAAAGCGAGGCCAAGTTTTACTGGAAATGTACAACTTCATCGATTTGGAGGAAATTAATCTTGTATATGTATGATAGTCTATGATCTGGGTTAGGTCGTTGGACTCACGTGACATCATCTCCGAAACTCACGCAGCTTAAAGCTAGTCTTAGCTGTATTAAAATAGATTTGAATAAAATTAACAGATTCTCTGCCGAATTCTAGATCCTTCTATACTCCAGAAACCAGGAGAGCAAATGCATATAAGTGTAACTAACTATTATAGCTGCTCGGCAGTTTGCTGAACTGAGCCTATTTGGCGCAGCAGTGAGGCACAGAATATTTTAATTTTTTTTTTCTTTGTAGTTTTTAGTTTTTTTAATTTTATTTTTTTTGTTGTGTGCCAAGTAAATATGCCAAATAAATCCTTTTTTTTTTTCTGTCTACTTTCAACAATTTGATCGAATAATGGAAATTGGTATCAACAATACTTGTGTTTCGAAGATCTTGCGTGCTCCATGTAGTACCTACCGACATAAACAGCATCTTGTTAGACTGAAAGCCGATCGTAAAGTATCGTAAAGTAATTGGTAGAAAGCTAGACTGATATATTATATCCATGGGTATGGGACGACATGGGACACGAAATTGTAGGCTTACGTTCAATACTCTATTACTCTACTTAATGTAGAACGAATTTATTATACGTATTCCTCAATTCAAACTAAATAATTCGATATTCTAGGTCGGTGAATGTTCCAGGGCTTCTTCATCAGGAATCTCTCAGTAGCAACCAGTTCATCATTCTCCTGCCCTTATCCCAATTTATTTGGGGTCGTTGCAGCATGCCTTCCTCTTCCATACATTAGTCGTCATCTCACGAGCACCCCCTTTTTTTTTCGGGTGTTAAGTCATCAAATGACCCCCCCACTCTGGGCGAAGCGGAAGGGAGTGTCAGACTTGTACTGACTAAAACCCATCCATGTTCCTTCTTTGCCCTTTGTGTTCCAGGGCCACCGTATGTCTTTCGAACAGTCCCGCAGCCCTGACGAGCCCCCCCTTACTATCGATGTCATGTTTCACACAGTCGATTCATCGTTTCTTGGATCTTACCCTACTCATATCCACATACATACTCAAAACTTTCCTCACGACATTTTCCTCATTCCTCCGCATCTCATGCTCATAGTATGACAACCGATTACCACAAAACTTTTCAGTCAAACTCAGCACTTCCAGCCCCCAGCTATAGACTCTTTTATTGATCTTGTGACTTTACTTAGTACCTTCTTACATTATGTTGTAACCAAGTTGTAAGGTACAGGTTTTTATTAGAAATCAATGCGAAGTTACGAAACTTGGTTATTTTAGTGCTGCTTTACTAAAATAACCTACCTACTGTTAGGTAGAAAAGTTGTGAAACTGGGCTAAAACTCAAACAAGTATGTCGATTGTTTAGTTTGAATGACAGTTTTAGTTTTAGTGTTTGTATTTTGATTTTTAGGGGACGGAGGAGCTCGTGGCTAAATAATAACAGTAGCTCGGGTCGATCTTTAGTTTAAGCCATGCTTGCCTAAGTTGGTCTGTGGATGGGTGACCACCCATTACATACAGAGTTTCCTCCGTGCCTCGGAAAGCAAGTTAAGCCGTTGGTCCCGGGTGTCAGTTGTAGATCTTTGACAGTCGTTACGTAGTCAGTGGCCTAAAAAGTCTGACAACCAGTCTTACCAAGACGTATCGTATTACCCGGTACTAACTGGGTTTTGGAGGTCAGATAGGCAGTCGCTCCATGTAAAATACTGGTATTCATCTGCATCCGGTTAGACTGGAAGCCGACCCCAACATAGCTGGGAAAAGGCTAGGCAGATGATGATGATGATTTTGATTTTTAGGGGCATGCATGCTAGTAACGTTGTCATCGTGCTTGTTCTACTTCGTGTCGCTGGTCCGCCTGGTTCTTCAATCATAGCCTTGCCTTTTCTCAACTATAGTGGAATCGGCTTCCAGTTTAACCGGATGCAGTTGAATACCAGTATTTTATAGAGCGTGACTGCGAGTGCCTGTCTGACCTCCACATCACCACAAACGTCAATGCTGGCAAAATGTGACCTCGACGAAACGAAATCAACCTGTAGACGTGAAGCTGTGCTGCAAACTATGTTCCACCTCCTATCCTGCTCTCTGTGCCTCAAAACTTGCGTTAAAGTGACGTCAACGTCAGCCAACATCGACACCATGGAAGTAACTAAAGTTTTGAGCCAACATGTGCTGTTTTTCACAGACGTAAACATCTTTTCATAATCTAATATAGTCTGACTAACAATTATATTAAGTAAATAGTTCTATGTAGTCCTTGAACCTTAGATTTGTTTTACTTTTTTAATAGTAAGCGACGGGAAAGCAGTATCGGGAGGAAGGCGTCAGTCAGGCGTATTGTGTTGTTACTATTTCATTGCATTGACTGTACATCAGTTACGTGAATTAAATAAAAAAAAACCACCGTACAATATAAATAAAACTATTTAAAAAAAAAAGTCCCAAACTGAATGTTGTGATACAATTTGGCTGCTATTAATAAAGCAGTGTTAATTCTCTCCATAAATTGAATAAACTGCCGCATTGCATAAGCAGTACCGTTTTTAACTAATATCTAAAGAAGTCAGTCCTCTAGTTAGAGTGAGTTACAATGTATTATATATTTTCCTTTCATACTAATTTCGTGTATGGAAACCACTTTAATTTTAACTTTATTTTATTATTGGCTGTTATAGACGCCACAGTGTGTGTGTGCAGTTATTACAGTTCAAAAGATTCAGCCCTGAGACGGACAAACAGACGTATAGAAATACAGCCGAACGTTAGTGTAATAGGGTCGAGTTCGCACCCTTGGGGTAAGGAACCCTAAAAAGGCAGAGTGAACAGGTGCCAGGGGTCGTCAATTAAAAATTAAAACAGACCCCGGATTCCCTGTAGGTAGTTTCCTTTGTATCCTCGAAAGGCCACTAAATAATACTGTCAGATTTATGTTCGGCAAACTTTTGGGTTTGTTATTTATGAAGCTTTTCTATTTTTAGGTGGAAATATGATTAAACAGCTGTTATCTAATATTCTGGGGTCTTACAAGGGTATCACTACATTGTATAAAACAAAGTCGCTTCCCGCTGTCTGTCCCTACGTATGCTTAGATCTTTAAAACTACGCAACGGATTTTGATGCGGTTTTAATAGATAGAGTGATTTAAGAGGAAGGTTTATATGTATATACACCGTGACTTTTTAGTCGTCTTACAAAAGTGGTCCACTCAATGTACTCGACATAAAATAGCTGTAGGCGCCATTTTTTTTTACCTACCATAGTAGCATACAAAGAAAAATAAATAATAAATTAGAATATGAATTATGAAACATCCTGTTAATGATGTTTACGCGTCAAACGGGAGAACATACCTACCCAGCGCTCGAGATCAGTAGATAATCGCTCGCAAAAGGGTGTTTTACCAAGTCACGCGTCATAATACTGAATAATATTTTTATTTTTAAATGATTAAAATCTCGTTAATATCTATTTTTTTTAATGAATGTTTAGTAGTCATTGGATACATGAAGTGGGCTGCCGTTGTAAGACGACTAAAAAGTCATGGTGTATTGCACCCGTGCGAAGCCGGGGCGGGTCACTGGTTGTTTATATAGCTTTCCTAGATGAGAAAGCTATACAAGCAGCAGCAGCAGCAGCAGCAGCAGCAGGGGCAGTTTAAAAAGGCAGATTGCAAATGTCCCTTTGGGCCTATTGACCTTGCTCTGTTCTGTTTCCTGGAGGTCTACCATGACGTCTTGAAGCAGGAGTAATTCCAGTGTGGGAAAGAGATTTTGGTGAACTGGGCCTATTTGGCGCAGCCGTGAGGCACACAGTGTCACACTATTTTATTTATTTGTTTAGATTTAAGTTTTTTTAATTTTTTGTTTTTTATTTGTCATATTTTTTTTAAACTGTGTGCGCTTGTGGCATCTGCCAACTAAATGTATTTTCTTTCTTCTTCTTTCTTTCTAGATGGCGCTAGACGACCTGTATAGCTCTGTCTCTTTCCCACACTGGAATTACTGCTCTAAGACGTCATAGTAACCCCCCTGAACTGATATGAAGGGAAGTGGAAATCATGTTTTTTCTTACTCCTCCGCTGTTCTTCTCTGATTAATTTCGTTGTTGGATCCAAGATAGTTAAATTGTTTCTCTGGGACTTCGTCGAGCTTCGTTGTCTCGCCGTTTTTCTGGTGGTAGCCACTGTTGGTTCTGGCTTTCAGGAGTTACAGTGGTTTGGGAATAGTGTGGCGGGCTAGTCTCTGGCAATCGTCAAGGGGGTGATTTAACCCGTCATACTAAACAACTTTCGCTACTAAATTCATAACCGATTCATTATGTACATAAGAACATCCTAACCCACGTTTTTGTACAATTCATATTTTTTATTATGCTTGCAAGCATAATTTATATATATATTTTTTTGTTTCTTATGTTTTTTACTTTGAACTATGTCATACATAATGGTTCAGTAACCTTATGTTTTTATGCCAATTTCAACTTTTACCTATGTTTCTTGTTTTAAATAATTAATTTTAAGTATCTTGTTTACCTGCAGCCAATTTTTTATTTTTTTATTTAATTTTAATTTTTTTCTTGTTCGTTATAAAAAAAAATGTTATTCCAAGCCGGAAAGGAGATCTGTAGCTCAAGACCTTCCTACTTCAGACACTTTTCTCTGAATAAGATTGTGCATATAGCAGCGCCTGTAATTTCTGATGTCGAGATAAATAAAGGTTTATGATTATGATTATTAAAAAGATACATTTCATACATTGAAATAGTTTGTCTGTTGAGTAAAATATACAAATTTCTGTATATTTTGTCATCTTGCATGTTAATTACCGTTTATTCCGGGCTATTAGTTCATTTAATAAATATTTTAGTTGCGTTTTAATTAAATATTGTGTAATGGAAAGTAAAGGTTGATTTATAAAATTGATCAGAGTGACAAATAAAATGAAATACAGTGCATTGGACAAAATCGACTTTGGTATTGTTTGCTGCGAATCGTAAATGGATTCTGAGACCTGAACGAATGGCACTGTATCACGTATGCCAGGCTTTTCGGCTTTGAATAAGTAATAATAAGATGGACTGGTGTAGGTACCTATAGGAATATTCGAGCGACTAAAGGCCTTTGCTCACGGTACTTTTTGTAGCGATGCTGGTGATTTCTAAAGGTGTTTTTGCATCACCGCTATCGCGCGTTAGCCGCGTTAGCAACGTAAACGCGCGTCAACATCATCGTCATCATTCTCTTGCCCTTATTCCTAATTATTTGGGGTCAGTGCAGCATGTCTTCTTCTTCCATACTTCTCTATTACTCATCATCTCATCAGTTACCTTTCTTGCCATAACATCCTTTACACAGTCCGTCCATCGTTTCATTGGTCTTCCTCTACTCTTATACCCATCCAGATTCATACTCGAAACTTTCTTCATGACATCGATATCGCTAATTTTTCGATACAAACTCAGCATTTCGATAATAGCGGTATAAAGTCGTGGTTACGAGGGCGAAGGTACACATCCAACGACAGCACCGCGATCATCGCGATTATATCGAGGTCGTTTTGCGTTTGCTGCGAAATGTCGCCATGGACGAAGGCCCTAAGCCGTTCAGAGTGAACGAATGGCAGCGGTATTTGATCCGATGTCTCGCGTTTTATCGGCATTCTGTCCTTTGCCTGCGTTTTATTAACGATCTTGGAATTTTTATCGTTTAATGTTTCCGAAGGACATTGGGTACCTACTGGTGTCATAAAGAAGATAATTTACAAAGTGTTTTGTTCGTGTCAGTTAATGATGTGATTCGAGACATTTTAATCAAATCTTGATTGAATCTATAATATTCGATTTAAAAAAGTGGAGGAGAATTTTTATTTATTTCAGTACTTGAGTAGGTAAACATGTACTCAGGCTGTGTTGGCTATAGCTATCCACCACCTCAAGTCACGTCTCCTCTGCTCGACGCTCTACCCTAGCTGTTATTTTTAGATCTGTGAAATTAGTTACGGATACTAAGAACTTCAAACTATCCAGAACTACTTTCAAAGATCTACAAATCAATTGTCGGAATGTAACTAATATAGAAGCTAATTTATGGTCTTACGGAAACTTCTTTTAAATCGATCCTTAATTACGTCTGTCTGCCTTATCTCAGAAACTTTTAATTTAACCCAATATACGTATACCTAGCCAAAGTTTTACGCTGTTTTCCTGCACTGTGAGTTACTGGTCCTGTAAATTAACTTAATGACACGACACTGAATGATTCTGAAGGAGCAACCTGTAGCTTGGCAGCGTGAAGGCTTCGTAATGGCAAAGCTGAGAGATTTTAATTAACTCCTACGTGACGAAATAAATCTTGTTCGCGCCGTAAATTTACAAATGCCTTAAACAATAAACGTTTTTCCTCAATCGTCTTTCAAGAGAGATTACAGAAATAAGCTTAACCGGCAAAGGTACGCTTCGTTATGGAAAGGTACGCTACGCCATGGAAAGGTACGCTACGCCATGGAAAGGTACGCTACGCCATGGAAAGGTACGCTACGCCATGGAAAGGTACGCTAGCAGCGGCGAAGGTTCCACAACTCGATTTTTACCGGATTCCCTTTGAAAAATGGCACTATCAGCATTCTATTGACAATATAATCAGATTAAAGATATGTAGGTACACCGGCTTACCTCTTACAAAAATTGACCCTTCGCTACTGTACGCTAGGTAGGTACGCTAGAAAAACATGTTGGTTAGGCTCACACACTTCCCTTACACAAAAATAAGCTGACAACAAAGTTTTCAAACGAAAAAGTTCTAACTATTATTTAAAGTCGGACTCTCAATCTTAAGTCTTAGTCATAGTAACTATTATAAGGTTTCTCGTAATTTGGACATTTTGTATTCATTATAATATTTTTGTTTATTTTTTTCCTTCCGTTTTATTTTTATTTTCTTACTGTCCCTTTCTGTATACGTCCGTTTCCTTATTTCTTTTAAAATCTATAACATTCCGTGGACAATAGTGTGGGTTATGCGTTTGTTTACTATTATACCTAAGCTAATTATTAATATTGTAATGTATAACTGTTTTTTGTCCCAAATAAATAAAATAAAATAAACAAAATTTTATCCGGAAGTATAATGTACATTATAATTTATATAATGTACATTATAATTTACATTATAATTATGTATTTTCAAAAGGAAGAATTATTTAAAAATGATCACAATGTTTTCGCATTCAAAGGTTCGTGGTTTCGGCTTCTATTGCTCCACCAACCACTACCATACATGAAGTTGAAATAAATAAACATTAACATTATTTTCAGAGGTAAGTGTGGCTTGAGCTCGCCGCGAACATTGCTGCTGAAACAGTTGAAAATTTATGTTTCATTATGTTTATTTTATTCAGGTGCTTTGTGTTTTATAAAATCAGTTAGTTTTTGCCCGTGGTTTCGCCCGCTCTGTGGTCGGAATTATTCTAACGGTAAAATATTTCCGCGATAAAAAGTATCGTATATCCTAGACCCATGTCATGTGTGCCTTTTTGTGTGCCTCATCCGAATCTGCTCAACTGTTTATGAGTGAAAAGGTTACAGACAGACCAAGTTACTTTAGACTTTTATAATACTAGCTGTTGCCCGCGACTTCGTTCGCGTGAAAATTTTGGTGTGCATGTGTGAGACTGCCTCGTTGGTCTAGTGGTAGCAAGCGCGACTACTAAGCGTGGGGATTGATTCCCGGGGTCGGGCAAAGTGTTAAAAAAAATATGTTTATTTCAATTACATAAAGCAAGCAGATGCTTTTGTTAGGGGGCGTCCATTAATTACGTGAGCTGATTTTTCGACCCCCCTCCCCCTGTGGTGGGATGTCGTGTGATTTGGCTTGACCCCCTCATCTCCCTCTTAATCTCGCGTAGTTTAGTATAAATACGGTAATCTATGCTTGATTTCGTTGAATTCACTAAAAGAATCATGCGCGTTCCACCTCCGTAATAGACAGGCGGGTTGTAAATTAAACATCTCTTGGCAGGGGGTTCCCATCACCCACAGTTATAACCCGAAATACCTTGGCATAACCTTAGACCGGTCACTCACCTACAATAACAACTGCCAAAATGTTAAATTAAAAGTGCATGCCAGAAATCACCTTTTACGCCGCCTTACATCCACAAAATGGGGGGCCTCTCCAAAAGTTCTGCGAACCACAGGGATGGCGCTCTGCTTCTCTGCTGGTAAATATGCCTGTCCAGTATGGGACCGTTCTGCCCACGCACACCTAGTGGATACAGCCTTAAATGAGACGTGCCGCATAATTACTAGATGTCTTAAACCAACCCCGGTACGAATGCTGTATCCACTGTCTGGCATCGCGCCTCCCCAAGTTCGCAGGACTATAGCCAGCCGTATCGAGAGGACGAAACTACAAGCTGACTCACGCCACCCAATGCACAGCTACGTCTCAGTGCCCCAGAGGCTGAAAAGTCGTAAAAGTTTTCTTGGGTGCGTGAGCCCAGCTAGCCCAGTCAATTTCAACGCCTCCACAGCAAGATGCAATCTCTGGCGGGAGCGGTTTAAGCCCCCTGACAACTTCAACGATCCATCAGAAAACCTTCCACCTGGACACGAGTTGCCGTGGCCGACTTGGAAATCTCTAAACAGACTTCGAACCCAAGTCGGCCGGAGCAAAGACAATCTCTGCAGATGGGGATTCATGGACGGCTCAGACCTCAAGTGCGTATGCGGCGTCTCCCCACAAACAATGGCCCACATGCTCTTTCACCTGCTCTCTTGATGATTTATTTACTGCATCAGTGAGCGGGGTACGCGTGGCTGAGTTTTGGGCTAAACATATTTAAACATTTTGCCATCGAAACGCTAAGAAGAAGACTAAAAGAAAATAATTTGTAGAGAAACATGTTTACTCAATTAAACCCAGTGATATCTGCCGTACTTATTAATTACCAACCAAAAGGCTTAATACAAATTTTCATGGTTTGAACTGCAGACATGACGATTTTCGATACAAACTTCATCCCCTATTTAACTCCCTGAGGGGTTGAATTCCGAAAAGCACTGAAACACGTGGTTTTTACTTTTTAACCACAATGGTAACCACCAATTTTTCAGATTTAAACTACAACAATGACGATTTTCGATACAAACTTTCATCCCCTATTTAACTCCCTTAGGGGTTGAATTTCGAAAAACACTGAAACACATGGATTTTAATTTTTCCCCATAATGATAAACACCAATTTTCATGGTTTCAACTACAAAAATGACGATTTTCGATACAAACTTTCATCCCCTATTTAACTCCCTTAGGGGTTGAATTTCGAAAAGCACTAAAACACGTGGATTTTAATTTTTCCCCATAATGATAAACACCAATTTTCATGGTTTCAACTACAAAAATGACGATTTTCGATACAAACTTTCATCCCCTATTTAACTCCCTTAGGGGTTGAATTTCGAAAAGCACTAAAACACGTGGATTTTAATTTTTCCCCATAATGATAAACACCAATTTTTTCACGGTTTAAACTACAAAAATGTCAATTTTCTGTACAAACTTTCATCCCCTATTTAACTCCCTTAGAGGTTGAATTTGAAAAACACTGAAACACGTGATTATTAACCAGAATGAAACACCAATTTTCGTGGTTTAAACTACAAAAATGATGATTTTAGATACAAACTTTCATCCCCTATTTAACCCCCTTAGGGGTTGAATTTCGAAAAGCACTAAAACACGTGGGTTTTAATTTTTCCCCATAATGATAAACACCAATTTTCATGGTTTAAACTACAAAAATGTCAATTTTCTATACAAACTTTCATCCCCTATTTAACTAACTTAGAGGTTGAATTTGAAAAACACTGAAACACGTGATTTTTAACCAGAATGAAACACCAATTTTCGTGGTTTAAACTACAAAAATGATGATTTTCGATACAAACTTTCATCCCCTATTTAACTCCCTTAGGGGTGGAATTTCGAAAACACTGAAACACGTCGTTTTTAATTTCTTAACCAGAATTGTAATCACCAATTTTTATGGTTTAAACTACAAAAATGACGATTTTCGATACAAACTTTCATCCCCTATTTAACTCCCTTAGGGGTTGAATTTCGAAATATCCTTCCTTATTCCTTGTCTACATTATAAATCAAACCTCTGTGCAAAATTTCAGCTTTCTAGGTCCAAGGGTTTGGGCTGGGCGTTGATGAGTCAGTCAGTCAGTCAGTCAGTCAGTCAGGACTTCTCTTTTTATTTATATAGATTAGCATAGATAATTGTACACATATAATTATATGACCTGCTATACTGTATGGATTAGAATGTTGGGCGACAAAAGGAATGAACGAAAGGCAGAGGAATGAGATGAGAATGATAAGAGGAATGAGAAGTGTAATGCGAATGGTCAGAATAAGAAATGAGCATATAAGAGGAAGTCTGGAAGTGACACCGGTGACTGAAAAGTTGTTTGGTAATCGATTGCGATAAAATGTGCATACTATTACACCGCAGCTCTGTCGAGAAAGACATTTTGCAGTATTCAACATAATAACATAACATCACGCCTTGTAATCCCCGAAGGGCTAGGCAGAGGTGTACCTAACAAGTACACCCACAAAATATTCAAGTCCAGTAAAAATGCATAGCATAAGCATTTAATGTTCCCACAGCTGGAGGCCTCCTCTCTATGAGAGGGAATGGGATGTATAATCCACCACCTGACCCAGTGCGGGTTGGTAGATGTCACATGTTTTAGAATTTTTGGTTCTAGGACATTCGGTTTTCTGACGGTGTTTTCCTTCATCGTTTTGAGAGTAGTGGTGGCGAAATAAATTATAGAAGTTAATGCGTTTGCCTAAGTAGGAGGGCCCGTTACTATTCGGCCAGCATTGTTCGGATTTAAATAATGAATGTCTTTAAATAGAAAGATGAAAGTGTTTTCAAGGTAAAATCAGATCAACTGATTGCATTTGCAGTTCTGGTCGCCAGACGGTGCCATTATTGGGCCAAGGCTGAGCCAAATCGTCGATACAGCTTACAAGGTAGAACCTGCTGTAGGATGTGGCACTAGACAGTCGGTTATATTATTTAAAAATAAAGCCACTAGAGGATATACCTACTTTATGATTTTGTTTGAGATCTCATTACATGACACGTGCACTCCACTCTTACAGCCTCATAGCCAATGACGTTCATTTATACCATTGTTATCTGAGTGCATTGTATGTAATTAGTTAAAAAACTTAATATTGTTGTTGTGTATACTATCGCATTAGGTAACCCTGTAATGATAGTCGTAAGATGGAGAAAAAAAAAAGTAGGTAATTTCCTTGATTAGAAAGTAGTTAAGTTAGGATCAGAGATTGTACAGCACTGTTAAGAAAAAGTGTTATGACAATGGGACCTGTCATTTATAATAAAATACCTCATGGTTTTAAGGATTATACTTTGAACATTTTTAAATCTAAGGTAACTGCACTACTTTTGGGCAAATGTTATTACTCTGTGAAAGATTTTCTAAATGATATGAATTTATCCAGATTATGATTGTTATAATTAATTTCAAATTTGACCATGTAAGACTTATGTATGTACCTGACACTAATATTATTAATTGACTACACTTTAATTTCTATTTTGTTTTGTTGACATTATTTTGTTTGTATTAATATTTTAACTTATGTAATAATTTGCACGCCGTAAGGTAGACTGTAGCCGATCTCATTAATTTATGTACAACACCTAATCTGTACCTACTTTCATAGCAAATAAATTCTGATTCTGATTCTGATTCTGATCACTTAAAGTTCAGAATTTAGTCCCGCAACCCTCGAACAGTCCCGCAACCCGTAATAAACCCCTGAGGTGGCATTAGGTAGGTATCCTACTTATTCATTTCTTATTCTTTACGCTTCAACGAAATAAACGTGGTAGGTAAACCTTTATTTGTTACAATAACAAATTACAAACACATATTCTATCTAATCTTGGTTACAATAAATCCCCCGATTATTATTCAGAAAAATAAATCTATTTTTTTGCGAACTCTCCGAATAAAAGTTATCCATCCATCCATATTTTGATCTGAAAACAAAAAAGCATCCCTAAAGAGAGTTTACCTGTTTACAACATTGAATATGTATTAAAATGAGTAATGCAATATTACCAACGGCCCCCCTGAGCAGACCCTAGCTATAAACAAAGTCCTTGTATTCACTTGCTTGAATATTTAGGGCCTACTTACCATGCCCAAATCGCCGCGAAGAATTTTTCGCGTAAAAATCGTTTTATTTTTCTCGAATAACAACTTTGGGTCAGTCACCAGTTGTTTTGGTTCCCGAGGGAATTTTGATACTTTTGAATGTTACTTTCCACACGGCCATATTTTATATGTTTGTACGTGTTGTCGGTAAAGCATATTATTCAGTCATTGTATAAAATACCTAGTCATTCTATACAATGCCGAGCTCATAAGCATTGTATACATCAGTAGCGAAGCGTAATTTTTTTTAAGAGGTAAGCCGGAGTAGATGCCTTTAATTTGATTTTATTATTTGTCTATGGAATACTGATTCTGTCCGTTTTCAAAGGAAAGCCGGTAGGAATCGAGTTGTATGGAACCTTCGCCACTGGTATACATCATATAATCATTCATACTCTAGTCAAGGTATGCATTGCCTAGACTGCCAAGAGGAGATCAGGTAAACTTTAAAATGAACTATGCAACTATTTCTACTCGTTCACAGTTTTCGACCACTACTGCTATCTAGCCATAAGCGTAATCAACACATTGCCGGCTTAATATTCAATATTGTATAGAATGAATTGTAGGCAAATCATTTATTATAATGGGAGTAAAAAGCCCTTTACAAAGCCGAAAGGCACTGGTTCTCTTCGTTTTTGCTCTCAATTCATCCATCAGCACAAAGTTTTGGGGGCGTAACCATTGAGTCCTACCACTCCTACCGTAAACCGTGATTTTTCACTCGAAAAAAAAGTCGTTTCCCAGCAATAATAGAATTTTTGGTTGACGGCTTCGTGAAGGGCCTTTTTACACCTTGTATTTCATACTTTGCCTGAAGTTACAAACATTCTATAGAATATCGGATTATACAGATTGCCGGCAACATACAATTGATAGTGTGTTGTAGACAGCTCTATTATTGATAACAGTCCTTTTTGTGATATTACAAAGGACAAATTGTTTCAATTTCGTGCTTTTGTTTCGACATGTATGATTACGTAATAAATCTATTTGTCTCATTCACTTCGTCGAAAACCTAAAATTTGTCTGAAGTGAATGACTTCTAAGTAGAGACCGATTAATCGGATTAAAAGATGAACTAGTTAGACATGTAACCCATGTTTGATTCAACATTATACGGGTTAACTCTTACGCCCAATGGGTTTACCATTTAATAATATTGCCGTCTAACCTGATTGAAACAAAGCTTCGAGCGACGGCTAACTCCGTCACTTTCTTGTTATTTTTTATATACAAAAATAAACTGTGTTTGAACCGGTTATTATAAGGTGACTAACCCTATAATACGGGTTAACGTTTTCTCTAGCCCTAGTTTTGTTTTTCACCTAACCCTAAAAAAAATCCCGATTAAAACCCCTATACGGGTAAGTTTTTCGGTCCCTGCTTCTAATCGCTAAAAAAACAGAATTTTCGATCGCTGGGAGTGAACGAAGGTCAAGTTAAAGTTACAGATGCTTACAACTAACTTGAACGAAGGTGTTCAAAGTGGCGCAAATAGCCGCGTCCTGCATCCCGCATGGGATTCGCCACGGTGTGATCAGAGCTTAAAAGATTTCTGAGAACAAAAGTATCTGTGCTAGTAATAAATAAGAATAAAAAACAGTCCTCATTTCTGTTTATCAAAATAGAGTGCAAATTGCATGATTCCTTTTGCAATTGAAAAATAGCACGTTCCCCACTTCAATTTGCTAGGTTTCTAAGAATTTTTCTTTTCATTAAATTCAATTGAGCTAGAAAATTATGCGTCTCAGGCCCTGTACTATAGAGGCAAGATTTTATTCATTCAGTATGCTGTCTTGAGGCTAGTAATAGTGAATAGCTTTCAGATTCTACAGCCATTATTATGGAGAGTCCATTAGAGAGGTACTTACTTGGAAATAAAAGACAGAAAAAGGAAAGAACCTTATTTTGTTTGACGCAGGTTAGGGCACACCGAAAACACATAAAAACTTAGTAATCATGTAATGGTCGTGAGCCTTACGACTGTACCAAAAAGGTCCAAATCATCATTACTGCCAGACAATTAGTGCCTGACGCAACTGTACCTTAGAGGTAAAAAAATATTTTCTCAGAGATAGTTCAGAAAAAAGTTCTGAATAAAAAAATCCGTCGGCTCCATCTTAAATTCTTTTACTTTCTAGGTCTGAGTTTAGCCTTTTTACCGCCACTGTCACATATACATGACAAGCAAGCGCGTGCCCTGTACGCCAAACGACACAAATACGTGACAAATGGCAGGTGAAATCGTGGCTTTGCGTAGAGGACACGCGCGTGTGGTATGCTCTGGCGTTCAAAAGGTTAAATTAGCTGAACTTTAAACTATATGGAAGGCAATAGCTATCTCAATCAGGGAACCGGACTGATTAAACATCAGAACTTTTCCTTCACGGAGCGAAGTCTATTTCCTTCACGGGTAATGGGATTCCTTAATCGTTTGCAGCTAACTGTAGCACTACTTACAGAACATAACTTGGGCGTTTCTAAAAGTTATTTCGTGGTTAAGAATTAAACAGACTTCTCGCCATCAAATCAGTGGCGATTAAAATGGTATTTTTGATAAATTATGCATTTCTAAAAAAAATCTATGGAGTTTTTATGGTTTTCCTGTCGGCTTCTGAACCTTACAAGCAACTATACCTTTTTTTTATTGTGTAAATTTAGGTTTTTTTAATTTTTTTTGTTTGTTGTGAGCACTTGTGGCGTGTGCCAAATAAATATGTTTTCTTTCTTTCTTTATACCTACCACGCTAGGTGCCATTGTCATATATGTACTTAGTTCATGCCGATTCGAAAGAAGGTGTTTGCACGTCGTATTTCGCAAAGGAGAACAAAAAATGTTAATGTGACCCAGCCTACACAGTCACCTTCACGACTCTGGCGTAATAGCCGACCTCTTGCCAAAAGAACACACTTCTTCTTCATAGCGAATCGATGACAAATAGTTCTAATTAAGGGTGTAAATAGACCCTTAACATAGCCGAAAGGCACTTGTTTCCCCGTCTTTACGATATTTTTTTTGTTCTAGACCATACCTGGGAACCTTCTAGTTACGGAGATATTGGGGGTCAAAATTTCAACTTTTTTTTTAAATACACGTTTTTGATGTAAGATTTTTACTTTACACACCTCCACAATTTCCATACTATTCAATCCATCCATCAGCACAACGCTTTGAGTGCTTTCCATCGAGTCCTACCCTAAAACGTGATTTTTCACCCCAAAAAAAAAGTTGATTCCCAGCAATAATTTTTGCGTAAAGTTACTTAGTTTGATGTACAGAATGCTTGGTTGACGGCTATGTGAAGGGTCCGTTTACACCCTGTATGTTTGACCCGAATTCAGGTAAGTGAACTCCTCGCGCTGATGCAGTCATCAAGTGGAGACAGGGTATGATATGGAAGATGGAAGGTGGGCCATTGTCTGTGGGCAGATGCCGGATACGAACTTAAGATCTGAACTGTCCATGTCACCTCCCTCTGTGGAGGTTGTCTTTGTGCCGATAGATTGTGATTGTAATTCACTTTTAAAAGAAAAGTGCGTAACCACTACTTAAGTCAGAATAAATAGCTCTCTCTCACTATTAGAAGTCGAGTCATGGTAATTATTATTAGGTTTCTCGTTTTTAATTTTGGTATTTTGTTAAAATATGTATTAGTTTATTTTATTTGTATATATGTAAGCTTTTGACACCGTCGACAATGACATCTTACTGCGGAAGCTAGCAGAGGTCGGATGTACCCAACATCTATTGCAGTTTTTCGCTAGTTACATGCAAGGCAGACAGCAGTATGTGGACTGCAACGGATGTGAATCCGACTTATATTACACTTGGTCTGGTGTAAGTCAGGGCACCAACTTGGGGCCTCTAGAATTCATCATAATGATAAACAATTTGCCGGAAGTCGTAAGACATCTGGCTCTTGTTTATTGTTTGCAGATGACCTCAAGTTGGTGCTGGAGATTAGGTCCGAGTCTGATTGCAGGCGCCTACAGGAAGACATCGATCGAATAGTACAATGGAGTCATGAAAACAAACTGTACTTCAACGTTTCCAAGTGCTCGTTGATGAGTTTCACCCGTGCTCGTGCACCACTGGTCTATAAATATGTGGTGGATGCGGCGCCAATGCAACGAGTCACGGAGGTGCGAGACTTGGGTGTTTTCATGACTCCAGATCTGTCATTCCGTGAGCATGTAACCAGGATTTGTAAGAAGGCGTACAGAAACTTAGGATTTGTTCTGAGACAGACACAAAGCTTCACAGCAGTTAGGGTCCTGTATGATGCACTGGTCAGGAGTCATCTGGAACATAGTGCGGTCATATGGGCTCCACACGAAGCCAAGTACACTGTAATGTTGGAGCGCGTTCAGAACAAGTTCACGCGCCATTTGTACAGGAAATTATATGGGGTATATCCGTTTTACCCGCTGATGTATCCTACTCTGTTTGTCCTGGGCTTGGTTGGCTATAATCAACTACAGGTCCGACGGGAGTTTGCACTGGTCGCCTACTTGGTGAAGGTGCTTCGTGGAGTGGAGAGTAATCCAGGAGTATTGCAGCGCTTGAGTCTGTGTGTACCGGATCGCTACGTGTGGAGGCGGCGCACCCCGCCACTGCTACTGGTACCTACAGCTAGAACTAACCTGCTTGCCAAGGCACCCCTTACCAGAGCTATCCGTAGCATCAACGACCTGCAAACTCAGATCGATGTATTTACATGTTGTTGGAGTGAATTTGCAAAGGTATTACTATTTATATTATGCTACAAGCAAAATAATCCGTAATTTTTATTTTATTCTTTAATGTAAGTGTGTTTGAATTGTGATTGTTTAGGTTTGTACTATGTTTATATATGTAATTATGTTATGCTGTTTGTATTATGTTATATGTTAATAATGTTGTTAGTTTTTAATTTTTTGTATTGTTTATTTTTATTGTAAGTATATTAGTTTAATTTCTTACCTGTCGCATTAGGGTAAACCCTGTAATGATAGGCTAAGCTGTTATAAATAAATAAATAAATAAATAAATAAATAAATAAATAAAAAAAAATTAGATTAGTATCATTATAAGTGCCTATATAAGTTTTCGAAAGCAAGAAGTTATTTTTTATGTATTTATTTTGTACCCTATCACAATGCTGTCCTATTTGATCCAAAGGTTGGCAGATTATGCCTTGTGGCATTAAGTCCACCTATGTACCACTATTGTACATGAAGTTTAAATAAATAAATTGTGAGCAATGCAACGAACACCCTGTAGCGATACTTGGCCAATCCAATACAGAAACCTATTTTTTTACGTCCCGGCTGGACGTAAAAAAAATAGGTTTCTGTATTCCTTATTTGAAAAGCCTTTACTATAATTTTAAAACGAAAGCTTAAAAAAGGAATGCCGCCGGTCTTCCTTTTCCGATTCCAGATACAATTTGGCAAAAACTGGTAGCTTTAAAGTTAGGAGGTCGGGACTACATGGCATGCTGCCAACGTATCTGACCAGAATCTCCGCTGCACAGCGATGCGTATTATTTACTTTACGAAGGCGTTTTTGAAATATGGTCTTGATTTAGTATTTTGTGGACTGTAATTTCTGTGATTGCTGTTAGCTTCCTGCTGAACATAGACGTGAGGGCGAAGGTTAATAGTGAGGGTATACAACGTGTAAGGGACACCGACGCTAAAAGGGTTACCACGTATTCAGTACATCATTATGAACCCTAATTTAAAAAAAAAATCTGCTGTTCCATACATTCTCTTTCTCATACACACACAGACACGCGCGCACACACACACAAACACACGCGCGACCACACTCACACTCTCTTATACAATTGATCGAATTTTCTTTATATTTTCATTTATTTACTTTTTCTCTTTTTGTTATTCATCTATTTGTAAGTTTATAATGTAAGGGAAGAGCGGAGCCTTCAACTACAGGCAATTTCTATGCCTAAATGGAGACTCCTCGTCATGCAATGTAAGCTAAAATGATATGAAATAAACTTATTTATTTATTGATACATTTTGACCGTGTAGGTATTGCAGTTTTGTAGGAAACGGCTGTTTCTTTTTTGATAACCGACAAAATGTGGGGGGGGGGTTCAGAATGTACTGAATACTTGGTTACCGTTTTAGCGCCAGTATCCCATCCACCCTGTACATTTGACATAGGTCAAACTACTCCCTAGAAGGACATACACTGTCTTTATTCGTGATGTTCTTCAGAAAGGTGAGGTGCTTAGTACTCGCGAGCGGCGTGCATATGTATGAACGTGGACGATGCTAGGAGCATGTAGGGATCTTAACAGGTGGCGTTCTGCCTTTTCAAGAGTTTTCCCGAGTTAATGTATGTATGTAGGTCAAAGTAAACGTGTCGTACGTATCAATACGTCCCTTTTTTGTTTTATATTCTTTCTGTCTGGACTTTTTGTGAAAGTTCTTATTTTAAGGTTCGCTTACAACGGTGCCGACATATTTAAGACTGACTGCGGACATCGAACACTGAGAGATATTTCAGTACATTATTTGTCAGAATCCGCAATGACAGAACCTTTAGACGACCTACGTCTGGTTGAACCTAAGAAGATGGTACTTTAAGCCGAAAATCAAAAGTTTCTACCACATTGCGTTCCTTGGTTCGTTCAAAAGTAGTTTAAAAAAAGAAAAAAAAATATATAGAAAAAAAAAAGACAAAAACATAATAAATAAAAATATATACATGAAAAAATAATAAAAATGAATAAATTATAACGAATAATGAATATTTAGATTTAATGAATAATTAATATTTAGTTTTTTTTTTGTTTAGTATCATTTAAAGAAACCTTAGGGAAATCATAACCAAATCCGATTGTCCCATAAGCGTCTTTTGTGACGCCCGCGCAGTAGTGGACATTATTGTTGGATTAAGATTTGGTACAGACTTTTTTTAGTCATATCTTTGGTATTTTTTGTTGTAGATACTTTTGTTAGTTGTTGATTCGGGTCAGAGTGTGATCCACATTTTTTTACCCCTGCATGGAGAACAATAATGGAACACGACACAACATTACCTTTTTTACCCCACTACGACAAAGACAAAAGCAAGGCTCATGAGTGAATAGAAAGCACTATAAGCCTGCCACGATTGTCACGTCCATGTTTTTAGAAGCGCCGCATTTTTCAGTTCCACGCACAAATGAAAGGGACAATTTAAAACAATACTTTTTTCTTTTACTCTCGAGTGGTTTCTACTGATTGTTTGGAAGTTTGCGGTACCTAATAAGTAAGGCCTAATGATTAGATTTGATTCACTGTCTTCCTTTCGGCACGTCTAGAATATCTCAACGAAGTTAGTGAGTACTTCAGTGATTGCCCCGGGCTTATACTTGGCCCTTTGACCGATTTGGGCCGACGTCTCTTCGTAAATGGAAACATTGGCTTTGTGAGTTTGTTGAAGAGTAAGATATTAGTGCAGCCTAAATGTCCTCGGCACAGGAACTTGGAGATTGGCACAAGCAAGCCCTAAGCCCAGCAGTCGGTGAAGTCAGGCTGTAGATGATGAAATGTTCGAAAACTGCAAATATTTTTCAATAATTTCAACTCTGATACCTTCACAAACGAACTATATGATAACAGTTATGTCAAATGAATATAAGATAGCAAGGTAGTGAGAGCGACTGCCCAGTTTTCAGTATCACCTTTCGTTGTACTATTTGATCTGTTATAATGTTGGATCGACAAGGAGTAGAGGTATTGTAATTCACCGTAAGATTCCTAGCTTTTCAAAATTATTTCAAACCTGCACTCCTACCCCAAAAATTCCGTTAAAATATAATACAGAATCCAAGCAAGTATGAAATTAGCAACATAAAAGACATTCCTTTTATCTTGCACCAAAGAGTAATTCTCAAAAGAAACCGGCCACATTGCGATTATAAATAAAGCCAAAGGCTATACGCCAGAGGCGTTTTCATTAGCTCTTAGCTTGTGTGATGTGAGCACCGTGCACAGTGGACAGAATTCTTGACATAACTTTACCCCACCAACTTTTTTCCGTCTGGCTCGCCCCACTGTTCATTTTCCGTCGCCCACAATTCGTAAATAAATGGATCTCGTTTTTCCAAGTTGTAATTCGGTTATGTAAATACGAAATTGTAATAGTCTTGTCGCGTCTTGTAGGGTAGGACTCAAGTAGGACGTGGGATTTATGGTGGGTGTGGCGGTAAAGTAATGTAAAAGTAAAGATTTCTTTGTCTCTGAGGGTTTGCTAGTGCCTCAGGCAGGTTCACGAGGAGTGGACGTAGTAAAGCGTCACGTGGATGCCTATAATAGTGAACAAACGTGACATTAACTTTTGGGGTAATTGAAGAATAATTGCAGCCATTTGTATGATTGTGAAATGTTATAGATAAGAACACAGATTTATGAAACTGCGAAAGCGCAATGTAACAGGTCACATGGCGCTGAAATACAACGAATCTACGGAGATGTGGGTGAATCCTCTGAGGCAGGCAGGTAATGTAATATTAAAGGAGTAGGTAATTACGAAACGCCCATATTTCGTACTGTCTACAAACTGTAACCAATCAAGTTTCAGATTGTAGATTATTCTATGAACAGTTTATGAAATTTATTCTCAGCCCATTTTCCGCACCCAGTAAAAGTGCCTAAGGACGCGAGTAGGCGTTTAATACGTGGTAATCATGGTCACAGGAAAGTAATAAAATATGCCGCGTATGTAATATACTGTAACACCGTGCCGTAAAGATGGCTGATCGATCGATGGCCGAAATTTTAATGATCGTCTAACCTTGGCTGTGGTTCTATTTCGATTCAGGCACCTGTATTGTACCTACTATTTTAATATTCCAATCACAGAAAAATCGAAATTCTTAGTTCCCATAATTTAGTCGGTAGGTAATGCTGTCTGAGTATCTACTCAATAGCCTAGCGGCTAAAACGCTGACCTTGAGGTCGGACCCGACGGTGTTCACAATTGAACATAGTACCTACAAATAATCTTACTTCTTATCTTACTAATCTATCTATACATATAAAATTCAAAGTCCTGACTGACTGACTGACTGACTGACTGACTTATATATCAACGCACAGCCCAAACCACTGGTCCTAGAGACATGAAATTTGGACAGTGTACTCTTTGTGAAGAGTAAGTATCCACTAAGAAAGGGTTTTTCGAAATACCACCCCTTAGAGGGTGAAATGGGGTGTTGAATTTTCTGTGAAACTTTTTACTCTCGGGGTCGATTGACTTGAAAATTTGTGTACATACTCTTTAGATAAAATCCAGTAAATCCGATGTCCAATCTCAAACCAAGGTATCAATATTTCACGTATCTAATTTAATTGATAGAACTTTAAACTAATAATTGCAAGTTATAAGCAAGTACATGTAAATCTATGTATGTATTATAGATAGATACATAGATTACTTATTTTTCCAGAAGTAAGATCCCGTGGGAAATTCCCTAACTCCACGCGGGCGAAGCCGCGGGCATAAGCTAGTAGGTATTATAAATGCGAAAGTTTGTGATGATGGATATATGTTTGTTACTCTTTCACGCGAAAACTACCGAACGGATTTGGATGAAATTTGGCACATAGATAGTTTATAACCTGGATTAACATATAGGATACTTTTTATCCCGGCAGTATGATCTCGTGGGACAATTACCGAACTTCACGCGGGCGAAGCCGCAGGCATTAGCTAGTTATTTATAGTCATTTCACACTTATTTTATCAAATCAAAGCTTTTGTTTCAAGTAGGCCAGTTACAGGCACTTTTAAATTGTCGGAGCAAAGACAACAACAAAAGAAGAGCAGCTACAGTCAGAAGGTATAATAACTGTGAAAGTACTGTAGTTGCCCATTCCAAAGCGATTCTCTATGGAGAAGAACGGGCAAGATGGACACTCTTTTAAATCAGAATATTATTTCATCATTCATGTTGAGATTGATATCTCTGACTTTACATTAAAATAACTGTCAAAGAACTGTAGTTTAGTTCAGGGTCGGACTGGGCCGGAAAGGACCGGGTGGCTCCCTCAAGCCCGGGGCCCGCGACTGGATAATGGTAGATAGGATAAAATCGAAAAATAATGAAATATACAAATTAACAATTACAAATAGCGGTAGTACGAGTACTCAGAGGCTTATTTTTAGCCTTAAAACTATTTTAGTTTGGGAGTGATTCTACTATACGCTACAATTAATTACGTACTTACTAATTCTGTGGTATTAGGCAGAATAAGTTTTCAAAACTTTTAAAAATTCTGAGCCGCGGGCCCTCTACGCTACCTACGGCTTCCGGCAAACCCCGTAAGCGAGGCCCGTGGGGGCCCAGTCTAGGGCCCGGCTGGCAAACGCTACCCTGACTAAATGGCCAATCCGACCCTGGTTTAGTTGATGAGGCATGGAATACGGGAGATAAACCTAATCTTTTAATCTTTTGAAAATGTTTTATTATCTGTCTATCTCAGGTGGTTGAATTTAATGACTTGTACAATGTCTCCATCCCCACAAAGCCAAGTGAAGTGAATCATATCTTTCATCCAAATTTTCTTGAAAAGCGTTGGATATTACAAAAGTAATGTCATTAGGGAAAAACGCCTGTGTACAGCGTGGAAATTCTCTCCAGAGACTTTGATTGGCATACAGTCTATTAGAACCAGATGGGACAACCAATTATATATATCACCGGAAAATAACAAGAACCGCCAATTTATAAATTTTCTAGGAAATTTATAAACTTTCGTAGGATTCTAAACGAGAGATAAATTGTATTATTTTACGGCCACATTTTCGCAAATCTCGGGACTTGGGGCACCCCGACTTTAGGTTAGGTTAGGTTACTTTAAACCCTGCAAACAGAAATAGGAGCCCCGTGCACAGCCCTGTGCGAAAATGTGGCCGTAAAATAATACAATTTATATCACCAGGCCTCGAAGGGTTTGGCAGAGGTGTAGTTAATAGTACACCCACATTTCACCATTTATGCTAAAGTCCCATGCTATAGGGGCGAGCCTATTGCCATCATCATTTCAGCAGAAAGACTTCCACTGCTGGACACAGGCCTCCCCCAAGTGTCGCCACATTGTCCGGTCCCGTGCCACGCGCATTCAGCGGATCCCTGCAAAAACAAAATCCATCAACTGGGCACAAATCCAGACCCTACTACCGAGAAATTCCTGATAGAAAAACCCTATGCATTCGAGTACTTAATCGGCATCATCGGTATGTCTTCAAATGATATTATTAATTAATTATTATCTCGTTTATTTATCTTCTTACACACTAATTGCATTTTTAAATATTCCATAAAAAAAACATATAAAACATTTAAAAATATTTAAAAAAAAATATTATTTCTTTATTTCAATCAACTTTGGATTTCAAATTAAAATTAAAAACAAAATCAAAATAAAATTAAAATCAAAATAAAATTAAAAATATTATCAAAATAAAATTAAAACAAAATCAAAATTAAAAATCAAAATTAAAACGATATCTTAACTTTAAATTAGTCAGCACGTGAACCATGCAGCAGTGGTTCACGTACTGACAGTCGAAACGTTCAGCAAAAGCTATCAAGATACTGTAATAGACTGGTACTGTGATATATTTTTAGTCTAGGCACGTATTTACTACTCTGCAGATAATTCAAATGGACCTTTTAGTAGATTATCCTGCAGTCCCTAAGTACGATTATGTAAATACTTTCAATCTGGTAATCAATTCTACTTAAGTAATGATAAAAGATTTTATCGCCATTATAAATTAGAGCTTAATAGAAATTGTTGTTGTATCTTTTTTTGGTTTATTTATTTTTTACATAATTATCTATTTATTTGCAAGAGGCAAGAGATAAGGCAAGCGAATGACGATGATCTATTTTTTTATTACTAAATGGGCCTGCTCTTGATTCGCCAATACTTGTGAAAAGAATCGAGTTCGTCCCGCCATATTCTTTGGCCTGCTGAGTTTCTGTTTGCTGCTGTTTGGGACCCATTGTGTGGTTACTTTAGTTGAAGCTCTTCCGGCATGGATTGATGAATAACAGCACTGGTTAGGGATAAGTGGAAGGAGGGAAGGGAGGCCTTTGCCCTTCTGTGGGACACAAACGGCTAATAATAATTAAAAATCTATTTATTATTTTATGCTATTTCCTTCTCTGCTTCTTCTTCTTTTATTCGTTGGTCTTGTGAATCGATTCCCAGGTCGGGAAGTTTTTTTGGGATTTTTCATCAGGAATTTATGGAATTGGTTCATTTCACTTGGTAGTTCATTGCTTATTTCTGGATGAGCAGCAAACACTTTCACAATAAAAAATCTAGGTCATGGTTTCCATGACGAATACTCATAGTTTCGAATTTAGAATAATGTGCCATCAAAACCACTTACCTAAAAGGCCTACCCCCCTTCTAAGGCATCAGCGTCATGCCGGCTGGTCTCTTCCCATCGTCACGTATCAAGCCGTTAGGTTCTACAACTGCTGGTACGCCGGGGGCGGTGGCAAGAGTTCGATAATTTCGTTGATGCTGGCGTGCCGTGCTATGCGACCTGCGCTCCTGTAGCAGGACAGGCCATGGCCTGAGGTTGTCGACAGCTTCACCGCATGATACCGAAGTTTGCTCCACAAGGTGCTCCTAACTCTTATTTGGTTGATTAGTGGTTATTAAACAATTTAAAGCAATGAATTTTATTCGCTATGAAATGGATCGCAAAAATCGAGCAGTACCTCCCCCTGCTATAAGGTATAAACTGCAATGATTGCCGTGCTTTCGTGAAAAGTAACAGCTTTGTGGCCTATATGAGCAAGATGATAAAATCGTCTATTATTAGTAGCTCGCATAGTACCCATTAGCGGCGCACTTACCGAGACTATATTGCACCTCCTTTATTATCGAGCAGTGTATATCGAGCAGTGTATATCGAACATAACCATGAAGACGTTCATTTGTTTCTTTTCTTTGTTCTCGTGGTAAGGACACATGCACTTGAATGCTTGAAGGTTCAGTTAAACGGGCCGGGCTGGACTCCGGAGTGGCTGCGGACAGCAGACTTTATCAGTCCAGTATACAACATTAGTTTTAGTATATGCGTAACCTGAAACACGTTTCTAGTATTTTATGTAAAGAATCTATGTACAAAATTTCAAAACTGTATCATGAAAAATCCCAAAGTTATAGGCTTATTCTGATACCTGGTTGTCCGCAGAAAAATGTGGTCACCACGCGGCGCAGCCGCGCGCGCCCCTCACGCGTCATCTTTAGGTCATTGATAATAATAATTTGGAAGTAGGTACCTAAATTATTGCGATAGGTACTTAGTGTCGCTCGGTGTCCAACTTGTAACCTTTTTTAAATATTTTTCGGATAAAATCTTATATTTTATCCGAAAAATATTTACATTTATTTTTTATTATTTTGGTTCCAAAATTATTGGAATCGATTCAGTTACTTATTCTGAAAAAACTATATTCAAGGTTTCGCATAAATACTAAAAATAATGTTGTTTAGATGATGCTTTGTGTTGTAATTCCTTTTTTTGCGTGTTTAACTGTTATATTTCCTTTGCACAAATGATTTAGTTTTAATTCTGGGAAAAATAGACAAGCCAGGCCTGGATCTTCTACCTAAACCTATACTATAGGTTTGGGTGCATGGCATGCTAATATTACTGGTTTTCCTGCATGTGCATTTTTTTGCAGGTTGGAGGGCGGTACTGCATGCTGCATCCAAGCCAGATTCTTTTTCGCGGAATAAAAACTAAATAAAGGGTGTAAATAGACCCTTAACATAGCCGAAAGGCACTTGTTCTACCCATCTTTGCGATCATTTTTTTGTTCTAGACCATACCTGGGAATCTTCTAGTTACGGAGATCTTGGGGGTCAAAATTCCAACTTTTTCAAAAGTTTTTTTTTAAATACATGTTTTTAATGTAAGATTTTTACTTTACACACCTCCATGACCCCCGTACTATTCAATCCATTCATCAGCACAATGCTTCGAGTGCTTTCCATCGAGTCCTACTGTAAAACGTGATTTTACACCCCAAAAAAAAAAGTCGATTCCCAGCAATAATTTTTGCGTAAAGTTACTTAGTTTGATGTACAGAATGCTTGGTTGATGGATATGTGAAGGGTGTGTTTACACCCTGTATTATGCATAACATTTAATGTGTACGACCCTTTTAATACTGAGTTTCTATTCTATTCTAAAAAAAAACCATCCTGTACTCTCTAGACTCCAGCAGAAAGTTTTTATCAATCTACACACGTTACTCACAGACTCCCACTTCAGTCAATTAAACAACAAAAGCAAATCTATCTGAATAACGTGTTCTATTCAACACGTATCTCCTCAACGAACCAACAAAGCGAACGAACCAAGTAAAGGATAATATCCATCTCCCTCAAACAAACATCGTCGGTTAGATTCGTCTCACGTGGGTTGGGTCCTCGAACTTATGTCATAACTCAATCTCTGAAGGTTCAAGTTTAAGTAATTGGAATCAGCATAAATGGTCACCCTGTGTATTGGTGATAACTGTTCGAGTAGACTCGGGTCTCCTCGGGTTCCGAAGGTTTGTCTTCGTCTATTATACGGTCATTGTATTTGTGTTTATAACCCCATGCATACACCTACATACAAGTTGTGATACTAAACTTGTTTTCTACAAGTCTTTCACTCTTGTCGACGTATTTAAAACATGCATCTTACATGTGTTGACGTTGTATTAGACATTTAACGTAAACTGTTTTCTTCACCTGTTTGAAAAGTATCCTTCAATATTGTATTACTGCTTGTGTGTGTAGGACTTGTAATAATTTATTTATGGGTGTCTTCAAATCGAGTATCCTAGATTGGGTTGGTAGATGTTCCATAGTGTTATTTTTTAATCGACTTCTAAAAATGGAGGAGATTATGTATTCGCCGCTTTTTTTAATTTAAATATGTACACCAATTTCTCGGTGATTACTGGGCCAATTTACGTGATTCTTTCTTCCATGTAATACAGGGCGAGCCTATTACAATTAAATATCGCAAGTTATGTTTAATAGGTGGTGAGCCTACTGCCATCAATCTTGAATTCCAAATTCTATTCTCATTAATTTTAATTCTGTATTTCTTTTATTTCCAGGTCAGTGAGGTGGGTCATCATTTGTGGTGAGCCAGTGCCGAGATAGAGAGGGGGTTTAGACTCAACAGTAAATTACGAAAGAGTCTAACTCTAAATTGTGGCTAAACCATCGACCGTCGTAGATTCTGCTAGTGGTCTGTGAGTTAGAAGCCACTGTGGTAAGCAACGTTTCTATAGATACCTGTAGATGAGAGACCGAATAAATTCAAAAATGGAACAGAATTTAATGGGAAATTATACAGGCCCTTAGCTAACATAAGTTGGTAAAAAAAAGAGGTAGTACCCGCAGTGTTTTGTTTTTAAGTGCGATGCTATATCATCTGCCTAGCTATTCCCAACTATGTTAGGGTCGGCTTCCAGTCTAACCGGTTGCAGCTGAATGCCAGTATTTTACATGGAGCGACTGCCTGTCTGACCTCCACAACTCAGTTAGTAGTAGGTAATACGATACCCCTTGGTATATCGTCGTATTGCCCAGTACTAACTGACCCTTAGGCAGTTGCTCCATGTTTCCGGTATTCAGCTGCATGCGGTTAGACTGGGAGCCGACCCTATGTAGTTGGGATAAGCCTAGGCAGATGAAGAAGTAAGTACCTTATTTAATCATGGCATGCACTCGGAGGCTACCTATTCGCAAACTGATTGACCAAGAACATAAGCACGTTACTGCTAGGTTTTTTTATTTTTTAATGCAGAATCTCTTACAGTATGAAGTCTTATAAATACACAGGAAGTCATGATATTCTAATGATTATTAAACGAGCTTCATATTCGTGGTGTGGAAATAGCAATGGTACCTAGTATCGACGCGCAGCTGCCAACGATCCTGGTATAATTAGATATTTAATAGCGCTTTTTTACTCACAATACGTGGTGAGTGTCGCTGGTCGTAGTCCCTAGAAATATCATAACATCACGCTAATTGGGGCCAAGGGGGAAGGCACATGCCATGTATGTTTGTTTAAGTCCCATCACCCATGTAGGACGAGCCTATTGGAATTGTTCTATTTGAGAATTTCGAAATAGAAAAACCCAATAAAATTATGTCCGACCTGGGAATCTACCCTACAACCTTTTAGCTCAGCCGGCAGTTTCGATCACTGAACCTAAAATAGTCAGTAAAAGGTTCCTAAAAATAGTTACCTTATAAAAGTTAGTACCATTTATCGTATCTAAATGCTGGTATTATTTTCACTTTTCAATCGAGATCGCTTTCAGTGATATGGCTGTTAATGGTTGTTATAACAGTGTTTTAAATGTTCTGTTAATGTGTGGTAATAGATAAAAACAATAAAAATCAGGTTTCGAAACCAATGTTGTGGTTTACGGCCCACGCACGGTTAAGGACTGTGCACATTGCCAGACTCAGAGCAGTCAGAGTGCGAGTGCGCACGCGGCAGCTTTGACGATGCGTTCGGCAGGACGGTCTGTTTCTCGCTCTAAATGAGGGTTGTGAGCGTCAAAAAAGGATAGAAGGTTGGAAAAATGCGATAGAGGATAGATGTGGTTCAACTCCAGATCATGATGGCTTGAAAAAAGTGTATGACTGATCGACTACACGTACACGCGTAACGTAGGTACACGTACATTAATGGCCATGTTAAAAATTCTATCGTAAAGAACTCGACATAAAACTCACATTTGAATGCTTTACGAGTTTGTGTAATGTTCGCGTGTGTAATAAGCACTGCAAGGGATCAGTATCGCCTAAACTGAATCCAATCGGGATTCTTTCTACGGAACTTATACATACTGCAACCCCCACTTACATATAACCACCGTAATGGCATCGCTTCGGAGCAGGATCTGCTAATAACAATAAGGTGAGTTGGTGTCTATCATCTGAAACAGCAGCGTATAAGTCTGCATACGCTTATTATAGGAAATGGGTGCTTTACGTCTGTGACCTTGTCAAAGATTTGTATAGAAAACTAGTGATTCGCCTTGGCTTCGCACGGGCGCAATTTAGTAATGAAGAAAGGGGTTTGAATTTATTGGCCGGCCTAACTTCCGCCATTTTTTTTTTCAAAGTTGCGGCCATTCATAAAACCTATATTAATCGATAGCTGGTATTTGGTTGGTATTTTTTTTTTCTCGTACGGAACTGGTTTGTATGAGACAAAATGTTCTAAACTGTCACGTTTGCGAGATATGAGCTATCAAAGTTCAAGTCCATTCACTGATGCCATCTTCAGCACAACTTTGATGTGATCAGCCAGGCATAAAACCTGTATTATTCGATAGTTGGCATTAATACAAACGACAAGTTGTGTATGAGACAAATGGTTCTAAAGTGTCACGTTTCCGAGATATAAGCTATCAAAGTTAGGCCGGCCAGGCTTCATACAAAAATCTTCCAAGCACTTCAATGAGATTTTCATACAAAAATACCATCCTTTTCAATATTCTCGGTGGCTTTTCCATTTTTAAATTAACACAATAAAAAAAAAATAGGCCAAATTGGTTGAGTCATTCTCAAGCAAGTGATGATTCTTATCGGAACTGACGAGTCGGGCATAAGTCCTTTAGACCTAATATGCGGCAATTGTTTTTTTTAAAGTTTATTTGGATGTCCATGCTCAATAGTGAGCACATATTATATAGGCTTTCACAATGATAAATGTTGACAGAAGTTCTACTTATTTAATAGATATTGTGACTGATTATGACATATCACTATAATAACTGTATAATATTCTTTGGCAAACAAACACGCCAGCTGTAATATATTATTTGACATATTGGTAGTTAAATAGCCCCCTCTATGATTTATGACTCAGTATCGCTCAGTCATAAAATATGAGTAATCACTTACACACGAGGCATATAGGCCATCCTGAAAGAAATGAAATGGGATAATGCATTCGACTGTCAGTATTCATTTAATGGAAATATGATTTACTAGCACTTCGCCCGCGACTTTGTTCGCAAAAAAATGTGATAGCTCGGCTAGTATGTATGATATGATTATAATGTATAACCTATATAGTACCCACGAATAATGTAGCCTCTGCTAGTGAAAGAATTTTCAGAATTGGATTCCCTACATACAAACTTATAAGCAAATTTTTCCTCTTTATTATATTAGTATACATTATTCAAGCATAAAATATATGGAAACCGCACAATTTAGTTTAAGTTAAAAAAATTTAATATTTTTTTTTAAGTATTTTTTTATAAATAAACCTAAATAGGTATGTTTAAAATGTCTTCAGTTTTATTCAATAGCGGCTTAGGGCAGGGCGCGGTCGGGCGCTGAAAAGAAACGAAGTATCTGGCGCCTGCAGACTTCATTTTTGTCCAATCCTTAAAAAGGACAAAATATGTTCAAACAGAATCAGTTTAATTTACAATTCAAACATTTTCTAACTAGGATTTAAAATGATAATGAGACGTAACGCCTGACGTGAATAAATTCAACTATCTTTTGGAGGGCACTGTATGTACGGGTACGTATTACAATACCGAAATTTAAAATACCGTATTATAAAATACCTATGGAAGAAATCCCGAAAAATTAAACGCCGAATGATTGTTTGGTCGAAAGTTTTAAATCCCGAAAGTTCATTTGCCCGAAAGCTCAAAATCCCGAAGATCCAAGCACAGGTGGTCACAGTTCTAACCTAACCTATTCGGTCGGAGTAAACTGAATGTTCATGTGTGCAGATTCGGGGTTTCATCCTTTCGGGCATTTGGAAATCGGCATTTAAAACTTTCAGTATTTTGAATTTCGTTTTTTACGTCGGTATTTCAGTCATAGTTATTATGAAATTTCGGGATTTGAATACGTACCCGTATGTACATAATAGGTAAACGTTGGGACCTAGGGCTCGTTTCGATTGAAGTGCTGGTTCCGACACTCGTTTTATCAAACTTAGCTAACAAACTTATCATTAAAGATTTATTAAATCAAAATTGGACAGTAAACTGTCCAATTTCGATTGACACGAGGGATTTACGATAGTTAAAATAATAAATGCACATTTTAGTACAGAATAAACCTACTTATTAGGTCTGTCCAGACGCCAGCACACCAAGCTAATATAATCTGTCAAATTTCTTTAATAGATTTTCAACTTTATCGCCTAAGCATTAGGTTCAAGGTTGATTAGGAAAATTTGACAGTTTCGGATAGCTTGATGTGCTGGCGTCTGTGCGTATACAATCGTATCTAAGATTGAATGTGCGGCCTCTTTATTACTTTCAAGAAGTGCCGCTAAACGTCAGACAATGGAAACGAAATAACGTAGTAAATAAACGAGATTATAAATAGAAGAATATTACGTAAAACATTGCTGAAAAAATAATTCAAGAACAATGACGTAACTCAGTTGATCGAATCGTATGATGATATTCTGAAGATGAAATTGATTTGATCTATCATATTTCATCTAAATATAGATGTGTTTGGATCGTGTTTGTTTACGCCAGGGTAGGGAATGACATTAATAAACATAGATGATTGTAAGATTTTAATCTATCATGGTCACTAGCTTTATTATTAATACTCGAAACAACCGAACAGTAAACATGGTAAATATCCCGTTCCGAGTATTAATAATAGATGATTGTGACAACTGTTTTTTTCTGCATTTATTTGGGCGCAAAAACTGAGTCTGACCATTATTCTCCTGCCCCTATCGTGGTCGGCGCAGCATGTCTTCTTCTTCCACACTTCTCTGTTACTCATCATCTCAGCAGTCATCTTCTTTTTAGCTATAATCCTTCATACAGTCCATCTATCGTTTATTTTGTTCTTCCTTTACTCTAACAGCCGTCCACATTCACACTCAAAACTCTCTCGGGTGTTAATTCCAGGAATATCTTTCTATGAAAAAAACTAGAATTTTTAAACCGTCACTTACGGGATATCTTCCGAAAAAATAACCACGAAGAAAAAACAAAAACGAAAAAAAAAAACACGGAAACCACGAAAGAAATCCCGAAAACACGCAAAGAAAGAAAAAAAACCACGAAAAAAATTAAAAACCAATCACGGAAGATATCCCGTAAGTGACAGTATAAGTTTAGTTGTAAACCGTGAAAGCTTAAAACAGTACTAGAATTTTTGTTATTAAACAATGTTTCGTAATCCTTACCTGTATGGGATTTCAGATACAGAACACTTTATCGAGGGCTATAACATATCTGCAAAAAATAGACTCTGTTGGTACAGGGCGTTTATTTTTAGCAAAATCGCTCCGTTGACATAGATCCGGTGCGTAGATGTTTTAAATATCTCTTTATAATTAAATAGTTAAGAGCTTTGCATGGGGGTTTCGTTATTATTAGTTTTGTCTTTATCCATACTTTATACATCCTATTATTATTATTTTTTTAAAATAGTACAAAAATATTTAAAAAATAAGTTTAAAAAATAGTAGCCCACCAAGATCGGCAACAGGGCCCAACTCAAGCTACCAGATGAGGGCTGTTGAGAGCTATAGTATCGTTAAATAATGCTAATGATTTTGAATAGTTCTTACCTTAAACCAAAGAGCTTTAAAATACTTATAGAGCGGACTTTGGACTTATTTTCATATACACTTGATCCCGAACATTTGCGATTTTGACACACGAATGCTACCTGACAAGCGGGTGTGTCACACTAGACAGACGTATTTGTTACTTAGTGGTACTATAGGGATGTTTCCTGTGTAAAAAAATAAGATTCTATTTAGTCCGTCAGTTAGATTATCAAAAAATATTGGATACGTAGTTTTTATTTTATCAAATCAATAAAAATTGACGAAGATAAAACGCGTCAAAGAACATGAGTGGGGGCCTGTGACGTCACTTTTCGGTAAAAAGTCAGTACACTTTACTTACAAGTATGACGTCACACGAGTTTTCGACGCACTGTATCGTCTTCATTTTTTGTTTTCGTGAAAAAATAAAAAATACGTGTCCAATATATATTTATTTGCTCTCATGCACATCACACATTTTACAAAATTACCGTCGGTTTTTGTACATGAACGCCGTCAGGGCACTGCAAAGCACAATGCTGGTTCGCTATTGAGGTTATGAACATTAAATGAACATAATAAGCTAATGAATTGAAGCAAAACTTATCAAAACACAATACCAATAGGTACTCAAGCCTACCAGCAGCACCTATGTACTAAAGTATTATAATGTTATTTTCCTGTGTTGTATATATTGTGTACATAAATAGTAAAATAAATAAATAAATAAATACAATACATTTCAGAGCAAATATGTTTAGAAGAACTATTCAAAACAATTCTCAAACGGTGAACGTGTCTATGAAATGTTTTTCCTTGACAATTTCTCATAACTTTCTAAAATTAAAAGTCAAAATTCAAAACAATGTAAATGAATAACTGTTTCCAGGAAATAAAAATGTTGGAAATTAATGTCCGCAGTTTATAAAGAGGCGTTGAAAAATAGGCCTATAAAATATTTTAGTTCATAATAGCCAACACATTGAGAACTAGTACGAATAGCGCACAATTACATAGAGAATTATGTAATGTTTATTTGGATAGTTGCCAAGAGCCAAGCATTTTATAATATCACTACCGGGCAGTGGCGAAGGTGCCATACAACTCGATTCCTACTGGCTTTCCTTTGAAAAATGGCACAGTCAGTATTCTATAGACAATTAATATAATCACATTAAAGATACGTACACCGGCTTACCTTTTGTAAAAATTGACCCTTCGCTACTGCTACCGGGGTACTATTCACATTTTTCCTCAAGTCATCAAGTTCCTATTATAGTACAGACGTGATGTTATGTCATCACCTGCCTAGCCTTATCACAGCCTTCTTACAATCTAACCAGATGCAGATTAATACCAGTATTTTACATGGACAGACTGCCTATCTGACCTCCACAACCCAGTCAGTGCTGGCTAATACGATACCCCTTGGTAAGACTGGTTGTGAGACTTTCGGGCCACTGAATAACCTGCAACGGCTGTCTACAAATCAAAAAAGATCTACAAATGACAGTCGGGACTATCTGACCTTCAAAACCCAGTTATAGGGTAATACGCTGCCCCTACCTGCCGTATTATCACTACCCGACTACCTTTACAGATTTTTCCTCCAGTACAGTCACGAGCACCAATATGTATACACTTTCCTAAATTTAAAAGTCATTTTCGCGAGAAATAACGATTGCAACTTGGAGATAGGATCTTTTTCATAAAATATGGGTTCCGAAATACTATGTTCGTAACAACATGAAATTTTAATCAGACCAGGAGGTGAAAATCACTTTTAAAAGTTGTTAAGTGTTTACATATTGGTGCTCGTGATTGTACATGCTAGTATTTATGTGACTGTCCAATTTAACATAGTGAAAGATGTTCAAACTGTTTCAAATTCATCATTTATCTATTCTAGTCATATCAACCAAGATCAAGGGACATGTGGAAACAGACGGCAATGTTATTTATTTAAAGTTCATGTAAAATAGTGGTCGGAACGACTTGCTGGTTCGCCAAAGATCTTGGGCTACACACGTCTCTTGATATCAAGATTCAAGAGATAAGTAAAAACTTGTCCAGTTGCAATGTTTTACACAAATGAAACCTCATGTACATATAAGATTTTAAACTATCATGGTCACTAACATTACTATTAATACGAACGGGATATTTACCATGTTTACTGTTTGTTATGAGTTCCCGATATTTCGGCGCTGTTGCAAGCACCATGATCACGGATAAACAGACAGACAGACACATGATGACAGTGGTAGCGGTACTGAGTGCAAAAAACGAACAAGAAAGAGGGTAGACCGATTTGTCTGCTCATAAACACCCACCCGCAATAACTTCAGTTTATCCGTGATCATGGTGCTTGCAACAGCGCCGAAATATCGGGAACTCATAACAAACAGTAAACATGGTAAATATCCCGTTAGTATTAATACTTATGTACATATTTTATTATTTACATCAACAGCACGCCAGTAATCCCCGATAAGTTAGGTTAGGTCAGTGTAGGCCACATTTTGTCATTTAAAGTCCCCCGCTTACCTGACGAAATTAAGACGAACTATCGCTATCATCCGAGCAAGAATCCAGTCTCCGCGGCCGCTACTGAGAAATACCTGATGAAAAAACCCAATAACACTTAGCCCGACCAAGGAATCAGACCTAGGTCTTCTTGCTTAGCAGTAGCGCTTGCAGTAACTAAACCAACGATGCAGTCTATTCAGACACGTATAATCAAAATTGCTTTAATAAAACTATTTAGCGTCGCCATAGCGACGGTCCTATCCTAATAACCATTCCTTAAGCACAATCTTCACACAACAATGTCTGTACAACAATAAACGCAATTTTATAGCTTCCATTCCCTTCTAGAACATAAAATAACGAATATTCCAGTAGCATCTTAACATACATATTATACAGGGTAACTGGTAATATGACGGCAATCCGTTAAGGGGATGTAGGTGAGATCATTTGCAACCAAATGACCCCCTATGACCCCGGTGCAAATGTCAAACATTTTATTTTATTTTATTTATTTGGTTAACCAACAATTGTTTGCACAATACATTCATAAGACAATATTTACTGCTACATTTATAAGTGCAACAATTAATTAACACCACATGCACTATATGTGACATTACATAACATAACATTTTCGAGTATCTTGAAATTTTATATACTTCTTGATTTGCTGAAAATCATAACAATTAGTAGCTCTGATTAAAAAACTATTAAAGATAATTGTCATTTTATGATCGATTACTATGTATTTAAGTGCAAGTAAGCAGATAAGAATAATAAAAAATATTTCAAGTAGGTATTGGTTTTTTTTTTATTTACTCGATATTGGTTGACATTTGCACAGGGGTCACCGGGGGTCATTTGATTGCAAATGATCTCACCCACATCCCCTTAACGGATTGCCGTCATATTACCAGTAACCTTGTATACTACCTTTAGCCCGCGACTTCGTCCGCGTGGAGCAATTATCGTGATTATCATACAGAGACGCACTACCGAGATAAAAAGTTTTTTCGTCCTATACCGAGTCGTGGTCTGTCCGTGTGAATTCTATTCAAATCCGTTCCGCCGTTAATGCGTCAAGAAGTAACAGACAGTCAGACAGAGTTATTTTAGAATGAATACCAAATATTAGTACAGATTGGAAGTTAAGATCACACCTGTAATCCCCGAAGGATTAGGCAAAGGTGTCTCTAATAGTACACCCACATTTCGCCAGTTATCTTAAAGTCCCATGAACTAGGGAGCGGGAGGGGAGCCTATTGCCATCAATCTTGCACCGATCCAGACTCCATGGCTCCTACTGAAAAACCCCAATAACATTTTACCCGACCTGGGAATCAAACCCAGAACCTCTGGCTCAGCAGTCGCGTTTGCACACACTTGACCAACGAGGCAGTCATACACACACACACACACAGTAGAACGGATTGTCATACATGTTAATTAAGAATAATTCCAGTTTTGCCTCCCGCTTACTCCACAGCCAATTTAATTAAACAATAAAATGTTAGAGAATCCGTTCCTAGTACTACTATAAATGCGAAAACCAAGGGCGGGTCGCTAGTATGCACATAAAGCCAAGGAATTTACATTGAAGTATCTTCTGTACTTTTTATTAGTTTGCCGTCAGATAAAGGGGCAAGGGGAATGGTTATTGGGCCGTTACCGAGATTCAATAAGGAATATTGGCTCTATTTTACTAACGACACTTTCTGCTTCCATAATTCAGCGCCTTGGGACGTCGAGTTTCAATGGTAAGTAAGTAGATAACCGTTTTCATTTGCTTTCTGATTTTACGATGAGGGAAACGTTTTCGTTTGGAATTCTGTTTGTTTTACAGTTAATTAACATGGCGTCTGTAATCCTACGCAGAGTACTTTAGTAGTACACCCATGTTTCGTCAGTTACTTGTAAGTCCCATGTAATAGGAGGCCAACCTATTGTGTCATCTGTTTTTGTAGTTCTCGGCCAATTTTTTTTTTTTTTTAATAAGCGTTGCCCCACACTAGGAATTTCTCCTGTATCGTGGGTGCGTTTACAAACATTTAAGCTCACATACACAAACAGCCAGATTGCGTAACACGCTTACAATTACAATACCATGACTGTTCAACAATATTAATTGCTTTATTTACTTTGACGAGCAGACGCATGTTTCAGACAAACGGATCCAAGACTTTTGAAATCCCATTTCTTTTTTTTTTAAACCTTGCCCCACAACTTTACAAACATTTAAATTCACATACACAAACAGCCAGACCCGGAACAACTACCTGTAGGCCATACAAATATTTGTTCCGTGCGGGAATCGAACCCGCGTCACGAAGCGCAGCAGTCAATCGCTCAGCCACTGCGCCAACCGTGCCGTCACTCGCAAGCGGCCTGCGTGTATGACGAGATGTATGAACGTGGACGAGGCTAACGAAGTATGTAAGGATCGTAGCAGGCGGCGCTTTGTGGTTTCTGCCTACCCCTATTGTAAAGGACGTAAGACTGTGTGTATGTGTACCCCGGCAATACCCCTACCTACCCTACCATCTACTACCTCACTACCTACCTTACCATCTACTACTTCACTACCTACCTTACCATCTACTACCTCACTACCTACCCTACCATCTACTACCTCACTACCTACCTTACCATCTACTACCTCACTACCTACCTTACCATCTACTACCTCACTACCTACCCTACCATCTACTACCTCACTACCTACCTTACCATCTACTACCTCACTACCTACCTTACCATCTACTACCTCACTACCTACCCTACCATCTACTACCTCACTACCTACCTTACCATCTACTACCTCACTACCTACCTTACCATCTACTACCTCACTACCTACCTTACCATCTACTACCTCACTACCTACCTTACCATCTACTACCTCACTACCTACCTTACCATCTACTACCTCACTACCTACCTTACCATCTACTACCTCACTACCTACCTGGTGTAAACGAACCCTTCACGAAGCCGTCAACCAAGCATTATGTACATCAAACTAAGTAACTTTACGACCCCAACATAGTCGGGATCATGGTACAATAATATACTTCGCCTAGTATTCTCTTCCCGTGACAGCTGGGTCACGTGATTGGCCACAGAATACGTCATCAGTTGCGATGCGGTCGATGTGTTGCCACGGTGTGTGATTGAATTACCCGAGCAAAATGCGTTTTTTAACTTAACATAGCATTTATGAACTAATAATTCAATATGTAAATTAATTTAAAACTAAATAGATGAATCACACGAGTTACTAAGTAGTTAAGCTAGTTAGTCATTTATTTTATTTTTATTCACTTAATGAGAAAGTCCCTATATTTACTGAAAAGGACAATCAATGGTAACACTTATCGTGACGTAGTCTTGGGTCGTGGGAAGAGAATACCAGGCTAAGAGATAAGCTATATCGCTATAGCTATAGTCGGGATAAGCTTTAGCAGATATTTAGATAGATATACTGCTAACGTTATAATTGTAGCTACTCCAATTCGGGAGGTGTTTTATTTGCTTTTTCCTAGGTTTTGGACATGGTGTACGGCAGCTAGCCAAGTGAGCTTTGGCCTTTGTGCCAAGAAACTATCGCGGTGCAAGTGCTATCTGCAATTAAATCACTGTACATTTATCTACACTTAATACAGAGTGTAAACAGACCCTTCACATAACCGTCAACCAAGCATTCTGCACATCAAACTAAGTAACTTTACGCAAAAATTATTGCTGGGAATCGATTTTTTTTTTGGGTTGAAAAATCACGTTTTAAGGTAGGACACGATGAAAAGCACTCAAAGTATTGTGTTGATAGATGGATTGAATAGTACGGGGGTAGTGGAAGTATGTAAAGAAAAATCTTATATTAAAAATATGTATTTAAAAAGAAACTTGTGAAAAAGTTGGAACTTTGACCCCCAATATCTCCGTAACTAGAGTTTCCCAGGTATGGTCTAGAACAAAAAAATGATCGCAAAGACGGGGCGAACCTTTCGGTTATGTTAAGGGTCTATTTACACCCTTTATGATTTTCAACAGAACATCACGGTTAGGCAGTGGTGTACCCATACTAATAAATTTCACCAGATAAGTTTAATTCCCAAATAATAGGGGCGTGCTTGGTGCTATCAACCGCGAATGAATAAAGATTCTCGGCTGCTTTTCAGAAATTACTATCGGAAAAACCTGATAACACTGGCCGGTTTGGGAATCGAATCGCTGTGATAGTAACCTACGTATTGTATTCTTGCACTCTCTGGTCCGGTGGTGGTCTCTCTGGTCTGGTCTGGTTGGTCTGGCCTTCTTCTTCATACTAGTCAATTATAAACATAACATCACTCCTGGAATCCTCGAAGGTTTAGGCAGAGGTGTACCTAATAGTACAGTCACATTTCGCCGGTTATATTTTAAGTCCCGTGCAATAGGTGGCAAGCCTATTGCCATCAATTGGGCACAAATCCAGACTCCAGGCTAGGGAGAAATTCCTGATAGAAAAACCCAATAACACTTTGGCCGACCCGGGAATCGAACCAGAACCTCATGCTCAGCAGTCCATTCAACAGACCACTCGACTAACGAGTAAATTCCTGACGGGTTGGTTTGTTGAGAGAATTAATTATAGGGAAGGGTGGCGGGGGGGCATCGTGGTAAAGGACTTGTCAAGTATCTCAGTATAAGCTATGTTAATGACCTATGAGAAAAGTTGGGTTGAGTAAGCTTTGTATTACAACAAACTTTACAACCTTGCTAGTATTAACAACAAAACTTAGATTGTCATGTATAAAATTAAAACTTACTTACTTCTACATTGAATTAAAATCCTCCATCTTGTTCTCTACATTTAATGACGTAGAAGTTAAACCAACACGTTACTTATTCAGTGTAGTGAAAAATTCTGGAAAATTAAAGATTAATTTTTAATTCTGCTCTCTGTTGTGGGATTAATGTAAATAACATGATAATATATTGCCGCGGATGTGCGGTTGTTTGAACTGGACTGGAAGCCAATACCAATTATTGAAAAAAAAAACACCAATTTTTTGTACCGAATGGTTTTTTAAACATTTGGCTTATGGCTTTTTTGCACTAAATTCAAAAACTATGTTTTTTTTAGCCATTTAACTGTCTTGCGAAACTTTTAACTTGACCACTGGGATCCTTTCAAAATGCCATTAGAGCTACAGAGTAGGTTTTTTTTTTCTGTTTGGAAATCATCAAATGACACCTCCCCCCCCACTCTGGGCGGAGCGGAAGGGAGTATCAGACTTGTACTGACTAAAACCCATCCATGTTCCTTCTTTGCCCTTTGTATTCCAGGGCCACGGTATCTCTTTCGAACAGTCCCGCAGCCCTGGCAGAAAGCTACAGAGTAGTGGCATCCACTACGTACTTTCATACGTCAGACTGGGAGAGGTGTCTTTCAGGGCTAGGTAAATCTACGGGAAACAGTAAGTATCATGTTCAATAAGCCTTTGCTTAACTGTGGTGCATTTTTAGGCTGGAAATAAAAAGTAAAACACAAATAGATAATATCACGCCTGTAATCCACAAAAGAGGTGTACCTGATAGTACTCCTACATTTTTCCAGTTATGTTTTAGTCAGATGTAATAGGGGGTAAGCCTATTGCTTTCAACTGTACACAAATCCTGATTCCGCGGTTGCGGTTGAGAAATTTACTGATGGTAAAACCCAATAATGACCTGGGAATCGAAGTCTATTAAAAAGTCTTTATTTAAAAACTGTAGATACAGCTGTACGTCTTATTCTCAAGCTCGCATTTGTTCACATTCTCGTCTGAGTCTGTCAGTAATAAGTATTCATTGTATGTTAAACGATCGCGCACCAGTCAGCGATAATATTGTTGGTATTCATACTTAAGTGATAAATATCTCTGGGTACAAACACGGACAGTTGTGGTGGATTATCTATAAGGCGAAAATCGCTTGCAGCCGGAGTTTGAGCGCAGAGCGGAGGGTCAGAGGCGTGCAAAGCATGTTGTTTTGAAAATGTATAACCCGGAATAACCGTCACTGTACATTCGTGAGATGGGATTATGATATTTCTATTGAGTAGTGGCGATGCCGGCCAGTGGTAGCCGGCTACGAATTACGTATCGCAGGTTCGAATCGAGTTGGGCACATTACTTTGTATAAAGGGTGTAAATAGACGGGTCGCGGGACCTTAAGAATTACCGTGACCCTGGATTCCTGGAACATAAAGGGCTATTGAAGAACACCGTGGATTTTAGTCAGTACAAGTCTGACAGTCCCTCCCGCTCTGCCCTGGGTGGGAGGACTCATTTGATGACTTCACCACGCTAAAAAAAAAAGACCCTTAACATATCCGACAGGCACTTGTTCTCCCCGTCTTTGCGATATTTTTTTTGTTCTAGACCATACCTGGGAACCTTCTAGTTACAGAGATATTGGGGGTCAAGGTTCCTACTTTATCACAAGTTTTTTTTTAAATACATGTTTTTAATGTAAGATTTTTACTTTACACACCTCCACGATTCCTGTACTATTCAATCCATCCATCACCACAATGCTTTGAGTGCTTTCCATCGAGTCCTTCCGTAAAACGTGATTTTTCACCCCAAAAAATAAGTCAATTCCCAGCAATAATTTTTGCGTAAAGTTACTTAGTTTGATGTACAGAATGCGTGGTTGACGGCTATGTGAAGGGTCTGTTTACACCCTGTATGTTATATCATTGCTCTTAAAAGTAAGCTGTAATGTTCTCGAACCAAAACTTTACTGAATGTTGTAAAAATTTCGTGAAACGTTACTACTAACGTTGTGAAACGAGACGTTTGTATAACGACCCCGCCAGACTGGTATTATTCAGCTTCTTATTGCATAAACAAGTCGAACTCGTAACTGTCGCCGCACATGAATTATTCTGAAGTCTTGTGCAGCATAGTTTATTTACTTACTTAAGTTCGTGCAGTCCGTTGCACTGAAACAACTAAGTGCATCAACCTGACACAATGCCAGCCGAATAGAGGACGCAGATACTCTTTGGCCACGACCTAGACGCTCAAACGACACGCGTGTTGCGAGAGAATAATCAGGTTTTAATGTTCCGACTGCTGGGACACAGGCCTCTTCTCTGTGAGAGGGAGTGGCATTATACTGTAATCCATCACGCGGGCCCAGTGTGGGTTGGTACATGTCACATGTCCTCGAATGTTGGTTCTAGGACATGCTCGGATTCTTCACGATTGTTTACTTCACTGTTTTGAGAGCAGTGATGATGAAAATGGGAAAGTAACTCGCCTGCCTGGGTTCCGTTACCATTATACTACCACTGCTCTTCGCAGAAGCGACTGCTCAAAAGTGAAAAAAAATCGCTTAGAGCCATGTTATGAATTACCGCGACGCGACAGTAAACACGCGCGTCTGAGGTTGTGGCCGGGGCACAGGGCGATACGCAGCGTCCGCAGCGACTTGTGACGGCTTTGTGCACTGAAACCTGATGCCTGCGGCTACGAACCGTCCGCCTTAGTCTTTGTGCTGCATTGTCTTTGTAACTGCGACGTACTGGATAGAGAATTCTAGAAAGAAATTCTAGCAGGATCTGGTTTGGATCCTATTGGACAGATAAAAATGACGTCTAGTATAGTCCTGTCACAGTTTATTTACCGGAATCTGTGGCATTGGCTTATCTGAGCTTTAATGATTCAGTAGTATTTGTTTTGTTTGATGGTTTATAATTTTGGATGATGTATGTTGCAGGTAATTTTATTTCGTGTATTTTTTTGTATTTATTATTGTTTTGTTTAATGATGCAGGTCTGCTTAGTATTTCAAATGATTCAAAATGTATATAACGATATTTTTGTTATATAGATACTTATGTAGTCCTATTTTAAGGTAAGTATCTAGTGTAAAAATTGTTTTTAAATTTGTATGCTGTTATTATTGTAGAATATGTCATGATCTGAAACATTTTTATAACATCCAGTATATACCACATTTTATGCAAATAAATATACATGAGTACTTACTTACTCCCCTGTAGATAATATTTTTTTATACACACCCCAGGTTAGCCAAGTTAATAACTCGCGGTAAATAAACTATGAAACGACTGTACTATTAAACACCGTACACAATAAGTATTGTCTTTACCCGACACAGTTGACCCTATACAGAACTCTTTGACACACCATTTCCTCCCTTTACAACTGCAGTCACCGGCAGGTGGTTAAGTTACGACAGTTGTATTCAACTTTGCTTGGCCCCACGGAAGTTTTCCCGTCAAGAGCTATACAAAGCCCAACCACACGGCTGAACTGCACTAGATGTGAACTCATTGTGAACTACAATGATTTTGCTTCTGACTTCAGCAATCCAAAAGCAACCGTATTATAACGAGGATAAAGATCACAGTGATTTTGACAGTGATAGCATCACCTCATTGCTTTGTAGGTAAAGAGTGAGTGGGATTTGACAGTAATGTCAAGTAAGTAGTTAAATAACCGTGAACAGACTGTAGTTTCAGATTGTTTGAATTATATCTGTTAATCTGTGGTTAAAAGAAAATACCGTTTATTTTTAGTTTGCGTATTAATTTCAAAACATAATTTTTAACATGCAGCTGTATCTATCAAAAATCTCTTTCGCGTATGAAACAGATCTTCATGTAGGATGCTCAATCTAATGGGTGACGAAGATAGAAGTATGAGTATCAGGGTGTCAAGTTTCTCATCGTCTATAAAAAAAGAAGGATCCTCCGATCAGCCCCCGTAGCATGACAACCGTAGACAAGGATTTCTTTGACGGAATAATCGACACAATGACAGATTTCTTTGCACTAACTGTCATTTTGTCGATTCTACCGTCAAAGATATACTTGCCTACGGTGGTCTTGCTACGGGGGCTGGTGTCGTGCATGATGAGCGTGCAACGGCTGTTTTCGGCTGTTGCACGGACGCCAGCATATCATGCTACTACAATCTGTCAAATTTCTTTAATAGATTTTCAACTTTATTGCTAAAGCATTAGGTTCAAGGTTGATTGGGAAAATTTGACAGTTACGGGTAGCATGATGTGCTGGCATCTGTACCTATTAGCCTAATCTCGCGGATTACTCTGACTCCGCGTGATATCCGGTGTAATTATTATTTCTTATGTGACGTTAGATGCCACCATAAATTTAATTAAATTATGTAGATTTATTCTTATTCTTTATTGCACAAAAAAAACAAATATACATACAAATTGCAATAATATAGCTTATGTACAATGGCGAGCTTAACCCAGAATTGGATTTTCTTACAGCAAACCAAATTTTGACTGTGAGATTTGCAGAAAAGGATATACTTAAGTGCAATAAAATACACAAAAAAAAAAAAAAAGTTAATTAAATTAAATTAAATTATGTAAATTAAATTGAATTGAATTAGTAATGTTGTGTTGTGTATGTAATGTGACTGTGTGTGTAATTATTTCTTTTATGAGTCAGTGATGCTCGAATTAAAATGATTTTAATTTTTTTTTTAAATAAAACAATTCATCTCCCTCGATTTCAAGCAAATTGCACCTTTTGCAAAATATGGTTGTAAACTGGTTGACCGTTAGTGAATGCGGTAGTACCTCATTTTCCTGCAGTTATCCTAGTTTTTTGGGGTCTTCTCCGTCCTTACATTTACCAAATTGTTACTGCATATAAGGTTATAGGCTATTTAGTAAACTTCTCAAAAATTGGGCAAACAAATGCGATTTTTTTTTTTAAATCCGACTAGCTCCATAGATTAGCGCGTTCACACAAACCCTTCAGCTTAATTATTCTAATAGATGATTGGGCTTGCAATATTTTTCTTTCGATCATGCCAATAGCAAATACAAGTTTTACTAGTTTTTACCACGTCTCCTAATATACAACTGAACTAAAAAATAACTGAGGATATCTTTACAAGTCTTAAAAAGATAACAGAGTTACTATATCGTGTAGTATTGTGCCTAAGATACCAGTGTATATTCTCCAAAAATAATATCTACCTCCCATAATTTGCCTGGCGGCAGCTGTCACATTCTTGGGAAAACTTGCGCAATGTGAGTTTACAAACATACTCGTACGAACTTGGAGTAACTTGGGAAGCCAAGTATCTCTTAGGCGTAATGCACACGCAAAAGGTACTTTGGCTACGGCTCCTTATTGAGTTTAAATAAGAAAGCCTCGAAAAAGGTTTTACATGTTGTGTTTTAACAGGTTTAAAGTGTTTTTCTTTTTATCTCTCAATGTATCATTTGTGTGAAAGCAGTGATAGCCTAGTGGCGTGACCGTCGGACTGCCAAGTCATAGGTGTCGAGTTCGAACCCAAAATCGCACCTCTGATTTTTCGGATTCATGTGCGTATTGTATAATAATCACTTGCTTCGGTGAAGGAAAACATCATAAGGAAACCAAACCAGCATGCCTGAGAGATATTTCTTATGTGGTTTTTGCACCATTGTCAAAAATATTAAAATTACATTAATATTATTCTCATTAATACAAGGCTTCTTCCGATGACAGGTCTCACTCACAGTGATCTTTATTTGTGTTGCAATAAGCTTGCTTTTGCGCTGCAGACTTGCAGCTGTCACAGGTAAAATAACTTTGAAAAAGTGGAAAAATTTACACTTGTCATTCATTATGCTATTAGTTGGCCATGGGAACAATACAAACAGCTACTCACATCTAAGAAACCTTACCCCAGAAGTTTCCAGTTCACCTACAACTTAGAGCACAGCCATCAAGAAAATGTATTGTTCTAACAAGATTAGAGGTGCGCCGCGACCGCTGCTAATTCATTTACTTGCCAGTTAAATATAGTGCACGTATGTACAATATACACATTAATATATGGGGCAACTCTGAGTGTGTCTCTATTAAGAGTGGGTGCCGGGTTGTATAACAACCGAATAATCATGTTAGCGGCGAGTGAAACATACTTAATTGCTTATGGAGAAGCAGCGGAGGGGCGTTGAATATTTTAGTGTGGAGCCTGCCCCTGCTTGATGTCCGCCATTTTATTTTATTTTCAAATAAAAGCCACGCATACAACCTGTATTAATCAATAGTTATCAAAGTTTAGTCTATACTAATATTATAAAGAGTTAAAATTTGTTTGTATGTACCTAAGGGGGTAATCTCCGGAACTATAGACTCAATTCTGAAAATTCTTTCACTGGCAGAAAGCTACATTATTCGTGGGTACATGGATGGTACATGTACATAGCTACATTATGCATTAAATAAATTATATTTATATCATGCATATTAGCAGAGCCATCACAATTTTTGCAAAAGAAGTCGCAGGCGAAGTACTAGTAACTTATATTTCGGAAGCGTGACGTTTTCTGACACATTGTGTATTTATGTTCGGACAGACAATTGAAAAAAAAGTCAGCATTAATTTTCGATAAAATTTTGACATCAATATCTAAAGAAAGTTTGCAGAACCAGTGTCCTATATGTAAGAGTACTCTTTTTCTTGAATTCTCGCATAACTCGAATATTCGTAGTCTGGATGAGTGTCCAAATCACATTGCATGGATCGGGTGACACTTTCCGAATAGAAATGAAGTTAGCATACCAAAGTAGTCGCCTTTTATGATATCCAACTGAAACGAATCTTGTAAAACGTCCATTTCCAATATGGAAAAATGGCGGAAAATCGTAATAAAATGATGCTCTGCTCTGCTGGTAATAGGAAGAGTGTGGAAACAATATCATTTGATGACGAATATTATGATGGTAAACTGGACAATGAGGACAGAGCAGAAACAAAAAATATCATAACATAGCATCACGCCTGTAACCCACGAAGGGTTAGGCAGAGGTGTACACCCCCATTTCGCCATTTATATTTAAGTCCCAAGTAGTAAAGGGTTCCATTTTATAGAGGGCGAGCCTATTGCCATCAACCGGGCCCAAATCCAGAATCCGTGACTGCTACTGAGAAATTCCTGATAGAAAAACCCAATAACAATTTACCCGACCCGGGAATCGAACCCAGGACCTCATGCTCAGCAGTCGCGATTGCGACCACTGGACCAACGAGGCAGTCAGACAAACAAAAAATATACAGGTAATTAAATTACTAGCAGCCACGGAGTCTGGATTTGTGCCCGATTGATGGCAATAGGCTTGCCGCCTATTACTTGGCGAAATGTAGGTGTACTATTAGGTACACTTCAAGCATTACAAGCGTGATATTATGTTATCAAAACAGTTATACACCGTGACTTTTTAGTAGTCTTACAAAAGTGGTCCATTCAATGTACCCGACATAAAATAGCTCTAGGCGCGATTTTTTTTTACCTACCTGTTAATGACGTTTACGTGTCAAACGGGAGAACATATCTACCCAGCGCTCGACTCCAGTAGATCATCTCTCGCAACAGGGTGTTTTATCTACTTCAAGCGTCATAATACTGAATAATGTTTTTATTTTTAAATTATTAAAATCTCATAAATACCATTTTTTTTATAAATGTTTAGTAGACATTGGATACATGAAATGGGCTGCCGTTGTAAGACGACTAAAAAGTCACGGTGTATATCTAACTATTTCGCTGTATTTTTCCAAGAATATAATTATGGCTCAAGAAAAGGAAGTGCGCGACACGTGTGACACAGACTGAGGAAGACGATCCTGTCCACGGATGTGATATAAACATGTTTGTGGCGGTGTTAATGCGGATTAACGAGCAATAATTGCTATTTTAGTTGCAAAACACGGCGTAATTTTATGTGAAAGCCGTATTTTGGTTGTAATAAAAACTACTTAAATGCAACCTAACCTTGAACAAATTGCGAAGGTGAGTGAAGAATAAACTGATGCTACACAGCATAACCTGTGTAGGGACTACTATTTGCTATTGCCGCCAAATATTTGAGAGTAACACCCGCTTTATGAAGCGGGGATTTTGAATTAAGAACTCTTCCAACTCTATTTCCTTCGAAATTATCATAATTCCTTATTTTTTTTTTTTTTGAGCCAAGAAAATAATTCAACACAACCGATTACCGCACAACTTTCCACAACATAACATCACGCCTGTAATCCGCGAAGGTGTATCTACACTCACGTTTCGCCAGTTATGTTTAAGTTCCATTTTATAGAGGGCGAGCCTATTGCCATCAACCAGGCCCAAATCCAGGCTCCGTGACTGCTACTGAGAAATTCCTGATGGAATCACCCAATAACAATTTGCCCGACTTGGGAATCGAAACTTGGACCTCGTGCTCAGCAGTTGCGTTTGCGACCACTGTACCAACGAGGCAGTCCACAAGTTTTCAGTCACCACCTTAGCTAGTCTGCAAAGTGTGAGTGGGCTGGGCAGTGAGCTGACTGCATAGTGCACAGGTGTGCTCTGGGTTAGGCTGATTTGATTAACGGATTTATTTACTTACAGCATTTTTATCTGACTTTCATTTTCTTCTTTCAAAACAATCTGTTAACAGATAAAACCTCGTTTTTACGAAGGATTAAACATGTGGTACATCTCTTTCAATGTGGTTAATCAAAGAGATGGACCGCATACGAAGTAGAGGTGAAGTTCCGAATGAAATGCATGTAAATAACTCTTAATGAAGAGCTTTGCCTTACCCCGGACAAATCTCTACTCGCTAGTCGCCACAAAGGTGGTTTGTGAAAAAGCAGCTGAAAATATATTGTATATGTTTTTTTGGGCAGTGTTCAGACACTACATGTTCTAAAACACTTAATTCCTTCTATGTGTTTACAAGCATAAATCTCAATTTAGATTCACAAACGAGCAGACCCGCAACAACTATTAAAAAAGTTTTTATTTAAAAACTAATTTTGGTTCAAAAAGTATTTAATCATTTTAAGACCACCGAACTGGCAGTAAAACGTAAAAAAAAAATGATTGAATGCCTTTTAGAATTAAAAAATATTTTAATTTTATTTTCAGCTTTTTTTAAGGCTTTGTTATATTTTTGTCAACTATTTCGGCCAGTAGGTTCTTATTGCAAATCATATTTCATACCAAAGAAGGTTTAATTTTAAAATATAATTATAATCTTGACTTTTTATTTTACTTTTGTACACGTTTTTTTTTGCTTCACCCACGGAAAGTTATCAAACCAAATACTTCTTTTATTTGGTTTGATAACTTTCGGTCAAAGCGTGGGTTATTTCGAACAACAAGATCCATATGGGTTAGTGAGTAAGTACTTAAGGATGATTTAACTACATTTAAATTTAAATTCTTCTAATAATAAAATTACATTACATTACATCACAGTTATTTTGCTTCATCAGGATCAATCCATCGCGATAAAAAATATCCTATGTTCAGTAACCTTTTTTTTTTTTTTTTTTTTTGTCGTGGTGTAAAATCCTCACGGATGTCTTCCGCCCTGGGGCGGGCGGAGGGGTCTGTCAGACTCAAACTGACTAAAAACCACCCCGGTGTTCCCTCGCACACTTGTGTCGGGGTGCAACGGGATCTGATGCGACTTCCGCTGCCCCGGACTAGTGCCGGCCCGCTTGACCTGCGGGCCTCGTCCCGGGGGGGAGTGAGGTGTCAAACTCCCCCCGTTACATCTCAGAGAGGCGCGCGTGGAACATTACGCGCCGCCGTCTCGGGTCCAGTGTGATCGGGGGCGACGGATGTCCCCGAATCCGTCGCCCCTGGACCTATGTTCAGTAACCTAACCTAACCTAACCCATGTGAAGGCCTGTCAGTGTGCCTCATCAAAATCTATGCAGCCTTTTATGCGTGAAAATGTAAGACAGACAGTCTGAGTTGCTTTTACAAAAATTATAATATTTGTATTGATTTGGATACCGTGGGAGTATGGATTATTGTCTTACACGTTGTATAAGGAAATTCCTGGTATGTGCTGTTCTGGTGAAAAAGTAAAATTGTCAATGCTTGACGTGCCAGAGGAACCTCAAACAAAAAAAAAACCTTTTTTACCATGGCAAATCTCCTTCGTCCTCCTTTCCTTTTCTTTCTTTTATGGGAAGGGGGAATCTCGTTTCTTTTGAATCAAATTAGAAAATATAATTTGTCTTTATTAGGCGTAGATAACAGATACTAGATGATGATGATTAGATACTATATGGTTCTATTATTCTGTTTATTGTGTGTTATTAATTTATTTATGATTTACGAAATGTGTGTTCGATGCTCTTTTTAATGTAATAAGATTTGTTTTGTTTTTTAATGTTTTATGATTTGTATTTTACGTTTTTCAAAATATGACCTGTAATTTTGATAATTATACAAACTAAACTAAACTAGACATCTAAGTTGTAATGCCTAAATTACCTCCGGCTAAAATCGTATAAAACCTTAAGAACTATATTGACTTATTGAAATCGAAAAGTAAAGAAACTAATGGAATCGATGTCGAGAGTTACGACGACAAACGGAAAGTGCGCAGATAGTGAGCTAAATGCACACACGTGCGGACATCCACCGGAAATTAAAAGATTAAATATCAAGATTGGAATACCAGGAATTCTCAGTAGCAGTCCGGATGTATGCCTGGTGAATGGAAATACTCCACTATTACATGGTTTTAAAAAAAAAGTATCCTTTCAATCGTGGTATCTTCTCGTCCAACTTACCGCAGTGTCTCAAGACGAAAGTCTATGACCAGTGTGTGTTGCCAGTGATTACATACGGGACCGAAACGTGGTCGCTCACAATGGACCTCATCAGAAGGCTTAAAGTCACCCAAAGGCCAATGGAGAGGGCTATGCTCGGAGTTTCCTTGCGTGATCAAATCAGAAATGAAGAGATCCGCAAGAGAACCAAGGTTACCGACGTAGCCCGAAGAATAGCCAAACTTAAGTGGCAGTGGGCAGGGCAGGGGCACATTGCTAGCAGAACGGATGGCCGATGGGGCCGAAAAGTTCTGGAGTGGCGACCGCGAACCGGAAGACGCTGCCTTGGAAGGCCTCCCACTAGGTAGACCGATGACCTGGTAAAGGTTCAATGTGGCAACACTTGGGGGAGGCCTATGTCCAGCAGTGGACGTCTTTCGGCTGAAATAATGATGATGATTGATGATGATCCTTTCAATTGTCCCACTGCTGGGCAACGGCCACCCCTTTCACTTTCCAAACCTTTACATCTTGTGCGATATCTGGCCATTTTCGCCCCGCAAATAAAATCAGATCGTCACACCACCTTCGCCGCGGTCTACCTTGACGGCTATTTCCTCCATCAGGTGTTCAGTGAGTGACAACCCGTGCCCACTTCTCCAGGTACATCCATCGTCCGAATGTTAACATAACTGGAGGAATTTAAGAGTACTTTAGGTACACCTGTGCTTAAATCTTCGGGGATTAATACGTTATAGAAGTTTATGATGAAAGTAATCAGCTAATTGCGTTTCTTTGCACCATTGAAAACATATTCAAACTTATTACAAAATGAATACACTTACTAGTTTTTATTTAGTTCTAAATAGATAATTATTTCATCGATGAAAAGAACGATTGAATAAAATACCCAAAAAAATAGAAACTATAATAAAAACCAATTTCGGTTCAAAAAGTATTTAATCATTTCAAGACCACCGAACTGGCAAGAAAACGCAAAAAAATTAGAAAATGCCTTTTAAAATAAAAAGTATTTTTATTTTCTTTTTTCAATAAATGGCTATTTGTTAATTTTTCAACAATTTCGGTCTGTAGGTATGTCAATGAAGGTAATGGTATGGTAAGGTATTCTAAAAATAAATTATATTTTTCTTGATTTTTTGTTTAGTTAAGAATATTTCATTTTTAAAACTCCAATGTGCGTGTGTTCGTAATTCTTCTCCTCTTAAACGGCTTGACTGATTTTAACGTTTTTTTGTTAAATTATGGGGTAGGCTTCGTAGGTGCCGCTGTAAGTTGTCGACATAGTACGAAAACCACGCGGACGACGTCACGGGGGAAGAGCTTGTAGACTTTGAAATAAAATACCCTGAATTTGTTATTCTTTGTTTTATAGACATCATTAGTCGTAATTTTTTCATAATAATACCTTTTCATAGTTTCAGTAGGTTCGCGATTTAAACATAATATATAGGTACCTTAGCAAACAAAACTATCTTACCTACTATATAATCTTAACTTACAACTATTGCGAAATGCGAATGTTTGTGAGGATGGATGATTGTTTGTTACTCTTTCACGGAAAAACTACAGAACGGATTTCGATGAAACTTTACTGTAATATAGTTTGTACATCAGAATAACAAATAGGCTATAATTTAGAAGGGGGGAAGCTAGTATTAAATACAGGCTGTTACTCAGCCATGTTAACAGTTAACTCTACAGGTTTTTTCAACTGTTAGCAGGCACTTGACCTTTACACAGGTACGCCAAAAGCCATTGTACTGACCGCGTATAATAATACGCCAAAAGGCTTTGTGCTAACCGCGTATTATTATTTCATATACCTTTAGTACCACGAAAATGAAATGTAAACAACAAATTCAAATGATACATTTACAGTTAGTCCATTTTATTTTTGGATAGAATTCGAATCGACGCGATGGCCATTGGTTTGGTTTTATTACTCGGTTATTGTATTGTTTCGAATACGTATTTGGGAATGTTATTTAAATTCGTTTTGTGAGGGTATGAGTATTCAGTGAAATTTGTACGACTTTAATTGTATCGTTACTATGACTTAAAATGATTAATTTGACCCTAATGCAGCCTTCTCAGACCCCCAGAAGTTGTAATTGATTGGTATAGTTACCAAAAGTGCTGCATACTCAAATGGTACTGTCGTTATCCACATTCACAATTATTTGCTAACATAATAATTACACATAGTATTCTTCAAATATAATCTATTTCATGCGTTAAGAAAGAATCACTTCAATCAAAATTATTTAACAAAATCTAGGCAATTTGAGTCCAGCGTGTAACATTTCGAACATTGTCTGACAGTGTTTATTTTTTTATTCTGAGTAATCTGTGATCGCTTATGTGTTTGAAGTTTCCGAGAACGCTGAAATCATCGGAAATGTGTAGTTTGTCCGATGCGATATGAACCATTTCGTTCTTTACCGGGTCGATAGGTGACCTCTACGTCCATCTGAGCTTTGGTCATGTGTTCAACATTGTGTTGGCTATTTTAAAGGCGAATTGACGACAGAACTGTATGAATCGCTCCTGCTGGTGCCAAGGGTGTCTAAGAGCCTTCGCCCACGGCTACATTTTGCGGTCGCGTTTCAGTCGCGATTCAGTTAGCCAGAAAAGCTTTCAATTTCAATCTGCACTCATCGTTCCTTCGATGTCGTCAGAAACGACACAGACGCGCATCGTGCGCAAATGCGACTAACGCGTGATAACAACGATGCAGAAACGCGTTTTCGAAACGTGCACAAACAACACGCTACAAAGTCGCCGTGGCCTTTATTGACAGTTGAATTCAATTGTAATCAAACTGAACAATACAGATTGTTGAAATTGTATGAAACTTTACTGTATTGTCCGCAGCGTTCTCTCATTTTATTTTGATGGAGTGCAAGTACATGATTCTGTTGAACAGTGGCAACACTCGCTGTACTGGCCAGATTCAATTTTAAAAGTAAACATGTGGACGTTATACTGGCAGTGGTATAAAGTCGTTTCCATACTTGCAAGCACATGGATTAAAATTAAATGTTGTGCAAAATAAAATATCATAACATCACGCGAAATTCTTGATGGAAAAACTCCATAAAACTTTTGCCCGATCCGGTAATCGAACCTAGGACCTCATGCTCAGTTATCGCGATTGCGACCAGTACACCAACGAGGCAGTTGTGCAAAATATGCAAATTATAATATAATAGCAACGCTGAAAACACAAACATTTAAGAATTGCGAAAAAATTAACATGCAAAATGCACTCAAACCTATACTCGACAGTTGACACGTGTTTCGCCCCTTCACGGGGAATCCTCAGGAGATGTTGACTCCACCCACGACCACTCGGGCGGAAAGAAAACTAAATATTATAATAACAGCCGCTCGGGTCGATCTATAGGTTAAGCCGTGCTTGCCTACGTTGGTCTGTGGATGGGTGCCCACCCATTACATGCCGAGTTACCTCCGTGGCTCGGAAAGCACATTAAGCAGTTGGTCCCGGCTGTAATTTGTAGATCTTTGACAGTCGTTACAGGTAGTCAGTGACCCAAAAAATCTGACAACCAGTCTTACCTAGGGGTATCGTATTACCCAATACGAACTGGGTTGTGGAGGTCAGATAGGTAGTCGCTCCATGTAAAATACTGGTATTCAGCTGCATCCGGTTCGACTGGAAGCCGACCCCAACATATTTGGGAAAAGGCTAGGCAGATGATGATTTAACATTACATAACTTATTTTAATTCACTTAAACTCTACTAACTTAGATCTAATCACATTATTATTACAGGAAAGTATTTGCGTCAGCAGAAATATAAACTAGGTTGCAAAAACAAATTCGAGGCGCTTTTGTTTATAAAAGTAGTGTTTGAAAACTGGTGTAAAAAGAGCCTTAGCTTAGGTCACGTGGTAGGTACAAACACGTGCCGCAGCGCACAACAATTGCCGTGAAAATTGAAAATGTACAGAAAACAAATGAGAAGGAGCTATTGCCCTTTCTTAATCTTGATGCTAGTCTTGAAAACGCTTGGCAGTAGGTAGAATTTGAACTTAGTTGTGGTAATATTGAGTAAAACTTCGAACAATTTATAGTTTTTTTGCTGTGTTCGGTTCGTGAATTTCGTAATCATAAAATAATGATTTTTTTAACAAATAGTAGGTAACTTGATTACAAGTAAGCAACGTGCTGCTTACAAATAACCACACATCGAGATTATCATGATAATAACATGAAAGTTTTTATATTAATGCAGGCGAATAAAAAGTGCCAAAACCGCATCAAAGGCATCGATGTATAACTTAAAAATAAATAAGTTATTCATTATGGTAAAATATTTACGAATTTCTAAAAGCACGTCGTATCGCCCACGATTTATTCAATTTGCAGTATAGCTTATTAGTAGCCTTCCAACGAAAAAGATACCTAGATGCAACTTCACTTCATTAGTGTCCGTAGTTTTAATCAAAAGTAATTTCTAGTACAGACAAAGGAAACCACTTAAACGTTTTATACATTTCGCACAAGACGAGACAAAAACGCCACACAAAGTTGATAAACCCAGTTTATAGCTTTTACGTTTTATAATGAAAACGGGAATACAATTCTATTGTCAGGCGAGCGAGCGAGTGAGGCGAACGAGGCTTCGTTTCACCGACTTCAAAAAGGAGGAGGTTCTCAATTCGTCGGATTTTTTTTTTAATGTTTATTCACCGATTACTCGAAGACAGGGAACCGATTCGGAAAATTCTTTTTATATATTTCAAAGGGTATTCCCAGGAGGTTCCATTTAAAATCGAAATTGGTCGATCGGTTTTTGAAAAAACAACAAAAATTAAAAAATAGGATACATCGATGATATTTTCGTTTACTATGAAACCTCGCTGTCTCATTGGAATAGTGCGTAAATATTTATATAGGATATTTCACCTAAAAATGGGAAAATACAAAAACTTTTACCAAAATTAAAACCAACTTCAAAACACAAAAAAGTAAAAATTACTTTAGCTTCAGAAGTCAGAAGGCAAGAAAAACTGAATCAAACAAACAAAAGTCACCGACTTCTAAAGCTAAAGTTATTTTTCACTTTTTTGTGTTTTTGAAGTCGGTTTTTATTTTTTGCAAAAAAGTTTTTTCAGACTTTGGTTTTTTCGGACACCGCAAACTATTGAAAGAGCCGAACGAAGTATGAAAAGGTCCTCGTCCGCCTCGCTTGCTAGCTGGTGATGTGGCCTGTGCTTAAGGCGCTACGTAGAAGGAGAAACTTTCATCCTCGAGTTGCAGCAACTGACTACCCGGAACTACCTGTTTATGACGTTTTTCATATAAGTTTAAATATTAAAAGCAACTGCATACGTAACTGAAAAGTTGGCAACGTTGCAAGTAGCTGTCAAATATACTATTATTTATACTTTTTTATTTTTTTATTTGCTATTTTGATATTTACTAATACATATTATTTAGTGAAACCAGGAAATACCGCTCCGTGTTGCATTAAAATATTGACTTAGCATTTCAATAATAACAGTGAATAAGTTGTTGTAACAATTTTAGAAGTAAAAAAAGCATTTGGAAGATTTCCATCGAAAATCGATGAAAATCGATTCGAATCGATCGATTTCTTTTTTGAAAATTATAATCAATATTTTACTGCAAAATAGAGCGATATTTAATTTAGTAATATTATAGAAATTCATCATAACAGCGATTATTTTGACAGCTTTTTGCGACGGAACCTTTTAAGTAGTTGACAGTCACGTCTACTAACGTTGCTACCTGTCTCTAGCGCCTGAAGGTAGCCGTACCCAGCATATTTCTCATCAAAAGGTATTAAAAGTTGAACAAAACCGTCCACTGTTTAACTTGTTTGGTGGAACATTTGGTAACAACGAAGATATATTTACTTTGCGCTCAACAAAGCGTTACCCTGGGGAAGCGAGGGTAATTAAACATAACGTTGTTACCTTGTAGCAGAGGAGGTAGACATTTTTGCTTGTACACTGAGTGAATTCACAAGGATAACATTGTATTTAATCAGTTATAGATAATAAGTTGTTAGTTTCCTTCACTATTGCATTGCGCTGTGCCTGTAAAAATAATTGTAAGTAGACTTGTATCAGCCCATGGCTTAATTGGCAAGAGCCTCGATCAATACCTGAGGAGGCTCTCGTTAGGCAGCTGGATCAAGGGCTTGATTCAGAAAGCGGTACTCCTGGACACGGCTCGTATTGTTAGGAGGTTCCTCTCTCTGGAGCCTTGACCTTCGATAGCTTGGACCCTGTTCCCGATACCGGTGGGCTACAATTTTTATATTGTTTTTTAAGGAATATTTAAAAATGTAAATAATTTGTAAAAATATAAATAAAGGAAATTGTAAGTGATGATTATTAGGGTGGAAGAAACAAAAAAAATAATTTGCGATTTCCTACAAAATTGCAATACCTACACGGTCAAAATGTATGGAACAAGTAATTTTTTTTTAAAATAACCGATGAAAAATTTCTATGTGGGGTGCTCAAAATGATGAACAGAACACGTGGTAACCGTTTTGGCGTCGGTGTCCCTTGTATAAATAAATAAAGCACAAAATAACGGGAATTTCGTATGATAAGTATGTTAATGGCAGCTGTTAAAAAAATAAGAATTAGTAAACAGTATCTTACTTTCGTATTTGTATTTAAGTAATCAGTAGACGTATTATCGTTAAAAGTGTTAGCAAGTTTTATAACCCGTAATCAAATCAGGGAACATTACCAAGAGTTTGTTACTAACTAAGCCATCAAGGTCATCATAAATATACCTATGATTATGAATACAAATGTCTTCATGTCGTACTAGCGTGATGTCGATCTTCAGTGTGTCGCTTAAGCGTGCATTCGAACTATGGTGAATCGCAGTACAGTTTTGTCGCATAAGCGTTAATCGCACATTCATTTGTCGAGCTCACGTAGTACACTCGTATTTTATTGACATTTTAGTCACCAGTTACTGGGATGTGGAGGTCAGGCAGTCGCTCCATGTAAAATAGGTACTGGCATGCAGCTGCATCCGGGGTATAATTGACCCCAAACGTTCGTCTACATAATGTAAATCTTAACATAAATGACATAACCAAGGTTTTGTAACAATATTTTGATTTAAAAGAATGTCCATGGAGCTTCTTCGCCGTTCTTCTCCATAGAGATCTTCGCTTTGGAAAGACTGCTACAGTTCTTTCACAGTTTTTATGCTTTTTGAGTGACTGAGTACAACAAAGACGAGAAGCTGCAGTCCTGGGACTGTAGCTTCATTTTATTGTTGTCTTTGCTACGATAATTCAAAAGTATCTGTAGTTACAGACACTATTGAATTGTATTGTGTAATTTAAAGTTAAAGCAGGCCAGTTGGCCTACTTAAAATAAATGTTTAATTTAATTTTTATTTTTAAATGAAACAAAAATTTAATTTTTATTTTTAAATGAAACACAAATTTAATTTTTATTTTGAAAATATAGTCGGGAAAACATAAAGTTGATGATGTGTAATGGCAACTTTTTTAAATTGGAATTAAAAGCTAAATAAAATATGACTTCACATGAGTGAAGCTCTACAAGGTTCATTGATCAATTAACAACATTGTACCGTGAAAATCAATATCACATTAGCGTAAGTATGACATTAGAATATTGTCAATATTCTACTCAGTAATTTGCCGCGAAAGCTTTTCTAAGTGCATATTATAAATTATCTTTCATATCGATTCGTGTACAGTGAGTCATACGTGGCTTTGCAAGAAACTAATGGGTTTTTACTTCCAATATTATAGAAATAATTACCTTTTGCAAATAATGTTAAAGATTTTATAAAATTTCTCACAGTTAACTTGGAATTTTGCCCAAGTGATGGTATAAATAATAATAATAATAATAATAAATAGTTTTTATTGACACAAAGAGAAAAAGTTATACATATCCATTTTGAAACCCTGACTCCTGTGCTAGGTGAGACCTGTGTTACAGGAGTCAGTGTCTTCACCCGTTTTTGGTACTAATGTTACAATATTTTAAGCATCAAAAACAAAAACAATAAAAAAATAAAAAATCATTAAAGTAATGGCTGCGTGCTCTTGTGTGGTGTGTGTGCGTGTGTTTATGCGTAGGTGTGAATACGTGAGTGTATTGTGTTTATGTGTGTGTATGTATGTATGTTTGGTGTGTGGTGTAAGTGCTCGTGGTGGTGGCTGGACTTGGGTTGTATGAGACTTGTTTGCCTACCTAACTATTAATCAGCTCGATTGTTCATTAATTAAATTGATCCCACAGATTAAAAAACATTATTGATATTGTTCTTTAATTAAGTTTTCCGTCTTTTGGTAATCCAGTGTTTGAAGCCATGAATTTAGTTTGATCTTAATTTTATGTTTTGTTAGTGGGTTGAGGTTGAGGATGTTGTTAATTTTATTATATAAATAGGTTGATAGATATAGACGTTGCCGTCGGGCGGATGCGGTCTTACAATTGACTGTGCTACATACTTTACTCATAGTTCTCTTATGTTTCGCTGCCTGATTTACCGGTGTCTTTTCATGCTGTTTCAATATGAGATTGAGCAGGTATAGTTGTCTCACTGTAAGTACTTGGCAACTTTCATACAAGGTTCTTGTAGGGAAACGGTACGGCTTGAAGGTCATGACTTTTAACAGAGATCGTTGGGCTCTCTCGAGGCGTATAATGTGGGTTTTACAAGCACCTCCCCAGGCAGTAATACAGTAACCTACGATGGACTGTGCTAGAGCCAGATAAACCGCACGGAGAAGCTTAAACTCAGCCACTTGTCTTAGCTTTTTAAACGCCCATATAACTTTCCTAACACGGGAGGAGGTATGTTCAATGTGGGGACGCCAGCTTAGTCCCTCGTCCAGAATCACTCCCAGGTACTTCATGGTTTTTTGCTGTGTGATTGGAAGACATGAGCATGGAATACTACTGTTTGCGACGTCACAGGAGTGTGCTTTGAGACTTACTACTGTAGGTTTGATTTTGGCGAAAGTAAATTGCAAAAATGAGGTTTTCGAGATGTTAAGAGTTAGTAAGTTAGCTTCCAGCCAGTGAATTATTTTACGCAAGCCTGTCTCAGCAGCATCCCGTGCCGCGTCCCACTGCTCTCCGTGGAATATTAGTACCGTGTCATCTGCATAGCTAAAGATTTTACCATTACTAAGAGACTGCTGGCATAGGTCATTCACATAGAGTAGGAAGAGACTGGGGGATAGGCAGCTACCTTGAGGCACACCATAATCAACCCTGGCTTCGTTGCTAATGACCTCGCCAATCTTTACTTTTTGTGTCCGGTCGTTGAGAAAGTCTGTAAAAATGCTCAGAGCTTTTCCCCGGATTCCAGCGTGCTCCAACTTGGTCACAAGGGTTGGAATACAGACGGTGTCAAACGCCTTGGCTAGGTCTAGGAAAACACCTAGACATTTCTGTTTTGCGTCGAGTTTCCCAGTCACGTAATCAACGAGTTGATTAACTGCATCTGCGGTGCTTTTCCCGGGCCTAAAGCCAAATTGTGTGTCCGATATTATTTTATAGTGCTCTAGGTATTTCATGAGTCTACGGTTCAATAATTTTTCCAATATTTTTGACAGTGCTGACAGAACTGAGATAGGTCTATAATTTTTTACCTCGTCCTGGTGTCCACCCTTGTGAACAGGTGTGATTAGGGATTTCTTTAAGATACGAGGAAAAACCCCTTGTTCAAAGCAGGCTTCAATAAGTTTTGTAACAGGTGGAACTAGTACCTCTTTACCCAGTTTGAGGAGTTTAGCCGGAATAGAGTCCCATCCTGTGGCACAATCATTTTTTAAATTGTTGATGACATCCTCTACTTCAGCCTCGTCCGGAGGAAGTAGGACCATAGAATCTCGCGCAGGGGGTGTATCAATAACGTATGGGGCCAGTGAGGGATTCTGTTTTTTTATAATATTGTCTGCCAATACCTTACCGATGTTCGAAAAATAATGGTTAATTTGCTCAATGGTGTTAGGCCGACCCGCAATTTCAGCGGCAGGTAGAAGTTTTTCAGCTGAGTTTTGTTTCCCGGTTTGGTTGGTAAAAGATTTTATAATATTCCATGTTTCTTTACTGTCCATTGCAGATTTTAAAGCGGAGCTTTCGTGGGCGTTTCTTAGTTTCCTGAGTAATATATTGCAGTGATTGCGATATCTTTTGTATGATAATTCGGCAATTTTGTTTTTTGGGTCTGCCAGGATTTTTCGATGGAGGTTATCCCTGTGTCGAATACCGTAATAGGCCAGGTGTTATCCATGGCTTAAGAACTACTTTACGGTTGGAAACTTTCGCCACTGTTGAGTGTTGGGATACCGTGGACATAAGACATTCGACAAACCTTGTAGCGGCTTCGTTTGCATCACAATTTTGTGTAATAAAAGTAAAATCTGTACTTTTTAATTGTTCAACAGCGCTCTCATAGTTTACTTTTGTAATTTTTTTATAATTTTTGTTTTTTGAGGGAGCGCTACCTAGACATAACATTACGGAGGCGTGGTCACTAACTGTGGAGTCTATAACTATAACCGTTGCACAAGTAGTGGTTCTTATCATTATGTGATCGAGGCAGTTATGCAGTCTAGTAGGAAAGGCATGTCCCGGCAAGAGGCCCATCTCTGCAGTAAGATTTAGATAGAATGAACTATTTCTATCTGTATTATTAGGTTTTATGTCTATATTGATATCTCCTACCAGCATTATGTTAGTAGCTTTTAATTTACTTAAAATGTTTTCCAGGGAGTTAAGAAAGCTATCAATACAATATATTGATGGTGATCTATAGGAAGCCAGAATACAAGTATTGGAATCAATTGTTAAGAGAAGAAAGTTAGCCCCTACCGGGTCCGGTTCTTCAACCGTACATTGGAGGTTGCTTTTAACAAATATTACAATACCGTCGTTCTGATTAAGACATTTTTTGCTAGAGTATGTCACGTAATTTTCCATAGTCGGTATCGGTTTGTTCTCATTCAGCCAGCATTCTGTCAAGATTATGATGTCGATTTCGTACGATAGCCTGGCCAATTGAGCCTGAAAACCATCTAAGTTTTTATAGATACTTCGGATGTTTTGAGTTATAATTTTTAGCGAGGAATGAGAATTTTTCATGATTTCGTTACAGGCGTCCGTATCACAGTGATGAGAAGATGCCACCGTAAAGTTATCTATCTGTGTTGAGATGTTATTGTCCATGTTAGCCACTGAAAAAATGTATATATTTTTTGTTGCATGTTGGGGGGCAAATTAATATGATAGACGTGGTGGAAGTTAGTGCTGGATAAATGATGTTAGGCATGCCGACACGAGAACAAGTTATATTGTGTATGTAAGTGATTTCATTGTTTGTTTGTATTGTGTTAAGTGGTTCTGGTTGAGTGTGTTTGATTTGTTTTTGTTTATGTGTTTTACAAAAAGAGAGCAATTGCAGATAAAAAAAGAATAACGATATAACAACAAGCAGTGCATGAGGAAAACGTGATATTTCTCTGTACAGTCATAGTGGTAAATTAGGTTTTAGATCAGCTTCGTTTTTTACATGTATGTATTGATCTCCTTCTTTTTGTCGAAGAAAGACTTTTCCAAGTGAGGTCCAACAGAACTTAAAGCCATTTTCACTCGCAAATTTCCTCGCCAGATAGTATAATCGTTGTGCCTTCATAGTCAAGCTCTCTGATAGAAATATTGGTTTTAAATCACCTGGTATATTTATATGGGATGTGTTTAACTTGGCTTGGGAGTTATTACGATTGAAGTTCCGCACTTTATGCAGTATATTTTCCTTTGTAGTTACCGAGACAAAATCGACTATAATAGATGACCCTCCACCCTTTTTATTAATGCGAAAAATATCCTTTATATCCTGTCGATCAACAGGCATATCCAATACTTTGGCTGTTTCGGTTACTACTCTATGCAGATCCTCTTTATTTTCACCTTCCTTCTTTGGTATGTTTCTCATCTCAATTTTTGTGAGACATAAAATACGCTCTAAATTCTCGACTTTATTTTCTAGCTGATTAATATAGGCATGGTCGATTTTTCGTTCTCTATCAATTTCATCTATTTTTATTATTATGTCATCGTATTGTTTAGTGACGAAGGATAGGGATGTTTTCATTTCCGAGTTTTGTACTATAATTTCGCGCATTGACTCTTGCAATGATTTAAACTTGTTATCCGATTGGGCGGTAGCCGATTGCAATAAGTCTCGTATCTCTTGCATAAAAGCGACCATTTCATCTTCACGTCTACGTTTGTTTCGTGACGTGACATTTGCGTCTCTGCTGTTTAGGTTGGGGGTAGATCCGGTTAGTGATATAGCTGGATTTCTCACTTGAAGAGTCTCAGAGTCGCTAGCAATGGACGTGGCTGGCGATTGGGGCGGCGGCGGCGTACGTCTCATGATGTTAGTGTTTACTTAAACTCGAAATACCTTGTAGCGGTGTCCGGCGCCGGCGGCGTTTGCGCGTAGCTCTCTTGTGGCGATGTAGTACGGAGAGTTGTGAGTCACGGCGCGCGCAGTCGCTGTGTGAGAGGGATGGCAATTATGGAGATTGTCTTGTTCTTGCAGAGGTGAAGCAGCGGCGGCGGGCGCGCGGTTAGCACACCTTGTGAGTAGTTGTGAGCTTGGTGGCCGGCCGATAACAACACGTCGCGAACGCAAATTTGTTCACTTCTTGTATTCACATATAGGTGACAATCCCATATGCGGCGGTGGTGATATATTAATATTATTTCTTTAAATTTCGACACACGTCCACTCTTGGTCACGGTCACGGGCGAAGGGGGGGTATACCACCCTGCCGGGGTCGCGGGACTCCTGCCGGGGTCGCGGGACTCCTGCCGGAGTCGCGGGACTTATAGAATTACCGTGACCCTGGATCATAAAGGGCTATTGAAGGACACCGTGGATTTTAGTCAGTACAAGTCTGACAGTTCCTCCCACTCTGCCCTGGGTGGGAGGACTCATTTGATGATTTTACCACGATAAAAAAAAAAAAAAAAGTGATGGTATACCATTCGAAAGGAGAACTTATTAAGAAACTGGCTCCCTAAAAATGCTCTTGAATTTAATATTCGAGTAGGGTTGATTGCCTATACAAGTTATTTTCAATATTAAAGTAGATTTGAAGATAAAAGTAGTTCAGTTACAGTTGCAGGAGACTTTTGCAAATCTCTTGAGAATATCGGGTTTCCGAAACGACACTTGAAACAAACAGTATCCAGTTTAAATTGGACGATCAACACCTGTGGATAGGAATAAAACGAACATAGAAAAGGATCGAGTAAACATTATTCCAATTTCTTTGCAAATCGGATTGGATTTAAAAATTATATTTGGAAAGTGTTTCGTAGAGGGTTGGGAACACTAAGTGAAGATTGAATTCCGAAACTTTTGGTTATATTATTTTGTTTCTATTTGAGTAGAATGAATACTGAAGTTGATATGGCAAGAAAGCAGGTGTCTGATGAGATGACGAGTAATAAAGAAGTATGGAAAATGATGAAATGCTGCGCCGACCCCAAATCAGTTTGGATAATGGCAAGATAATGATGACTTTTTTTGTAGTTTGATAGTATGGGATATCATCAAATGAAATAAATGCAAAATGAATGTAGAAAATGAGAATACTCGAGTAATATAGGAAATTCCCCAAAGTTTTTGACTAACTCATATTTCCAGCCCAATTACGACCTCTACACATTCCACCTGGCAAATATGCAAATATCTTCATTGCTGAACTGGGTATAAAGTGGCTGAAGTCAGTCAATTCGTCCCACTCGCATACACTTAAACCAGAAAAAGTATATGCACCAGCTAAAATTTGATCACAGATACACAATGATTTTTATATATTTGTCGGATCCGGTCATTAGTACGGACATAAAGTAATGAATCGCAAGCGTGCCAGCGTTGAACGATCACGCGACCTGTTTACCAGTCTACCCACACCACAGCGTGCTTCTACAGAGCCCTGATGTTTACAGCTCGAGCCGAGGACAACAGTCAATGTCTGATTGCGGCGGAGTTGAGACGTCCTGGAACTGTACCCGATTCATTGTGCCCCGTGTTATTGTGTTGAGTTGTAATCTCAAGTAATTTGTTAGTTTGCTAGAAACAGTGTATTCCAGTGTGTTTTCATGGCACGAAACCCGACGTCTGCCCACATGATGTACGAGCCTAACGGAATAAATCCTGACATATGCGACATATTTTTACTCGTTGCTCTAGTAGTCACAAGTGTTATTGCTGAGCAAGAGATCCGGAGTTACATCCCCTGTTCGGACAAAGTGTTATTGGGTTTTTCCATTAGAAATATCTCAGTAGCAGCCACGGATCCTGGATTTGTACCCAGTTGTTGGCAATAGACTCGCCCCACATAATATGGGATTTAAACAATATCTGGCGATTGTTGGTGTACTATGAATGGCCAAAGGGAAGCTCTCATACACAATTAACGGTATAATAGAATGTTAATTTAGCAGGCCGCAGTACGGTGCTACAAAGGAAAAGATAACGTCGGAATCTGTCATGCTGACGTTATCTTTTGGTCGCCTTTTACGACAACCTCGAGAGTTGAGGTTCATTAACACGGGTACTGCTTCACTCAGCCAATTACGGAAATACATAATTATAAGAACACTAGCTTCCGCTCTTGGCTTCACCCGCATAAATTAATGTTTACGCAATATCGTTATTTTCATCAATAAAATATTCATGATAATCCGGTCGATGGTTTTTGCATGAAAGACTAACAAAGATCCATCCATCCATAAATCCTCGCAAAAATTCGTGTTTATAATAGTGGAAGCTTAATTAAATTTTACTTGCTTATGCCCGCGGCTTCGCCCGGGGAGTTCGGTCCCACGGGATCGTACTATCGGGATAAAAAGTATCCTATGTGTTAATGCAGGTTATAAACTGACTGTGTGACCATCCAAATCTTAGGTTAGTAGTTTTTGGGTGAAACAGTAACAAACATCCATCCGTTCATCCTCATAAACTTTCTTCATCTTTGGTGTAAGCTATCCCATAAAATTAAATTAATAAATACTTTGCACTACTCCGCATAATAATTTATTGAACGAGGTCGCAAATAATGCATTAAACGCTGTTGAGAAACTAATTAAGAACGTCTTTGCCGCGTCGGTATTCATTCCAGATAATAAATAGTCAAAAGAAAATTCAATAAAAGAAAAGAATGAAAGAAAAATTGATTAATTTGGGGATGCTTAGGAAGATGACAATGAATAATTTTCGTTTTGGACTCATTTGTGCTACATAATTTAAGAAAAACAGCGTAGAGGTCGGTTATTAATCTCCTGGAAATATATTTATGCCGATCATTCATCAGAGCTGTTTGGAAAACTTCAGTTTTCCGTTTTAAGTGGCCTGTGTTCTTTATTCTTGTAATGATTTGTTGTTTAGGAAACAGTAGGTTTATATAACATAACATAACGCCTGTAATCCCCAAAGGGTTAGGCAGAGGTGTACCTAATAGTACACCCACATTCCGGCAGTTATGTTTAAGTCCCATGTTATACGGGGCGAGCCTATTGCCATCAACTGGGCACAAATCCAGACTCCGTGGCTGCTACTGAGAAATTCTTGATGGAAAATCTCAATAACACTTTGCCCGACCCGGGAATCGAACCCAGGACCTCATGCTCTGTAGTCGCGCTTGCGACCATTCGGCCAACGAGGCAGGTAGGTAGGTTTACTTTTGTGTAAATATGTACCTAATAAGCAATGATGCAAAATTGCTCGAGCAATTCTTAAAAACACCCCTGCATAATGTCTAATAGTGAAACTTCTACGCTCCTTCCCACAATTTTCGTAGCACAGTTGGCCTACGCCGCTACGCCGAAGCCTACGAAAGTTACTGTATACGTAGCTTATCTGGCGTAGCATTCAGGCCGATTCCCTTTGCGTCAGCTTTGTTAATGCATCGATATACGAAACCTGAAACACGTGTCTAGTATTTTTATTTAAAGAATCTATGTACAAAATCTCAAAACTGTATCATGAAAAATCACAAAGTAGCTTCTTCTGTTACCTGGTTGTCCACACAAAAACGTGGTCACCACGCGGCGCCGCTGCTCGCGCGCCTCCAGCGTCGTCTTTAGCTCATTGATAATGATAATTTGGCAGTAGGTACCTAAATGATTGCGATAGGTACTCGCTCGGTGTTCAAGTGCTTAAATATTTTTGGGACAAAATATAACATGGTTTAAAAATGATTGGAATCGATTCAGTTACTTATTCTGTGCAAACTATATTCAGATTTCGCATTTATGCTAAAAATAATGTTGTATAATTATGAGCGCATACAAGTGAATCGAAAGGTGTTGTCATATTTAAATGCCACACCTTTACCATCGACCGTCAAACTGAACAACTTTGTCCATGGGGCCATGGGGCCACTATCGTACCTAATCGAAAATAATCAGCTGTACCACACAAAACTTTAATACCCATTCGACCCAAATGTTTGGGACACTTGATTATTTTCTTGCGATAACGATGTTGGTCTCGTGGAGAAAGTTGTTCAGTTTAATGGTCTCTATCACATCCTTAAAAATGACCACTTACTGATTCTGACTTTTTGATCTACGCTATAAATGGTGTAACATAATAAAAGCAAGACCTCCCGTGTGGTCTCTCGCACCATGAAACTAAACATCTTTTGTTCTACGAGTTCTTGAAATTCGCAAAAAAAAAAAAATACTTTCTATAAGAACGGACGCAATCAGCTGATCCACATGTATGGTAAAACTAAAAAAAAGTTATCAATTTCCAAAAGTCATAGAACAAAAGTTGTTCAGTTTCATGGTCTGAGACACCACACGAGAGGTCTTGCGTTTATTATGTTACACGTTGTATATTATATGCGTAAAAAATAATAAACATTTGGTTGATTTATGCAGGATACACAAAAAAATAAAAAAGGGTTTTAAAAGCACAGTTCAAACAAGATCACACTCATCACTGAATTCAAATCCACAGTGTTTCACAGCTTCACTTGATTTTCCATACAGTATATTATTTTAATATCAGCCTCACAGAAGTACGAGTAAATCAAAAGGCAATAAAATATATTGCGAGATGTTCAGCCGTCAAATATTAAACGCTATATTGATAGGGTTGTCTCGCCTCTGATTGGAACACAATCTCCAATTTACTGCGCTGTCAAGGAAGAATGAAAATACTCCCTGCTATAATATTAAAAGGGGAAATGCGAGAGAAGTTCTTATCATTTATTCGTAACAAGATGTATGTGGCGATGGGGCTATGAATTTATCGTATTGTTTCGTATTTGTTTTATGGAGCAAAAGGCAATTAGGTAACGATGCCCGCGGGTTATAAATACCTATGTATTCAATATTGGATAACGTAATACATTATACATAATGACATGTTGTGCCTAATCCATACTTATACCGTAAATTCAGAAGTAACTTTGTTTGTTTATTTCTTTTTCAATCCTTAACGGCTGAATGCATTTTATAAAATAATGATTAGTTAGGATTTTTATATCAAAGAAGAATGGCAGCCCCTCATGCAATTTGGGTATCGCTATCGCACTTAAGCTTAGCGAACATTCGTACGAATACTCTAAAAAGATTGATGTCGGCCATATCAAGGTTAAACGTAACCTCAGTATATTTGAATATTGGGTTTAGCCAGAAAATAGTTACTTAAATCCCATGACAGTTAACCAAAGAGTTTAATATGCTACGAAAGACTAAACACGACGACGACATGAAAAGATGGACATGGATTGTTCCAATAATAACTAATAAAGAGAAAAGGACAACAAACAATAGAATTTTATTTTTAAAACACCAATAATTGTATCTCTCAACGTAACGACAGTCTGAACAAGCCACTTCGGAATCTCGTATCATAAATTCACGCTCTCGACACCGCATTGTGGATGTCTGGACACTTGACTTCGACAACCCTAGCACAATGCAGGGTGGGTCATGAAATTTTATGAACACACTGTAGAGGAAACTCACCCTTCGCAAACTATTTGTCGAGTATCTTCACATTTTTCGGCTTATTTTTAACATGGCAATACGGTCGGATTATACCGAGGTAACTGGCAACTCAGAGGTGTCTGAACCTTATTTGAATATCTAAATGAGTTTTACCGAAGAAAAGATTTAGGGATATTATTTCTTTGCGTCTGAATACGTTTTGTGAGTGTATCTTATTTAGCTAAGAATTGGCTATCTCGTTTTAGACTTCATTTAAATTCGGATTCGTTCCTTTTCTTACACCCGTATCTATAAACAAGTCAAAGTGTTTACTTGAGTAAAAGTCATTTATGATATGACTTTCAGTATGTAGTTTAGTAATTGCTTGAAGTTAGAACTGTCAAAAGTTAGAATTGACTTGCTTTCTCTGGCGGTTCTTACATCTTTTAAATTCTTGTCTCATCATCATCACCATTTCAGCCGAAAGACGTCCACTACTGGACATGGGCCTCCCCCAAAGGGGGGGTTTTGCCATAATCGCCACGCTTGGCAGGCTGGTTGGCGATCGCAGTACGGTTGTTAAAAAAGCACAGAGAACGCTGCTGCCCATTCCCAAGTAAGTCCCTTAGTTGCGTCTTATGACACCAACGGGAAGATATGGGATGGTGCTATTCTTTATGTCCGACACTATACAGTGCAGTGCAGTACAGTAGTCTTGTCTATTGCATAAAAATGTTTGACTTATTCAAACATTTTTATGTAATTAAATAGTAGTATATAGTATAATTACTTAAACTCGACTGTAGATACGGGTATTAGACTTGAGTATTTAAGGCCAAAACATAAGAATATTTGAAGACCTTGACTGAATAAAATATTTTGCTAATACGGCTTATGTTTCAGGAATTTCACGCTTTGTATTTTATTTGTTTCGTTTATTCGTTCAGAATAAAAGTCTATTCAAGTAAGTAGAGCAATAAAAATACAGGCTTACTTTTAGTGGTTCTACAAATATAAAGTGCCTGCCGGCTGGTGCCTGCTTACACTACGAGCAACGAGTAATATAATCTTGTAAGGGCGAGTTAAAGTTTGATGCTGTTTTTAGAATAATGGCAGGTTTTTATGCCTTTTTGATAGAACCTAACAAAGTATCGTTGGTTTAAGTACCCTCATGGTTCGTTTTAAGTGGTTGTCTAAGTACAACATGTATTTGTGCCCTCATGTCGGCACGAACAAGGCAAGCAATAGTTCATGCCGAGGTAATATTTGCAAGTCAGCAAAGTTGCGATAATATATAGACAGAATAATGTTCTATCAATAGTTTTGTATCTTTTTATGAACATAGCTTTAATTGTAAAACAGTACTTATAGAATAATTGAAAGATTCTTTATTAGAAGGACAAGTTACATAAAAGACACTAGCTAACTAAATATGACTTGTATAAACATCAAAGCAATAGGACGCTTGGGCGTCAAAGTGCTCCTCCACATCGTTGTCATCCGGAAACGTGCCCAGAAGACTGGCAGCATTGCCACGTTGAATGGCAATGCTAGTTATTTGGTCATGGAAGAGCCAGCCCTCCTATTACTTTTGGTGATGTCGGATATGTCAGGATTTACTCCGTTAGGCTCGTGCATCATGTGAGCAGAAAATGGGTTTTGTGCTATGAAAACACACTGGGTGCGATACTGTTTCTAGCAAAACTTACGAATTATTTGACATTACAACTTAACACAATAACACGGGACATAATGAATCGGGTACAGTTCCAAGACATCTCAACTCCCCCGCGATCAGACATTGACTGTCGCCCTCGCCTTGAGCTGAACATCAGGGCTCTGTAGAAACACGCTGTGGTGTGGGTAGACTGGTAAGTAGGTCGCGTCATGTCACCAGTGCCCACTGGCGCGTTTGCCGATTCATTTTAACGACCAGAACCGACATATAGTTTATTTCATGAAGTTAAAATTGGAAGGTCTCACAGTAAATATGAGACTTTTAAAGTTTTAGTTTCCTGTAGTTATTTTCATTTTCTTTCCCTATTTCAGTTTCCTTCTAGGTATTAGCTAGCTATTCAGTATATTTCTAGAGCAGCTTTGATCTTGGCTTCATGCGGGATAAATTTATCGCCGGTTGATTTGGTAAACTTGCCGGTTATGGACACAAGCTCATACGTAACTGTTGTTTGTGAAATGAACGGTCTATTGGGACATTAATTGGATACTTCTGTTTTTAGATTACATTTTCGCACTTGTGTAGCTTACTAGCCGTGTAGTGTGTATGAAGTGAAGCTCGAATTGAATTGTCATTCAAGATATAACAGAATAGCGGGGCCCTAATTGTCAACCTGCCTACCTAAAAATATATCAAAAAGTAACATAAGCTATTTGTGATGGAGAAAATATATTTGTAACGATTTTTTTATCGCTTGAATAATCTTCTGTTATAATAAAAGTTATAATTGATTTGATATCAATTGCTGGAAAAATTGCGAACATAGGTCACGCGTTTAATTGGTTGTCAAAAAATACAAACGTGAGCGTTCGTTCGCGAATATTTCCGTATTTTTTATATAATGTGTGACCTGTTCGTTCGGAAACCTCTAAAAGTCACGTATTCATTCAGCCTAAATGAGGAACCAAATTATTTGGAATTTTTACAACGTTCAGAAGCGTCTTTTGTAGTAGGCTTACGATGCGAAAGTGATGGAAATATTGGATAGAATGGAATAACTCGTGCAAAGATTTCGTGGAGTAGAAAATTGGTTTGCGAAAAGACTGTATCTATTGTATGAGGTCCTATCCAATAGCAGGTTAACTATTATTTTTTCCTTGGACATACAAGGTGGAGACGTCAATACGACAATTTTGGCCAAGGTTTTTGAAGTAGCGAGTTGGCAACATGTGTTTAACGTTTATACCGATGCGGGATTCGGTAACCTGTTGGTGGTAGCCTATTATCTACACTATGTAGAAAATGCTAAAAATGAAAAATAACGTCCTGTGAATAAACTGCATACAAAATTCAATCGAAAATATCCAGTAATTTTCGATTGAATTTTTGTATGCAGACTGGGAACGTCATGAGTTACATAGAGTTTAATTTATTGTCGCATTGTCGTCTCCACCCTGTATACGAGGGCTACGATAAAAGCTCCAATTTTTCAGTAATTCGTCATCTGCCTAGCCTTTTTCCAGCAACGTTGAGGTCGACTTCCAGTCTAATCGGATGCAGCTGAGTACCAGTATTTTACATGGCTCGACTGCCTATCTGATATCCCTTGGTAAGACTGGTTGTCAGACTTTCGGGCCACATGTAACGACTGTCGAAGAAGAACAGCTCCACGTCCGAGCTGCTGTTATTATTTAGCCACGAGCTCCTCTTAATTATCCAGTAATTAAAACCGATTTAATGAAGTGATAAATTGACCGAAACAAAGTTATCGCTCACTCAATTAAACACTCTGACAATATCAATGTTGCAGAGTAATTCATTTCCCATTAAAACGAAAATGGTCGAATGTTATAAAGCTGGGGTATCCGACGGGAAAAATTCGTGAATTTAAAATTTAAACATTGAATTAGAGTGAATACGAGATGCGATGACCAAAATGAAATTTATGCGAACACTCGTTCATTAGGACGGATGGATGCAGACGAACACGGGTGAAATAGAATATTTGATCAATATGCGAGAGGAGCCGGCAGTAAACGGTCGGATTGCATAATATCCGTTTTGAATACGATTTCGAAATTGCGTGCCAAAGAACATGATATGGTTGGATGTTACATTGAATAATTGAACTTCAGCTGCGTGTGTGTGTGCTTTTCAACCTTTAGAGCACCACTGTCACATATACGTGACAAGCAAGCGCGTGGCCTGTACGCCAAACGACACAATTATGTGACCAAATGGTAGGTGAAATTGTGGCAACGGTCTGGCGGTCAAAAGGTTAATATACTTGGCTGGTTCTTTGGCCTAGTGGACACTATTGTTGGGCATACGGTCCTAGTTTCGATTCTCGGTTCGGGTCATGTATTTTTGCATGTTTAACTAAGAATTCCTCAGTAGCAGCCCGGTTAATAAGAACAGGTTTGCTTCCTATTTTGGGACTTATGTCTAAGTCCCATAGGCAGACTTAAACCTGGTTGTGGAAGTCAGATAGGCAGTTGCTCCATGTAACAAACTGGTGTTGAGCTGCATCCGGTTAGACTGGAAGCTGACCCCAAGTTGGGAAAAGGCTAGGCAGATGCTGATGAAAATTTGTGTGTTCTTACTTTAGTCACTTCCCTGCCTAAGCCTAGAGAAAAACAGGCGTAATCATCTATACAAATAAATTGAATTGAAATGTCGTCTGTAGTTTCATAAAAACAGCTTTTAACTGAATGCATATGAAAGCATATTCAGAACTCATAAAAATTTTTTTTTTTTTACATTTTTGTCTGTTCCGGCTAACCTCCAAAACGGCTCGACCGATTTTGACGGGACTTTTACTGGCAGATAGCTGATGTTATAAGGTCTAACTTAGGCTTCTTTTTTTTTAGAAAAATAATTAGGGTTCCGTGCAAAAAAAAAAACCTTGAAAATGTTAAGAAAGTCCGATTCAAAAAAGTAGTAAGATTTTTTATAATAATTTCACGGGAACGAAGGTCGCGGGCAACAGCTAGTGTGTAAATAAAAATGGCGTGAGGTGTGTTTACATACTATAATAAATATATTGAATTTCCAATATCCTTTGTGAACAGTAACTGTAGCTCGGTGTAAAATCAGCCTCAAATATGGAATTTTATCCAGCCGATAATCTCATTGGAATACCATTCAATATCCGCTGTGAACCGATCGGTTTTATAAAAGTACTTACGTTAAATATAATATATAAATAGATACGTAACTTTATTGCGTAATCATGTATTTACATCTTTAGTATTATAAATATTCAATTACTGATCTTTTTTTTTTAATAAAATATATTTGATATGCTTGGCTGTATTTGTTGAGTCATCGTGGTAATACACCTCGTATACAACGTTATTTTTAGTATAATAATATGCAAAACCTGAATATACATTGTTATCAATGAGCTCAAGACGAAGCTGGAGGCGCGTTTTTTTACGCGAACAACCCGGTAACAGAACAAGCTAATAACTTTGTGATTTTTCATGATACAGTTTCGAAATTTTGAACATAGATTCTTTACATAAAAATGCTAGACACGTGTTTCAGGTTTGCCATATACTAAAACTAATGTTGTATATGTAGTACCTTGAAATGCCCATTCTTCTCTATAGAGATCTACGCTTTGGAATGGACAACTACAGATATTTCACAGTTATTATGTCTTATGGGTGGACTGTATCATCATCTTCTTGTTTTTGACAGTAGTTGAAAAACACACAACAAAAGTTCGAATGTGAGGAATATTCCGAAGGGCTGCGGGACTAAATGGGCTGTGGGACTGTTCGAAAGAGATACCGTGGCCCTGGAACACAAAGGGCTAAGAAGGAACATGGATGGGCTTTAGTCAGTACAAGTCTGACACTCCCTTCCGCTCCACCCAGAGCGGGAGGGGTCATTTGATGATTTTCCATTAGAAAAAAAAGGTATATTCCGAATAATTGATGATGCCATCTAGCCGATTTTTCTAGGACGGGCGGTTTAGGCTGTGCGTTAATATATCAGTCAATCAAGACTTTGAATTGTATATGTATAGATTACCCATTTTTACGATGCCTAGTGGTGTGATCGTCGGACTGCCCAGTCATAGGTCTCAAGTTTGAACCCTAGACAAGCAACTCTGATTTTTCCGATCCTTTTGCGAATTGTGTAATTATCACAGCTTCGGTGAAGGAAAACATCGTGAAGAAACCAAACATGCCTGAGAGGTATTACTCGACGGCATGTAAATACCAATTCAGAGGCCTAATATGGGTGGCATAAAAACTCTGACACCAGGTTAGGCACTAACCAAACGATAAAGAAGATAGAAGGCCATGCCTAAAGCCATTTTTTCAACAAAAAAAAAAAAACGGCCACTTTAGATTTTTTTTATCTACAATACAAAAACAAAGATCATTTTATTCTATAAACTCATTTTCACAGTAAATTACGCGACTGAAACGGTCCAGCAAAAACAGTGCCAAGTGAGAACAGACTTAACAGAATTAAAAAACAATTTTGTAGTAATTAAATCAAAACATGGCCGCCGAGCCGTCGGCGACAACTTTCTTTTGACGCTGTAACTCCGTTTGTAAATGATCTATGACTTTTGTTTGAAAAGCCGTTTGACTTTACTTCATCGTTTCAGTTTTAATTTAAAGTTTTGATCATTTATCCTGGGACACTTTGGAGTGGGTTTAGGGATAAGTACAGAGGCGGCGCAAGGCGTAGGCGACGTGGGCCACCGCCTACGGCCTCGCGGTACGAGGGCCTCGCACCTCAAAAACCCAATGACAAAATTGGGACCGCAACGAAATCTCCAAACTGTACATGGCCAATTTTGGCCAATATATATTTTTTATTGACAGCGCACTCTGTTTTATTTTTTTTTATTTTTTCTAACACAGCGACATCCTTCTTCTTGTACTGACAGAAAGCCATTGTAGTTTCTGATATTTTAAACTAGATGGCGTTGCTTCGTATACGATTACTAAAAATGTTTTCCGCGATGGGATTTCAAGTGAATTGTTTGCAGTTTATTTTTTTTGTGGTTGAAGTGAAAGCTGTTGGAGTTTTGTTTGGTACGTAATATTATGTACCATTTTGTTCCTGAAATTATGGCCTTTCGAATGATACATGTGAATTCCGAGTCGATGCCGATTCCGGGCCTCGCTAAATGTACTTTGCCCACATAAAATTGTGGTCTTGCCCCGCCACTGGATAAGTATTAGTGGTTATGACAGTTTGACACGTTGCTGGTTGGACATGTGTGTCGATTAACGTTCATTCAACTTCTTTTACATTTTCACCATTAAAACTCGGCTTTCACACGAATTTACTTTTCGATACATCTTCTATACAACTATACAAATAATCGGAAAGTATATCCTTTCACATAAAAATAATTTTTCAAATCGGTTTCTAAATGACAGAATTATGAGGTAAAAAACAAAAAACAACCGTATTGAGAACCTCCTTCTTTTTTTGATATCAATGCCTATGAAAATATCGGTACTTATAACATTTTTTTTTAATTATGTCTATCTGTTTGTTCCGGCTAATCTCCGAAACTGCTGATGCTGGACCGATTTGACGGGACTTTTAATGGCTGATGGCTGATGTTGTAATGGGTAGCTTAGGCTATTTTCATTTTAGAAAAAGAATTAGAGTTCCGTGCAAAGAAATTGAAACGCTTGAAACTGTTAACAAAATCCAATTCAAATATGGAAGTAATATTTTAATAACTTTACGCGGACGAAGATCGCTGGCTACCAGTAGCGAAGGGTCAATTTTTGTAAAAGGTAAGCCGGAGTACATATCTTTAATGTGATTATATTATTTGTCTATAGAATAGTGACTGTGCAATTTTTCAAAGGGAAGCCGGTTGGAACCGAGTTGTATGGAACCTTCGCCACTGCTGGCTACAGCTGGTCTATTACTAAAATATCTCTGTTAAACCTCATAAAGTTATGTTGACCTTATATTAAAACTATTGGTAGAAATCAAAGGACTTTGGTCCCAAGAGCAAATCACGGAAAAACGGAACATGACAGATGAGTTTTGACTTTCCTAATATGATAAGGGAGTTTGGGAATGATACCGACGTGTTTGGAAGTGTCAGTTATTAATCCGGGGTTAATAATCTTGGCGTGAAGAGGCCTCATGTAAAAAAAAAAAAAAATACAGGGTGTAAAAAGACCCTTGACATAGCCGTCAACCAAGCATTCTGTACATCAAACTAAGTAACTTTAAGCAAAAATTATTGCAGGGAATCGTCTTTTTTTTTTGGGGTGAAAAATCACGTTTTACGGTAGGACTCGATGGAAAGCACTCAAAGCATTGTGCTGATGGATGGATTTTATAGTACGGGGGTCGTGGAGGTGTGTAAAGTAAAAATCTTACATTTAAAACATGTATTTAAAAAAAACTGAAAAAGTTGGAACTTTGACCCCCAATATCTCCGTAACTAGAAGGTTTCCAGGTATGGTCTAGAACAAAAAAAATATTGCAAAGACGGGGAGAACAAGTGCCTTTCGTATTTGTTAAGGGTCTATTTACACCCTTCAGGTATATTGAATCTTGATCACCATATTGGTGATGTTGTTCAGAAAGGTCAGCTACCTAGTAGATGCTTGTAACCGGTGTGAATGTAGGACCAGATGGATGAACGTGGTGCAGGAGGTGGTATGACCGTAGCAGATTGTCTAGTGGTGTCGTTACAGCCTTCATTCTTAGGGAAAAAGGCGGGAGTTTATGTGTGTATGTTTGTGCTGATCAAAAAAGATACATAATCTTTGATCGTCACTGAATGAATCTGCGCCGCGTGGTTACCTCGTTTTTGTGCGGACAACCAGGTAACAGAACATTATCTTTAGTATATGCGAAACCTGAAACACGTGTCTAGTATTTTTATGTAAAGAATCTATGTACAAAATCTCAAAACTGTATCATAAAAAATCACAAAGTTATATATAACTTTGTGATTTTTTATGATACAGTTTTGAGAATGTTGTATGCTGTGTGAATTATATAGTTAAAGTATATCTATACATATAAAATTCAAAGTCCTGACTGACTGACTGACTGACTGACTGACTGACTGACTGACTGACTGACTGACTGACTTATATATCAACGCACAGCCCAAACCACTGGTCCTAGAGACATGAAATTTGGACAGTGTACTCTTTGTGAAGAGTAGGTATCCACTAAGAAAGGGTTTTTCGAAATTCCACCCCTAAGAGGGTGAAATGGGGTGTTGAATTTTCTATGAAACTTTTTATTCTCTGAGTCGATTGACTTGAAAATGTATCTACATATATTTCAGTTAAAATGATGAGATACGTGTATCACAGTTTTTCCAAAATCATCCCCCAATTTAAAATTCAATGTCCTGACTGGCTGACTGATATACCAACGCACAGCCCAAACCGCGGGTCCCAGAGATATGAAAATTGGAGGGTGTATTCTTTGTGAAGAGTTAGTATCAGTTTTTCGAAATTCCTACCCCTTAGAGGGTGAAATGGGGTGTTGAATTTTCTGTGAAACTTTTTACTCTCGGGGTCGATTGACTTGAAAATTTGTTTACATACTCTTCAGATAAAATCCAGTAAATCCGATGTCCAACCTCAAACCAAGGTATCAATATTTCACGTATCTAATTTAATTGATATAGCTTTATAATAATAATTGCAAGTTATAAGCAAGTACATGTAAATCTATGTATGTATTATAGATAGATACATAGATTACTTATTATTCCAGAAGTAAGATCCCGTGGGCAATTCCCTAACTCCACGCGGGCGAAGCCGCGGGCATAAGCTAGTAATTTTATAAAACTACTAAAAAGCTATTATTTTGAAATTAAAAACAGACCAGACACTTTTGTATAGATTTCATCATTATATAGAGTTCTTAGAAGTAATTTACGTCAAAATCTATAGCAGAGACCAAGTTAACCCAATATATTTAGGGTCAGCGCAGCATGCCGTCTTCTTTCATACTTCTCTATTACGCGTCATCTCATCAGTTATCCAACTATATGACTAGTACATCACAAACGTTATTCCAAGGATTCTTTTATTTTTATATATGCCATATTCGAAACAGACGGTAGTCGAAAAACGGGATACCAAATCGTCTCGCGCAATCGGGAAAGGCCTTTGACCAGCATTGAACTCTAGCTGGATTGATTGATTGAGATATTACAATAGAGTATTCTATTGTATCTTTATAACGACTCATGATTTGAAAAGGACGGCTTCGTTGGTCTAGTGTTCGAAAGCACGACTGCTGAGCATGACGTCCTGGGTTCGTTTTGTAAGTCTATAAAAAAATGTTATTGGTTTTCCATCTTGAATTTCTCAGTAGCACCCACGTAGTCCAAACATAATAAACACATAATAACGATACATGATTGTTCGGCGTCCATACATCGTTCGCCTAAGGACCAACAGAGACGTGAATTTACTTTCTGTGTTCTAAATAATGCATTTATTCGATTGAAAATAGATATAAATGACAGACACTTCTGAGAATCGTAAAAAAATCCAAAACACTTTCGTTATTTGAGTTTATAATTAGGCCAATAGAATAGCAATAATTGCGAGTGACAAAATGACGAGACTGTCATTCTGTCATTACTATCAAATGTCAAAGTGTCATCTGTCAATTCATCGACTGTCAGCGTCGATGTTGCGCGTTTATTTAATTTAATTCAAAAAAATAATGGCACCCACACCGGGGAATAAAACAGAAGGAAGTGAATTACTTTTTAAAATGTTTTCGAAATGATGAAGTGTCCGTTCTATTGTAATAATTGTAATGAAAATTATAAAAAGAACTAGTAATTATTGTAAAGGTTTCATACGTGTTGATGCATAGGCAATTTTTTTCAATGTCCTTACTACTGAGATTCATATTTAAAAATGACGTAGTTGTCGTATACTATTAAATACGCCTCTGCCTAACCCTTCGGCAATTACAGACGTGATTTCATGTTATGATTTAAAAATATAAATCTACAGTTATAGACGGATCTCTCGCTATCATACTCGGTAGCAATTTTTTCCCCTCAAAAGTTTACAAAAACTTTAAATGAAGCACTACAGGAAATGCTTATTAAAAACTAACTTCTACCCGCGACTTCGCCCACGTGTAAAAACCACAATATATGACACTCAGCAATAACTTAACTTTCTATCAGTAAAAGAAATTTTGAAATCGGTTGAGTTGTTTCAGAGATTACCTCCTACCTACATACAAACTGTATAACACATAACATCACGCCTGTAAACACCGAAGGGTTAGCTAGATGAGTACCTAATAGTATACCCACAATTCACTAGTTATGTTTAAGTTCTATGTATTAGGGGGCAAGCCTATTGCCATCAATCGTGCACAAATGTAGACTCCGTGGCTGCTACTGAAAAATTCCTTACCCGATTCTTTACTAATGTAATGTAATGTGTATTTACAAACTAAAATAGGTCTAAAATAATAATAAAATATGTACAAGTATCAAAACGAAAAAAGAATTACAGGGCGTCTAAAAGCTCGTCCACGTAGCTAATAGGAAAAGTGCCCAAAAGGCTGGCAGCATTGCCACGTTGGATGGCAATGCTGATTCTTTGGCCAAAAAAATGGCAAGACCTCTGGTTACGTGACGAGTTGACCAACCGCTTGGTGATATCCCGAAATACTAGGTGGGCACTCGAACCATAAAATAAAAAGATTATTATAAGAATAATAGAAAAAAAAGCTAAAGCAAAAGATTGGTTGATTCTGGTCGACTCTGAGTGTTTGGAAAGACTTAATGTTTTTTTCAGCAATCGCATCCGACATACCGTATGAAATCCTGACATTAACAATAACGTATTGAAGAAACGAGTTCCTTGATTTTATTGCGCTTGAATGAAACTGAATACTTTTCAACCCCATTCGCGACCCCAAAAGAACGTATTTACGTATTCGCATTGAGGTCTGACCTTATTTAGCGCATGTATGTACTATTAACTAAAGGAGGAGCTCGTGGCTAAATAATAACAGCCACTCGGGTCGATCTTGAGGTTAAGCCGTGCTAGCCTAGGTTGGTCCATGGATGGGTGACCGCCCATTACATAACGAGTTTCCTCCGTGCCTCGGAAAGCACGTTAAGCCGTTAGTCCTGGCTGTCGTTTGTAGATCTTTGACAGTCATAGGTAGTCAGTGGCCCGAAAAAAAAGTCTGACAACCAGTCTTACCAAGGGTTATCGTATTACCCAGTACTAACTGGGTTCTGGAGGTCAGATAGACAGTCGCTCCATGTAAAATACTGGTATTCAGCTGCATCCGGTTAGACTGGAAGCCGACCCCAATATAGTTGGGAAAAGGCTAGGCAGATGATGATGTACTATTAACTAATTGAACAGAGTTACAAGTGTGTGAATTTATTTTGAAACTCTGTATTTTATTATTTCAAGGAGTTTAGGGCTTGTACACAAAACTGCGATGCGACGTCGCATCGCAAAAATCTGCGAGCTCCCTCTACGCATCGCAAGAACTTGCGAATTGATTCGCATCGCGCATTCCTGCGATGTTGCGTCACACTTGTCCCAAAATCTCTTTCTTTTTCCTGTATCTCCTAAGCAATAATAAAAGTGCACATTTCTTTTTACGATCTATGTCACGACCTAGTTTTCAATTCAAAATACGTTTAGTACGGTTAACGGTCGTCGAAGGAATGGTCACCCTGGGAGACGCCTTGCCGCACAAAATCGCATCGCAGCAATTCGTGTCGTAATTTTCTGCGTTGCGAATTCGCATCGCGTCGCATCGCAGTTTTGTGTACAAGCCCTAAGGCTGGGGAAATGTAATTTTAGTTACATGAAAATATATGTTGAAAGAAGTTTCGTTTTCTCTTTGGGTTTTCTCTCGGACTTCATTTAATGTAGTATTTTTGTAAAACTAGGTACTCGCTATTTTCTAAGGAAAAATACGACGTGTGCCCAAATAATAGTAACGTTAATTTAGGCCGTAGTCTCACCAATGTATCATAGGGATTTGAATAATTTGGCCTGCCTAGCCGACCGCCATTTTTTTTTCGAAATTGCGGCCACGCTTATTACCTTTTCTTGTTGATTCTTGGTATTAGTAAAAACAAGGAGTATAGAATATCATCGCGGTCATAAAGACAGACACGAAAAACAATTTTATTTTTAAGTAATAAAGGAAGATACATACAGAATGTAAAAGGACCCATCACAAAGCCGCCAACCAAGCATTCTGTAGATCAAAATAAGTAAAAATTATTGCTGGGAAACAACTTTTTTGAAAATTCGCGGTCTACGGTAGCGCTCAATGTAACGCACTTAGAACATTGTGCTGATGGATGTATTGAATAGAAAAGGGGTCATACATATATTTAAAGCAAAGTTATAACATTTAAAACTAAAAAATTTAATTGTGAAAAAGTGGGAACTTCGACCTTCTATATCGCCGTAACTAGAAGGTTCCAAGGTATGGTCCAGTGCAAAAAAAAACCACATTGGTACTTGTCGGCTGAGTATATAGTCTTTTTACACCAGTTATATTTAGATATTCAAAAACACATCCTAGTTTTGCAGCTAAAATGTTCAATGCTGAACAAAGACCTTTTTAAAGAAAGTTCGGGGTGGTCGTTTGGCAAACAGATTGTTGACCGCAGCATGTTTTTATTGTCAAACAGAAGGCATTGCGAGTTCTTTAAATTTTTATGACCTAGTGATATTTTTTTGTTCCCAGCATTGTAAAATGTTTTCTAGATTTGGTGTACGTTAAACTTATACTGTCACTTGCGGGATATCTTCTGTGACTATCAATTATTTTGAGCTCCCGATATTTCAACGCTGTTGCAAGCGCCATGATCGCGGAATGACTGGAGAATGTTGTATTTTTTTTTTTTTGTGATTTTTGAGGTGCAGACAAATCTATCTACCCTCTTTCTTCGTCTTTTGCTACGCGCACTACTAGAACTCGACACCAAGTCACGGCAAAACACACTCACAGTAACATTAGGTTTTGTGATTTTGTGTGTAATTTAATTAAATTAATAAAAATTTTAACGTTTTTAGTCGTGGTAACTCACACAAATTGTTGTCGTGTATTAATTTTACATTATTAATACTGTCCTTTTATTGTTATTTAGCAGTGCAGTGACCTTGATTCTCGTTAGCATGAGGGTTATTTCAGAGGGAGGTAAAATACATAGATGTGAAAGAAGTGTAAAGCGTGGAGAAAAATATCATCCACTTCAACCAACTTATCTGTGCAGGCGGTAAAAGACAGAACTAAAATAAATGTACCAAGTTTGACATATCGACGCAATATTTCTTGACATGCAACGCCACCTTAAACTACACTTACACTTAAAGTGGTTATACTATACTTAGTGGGAACGTGGTATTTTTTTTCAAATTGTGCCATATTTCATTGTGATTTCCCTCATAGGTTCAAGACAGATAGATATTAATTGACAATATACACCTGAAGCGCCAGAATAATTATTGTTATTGCTTATTTCTGCGATTCGACCTGGCCAGCCAGATTACCAGACCACAGCCGTAAACCTTCTTTGGATTTTTTTTAAACCTTGAGTTTACCACAACAAAATACAAACCTTACAAGTCTTGAAAGCCAACATTGAAAAAGAATCCACCAACTTGGAAGCAGATAAACTTATACTGTCACTTACGGGATATCTTCCGTGATTGTTCTTTTTTTAGAGCCAACCAAACAAACCGTGAAAGCTTAAAACAGTGTTTGGAAGCAGATGTTTTGCAACATTTCAAAATTTCATAAGACGAGCACAAAATATTGTGCAACAACTTAGGAGGTGGTTATTTGGGGATTGTCTCCACCGCTCACTTTTTCAGATTGAGTTTGCCACGGAGCACGGCGAGTCACAGCGACATTTATAATGTCATCAACATTTTTATTGGCACTCAGTTTGCTCCAAGGCTAATAACAATACCGATGACCTGTAATAATGCCTCACCTACTAGACTCCTTATTACCTGCTACCAGAATCGAAATATTTGTAATAGCGCTCCAATCGGAGTGGAAACCCTCCCTGAGGAGAAACTGGTTGGTTCTCATGAGAAATTACAACTCCAACTATTTCGCTCCCTTGGCTGAGTTGTGATTCGCATTAATGTTTTCATTTTCTACCGTTGAGTTTGTTTCTAAGGAACAAATTGGACTTTAGTTTTCTGTACTTGCTTTAAATCTGTTCTGGTATTTCTTTATTGGTTTGTATTTTAAGGTTATTTTCCTGAAAAAGATCAATATTGGAATAATAAGCTGTAAGTGTGTCATTATCTGTTTATTGTTGGAATATGCTATAAGAGAGTCAACGAGCACCGGTAGCTCAGTGATAATGGCCCTGGCTTATGTGAATCATGATTTTATTATTAAAAACACAGCAATTCGGTCTAGCTGTTCTCAAGCGATGATTCTTCGATATGCGGCAATTGATTTTTACATATAAACGACAGGTCAGTCAGTGCTTCCAAACAAAACTAGATCGCTGAAAGCCTCAGTTCAACGCAGCGGAAGTAACTCAATAATAAACCGTGGAGATGACGCAACGTTGCCGTTCCACTTGAATCCATCACCGGACCGGGTTCATCCGGGCCGGTACGTCACTGTATCGCCGTAATCCCGGCACAGTCGGCGGCCGCAAAAAGAAAATCCAATTTTCAGCTCTCATATGAGCTTGGCTTCAGAACCGGATGAAACGAAATTATATGTTTTAGGATGTGGAAAAATGTCAGCTTTGTAAGAGATTTCTGTAAAATTCAATTTAATAATATTGCTCCAGATTCAGAGTAATGGTGGGGTTTCTTGCCCATTCTTTTCCATGCGAATCTTCCTTTGCGAATGGGCTACTAAAATCATTTCTATTTCTATGTAAAATTTGACTTTCAAAGGTGTATTTGAATAATATTAATGTTTTGACTTTGACCTTGGTACACTGATATCAATTAAAATATAATAATTGCTCTTCTTCAAGTGGGATTAATTGAGCCAATTTTTACAACGAAGTGTTGTTGTCCAAGAATAATTTGAAGACAGTCTCACTCTCCTGTACAAATACTATTCAAAACAGTCACCATAAGGTCTACCTTTTGATATTTTAAGAACGAAACGAATAATAAAACATTCAAACTCTTAACAAAAGTTTTAGTGAAAACAGAATCTAACTGAAAAATTCTGCAAAGCTGGGGGCCGGATGGATTGAAAAGAATGAATTCCCGGGCGTACCGCAGAGGAGTGCATATCAATCAATTTGGGAAAATACAGAGTGTGAGTAGAAATGTGTGTGTGCAGTCATCCCGCGATCATGGCGCTTGCAGCAGCGTCGACGAGAGCTCACAACAATTGACAATCACGCAAGTGACGGTGCAAGTTTAGTTATAAACCGTGAAAGCTTAAAACAATGTTTAAATGAGTGGTCATGTTTAAGAGCCTTCGCCCACATCGACTTGTTGCATCATATCTCGCGTTAGTCGCATTTGTCGCGCGCCAATATCGCTACGACATCGATGCAAACGTGCGGCCGGAGACCGCCTTGCAACTGTAGCGTTGTCGATGCAGACGAGCGTTTCGTTACAAGAAGTAGCCGTTATTAGTTCAAATAATCAAAATCAACCGATGTTGCAGAGGATATTGGGTATTATATGATTTCGCGATCTCTAACTTATAATGGCAATTGCAAGTTTTAGAATAATTACTGAATATAATTGAGAAAATATACAAAATCCACCCACAGCAAGGTTGTAAGACCAAGAGTTGATAATTGTGCCGATAGTTGTTGTTGTTGGCCTGATGGCCAAGAGCCTCGACGAACATTTCTTGAGGCTCTCGCTAGGCGGTTGGCTCAAGGGCCTGATTCAGAAGGCATTATTCCTTGATACGGCCCGCATTTTTAGGAGGTTCCTCTCTCTGGAGCCCTAACCACCGGTCTCTTGCTCCAGACACCGGTGGATCACTATTTTATCTAACACCTTTAATGCTATCCTTTCAAAACCACTTTAAAAAAGTAAAAACAATATAAAATAACAATGCGTCTTTGATGAGATCTACGAGAATGCTTCCAACGTTTCATCGACCTCTTCTTTTATGATAATTGATTCAGTTCATTCCTTGACCTTGCCAAGTACCGATGGATCGTAAATAGTCGACATAACAATGTCGATTGTTATGGGAAACCGATCGAAGGACGTTGATTTATTTTTCTATGGCTACTATAACAGTAATGGGACTAAAAATAGGTGTATCGCTATTAAAGGCACGCTATGGGTGTGTTGTGTATCGCTGAATAATTTATCGTAATTAGTTTTTGTAAGCGACTAATGGTAACTGCTGTCGACATTGAGTTCCTGTAACTTTATATGTTGGATTCCTAAATGCTACTAGTTTGTTTTATATTCATTTATAGAGGGTTTTATTGGCTTTATAGGTAGTCAGTGGCCGAAAGTCTGACAACCAGTCTTGCCAAGGGGTATTGTATTACCCAGTACCAACTGAGGAAAAGGCTACAGGCAGGTGATGAAGATGATATATGGTTTTAATGTTTACATATTATGCCACTTATGTATAAAGCTAAACAAACATCACACGCACCACACACACCGCACATCACACACAAACACCACACATCCTACCACACACACACACACACATCACGCACGATGTTACATACTCCAGTCTTGCAAATACTCTCGAATACAGTCTACAACTCTCGTGTCTGCTCATTTCCGATTTGTTGTTGTTTGTAAATATTACGACTCGTGAATAAGTGCTGACAAAAAGTGTAGTCTATTTTGAATGCGTAGAAGCATTTGTGGACAAGACATTACTAAGAACGCAAGATATTATTTAGAGAGAGAAGTATAAAGGGTGTAAATAGACCCTTAACCGAAAGGCACTTATTTTCCCCGTCTTTACGATCATTTTTTTGTTCTAGACCATACCTGGGAACCTTCTAGTTACGGAGATATTGGTGGTCAAAGTTCCAACTTTTTCACAATTTTTTTTTTAAATACTTGTTTTTAATGTAAGATTTTTACTTTACACACCTCCACGACCTCCGTACTATTCAACCATCCATCAGCACACTGCTTTGAGTGCTTTCCATAGAGTCCTACCGTAAAACGTGATTTTTCAACCCAAAAAAAAAGTCGTTTCCCAGCAATAACTTTGCATAAAGTTACTTAGTTTGATGTACAGAATGCTTGGTTGACGGCTATGTGAAGGGTCTGTTTACACCCTGTATTATACAATTTATTAAAAGAGTGACTTAAACAGTATCTACTTACTACTATTTTAAATGCGAAAGTTTGTGACGATGTTTGTTACTCCTTCTCGCAAAAAATTGGCACACAGATAGGTTATAACCTGGATTACATTGATTGGATAGCAGTGACAGCCTAGCGGTGTAACTTTCGGACTGCCAAGTCACAGGTCTCAAGTTCCAGCCCAAGACACGCACCTCTGATTTTTCGGACTCAAGTGCTTTGTACAATATCCACTTCCTTCGTTAGGTTAGAGTAAGGGGGGGGGGGGGGGGTCATTTGATGATTTCACATCGGAAAAAAAAACAAATGTAAAGCCATTTGAGACGGCCCATATATATATTTCAATCGTCGGTCAATCGTCGAATCCGACTCGGCTGGGCAGCGTTCGGGAAGTTGCGTGGTATCTTATCGTCCAACTTACCGCAGTGTCTCAAGACGAAAGTCTATGACCAGTGTGTGTTGCCAGTGATTACATACGGGACCGAAACGTGGTCGCTCACAATGGGCCTCATCAGAAGGCTTAAAGTCACCCAAAGGGCAATGGAGAGGGCTATGCTCGGAGTTTCCTTGCGTGATCAAATCAGAAATGAGGAGATCCGCAAGAGAACCAAGGTTACCGACGTAGCCCGAAGAATAGCCAAACTTAAGTGGCAGTGGGCAGGGCACATTGCTCGCAGAACGGATGGCCGATGGGGCCGAAAAGTTCTGGAGTGGCGACCGCGAACCGGAAGACGCTGCGTTGGAAGGCCTCCCACTAGGTGGACCGATGACCTTGTAAAGGTTGCAGGGATCCGCTGGATGCGAGACGCACGGGACCGGTCAATGTGGCGACACTTGGGGGAGGCCTATGTCCAGCAGTGGACGTCTTTCGGCTGAAATGATGATGATGATGATGATGATATATATATATAGGTAAAAAAGCACTAACCACACGAAATGAAGAAGAAGACCTGGACAGTATTATTTGTGTTTTGTTTTCCTTTCCCGTGGGATAATAAGCTAATCTGATAAACGCGACAGCTATTCTTCACTCAAACTTTGAAGAAACAATACCAAGTTAAACTTTTGATTTAAATGTAAAACAGATTCAAACCTCTGTATAATACATGTAGACCGAACATTCCCACTGCTGTGTCTCCCGATCGTATTTTAGGATAGTCATTTGTCAATGACATTGCATTTAGGGGTGTTTCGCGTTTTCTGTGACATGCAATATTGGAAAATGTAATACGGGGCTTACACGGGTCGATGTTCTAGTCGACTTTTACTGCCATTACTAAAATCGGCCGTGAAACCAACTTACACGGTCGATTTTATTATGGAAGAGCTACGACGACGCAGTGGTCACAAACTTTGGTCATGGTTTCGAACAATCGTAAACAGATATCGCAAAAAATTCAATATAAACTTCTAGGTATAAGAGCGTAAAATAAAATACCTATATACCTACCACACTTTGTCTCTGCACCTCCCAAAGGTTGACTGACACTGCCTATGGCATTACGCCATCTTTGTATGTTTGTGTGCATATTGAATAAGGCCGTGACCGCTTCCATGTGTAATGTTGAATTATACAGGATGTAAACAGACCCTTCACGTAGCCGTCAACCAAGCAATCTGTACATCAAATTAAGTATCTTTACGCAAAAATTATTGCTGGGAATCGACTTTTTTTTTGGGGTGAAAAATCACGTTTTACGGTAGGACTCGATGGAAGCATTGTGCTGATGGATACATTGAATACTACGGGGGTCATGAAGGTATTTAAAGTAAATTTATAACCTTAAAAACTAGTATTTAAAAAAAAACTTGTGAAAAAGTTGGAACTTTGAGCCTCAATATCTCCGTAACTGGAAGGTTCCCAGGTACGGTTCAGAAGAAAAAAATTATCGCTATGACAAGGAGAACAAGTGCCTTTTGGCTTCGTTAAGGGTCTATTTACACCCTTTATAGCACTGCTAGAGTAATTGTGTCCCCGTACTCCATCCAGAAATGTCGAGGAGGAACGGCGTATGGTTTTAATCAGTAGGAGTCTGACAGATCCTTCCATCCGCGCCACGGCCGAGGAAAACCATGAGGATTTGCAAAGGTCGAAAAATATACAAAACACTACAGAATATTCTTCGTATCTTCACGATTCGACTCGTCACGTGTCTGTTTCGCGACAGACACGTTACGTTTACAATTATTGCTATGTGTTACTCAAGGTCATGGAAGAGAATTTAGGGTTGGTACTTGTGATTTTCAGAGGAGGCTAGATTTATGTAGGAAAAGGTATTTTTCTATGGTTGTCGGACATAGGGCCGTGTGGGTGTGTTCAAAGGAAAATTAATAGAAAGTTTTCCATTCTAATATCTTAAATGCGAAAGTAACTCTGTCTGTCAGGCTGTGTCGCCTTTTTCACGAATTCCGGTAAAAAAAAAAAAAAAACAAACTTAATTCTTATTTTAACATAAATTATATTCACAAATTATTACATTAAAATATCGCTCAATCTTTTTGAGAGAAGATTATGTGCGCTGTCGATTAAAAAAGTGTTACTCACTCATAGGTCTTTATCTGGTAGTGGACCCACACGTAGGCATTAATTTTCATCGGTAGACTATCGACTCTTATAGGACACTTTATACCTAAGTAGTAGCACTTTCTTGTGGGATTATTTATGACCTAACCCGCTCATCCCCCTCCCGCCCTCCTCCTCTCCTCTCCCTTCCTTGACCTTTTTTTTTTTTCAGGAGGGTGAAACTGCGGGCAAACGTTAGTCTACCCATATTTTTAATCTTTGTAATCAATTTTTATTATCTTTGAAGATAAAGATTTCATTTTCGCTATGTATTTGCTCTAGGTACACGACGTTGTTTACCTCTTTCTATATAAGATAATGTAGCTAATATATTTGTTAGTAAATTTAACCAAATTAAAACATAAACCTAATTATTCCCAGACTATAGTGAAAACACGTACAGTGTAATCATCAAAGCTTGTACAGCAATTCAATTAATTGTGTATACATTTGTTCCATTACTGACTATTACTAGACTCGTAATCTAGTATTTGCTAATAAACGTCTACACCTCGTGTTATTTCAAATCTACGAACGTTACTTACTAGAATACCAAATAACTGTTTTTGGAGAAACATGGATAGCATTTAAATGAAGCAGTGCCTCAGGTTATACAAGGTAGGATGTTTCAAAACATTTTGGGATGTTCTCGTCCCTCTTGTATTATTTCCACAAATCATTTTGAAGGGTTTTAAATGAGCATCTGTGGCCCTTTTGCGTAGTGGCGGTACCTTCATACAAACCTGTTCATGATGTTTAGGGTTTCTGATCAGTTTGTTCGCCTTATGGGCTTGCCTTGGCCTCTAGGCACGCCACTGCTTCTTCGGACATCTATACATATAAAATTCAAAGTCCTGACTGACTGACTGACTGACTGATATATCAACGCACAGCCCAAACCGCTGGTCCTAGAGATATGAAATTTGGAGGGTGTATTCTTTGTGAAGAGTAGGTATCCACTAAGAAAGGGTTTTTTGAAAATTCTACCCCTAAGAGGGTGAAACGGGGTTTTAAATTTTCTGTGAAACTTTTTATTCTCGGGTTCGATTGACTTGAAAATTTATGTAGGTACATACTCTTCGGTTAAAATTATGAGATACGTGTATCACAGTTTTTCCAAAATCATCCCCTAATTTAAACTTCAATGTCCTGACTGGCTGACTGATATATCAACGCACAGCCCAAAATGCTGGTCCTAGAGACATGAAATTTGGAGGGTGTATTCTTTGTGAAGAGTAGGTTTCACCCCTAAGAGGGTGAAATAGGGTGTTAAATTTTCTGTGAAACTTAATATTCTCTGGGTCGATTGATTACTTTATACAGAGGTAGATTAGAGTCTGGTGTAGTACATGCATAAATTACTTATTATCCCAGAAGTAAGATCCCGTGGGCAATTTCCGAATTCCACACGGGCGAAGCCGCGGGCATAAGCTAGTTTCTTTATAAAGGTTTTTTTTTCTTATGGGACAAGCCCGCCACACTAATCCCAAACCACTGTAACTCCTGAAAGCCAGAATCAACAATGCCGACCACCAGAAAAGTGCCGGGACAATTAAGCTCGACGAAGCCCCAGGGAAACAATTTAACTGTCTTGGATCCCGCAACGAAATTAATCAGAAATGTATAGCGGAGGAGTAGGAAATCCATGATTTCCGCTTTCTTTATAAAGGTAGCGAAAGTAAGATATGGTGTTGGTATTATGAGGAATGTAATCTATTTCAACAATTTTGACTAACTAGCATTCAAATGAGTAGAATCAAAATTCGTCTAAATGGCACAATAAGGCCGAGATCTATCTTTTGAGAGTTTTTTTAACGATAGTATGCGAGCTCTAAATACGGTCCAGATTGCACGGACCTTTGCCTTTCTTCTTTGCTACGGTGGAGGACATTAAGGAGTACGTGCGTCAGAAGACCAAGTACGTGGCGAGAGTGCAGCTGCTCGAGTCGCGCCGCAACGTCAGCTTTAAGGCGTTCGTGGTGCGAATACCAACGTGTTATCTGCACGTCGTCTTGGAGCGACGGAACATCACTCCCTGCGGCCAAAAGTCCTCCTTTTGGCCGCAGGGAGTGGTGTTCCGTCGCTTCCGTCGTCGCAAGTGCCACATGAACGCAGTGACGTAGTGCACAAGTGAACTGTTACTAACATAGTTTTAGGGTTCTATTTACTAACACAATTTGTATTTTATCATATGTATGTTAGTCTGTAACAGTGGCGAAGGTTCCATACAACTCGATTCCTACCGGTTTCCCTTTGAAAAATGGCAGTCAGTATCCTATAGTATAGACAAATAATATAATCACATTAAAGAGATGTACTCCGGCTTACCTTTTACAAAAATTGACCCTTCGCTACTGGTCTGTAAGGCATATATCTATGGGCCAAAGTAGCCTGAAAATAAATGGATGTTGTTGTTGTTATTTCCTTAATTGTTCAATTGACTCTTGTCTTAGTTACGTGACTCTCCTTCTACATTCTGAAGGACGCTTTAATATCTGATCCTCATAGTCCTTTTTTCTTTTCCAGATCATCCCAAGTGAGATGCTATGGAACGCGGCATCTGCAGTGAGGTGACGTCACCAAACAGAATGGAGCAGCGCACGTTCAACGGCCCGGCATGGAACGGCTAGAGTGAAGCAAGACAGAGACAGACATAGCCCAGCCCCATGGAGGTGAACGGGACGGAAGCGCGGGCCGAGGAGGCGGCAGTGACGCTCGCGCTTAGCGTTGCCGTCACCGTCATCTCCGCCATCGGTCTGCTGCTCAACGCCTACATACTGTTCATCATAGTTATAACTAAACAGGTAAAAAATTGAGGATATTTCGAACACTGAGTTACAAGCTTTACGGTTTTATTTGAAAGTCTAATTCAGCTCATTGCAACAACATGAATTAGGTACCTATACGTTAGGCGGAACAACGGGAACAAATTAGTGCAAATCTGCTTGCAAAAGCCATTGCTTGCTCTTTTGTTGTATTTCATATGAACATTCGTAACTTTATAATTTTGCCTCGAGGCATCACTTAAATATGCAATCACATTTTTTCTATGGCATTGCTTTTGATAGTCTTTCCAAGTATTCAGAATCTCGTCAAATCTGGATCATATCCAAAGAGATTAAGGATGCTTTGACTATCATGGAAAACACCACTTTCGAGGACATCACGAAAGTATGGAACCATGTTTTTTTTCAGGTTAGTGGTTAATCTTTTAACATACATAACACACGGTGATATAATCAGGCATAGAATAGACGAATCAGAACAAACGGTATTGTGAGCTGCTGAATACAAGGCCATCGTACCATCGTCACATTATGTGGCACTCAAGGCTACAGATGATAATAAAAAGAAAGATAAACTCTGACACAGCGAGACTGTTCCACAACACAATGATGATGACGATTTCAAGGGAATCTATAGTTAATATTATAAAGAGGTGAAAGTAAGTTTGGATGTAGCCGGTATATCTTCGAAACTACGGCTCCGATTCTGAAAATTCTTTCGCTCATGGAAAGCCACATTATCCCCGAGTGTATACTTTTGTGTGTACTATATTTTAAAAGTTTCCGTTAATTTTCATTTATATATCTAGAAACGGGATATTTACCACTAGCTGTGCCCCGCGGTTTCACCCGCCGCTTCTGGCTTGTTTTCTTTTTGCACGGCGCCTATTGGTCGCAGCATGATGTTATATAGCCTATAGCCTTCCTCGATAATTGGACTATCCAACACTAAAAGAACTTTTCAAACCGAACCAGTAGTTCCTGAGATTAACGAGTTCCACCAAACAAACAAACTCTTCAGCTTTATAATATTATATATATAGTATAGATGTTTACTGATTTTTTTGAGTTCCCGATACTGTTGCGCTGTTGCTTGTCGGCGCTGTTGCAAGCACCATTATCACTGATAAACTGAAGTTATTGCGGGTGGGTGTTTATGAGCAGACAAATCGGTCTACCCTCTTTCTTGTTCGTTTTTTGCACTCAGTACCGCTACCACTGTCACTCGCAACTCGATTCTGAACATGGTAAATATCCCGTTTCTAGTGTTAACGATAATGTTAGTTACCATGACAGTTTAAAATCTTGTTTCCGTCAATTTCCATTATCCCCATTCCGTCATCAGACGAGATGAGATACGGCGAGGCGCCGCTGTTGTATGGTTGAATTTCCACGGACCTTAACAAAGCGATATGCTCTCACATGTATCGTGCGAACCGCCAGTCTGTGGAATCCGCTACCGACTTCTTTATTCCCAGGTCTTTGTAATCTGGATCTCTTTAAGGTTCGAGCGAAAATGTTTCTTCTTGGCAAGCGTGCTCCACCCTAGGCCACATCATCGCTTTTTTTTTTTTTTCCGTATCGTAAATCATCAAATGACTCCCCCCACTCTGGGCGGAGCAGAAGGGAGTGTCAGAGTTGTACTGACTAAAACCCATCCATGTTCCTTCTTTGCCCTTTGTGTTCCAGGGCCACGGTATCTCTTTCGAACAGTCCCGCAGCCCTGTCCACATCATCGCTTCACATCAGGCGACAAGTGGCCAAGCCCAAGCCTATTTAGTGTACAAAAAAAGCGAAGCCGTGCCCAAAAGCTAGTATTCTATACAGACAGTGTTAATTATTGTTACACAAATGAATTTTACATGATGATTTTCTGTGAAGGCCGTGAAATTACTACAAAGGAACGCGTGGATCTAATTACAACCCAATTATGTTTTACCAATATTATCAGAATAGTGTAGTAACCACGTGTTCTGAATAGGATATGAAAGATATTAATACAACGAATAGAAGATGTCAATCATTGATTTATTTATAAGTAGTACTTTATTAGAGTAGTGCGTGGGGCGGGTGCGTTTTCAAAATCTTTTGGGTGCGTCGATTGCCGTATTTCTTTCTCCGTCGCCAGTTATGTTTAAGTCCCATGTAACAATGGGCGAGCCGATTGCCATCAACCGGGCGCAAATCCAGACTCCGTGAATGAGATATACCTGATGGAAATCCCCAATAATCGGGCAGTGGATCTGGGAATCGATCCCAGGACCTCAGCGGTCGCGCTTGCGACCACTCGGCCAACGAGGCTGTCAAATAACAACAAAAACTTCATTAAAGAAACATTCTACAAAGTAACTTAAACGGTTGATTCAGGATATTTACCTCTGTATATCCATTCCAGTATTATAAAGGGGTAAGGTTTGTAAGTTTGGATGTACAGGGTAATCTCCGGAACTACTAATCCGTTTCCGAAAATTCAATAATGAGGAGCTCCAGTAGCGCCAGGAGTCATTGCCAGGCTATAATATTATTTAAAACGAACTCGTGGGGCAATTTTCAACCTTAAAGCCAGCGATGCTAGTTTACAATATATCTAGAACAACATATAAGGAACATTTAGAACTTCAAGGAAGATCTTAAAGACTTAGACCGCTTTCATATTTAGGCGACTTTAGCAGCGCGACAGTCGCGCATCTAACGTCCAAACGGTAAGGCCGCTTTCACATTTAGGCGACTTTAGCAGCGCGACAGTCGCGCATCTAACATCCAAACGGTAAAAAACGTCCTTTTTGCTTGCGAATGTGCTTCTGCCGCGCTACTGTCGCGCAGCTAACGTCCTAATGTGAAAGCGGCCTTACAGTCAACCTAGATTGCCAATCAAACTTTGAACCTAAACATACAACTGCCATTAATAAGCCGTCGCAGGCTGACTCTATCTGATGCAGTCATCGGCATTTGCAATAATTTGCATACCCTTGGGCTTCTCGGCCAATATGCAATGAATCTGCATAAGTTAAACGCCATCTATCGGGTGGAAGGAGCCGGTGATGGTCTTTGGCCTATGCTTAGGTCAGCTGCAGGAGTTTGAGTGCTGTCATGAGTTCCTTTATGTATTTAGTGCTGAGAGAAGCGCCTAAGTACTAAGAAGCTGGCCACATAATAAGTAAATAACATATAACACAATAGTACACCCACATTTTGACAGTTATATTTGAGTCCCATGTAATAGGGGGCGACCCTATAGCCAGCCGGGCACTAATAAAAACTCCGTGGCTGCTACTGAAAAATTCCTGGTGGAAAAACTCAATAACACTTTGCCCGACCTGGGCATCGAACTCAGGACTTCATCCTCAGCAGTCGCGCTTCTGACTACTAGACCAACGAGACTCATGAATAAATAAATTGATCCAAAAACCTCATATTACACACGCCAACAAGACAAATTAATATTATAGGAAAATAACAAAAGTAAAGTGTGCCAACAGTTATGTAATACATTTTTGTTAAACTTATATTGTCACTTACGGGATATCTTCCGTGATTGTTCATTATTTTGAGCTCCCAATATTCAACAAAAAAAAAAAACAAAACAAAATAATGAACAATCACGGAAGATATCCCGCAAGTGACAGTATAAGTTTAGTTGTAAGCCGTGAATTTTTGTTAAGTTAAGGCCGTGCATTCTGGGAGTTAGGTACTTCCCAAATAGCTGTCCTATAAAGGGTATTAATAGACCCTTAACACATCCGTAAGGCACTTGTTCTCTCCGTCTTTGCGATCATTTTTTTATTCTAGACTATACCTGGGAACCTACTAATTACGGAGATATTGGGGGTCAAAGTTCCAACTTTTTCACAAGTTTTTTTTTAAATACATGTTTTTAATGTAATATTTTTACTTTACACACCTCCATGACCCCCTTACTATTCAATCCAACCATCAGCACAATGCTTTGAGTGCTTTCCATTGAGACTTACCTTAAAACGTGATTTTTCACCCCAAAAAAAAAAGTCATTTCCCAGCAATAATTTTTGCGTAAAGTTACTTAGTTTGATGTACAGAATGCTTGGCTGACGGCTATGTGAAGGGTCTGTTTACACCCTGTATTTTGATTATTTTGTTGTTATTACCAAATTAAATTATGGCTGCCTCGTTGGTGTAGTGGTCGCAAGCGCGACTGCTGAGCATGAGGTCAAAGTGTTATTGGGTTTTTCCATCAGGAATTACCCAGTAGCAGCCACGAAGTCTGGATTTGTGACCGATTGACGGCAATAGGCTCGCCCCCTATTACATGCAACTTTAACAAAACTGGCGAAATGTGGGTGTACTATTAGGTACGCCTCTGCCTTATCCTTCTGGGACTACAGGCGTGATGTTATGTATATACCGCTCCAGTAGCGAATGGTCAATTTTTGTTAGGGGTAAGCCGGAGCACCTTTAATGTGATAATATTATTTGTCTATAGAATACTGTATGTGCCATTTTTCAAAGGGCAGCCGATAGGAATCGAGTTCTATGGAACCTTCGCCACTGTACCGCTCTATAAATATTGACAAGAATAAATAAAAAATCGATCTATTATTATTTATGTGAGGTAAAAGTTAGTCATCTCCACAACAACGCAATCTCTACATCTCTTCTCTTCTCTTCTCTACATTGGCGCAAAAACTAATGCATAGATCCTGTTCAAATTTTGCACAAATATCTGTAATAGGCTTCTTCAAATGTTAGGCTATATATTATCACGCTACTTGCTTAAGGGGATGAGCAATATTGGATTATGTTAGTATTATTCAATTGTTTATCGTTTCAGCCATGATATGCGTAACAACGTTTATTTCAAAGTATATGTCAGCGAAGCAAATATAGAAACTGTTTCATGACCGCTTTACGTGCATCACGTCGCAAGTTCGATCCCCAGTAAAATTATACTTTTTGTAGTTGGTTGTAATTTTTTTTGATAGAGATTATTATTGTTTATTTTATCTATTTCATGTATATTTTTCCACGAGAACGAAGTCGCGGGCAACAGCTACCATACCATACCTTATTTACTATCGGTAAAACTAAAGAAACTTAGGTATAGCCAATTAGCCATGGTATAATAATATACTTCGCCTGGTATTCTTCCCGTGACAGCTGGGTCACGTGATTGGCCAAAGATTACCTACGTCATCAGTTGCGATGCGGTCGATGTGTGCCACGGTGTGTGATTGAATTACCCGAGCAAAATGCATTTTTTAACTTAACAAAGCTGTTATGAACTAATAATTCAATATGTAAATTGATTTAAGACTAAATAGATGAATCACACGAGTTACTAAATAGTTAAGCTAGTTAGTAATTTATTTTATTTTCAATAACTTAATGAGAAAGTCCCTAAATTTACTGAAAAGGACAATCAATGGTAACACTTATCGTGACGTAGTCTTAGGCCATCGTGGGAAGCAGTGGCGTTGGTTCCATACAACTCAATTCCTACCAGATTTCCTTTGAAAAATGGCACAGTCAGCATTCTATAGACAAATAATATAATTACATTAAAGACATGTACTCCGGCTTACCTCTTACAGAAATTGACCCTTCGCTACTAGTGGGAAGAGAATACAAGGCGAAGTATATTATTATACCATGGGTACAGCTAAAGTCTGAGAATATAGCACAATCATTAGAAACTGGAATAGAACTTTAAGCTTAACAGTTTATGTTTATATGAACCTAGCTTATATGAAGTTAGCGTAGTTACCGCAGTCCTAAGTTAGGAATACCTAGAAACTTTCTTAGTTTCCCACTGGCTGTTATTACATTGTATTCGTTTACATTTTACAGTTAGGCTTCGAAACTTCTATAACTAACTTTGAAAAGGCTATTCGGTTAATTGTTTTACTTTCCAACCCGCAACTTGCTTTGATGGTGAATTGTAATCAGCTTCTTCTCCAGCTGACTGTTATGAGCTTGCAGAAAAGCTTCCAGCGATCAGCCAATTGCCATGGCCCACCTGAAAGTCTTTAAACCGAGTATGAAATTATTTTGGCCGCGCCAGGTACAAATCACTCCCATCTAGGGTTGCCAACTTTGTTTGCAAAAAAAAACGTTAAAAATGGTTTGACTAAGAAAAAAATAAAGTATTTGCAAGAAAAAAAAAGTATTTTTTTAAATTTCATGTTTTTATTGCTTTAACGACGTATTTTGGTGTGCTTTTAGCACATGCTAACAATTTTTGTACAATTTCGTCGATAGTAACATCTTTGATAAATGTCAGAATGTCGACTGTCTTGTCACATTCACATCACATCTGACATCTTACATTTCGTTTAGTAATTATAAATCGTTTTCATCATCCGTTTTAACTTATGTGTACCGTTAAATAGTTAAGTACCCATAATGAGTGTTTTTGACGTGACAACGTCTTATAATTCGATGGAGCCGGCTGCACGCACGAAAAAACGGGCGTTACCTCGCTCTGAGGCGTTCCATAAAACAATTGCTCAACGTACATTCATACTTGTAAAAACGATGTAAATTGTAAAAAAAAAAAAAATATTGACATAATTGTATTTATGCGTACAAATAAATGTAACTTGATCAATTCAATTGTGATTTCCATTTACCTCCTTCTCTATATCCATACAAATATCTATCAAACAAATAAAATTAAAATTTTCTTTTGAAAAATTCCACAATTCCATCAGTATTTTCTTATGACGTTGTCACGTTCAACTATCGTCAGTAATCCGACTTTACAGACAACCGATTTTTTTTACGCATCACAGTAAAGGTTGGAAATAAAGTATTTTCATAAATACTTTATTTGTATGCAAAAGTATAAAGTATAATTACCAAAAATAGAGTAGGATACGTTATTATAAAGTATGGTTGGCAACCCTACTCCCATTCCCCAGTAGGTACTTGTACTTCAGTCACCGTGGTTCTGCGGTGGTTTCTCTCAGTATAATATCGATGTCGATGTGATGTTGATCGTTCTGCTATCGAATACAAAATCTGCGTTTATAAATAAAAAAGTGAAACAAAAAATACACACAAAGTATTAAAATGAGCATGCAATGAGGACATGTATTGAAATTCCTTTTAAACAGAGTATTTCAAGCATGTCGCTTTCGTGTTCGATTAGACATTCCGTTCGTGTTTTATTCACATACGAAAGCAGAATAGATATTACATTGGTAGCGCTAAAAATCTTTATGTACATATGTTTTTAAAACGATTTGGCAACCCACTTGACAAGAAATGTTTTTTCAAAACAAATCCTTTTTTTTTTGTTTTTTTAAACGTTGTCCCCCCCACACTGGGAATTTCTCCTGCATCGTGGGTGCGTTTCCAAACATAATCCTAAAATCGTAATCATAATCCATCATAACCATAATCATAATCGTTGATGTTATTTCTATTATTTTTTGTGTAAGTCCTTTATTATAACAGTTATTAATAATTATTATATACCTAGCCAAGAATCTAACTTAATATTTACAAAAAGTAGTTACTAAATAACACATTCATAAAAAAGAAAAAATACTTTAGTTACAAATACTCTTTTTTTCAGTTTTTATCCAGTAGCTTTCCGGTGACCTAGTTGACGGATTCTGAAGTAGTAGATATAACACATTAAAAAAGACTGTTGCAAAAAATTAACCGACTTCAAAAACACAAAAAAGTGAAAAATAAAAGTTTCTGAGTTGAGTGATTCAGTTTTTTTTTGCCACCGCCTTCTGGACCTTCCTCCTTTTGGAAGTCGGTTAAAACTAGATATCTTCTTGACGAAACCTGCAAAGGTGATGTATGAGGAGTATCATCAACATCATCAGCCTACAGCAGTCCACTGTTGGCCATAGACCTCTCCAATCGCACGCCTTTCAACTCGAGTTCTACAAGTTTTACGAGTTCTCGATTATTATTTTATTATAGTGTCCCACAGCTGGGCAATGGACTCCCAGCACTTCCACTTCTGGCGGCTCTCCGCGGCCGTGGTCCAGGCCGTGGCCATCATAAACCCGTCCAACTCATCGCGCCATCTTCGCTTGGGTCTAATAGTTATCTTACGTATGTATAAGGAGCGGTGACATAAAATTTCTATTTATTCCCATTCTACCAACCACTAGGGAGCTTGTTGAGCCAAAGTAATTTACACAAAAACATTAACACACAATTCATTAATAGCTTTGAATACAAAAGTGTAAATAGAAGCTCAATTTTGAGCCATTCAGGACGATTTGCGGCGGCTTACATTTATATTCTAAGCAATTATAGTCAAGTGCCTTAAGTACACTTCACGCCACTTGACTTGCCTCGATTCACGATTTGACAAAATAACAACTGTGGAAGGAAAAGGAATCTTTATTTAGGATTTCAAAGGATATTTCTCTATTTTTTATTATTTTAAAGTGGGAGCGGGTTGGCCGCGTCGCGCAAATTCATATGGTAGTAGGCAAAGATAAACTAAGTAACACTATTTCACCATGACCGAATGGCCAGTATTACCGAATAAATTCAAAATTGGAACAGAATTTGTATGAAACTATCTGCCAAGTATGTTAACGGGAACTTAATCGTAGGTGGTGAAACAGGCCCTAACAATAATAATCTTGTAGTTAATTTGTGTTAGAAAAAAGGTAGAATATAAGGAAGTAATAATTTTGTATTTATCTGTGGAGGCTTGTAATTGGCAATTTAGTTATGTATTATTGTTATCAAAATGATATAAAAAAAAAATGTAATAAATAAAATAAGATCGATACTCACAGGACCTGGCGGAGGATATCGCCATCGAGGTAGACCGCGGCGAAGGTGGTGTGACGATCTAATCTTGTCTTGTGGGACGAGCTCTCACGAGCGAGCACGAGATAGAGAGGTTTAGATGGAGAAAGGGAAGGCCTTTGCCCAGCAGTCGGACCCTTGAAAGGCTATTGAAAAAAAAAAGATGGTGGAACGAGCTAGATAAAACCAATGACCAGTAGCCCTTTTTTGGACCCAGATAGGGGGAACTGGAAGTCATGGGAATACTTTGCCTAGCTGTGGAATGTTGCAGGCTAACAGTGACAATATTTATCCGTTACAGTGCCGGTCCATCCTGTTTAAATTTCTCCACAAAAACATCAAAAGAAAAACAATTAATTTAAGTTTTATCACCATCATAATATTTACTCCGCTTTACAAGGTGGCCTACCATGACGTCTTAAAGCAAGAGTAATTGCAGTTTCGGAAAGAGATGGCGCTAGACGAACTGTATAGCTGTCTCTTACCCACACTGGAATTACTCCTGCTTTAAGAGGTCATGGTAACCCCCTAGGTAAACAGACTATTCTTTTTTTCGATACCTGAGAAAAATTTGATACCCTTGAGAGGTGTTAGATATTAAGCTGCTTTCCATTTTATCTTTGAAGCAAATAAGTTTTACTTGAAATGTCTGCATACCTTTGCCAGAAGAGGAGCAGGATAGGTAACGAGCGAGATTATGAACTAGCTTTGCATATTTCTCGTTTCTCGATACTGCTGCTCGATAAACACGTATTTTTATTACGAGATGGTTATTTATTTTTAGCGTCTGTTAGGCAAAAAGTAACCTCTTTATAAAATACTGCTGCTTTTAATGACGATGAAGAAGCTCGTGAACAAGCGATCTGATAAGCTACAAATCACAGGAAATGGGCTCTTTATAAAAATGAACATCTCGTTAACGTAGGAAAAGAAGAAGGAAAGAATAACATCCCAAAACTCAAACTCAAACTCGAAAGCATTTATTTCAATGGGGATGGCAACTGTGGAACTAATGGCGCTAGCAGAGATGATACCAAGTCATCGTCATTGGTTGAAAATCTGGTCATGTCATTTTATATGTCAAAATAGCTGGACCTCATTGGCCAGATTGAGACCTGGCTATGGTCGCGCCATCTACAATTAGCTTTCAACGTTCTTCCCTATTAGACCATCACAGGCACTTTTGAATGTCAAAAAAACAAAAAAAAAGGGAAGCTACAGTCACAGTCACAAGGCATAATAACTTGAGAAAGTACTGTAGTTGCACATTCCAAAGCGTAGATCTTTATGGAGAAGAATGGGCAAGAAACTCCATGGACACTCTTTTAAATCAAAATATTGTTACAAAATCTTGGTTACATCATTCATGTTGAGATGATACATAAAGGGTGTAAATAGACCCTTAACATAACCGAAAGGCACTTGTTCTCCCCGTCATTGCGATAATTTTTTTGTTCTAGACCATACCTGGGAACCTTCTAGTTACGGAGATATTGGGGGTCAAAGTTCAAACATTTTCACAAGAATTTTTTTTAAACTTGTTTTTAATGTAAGATTTTTACTTTACACACCTCCACGACCCCCGCACTATTCAATCCATCCATCAGCACAATGCTTTGAGTGCTTTACTAAGTAACTTTACGAAAAAATTATTGCTGGGAATCGACTTTTTTTTTGGAGTGAAAAATCACGTTTTACGGTAGGACTCGATTCCTACCGTAAAACGTGATTTTTCACTCCAAAAAAAAAGTCGATTCCCAGCAATAATTTTTTCGTAAAGTTACTTAGTTTGATGTATAGAATGCTTGGTTGACGGCTATGTGAAGGGTCTGTTTACACCCTGTATATGTGAGAACGATGTAGAAAGACGTGCACATTATGAGCGTCCAGAGTAAAAGACTTAATCAACAAAAAAACAACGAACACAACAAAGCAATACTGTTCCGATGATTAAGATGATAAGAGATATGTTGTAGCTCCGACATAGTATACCTACATATTTACCAATTCATCATCTGCCTAGCCTTTCCCCAACCATGTTGGGGTCGGCTTCTAATCTAACCGGATGCAGCTGAGTACCAGGTTTTTTTATATGGAGCGACTGCCTATCTGACCTCAACCCAGTTATCACTAGCCCTTGGTACCCCTTGGTAAGACTGGTAATCAGACTGTCAAAGAACTACAAATGACAGCCAGGACCAACGGTTTAACGTACTTTTCGAGGCACAGAGGAAACTCGGTATGTAATGGGTGGTTACCAATCCACGAACTAGCCCAGGGTAAACGCAGCTTAACCTAAAGATCGACCCGATCGGCTGTTATTATTTAGCCTCGAGCTCCTCACACTTACCAACCAAACTACAAATAAACAAAGCTGACTTCACGTACATTATTTAGCACAGCTTTCGCCCGATCATTTGAAGAAGAGATAACATAGTCCACATAGGGATGCTGAAACAAATGCGCTCTCTGTTTGCAATGGTTCCAACTTCTGCTCCGAACTACCTAGGTACACGGTATTCCTAGAATTTATAACCCGGATATCGGAATAAATCAACAAGCAGGATTTCTCCGAAGTTTTGTACAAAGGTACACCCATTCTCACATAAATGCGAAAGTAGCTCTGTTTGTCTGTCTCTCTGTTACACATGAAGAGAGAACTAAAGGCTTGACAGTTTTTTGAAAAAACCTTGAATAAACATAAACTGTGATCCGGTATCTAACATAGTATACTCATTTTATCCCGATAGTGTGTTCCCGAGGGATAATTTTAGACGTTCATGCGGGCGGAGTCGCGGACAAAAGCTAGTATCAAAACTGTTTTAAACTTTCACGGTTTACAACTAAACTCAAAAGCGGTTCGGAGTGGATCGAGAGCTCAAAATAATGAACGATCACGGAAAATATCCCGTTAGTGACAATATAAATTTAAAAGCTGGTATTTAATCAATATGTCATGTTTCCAATCAAAACTGTCCCCCGACAAAACATACCCTATAAAAGATTTTTTCGATTCAAAGCTGGTCCAACACAGAGATTTTTAAAATTTTATAGTTTTCAAACTATTAACTATTTTAAAAATCTCTGCGTATTTTGTGCAATCAAAAAAAGGAGTACCTAAAATTTTGATCCAATATTGTTTAGGACCTAAATGATGCTGTAACTTCTGACAGGGGAGATTGAACAAGAAAACGTGCTGCGCCGACTCCAAGTAGAATGGGACAAGGGGATGAAGATAATGCTGATGATGACGAGTATTTGGAGCATCAGGATCCACATTCCACTATTTCATTATAACATTTCCAAGCCTCGAGCGCGTTATGTCGCAAGCAAAATGCCCTAAGAAACATATTATCATTCTCTTGCCCTTATCCCAATTCATTTGGGGTCGGCGCAGCATGTCTCCTTCTTCCATACTTCTCTATTATTCGTCATCTCATCAGACACCTCCTTTCTTGCCATATCATTCTTTACACAGTCCATCCATCGTTTCTTTGGTCTTCCTTTACTCATATACCCATCCACATTCATACTCAAAACTTTCCTCACGACATTTTCTTCATTACTCCGCATCACACGCCCATACACCGATTACCACACAACTTTTCAGTCACCGGCGCCACTTTCAGACTTATACTCTTTTCTTATTTTATGCATTCGCGTAACACCACGCCCTAAGTGAATGTGATATGTACAATTGTACATACGCTACTGGGAAATCTTCCAGAAGGTAAGAAACCGCTACAGCTAATTTAATTCGTATTATATCCCACACCACTCACAAAGCCAAATCCAGGAAGTTTTAATTAATTTCTCCGTATTAATTGAAGCTTGCGCTTAAGCGAACATCTTGGGCCCAGTTTGATGAATGTGGTAAAACAGGAATGAGCTTTGTTCGTCAAAGTCGCCAACTTTCATGGTACGGACTTTAAATCGGCTATTTATAAGTGATAAGGCTAATAACTTAATATCACGCCTGTGTTTCGACAGGGTAGGCAGATGTCAACCTTTTGGTATAACACTCGCATTTCATTATACAAATCATTTCGCCGTTTTTACCAGTCAAAAATACAGACTCTGATTTGCGTCTGAGAAAATCGTGATAAAACAATTGAGCTTTCACCCTTTAAATAATGACATGTATTCATTGCATCCTAATTTTACTTCTAATGTGTTGCATGTGCTTACTGGCAACATTCTCATCCACTAGTCCAGTACTATGTTGGTTGTTTTAAAGCACAAAGCAAAACACAAATAACAGAACTGTGTGTGTTTATGATATAGTTTGTATGATTGTAAGTTTGGATGTCCGAGATTATCTTCGGAACTATAGATTCGACTCGGAAAATTCTTCCACTAATGGGAAGCTACATTATCCCAGCCCCGGATTGAGAATCGACAAAATGACAGATTGTGTCGACAAAATGACAGATTGTGTCGACAAAATGACAGATTGTGTCGACAAAATGACAGATTTCTTTGCACTATCTGTCATTTTGTCGATTCTTCCGTCAAAGAAATCCTTGTCTACGGTGGTCATGCTACGGGGGCAGAGTGTCATAGACTATATTTAAAACGTCCCGTGTGATAATTTCTGAGCCTTACGCTAGCGACGCCGCGGGCAGAAGTTAGTTTGTAATAAAACTGGCACAAACTGTCTGTTATTTACCCGAAAATTGGCACAAACTGAAATATTTACGTGAAACCTTCTTTATTAGGTTCACTGTCCGAAGGGTTGGCCAGCAGTTCATGTATTATTCATTCTGCTCTCCACAAAGAGCTCCGTATTTCGCGTATCGATTCGAAGTGCAGACATAGACTGCACTAATTTGGGACGCCCCGCTTGTCTCACTGCTAATAGACTCACAGCTGTGTTGGCCCATCGTTTGTTCTGAAGCTGTGTGCAATTTGCTGTAGCTGGGCACACCTACAGGGGCATCTTTCTATTAGCTTCACCTTGTTACAAGTTTCATTGCTCTGAGACAGGTAGGTAGCAGTAGCGAAGGGTCAATTTTTGTAAGAGGTAGGTAGGCCGGAGTACATAATTATCTTTAATGTGATTACATTTTTTGTCAATGTCGTTTTTTTAGATGTTTATATATTTACTTACTTTTAGTCTTATTATTAGTTTAGTTCTTTTTGTAGTCTGTATATAATGTAAATATTTTTTTTTTTTATGTCAATAGTTTATTGACTGTGCCATTTTTCAAAGGGAATCCAGCAGGAATCGAGTTGTATTGAACCTTCGCCACTGGTAGGTAGTACTTTTTCTGAAAGTCTGTCTTAGGCACTGGATGTACCTCTTTTCAAACAGAGAAGGCGGATGGTGATTCCAGATTAATGTTAATGATAAGGTCCAGGTTTCCTCACGATATTTTTGTCCTTTTCGATGCCAGTCATGTCCTAGATAAACTTAGAAAGTACGTATGAAGTGAAAAAGTCTCATTGGTACTTGCCCGGATTTAGACTCAGCAACCACGTACATGAGAAGCTTCATCTCTAGGCCATCTTGACATGTATCGATATATCCGAATGATTAGATCAAAGAAGCACACTGCCGATATAGGTAGTTAACACCACACTATGGTTTTTAACTTACGATATGGCGCTGATAGCAGAAATTCAGGTTTTTGCGTAGTTCAGCAACAAATGTGTACTTGATTTGCCTTAAAGATATTTTTAAAATTGTAAAAAAAAAAATGCTAAATAATATTAGGTACTTTCTGTATTCTTTGAGTTCAAAAAACACACTGTTTATGTTAATTTAGTGGATATAGCATTTAAAGCAAAGATAAATAAATAATATTTTTGCCTGAGGCAATACCAGACTTTGAATAGCTCGTAAGTTAAATAATACTTATTAGTGAATAAATACTATCAACTCAACCTAGCCGACCTTTGGGTAGGTACTACAATAACTCAGAATAATTACTAAAACTAGTTGTTTTAAGTTAATTAACTTGGCTATTGTTAGAAGCAAAAGTGAAATAACTAAGCGTAGGGTAGGTTCCCTTTTTGCTTTTGGGATTCACTGTGTGGTTAAAACATACCTATAAATACAGAAACTAATAAAGCACAGTAGTAGTTACTATTTCTCTATTTGATACGTTTTACAAAATAACAGTAGCCGGTTCACACAAGAAGAAAAGTTTTGACAGTGACATTGACAGCTAAGCTGAGAAACGGCGGGAATCTATGACATACGTTGCGTTCCATTCCTTACAATTTTAGCCTATAGATACTCTGGCGCCAGATGTGGCCTGGCCAGCCATTTTTAATTTACCTACCTAAGCTGGGCAGCCGTGTGTCCTACATCTGAAATTTGTGTTTTGGAACGCAATATTGAGTTTCTTATACGATGAGTGAGTTTAATTCCTAAGATATTGCGCTATATTAGCACGCTGACTGAGCTAAATACCAATATTTCAGACGGAACCTCTGCCGTCCTGACTTCTTTAACCCAGTCACTGCAATACACGAAAAACTGGTTGTCACACTTTTGGGATTTCTGAATACCCGTAACGACTGTCAAAGATCTATGATTGACAACCGAGTCAAGCGGCTTAACGTGCTTCAAGAGGTATGGAAGGTTCTATATATGTCTGTACTGTATGTTAGGGATGGTCACCCATCCACGGGCTGACATCAGTATGCGTTCCTTAACCTTGGGAGTCTGAGATCGTGCAACTGATATACAAACATTCCTAAGTATTTGTAGAATAATTCGAGGTTTGGTAACATCGTGTTAGCGTGGTTCCGAGGAAATAATTTATCATTTGGTCGTATCTGCGAGAGTGGTAAAAAACGATTAAAAGAATTTTGTAGACGTGCAGCGGAGACGGATATTAAAAATGTTGCATCATTTTAACCGCCTTTTTTCGCGTGGTATTTACTGTTATGTGGTCTTTCATTTTCACACTTTTTGAAAAAGTTTTTCGTCGCTTAGGAAGAGGTATTTATGAACGTTTTCTGTGTCTTATAATTTCTACTGTTTTAGTCGCCAATTGTTTTAAACTCCGCTACCAAACATCATATCTACTAGTTCTACTACAATCATCATCATCCTCTGCCTAGCCTTTTCCCAACTATATTGGGGTCGGCTTCCAGTCTAACCGGATGCAGCTGAATACCAGTATTTCACATGGAGCGACTGCCTATCTGACCTCCACAACCCAGTTAGTACTGGGTAATACGATACCCCATGGTATGACTGGTTGTCAAACTTTGGGCCACTGACTACCTAACGACTGTCAAAGATCTACAAATGACAGCCGGGACCAACGGCTTAACGTGCTTTCCGAGGCACGGAGGAAACTAGGTATGTAATGGGCGGTCACCCATCCACAGACCAACCTAGGCAAGCACGGCTTAACCTAAAGATCGACCCGAGCGGCTGTTATTATTTAGCCACGGGCTCCTCCACTACTACAATCATATAGGTACTCAAAAGGTCACGAAATAAAAGATTAAAAGATCCGTCTTTCCTTTTTTATTTCACATTTCACGTTGTCTTTCGGCCTTGACTTTTCCATTTGAAATTCCTGTTTTCTTTTTCTTCTAAGAGAATGAAATATTAGTTTGCCTTTTGTGTCCGAAGATGAAACTGAATAGCATTAAGACGTCCTACCCAGTTACTCCTCAGGTTGTGCAGCTGACAGTAAAATAGCAATTGGTAAATAATTTAAAATGTTAGGTAATTTAAATGGATTCATATTTAACATAATTTTGAAGAACTAAGTTATTGATTATGAAAAGCAATAACTAATATCGTAACACCGAATATTTAGTTGTTATTAACAAAAACGGTTACAACATCAAATTCAGTGTTTAATTGCAATTTATTATTAATATTCTAGTTCACTAGTTAGCCATATTTCTTATTTCCATACAGTAATATTGCCAAATTAATTAAAACACGTAAATTATTGACAGCTATTTGCGACGTTGCCAACTTTTTGGATGAAAGGTCTTAAGGAGATCAAGTTATGAATCAGCCTAGATAATTATCATAATAATTATCGTTTTGTTAGGAGGTGCCTTTCTCTGGAGTCCTAACCGTCGGTGGCTTGGACTCTGTTCCCGATACCGGTGGGCTACATTTTTTAAATATTTTAAAATGTTATTTTGAAGAAATATTTAAAAATATATGAAACTAAAGAAATTAATGAAGGGGAAGAATAATCAAAGAAAAGAATTATCTTGATTATTTCGAAGTCTGTTTTTTAATAACTGCGGTATCTATATGGCTTAGACCAAGTAAGTAAACTCCTCCATATAACGTTCGGCTACTATACAACAGCTTGCAACTCTGTTTTGAAAACCATAATCGAATTGGGTATCATTTAAGCTATCGCCAATTTAATTAGTTTTGTGTTTCTTAAATAATAGGGTTTGCCCGCAAAATAGCAGATTTGTCACCAAAATTTAGTTCCCAAACAATATAAAATCAATTCCACAATAAATCACCTAAAATCATGGAGATATAGGATCCAGTACCAAATAAATGTTTTTGTATGTATTATAATAGGTTTGTCCTAATAGATATTTAAGCAAACTAATAAATTTTCTAGGAAATTTATAAACTTTCGTAGGATTCTAAACAAGAGATAAACTGTATTATTTTACGGCCACATTTTCGCACGGGGCTCCTATTTCTGTTTGCAGGGTTTAAAGTAACCTAACCTAACCTAAAGTCGGGGTGCCCCAAGTCCCGAGATTTGCGATAATCGATTTATTTGGTGACAGATCTACCATTCTGAGCACAAAGCTATTATTTAAGTAATGAAACTACTATTATAACAACGAAGTTTATATTCATCTAATGCACTACAATTTTATTGGTAATCCATCTCTTATTGTACACATATATTAACATTAATTTGATAATTCATACCTGGGAACACTTTTTGTTTATTTGAGAACGAAAATATTTCGTGGCGATAGATCTATTTATTAGATGATACAACTTGATGACAAATATAAATTTTGGTGACAAGAAATATAGTCCCCAATCGAATTTGATTGAATTGATTCAAAATGGTAAACTGACTGACTGACTGGGTGATATATCAACACACAGCCCAAACCGCTGGTCCTAGAGACATGAAACTTGGAGGGTGTGTTCTTTGTGAAGAGTAAGTATCCACTAAGAAAGGATTTTAGGGAATTCCACCCCTAAAGGGGTAAAATAGGGGATGGAAGTTTATATGAAAGTCCATCAGTTTTGAAGTTAGGATCTTCAAATTTTTTGTTTAGACTGACGATTGAAAATTAATTTATACGTGTCTCAGCGTTTTGATAATTCTACCCCCCAAGGGTTAAAAAGGGGGATGAAGGTAATTAACTATGTTTGTTCGGGTGGGATATTTGTCGACATCCACGCGGGCGAAGCCGCGGGCAATAGTTAGTAATAAATAAACCGTAACAAGAAAGCAAAAAAAAAGAAAGTCTTTTAATTAAAGAAATACCGTTCTAAAGTTAAATTAGTTTGACAAAATACCAAAAGTCCTCTAAAAAGCCGGCTTCATCCGGATTTTAATTTATTTTCATATACTTTGAAAGGTTTCGTCCACTGTTTTATGAATTAATTATGGAAAAAAAGCCTTTTGAATACCTTGTGCAGCTTACCCAGCAATAACAGACGCCTTTGGTTACTTATTTATTCTAACTTCTCACGCACAAATAAGGTTCACAGGCGAAATTAATATGGTAAATATTTTTGTAAATCGATTATTTCATTATACAATTTCAAGATCTAAAAAATTATTTAAGAATCGAGTAATGTGGATGTCACTAATCATTCTCCTGCACTTATCCCAATTTATTTGGGTTCCGCTCATCATGTATTATTACCGGATGTATTATTAAATTTCACCTGTTATCTAGGTATAGGTGAAATTTGGTTTAAAGTTTTTTTTTAAAGTAGATACTTTAATAAAATCTTGAGTCTTGTAACTTAGGTACTCAATTATATTTAAATTGCATCTCTACTTTGGATTGTTTTAACGACTGATTTCAACACAGAGATTTTTCTATTTCCACCGAATAAACGGTACCCCGAAATCTCACAGCAACGTGAGTTACAAAAAAAATAAATGGTGAAAACCGCATCGAAACACGTTTCGGATTTTGAAAGAACAACGAGATCACACAGACAAACACGAAAATCAACTTTATAATATGTATGGAGAGTGTACGAACGTGGACGAGCCAAATGAAGTACGAATACACAACAGAACAGGGCCTCAAGTCTACTATTACAATAGTGTCAGAATGGTCTGTCATTGATTTCAAAATTGTTGATTTTGACAAGTTTGGTAATCTACTAATATAATGGCTTCATTATGACTTTCCAATGATCAACCACTGACACACCATTAAAAGAAATGGCATAGAATGGTAATCTCGTACATAATGACAAATGAATGACTGACTTAGGCGGTAATCTGCTAAAATTTTGACAGTTCCTTTGATCAGTGACCAACCATTAGAACGTAATTGTGCAGTCATTGCTTTTATTTCGTTACGGGTATAAGTGTTTGTGGAAAATTGAATGGAGACCATGTATTCACTACGAGCAAATATTCTCGAGCTAGCCAACGCAGTGGATGCTAGAGAAAGAAGATGGGCGGAAAACAGAAGACGTCGTCGAGCCCGTCGCATGACGAGAATTAATACTAAACTAACGCCTTTATTGATATTCCCGAGGCGGAATTTGTAAAAACGTTTCGCCTTGGAAAGGACTCAGTAAGGGAGTTAATTGAAGAACTCATTCCCCTTATGGCCAGACCGCGTCGAAACGATAGCGTATCGGCAGAAATGAAGGTGAGAAAACTGAATTTGACATTGATTTATTATTCTATAACTATAAATACGAAATAGGTTAATTAATGTTATATTTTTCATTGCAGATTCTAATAGCTCTTGCATTTTATGCATCAGGGTCCTACCAAAATCTGATTTGACAGAGTGCCCTCCATAATGTTTCACAAATTATTGTAAATGCATGTAGCATATTGCACAATATTGCAAACATGACAAGAGCACCATTGCCATGTGATGAAGTTTATGCAGAAGCGCTTGCCTTGCAACAGGTATGTGATTTCTATTCCACTATTTTGGAATATAATGAAGTTGGAATTTTAAATAATACTACTATGTTAAAACAATCAAAATTTAAATTACTCTTTATTTCTCATAAACTAAATATTTATATAACAATATTAAACTTGACTTCCAAGCCAATTGAAAAATATGAAATGTAGAAAATACTACATAAAACAAAAAGACATTTTGTCATTTAAATAATAAAATAAATCCAAGTAACATTATCTAAATTCATAATATTCACTATCATTTGTCATTAATCACTAATCAGTCTTTTAATTTAGGAGCAAAATAATTATGCAGCACCTAATTATCAAGACCATCGAAGGGTTAATCGGGATCTTCTTGATGGTCGGGCACTGCAGCAGGCTCTTGTTGACAGACTGTGGAGAAATGCATAAATTAAATTAGCAGGTATGTAATGTAAACCCATCTCAATATTCTAGTAAAGTACGAAAATACTCTTATTATTATTAAAATGATCTAACTCTTTGTTACAGATCCACAGTATTACACAAAATATGGATTTAAAATAAATGAATACTCTTTTTATAAACGCTGTTTCATTGAATCATTTATGATTACAGCCATTTGGAATACACTGCTCGACATAGACTCCTCCTAAAATAGATTTCATTTATCTTTTAATAATCTGACAAAATTACCTCTTGCATACTAAAGAAAACTTTAGTCAGACTCAGAATCTGATGACATAATAATTTTGCGGAGTTTCTGTGAAAACAAAATTAACATTAATACAAAAGTTGCAACTTCATAAAATATAGCATGTGTAACCTAGCGCTTAGTATCAGGGTTACTATCTAGATGTCAAATTCTAGCCAATGTACTACTACTGAGGTGAGCCTACACCTAACACAAGCTTTTAAGCTTAGCAGGAGGGGTTATAATTATTGCTCCTTAATACTTATTGTGCGTATGCTTGTAGCACACAATGAGTAGAAGTTCCAATTTTGGTTGAAACCATTTCATATAGGTGAATTAGCTGTGAATCAACAGTAATTAGTTAGTAGTATTACCTTTTTTGGCACACAGTGGCCTATAAGGTCCACCATTTTTTATGTGCTGGATCTCAGTCGATCAATGGCCGCAGCCAAGTTGTTGATGGCCTGAGCCTGTTTTAGAGTCGCATCGGCGTTCCTGGCTTCAATAGCGTCCAGCTTTGTTTGAGTAGCTTCTTATTTCACTCTTCTGTGATTTTTTTTTTTAACATTTTGCTTTTATATTCATTGTAGAACTAAACAAAAGTGCAAAAATTACAATAATAACACATTTTATCATTTTATAATGCATACCAAATTATACTGTATTTAGGTACTTACTGTCCGCCACTCTTCCGGCGTTTTATTGGGGCAGTCCACCGACACTGAGTTCAAAATTTGGGCGCACTCCATCCAATATCTTCTTAATAAACTTCGCCCTTCATTGGTGCGGCTGCAGAGGCCAAGCGCCAGGTCTTGGTGGTTCTCCAAAAAATCAATTAGAGCCGAAATTTGCTCAATTAGAACCATATAAATTCAAAATATAGGCTTCTCAAACAAAGATAATTTAAATAATAAACAAAAATCACCGGCCGGTATAAATAAAAACAGATAAACATCAGTAAGCAGTAATGTCACATTTGACTTTGACAGCTAAACAGATAAAAAATATTGTTGAGTTGTATAGTTTCACATTTATCCGCGTTACACATTTACTGTTTTTTGCTGTTCACGAATTTTTTACTACTTCAGATTACTTATAACACTAATAAATAATATGTAAAAATATATATAAATGAAATCTGGCATGAATAAATGTTCAAATTTAGTAGTAGTTTTTCGAAAATCATTTCTACTAACGGGTTTTATAATAATGGCAATACGACAATGTCATTATATCACAATTCTATTACGAGACCATTGACCGACCAATGATCGACCATTATGAATTTAGCAGATTACGAACTTTTAGCAAAATGACAATGGGATCGTGTTGGCATGAAGAATTTATAAAAATAGCAGACTTGGGGCCCTGAACACAATCACACACCTATAATGCCCCGTTACAGAATTACAATCATAAATACAACCCTCTAAGTTCATTTAATTAATCCCATTGAATGACTTTTTCATGAAATAGTTTTTGAATGGGGTTTCATGAACTTAGAGGGTTGTGTAAATGATTTTTATGATTACAATTCTGTAACTACATACGTGTTCCTTGCGCGACTCATTTTTTGAATTTCGAAGGCTACCGTGGCGCTTCCACCTCAAAGGCGTGAGTTTATGTATGTGTATCATGTATAGATAGACTCGTAGATAATATTAAGAGCCTATTCCGATCGATCTCGAACATGTGCCAAAAACCCTGACCCGTGTTAGTATGAAGCTACTCGTAGCTTAAGTGTGAATGATAAGATCTACCTTTGAGTAGCACAGATGTTCTGAGAGATACTAAACTAGATATCAAAGTATGCAAATGTAAGCATGGAGTGCTAAGCCGTGCTCGTGCCATATCTGCGACATCTCGGTTCTTACCTGGTGGATCTAGCCACTTAGGTGCCACTTGTCCTGGCCTCGTACCGTTGGGCTCACTGAATAAGTGGCACGGGTTCTGTATAACAGATTTTGTTTGAGAGAAAGATGACATCAAGAAAATATATTTTTGTGCTGTACATGAATTAAGGACTAAAACATAAGTAGGGGGAAATAAAAATAAACTTCTTCATATCCCAATTCAATACAACAACCTTGCACAAATAAAAAAAACAATACACAACAACAATACACTTCACAACAATAACAAAACTTACAACAACAACAAACAACAACAACACAACAAACACACACGAACACGCACATACAATTCTTTCTTTCTATAATTCTCTCTTTCTCTCTGTTTTCTCTCTCTGATTCTCTTCTATTTCTCTAATGCAGTAGAGGTAACAATTTTTGTTTGGTATGTATCGGTACTTATTATGTTTTTGGCACTGAACGTGGCCTACCATGACGTCTTAAACCAGGAGTAATTCCAGTGTGGGGAAGCGATGGCGCTAGGCGACCTGTATAGCTCTGTCTCTTTCCCGCACTGGAATAACTCCTACTTTCGATCGTAGCCGAACGTACGCCGCGACGCGCGATCGGCACCGTTCTCCTACCGTCGTATCTGGTCGGTCGTCAACATGGTGGGAATCAAACTATTTGACTAGGCGCAGAAACGGATACGTTCGCAAGCGACGGTACGCAGCTGATCCTATGCGTCGACATCTCGCCGGACGCGATCGACTATTGCTGCATCCGTTCGTAGCCTTTCCGATCCGATGCGATGCGAGCCGTTTCATGTCTCCAGACATGGTTTAATTTTCAAGTAACAAGCCAGCCGTGTCCGTATATTTGTTCCCGGAAAATGATAACGGACATGTTTTTCTTTGGAAATTTAGACACGTCCATTCAAGTTGTTTATGTGGGCGAAGCCGCGGAGGAAACTAGTTAGTTTTTAAATATTATGTTTATGGAAACCCTTGCGTTTGAACTTTTTATTTTAGACGATAATTGAATAATAATAGAACAATTGTAGGTGGCGGAAAATATTGAGTTTGCAGGATAGTGTAGAAGTGGGAAGACAATTCGGTGTTTTGTCTGTTAATTAATTTATTTGTTTACATGACAACTTGTGGCACCAACATCTATTCATGAAAGAGAGAAAAGAGGCCTTATTTCCGGACTAATGAATGGTATCTGCTGGAGTATCCTAAGTGCCCGTTGCATCTTTGGTGAAGTATGTCCCTGCTGTTCGGGTCAATCTTCAGGTTAAGCCGCGCATGCCTAGGTTGGTCCGTCGATGGGTGAGCGCCCATTACATACCAAGTTTCCTCCGTGCCTCGGAAAGCACGCTAAGCCGTTGGTCCCGGCTGTTATTTGTAGATCTTTGACAGTCGTTACAGGTAGACAGTGGCCCGAAAGTCTGACCACCAGTCTAACCAAGGGGTATTATTTACCCAGTACTTGTGGCGGTCAGATAGGCAGTCGCTCTATGTAAAATACTGATATTCAGCTGCATCCGCTTAGACTGGAAGTCGACCCCCCAACATAGTTAAGAGAAGGCTATGCAAATGATGATGATTTGTAACATGCTCATTAAATTGGACGTAGTTCTACCATCATGAGCCAGCCCACAATCTCTATTTAAATTCTGTTAAATACGTGAAACGAATTCATTATTGTAAGCGTACGTTACCTGTTCAGTAAAATCAATCTCATTTACATCCCAAACGTGTGCTTGGAACAGATTAAAAATTAATCACCGTTAACTATACTTGGAAAAACTTCGATGTGGGTTTTTGTGTTGGACAAATTTATTTTTTATTTTCGTTAAGCCTTTTTGCCCCACACTAGAAATTTCTCCTGTATCGTGGGTGCGTTAACAAACATTTAAACTCACATACACAAACAGCCAGACCCGGAACAACTACCTGTTGGCCATATAAATATTTGTTCCGTGCGGGAATCGAAACCGCGTCACGAAGCGCAGCAGTCAATCGCTTAGACACTGCGCCAACCGTGCCGACTTTTGGCAGTACTACGCTCAATTGCTCCTCAAATTTCTTGTAGACTGAGTCTAGACAGATTTTACATTGGTGCCTACGTAGTAAATAGCACTACTTTAAAAGTCGTTATGGAGGCAGTATAAACAAGAGTTAAATACTAAAAGCTATTCTGTTTGCTCTTACAACACACATTAAGCTATGAACACACCGTAGTTTACACTCAGTTATAAGTACATATTCCATTATACATAAGTTAAAAAACTTGTCTAGAAATATGGCTCATGCCCGCGGCGTCGTCCGCATGGAATTCGATAATAGGGATGTTTCCTGAAAAAATCTAATTAGTCCGTCAGATAGATTTCCAAAAACTTTGGACACGTATTTTTTCCTTTTTCACGAAAACTAAAAAGGAAGACAGTGCGTACATGCAGTGCGTCGAAAACTCGTGTGACGTCATACTTGTAAGTAAAGTGTACTGACTTTTTACCGAAAAGTGACTTCACAGGCCGGACTCATGATCTTTGATGCGTTTTATCTTCGTCAATTTATATTGATTTGATAAAACAAAAAAAACGTATCCAATATTTTTCGATAATCTAACTGACGGACTAAATAGAATCATATTTTTTTTACACAAGAAACATCCGTTGTGTTTTGATGTGTTATTCCAGGTTATAAACTATCTGTGTGCCAAATTTTATCAAAATCCGTGTAGTTGTTTTTGCGTGAAAGAGTAACAAACATCCATCTATCCTTATAAATTTTCTCATTTATAATAGTAGTAAGAGTTCATATTAAACAGTACATAACACTGAAGAGTCAGGCAGAGATGTACCTAATAGTACACCCACATTTCATCAGTTAAATCCCATGAAATAGGGGGCGAGACTATTACCATCAACCGGACGCAAATCCAGACACCGTGAAAAAACTAATAACACTTTTCCTCATTATATTAAAACTAGCTTATTCCCGCGGCATCGCCCACGTGGAGTTCGGGTATTGTCCCAAGGGATCGTATTACCGGGATAAAGTATCCTATATGTTAACAGATAATAAACTATCTATGTGCCAAATTTCATCCAAATCCGTTTAGTTGTTTTTGTGTGAAAGAGTAACAAAGATCCATCCATCCTCACAAACTTTCGCATTTATAATATTAATGAGATTAGATAAAAAAAAAAAAAAAAAAACACAAAATATTGTGTTTTTCATATTCCTGATGCTGAACGTGGTCTTGCTATGAAACCGTAAAGGGTGTTTAACCATTTAATACAAATAATAATAATATATTGTTAAATAAGCCTGACATAGTGGTGATAAATCGATCAGCGCGCCGCGTGATGATAGTCGATGTTACCATCCCACATGACGAGAACCTCGTGAAAGCTGAGAAAGAGAAACAAATAAAATATCTCGACTTGTCACACGAGGTTGTCGATATGTGGAACGAGAACTCGGCTATCATTGTGCCGATTGTCGTGACGGCCAATGGCCTTATTGCCAAGAACCTTGACGACCATATTTCGAGGCTCTCCTTAGGTGGTTGGATCAAGGGCCTGATTAAGAAGGCAGTACTCCTCGATACGGATCGTATTGTGAGGAGATTCCTGTCTCTAGAGCCCTAACCACCGGTAGCTTGGGCCCTGCTCCCGACACCGGCGGACCACTATTTTTTATATTTTTAAATGTGTTATATGTTTTTTTAAAGAAATATTTAAAAATATGTAAAATAAGTATAAAAAATGAACAAAGGATATATTGATAAAAAAGTACGAATATTTAATAAATAAATACCAAATGCTTAGTCAAGGGGCTTATTATTTACATTCCAAGATAATAACAAATTCTAATATCCAAATATACAGCTTATACGTTTGGCCTCGTTTCCACGGATCTCTAATCCCGCCGTCTTTCGGCCTTAATTCTATACATGCCTATCGATGTAGGTAACACTTGGTACACGTTTTAGAAACTTGTTAAAGTTTTAAGTGCTTCACAACGAGTATCGTCTGTATAAATACTCGTAAGTGCTCGACTTGAATAGAATCCGAGGCAAGAAGGTGTTTTTAAGGGAAATACGCAGCCAGTGATGACCAATGTGTCCATACAAAACTACGTGCGTATGCCCGTGACTTCGCCCGGATTTCAGTAATGTCCCGCGGGATCGGACTACCGGAATAAAAAGTGTCCTATGTGTTAATCCAGGTTATAAACTATCTGTGTGCCAAATTTCATCCAAAACCGGTCAGTAGTTTTTACGTGAAAGAGTAACAAACATCCATCCATCCATCCTCACAGACTTTCGCATTCATCCAATCCTACTAATATTAGTAGGATTCAGAGTCTCCCTTCGCTGGAGTTCTGTTTTTTAATGTGTGTATTACGACGTTAGATGATTTAATAAATCAAACCTTTGCAAAATTACGAGGATAACTGCCCAGGATCGGATGTATTTTACTTCCTGATAATTTAGCTTTCTATTGGTGAAAAAATGGTTGAAATCAGTCCAGTAGTTTCGGAGCCTATTCAGTACAAACAAACAATAAAATATTTCCTTTTTATAATATTAGTATAGATAAGCGACGAATGTACTATGCTACGGCAATGCTACAAGTAAGCTACGAATACGCTACGAATGCGCTACGATTGCGCTACGAATGCGCTACGAATGAGCTACGTGGATGCTGCGAGTGTGCTATGAATTACCTACGGTAATGCTACCAGTGGGCTAAGTATGAGCTACGAGTATGCTTCACATGAGCTACGAATAATCTACTCAAACTTTCAATCGTATTATCCTTGAGAGGTCACCGAGCCAAAATCTATATTGGCGGGGCAATTTTGATAGTAGATAAGTTACCGGTCTACTCCGGTAGATTTGTGAGTTTCGTTGGACTTTTTTTTTTAATGAAGGTAAGCTCCTTTTGCTTTCTTCAGCGTTTGGCGCGACGTTGATAATGGCGGCGTGTCTCATCGCTGTCGGCAGATAAGCCACCCTAAACCGGTAATTACCGTCGTTTACACTTCCACTCAAATAGCTCGTTTTGCTTACTTTGTTTATTCAGTTTCAGCATAATTGAGACAATTTTCTTAATTAACAATCTTATATTTTTACGTGTTTGTCACATCTAGGAGTAGATATACAACGTGTAACATAATAAACGCAAGACCTCCCGTGTGGTCTCTCGCACCATGAAACGAAACATCTTTTGTTCTACGAGTTCTGGAAATTCGCAAAAAAAAAATAATACTTTCTATAGGAACGGACGCAATCAGCTGATCCACATGTATAGAAAAACTAAAAAAAAAGTTATGAATTTCCAAAAGTCATAGAACAAAAGTTGTTCAGTTTCATGGTCTGAGACACCACACGAGAGGTCTTGCGTTTATTCTGTTACACGTTGTAAAATGATGTAATTATTCTTTATTTCCTTTAATAATTTTTTTCTCTTTTATTTCCGATACTTATTCGTCAAGATAAATTCATCCATTATCGTACCTATGAAACATTTGGTTTCCCCAAAGAGGTCACCGAAATGTAGTCAGACTACGGACACCATGAGGTCTACATCAAGTCCATGTACGGCCCGGAAAAAGCGTCCGTGTAGCTCCTTGGTCTGCCATACCTCCCTGCGGTCATTAGTATCCAAGTTTGAGACAGTTCTCGTTAGCCAAAAAGACCGGAGTGAGGACTTTGTCCATAGAGATCACATCTTAGTGCATCCCCACGTTGGTCAAGACAGTATTCCCTGAGATTGCATACCTCGCGGTTTTGCAAGATCTTGAACATTTAAGAAGCCACGATCTCCACACTTCCGCGGGATATACAGTCTCATTACCGATGACCGTGGGTGATGCATCCGATTTGCGGTCAGCAGTGTGCGGACGTTCCTGTTCGGGGCGTTAAATTCCGTCTGAGTCCATTTAAGTATATTATAGAATACATTAAAACCTGGATGACCCAACCATTGAAGACTTTTTGCCCGATACAAGACTACTGATTTTTATTATTATTACTCTTTTCCGCTGTACCGGGTTAGACAGATCATTGAGCCATGAGGTCTGTTATGAAAAACATTTAAGAAGGACATTTTTTGTTACCAATGAATAAAATATCAATTAACTTTCACTTCCTCGTCTGCGAAAAACTCAAAAGGATCTCTCTCCAGTGGCGTTCATAATTATCAATTTATTTTCAATATTGAGAACGTAAGCGGTTGAATACTGACGAATTAAACATAATGCCATCCATCATCGTACTGACTCCAACGGAAAAGACAATTACAGTCCCCTCTTCGTAAAATTTCTGCTCCCTGAATTCGCAAAATTTCGTAGAGAAAGTTTCGGTTGAGCGCGCAGTAACTTTGAGGCGTAAAGATTCCATCGCCTTATCTCTCAGAAATCCAAGACTATCAGGAGTTTTCGTGAAAAAAGATACTCTTGGATAAAGGTTTATGAGCCTTTATTTAAGATAAATTTCCTAAATCGCATTTTAGGGCCGTCTAACATTCTCCTATATTCCTTAACGCTCATATATTTTAGCCAAATCCACACACATGTTAGTAATACAAAATGGTTTCATGACATAACATAACATCACGCCTATAATCCCCGAAGGGTTAGGCAGAGGTATGGCTAATAGTAAACCCAGTTTAAGCCAGTTACGTTTAAGACCCATGTAATAGGGGGTCAGCCTATTGCCATCAACCGGGCGCAAATCCAGAATCCGTGGCAGCTACTAAGAAATTCCTGATGGAAAAACCCAATGTCACTTTGACCGACACGGGAATCGAACCCAGGATTTCATGCTCAACAGTCGTGCTTGCTACCGCTAGACCAACGTGGCAGTCAGACAAGTCGAGGCATGTTGTTTTGAGTCGTCTGTTAAAATACAGCCTACGAGACAACTACACTTTACCTTGATGTATAACTGAAACAGTAGATATGATTCAATCTCATAGCAACAATGCGATAAAGATCAAAAGGTAATAATATAAAGGGTGTAAATAAACCCTTAACATAACTGAAAGGCACTTGTTGTCCCCGTCTTTGCGATCATTTTTTTGTTCTAGACCATACCTGGGAACCTTCTAGTTACGGAAATATTGGGGGGTCAAAGTTGCAACTTTTTCACAAGTTTTTTTTTTAAATACATGGTTTTAATGTAAGATTTTTATTTTACACATCTCCACGACCCCCATACTATTCAATCCATCCATCAGCACAATGCTTTGAGTGTTTTCCATCGAGTCCTACCGTAAAACGTGATTTTTCACCCCAAAAAAAAAGTCGATTCCCAGCAATAACTTTTGCGTAAAGTTACTTAGTTTGATGTACAGAAAGCTTGGTTGACAGCTATGTGAAGGGTCTGTTTACACCCTGTATTATTGCACAATGAATGTTTAGCTTTCTTGCATGTAAAGTACTTGCATGACATGCAGGAATGATAGACAAACATTCGTTTTCCATTTGTTTTAATTGGAACTTCACTAAACGATCACAAACTTTATTGTTTGTGCACTTTGTGTTTCAAGAACCAATGAATATACTGACACTATTGCACTATTAATAGGGCCCTGCGAATATTCGTTACATCACATGTTATCTATTCACATACAAAATTATGAATTAATTAAATCGTGGGTGACATTTTTATGGTTATCAAGAGCCTTCGAAATGAAAATTAAGTTAAATTAAAAGGAGCTACGAAAATTTGCAATTATTTTGTCATGGGACACATTGTCATGGTTATCGAGCGCATTCTAAACGAATATGGGGACAAAATCAAAGATGGCAGCTGCCTAAATTAAAGATTTTTTCATCACGGATGTCGTTTTTGAGAATTTCAAGGGCGTTAGTTATTATTGCATGCTCATTTTCGTCATTAGCAATCACGAAAACCATGAAAATTATGCATCATCTTTTATTTTAATTTATAACCATGAACTATCAACCAAGGCTAAATTAATTTATAAATCTGTTTGTGGTTGTTGGATAAGAAGTAATTTAACGTATATTCGCATTGGCATTCGCGAATATTCGCTTTTTTTACCATTCGTATTCCCAAAATGTATGCGATTGTTTTGCCAATATGAGCGTCTGAAAAAGTAAGTACTAGTCTGCTTTGTTTACGATCTTTTGGTATTACTGACTCTGTACTAGACCATCGATAGGAATTGACGGGAGGTAAACAAACAAGGATAGGGTTTCTTCGGATCGGCTGAACAATTCTCAATGCAATTCGACAATTAATTTGTGTGCATACGCGTGACTAGTTAGAAATCAAATTGCATAGATAAATGGTGCCTGATTAAAAAATTAAAATTTTCTTTACTTTAGCATTCGGGATGCAAATGCGAATGCGAATATTTCTTTCTCTAGCATCTCTTTAGCATCATATCAGATTATAATTATTTGAGAAGGGCAGGATGTCAAACAAAAACAAAGCATGCGGGCTGCGAGCTCCCCCAGCCCACACAATTTGTTTTTGCAGTATATTTTCTAGTTTGGCACACCAGGATTTTAGCCTAAAATCTCTTAGCTTTATCCATAGTGTACGTAAAGAAACTGGGGCACGTACCATCGCTCTTTCAGAATATGCATTAATTCCCGCATACAAGTCGTTGGGCGACAGTCCACTGCGTTTAATGGACACTGTGAAACAGACGCAAATGTGAGGGAATACGGTATTCACGGCACAAATGTCAGATAGTTCTCTTTTACAAGCTTTTATTTCCAATGGGGAAGATTACTGTTAAATTAATGGCGGTAGTGTAGCTCCTACCAAGCGTCGTCATTGGTTGAAAATCTGTGTTATTTCAAAATTTTTTGACGTCACTGGTCAGATTGGGACTAAGCTATGGAAACGCCATTTACTATCAGCATTGACCAACCTGTCCAACTCCGCCTGCGTAATTGATTACAAGGAATTATACCGAGTATGAGATGCGCATCTGCCCCGTAACATGATCACCGTGGACAAGGATTTCTCTGACGGAAGAATCGACAAAATGACAGATTGTGTCTACACAATGACAGATTTCTTTGCACTATCTGTCATTTTGTCGATTCTACCGTCAAAGAAATCCTTGTCTACGGTAGTCATGCTACGGGTTTACGTAAGTTCCCTATTTTATGTTAGTCATCAAGCTGTGTGTAAGCTTCAGTAGACATTCCGTTTTAGAGTATTAGGTAGCCTCTATAGTGCTTAAAATCGCTTGCCAACTTTAAGATCGACGCAATTATTTCATCGTTTATTACAAAATATTTTAATTTATCCACACTAACCCCTTAGTGTGGATAAAATAAAACATTTTAATTAATAATAATAATATAATGATTATTTTTGAGCCTTGTTTTAAGAGGGGTATGGTTGGTACTTGAACCGCCAAGAAATAAACTAATTACTGCTGATACGAGCGTTCACAAAAAAAACATAAAGGCGCTATCACATTTTATTAGACGAGGCATTGTCACAAAAACAGTAAAAAAAACACACAACATTTCACATTCACCTGGTGAAGACAGACTGCAAAACTTTTACGGGTTTCGAAGAAGCATGGTTTCTCAACAACACTTCTTCTTTTAAGCCCACGCTGATACTATTAAATATTCCTTTGTTCTTAAACGGTTGTCTCTTTTTTAACCTTGCGGCTAAATTATTTGAAACATATTTAGTAGGAAGTATTTTACTTTCAAACGAACTTATTTTTTTGTTGATTCTGATATCTTCAGTAGAACTTTTAACAAGACCTGCATTTGGCGCTGTCTCTGCCACTAGACTCGCTTCTTCGGTTTCAATTGACTTATCTAAATGTTCGAGCAATGATTGCCCTTTTTCGTTCTCATTTCGGTCATTTTCTCGATTAATTTCAAGTTTATTTTCCAGATCTAATGTCCCTTTTTCATTAGCATCCCTTTGCTGAATAGTATCTTTGTGAGATATTTTAATAGCGGTCTTTGAATCGTTACTTACTTCAATTATGCTTAAGTTTTTGTTAATTGTAAAGATATTCTCGTGGTTGCTATCTATTTCCTTACTAGGTGTTAGACTGGTAAAAATATTTTTGACTGAATTTTTATTGCCATTCATTCTTGGATGTTTACTGTTTCTTTCTGTAGGATTGCTGCCCTCTTCCACTTGTGTACTGGCGCTGATACTCCTACGCCTACGAACTGGGAGACCTTTTATTTCGTCTTCGTATTCCTCTTCAGGCGACTTTCCCTCCGACTCCGACATTTGCTTATACTGGTTATCGTTTTTGCTGTAAATAATTACATTTCAAAATAAAATGACTATCTCGTAAAACATAATCTAGATACCTACTTAAGTAAAATATTGGTTAAACCAAAACGTGTTTCGTTACCCATCATATGATAACATCACGCCTGCAATACCACCCACATTTCGCCAGTTATATTTAAGTCCTATGTAATAGTGGACGAGCCTATTGTCATCAACCGGGCGCAATTCCAGACTCCGTGGCTGCCACTAAAAAACCCAATTTGCTCGATCTAGGAATTGAGTCTAGGCCCTCTTGCTGAGCAGTCATGGTTGCGCCTACTAGACCAAGGAGGCAGCCAATAAAAACATAACTATATGTATTTTTATTTCTAGATACAAGTAGCTTTTACCGACGGCTTTGCCCGCGTTTAAGTCGGAAATTATCTCTCGGGGACGCCTACTGGGATAAAAAGTAATCTATGTCTTGATCTAAGTCGTGGTTTATCCATGCTTGTGCTAATTCTTTAAAAAGAAAATATTTTTCCAATAGTTAGTAAAAGTACATTTAGTGAGAGAGAGCAGCGCTGGTCCAGTGGTTGAGGCCCCGACTTACGAGCAGTAAATCGTGGGTTCGAACCCAGCCAGGCGCATTACTTTGTGTAATTTATTTCATCACCGCTCCTCTCCAAACGGCGAAGGAACACATCATGGGGAAACTGGCATGTCCTAGAACCAAGAATTAGAAGACATGACATCTACCAACCCGCACTGGGCCCGCGTGCTGGATTATATATATATATACATTCCCTCTAATAGAGAGGAGGCCTGTGTCCCAGCAGTGGGAACGATATAGGCTGATTATGCTTCGACAAAAATCTATGGAAGGCGATTAGCCTACAAACTTGTCATCCACTTCAGTTTACATATATTGTTTTGTTATGTTATCGTTTTGTATTGGATCCTATTTACAGTACATGAAAATAAAATACCTCAATTCGTCACCTTCCATTAAAATCTTTTCATTGTAAAAATTTGGTCTTTGGCCCAGATCGCTCTGTTCCTGGTCGCTTTTTCTGAGAGGAATCGGCTGCGTAGTTTCTATCTTTGTTGGTGAACTACGATAAGGAAACATAACGGCTCCTGGAGGTGGTACGTCATTATTTACTGTAACCCTTGGTCTTACCAGCATGGGAGGAACAGTGACTGCTGTAGGGTACGTCGGTGATGTCCGAAAATGATCGTCTAACTTTGTAGGAAGGAAATAGTTAGGGTATTTTGGTAACAACCACTTTGATCTGTCACCTATGTCTTCTATTGAAGGCACGGCTAATCTTGCTGGGTTGATCGGTGGCGCTATGTACCCTTGAGGGGGTGGTATCATCATACGCCTGTACTGATCCACAGGGGACATGGCCAGTACGTTAGGGTTATTTTCCGAGCGAAAAGAAAATGGTGCGGAAGGCGCGTTTGCGTAGGGGGCCTGCAAGTAAAAGTAGTCAATTTATTTTAATCTATAAATATAAAATGGTAAACTGACTGACTGGCTGACTGACTGGGTGAGATATCAACACACAGCCCAAACCGCTGGTCCTAGAGGCATGAAACTTGGAGGGTGTGTTCTTTGTGAAGAGTAAGTATCCACTAAGAAATATTTTTTGGGAATTCCACCCCTAAAGGGGTTAAATAGGGGATGGAAGTTTATATGAAAGTCCGTCAGTTTTGAAGTTAGGATCTTCAAATTTTGTGTTTAGGCTGACGATTGAAAATTAATTTATACGTGTCTCAGCGTTTTTGATCATTCTACCTCCGAAGGGTTAAAAAGGGGGATGAAGGTAAGTAATCGGATATTTTTCGACATCCACGCGGGCGATGCTGCGGCCAAAAGCTTGTGTTAAAAACGTGTGTCTTTTGTTTAATAATTTAAAAAAATCCTTTTGTGATAGTTTCAGTTATGTTTAAGTCCATGTCATTGTATACTTACCAATGGCGAGATCGTTGATCCAGCGGTGGCCATGGCCCTTCTCGAGTCAATCAGACTTTGAATCGCCTTCATCTGATCCAACGACCCCGTAGGATACTTTGTAAGGATCTGAAAAGATATTTGATTAATTTTTATACGCTCTTTATTTTTATTTTTAACTGAATAATATCACGCAGAGCATCAATGTACAAAATAGCCAAAGACATTTACTTTTACACCATGCTTTAATTTTTATAAATAACTAGCACTTCGCCTGCGACTTCGTCCGCGAAAATTGTGATAGCTCGGCTAATATGCATGATATCTTTATAATTTATAGTTATCACTCACGAATAATGTAGCTCTCTACCAGTGAAACAATTTTTAAAATTGGTTCATTAAGTACTTCCGGAGATTACTCCCTACAAACAAACAAATTTTACCTCAAAATCAAAAAAATCAAAATAAAAATCAAAGCATTTATTTCAAATAGGCCAGTTACAGGCACTTTTGAATTGTCGAAACAAAGACAAAAATAGCTACAGTCCCAGTCACAAGGCATAAAAACTGTGAAAGTACTGTAGTTACCTCTTTATAATATTAATATAGATATAGATATCGAACTAGAGGCGTTTATGAGAGACTGGACGGAGAATACCGTTCAGAGAAGGGAGTGGAAGTGTATTTGGGAGACATTTGCGCTCATTGGGAAAATGTAGGTTAATAAAAAACATTGAAGTGCGGTAACTTCAAAGTGTAGTCATACCGAGTGTACTGGACAGCGGACAGTATTTTCATTTCATTTTTTAATTATTTATTCATTAAAAATTTATATTGTGTTGAACATTAAATATTAAATAAAATTATCACATGCAGAAACAACATTTAAAATTCTATTAAAATTGAGTGAAATGTCCAGTTCAAGAATCAATTCATTTAAAATATGTCAACAAATAAAAACAATGTCAAATTATTATTATTATTAAACGTTCACCGTTCTTTGACAGTAATTTAAATACATCGTCGAACTCATAAGAAACAGTAAACATGGTAAATATCCCGTTTCGAGTATTAATAATAAATTTAGTCAGTGTATCACTTACGTCATCACCTGTCTTTTCCCATCTATGTTGTGGTGGGCTTCCAGGCCAACCGGATGCAGCTGAATACCAGTATTTTACATGAAGCGACTGCCTATCCAGCTTTCACAAACAGTTACAGGATTATACGGCACCCCTTGGTAAGACTGGTTACCTGACTTTCAAGTTTCTGACTACCCGTAACGAATGTTCTACAAATGGCAGCCGAGATCATCCTTAGCGTGCTTCCCAAGACCCTGACGGTATTTAACAGATGACTACCCAGCCATGGACCGATCTTGGCAAGCACAAGTTAACCTAGAATATGGACACATATGGGTATTACTTACTTCAGCTACATATGCATCCGTGGTCAAATCGGTTGTCGGTTTAAGATGTAGAGGTTTCGCCGTGAGCTTCATCAAAGACCCTTCGTACTTGTGGTGGTCGTCGGCGTCGAACACGGAGTCGTCCAATCTACGACCAGAGCGTACACTGGAAACTTCGTCGGCTGGTGCTCCCGTCACGACTGAAAATGCATAGACAAAAATATGTATGTAGATGTACATCACATCTGTAACCCCCAACGGTTTAGTCTGAGGTGTACCTAAAAGTACGCCCACATTTCATCAGTTATGTTTTAGTTCTATGTAATCGAGGGCGACCCTATTGCCATCAACCGCACACAAATCCGCACTCTGTGTCTTCTACTGAGACATTACCGATTGAATAACCCAATAACACTTTGTCCGACCTGGGAACCAAACCCAGGACCGCATGCTCAGCAGTAGCACTTGCGACCGCTAGACCAACGAGAAAGAGTAACAAGCAACTTGATACCTGCCTCGATTCCTTATACCTAGTTTGTCTAAAATGTACACCGTGACTTTTTAGTCGTTTTTTTTTAAGGTACCCTAGCAATACAATTCTGGCAGTCACGGGTGTTTTACATACATTTTAGTCTGACCTTCAGGCGTACTACAGATAGATACAGTGTTTGTCTTATGCGTGTATCCAAACGTTGATGCAATTTGTTTTGCAATATGCAATGAAACAAAACCATAAAAAAACAATAAACACATATTATTTTGAGATTTTTGTCGCCTGTTCTAGAGAAATTTAATTGTTGCGATTATTTTTTATTTATTTTAGAAGTAATTTTAATATAATAATAAATAATTAGTGTACATTAGGAATTATGAATTGATTCTGAGGGCAGGATTCGGCCATGTCCTTTGATCCACTCAATGTACCCAACATAAAATAGCACAAGGAGTGTTTTTTTTTTACCTACCTTAATACAAAGAAAAATAAATAATACATTAGAATAAAATTATGAAACATCCAGTTAAAGATGTTTACGTGTCAAACGGGAGTACAGTAGATCATCGCTCGCAACAGGGTGTTTTAACAACGTCATGCGTCATAATACTGAAGAATATTTTTATTTTTAAATGATTAAAATCTCACCAATTTTTTTTTTATGAATGTTTAGTAGTCATTGGATACATGAAATGGGCTGCCGTTGTAAGACGACTAAAAAGTCACGGTGTATAACTACTTTTAATCAATCCAGCTTTTGACCGACTGTGCCGGAGTCGTTGTAACCCCCCCCCCCCCCGTCTCCATCAGAAGGTGTAATTCTGGATTTGTTTCAATGTTGTGTGTCTTAAAATATCGTTCAGCGCTCGTTCAGTCTCACCAGATCGCTAGCCTTTTCCCCACGATGTTGGGATTGGCTTCCAGTCTAACCGGATGCAGGTGAATACCACTATTTTTCATGGACCGACCTCCACAACCCAGTTGGGTTGGTACTGGGTAATACGATACGCCTTGTTTTGACTTTCGGCCTTATGACTACACGTAACTACTGTCAAAGATCTACAAATAACAGCCGAGACCAACTGCTTAAGATGCTTTCTGAGGCACGGTGGAAACTCGATATGTAATGGAGGGTCACCCATCCACGGACCATCCTTGGTAAGTACTGCCTAACCTGAAGATCTACCCTTGCGGCTGTTATTGTTTAGCCATAAGCTGTTCAATCCAAGGTATTAAAATTACTATCACAATTCTAACTAGTAGCTTATGCCCGCGGCTTCGCTAATTAGTTACACTATCCTCCGAGTGTTAAATGCTAATTAACACTCGGAGGATAGTGTAACTTTCCATTAGTGAAAGAATTTTCGAAATCGGATCAGTAGTTCCGAAGATTACCGCCTACATCCAATCTTACAAACTTTACCTCTTTATACAGGGTGTAAACAGACCCTTCACACAGCCGTCAACCAAGCATTGTGTACAACAAACTAAGTAATTTTACGCAAAAATGATTGCTGGGAATCGACTTTTTTTTTGGGGTGAAAAATTACGTTTTACGGTAGGACTCGGTGGAAAGCACTCAAAGCATTGTGCTGATGGATGGATTGAATAGTACGGGGGTCGCAGAGGTGGTAAAGTAAAAATCTTAAATTAAAAACATGTATTTTTAAAAAAGTTGGAAATTTGACCACCAATATCTTCGTAACTAGAAGGTTCCCAGGTATGGTCTAGAACAAAAAAATATCGCAAAGACGGGGAGAACAAGTGCCTGTCGGTTATGTAAAGGGTCTATTTACACCCTTTATAATAAATTAGAATAGATATTTGATATCATACGGTTCTTGTCGTCGATATTTCCAGCTCGTCGCCAATGCAACTCATCCGCGAGCACGTCTTCGATTATACCTCGTTTCAAGTACACCGACACGTTTGTCTCTGAAAGATTATAAGTTTGTTTTCGATTATAAAAAATACACATACGATATGTATATACTTAAGATAATGGGAGAAAGCGTAACTATTTGTCATCTATTTAATAATAAATAATAATATATCATTTAATTCAGGTAACAAAGACCCATAACATATACTCTATAGACTATCATACATATATTTTTTAATTGAAATAACCAACTTGCTGGTGTTGGTATAAGTGTAACCACACTTGCTAAATATCATTTTGCTATACGGCCTCACGGAGACATGGGATCCCAAATTTTCTATGACCTCGCTTCTGATAGCATCATTGTATCATAACAGTAGCACGAGAGCCGGGAATCTTTTAATATTGCCGCATAACTTGTTTCATTTAATCGTTTATTATTATATTAAAATTCGGTTACTAGTCGATCAGACTGCATTAACTCACTAAACCGCAACCCAAACCGGGCACATATCTAGACTCAGTGCTTGCTACTCAGAAATTCCTCATTTAAAAATTCAGTAACCTGGAAACCTGGAATCGAACTCAGGTCCTCATACTCAGCCATCGCGCTTGAGATCACTAGACCAAGGAGGCAGTCTCGTAATACATAATTATATACAGGGTTAGTTTCCAAAGACCAGCCAAATTCTCAGATCTGATGCAAGTCAAAGTGCACACAATGTACGGAACAGCTGTTCCGTTACTGTAGGTATTGCACTTTTGTAGGAAACAGCAGATTTTTTTTTAATAACCGATGAAAAATTTATACGTGGCCCGCTCAGAATGATGTACTGCATCAGATCTGAGAATTTGGCTGGTCTTTGGAAACTAACCCTGTATAAGTTAGCAGCAATGGTTTAATTTTGGCCTAAAAATTAATCGATGGCAAAAGGGAGTAACCTTTCAAGTCGATGTACTCAGACAGTGAGTAGTTGTATCCCAGCGCGATGCCCGCCATGGAGGCCGTGGACATCACGGCTACGATCGCTGCCATGATGAGACATGACATTGAGAACGTCCATAACCTATGGAAAACGTGTGCAAGATTATTTATTTTTGAATCGGCTGTGCGTGTGTGATGGATGAACGCTATCCTGGCCACTTACTGTGCGAGCACTAGCAAGTGGGTAAGCAGGTAGGTAGGTGCTAAAAATTTGGGGGTATGGAGAACAGGGTGTAAAGTAAAGGGATGAAGACATCCCCCATGGGCTGCGGGACTGTTCGAAAGAGATACCGTGGCCCTGGAACACAAAGGGCAAAAAAGGAACATGGATGGGTTTTAGTCAGTACAAGTCTGACACTCCCTTCCGCTCCGCCCAGAGTGGGGGGGGGGGTCATTTAATGATTTGCCATCCGAAAAAAAAAAAAAAAGAGACATCCCCCATAGAAATGGGCAGTAGCCCACCAGACATAACACCTGTCTGGTTGGAGGATCCTCCCTTTTCTATGGGGATGAAGAACTTTACCCTATTCTCCATAGCCCCAAATTTTGCCAGTACTATTGAATTCCCAAATATAAGGTGCGAGCCTATTGCCATCAACCGGGCACAAATCCAGACTCCGAGGCTGATACCGAGAAATTCCTGATGGAAAACCCAATAACACTCTACCCGACCTGGGAATCGAACCCAAGACCAGTCGCAGGAGAGCAGTTGCGCTTGCGACCACTAGGCCAACGAGGCAGTGATAACGGCGGTGGTAGAAAAATAACTTCTTACTTATTTCTAAATATGCCTAAAGCAGTCAGGTGGCCTACCATGACTATGACGTCTTAAAGCAGGAGTAATTCCAGTGTGGGAAAGAGATGGCGCTAGACAACTTGTATAGCTCTGTCTCTTTCCCACTCTGGAATTACTCCTGCTTTAAGACGTCAAACCGCTGTACAAATTAGATTTGTTGAACTGTTCCGCGATACACTGAAACATTACGAAACCAGCATAACCTTCGGCACACTTTAAAGCAGAATACGTCGGATTCCACTGTTGTATTAGTGTTTAGTGCCCTTGATTTTGTTAACATTACCAAGCACAGCTGATATAAAAAGCACGTTATTATAAACATGTCTATTTTTTTTCCTTCACTTCCTTAATAACGTTGTTATTAAAAAAACGTTGGACACTTAGGTGTGAGATTTATGTATTTAGATAAGAGTATTTATTACCTCTGGACCACATCGACCAACCATCCGCACCACGTCAATATGCAACACATTGTGATGGATTACTTCACATCACAGCTACACAATACCTGTGAAGTTTTTGTATTTAATCTGAATATTAAACAAAATTAGCTTACTCATTCATCACCACGAAACTTTCGGAACTACACTCGCGAGCAACCTAATCGACTCACGCCATAACCGCGCAAAAATACGTGATTTCTTCAAGGAATACGTACTTAATTTATTTAAACCGATTTGATATAAACCGTTTAAGAAAGCCCTAAGTTGATACCATTGGAGACATTTAGTAAATACTCTTTTATTTATGCAATTTGAATTGACGCAATTGATTGCAATTTGACGTTGCATTAATTGCTTCGACGATACTATGGACACTACGCCTGAAGAAGCTACTCCAGTTCCAACAAATACTCAGTCAGCGAACCGAAGCTGCCCAACTGCACTGGAGCCTGATATATCAAGGGTATACAGAAGGTATCGAGAGGTTAGTGGCTTTAATCGGAGACCAAGAGCCAGCCACCATTATATCAGTTCGCCATCTGACGAATGTTAATATGCAACAAAAGACGAGGTGTGTTCGAAGTGTGACTTTCAGCTAGTGGACAGTTAACAGATGCTTGAAGCAAACCATCTTACTCCAAAAATGGCCAGCCACGGGCCCGGAATTGACTGCACCTCTAATTTACTTGAGGTTATCTCAATTTGAGCGTCGCGCTATGATGGGTCTACATGGCAGTCACAAGAACGGCCAAGTTTACAGGCGTCCCGGAGATCAATATACGCAGCGGTGTTCCGTTGTAACGGTTGCATATGGCGGCGGCTCCTGCATGATATCTTTAGATGGAACAGCGCTCGTTTTCGTGCTCGGCGGAGGTCAAGGAGGGGTTCTTTCTACCATACTTACAATTTAGAACAGTTAAATTGGGAAGAGTCGATTGCTACTATGTCGACTCCTTCCTCATGTAAGTGATTTTGTTTCTCCTGGACATATTAAACTGATTAGATTTTTGCACAGCAGGATAATTCGTATTGTGTTTCCATCAATGTGGCGTGACCAAAGATTTACATTGAGAGCAGATTGAGAGTGATCACAGGGCACCAAAGAGTGACGACTTATGACATATTACTTTTCTCTATGCTTATGACAGAAGGATAATTTGTAATTAACAACTTCTTTGAGGTGTTGTCAAATTGGAAATAATAGCAATCTCTTTTCGCAAACATGTTTAAAATCCCCGATTCCGTTCGCGCATCACCTCATTAATATTTCCAAAATTAAAAAAAACTTGGTTTTTTATTTTAAATTTCAACAGGGAGACGATTTATAACAGTTCATACGCGGGCCCAAACGCTTTATGAAATCTTGACCACTTTTCAATGTTGGACATCGAAAAAACTATAACGGACTTTAAAAAAAACACACACAACTCGAGAAAAAAAGTCAAGATTCCCTTTCTGAATTTAGCTTCAATAGTGGTTATTACATGCTCAATTAGAGGTTCAATTGGACATATAACTGTGATACGGTTGGTAGCCATGCGCCGAGATCTTAGGGATCCCTGCGGATCCGTGACGTTATATATGATGCTCTGTGATCCGTGGGTCTGTCGTGGGTCACAATTATGTTTAATACATTAATAGCTGTTTCAGTAACTGTATGTGTTCCGGTCGGAGTAGTAACCTACTTTAGTAGTACCTACTCTGGAAATTATGTAATAAGTGGGGGTATCATAAACGGGAGGGAATTCAGTGTACTTACTGGTTTCAATAACTGTTTTTAACAATTACGGTTTTATTCTTTGTCCATCTACAATTTGGTTCAGCATTTGATAAAATAATTTTTATGTGCTAACCGCCAGTCAGTGGAATTCACTGCCGGCGTCTCTGTTTCCCGATCATTATAATCTGGATATCTTTAAAGTTCGAGTGAAAAGGTTTCTTCTAGGCAAGCGTGCTCCACCCTAGGCTGCATGATAGCTTTACATCAGGTAAGTTGCGGCCAAACGCAAGCCTATTTATTATTTATTTTATTATAGAACTAGCTGTTGCCCGCGACTTCGTTCGCGTGGAAAAATATACATAAAAAAGATAAAATAAATAATAACAATCTCTATAAAAAAAAATTACAACCAACTACAACAAGTATAATTTTACTGGGGATCGAACTTGCGACGTGATGCACGTAAAGCGGTCATGAAACCGTTTCTCTATTTGCTTCTCTGACATATACTTTGAAATAGACGTTGTTACGCATATCATGACTGAAACGATAAACAATTGAATACTGACATAAAGCAATATTGCTCATCCCCTTAACCAAGTAGCATGATAATATATAGCCTAACATTTAGAGAAGTCTATTACAGATATTTCTGCAAAATTTGAACAGGATCTATGCAGTAGTTTTTGCGCCAAGTCGGAACATCGGACCGAATTTTAACGATTTTATTATATGTAGAGAAGAGAAGAGATAAGTTAGATTATAAGATACTTAAACGATAAGTCCTCATCTCCACATATTATTATATTTCTTTTGCTGTTTTTTCAATTGTTGCCACGATTGTTTCTTTTGGAAAAATGTCTACCACCTAAGCCTACATTGTGAAATGCAATAAAGAATGGAATATTGTGTATTTAGTTTAGTAAAAAAAAGATGACCCTTAAGAAATCTCCATTCTACCCCGTAGACCCAACATGGGATAAGTACCTGAAACAAGGTCCGAAGGCAACTACAAAAACGAACCAAAATCTATTCCTCTTGCCCGGTCGTCGTTGTAATTTTTATACATTCAATTTTGAACTGTTCTTCGTGAAAAATATATAATCGCAATTAAATACTATATTATATATACCAACCTAAAAACGGAAACCAGTGTTATTAACGTGATACAATCATGTTCGGTTTTAAGGTTCTTTTTACTAACAGAAATTATATTTTATTTTACACTATGTATGTTCATGTTCATTAGACTAACTTCTGTACGGTCTATGAGCCAAAAAGTTGCCAGAGAATAATAATGAATATTATGTTATGTTCGGTATTAACGTCTCGCGGGCTGCATACAATCATCCAACTATGTATTTACTTAGTAACAATAGGAAAACAAAGCCAAGATTTTAAAAAAATAATATAAATTATATTATAATATATATACATGTCTCCCGGAAGCTCAAAATAATGAACAATCACGGAAGATATTCCGTAAGTGACAGTATAAGTTTAGTTGTAAACTGTGAAAGATTAGCTCATTTCACTTAGTAAAATTTACTTAATGATGACTTAGAACTAGTTAGACGGTATGTGTATATCAAAGCGGAGCTGCAGATGCAGTAGACAACCAATCAATTTCATTTAATGAACTGATGGGAAGTGATTTACTGGTCGACCGAGCGCATGTTTGTTTGCAGCCGATTGGCTAATCTATCATCAGATTAATGTGTTGATAGAGAAACAGTGCCTCCAGGGTATGAGGCAGACACAAGGATGTTTAGGTGATATGGCTTAAACATGGAATTCTGAGAATTAACATGATTCTTTTAAGTAAGTCCACAGGGGAAAATCAGTGAAAATTTGCCGCATGCCATTACTTAGGTACCAGAATTTGATCCCTATTAGCGACACTATCGAATGGTGTAATAATACAGTGTGTGTTTTTTATTCAAAATCAACGGGTTCGATTCCTGGCTAGGAATATCGATTTTCCAAAAATCGAATGATGCAGTTTTAGTTTTCATCAAAATCGGGCTCGAGACTCCTTTGAGCATTTTTCCATCCACGCACACTCAAAAAATGTGCCCTGTAGATTTATCATAAAGCATTTTCATTATTTTTTTGCAATGCATGCTTTATTTTATCCCAATTATTCCACATTTAATTAGACATAAATATATTATAAACGACATAAGTACCATCGATTTTAAAATTGAAAATACCCGTTTCACTTAGTATACAATGCTCTATACAACGTGTAACAGAAAGGGTATAGTCATATGAAAGGATATGCTGCAGACCATCAAACTGAACAACTTCCTCCATGGGTCCAATATCGTAAATGCGAAAAAGTAATCAGCTGTCCCATACAAAATTACAGTACCTGCTTGACCCAAATGTATGGGACAGCTGATTACTTTTACTTTTACGATATTGGACCCATGGAGGAAGTTGTTCAGTTTGATGGTCTGCAGCATATCCTTTCATAAGACCATACCCTTACCGTTGTATTGTATTGTATTGTATTGTATGGCCTCTCACTAGGTGGACCGATGACCTGGTGAAGGTTGCAGGGATCCGCTGGATGCGAGACGCACGGGACCGGTCAATGTGGCGACAATTGTGGGAGGCCTATGTCCAGCAGTGGACGTCTTTTGGCTGAAATGATGATGATGATGTATAACCGACTGGTGTCCGCAACCTCAGTCTCAACCTTTCTGTTTTATGTAAAATGTATTTTATTCTTAATTATATCAGAATTAAATACATTATAAAAATATAAATACGTCATGTCAAATCTTTGACTATGTATTTCTGAATTTAAGACCAATATTCAACCAATACTTATTACAAATAAATCATTATGATGATCATTAAAGGCGCAATGCAGATTAAAAACCAAAGAATTTTGTACATGTACAGATGAGATGAGATGAGAATGATTAAATTCAACAATTTATTTAAGTAAACTACATTGTTTGATGTGGAATGTTAACTTAATATTGAACAAGTTAAAAGCTTTCAGATTTAAATACATATTTCAAACGTTTGAAAATTGTTTAGTTCTTACTCTTTAATTTAAAGTTTTTAAATAAATACGACATCTAGGAATGGAATGGAATTTTGACCACTAGGCATTCTCTCCGGGTGGGTGAAAAATTACACACTTTCAAATTTAAAAAAGGTCAAAAAATGACAACGTATGTTCAGCGGTGTTGATTTTGCCTGGGCCTGAACTTAAGGACGAAAAAAAAGAAAAAAAAAATCGGTTGTCTGTAAAGTCGGTTTACTGACGATAGTTGAACGTGACAACGTCATAAGAAAATACGAAAATACTGATGGAATGGTTGCATTTTACAAAAAATGAATGTGCGTTGAGCAATTGTTTTATGGATCGCCTCAGAGCGAGGTAACGCCTCATTTTTTCGTGCGTGCAGCCGGCTCCATCGAATTATAAGACGTTGTCACGTCAAAAAAAACTTATATCTGACTTATCTGATTTTATTATTTGGACTTTATTTTAAAAGAATAAGAACACTTTAAGGGAGAAAAAGAATGTCTTTGTCTTCAGCAATACGTTTACTTGCTTGAAAATAAAGGAAATAAAAATGTGGTGTTAGTAGGAAATTAATACGCTGTGACGTGAACGCTACCTTTATTAATTTCCCCTGCCAAGTCGTAATAACTAACGGTCTTGTTGAGAAAACCCGTTATTCAACAAGAAAACCTTTGCTCTCGTATAAACATCAACGGAATTCTCTTATGCAGCTCGTAGTCTTCCATCATTTTGAAGTTCCATTTTGTCCACAGCCAGCATCAGCATCATCAGTACTGCTGGTGCACCTGGGTGCGGTAGGTGCACTTGCAAGCGGCGCAGCGCTGTGCGGAGGCGGGGGCGCGTGCGCTTGCAGCGCTTTACTGCACGCGCTCCATCCGCTGCAACTGTGGACCGTGTGCGGCCTCCACGCAGACCGCGCTGCCGCCATCGCTGCACCACTGCATTATGCTGCCATTGTTTCAGCAAAGAAGGTAGGTCTGACTTTTAGTGGAGGATTTATTAGCATCTTTATGTTATCTGGAAACCAAAAAGTGTCTTTAATTCGCTATGAAGTCAATCTGCAAATCGAGATGAACTGTGACCGTTTGATGTTGTCATCCGATTATGCGTCCGTTATTCTTACAGCCGTCTTCATTGGCAGGTAATGATTTGCGTGGCGGGAGGCTGGGTGGCGACTGCAGCACTTCTGGCGCCCTTGGCGGCCGCGCAGCCGCCGCTGGCGTACAGCGCTGGCCTCGGCGGCTGCGCACCCGACTGCGGCGCTGGTCCGGCCGCGCTCGCCTTCTGCCTCGTGTACGCCGTGCTTACGCTGCTCCTGCCCGCCGCACTCGTCCTCCTCTGCAGCCTCAAGATCCTCCGCATTGCCCGCTACCACCGCCACAGGATCGCTGCCGCCATATACGAAGTAACTCTGTCAGCACAAGTGACTGTCACACATCAAAGAAATCCTTTCTCACCTCCACCACCACCTCGTCGGCGAGCTCTATCGGCAGTAATCCAGCCTCTTGGTTCACTCGCCATTTTGTATTTCCCGTATTACTGCGTGTTGATATGGCCCGCTGTAGCAGTGCCGCCGCAGCCGCTAGCTGCTCTGTCGGCGGCTCTGCTAGCGGCTGCACCACCAGTCAATGGTATTTTGTACGGTATTCGGAGTCGAGCGCTACGTGACTCCCTTCGTAATTATAGAAGAAAACGACTGACAAAAAGCGAAGTGACACAGGAGATACAAGCAAGGACCCCGAGTGCGTGCGGCTCACGTCGGCCCTCCTTATCTGCGGGCTCGGGGTGCATACGACCACCAACTACTAGGAGATTATCTGACGCGGCGGCCATGGGATCGCGGGGGTCGGAGCGGCCGGCGCAACGCGCGGCGTCCTGCAATATGCTGCAGGACTCGCAGGAGGAGGATGTGCCGCGGCCGGTTAGAACGTCGGCCATCCCGATAATCCGCGCGCCGCCGCACGTGGTGCTGGGCCGCGCGCTGGGGCTGGAGGAGGCGGGCGGCATGATCGGGCACCGGCGCCGGCGCCAGTCGCCGCGCATCACGGTGACGCGCGCCATGTCGGACGAGAGCGAGTCGCCGACGCGGCGGCCGCTGTGCCGGCAGCAGTCGCGCTCGTCGGGCGCGCTACTGGGCGGCGTGCCGTACTCGCCCGCCATCTCCGAGCACGTGCACCTGGACAGCCACGCTGACGAGCAGCTGCTGCTCACCTGGCCGCAGAACGGCACTCACGACAAACATGACGCTTTATAAAACGGGTATTAGCTTAGAGTAGTCGCTAATGTATGTGCGTATAAAGACAATAACTGTGTGTGCGGTTCGAAGTCGAGTTGCTTCGGTGTTTTAAGATGTTATTTTTTTATCGCTTCGTCCACCCGTTTCTCGACCTCCCCGGACGGTGACCAAATATATGAAGTTTCCTATAACTATTTACAACTGTATCGTAGGCTTACGATTTCTCCTACAGGGTTCCTCCATATCGTTAGCTTTACCTACTGAAGTATTACTTTAGTGTATCGTAAAGATAATTTCCGAAAAATTCCATAGGTTTAGTGTGACATGAGATTTTGTTGTCTTATTTTTTTATGAAGTCTTTACTTTTAAATTTATTTATTTATAACGTTTTTAAGTAAGAAATTATAACTGTTATAACAATTTGTTACATCCGTACAAACGAAGCCAAATATATTTTGATAGTCTGCTTACCTCCCAGGATTGATTGCAGTTGAATGACCCACGTGTTATCATTATATTCATAGTATAACTTCGGCAGCATTTATTTATTTCATCGATGAACAAGGTTCATTGTTGCGTTTCTGCCAATATATGATGTAGATAACAAGATGAATAGAAATAATGATATTATTGTAGTTATTAGGATCAGATGCGTTAAGTGAAGACCAAGGTCATAGGTATAGGTAGGTGTATAGATTTGCAGTTGCTTGACGAAAGACGGGCGACTACGTGTTAATTGGTATAGGATGAATAAAATGCAGCGTGTCATTTGAGCTGGCTCCTACAGCCTTGTCCTAGGTGAGTTGAGTTGAGTGCACATAGGGTTGTTAAGTGATAGTTTACAAATGCAACGCTTTAACGCATCGCAGCCGTCCAAATTGGAAGCTCGTGTGATTTCTGTGGCGCAACACGCTTTGAAAGATTACACTGAACTTATAGATTTTATACACCAGAGCCATTTAATTAATCCTTTTACTTATTTCCAAGATTGCATTGCAAAATTAAGATTTACCTGAAAATCCGATTAACGCTAAATCAACAAAACTGGATCTTTTCTTTCAAGTTTGGTGTAATCGAAACTTTACACAAAAACTATTTCTATTTATATATTTTCTGATGATATTCATTATTAATTTCAGCCAGTATACGTTTCGGCCTCAGGGGATGAAAGAAATTATGAAAGCATTTCTGAAAGAAATATGTACCCAATTAAAATGATGAACTGGAGGTCTACCATGGCCTCTTATAGCAGTATTATTTTAATATTACTTCAACGTGGGCAAGAGATGGTGATATGCAGGAGTATAGCTCCATTCCTTTCCCACACTGATGTCATCGTCTGCCTAGCATTTTCCCAGCTATACATATAGGGTGTAAACGGACCCTCCACGAAGCAGTCAATCGAGCATTATTTACATCTAACTAAGTAACACAATCACGTTTCACAGTAGGACTCAATGTAACGCACTCAAAACATTGTACTGATGGATGCATTGAATAGTACAGGACTATGATAGGAGGTATTAAAAGTAAAGTTTTAACATGAAAAAACTTGTACCTATTAAAAAAAAAACCTTTGAAAAAGTTGGAACTTTGACCCCCAATTTACCCATCACTAGAAGGTTCCCAGGTATTGTCTAAAGACGTAAACCCACCACGGTGCACGCTGTACACAGTACGCGGCGCATTTTAGCTGCGTGGATTCATTTGTTTGACAACGTGGGTCTACGTTTCCCCAGCAGTACACGCTACACACCCACAACTAAGTACAACTGTAGCGTGAGTGGCCCACCGCGGCATAGTCGCGGGTTAATATTCGTGTATAGCGTGTATGGCGGTGACAGTGTTGAGCTATGTGAGCGCTTTCTTCGAGCAAGCCACGCATGTACGTCATTTCATGCATAGCGTGTCAGTGGTTTACAGTGGACACAATCACGTACATTTTCTTACAAAGCTAAGCTTAACACACGTGCGTAGCCTATCCGTGGGCCGCGGTGGGTGTGCGCCTTAAAACAAAAAAATATCGCAATGACGGGGAGAACAAGTGCCTTTCGGCTTTGTCAAGGGTACTTTTACACCCATTATTAGGGTCGGCTTCCAGTCCGGTTGCAGCTGATTACCAGTGTTTAACATGGAGCGACTGCATATCTGACCTCCACAACACAGATTTCCCACACTGAAGTGACATTTAAGTAATAGGTACTGCTATAAGAGGGGGTACAAGCCTAATCATTGTTGAATTTACCTGGCCTAAGAAAATTATAGTTTGCGCTTTTTTATTAAGACTTTGTAGTTAAATTATTTTATAGAAATAAACATTTTTGATCAAATCCACTGAAATTATCTTATAAAGAAATATTTATGTATCGTAATAAATGGTCTGGTAAATAATTTCCAGAAGAAAATGTTTTTTAGTTAGTGACGAAAAGCCACCATTCTCCTATAATTATTTTTAATATAGCAAATATTTGTTATGCCTAAAAGGGAATGGGCAAATTGTCCCCAGAGCTGTATCAAGTCGTGGTATACTAGTCCTTGTTAAATGTACTACGCTTATTGAAAGTTGAGGCCAATAAAATAATATTTTCGAAGTGTTAATGTCGAGCTAAGAAATAATAAATTATTATGTATTTCTAAAAGGATATACATTAATAAGAATCCACTGTTAAACCTATTTGGAAGAGTTTAGTAAAATTATGTATCTGTCAAACAAGAAAGGTATTAGTTTGAAGTAATTTAAGAGCGTTAACGTCTTACAGCATTTCATACGAACTTTCAAGTGATTTTTTTCCGAAATGACCGAGCTGATTTTAATGAAACTTCGTACGCATAAGCAGGATAAATAAGTCTAAAAACTTGATAGAGAAAATTTTCGTAAAATAGTGTTACAGCTAAATTAGACCGATTTTATTTTCCATAGACACAATTTCCAATTATCTTTTTTTTAAAAAGACATTTCGAAAAGTTCTCTATCAAGTTTTTAGACTTATGTATCCTGCTTATGCGTACGAAGTGTCATTGAAATCGGTTCAGTCCTTCGAAAAAAAATCACTTGAAAGTTTGTATGAAATGCCGTAAGACATTAATCTTTTAATAGCGTTGTTCTCAGAGAACAAAACAAATATTTATGTAAGTACCTACTTATTTACCTTATGTATTCTTAAAATAATAACAATAATATTGAGGAAAGTCAATGACCAAAATTGGTAGGTATACCAATCTACTGGTCGTTTCTACGAATAGTGTATGTTTGTGTTCTTTTTTTACAATTATTATAAAAACGGTATCAGATAATATAATTTATTCAATACGGCACTTTTATAAAAGAGATTCCAGTTTGTATTCTTTCAACGGAATCGCTGCTAATTTACACTTTTATAATTTTTTCAGAAAAATTGTTATTGTGCAATTTTAAGAACTCTTTCAATTTCTGTGTAATGAAGCATTTTAATTAGTGTATAGTGACACATTGTTTTCGCGATGTTTTTCATAGAAACGTGATGTAGGCATAGTGTGTAAAGATTTATAAATAAAGAAAAGATTTAAATGTCGTTGTTCGATGATAAATGTTTAATATAAAGTATATACGAATTGTTACTCTAGTCAATGAGCTGTTGTTTTATGTCTGTGTTAATTTAAATTATGTATTAGTGATTAATTAAATAACACATGTAAGACATTTTGTTGTTTTATTTTTTTATTCTTTATTTTACATGTTAAGCTACAAATTAATGTCCTACGCTGACCTTTAACTGTTTGTAAAAACAAACAAATGAATAAATGAGCCAATATTCAGAGTTGCACCTAATAATACACCCACATTTTGCCAGTTATGCTTAAGTCCCATATTAATAAGGGGCGAGCCTATTGCCATCAGCCGAGCTCAAATCCAGAATCCGTGGCTGCTCCTGAAAAAATGTTGATGGGAAACATTTAATACTCATAACTAGTCTATCAATGACTTACATTCAAAAGTCCAAACTCAAAGTTTGCCAACGTGCTATGGAGCGCAGTATCTTAGGTGTAAAATTAACAGATCATGTACGAAACACGACACTGCGCTAAAAAACGCAAATCAATGACGTGGCTCAAAAGGCTGCCCAACTTAAATGAGACTTGGCAGGACATGTCTGCCGCATGCCGAACGAACTGTCGGCCCGAAAAGCTCAGGATTGGTGCCCTGAAACAGTGACACGGGGTTGCGGTAAACCACGAAGGAGATGGCGGGACGAACTGGATGTGTTCCTTGAGTATTGGAAAGAAGTAGCACAGAATCGTGACCTTTGGAAGGAATGTATAGAGGCCTTCGCCTAGCAGTGAGACAATATGGGCTAGCTATAATATATAACTAGTTATAGTTAGTTGTCCATAGCATTGTTATACATAACAACAATCCAAGTATTTTCATCTACACCATCAATAAAGGCGGAAGGATGTAAAACAACATCAAACAATCACAAAACATTAAATCAGCCCATCTGACATAATAAATCTGAACAACAAAACAAACGAACTGCTTTAGAATAACTTCAATCAACAATTAGCCCGAACTATAAACTGAACTCGTTGATCGAATAAATTAGCTAATAATAAATATTAGGTACGATTTACACTGGCTGGAGCGCCTTGTATAGTGTGCTCAAGGAAATATAATAAAAAAATAAAAAAAAACTATTGTTTAAAATCACATAACATTGCGCTTGTAATCCCCAAAGGGTTAGGTAGACGTGTACCCAATAATACACCCACATTTCACCAGTTGTATAATAGGCCTATTGCAATCCACTGGGCACAAATCCATACTTCGTGGCTGATACTGCGAAATTTCTGGCGGAAAAACCCCTTTGCATTTGCACATGGAAATCGAACCCAAGACCTCACGCTCAACAGTCAAAATCAAAATCAAAATCAAAGCATTTATTTCAAATAGGCCAGTTACAGGCACTTTTGAATTGTCGAAACAAAGACAAAAATAGCTACAGTCCCAGTCACAAGGCATAAAAACTGTGAAAGTACTGTAGTTGCCCATTCCCTAACGTAGATCTCTATGGAGAAGAACGGGCAAGAAACTCCATGGACACTCTTTTAAATCAGAATAATTTAACAAACTCTTGGTTACATTATTCATGTTGAGAAGGTACATTATGTGAGAACGATGTAGCAAGATGTGTAGTTAAAAGTGTCCATAGTAAACAATTAAAAAAAAAAAGAAAATCAATTCAAATAAGCCGTGGCAACCAGTATTGGTCGCGACCACTAGACCAACGTTGAGAAGAGTTTATGGGGTCATTAAATGTCATATTTGCACGGAACTTACACAATTTGGAACTCAGTAAATCTACGCTCATTCTTCGGTAGTCGGTCGGCTTCTTGGCGTACACGGTGACGGCTGCGATCGGCTGTCGTTGCATTTGGATCGCACCGTTCGGCTACCGCCGCGTGCACTCGGGTGTCGTCGCCGATTGGTGTAAATCGTACTTCACAGTCTTGCCTATATTATTATACTAGCCCAACTGAAGCCCGGCTGGCTAGTTCCCTACGATAACATTGTAAAATTACGTTTTATTATTACAGTCTACATCTCGGCGTTCCTGTGTAAGGATGCTCGCTTAAAGAGATTTCTATCTTTTTTCTTTCATGCAAGCACCCTAACGTTGTGGCGGACTGTCAAACTCAATTGACATGTTATTCAAAACTGCCATTATTTTATGAATCGGTCATGGGGTCGGGTAGGGCACAAACAAACCCTTGATTTTTAAAATAGTCATTAACAATCATATTTTCCCATAGCAAATAGAAAAAAAACTTTGTAAATAAAAACTGTAAACTAAAATACGTATAAATAAAAACTCATAACAAACATTACAAAAATAAAACTTTTGGTTGTTAAAACGTAAAGCTTTTTTAAATTCTTTGTATTCAAATAAAGGTTTTTTCATGAAACATTCATGAATGTTTGCGGTACCATTACAATGGAAAAAGAATTATGCATCTCTTTTCGTGTAGATATAGTTAACTCGTTTTTTGCAATCGCAAAGTTTTTATTTTGTTTTGTACAATGTTTGTCAACAAAGGGCTTCAGTGTAACTGGCATTTCAAAGGCTGTAAAACGGTCCACGATTTCGTGTTTTTTAATAGTTTTTTGACACATTTTAACAAATTCAAATTATTATTTTTTTATTTCAAACCAATGGGTCGTGTTAGTATGAACTTATCCTATGTAAGTAAATATCAAATAAGAATAACTTAAAAATATATTAATTGGCTACATGAACATGTGCACGCACATGTCTGCCAGCCCAGAGTCTAATAAAAGGTCCGTCAAACTTGTCCACCAGTGTTGCTAAAATACTGTTAGGGCACAGAACAGATCTGTTCTGTGTGTTAGGGCTACCCCTGAATCGCCGCAACATCGATGCACAACGTTTGCGTATGTTGGCAAGAAAGTCATCTATTCGCGCTTCCGCGAACATGCCCGCAGCCCGATGCACTGCAAAACCGAGGCAGGCCCAACAATATCCTCAGTGCATTATTATACTGCACGCGCAGAGCGTTATAAGCCTTCTGCGTATACCTAACCCACAAGCTGCATGAGTAAAACGACTGGCAGTAGGTTCTGAAGAGCGTCAGTTTTATTATTAATACTCGAAACGGGATATTTACCATGTTTACTGTTTAATATCGGGAACTAAGAAACAGTAAACATGGTAAATATCCCGTTTCGACTATTAATAATAAAGTTAGTGACCATGATAGTTTAAAATCTTATAGCGTCAGTTTTACCTCGTTAGTGCACCGCGCAAACCTGCGGGCAAGTATATTGCATCGGACTGCCAACACCCTGCACTCCCTATCTATATCCTGGTCATCCGTGAGAGAATCCGTGACTACATGACCGAGGTATTTAAATTGAATGACGACTTTTAATAATGTTTCTCGTGACGTCACCGGTGGTATATTCGTGAGTGTATTATTACGAACTTGAAAAACCACCACCTCACTTTTAACAGCCTCCACAATTGACGAGCAGTACTTACAGTCATTTCACAGTTCTTTACCTATTAGGGACCTCGCGCACTACGGGGCCGCAGGAGCGACTTATGGTCGAAACCAGGAAGAAAGTTTGGCGTCCGACCAGTTTTTTTCAAGATAGTGACCGGTCATTCGACAAGTCGTGGCCGTGGTCACGTAGTGCGCGAGGTCCTTTACTTTGAACCACTGTCAAAGAAAAGAAATTTATTTTGGTCTTAGTCACTGACAGTCTCTAAACTAATTTAATCTTTATTCTAATTATTCATGCCAGAGGTTAAATAATAATCAAAGGACAGTGGGCAAATCTGATACATCCTGGATTTCCAACACCGCTGTAATAATCGCTATCTTTGCTAGATAATCCACACTAATATCACAAATACGAAATTAAATTAAAAAGCCTACTTCATACAACATGGTGCCAAACTATATTTACGGTACTTTGCAATGTAATTTGAAAAAAATTGTGCAGGACATATCCGTGTGTTACATTAACATGTCACGACCATTGACCTGGATTAGGACATACTTGTATTCCGACTTATTTATTATTTTGTAAAATCATCTCGCAGGTTAACTTATGAGCTTGGCGTCTGTTAAACGGACTCTCCGGTGGGTGCTATGTGTGTAGGGACTTTTATACCTGTTGCACGTTGTCATGAGATTATTTCGTACTTCTACGTAAGCGAAGTCGAAGGTGCAAGTTGCATTATAGGCAACAAAGTATCACAAAGCAGTCTATAAATAAAAACAAGCAATCTATTTAGCTGGAACTATCTAAGCGGATCAAGTGGTAACAATATAACGAAGCTCATTAATTTGTACTTAGTATAATGCAGCGGAGCTGGTATAAGAGGCTTAGGCGATCGTTCAGTTTTATGCTTGGCTAGTTGAATAGAAATCTGAATTTAAAAAAAAAAACAAAATATTTTGTTCCCCGCGTGTTAATTTTTTTTTGCAGCTTATATTAATAGACTATTCATTTAACTAGCATTAAAAGCTTTGTTTTCAAGCTTTTATTAAAAGCTTTTAAAAGGTTCCAACTTTCAATGTTGGTGTGATAGTTTGTTTAGGAAGCATAAAAAGCAGCAGAAATTTTACACGTTGGTTCAGTTTCGATGACAATGCATTGCTCGCACACACACAAACTTACACATGCACGCTAACACACCGGCTCATACAATTAATCGTATTTTCTTTTTCTTTTCTGTTTTTGTTATTCACCTATTTGTAAGTTTATAATGTGGAAGAGCGGAGCCTACAACTACAGGCATTTTCTATGTCTAAATGGAGACTCCTCGAAATGCAATGTAAGCCAAAATTATATGAAATAAACTTATTTTTATCTTTATTTTTTTATGTAATTTTCCAAAATAACAGTGACTTTTATTTATATTACAATACATGCTGTAAAGTTGTTATACTTTCAGAGGTAAAATAACGTAATAAAAATTTCTAGGATCACGTAATTTGATATGGTTCCTTACCAAACAGGTATTTTTTTTGTTTTGTTTATAAAATGTATTCGTGAAGATATTGAGGAAATATGAATTATTTACATAATATCACCGCGCCTGCAATCCCCGAAGGGTTAGGCAGTGGTGTACCTGAAAGTACACCCACATTTCGCCAGTTATATTAAAGTCCCATGTAATAGGGAGCGACTCTATTGCCATCAACCGGGCGCAATTCCAGACTCCGTGGTTACTACTGAGAAATTCCTGATGGAAAAACTCAATATCTCTTTGCCCGACCCGGGAATCGAACCCAGTACCTCTTGCTCAGCAGTCGTACTTGCAACCACTAGACTGACGAGGCAGGATGAATTATTTAAAAATACATAATTCCTCAGTTAGTTCCTTAAAGTACATTTAAAAAAAAAGTGATACTCGTCATCAAATAATACTACAGAAGCGTGACCTTTGGAAGGAGTGGAGGGAGGCCTTCGCCTAGCAGTGGGACAATTTGGGCTAGCTATAATAATATACACCGTGACTTTTTAGTCGTCTTACAAATTTGGTCCACTCAATGTACCCAACATAAAATAGCTCAAGGCGCGATTTTTTTTTTACCTACCTTAATACAACGAAAAATAAATAATATATTAGAATAAAATTATGAAACATCCTGTTAAAGATGTTTACGTGTCAAACGGGAGAACATACCTACCCAGCGCTCGAGTCCAGTAGATCATCGCTCGCAACAGGGTGTTTTAACAACGTCATGCGCCATAATAATGAATAACATTTTATTTTCAAATTATTAAAATCCCATCATTACCAATTTTTTTTATGAATGTTTAGTAGTCATTGGATACATGGAATGGGCTGCTGTTGTAAGACGACTAAAAAGTCACGGTTTAATAATAATATAATACTCGTTATGCATCTTACAAGCAAACTAGGTTACGTACGTAGGTACTAGTATTTCGTACCCCTGCCAGGACGATCAGCCAAACTGCCTGGCAGACGTGGACACTATTAGGAATTACTGCCATACGTCGTGCGTAAATTACATTTAGTGCCAGTATTGACTGCAAATGTAATCCGAGTAAATCCTGGATGAGGTTGGCTCAGGAACGTGGAGAACGTGGCACAAGCAAAGAGAGGCCAAATACTCAGCAGCAGTAGCGAAGGGTCAATTTTTGGAAGAGGTAAGCCGGAGTACATATCTTTAATGTGATTATATTATTTGTCTATAGAATACAGACTGTGCCATTTTCCAAAGGGAAGCCGGTAGAAATCGAGTTGTATGGAACCTCCGCCACTGCTCAGCAGTGGGTTAATTCCGGCTATGGTTGATGATGATTCACTGTAAAACTTTGGAGATTTGTAGCAATACACAGTTTTCGCAGTCGCATCTGATTCGATAAGAAGCCGACGGAACCCATTCCGAAGAAGGGTGACGATAACGGTTGTGAGTAAGAGTAGTTACAATACACAAGTGTATTTTTTTTCTGATCACGGAACATAAAGGGTGTAAATAGACCCTTAACATAACCAAAAGGCACTTGTTCTCCCCGTCTTTGCGATCATGTTTTTGTTCTAGACCATACCTGGGACCTTCTAGTTACGAAGATATTATGGGTCAAGTTTTTTTTTAAATACATGGTTTTGATGTAAGATTTTTACTTTACACACCTCCACGACCTCCGGACTATTCAATCCATCCATCAGCACAATGCTTTGAGTGCTTTCTATCGAGTCCTACCGTAAAACGTGATTTTTCCGCCCAAAAAGAAAGTCGATTCCCAGCAATAATTTTTGCGTCAAGTTACTTAGTTTGATGTACAGGATGCTTGGTTGACGGCTATGTGAAGGGTCTGTTTACAACCTGTACTTCTTTAATAGTACATAAGTAAAATCAGGCCTTTTTTTCCGGATGGGAAATCATCAAATGACCCCTCCCGCTCTGGGAGCGGAAGGGAGTGTCAGACTTGTACTGACTAAAACCCATCCATGTTCCTTCTTAGCTCTTTGTGTTAACATTAGGCCTGTGATCTCAAATGCTAGTGCTCCTATCTTGCATTACATTTCGCCAATTATTTTTGAGCTCTATGTTGTAAGGAGTAAGCCTATTGCCATCAACTGGACACAAAGCCAGGCTGCTACTGAGAAATTCATAAGTAGCTACAATAAAAGTTGTAATAATTCTGTCAAATTAAATTTCTACAGGGTGGGTAAAAATCGTGGATCAAACGAAACAGGGCGATAGTTGGAGTTATCAGGGTAATTTTTTTGAAGCATTTTTTTACAGCAAGGTTCTGAAGTTACGAATATTTTTTCGTAAGACTTAAAAGATATTGAAAAAAGTGTCAATACTCATAAATCGTGGTACACACTGTCATAAAAGCACTTTTGTAGTGTTGATACATTTCCTAGAAGCAGCTAAACACCATTTTATATTTTAAAATAGGTATTTTTTTATTTTCTTAAAACACACTCGATCAAGTAGTCATAACTTTTAAGGAGATCAAGTTAGGACTTTACCTCAGAGATAGAGATATTTTCTACTGCAAATAACCTTCACTATCGCCCTGTTTCGTTTAATCCACAATTTTTTACCCACGCTGTATAACTGAAATACAAAGTACACTCGACGTTAAGTCCTCGAGACTACGCAAAATTACCTAGTTCAACGATATTCAGCAGAAAGTTAATTCAGCAGAATATTCGCATTTATGTCAGGAATAATTAAGATCTTATTCTACAAAATGTGGAGGTTAATGGAGTAAGATAAAATGATGTTCCCATTAAAAGGAATAAAGTGTGACATTTTTCAATGGAAAGTGGTATCTGTCGTGATACCGAGGCAGCTTTAAGATATCTTGCTGCGCCCTATCAGGGTCATGTACTCATTAGTTTTAAGCCTAGCGTGTAAAATTGGTTGTGTAATTTGTGCAATAAATAAATAAATGTTCTGAGTTTCTAATCTTTCTTGGCTTATTTTATTTTATGGGAAACGGATATTCAAGGCAAATTGAATTTTATTTTATATAGGGTGATTGGTGATTAGTGATCGATACTTAAACACGTGATTGTACTCAAAATAACAAACAACTTTCTCAAAGAAACTTTTTTGACGTGACAATGTCTTATAATTCGATGGAGCCGGCTGCACGCACGAAAAAATGAGGCGTTACCTAAAACAATTGTTCAACGCACGTTATGACGTTGTCACGTTCAACTATCGTCAGTAAACCGACTTTACAGCCAACCGATTTTTTTTTTTAGACTCTTTCACTTTCATCACAATAAAACTTACTGAGCGGGCTTGCGAGCCGCGCAGGTGCTCTGCCTACCCACTGTTGCACGGTACGATAGTAATGAGACAGAACGGCGTCACGCGGCTAACAGCTGATAGGTCAATCATACGTCTGTTGTGTTATTGAGATAAAAGTGAATGAGTATCAAAAAAAAATTCTTTGGGAAAGATGTTTGTTATCATGAGTACAATCACGTGTTTAAGTATCGGTCACCAATTTACCAGTCACCCTGTATTGCAGTGGCGAAGGTTCCATACAACCCAATTCCTAACGGCTTCCCTTTGAAAAATGGCACAGTCAGTATTCTGTAGCCAATAATATTATATACAGTAAAGATATGTACTCCGGCTTACCTCTTACAAAAATTGACTTTTCGCTACTGCTGTATTGTAATGTGTTTGAACAAATTATCTTCTAAAATGTTATATCACGCACACAGTAGCCGATTTCAGAATCAAACGCATTTGTAACCGTTACATGGAAAGGAGAGTGATGGAGCTATACAGATAACTTGTGCTATAATAATCATGAGGTCTTGGGTTTAATTCCCAGGTCAAGGAAAGTAATATTGGGGTTTCCCATCAGGAATTTCTCAGAAGCAGCTCAGAGTTTGGGTGTGTGATTTGGCATTTCAACCTAACTGGCGAAACGTGGGTGCAGGTACTAGGACTGCATAACCCATCGAAGATTGCCAGCAGTATTCGAAATACAAAATCCTACTACATAACACCAATCCACTTCTATACAACATAACGTTCTATAACTTTCGAATAGACATTTATAGTGTCACATTCACGCGAACTAAATTCGTTCCACGTAGCATTTCCAGGTGAAAAATGTCAATTCACCGAAACAGAAACAATATTCGAGCGTGTCGCTCGACGATGACCTAAAAAGCCTACGAATGGGAACTATGTGTGACAAATATAAACACGGCAAATGGGCAAACATAACAAGGTATTATGATCGTTTTCACTAACATGGACAATACCTTAATATCTGCAGACCATCTTCACGCTCTACTGAGCGCAGAAAATTGAAATTGCGATAATGCAATATACAGGGTGTAAACAGACCTTTCACATAGCCGTCAACCACCCATTTTGTACATCAAACTAAGTAACTGTACGCAAAAATTATTGCTGGGAACCGACTTTTTTTTTTGGGGTGAAAAATCACGTTTTATGGTAGGACTCGATGGAAAGCACTCAAAGCATTGTGCTGATGGACGGGGTCGTGGAGGTGTTTAAAGTAAAAATCGTACATTAAAAACATGTATTAAAAAAAAAACTTGTGAAAAAGTTGGAACTTTGACCCCCAATATCTCCGTAACCCCAGAAGGTTCCCAGGTATGGTCTAGAACAAAAAAAATATCGCAAAGACGGGGAGAACGAGTGCCTTTCGGATATGTTAAGGGTCTATTTACACCCTTTATAGGCATTTATATTTTAGGTGTCAGTGGCAACGGACATTAGAGCGTTTATAGCTGAATTTGCATAGTTCATTTTAGAATGAGTGCGGCGAAACGTGTTTTTGTTAAACAGACAAATAAGTGTGGATAGAGGAAATTCACAAACATGTTTCACATATTCGATTTTTAGATACTTCATACTACGATAATCGATGTCGTAGGTAATCGTAAATTGTAAACGTACAGACAGCACATCAAGCTACCCGAAACTGACAAATTTTCCCAATCAACCTTGAACCTAATGCTTCAGCGATAAAGTTGAAAATGTATTAAAGAAATTTGACTGATTGTAGTAGCTTAATTTGCTGGCGCGCATACAATGATTGCAGAGTCCAGTTATTTAATGTTATATTTAAGATTATTATATTGAGAATACAGTTCGAAAGAACTTATTTTCAACTATGGACGTTAGTGAATTTACGATATAAATTCGGCACCATATTTAACAGTGGACATACGAGTACTTGAAAAACCTAGGATTCAATGGTGGGCCAAAGCAGTGGAACCAACAATCAGTGATGATTAATTACGACAACGTCGATGCTAATCATCACACTAATATTATAAAGACGAAAGTTTGAATCTGTGTGTTTGTTACTCCTTTACGCTCAAACGGCTTAACGGATTTGGATGAAATTTGGTGTTAATATAGCTTATATTCTGGATATGATGAATATTAGGTAGGTAGTTAAACGCCTTGTTGGGCGCTATTTCTTTATTTATTCTAATACCGTTTTGTAACAACATTAAAAGATTTGTTTAATGACCGTGTGAGAAGCATGAAGCGCCCAAATGAATGCCTGCCACTTTTAAGGTTTTTCCTTGGAATTTTTTGACCGTCATTGTAAAAGCCAATTTAGTAATTTGGAATAACGGGTATGCGGGGAATTAAACCGCTCTCTCCTTAAGCCACTCATGTAATAATGGTGGCTATTATAATATTACTGCCCAGCTCTGTGATACGATGCCTGGTTCCATTGCAGAGTCTGGGAGTTAACCCCAGGGAGTTGAGAAATTCAACGGGGTAGGCAGTACTATCATCATTAGCCATCACAGGGTCTATGGATGTCGACGCCGACGATCATATCATTTTTTTTTATTTGATTGACATACTCGTTCTTTGGCGACAGCACTACCCCTCACACAACCACCCTTCATTTTTTGTATTAACCTCCAAATTGGGAAAAACGTGTATGATGTGATGATGTGGATGTGCGTGCATCCTCTGTAGCCACTGGATGGGATAATTCTTCGGAAAATAGAATTTTCCCATCGGCGCCCGCTTCCAGACGACCCACTCCCATTTGCAGCAGCATATTCGCAAAGACTCCTGCTTCGTGGTCGTTGCCTGCGAGCAAAACGACAACGCCACCCATCAGCGCCTAGTTGCCGCGGATGTCCTGCAAGCTGCGGTTCAACGCCTTTTATGCGGTTAAACTTGCACTGGTGAAAAAGGACTCCCCGGCCGCTCTTTGGCAATTTGATTTTACCAATGATTTAACTTTATTCATAAGAATTTATTATATTATACATAAAAAAGAGAAAATAAATAATAATAATCTCTATCAAAAAAAATTACAACCAATTACGAAAAGTGTAAGTTTACTGGGGCTCGAACTTGCGACGTGATGCACGTAAAGCAGTCACGAAACCTTCGGGACTGTTTGAAAGAGATACCGTGGCCCTGGAACACAAAGGGCAAAGAAAGAACATGGATGGGTTTTAGTCAGTACAAGTCTGACACTCCCTTCCGCTCCGCCCAGAGTGGGTGATTTGATGATATCCCATCCCAAAAAAAAAAAAAGAAGGCGGTCGTGAAACCGTTTCTCATTGTTTCGCTGACATATACTTTGAAATAGATGTTGTTACGCATATCATGACTGAAACGGTAAACAATTGAATAATCCTGACATAATGCAATATTGCTCACCCTTTTAAGCAAGTAGCGTGATAATATATAGCCTAACATTTGAAGAAGTCTGTAACAGATATTTGTGCATTTGAACAGGATCTATGCGGTAGTTTTTGCGCCAAGTCGGAACATCGATTTGGATTTTTAACGATTTTATTATATGTAGAGAAAACTAATACAATATTCTAAGTGACGAACAAAATTATTACAAAAAAGCCGAGTGCAATTAGACAAAGTATCGACAATCGAGTCGACAATAATGAAAAAAGAAACAGACCAAATTGGCATTAAATGGATGCACGCAGGTCACACTATTACGCCATAATATGTATACATCGAATTTGAAGTAATTCATAAACGAAAAAAAAAAATAAACAAAGGAAATTAAAAAAAAAAACAAAGTCGTGAGCGGCGAAATTTTTTTTTTAAATTTCTTCTCCACTCCTCCAGGAACTCAATAAAAAAAGCCCATGAAAATCCGACCACTATAAACTTCGTTCCACCTTATTGTCTAATTGCACTCGACTATAAGCGTTCTACTCAAGTTGAAATTTTTCTTAGAATAGAAAATAGGCTTGACAAAGATAGGTGTCTCATTATATTATCTTCTTGTACTTAAAATGTGATATATCCATCCAGCCATCGTTTGCTTGAAAAAACTTTATTCAGTACCTCTGCAACGAAAAAGTTACAACTTAAGTTTGGTGACAGCATAAGCATAATCAGCCTATAGTGTTCCCACTGCTGGGATACAGCCTCCTCTCTATGAGAGGGAGTGGGCTATAATCTACCACGCGGGCTTAGTGCGGTAGATGTCACAAGTCTTCGAATTTTGGTTCTACGACATGCCAGTTTCCTCACGATGTTTTCCTTCACCGTTTTGAGAGCAGTGGTTATGAAATAAATTACACAGAGTAATGCGTCTGCCTGGGACGTACTGCTCGTAACTGCCACCGCCGGGCAACCGCTGCTCTAAAAGTTTGGTGACAGGTTTAACAATAATCAGTTTGGATTAAAATATTTATATAAGTAACTTGAGAATGACTGCCTACAAATTGTCATACTTTTAAAATATTAGTAGGATAGTTGGAAAAGCCACATTTACTCTACAGGCTAGAGAATCATGACAATGTGGCCTACCATGACGTCTTAAATCAATCAATCAATCAATCAATAGTCTTTATTTGTAAACATAGGTTACAACAGTGTGCAAGATGTTACAATAATTGTTATACATAATATAGTTTCTCTATGTTTTGCCATTTGGCGTACAAATATGCAGGACATTATACATTTAAAGAAGGCTTTTGCCAATTAGATAAATTCATCTATAGGTACTAGTATTATAAAGAAGTAAAAGTTTAATTCGTAATAATTATCAATATCAATTTTAATAAAATGCATTAGGTAATGTCAGGTAATGTCAATCTTTAATAAAATACTATAATGTCAATAATAAATGGTTATGATGTCAATAAGTTACTGCTAAGAAAAATGTCTAAAATTGATATTGTCCACAGAACTGTGAGAGTCGTCATGCTTTTATAGTCATGTTACGAACATACAAATATTTTATGTCAAAGCGATGTCATCAAAGTAGTCGCTGAGAGAGTAGTAACATTTCTGTATTAAAATAGTACATAATTTACGCTTGAGATTGACTAAATTTAGATCTTTTACTGAGCAAGGTAACTTATTAAATTTCCTTTGGGCCATACAAAAAAAGCTTTTCCTCATTAAAGCAGGAGTAATTACATTGTGAGAAAGAGACAGAACTATACAGGTCGTCTAGCACCATCTCATCTTACACCTACTTTAGACGTCATAGTAACCCCCCATAAAAACTACTTTTTTCTAAGACATAAGGAAACAAAAAAAAAATGAGCGTTCCAATTTTTTTTTTTGTTATTGGTGTGTTTGCGTTACTAGGACCTAAACATTATCCAAAAATAGAATTACTTTGCATGATCACGAGAAAAATGTCTGTGACCGTATGACAAGAAATTGTGATATGTAAAGGTACACATTTTCTTTTTTGGTCAGAACCTGCTGTATTGGGTGTAAAGAGACCCTTAACGAAGGTGAAAGGATACTCCTCGTCATTTTTTTTTCTAGACCATACCTGGGAACCTTCTTGTTGCGGAGATATTAGTCCAAGTTTCATCTTTTTTTAAAAGGAACTATTTTTTTACTTTAAATATCGGTAAAGACCCCTGGTGGCCTACTATGACGTATTAAAGCAGGAGTAATACCAATGTGGGAAAGAGATGGCGCTAGACGACCTGTATAGCTCTTTCTCTTTCCCACACTGGAATTTTTCTTGCCTTAAGACGTCAAAGTAACCCCCTGTACGCTAACTAAAGATCTATGACCCCTGTACTATTCAATGCATCCATCAGCAGTAAGATTTGAGTGCGTAACATTGAGTTGAGTCCAACCGTAAAACGTGATTTTTCTCCCCAAAAAAGTTTTGCGTAGTTACTTAGTTTGATGTACGGAATGCTTGGTTGACGGATAAGTGAAGGGTCTGTTTATACCCTGTATACATACAGGGTGGTCCCGACAATACGACAATAAACGAAATCACTGGTAATACTAGGTCATAGGAATATTTTTAAACTATCAAATATATAAATAAATCCCAAAAGCGAAATTAAAAAAAAAAAAAACGAATTCAATAACATAAAACTATTAAGGAACTAGAACACTATTTATAAATATTGGTTTACTTACCTAATGTACCTATAATTTGCACTAATTTGCGTCTGGAAATAAAATCCAAAGAACGAATTTGGCAAACGTTTTAGAAGTAGCGAGCTGGCAACATCTGTTTAGTGTTTATATCGATGCGGGGGTCGTTAACCTGTCGGTGCTAACTTAATAATCTAATTTACATAATTGTAGAAAATGCTGAAAATTAAAACATCCGGTGACTAAACTACTGGATTTATTCGAACGATTTTTTGTATGCAGGCTGAGAACGTATAAGCATAAGCAGTTTAATTTATTGTCGTAATGTCGGCGCCATCCTGTATAGGCTTTACGAAAACGATGGTTGATCGTTACGAGAAAAAAACAGCATTAATAAAATTGTCTTACTTCTTAAAAGCAATATTGATTAATTGTCTCCCAAATACGTTTCGTATATGTACATGCCTGACATCACAGCTGCTACGAGAGGTATCAATATTAAGACGCATACGCAGCTAGTTTGTATTACAAAACCACTGTAAGAAAAAAATGTACTATTGTAGTGTTTTCTGTAATTTGTACGTCAAGTACCATTCATATTTTTGAATAAGCTGCCACGAAAATCAAGAGAAGTTTCATGAACACATGATAACATGGACTTTACGAAGCTTCTTATACGTCATCATCACCATCTATCTGCCTAGTCTTTTCCCAAGATTAATGTTGGGGTGGGCTTCCAGTCTGACCGGATACATCTGAACATCTATTGGGACTTATCCTGCACATATTAAAGGCGAACTGTCCGTATGACCTTGTTGTTCTTTTAAGTTACGCAACGGTTTTTGATGCGGTTTTCGCCATCAATAAGATAATTAAATCTGAAAGATTTATGAGTACAAACAATATATATACAACGTGTAACAGAATAAACGCAAGACCTCTCGTGTGGTGTCTCAGACCATGAAACTGAACAACTTTTGTTCTATGACTTTTGGAAATTCATAACTTTTTTTTTAGTTTTACCTTACATGTGGATCAGCTGATTGCGTCCGTTCCTATAGGAAGTATTTTTTTTTGTTGCGAATTTCAAGAACTCGTAGAACAAAAGTTGTTCAGTTTCATGGTGCGAGAGACCACACGAGAGGTCTTGCGTTTATTACGTTACACCTTGTATATAATTTATTACCTTAAATAATTGTACAAGAAACACTTATCTAAGCACTATGCAGTGTTACAGCTAGGGAAAAGAGAAAAATAAAAATATTTACCACATTGCAGAATAAAATTAAAAATCTGCATCGTATATTTATTTCGCACTGTGATTATAAAACTAAATTGCTTCAATATGACAGACAGATTAGATCTATTTTTTTCTCTGCCAGACTACACCATAGATAAATTACGGAAAAAAGGATACATACGTAAACTCACGCCTTTTTCCCGTGGGGTTAGGCAGAAATCACAGAACGCTGCCTGCTACGATCGTTACATACTCCTTTTGCCTCGTCCAAGTTCATACATCTGGTCATACACGCACGCCGGTTGTGAGTACTGCGTATCTTTTCTTTTTTTTTTTTTTTTTCAGATAGGAAATCATCAAATGATCCCCCCCCCCGCTCTGGGCGGAGCTGAAGGGAGTGTCAGACTTGTACTGACTAAAACCCATCCATGTTCCTTCTTTGCCTTTTGTGTTCCAGGGCCACGGTATCTCTTTCGAACAGTCCCGCAGCAGTACTGCGTATCTGACCTTTCTAAAAACCCCACCAATTATGTCCTTCTAGGGCGTTCCCTCCCAGCGTTGCCACTCACATATCATCATCATTTGTCAGTCGCCTTTCACTCATCCTCTCCACATGACCAAACCATCTAAGCATACTCTTTTCAATTTTTGTAACTACATCTTCATTTAAACCGCATAACTGTATAACCTTTTTTTTTCGGCTGGAAAATTATTTATGACGGCCCCCTTGCGGACCTGCTGACATCTCTTTGAGGCGCGCGTGAAACACGAACGCGCCGTCGACACGGCCTGTCGTCATAAGACGGCCGGACGGCGAGCTAGCCCATTACTCGCCGTCCACAGGCCCGCGCCTGCGGTGGCGGTGGCCACCACGTGACCCCCGACGCTCGGGGCGTCTCCCGCGGCGGCTGGGACGTGAGGCTCTTTCCCTGTCACGTCCCGCCACCTCCTTCGCTAGTATGACTGCTTCGCAGAAGGAGGTGACGGCTTCCTATTCCCTCTCGCTCCGGACTATGGCTTGAACCAGGGCCGGACGCGAGAGATCGCCACTACGAGCAACACCTTCACATACAGTTTTCCAATAACGCTCAAATTATCTGAACACCGGGCTTTGACGGATATGAATGTACTGGAATATCTATTCTATCTCAAGTCCAGTGTCCGCAGGCAGTCGGTTTCATTATTTACGTCAATTATAATCCCTTTATAATCATCGGCATAGCCTAAAGCGGCCTAATGGTAGTACAAAAAGTACTACAGCGTCATCTATGACGTAAATGAATAACTAACATCAAAAATCCTAAATGGCGATATTATACATAGTTCTCCGCGAGTTCATTTTAGAACATAATTGAAAAAGCCCTGTAACAACTATCGTACAGTAGCCCACCGGACGGGTGTTGTGTCTACACCCGTCTTACTAGTAAGTAGGTTTTACTAGTAACTCTTAAGATTTTAGCAACATGATTTGGTAAATGTAATGTGGTAAGGATATTATAAATATAAAGGGTGTAAATAGACCCTTATCATATCCGAAAGGCACTTGTTCTCCCCGTCTTTGCGATAATTTTTTTGTTTTAGACCATACCTGGGAACCTTCTAGTTAGGGATATATTGGGGGTAAAATTTCCAACTTTTTCACAAGTTTTTTTAAAAAATACATGTTATTAATGTAAGATTTTTACTTTACAACCTCTGCGACCCCCGTACTATTCAATCCATCCATCAGCACAATGCTTTGAATGCTTTCCATCGAGTCCTACCGTATCACGTGATTTTTCACCCCAAAAAAAAAAGTCGATTCCCAGCAATAATTTTTGCGTCAAATTACTTAGTTTGATGTACAGAATGCTTGGTTGACGGCTATGTGAAGGGTCTGTTTACACCCTGTGACCAAGTGATTATCCGTATGTACTTATTGAAGTCTTGTTGTTTCAGTACCTATGTAAAATTTAAAGATTATGATGCCTAGGAACTGCTGCTCCACTTTTATGTTTTTTGTACTCGCCTACTTGTTTAAATAATAACTAATAATAAATTGTGTGGACAGGAGTACATGAAAGCCCTGTTGGACCCACTAGGGGGAAGTTGTGGGACCGACAGTTCGTGACTAATAATTACGACAACGTCGACGCCTATAATTATTTAATAACGAATTCAACTTAACGATTATCAAATACAACTAATACAATATTCTCATTATTACGAACAAAATTATTCTGTAAGCGTTCTAATCAAGTATAGATTTCCTTAAAATAACAAACAAGTTCGACGAGGATTTACGTCTCTCATTCTAATCTTGTGTTTGACACGTAAGCTTAAGAGACTCGTTTGAGCATTTCTGCAACAAAAAAAAAATGAGATAAGTTTAGCTACAGGTTAAACAATAATAATTAGTTTCGATCATCGAGTACCCTCCATATTTTAAGTCACATCTCCTAGTTACACCGTTAACACGATGGGTTCACTAAGATTGGATCTTTGAAAAAAACAATTTAGTTAACCCATTCCCGTCAAAATATAATAATTACAAAAATATTTTTGTCTTTGACTGGCATCCTATGTGTGCGTAACTGACACCCACATGAGTAAGTAAACGGAACAGAGTTAAAGCTTCTAAAGAACGTTCAAAATTGTTACCTATTTTGGTAGGGTTGTCACAATATGTTAAGACAAATTAAACAAAACATTTGTTATACAGTTTTATTATTGAGTATGATACAGTCCAGTGGCGAAGGGTGAAAATTCAGTCAGGGGAACCCGAAGAAAAAAAATGAGAATTACATTTTTTTTAGTTTTTTATCTCTGTTTATTTTGACCATATTTTCGTTATCAGTGACCCCGAAAACCATGAAAATGATACCCATGACGAAAAAAACAAAAAAAAAATGTTGGTGCCATCGAATTTCATTTTGACCTCATTTTTGTTATCAGCGACCCCGAAAACCACGAAAATGACACCCATGACGACAAAACCGAAAATTTCCGTCGGCGCCATCTTGGATTTTCATTTTGACCTCAGTTTCGTTATAAGCGACCCCAAAAACCACGAAAATGACACCTATGACACGAAACCGAAAATTTTAGTCGGCGCCATCTTGGATTTTCATTTTGACCTAATTTTAGTTATCAGCGACCCCAAAAACCATGAAAATGACACCCATGAAGAAAAAACCGAAAATTTTCGTCGATGCCATCTTGAATTTTCATTTTGACCTAATTTTAGTTATCAGCGACCCCAAAAACCACGAAAATGACACCCATGACAAGAAAGCCGAAAATAAAGTGAAGCATAAAATGCAGGGGGGTATAATAAAAAAATGTAAATAAGTCAACAAAATAAAAAAACTAGTTGGTACCAAATACGATATAGACCATTACTCATTCTATCTTGTTCTCCCATACATTCTTTATTTTTCTGTCCTTGTCGTAACTCGATAATCTTCGGCTTACCGGGCTCCTTAACTCCTTAGTTACGAGGGAACATAGAAACAGACATTACATACATACAGGTCAAACACATAACCCTCCTTTTGGGCTTCGCCGCAGTCGGGTAAAAACACACCGAGTAGTATCCTCTTCTTATTAAAAAAAAGGATCATACAATAAAATATAGGTACTTACTTGCAAAAGTAATAGTCAAATATTTACTTACCTATTGTACTCCTTGGGATAGTTAAAGTATGATATATTTTTGTTTTTTCTACTATTATTCATACACACAGTACATAACAACCATTTTAATTTTAATATTCAAACTTGCAACCAATCTTGCAACTGACAAAACAAACAACGTGCCCCTTGGTTGCCATGGCACCGTGCCGTGCTAACCCTGAGATTGTCCACTGGCTGTGCCAGCGTAAACCGGTTTTTTTCAGTCTCGCCGCGTACGCGACAAGCGGCCAGTGGTCACGCACACATGCCCCGCGTGCTTGTAGAAGTGCAACCGATTCGCGCGGTTGTATGAAGCTTAACCTCTGTTCCGTTTTCCTACTCATGTGCTGACACCTGAACCACATGAGTAAGTAAACGGAACAGAGTTAAAGCTTCTAAAGAACGTTCAAAATTGTTACCTATTTTGGTAGGGTTGTCACAATATGTTAAGACAAATTAAACAAAACATTTGTTATACAGTTTTATTATTGAGTATGATACAGTCCAGTGGCGAAGGGTGAAAATTCAGTCAGGGGAACCCGAAGAAAACAAATGAGAATTACATTTTTTTTAGTTTTTTATCTCTGTTTATTTTGACCTTATTTTCGTTATCAGTGACCCCGAAAACCATGAAAATGATACCCATGACGAAAAAAACAAAAAAAAAATGTTGGTGCCATCGAATTTTCATTTTGACCTCATTTTGTTATCAGCGACCCCGAAAACCACGAAAATGACACCCATGACGACAAAACCGAAAATTTCCGTCGGCGCCATCTTGGATTTTCATTTTGACCTCAGTTTCGTTATAAGCGACCCCAAAAACCACGAAAATGACACCTATGACACGAAACCGAAAATTTTAGTCGGCGTCATCTTTGATTTTCATTTTGACCTAATTTTAGTTATCAGCGACCCCAAAAACCATGAAAATGACACCCATGAAGAAAAAACCGAAAATTTTCGTCGACGCCATCTTGAATTTTCATTTTGACTTAATTTTAGTTATCAGCGACCCCAAAAACCACGAAAATGACACCCATGACAAGAAAGCCGAAAATAAAGTGAAGCATAAAATGCAGGGGGAGTATAATAAAAAAATGTAAATAAGTCAACAAAATAAAAAAACTAGTTGGTACCAAATACGATATAGACCATTACTCATTCTATCTTGTTCTCCCATACATACTTTCTTTTTCTGTCCTTGTCGTAACTCGATAATCTTCGGCTTACCGGGCTCCTTAACTCCTTAGTTACGAGGGAACATAGAAACAGACATTACATACATACAGGTCAAACACATAACCCTCCTTTTGGGCTTCGCCGCAGTCGGGTAAAAACACACCGAGTAGTATCCTCTTCTTATTAAAAAAAAAGGATCATACAATAAAATATAGGTACTTACTTGCAAAAGTAATAGTCAAATATTTACTTACCTATTGTACTCCTTGGGATAGTTAAAGTATGATATATTTTTGTTTTTTCTACTATTATTCATACACACAGTACAATAAACAACCATTTTAATTTTAATATTCAAACTTACAACCAATCTTGCAACTGACAAAACAAACAACGTGCCCCTTGGTTGCCATGGCACCGTGCCGTGCTAACCCTGAGATTGTCCACTGGCTGTGCCAGCGTAAACCGGTTTTTTCCAGTCTCGCCGCGTACGCGACAAGCGGCCAGTGGTCACGCACACAGGCCCCGCGTGCTTGTAGAAGTGCAACCGATTCGCGCGGTTGTATGAAGCTTAACCTCTGTTCCGTTTTCCTACTCATGTGCCTGAACACAACTTAAGGGCATTCAATTATTTGATTTGCTTTACTTCCACCATTTCATTTTATTTTCAGAAAGTGGCCACGCATCAAACCTATATTAATCAATAGCTGGCATCAATATAAAAAAGTTTTGTAGCAGACCAACTATTCTAAAGGGTCACGTTTCCCAGATATAAACCTATCATGCATGCACAATGCACATGCATAATGGCTTACATCGGGCCGCCTATTTTAAAAAATAAAAGAAGATAGGCAGGCCACACTTCCCACAAAAATCATCCAAAATGGCATAGATCTCGCGAAAAAACGTTTGTGACGGACGGATATGAAATTGTGATTTATGAGGGCGTCCGTTAAAAAACGCGCGGGTGCGGAGTGTATGTGAGCGCGCGTGTCTGTTTCGAAAAATAGTATGAACAGCGCTAAAGATCTGGTTTGCTCCAATAGCGGTGCCGTCATATAGCGTCCGTAATATTACGGACGCAAAAAGACGACCGTGTTTACAGTGACGACACGTGGAATCTTCGAGACTCGCACGGCCGTCTTTATACGGAAACACAAAGGTGTAAACGGTGGCAAATGCACGACCTTGATTTAGCGGTAGTTGTATATGTATTTGGAAGATGAGCAATTATCAGAAGAAGTGTATGCTTTCCATTGTACTAAAATACCTCTTTTATTTAGAAGTTCCCCCAATTCACACCAAAATTTTTGTTTCATCTCCGTCTGCCTGTATTCTTTTTTCTTTATATACTAGCTGTTGCCCGCAACGTTCGTTCGCGTGAAATTATTATAAAAAATATTACTTTTTTCTTTTAGTCGGATTTTGTTACAAATTACAAGGGTTTTAATGTTTTTACACGGAACCCTAGTTTTTATTCTAAAATAAAAGAATCTCAAGTTACTCCTTATAAGGAGTAACTTAAGATTCTTTTATTTTAAAAAGATAGCTGATGTTAACATCAGCTATCTTTTTCTGACTTCAATGTGCCCTAGCGGTTAGGAGTATGTCATGCTCACTCAAATGTCTCGCTGATGGTGGCGCGTGTGTCGGATCATTTAGTTCCCTTCAAAATGGTTGAGTTAAATGGTGCTGATACATACGTCATGTTCGTGAACGGGCGCTGTCAGTTGTGACTGGTCATCTCTTGGTTGCCACTGCTTATTTGAATTTATTATTTTATTTTTGAATTGTTTTTTACTGTGGACACTTTTAACGTACACATCTTGCTCCATCGTTCTCACATAATGTACCATCTCAACATGAATGATGTAACCAAGGTTTTGTATAAGTATTCTGATTTAAAAGAGTGTCCATGGAGTTTCTTGCCCGTTCTTCTCCATAGAGATCTACGTTCACAGTTTTTGTGCCTTGTGACTGGGACTGTAGCTATATTTCATTGTTGTCTTTGTTTCGACAATTCAAAAGCGCCTGTAACTGGCCTACTTGAAATAAATGCTTTATTTTGATTTTGATGATTTACCAGTAAAAGTACCGTCAAAATGTGTCCAGCTGTTTCGGAGATTAAGCGTTTAAATCGGATTTTGTTAACAATTTCAAGGGTTTTATTTCTTAGCACGGAACACTAATCGTTTTTCTAAAATAAAAGTAGCTAACTGCCAGTAAAACTCCTGTGAAAATCGGTCTAGCCGCTTCAAACAGACAGAGAAACAAAAATTTAAAAAAATGTGTTTTTGTTTCAAGTGCTGTGCTGTGTGTTTATATTACAAACAGACACTTTAATTTTATTTATTTGTATAGATAATATGTCATGAACCCGCAAAAAAAATCTATTAAGATTCATCTTCGCCGCTCCAGGTGGAAAGAAACGTTCGAGGACTGTTCAACTGCGCAAAGACGGCCGTCATGCAAATGACGGCAACGCTTTCTGTCGTTACTGTGACAAATACTGCTCTTTAGGAAACCACGCTGTTTTGTTTACATAGACAACGTTCCTGTGAAGTCATTCACCGCTGTATTACGGCCGCTATATGACGGCAGGAGGGAGGAGGAAACCAGAGCTTAAAAGGCGCGGGCGGGAGAGGCCGATCGCGGGCGGGAGAGGCCGATCGCGGGCGGTAGAGGCCGATCGCGGGCGGGAGTGGCCGATCGCGGGCGGGAGGGGCCGATCGCGGGCGGGAGGGGCCGATCGCGGGCGGGAGGGGCCGATCGCGGGCGGGAGGGGCCGATCGCGGGCGCGTGCGAACGGTTCTTAGTAGATAAGACATCGGTCAACCACTCTGTGCACCCCGCGAGGTACAGTTTTTATTTTTTGTTGAGAATCTTTAAAAATATATCACAATGAATGGAAGTGTAACACGGCAGTGACTTTCGATTTCAAGTGCCTTTATACATCTGTTATAGGCTTTCCGATAACGATTGTTGATGGTAATCATCATCAACATTCATCATTTCAGCCATAAGACGTCAACTGCTGGAAATAGGCCTCCCCAAAAGGGGGGGTTTTGCTATAATCGCCAAACTTGGCAGGCTGGTTGGCGATCGCAGTTCGGTTGTTAAAAAAGTACAGAGAACGCTGCTGCCCATTCTCTGGTAAGTCCTTTAGTCGCCTCTTACGACACCTACGGGAAGATATGGGATGGTGCTATTCTTTACGTCCGACACCATTCATCATCATTCTAATTTTATTACATTTTGATAAATTTTTAACTAATACTAGTACCTAAACTAAGAGTACATTGTGTCAGGTATTTTAATTTTAAGTTTGCATGCTGAAGGAAGTCAGCGAAATGTGTGAAACCTTTTATTTTATAAGACCCATCATGTACCATATTTTATGCAAAATAAAGAATCTTGAATCTTGAATCAGTACTCCGTGATGGTAATGGTGAACATTAAAACAGAAAAAACAACATTTACTTACTGAACAGCATTTTGTATCATACCGTATGGTACGTACATGGTCGCCATGATACCCATTACAAAAGGTGCTATCAGACAGATCCACACGAAGAAGATGCGCCGAATAAAAATAACTGAAACAAATTGATTAAAACAATTTAATTAATGATTACAATTAAAAACATATATGGGAAATACTGATTTAATTGATCAAGCCGTTCAGGAGAAGAATTAGGTACGAACATTAATAAAGTTGACGGCACGGTTGGCGCAGTGGCTGCTGCTCTGCGTGTCGCGGGTTCGATTCCCGCAAGGAACATATCATTGTATAGCCTACAGGTAGTTGTTCCGGGTCTGGCTGTTTGTGTATCTGAGTTTAAATGTTTGTAAATGCACCCACGATACAGGAGAAATTCCTAGTGTGGGAATTTTAGAAAGCTAATGAGACATCGACGATCTGACGATCTGAACATGTTTGCGGGGCTAACAGGGCTAGAGATCGCACAGGATAGAGAGCTATGGAGAAAGGGGAGGCCTTTGCTCAGCAGTGGGACAGGCTGTATTTTTAATTAAATTGCCATGAAAATCAAAATAAATTAAAAAAAAAACATAACATGAAGTTTTCGAAGCTTTTTAACAAGTTTTTGGAGGAAATGGAAATTTAAAAAAAAAAAACATAACTTTTGTTAATGCCAATAAAGCTAATTTGGACAACAAGTTATCGGGGTCCGAATATAATTCCAAAATATTTCTGTTGATGTGAGAGCGATGGGTGATCCCAATTCAAGGAATGCACCAAATTACCAACCACCGTGTTTAATATACAGTACATCATCATCTGCTGAGTCTTTCCCCAACTATGTTCGACTTCCAGTCTAACCGTATGGTGAGACTGGAACTCGAATATCTAGTGGTACTTATCCGACACATATCATGAAGTCGCTTTGGGTGTCAGTCTGTGTTGTTCTTGAATATAGCGAGTTCCGAAATACGAATTCCCAAACAATAAAATATCCATTGCACACAATAAGGCCTAATCAAAGTGCAAAACAAACGCAACTATCTAGATGATTAATTCCGGAAGATTTATGTGTAATATTAATCTGTCTCGGAGTTTTCATTAAATCGCAAAAGCCCTGTGAAGCCGGGGTGAGCTAATAGTTATGAATAAACGATATTTACCACATCGAAGGGATTACATTAAAATTGAAATCTTCAACGTCTATTTAATTTGCACTGTGATTTATCTTCTTTGTGCTGTAATTATAAAATTAAATTCCGTCAACATGACGAAACTCAAACTCAAACATTTATTTCAATTAGACCATAAAGGTGCTCCCTCACCGGGAGCATTCGCCTGTAATGTAACAGTTCACATTCACTTGTTTCCATACAAAATCGAATATTGGACTGTTACATTACAGGCGAATGTTCGCGGTTAGGGAGCACCATTACAGGCACTTTTGAATGTCAGAAAAACAAAGAAGGCGAAGCTACAGTCACAGACATAAGGCATAATAACTTGTACCTAATAAGGTACTGTTGTTGCCTATTCCAAAGCGTAGATCTCTATGGAGAAGAATGGGCAAGAAACTCCATGGACACTCTTTTAAATCAAAATATTATTACAAAGGCTTGGTTACATCATTCATGTTGAGATAATACATATATGTGAGAACGATGTAGAAAGACGTACACATTAAGAGCGTCCAGAGTATAAGATTAAATCAACAATTTAAAAACAAAGTAGTTAAAATAAACCGTGGCAGCTAAGAGATGACCAGTCCCAACTGACAGCTGTTTATCATACTTTAAAGGTGTCTGGTGGGTGGTTTTCACCACACAAAATGTCTGATCTCCCTCTAATCGGTCAGCTCACATATATTATGGATGAGAACTCCTGATTCAATCGGAGATCCAGAGATGTACTCTACACGCCAAATCATTATTGTCGGCGACTTTGTTGTGTGGAGCCCTAAATTTACCTACTGCGGATGAGCAAATAACCAAAGCACTATTTACTAATTTACCTACGACTTAATGTCCGGTCAAACCCGTGACGACAAATTGTGGACGCGGCTACAGATACCGAACTCTGACAGATAATGTACTAAAGCTTTGGTTCAATGCTTTGCTTACTGGCCCCGTACTACCACCGTTTAAAGCAGTATTACTTTAATGCCAGTTCAGTGTGGGAAAGAGATGGAGTTAGATGTCTTTTATAGCTCCATCTGTTTTCCACACTAAAGCAAGAATAAAACAATACTGGTGTAAAAGGCCAGAAGTTGGGGCATGCACCCAGTTCTCAAATACCTTGAAAGAAGTATTTAGAGACCCGGGTGCATACTCTAGCAGGGCCGTAACCAGGAATTTATTTCTGGGAGAGTTTTACCCTTAAATACGAACGGCAATTAGGAATTACTTTTTCAAAAGTAATTCCTGTGTTATTAGTTTAGAGCAGAATCATTTCCAAAGGGGTGCATTTTTTCAGCTTCATGAATAGAGCTTCTACCTACTCCACAACGGATGTGTTAGGTTTGTGAGTGTCGTTTCATACAAGAAGTAACTTTGTCGACTTATACAGAAAAGCATGGCCATTGCGAAAAGGCAGAATTCAATAGCGAGCGCAGCGAGCTCTTAAAACTTAGCACACACCTCGAATTTGATAGGTTTTCTTTTGTCTAAAAATACAGAAATTGTGTTAATTTTTGTAGAAAAGCGTTTGAATTAAAATAACATAGCATGTCAGAGAAATTAGCACTATCTCGTGTAGGTTAGTTTTTTTTAGCATTCATACATGAATAGGAGTTATTTAGTTTCTTTGTCGACAAATGCAGAAAAGTCTTGAGAATTAAGAACTTTCGAAAAATTTTAGCACTCCTAAACTTTACTTATTTTTATTAATTCATGTAAAAATGAGAAAAGAAGAAACTGTCAGGTTATGCAGAATTCAGAAAGTATAGGATGTAAGAGCGGTTTCTTTACAGAAGTTTGACATTTCCTCCCTGCCTACGGCCCTGTGCCCAAGTCATGGTAAGCTAACTGAAGTACTTTCCGCAGTTCATGATTTGGCCGAACCTTTACTGCTGTCATGTTTTTACGACGCATCATTGTAAAAATGCCTTGAGAACATCGTATAGGTACAGGCCAATCACCACAGCCACAGTGAAAGGAATGCAAACGCAAAAACATTTCGCACAGTTTACAAGAGGGCTGGAAAAGAAAACAAAATAATTAAAAGCCATATAATATACATAGAAAGTCGACGATGATGGTTTTTCCTTTTGTGTGTCTATATTCTTACATCTTCAGCTTCTTATGTTCGTAAAATGTACTCCTTTTCCAGATAGTGGTACAAAAACCATGTTCAGCCCATAACTAGAAATGGGCTTCTGTATAAAGAACTGAGAAAAGTAGGACACTTCTGTCGGTATAATTCAGAAAAATAAGATGTTTTCTGAGAAAAAGTCCTAAAGTATTCTCATAAAAAGTCTAAAGTATTCTGAATTATACACTGAGAATATCTAATAATTGCACACTCATCATCATCATCATCATTTCAGCCGAAAGACGTCCACTGCTGGACATAGGCCTCCCACAAGTGTCGCCTCATTGACCGGTCCCGTGCGTCTCGCATCCAGCGGATCCCTGCAACCTTTACGAGGTCATCGGTCCACCTAGTGGGAGGCCTTCCAACACAGCGTCTTCCGGTTCGCGGTCGCCACTCCAGAACTTTTCGGCCCCATCGGCCATCCGTTCTGCGAGCAATGTGCCCTGCCACACAACTGCACACTATCTTCGTCGAAATCATCATTCCCAACAAGTATTAACCCACTGCTGGGGCATAGGCCTCTCTTGGCTTGGGGTTGGCTTCCCATGCTCCTATTCTAGGGAGGATATAAAGATCAACGTATGCCAGTGTCATCTAAGTAAAAATAAACTGGATTGGTTCCAGATAGGTAAGAGAATTTTACCACATTATGAAGTGAAGTCAGAAAGTTGCATTATTTCCGAGTTCTGGAGTTAACTGTACAGACAGACATTCAAATACTTTTATAACTAATAATTCGTAAATTCCAGCGATATAAATTGATAAACTCTGTCAAGATGACGTTCTTAAACGTTTTTTTTTTTTTTGTAGCCATTATTTACATGGCCTTAGTATATTAAGTCCATGATTATTTACCAAACCTACTCTATGTATGGACTCTATGATACCCATTACAGAGTATATAAATTCTTTGTACAGTCCTTTCACTCAAGTCATAAGTCATAAGAACTTATTAGTACCTATCAACTTTATAAAAAATCAGGGTAAACGGGTATCATGAGTTCCAAATTGGAACGGGCCGGGGCTGCCTTCAAGCTGCTCTTGTCCAACTTGAGGGATCCAAACGCCACCTGCCGGAGGGTCTACGCGGGGGTCGAGCTGTTCATGGCCTTTTACAGGGCCCCGGTGTGGGCGCGGTCTTTGAGGCAGCGAGCTGCCCACTACCTGAACGCGCCCCAAAAGGTGGTAGCCGTAAGGCTAATCCGGGGGTACCGCACGATCTCCCGTAAGGCGGCAAGCCTACTTTCCGGATTGCTGCCATGGGATCTGGAGGCGATAGTCCGCGCGCACCATCACGAGCGGCGCGCGGAGGCACTAAGCCGGGGGGAAACTCCACTGCAGCGACATAGAGAGAGCGACTGTCGCAACCCCGTGCAGGGGTCTTTGAGGAGTGGCTGGAGAGGCGCCATGGCGCCCTCACCTTCCACCTGACGCAGGTCCTCACCGGACACGGTTGTTTCGGGAGGTACCTGCACCAAATCAGGCGCAAGGAAACGCCCAGGTGTTACCTGCACTGCGAGGAGGACACGGTGGAGCACACCGTGGAGGTCTGCTCCGTTTGGGCGGAGCACCGCCGTGTCCTTGTAGAGGCGATTGGTGGCGGCGACCTCTCGCGTACGGTCCTGCTTCAATCCATGGTCCGGAGTGAGAGGGAATCTGAAGCCGTCCCCTCCTGTGAAGCAATCATGCTTGCGAAGGATTTAGCGGAACGTGAGAGGGAGAGCGCCTCACGTCCAAGCCATCGCGGAAGACGCCCTGGGCGTCGGAGGCCACGTGGTGGCTCCCGGCCACCGTAGGCGCGGGCCTGTGGACGGTGAGTCCGTAAGGACCGATGCCTTCCGGGGCTACAGTTTAGTCAGTACAAGTCTAACACTCTCTTCCGCTCCGACCTATGACACCCAATCCTTCCACTTCTCTCGCAGTTGTGCTTCTTCTTGTCAATTAATGAGGAAGCTATCCAAGGCATCCCGCCATCTTCTCCTCGGTTAATCACGACACCATCTAGCTATCTCAGGTCTCCAGTCATGTGAAATACAGGCCCGCAGCTTCGCTGGTATCCGGCAAGCATGACCTGTCCAGCCCCCAATCTCATTTTAGACTTGCAGCTTATAAGCTTCTTGCTTGGCTATTCGAGCACAGTGTAGTGTTCCTTATCCGGTCGGTTTAACATTACGGAGATATTGGGGGCCAAAGTTCCAACTTTTTTACAACTTAAAATCAAAATCAAAATCAAAATCAAAATCAAAGCATTTATTTCAAATAGGCCAGTTACAGGCACTTTTGAATTGTCGAAACAAAGACAACAATAGCTACAGTCCCAGTCACAAGGCATAAAAACTGTGAAAGTACTGTAGTTGCCCATTCCCTAACGTAGATCTCTATGGAGAAGAACGGGCAAGAAACTCCATGGACACTCTTTTAAATCAGTATACTTTTACAAACTCTTGGTTACATCATTCATGTTGAGATGGTACATTATGTGAGAACGATGTAGCAAGATGTGTACGTTAAAAGTGTCCATAGTAAACAATTCAAAAAAGAAAAAAAAAACAATTCAAATAAGCCGTGGCAACCAAGAGATGACCAGTCACAACTGACAGCGCCCGTTCACGAACATGACGCATGTATCAGCACCATTCAACTCAACCATTTTGAAGGGAACTAAATGATCCGACACACGCGCCACCATCAGCGAGACATTTGAGTGAGCATGACACACTCCTAACCGCCAGGGCACATTCAAGTCAAGAAAAGACGTAGGTTTCCCGCGAATGACAGCTTTACCTTAAAAAATAGGTTGTAGTTTTTACTGCTATAACTTTACTTTAAATACCTCAACGACCCCCGTACTATTCAGTCAATCAGCAAAATGTTTTGAGTGCGTTAAATGGAGTCCTACAGTAAAACGCGATTTTTCACCCCAAAAAAAAGTCGTTTCCCAGAAATAATTTTTGCGTAAAGTTACTTAGTTTGTTAGTTTGATGTACAGAATGCCTGGTTGACGGCTTCGTGAACTTGATTCTAATTGAGTCGTGAGGAAAACAGCATGCCGGAGAGATATTTCTCGAGGGCATGTAAAGCCAAGCCTTGGGCGGCATAAAAACTCTGACACCGGGTTAGGCACTAACCACACGATAAAGAAAGTAGTTGAATCTACATTTTGTTGATTAACAGCATCAGAGAAGGTCCACAAATGCACGATATTTATATTGATATACATACTTTTCTAAAATGTGATTGATGGTACCGCAAGTGGTCGGTGCGCGGTGGTGGAAAGTCCTGGACAGAAGTCTGCTTGTTCAGGAGTTTGTTGCTTATTTATGTCTTAGACTTATAGACATGGAAGGAGCTCGTGGCTAAATAATAACAGCCGCTCGGGTCGATCTTTAGGTTAAGCCGTGCTTGCCTAGGTTGGTCTGTGGATGGGTGACAGCCCATTACATACCGAGTTTCCTCCGTGCCTCGGAAAGCACGTTAAGCCGTTGGTCCCGGCTGTCATTTGTAGATCTTTGACAATCGTTAGGTAGTCATTGGCCCAAAAAAGTCTGACAACCAGTCTTACCAAGGGGTATCGTATTACCCAGTACTAACTGGGTTGTGGAGGTCAGATAGGCAGTCGCTCCATGTAAAATACTGTTATTCAGCTGCATCCGGTTAGACTGGAAGCCGACCCCAATATAGTTGGGAAAAGGCTAGGCAGATGATGACTTATAGACATGGAAGATCAGACTCAGGTCTATATTAATTTATATCTGGCTTATCTCATTTCTTATGAAACAAAATAATATTATTGTTAACTTTATTCATTTAATCAAACTTCATGCAGTAGTGGGCACCTGCACAAGCGGACTAAATGCAATAACTTTGGTAGGTATCACAATTCCATTACAGAGCAGCAAATCCACAAGAAGGCGCCACTGTCGGAGATCAAAACATTACAAATCTTGATACTTTTAATAGAGATTTCGTTCGTCCCAATATTTCAGGAAAGTAGACCACTCCATGCGTGTTGGCGGGCCGCCAGAGCCTCGTTGGTAGAAAGCGGGAACTCAAAGCAACCTCACCTGTCCATGGTACACCCCACCATGAACAGGTGAGATTGGCTTGAGTTCCTAGCCTATTATTGGGAACCCCTTAAACCTTGGGTGGTGTAAAGTTCGCAATAACAGTGATGGGAGGCTGACCTCCCTACCTAGCAGTAGCGAAGGGTCAACTTTTGTAAGAGGTAACCCGGAGTACATTTCTTTAAAGTGATTATATTATTTGTCTGTAGAAAACTGACTGTGCCATTTTTCAAAGGAAAGCTGTTAGGAATCGAGTTTTATGGAACCTTCGCCACTGCTACCTGGCATAGCAAATTGCTGTTAATTCGGAAATGAAGAACACTTTGAGAACTCTGTTGCAAAAATTACTTTAATACTGTAAATAGACTACTAAGACCAAACGAATCACGATATGTCACAAAACTAAATCTGCTAATAACACAAATGTCAACATTTTGTATTATTGCACAATTCATAAAACGTATTCCTAATTTCATCTTCTTCTTTCAATTTCTCCATATTTTTGCGATGTTTTTTAATAATTATATTCTTCAGTTCTCTGTCAGTCCTATTCATTCTGCGAAAGGTGAAAACATTTTGTCATTTGAGATTTTGATTCTATCTCACACAAAAGGTGTTGTATTGAAGCTAGCTATTGATATTAAGCAGGTAATGAATTGTAGCTGCAATTTAGAAAAAATAAAGAATGACAAACAGTACAGTCCGGCCCAAATATTCATTCATTTGTATAAATAGCGTAATAGAACTAAGTCATTTAACTTTGAAAATTAATGAAGATTCCTTATTGCTTACCCTATTTTCGTCTAGTCTTGTATCTGTATCGTATCTTATTTTAGAAAACACAGTAATACCCACACACATAAAATAATGAGTTTACGCTCAAACACAATTACTGTACCCGTGCTGTTATACGTACCTGTACCTTCGCGTACAGTCGCACACCTGTCACATTGCGTAACCAATAAGAACACTCGGCTAATTATCTTTTCAATTACAAAACACTTACGTGCTCCGTCGTTTGTGTACCTACTACCAAGACAACTTCTTTCTAATTAACCTAGATAATTTGTTCTCTCTTAAAAAGCTGAAGTTTTTACATTTTATCTAATATTCAATGTTTTTCTGTTTGTCTTGTGGTTTTTAGAATATTTTCTAGAATTTTGTTGAAAAGTTTACCTACGCTAAAAACTGTTTGATGAGAAACTATTAAGTTTTTGATAATTTTGTTTTGGAAGCAGGCGGGGCCCATCTATACAAATAAAACTCAAAGTCCTGACTGACTGATATATCAACGCCCAGCCCAAACCGCTGGTCCTAAAACATGAAATTTGGAGGGTGGATTCTTTGTGAAGAGTAGGTTTCCACTAAGAAAGGGTTTTTCGAAATTCCACCCCTGAGAGGGTGGAATGGGGTATTGAATTTAAAACCTTTCTTTAAACCTCTTCATTTTGATACCCCACTCGATGGTAAATATTTGAAGTCCGAAATCCGCCATTTTTCTTTGTTTTTTTTTATTTCAATGTAGCCAGTGACACTCGCGCTACCAAGACGAATCTAACGACGTATAATTTATCAAAATCCATTCATCCGTTTAGGAGTTACGAGGGAACATAAAAACGGACATACATACATACAGGTTTAATAAAAACATAACCCTCCTTTTGGACCTCGCTGTAGTTGGGTAATAAAAAATTATGATGTTACCATCTTAATATAATGGTTGTGAAAAGACCCTTCACGAAGCCAAAAGGCCCTTGTTCTTCCCGTCATTGCGATATTCATTTTGTTCTGGATCATACCTACCGGTAACGGAGATATTCACAAGTTTTTTTTAAATACAAGTTTTAATGTTATAAACTTACTTTAAATACCTCAATGAACCCTGTATTATTCAATGCATCCATCAGGACAATGTTTTCTTGAGTCCTACCGTAAACCGTGATTTTTCACCCCAAAAAAAAAGTCGATTTCCAGCAATAATTTTTGCGTTGATGAATAGAATGTTTGGTTGACAGCTTCGATAAGGGTCCGCTTACATCTTGTATATTCCAGTCAAAAAGTTTCATCAACAAACGGTATAATGAAGAAAATTCATTAATAATTTAGTTGCAGTTTACATTGTATATGTGTAATGAAATGACATTTCATTAATTCGAATTTGCCGCGCCTCGCGCCTTTATAAGTTGTCTGTGGAATTGAATGGCAGATGATGGTCAAAATGTTCGGTGTGATTTATTGTTTTAAGAAAACGTGTGGAGAGACAAAATAAAAGGATATAATTGAGGAGGCGATATTAGTGAACTTTAAATGTCGTTTCTTTGTATTTTCAGAGAAACAGTTTGTGGTTTATTTTGAAAATCCTCAATAATATTCTTATATATGTTTGACGAAGTTTAAACGATGGCTGAACGGGTGCTGCACAACTTTATTCATAAAATCTGAAGAGTTCTACCGCGCAACTACGGTCATGAAATCCCACAAAATTAAACAAGTTATTTGCCATTTTCAAGGGAATTAATAGCTGCCGTGATCATGTCGATTTGCAATTTGACCAAATCATCATCTGCCTAGCCTTTTCCTAACATATTGGGGTCGGCTTCCAGTCTAACCGGATGAAGCTCAATACCAGTATTTTACATGGAGCGACTGCCTACCTGACCTCCACAACCCAGTTAGGCTGGGTAATACGATACCCCTTGGTAAGACTGGTTGTCAGACTTTTTGGGCCACTGACTACCTTACGACTGTCAAAGATCTACAAATGACAGCCGGGACCAACGGCTTAGCGTGCTTTCCGAGGCACTAAGGAAACTCGGTGTGTAATGGGCGGTCACCCATCCACAGACCAAGCTAGGCAAGTTTGGCTTAACCTAAAGATCGACCCGAGCGGCTGTTATTATTTAGCCACGAGCTCCTCAGTGTCGCTACAAAACAATTAAAATAAAATTAAAAATTAAAAAGCCCCCATCGCAGCAAAGAAAAGTGAACAAACATTTGAAAAGTCAATAAAATGGCTAGGCCGGCTTTGATAAAACATGTATAATTGTAATTTATTTATTTGATACCCTACTTGGGTATATTTGAAAATATTCGATTAATCATCACCACTTTAATCCCCCGTATCTAGTAAATGGCTGCACTGATTTTGATAAAAACATATCTAAGAACCATCGCCAAGAAACTAGCTTTCAAATAAATAAAAACTGTATCCAAATCGGTTCACTCGTTTAAGAGCTACGGTGGCAGAGACAGACACACACTCACATTGCGGTCAAACTTATAACACCACTCTTTTTACGTCGGGGGTTAAAAATATATAACCAGACATCTACAGAACTCGCGACAAAGAAAATAAGAATGCCTAAAGCCGCAATTATATTTAGCCCACGCCGCGTGTCGCCACGCTGCCTGACGCAACGGCGGGTTATTACATTTGTGTGTCGTGTCGCCACGCGGCCTCACGAAAAATCGTCTCAGTCAGTACAGTGGTGGCCTTTGGAGTAAACGTCTACAATGTTTTCTTCAGACTCGGAATAAAAACAATACAATTACAAACCGGGTAGTTTTATTTTTTAAAGATATTTCCTTCCACGCCGAATTTCTTTTTAATTGGTCTTTATAATCTTTGTGTTTTTGATTATACAAAATGTCATATTTTCTCACGACTTCTATTAATTCGTCTGACATTTTTCACGTCCACGTTCTACGTCGCCCGCCACTCGGCTGTCTGCGCGTGCCCACGCGTTATTACACTAGACCCGACTGAGCTGACGCGTCACAACCCCCACCACCGACCCCACGCCGATCGAAATCGCTCGGTCTGCGTGGCGTCAGCAGGCTCGGCGATACGCGGGACGGGACTAATGTAATCAATCCAATACTAAATGTATGTAACCGATAGCTTACCCACGCGTTGCGACACGCGGCGTGGGCTAAATATAATTGCGGCTAAATCGCTCGGTCTGCGTGGCGTCAGCAGGCTCTGCGACACGCGGGATGGGACTAATGTAATCAATCCAATACTAAATGTATGTAACCGATAGCTTACCCACGCGTTGCGACACGCGGCGTGGGCTAAATATAATTGCGGCTTATTGTAATCAATCCAATACTAAATGTATATAACCGATAGCTTACCCACGCGTTGCGACACGCGGCGTGGGCTAAATATAATTGCGGCTTTAGTATAACAGCGCCAACTATACCTAAGTGTGAATTCGTCTTATTGTTTTCCTTTGTTGTATTGCATCTCGCCAGCATTCAGCGAACAATCTAACTGTAAATCCTTTGAAGTAAAGGGTGTTCGTCTTTAAGTAGGTACCTATAACCAAGGGCGGATCCAGCTTTCATGTCAAGGGGGTTCACATAGTTGTGATCTAGTCATGACAGGCTCGAATTCGATTACAATAATAATTCAAATTAAGAAGAAAGTGTTTTGTTGCTACCTATACGTTAATTGTACATTTTGATATAGGTAGGGAAACTTGTTATGGAGCCGAGAACTGCAGTTCAGGGGGGGGGTCATGACCCCCATGACCCCCTTGACTCCCCCCTGGATCCTCCCTTGCCTATAACTGTAGATACCTACCAGTAGCGAAGGGCCAATTTTAGTAAGAGGTAAGCCGGAGTACGTATCTTTAATGTGATTATATTATTTGTCTATAGAATACTGACTGTGCCATTTTTCAAAGGGAATCCAGGAGGAATCGAGTTGTATGGAACCTTCGCTACTGATACCTACTTCCATTCTTACGTTAAACCATGTTGGTCTATTTTTTTGTGTAAATCTGCAGATTCTATTAATTCTATTTTGCTGACCTGACCATTAACCTGACCTGCAACATTAGTTGATGTTTTTTAGAGTAAATAAAATAAGTATACAAAATGTGGCTTTCAATCAATCGGAACGGAGGAAACTGTTTCTACAATGTCGCAAGCTGCTTTTTGCGTTAAGTTACTTAGTTTGATGTACAGAATGCTTGGTTGACGGCTATGTGAAGGGTCTGTTTACACCCTATAGGTGTAAAAAGACAGCGCTGGTTAGCACGAGACGGCGTGACACGAGATTACGACACATCTTTCGGTTTGACAAGATCAACGAGTTCTCAATTCTAGTACATCCTATCGACTCCTTGCATCGCCGGTGTGAAACCACCTTAAAAGTCGTTAATAGAAGCTTGCTATGATGTTTTTATTTTATTGCTCTCTCCATGATGCACCGCTGAGTTTAACAGCCTTCCTGAAAGCCTTCAGCAACTAATTATTATTGTTATCATCTGAGGTTCCTCGTACACACGGAGAATCTATGGAAGGAAGAACGGTTGATCTTGATAGGAGATAGAAACATCGTGTTGACGTAAAAGCGCAACTTTTTCTTATTAGATGCATAATATTCATATATGTATAATATGCAAAAATATTCATATATATTAGCATATAATATGTGGCTTAATAATGGGGGCTCATGGTTAAACAATAACAGCCGCACCGATCGATCTTTAAGTGAAAACAACGCTTGCTGAGGCCGGTTTGGAAATGTTTGCCCATCCACTCACATGCCACATGGCTGGTAACTGGTCCCGGCTGTCATTCGTAGATCTCGGACAGTATTCATGTATGGGAAAGACGTTTGTCTCACTTTCGAGCTGCTCACTGTATCCCGAAAATCTGACATCCAGTCGATAACTACGATGAGGCACGATTACAAAAAGTGTCTACTAGACTTTGAGCTGGTAAGTGTAATGCTGGACTGGATTTAGAATTCGTAGAACCTGGGCTTGTCCTGGGAATAACTAATATAAGAGGTGATAGTGCCAATTGATTGAATTTCTACAAAGGCAAAAATAGTCAAAGCCTTCAGGCGTCCCTTTATAAGTAACAAACAGCTACTTTATTTCGGGAAACAAGCCTTGAAACGTGCAATAACTATGTTCTGCCGGTGGAATTTTGATCACAGCAGTGGCCAATTTCAGTGGCGAGTAAACTAATACATAGGAAATATTATAGTGCACAAGTGTGAGCGTAGACACAGCGGCACTTTCTGTTCCATCGCTCTCATGGTCTGATGAGGCAGCACCCAGTCAGCCTTAAGTGCGGCAACAATGATGACAAGCAAGAAGTAATGCAAGCAAACTGCAAGTGCAGCCTGCATGATTCTTCGGCACGTGGCTAAGATCGGAACTAACATTACCATCTTGTTTTTTTTAAACCAAGCTATCACAGACAATTTCACAAAAGTTAATAAAATAATAACTTTTAATAATTAGATGTATTAGTGCACAGGTGCAGAGCAAATAGAAAAATATCTACCCATAACAATCATTATGCGACGAACTCAACTTGCTTACAAAATAATATTATTAAATTACCTACATGATACTTACGTATAGGTATGGTATGGTTAGAATGCGGCGCAGCGCTTCCATTCCATACGGTCTGCGCGTGAGAGAGACGAAATAACAACAACATATCGGTCCCTCTCGCAAGATTCGCAGCATTCAACTTCTAATAGTTCAAAGTCCAAACAGTCAATCAGATGCTCTGTGCAGTGAAGCTTGATGAGCGGCCGTGTGTACACCCTAGCGTGTATGGCTACCTTTAGATGCGAGCGAAAGCCGAAGACAGAAGCTAGTTAATAATAAAGTGAAAGCTGTAGTAGGTACTATTAAAACGAACGTCATTCATATTTCACAACTTGAAGTAGTTACTTAATGTCCTTTAAACCATGACTAAACTTGCCACCATTTACTTTTTACTTTATCCTATCGAATCCCGCGGTTAAAAGGCCACTCTCTTCACACAGACCTAAAAATTTTTCATAACGTGTCCTTAAAACCATGAGCTTACAGCTGATCTTGGTAGCGAATCTTGGAATCATTAAGAAGCGTTTATTAATGCATGAGTATATTCTCTAGTAAAAGTAAACATACAGTACCAGTACCAAAAATGAAATCGCCGTCGTAGTAATCGATCAAAAAATCACGCGATCAGTTCTAATGTGACATTTTTGTTGCGACCTCTCAGTTTTGAGATCAGTGAGGAGAAATCGAAGTCTTCGTGTAAGGATATAGCCATCGTATGTTGGTTTTCTGGTATGTAGAGCGCCCTCCTGGGCTGTGTTACAAGGGGCACAGTCCTTCTGTATCCTTCTTCCGTAAAGGGTTCCTCTCCAGTTCGCAAAAGTAGGCCAAAGCGTGTTTCTAACTCAGGCTCGTCTGAAAAAAAAAATTGTTTACCCACAATTGAACGGAGAATTGAAGTCAAAAGTTTTATCTGTCAGGGTTGTGCGGGAATGTACTTGAATCTCCCGGACCTCCGACTTACAGTAGAAGCCACAAAAGTGGGATGTTAGTTAGTAAGAGTCCGACATAACCCTCCGTCTGAGGATATTTATGAGGATTTCCCCATACCAAAAAAAGCCGTTTGGCACGGTTATTGCCGTAATCATTCTTGTGTGAGAGGAGACGGAACTATAACTAATACAAAGCGGCACCGCTGAGCACTAAGCGCCGCCGACGCGGTTTTACAGCCAGTATGCGTTTTAATTTCAAGCTGATCGCACGCGCTGACGAAGTGCATTGTAAACTGTGAAAAGACTATTGTTAGACCAAGGACCTGAGACCTGAGTGGCTTGCTAGTCTAAAAATATTCATACCTGAAATGACTTTCAGGTCAACATAGCAGTAGTTATAGCCTACACCGGCGCCAAGCCCTATTGAGATTGTCACTGTGAGAGCGATGCATACTACCACGGCTGTCATGGCGGCAAATGAGACCAATCTGAAATGATTTTGCTGGTATAGAACTCTGTTTCAGTCGATACTAATATTACAAAGAGGTAAAATTTGTTTGCAAGTTTGTATATAGGGGAGTAATCTTCGGGACTGCTGATCCGATTTCTGGAATGAAATAGATATAAAAGATGGATAGACGTGTTGCTAAGGAGTTTTTTGAACCACTCCTTTCCAGCTAAGATACTATGAATGGTCTGGCGTTTTGAGGGGTCTGTCTAATGTTCAATCAATTCAATTGAATAAACTCAAACCCAAAGCATTTATTTCAATTAGACCATTACAGGCACTTTAGAATGTCAGAAAGACAGAAAACGAAGCTACACTCGCAGTCACAAGTCATAATAACTTGTGAAAGCTGTAGTTGTCCATTCCAAAGCGTAGATCTCTATGGAGAAGAATAGGCAAGAAACTCCATTGACACTCTTTTAAATCAAAATATTTTTACAATACTCGTAGAGTTCAGCGACCACGTTAATGCCCTGCCTAGATTGACGTCGTTTTTCATAAACGATACTCGGTGCTTAAAGAAAGCTACTGCCAATTGCAAGTGTGAAGAGAGCTCAGAGAAAAGTCTGTCTCTCTTATGCTGTGTAAATGCCCCATGACTACCCAATTTTCAAACCAGGGCTAATGTATACCAATAGTAGTTGGTTTAAGCCACCTGCTACGAGGTCAGTCGCGGCGCCTTCTAGCCGTTTCAGGGCTTCAAACAGAAAACTTCTACGATTACCAACAAAAAAAAATACTTTTCCGAAATATATGCTAAGTTGGCCGCGCAGCTCCCACATCCTGCTCCACAACCGCAACCGCAACACATATTGAACGGCAATAAATATAAATAATACAAAAAATGTACACAAAAATGTATTAAACTTAGATATAGTCAGAAATGATAAAAAGGACAGAGTATACAAAAGAAATAAAAACGTTTGTCATAGATTAAGAAGTATTTTAGTTATAATATATTGAATCAAGATGATGAATTAATTAAGGAGTGCTAGATAGATCTTCGTTACAAATGTAGTTCTATTTTTTTTTATAATACAAGCACTTCACGAATTAAGCTCCATTGTATTTCGGTATTCAATGAAATATTTTATTGTTGGTGTAGTTGTTCTGCACAAAACAAACTGCAGCCATAAAATCTTGTTTTTTTCCAAAACACTGGCCAATATAAGTTTTGCTAACTTGAAAGAAATAGTACTGTCACAAAAACGAAAAAAAAATATTATGTCATTGTTCTGTCTTACATTATTTACATTTTTTTTTACATAATTATATACACTACTATTCGCTATGATGGGTTACACTATATTGGAGACGGACAACATGCCAGAAGTACTTAATAGGTAAGTAAAATTGTGTAGTGATTTATCACAGCATTTATCACTTTTACAAAAGTAATGCCGAAAACAACATGTTTCTTGTATTATCTTTACTAATATTATAAAGCAGAAGAATTTGTTTGTTTGGTTGAACGCGCTAATCTCAGGAACTGTTAGTTCGATTTGAAGAAATCTTTTAGTGTTGGATAGTTATTAATATATTATCTGCTTTTAACGCGGCCATAGAATTAGCCATATTGCAAAACAGTTGTGTTGTTGTGTTTCAATTCTGTTGTACAATAAAGTATATTCTATTCTACATCCAATTGACAGTTCATAATTTGTGCTCATTTTCCAGCAAGCCCCGCTGGGTCATGTGTGCTACGGTGGCATTCGCCATCATTGCAATTACTACGTCTGCGGTAGCAGTGGGTGCCGTCATCGGCTACACATACTGCTACATCGAACACCAGTCTCATTATATTATGGCAGGTAAGACCAGCTACCATTCCTATTTAACGGGACAACCAGCTTGTAATCCCCGAAGGGTAAGGCAGAGCTTAATAGTAGGTTCACTCACATTTTAGCAGTTATGTCCTTGCAGACAGAATTACTAAATAAATAAATAAAATTAAATTCATTTATTTCGGACAACAAAGATCCATATTTTGTTAGTTTATCACACAGCTTATATTCTAGTGTACGTGTGTGTGTGTTCTAGTCACACAGCTTATATTCTAGTGTACGTGTGTGTGTGTTCTAGTCGACGTCTACGGCTACGTCGACTACGCCTTAACATTTTGATATTTATCTTGACGTTGGCAAACAAGGCTATTTTAGCAGGATTTAAGATACGACCTCTAATCCGAGCACAAACGAATTCTCAAATATTTATACATAGTAATACTCTTAGCGAGCACTCATTGCAGTGGTCTATCTAGTAGGCTCAGGGTCACATGTAACAAAATTGGCTCAAGCATGTGAAGTTGGTCGCGGGACTTATAGAATTACCGTGACCCTGGATCATAAATGGCTATTGAAGGACACCGTGGATTTTAGTCAGTACAAGTCTGACAGTCCCTCCCACTCTGCCCTGGGTGGGAGGACTCATTTGATGATTTTACCACGATAAAAAAAAAAAAGCATGTGAAGTTCGAGTCTAATACATTGCACAGGTGTGAAGCAAGGTCCCGTTAAGGTTTACCGATAATATTCATTTTCTTCAGTCAGTCTTCAATGCGTCAGTCTTGAATTTCGGTAAGTCTCTCAAAAAGAGGAGGCCTATGTTCCCAACAGTTAAATCCGTATAGGCTCAATCATGCTTAAACTATGCAATAATCAATCAGCACCTTAGTTCTGAGTAATTCCACTGTGGGCAAATGCCTCCTGGCTTTGTGCTACACAGTGTGATTTTTAGCCCACAGCGCACTAGGCTTACTTCTATGCCCAGACTGACGAGACTAATTACCAGGAACTGATTTTAACGTCATTAGTATGAGTAACAACATGGATCAGGTGCGTAGCACTTGCAACCTGGTGGTCTGACCGGATGATTGTATTAACGTGGGCGAGGCAAAGAAGTATGTAAGAATTACTGTAGCAGGTGGTGTAGTACCCAGGGCTGCGGGACTGTTCGAAAGAGATACCGTGGCCCTGGAACACAAAGGGCAAAGAAGGAACATGGATGGGTTTTAGTCAGTAGAAGTCTGACACTCCCTTCCGCTCCGCCCAGAGCGGGAGGGGTCATTTGATGATTTCCCATCAGAAAATAAATTAAAAAAAAAGTGGTTTAGTACGGTAGTTCCTGCCTAAACCCGTGGGGAAAATCGTGCGTTTATGTATGTATGTAAAAATACTTTTATCTTTCCACAGGCAACACGACAAACTCAATGCGGTACCAGATCATGCAGCTGCCCGAGATGATCGAAAGCGTGGAGTACTTGAAGAACAACAGCAACCGGACGATAAACGGTGCCTTTTCCAGCGTTTTAATAGCAAGGCTGATGAACATCGGCCATGACTTACTGATCTCTGAAGACGTGACCATCCCAATTTGCTCCAACGACACTTCTGCAGACATGTTCCGTGTATTATAGATCATGTCGGGTTTTTGATCGAGGTGAAAAATTCGACAAAATTCTTGACATTTATATTTTTGTTATTGTAGTAGGAGTGCTAGTTGCTGGTTCTGTTAGACGCATCCGAAGTACATACTTGAAGTAGTAAAGTTTTTTAGTCGATAAATTTTTTTATGATTGAATTTCGCTTATATCATCTGCCTAGCCTTTTCCAACTATGTTGGGGACAGCTTCCAGTGAATTTCCTTTACACGTTATAGAATTCCAACCCTCTGTTGATGCTATTGTTTTTAAGTGTCAACTGATCTTAAGTTTGTCTATTACGACATAAAGGGGTAAATCATAGGGAATTTGGTTTCTTCAATGGTTACTTTAATTAAGTTTTGGAAATTTTGTTTTATTATAAATAACATAGGACAGAAAAATATTTCGACCGCTCGTGCGGTTGGCAAGTTGCGAAGTGACACATACAGGGTGTAAACAGACCCTTCACATAGCCGTCAATCAAGCGTTCTGTACATCAAACTAAGTAACTTTACGCAAAAATTATTGCTGGGAATCGACTTTTTTTTTTGGGTGAAAAATCACGTTTTACGGTAGAACTCGATGGAAAGCAAGCACTCAAAGCATTGTGCTGATGGATGGATTGAATAGTACGGGGGTCGTGGAGGTGTGTAAAGTAAACATCTTACATTAAAAACATGTATTCAAAAAAAGCTTGTGAAAAAGTTGGAACTTTGACCAATATCTCCGTAACTATAAGGTTCCCAGGTATGGTCTAGAACAAAAAAATGATCGCAAAGAATGAGAAGAACAAGTGCCTTTCGTATATGATAAGGGTATATTTACACCCTTTAGGTACATTAAAAAGTTTTTCACTCACACCACCACGATAATTGCGCCTTATCAAAAGCTTAACGCAATGTGTTATGTGGCATACGGTGCTAGCAGGTGAGCCGGTGAGCCTAAACAAAATTTACAACACATAATATTTTGTTCAATATTCGTGTACTACCTATCAGTAGCGAAGGGTCAATTTTTGTAAGAGGTAAGCCGGAGTACATATCTTTAATGTGATTATATTATTTGTCTGTAGAATACTGACTGTGCCATTTTTCAAAGGGAAGCCGGTAGGAATCGAATTGTATGGAACCTTCGCCACTGCTACCTATGTAAATAACACTAATTAGATTATTTATTTCATAGCACTTTCGTGGCTTACAGCTAGCAATGCAAAATTCATAGTGCGGTAATCAACGACAAGCCTTTTACAAGCCTCCAGAGTTAGCAGTAAAGTATTATTGTACAAACTATTAAATAAGCATAATATCCCATAACAGTCTAAAGTTTAAATTTTATATTAAATTAAGTACCTGCACAGGCAGGAATGCAGGCGCAACCACTAGTAATAGAATTCATCAGAAACAATACAGTGTTTAGATAAGCCAGTATTCATTTGCGCTAACCCAAGAAAATAATTAAAAGTTAAGTTCAACTACTGCTTGTCGCTCAAAAAACAATTAACTCCTACAATTTTCTACGACAGATCAAACGTCCGTAACTGCCGCGGCCATTCATGTCATGTTATGTGACGTCATTTACCTCTATCTTCCTTGTTTACATATAATTTTTTACCCTTAATTTATTAATTTTACTAATTGTATGTGCTTTATTCAAGCAAATATTACAATAACAATATTGTAATAAAGTCTTAGTCAAACTTTAAGTACTTTTCAAATAAAAGTGTTTCTTTGACACATAGACTTTGACGTCACTACCGGCGCTATCGAGGGACGTTTTGACTTTGCGTTCCGTTTCACCAAAAACACGCTACATAAAATATTAAATTGTAAAATAAGTGTTGTATTAGAAAATTAAACAAGTGTACCACAGTGTTTTTATGGGCCAACAAGGCATTTTTAAGAAATAAAAAACGTTTAGAATTTCTTGCATCTTACCTATTTGGTTAAATGCTTTGATTGAAGCATATAAGAATTGCTACGGTAAACTGTGCGACCGTAAGAAGCACGAAGAAGATTTCTCAAGCGAGAATGTCGAGGTGGAGGCGGAACATTCAGGGACAGCTTAGAAAGAAGTCCAGGGCCTTCAATCCTTGATTGTGCTATTTTCACTAGGAAATGTATGTCAGTTTTTTTTTAATTTCTCCGAATTACAAGTGGAAATTAGTATAATAGGTTAATAATGTTCATGAATGGCGATTTCTATGTGCTATCCTGACGCATCGAGCGGTTTTAAACTAACTAGACTGCAGTTAACTAACCAACAGGACGTCGCACGCGCAACTCAGGATGTGCAATAAATCGGATGATATCACTTTAGTTCATTTGATTCGCGACAGTTCTGATCTACTTAGACTGAAGCCACACAGCTCAGCTAAGACTTCGCTTCGACCACGGAAATTTATATAATATGGGTACACGCATACATTCCTGATATATATTATTATATTTTTTAAAGGACTATAGGAGTACCTAGACAAGAATACCAACTAGCTGTATTCCGCTGTGTTGCTACGACCTTATGCAACATAGGTCTAAAATTTGGACGGTTTATTTATGGTCATCTCATTTGTTCACTTGTTATCATGAAATACTGCGGATTGTTTAGTTCATGATAGTGGCGTTAACTTATTTGGTAATCCTTAATCCTCACTACATTTAAAAGTTGCACAATTGTTTTAAATCCACAGTTTTTTTTTCAGTTTTCTATCCCAAATAATATTTAACCCACAGTAACACAGGCAACAAAACACATATTTTTATAATTTTTTTGTGGTTGTATACACAAAGTGACTTCCATTTAAATCCTAAATTAACATTCTTAGTACCTAGGAGTTCTCAACGTAATTATCTACCTACAATATCAATGCATCTTCACTTCATCTATACATCATGTTTTTATCGACTAACACTCAAATACAATCATCTTATGTCATGTCCAGCTAAACGCTTACAGACAAACCGGACGCAGCTAAACCTGTATTTTAGATGAAGCTTCTGTCGATCTGACCTCCACAACGCATTTACTGTATAACACGCCACCTACCATAGTAAGACTGGTTGTCAGGTTCAAAAACGCATAGCTGTTTCATTGTAATAACTTTACTCGCAGTCAATGAAGCAAACTGCTGAAACTTAAAATCGCAACAAACCCGCGTAGCTGTCAACACGACAAAATAATCGAAGTGTCCCGTAAGTCCATAACCCTGATCCCTTGTGTGTAATTGAGCGTATTCGTTCAGAAACGGCGCGTGAAAGGCTGGTCCACAGAGCACGGAGTCGCTTCGACAGCCGCTGCCAGAAGTGGCACTTATTATGGAGCATACACAGCAAAGCACCGGCAATTTTCGTATTTTTTTCTGTTGACAAGCCACCGAAATGCCCGGTAGCGTTGGCTTGTGGGCTTCATTAACTTTTCAGTGGGCCAACGGAGACTACAAGCTTACTTCGTGCACGTCATTTGTGTGGAAGTGTACCGCGACTAGAGTTGCCAAATGTCCGGAATTTATGCTTTGGGTTCGGAATGCGGGGGGAATTCTGAAAGGTCCGAAAATATTGTTTCTTTTTTTAATAAGTCTTCTTGAAATGTCCGATATTTTCGCCGGAAATCCTAGTTATGGATCTAGGAGCACCCTGACCTCGACATAAGTGACGTGTAGGAACTAACGGCTTTGACTGCTGGTAGGTAGAAGTTGTGCATTGTTGTTGTGTTGTGTTGTGAAAACCAGCGCCAGGCACTAGTTGTTTGTCATTTTTTTCTGACATAATTATATATATTCACAAATTTTTGTTTGTCTCCAGTGTTCTTGCAGAAATTGATGAGTGCCTTTCTTTATTTCTATAACACAGTTTCGACACCACGAATCATTAGTACTGCCGTCTCTAGAAGCTATCGACGCGGCGATTCCGTGTTCTGTGGGCTGACCGTATTGCAGCGGAGTGGAATCAACGTGTGAATGACGAGTACACGTCGCCGTGTTAAAAGCTTTTATATGCAGCTAGTGATGTATTGGAGGGAATTTTGTAGTGCTGCTCTGAAATTTGTTTGTGATACCTACAGGTAGTATCTAAAAAAGAATAAGAATAATTTATTTAAAAGTATTACAAAGGGTGTACATTTAGAGGAGGCGTAGTTTTATTATTTATCATACAAGTATAATAAGTGCTTATAAGTAAACTATTACCAACATATATCAGTTGCGATTAATGATAATGAGGAATTCAAATGTTTGGTAGCGACCTGCCCGATCTAAGTTTATTTAAACCTGTGTTTCAGAGTTTCAGGCCATCACCTTACATTGTGTATGTACTTACAATTTAATTTGGACAATAAGATTATAAAATAAAAATTTATCTATTAACAACTATAAGAATCATCAAATTGTCGTCGATTGATGAGGCGCAAGTGGGTTCTCACAAGTGTCCTTCTCGCAAATGTCTTTCGCGCAGTGTCCTGATACCTTCAGAAAGCAGTAAGTAGTAAATATATTAGATTTTTAAAGAAAAAAGGAATATCGATAATATGTAAAAGTATCTAAGTATTGGTAAATAATATGTAAGAAAAAGTAATAAAGAAATAATTATCAAATTGGTACAAAAAACACTAAAACTAGCTTAAGAAAAAATGTACGATTAGATCCGAGGGAATAATATTGTACTCAAACCACAAATTCTAGAAGTTTTTCTGTCAAACAAACAACTGTTTGTGTTAAACAAATTGTTAAGTACCTCACAAAGTGTGTGTGTGTGTGTTTTGTGTTCCACGCCTGCGCCGCACCGTCATCTTACGCCGTTTCTGTGTAATTTGCGCCATAAAATGCATGCGCCATGGATCTTTTGGCGCTGGAATACTGTATTTTTTAAATTTCCTATCTAACAACTTACTACTGCGATATGCTGGTAGTAGGATTGGTATTAACACGGGTAAGTCACGACCCCCGACTCCGGCGCCTCGCCACCGCAGCCGCAGCAACGCACCGTGTGCATAGGCTCTGCAGGTCCCTATAGACGGACAAACTGACAATGGTTATAAAAAGGTTGAATTTTTAACTTTTGAGGTAAGCTACAGGACAATAATAGTTTAACATTAACATTAGAAACGGGATATTTAACATGTTTACTGATTCTCAAATCAATCAGTAAACATGGTTAATATCCCGTTTCTAGTGTTAGCCACAATTGATTTGATTTGTGCTTGCAACAGCGCCGAAATATCTGGAACTCAAATCAATCAGTAAACATGGTAAATATCCCGTTTCTAGTGTTAATGATAATGTTAGTGACCATGATAGTTTAAAATCTTATACTAATAGTTTAGTTCTTCTCAGTAGTTTAAAACTTACAAATAATTTGATTAGTATAAATTATGTGGGCATCCCACAGTATTTACTCAAAAAGTTGGTAACTCAAGATTCAATTATGAATCATCAGAATTGGTTACGCAACCCTCATACAACGGTTACCGAGCAACCTTCTTGTGACTCAGTAGCAACCAAGCAGTGTCTAATTTGTGGAGCAATTGATTATAGGAGACCGTCAGACGCTCGTTTTAGTTCCAATTAATATTGATTCAGCTATGCGGAAGAATTTAGGAGAGGTACTCAGATATTCTGTCATTTGAGATCCGTGGGCAGTGTGCAGCCAATGTACCTACTGAGCCCAATAAACTCAACTTTTATCCCTTCAAGTGCCACGGTCGGGTTTAGGCAGCCAAATATTAAATCGTGCCCACATGCCAATATCGCAAACGCCGAGAAGAAAACGTTTTTTTAGTGTCTAAACACACTTTGCCGAAGTTACGCGACCGTAGTTCAGCACAATTATGCCTGCAATGCTATTTGAATTACTGACGACACACTATGCTGAAATTACGTCGCGTCCACCTAACTTCGGTCGGGCGGAAGTTCAGCGGCAACTTTATGTGAGCACACTACGCGACCGAAGTTCGGTTCGATTACCAACGAAGATCCGGGGGCGGCTTTGTTTTGCGTCTGTCTGTCCAACTGTGTAGATAACACGACACGACGCGACGCCACGACAGAGCTCGAGACACTGAATACACACACAAAGTTGCGGAACTGAATTTCTGCCGCGTAAGTTCGGCACTTATGGTGTGTCATATCAGCCGAATACGTCGGAACGTAAAATCAGCCGCTGAACTTCGGTCGCGTAACTTGGGCATAGTGTGTTTAGACACTTTTACTAAAGAAAGCAGATTCACTAATTGGATTTATTTATTTAAACTTCATGTACAAGAGTGGTACATAGCCATGACGTATTCTCTACCAGTCAACCTGTATTCATTTTTCTTATTATTTATAACTACAGGTTAAAGTCTTAAACCAAAAATAACCTTCTCTGATACTTAACATTATCATGCCTGTAATCACCGAAAACTTTGGTTAAGGGTCTACCATAGTACAACTACATTTCGCACGTTATATTGAAGTCCAGTTAATAGAGGGCGAGCCTATTGCCATCAACTGAGCGAATCCAGACTCCGAGGCGAATACTAAATCTTTATGGAAAACCTATTAGCATCATTCCCGACCTGGGAATTGGAGCCAAGACCTCATGCTAAGCAGTCGTGCTTGTAACTACTGGACCAGCTCAGTATAGATAGTAAAGTATTCCAACAAAGTGACTTAAAAACCAAGATTATTCGTTCCAGTGAACCTAACAATAGATTATGTTATTATTACTCAGTAGTCTTTGTATAATACGTAGTTTTTTCTGTGAACAAATTATATTTGTATCATGAATCCTTGAGTTTTTACGAAGTGCCGTCAGTCAAGCAAAAACTTGTTACTTGTGTAGGTTGAAGTGAAACCGAATAAAGCAGTGTGATAGGATTTTAACGTTTTTTACTAAGGACATCCATTGAGGAATTCTAAACGTAAAAAAAATGTGACGCCTTCGTCTGAACTGACCGCAGCGAAGCCGTCAGATAGCGCGTTCGCGAACATACCCGAGGCACTAGAGAAGCGTGTCAACCCCAACAGCATCCTGGGGGGTTACCATGACGTCTTAAAGCATGAGTAATTCCAGTGTGGGAAAGAGATGGCGCTAGACGACCTGTATAGCTCTGTCTCTTTCCCACACTGGAATTAATCCTGCTTTAGGACGTCATAGTAACCCTCCAGAATGCGTTAACGAAGAACTTAAAGCTTTGACCACACTAAGGATGTGCGTGTGAACTGAGGGACCACACTCGTTTTTCGCAAAACAGGAATTGTAGGATTTAGTAGAAGACTTAAAACAATTGTAGAACAAATCTGGGAAATTGTAAACAAATATTTTAAAAACTGCAGCCCTTAAAGTGCGGTCCCTCAGTCCTCACAGACCGTCAGCAATAATACAATTGTTTTAACTAACTACTAAATCCTACAATTCCTATTTTGCGAAAAAGGAGTGTGGTTCCTCAGTTTACACGCACATCCCTAAGGAACGATGACACACATGGAATATTGTATCATTTGCATTGAAACAAACCCGTAAAACAAAACTTTGAAAGGGTTTTTAACGTTGAATTCTTAACATTTACTCGTATGTTACAACATGAAGTATTTTGTTTACTTAAATACTTTTTTAAGCTTTCACAGTTTATAACTAAATTTGCACTGTCACTGGATATGTTCCGTGATTTTCAATTATTGTGAGCTCCTGATATTTCGACGCTGTTGCAAGCGCCATGATCGCGGGATGAATCATGGCGCTTGTAACAGCGTCGTAAGGAAAATATACCATACTAGCTTTTGCCCACGGCTGCACCCGCGTGGATGTCGTAAATATTCGATTACTTACTTTCACCCCCTTTTTAACCCTTCGAGGGGAAGAATTATCTAAAACACCGAGACACTTATAAATTAATTTTCAATCGTCAGCCTAAACACAGAAGATCCTAACTTCAAAACTGACAGACTTTCATACAAACTTCCATCCCCTATTTTACCTCTTTAGAGGTGGAATTCCCAAAAATCCTTTCTTATGGAGACTTTCTCTGTACAAAGAACACACCCTCCAAGTTTCATGTCTCTAGGACCAGCAGTTTGGGCTGTGTGTTGATATATCACCCAGTCAGTCAGTCAGTTTACTATTTTATATATATAGATTATTTTAGCGTTGAAATCTATTTCAAAGTTTTGTCTCGATTCACCCCTTCGTTTCTATTTACCCCCTTTTTACCCTGTACCTACAATCGCAAACCGACCACATTCGCAACTTGCTATAAAGCGAAGGCCACACCGCGCGCTAGCGGGTGAGCGAGCCGGGCGAAGCATCATTAATTCACCTCTTTTGTGGCCTGCGCTTTAATGCAGATGCAAACGTTCCGTTGTGTGCACAAGGCTTTAGTTACTCCACACAACGCACGTAGGAAGGATTATAGTATCTACCCTAATCGATTTTCAGTGGAAGTTTTAAAAAGCGGAAACTTTTTCCTAGACCAAGTTGTAATATGAGATTATGAGAAGCTTATTATGCATACCGGCGAACTTTTAGTTTCCAACTTTACATATTAATTTCTTCACATTTATTGACTCCGTCCTGCGGACCAAAAATGTATTCAAATGCACCAATAAAGTGCAGCACAAAGAAGTGTTTTTTTTGTACAGAGTTCCTGTCAATTGAAATAAAAATACGTATGTGTAGACAGAAATGTTAAAAGAAAATGGCGTTTTAATGTTCTTTGGTACCATGGCAGTGGCCTGGGCTATGGAAGGCCTGACTAGTGCGAGTATTCTTGGAATGAGCACTAATTCAGCTGTTTCCTACAAAAGTGCAATACACGGTCAAAACATATGAAACAGCAGATTATTTTTAAATTGCCGATGAAAACTTTCTTCTATCGGCGGGTTCAGAATGATGTACTGAAAACGTGGGTAACCGTTCATGCGTGGACGTCCCACCCTGTATATTTTATTACTTTACGAAATATTGTAAATTGATTGTGAAGTACCTACTCAAGGGCGGATCCGGGGGGGGTCATGGGGGTCATGACCCCCCCTTGGACTGGGAAAAAGTTTCCACCACAAGTTTCCCCACCTATATCAAAATGCACAATTGACGTATAGGTAGCAACAAAACACTTTCTTCTTAATTTGAATTATTATTGTAATCGAATTCGAGCCTGTCATGACTAGATCACAACTATGTGACCCCGCTTGACATGAAAGCTGGATCCGCCCTTGTACCTACTTCTATTTGTTTAGAAACCGAAGTCTCCACTACAGATAGATGTGAATACTTCAAAAGTAATCTTAAAATATTTTACTAATCTATCAAAGTTGGTACACGCACGTAATACCTAAGAACCGATGATCGGCAACAATCGATCAAGTTCTCACAACACCACACTCGCACAATGGCCGATGTTGAACCAAACAAACGAGTTCTAAAGTCAAGAGCGAACCGTCATCAGTACTTTGTGATCGGACGTTTATTGAATACTGGTTTTTGTTAAACTATGACCCAGATTGAGAGACGATTGAGCTATGCTTGTCTGTCGGTGGATGGGTGCCTATTCACTTAATATCGAGAATTTTAAGTGCCTTGGAAACTGGCATTTTGTCAATTAGTCCCGGCTGTCTGTCGGTACAGCTAGTCAGGGTTGTGGAGGTCAAATAGACAGTCGCTCCATGTAAGACAACATCAACATCCGGTTGGACTGGAAGCTGCCTTGAACATAGTTGGGAAAAAGGCAAGGCTGATGATGTCAGCCCACTTCTTGTATACCAAAGTGTCCCAACTTCTAAATCCTTACAACAGAACTAAAAACGACTATTATAACGGCTGAAATGATGATGATGATGATGATTCACAAGGGTATAATGCTGCTAAAACTGATTTTTCAGAATAATCCTTAAGTAAATGCACCAGTGGCGAAGGTCCCATACAACTCGATTCCTCCTGGCTTCCCTTTGAAAAATGGCACAGTCAGTATTCTATAGACAAATAATATAATCTCATTAAAGATATGTACTCCGGCTTACCTCTTACAGAATGACCCTTCGCTACTGATATGCAAATTTAAGAAAGAAAGAAAATACTTGTAATTGGCACAAGGCACAAGTGCACACAATAATAAACAGCAAAAATAAACTTCACTCTATAATGTTGCAGGGACCCAACCATCACCCTGATGAAGACGATGAATGAACGAATGAACGAATGAATGAACATTTTAAGTCTCTGAGATATAAAGGGAGTACAAAGATCCTTAACGATGCTAAAAGGCACTTGTTCTCCCCGTCATTGCGATATTTTTTTTGTTCTAGACCATACCTGGGCACCTTCTAGTTACGGAGATATTGGGGGTCAAAGTTGCAACTTTTTCACAAGTTTTTTTTTTTAAATACATGTTCTTATTGTAAGATATTTACTTTCACCACCTCCACGACCCCCGTACTATTCAATCCATCCATCAGCACAATGTTTTGAGTGTGTTACATTGAGTCCAACCGTAAAACGTGTTTTCACCCAAAAAAAAAAATCGTTTCCCAGCAATAATTATTGCGTAAACTTAGACTGATGTACATAATGCGTGGTTGACGGGTTCGTGAAGGGTCTGTTTACACCTTTATAAGACGAATTACAGATCTTGTTCTTGAACTTATACGAAACAAATTATGTTTCAGAAGATCTTAAAATAACCCGGAACACGAAAAATTTTAAGTCATACAAATGGTTTAACTGAATTAAGCCATTTAAATAATTTTATTGTTGCACGTGTAAAATAAAAATACAGACGAATGATTATGCGTAAAAAACTTAGACTTTTATTGTTCTCATCATAATATTGCTTTTCCTGTTTACATAAACCTATTTGGTTCAATGCGGGTTCTGTAGATAAATAAATATCTTTTAAAATAAGTGTAAGTACTCGCATATTTTTTATAACACCTACTTAATTTTTTTTTTAAATGCATCTTCTATTGCAATTTAGTATTTGTCACGGCTTTGGGTACATTATTTACCGATTTAGGTACAGACGCCAGCACATCAAGCTAATACAATCTGTCAAATTTCTTTTAATAGATTTTCAACTTTATAGCTAAAGCAGTAGGTTCAAGGTTGATTGGGAAATTTTGACAGTTTCGGGCAGCTTGGTGTGCGCCGTCTGTACATGATTCAATTGACAGGGTTTTTTTTTTTTTACTGCTTAATTTCTCCTCATTATGCAGTAATTTTGTTTGAAATCATTTAGAGTACCTACATAAACGACTAATTCAAAAGTTCCTCCTATTTTGAAGTCAAATTATTTTCCTCTTGATTTGTTTTCTTAATTCAACGTTTATGACTAACTAATTGAAATAATTGACGACACAGAAAACCCACGGGAAATATCTGTCAACAGTTCCGTCTCTTACAAATAGTCAATTGCGTAAAATTATTTGAATCAATAATAAGATGATGACTAATAGTCAATATTATTCCTATCTCAAATATGCTAACAAATCATAGTATTTAGGTATCTGAGGTTTCGTATGTTTGACAACAGAAATATTTTATAACTATATATTTCCATCGCAAATTACAAAAACGCGAAATGATTGCTAATATTAATAATGACTCCTCACTACAAGTAGCTCAGGTAAATCAAAATCATGCAGAAGTAGCACAATATATATTATTTTGACCTAAAAGCCAAGTTTTCATATAAAATTCTTCACAAATGTTCGACATCGATCAATCCTCCGGCGTATCTCATAAACTTGTAACAAAAATCCGGTTCTCGCATCCCGTTGAACCCTAAAAAGGATGAGTACGTACAAAAAAGGTTTAAGCTACGGCTTTATAGTGACGTGTTCCCGAGCCGTTCCGACTGATCGCACGCGCACTCAGTGCGGCGCGCGCGTTTCTCACGAACACTAAAACCGACCATTTCTTCGCAAAATTAATTAACAAATAAAATGGCACGTTCAGGTTGTAGAACCATTCTTATTTCTTCATTACCTCCTTGCCGCGTTTAGTATCGTAGTGAGTGCTGTGCCTGCCAGTCTGATAAACACTGATTCAAGTGAAATTTAATTGGATGTGATAATACTTGTTTTGGCCTTCATAGTTACAAAATAATTGGTTTGTTTCGTTTTGCTTGTGATATAACCTAATTCGAGTTGGTGGATTTGTTACAACAGGTGTGTATGATTAGCTTTATTTGATTTTCCGCGCGTGTACATAACAAGGTGTAAGAATTTTTAATAGTTATTTACATATTCATTCGGTGATTATTATGTAAAATAGAGACGAAGGAATAACTTTAATATATTTTAGAAGCGTTAACCGGTATTTTATCCATTGGTACTCACAATAAAATGTTGTAGCGACTTAGTTACTAAGTAAACAGTTCTATTTTATTGCTTTTGACCACAAACAAATTGTTTGTTGTATCTCTGTTATCTGATTTTATCTTCAGTTACTAAGTTGGGCGCTTGAGTTAGATAATTCAGAAATAAAATATTGTGAAAAGCAAAAGTGTTCGTTAGTTATTGATTTCAATAACTCGATATCGATCGATTTAATATTTTACAGTGTAAGATTAATGTATTGTTCAAAATGGAAATTGTTTGATGAACTATTTCTCGGAATATTTTGCCGCGCACATAGATTTATTTGATATTTTTCAATTTACTGATTTTAGTCGATAGCTTTTCCATTTGTTGTGGTGGAGTAGGTACAGCCCACCCCCTCTCATGAGGGACAGGAGGCTTGTGTCCCACCAGTGGGAACATTATAGGCTGATTATGCTTATGCTCATGTTTTTTCCATGCCTCGAAAAGCACATTGGTCCCGGCTGACATTTGTGGATCTTTGACAGCCGTTACGACTTTACGAATAGTCAAAATCCTGAAAGTCTGACAACCAGTCTTACCAAAGGGTGTCGTGTTATCTAATTACTGGTTTGTGGAGGTCAGATAAGCAGTCGCTCAAAAAACTGGTATTCAGCTGTATCCGGTTAGACTGGTAGGTCACTCCAACGTAGTTGAGAAAAGGCTAAGCAGACGATGATGAATTACCTAATTGATTTTAAGAAAAAAGTAGTACAATAGCACAAACCTGCATCGATGTTTTTTTTTCTTTCAATTAAACGTTTCTAATCAATTGTACGCCAATTAAACCTAACACAAGGTATTAAACCTACTTAGATCGGTTTAATCTATAACTCCTTACTTTTGCCCGCAGCATCACCCATCTGGATCTAGCCAATTATCCTAAAAAATCCTAATCTAGGTAATTGCCTATGTCCACATTGGTCTCCTATTTACCAAATTTTATCAAAATCCGTTCAGCCGTCAAAGCGTGACGAACAAACTCACAATCACATTTATATTAATACTAGCTGTTGCTCGCGCCCTTCGTCCGCGTGAAATTATTATAAAAATTTCACCCGTTTTAGTTAAATTTTTCATTGACGCTCCGCTGCTGTCGATATCTCATCGATAAATGTGTTATCCAACACTAAAAGATTTTTCCAATTCGAACCAGTAGTTTCTGAGATGCTAATCTCAGAAACTACTGGTTGCGTTCGATCAAACGAACAAACAAAACTTCTTGCTTTATAACATTAGTATAGATTAGCTACAATAAACATAGGTACTCCAAATACGTTGTTACATGAGGTTTCGCTAGTTATTATCCCTTCGTCCCCAATACTAAATCACTATTAAATTACTGAACTACCTTAGTGAATTAGGACACTAACATTTATCAGGTATGGCGGGAGCTTAACTCCATTTTCTGTTCATAATCCCTTTACAAAAGCTCCATTATTTCCGAATCGTAAATGTAGACTCATTTATAGGAGATGGAAAATAATTTTACTTAAATATGGGGTGAAAGGGACAGCCCTCCGCAAACTGATAGACATTCAGATATTTTAAATCATATTCCACCGAAATTCACAGGAAAAAATTCCATTATTTGTATCGTTTTTCGGTTACTATTCCTTTATTTCAACTTAAAGTTACATTCTATGTACGCAGCACTCCATTTATGCAAATAATACGGCTAAAATACAAAAAACCAACAATGGGTGTTGAAATACTCCAACGAACGACGCGTAAAATCAGGAAGCTGTTCACTTCCTTGCTTGCTACAGAGTTCATCGAACTCTTCGTCGCGCTTGCCGTTCGCTGTGTGTGTTTTGTTACGGTAACGATATGTCGAACTACTGGGATAAAAAGTATCATATGTGTTAAACCAGGTTATAAACTATCTGTGTGCCAAATTTCATCCAAATCCGTTCAGTAGTTTTTGCGTGAAAGAGTAACACACATTCTCGCAAACTTCGCATTAATTTATAATAGTAGTCAGACTTCAAAGTAGAATTACGGGCGTAAATGGAAGATTAGTAACAATGCTAAATTATAAATTTAAAATGATTCATTTGAATAATATCTTTTCCTCAAATAAATTTGAAACCTCGTCAAGTATGATTTGTCAGGTGGTAATACACGGGGAAAACACAATGCGTAGTCATTTTCATCCTGTTTTTAAAATAGAATACCCTTTGTTCTGCACACCACACAAATTCCAGGTATTACCATGAAAAACTAATAAATAGAGTGGCACAATTGACGGTCTTACGGCTATAAAAAAAAAAAAAAAAAAAACCCGACATAAAAAACCTCTAAAAAGGAAAAAAATATATCTAAATATTGTCCCGTTACGTTTGATTTATGTAGAATATTTTATTTTAGGAACCGCTTTGTTTATCACTCTGTGTACATAATATTTCACCGGCTTTACCTACTAAGCGGTCTACTTAGCGATCCAGCGACGAACATAAGCTCGTTTGTATTATTCATAAATCATATAAGTATTTAATTACTTATTTTTAAAATATATATACAATAATAATCCTGAAAATAGCAAAGAACTAATTACCAAATTACCAAACACTCACAGGTGTTTGGTAATTAGGTGCATTTCCTAAAATAAAAGATACTACATATATAGACCTTATTTTTATTTTTATTTCTCACAATCAGCAGTTTATGTTGGGAAGATGGAAAAAAAAAAATTAAAGGTTTGATATCTCTAAAACAATCCAGTTTGGACCCAAATTTAGCGGGTTCAAAATTATTGCAAATTTGTTCTAGTCTCACGCATTTCAAGTAATGCACTCAATTACCAATCACCCTGTACTTACCTATATTATGTGGAATTATTTAATTTTATACTTTGTTTGCGAGTCGCACGGGACCGGTCAATGTGGCGACACTTGGGGGAGGCTTATGTCCAGCAGTGGACGTCTTTTGGCTGAAATGATGATGATGATGATACCTTCGAAACATCCTATCAGCTGGATAGATTTAAATAAATGATTTCGACCTATTCGCATACTGACTGACCAAAAACATAATATGTATTCTCCGACTGCGTGCCAAGGATTATGAGCATGATTTTAGAATTAGAAGAAGCAGTACTTATCATTAATTTACATCTTTGAGTTATTTTTATTTTGCCATTGTCATGTCTGCAACTTTTTACTTTGCTTTTTAAGTCGGTTATTTTGCTCATCGTGCATTTTTTTGCAAAAGTACGAGTAGTTTATGTTTCTTTGATATATTTTTATACAGGACTATGTCCAGCAGTGGACGTCTTTTGGCTGAAATGATGATGATGATGATGATGATGATGATATATTTTTAAGTCAAAGCTGCCAGACGGATTTTGATTTCGGCAAAAAAGCAGCCTAATGATAAATCAAATCAAAACTGCATAATAATATTTGCGTCAGTCGCATTTTTTAGGACGCACTTTTTCACGTAAAATAGAAAAAACTAACTAACAAGCAACGGTAACAACGCAAAGAGTTAATATTATTTAAATATCAATATCTCAAATTGAAAACTTGCTTTCAATTTATACAAACTGAGACTGAACTACCTCTGATTTTTAAACAAACTATTGCAAATTTCTTGATAGAAAATGAAATTCCGAACGAGGATAACAAGATTCTAGATAGATAAAATAAAATCTAGGAAAGTTTTTTAAATGGCTTTAGTGAGAATCTAGTCTTAGCTAAAAGGCCAAGGTCTTCGTTTATTTGATAAGTCTGTTGACTCTCAGTATATTATTAGTTTCAACATATAATTTATCAAGTGGTTTTCCCGTGATACAACATGAGATCAAATTTATGACGAATTGTGCTGGTTTCTCTAAAGTCACGGAAGTTGAATGTTTGATTTTCGTTCTTTAACAAATGACGAAATATTTGTTTCCAATTCTAATTAACTGAACCGATTTTGATGAAATTATTTTTGCGAATTGTGATGCTCTTCAGAGCGTTAGTGTATGACCAAATGAACGAACGTGGAGTCCTGGAGGCAGTTAAAAGAGTTATAAAGGGATCGTAGCTGGTGGCGTTCTATTGTTTTTGCTGACCCTCATTGTGGCCCAAAGGCGTGAGTTTTTATACGTTGCGCTTACTTGTACTATGAGAATAGATGCAGAAAGGCTCCTCGAAAGGCTTGAAATGGAGTGTCAAAGATTCAACGGACAAATTCAAAACACATCTGCGAAGTCGAGGGCAAAGAGCTAATTACTACTAAATCCTAACTTTGTTTAGCCTCCGTACAAGTCGTACTAGAGCTGACGGTGATTAGTGGAACAACAAACGAAGCTCCGTTTAATTTGCCTCGTCTGTACGCCTTTGCAGCAGCACGGAATCAAATGTGAAAAGCAACTGGAGAATCTAATTGTGTTCCGATGTGCTTCGACCATCCATTGTGGTACACCCCACCCAATTATTCGAACTTGCTCGAATTCTGTAGGTTTGTTGAAAGAACATGTTTAAAACCACATCCCGTATACGGAATAGTTTTAAAAACCTGATAAAACTCAAAAATGAGACCATGATGATGACGATTTGATGTGATGTGTGATGTGATGATGACTTTTATATTATTAAACTTATACTGTCACTTACGGGATATCTTCCAAGAAACTTTCCCCCACTTTCCCAATTCTTTTCTTTCTTTTTTCTTCTTTTTAATCACGGAAGATATCCCGTAAGTGACAGTATAAGTTTTGTTGTAAACCGTGAAAGCTTAAAACAGTGTTTTATATTATTGTTTTTTATACCTTTAGAGGTCTGCTTATAATTTCAAGGTTATCTTGCCCTTTTTCTTTATAGCGTGTCGAAGGCAAATATAAAATTGTAAACTGACTGACTGACTGGGTGATATTTCAACACACAGCCCAAACCGCTGGTCCTAGAGGCATGAAACTTCGAGGGTGTGTTCATTGTGAAGAGTAAGTATCCACTAAGAAAGGATTTTTGTGAATTCCACCTCTAAAGGGGTGAAATAGGGGATGGAATTTTATATGAAAGTCCGTCAGTTTTGAAGTTAGGATCTTCAAATTTTGTGTTTAGGCTGACCATTGAAAATTAACTAATACCCCCGAAGGGGTAAAAAGGGGGATGAAGGTAAGTAATCAGATATTATTCGACATCCACGCGGGCGAAGCCGCGGGCAAAAGCTAGTTGTTTATAAAGTCCTGTAGTGTGTAGGGCACGCGGGACACGATACATTGTGTCCCATTATTTGTGGAACAGCACCACATTTGCACTCCAGGCTAGATTTTGAATCGTCTATAAATCTTCACCAGAGCAGATTTCCTTGCTTTGACCAAGCTATGTCTGAACTCTGCACTGACAAACGAAACATAGCTATTATAGAGCCTTGAACAGCTAAGATCACTTAGCCAATGGCACAGTATGTTAGAAGATAAGTGATGATTATAAGGTTCAATATTTTGACAGCATAAATTGGTGTTGATTGGAACAATGAAATTAATCATGCAATAGTTGCCGAGTCATGGTCACTTCGTACATTTCTTATATTCCGCTGAAAGAGACGGTCATGGTCAGACACCTACTCAAAATTGATTACGAGAATGGTTAACTGAAAAGCTCGTAGCTAAATAATGATTGCCACTCGGGTCGACCTTTAGGTTAAGCTGCGTTTGCCTAGGTTGGTCCGTGGATGGGTGACCACCCATTACATTCCGATTTTCCTCCGTACCTCAGAACACGTTTAGCCGTTGGTCGCGGCAGTCATTTGTAGATCTTTGACAGTCGTTACATGTAGTTATCAGTGGCCCGAAAGTCTGACAGCCATAGTCTTACCAAAGGGTATCGTATTACCCAGAACTAACTGGGTTGTGGAGGTCAGATAGGCAGTCGCTCCACGCTGCATCCGGTTAGACTGGAAACTGACCCCAACATAGTTGGGAAAAAGCTAGGTAGATGATGATGATGGTTGACTGAAAAGACTAATTTCATTGATAGGTACAATATTAAGCACATACAGCATAAAGTCTGTATTCCCCGAAGGGTTAGGCAGAACTGTACAAGGGGGCCTAAAATGGCCGCTTTAGCAAAGCCATAAAAAAAGAATAATTATCTTCCTTCTTCGAAATTTCCAAAAGCCAGTTAATAAAAATATGAATCATTTCTTTTATCAAATTGCACAAAATTCTGAAACTACTAATATGACCGGGTGTCTGAAATGGCCGCTTTAGCAGAATATATGAATCACGTTAAAAAAAATTAAATAGTCGCAGACGTGGTTATTACATATTATGAATAGTCATTTTGTGACAATTCATTGTCACAAGTCATATTATTATCCTATTTGATTCGCTACCGAAAGCGCCAAACTAGTAGCTCAGTTCTGGGCTGATACAATTTAGATTGCCATCGACACGCTAGAAGATCGTTACTACGATTCTGCTCAATCGGCCATTTTAGGCCCCTATAGTACACCCACAATTCGTCAGTTATGTTGACGTTAGGAGGCAAGTATATTGCCATCAATCTGGCACACAACCAGCCTCCAAGCATTTCAGACCTTATCATGCACAACGGGGAATTTGGCACCTACACTGAAATTCCGGATAATTGTATCAGTGTTTCGTGATCAAGATTGGATGCTACATATTCCTGCTTCAGATAATTAATTCCGAGTATCCTTTGATTGTCTGCATGCAGGTATTTAGCTGGAAGTCCTCTTTGAGCCGACCCGAAGCTGTTGGGCACATGATTCAGGTGGTAGGTATAGGGATTACCAATTTAGGTTCAGTCAAGATTTATGGTTGGTGTTTGTTACTTTTTCACACCAAAACTACTAAACAGAATTTAATTAAATTTTACGGTAAAAAAGCTTATAATATGTTTCATCTTTTTTCCTTAAAGTTATAAAATAGAGAATTACATGTAGGCTATAATTTATAATTACCTTACGTAAAAAATAACTATAGCTACGGGCAGAAGCTACTAGCTAGCCCACACTAATAATAATTATAGTTTGTAAGTTTGGATGTAGATCTTCATAAACTACTGATCCAATTTCAAAAATTCTTTCACTTATCGAAAGCTACATTATCCCCAAGTCCCACATTTAAAACGTTCCTGTGGGGTAATTTCCGACTATTATGCGATAGAAGCCGCGGGCAAATGTTAGTATAATATAAATGCGAATGACTGTCTATCGGTCTCTCAGTTACCTTTTCACGGTTTTATCGCTAAACAGATTCCGATGAAATTGGGCAAACAGGTCACCATGCTATCCCATCGAAATTAATTCCCTTTACGTGGACGAAGCTACAAGCAAAAGCTGTGTGGAAATGTCGTCACTTCACAAAATTATTTTCTTACCTCAAGTAAAACATATCTTAGTTTCCCATTAACTCTAAAAGTTCCTTTGTCTTACCTAATTAGTTAATAGATAGTATAGTTTTATGACTATCGTGGATGTAGAAATATCGACTGCTAGCAATTAGACTCACACGAGTAAGTTACTTATTAGTCCAAACTAGGATTGCACGATGCTCCTATCGTTACTTTGAATCTATAAGCATTAAGATAAGTTATAGTATTAGGCATTAGTTTGTGGAAATCGCTGACATTAAGGGCCTATTTCACGATGTCCGAAAAGCCACTACTTACCGAATAAATTAAAAAATGGAACAGAATTTTATGAAATTTTCTGCCAAGTTTGTTAACGGGAACTTAATCGTAGGTGGTGAAACAGGTCAAAATTTTATGCAAAACATTTAGTCTTAATTCTGTGAAAAAGACCCAGGCCTGGATCATCATGTGCCTAGCCTTATCCCAACTATGTTGGGGTCGGCTTCCAGTCTAACCGGATGCAGATGAATACTAGTATTTTACTTGGAGCGCCTGCCTATCTAACCTCCACAACCCAGTAAGTACTGGAAAATACGACACCCCTTGGTAAGACTGGTTGTCAGACTTTTTGGGCCACTGACTACCTGTAACGACTGTCAAAGATTTACACATGACAGCCGGGACCAACGGCTTAACGTGCTTTCCGAGGCACGGATGAAACACGGTTTGTAAGGAGTGTTCATCCATCCACAGATCAACCTAGGCAAGCGCGGCTTAACCAAAAGAGCGACTAAGAGTTATTACAGGATGCATATTATGCTGAAAATATTTTCATCCGGATTATTCCGGATCGCTAGTATGCTATCGTATTGGCCACGATCATTGTAAATACCGTACCGTACTTATTAACCTCCTCTAAGAGTCCAGTCTAAAATTCCGGGAATTATTTTGTAATCCTTTCATCCTTTTGTATTCTTTTCAATTGGCTGATCATGCAATTTATGACAATATAGTCATAATGATCCCTTCATTCCGATGCGTAAATACTTCGATTTTTTAAAATCGAAAATACAATTATCCTATAGCATTGTAGTTAAATTTCTTGTTACAAGCACAATCAGTAACATCCATAGATATGAATACATTCTTGATATTATGAAAATATTGTTTGTGAAACGGGTATTTTTAATTTTAAAATCAGAGTAATTCCGTTACTTTTACAACGCGTGCTCGTGCTAATGCCTCGGATCGCAACTATGCTATCGTATTAAGGATGATTTCCAACAAACGGCACGCTATGCATCGGATCTCAAGGAATACGAACGGATGCGGTGACAGCCGATCGCGTCCGGCAGGATGCGCGAACGTATCCGTTTCTGCGCCTAGTCAAATAGTTTCATTCCTACCGTGTTGACGTGTGACGACAACCGAAAGGATACGACGACAGGCGAACAGAGCTGATCGCGCGTCGCAGCATACTTTCGGCTACAATCGCGTGTCGTGGTAGACGCCCGCGGTCAAGCTGCTGTGCGCGGCTTGGTAATATTGACTTTAAATATTGTGTACATGATTTAATATCGTTTTAAGATTGTAAAATCCGTTCTGATCCGATGCGATGCGAGCCGTTTGGTGGAAATCATCCTTTACTCACGATCATTGTGAATATCGTACTTATTAATCCCCTCTAAGAGTCCAGTCAAAATTCCGGGAATTCTTTTGTAATCCTTTCGTGTCCTACTTTTGTATTATTTCAAAGAGCTTTTAAAGACTTATAGAGCGGACATTGGGAATATTTTCATCCCAAACATTTTAGATTTTGACACACGAATGCTACCTGACAAGCGGGCGTATGACCCTAGATAGATTGATTTGTTACTATTCTAAGTAGTAATAAGTAGTAGACTGCCTCGTTGGTCTAGTGTTTGCAAGCGCGACTGCTGGGTTCGATTCCCAAGTCGGGAAAAGTGTTATTGGGTTTTTCCATCAGAAATTTCTCAGTAGTCATGGAGTCTGGATTTTTACCCGGTTGATGGCAATAGGCTCGCCCCTATTACATGAGAATTAAACACTGATTTAATAACTGGCGAAATGTGGGTACTAATGGTACCTTTGCTTAGCCATTCGAGGATTACAGGCGTGATGTTATGTTATGTTAGTAATAAGTATTGGATTACTATTTTTTTCGACTTGTTCCGTCTATCGCTCGTAAATATTTGAATGTCTTTGTATTGTTTTCAATTGACTGATGCAATTTATAATACTTTACTTTTGTATCGGTAATTTTGATTTTTCTTTTGTACTTTTGTTTCGTTTGGATTCCGGGGTCTTAGTTTGGTCACTTTGCTGGCTCACTAGACCCCGCCATCCCCTTCGAACCTAACCTGTCCGAGTCGGGGAGCCACAAGTCTCTCTCAGTCTACGCACGGTCTTGCTTCCTATATTCTCCTCGCCGCAATGACCGGATAAATAGTTACTTACTTATAGTCGCCCATTCAGTATATTGATATAAATTTTTATTCGCCCAATAATAATTTACCATCTTTACATACATATAATAAAATTGTAACAGGCCGAAGTCTGTACATTGAATTATTGAAAAAAAAAATATATGGGGGGTCTTTATTAGAGCAACAGAAGCCAAAACAACAGTTTTTAAATATTTGGCCTGTCTGTCTTTCTGCCTGTATGTTTGTACGCGCATCATGCCAAAACTACTGCATGGATTTGAACGCAGTTTTCACCGCTGTACTGCTAGATGCTTATCTTAAAATATAGGCTACATTAGGTATAGTTTTGGACCCGATAGGTAGCGCTGTGCGAAGCAAGGGCGGGGCTCTAGTAACATATAAAGTTAATAGAAAACTTGTGTTATTAGTTGGTAGCAGTTCACTTGTGCTGGCCAGTGGAACTTGTCCACGAAAGTGACGGAACTTATACTGAGACTGACGTTTCAGTGCGCCAGACGCCAGCGAGACTTGAGACATACAGGTTCAAGGTTCTCAGACCCATTCATTATTCACATGACTCTGACAACAAGCATTTGTAATGTAATGGCATTTGTTGATGTAATGGCTAATGAAGTAATGACACATAAGGCAATAAATCATGACGATCTACATTGATTCGATTACGGCACTCATCAAAAACGTCATCTTCAGAGTTTTTAGGGTTCCGTATGAACAGGATGCCAACGGGCAATATTATTAACCTTTTCACCGCCAACGTGTACAGAACGCGATGCCTCGCCAGTGCCAAACTACAATTTGATAACGAAGTATACAGTAAACAGTACTGATGAGGGTATCGTCATATCGATGAATGAGATTTACACGCTTTAAATACAGTACTTTTATGTTTGATAGATTAGTTAAAAATTAAGAGTTTCTGATGAAGTCGTGGCGCTGGTGGCACGGAAATCTGCAACTTCTATTGAAGTCCGTGGCGGTGAAAAGGTTAAAGGCTCTGCTGTCTGTCCGTCTGTCACAGGACTGTTTCTTGAGGCCCGTTGTAGGTAGATACTTGAAATTTTGACAGAGTGTGTATTACTACCGATACCGATGACCTGGTGAAGGTTACGGGGATCCGCTGGATGCGAATCGCACGGGACGGGGCATTGTGGCGATACTTGGCGGAGGCCTACGTCCAGCAGTAGACGCCAATCGGCTGAAATGATGATGATGATGATGATGATGTGTATTACTAGTATAGCTATGATTACAAATAATACAAATAATTATTTTTTATTTGTAAATGTAAGGGGCAAAGCTAATAAATATTGCAGTGTGGTAGTGTGGAACTTTTCATGGGCGAGTCCAACTCGCACTTGCCCGTTTTTTTTTTAATAGTTTGATCACAAACATAATTGGTCATATCCTCGTTCCTTGTATTCCCATTAAGAGTTATTGATGTACGTGGTGCTTCACAAAAAGCGACTACAACTGAATGAGGAAGTACTTCTAGATAATTGGTACTTAGTAGTTTATTACCAACTGCGGTCACCAATCAGTCTTCTAAGCTCTGGTTAGATCGCAAATCTGGTGGCTGGTTAGCATTCTGGTTCTAGCAATTACCTCTTTGACCGCCCATTCATCTTCAGCAGCTTACCGCTCCACTGCTGGACATAGGCCTCTCCGATCGCACACGATTCAACCCGATTCTCGGAAACTCTCATCCAGCTGCTACAAGCCAAGAATCGTCGCTCCACCTAGCCTGGGAACGTCCCTCGTTACGCTTGCCGATTAGCGGTTTCCACTCAAGAACAGCTGCTCTACCCCAACGGTCATCGGTTCTACGGCTAATAAGTATGAACGGTCTATTTTCAACTTCAGCTTACTTATTCTGTGAGCTATGTCGGCAACTTTGTTGCTCTGCCGGATCACTTCGTTCTCGTCAGGCCGTCCATTGATTTGATTAAATCATTGGCAGTCTGATTCGTCTTGACAACCGTTGACGGGCTAAAAAGAACATCCATCAAATCAGACGCATTGCCCTGGCGTGTGGTAATGCCATAAACGTTTTCAATAAAGAGAGGTGACGTCACAATTTACTTACTGATAAGACGCCGCGGGCGCAACCGCACGTCCGCTGCTGTGCGATTGATTATTCTACTCTGCCCGAGTGAGTTGTCCTACCATTTCGAAAATACCTGACTGAAAGCCTAGCATTTGGAAAAAAGAAATCCGGGTATTGACCTAAAAATCTATCGAGCCAATTAATACCTTCATATCCTTGTCTTCAAAATTGGCTCGTTAGTTTTTTTTTTTTTTTTTTTCTTAATCTGATTAAGATAATATCGTCAAATTTCTCGGCTTTTGCTTTAAAAAAAAACATAGTTTCTGTCAATAGACTTGTGTTATTATTCGATCTTTTTAATCAGTCTACTTTGCGTTACTTTACTTTAAAAAAAAGTAACATCCATGTGGTGTGGGTTCACCGGCCATACTAGTGGAATAAAGTGTTGAAAAAAAAAAACCTATTGTATATAGGTTTTTTTTTTCATAAGTAGGTGAGTCAAAATGGAATGATCCGAGGCAAGCGTTCTAGCGCGCTGTGTAATTAGGGCAGGTAAAGTAAACCTAAATTAAGTAGTAAAGTGGTTTACGTTACCTACCTTAATTACAGTCAGACAGTAAAATCGAAAATACTCGTTTGACACACAATATTTACTTAATTTCAAAAATTGATTCATAGCGAGAGCGATATTAATTGTTGCTTGTCACAAAAAATACAAACCAAAACAAATCAATACAAAACTCGATCGTATATGAATTTTATAATTCTTATATTTTATTTATTCGAGGAAAGTAAATAAAATATAAAAGAAATAAAAAAATTAAAATAAATTATAAAATTCTATCGATTCGTTTTTTAAAAATATCAACCATTTATGCAAAGGTGGGTCAGCTAATTGCTATCACTCACTGTACACAAACGAACGAGTTTTGTATTGGAATACTCACTATGCATACGTTTCGTTTACGCCACTGTTGCAGTGGTGTAAACTACTCGTACTAGTCGTACTCACGTTATATGTCAATATTATTGTTACAGAAGCTGAAACATGACGATTCATAGCATGACGGTCTCTGACGCAAGGGATACCACCAAGAAACATTGCTTCAGTGGGTATGTATGAGGTTTAGTAAGATAAGAGATGTGTCTTGTGTGTGTAATTATGTGGCGTTGAATCTTCCTCAATCTTTTAACCATCAATTTCTACCGAATGTAACAAAGAGTGTAATTACATTTAAGGATTAGTCATTTGGATCGAGTAGGTACTGAAATTTTTTGTGGGACAGGTGATATTTTTTTTCGCGATTACGATGTTAGTCCCATAAATACAGAAAGTCGTTTAGTTTGATGATCTGAATCACACCCTTAACTAAATAAATAAAAATGTTTATTTCAATTACTTATGTGAAAAGTACGTTAACATACATTATTTGGAGATCATCTTATAAGCAAGGAGCTGCTTGTGTTCGAAGACTCTGCTCTTCCACTTATCATATTTCTGGAAATATAAAACAAGGATTCATTATATAAGTTCTATAACCTTGAGCAATAGAAGGGACAATACCGCCTTCTTAAACCCCAGAATAATAATCGTGACGTAATAACCCCGGGACCATATACCACTAAGTATTATCACACTATTCTGATAAGTCACGGATCTTTATTGGTGTCAATGGAATCTCTTACCAATAACGCTGCGTAGTTCAAGAGCAGTATGCATAGCACTGAAGGTTATGTGAAATAAAACATTCTAGATAACAACGGTCGGTAATACCGTAACTGAAAATACTACGATTGATTACGAAAACTAAAACATTACTCGAAGTAAAGTAAATTCATTTCAGGATTTTCAATGTGTAAAATAAATATAATTAGTATTATTTTGAACATAATTATGTACCTAATATACATTAATTTTAATTTAATTTCAAGTGACATTTTAATTTGACATTTTTAAATTTTAATCAATGTATAATTGTAATAATTCTAACTGTGACATAATTTGTAATTTTAATTGTTTTAGATACTCTTGACATTTTAAATTTTGCGTGCCTATTTCCAGGCAGAATGTACATGGCTCACACCTTTCTACTCCACCTGTATTTTAATATAACCTGCATACATTGCAAATAAATGAAAAAAAAAAAAAAAAAAAGGAGTTTGTTAAACTTTGTCTGTCACACAGTGCGCAATTTAGGCTAGGGCTCGTGGCTAAATAATAACAGCGGTATGGGTTAATTCTTAATTCTTTCTTAATTCTTTATTGCACACAAAAAATAAGAAAAAATACATAATTACAACATATAGCTTATGTACAAAGGCGAGCTTAACCCAGAATTGGGTTTTCTTACAGCAAACCTTACCGGTTAATTTTCAAGGTTAAGCAATGCTTGCCGAGGTTGATCCATAGATGGGTGACCATTAATTACAAAACGAGAGTCCGAGACCCGTCAGTGGCTCTACTGCCTCGGAGAGTTCCCGACTGCTAATTGAAGGTTTTTGGTAGTAGTCGTAGTCGGACTTTCGAAGGGGAAGCGTCTGTCTTGCGAAGGGGTTTTGCGACCCATGGACTGTGGAGAAGGTCGGATAAGCAATCGGACTAAATTCGTTGTTATTTATAATAAGTATGTAAGAAAATCAAGCTCACTGGATAGTAATATAAATAAAACTTTTTTTTAAAATAAACTTTTATTTAAATGAAAAGTAGCAAATTAGATTTTTCTTTCTATCGACATTGAACGCGTGTACAAAGTTTCGTGTCCGTGCTATTTACCGTTGAGGAGTTCTCTCGTGAGGAGGCGGTCCTGGCTGCAGAATCAAGTCATGTCTGTCATAAAAATGTATTGTCACCTAAACCAAAGGTGTGTGCAAAACTTCAGCTTAATCGGTTGGGGGAAACTGTTTTGAAATTCAGTTGCAAGATTTGACCAATTCATACTAACTAACCAACCAACTAACTAACAAGGCAAGTTAATTAACAGCTTATAATATAATGACTAAATTGTGGTCTTCAAAGACGAAAAGATATTCAAAGATATATGTTAAAGATATAAAGGGTGTAAATAGACCCTTAACATAGCCGAAAGACACTTGTTCTCTCCGTCTTTGCGATATTTTTTTTGTTCTAGACCATACCTGGGAACCTTCTAGTAACAGAGATATTGGGGGTCAAAGTTGCAACTTTTTCACAAGTTTTTTTTTAAATATATGTCTTTAAAGTAAGATTTTTACTTTACACACTTCCACGACCCCCGTACTATTCAATCCATCCATCAGCACAATGCTTTGAGTGGTTTCCATCGAGTCCTACCGTAAAACGTGATTTTCCATCTCAAAAAAAAAGTCGATTCCCAGCAATAATTTTTGCGTGAAGTTACTTAGTTTGATGTACAGAATGCTTGGTTGACGGCTATGTGAAGGGTTTGTTTACAGCCTGTATAATTATGTTCAAACTTGTTGTACTATTTTGACGGTTTTACCGATCGTTAACTCAGCGACCTCTACAGAAAATGCATGAAACCTTATCGCGTCGAGAAAAATCGAATGATTCGGTCACCTGCGCATAGATGGCACTACTGTCACAGCAGTTATCTAAATTCTTTAAAACAGATAACCCGCGAGTTTGGAATAGCGAAGGAATCAGAGATTTCCGTACCTATCTGGGGAAATACCAAAAACATAAAATAACTATCTTTGGGCAAAGCGAACCAAGAGAATCCAATCAATGCTAGATTTTTGTTTTTTTTTTTAAACTTCGCCCTACACTTGGAATTTCTTCTGTATCGTAGGTGCGTTTACAAATATTTAAACTCACATACACAACCATCCAGACCCGGCCACAACTACCTGTAGGCTATACAAATACTTGTTCCGTACGGGAAACGAACCTGCGACATCTAGCGTAGCAGTCGATCGCTCAGCCACTGCGTCAATCGTAAACAACACAACATTTTGTTTTTTCCCACTCTGTCTATTAACAGCCCATGAAACCTGTTCATATATTTTCGCTACAATATTTCCATTGAAGTTGACTAATACACAGTAATTATATTTCTGCCCTGGGGAAGTCCCATGTCGATGTCAGTTTCTATGACAGTTTCCCTCTTTAAAGTTTAGTTATTGCCTAGTTCCTGTGACCTCTCTGTAAGGGACTTTGATTCATTACAAAAGTATTATTTTTAAAAGATAGACTATAACATTAGCTAGTAATAATCTATACTTAATATTATAAAGAGTTTGTTTGTTTGGTTGAACGCGCTAATCTCAGGAACTACTGGTTCGATTTGAAAAATTCTTTCAGTGTTGGATAGCCCATTTATCGAGGAAGGTTATAGGCTATAAAAATTCACGCGGACGAAGGTCGCGGGTAACAGCTAGTAATAAATAAAGGAGAATAAACAGCCGCCCGGGTCAGTCTTCAAAGTTGAGCAGCGCTGGCCAAGGTCAGTCCATGGATAGGTGACCAAGACCATCACATTGCATACCTAGTTTCCTCTGCACTTCGGAAAGCAAGTTAAGCTGTTGGGCCAGGCTGTCATTTATAGATCTTTGACAGTCGTTACAGGTAGTCAGTGGCCCGAAAGTCTGACAACCAGTCTTAGTAATTTGTACCGTGTTACCCAGTCTTAACTTGGTTGTGGAAGTCAGTAACATGGTACAGGGCAGGCAGATGATGATTAACGATACAATAATGGGTGCAAAAATACCCATAACGAAGAGTCAAAAGGCACTTGTTCTCCCTGTCATTGCTATCATTTTTTTGTTCTGGACCATTCCTTGGTTGTCGGCTTCATGAAGAGCCCGTTTACACCGTGTATTCATAAAAGACCTCACTGTCATTATTTTAAAACATTTTGTTCCCACCAAAAGTAAGCATAGTTATCACATCCTTTATTTCCGACTTATGCATACTTTGTACGCTCCTATTACAACAAAACGTTGAATCCATTCATTATGTAATACCGTAATGTACTGTTTTATGTACTTGTACATAAATCAATGACATAGAACAAGGAAAATATATAATATAATACGAGTATATAGGAGAACACCCATACGTACAGTGACTAGAGCAATAATTAATACATTGACTCTAATAATGTCCATCACACGGGATGACTCACTGTATGCCTGACCTGCGCGTGCGCCATGACGAGGCTACTTTATGTTTAACATGTATGTGATTGATAGCATCTTAATTATCAAGGAGCATACTATACAAACTGTTAACAGTGATTTTTTTAAACTCAACCAGTATCTGTTTTGTGGAGTTCAGATAGGCAGTTCCATGTTAAATACCAGTATTTTACATGAAGCGACTGCCTATCTCAGCAGAGGGGACGTTTACTGGTTGGCTATGCTGTTGCTGCTGCTGTCCGACATTACGTCATCACATCTACCTAGCCTTTTCCCAACTATGCTGGGGTTGGCTTCCAGTCCAACCTGATGCAGCTGCATACCAGTATTTTACATGGACCGACCGCCTATCTGACCTCCACAACCCAGTTAGTACTGGGTAATACGGTACCCTTGGTAAGACTGGTTGTAAGACTGGTTGACAGACTTCGGGCCATTGTGGCTACCTGTAACGACTGTCAAAGATCTACAAATGACAGCCGGGACCAACGGCTTAGCGTGCTTTCCAAGGCACAGAGAAAATGCTGTATGTAATGGCCAGTCACCCATCCACGGACCAACCTAGTCAAGCGCGGTTTAACCTGAAGATCGACCCGAGCGGCTGATATTATTTCACCACGAGCTCCTCAGCGCTCTTAAATTATAAAATAAGATTCCGATGAAATGAAGTTTGACGTTCAAAGATGCCTTTTAATGGCCTAATTGAATTGATTACGAACAATGAATAAAAATTTACCATCACTTAAGACATGTTTCGTTTTTCGCGTTCGATTCAAGAGGATGATCCTGTATCAAGTCTCGAAAACTTTTTGATGAGTGACGTCAGTGAGGTTTCAAAATATTGCGACATAATGATGGGTAAAAACAATGGTTCTAGTAAAAAATATAAGACTAAAAATGCTATGTCATTCTTCAGTAGAATCTGAAAAGGAATTAGCCTTGCGGTTTGCTTTTTAAAGAAACTGATGGGTAAACATCATTATTCATCTGCTCTTGGGATCTGCGCCGTTGTGTATGTGTTATTCTCCCATACTTCTCTATTACTAGTCACCTTAGCAGTCATCTCCTTTCTAGCTATATCATTGTACACCTAGCGGCACATGAAGCTGTACATTACCAGTATAACTCGGCCTCGCTTTATATAGATTTCCTATGCAATGAGAGATCCGCATAAATTGGCTTTGTATAGCTTGATTGGCTGTCGTGCTTACACACGGTACATCCATCGTTTCTTTACTGATAGGTAAACACATTCATAAACATGTGTATGCTATAATCTATACTAATCTATACCTACTAATATTATAAAGAGGTAAAATTTGTTTGTATGTAGGGGGAATCTCCGGAAGTAATGAACCAATTTTAAAAATTGTTTCATAGGTAGAAAGCTACATTATTCGTGAGTGCTATAGGCTATACAGTATATTTATATCATGCGTATTAGCCGAGCTATAAAAATTTTCGCAGACGAAGTCGCGGGCAAAGTGCTAGTTCATAATAGTTTGACATATATCATTTGACATTATAAAATTTATGTCAAACTAGCTTGTAGGTATAATAAAAATGATGAATTACCTCCATTTTTCGCCTCAAATAAATTAGACTAGAATTATTGTTTAAGTGGTAAACACATTCATAAATATGTGTATGCTTTAATTCACAATAGTTTGACATATATCATTTGACATTATAAAATATGTCAAACTAGCTTGTAGATATAATAAAAATGTAGATGAATTACCTCCATTTTTCGCCTCAAATAAATTAGACTAGAATTATTGTTTAAGTGGTAAACACATTCATAAATATGTGTATGCTTTAATTCACAATAGTTTGACATATATCATTTGACATTATAAAATATGTCAAACTAGCTTGTAGATATAATAAAAATGTAGATGAATTACCTCCATTTTTCGCCTCAAATAAATTAGACTAGAATTATTGTTTAAGTGGTAAACACATTCATAAATATGTGTATGCTTTAATTCACAATAGTTTGACATATATCATTTGACATTATAAAATATGTCAAACTAGCTTGTAGATATAATAAAAATGTAGATGAATTACCTACATTTTTCGCCTTAAATAAATTACACTAGAATTATGAATGTGTTATTTTTCACAATCATTGTAATTTTTCATCCCTCTATCGTCCATAATTTCTCGAGAAAACTTCACCATCATCTACCAAACCTTTTCCCAACTGTGTTGGGGTCTGCTCTCAGTTTTACCGAAGGCATCTGCATACTATAATTTTACAAGGACCTACTGCCTATCTGACCTCTACAACCCAGTTATTACTGGGTAATAAGGTACCCCTTGGTAAGACTGGTTGTCAGACTTCCAGGCCACTGACTACCCGTAACGACTGTCAAAGATCTAGACGTGCTTTACGAGGCACGGAATATATTTGTGTCAAGTTTATAGAGATAAAATGACATATTAGCTTGTTGATATAATAAAAATGCAGGTATAATTACCTACATTCTTCGCCTTCAATAAATTACACTAGTTCATTACTATGGTTCAGAATGATGTTATAGTAATAAATTAATAGAATAATTTTGTGTTGTATTCTTTTTTAACGATCTCTGAAACCTTACATAACCCACCGCCATCGCCATTTCTCAAGAAAACTACTTCATTTTCCCAACTATGTTGGAGTCGGCTTCCAGTCTAGCTGGATGCAGCTGAACACCAGTATTTTACATGGAATGACTGCCTATCTGACCTGAACAACCCTTACTGGGTACTACAATACCCCTTGGTTAGACTGTTTGTCTGACTTCCCGGCTTGCGGATGCTTTCCAAGGCCCGAATGGAACTCGATTAGTGATGGGTGACCACCCATCCACGGACTGATCACAGCAAGAATTACTTAACCTTGAAAATTGACCCCTGCGGCTGTTGTTATTAAGAGTCACCTCTTAAAAATATTATTGGCATAGAAGTCGTATACTCTATTGTCTAACATCACTAGGTTAACTCGGTCAAAGAAGAAAAGCAAAAACACACCTCAATATAGTAGCTAGTAAAGTACTGTAAAACTACGGACAATAGACAAAGACTAGGCTAACCCATACAAATCCTTTGCTCGTCTGCAAGCCTAATTATTCTTTTACAATAACTATGAAATTGGTCATCTTGCAGTATTTATTATAAGACCAGAAAATTAAAAAAGTAAAAGAAAATGTTGGACAGAAGTCTTACTATGCATGTAGGTTGAAACAACTAAAATATCGTATTTTGATAATATGCTATAGCTTATCTTATAGCAGATAAAATTGTATTAGTGTGTTCATTCATATTTTTAAGGCGGTCCCTCATCGGAGCATTCGCCTGTTAATCCTGTAATGTAACAATCTAAGATTCTATTTTGAACATTACTGCGCTCGCTCACCGGCGGCATTCGCCTGTAATGTAACAGTTCAGATTTACTTGTTTCTGTACAAAATTTAATTTTGGATTGTAACATTACAGGCGAATGCTGAGGTGACGGAACGCCTTTACGTTGCAAACGTACGGTCTCTCACCGTGAACATTCTCCTGTAATGTAACCATCAAAAATTCGATTTTGTACAGAAACAAGTGGTTGTATTGTAACGGTAGCGCACTGTAATGCCTGCACCACACGCACAAGCTTCACCACAGTTTTGCCTGCACAAGCCGGTTTGTACACGGAACACCGTGCGTGCGGTTGGTTTGTTTTACCATCCGTTCCGTGTACAACGTACGCACAGTGTGTGTGTGTGTGTGTGTGTAGGCTGGGTTCACCACTCTCCCTGACGTAATGCTAGAATATGAACAGTTACATTACAGGCAAATGCTCCCGGAGCCTTTAAGAAACCAAATTGGGATGTTTTTGGGGTTCGATTTAATATATGCCATGATATAATCAAATATCGATATCAGATATTTCATTTATCCTTTTATCTAGAAATAGCCTAAGCATCAGCCAGCCCTTTTATTAAAATGTTGTACCTATTAGACGCAATGTCATTAATACTGCTGGTTGAACGACGCCGTCATCATCATCTGCCTAGCCTTTTCCCAACTATGTTGAGGTCGGCTTCCAGTCTAACCGGATGCAGCTGAATACCAGTATTTTACATGGAGCGACTGCCTATCTGACCTCCACAACCCAGTTAGCACTGGGTAATTTTTTGGCCCTTTTGTAAGGCTGGTTGTCAGACTTTTTGGGCCACTGACTGAATAAAATAAATCGCTGGTTGAACAGCGCCGTTTAGTAAAAATGCTGTTAAGCTAGTTGGGGACAGAAACTGCCTACGCTGTTCTCCCATACAAAATTGTTAGTATTAAAATGTTACTGTAACATAATAACATTGTAAAACTAAAGATTTTTTAAAAGTGTGAGTGTTTCCATGAGTCACTTGCCGGTTCGTTTCCATATGAAACATCCAACCCGAACCGTGCACCTGATGTCTTTAGACGTTTGATAAGTGCTTATGAAGTGGCCAACAAAATCCGAGATAAAATACTTCATCAAAATATGACGTGTAGTTTAACTTTAACACATAAATCAAGGCATATCATTGTGCAACAATCTTATCATAGATGATACAGCAATTTACGATAATGATGAATATCTTCGAACACACACATAAATCATGAATACATACTCTATAAGCTGAGTTGGTTTCCTCGATTTTTTGTCAATCAACACTTGAGATCAGATAGTACCTATGAAGAAATGTTTAAAAATAAAAGTACTTACCTGTGTGGTCATGATTTGATGATGCACACAACGTGCATGATAAATATCGTGCAATTTTCAGTACCTACTTTGAAATTGCAACTGACACGTTTTGTGAGGCAAATCATTTGACTTATCGCCATGGAATCTGCTTGAACTACTCAGATAGAGCTTCATGACCAATGAGTCTAAGATCAGGATCACAAGGATCAAAAGGATTACAAGGATCTCAGGATCACAAGGAACAAAAGAACCACAAGGATTTCATGATCACAAGGATCTAACGATCACAAGGATCTAAGGATCACAAGGATTGAAGTAGATTTATTACCTTCTCCCATCCTTGCCAATGACGATTGAACAAAAGTGAATAGTTCGACACTTTTGTTTAAACCGTCTTATTTATTTATTTAACACTTCAAGCACAAAAGTGCACAGGCGGACTTAATGCCATAGGCAATTTCTACCAGTCAACCTTTGGGTGATGTAGAGACAGACAGTGGTAGGTGTATAAATCTGCAAAAAAAAAAAATTTTTTTTTTATCTTCCGGTGGAATCATAAATTAACTAAATATGGAGATCGTCCGTCTTTGCATCAAGTAAGAATCTTAAAGACGGGAAGTCTATAAGGAAAATATTGCGGATACATACAACATATAATTACGTAAATAAGACCATGCCTATACCAAGAATCGTCAAAGGAAACCAGAGGGAAAACATGGGCCTTGATTCCTTGAGATCTATACTTATAATAAATCTGTAGAGAGGTCAATTCTGTACATGAAATAAATTTCCAAAATAACTATCAGGGTTTGATTAGGGATCGATACTGATGCCAAAAATGCAATCAGTAAAAATTTTGTCTGTCTGTCTGTCTGTCTGTCTGTATAACCGTTATAGAAACAAAAACTACTCGACGGATTTTAACGAAACTTGGTACAATTATTTTTCATACTCCTGAGTTGGTTATAGTATACTTTTCATCACGCTACAATCAATAGGAGCAGAGCAGTGAAAGGAAATGTTGGGAAAACGGGAGAAGTTACTCCATTTTTTATGTTTCCGTCGCGTGTGCAACCTTAATGGTTAAAGCTACACAGAAATCATGTATGGCGGAAATGTTCTCCTTAAAATTATAAAAAAAATATCCCACGACAGCATATGTCTATCTTTTATGGTTGACTCACAATATCACGTGTAACTCCCGATAGCTTAGCAGTTCGAAGCTTTCTGATTATATTTGTCTAGGGGTAAAATAGGGGATGGAAGTTTATATGAAAGTCCGTCAGTTTTGAAGTTAGGATATTCAAATTTTGTGTTTAGGCTGACAATTAAAAATTAATTTATACGTGTCTCAGCGGATGAAGGTAAGTAACTATGTTTGTTCGGGTGGGATATTTTTCGACATCCACGCGGGCGAAGCCGCTGGCAGAAGCTAGTAAGTAATAAAACAATCAATATACCTACAGATGTATCAATATACTGACTGAGAGAAACGGACACAGAGTTGGAGACTTCGGACTTTTGTTATTCTATTGAAACTCGGTATTTTAGAGAATAGTAATTATAACGTTAGGAATATTGAAATTTAGGAATTATAAAAATATTATATGATTAAATCGGAGTCCCAGGACTAAGGTGTCCGGCTCTAAGGTGTACGGGATATCGCCACAAACACAAGGATTCAGAATATATATCTTATATATCTATGACAAACTAAGCATACCTAAGCATACTATTTTAGACCCTAGCGGTGTAATTATTCGCCGGTTATAAAAAAAAATACCCTGGTAACACAAAAGTGCAACATAGACGGTCAATGTATATGGATAGGTTTTTTTCATAACAAACGAAGAAAATTTTCACGCTGGTTTATTAGAATCATTTACTGAATCTAGGGTAAAAGTTTTTGTCACAAATACAAGACATCGAATAAATTAATATATCATCATCTGAATAAATATTCAGAATAAGGCTTGCCCTTTCAGTTCGAGGTGTTTATTCGTAACTATCTATATCTATCTATACTTATAATAAATCTGTAGAGTACTTATAATAAATCTGTAGAGAGGTCAATTCTGTACATGAAATATATTTCCAAAATAATTATCAGGGGGTGATTAGGGATCGATACTGATGCCAAAAATGCAATCAGTAAAATTTTTGTCTGTCTGTCTGTCTGTCTGTCTGTATAACCGTTATAGAAACAAAAACTACTCGACGGATTTTAACGAAACTTAGTACAATTATTTCTTATACTCCTGAGTTGGTTATAGTATACTTTTCATCACGCTACAATCAATAGGAGCAGAGCAGTGAAGGGAAATGTTGGGAAAACGGGAGAAGTTACCCCATTTTTTAAGCTTCCGTCGCGTGTGCAACCTTAATGGTTAAAGCTACACAGAAATCATGTATGACGGAAATGTTCTCCTTAAAATTATATAAAAAATATTCCACGACAGCATATGTCTATCTTTTATGGTTGACTCACAATATCACGTGTAACTCCCGATAGCTTAGCAGTTCGAAGCTTTCTGATTATATTTGTCTACTCTTACGTTTATAACACTCTCAGTCATCCCTAATTAAAAAAGTTAACATTATTAACTATTCCATAAAAAAGAATCATAGAAATCGGTATAGAAACACCAAAGTTATACATGAAATACGCTAATAATAAGCCATCGCGCGTGAATACTGAATCATGCTTTATGGATTATCTATTCTTTTTTCTATCTTTTCTATATATAAAATAGTAAACGGACTGACTGACTGACTGACTGGGTGATATATCAACACACAGCCCAAACCGCTGGTCCTAGAGATATGAAACTTGGAGGTTGTGTTCTTTGTGAAGAGAAGGTTTCCACTAGGAAAGGATTTTTGGGAATTCCACCCCTAAAGGGGTAAAATAGGGGATGGAAGTTTGTATGAAAGTCTGTCAGTTTTAAAGTTAAGATCTTCAAATTTTGTGTTTAAGCTGACGATTGAAAATTAATTTATACGTGTCTCTGCGTTTTTGATAATTCTACTCCCGAAGGGTTAAAAAGGGGGGTGAAGGTAAGTAATCGAATATTTACGACATCCACGCGGGCGAAGCCGTGGGCAAAAGCTAGTACTTAAATAAACAGAGAACACAAACATCGACGACCTTAATAGGCTTCTTGTCACGAGATCAATAAAATCAATCTTTTCCTAATCTAGTTTTCCGCCAGCAACAAAAATACATACAAACTAACATTTCAAAGCATTTTTTAACATAAAGTTACGTAACATTAAGCTTGTCATCCCAGTACGGTTAGGCAGAGGTGTGCCTAATAGTACACCCACATTTCGGTAGTTACGCTTAACTATCATGTAATAGGGGACGAGCCCATTGCCATTAATCAGGCACAAACAAAACTCGTAGCAGCGACTGATAACGACATCCTCATCGGATAACCTTAACACTTTACCCGACCTGGGAATTGAACCCAGGACCTCAAGCTCAGCTCAGCAGTATCGCTTGCGCCCACTAGAATAACGAGGCAATGAATTATGATCTGATTTTCTATTTTATAGAAACAATATCCGATTACTTACCTTCATCCCCCTTTTTAACCCTTCGAGGATAGAATTATCGAAAACGCTGAGACACGTATAAATTAATTTTCAATCGTCAGCCTAAACACAACATTTGAAGATCCTAACTTCAAAACTGACAGACTTTCATATAAACTTCCATCCCCTATTTTACCCCTTTAAGGGTAGAATTCCCAAAAATCCTTTCTTAGTGGATACTTACTCTTCACGAATAACACACCCTCGCAAGTTTCATGTCTTTAAGACCAGAGGTTTGAGCTGTGTTGATATATAGATAGAGAGATATCACCCAGTCAGTCTGTCAGTCAGTCAGTCAGTTTAACATTTTATATATATAGATACAGGTTATTTATTTGAAAAGTACTCAACTACTGTAATTTGTAAATACTTTGATGTCTTTGAGATATAAAATGCATAGATAAGCAGTCAATAAAACACTTTAGCGACAACAGGGGCACTACCGTGATCTACAAGTTTCACGTGTTTCTATTCGATTTTTTTGCATAGACGCGTGACCTGACTGGCTCACAAGACAGGTGGAAGATAGCAGTCTCTGATCTGGTTATAAAACAACCCTGTGGCAAACAATAAAAAAAGCTAAAATTCTGTTCGTTAATAAAAAAAAAGCTAAAATTCTGTTTGTTAATAAAAAAAGCTAAAATTCTGTTTTAATGTTTTTTTCATAATTTTCTTTCCACTTTCTTGAGTCCAAATAGCTCACAACATGGTTAATATAAACAGCCGCTCGGTTCGATCTTAAGGTTAAGCCGTGCTTGCCTAGGTTGGTCCGTGTATGGGTGACCGCCCATTACATACCGAGTTTCCTCCGTGCCTCGGAAAGCACGTTAAGCCGTTGGTCCCGTCTGTCATTTCTAGATCTTTGACGGTCGTTACAGGTAGTCAGTGGCCCGAAAGTCTGACAACCAGTCTTTTCAAGAGGTATCTTATTACCCAGTACGAACTGGGTTTTGGAGGTCAGATAGGCAGTCGCTCCATGTAAAATACTGGTATTCAGCTGCATCCGGTTAGACTGGAAGCCGACCCCAACATAGTTGGGAAAAGGCTAGGCAGATGATGTTGATGGTTAATCAGCTAAAGACTAGGTACCACGGCTTGTCCTATTCTAGTAGTTCTCCCATTTGTCCTGCTCAGAGAAAGCTGGACATGACACACATTGTGTCTACAATAGTTACAGGTCTAAGATTATTAAGATTAAACTATCATGGTCACTAACATTACTAGTAATACTAACGGGATATTTACCATATTTACTGTTTTCTATGAGTTCCCGATATTTCGGCGCTGTTGCAAGCACCATGATCACGGATAAACAGTTACAGGTCTGATGCAAGAGTCAATATAACGTTCTTGTGTTAAAAAAAAACTGTGTTCCGTTATCTGCCCCCAATCCACTTCAAATGACTAACTAAGATCAATTAATCGTTATGAAACTGTCCTCGTTACTTACATCATCAAAGATTAATTTTTTTTGTTCATGCACAACACTAGTTTTAATCGATTGTTCCCGTTTCAAATGACCTACAGGGTGTAAACAGACCCTTCACATAGCCGCCAACCAAGCTTTCTGTACATCAAACTAAGTAACTTTAAGCAAAAATTATTGCAGGGAATCGACTTTTTTTTTGGTGTGAAAAATCACGTTTTACGGTAGGACTCGATGGAAAGCACTCAAAGCATTGTGCTGATGGATGGATTGAATAGTACGGGGGTCGTGGAGGTTGTAAAGTAAAAATCTTACATTAAAAACATGTATTAAAAAAAAAACTTGTGAAAAAGTTGGAACTTCGACCCCCAATATCTCTGTAACTAGAAGGTTCCCAGGTATGGTCTAGAACAAAAAAATGATCGCAAAGACGGGGGCAAAAAGTGCATTTCGGCTATGTTAAGGGTCTATTTACACCCTTTATATGGCGCAATTAAAGAATTGCATGTTGTTACACGAGATGACAGCAATTGCGATTACGATCAATGAATCGAGACGCAGACCAATCAAAATGTCTATGTGTTGTGTTGATTCAACATCTGTTTCTCAGGGCCCTCGCTCACGACGACTTTTTGTTGCGAAAATAGCACTTCTGCATCGCTGCTATCACGCTTTAGTCGCATTTGCAACGTGCGACAACTGCGATACTACTTCTTCATCAAGTCGATGATTCCCTTGTTTTAAAGTCAAATTATTTTCGACCAAAACGTGGCAGAGGCCACCCCGATGGCGTTGGTGGTGGCTTCGGCAAGTGGAATTACACTTGGAGCAAGACAGGACGTGCGCCATAGTTTGTGTTGAGGCACCGCAGAAATTTAATTTGAATTTGAAGAATGGAGGCATTTCTGTATCGATGCTAAATTGAGTTTGGATCGTGACAGCATCGCAATAATAGTGATGAGTACAGAATCGCGGTTATGTGGACGGAGGTACACAACCAGCGACAGCATCGCGGCCATTTTGAGTTTGTTTTGCTGCTGCAAAAAGTCGTGGTGGGAGAGGGCCTTTAGCCGTTAAAAAAACAATACTTAAAAACCAATTTTCACTTGCCAGGAGCCGTAATAATTAAGACCTTCATGTGTTCAATAAACATTTTAAAATATTATTTGAGAAAGGGATTTAATAAATTTTGTTTTTTTCGGAACCTATTAGAAGAGGAATTTGACTTAAATTATTTGTTTTTGTTATTTAAGCCCGTTAGAATAAAAATGCGGCTAATTAAAATATAATTTGTAGAACCGAACCAACTACCAAGGCTTTACAATGACGAGTTAAAGTTATGAAATCTTAAATAATTTATAGAAAGTAGAACCTATTTCAATTAAAAATAGTAATCATTTATTTGAGTACCATAGTTGTACCAAATTCTATAAATTATATAAAAGTATTCGGAAACGACATATTCGCAGTTCATTATTTCTTTTAATCAAAATTAGACGAATATGAACCTTAACATTAAGTGATCAACTTGTGCACAAAAGGTGCACACGTCCAGCGCTCCTCATTCATATTTATTTAGCGTGTTACACGTCCCACCACGTTCCGTCTCTTTTGGCCTTCTGTCATTCACCTGTACTGTGCCAGCCATCCTTCGCAGCCGGTGAATTCAAAATGTGTAACGTCACTCTATTAGTGCCAGTAGTGGACAGGGCTCAGATACGATAAGTCGTATCTAAAACAACGCGAAAATTGTGACTATACTTTTCGCGAATGTGATTTAAAAAAAGTGACAGAAAAATTTTGATTTCGTGACTTTATATTAGTGAAAAATCTTTGATTGTGATTTTTTTTTTTGGATTCTCAGTGAAGTGTATTTTTAACCGACGGGAAAAAGGAGGAGGTTCTTAAGTCGACACATTTTGAAATTTTTGCTTAATTGCTCTTTTTTATTACATTTGTTGAGTTAACAAGTATGCGAGCTGTTATGCAGTTGCATAGCAATTTATGATGCAATAATCCATATCTAATTCATTATTTCCGTTACGATTGATGAGTGATAAGGAAAGGATTAGACGATTATTTTTCTTTGAATTCAAGAGGAAACTAATAACCTAGTATTATATTAATATAAGTCGTGTTATAAGTGTGTTCTAAAACGCCTATAACGAATTGCTAATTGTCAATATCACCACGCTTTGTAAAAGAATTTTTAATTGTATTGTTCATAACTATACCTAAGTTGGAGTAATAAAATAAGAGAATGCTACTTCCCATGCTATTTAACGGTTTAAAGCATAATTTTGGCAATTGTTTTTAACCATATGAAACATGAACAGTCGGATGTCGGCGTGTGATCGGAATTTGTTTTTACCGCATAAATATCGCGCAGGATAGCGCCGTGTGACCGGCCACTAATAGTGATAAACACTAATAGTGAGTAAAAGTAGTAACTTACCATCTACAACGTCCTATGTTCGGGTAAATAAAAGTACACCATTTCCTTTGCGTTTAAAAGGGATGGATGACCGGCTCGTTGATCTAGTGGTTCATGTCCTAATGCACGAAGGATCTCATGTCCTGGGTTCGATTCCCCGGACGGGTGAAGTGATATTGGGAATATATTCGCTTGATAGCTTGTATTATACAGGGTGTAAACAGACCCTTCACATAGCCGTCAACCAAGCATTCTGTACATCAAACTAAATAACTACGCAAAAATTAATGCTGGGAATCGACTTTTTTTTTTGGGGTGAAAAATCACGTTTTAAGGTAGAACTCGATGGAAAGCACTCAAAGCATTGTGCTAATGACTGGATTGAATAGTACGGGGGTCGTGGAGGTGTCTAAAGTAAAAATCTTGCATTAAAAACATGTATTTAAAAAAACTTGTGAAAAAGTTGAAACTTTGACCCCAATATCTCTAACTAGAAGGTTCCCAGGTATGGTCTAGAACAAAAAAATAATCTCAAAGACGGGGAAAACAAGGGCCCCCCAAAGATTGTTTACTTGCATTCTGAAGTACCTACTATCTGGCCATTATGATATCTTGTTGTTTGGTGATAATAGTATTTGCTTTTATACACGTGTAGGGCGTGGAAATATTTTCGGCCCATGTGGATAGCGATGCTGAGGGACTGTTCGAAAGAGATACCGCGGCCCTGGAACGCAAAGGGCAAAGAAGGAACATGGATGGATTTTAGTCAGTACGAGTCTGACACTCCCTTCAGGTGGGGGGGGGAGTCATTTGATGATATACGAGAAGTTAGAAATAGATTTTCTTTTTACTTTTGAAAAGAGTAACCATGGAGTTTCTTGCCGGTTCTTCTCCATAGGAAACGACCAACCCGAACCGTGCACCTTTTTGTCGACGTTTTATAAGTGCCCATCGAGGCCTATGTGAAATAAAATATTTTGATTTTGATTTTGATTTTGACTTACACGTAGGTAAACGTTAAAAACAAGGTTTTTACCTGTTACATAACATAACATCACGCCTGTAATCCCCGAAGAGTTAGGCAGAGGTATGCCTAATAGTCACATTTCGCCAGTTAAACTCGCCTGTTAAAGTGGACGACCCTATTGTCATCAACCGGGCACAGATCCAGTGTCCGCCGCTGCTTCTAAGAACTTCCAGATAAAAAAAATCAACAACACTTTGCCCGACCTGGTAATCGAACCCAGAACATGATGATCAGCAGTAGCGTTTGTGACCACTACACCAACAAGGCAGAAACAGCCCGAGGCCAGCCAACGCGGTCTATAACATGTGAGACCAAACTGTTTCCACTGCCTTCTCTCTTCAAGACAGATTAACTGATAACTAAGACAATTATTACTAATTATACCAACTATGAAAATATACCAACGTATGTACACGAAAATTCACTAAGATTTTTTCACCTGGCAACAAGATTTCTTTGAAACTGTTTGCTCATTTCATTATTTGCTTTGAGCTTATATTCGGTTTCCGTAGTAACCGATAGCAATGTGCGCATAACCCCATAGAAACATAACAAGATAACAGTGGTGAAGGTACCACAGAACTCGATTCCTACCGGCTTCTCTTTGAGAAATGGCACATTCAGTATTCTATAGACAAATAATATAATCGCATTAAAGAAATGTACCCTGGCTTACCTCTTACAAAAATTGACCCTTCGCTACTGCGACATAGTCTCTTCATTATCTCAATTTTGTCCAAGTAGGATGCCTAATGATTAAATTAGCTGATAAGTGTTATCATGAATCTCTCGCTAATAAGGCTGGTATTCACGGAATCTACATTAAATTAATTATAACAAACATAACATAACATCACGCCTTCTAATCCCCGAAGGGTTAGGCAGAGGTGTACGTAACAGTACAGCCTTTTTGCCAGTTAGGTATGTTTAAGTGCCATGTAATAGGGGGCAAGCCTATGGCATCAACCGGGAACAATTTCAGACTCTGTGACTGCTACTGAGAATTTCCTGATGGAAACACCCAAAATCACTTTTACCTGGAATCGAAACTAGGACCTCTTGCTTAGCTGTCGCGCTTGCGACCTCTAGACAAGCGAGGCTACGAATTATGATCTTGCTGCGTTTAACAAAGGCTGCAATTTGACTTTTCGGGAACACCTTTATGAATATATGTTTTTAAGATGACAAACGTATGGTTTTGCATTAATACCCGATTTAATTTCTTCACAATGGTTAAAAATCAATACAAAAATAATGCGATACAGTCTTACAAATGCAATTCATGTTATTTAAAAGGTCTGTTTTACTTTTAAATTAGATATTACACATCATATCAGTGGCGAAGGTTCCATATAACTTGATTGCTACCGGCTTCCCTTTGAAAAATGGCACGGTCAGTATTCTATAGACAAACAATAAAATCACATTAAAGATACGTACTCCGGCTTACCTCTTACAAAAATTGACCTTTCGCTACTGCATCATATAATACCTAAACACTGTTTTAAGCTCTCACGGTTTACAACTAAACTTATACTGTCACTTACTATCTTCCGTGATCACGGGTTAAGTCAACCCGCGATCATGGCGCTTGCAACAGCGCCGAAATATCGGGAGCTCAAAATAATGAACAATCACGGAAGTCCCGTAAGTGACAGTATAAGTTCATATAATATCTAAACCAAACATTCGTACCGCGTTTTCTTTTGAATTTTCTTTTATCCAAGAGTAATTTCATAACATTATTTAAACACAGGTACTTAATATAAGCGAATATAATTGATAGTATAACAAAGATAAACGTGTATGCGACTACTGCCCGGTATATATTCGTGAAACGTAAATTGAAATGTTAGGTACATTTCAATTACGGTACGTTTCACAAATGATTCTTTCAAACTTGTGTAATATAATTTTTCGGTTAATTGGACGGCACGGTTGGCGCAGTGGCTAAGCGATTAGCTGCTGCGCTGCGTGTCTCGGGTTCGTTCCCCGCACGGAATAAATATTTGTATGATCTACAGGAAGTTGTTCCGCGTCTGGCACCCACAATACAGGAGAAATTCCTAGTGGAGGGCAACGTTAAAAAAAGTAAAGTAATATGAAATTTAGGTAACACAATCACGTGATAATTAATTATTTTGGTGTTTTCATTCTAAACCCTAACTAGTGTGTCTAGTGACAACCACTAATTTGTTACAATGTGTGTAACATTTCATGAATCTGTACCTAGCATAAAGGAGTCTGCCCACTTCACCGTACCATGACTGTGCTATGCACACATCAGGCACGGAAAGAAACACGACTTGGACTACTATGGCAACTTCACCGTATCAACACCATAATTATCATACCTGTTTGTAACGGGTTTAGAACGATCATCATACGCGGTTAAACCCTATATTCTTTGTATTGAAAAGTATTAGACTATGCCCACTAGACCGTTCCGGCACAGTCGCGTGCCATGCATGGAGCATAAACAATTGCTGGTGCGAATATTTTACCGGTGCCGATACGTATGGCTCGCTCGATCGCTGTTGGTCGGTGACGAAGCGGTCTAATGGGCATAGTCTAATACTTTTCCATACAAAGAATATAAAGGGTGTAAATAGACCCTTAACATATCCGAAAGGCACTTGTTCTCCCCATCTTTACGATCATTTTTTTCGTCTAGACCATACCTGGGAACCTTCTAGTTACGGAGAAATTGGGGGTCAAAGTTCCAACTTTTTCTTAAGTTTTTTTTTAAATACATGTTTTTAATGTGAGATTTTTACTTTACACACCTCCATGACCCCCGACTATTCAATCCATCCATCAGCACAATGCTTTGAGTGCTTTCCATCGAATCTTACCTTAAAACGTGATTTTTCAGCCCAAACAAAAAGTCGATTGCCAGCAATAATTTTTGCGTAAAGTTACTTAGTTTGATGTACAGAATGCTTGGTTGACGGCTATGGGAAGGGTCTGTTTACACCCTGTATTTTTTCTAATACGTTCATAGCTCCGTCATGGTTTGGTACGTTAGAGTGGACACAATCCTTTATGTACTCGTATCTAAAAGTTTTATGTGTTCTGTACTCCAGAATTATTTGTGAAAGTTAAACACTGCATTCATGATTCAACTGAACTGAGAGTAATTTACTTATTTACATATTATTATGTTCTCTCGGAATGGAATATCAGTCCATTTAAATTTTAATAAGAGGTAAAGTAAATTTATTTTGATGCAGAAATTTAATATTTCAAGCCCATATTTCACAAGGGTAAGTCAATACGCGGTATAGGTATCTATATATTTACTTATTTCAGTTCTGTCCAGTTAATCGTAGATATAACTAGCTTTTTCTAACATCGAAAAGTAACAACATTTTCAAGGTCTGTGCTCCAAGACTTAACCCTTAATAATAGGTAAAATAAGTACACTGGGTCCCGTTTTAAGCTTTTACGGTTTACAACTAAACCTATACTGATATCCCGAGATAAGTGACAGTATAAGTTTAATACACTGGGTATTATACACCCAATTTGAGTATCCTAGAATCAACAAAGCTTCTTGGACCAAAGTCTATAGAAGCTTGCCCGATCTCCTTTATAATTTTTAAAAATAAAGGGTGTAAATAGACCCTTAACATAAACGAAAGGCAGTTGTTCTCCCCGTCTTTGCGATCATTTTTTTGTTCTAGACCATACCTGCGAACCTTCTAGTTACGGAGATATTGGGGGTCAAAGTTCCAACTTTTTCACAAGTTTTTTTTAAATACATGTTTTTATGTAAGATTTTTACTGTAGACACCTTCATGACCCCCGTACTATTCAATCTATCCATCAGAACAATGCTTTAAGTGCTTTCCACCAAGTCCTACCTTAAAACGTGATTTATAACCCCAAAAAAAAAAGTCGATTCCCAGCAATAATTTTTGTGTAAAGTTACTTAGTGTGATGTACAGAATGCTTGGTTGACGGGTATGTGAAGGGTCTGTTTACACCCTGTATTATTGAATTGCTGCTTAGCCCTCTTCCTCTCTCCTAATGTTTTTGTGCCCGACAGGGTCCATATTGATCTTTTACCTTGTTACACTATCTATGTTATAGTAATCTATGTAATGCATATGGAATGCAATAGATACTTGAGTATTGAGTATTGGGCGGTTGGCTCAAGTACTCCTCGACACGGCTCGCATTGTGAGGAGGTTCTTGTCTCTGGAGCCCTAACCACCGGTAGCTTGAACCCTGTTCGCGATACCGGCAGCCGGTTTTGTTATGACGTTATAAAAAATGTGTATAAAAGATGAATAAAGGACAATAAATACCAGGCTTTTACTGTCCTTTTGCAGGGCGAAGGCCTATTTACCCCTATTTATCAAAAACTTTCGGAGGCTGAACAAAAACAGTCCCACTTCGTCTAATGAGATCATCGTTACATAAAAGCGTTCATACATTTTACTCGACTTTACGTAATATTTATGTTTTTAGTTATGTTTCGGTTTGTTTGCGAATTCGTAGCTTCCGACTACATGGTTTAATTTAAGAGCAAAATAATTAAAATTAGAAGTACTTATTATTTATTTATTTCGTTTCCATCTTTTTAATTCGCTTTTATTGATGAAATGTAACACAAATGAGCACTCCAGACTTATGCATTGCAACATGAATTGTAACACAACATCTTTCCGAATTTGTATCAACGTGTGACAGGAGCTCTTGGCTAAATAATAACAGCCGCTCGGGGTCGATCTTCAAGTTAAGTCATGCTTGCCTAGGTTGGTCCATGGATGGGTGACCGCCCATTACATACCGAGTGACCTCCTTGCCTCAGAAAGCACGTTAAGCCGTTGGTCCCGGCTGTCATTCGTAGATCTTTGACAGTCGTTACAGGTCACACACAACCAGTGGCCCGAAAGTCTGACAACCCGTCTTACCAAGGGGTATCGTATTACCCAGTGCTAAATGGGTTGTGGAGGTCAGATAGGCAGTCGCTCCATATAAAACACTGGTATTCAGCTGCATCCGGTTAGACTGGATTTCGACCCCAACATAGTTGGGAAAAGGCTAGGCAGATGATGTGTGATAAATTCCATGTTGTTTGACCAATCTGTACCTACCCAGCATTAAGCAGTCGGGTCTTTTGTATTTTTCATTTATCTTTTTTTGTTCTCCAAAAATCACAAATAATGTCAGCGAACAGAATCCGGAACCCAAAATGGCTTTCCTTCAATAAACCAGTAGCAAGATCAATGTCGGTTACCTTCTATGGAATCTTATTAACACGGACTTATTTGGGCCAAGTACTGAGAAACAAGTTATTTGTTATTTAACGAATTGATGTCAGTCTCGTGACTCGTGATCGATACGTGTCTGCAATAAAATATTGCTAAATTAACTTTATTTTTACGTGAAAGACGGCCATGCTTAACCTCAATAATATCGATGGCCAATCAACTAAAAAGCTGACTCGCCTAAGCTTGCGCGAACCCAGTTGCACGAAAAGACATATGCGCGTATGGACATTTGCGCGTAGGGACACTTGCGAAAATTGCTTGCCATAGGTCAGTGGCAGGTCCAGAATCAATTGCGGAATAAAAGAATTAAATAAGAAAAAAATAGTATAAAATGTACATTTACTGACTAATAAATAATTTAACCATACATTACGTTTTGTATTGACTTATTAAACCGTTTTGAATTGCGTTTCGTATTGCGTTTACTTTAAAATTAATATGCTACCGTCCGAATGCTCTTTGATACTGAACCCCTAAGTTTGGCACGCAATTTAATTAACACCCTGTATAATCACGTGAAAGGCAGACTCATTAAAAATTAAATGAGATGAACCTATGCTAGAAATAACTTTCGCAGGCTTACCCGAGATCGTATTAAGAGCGTTTCAAATACAGAAAGCGGGCAACGTCGCAAATAGCTGTCAAATATTTCGTTGCTTTGATTAATTTGGCAATATTACTGTATGGAAATAAGAAATATGGCTAACTAGTGAACTAAAATATTGATTATGAAATGCAATAATTAATATCGTAACACCGAATATTTCGTTTTAGATGTAAAAAAAAGTATTTGGAAACTTTCCAAGTGCCTTTTTTGCACCTAAAACGGTTAACATATCAAATTCTGTGTTTTAATTACAATTCATTACTAATATTCTAGTTCACTAGTTAGCCATATTTCTTATTTCCGGACAGTAATATTTCTAAATTAATTAAAACAGGTAAATATTTGTCAGCTATTTGCGACGTTGCCAACTTGTTGGATGAACGCTCTTAAAGGCTGAGAGTCTAATTGACATCTCGGCCAATAAATTATTCAAAAATTATAGCCGCAACTACGCCCGCGTGAAAAACACACTCAATGGCAATCGGTAATAGTATAGCTTTGTTTTACGAAATAGGCTTGCGTTTGGCCGCAATCCGCTAGCTTTCCTTCAGTGAAAGAAATTTTGAGATCGGATGAGTAGTTTCAGAGATTCTACCTTACATCCAAACTAACAAACTTTACATCTTTTTAAAACGCTTTTATTAGCTTCACCTGTAACTAATCATCCTAACAACTATGTTAAAAAAATCTTCGAAGTTAAATTTGACACAACGATTTCCGATTGAGCGGAAAATTTGCATACCTGCATGTGATGTTTAAGGTGGATGACAATGCATGGTTAGGCAAGTTACGTCATTCTAAATTCAATATGGCGGACATCCAAAGATGGCGGGCTAGTTATTTTGTAAACATTTCCATGATATGGGAATCAAATGAAAGGGTTTGCTAAGAAGAATTTGAGAAATAAAATGACATCACTTTATAGCGTGTTTTTTAGTTTTTTTTAGCTAGGTATAACATTATTATAGTATGGCTTAGTGTCTACTTGCATAATGAATCACGAACTATTTCTAAACTTTTTGAAAAACTAGGTGTCACTTACATATAAAACCTAGAGAAAGGTGTTTACCTTTATCTAACTAGTGTCCAAAAATACTGTGCAATAAATATTCACCTACATACCTAGTTGCAACATATTTCAATATCATGTCAACCTACTTGCATGTCAACAGACCTTAAAGTAATTAAACTTACACTGTCGTGACGCTTGCAACAGCGTCGAAATATCGGGAGGTCAAAATAGTTGAATCTCACGGATGATAGTGTAACTTTAGTTATAAACCGTGAAAGCTTAAAACAGTGGTTAAAGTAATTATTATTTATTTTAATACCAAGGAAAGAAACAAGACTATAGATCGAACACTGTTAAAATTTTTTTTTTTTTGTGATCCGGATCAAGTAGCAGTAGATTAAATTCTAAAACCGACCCTATACTCAAAACCGTTTTAAACAAACAGAACCGTCTTTAACCGACTCCAAAAAAGGAGGAGGCCCTCAATTCGACTGATTGTTTTTTTTTTGTAGGTATATTTAGCGCTATGACACAGAGATAGGAGGGAGAGAGGTCGAGCAAGACCAAGGAAACGATGGATGAATTGTGTGTTTGTGTGATGGATGGATTGTGTTGTTGTTGCGTGTGTGTTGTGTGATATGAGAGAAAAAGGAATAAATGATATAGTGACGGTTGACAGAAGAGAATGGAAGAAATAAACGTGTTGCGCCGACCCCAAGTAACATGGGACAAGCGCAGGAAGACGATAGTGATGTTCAGCGATATCCTCTCCAATACTTTCTATTATGTTGTGTCGATTTTTTATTTTATTTAAAATACGTGAAAGAATCAACACGATGGGTGCCTGAGGATGGACAGCGCCGCCGAGGCCGGCCCAGAAAGCGGTGGCGAGATGATTTGGACGCGTATCACGAAGGCTGGTTCGAGGTGGCGCAGGAGAAGAGTACCTGGAAGGATATGGGGGAGGCCTTTGCCCAGCAGTGGGACATACAAGGCTAATAAAAAAAAAAAACGTGAAAGAATAAGTAGTACCCACCTACTTATACCTTCACGTGGTCCCATATGAGATTTTAAGACAATGGTCAAGATCAAATGACTGGCGTAAAAGTAATTTTGTCTATTCATCGTATATTCCTCATGGTTAAAAAAGTCACGTAGTAACAATGATAAGCAATTTCAAAGTGTGACGTCACTTTTGACGGAGATCGTCAATCTAGACAGGTTAAAAAACATCTAACTACCTATTAGCGATCAATCAACTGAGCATATTCCTGCCCATTACTGGCCTTGGGCCGTTGGTGTAGTTAGTGGTAACAAGCGCGGCTGCTGAGCATGGGGTCGTGAGTTCGTTTCCCAGGTTGGACAAAGTGTTATTGGGTTTTTCCAAGAATTTGGAGTCTACATGATACTTTAAGGCAGGGGTGTCCAACATAATTTTATGGAGGGCCAAGTTTTTTGTAACCGCAGCGAGCCAAAAGAAAGATTACACTATACAAGGTGTAACATAATAAACGCACCAACCTTCCGTGTGGTCTCTCGGACCATGAAACTGAACAACTTTTGTTCTACGAGTTCTAGAAATTAGCAAAAAAAATGGATTTTCTATAGGAATTGACGCGATCCGCTGATCAACATGTATGGTAAAACTAAAAAAAAAAATATGAATTTCCAAATGTCATAGAACAAAAGCTGTTTAGATTCATGGCCTGAGAGACCACACGAGAGGTCTTGCGTTTATTATGTTACACTTTGTATACAATTTTTTTTTAAACAATGTTCGCAAAGTATTTATTGGTGTCTAATAAAGTTTTAAATCTCTCGCGGGATGGAAGAAAGACCTATACGGGCCGGGGGCTGTATCTTCTTTCTTTTATTTCTTTTTCTTTTTTTAAAAAAACGTGAACGTGGTGGTGGATGTTGGACGGGCCTATTTTAAATATACCTCTGCCAAACCCTTCGGAGTTAACAGGCGTGATGTTATGATGTTTATGGGTCCACTACCTATCTACTTGCTGTTGGCGAGGTCACACACTCACGTGGAGCATCTAAGTACGTCGCTGTTACCTTGAGAAATCCTTGTACTTCGATAGAACTACTTGTAATGTTTAAGATTATTTACTACGGCTTCCTCGCCGCAAATTAATTTTGATTTCCTGCAATCAAAACAAATGAATCATTACTTATCAGCCACTCCGTGTGAAGTGGATTATTATCTATTCAATTAAAATTTTGAGTAGGAGTATCCACGCGATATCAACCGCAGTTTGATTACTGAACTTATCTCATGAGTACTTAAAAGATAGCTCATCAATGTTCAATTTTTTTTTTTTGAAAGCCTTGCCCCACTCTTGGAATTTCTCCTGTATCGTGGGTGCGTTTACAAACATTTAAACTCACAAACACAAACAGCCAGACCCGGAACAATTATCTGTAGATCATACAAAAATTTGTTCCGTGCGGGGATCGAACCCGCGACACGCAGCGCAGCAGCCGATCGCTCAGCCACTGCGCCAACCGTGCCGTCTAAATATTGAAACAACCAATGACAATGAACTCAAACACTTCAAGTTAGAAAAGGCAGGAATAGAGTGGACCCTGGGCTCACACGGCACACCAAAGCCGCTGACGTGTCTCGGCGGCATCTCAAAGACTTGCATACTGGCCAGTTGGAGTGCGACACTCGAAGTTTATTCTAAAAATTAACAGAAAAAAAAACAATTTTTAAAACAAAATTTTATTTAAATGCTCTAAAAAGATGAAAGTAACTTTTAATTAAATCAAATTATGACATTGTACAATTTATAAGACGTAAAAGCCCTACCGGGGAATCGAACCCAGGACCTCGAGCTCAGCAGTCGCGCTTGCCACCACTAGAGTAATAGACGGCAGGCACGGAAGAAACTCAGAATGTAATAGATGGTTACCCATCCAAAGCCTGACCTCGGTAAGCAGTGCTTAACCTTGAAGACCAAACCGTGCGCCTGTTATTATTTAGTCACGAGCCCCTCCTGAAATTGGCTACTTACTGATTAGAATATACTATGGACAGTAGGAGTTGTTATTTTGATTTCCGTACTTACCTTGGTAATTGGTACCTACTGCTAATATCGCGTCTGTGTCAAAAATTTACATCGATTTAACACATTGTAAGTACGTCTATTATGGCCGTATTTTATATTTAGTTAAAATATTAACAAGCAAAGATATAAGGAAGCCCTTTTTAGTATAAGAATGTCCTTACACGAGGCGGAAGCAAAAGACGAACGAACGGCTCAAGATTCTTCACAAAGATGTAGAATACTGGATTTAGATGGAAGTAATGAATCAATACAGTCAATCTGGTTTATATAATTATACTATTTGTATTAACGAGACTTCTCAAAAACTACACAATTGACTCTATTTTCATTTAAACAAAATATCAGCTATACTCTATAGCTGCTTCCAATTAAATTGATTTGAGATTGAATGTTGTTGAATTTGCGGCGCAATCTAAACCTTCTTAGGGTCGAAATTAAAGTTAGTTTTCCATACACAATATTTGTTTACATTTTTGGTAACCAAATTGTGAATGGAAGGCGAAGGCGTCAACCAAGCATTCTGGACATCAAACAAAGTAACTCTACGCAAAAAATATTTCTGGGAAACGACTTTTTTAAAATCACGTCATGTTACGGTAGTACCTACTCAATGATACGCACCCAAAACATTGTGTTGATGGATGCATTGAATAGTACGGGGTTCGTGGAAGTATTTAAAGTGAAGTTAAAAAAAAACTTGTGAAAAAGTTGAAACTTTCACCCCCAATATCTCCAGTAACTAGAAGGTATGGCCTACAACAAAAAACAATATCACAATGATGATGAGAACAAGTACCTTCCGGATTCGTTAAGGGTATTTTACACCCATTTTATCATACCATGTATGACAACGCTATTTCCTCACCCGTTACCTACTCGTAGCATATGTGATAAATAACAGACGCGTGTCACTGATACAATTAGCCGGTAGCCATCCAACACAGCCGCGGACGTTATGAATGAACCTCTAGCTATCACTGACACATGACAACCAGGAAGGACATTCATCGTATCTACCACGAGTGTGGATCGCTAATTTGATAGTAACGCAATTTTGTTGTATTTACATTGCCGCGCCTTTAGACTCAATTTACTTTGCAGGCACTTTTGAACTGTCAAATGAATAGAGCTATAGTCCGGGGGGGCGAGCCTATAGTCATCCATCAGTCACAAATGTGGTCTCCGTCACTGCTCCTGGAAAATTTGAGATGGCAAAACCGAACAACTAAAAAAAAATATATAAAAAAAAACTTTACCCGACCTGAGAATCAAAGCTAGGACCTAATGCTCAGCAGTCGCGTTTGGCCAACGTGGCAGTCGCTACTTAGTCATCGTTGGTAATTAATTATAATCCTTTTAAAAAGTTCATAATACGCCCCGTCATACTCAACAAAGCATCATAAAAATATGACTGGACACAATAACCACGTACAATAATTATTATTTTATCTTATTAATCATAACATTATTAACTACCACAACAATACGCTATCCTGTTTTCAACAAAAGAGTTATCGAATATAATCTAAAAACGAGGCAGGTAAAGGAACTTTTTCATAATCTAAATAAAAGATTAAATGCAAAACGCAAATAAATCTGTGCTTTATTTCGCTCATCTAAGAATGTAAGCCAATAAAATTATAAGCCGGTAAAAGCCGGTAAAAGCCGGTAAACATGTACGGTATGAAAGTCACACAGATAATAATACCAGCCTTTTATTGTCCCATTGTGTGAAATACATTGCATGTTGAACCTAATCGTAGTACGATAAGAACCAGTTTTCGAGAAAGTGAATTGAAAAAGAAACTTCCGAACGAAGTCTTCGTACTGATAATGATTGAAGTATAGATTATAAATCTGCATACCTAGCCAAAGATTCGCGATCAAGGACAATGCACCTTCAACAAGGAAAAACGAGTTGATAGAATCTTGATAACTTCATTTTATCTACTTACCAAGAGGCTTTATCAGTACTTCAGTAGCGTGGTGATAAATTGCCAATTACGACCATTGTACTATCGCACAATAAAACAAAAAACAACCTACACGTAGTGGGTGTGGCAGGTATATCAGAAAAACTAAACAAAAACCGAAATTCCGTAGCTTTCGGAAGCCCCACTTTATTTTTCTCATTTATCCCGTTGCTTAGTTACGAATTTCATATGTTTAGAAAGAGCACTTAAACAAAAAATAATTGTGTTGCTCAATCATACTAGATGATTAGCAATCAACTGACTGACCTATCTCACTATGATTATTATTTCCTCATCATTAGTGAAACGACAATTTTCACCACTAACTCACATCGAATGATTAGTGTAACAAGAAAACTGTGAAAAACTTCAAAAACAATAGTGGAATTTAATGAGTGTATAGTAATTTAAGCATTTAAAATGTCGGACAAACAGTTGTTAAGACAAAGTTCATTGAAGAAGCCCGGGAAAGCAGACGGAAAGAAGAAAAGACATCATGTACTCATTCGGTTGCCAGACTCGCATCCCGACAGGTAAATCATCAAGTAACAATTTCAATGAAAGCCGTGTTGACACACTCAGAGTATGCTCGGACCGAGTAGAATCGGATACCTAATCGGACGCAACTCGTATTGTGGCAACCCATAGCAACCCATCCGAGTGCGCTAGGATTATGGGTTGCCAGCCAGAGTCCACTCGGTCCTATCATGCTCTGATCTTGTAACGCGGCTTGAGTGTAAAAGATGAACGTTTTCTCCATTATTTACTTAATTTTCGTAATCTTAAATTCTGAGTTCATAAATATTTGAAATGAATTTGAAAACAAAAACCCCACGACGACACTAACAGCAACTGAAAAAGGAACAAGACTTTAATAAACACTAGAAACAGGATATTTACCATGTTTACTGATTGTACAACAGTCAACAATCAGTAAACATGGTAAATATCCCGTTTCTAGTGTTAATGATAATGTTAGTGACCATGATTTTGAAGGCACGGTTGGCACAGTGGCTGAGCGATTGACTGCTTTTTTGCACCCACAACACAGGAGAAATTCCTAGTGTGGGGCAACGTTTTTTTTAAAAAAGAAAAAAAAAAATATGGTAGTTTAAAAACTTATAAGACGATAATAAAAACACCAAGGTTTTCGCATAACCGGAGTCAGACGGGTAATATCTAATGATGATGATGATGTGGGTCATGTGGGTAATAATGAAAACCGAGTTACACGAATATCAATGTCTTTCGCTAGTGTCGATGTTGGGTTTTCATTTTTCGAAGCCACACTATTACGAAATAGGTCGTATCTCAAAGTAGAAACCGTTATTTCTCGAGAAAATCGCTTTTCAATATTTTTATTTTTGAATTTTGGTACGTGTTCACATATTATTGCTCGTGACTTTACACCTTTATACGTTTCCGGTGGGTGGTATCAACATGTAAAATATTAAGTAATTAAAAACATTTACCTTCCTTTTGGACTCCGCTGCGTTCGGGTTAAATATTAATTAGGTAATAAACACACCACCACACACCACACCACTGATGATACACCTACCACTGTTTGTCTCTGCATCACCCAAAGGTTGACTGGTAGAAAATGCCTATGGCATTAAGTCCGCCAGTGTACTTTTGTGCTTGAAGTGTTAAATAAATAAATAAATTTTACATCTTTTCTAGTTAAATCTTATTTTAATCTTATCTCTATCGTTTTATACACAGAGTTACCAATAAAAACCGTGATTGATATAAAATCACTTCTCTTTACATTTTATTGTTAGCGCCTGAAATGTATATCATTGCAGACTATATACAAAACGCAATATAAAATTATTTAATCCAGGAAAAACTTCAGGCGGTTTAGAATATTTTCTTTACCTATTCATTATTCATACATATCTACTGTAAAGTTTACCTTAACAACATTTTGTTGCGCCGGTATCGCCATCTGTCCTAGATTAAGAAAACCGTAACGAAGGCTGAAAACGCTGAAAACAGCTGTTCGTTTATCGATTTTCACGATACCCGCAAGCAAGTTCACGACGTAACCACCTGCCAATTCAGAGTATACGTCACACGACGCACCGTCAAAGGTTTAATAATAGCCTTGTTACGCGATAAAAAGCAAAATAAAACACAAAGACGATTCATCTCCTTGATTACAAAGTTCCAGTTCATTCGGGCATAGTGAAACCTTCATGGGAAAGTGTTTAGGATATGTTGTTATGTTCCGCTGAAGGAGATAACCTGTCTTATCAGAAACAGCATGAAGCATCACCTACGAAGCGGTCTGCACAGAAGAAACTTTATAAGCAACCATGCCGATGACAGTCCCATAGATACCATACGCTTGGTGTCCCCTATCAATAGGTTTACCATATTTCAAGGCAATTTTAATCATGATGACGACGATTATCCTGAGAAGTGAGTGAGAAGTGTATGGTTTAGTTATATCCCAAAAACTGCACATTTTAGATCAAGATTCACAGTATTATTTTCCTAAAAGCTCAGTATTTACAAATAACTCTTGCTGTGCGACGCAAAAACAGTTGCTGCTACTCGATAGCAGATGGCGTTAATAACCTCACAATTTTGTTTCAGACCGTACAAACTCAAGACAAAAATCGTCATCTCAGCACTAGTGGTTTTGGTCTTCATTTCGGCATTAAGTGGATACCTCATCGGGAGTGCCGACTATGCTTCACGGAGGACGGTGGAACCTCCCGATCCTATTGAGCCTTTGAAACCTTCTGCCTCCCGTCTCCATGTGTTCCAAAAGGCTGCTGTTTGCACTGACGCTCCTGAATGCTCACAAATTGGCAGGTATGAAACTCATTTTAAATAGATCCAACTAAGACCACAATGCTGACTTTACACGTCACGGGTTCAGATTAATTGTCATTCAATTTGAATATGTATAGCAACCAAATTGAGTCGTGGGTCATTCACGTCAATTATTAAGAAGTCGGCTACCTGTGCCCTTTTTATTTGCACCTTTCAATATAGTGCGTTTCTGTTTCACCTGCACCTATACTGCCCTCGATCCCTAGCTATGAATGAATTTCATTGAACTTAACCTATCTTAAATGGACGGTTCCAAATTTTGAATACACACAGGTCCTAGTAACGCCTACTAGAATATTGACAATATCAATCATTGACATCCTTATGAGTTTTTGCTAGGAACCACGCAGTTCTTTATTTATTTATTTTTGAACGAAGGCAATTAGGGTTTCCCTACTTTTTTTGCTACCCAGCGCTGCAGTCAAACTAAAAACACCACATTAATTTATATTTAAAATGTGTGCTCTCCAATGTACACTTCTATTTAGTGAAAGCAATTTACATTGTAACTTTTCTGGAAAACTCGTCAAACTCGCCACTCAGTTTTCATTACAAACTTTCAAGCAGCCGCTACTCGATACTAGATGGCGCTGTACGTTTGAATTAAATTTCATCTGTACGCATTGTTATCGTACCGTATTACATTGAATATTGACCAACCGTCCATCTTCTATAAGTTTTCTAGTCTATAGGTGTGCACATAATATTATCAACGTATACGTGGTATAATACTCGCGGTAACATTGAGCCGGCATTCAGTGTTGCCTAGGCAGTTATTTTACTACCCAAATGGTAGGTTTTCTGCAATTAACGGTAACTAAAACAATACTTATCATAACGTCTGTTATCCCCGAAGGGTAAGGCAGAGGTGTATGTAATAGAAAAACTTTAAGTGTGCCAGTAATGTTTTAGTCTCATGTAATAGGGGCGAATCTATTGCCATTACTTGGGCACGATTCCAGATTCCGTGGCTGGTACTAAGAAATTCTTGATGGAAAAACTCAATTACACTTTACCTACCCGACCTGCTAGGAATGAGAAAAGACCGTTTGCTCAGCAGTCGCTTGAGCATATTATTTTTTTGCCTATAATTACGTATTATGGATTTAATCATCTAATGAACTGAAAGGTCGACATGATGTTCCTACAAAAGTCTTGAATTTTTAGAGCTATAGTAATTTTATGCCATTTTGTAGAATTAAGATTAAGAGAGAAGAGAATTACTTAGACGATTAAAAATAAGCTTATACAATACAATAATGAAGAACCCAAAATACAGTAGACCTCTAAACTCCCAACTATACTAGTATTAAACCTGCAAAAATAATAAGAATTCTACCACAACATCTACAACGTGTTGGTAGAAAATTAAATTCCTAACACTCGCCGAGCCGGCTTTCCCACACAAGCAAAGTTCTATAAATAAACAAAACATCCTTCATAACCGGGTCGCCGGTGTTTCAACCAATCACGGTTCGAGAATTTTTATCGACGCGCATGCGCGCGGTGACGTGTTGCTGCCGTTGCTGGCGGCCTATAAAAGCCGCGCGCAGCCATTTTATTTATCATTCAGTGAAAACAAAATCTTGAGTAACGTTGTCAGTTGTGACTGCGACAAATTTTCCGTGATTTCAATAATATTTACATCAATCCAAACGTAAATATGTCCGAAGCCTTCTTTGACGAGTACGACTATTACAACTTCGACCACGACAAGCACATCTTCTCCGGCCACAGCGGCAAGCAGCGCACCAAGAAGGAGGTCAACGAGCACACCAACCACTTCGACCCGTCCGGACATTCCAGAAAGATCGTCACCAAGCTGGTGAACACAGAGAACAATAAGAAGGCCAGCACCAATAAGCATTAAATGGATCTTTGGACTTGAGAACTATGGCTTGCATAAGGACAATCGAAATTCCAAGCGAAAGGAGGACATTATGGCGGATCCCGGAGGAGAGCTCCGGCCGCCACGCGTCTCAGAGATCAACGGAGCACCCGCGGCGGTTCCTGCTGACGCAGGGCTTCTACCTGGCGCACCACTGCAGCAGGCTGCGGAGGCCGAGGGCGCTGCGCCCCCGCTGAGTGCCCCGCGCCGCACCAACACCGCTCCATCACTGATCTCAACTCTTATTATTATTTGAGCTTGTTGTAAAGCTCACAACTGCTGTGTTATTATTCCTAGTTAGATTATTATGTTCTGTATCTTTCCTGAGGGGTAGGTACTTGTAGGACTGTAATAATTTAAGGCAAATAAATTATAATTCTAAGATTATTCAGTGGTTTCATTGCTTTGTTTTTGTGGCGGAAAATCGTAGTGTGCGAGGTCACCCGTCCGCAGGCTGCGCGGCGGTTGATCGCCCACACTATCGATCGCCTGACTCGTGTTTATACACAAAAACAACCTTGAGAGAGCCGGCAGACCGCGAGGTGGCTGGCCTTGCCCGTTTATTATCTACACACACACACACACCTACACAGTACATTTTGCGTCGTAGAATAATCTAATGGGCGAACCGCTTATATAATCTAGTAAACATTTAGTCACGTTTGTTTTGAACATAAAACTAGCGTTACTTTAGCTTCATGGAAGATCGAGTGACTGCGAGCACGTAGGCTCACGCATCCGTAGCCACATCCGATAGGCAGGTACCTACCTATACATAAACATGATTTAACTAATTAACAAACGCATACTGTACGCTTCTTCTGCGTTACCCACAATTGGCTTACAAAACGGCAAAAATGCAGCATTTTCGTGCAGTTATTCAACCGTTTCCGATTACAAATTATTGCATCCATCACAAAGCAAAGACAACTTTGCTTACGTAGGAATGGAGCAGTAATTAAGCGTTCAAAATTAGAAAACAAACATATTAGAATTGTTACTAGTCGACATATTTGTTTACATTTTTTTCGTGACGTATCAACGGTCAAAGAAGGCAGACCTGACAAGACAAACAAGGCTAAGATAACAGACTTTATTTCTAAAGCTATTATCATCCTTGTGTGGTTGGAATAAGTGTCTTATAGCCAGACGGACTAATTATATCAACAGTTCAGACACAATCACCAATATTTAGCTACCCATACCTACAATAAATTAGGAACTTTTAAAAGTGATTTAAGCTCTTACCTCATGTTGTTGCAAATATAGTATTTTGGCACCCACAGTTGATTTATCTCAGAGTTACAATCGTTATTCGTCTAGAAAATTGCTTTTGTATTTAGATACCTAAGTATAAACATGTATTATTGGTGCTCGGGACCGTAATATATGTACATAGATGTCTATGTATTTGTCACAGTCAAAACTACTTTTGACCGTTGTTAATCAGTCAAAACTACTTTTGACCGCTGTTAAGCAGTCAAAATTACTTTTGACCGTTAATCAGTCAAAATCAAAACTACTTTTGACTGGTGAAAACTATTTTAACAATAACTAACATTTAAAAACCAAACTTATTAGGTTGTTAGGTGTTTTTTTGTGACTCTTATTATGTTGTAGTAATTCTAGGACTAGGTAATTAAGTACAACGTTCTGAAACAACATTAAGGGTGTAAATAGACCCTTAACACAAACGAAAGGCACTTGTTTTCCCCGTCTTTGCGATCATTTTTTTGTTCTAGACCATACCTGGGAACCTTCTAGTTACGGAGATATTGGGGGTCAAAGTTCCAACTTTTTTTTTAAATACATGTTTTTAATGTAAGATTTTTACTTTACACACCTCCAAGACCCCCGCACTATTCAATCCATTCATCAGCGCAATGCTTTGAGTGCTTTCCATCGAGTCCTACCTAAAAACGTGATTTTTAACCTCAAAAAAAAAAGTCGATTCCCAGCAATAATTTTTGCGTAAAGTTACTTAGTGTGATGTACAGAATGCTTGGTTGACGGATATGTGAAGGGTCTGTTTACACCCTGTATTTTAAATGGACAAAACGCATTTTAACTTAATAAGGATTTTGACTGACACCAGTCAAAAGTGGTTTAGACCGATTAACAGTTTTGACTGTAACATTTTTATATGTAGATACTTACGTAGGCACTAAATGGTCGTCGTAGGACAATTTCGATTTTAGTCACGTAGGTATAATGGCTGCGTACTAAGCACTACTTAGACTACGTCAGGCCACGTGACTGTATTTGTTAAGAAATATATGGTAACAAAAGAAATGGTAAATTAATCAGCTATTAGTATGTGGTGAGATAAAGTGAATCTGAATTAGAAATATAAGGTCTATCTTTTCATACACGAAATATTTTAAGAGTAGCTTTTAAGAGTAGTAAAGAGGCTATCGCAACGAAAAAAAATTTTATGTAAGTGTTTTTGTTTTTACAAAATTATTATAATTCTAAAATTACTTGAGACTTTTTGCATAAACCTTTACTCCCAATTCGTAATCTAGCGTAATGGATGTTGAAAAATAGGGAGCCAGTATTTATTTTGTGGGTACATAGTATAAAACAAAGTCGCTTCCCGCTGTCTGTCCCTATGTATGATTAGATCTTTAAAACTACGCAACGGATTTTGATTCAGTAATAGATAGAGTGATTCAAGAGAAAGGTTTTTAAATAAATATTGCACTCGTACGAAGCCGGGACGGGCCGCTAGTGCATAATATTTATACTAAACATGAGTTAGAATGAGGAAGCATTCTTTTTAGAAATTCACCCTCTAAATTAGTTGAATAGGGGATGAAAGTATTTATGGAAACTCGTCATTTTTGCTGATAAGAATTACCATCGGACACACGTTCGATATTATTACTCAGCTAAATAAATACTTAATTAAAATAAAAAGAAAACACGATGCATCGTGAAGCAGACATTGACAAACCGTCGCGTCGCCGCATTTACAGAAAATAAACATTTCGAAATAGACATGCCTTTAGTTATTTTGGATTTCTCTTCTTCGAAAATAGGTACGTCGAATGTCGTACTAACATTTCAGCCAGGTTTTCGTGATGATCATGACTATTCATGACAGAAGATATATAAGGTCAACTATTCATACACGAAATATTTTCAGAGAATCATCTAACGGCTATAACGAAGTCATTTCACAAGGGTTTTTTTTATCGAAGTATATTTTTATAAAAAATAAATAATTTAAAGTTATTTGACCCACAAATAAATACTGGCTCCTTATTTTTGTAGGTAGGTACATCCATTACGCTAGTTTACTACGTCGCGCGTCGTATTTACCTACTGTCATTGTTAGAATAGGGAGTAAAGATGTTATGCAAAAAGTCTCAAAAAATTTTAGAATTATAATAATTTCGTAAAAACAAAAACACTCGGATATTTTTTTTTTTTTCGTCGCCATGGTGACTTTACGACTTATAGAAGTTACTCTTAAAATATTTCGTGTATGAAAAGATAGACCTTATATTTAGTAGATATTAAATCCTAATTGCAAATTGAAAAAAACTCTTTGAAAGTAGCAAAACAAATCGTAAGAATGCGTTTATTATGTACTCGTTATTCAAAACAATTGTACATAATTGATTTTGGGTCGAGCCTGAAATACAAACAATACATGCACAAATAAATAACTCTCTATTATGTTATTCCGAAAGCCAGAGAATACAAATATAAACTAATGTGTGTTCTAGTTTATACAGTGTTGGAACTAGTAAACAGTTAACCACATGTTAACTGAACGGTCATTGTTATCAGTTAACTGTATCACAAAGTAATTCGCAGTGTTATCACTGGATGGCAGAAATTTCCACATAGTAAAATATTCCAAGTAACGGAGTATCTCCTGCAAAATTTTCCATTTCATTCAACATTTCTGTGGTGATTCGTATCACGTTACTGCTTTGCTGTCAAATAAAACTAGATTTAATTACTGTTTGAACACGTTTTCAGTATGTTATTGTTTGGCAACTACGCATTATCTACTACATTTTCTAACATTACATAATATACAGGGTGTAAACAGACCCTTCACACAGACGTCAACCAAGCATTATGTACATCAAACTAAGTAAGTTTACGCAAAAATTATTGCTGGGAATCGACTTTTTTTTTTTGGGGTGAAAAATCACGTTTTATGGTAGGACTCGATGGAAAGCACTCAAAGTATTGTGCTGATAGATGGATTGAATAGTACGGGGGTCGTGAAGGTGTATAAAGTAAAAATCTTACATTAAAAACATGTATTTAAAAAAAATCTTGTGAAAAATTTGGAACTTTTGACCCTCAATATCTCCGTAACTAGAAGGTTCCCAGGTATGGTCTAGAACAAAAAAAATATAGCAAAGACGGGGAGAACAAGTGCCTTTCGGCTATGTTAAGGGTCTATTTACCACCCTTTATGTGACTTGATATATGGTGTTAGACAGACATTTTGCTTGTTATATAAGTATTTGTTTGTCTGGAATCGTGCTCGGTTGATGAGTGTAAGCTCATCTCCTATTACATGTCTGGTGAAATAAGGACCTCGCCTAATCCTTGGAGCATTACAAGATGTGATTTTATGTTTTCTGTGTAAGTTTTATAGGGGGTTGACATATTTTCAGGATCCAAAGTGTTGCTAAAGTCTGATTATCTTTGTAATTTTTTCTTTAGCAAGGTTAATAATATTTTATATATTATATAATATATTATAATAATAATATAATATATTATATATCATATATATAATAATATAATATATTATATATCATATATATAATAATTATATTATATTATATTATTATATTATATGGACAATATTGGCCATACTCTGTAAGCCCCTGTGGGGATCATAAAATACTCGGCATAATAATATTACCTGCATTTAATCACCTACCTACAGAACGAAGTCACGTTTTTAGTGCCTGCTGGCGATTTCAGATAATCAGGTCCAAAGTCCTGTTTTCTCACGAAGTGTCTTCTGATTCTGATCGGGCCAGACCACTACACTTTAAAAACCCTATGTAGGTATTGTTTTATACCAGAAAAAAACCGTTTGAATTTAACCTGTTTGTCAGATTTGAGTGGTTACCTAATTGCAATTTTGTGAACAAATTCCATCAGTTGATATGAGATTTGACAGTGTGTTCCAAAATTTTGTTAGTCCTGCGTTTTTGGTTATCTGTGTTTTTTTTTTTGTTTTGTGTTTAATCGTCTACGAAAAAAAACACCAGTCCAGTTTTATTTTTATGTTTAAACTTAAATATTAACATGCTTCTTTTTCTAGTCAGTAAGGTGTTGTGTGCTTGTAGCACAGTAGCTACGTTTAGGGCATAGACGGTGCTAACCTATATGGAACTGCTACACTAACCTTATTTTGATCTATATTTACAGTGTAAACAGTTGCTGATTGCCCAATAAAAATAATCAATACAACTATTGTTAAAACAATGTACCTACCTAAGAATACAACAATCGCATTTATCACTCACAGGACGCCTAGTGAACCATTTAATTGAACCCGAGATTAACTCAGTTCATAAAGAAAGAGAAAACGGCTGATTGTGAACTGAAAAACATCATTTAACTATGCATTGACGTATTGTTAGCAAAAGTCGGTACTGCGCATATAATATTTATGACGTACCTATATTAAAAGAAATTAATACGTACCTAATTGAATTGACCCTCAATGACTCCTTTTTTGACGCGGTCATTTCTTCATAGAATCTTGCAAACAACAAAGTTATCTTTTCCTGACATACCTGAATCTTTTAAAAGTAGATCTTAAAACTGAGAATAGGATCAGTCTCGAATTCGATCATTTTTGTGTATTTCCGTGACAGTTCTCGTTAAACATTTTATCGAATTGAATATATTAGTTTCATGTTCCTACCTACGTGTACTACGGTAGCACTAATTTAAAATGGGTAGTATTTAAACGAGCGAAAATAAATTCAAATTAAAGGTGTCAAAAATACTGAATATGGGCGACTGAAATACTAAGTGGGCGACAAACAGTGGGCGAATACAAATGTTTAAGACGGTGACTTGATAATACAAATTTGAGTTACTTACTCAATACGATCAGTGTGATAGTTCAAGGACTCAGAAAAACAATTAAAACAATCTTATTAACCACTAGATTGTAGGATATGGCGTAGTCGACGTAGCCCCGCTGGGCGGGGCATCTATTACTATTTGCAGGGCTTAAAAGTAACCTATCACGAAGGGGATGTCGGAGTCTTAGTCTTATCATCCCCTTCGAACCTCACCTATCCAAGACCTGAGCTCGCTTCGCTCGCTCTTGCTTCCTATGTTCTCCCTGCCGCAATGACCGGATTAATAGTTACTGACTTGGTATAATAGTCGCCCATTCAGTATATTAGTCGCCCATTAAATTTTTATTCGCCCGATTAATAATTTCCCATTTAAAATATCATTAGTAAAGATTGTGAACGGACTTCTGCGAAACAAAATAGATATTATTTGATTGGAGTTATCCACAGATCTATGCAAACTTTAAACAACAGATACACAGAAACTATTCTATATTGGTTCCCAATAAGGTCTTCGCAACATTAATTTATTATTTGCCATAAAAAAAGCAGTATTTTCGGACACGCCAAGAAACTTCTCAACTCAAAATGCACGCCCATCTAGCCAACTAGATGATATTAAAGATACCATCTAAGAGAGACCATATAACGGACAAAGTAATTCATGGATACATAATATTTTTTGCTCTAAAACTGCTAAAACCAGTTAGGTCATTGATCGTGTCTAAGTGAGATAAAATGTTACATACACTGTACATTAAACGTTCGAAGAATTATTACCCTATGCCACGACAGTGTAGAAAGTAGAAAATATAAAGTTATAGGGCTATTGGATATAAAAACTTAATGAAAGGTCTACTAGGAACAAAAGACAGAGAGGCAACTAGGTAGAAAGAAGACAGGCTATTTCCGTAGACAGTATAAATGCACAACTTGGACATTGCATCTGGAAGTGACTACCTGTACAGTGCACACAATGAAGTCATACTTTATATTGAAGCGAGTAATGAATGTGAAGCAGTACCTAATCGATTCACCGATGGCAAAAACCAAGAACTAACAACAGACGAAACGTTACGAAGCAAAAAACTAGTTCTTGATTAAAAGATAAGGATGACTAGCCAAAGTGGTAACAAAGAACTAAGACGTGAGTCAATTAAAAAGCTAAGGACTAGAACGATCAGCAATCTTAAAGATAGCCTCAGCAGTTGAAAACAAGAGGCTGCGAGGCCATTCAAAAACCGGATGATTCTAAAATCAAAAACAAATTTCTAAAATAAAAACCAGCCAGCCTGTTTAGTAAATATTAACATCTTCTCCAGCGCAACCTACATTGTAAACAGACCCTTCGCGGATCCGTCAACCAAGCGTTCTCTATACACATCACAAAACTTATTGCTGGGAAATGCCTTTTTTTTGGGGTGAAAAATCACGGCTTACGGTAGGACCCAAAACATTGTGCTGATGGATGCCTTAATAGTATCTACAGAGGTCATATATTGGCCAGGAATTAGTTATAAAGTAAAGTTATAAAAACAAAACTGGTATTGTGAAAAAATCCCAGGTTTGGTCTGAAGCAGAAAAATGATCACAATAACGGGGAAAACAAGTGCAAAAGACCCATTAATGAAGCCGAAAGGGCTTCATTAATGGGTCTTTTTACACCAATTATGTGTATGTACAGTCAGCAACAGAAGTCGTTGAACATAATTTGTTTCCAATATTTCCTAATCATTATTTTTATCATAAGTTATTGACTAAAGTAAATTACAGAACAACTTGTCAAAATTGAACTACAAAAGTCGCTGAACTCAGTTAAATGCTATGCATTACTACCGACAAAATTGTATGATCTGTAATAAATACAAAAGTCGCTGAACATTGTTAGTTTCCAACATTGCTAGTTCTTTTAACCCGTTTGCGGTCAGTGGATACGAAACGGGGCACTATGAAAAAAAGACTTAGAAAAATTTCACCAAAATCCAACGCCTAATCAAGCCTTCGGGACCCGGTGGGATGTAGGAGTAGTAGGGTGGGGATACACCTCAAGGTCATTGACCTTGAGATCAAGGTTGAAATTCCGAAAACCAAAATCCGTGATTCTCAGGAGCAGTTATAGGTCAATATTCATGGTGTCCTTGAGGTCAAGGTCAAATGACATAAGGGTCAAGTTCAAGTGACTTTGAGGTCAAGGTCAAGTGATTCCGGAGGTTACATCGACGGAGCCCCGCTTGTCGGTGCTCCTACTTCTGGGTGGTTTAAAAAAAAATAACTGCGAAATAATCAACTCAAACTAACATCACCAATTTGTAGGCTTACTATAAAATAACAGCATATACCTAAACAATCACATGATCAGAAATGGTTAATTGTGAAATAAATCCGAACGATGATAAAAAGGTAATGGTTTATCCTGCAGTATCTTGTATTTAACAACTCAGGCATTATCAAGTTAAAAAACTCGCGCATAACATGTTTAGCGACTTACGGCAAAATGATAGTTACCGACTTATGTTGTAATGATGTTTAGCGACTTATAACATATTAATGCTTAGGGTTTTTGTAACATTGAAATGATAACCTTATTGTGTACTCTATTCTGGTAAGTGATTTATGGTCCGTTTTAGTGTTCAGGTATTTTGTAAATTAGTATCTGTTCATCGACTTTTGTTGCTGACTGTACGATAGTTTTTAAAATGATGTCAACCCAAGAACTAACTAAAATTTTTCACACTTATATTACCTTTGATTTTGCACCCCAGTGATCTTATTGTCGGTCCTATATGGTTGCTTTTCAGTTGCTGTCAGAGGTAAAATAAGTGTGAGAGAACTATAGAGAGATCTGTGGTTACTTCGTGAGCCGCAGTCACGCCATTAACCACTAATTGTTAATAAAAACCACTACTTTTTATTAGACAGTGGTTGGTGATTAGGTAGTTAATGCCATCATTAATTATTTATTTATTTATCAGTCCTTTGTGTCCCACTACAGGGCAAGGGACTTCCTTCCATCCTTCTGCTTGTTGCCTATCTACAACTGTTATTGGTCAATCTTTGCGACGAGGCGAGTTCGTCCCGCCATCTCCTTCTGGGCCTACCATCATCTGACTAGCCTTTTTCCAACTATATTGGGGTCGGCTTCCAGTCTAACCGGATACAGCTGAATACCAGTATTTTACATGGAGCGACTTATCTCTCTCCTATCTGACCTCCACAACCCAGTTAGTACTGGGTAATAAGAAAACCCGTTGGTAAGACTGGTTGTCAGACTTTTTGGGCCACTGACTACCTGTAACGACTGTCAAAGATCTACAAATGACACCCGGGACCTTTTTTTTATATATCATACCACCTACTGTTTTACTAATGTTCACAAAATAAATGAATTTGAATTTGAATTTGACCAACGGCTTAACGTGCTTTCCGAGGCACGGAGGAAACTCGGTATGTAATGGGCGGTCACCCATCCACAGACCAACCTAGGCAAGCACGGCTTAACCTAAAGATCGACCCGAGCGGCTGTTATTATTTAGCTACGAGCTCTTCCCCTCCCCTCCTTCTGGGCCTACCGTGTGTGATTATTTTAGCCCATAGCTCCTCCAGCATGCGAGAGATATGGCCAGCCCAGTTCCATTTAAGCTTGAAAGTAAAGTCCATGACGTTAAAGAAATTTCTAGAATGATTTTGATCATTCGATCGAATTTAAACTAATATGATGCAAGCTTATATTTTTAATTGCCAATAAAATAAAAATTCTTAATCATCCTATTTCATAGGAAGAATTATGATGATTAAGAATTTTTAAGAAATAAGCTGCTTCTTCCTCCAGGACTATTGTTGCGCTTTGATACGATAAAGGTTTTGACCTAGTCATTTTATTTCCAGCATATTTAACAGATTATTCAAATAGTAAAATATCAACAATGACACATACCTATAATAATATTATTGTAGACTTTTGTTATTGATAAGAAAAATCTCGTTTTCTTAACAAAACATTAAAAGTTCTGCGTATGCGCATGTGATTTAAAATCAAAACACTAGAACGAGTTACACCAGTTTTTTTTTCTTATTATTATTAAACGAATGATGAAATCTTGGAGAATGTTAACGCATTGTTCATTAAAGTTATCGTTTTAAAACAAAGTGCCTGCACTCGGGACCGATATGAAATATCTGTAAAAATGGTAATTATTTCTCGGAATTATTTCACAACCTATGACTGTTCCGAGACATTATGTTTATATTATGACTAAGATGTGATTATCTGAGTTTCATTATGAAGCAGCGGTATTTAAAAAATCATTAATCATGTCAGGGTCGAAGGTATACTTAAAAATTAGGTACAACACACGCTGAACTGACTTGTTCGTCAACTGGCGTGCGCGCGAGTTGACAGCTTCCGATTTTACCTATTTTTTGTGTCGTCAATTTGCTCATACATTATAAAGTACAGTCAAATAAAAACGAATTGAAACCAGTCACAAGTATAAATAACTCTGGGCTCTGGGTATTTGGCGCAAATCGCAATCTTTCTTGTTTAAAGTTTTTTTACATTGCACTTCCGTCATGTGCCAAATAAATATATTTTCTTTGTTTCTTTTAATAACTAGAGTATCTACAGCCATTTTGTCGAACAGCAAATGATCGCCAAACTTTTTTTAAATCTGTCTTCCGATATTTCGGACATTTCCTTGGCACTGATTTCCAGAATGTAGACATAGGAAATGTTTCAGTCAGTAGATATTAAGAAAATAGTATGCGATGTGCCAGTTATAAACCAGGCTAGACCTATAAATCCTCCTAATGTTATTTTGTTGTTGATCTTGGCCTAATTCAATGACATAAAATATGTTTTTATCTAATCTTTATAAAAACAAACGTGGGAAGGTGTGTGAATCCCAATTTCCGTACCGAATATTATGCAATAAATTATGTCATTTTATATATAATTATATTAATAATACAAATTATATATAATATACATATATAATTTGAATTGTGTAGAACTCGTATGACGCATAGAAAACATTTTTATTTCGTGAGAATTAAACATAATAAAACTAGAGTGTGTCATTCGTTTAATCTTTACGGAAATAACAAAAATCGATTTATAGGGAACATGACTACGTGACTGCTTCGTTGGTCATCTGTTTGCAAGTGCGACTGCTATGCATGTGATTTTTGGTTCGATTCCCAGGTCGTGCAATGTGTTACTCAGTTTTTCCAACAAAAATTTGGGGTGTGGGTCCGTACTAGGTATTAGGTATACCTAATACCTCTGCCGAACCGCACGCAAAAACGCGCTTTGACGTGGAGTTGCGGACACCAGCCCGTTATACAATACAATACCTCTGCCTAACCCTTCGGGGGTTAAAGGCTTCGTGTTATGTCATGTTTAAAAACATTCAACAACACAATATGGTTCATTATATTAGTTCTTAAGGAAAATTATAAATATGTGCTATTAATATCCGTACAGTCAATTAGTTGCCTTAATTGAAGTTTGTTAGAGATTATTTTAATTAATTAATATATTTACCTGTTTTTGAATTACAATTAATTTATTTGTGGTTAGACCTTCTGCATCAAGAAACAAAACGGGAAACGAAACATCTGAATAAGCGTCAAAACAAACGTTTAAGTATTTGAAGTTATTGTAGTACATATTAAGAATATTGTCCTATAGATCTCTTCGACGAACTATTGTCATAAACAAATTTTTTAACCGCTTGTTTTCCGTTTGACCTTCATTGACCGTTTCCAACAAAATATGCTAAGCGAGCAAGATGAGACATCACAAGCGGGTTTGATAGCACACCCCGAGCCTAGCCAAAACACGTATCTACAGAGATATTAGTACATTTATACTCAGGCCTCTCTAATAGACATACCTATAAAGATTGTACATACAGAGATGAGAGCGAAAGGCAATATATTGCTAGCCTTTTCGGATAATATCGACCCAACCTGACCTCTAACAACCGAGCCAGTGTTGGTAATGTCGAAGTACCTATAACTGCAATGTATACAGGGTGTAAACAGACCCTTCACGTAGCCGGCAACCAAGCATTCTGTACATCAAACTAAGTAACTTTACGCAAAAATTATTGCTGGGAATAGACTTTTTTTTTTGGGGTGATAAATCACGTTTTACGGTAGGACTCGGTGAAAAGCACTCAAAGCTGATGGATGGATTTAATAGTACGGGGGTCGTGGAGGTGTTTAAAATAAAAATTTTACATTCTTCTTTCTTTATCGTGTGGTTAGTGCCTAACCTGGTGTCAGAGTATGGTGGCATGCCTGCGAGATATTTCTCGACAGCATGTAAAGCCAAGTCAGAGGCCCATGGACGGCATAAAATTTTACATTAAAAACATATATTCAAAAAAAACCTTAAAAAAGTTGAAACTTTGACCCCCAATATCTCCGTAACTAGAAGGTTCCCAGGTATGGTCCAGAACAAAAAAATGATCGCAAAGACGGGGAGAACAAGTGCCTTTCGGCTATGTGAAGGGTGTATTTACACCCTTTAGTTAGGTACTCATGACTCATGACGTTAGACATATCGCAGTCTGGATGACAGCCCGGTAGATCCCTTAAAATTATGGGACTTTAATATAACGGCGAATGTTAGGTGTCACTTGTACTACCCGGGGAACGCAAAGGGTAAGTTATATTATGTGTTTACACATAACATCACGCCTCCACTTCCCGTAGGGTTAGGCAGAGGTGTATCTAGTAGTACACAGTTTCGCTAGTTATGTTTAAGTACCATGTAAGCGGCGGGCCTATTTATGTTAATTTTACAAATAAGACGTGCAATTATTTATTTATTTATTGTTCCTTAACATACACATTTGTTTTACAGGCAAGACCCAAGCTAACAAAGTAGTCATAAATTACAAATAATCCAGTCCCAAGTAACGGGTCTGGGTAGAAGCATAAGTTAGACCGTAGACAACATTATGGATGGAAATGTATGGAAATTAACAACGTGTTTGATTGTATCGGGGATTCAATAAAGTATGCTTTAATTAACCTCAAAGATCAATAATTATGATAACCTGAAAATATATAAGATTTTAAACTAACATGGTTACTAACATTATCATAAAACACACACAACAAACACAAAAACAACAAAACAACACACAAAATATGGTAAACATGGTAAATATCCTGTTTCTAGTGTTAATGATAATGTTACCTGAAAATATAGATAGGTAAGTACTGCTTCTAGGGCTGCGGGACTGTTCGAAAGAGATACCGTGGCCCTGGAACACAAAGGGCAAAGGAGGAACATGGATGGGTTTTAGTCAGTACAAGTCTGACACTCCCTTCCTTTCCGCCCAGAGTGGGGTGGTCATTTGATGATTTCCAATCCGAAAAAAAAAATTAAAAAAAAAGTATAGTTACTTAAAGAAATTGTTCAAAAATGAACATGTCTTGCTCAGTTTTGTCTGATTTTATTAACAGAGTAGGTATAAATAAGTATTACATAGTACTAAGTACTAAGCTAAGTACTTCAGGCAGCTAACTGATAGCGTTCGTAAATAAACGGTGATAAAGAGATAAAAACACTTTCTTTGAATGTAAACAAAGAGATAAAGAATAAGTATTTCTGCGTTGATTTTTAGAAATAATTACAGTTTCATTAATCCTAAGTCCTAATCTTCTACATTTCTAAAACAAATCCTATCCGCAGCGCAGACAAAGAGGAATAATCCCCGCGCGGTCTCGGGCATTTTCTTTACGGATCGCGTATGCTCGAGAGGACGTGCGAGCATATTTTGTCAGGCATTTATGCACTTTATTCTAATTATTTTAAAGTTTATTTTCAAGTGCGTTAGTAAAATCCTCTCCGCTGCGCTCCGTCGTTGTCTGCGCTGAGCCTTACTCTATGGTTTTTTTTTTTAAGTACTAAAAATAGGCTGGCGTTTGGCCTCAACTCGCCTGATGTAAAGCGATGACGGCCTAGTGTTGAGGAAAAGAAAAAAAATAGAAAAAAATCTTGGTACCTATGATTAACGAGCACCAATTTATATACTTCCTTGTAATTTAATTTAAAACAGCTCAATTTATTTATTTGTATTCATGTAAGTAGTAGTAGGTATGTACATGGAGACATTTTATACCATTCAACCTTATAATATAATGTATTGGATAAAATCATTGCACTGCAATAGTTGCAGTAGTCCCATGTGCCTGAGTGAGGAAATGGAAGACTGATACTTTACTATTTTTATTGTAAGCTGGTTGTGATCAATTTTTTTAGTAAATAATTTAAAAAAATCCTGTCATTGTTCAGAAAACTTTGGGAAAAATAAGAAATTAAGTATTCAAGCAATGTTTTCAAAGTTTGTTTTGCACGTATTGTTAATTTATCGAATATACATACATAAACTCACGACTTTTTCCCACGTAAGCAGAAACAACAGAACGACACCGGCTACGATCCTTGACTTATTCGTCAACTGGCGAGTGTGAAACTCGCCGAGTGCGCTCGAGTTGGCACCTTCTGATTTTACCTAATTATATTTTTTGTCGTCCTTCCACCAACCAACCTTCCGTTTATGACGTACAAGTCAATCCTTTCGCCTCGTTCACATTCATACATCTGGTCACATGCGCACGCACGGTTGCGTGTCGTGTACTATGCATCTGACCTTTCTGAATAACATCGCCAATAAGGACAGTACATGTCCTTCTAGGGTGTCCCCTCCTGGCGTTGCTACTTACAGCCTTGGAAATAAGTTGTGATAGGATCCAAAATACATAGCTATGTTATTCCCACGTGGAAGTCGGTAACTGTCCCAGGGGATCGCATTACTAGGATAAAAAGTATTCCATGTATTAATCCAGGTTATAAACTATCTGTGTGCCAAATTTTATCCACATCCGTTCGGCAGTTTTTGCGTGAACGAGTAACAAACATTCATCCATCTCCTCAAACTTTCGGATTTAAAATAGTAAAAAGATAATGTCTTCATTGTTACAGAGAAATGCTCACGCTGAATGGGTCAGCTGTGGACGCAGCAGTCGCTGCCATGTTCTGCAACGGTCTGCTCAACCAGCAGAGCATGGGGCTGGGCGGCGGGTTCTTCATGACGGTCTATCTGAAGGATGAGGAGAAGGCCTACACTGTGAACGCGAGGGAAACAGCTCCTGGGGCAGCGACGGTGGACATGTTTAAAGGCAGCTGGGACAAGGCTGCTAAAGGTGGGTTTTACATATAGTTTTTCTTAAAAACTTGAAGCTGTTCTGAGATTTATATTAATCCGAGCAAAAACGAGGGTGTTATTAGTTCAACATGTTTATCTGTGTGTCTGTCTGTGGCATCGTAGCCCCTAAACGCATGAAACGATTTGGATTTTGTTTTTTTGTTTGAACGGTGTCTAGATCGAGAGTGTTCTTAGCTATGATTCAAGAAAATCAGTTCTGCTACTTGAAGACTTGAAGAGTGAGCTAGCAATGTGATAAAAAAAGTGCATATGTGACTATGACAGCATATGTTTCAATGAAGGTCAATAGTGTGCATGACAGCATCCATTTTAATGACTGTCAACATGAGCACTAAGTTCCGTAACTGAAGATCTGATCTATTTTGGAAATCAAGTTTTGATCCTTTGTTCCAATAACGATTTTGATACTCACCAAATGAATAATCTCATATAAAAACATGAATTACTACTTAATTCATTATTTTCAAGAATAAATAAATCATTGATAACATAATATTATTCCGAACAATAACAATAATGAATAAACTCTAGATACCGGTGTATTTTCCGAAAAAAAATACACTCGAAAAGATAATAATCTTAAGATAAAACAAACAAAACAAAATAATCAACATATCTTTAGCGCCAAAGATATGAATTGAGGTCAGGTTTTAATCTAAGTGCACTTAATATAAATACAGGTTATTTGTTAAGGTAAACTGACCTATCTTATCAAAAACCTTGACGGATTTAACTATTTATTTACAAAACAATAACGCGTGTAATTGCCGAAGGGGCTTGCAGAGATGTACCTTAATAGCCTTTTTTGCCCTAGTTACTACCAATCTTACTACCAGTTGTAATACCGTTAATTTTGATTGCCCTTCCTACTACTCCAGTATTAGGTTGTAAGGAGGGAAAAAATAAATTGCCCGTGTTACTACCGTTAGTAATTACACAAAAAAAAACAAATTTTGTTTCTAAACTATTTTTTTTTTCTTAGTAACTCGAACATAAAACAATTAACTTCTAAAATAAAAAAAGGAAAATCAGAGCAATTTCTCGAGGGCGTAGCCTAATGAGAAAAAAAAAGAAAGAAAAAAGTTTCATGTTTACTTTACATAACCGATTTTCCTAGAATTTTATATATTTTTTTTTTTAGTACTAACGGTAGTAACACGGGCAATTTATTTTTTCCCTCCTTACAACCTAATACTGGAGTAGTAGGAAGGGCAATCAAAATTAACGGTATTACAACTGGTAGTAAGATTGGTAGTAACTAGGGCAACAAAGGCTTAATAGTACACCACACATTTTGCCAGTTACGTTGTATTACCTGGAATACCTGAACAAGAATATCATCAGCCGGGCTCAAACCCGGACTCCATTGGCTGCTACTGAAAAATACTAACTGTTTTTAATTAAATATTTATAGAAAATAGATTACTATGTTGAGTAGAAAAAACTGAAAAGTAATCATAAAAATATGACTTTACATGTTTGTAACTTACTCACGCTTGAATGACTGAATGAATTTTGGTGAAATTTGGCTCCCATTTAGACTATGATCTGTGTTCAAATGAAGAGTCATTTTTATCCGGGTCCGTTAAGTAGTTTCTATAGGATACGAGTCACAATCAAAATCAAAGCGATTATTTCAAGTAGGCCAGTTACAGGCACGTTTGAATTGTCGAAACAAAGACAACAATGAAATGGAGCTACAGTCCCAGTCACAAGGCGTAAAACCTGTGAAAGTACTGTAGTTGCCAATTCCCTAGCGTAGATCTCTATGGAGAAGAACGGGCAAGAAACTCCATGGACACTCTTTTAAATCAGAATATTTCTACAAAGCCTTGGTAAAACCGCGGGTAACTCCTAGTTATTTTTTTTTTCAGGATATACGTGACAAAATGTCGTAAACAGAATAGATAATGATATAATCACAAACTGACTTCCCGATTATAAAAAAGACACATATCTTTATCTTTAGACAGATAGACTACTTTGATACACAGTATATTACATAACAACATCACGCCTTGTCTTTCCCGAAGGGTTAGGCAGAGTTTAAATCCACATTTCAACAGTATTAGGGGCGAGCCTATTGCCATAAATCGGGCGCAAATGCAAAAAAAAAGCCGGACTACTATTGAGAAATTCCTAATAAAAAACCTTTGCCTCATATGAGAATCGAACTCAGGACCTTATGCCCAGCAATACCTAGTGCTTGCGACAACTAGACCAACGAGAATTTTATATAATTTCAATGGAATGGCTTGTGAAACACTAGTAGAAACTATGTACGGACTATCTGGACCTTAGATGGCAGGTCTCTAGTACCAATCCCAGTATGGCTCGGTAAGACCAGTACGTGTTAGCAGGTGTCGAAATAATGATCCAAAGTTGTTCATCCTACTACTGAATTTGGCAGTATGGCTCGGTAAGACCAGTACGTGTTAGCAGGTGTCGAAATAATGATCCAAAGTTGTTCATCCTACTACTGAATTTGGCAGTACTTTTTAATATATTGCAAATAGGCTACTTCAGTAATATTTGTACGCCTTCAACAGCAAAAAATAGTGATATATTCTCTATCTGTTTTACACCCACCTATGTTTTACAAAAAGAACTTTGACTTTTATAGTGATGCATCATCGCTTGTCCGGAGGCCGCATTGTAGGGCCTGCTTTCAACAATTTAATGTACCGTATAGTAGAACCATCGCGAACTAGATAGTCCAACAGAGACGAAACTTACTCACTCACTTATATGAGTGCTGCGAAATTCTGTGAAGGCTGTGTGCGTCACAACGCAACGCATTATGTCAGTGGTCGTACTAGCTGGGGCTATCGTTCAATCTCGGACATTCTCGCACACATATTTATCCCGTCTAATGTACTACCGCGCTCACTGTCGTGTCGGTCGGCCACTTTTCAGCCTTATGCCTTAAATAATAAGGTTGAAAAGTGGTCAGTGAGCGCGGTAGTACGTGGAACTCGGTCTCTGTAAGATTTTTACTCGTGTGCAGTAGGTACATACCTACAGCTCACACTCAGAGGTATCAGCACGAGCGTAACATAACGTAAATTATGAACGACTTGTTTCACAGAAAACAGTTTTACTTATTTTTTAAGAATTTAGTCATACCTATCTATTTAGTATCTATTTAGTTGATACTAAATATGCGGAAAAAAAATTACCAAAATACTATCGGATACGGGACTCGGTACTTTCAATTCAAAATCGTTCGTATTTACGTTTCGTTTACACCTCGCTCTCGCGCTACTGCCTCAGATGTACGAGAAAATTCTAGAAATGTGAACGGAAAATGCAAGTGATTGGAGGCCGACCATGCGTGGCTATTAGTAATGTTCGATTGAGCAGAAACATAAATGTTGTTTACTGTTCGATGTATGTCATAGTACCCTAGTAGTTCATATTTTGGTTTGCCTAAGGCTGCATTTGTGAAGACTTTGCTATGGATCAGAATGTTGGCCCACAATTGAATGTTGGGATGAATGAAAGGCATTTGCATGTGGCTGAGATGAGAATGCTAAGGGGGATGTGTGGTATCACGCGAATGGATAAAATAACTAATGAATATATATGAGGAAGTCTGAAAGTGGCGCCAGTGACTGAAAAATTGTGTGGTAATCGCTTGTCGTGGTATGGGCATGTGATGCGGAGGAATGAGGAAAATGTCGTGAGGAAAGTTTTGAGTATGAATGTGGATGGGTATATGAGTCGAGGAAGACCAAAGAAACGATGGATGGACTGTGTAAAGAATGATATGACAAGAAAGGAGGTTTCTGATGAGATGGCGAGTAATAGAGAAGTATGGAAGAAGAAGACATGCTGCGCCGACCCCAAATTAATTAAGATAAGGGCAAGAGAATGATGATTGCTTAGACAATGTCCAAGAAAACTTCAAGCAAAACAGAAAATTCCGTCACCCCTGTATTTCCCGAAGGTAAAGAGGAGCACCTACAAGTACACCCACAAAGTTCCTGTTTTGTTTAAGGCCCATATATTTGCACAAGTTTTAATGTTATATATTTACTTTAAATACCCCCACGACCCCCGTACTGTTTAATGCATCCATCAGCACAATGAGTGCGTTACATTTTATCCAACCGTGATTTTTCACCCTAAAAAAAAATCGTTTCCCAGCAATAATTTTTGCGCAGAGTTACTTAGTTTGATGTACAGAATGCTTCATTGACTGTTTCGTGAAGGGTCTGTTTACACCTTGTATAACAGTTTCGAATGAATTTTTGAAACCCACATTTCTAGTACAAACATCACTATCAAATTCGAAACAAAACTGACGTTCGAAACAAAAGACTATCAGCACAATTTTATCTGTTAATCAACAGTATTGAAAACGTTCTAGATATTATTGCGTTACACTTAAAATATCACGTAGGTAATAATTATCAGCATTTGTTACGATGAAACAGTTGAATAAACAACAAACGATAGAAAGATAATCGGATTTCAAATATAGATCGGCCACGTAATTGTTTTACCAGTTTCGACAATAATGTCCAGAATCATCCACAGGCTGAATTCACCCACTGCAATTCACCCTCCTTTTTTTGTGCCAATTTCCACGTTCATCATCATTATCATCATCATTCACAGCCCAAGTTCACCCACTGCCCGGCTATAGGCCTCTCTTTGCTTGTGCTAAGCTCCACGTTCTTGTGCCAATCTCATCCATGATATTCCCGCGATGGCAACAATGTCGTCTGCCCATCTCGCCGCCAGACAACCAACGCTTCCCTTTCCAGTCCTTGGACGCCACTTGGTCACAGCTATACTCCATCTGCCATCTCCGCGCCTTGCCTAGGAGTCCTGCCCAACTCTTTTTGAGTTCCATAACTCGATAGACTCCGGACCCAGGTTGGTCGCAGCAAGGAAAACCTGCTCAGGTGGAGATTCATTAATGACTCTGCCCTGCAGTGTAAATGTGGTGCTGTTCTACAAACGATGGGGCACTTAATATCGTGTCCTGCTTGTCGTGTTATTTGTTTACTTCGGGAACTGATGGATGCTACCGAAAGCGCCAAACTAGTAGCTCAGTTCTGGGCTGACACAATTTAGATTGCCATCGACACGCTAAGAAGAATAACTCGATTTCCAATTTCAAAGACCTTCATACGGATTTCGACGTTTGGAACTCCGTCTAGTAATTTTCACGTTCATGTTTAATAATATCCAGTATGGTTGTGACTAACTTCGAAACCAATGCGCCTCCATCCTGTTTTTTCAATAGCATAACAGTCGAAACAATACTTTCAGAAACGTTTACCAACATCAGCCCTTGTGAATGTCATACGATGACCAAAACATCTTTAAAAATTGTCAAACTGTGCAAGTAACATTTTATTTTAGGGTGGTAAAGCCATAACGAGATCGACTACCTGCACAAGATACAAAGACATCGTTTCTAGACCATTCCATCCCTCTTTTATTATTAGACCTTTTGTCGGCGCTATTACGAGGGGTCGAGTCCGACATAACATTCGCCGTCATCGATCCGTAGCATTTAAACTGCCTATTTTAGCAGCTAGTCTGGAATAACGGCAATATTTCTAGACCTTTCCACCCCTCTGAAATTTTATTATTTATGCACCCTTCGTTTGTTGGCAAAGTCGAAGGGTTAGGCTGAACTTATCGATTGAAATATCTAGGCCTGCTATTTAACGAGGCAACGGTTTAAGTTTCGTTTTTTATTGTACAATTTTATACAATCGTATTGTGATGAGAATTAACTTAACAAGTTTGACCAGAGAAAATATGAACAGATTATGCGATGGAACCATCCATCGTATAATCTGAAAAAAATCTCTAAAAATAAAAAAATAAACAAAAAAAAAAATATTTTCTAAAAATTTTTGAATTATACCAATAATTCAAAAATTATTTAATGACGGTTATGTAAAGGCATCTCATTGGTCTCGTGGTCGCAATCGCGACTGTGAAGCATGAGGTCCTGGTTCCGATTCCCGGGTCGGACAAATTGTTATTGGCTTTTTCCATCAGGAATTTCTCAGTAGCAGCCACGGGTCTGGATTTTTGCCCGGTTGATGGCAATAGGGGGTCGACCCCTATTACATGTGACTTAACTGGCGATATGTGAGTGTACTATTAGGTACACCCCTGCCTAACCCTTCGGGAATTACAGGAGTGATGTTATGTTATGTGCTAATGTACCCTTACATTAGCATTAACGGGTGAGAATAGAATTCTATGACCTCATAACATGGAACTAGTGCAGACAGAAGAACACATACCATTTAAGCGTAGTTCTACCAAAATGTACGATCCCATGTCAACATTTCTCTCTCGATACATACGATGCATACGATTTGGATGTATAAGAGGCTGATTTTACTAGATATAGAAAATATCATATTATTCAGAAATAAAGCTACGTTGGTAAATCAACCAGCAGTATCAGATAAGCTTGTATCCCCCCACTGCTCGTCCCACTACTACAGTCAGAACCTGTTATTTCGGTCCAAAGCTAACTTGATGGAGAACCATTGTAGGTAAGTTGAAACAAAGTGCCGTGGTGTGAGTTTGCTATAAAAAACCAAACCTCTGGGATGGGGTAAGCTCTTCTTTGCACGCCGCGTGAGATGAATCTTCTTCTTTTTCTATTTCTTTGGATGTAGGGGGTAATCTTCGGAACCAATGAGCCGATTCCGAGAATTCTTTCACTAATCAAGAAGGCTCCGAAGCTTCGTTATCTCCTAGTGTCATATGTTTTACTAGCACTTCGCCCGCGACTTCGTCCGCGAAAATTTTAATAGCTCGGCTAATTTGCATGATATCTTTATAATTTATAGCCTATAGCACTCACGAATAATGTAGCTTTCTACCAGTGAAACAATTTTTAAAATTGATTCATTACTTCCGGAGATTACCCCCTACATACAAACAAATTTTACCTCTTTGTAATATTAGTATAGATTTAAAACGTTCTCGTGAGATAATTTGTATAACGCGAGCGAAGCCGCAGACAAAGGCTAGTAACGAATAAAGTATGAGCAATCGTCGTGTACCAAACCTGGTACAGAGATTGTAATCCAAATAATTCTGATAACAAATGCGAGTGATATGTACGTCATTGCGAATTTCTCTAAGTAAGGCTTTCTCTTTGAATGTCGTCCAATCAAGACGGCTCTCAACCTCTGCGCCGGCGCCGGGTTCAGTTTCACTCGCGATATTGTAAGCCTCTGGCGTTACAGCCTTTCCAATTAATCAGGCTTTTATGCATTTAATTAGATAACTGAATAAATAAATTGTAATCTGTAATGTGAATTCATTAATGGTTTTAGAATTTTTATTTATAGAAACTTATTAGCTTTGCTTTTTTTTTTTTTTTTAACATGGTAAAATCAACAAATGACTCCTCCCACCCAAGGCAGAGCGGGAGGGACTGTCAGACTTGTACTCACTAAAATCCACGCTGTCCTTCGGTAGCCCTTTATGTTCCAGGGTCACGGTAATTCTATGAGTCCCGCGACGTCTATGAGTCCCGCGACTTATTAGCTTTGCTTTGGACACTTTCCCCGACTCGGGAATTGAACCCAGGACCTCATGCTGAGCAGTCGCACTTGCGACCACTAGTCTAACGCGGCAGTCAGTGGTAGATTTAGCTTAATAAAAAACCTAAATCATACAGCTAAACCTATTTATTGCATAGTTTACCTAGTGTACCTACTTAGTGAAAGTGAAGTTTAAGCATTTTAACTACGTCCAAAATGAAGAGTTGGTATAAGGGTTGGTTGGTTGGTTGGGTTGGTTGAGTTGGTGGGTTGGTTGGTTGGTTGGTTGGTTGATAATATGGATTCTTGGATAGACGGAGAAGAGTTTTGAATATTCGAAGTAAAAGCTATTGGAGCGTTACACAATTTGGATGCTTGAGAATCTTAGACCACAAGTTCTTACTCAAGTGATGTCATGGCTGGTCTTCAAATGATTAATCATATTACCTACCTCTTTTTAGATTTTGCTTGCTACACACGATGAACATTATAATAGTTTTATACTTGTAAAAAAGGGGACCTTCCTTGAGCTTGAAAGGCGTATTCTTTCACATTCAGGTCGTCAAATGATGCTAAGACCTAAGAGCAGGTACCTCCTAGCCTAGGTACCGCTTGGCCCAAGTAACAGAAACTACCTAATCCATTACCTGCCTGCCTACGGCCTCGGAACACCGTTACATAGCCTGTTTCCCTCCTACACAGATAATCTAGGAGCTAGGTGGCTCAAGCCTCCGCTTTATGTTGCTTTTGTATATTTACCAACGTCTAAATGTTGTTGTATTTCTGTTTATAAACAGCAAAGTATTAAAATAGAAAAAACGTGTTTTTAATTTGTGACGAGTTTGTCATTCAATAGGTAATGGTTTTTTTCCATCGGTAAATAAAGTTGATACCTACAAATTTTATTTTGGTGGCAGCTGTTCTTTCAAGTTACCTTAAAAATATAAAGGGTGTAAATAGACCCTTAACACGCACTTGTTCTCCCCGTCTTTGCGATATTTTTTTTGTTCTAGACCATACCCTTAACCTAACCTTAATATAACCTAGTTACGGAGATATTGGGGGTCAAAGTTCCAACGTTTTCACAAGTTTTTTTTTAAATACATGTTTTTAATGTAAGATTTTTACTGTACACACCTCCACGACCCCCGTACTATTCAATCCATCCATCAGCACAATGCTTTAATTGCTTTCCACCGAGTCTTACCTTAAAACGTGATTTATAACCCCAAAAAAAACAGTCGATTCCCAGCAATAATTTTTGCGTAAAGTTACTTAGTGTGACGTACAGAATGCATGGTTGACGGATATGTGAAGGGTCTGTTTACACCCTGTTTATGATAGATAATAATATGTACCTAACAGGGGCATAGCTACGGCTATCAGCCGTATCAAAGATAAGGGGCCCCCGAGTAATAAGGACCCTTGACGTGTAGAGGAAAATAACCGCAAAATCAAACTATAACCTCAAATTATCTATTAGGAGGCTCGTAATCAGTACCTCATTAATGATAATTTAACTTATCAAAAAACTCTAAGGGTGGTCCTTCACCGCGAACATTCATCTGTAATGTAACGTTACAGATCCGAGAATTACATCAGTGAAGGAGGAAAACCGAGCATGTACCGTGCGCAGCCTGTAATGACACAATCTGTAGTATTTTGTTACAACTTGTAACATCAATGCGCACCACTTGTAATTGAGCGTGCTGCCACAGAATAAATAGTATTGTAACGTAATGCTCGAAATCGAATCTTAAATGTTACATTACAGGCGAATGCTCGTCAGTCAGGCAGGCAGTATTGTAACGTAATGCTCGAAATGGAATCTTAGACGTTACATTACAGGTGAATGCTCGCGGTGAGGGACCACCTTAATATTTTCAATGAAAACTTCATTTATCGCGAACCAGAAAGCTCCAATTTTTCAAGCTAGCCATGCTTGCTCTTCAATAAAAACTGTCCAGAAAGCTCAAATCGTTGAGCTTCGCCGCACTCGGGTTCAAAGGGCCCCCAACCATTGTTGATACAGGACCTTATTAGGATTAGCTACGCCACTGGTACCTAATGCAATGACAATGAGTAATATTAACGGAAAAGGAATGAAATCAAATAATGAATTTTTGGCCAGAGGCTAAGTCTGGCCATACAACGTGGCAATGCCGCCAGTCTCTTGGGCACATTACCAGCTGACAGCGTTGAGGAGGAGTTTTTCGATGCCCTTTTATAATTTGTTGTTAGTATATTTAATCGTTTTTAATTTATAATGTATAATTAAATTATAGTTAGTTTACTTTACTTAATAAATAATGAATAACAATAATACATGACATACTTTGAAACGTCTAATCAAGCAAATTATTGTTAAAGTTTGTTACACAATACAATGTTTATGTTTTTAAACATTGTATTATATTTATAGAACTTTCCAGGCTTCTGACCACAAAATTTAATGTACTAATATTAAAAAAATACTGTTAACCACAGGACCGTCACGCTTGTGGTTTTAATGGTTGGTTAGGCAAGATTATTATTATCGTATACTCGACGTCACACGAGAAAGACAGGCAGTCGGCCTAGCACTAAACCGACACACAGCTTGGATACAAATTGAAAACACAACGCGAGTTCACAAATTGTTACGTTAGGACTGTGGTCTATGGCTGCGAGACTGCTCGAAAGAGATACCGCGGCCCTGGAACACAAACGGCTAAGAAGGAATATGGATGGGTTTTAGTCAGTAGAAGTCTGACACTTCCTTCTGCTCCGCCCACAGCGAGAGGGGGTCATTTGATGATTTCCCACCCGAAAAAAAAAAGGTCTATGGTCTAAGATAGAATCGGCTTAGTCCTGACTCTTTTTAGATTGCCATTATCAGCCTTCTGCCTTTGCCCCATTTTATTTGGCGTCGCGGTCGGCGCAACACGTTTCTAACCGACTTTTCAAAAAAACTGGAGGTTATACATATACACATATGTAACATAATAAACGCAAGACATCTCGTGTGGTGTCTCAGACCATGAAACTGAACAACTTTTGTTCTATGACTTTTAGAAATACATAACTTTTTTTTTAGTTTTACCATACATGTGGATCAGCTGATTGCTTGACATTGATTCAAGAACTTGTAGAACAAAAGATGTTTAGTTTCATGGTGCGAGAGACCACACGGGAGGTCTTGTGTTTATTGTTACACCTTGTATATTTCACCTGAATCTTTTTTTTTCATGCATGGACACCGATTCCTTTCTTTAGTAGAGGAAGCTTGCGCCGTGGTCCCATATACATTTTATTAACTTACTTGGGTAGTTTGTGTGTGTGAGTTTTCTTCTTTTAGGGTTTCTCTTCTAAATAAGGGCAGAAAGATGTTGAAAATAACTTGTTAACTTGGTACATTCATTTTCGTATAACATATCATCACGCCTGTAATCCCCGAAAGGTTTTCCAGAGGTGTACCGAATATTACCAACACCCACATTTCACTAGTCATATAAATCTTATGTAATAGTGGGCATGCCTATTGCCATAAACCGCTTCGGAAAATCCCAATAACACTTTGCCGACCTGATAACCGAACCCAAGACCAGGCAGCCACAATGTGTATATGTTATAAATTACACTAGAAATAAAACCTTTACCCAAAACTTTAGTTATTTTTAGATATTTATTTTGTACCCTATCACAATGTTTTCTTATTCAACCCAAAGGTGGTAGAGAAGGTGGCATTAAGTCTGCCTATCAAGCTATACAAAACCAAATTAAGCTGATCTCTCATCGTACGGGAAGCTCATACAAAGCGAAGTCAGGTTATACTGGTTATGTACAGCTTCATATGCAGCAGTGTGTACCACTATTGTACATGAACTTTGAACAAATAAGTAAAACTTTACCTAACAATTGTTTTGTCTATTTTATCAGGTCCTCTGGCTGTTGGCGTGCCGGGTGAGCTCCGAGGCATGTGGGCAGCTCACAAGCGATGGGGCAAGCTACCCTGGGACAGGCTAATAGCCCCGAGTCTGGATCTGTGCAAAACCGGCTTCTATATCTCCAAAGTCATGTACGACGGACTTGAGAGTGCTCCGTACATCAAGAATGATCCTCATCTCAGGTAAAGATATGTTCTTGTTAATTTCATCAGTGACGGTCGAATTTATGGTTTACGAAACGGGAATCAATGTATGAAGATTAAAATTGTTACTAAAGGGGACTTCTTTTTCACTTGTTTTGCACGTCTTTTGTTTGTAAACGCACCCACGATACAGGAGAAATTCCTAGTGTGGGGCAACGTTTTTTTTTAAAAAAAAAGATAAGAAGGAATTCGGCGAAACGGGAAAGTTACCAAACGTACGGACGTACCCGATTCTATATATTAAGTCGCCCGTCTCTTAAAACCACATACATATAGTATAGATAGACCTAGATAACGCAAGAGCACCTACTTCGCGTGCCCGACTTAAGCTAAAGAAACTTAACGTGGCCACTGTCACGCTCAGTCTGCATTGGTGCGCCACGCTAGTCGAACCTCTCTCAAAAAATTAAAGCTGAAAATTCGTAATGCATTGCGGCTTTTACTTGGAGAGGTTGATGCAATGTTCTGTTTTAACAAGTGATAAATGTCGAAACAAGTGATACTATCGTATCGCTTCGGTTTCGTAGTGCAAGTGCTTTTTGGCACGCTTGGTTTTCATACAGATCATACAGATTGCGTTACCTAAGTCTATCAATATCTGTGCTTAAAACCCATTTATTATAAGTATATTGCATAATTTATCAAAGATGATATGCCTAGAGAGCGAGGGTGACTCATTAGATTACTACTAAAAGAAAAGTATCGAAGTAGACATGCTTCGCAAACAACAAATAAATTGGGATAAGGGCAAGACACTAATGAATCGTCAACTTCTTACATATTCTATCAGTGGCCTGTCCTACTACTGAGACAGGCCTCCTCACTATGAGAGGTAGTGAACCCTAATCGACTACGCGGGTCCAGTGCGTATTGGTGGATGTCACATATCCGAATTTCCAAGCTCTATAGAACTGGATTCAATTCAAAACGATTGAAAGATTGAAACGAAGATTTGAAAAGAGTAACCATGAAGTTTCTTGCCGGTTCTTCTCCATAGGAAACGACCAACCCGAACCGTGCACCTTTTTGTCGACTTTTTATAAGTGCCCTCGAGACCTATGTGAAATAAAATATTATGATTTTGATTTTTGATTTTAAACAAAGCACAGATTTACAATGCTACGATGGTTTTCCCGAAATAATGCATAGTATTTTTAGTACCGCAGCGTAGCCCTCCCGTATCATTTTTCGTAGCCCTGTTAGCCTCTTCCTCATTCATCAAAGTCCTGCCTTTATCCAAATTTATTTGGGGTCAACGCAGCATGTCTTCTTCTTTCATTCTTCTCTATTACTCGTCCTCTCAGCAGTCACCTCCTTTCTAGCCATATCATCGTTCACATATTCCATCGTTTCTTTGGGCTTCCGCTTCTTTGTCAAAATTCCTTAATCTAAGGAAGGGTGTTCTGAAGGTAATTCTGGTCAAAGTAAGCAGTCAGTCAAGTATTTTAGTATGTATGTATTCTGTAGCGTAAACTGCGGCTTTGTGTTTGATCACCTACTTCCTCGTGCCATAAATACACATCGCTTCCTCAACGCCGAGCTCATGTTAATTTATTGACACAAGTCTTGAAAATGTAGCGTTTATTTTAAGTAACACGACGAATATTTAAAACTAGCTGTGCCCCGCGGTTTCACCCGCCGCTTCTGACTTGTTTCTTTTTTGCTCGGCTCCTATTGGTCGTAGCGTGGTGTTATATAGCCTATAGCCTTCCTCGATAAATGGACCATCCAACACTAAAACAATTTTTTAATTCGAACCAGAAGTTCCTGAGATTAGCGCGTTCAACCAAGCAAACAAAACTCTTCAGCTTTATAATATCAATAATAAAGTATGGATAATGATTTTCAACATTTATTCAGTAGTAGCCCAGTGGAATTACTGTAACCCGCCTTAACTTACGAGATGGAGTTTATAGCTTCTAACCAGGCGGGCGCGCGACTTTGTACAATTAATTTCATCACCACTGCTCTCAAAACGGTGATGTAAAACAGCTTGAGGAAACTGACATGTCCTAGACCCAAAAATTCGAAGACATGTGACATCTACAACCCGGTTGAACAAAGTTTGCACCTCACTGGTATGACAGCCCATCAACGCGAGGTGCAAACTTAACTCGACCAGGTTCTACCAAACCGCACTGAGCCCGCGTGGTTGATTATGGCCGGTATGGCCCACTACCACTTATACAGAGGAGGCCTGTGTCCCAACAGTGGGAACATTATATGCTGATTATACTTATATTCCGTGGCCAGTCAACATTTATGTATACTTTACAATGTTTTTAAAAACAAAACAAAAAGTATTGTCTACCACAGCTAATTAATTATGATAGCTGACAGCAACAAAATAAAGGAATTGTTTCAAAACAAATCGATTAGGTATTAATTATTTAGTAAAAAATAACGATTTAAGCTAATCTATCAGATTACAAGGCTCTTTGTACTGGCTGATGACAGATTACTTTAAATGGTACCTACATTACATAATGCTTATGTAGTTTACAGCATTATGTCCAAAAACATCATAATAACCTATGCTTGATTTCTACGATCCCCGTATTAATAATGAAGCCATAAGCTTTGAGTAGAATCATAATAATTTTTGCTCGGCACATGAAGGTCATAGGGTAGTGATAGCATGTAACCTTCCTCAAGAATTGGACTAACAAATGCTGTGGTAGCTCTGCTAATAGTAGCTTTTGCCCGCGGCTTCGCCCGCGTAGATGTCGTAAATATCCGATTACTTACCTTCACCCCCCTTTTTAAACCTTCGGGGGAAGAATTATCAAAAACGCCGAGACACGTATAAATTATTTTTCAATCGTCAGCCTAAACACAAAATTTGAAGATACTAACTTCAAAACTGACAGACTTTCACACAAACTTCCATCCCCTATTTTACCCATTTAGGGGTGGAATTCCCAAAAATCCTTTCTTAGTGGAGACCTTCTCTTCACAAAGAACACACCCTCCAATTCTCATGTCTCTAGGACCAGCGGTTTGGGCTGTGTGTTGATATATCACCCAGTCAGTCAGTCAGTCAGTCAGTTTACTATTTTGTAAATATAGATTAGTCGGAGGCTAACCAACTTCCTTATATCCCCAGGAAAATGTACTTCAACACAGCCAAGGGTCAGTTCCACAAGGCTGGCACCATTGTGAAGCCCAGTGAGGCGCTTTGCAACACCTTCCAAAGGATAGCAGAGAACGGGGGCGACGACCTGTACAACGGGAGCCTGGCTGCAGATTTCCTGGATGATCTGGAAAGGGTCGGCAGCATTATCACTGCTGAGGATCTGAGGCAGTATGAGTAAGTAGAATTTGTAAGATTTTAAGCTGGTTGTTGACATTCGCTTGCACCTAAACTAACACAAAATGTATGAATGGCAAACATTGAAATAATTGACTGAATTAAAACAAACTCAGTGACATTGTCATTGTTACAAGCAACTACGTCACATGTGATAAGAACAAGTTCAATAAAACAATGCATTTATTCTTAATGTAAGTAAATGTAAATAAATGTGGGAACAACTAAAGCATAACGAAATTGTCGGAATTGGTTATCTATTCTATTGTGCGGTTTGTTTATTTTCGTGACTTACCTACTGTTTTAAAGCTAATGTAGGAGATTATTACAATATGTCAATGTATTTCTGTACTTTTACCCTTGATTCTAACTGGGCTAAGTGAAAGTCACCATGTAGTTAAGGTTAAGGTACAAAGTTGACTTCAGGATCAGGACTACTTTCGGACAGAAGAACTACTTCACCTCCGGCAGTAGCCGTACAATACTCCTTCTACCCGTTTTTTATCTATCACAATTCCAACTCTTTCAGCAAGATACATAAATATACTAACACTACAACACATATACATCCGAATATATAAAAACTCAATCATACACACACCCATACGCACACTACACCCCCTAATACACACGCTCACCCTTACATACACACCTACACATCCACACACACAATTACACATGCACACTCATAATACAACTCCGTTTTTATTTTTCTTTTACTCCTAGTTTTTATCTTTTTTTTTTAAATTATTTTTTGTACTTTCAAACCTGATATTGCCATTATTTTGTGTACTTACACTTTTTAGTAAAAGGTTTTTTTGGTATCATAGACAGCAGAACACTGACTCCTAAGTCACAGGATCTCCTAGTTCAGGAGTCAGGGTTTACTATATCTGTATGACCTTTAATTCACTAAAATTCATGTGACCTAGATTTTAAGCAATGTTGAAGGTTTTTTTTTGTATAAAATCATCAATGCTTAGAGGACTGGGTGATACAGGGTGTAAACGGGCCCACGAAGCCGTCAACCAAGCATTCTGTACATCAAAATAAGTAACTTTACGTTAAAATTATTGCTGGAAAACGACTTTATTTTTATGTGAAAAATCACGTTTTACGGTAGGACTCAATGTAACGCACATAAAGCATTGTGCTGCTGGATGCATGGAATAGTACGGGGGTCGTGGAGGTATTTAAAGTGAAGTTACAACTTATATCAAGTGTTTAATACACTTGATATAAGTTTTTAAACTATCATGGTCACTAACATTACTATTAATACTAACGGGATATTTACCATGTTTACTGTTTCTTATGAGTTCCCGTTGTTCGTTTTAAACACTTGTATTAAAAAAAAACTTGTGGTCTAGAACAAAAAAATGATCGCAATGACGGGCAGAACAAGTTCTTTTCGGCTTCGTTAAGGGTTCTTGTACACCCTTTATACCTACACTAGCCGTTGCCCTCGACTTCGCTCGCCAGGTAATTTTGATGTGTGACAGAAGAAAAAAAAAATCCTATGCGCTATTCCAGATTATAATCTATCTCTGTCCCAAATTCATCTAGATCTGTTCAGCCGTTCTGGCGTAAGTGAGTAACGAACGTCAATCCATCCGTCCAAACTTTCGATACAATATTAAGTAGTTAGTAGTAGGTAGTATAGATTATTTTGTTCGGGTCAACCTATAAGGTACAGAATAAAGTAAAATTTCCATAATGATACTTAGGTACTGCTGGATCTAGGCAATTACCTACCTAAGTATCGCCAGTATCGCCACAGCGACCGACCCATTTGTTATTATGCCAAGCCAAATTGCATCTTTTTAAATCGGACCTAAATATACTAGTAGTTCTCAAGTACCAGTGTACGACCTGATGATGTCCAGCCAGGCCAGGGTCTGCACGCAACAAGGCTTCGGATGGAACCAGGAAGACCTTTGAATAAAACGCAGCAACCCTGTTCCAACAGTATATTCGCAGAAAGAGAAATTAATCTAAGTCCATCGGGACCTTATATACTAATCGGCGGAGAATCTTAACACCGCGATCTAGAAAGTAAGAACAACACCATCTATCGAGGCATCGAGAACTAATTAACAAAACAGTGTGCCTGGGGTATTTTTAACTAAGTCAATCAATACAGTGCGACGAGGTTATACAACCAGACAAACAAACCCTTCAGCTTTATAATATTACTAGCTGCTCCCCGCGGTGTCACACGCTGCGCGGCTCCTGAGGGTCGTAGCGTGATGTTATATAGCCTATAGCCTTCCTCGATAAATGGACTATCCAACACAAAAATAATTTTTCAATTCGAACCAGCAGTTCCTGAGATTAGCGCCTTCAACCAAACAAACTCTTCAGCTTTATAATATTATAAAAGTATAGATATATAGTAAGTACAGATATCATTGAATATAACTTTTAATTTACACCACGAAGTTTTTAGTTATGTAACTAAATAATGTAGGTATTTCTTAATCAGTTTAATGTATGGTCACCGTATCACCTGGCACGACTCAAAGTGACTTCTAGTTTCATAATACATATAATAACAACCTAATTAAAATTTAATGCTCACTCGTAAAACGTTGTGGAAAATGTTTCAATACGTTCGAGAAAATTCTAGAATTCTCACCTTCAAGGCCTTGGTACTAACTCACAATATTAAATGGCTTTAAAAACAAACAAGTCGTCGAATAAAATAATGACGAATGAAGGTGTGTCATTAGCTCGTAAATAATATGTAGGTACCTATAATGCGAAAGTAAGTTTGTTTGTTTGTTACCTTTTCACACCTAAACCATTGAACCGATCATCCTGATATTTGCGTAACGGGTGTAAATAGACCCTTAACATATCCAAGAGGCACTTGTCCTCCCCGTGTTTGCGATCATTTTTTTGTTCTAGACCATACCTGGGAACCTTCTAGTTACGTTTAAGTCCCTTGTTGATGATAGTAGGGTCGAGCCTATTGCCATCAACCGGGCATAAATCCGGACTCCGTGGCTGTTACTGAGAAATCCGTGATGGAAAAACTCAATAACACCTGGTCACATTACAGCTGACAGCGTTGAGGAGGAGTTTTTTTATGCCCTCTTATAGCTTATTGTTAGTTTAGTTTGGTTATTTTACCATTATTATTATCAGCCATTTGTGTCCCACTTCAGGGCAAAGGACTCCCTTCCCTCTTATCCCTACTCAGTGCTATTGTTTGTCAATCTTTTTGAAAAGAGTCGAGTTCGTCCAGTCATCTCCTTCTGGGCCTGCCGCGTTGCATTTTGCTGACGTTTGGTTATTTTAGTTAAATATAATAGATTTTAATTAAAATAAATCCTGACTTGCTAACAAATAGAATAAGATCATTTGTAAGCAGATTGTATTCAAATATTAAATAAATAATTTGAAAAAAAAAATAATAATAATTAATTATAAAATAAGTGATGCTTTAACAAAATGGGTTATGAAAATGGAACAGTTATTAACAATACCTACCTAGTAAAACAATTTGAATTTGTTAAGGATATGGAAAAGTGAAACAGCGAAACGATCAATAACATAGAAAAATACACAAGAACGCAATAATAAATGCCATTGTCATACTTTTTAACACAAAACAATGCATTATTAAAATTAAATTCATGGCATCATATATTTTTTCTGATAAGTAGGTAGGTACCGAAGTGATTGATCGTGTTTTGTAAACAATCGAAGGGGTGCGACTATCCTCAAACATGTTTACTATATTATTACATTATAAATACCTATAATTATACATTTACATACATTGACATTATACAAATATACATGGTACATCGACTTCCTCGTTGTCCTCGTTGTTGTGTGTTGTTGTGTAGTTGTATTGTTGTCGTTGGTCGCAACGTAACTCGCAAGCGCGAATACTGAGATGTGGTGCTGATGTTTTTGTTAAGTAGGTACCTATCAGTAGCAGCCACAGATTCTGAATGCTTGCCCGGTCGATGGCAATAGGCTAGCCCCCTTTTACACGGGACTTACATAACTGGCGAAATGGTGTACTGTAGGTACCTACCTACACATCTCCCTAACACTTCGGAGCTCACAGGCGTGATGTTATGTTATTCTATAACTATTCCACAACACACAAAACATAAAGGTAGTTAAGTGCTTCTGCACTTATAAAAATACCGATGATTTCACCGTCTGTATGTATGAACAAAAACATTTTGTGACCGAGTTGAACTTAGGCTACAGAAAACGTGTAAGGAGTGATAATTATAACATGACGCTATATTGTGAATCTCGTCTCGAACTTGAGAAAAAACGGCAGAACACATTTAAAAAGAGTATCTATGGAGTTGCTTGCCCATTTCTACAACCCACGTCCCAGCCGCCGAGGCGAGGCGGAACCGAAACTACCTTTTTTTTTAGTATGGGATGTTATCAAAAGACCCCCCCCCCCCCCACTCTGGGCAGAGCGGAAGGGAGTGTCAGACTTCTACTGCATAAAACCCATCCATGTTCCTTCTTTGCCCTTTGTGTTCCAGGGCCACGGTATCTCTTTCGAACAGTCCCGCAGCCCTGGCAGGCACCCTTGTGAATGGAATGTGGAATGGAACAAATAGAATCAATTATTTTTGCTTGTTCTAAAGTTTCATGTTCAAAAATACGTAGGTATGGCCTATGATTTATACGTACTTATCATAAATGATCGACTTTGATTTTGACTTTAACTCCGCAATTTTGTAAATTGGACAAGTTAGGTACCTAGCTAAGTTCAACCCGGGAAGTCCAATTTAAAAAGACTGTGGCTTTTAAAGACGCCAGCATATCAAGCTACCCGAAACTGTCAAATTTCTTCAATGGATTTTCTACTTTACCGCTAAAACGATAGGTTCAAGGTCGATTATGTGTCTGCACAGTTTTATATGAATCTTGGACACTACTAGATTTTCCTTTCAAGATTACATTATGTTAAACCAAGACAATAATACACCTGCAATATGACACAATCTCGATGATCAATGATTATCTCTATTATAAGAGGTCTTTGCCCTGCAACGAGAATTGAGAGTCGTTCAGAAGATATTGTCTATCAAAGTAAGCTCCTAGATAAAGGTGTGAAAAGACCCTTGACGAAGCCGAAAGGCACTTGTTCTCCCCGTCATTGCGATAATTTTTTTGTTCTGGACCATACCTGGGAACCTTCTAGTTGCGGAGATATTTGAGGTCAAAGATCCATTTTTTTCACAACTTTTTTTTAAAATAGGTACCTACATGTTTTTAATGTAAGATTTTTACTTTAAACGCCTCCATGACCCCCGTACTATACAATCCATCCATCAGTACAATGCTTTGAGTGCGTTGCATCGAGTCTTACCGTAAAACGTGATTTTTCACCCCAAAAAAAAAGTCGTTTCCCAGCAATAATTTTTGCGTAAAATAGTGAAATTTGGAGGGACCATTAGGAACACCTCTGCCTAACTCTTCGGGGATTACAGACGTGATGTTCACCATCAGCACAGCTAAGCAAGATCTACTTAAAACTTACCTATTTCCTATCAAGAGCCACGGCCCTATTGTAAAAACGCGATTTCCCTTCGAGGTCAGAAGGTCAGCAGTTGGCAATAAACATCATTGTAAGAACAAGTTACACGAACTTGTGTGCTTTCTCAAGCTCGCGACTGATTCCTTTGTGTGAAGACTGTGAGCACAAGATACTAAAAAATAATACCCAGCTGCCCATCATCTACCTAGCCTTTACCCTATGTTGGGGTCGACCTACAGTCTGACCAGATGCATCTAAATACTGCCCATCTGACCTCCACAACCCAGTTACTATGAAATAGGATACCCCTCGGTAGGTAAGACTGGTTGCCAGACTTTCGGCCACTGAATACAGTCATTTTGGCTCACCAATGGAGAATACAAATTAAACAGGTTTTTTTCCTTATTTTTATTTATTTATTTATTTGCCAGAAACATGGCATGTTTACAAAGGTGTTCATAATATTGCGTAGTGCTACATGTCTCACCGTTTTAACGATTTACAAAATCAAATTATAATTACATGATATTACAATAATTATTTTTCTTTATTCATTCTTTCTCTTAACTAATACATTTTTAAATATTTTCAAAAACAAAAGTAAATAAAACATTTAAAAATATAAAAAATAGATGGCCCATCGGCATCAGGAACAAGGTCCAGGCTGCTGCTGGTCAGGGCTCCAGAGAGAGGAACCGCCTCACTATGCGTGCCGTGTCCAGGAGTACTGCTTTCTGAATCAAGCCCTTGACCCAGCCGCGCAATGAGAGCCTCCTAAGGTGTTGGTCGAGGCTCTTTGCTATTAGTCCATTAACCGTAACAACTATCGGTACAATGATTGCAGAGTCCACGTCCCACATGTCGACAACCTCGTGTGCTAAATCAAGATACTTGATTTTTTAGATAAATAATATTACAATTATTATTATTGTATAACGGGGTGGTGTCCGTAACTCCACGTCAAAGCGCGTATTTCATAAAATGTATCAACATTCAACACACAAAATTCCAATGAACAATCACTATCTTCCTTCTTCGGGATTTCCAAAACCCGGTTTATTGAAGTATGAATCATTTCTTTTATCAAATTGCACAAAATTCTGAAACTACTAATCTTACCTAGGGGTCTAAAATGACCGCTTTAGCAGAATCATAATCGGAAAATAAATATGAATCACGATAATAAAACTCATAAAATGGTCACAGAGATAATATTATGAATTGTCGTCACTTTGTGACCATTTTCCAAATTGTAACGTAATTTGTATTATTAGATATTCTATTATAATTCTGCTAAAGCGGCCATTTGAGGCCCCTGAATATCACAAGGGTATTTTTATCAACTCATAAAGATCTGCTTGTAAATCCATTAATTTATTCGTTTCTTTGTAATCACGGATTTGTTTGTAATGTGTGCACATTGTGTGTTGTGTGAACACATTAAATTATTCACTTTATGTAGCATATGGGTCACATAGACACAGATTCATAGACACATTTTTGCAAAAAAAAAATGTTAGTTGGATTTTAATAACAATTTCATACCTATACAATAGAATAGAATATAATATTTATTGTTTTTACAGGTAAGTAACAAATGCTTTGTCACAACTGACAAGGCTTTAGTACTTACCTCCGTTTAAGGACAATGTGTAAACTAAATGAATTAATTTGAATTTAAACACAAATAAACTAACATACATCAGTTCAGTCAAGTAACACACACACACATTATATACAGGGTGTAAACAGACCCTTCACATAGCCGTCAATCAAGCATTCTGTACATCAAACTAAGTAACTTGACGAAAAAATTATTGCAGGGAATCGACTTTTTTTTTGGGGTGAAAAAACACCTTTTACGGTAGGACTCGATAGAAAGCACTCAAAGCATTGTGCTGATGGATGAATTGAATAGTACGGGGGTCGTGGAGGTGCGTAAAGTAAAAATATTACATTAAAAACATGTATTTTAAAAAAAAACTTGTGAAAAAGTTGGAACTTTGACCCCCAATATCTCCGTAACTAGAAGGTTCTCAGGTATGGTCTAGAACAAAAAAATGATCGCAAAGACGGGGAGAACAAGTTCCTTTCGAATATTTTAAGGGTCTATTTACACCCTTTATACACACACACACACACACATGTATATGCTCACACTATATTTACACTATAGGTACATATACTATATTTTTATAGGTAGGTAGGTCCATGTTTGAGCTATTGACTCACCTCAACTTGTTTTTAAACAATCTCCATACATATTGCATCATTGTTGACATTTGAACAGCTGTTGTATATATGTACTCAAGTCGTATAACTTCTAGAACTTCGGAAGAATACTTATATTTAAATTGAGTATTATGTCATGCAAGACAAAGACGTTTTTAACCTCAAATTTAAATTGAGTCAGAAAACAAATACTATGTAATAAAAATAAAACGTATTGTGATGTTTAAATATTAATCTTTTTGCAATAATGCCTCGTTCGTTAGTCGCAAGCGCTCTACCTACTGCAGAGCATGAGGTCTTGGGTTCGATTCCCAGGTCGAACAAAGCGTTCTTGGAAATACTGGACATACAGTGCGCGGTTGATGGAAATAGGCTCGTCCACTAAATTGGACATAAACGTAACAGCCGAGATGTTTTTTTACTGTTGGTACACCTCTGCCTAACCCTTCGGGGATTACAAGCGTGATGTTACATTATGTCTTCTTACAATTAACAACGGAGATAGGTAGCACTAGGGTCAGTGGCGTAGCTAGCATGGGTAGCACCCGGTGCTGATATTGTAGGTGTCGCCCCAAAAATCAATCAAAAATTAAAATAAACAAATAAAAGTAATAAATCAAGGTAACGTTCAAGATTGAAAAGGAACGGTTCATCTAATGTCACCTGCACCTTCCTACATCGAAAGGACTATAGTGGCGGTTATGCAATCTGCCAAAGTTTTACGAAATTTTATAGGTGGCACTACTAATGTTCACGGTCGGGTGTCACCCACTTAGGGGTGCGGGCCGCCCCCCCCCCCCCCCCTAGCTACGCCACTGACTAGGGTGCCAATATGCAAACAAAGGTAGGCACAATGCACTGCCAACTCCACGCATTGTATTCTGATAAAGCAGTTTGGTTCAATTAACATAACATTACACCTGCGCCTGTAATCCCCGGAAAGGTAAAGTAGAGGTGACCTAATAGTCCACCCGCATCGCCAGTTATAAAGGGTGTAAATAGACCCTTAACATAGCCGATAGGCACTGGTTCTCCCCATCTTTGCGATGGTTTTTTTGTTCTAGACCATACCTGGGAACCTTCTAGTTACGGAGATATTGGGGGTCAATGTCCAACTTTTCCACAAGTTTTTTTTTAAATACTTACATGTTTTTAATGTAAAATTTTTACTTTACACACCTCCATGACCCCCGTATTATCAATATATCCAACAGCACAATGCTTTGAGTGCTTTCCATCGAGTCCTACCGTAAAACGTGATTTTTCACCCCAAAAAAAAAAGACGATACCCAGCAATAATTTTTGCGTTACTTATTTATTTAAGTCCCATGTAATAGGGGGCGAGCCGGTTGCCATCAATGGGCACAAATCCAGACACCATGGTTGCTACTACACTTTGGCCGACCTGGGAATCGAACCCACGTCCTCATGGGTAGCAGTAGCGCTTGCGACCACTAGACCTTTAATTAGTGTTGCCCAAATGCAAGAACAAGACGAGACTTAGCCAGTCTTGGTCTTGGTCTTGCGCCAATACACCTGGTCTTGGTCTTGGTTTTGGTCTTGCGCTCCCAGTCTTGGTCTTGGTCTTGGTCTTGCAGCAAGAGTCTTGCAAGTCTTGCAATTACCTATTAGTCTATTACTATTTATTAAAGTTTACTTTAAATCTTAGAAAAACGTATTAGAATTGGAACATTGTGAGCTTGAATTAACATAGCCATAGTAAAGATCAAGCAGATTAATAAATAACTGAAGATTTGATAAGAAATTCGAAAAATCAACTGACCTATATGTCGTTTTTCATGGAAGTAACTGTTTCTTAATAAACATTTATGATTTATAAGCTTACATTTGCTAAAACATGTAAAAAAACAAATTAATTACAATAACTTGACTGTATTTTAAAGAACAATACTTATCTGTCTAGAAAGAGATTGAACCCTCAACTTATAAGAAATTTAATAAAAGAGTTTTACGATTTATCATTTATTTGAATAAAAAATAAAATACAACACAAATCAACAGCTTTATCATTAGGTTATGATACTTTATATCAATTCTTTTGACCAAGAATTAATACAAAGTAACCATCTGGCTGACTCATCACTTAACCTATTTCTATGTTTTCTAATTACTAATGATGCTTTAGAAAATAACCTCTCAGCAGGTACTGAAGTTGCAGGTATTGAGAGAAAATCACGGGCCATTTTCGATAAAATCGGATACTCTGTCTCATGCGTCCTCCACCAATCTAAAATGTCTTCCGAGCTGGCAGTTCTTGGTTTTCTCAGGTACTCCTCCAACTCGTCTATCACTAAGCCTTGAAGACAAGATCCTGATGACGTCGAGGGACATTCATAGAGTTTATCAAAGTCTATTACGTCTTCATCTTCATCACATACTTTATTGTCTTTTTCTGGTAATTCCAGAGATTTGTTCAGTGAGTGTAGACTTTTATATTCTTCATAAAGTTCATTGAACTTGCGCAGACTTTCTGTTTTAAGTTGCTTCCCCCACATTGTCAGGTCAAAAGTCTGAGCCTTATGCCTTGGGTCTAAAATTAAAGAAGTACAATAAATCCAGTTGCTCTTCTTGTAATGTTTAAGCATTTTGTCTCGAGCTGCTTGGAAAGCTAGAATGAGCCTTTCATCCACTTCAGATCGATTAGGTTTCTCATCTAACTGTTTTACCATGGATTCAATTTTATCTAGCAAGAGATTAAATGATACAATGACTAGCGGTAACGTAACATATTTGTCTCCACCAAGTTTTGTACTTAAAAGTTTAAAGTTTATTAGAAATTTATGTAATTTTTCGAGTACCTGCCATTCATTAGCTGTGATTTGAAAATCATTCAATTCGGTGACAGAACTGCACAATATGTCAATGCCCGCTCTCACTTTTAAACCAAATCCAATCATATCATGTGTGGAATTCCATCTCGTTGGACAGTCAAGAATGGCATTTAGATTTGATGGCACGCCAGCTGCTTCACAAGCAGACTGAAACTTCTTCTTCACTATCTCACTTCTTTTTATTTTACTGGAAATACTGCGTAACTTTGTTACAGATGTACGCGAGTCAGCAATATTTGGTGCAGATTCTTCATCTTCCTCATCCTCAGTTTCGTCTGCATAGTCTTCGTACTGCTGATCTTGCGCGTTAGTGTCAGACTCACAGTGTAATGCTAAGGTCTTTAATAAATCTTGTACACCAAGGTTTAAAATGTGAGCAAAGCACCGGAAATGTTGATTGTCTGAATCAAAGTGTGGCGGCAGCTGTTTGCCCAGTTCATACATAAATTTGGTATTTGCAGTTGCGTTGTCGACCGTGATACCTTGTATTTTATCAATTATGCCATATTCCAATAAACATTCATGGAAAATCGTTGCAATATCTTCCCCAGTATGTCGACCGCGTGATGGTATAAAATCAAGAACTACAGATCGATACTTCCATTCGTTGTCTATATAATGAATAGTAACCCGGTAGTAACTCCTACCAGCAATTGACGTCCACCCATCAATGGTAAACGACATTTTAGATGATAATGGTTGAAGTCGTTCCTTGAGATTCAATTGGAGCTCTTCAAATCGCTCTTTGACTTTCCTTCTAAGTGTAGACCTTTTAGGAAACACCATATTAGGGCAAATACGTCGAAAATATACTTGTGTAGCTTCGTCATCGAAAAATGAGAAGGGAAGATATTTTTTCACCACCCAATCAACTGTAGCTGTCGTGATGTTGTCACTGCTGTTTTCCGACTGAAACAAAACAATAAATCTTGTGTTATTATTTAAAACATACTAGGTTTGAGCGTATAAGAGGAGGAGGTTTGTTGTTGTTAAATCGAGAAAATCGTTAAATTGATATTTGTTATATTAAGGTTGCACTGTATTGTAATTTACTGGCCGATTAAATGAAAATATGGGTGTTTATAAAAAATATTTAAGACGATAATTACATACTTAATATGTCGCACCCCTAGATGAAAACACCACTAACTCAAAAATACTTACGTAAGTTAATGGCGTTTTTGAAAGTATCGCATGAATAGCTACGCGGAGTTAAAATTCTTTTAACTGTTAAAAAAATATTCTTACCTGTCCACTTCTTCCAGCGGTTACTAAAAAGCTTGTGATATCTCCACTTAATTTTGGTTTAACAGGAAGAAATATTTCTGATTCCTTTTTGTGGAAAGACATTAGATGTTTCCTTAAGCCTGAAGTGTTTCTGTTTTTCATTTTTATTTCAATCTTTTTATGTTGGCACAATTTACACAAGGCAGTTTGGGATGCATGAATTATTTCGAAAAACTCCTCAAATTTGCTTTTGGGTCTTTTAGATCTGTGACTCAAACTCTCGTTACTCGGACTAGAATAATTTGAATCTTCGTCACTCATATTAAATTGTACACGTGATACGTTTTTAGAAAACAACGAGAATTAGTAAAAACAATTATTAAGTTAGAATCGAAGCACAGCTCAATTGGAAATGACTGGAATTAAAATAATTCCTTCATTTATAGTACGTTTCCTTGCTTTTTACCGCGCCGCCTCGCCACGTGCCGGCTCTATGAAAAGGATGCCGCCGCAAATCGAACGATGCCGCGTGCGGCGTACAAACACACACTAAATATTACCTACTTGTACAGACGCGACCCGTGAATAAAATATATGTAAAGAATTAGTGCCAATCACTATTCTTTACATATAAGTGAATGTTTTGGCGTGCATCTATACTAATATTATAAAGCTGAAGAGTTCGTTTGTATGTTTGATGACAGAAGTTTTAAAATAAATAAATAAATCCTGAACGTCACTATACCTCCAAAGTTACTATTCCTCGTGGACGAAGTCGCGGGCACAGCTAGTAAATACTTACTCTCATCATCTCTCTCAGAGATATTCGAACACTTTTTTGCTATTTTTTCTTGTAAAAACTTAAGAAATATAATGACTAAATGTACAATAATAGTACCTAAGTAATTAGTTTAAAACCATATAAGTAATCAATATTATAATTACTTACTAGAATGAATTATTATGACATCTACTACCTATCCTCACCATTTTATCCTAATCATAATACTACTTGCGTGATCAGTATAATGTATTCATTTTCATTCTAAGCACTCTGAAACTTATTTATTCTTTGGAACACCTGTAGGTACTCTTAAAATTCGAAATTATTTTGCATGAATAGTGTCAAATGTTATGATTTCGGCGCGGCGGCAACGATTGTTTTAGATTTCAAAAGAAGCCGCCGGCGCGTGTATCATAACCATGTACTTCCGAAAAGCGGCAAATTTCTTTGAGAAGTAAGTACAAAACCTTTGATGCCGCATTATCAAAGTGCCGATGGTTAAAACATAACTATGCATGCACTCAGTTTGATTTTAATAGATATTTTTTTATTCGCTATGTTTATGGTATTAGTCGTAATGCGCATAGGTCCAGTTTTTCATATTCTTTGATATAGTTTTTTGCGTCTCATAGAATTCCTAAGCGTACCTACCTACCTATACACCGAACTGTTACACCTAACTACTCCGTGAAATAGCGCTAAGTCCTAGCTGCAAGACGCAAGAGTCTTGCAGGCTATGTCTTGTTCTTGCTCAAGTCTTGCACGGTCAGTCTTGGTCTTGGTCTTGCTAAAAATACGCGGTCTTGTTCTTGGTCTTGGTCTTGCAAAAACGCAAGAACAAGACCAAGACTGCAAGACCAAGACTGAATTTGGGCAACACTACCTTTAATATACCTATCAATTAATTACTCAACTTTGGCCGCATCAAGTTGCTAAGTGCGTTATCTGCCATAGACTACTTTCTTATCAAAACGTTGTCTGAACTACTTAGAGTTCACCCAGTAACAAGTAGGTACCTACCAGTAGCGAAGGGTCAATTTTTGTAAGACGTAAATCGGAGTACATATCTTTAATGTAATTATATTATTTATCTATAGAATACTGACTCGAGGAGCTCGTGGCTAAATAATAACAGCCGCTCGGGTCGATCTTTAGGTTAAGCCGTGCTTGCCTAGGTAGGTCTGTGGATGGGTGACCGCCCATTACGTACCGAGTTTCCGCCGTGCCTCGGAAAGCACGTTAAGCCGTTGGTCCCGGCTGTCATTTGTAGATCTTTGACAGTGGATAGGCAGTCAGTGGCCTAAAAATTCTGATAACCAGTCTTACCAAGGGGTATCGTATTACCCAGTACTAACTGGGTTGTGGAGGTCAGATAGGCAGTCGCTCCATGTAAAATACTGGTATTCAGCTGCATCCGGTTAGAATGAAAGCCGACCCCAATATAGCTGGGAAAAGGCTAGGTAGACTATGATCTATTTATAGAATACTAACTGTGCCATTTTTCAAAGGGAATCCGGTAGGAATCGAGTTGTATGGAACCTTCGCCACTGGTACCTATTTAATATAAGTGTAACCAGTCAATAATGATCCCACTGCTGGGACACAGGCCTCCTCTCTATAAACAGGATTGAGCTGTAATCCACCACGCGTGCCCAGTGCGGGTTGGTAGATGTCACATGTCTTCGAATTTTTGGTTTTTGGACATGCCGGTTTCCTGACGTTGTTTTCGTTCAGCTGGTGGTGATTTTGATGTTTTGGTACGGTCGGCGCAGTGGCTGCATGTCGCGGGTTCGATTCCCACACGAAACAAATATTTATATGGCCTACAGGTAGTTGTTCCTTTGGATGTTTGTGTATGTTAGTTTTAAATTTCTGGAAACGCATCCACGATACAGGCTTAATTCCTATTGCGAATCAACGTTTATTTAAAAAAATATGGTGATGAAATAATTTATTCATCATCAATATTTTATTCACCTGCTTTTAGCACTCGGCCACCTGCTTACTCAAAGAAAATTCCAATATCTAAAAAGTAATTTAAAAACATTCAAACGATTGATTATTCAATCATTTCCCTAACTCACCATGAATGTGACGAATGCCTGAAATTTGTTACGAATTCCTGAGTCGATAACATGAAAAATAACTAATGGACGTTTTCACCAACAATAGGGATGTTTCCTGAAAAAATCTAATTCTTTCTTTATCGTGTGGTTAGTGCCTAACCTGGTGTCAGAGTTTTATGCCGCCCATGGGCCTCTGACTTGGCTTTACATGCTGTCGAGGAATATCTCTCAGGCATGCTGGTTTCCTCACGATGTTTTCCTTCACCGAAGCAAGTGATAATTATACAATACGCACATGTATCTAATCTAATTAGTCCGTCAGATAGATTTCCAAAAAACATTGGACACGTATTTTTTCTTTTTTCACGAAAACTAAAAATGAAGACGATACAGTGCGTCGAAAACTCGTGTGACGTCATACTTGTAGGTAAAGTGTACTGACTATTTACCGAAAAGTGACGTCACAGGCCCCCACTCATGATCTTTGATGCGTTTTATCTTCGTCAATTTTTATTGATTTGATAAAACAAAAAATACGTATCCAATATTTTTCGATAATCTAGCTGACGGACTAAATAGAATCATATTTTTTTTACACAGTAAACATCCCTATTGTTGGTGAAAACAGGAGTCGGGACTCCTAAATGGATACCTAAATAAAAGTGCAATAAGAATCTGAGACTTAGCACCAAGAGCTGAAATTCTAATAGTACAAATTGTACAATCATATTTAGTTACTCCTTTAGGCTTTGTTTAACGTTAGACAAATCGGACAAAAGAATGACTTATGAATATAATAGTCACCCATTAAAAATGTATCACAAAACCGAGTTCACTAACGCTCGACCACTTTACAACCTTGTCACTTAGGACATAAGGGTGAAAAATGGCAGACCGTCAGTGAACTTAGCAGTACTTGTGTGCCGTCATTAAAAATATTTGAAACAGTACGTTATTACACCTGATTAAATGATAGAAACGTGACTCATTGAATTATATGGAAAAATATGTGTTATTTAGGAAGCGAAACGAAACTCGTAGGTACTTTAATAACCTCTTCTTTCTTTAGAAGTCGGTTAAAAGTTATTCATCCATTCCTATGAGCCGCCAGATCAGTCTCTGTCTCCGGTGCCTTGCAGGGGTACCCCAGGGCTCCGTCCTGGGCCCAGTTTTATAATATCTTTACCAATTGTAATCAGGTCAGAATGACAATATGACGCAGTTTGTCAGCTTATGTTTAAAAAGTAAAAATCAGCAAATATTATGTCAACAACCTACTAATTCTGCCAAGCGATAATAAAGGCATTTGCCAAATAATGTAACCGCAGGCTTTCTATAACTTTTTACGACTGCGCGACAATAAAGACATTAAGGATATTGGAGGAGCCCGTGGCTAAATAATAACAGCCGCTCGGGTCGATCTTTAGGTTAAGCCGTGCTTGCCTAGGTTGGTCTGTGGATGGGTGACCGCCCATTACATACCGAGTTTCCTCCGTGCCTCGGAAAGCACGTTAAGCCGTTGGTCCCGGCTGTCATTTGTAGATCTTTGTCAGTCGTTAGGTAGTCAGTGGCCCAAAAAGTCTGACAACCAGTCTTAGCAAGGGGTATCGTATTACCCAGTACTAACTGGGTTGTGGAGGTCCATTAGGCAATCGCTCCATGTAAAATACTATTGAGCTGCATCCGGTTAGACTGGAAGCCGACCCCAATATAGTTGGGAAAAGGCTAGGCAGATGATGATGACACTAAGGACATTACTTACATTCGACTGCATCATTGATCTAGTGGTCGCAAGTATTAGTAGGTCGGACTTGGGGACGATTCCCAGGTCGTCCCATGTATTATTGGGTTTTGTCCATCAGGATTTTGTCTGTAGTACCCCGGAGGCCATTAAGCGGTCCGAGGTACATAACCTCGGACCGCTTAATGGCAAAAAGGCCGTCCCCTATTACATGGGACTTGAACAAATCTGGCGAAATGTGAGTGTGGTACTGTGGTGTTCTATTAGGCAGAGCTATCTCTGCCAAACCTACCTTCGGTAAACCACCTACCTTCGGTATTCACAGGCTTGATGCTGCGTAACTGACAAATTCAAGAAACCGTTTCACACTCTTACTAAAGGCATTCGTTATCGGTAGTTAATTATGATCAAGAATAGATTCATGCCGGAAATAATCTGTTGGCCGTTGGCGAGAAGCGCAGGAATGCAATTTAGATTATGACATGCTATGCATTTTACTTATTTTGTTATGCAACGTGTTGCTATCGGAGGACAGCGTATTAGGCGATTCTAAACCTGAAATTTTAGAAAAACAAATGACACTTGAAACAAAAGAAAGTGTAGAATTACTGATTTTAAACTTGGTATTTGTTTTTGAATCATGCTATTAATGTGTCTGGGTGTAGTGCATGTTTAAAGGACATAAATGATATAAGATATGTAGCTGTGCAGCAGATACTAAAGTTATGAACAAAGTAATTAGGCACATGCTTTGTATCCGGGAGAAAGCGCTACTCATACGATTTAATCACTTCATACAGCGAACAAATTGAACACAAAGCAGTGCATACAAATTTCCAAAACTCTGAAAAATTAAGAATCACGAGCTGAAGCAATCGATTGGCTCTTCGTGTAAACATAGTCTCATTTCTAATTGACGGTTTTGACTCTTTACTTTTTCATTCTGCCACTTTTCGCTTTCAATTACGGATGAGGACAAAATCCGCGGCTTAAGGCGCCGTCTCAGTTGAACGATGGACCTATGGGATCAACTGTCTGACTCCTTGATAAGTCAAAAATACCGTAATAATGTTTTAATTTTAAATGTTATCGTTTGTCTTTCCAGAGCAAAAATCACAGACCCCATCGCGGTCCCGCTGAGCAACGGGGACATGTTCTACTCCGTGCCCCCTCCGAGCAGTGGCGCCATCCTCGTAAACATCCTCAACATTCTCAGTGGCTACAACTTCACCGCGTCCAGCATCAACACCACGGAAGACAAGATCCTCACCTACCACAGGATTATTGAAGCCTTCAAGTATGCGTACGCGACTAGGACTAAGCTTGGAGATATGGATTTCTTGGATTTGACTGAGGTGAGATGAGATACCATTTTCAGACGGTTCGATCATTTCCTTACCATCGATCTCGATGGTCTTAGTGGTTTCAGGCGCTACTGCGGAACACGCGGTTCTGAGTTCTTTCCCAGGTCGGAGCCCGTCAGCATTTATGCCCGATTGATGGCAATACGCTTGCAAATACAAATTTACGACACGTTTCAATTTAATTACGTTTTCAATCCGTTGTTTAACACCATGCTAACTGGTTTTTATTCTCGTAAACGTAATATTCGTAATACAAAGGATTTTCTTCATTAACTCGTTGTCGTCGGTGTTCTAGGAGGATTGGCTTTGCGTCTTCTATTTCCATGGTATGATATTTAAATTGTACTAGTTGGATAATGATTGGGAATATTGGGTCTACGAATGACATTTAATTTTATTGACTACTTGTGCGAAGAGCAATTACTGCCTTAGCTAGTGGTCGCAAACGCCACTATAGATACTGTGTATAATTCTCAGGTTTGGCAAAGTTGGTATAATTGGGTTTTTTCTATCGGGAGTTTCTCAATCAATGCTCGGAGTCTTTAATTTGTGCACTATTAGTAGCAGTAGGCTCGCCAATTTACAACACATTAAACAAGCGACGAAATGCGAGTAGAAACTATTCCTCTGCGTTTTCCTTCCTCATATCTGTGTGTTTATGTGATTATAACTAAATTACCTACTCAATTTGTCGTAACAAAATTGCGTCGCAAAATATTATTTATATATATCAGCGAGCTAATGTTTACCGTATTAAATATGTAATAATAACAAATTTTAATGAGGAAGTCATTCGTAAAACGGGTCGATTATGAAATAGAATTGTCATTCGATAATAATTTTATATTGATATACTTACGGAGGTAGGTATTAAACCATAAATAACTTTAACCTTTTGACTGACTTTATCTGGCAATGGCTACATATCTCTGTTATTATACGCATAGACACTTAATACAATGATTTTCTTAAGAAAGCCACTACAAAAACTTAGACCAAAAAAAACTGGGGGACTGACTTTCTGCCGTACCAGTAGTGTAAGTGTAGTCTTGAAACAAAAAAAATGATTTAGTTTTCCGCGTCATTCGTCTTCAATTTTAAAATTTTGTTAGCCCAGTACTTCGCCACTTCCACCGCATCGTCGGTGGCAGCGCAAAGATCACTTCGGCTGCATTTTTTGGGGCTAAGAGTAAGAGGGCAGGATAGGAGGTCGTTAATTCCTATAAACTATTGTTGTTAATGTGTGTCTACAACAACATAATCAGATCGCGAATTCCCGAAGCGCAAAACTTTAAAAGTTCTAGTAGCTGGTTCATATCGCAGACGATAACCCCACCTTTTGTCCTTGTGAACTCCACATGCACCTTAAAGGACAACTGCTGAATCGATGTGATCGGATCGAAGATTGTTTAATTTTAGAGTAATAATCGCCACGGCGGAGAAGAACCTAAAGTATCTTAACTATTGTCTATGTTTCTTCCAGCTTATCCGTAACGTGACGACGCCAGAGTATGGTACTGAGGTCCGTCTGCGCATCAATGACACAGCCACCAGCAACGACACGGCCACCTACGGGGCCGAGACCTACAACCAGCCTGATGCTGGGACCGCTCACATATCTATCATCGCAGGCAATGGGGACGCCGTTTCGGTTACCAGTTCTGTCAACTATTAGTAAGTGCTCCTAGATTCTGATAATATGGAATTTATTATGAAATTGAGAGTGCTTGTTGAAGAATCGTTGCCTTGGATCTGACATTGGGTCAGGCATGATTTCGAATGGATCTATCAGCCAGAAAACAGATAATAGAGAGAAAACACAACAGAATGTCTTACTAGACATTCTGTTGCGTTTTCTTTGGCTACAGGCTACTGCCTGAATGTGATACATATTATAACAAAGTTTACTTCTCAGAGTACTTAATCGCTAACATTCTATGCTTTTACAGCTACGGCGCCGGTTTCTCGACCCTCAAAACAGGCATTATAATGAACAACGTGATGGATGACTTCTCCTCTCCTGGCATCACCAACTTCTTCGGGCTGAAGCCATCTCCTGCAAACTTCATCGCGCCTCACAAACGGCCCATGTCTTCTATGAGCCCCAGTATCATCGTTGACAGAAATGGAAACGCTAAGCTCGTGATTGGAGCTTCTGGAGGGACTAAGATTACTACTTCTGTGGCTTTGGTAAGTTTAAAATCGAGGTTGGTACAAGAAGATTAAATTGAGTTGTGTTAAGAAGTAAACGAACATAGTAAGCCAGAGCAATTCATGATATTTTTGTTAACCACACGTTTCGTCTTTACTGTAACTTAAACTTATGGAAGACTTCGCAGAAGATTGAAGGACGAGCTGGACAAAACCAACGACTAGTGGCTCACATGAACCCTGGACCGAAAGAACTACAAGTCATGGGGAGAGGCCTTTGCCCACCAGTGGGATGCTGCTAGGCTAATACTAACAGCAACTTGATAAAGGTCTGCCTGTAATGATCATTATTTAAGCACTTTTTAGGCAACATATTAGATTGAAGGTACTGTTTATACAACTGATAGTATAATGATCATCTAACGAGGGGTGTATTAGGTATAACCCTATGAGAATTAAATAGAGACCAACTTCCAAATATTTTTTGCATAATTTTATAAAAACTAAACATTCGTTTACAGGTAACAATACGCAAGCTGTGGTTTGACCAGTCGATAAAGGAAGCCGTGGATGAACCCCGGATCCATCATCAGATCACCCCGATGCAAGTGGAATATGAATTCGGTGTTACAGATGTAAGAAGCACACATTATTTATGATGAGCAATAAGTTCGGGAATCTTTAGATTTGAAGCCTGTAACAGAACCAAATCAACGCCTTTTCTCGTCAAACGAGATTGTATACAGTTATTGGTAGGCGTATACCTAGGTATACATCTAAGACCTGCGAATACTTTTCATGGATTGGAATCCCGATTGTGATCAAGCCCCCTACTTGAAGCCCATAAAACAGTGTTCCAGAACCACATCAGCCATTTAATTTACATCCTATCCTACCGAAAATAATGGTATTTGGACCTCTGCCACATGTCGCTGTCTATCGCTAACGGTATGCAGTCGGGGGTGTAGCCCGAGTGTGTATTAGTAGGTGATAGGGGTTGAATAAGCGTAGGTAGTATATGGGAAGAGGCCTTTGGGGCGTAAACACCTATGTTTGAGGGAGGGCAAGTAAGAGTGTTTGTTCTTAAGAAACCCTGCAAACTATGGCGTCGTGATGGTTGGTGTGCGTTTATTTAAATGCTGGTTATCTCACATATTAGTCTTCGATTTCAACTCCTCTAATTTCTCCTTTTATAAAGTACCTGACTAACGAATACTTTCATTCAAGGATTCCTTGAGTTGTTAAAACGTAAAATCTTTCTTTCCACAGGATATAGTGAAAGGTCTTCGGGCGAAGGGCCACGGGATGGTGCGGTATAGAAGCCGAGGCTCAATAATCTGCGCACTCTTTAGGAATAAAACCGCGATTTACGCCAACGCGGACTTCAGAAAGGGAGGTGACGTGGCCGGCATGAACTGATATCTCTGTGCCTAATTAAACAATAAGTATTACTATATTTATGTCGTGAATGAAACTTTAATATGAATCTGGTAGAAGTAAGGATACGAATGAGTTTATGCAAAAAAGAGAGCATGTTTTAAAACGGCAATCGATGGTGGAAATTTAAAATGCTGTAAAGGATATTAACACGCCGCTGGATTTGCAAAGTTCAGCGCAGCGCCCAAAGTTAAAAATCCATCAATACATTCTATGACCCTAACAGTACCTACTTTATATTTCCACTATCGCAATTCGATATCACGTATACCTAAGTAATGAGGATAAAAATTAAACACCTGAAGTTGTCCATGGAGCATGTTCTCTTTTTGAACTACTACAATAGGGTGTGTATTATTGTGTACAATCACGTAACTGGCATGTAAAGAAACTTATTGGTTCATTCAAGGAGTCGTTCGATGCCTGACCTTAAACCTCTCAATTCCAGTCCATAGTTTCTTTCTTTAGCTTGAATTGAATGTAAGAGTTACGTGTGGTGACGCCATAACGCATATCTACCAGTTTCACTAACACTAGCCGAGAACTAATGCCTAAATGTATCATTGCGTTTCGGTGCTGCTACTGAACCAGTGAGCCGAGCTTTGAAACTCCTATACTTCGCTATTATTTATGCATTACCTAAATTGAAGTTTCGCGTAGTGTCAGTGAAACCGGCAGTAGTCTCGAAGTATTAACGTAATATGGCGATACAATAAAAAGTAGGCATTAAGAAACTTATTTACAAGAAAAATGTGATAGTAAATAAACGATAGTATAGATAGGATATCAAATATGGCCGTCTTCCTAAAAAAACTTGCTATTGTTTATGGTCAGAACAGATTGTAAAATGAATTAATAAATGCATTCTTATATAAAATAAAATAAATAATTGGCTGATCTAAAACAATAATTTTGGAATTAATGGGCTAGATACTTAACGTATGTAACTAAAATACCATTGCAGCATTTAAAACTGAGTAGAACATTATTAGTTCATTTAGTTCCAATGTACACCAAAAAAGTATTATTTGTGCAAAAATACCTATGTTAGAAGCAATTTGACATGGCGTGATCATATTACTTGATATTAGGTACCTATATATATTTAATTCGACTAAGAATTCCACATAAATAGATAAATTTTGTCAAGTTATTCACAATTTAATTTAAATTTCTTTATGATAACATTTTCTTATCACTCTTTTTTCTCTCCACTAATTTTGGCGCAATTTTAGCACAAATTTTAGATCTTTTTCTATTTTTAATATGTTGCTAAGTAAGTATTTAATTCCTTGTCCAATTGCATTTATTATTGCCAATAGAATGAATTTGTCTAAACTGTAAAAGTATTTCTGAAATTAAAATAAAGACATTCCTTTGACAAAAAAAAACATGAGTGTATGTAGCTTTGTTTTTCATTACTAATCCACCAATGACTTTAGCCTGTCAGCCCTGTAAAACTGACAGTTTTTCAACCATGGCAACTGTCCAGTTTTTCAAGCCTGACAGTTGTCCAGTTTTTTGGTGCAACCATTGGCGAATTGAAAAACTGAGTAATTTAACTGAAATGGGAGTGAACAGATTACTTAGACATACAATTGTCACAATCTAGTATTTGCAAAATAAACTCTGAAACGTTACAAAATGATTTTAATTTACCTACCCTAGAAAATATAAAAAATGGTTTCCATTGTGTAAGAACTGAGCCGACCCCGTGAACCGGAGCATAAGTTATGCTCTTACCAGGGTTCCATTCCCGGAAATACAAGTATTAGCAAAGTAAGTGTGGAACCTGGACGCGTGTCTACCACTTTGGAGAGGGTAACATGTAAGCGTGAGTAGTATAACGATGATAATTTATGTAATATTTATTCCTTGTGGCTTGTGTATAGCTTCTTTAGACGATTAAAAAAACGCAAAAATTTAAAAAAGCAAATAAATTACCTACATGAGTTTGAGTTTTATTATCCATCTGATTATGATTATAAAAAGAACATTTTGAGATTTACAGTCACTAGCACGAATACGAATACACAAAGATTCAAGAGCGATTTGCTCATGGAGAAACTATTGCAACTCTAAGATAAGACCTATTTCATACTGGTGGTTCAGAATACTATGTTCGATACAATATGAAATGGCAATAAATACACGAGATACATATTGGTGCTCATGACTGCACTTTCAAAACCTGAAAGATATTCGGCAATGACCTCTATATAAATAAAATCAATTGCCACGCGTATGAAGCCCTGGCTGGAGGCCTCACACTCAAGGCACCCACAGAATATTCAGGTTGAGCAGACGATAACCTCCTAGGTTGAACTGCGAGATGCCATTTCGGAAAAAAATAAAAACATGTATGAAGGTGCATCACTTGCGGACGGCTCGACCGATTTGGCTGTTTTTTTCTTTTTGTGTTGGTAATTGTCAGGACAAAGTTTGCATGAAAGAATTAGCTAAGCGCTTCATTTGATAATAATTGCTTCCGTACGAAGCCGCGGCGGGACGCTTGTTTGAATAAAAATATAAATTAAACAATCCATTTCAAGACTAATTGTATTTTATTTTGCATTGTAATTGCATTGCGTTATGCTTACATTATTTTAATAATTAATGATGTACAGCTAAAATTGAAATAAAATCAACAAAATATTGAATAACAATGAAAAACTCTTAGCACCTAATTCTAAGCGTGTATTTTAAACAAGCCTTTAATTAAACTATCTTTTATAGTATGTATGTATGAAGAACTCGATCATACATAAACATCTTTATATAGACTGTGAAAGAGACCAACACACAAATGGTTACAAAGTATTCAGTACATCATTCTGTCATCGTCATCGGTAATTAAAAAAAAAAACTAAAACTACATCATTGGATTTTTGACAAATCAATATTCCTAGCCAGGAATCCAAACCCGTTGATATTTGAAAAAAATCGGTTGTTCGTTACGTCATAAGAAAATACTGATGGAATGGTTGCATTTTTCAAAAAATGAATGTGCGTTGAGCAATGTTGCAAAATGTTTTATGGAACGCCTCAGAGCGAGGTAACGCCGCATACGTCATGTTTTTTCGTGCGTGCAGCCGGCTCCATCGAATTATAAGACGTTGTCACGTCAAAAACAGCTTTTCCATACATTTTGACTGCAGCACGCGTAGCGTGACCACCGCAGAAACGGGTTTTTCAGACGGAAGAATCGACAAAATGACAGATTGTGACGACACAATGACAGATTTCTTTTCACTGTCTGTCATTTTGTCGATTCTTCCGTCAACGAAATCCTTGTCTATGGTGGTCATGCTTCGCGTGTAGGTATTGCACTTTTATAGGAAACTACTGTTCTTTATTTAAACACCGATGAAAAATATTTATGTCCGGGTTCAGAATGATGTACTAAATACGTGGTAACCGTTTGTGCGTTGGTGTCTCTCCAGCCTGCATTATAACAATAATTTGAATACGAACATCTTAATTTTTTTATTTCATGTCAATTTACACTATTAATGTATGTTTTAAATGCTATCTAGCTGCAGCTATAATCATTTTTATAAAGCTTAACCTTTTGAACGCCAGAGCATAAAAGCACGCGCGTGCCTTCCACGCCAAGCCACAATTTCACCTACCATTTTGTCACATATTTGTGTCATTTGGCGTGTCATATACGTGACAATGGCGTGCAAAAGATTAAAAAGTTCATGAGAAAGGCAAAAGCTATCGGTCTACGGGTACCTACATCACCAGCTATGATATTCAACAATTTATTACTTTCTACCAGAATTACATACCTAAAAACGTATTTCTAAAACGGTGTCCCCACTTGTAACATGTTTTTACAGTAAAATTCATGTGCAACAAGAGTAGCAAGCCTTGTCGTCGCACAGCTACCTAACACAACATACCAAACTTTTATAGAATACTATCTGTGCCCCACGGTTTCACCTGCTGCACGGCTTCTAAGGGTCGTAGAGTGTGCTTCTTCGAGAGTCGTGCTCAAATGCATTTCTTTTTAAATCCTACTTGTTGCTCCAGAGCTTAGCGCATTCAAGCCAACAAACTCTTCAGGTTTGTGGTCACTCTGTTGGGAGACTTGTTGGCGTGACTATTACAGGTGGAGACACAAGAAATACCAAAAGGAATACTTTGTACGGAATTTGTAATATCGATCTAAATATACAAACGTTTAAGCAGACATAAATCAACCTTTACCAATAATTTAAAAATAGAATCCATAGTTCGTTTACACTATTTTTGGCCAAGGTATTTACTGTACAGCTTTAAAGCTCAGCAAGCAAATTAGCGAGGCGTCGTTTCTTCATTTGTGAGCGACGACCCCAATAACCAAAAAAGGTCTTGACCTTTTCTTTCTCGCGGTGCTATAATGGTAACACATCCCTCATAGCTTCGACAGGAGTGACCAGCTTCGTGGAGCCGATCAGAACGGTGTTGTCGATACCGCTGGTGATCACGCTCCGATGCAAGCGTTTGCATTCTTCGGCTGTGATTCCGCCAACCACGAAAATGATTATAGTGGAATTGTCTAGAGGGTGCTTTGATTTTAGAGTCTTCTTGCTTGTTAATATACTGAAAAGGAAACAATAACAAGAATTAGATTTTTTCACTTAAGACCTTTTTGCGTCTATTCGCCACTAGACGGCGCTTTCCCAAATAGGTATTCTACTCGCCGCTAGATGGCGTTGTACTAAAGAATCTACTCTCAATTTTTCTTTTCTTACTTGAGCCCGCTTCTTAGCAGATCCTTGATGCTGTCGTTCCTGTGTTTGAGGTCAGTCATGTCAGGCCGCTCTGTGTCCACCAGGTCGTCCACCAACTGTTGGAGAACGCCTCGGTACTCATGACCGACTCCCGTCTCGCACGGCTTCAATACGGAGTTGTATCTACGGAAATAAAACAGGGTCTGAGAATTTAGAACTTTGTAAATGTGTAGAGTAAGCATTTATTGATGCTAAACACTGGAAAAAAATGCTGACTAATATATTGCTGACTGGAACAAATGATTTAGCAACATTACTCAACACTGCCTACCTTATCAATAAATAAACGTAAATTACTGTCTACTTCATATTAGCAAGTAGGTAATCGAAAAATTGTGTAAAAATCGAAAAAATTATTTTCGATTTTTATACACTTTTAGGCCCAATAAATAGTATCTGCCAGTTGAATTAAACAGAATTTATGACATGTTCCCTTCCAAAGTAACTATGAAAACGTGTCCGTCCTTAGGGTGGTCCCTCACCGGGAGCATTCACCTGTAATGTAACAAATGCAAGATTCGATTTTGAGCATTACGTTCACTTGTTTCTGTACAAAATCGAAACTTGGATTGTTACATTACAGGCAAATGCTCCCTGTGAGGGAGCGCCTTTAGATGGCGACATTGCCTTATGTGGGTCAGATCAATTTATGAGAATTGCCACTTATCACCGTTTCCATAGAATTACATAGAAACCAATTCCACCGCCTTCAGAAAAGCACATAATATCAAGCGTGTAATTCCCGAAGGGGTAAGCAGAGGTGTACCTAATAGTACACCCACATTTCTTCAGTTATGTTTAATCAGGCACAAATCCAGACTCCGTGGCAGCTACTGAGGAATTACTGATGGAAAAACCCAATAACCCTTTTCCCGACCTGGGAATCAAACCTAGGAGCTAATGGTCAACAGTTGCGCTTGCGCCTACCAATGAGGCAGAAAAATCGCAGTCGAAAATGCATCTTTAATGTTATAAACAAAACACACTCACTTGTGGAGCACCCTCCTCATCTGAGCAACAAGTTTCAACTGACTCATCACCACCTTCGAAGCCATATCACAGTGCTCCGGGGTAACTATGCCTCCCGCCTCAACATTCTTCTGGAACAGACTCCTATGGTCTTCGAATATGGCCACACTGAGCGTTTCAGTAAGGCTGTCCTCGTGTTGTTTGGAGAATGATACTTCTGTTCCAATGAGGGAGTAGACGTGGATGAGCAGGGCTAGTAGACTCTCGAGTGGCAGGTTTCTGTCTTTACGGGTTTTTATTAGATGAGTGATCTGTAAAAGGAAATTGTGTATGAATCTAGCTTAGTTTAGATGGAAGGACATCACATAACATCATCATCACCATCTCAGCCGAAAGACGTCCACCCACTGCTGGACATAGGCCTCACCCAAGTGTCGCCACATTGACCGGTCCCGTGCGACTCGCATCCAGCGGATCCCTGCAACCTTCATCTGGTCATCGGTCCACCTAGTGGGAGGCCGTCCAATGCAAGGTCTTCCGGTTCGCGGTCGCTGCTCCAGAGCTTTTCGGAACCATCGGCCATCCGTTCTGCGAGCAATGTGCCCCGTCCACGGCCACTTAAGTTTGGCTGTTCTTCGGGCTACGTCGGTAACCTTGGTTCCCTTGCCGTCCTAATGTTTTCGCATTGTGTATTTTAATTCGTGGGGTTTTAATCAATGATAATCTCATTGTTGTCATGCAATGGGAAGTGACAGTTATGTTAATTCCAATGAGTGTGACGAATAGCGAATGTATAGCGTCACTTATGAATTCGACCCGTAGGCCTCTCCATCATCTATCATGCATCTTCCGTTATTAACAAGAAAATTGGGAATGGGATGCCTTCTTCGCCTTGGGTAACTTTTTATAATAGAAATATTTTACCTGATGCAGTACACTAGTCGAATCCCGGCTTGCAGCAAGGTTCTGCAGCACCTGCTTCTCCAAACTCATGAGCAAGTCTTGCTGAGCTCGCCTTGGGGACTTCAATGTTTGCACCACTGCAAGCGCTTGCTGTAGCAGGCCTAGATGTTTTCCGATGACGTCGTAATTACCTGTAGTTGTCAAAGTATTAATTAATTTCCACAAAATACAGTTTTGGAGGTAGGTGGGCTGGGTGTTATGACCAATGACGACCGCCATGGCTCCCGTACAATGGTCCACATGATGAATAGTGCGGAAACCAATGCCGTTAACATAGACCCTGCAATTAGTTGGTTATTGACTTTGTAGCAGACGGGCATGTGATGCAGCATAAGCATAGCATAGCATAATCAGCCTATACTGTTCCCACTGCTGGGACACCGGCCTCCTCTCTATGAGAGGGGGGATGTGATGCAGAGGAATGAATAAAATGTTGTGACGAAAGTTTTGAGTATGAATGTGGATGGCTGTAGGTAGGGGAAGTCCAAAGAATCGATGAATAAACTGTGTGAACGATGATATTACTAGAAAAGAGGTGGCTTCTGAGATGGCTAGTAATAGAGGAGTGTGGAAGAAGAAAACGTGTTGCGCCGACCTCAAATAAATTAAGATGAGGGCAGGAAAATGATGAATGATATTGAATTACTTAGAATTTTTGTATTGTAGTTGAAGTCAATTATTTGAATATATAATTATTGTTTGTTAGCTTCGTTTATGTTTTTCAACCAATTTGCCACAGTTTTGCGGTACTAATTCAGTAAAAATAAGTACAAGCAAAAAATAAAGTTTGCTTACGTTTCAAAATTTTCAGTAAACAAGAATAAAATAACAGTATTTCTGCACGTTTGTGATCTAGCTTGGGCATTGTCAACATTTATTACTTACAAAATCTTGTAAATAATAAGCAATTATGCAAGACAGATAAACAGATAAGCAGACGAAGTAGCACCACAAAGATTCCTTCTGTATCAATTAGGTGTGGAACTCTAATCAAAAACTGTCAATTTTCGATAGATAATGAATAGACAGGTAAGGTTGAGGTGCGGAACAGTAATCACAACACAAATCACAACGGGCTTGCTTGTATGACAGGATGTATGAACAAGGCTGAAGTAAAACGAGTATCAGTGGATCGAAGACGTTGACTTTCTGTATGTTTAAATGTAAACAGAAAAACATGTTTTCTTATACCTTTAGAAGCCGTAACGATCTTCTCAACGCTTCGCGGCGTCAACTTCAGCAGAGTAGAGAAAGCTTAAGAGTGGGCGACTTCTGTACGTTGATCTTGGACAGTTTGATGTAGAGGTCGAACATGACCTCCTTGTGCGACTTGTTGAAATGTACTCTTATGTCTACATCCTATATCTATTTACCTTTAGAAGCCGTAACGATCTTCTCAACACTTTGCGGCGTCACTTTCAGCAGAGTCTTGGGACTGGGCGACATCTGCACGTCAATTTTGGACAGTTTGTTGTAAAGGTCGAACATGACCTCCTTGTGCTACTTGTTGCCCATGTACTCTTATGCCTACAGCTTATATCTATTTACCTTTAGAAGCCGTAACGATCTTCTCAACACTTTGCGGCGTCACCTTCAGCAGAGTCTTGGGACTGGGCGACTTCTGTACGTCGATTTTGGACAGTTTGTTGTAGAGGTCGAACATGACCTCCTTGTGCGACTTGTTGATCATGTGCTCGTATGTCTGCACGCACGCTTCGTCGTTCGCGTGGTACAGGCAGCCTGGACTTAGCTGCACGTCTTCAGGGTGGTTTATACTGAAAATTTAAGGTTGGGTAGTGTAGGAACGCGATTAATGTTTAACAAATTTTAATAGTTTTTTAAATTAAAAGGACCATTACTTAATTAATCTTATAATAAGTGACATCCCGCAAAAAGGTCAGATATATTTAATTACGAAGAATATGTATGAGTAAGGAATAAACTATAAATATAATTTTTTTTCGACAATTCATAAGTGCCTGTAACTGGCCTATCTCTTCTCTACATATAATAAAATCGTTAAAATCCGGTCCGATGTTCCGACTTCGCGCAAAAATTACTGCATAGATCCTGTTCAAATTTTGCACAAATATCTGTAATAGGCTTCTTCAAATGTTAGGCTATATATTATCACGCTACTTGCTTAAGGGGATGAGCAATATTGCATTATGTTAGTATTATTCAATTGTTTATCGTTTCAGCCATGATATGCGTAACAACGTCTATTTCAAAGTATATGTCAGCGAAGCAAATAGAGAAACGGTTTCATGACCGCTTTATGTGCAAGTTCGATCCCCAGTAAAATTATACTTTTTGTAGTTGGTTGTTTCGTGCGTGTGCGATTTTTTTTGATAGAGATATTATTATTAATTTTATCTATTTTATGTATATTTTTCCACGAGAACGAAGTCGCGGGCAACAGCTAGTTTGAAATAAATGCTTTGATTTTGATTTTGATTTTGAAACAATTATTTTTTAATAATTTCAAAAAATGCTGTTTTGAGGTGTTGTCATGTGTTTTCAATTCAATTCAATTTATTTCAATCATCACTTGGATCATATTATAGCAAAAGGTAGGTACATTAAACAAAATAAAAAATTTAAATTAAAAAATTGTTAGAAAAATAAAATTTTACACACAAGTACAAGTCGTCCCAAAAAAAATCCCAGACATCAGCCAGGTCTCTGTCTGATAATTCTGGATCCTTGTGGCAAATAAATGCTTTTCTTTCTTTCTTTGATATAGTTTGTAACTAGAGTTATGTAGTGTTTGTTTACAAGGGTGAGATTATCTAATGCTGTATTAGGTTTCAACAATGATGATAATAATCATTATGATCAAGTTTCATTGAAAAGGTCTGAATCAGAATTAATTCTTACACATTAGCCTCACAAATCGGCGACATATCGACGGCGACTTCATTGGAATGTCCTGGAAACCTGGGCAGTGCCGACATGATCTTGTCCAGTACTGATTCTGTGGAGTAGCTGGTCACGCCGCACAAGTCCAGGGTACGGTCCACGATGATCAGGGACGTAGGGTGTAGGCAATTCTAGAAGATGAAAAAAAACACATTGTACAAAACTCAAAACTCATTTGCAGGAAATGTTTGCATGGTCAATCAAGTCTCCACTAATTGCTTGTCTTGATAGTAATTTAGAAATACTATGACCATGTATGGGCCAGACTGGATGTCAGGCAGAGAACCAGATGTTGTGGTCCTGCACAAAACATTCAATGAAAAAATATTTGGAGTACAGTACTAGAATATTTAACAAAAACTTACCCTTCGTCTTGAAACACAAACAGGTGAATTCTCTAAAATCCCTGCCAGTAATGAGCCATAAGTGCCAATATAGAATATATCCTCCTTCAAATTCATTGAATCCAGCATAGTGTTGATTCCGCTGGCCAGTCTTCTTGCTTGAGACCGCTCGTCATGAGACAAGGTTAGCAGGTCTATTGATGGTGTGTCTGGTAATAACCTCTCGCGAAACAGCGGGTATATGTTGCGGTACGGAGGAGTGACAAATACTACACTGGTTAGAGCTATGGTGAAGATTGGTATGTGTACTACTTCCACTGCGCTTTGCTGAAATAAAGATTAACAATCATTTATAACTAGCTGATAATCATAAATCTTGTTGTATATCATTTTAAAGACACATCAACACTAACAACATTAATCATTAAACTAAGTTATTGGCCAGCCCACTCTTACTTCAGATTGGCTATTTTTTCCCCAATATCTGCAACCTGAGTTATGGAAACCATACCCTGGTTTCTGTGTTTCTTAAGTGATCTGTACACTTAATATCTAGATTTGGCAGGAGAAAGGTAAGGCCTTTGCCCAGCACTTGAAAGGCTAACCAAAAAAAAGATTATTGAATATTAATGTTTTACCGTTTTCGCAATCCAACCAACCAGCATCATCTCAAGTTGTTTAGTAGCCTCTGATGGTCCCCGCCCTGAAGCGATGACATCGCTGACATCTCTCCCATCGTTCACTTCTAAGTACACCACGTCTAAGCTCATGCATGATATGAGAATGCAGTGCGTTAAGTCACTGTGACGTATTATCTCAGATATTGTTTGCAGCTGCGTGTTTGTTGTTTGTGTTATAAACACTGCCTTCTTCTGGTCTTTCTTGCAAACCTGTAATATAACAATGAAGGGTTTCGTAGAATTTTGCTAAACAATGGAGATGCAATGTTGTTACATTGTTTGTTTATTAAATATCCATGAAATGTAATACCTGGAGTATAAGTTATGCTAATACACACTGGCACTTTCATAACTAAACTGTATTTCATCACTAATTCTATTTTTGGATGATCAGAACGGTCAGTGTCATCTCAACGAATCAAATAACGAGAAAACCGAGTGATAACAAAAAAAACAGCCACTTAACGAAATATGATATTCACCTCAAATGGAGATAAACTCTTTACAGCGACCGCTCCTCCGGACAGCAGATTGTACAGACCACCATCCCAGTGTAGGCACTCTGCACTAGCATCGTCAATAAACACCACAGCACCAATTATTCTGTTGTACACCTCTGACCACCATGCCTTGCCAAATTCTCTCACCGAAGCACTCGACATGTTGGAATTTAATTAGAAGGATGTTAATTTATCTCATTTTTTGAATTTGGTTTATGAAGTAGCCAATAAACAACCAGGAAAGTGATATTTAACAATTTATTTACACATCACTAATGACATGTTGCCAATCGATTTTGCACATTTTTTGACAAAGACAGCTGATGTCAAGTCGTTCAAAAACGTCGTCAGAGCGGAAAAATAAGGTTCATCGAATCATGACGATTTTTATTTTTCTTTAATAAATAAGCCAATTTGGTTGCCTAAAATATTGTACGATTGAAATTAATTAAATCAAATTGTATTTTGTTCTTTTTTTGCAATTATTAGCAATATCGGTGATTACTGACGTGTCACGTGCCGCAACTAGGGACCATTTGCATTATTTTGCAAAGCTTTTCAATTTTTAGGACCTTTATTCGTAGTTTGGAAATGAGAAGAATTTTGTGAAGAACCAACTACCAATCCTAATTTTCAGACAAACAAGTAAACTGTACAGTTGTCTACTTTTTTTAATACTAAATAGGCTTGCGTTTGGCCGCAACTCGCCTGATGTGAAGCGATGATGCGGATCCCTCACTGACACCAACCAAGCCTTTTTGATTGCGTATCGCTTAGCACGTGTTTACCTTCTGCCCGGCACAGTATTAGAAGCCTTTCCAAACAATGCCTAGGCGAACGCATATTTCCAAAGAAGCTGAGGGCATGATCCAGGCAGATTTTGGTGATATTGAGCTCTTCCAGTATGGACTCAGTTATCATTGCGGTCCATGGTATACCTAGCAGTTTCCGTCAACACATCTCGAAAGCATGTGTACTGTACTATAGTGTTTTCCAATAAATCTAACGCCTACAGATCTTACCTAATCCTCAATTCATCTCATCCTTCTTATTGATTCAATATTTCTACTAATGGATGCCGTGATTAATGTGTGTCCACATTAATCACGGCCCTGCGCCGAAGTAATTTGACAAGGCATCCTATCAACACGAAAGAAGCAGAATAAAGATACACAAGTACATTTTCAAGCAGTTTATTTTTTGTTTATCACAATACAATATTTGTAATCTAAGTGTGTTTTGCACAATTGCACTAACATTTTAAGATGAACAATAATTAGTGCTCGTAGCCAGTGGGGAGAGCATTGACATGGGGGTTGTGGAAGAGGGACTTCTGGCCATCACCCCATGGGAAACGCTGAAATCAGAAAAAAAACATCAGTGATTTATTGCCTACTCAAAGTAACCTCTGATTAATTGCCATAACAGAAAACTAATGAGGGCTATTTATTCACCAGAAATATTAAGAAATAAACCTCTTTAGGATTGCTTCCATTGTCTTAATGTGTTTAAAGTAAATATTAGAACCTTTTGTTAGTCTCAGTCATTATGATTAATATTGTACTTGTTCCATTGTGCCCGGCTAACAGTGTATGTACAGTCGCCATGCATCAAGTTACTGCAAACTGTTAAATTGTCTCATTCGATTTTGCATTTCTGTACATCATAATCTCTTGAGATAATCTTCTTCTGCCTCCCTTTTCTCAACTATATTGATTTGGCTTTCAATGTAACCATATGCAGCAGTATTTTACATGGAGCAACTGTTTATCTGTCCTCCATCTTTAAGATCAATCAAAAGTAAAATGAAAAGAAATATCAGTGACTATACCTTGGAGCGAAGACGCAGGAAGTCGTAGGGCACAAATTCAGGGGGTGCATCATGGCCATGCTCCTGGTGGGCCAGGTAGGCATTGATCATGCCAAGACCGACAGCGGGGAATGCTACGAAGAAAGTCATCTTTTTCCACATTTTGTAGCCTCCTGTAAACATTTGTATGATTGATTTTTAGTATACTCTTAGGTCTTTACCTGAACATTACAAATGGAGTGTAACAAATTAATACAGAACATTCTTGTCTAAATTAAAAGATTTCATATAACTATCAACTTAAATCTAGTTTTATGTTTAGATGTTTTCTAAAACATATTTTTGATTTATCTAGTAGGCTATGTTATAAAAGCAAGAAAGTAAGCTAAGAGATAATTTAAATTGTAGTCATAATTTTAGTCCATTTTAGTCCTAATAAGACTGTTTTTTTCTGGATATTGCGTGAAACGTAGTCATTGAAACTAGTTATTATAACAGGAAATTCATAAATCAACACGATTGATTTTAAGTTCAAAATTATTAACAACCACTGCAGGAAAAATACACAAAAATGTTAATACCATTTTATTGTAACCAACAGTAGATATTACTACTGCGTACGGTTTAGGCTAGTTCATTGAATTAGGGCATTTTATAAAGCGAATGGGCAGGTAGATAAGGCCCTTCTTTAGGTTATCTGATTACATAATTTTTTGTTTTCCAAAATGTGTCTCACCTCCATGGCCTCCAGCGGTTGCAGCGTGGGTAGAAGAACGTGCATTAGTCTTCAAGTACTGGATCGCAGCCTTCCTCAACAAGGAATTCATTTTGCTTGAAAAATTATGACGAACAACCAAAATTTTGCAGCACTTGTCAAATTGTCAGTCTAAAACTTTTGTCAACTTGACATAAATTGAAAATATTGCCATAGTAATGAAAAATCAATAAATCGAGTACTCTCAGTGTCTATGATTTTTGCGATTACAGCAGATTTATATCACGGCGACAATGTAGAAACTGCCGATTGGGTGCAACACAATCATCATTAGAACTCGGGGTAAAGCTATTACTGTGAATCATGGTCACTAGACTGTCTTAGTCGTATGTCCACGCAACAATAAAAGACAAGGACACGCCCTTTATTTTCCAGCCTGGCTACCTCAAAGTTGTACGAAAAACGCGTGAGAAAAACATTTAAAATATCAGTTAGTTCCAATGAACGCCACCAGGTTTTTTTTTTTTTTTTTTTTATCGTGGTAAAATCATCAAATGAGTCCTCCCACCCAGGGCAGAGTGGGAGGGACTGTCAGACTTGTACTGACTAAAATCCACGGTGTCCTTCAGTAGCCCTTTATGTTCCAGGGTCACGGTAATTCTATGAGTCCCGCGACCCCGGCAGGCTTTGGCCCTCTAGAGGGGGGCCCCGTCATTATGCTGACACTCTTTGAGGCGCGCGTGGAACACAACGCGCCGTCGACCCGGGCATGGTTCATGGTCGGACAGCGAGTCGCCCATTACTCGCCGCCCGCATGCCCGCGCCTACGGTGGCCGGAGATCGTCTGCCGACGTCCGGCGCCGTGGGCGTCTACCACTGCGGCTGGTGTGGAGGGAGGACGCTGTCCTCTCCCTCACGCGGCCCGCCTCCTCCTTCGCGAGCATGACTGCTTCGCAGAAGGAGGCGACCGCTTCCCACTCCGTCTCGCCCCGCAGCATGGCCTCGACCAATGCCGGGCGCGAGAGGTCTCCGCCTATCGCCGCCGTGATGACACGGCGGTGCCCTGCCCAAGCGGGGCAGTCCTGCACCGTATGCTCCACCGTGTCCTCCGGGCGGTCCTCGCAGTGGTGACACCCAGGCGTTTCCTCCTTCCCCATCAGACACAGGTACCTCCCGAAGCTTCCGTGTCCGGTGAGGACCTGCGTCATGCGGTAGGTCAGGACGCCGTGACGCCTATCCAGCCACTCCTCAAAGAGGGGTCTTATCGCCGCGATTGCGGCGTGCCCGGACCTCGGTTGCGACAGTCGTTCCCTCCATACTGCCCTGAGATCGCGCCGGAGCTCTTCCCGCTGCGCCTCGACTTGTCGAGGCAGCAGCGATTCGCCCCGGCGCTGCGCCTCCACGCGCCACTCATAGACGCGCTGGAGGGCAGTTGCCTCCAGATCCCAGGGCAGCAATCCGGCAAGGAGGTTGGCCGATTCGCCGACGATTGTGCGGTATCCTCGGATCATCCGGATAGCCATGACCCTCTGGCATGCGACCAGCCTCAGTGGTCGCGTCCGAATGCTCAGGGCCCACACGGGGGCCCCGTAGAGGGCCATGGACCGCACGACACCGGCGTACAGCCTCCGGCAGGAGGCGTTTGGCCCGCTGAGATTGGGCAGGAGTCGCCTGAGGGCGGCTGCTGCCCGGTAACGCCACCAGGTTAGATAGGTTTGTGACACTATATTTTCTTGATTTTGTTATTACAACTCCATGTGTGTGTGGCAACGTGCATCAAAAACTTAAATGAAAGAAAGAATATTTTCAAAATCTTTATTACGATTCCATTTCTAAAAAGACGACACAAAAATAGTACCTACCTTCATAAATGCTTGAGATTCTTATACAATGTAATAACATGGTTAAATTCAGATCTATTTGTGATTTTGCATTGCAATATTCGGCATCCGAAAGCGACTTAAATTACGGCGGGGGTTAACAGCATTATATGCATACAACACACTTTTTTTTAATAGCTACCATCACCAACGAATCATAACGATTACCTAAAAAAAACTACGTTATTCTAACCTAACGGAATGTATTAGTTCATTTGAATGTTTCGTTAACATGTGGCTGGGTACATAGCATGTACGCACGACGGCCAATCAAGCTTTACATAACCACGGATCTTGCATTGTATAGGAAAATCTATACAAAGCGAAGCCAAGTTATACTGGGTATGTACAGCTTCATGTGCCGTCGTGTGTACATAACATGTTTTAAATTAACTTACACAATGAGTACACTTTAACTTACACTATTATGTACAGATGTGGGTAAGGCAGCAGACAATAGGTACATTATAATGGCACCAGCGATGTTCTTCTTTGGCAAAATGGACAAATAATCTACTCTTCAACTTTAAGACTTAGCACAAAATAAGAAAGGAGGAATTAGTATGGCAAAATACTAATCATTATAGGTATCTATGCATGAAAAGTCACAGTCTATAAAATGATTGCTGACTGCCTCGTTGGTCTAGTGGTCGCAGGCGCAACTGCTGAGCATGAGGTCCTGGGTTCGATTCTTGGTCGGGCAAAGTGCTATTGGGTCTTTCCACCAAGAATTTCTCAGTAGCAGTCACGGAGCCTGGATTTGTGCCCGGTAGATGTCAATTGGCTCGCCCCCAGTTAAATGGCGACATGTGGGTGTACGACTAAGTACACCTCTGCCTAACCCTTCGGAGATTACAGACGTGATGTTATTCTATGTTATGTAAAGTAAAATAATTGCTGCCAAAGAAAAGATCAGTCAAGTGTGAGCTGCCAGATTACATATACTAACATAAACGTACCTACACGTACATACATACATACATATGCAAGCATAAAGCTTAGGCTTATCTGTGGTAAGCCACACCTACATTAAAATACAGAAAGAAGAAAATTAAATAAAACGGATGCAACCTGCTGCAGGTTTAGGCTGACATCACAAATATAGTTTTGAATAATTAATGTCTACTTACAATTAAACAGTAAGTAATACTTTATGTTACAATCACTATGATTATTGTCCGACCATCCCAGAATCAAAGTATATCTATTTACTAGTTAACAGTATGGAATGTAGGGATCAAAAGAAAATAATAGTCATCTGTAAGCATATTGATCTAGAAAAATATAATGCTGTGTGGTTCTTTTGGCGCTTGTCTAGGGGGCGCTGCTGGTAAACATTTATGATATTGTCTGTGGAAATTGTATTGAGAAAACAATATGACAGCGTTATTTCCGACTATGGCCCCGTGCCAAAAGAACCATGCTACACAGGTACACTATAAGATTAGATGGAGTTATAGTGAACTTACAGAGTTACCAGTTACGAAATTCACCTCAATGGTAGCCCGGGAAATTCTTATTTTTTAAATAGTAGCCCTGTTGAATTTTTTTTAGTTTTACGCAAACCGAAAACAAGCAGAATTAAGATAATTAATTTCTTAATTCTGTAATTACTTATTTATAACGGCCACGAATGGTATTTTGATCAAAATAAAACCTTCTACTTATGAATACTGACATTTGTGACCTCTTGGACTGACCAGTACCTAAATTTAAAAAAAAAACGTAAGAAATAATTTCGCGGGCCTCGCTTTCGTCAGATTAATCAATGGTTTTGGATTTTCTTCGATGGATATTATTCTTATATTAAAGTCGGTTGATCAAATGCCGAAAACGATTTTTGGCTAGCCATTCGGAGATTGTCAGCTGGACATTCCGTAGCATGATTAGGAAAGTGTCGCTCCAGAATAGATCTTGGCGATACCTGTAAGGAGAAATATAAAAACACATTAAAATTGAAACATTTAAAAAACACAAAATGTTTGGGCAGGTGTAAAATTACATCACGACAGTTACTATCTTACTTACAATTAATTTAATAAAAAAAATAAAATAACATTTATATACATAGGTACATATTACTAATTAATTATTTAAATTCTAAATTTTGTGAGGATGGTTGGATGGATGTTTATTACTCTTTCACTTAAAAGTTACTGGCCAAATTTTGATGAAACTTTACAGTAATATAGTTTGTACATCAGAATAACACAGGCTATAATTTATAACGATATTGTATAAAAAATAATGTACGCGTGCGAAGCCACGGGCGGAAGTTAGTATTTAGATAATTAGATACGTAGCTCTGCTGTATGTTCTTAGGAACCAATTATTATTACTACCCCTTCGAAATATCATTTGCTTTGTTAACTCACCTTCTTCATTTTCACATGTTCGAAATTAAACTTCATATAAAAAGCCGACTGTTGCAGTTGTCTCAAGTTTCTGATGCGGACCCGCGGATCTCGTTCTAGTAAACGCATGAGTAGACCTCGGGCTGCGTTCGACAAAGAAGTTGCGCTGTCAGGCAGAGTGCCCGCGGCTGGCTGAATGTGATGCTGCCGTTGTTCTTGAAGGCTAAAAAAAACCTTGATTTTGGCGGTCATAGTTTATATTATAGTTTCGAAAAAATCGTTGACTGAAAAAGTTTTAGCTTTTGAATAAAGCTAGACAATTATTTATTGGTAAGCTTGTCTAGCGACCTTGTCTACCTTTAAAAAATTGTAATAAGTTACTTTTCAATTGGAAAAAACAAACAATTCGGTCAATTCTCCCACCTTTTTTCGCTGGAGCACAACGCCATATTTTCGGGGCCCCTAGCTGTACATTTCGTTACTTCATCCTTGTCAGTCGTTGCTCTTTTACCAACCGCAGGCGCAGGATACTGGAATTACAAAGTTTAATATTACTTCACTTAAATTACGAAACACAAAGTTGAAGCTACGTAAATTTTAAAATGATCCCTGCTCGCCAATATTTTATACGAAATAAAAAGTAACAACAAACCAATCTCCAATCACAAAACAGATAGGTAATTCAAACTCAATCGCAAACGCATACGGGCATGTTTAATTTATAATCAGGAGAACCCATCTCTGTCGTACACGAATACCTCGGTACTTATGTAGGTGCCCTGAGGTTTAAGGGGAACGACACCGCAACCCGTCCCCGCACCTCGTTTGAAAAGAAAAAAGTCAACATCACTCGTCCGGCTAAAAATAGGGAGCCAGCCCCTTAATTGCACACTTGGAATTTACTGCACGATTTAATGATTGTGTTGGGACTCCAGAGCGGCTTAACGAGAGGGCGGAGTAATGGAAGCAAAGATTGGTAACGTAATTAGTATATTGTTGCACATAAAAATGTTATTACGGCGACGAAAAAACGCAACTTTCGAAATAAGATTGAAAGTCATAAAATGAAAATTTATGGCAATGAAATTTCACGACTTTGTGAAATTACTCGTATTTTCCATTAATAACGCATTTAAGGATAGTTTGTTGATGTTAATAGTTTAATCGTTGTTCCTGTGCACCGTGACCTAGGTTGGCAGATTCATAAAGAAGATCGTTTGATTACTAATTACTTCGACCTCTATAATACCAATGCATTCAACTATGGATGTTCACACTAAACTACTTTGCAGTCCGGCTGAGCAGTATTGCAACCTAATAGAGTTGAACTGCGAGTAGCCATATAAAAAAAAACTAGCGCAGGAAACTCGAAAAGAATGAGTTAAACCAGTTCCATTTTAGAAAAATAAGTTTAAAAAAAGCTTGTTTTTGGCACGAGGCATCGGGTTATAATCTGAGGCGCTTAAGAGCCTGTTTTATTCTCTTTCCGTTGTGAGCCAGCTGATAAATGTCGGTAACTGTCACTCAAACGACAATTAAGAACAAACCTCCGTTAGAACCACCGCTCTGACTACTAATCATCTCTTATCTTTATCAGTTCGCCGCCTCCGAATAAGGGGGCATTATAATGTTTACATTTTGTTCTGGTCACGATTCGGCCGCTTTTGTGAATAAGAAATGGCTACTTAAATAATATGTATTAGATTAGTTTAGGCATCAATTGTAGCATTTTTCTAACCGAAAGTCTAGCTAAAGTATGATGCTGGAAACATTAAAAAAAAATATTTCCTACAATTTTGACACGGTTATTGCTGACTGCAGCTGCAAGCTTGATAGATTAGACTAAAGCTGAATACCTACTTAGTAGGTAGGAATGAATTATTACCTAGTATGTCCAGCTACCATCTAGCCAAGCAACCTATCCCACATTCCATTGTTTTAATAATTACTTGATGCCAATACTAACAACCGAATCAATGGGTATTTACGATTTATTAAAAAAACAATACCAATATAGACTCTAAACTTCTCGGTTGTAGTTTAGAATCTATACTTTGTAACTTGACTTGACATGAGTTTCCAAAAGTTGTTGCACATTTTTTATGATAAAGTCGCTTTTTTTGTAATTTGGCTGTATGACCGCGTTGTTTTACAAAACTACACAGCGGGTTTCGCCATTATTTTCTGTAAGTTATGGTTTGCGTGTAATACTTATTCATCATCATCTTCATGGCCTTGTCCCATGTTATTTGAGGTCGGTGCAACACGTTTTTTTCTTATATTCTCCCCTGTCAATCGTCACGGTTTTAACCATGGAGTTTCTTGCCGGTTCTTCTCCATAGGAAACGACCAACCCGAACCGTGCACCTTTTTGTCGACGTTTTATAAGTGCCCATCGAGGCCTATGTGAAATAGAATATTTTGATTTTGATTTCACGCTACCCACATACACACACATTGCACACACACACACACACGATTTTTTCCTTCATATTCCTCGCATAATCCATCCATCTTTTCTTTGGTCTTCCTCTCCCTCTCCATCCATCAACATTTATATTCATCACTCTTATAGTCACAGTTATTATTTATTTATATTATATTATTTATTTATTTATTCTATGTGACCGTTCAGAAACGTTCACCCCCAAGAGCCACCTAAACATAAAATCGGTAAAAGCTTAAAAAGTCAAAATCGACTAAAATAAGTTTAATCGTGGTAGATTCTTATAAAGATTGTGCAACGACATTAATCATCCGAAAAAAAAAGCAGGAAAATAAGAACTTCTTTTTTCTCTATTTATAAAATATTAAGTCACACAGTGATTCCTTCGCTGTAATTAGTTTTTGTAGGATAAAAAAACCTACTTCGTGTTTTTTGTTACTAAATCGTTCTAATCAACGGATTTATTCGATTACAATACAAAAAAATCTTCTTTATAATAGGTCTATTACTAAATTCGCTAAAGGTCATCTTGAACATCTGTTATTGAAAAAGGTGTTGATTAAATAAATCTTTTTAAATCTATGCATTCTACCTCTAATCAGAATTATTATTATTAGGTTGTACAGACGGCCAGCACATCAAACTTCTACAATCTGTCTTTCTTGAATAGATTTTCAACTTTATCGCTAAAGCATTAGGTTCAAGGTTGGTTGGGAGACAGTTTCAGGTAGCTTGATGAGCTGGCGTCTATACATTGTAACTCTGATAAACGCTTTTTAAAGCTGTACGCATTTTTCACATATTTAATAGGTTAGTAGGTGGGTTAGTAGGTGGTAGATGGTTTTAGTAGATTATACCCGCGGCTTCGCCCGCGTTTTTATCAGTAAATGTCCCATATGATAAAGTTTCCAGGTTATAAACCGTCTGTGCGTCAATTTTCATCCAAATCCGTTCAGTAGTTTTTGCGTGAGTCTGAAAGAGTAATAAATATCAAACTTTCGCAATTATAAATAACTAGCTTTTGCCCGCGGCTTCGCTCGCGTTAATTTAAAATTTGACAGTCAATTCGGCTTGTAATAGTATAATTCAATCATGATTCGAAAGACACGTGGCGCCATCTATTATCATAAGAACGTTATTGTTGTTTTCCTCGGGAACAGTATTTTGTATCGGGATGAAAGGTATTATGTCCGTGTTTGTACACCTGACAACGTATATGCAAAATTTCAGGATAATCGGATCAGTGGTGCGTGAAAAGGTAACAAACAAACTTTCACATTTATAGTATTAAAAACAAGTATGGAAGTATGGATAGTAATAGCCTTAGTAGCCTTTCTTAGTTTCCAGGCAGTTTCATTTAGTTACATCCATTTACGCATCCTTCTCAAATATTTATTTTTATGTTTTATTCTAAGTTAATTAGGTTTTTTCTACAATTCAGTCCTGTTTTATGGACCTGTAAAGCTTTATTATAAGACTCTAATATTGCTTCAAGAAAATGAGCTGCTGAAAGTTTTCCATGATTAAGATTTATTATTTCATGGAAATTCACACAGCAGTATTAAATATCTGTGATATAACTACAGATATCCATCAGGGTATCCACCCTGAGCCATCAAATACGAAGAAAAACCAATAACCTTATTTGTCATATTTTAACTTACTTACGGGCATAAATAATGCAAATTGTCACATATAACAACTTAACACTATTGAGTGATTACCAATAAATATGCAACAGAATTCCCATTTTGGAATATGCAAATTAAATATCTCAGACGATAATTAGAAATGATTCATTGAATTAATTCCACTCAATGAGTGTAAGTCGTTTTTACATGCTTCGTAGAAAAGGAAGTACAGTCACGTGGAAAAATATGTAACTAGGTAATTATTTATTCTTTCTCAGATTTTGCAGACTGTATCTACAATAACGACTAAAAATGTGAGCACTTTGAAAAGAACAAAATCTTACTAATATATATGTTTTAGGCGTGAAAAGGTAACAGATACCAAACACAGATACTTTCACACTTATAATATTTGACCTTCTGTTTTTTTGACAGTAGGATTAACATAAGTGTTCAGTCGTTGATTAAACAAATATTACAGACATCCTGGGGTAAACAATCCACTTATGTTATTTTTAGAAATAAACATACTTTTAATAATATCAAGTAAGCAAAAAAACAAATTGAAGATTGATTCATGCGAACATTTATTATTTTGTTGTTTGGCATGAAAGCAATTTTATTTTATTGTTTTTTCTTAGTATATTCGTAGTTGTTTTACAAATGTTTACCTAAAACTGGTATTTAATTTACATAATCCTGAGTAATCTTTTATGACATGTAGGTAGATAAAATGATTACTGTTGTGTCACTGCAATCATTTTATTTTTCATTTTCTTTTATACCCCTCATTCGGGAAAAAAGTTGATCAGCTAGACTTTTTTTTATTCATAAATAAAATATCTACACAAAATTCAATGACTTTAAGAGATTTAATACAACGTCTTTATGTAGTAAAACCAAACATACAATCGTTTCTTAGTTTCTAGACAGCAGTAGCGAAAGGGTTTAATGTGATTATATTATTTGTCTCTAGAATACTGACTGCCATTTTTCAAAGCGAAGCCAGTAGGAATCGAGTTGTATGGAACCTTCGCCACTGCTAGACAGTTTCTATTAGTTCCGTCAGTTGTAATAAATCTTTGCGACGTATAGGTTTTATTATTAGCTTGTTAATTAGCTGTTTGGTTTGGGTAAATGTTAATAACTTTCAAACTGTATGAATGATGGTGCAGGCGTATAGATATTTATTAGATAAGGTAAATTACTAGCACCTTTTAAAACTCTTATTTATTATAATAATGCATTTTGTTGCCCAACTCGTAAGGTTCCATGCAGTCATGCAAGTATTGTCAACTCAAAAACCGGACAAGTGCGAGTTCGACTGGCGTGGAGAGGATCCGTACGTTAATTATCTAAATTCCGGAAGTTGTTTTAAATTTGACACAAGTTTGTTTATGGTAACTAAATAGGTTTTCCTGTAATATATATAAAATATATTTTTTTTTTTTTTAATTTTCGACTATATTCTTAAATAACTTCAAAACTATTTATCTTAAAATTATTAAAAAAATAATAATTGTGATGCTCACAATGAGCCCTTTCATTTGATATGTAACACGATAACTTTTCTTTTTCATTTTCTAATTTACCAGCCAAAAGTGGCCCCCATGTTTAAAATTCATTAATTTACGTTACACGTCCGTCTTTGGGTCACCGAATTACATATGTGTACCAAATTTCAACTCAATCGGTCCAGTAGTATCGGAGTAAATTAGCTGTGACAGTCGGATAGACAGACACGCGAGTGATCCTAAGCTTCCGTCTTTTCCTTTTGAGGTACGGAACCCTAAAAATCGATAAAAGAATGAATAGAATAACAAAACTTACGGTATTTCTTTTAACAATTTTCCTGTTGTTTAGAACAGTCTGGAGGTTTTGAGTTTCTACTTTAAAAAAAAGTTTGTGTTGAGGAGCAGCTTGGTAAGGTGTATGGAGATGATGCTACCGTAGGCAGTAGAAAGGTAACCTAGCAAAAACAGCAGACAAGGAAGGATCTTTACCATACAAAGTCAATTCTTGCATGATGGTTCGGAATGCTAATTGCATTCCAGACCTTATTTTTTTTTTTGTTGAATCACGCCGTAGTATTCTATTGTAAACGTCACTTTTGGCCTTGATACATGGAAAGTTGATCAATGACTGTCAGTGGAGGTGCGCATGACCTTTACATCATCATTCGGTGGAATAATGTATCAGCATGTGAGCTTTGCACTGCTACACCAATAGTGTCGTAATTCCAGCACAATGACAGTTAATTAAAAAGCTATTTGAAGAATGATTGCGTAGTCTGATAGTGTGACAGTCCTGGGATCTCGAGACCTTGACTCCTACTCCGTGATCGATCGATGTTCGCGATGGCAGTTGTGAAATTTTACCAAAATAATATGTATTATTGTTGTTAATGCCTTCAGACAATATTCTTTTATACAATTTCAATGTCACGTCCAAAACATTTGTATTGAATCGAATTTCAATTGACGTCAACCGTTTATAATGAAACATTGAGTACTGTAACTAAAATAAATATTCACGAAAATCTGGACCGTAAAGGATCGCGGCAGGCATATTAACAAATCTGAATAAAATCGGAAATTAGCACAGAACCTCTGGCCAGAAGAAATAAACCTTTATCTTAAAGAGAATAAAAAATAAAACATTATGGCCGTTCAGAGTTAGATGTTATTATTGGACGAAGCAACCGCAAAAGCAGTTTTGCATTTCAGCCAGGTAGAGCGGTAGCTCAGATGTTTTGCATACCCCGAATGAAGTCCCAAAATGTCATTGACTTCCATTAGATATAACAAAAACGTCTAACAGGTTTAAAAATACTATCAGAAGAAATGTTCTTGCTGGTGTTTTATTGTTATCTCACTCTCCAGGCTCTAGTTAGTCTGTTCTACTGCTCTAAAGTCGTGTTTCTGGGATTTATAATTAGAGTTTTTTTTTTCAGCTTGGCATATCGCATATCAACCTATGAGGCTGACTTCTGCTTAACCGAACTATCCTGTGGATGCCTTGAGAGTAAGGCCTCCAGCTAAAACAATTTCCTCTTATTCTTCTTCATTAGCAACCCTCAATGATTCTTCTGAGCAAGTTTTCCGGCATCTGGTTTTTTAGTTCTGACTTCCTAAATAAATGACGCAAGACATAGAATAGATTTCTTATCATATGCGGAAGGCTGATGATGAATGATGATGACCTAACAAATACTAAGTTTTAACCATTTTTACTCGACCACGGCAAAGCGCAAAAGGAAGGGTTATGATTTTAATGTATTTCTGTGTTTCTATTTAGCTATTTATTGTGGTAGTACAGAAAAATGTCCAGCTAGGGTGTGCATTGCCCCTGACTCTCAGGGATCTGATTAAAAAGCCTCATGTGTATGTTATTTCACTGAAGCGATATGTGTCCTCTTCAAACCAGGACACGACAATGTTGCTTGGTAGCGGACACGAGATTGTATAGATAGTGTTTTCCCGGCCGCACTTTTTTCACTAAAACAATAGTAGTGGAATTACCACACAGTTCTCAATTTTCCTCAGTATTTTTATGTGGTAGGTGCACCAATCTGCTTATTTTTTTTTCTGGTGTGCGAAACAGGCTAGGATGTACACACGGCGGCACATGAAGCAGTACATTTCCAGTATAACTTGGCGTCGCTTTGGATAGATTTCCTATACAATGAGAGATCCGCATAAACTGGTTTTGTGTAGCTTGATTGGCCGTCGTGCGTACGTGTTATTTTTTACCCGTTACCTCAACTATTTCACACAATGTTATTTTTACTTATTAGTGAGTTATTTTTCTCAAATTTTGTCGACACGTAGCCGGCCGTGCAATCGGCAATTAACCTCGAGAGGTCAACCCGTACAAGCCCGTTAGGCCAGTCACAGGTCCAGTTTGTCATGCTGTTACTTTTGTCGCAGCTTCTTTTTGTCTAATCAAACGAGATAAAAATAAAAGACCTACCCACACCACACCAATCGAATTGCCGACTCATCGACGAATCGAAGACTTGAAGCCACTACAAAAAACATGTTTTAGTAGAAATTCAGACCAGAGAGATCATGTTCCGTTAGCTGAACCAAGTATGCTAGTAGAAATAAAATAAGTATCGTATTATCTTATTGTGATGAGTCGAGAGGCATTAAGACACCATGCAGCAGTAAACAGTCCCGTTGCCGCGTTGTAACGTGCAGACGGAAATATTAATATCGTGTGATGAATGACCACTTGCAACAAGCCGAGGGGTAAATAGATACCCACAAGACAAACGTTCGGTCCGAGTGCACACTGCTGCTTCAATGTGTTTTATTTAATAACATGGATGCACGGGCAATTTGTTCAAGTTCGTGCAGCATGGCAGAACGATATTACAATGTGTACTTTAGAACGTATTACTTCCACAAATTGTTGCGTAGATGCTCGTAAATGGATAAATCTATGGATTTGTAACTAGAATATTGAGGAAAATATGAGTTTTAAAATAACTTAGTCATGAAAATAACCATGGTGTTATTTACATTCACATTTGGTAAGGTTGTTTATGAATACAAATAACATCTTTCCTTCGTATAGAGTCCGATCGAATTTCGTTTTCGGCTGAAACGCAAAATTAGCCCGAATGTCGATTTTTGACCCAAAAAATTAACCAATTTCTGCCTCGACCATGCTTCAATAACTCTACGGTCAGTTCAAATAGGTAGAGAACCTAAAACATAAATTACAACGAAGAATGAAGACTGAATTTTCAGTCCTGAAATATAGTATGTATGTATATTCTTATATTATTATGTTTTAATAGTTCTGTTTTACGTTTTATGTATTCCATTTTCTCTTCTTCTTTTACACACTGTCTACATCTCTTTCCTTTCGCAGGTATGCTGGAAGAGATTTCTTTAGAAATAAGCATCACCTTTGTACTATTTTCTGTTCTTTTCTTCTTTCCTGTATTTTAGTGTGTACATAAACTGTTAAATAAATAAATAAATAAATATTTCAGGTCAAGATTCTGTCTTCATTCGAAAACAAACAAACAAAGAATCTATAAGCTGTTTGTTTTTCCTATTACCTTCTACAGTTCGTCCAACTCTGAAAACAACATCTAAATCTAGGTATTCACCGACTGTTCTCCCAAAGCGGCCAACGTCCTACTAATTCGCAAAAAAATGCAACTAAAAAGTAGCCGCCGCTATGCTATCAGATTTGTAAAATGGTAGCGATGTGTTATATAAACAGATTGCAGCACTGCATTGCATTTAGATTACTCATTAACAAAGTAATATGTTGGACTAGCTGTTTGCAGCAACTTCGTTCGCGTGGTAATTTTGATGTGTGAGGTAGAAAAAAAAACATAGCCTATGTCCTTCTCCAGGATATAAGCTATTTTCTTGCCAAATTTCATTACGATCCGATCAGCCGTTTAGTCGTGAAAAGGAAACAAACAAACAGAGTTAATATCGCATAAGATTAAGTATGGAAGCATGGATTTCTGACCAGCAAAAGCTGCACGGCGTGATATGAAACTTGTACTTTTAAAAAATTATGATTTTAAACATAACTTAACTTGTTCTTTCCGTTAATTACACTAATACAATCCTCAACACCATAATCATAAATAGGTATCATTAACCACAGTCTTCAGAAGATTACCTGACCAAGGTTTTATCCTATTCCAAATAAGTTATAGGATAAATAAAACACAAGACCCTATAAATATAGGAATTAATGTCTCAGTATATTTCCAAGATGCCTTTTCCTGTTGCTTGGAGGCTGATTAGGAGAATCTGCATTTCATACGAGATTAATGATGAGCTTATGCAAAAATATGGCTGCTTAGTTCACAGGAAGGGTCTTATTTCAGTTTAGGACCGACAGTTTAAACGTGTGTCTTCATCTCATGAATTTTGAATCAATGAGCAAAGAAACTGACTTTTCAATAAATATTGCTGTCAGATCAAGACTAAGGCAACATTTCTTATGGGTGACTACAGCATTTGCTCGCGGCTTCGGGCCGAGATCGGCAATAATCCCATGGGAACGCACTACCGGGATGAAAAGTATCCTATGCCGTAATCCAGGTGATGGTCTATCCGTTTGCCATGTCACATCCAGCAAATCCGCTCAGCAGTTAATGTGTGAAACGGTAACAGGCAAACAGCCAGACGCACACCAAGTTTCGCATTTATAATATTTTATGAGCGATGTAGATCGCTGCGTTTGCGCACAAATAACGTGTGTCAGGGAGGCTCGAGTGCGCTAACGTCGGCTCGCGGGTCGCGGTCAACGGCCTTGACATTGTACCCGTTTTGTGTTTACATCTTATTTGTATTCTTTAACGACACGCATAATTATCGTCATTTAATGCAATGTAGTCACGTGGAGAAACTTTATAGCTGTTGTAAATAAACAGTTGTTGTATGAGCTTTTCAGTAAAGTGTTGTTATTTATTCAGCAGCAGTCCGACCCCAGACGACGGCACACATTAAATTTAAAACGATTTTAACGCCACTTGGAGAGACCTCACCTGCCGTTAATGAAGACGACCTTTGGTGCGTTTTTTCGCTGCTCTCTTAATGATCTTAGTTTACCAAACAAAGGGTGTAGGTAGGCTCAGCATCCAAGTAGCGTTGCGTAGCCTAAATACTGTTTTAATTAGTTCAAATAACTGCTGCACATTAGCAGTTTCTTTAACCAAGATAATATTACAAAATCAGATTAATTTTTATCGAGGCCGAAGGCTCTTGGAATGCAGAATTATTTTTCTTACACTTCGAGCTCATGAATTCTACTTTAAAATTCGGCGTACCCATGTACCCCCATAATTAAAGCTGAATGAGGTCGATTCAACACTGAATACCAAAAGACAAAGAGCTGCAGTATTTTACTTGTGAATGAATTTGAATAAGATAGAAATAATTTAAGGATTTTGTTACTTTTTCATGATAACTAGCTTGTGCACCGAAGATCAGACACAAGTAATATGCTTATTGCATGGTGCTATGTAATAAAGTACCTAAGCAGGTATTACAAGCACGTCGCTGAATGATGATCATGAGTCCATGACAGTGTATTCACACACGCTTTTAAAGAGTTGCTGAGTTAATTAGGTCCTTTTTCACAGTTTTTTTTTTTAATGAAAAATAGGCTTTTTTTTTTTTTAACGTGGTAAAATCATTAAATGAGTCCTCCCACCCAGGGCAGAGCGGGAGGGACTGTCAGACTTGTACTGACTAAAATCCACGGTGTCCTTCAGTAGCCCTTTATGTTCCAGGGTCACGGTAATTCTATGAGTCCCGCGACCCCGGCAGGCTTTGGCCCTCTAGAGGGGGGCCCCGTCATTATGCTGACACTCTTTGAGGCGCGCGTGGAACACAACGCGCCGTCGACCCGGGCATGGTCCATGGTCGGACAGCGAGTTGCCCATTACTCGCCGCCCGCATGCCCGCGCCTACGGTGGCCGGAGATCGTCTGCCGACGTCCGGCGCCGTGGGCGTCTACCACTGCGGCTGGTGTGGAGGGAGGACGCTGTCCTCTCCCTCACGCGGCCCGCCTCCTCCTTCGCGAGCATGACTGCTTCATGCTAAATAGGCTTGCGTTTGGCCTCAACCCGCCTGATTTGAAGCGATGATCTGGCCTAGGGTGGGACTCACTTGCTAGAAGAAACCTTTCACTCGAACTTTGAATAGATCCTGATTATAATGATCAGTTTAAAATTGCAGTTAATACAAATGTTTCAGGTCCTTCCATCAATAATCCAGGGGACTGCACAGAACAGTTAAGATAGTTTTGAAAATAATATGGAAACTTTTAAATTACTTACACAAAAGCACACATACATAACACTTACACTTAACAAAACAAATTAATAAAATAAAAAATAAAATTGAAAATATAAATTAATAAAATATAATACTTAATACACATAAATAAAATAATTTAATAATCTCATGATTTTATTAATTAATATGATTAATTTAAATAACTACATAACCTAATACTAGTAATATTGTCGAAAATAGTTATGTTTGTTTAACAAACTTGCAATCCAGTATACCTACTCACTGGATGCTTGTTTTGTCCTATCTATTATGTTGCCGTGCCCTAACCGGGTTTCATGTTGGAACTTACTTACTTATATGTAACAACTAAATGTACACATGAATGCAATAAAGAGTTTTGAGTTTTGATACTTTCCATTTCCCATTCATTACATTCTCTCTTTGTCTCATATCAATACCAACATTATAAAGAGGTTAAGATCTAAAAAAAGAATTTTTCACTGAAGTAAAGCTACTACATTATTGCCATAGAATATGTTTTTCACGCGGGTGAAGTCGCGTAGAAGCTATGTAGTTTTCAATTAGAATAATGTTGCAGGACCTTCCATCAAGAATGCAGAAAGAACAAGAATAGTCAAGATAGTTTTGAAAAATCATAAGGAATCATTCCATTTGCCGTTACATCAGTGGCGAAGGTTCCATACAACCCGATTCCTACCGGGTTCCCTTTGAAAACTGGCACAGTCAGTATTCTATAGACAAATAATATAGTCACATTAAAGATATGTACTCCGGCTTACCTCTTACAAAAAGTGACCCTTCGCTACTGCGTTACATTCTTTCTTTATCTCTTATTTTAAAGTCTAACTCGACCGTGATATACAATATTCCATTCACTTGTACAGATCTACCATGGAAAGGAGTGAGCCGTTGTCCGCTAGTAGGAAACAGAGTGAACCAAATATTAAAATTCCACGTCCTACCTAGGCACGACTGCTTACCGCAAAGACAAAGTACTCGTGGTCAACGTTTACTAGTTAGCTCAATGCTTCCATTGAAGGGCAACACTGAATGTTGCGAAGGTTCTATGCGACACGAAGAATGCTTATGTAACTACGAAAGGTATTCCGGTCTAAAACTGTTGTTTTAGTATCACGGGGAGGATCTCAATGTTGTCAGGTCAGTGCTGTTCTCAAGCGACATATTTTATTCCTAAAAAAATTGAAATTATTTATTTATTTATTTACCACCAACCATAACAACATAACTGACCAAGTCCAATACGATGCTACAACACAGAATTAAACAACATAAACAGTAAAATTACATTAAAAAGAAATATTAAAAATTATTATAGCTATAGTTAAAATATCAATACCCAACCATGACCAAGCACCTGTGGCATTGAACCGCTGTTACTAGGAAAGAAGAAAATTTGATAGCAATTGATTCTCAAGACTTGACAAGATTGATTGCAAGTCTCAAATGTGAATAAAACTTTTTAATGTTTTGCTTTTATTTCTTTTAACTAGCTGTGCCCCGCGGTTTCACCCGTCTCTTCTGACTTGTTTTCTTTTTGCGTAGCGTGATGTTATATAGCCTATATCCCTCATCGACAAATGGGCTATCCAACACTAAATGATTTTTTCAATTCGAACCAGCCTTTCCTGAGATTAGCGCGTTCAACCAAACAAACAAACTCTTCAGCTTTATAATATTAGTATAGATTTGGGCGTTCTTTTTTTAAACCTGTCTACAAATCAGCTTTTGTTAGGCGCAAACAAAAAATTCTCTGACCAAGAATTTCCCTAAGTCAAATAAAATCTTGACTAGAACAGCGGGACACACCACACGCAATAATCGTTCATCTCCGTCCTCCCACAGTCCACTTCTGCATTTAACAATGAGTGACAACACCAACAGAGCTGGACGTCGAGTGTTTCCATATTTTCGCCGCAAATGCTTCGACGACGCGGAAGCAACCTTCCTGTCATTATGAATCGTTAACTTGAGGGGTGATTACCTATAATAAGTGTGGGCAAACGCCACAGCTTCCCAAGACCTGTTTATTTGCACAAACTTAGCGTAAGCGTCCAGGATTAGCTCCTGGCTAGCAATTGACGATGCTATATTTAGATGCTCAACCAATACTACCGTTCTATCGAACTCATTTTTTTGTCGGAATTTTGAATAAGCGGTAACAATTAATGAGGTCTATTAATTAAAGTAACTAACTGTTCATTAAGAGCTTTTTATGAGTTTGATAGGAATTTAAAAAAGCGTTTCAACTAAAATAGATTCACACATGCAAATTGCTCCAGTTAAAAAACTTGTTTAACTGGTAACGTTGGATGGAACCGAAACACATTTATTCTAGAAAGCTCTAATAAATCGAGATCAGTTAGTAGTATCGCTGGTAAAGTCATTAGTGCGTAAATTCATTGGCATTACCTCGTAGCGCCTGCGCCGGCGCCGATCGGCTCCATCAAAAGGACGATGCAAATAGCAATTTTATATGTTTTTAACTGTACCTAACTCGATCAATAAAGTGTATTTAATTGATGATTGGGCTATTCAATATGCCTGTATCAAGTAATAACATACCTAGTTGTTTTCTGGGAAATTATAATAATTCCCAAGGTAAGGGAAACTCTGAAACTGCTTATAAATTGAGAGGATAATGTGATCATGGTGTGATTATGTTACTGCCTATACAAGTAGTATAACATTATTTTATAATGAGAAGGATAAATGCAAATTTGTATTACAAGAATGATGACAAATAGACGTTTTTTGATAATTCTCATTTGTCAGAAAAAAACTACACCGGAAAGGACCTAATTGGCCATCACCGGCACTGGTATGACTGCTGCGGAATTAAAAGATAATGCTACTGTCAGAGTACTATGAGAAAAGTCCAATGATCTGGACTTTTTAAATTACTCAATAATAATGACGAAACACAAAGACCAGCAGAACACAACAGGGATAATAATTTGTAGGAGCAAAAAAGCAAGCATAATTGCAAAGCTGAACAAATTCCCAGAGACAGTTGGGTAAACCCCATAATATATAGCTTCGATTATGAGTTTTTGCGGTTTCAGAGCTTCTGGCTATTCAATTTAGAGCTAAATTCTTTCTTCTTGGTGCTTTGTTTTGACTTTATCGATTAATAAGTTAAGGAAAACGTGTCTGTCGTCAGTAAATCGCGTAGTATCAGTTAATTAGCTATGAAATCTTTTATAAATACGTAATTTCTTAGATAAATCAAATCTGGGTAAATTATCTTGACAATTAAGTAATGAATTAGTATCGTCTCCAAAGGACATCGGGCAATACGTTTTGCCTTGACACATACGAATTAAATTATACACTCAGCACTTGCAAAGTGTCACCTTTATCCATTGATGGTCTATCTTCGCTCATTGTAAGAAGCAGTTTTTGGAGGAGGCCCACAATGGACTGGTGCCGTATTGGGACCCGTAATGAATCATGAGTTCATGACATAACAATAAACTCAGGATAAGGCTCCCCATAACGATAGTCTTTTATTTACCTAACTACCTACAAGATTTGGACGTATACTATCTACATGGAATACGTCTTTTAGTTCAAAATCTTCCATCATGGGTTTCTCGGAACCATTTTGTTGATCCTAAATTAGAAGATTAGCTGCAATGCAGTCACGAACTTTTTTACGACTGCGGTAATGAGCGTTACTTCCGAGATGTTTCCTTATTTATGTTCTAAGTTTTAATAATAGCACTGGTATGAGTCATACGTCTAATAATGTGGTTTTCAGAGTGCCTTGAATTTCACAAAAACGTCTCGTTTGTTTTATTTCTACGAATTGATGTGTTCCTTGTTTATAAACCCTTTGTAATAAGGTGCTAGCTAAACTGAACGTACAGATGCATGCAAAATTTTACAATTAGGAGTCCGTAGTAAGAATGTCGGAACACAGCAGGATAATTAACATTAAATGACGGAAACATACCGTTTATGCACAAGTTGCTAAATGAATCGTGCTTACAATTAAAACAGAAACTGAATTACCCTTAGCTTTGGTACCTTGAGAGTCTTGAGACTTCGTTATGGCTTTGAATAAGATCTCCAAATAAGGTAACAGATGGTATTCAACGATAACGTTTTGAACTAAAGAAAGCTTCAATGTTTCGAAAGTTTTTCGCAGTATACAATCTCATTTCAGGTTTTAAAAAAGTGAAACCCCGTGTTTTGCTTAGATATGGAAATACCTAAAAAAACAAGAATAATAAATTCATATCTGAAAGTCTGACAACCGATAATTAAAAAACAACAAAATCAACATCAATTAGCTCAGACAGCACTTAAAATATTTATTGAGCACACTAAAATAATCTATGTCACGCAGGCGGCGCCGGCGCAAAACCGAAAACCGGAATACTTAGCGGTGATAGTTCAATCTTACTATGATTGACGTCTAATCACCATCGGATAGACTGGACGGGGGTAGGGTTGCCACTTGTCTGGTTTTTTCCGGACTGCGGAATTATAACTCAATGTCCGGTATGTGGGGGGGAGGGGGGATTTCGAAATTTTCAAAAATGAGTAAAACCTAGAAAAGTAATGAATTAATTTTGTTAATTATCACTTGCATAGGTATATAAAATGTACGTAGCGTTTAAGATTACTAGCTTATGTCCGCGACTTCGCCCGCGTGGAGTTCATTTATTGTCCCACGGGATCAGGTCATACACTATCTTTGTGCTAAATTTCATCCAAATCCATTCAGGAGTTTTTGCGTGAAAGAGCAACTAACATCCATCCATCCATCCTTACAAACTTTCGCAGTTATAATATTAGTAGGATATGATATCTAATGCAACCGGCAATATTCTGCAACAAACATTTTTCAATTATCTTTGTAAAAAAAATCACGAAATAAAATCATATTGCACAATTCAAAGGAAGGAAAATCCCGGATATTTCTTCAAATATCCGGAATTTTCTCCGGTAAGCTTGTCTATAGATCTGGGAACCCTACACAGGGGCGAGCTGAGCCGCTCCGAAAAGCGATTAAGTAACATTAACGGTTTATGCTCGGTTAACGGTTAAACCGGAACACATGATTACATTTCTAGTTGTATGTCGTGCCGTTGTTTCAGGCGGGTTTAATTCTTGCAGTTTAGTGTTTGAGCTGTTGGACATCACTCAGGGAGTACGGTATAGTAATGAGTTAAAGCCTTCTGGCTGCATTTCATTGTCTGCAGGTGTGGCTTCGAAGCATTTGTTGTTTTGACTTGTTTGAAAGAATGGAAGATATACCATTGCTTTTGTGGTGAGCTCTTTGTGTATACTTATCACTACATAGTATAAAACAAAGTCGCTTCCCGCTGTCTGTCCCTATGTATGCTTAGGTCTTTAAAACTTCGCAATGGGTTTTGATGCGGTTTTCTTTAATAGATAGAGTGATTCAATAGGAAGGTTTATGTGTATATATATTGCATCCGTGCAAAGCCGGGGCTGGTCGCTAGTAGGTAATAAGACTAACTTATGCTCGCGGCTTGGCCCACGAGGTGTTCGTAGAAGTCCTATGGGATCGTACGACCTGAATAAAAATTATATATTATATGTTACTCTAGGTTATAAACTATCTGTGTGCCTAATTACATCCAAATCCGTTCTGTAGTTTTTGTGTGAAAGAGTAATAAACTTCCATCCATCCATCCATCCATCCATCCAGATCCAAACTTTCGCGTTTCTACTAGGTAGTTATAAGATTATGAAGGTTGTATGTTTAGATGAACAGGATATTCTTTGGCACTACTTATCCGATCCCTGTTTTAAGCTTTCACGGTTTACAGCTAAACTTATACTGTCACTTACGGGATATCTTCCGTCATTGTTCATTATTTTGAGCTCCCGATATTTCGGCGCTGTTGCAAGCGCCATGATCGCGGGAACAAAAACAATCACGGAAGATATCCCGTAAGTGACAGTATAACTTTACTGATCCGATTCCAAAAAATATTTCTTGTCATTTATTGTAGCTACATTATCCTCGAGTATCATTGGCATATTATTATGTGAAAGAGACACCGACGCTGAAACGGTTACCATAGGAATTATTCTTCGGTATTTAAAAAAAAAAAACTGCTGTGTCCTACAACACTGCAATATCTACGCGGTTAAAATGTATTTATTTTTGCGTCGGTGTAATCCACCGTGTATTTAAAACGTTCCCGTAGGAGAATTTCCGACCATACCGAGAGCGAAGCCGCGTGTAGAAGCTAATAAGAAATACAGAGCTCACCATGGACATTAGTATTCAAATACTTTTAGGAGATAAGAAAAATGAAAGGTAAATGTATGTCAACTGCTTGGTATCGAGAGAGATTTACTATCTCTATAGACAAATAGTCCCCCTTGATGATACGTCGCGTCGTGAGGTTTTAGGCTACCCCCCCCTCCTTACAGCACACAGTTTTAGAATTTGTTTTAATATTTTATTTTTTATTTTTTTAGACAGATTCGTTTGCGCGGGTTTTTTCATTTCGTCCCTCGAAACGTATTCGAGACTGTCACATTAGCCCTGCCTCCCCCCATCATTATTTTTCCTGGCCCCTCCCCCCCTTTCGAACCTCACGTGATGTAAGACAGCCGTAAATGTTTTACTTCATAAAATAATCGTGATAGAGCAACATTAGCATGAATAAACTTGACCTATAAAGAAATATACAGGGTGGAGGGGACACCGACGCGAAAACAAATAAATTTTTCATCGGATAATAAAAAAAAAATCAGCTGCTCTGTGTATAGAACAGCTGATTTCTTTTTTAATAACCGATGAAAAATTTCATTCAATCAATTTTTTGATGGAACAGCTATTTTTTTTTATATGGTGTTGCACTTTTGTAGGAAACAGCAGATTTTTTTTTAATACCCATATGAAAAATTTATATGTGGGGGACACAGAATGATGTACTGAACACGTGGTAGCCGCGTCGGTGTCCTTTCCACCCCGTATAAAGAAAGTGACCCTTAAATTCGATGTAACGGGTTAAAGGCAGGTGTGGAACACACGTTAAGGGTAAAATTGATGGCACTACACATTTCCTTAGCATTTACTTGACCTTTCGCTGATTGTTATTAAGTAGACATTATGCCAACTTTATTACTGTCTGTCCGTTACCGTGAGGATTTCAAGAATGTTAATGCTAACTGTAATTACCTGTCTACATACTACAGATATGTGGAGGAAGATAAAATTAGATAGTTAAACTCTGTAGTTCCCTACCTATACTACCTATCTATACTGGCATCGCCTTTCGGTCTCACCTGCATAGGTCTCGATCCCATGGTTGTGTCGGGTTGGAAGTATCTTGTGATACTAATACGGTTAAGTGAACTAAGCATTGCTTATTATAACTCATACACCACACAACCTCACTATTCACACTCCCACCCATACTCACTCATACACTCACACACAAACTCACTCGGGTTTAAAGGTTAACTTCGGAACTGAAATTAATCAAAGAAAATAGGAACCAAAATACTCCTTGTATTTGATCCTTTATCCCCTCTCGCGTGTATGACCAGATATACGGACGTGGACGAGGCGAAAGGAGTATGTGTGAGAATCGTAGCAGATGGCGTTCTACAGTTAATGCCTACCAGTGGCGAAGGTCCAATACAACTCGATGCCTACCGGCTTCCCTTTGTAAAAAGGCACAGTCAGTATTCTACAGACAAATAATATAATCACATTAAAGACTAGCTGTTGCCCGCGACTTCGTTCTCGTGGAAAAATATACATAAAATAGATAAAATAAATAATAATAATCTCTATCAAAAAAATTACAACCAACTACAAAAAGTATAATTTTACTGGGGATCGAACTTGCGACGTGATGCACGTAAAGCGGTCATGAAACTGTTTCTCTATTTGCTTCGCTGACATATACTTTGAAATAGACGTTGTTACGCATATCATGGCTGAAACGATAAACAATTGAATAATACTAACATAATGCAATATTGCTCATCCCCTTAAGCAAGTAGCGTGATAATATATAGCCTAACATTTGAAGAAGCATATTACAGATATTTGTGCAAAATTTGAACAGGATCTATACAGTAGTTTACAAGCCAAGTCGGAACATCGGACCGGATTTTAACGATTTTATTATATGTAGAGAAGAGAAGAAGATTATGTACTCCGGTTTACCTCTTACAAAATTGACCTTTCGCTACTACTGCCTACCTCCATGGGAATAAGGCGTGAGTTCATTAATTTGTGTATCCAGGTGGCCTACCATGACGTCAAAGCAGGAGTAATTCCAGTGTGGGAAAGAGATGGCGCTAGACGAACGGTATATCTCTGTCTCTTTCCTACACTGGAATTATTCCCGCTTTAAGACATCATAGTAACTCCCCTGGCTTCATAAAAAGTATAAACAATAGCAAATAACACCCAACGAGAACTAACAGTCCAGTGGTCAATGATTATAACCGTAGTTCTGGCTTCGTATAGTCCACGTTTACTATCAAGTAATATTAAAATTTATAACTACTTGCTTTAGTCATGAATTCCTTATTCATGAGAAGTGTTGTTTTATGAAATGCTATGATAATACTGGGACGTCTTCGGCTGAAAAAATGCTGATGATAATATTTACATATTTAAGTGTTGGGTTTCATTATAAACTGGCTATCGGATACGGACTGTTATAATGAAGTTTTTCAAACATCGGATTCATTTCCCCGAAGAATTCTCAATAGGAACATGTGCCGCGTATAGGTAAGTTGTTTTCAAGATTTTTTAATTATTGAAATTAAATCCATATCAGCTACTCTAATATTTTAAATGCACAAGTGGTTCTGTCTGTCTGTAACCTTTGCACGCCTTATCGGTAGAACTACTCAGAATCTAACTTCGGTAGATCAGCAGGTAGCAGGTGCGGACATAGGGGAGGGCTGCTTCAATTTTGAAGTTGAAGCTCTTTTTTCTCGCTCTTGCTTAGAATTTTCGAGCTCGCTTTGCTCGTTCTGACATTCTGCGTTATTTTTAGGTTTTCTTTATAAACTGACACAATTTCTGAAAGCCTATTAAATTGGAACTGGGTGCTAAATTTTACGAGCTCGCTGCGCTCGCTCTTAAATCCTTGACTTTTCTCGACACCGACAAACGAAAACCTAACATATCCGTGGTGCTGGTGGAGTATGAGCTCTTTTCGGGAAGCTGGTGATGCACCCCCCGAAAATAAACCTGTAGGCGCTCATGATCGTTTTGTATAGGCAAATCCAGAGATGGTTGATATAATTTCGATAGTTGTTTCTAATAGTTTAACACATTAGTTTACCCCCCCTCCTCCTCTCCACCCCCGCAATCTACTTTTTTTATTCGGGGTAACCTGTCCCAATCAAATTCCTGGCTACGGCCCTGGGTGCCCCCCCCTAAGTCATAGGCTGGGACCGCGCCTGGCAGGTAGGCCATGAACTAGGTTAGGACAAAGGATTATCTTTATTCCGGTAGACCGTAGTATGATAGTGGCATAATTTACGAATCTCTACGCGGGCGGAGTCGCGGGCCAAATGTAGTATCACAAATCAAGACGAAAGACCTATTACTTATACATAGGTAGTATATGTAAAAAGCCCACGTAGGTAGACAAAATCTGAGCGATGACGCAAATTATGTGCGTGCCATTCCTAGATAGGTAGGTACTTGGCTCGTGATTTTCTTCAGTATTTTCAGTTAACTGAGAGCTTTTACTTGTGTTGTCATTGCGAAAGCTGGATTACAGTGTAAAGTGATTCAAAGGGAGGTCCGAAGCAAAGTATTTAGTAAGTTATTTCACTTGTAACTACATAAACTTCGCAAAGCATCATTATAAATACAAACCGTGCCATAATAATATATTCCGGTGTAAAAATTCCCCAAAATACTTGAGTGTTTTTCCGTTGTTAGGTACTGTTTACCTTCACGTAGGTATATAATGTCCAATATTATATTTCCCGCTATCCACTTATTACACACTAATATTGTCTTTAAAAGGCAAGCAGTAAAGACGACAATATTATGCTAATTCACATTCCAATAACAATTTTGATGATAATTTCTATCTACTTATCAAAACGCAAAGAATAAGTAGGTATTATGTTTCATACAAGATTTAAGCACGTGTATAATCTTACTACTATTATAAATGCGAAAGTTTGGATGGATGGATGGATGTTTGTTACTCTTTCACGCAAAAACTGCTAAACGGATTTGGATGAAATTTACCACACAGATAGTTTATAACCTTGATTAACACATAGGATACTTTTTATCCCAGTAGTATGATCCCGTGGGAAAATTATCGAACTCTATGCGGGCGAAGCCGTGGGCATAAACTAGTTTCGTATATTTTGTTGTTTTCTTTCATTAATCTTACTAACTTCCTTATGTTCTAAGAGTAATATCGCGCAATCTTCCCTACGCATCTTAACAATAACATTTAAGTATAGACACGTACTGACCCACCTACTTATTACTAAGGTAAAACATTTTTTGTTAAATGTCGGAAATTCGGAACAAAAGTACAGTTCTGAAGACGACGGCAAACGGCAGACTACATCTCTTGTGCCTGCCGCATTTACAGACTACAACTTGAATGTTTATCTGTACTGTGATGATTTCGAGGCAAAAAAAAAGACAATACACCAAAACAAAAAAAAAAACAAAAAATCACGGGTCGACGTAAAGAGAATCGACATAGCGGGAATGATTCACTGTGCCACCTCCTGTTGTGGTCGAGCAATGACCATACAAGTACTGTCAGTGACTATCGCTATCAGAGTGACAACACTTTTTCGGTTTGATTAAATAAGTTCCGCGAAACTGAAGAAGAGAATAGAGCAGTTGCCGACGCAGACGTACGTCGTTTTCAAAATCAGAACACATGGCAGCAACGCCCCTGCCTTCTGAGATCTGCTGTCGTGCTGGAATTGTACCTTAAAAGATGTCTGACGTAACCGGTACAAGCGCGAATCGCGTTTCGGGTCGTTGCATTTCATCCGTTGTTGATGAGTTATCCGTGAACGTCAGAGACATACGTCACTGAATCTACCAGCTATCATAAAGAAATCCAGAAATGGTAAAGCAGGTTCCGGTAAATGAAACGAAATTACTGCTTTATAAACACAGTGAAATACTTTAAAATATATCCTGTTGCTAACTTCTGACGTGGTTGCCATTGCAAATCTCAAGACTTGGCCGAATGCTAAACAAAGGTCCACGTCTGCGAAAAAAACCAACAATGATTAGACAAACAAGTAATTATCAACAGACGTTAATGGATTTCGCAAAGGCAATTTTGTGATTGAAAACTTTATACACACGGCGGCACATGAAGCTGTACATTTCCAGTATAACTTGGCCTCGCTTTGTATAGATTTCCTATAGGACGAGAGATCCGCATAAACTGGTTATGTATAGCTTGATTGGCCGTCGTGCGTACATCAACGACGCCTATTCTTTCCATTTGCAAATTTTTTAAACCGAAACGCGTGAAAATTTTAACAAAACTGTTTGATGTGACGAATACACAACTGACTTCAACATAATTATGTTAGATCTGTATATGATAATTTTCTTTAGTTACAACATAACAATCGTATGCTAAAGATGTCACATAACTACCAGGAAAGTAAAATTATATCCATCCTTTGCTTCTCATAGCCTAGCAACGAATTATCCAAACGTAAGAAAAAAATCTCCGCGTAAAAAGGTAAGAGGATGTATGTAAAGTTGTAGTCAAAGTGGAATGAAAAGTTAAAGAAAAGAGGCAGATTATAGTTAGATTCCGAGAAACATGTTATGACTCTGAACCCGAAGGAATTCAGTATAACCGAAGTATTGCGTAGTACTGCGTGGAGTGCCTGGAACGCAAAAATAGGGACAAGGGATTAGGGCCGCCAGGGCTGCGGGACTGTTCGAAAGAGATACCGTGGCCCTGGAACACAAAGGTCAAAGTAGGAACATGGATGGGTTTTAGTCAGTACAAGTCTGACACTCCCTTCCGCTCCGCCCAGAGTGGGCCCATTTGATGATATCCCATCCGAAAAAAAAAAAAGAAGGGATTAGGGCCCCAGGTTTTAGGCAGAGGTGTTCCTACACTGAATCGACTTTGCACCAGCTTTATTTAGGATATAATAGTGTTAAAGCTAAAAAAGTGCAAAAATGATAGAAATACAAATCGTAGCGCTAACCTCTCTGACTCACCGTAGACCAACGAGAAGCATGTATTTATTAAAAGTTAATTAGCTACACTAACATCAAAAGCTTGAGTCTGATTGTCTCCTTTACATTCAGCATCTTCGAAGTAAGGTCATCTTTTCAATTTATGTTTATATAAAACATAATACATTTATACATTACTAGTCATTTAGTATCTTGTATTGTTTGGAGGCTAATGACGTTATCTTTTATATACAATTATTATATTTAAAGGATAACGTCATGGTCGCGGGACTTGTAGAATTACCGTGACCCTGGAACATAAAGGGCTATTGAAAGACACCGTGGATTTTAGTCAGTACAAGTCTGACAGTCCCTCCCGCTCTGCCCTGGCTGGGAGGACTCATTTGATGATTTTACCACGATAAAAAAAAGGATAACGTCATTAGCCTCTGTTTGTATATTTATTTTTTGTCGTCAACAATACAACATTGGACGATTGTTTTACGAATAAAATGCTATTACCCTTCTAAAATTAGTTGTTTACAGATAAATGTATTTTTTACATATATTGGTCGATAGCGTTGATTAAGGGACATTATTTAATCATGAACATCAGCATTTTCATGATTCAATGTTCGTAGTAATAAGAATGTTGGTGTAGCCGTTCCATGCACGTTTGAATATGATCGGTGGCATAAGACATCAATAATTCAAGAAATGGTATTTTTCGTGGATCTCCTGTGGCCTTTAGGTCCGAGTCTATTTAGCTATCGAACACTGGAAGTCATTGAAGCGAACATTATTGTCAGAGCCAAAAACTATTCAATAATCACCTGACGATGCACCCAGCTGCCACAGACCGTGAATGATGCTTTTTTTACCCAATGTAACGAACCAATGACTGCATGATTCTAAAATTAGCGACAAATTAAACCTTCGATGGAACTTTATGAATGACAGATCAATAACAACTTACGTTTGACGTATTTTTAGCTGAAGTAATTGATTGATTGCAACCACAAGTGGCTGCAGTTAAGATGGCTCAACGAGTTTTAGGAATAGTTCATCATTCTATTCGCTCTAGTACTTATCTAATCTGTGGTTCTACTGTCATTCATTTATCTGTATGACGGTTTCTGTATTCTACTCTTTGGTCTCTTTCTGAAGTGTGATGTTTCGTATTTTGTACATGTGACCTTTTTGGTGAGGTTCTTCAGATAGGTCAGGTGCGTGATACCCGCAACCAGCGTGCGTGTCTGACCAGGTGTATGAACGTGGACGAGGCGAAAGGAAATGTAGTTTCTGTCTACCCCCATTGGAAGAGGGGCGTGAGTTTATGTACTTATGTATGTAAGTTAGCCCTACGCACTATTAACGACATTCAAGCTGACTTAAAGTTACGTAGCATCGTATGACACGTAATTGAAGCTGTAAATATAATAAACAGTTTTTCAGCATGTTGAGCAGCCTATTTTTAACTCTTCCACATAATTATGCACATGGCTACGAGCGATTATTTCGTGTGACGTTGATTTGCCATTGGCGTAAGTTGTAATGTCAACGTATGAATAAATGAGTCAGCGTAGACGCAGAAGTCGCGGGGTGCATGCAAATTAGAAACAAATGTTATATTAGGTATTTTTAAAACGATACGATCATCGCTTTACATGGCGGTAACAAGATTGATACTGAGTATACATTGTTAAAATATATGCAATACGTGATCACGCTTGAAAGAAACAGGAAAGAGAAAATGCTACGGTTCAAACATCTATGCTAAATTGCTAATATTATGCAAAATAGCGAAATTTTGTCTGTCTTGTTACCTCTGAACGGCTGAACAGCTTTCGATAACACATAGAACGAACATGACCTGGGATAAGACAGGATAGATTTTATCCCAGTGTTACGTTCCCGTGGAGTAATTTCCTGATGAAGCCGTGGGCAAAAACTAGTCTTATTATAATACTGAAATGTAAATGAATGTAACACCACGTTCTTTTCTTTTATACGTCGAGCTATCTGTAGGTAAACTCCCCATAAAGTCACGAATGGCTATAATGATAGGATTTAATAGTAATAAATAACAGTGTATGATTATTATAATAACAGATAACTAGGCAAACAATCATAGTAACTTGGCTAAGGAAATCGATTCTTGAGTTTTGCGTGGGAAAACGAGAATTTTAAAGTTCCACAAACAACAACTTTGATTTTAATCCTTTTTTTTCTTCTATTACTTTTTTTATGGTGGACTGCCACGATGATCTCGCGGTCGCAAGCCCTGCTGCGAAGCGTGAACTCTTAGGGCCTGCGCAGACGAGAACATAGACGTTTTGTCCGTAGACCACGCCAAAAATGTTCATGTTTCTATTTAATTGACAATGAGATTTACAGACAAAAGTCCCTCGTCTGCGCAGGCTTTCCAAGTCGGGTCTATGTGTTGTTAGTCGTTGATCCCATTACGAATTTCTCAGTCACAGCCCGTATTCTGAATTTGCGCTCAGTTGACTTGCGAAAAGTACCCGTTCGGTGGGAAGGTTCACCTGTCAGCGAAGTCCATCAGAAAATCATCTTCTCCAACATTTTTGAAGGACCTAAGACTACAACATTGAGATACTTTTTGTAAAATTCAGTTTGCGTAGCACAGTAGCGGAAAACAGATTTGTTTTTGATAATTTTGGAAAAGTCATAGACCCCAGATATGAAGGATTTAAAATTTCTTTATTGAGTAATGAATCTTTGGTTCTTATTCAGAAAACGACTCTCGCCAACCCCAAGTAATGCAGGGTGGAGACGACAATGCGACAATAAATTAAACTGTATGTACCTCATGACGTTCCCAGTCTGCATACAAAAATTCAATCGAAAATTACTGGATATTTTCGATTGAATTTTTTGTATGCAGTTTATTCACAGGACGTTATTTTTCATTTTTAGCATTTTCTACATAGTGTAGATAATAAGATTCGGCTTACCTCTTATAAAAATTGACCCTTCGCTACTGCTATCTACCAGAGTTCATTTACATCATTCAATTAGAACGAAGCAACCAAATTGAATCGTAACCTTCGGCCTAACCATATAAGGCGGCATAAAGGTGCTCAAGTAATACGATCTTTCAAGAAAAAATTTCCTGTTTGCTGTAAAACCTAATAAGAATTACATTAGTTAATGTTTTCCTGTAATAACAACACAATGGTCGTCTTAATAATGAGCTGAAATCTTTTCAGTACTGAAACGTCACAAGCGTTTTAAAAACTTATAAATTGCTGATACAATAATTGAAAACGTTGACAAGTTAAAGTGAATGGAGTTATTTTCCGGAATTGAAGAGATAAACATGAGTAATACTTCTTTAAATATGTTTTTGTGGTGTATTAATAGGATCTTATTCTTAACTCAATGTAGTTCAAAATACCGTAATGAAATGCACGCAAGCAAAAATTACGTCGTTTTCCCCGTTTTATGCCAAGAAAGAAACTTTTTTTTAAACATTTCATTATTTTTTGCATTACTTCTGACATGACCTTTGAAATTATTTATATTGCGTCCAAACTTACCTTAAATAATCTAACTATTCAGCACCGTAAGGGTCTTTCATTGGATAATATTTAGAGCCATTAATTAGTACCGCCCAAGTTGGGAAATATCAGGAAGGCGTTAAAAGAAAAGCAAAGAACAATACGGAGCCACTAACAAACCCACAAGCCATGTGCTAATTATACTGAAGCATCGGAGATTCTCTACAAATACAATTCGACTACAAGGACCAAAAGGTTTGGTCCTTCGAGCCGGATTTTAAAATAAATTGCATGTTGCAAAAAGTTGGACGTCGCAGTTGCACGTATTTTTTTCTGGACAATTACAAAACTACCCACATCTACAAAGGCTGCTTTATTACGATACCTTTTCAGTTCACAGCCAATCTTCTTCAATTTGTCTTTAATAAGGTACATCAAAAAATGTAAATAAGAAAATTGCACAATGACCACATACCTGTATAATTCAAAGATTACGACATTTTGTATGTCATATATTATATTATTCTGATTATGCTTCTGATTATATTAGAAAATAGACCAAGATTTTGTCAAAGCAACCAAACGTGCCAATTTTCATTCTCACCTGTTAAACAATGTGGCCTTCATGATGTCGAAAATTCGTTACATTGAAAACACATACTCGATACAAGTATCTATACTATTTTTTTATTTTAATTATGATTACCACAGAAAACACTTTTCTTCTATCTTCTTATTACCTATATCGTGATATAGGTACTTAGGTAGATATATATTAAGTGTAACTTCAACGAGAAATAAGAGATAAAAAGAAAGAAAAACCACTTATAAGAAGACCGGCAAATTAGAAAATATTGTAATAGCTTATTTTATGTGAAAGTATAAGAATAATATACTTTTATGAGGCTCATTAATGCGTTGAAATGCACCAATGCAAGTCAATAACATATGGCTTTATATGCCTCTGAATGTATTTAATGGCGCTAGAAATGTAGACGCATTTTTTAAAACCACTTATTCTAAGCAATTTTATCGATACCGGTGGCACTAGCCATAAATCGAATCAATATTATCCCACAGGTTTTAAAGGTATAATGTTTTTACGATATGCAAATAGGCTCATGTAAGCAAGGCTTAAGAAGTAATGCCGGGTACACATTGGTGTAACGTAACGTGAAATGTAACATGAATGAGCCGTCCAGACTTATGCAATGCAACATGAAATATAACCCAACAACAGGCGAATTTGTTTCAGCGTGTGTTACATTACATTTTACGTTTCACCAATGTGTACCCGGCATAAGATTTATTATAATATTTGTTTCTTCTGGTTTCATCATCATCGTCATTTCTGCCGAAAGACGTCCACTGCTGGACATAGGCCTCCCCTAAGTGTCGCCACATTGACCGGTCACTTGTGGTTTGCCGCCTACTAACTTGATTGATGATGATAATCCGGTCTTTGTTCCATCAACAAAAACAATTATTATTGGCCTACATGCCCGTTTGGAGACAATAAAAATATTAAACTTATACTGTCACTTACGGGATATCTTCCGTGAAAGCTTAAAACAGTGTTTAATAAAAATATTTTACAACTACTGTTAAGTCTTCGACACACTCCTTTTTATTAAATTTTTAAGGAGTGAAAATCTCAAAAAAAAAAGAAGATTGGCGAATGCGCCCCAAATGGCGAGAGGCTTCAAAATAGTCTTGGATCAATGTAAACAGGCCAACCTGTGTAAGTCATAATTATTTATCACAGGAATTAAGTTCGAACGTTTTCAGATTACAGAAAACTATTTCCAGCTGTTTCTAATTTCTAATCAATCTAACCGTCTACAAATAAGTTCTATTAATCGCTTACACAATTATTTTATTAACATACGCGTGTGACTAATATATTTTTGTATAAACTGCGTACATATTTACATGGCGTATAAAAATGTATAGGTAATCGCAATAACTGAACTATGCAATAACAATGTTGTATAACATTGAACAATCATTATGATCTTGCTTTTGGATTTGATATTTACTGATAGAAATACTTTTAATTGGTCTTTGCCTGCACAAATGGCCTAGACTTGCGTAGCCTTCGAAAAATTGATGTTTAGACTCAAATTTTATCTAAGAATAGCCACTTCGATTTTTTGTATTTATACAAGTTGATTGATTATTATTACTATTGCTACGTCGTTTATTATGCGCACAGTCAAGGAGTGGAATTCCCTGCCTGCGTCGGTGTTCTCAAGTTCATATGACCCCAATCTATTTAAGTCGCGAGTTAATAGGCTTCTTTTGGGTTAGCTCGTTCCATCGTCGACCTCATCTTTGCCCTCAGGACTAGATTGAGGTCAAGAGGAGGCCCATTTAATATATTAAAAAATAATATACAAGGTGTAACATAATAAACGCAAGACCTCCCGTGTGGTCTCTCGCACCATGAAACTAAACATCTTTTGTTCTACTAGTTCTTGAAATTCGCAAAAAAAAAAAATACTTTTATAGGAACGGACGCAATCAGCTGATCCACATGTATGGTAAAACTAAAAAAAAAGTTATGAATTTCCAAAAGTCATAGAACAAAAGTTGTTCAGTTTCATGGTCTGAGACACCACACGAGAGGTCTTGCGTTTATTATGTTACACGTTGTATATTATTTCAGGTTTACAAGGCGTTATGTCATATTTTTTTCACCATTTCAAAATTGGTACGTCGCGAAAAATCATGAGATTGTTCAAACCCTCCCTGAAAAATTTTGCCAATGATTTCAAACTACAGACGAGCACATCAAGCTATTAAAATATTTCAACTTTACTAGATTTTCAACTTTATCGCTAAAGCATAAGATTCAAGGTTGATTGGGAAAACAGTTTCAGGTAGCGTGATGTGCTGGCGTCTGTACATACAATCTGATAAATTGTAGCCCGAAATTGCACTATCTGCAACCAAACACTAAATTAGATTCCATTTACAGTATAACTTGGCCTCGCTTTGTATACATTTCCTATACTTTGAGAGATCCGCATAAACTGGTTGTGTATAGCTTGGTTGGCCGTCGTGTGTACGTACTACCAAGTTTACTGACGGTCTGTTACTTTCCACCCTTATGCCCTAAGTAATAAGGTTGAAAAGTCGACCGTCAGTGAACTGAGTAGTACCTATAAAACTCACCACATGATCCACAAGTGCTCAACTTATTTCGATATCACACAAAAAGCGTCCTTAATCAATAGCGAGCCGAGAGCGGTTTGTTTCGAAAATCGATTACACGTGTTGCTGAAACATGGTATTTCAGATAAATGTATATTGTACTAGCACTTCTCCCGCGACTTCGTCCGCGAAAATTTTGATAACTCGGCTAATTTGCGTGATATCTTTATAATTTATAGCCTATAGCACTCACGAATAATGTAGCTTTCTACCAGTGAAACAATTTTTAAAATTGGTTCATTACTTCCGGAGATTACCCCCTACATACAAACAAATTTTACCTCTTTATAATATTAGTATAGATAAAGATCCCATGCCTATAATCTTCCCACTGCAGGGATATAGGCCTCCTCTCTATGAAGGCAGGGAGTGGGCCTAGTGAGGTTGGTGGAAGTCCGTCTTCGAATTTTAGTTTTAGGACGTGCCGGTTTTCTCACGAAATTTTCCATCAATGTTTTGAGAGCAATGGCTCTTCTTCCTAGTGCTATCCCACTTTGGGTGGGGTCGGCTCTCCTAATTTTCTGGCGTCAGGACAGTCTGTCCTGGGCCGTCTGGGCGATAAAACATAGTTAAAGAAAAAACAAAAACACAAACAAACAAACAATCAAAACACGCACACGCACACGCACATACACACACAAACACACATAGTTTAAGTGCCTGTCGGGGTTCAAACCCCCTGCCTACAATTTGTAAGACGGACCGTTACCATTGCTCTCAAAATACTGTGAAATAAATGAGTAATGCTACAAAGAGATTGATTGTCCATGTCGACTTTACGAGCGAAGCCTGTTTAGCATTAAAATGTTCGTCTCCAAAATTCATGACTTTTCGGATTTTTCCTTATTTACAACAACAATGCACCCAAAAAATTCCTATAGACACTCCATAGTGTTTGTCTCGATCGCAAAGACGAGTCATGTTCCCCGAAACTGTTGGAGTGCGGAATTGATCAGTTTTAAACGCCCGTTGAGTTTTTCTTATGTCTCTTGTCCTTCTAGTGAGACTAATTGGTATAAAACTTCGTTAAAATGTACACAAATGGTGATCACGCAGTAAATGTTTATTTATTTGACGCGTCTATGCGGGTACTATATCGTATCGTATCAATTGTTTGTCACAGTAACATAAATACGGAAACTATGGTCACCGGTTACAACTTTAGAACTTAACTGATCTACAGGGTGTAAACAGACCCTTCACATAGCCGTCAACCAAGCTTTCTGTACATCAAACTAAGTAACTTTAGGCAAAAATTATTGCTGGGAACCGACTTTTTTTTTTGGGGTAAAAAAACACGTTTTACGTTAGGACTCGATGGAAAGCACTCAAAGCATTGTGCTGATGGATGGATTGAATAGTACGGGGGTCGTGGAGGTGTGTAAAGTAAAAATCTTCCATTAAAAATATGTATTTAAAAAAAAATTGTTGAAAAAGTTGCAACTTTAACCCCCAATATCTCCGTAACTAGAAGGTTCCCAGGTATGGTCTAGAACAATAACATGATCGCAAAGACGGGGAGAACAAGTGCCTTTCGGTTATGTTAAGGGTCTATTTACACCCTTTATAAAAAGTACTCAAACCATAGTCCAACAGAAACACACTTAAACATAAAATCTATGAGTGACCTTGGGTTGGTTATCGAAGGCGTTCACGACTCACGACCACGACGCATAGAAAGTTTAAATGATCATTCGAAGTGGTAATCGAATCCAGAATTTAACTGCTTGGTTCGTTTTACCATTGGAATCAGAGAATTTTGTCATGTGCGCCTACGCAGTGCTGTTCCTATGACCTTCGTCCGTGATGAGATGGTCGTTTTATGGTCTTAAGACCGGTAATAAACTGGACACGTAACATTACTTAACACTGATAAACGGTAGTTGATACGATACTTTCACATCTTAAAAAGAAATGTCAAGGTCAGTCAAAGACGCACGCAGCGATACCAACGTTTTTGTTTTAGTTTCGATCGTATCCACTATTTGACGCTTGGTGAAGTATACGGTCACTCACTGCGCCCGCGCCGCCTATAATGTTCCCACTGCTGGGATGGGACACAGGCACTCTATGAGCCCTATCGTGGGCTGTAATCGACCACGCGCCCGCAGTGCAGGTTGGCAGACTATATCTTAGAATTTTTTGTTTCTAGGATATGCTGGTTTCCTAATGATGTTTTCCGTCACCGTTAGATTGACGGATAGCCATTAATGTTCATTAGATGGGGTTCTATGCCCATCACGTGTTAACTATGGCTAATTAATGATCCTAAACGAATACCTAATAGACACCTGCAGGCTAATTTTAGGCTTGGCTAGGTCTATTTAATTCACTTGAAAATAGCAAGTAACAGAGTAATTGCGATAATAGGAATAACATAATAGTACAATTATTACCGCTTAGTTTTTAAGACTGCATTCAGAATACCGTAAATTATTTACAAACATGACGTGCTTCAGTACCATCTGGTTTTCTAATACATGAAAGTTTGCCCCAGAATTCGATTTGGCCTTTCTTTCTCTAAGTTTCGTTTCGTCTATGAAGCTACACGCCCGTTCGATGGAACAATTTGTTGACTAGATAATATTCTTAAAACGGCATCATACCTTAGTCATCACATTTACAAATGCTGCAGGTTTTAGTCGCGGTACTTGTGGGATTCTGCTTAATTTATTAATCTCGTAAAAAAATTGCGGCGTCTCGGTATTTCGAGATCCTAATATTGCACTAAAAGTTCATACGAATGATATATTCCTTAAATCGGCACATTTTAAGACCACCTCCGACCCAATATTTGCGTAGACATACCCAGACAAGGTATAACAGCCAATTCACGTGGAAGATTTACGTCGCCACAATTATGCTATCATAACATCAAACAACATTAGATATTATGATTATACATGGCACAACACCTATTAGAACAATTTTTGTGAGATTTTGATTTCGTAGTATGAATATGGAAAGTTTGGTTGATGAATAAAAGTATTAATATTATCATTAGCACTGAACACCGGATATTTACCATGTAGTAAACATGGTGTAAACATTCATGTAAATAACAATGACATTGTATTTGTGAATGAGATGTATGTATGTATGTGTGATGCCTGTTAATGTTAGTGACCATGTCAGTTAAAAACACGGCATTTCGTACAAACTTTCATGTCCTTTTTTTTCGAAATGACTGAACCGATTTTAATAAAACCTTATACGCATAAGCAGGATACATAGGTCTAAAAAGAAAACAGTTTTTTTTCGGAAAATAGTGTTACAGCTAAATCCGACCGATTTTAGATTTTCCATAGAAACAGAAATTTCCAATTATCTTATTTTTTTTTTTAAATATCGAAAAGTTCTCTGTCAACTTTTGATTTCTTTTTTTTTGCTGTTCTCTTATTTGTATTATCCATTCAAATAATTCTGGATTGAATCTTAGGAATTTGGCAATTTCAAAAATATTAGATATTGCAGGGTACAGTCAAAAGGTTATGTGACTTAAATGTAGGCCTACACGAATCAGACCACTCCATATTAAAAATTGCGCGGATACACTTTTTTTGAGCAATGAATATTCGATTTATTTCTGAGGAGTTACCCCACACGACTATGCCGTAACGAATACCCGAACAGACATAGGCATGATACACCATTATGGAGGTTTCTCTTGACGTTGCATTTTTGACTTTTCTTAGCGCAAATACAAATTGGTTGACTTTGTTGCCGAGTATCTCAATATGATTCCTCCATGTTAAGTGCTCATGAAGTGTCACACCTAAAAACAAACTTAAACTAAAACTTTAACTTCATTCTTTTATTCTTTCTTTCTTTTCTTTCTTTTCTTTCTTTTCTTTCTTTTCTTTCTTTTCTTTCTTTTCTTTCTTTTCTTTCTTTTCTTTCTTTTCTTTCTTTTCTTTCTTTTCTTTCTTTTCTTTCTTTTCTTTCTTTTCTTTCTTTTCTTTCTTTTCTTTCTTTTCTTCCTTTTCTTTCTTTTCATTCTTTTCTTTCTTTTCTTTCTTTTCTTTCTTTTCTTTCTTTTCTTTCTTTTCTTTCTTTTCTTCCTCTTCTTTCTTTTCTTTCTTTCTTTTTGCTTTCTATCTTTTCTTTCCTTTCTTTCTTTTCTTTCTTTAAAAACCGTGTGTTATGTACCTGCATTACCCTAATATTATTACACGCGACATGAAGATGGACAGGTATCCTTTTCGGTGCTTTAAAGTAAAGTACGTTCGTTTTAGTAATGTTTAATTTTAGTTTGTTACTATCTAACCATCTAATAACATCATGCAATGTTTGATTAATTTCATCATCATAGTTTTGTTGATCTTTGCATTCAATAATAATGGTGGTGTCGTCAGCAAACAGATATTTCCCGAAAGGTTGGGAAGAAGTACATAGGCAACTGCCACCAGTTGCCTATGTTTTGGTCTCATATCATTAGATAATTGGCGGCAATCCTATTGCCATCGGACATAAAATCGAACCTCCAGGCTACTCCTAATAGCACTTTACCTGACCTGCCCCCATAGCATGACCCCCGTAGACAAGGATTTCTATAAATATGGTAAAGTGCAAAGAAATCTGTCACTGTGTCGACACAATCTGTCATTTTGCCGATTCTTCCGTCAAAGAAATCCTTGTCTACGATGGTCATGCTACGGGGGCTGGGAGTCCAATATAAAACTCACGCTGAGCCATCGTGACCACTAGATCAACGAGGCAGATATTTAAATGTATTTAGAGCTTCATTTCCTATTAAATTCTTGACATACAAACGCACTTACGAGTTTTTGCAAAACATGTACTTACATAGGTACCACAAAATACATCTACCTGTACCAATATTGGAAAAATACTCGATGTTTAGCCGTTGCCTATGATGTAGTAGGAAACGGCAAAACATCGAGCACACCTAGTTCAAAACAGAGATATAGACAAAGAGAACTCTAAATAAATAAAACAATTATTCATCAAACAAAGGACCATAATAGGTAGGTACTTAAACATCGGAGAAAAAAACAAAATAAAACATTAGCTATTTCGATTGCTCAGTACGTGAACCATACCGCAATGCTTCAGGTTCTGACAATTAGACAGACTTTTTCAATTTTTCATGGGTACGCAGATATTACCTACTTGATCATGTATTTATGCTGGTACAGGGCCTCTCTTCACAAATGTAAACGATGAGTTTCCATTTATTTAAAAAAGAAAATTATGCGGTAAGCAGTTAAATAAATGAAAGTAAAAAATAAATTCAGCATTGCCGAAGTGAGGCTTAATTTATGAATTAATGTTTGACTTTCAGTTTCAGGTAGTGTAAATATATTTCTCATGTTGGTAGTTGAGAAAACTCGCAGACATTTCATAGCAACAGTTACGGACAAACAGTACAGGATCGAAATTTTACGAATAGTCGTTCTACCGGAAAATACGGGGTGGAAGGGACACCGACGCGAAAACGGTTACCACGTATTCAGTACATCATTCAAAGAAAAAAACAGCTGTTCCATACATTTTGACCATGTAGGTATTGCACTTTTGTAGGAAACTGTGTGAGCTGTGTTTTTTTTAAAAAGCGATGAAAAATGTCTATATAAGGGGGCTCAGAATGATGTACTGAATACGTGGTAACCGTTTTCGCGTCGGTGTCCCATTCCACGCTGTATATTTTGGCCAAGACCGATACATTAGTTAGCCATGAGATGAAGCAGGGTTAGGAATCTCAGAATATCCGTACGTACAAAAAATAAATGTTCTTTTGTATATTTCCTTATTAGTAAAGTCATGTTTCCGTCAATTTATGTTTGTTTATGCGTGAAAAATATAAAAGGTGAGTTTTTTACCTTGTTTGGAGAACCGAAGCCTAATGTGCCAAAACAAAGTATAAAATTTAACATTAGGACCAAAATATGTACCTATTTTAAATTCTTGAAAGACCAATGACGGAGCATGACACGGGTAATATTATTTTAATAAAAAATCGAAACGGTTTTAAGTTCTTGCGTCAGTGATTTCCAGTTGATTTAAAATGGACCTCCTTGCTGGTGTTACAGGAGTTACTTTTCAATTTAATGAACTATGAATATAGTAAAGTAACGAATGATGTACGTAATAAATAAGTAGGCGGAAACTACACAACAGCACGTGCTGTGATCCTACGCACATATTGTGTATCTAAAAATTTTCATGCACCCAAATTATAAAACATTTATGAATAATTCTATTCAGGACCTAAATATAAACACATTTATGAATAATTATATTTATACATTTATGAATAATTCTATTCTTCCAATCACTTCCTATGTACAACATAGCCAAAAAAATATTTTAAAATAAAATAAACAGTGGACTGAAGACCTCGTTCTCATGGATATTAGATACTTCATGGCAATTTGAACACTAGGTTATCTAAACGTGAAGGTTCGAAATTAATAGGATAAACTCTATCAAATAAACTATTGAATAAATACTTTAATGGGTTTGTATTTTTCCCATTTTCGGCAAATTGATCGTAATTGTCTAATTGACGGACGAATAATTATGATTATTCTTGGGGATCTTTAACTTGGTTCCTTGTATTGCTTCTCTTACACTAAGGGTTTTCAAAACGTTATGGTGTCTCAAGCAGAAGCAGATTTGATCTGACTAGCGCAATATAGGATGCCGTTCTCTTGGTCTTTTTAACCGACTTCAAAAAAGGAGGAGGCATTTATTTTATGATTTTTATCGGTATTTCCGTCAATTATGGACCGATTTACGTGATTCGCGCGTTGGGCCCGTATATATTTTATAATAATGGCTTGGGTAGTTTATAAATTAGCTCTTATAATACGTAAGAATTTTTTCTTCTTCATCTATGTTGATTATCTCCTAATATCTTCTAGTTAAAATGTAAAACGAGCACATGAAAAGAGTTTGTGTCTAAAAAGGATGAAATCAAGAACTTTTTTTGATTTCATCCTTTTTAGTCTCCAAAAATAAAACGTGGATGATAACTTTGCTTTCGGAATTCGGTAGCAAAAAAAGTCAATAAAACAAACAAGTCACCGACTTCCGAAAGAAAAGTTATTCTCCGCGTTTAAGTGTTTTATTTTTTGGAAGTCGGTTGTTTTTTTTTTTGCAAAAATGTTTTTTTGCCCTTACACCTTCGGAGATACAAAAATATATTGTGTGTGAGCACGTGTGAAAGCTCTGTAGGGACTAAACCGTCGGTAGGTACCTATACTATTCTATGTATATATAGGTAAACAGATAACAATCTCTATATCTTAGTCATTGACTAATTATAGTTACATAAAAATAACTAAAATATTACATAAATACCTACAGTACCTAATTAAAAACAAATCTGTGTAAAAAGTGTTGTGTTTAACTTAGAAACCAGTATAAATTCCTTAACGGTTTAGGTACCCATTCATATTTTCTATTAATAAATTATTAGAATAGAATTTTATACCGCTACGTGTAAATAATTAAAATAATAGGTAGATATGCTAAGTGGGCCAAGATTGTGGGGAGATGAATTAAATTATTAGAAATTGATTTAATTAAGTACCTGTATGCCTTCTTACCAGTGGCGAAGGTTCCATACAACCCAATTCCTATTGGCTTCCCTTTGAAAAATGGCACAGTCAGTCAGTAGCGAAGGGTCAATTTTTGTAAGAGGTAAGCCGGAGTACACATGTTTAATGTGATTATATTATTTGACTACAGAATACTGACTGTGCCATTTATCAAAGGGAAGCCGGTAGGAATCGAGTTGTATGGAACCTTCGCCACTGCAGTCAGTATTTTATAGACAAATAATATAATCACATGCGAAGATATGTACTCCGGCTAACCTCTTACAAAATTGACCCTTCGCTACTGCTTCTTACATACATAAATCACACCTTTCTCCCATGGGGGCAGGCAGGAACCACAGCACGCCACCTGCTACGATCCTTGCGTACTCCATATGCCTCCTATCTACCATAATTATTTAGTTACATCAAAGGTTCTGTCAAACTGCGGACGCTACCCCAGACACCACCAATCTGACGGATACTACGTGGTGGAAGGGACACCGTTTTGTGCGTCAAAACGGTTACCAAGTTAAGTAGGTACATCATTCTGAACTCCTCACATATAAATGTTTCATCGGTAATTTAAAAAAAGAACAGCTTTTCCATACTTTTTAACCGTGTAGGTATCAGTGGCGAAGGTTCCATAAAACTTGATTCCTACCGGCTTCCCTTTGAAAACTGGCACAGTCAGTATTTTATAGTCAAATAATATAATCACATTAAAGATATGTACTCCGGCTTACCTCTTACAAAAAATGACCCTTCGCTACTGATAGGTATTTCACTTTTGTAGGAAACAGCTGACTTTTTTTAAATTATTTTTAAATTTCTATGTGACATGGACTCAGGATGACAATGTCCCTGAGTCCCTGAGTGTCCCTTCCTCCCTGTATAGTTTACTGACGTATTCTGCCAGTGTCCGCATTTTGTCCGTAACAGTTTGACTAACTTGTTAGTAGATACAAACGGAAGTACCGGTTTGTATAAAGAAAGGAAAATTCTATCACCATTTTAACAATAATGTTGCCATTGTTTACTCGAAGTCTCGAATTTCCAATGAACTGTAAAATTCTTATGAATATTTAGGTTACATTTTGAATAATTATGTGTATCTCGGAGTGTGGAGCAATTTGTTACAAACGTTATATAAAAATATTAATTAATAATATAGCCAATGTAGATAATGCTTTAAAATAGCCATTTAATAAAGGAAAATGCATTTGCGGAATGTCCTGACATTAAGTAATATGAAAATTATGCTAAGTCGTTACGAGGAGCTTCTCTAGACATTCTACATTATAGTTATGGACAATGTCTTAAAACTTGTTAGTAAATGAAATTACGACAGCATGTGAAAACAAAATCGTATTTAGTTACACAGGTCACAGTCGAATTGTTTTTAGAAAAACATTAAAATTTTCCTCATTTACTTACCTACTTAATTTTACTTAAGAGTTGCAATTTTATTTTCAATAATATTTTAAATAATGGCTACATTCTACGATATTGGTAAACAAGCCGTGTTTCACTCAGTAACCGATGACATGAAATTTTTATTTCAGAATTAAAGTTCAATCGAAATGCACGTACGAAAAAAATTAACCTTTCTTTTTTTTATAGTATAAAAAACTTAAGTAAGTACCTAGTATGTCAAACGCAGGTTGTAATCTGTACTTCTTTTTTCAAATCATCTATCTAAATTCGATATTCGAAAAACAACAAAGGAAGACATATTTTAAAAAGCGAAGCTCCCATCGGTGGAGATGGTCATACGCAGCCTGCCTGCATCGGCTATGTCAACGCGCCTCCCGACAGCGGTATATAAACACGGCCATTATCAAACTACCACCAATACATTGCCGACCGTCACAGCGACCGCACATATAAAATAAATAACTTGGAGCTTTTTTAAAAATAAAGTTGTGTCAGTGATTACATCGTCCCTTCAACATTTTTACAGGACCTAAATTCATGTGAGTATGAAACTTAGTGTTAAGAAAAGTTGTGAAGTTAGGGATTCAGAATTTTTAAAAGTGTTAAAGCCTTTCTTTGTATCATTCTCTTCACATTCTGTTAAACTTGACTATATTTATTTAAATTTGAAAACAAAAATTAATATCTATTAATAAATCTCTATCATACAGCCATACAAACCTTTGTTGCCGCACTCTCTAATTTGAACGCATACAATTACTCTGATCTAGTTCCAATAGTATAATACTGGCATTAACAATAACCTGTTTACGCAGTAAATAGATCAAGTAAAACCGTTGACGCTAGGTTGTATCGAATAAATGGTGATTATGGGACTGGACAATGCACCTGCCATACAAACCCTTATTTTATACGCTAGTAGCTAAAAGTGTGTTTAAAGAAACTACTACACAGCTCGCATTTTGAAACCGAATATTTCAACTAACAATAGCACTTAGCGTTTGTTTGTAATACCTTGCGCTAGTTCGAGCAATCAGTTCAAATTGATCAGTTGCATTCTATGTACTATATAATGCACTATATTCTAGCTTAGCGCAGGTTGTAACCTGTCCAGACAATAAATAAAACAAGTAGCGCAATTCACGCTAGGATGACCAGGATTTATTCCCGGGACAGGACGGAATGGCGATGCGATTGCGATGCAACGACGTAGGTAGTCAGTCACCGGAGATGGCCGATTTGCGGTTATGGCTGTTATGCTTTAACGATCGCTGTGTATTTGTTTACTAAATTATAGCCTTGTTGATATTGTGTTAGGATTTTATTATACCTCGTTGAAGGTTCATAAATGTTTTAAGTTTGATTGATTTTGGAGGAAATGACGTAACATGATTTTGGTCTAGAATAAGCCTTCGTCATCGTGGTATTGTCTCGTCTCATCACAATTAGCACTATACAAAAAAAACACGTTTTTCTTGACACCTACAAAAAGGCACTGTTTAGTTAAAATTCGTAATTAATTTCCTGAAAGTAACTAAGCGAATGTTCAAACACGGAGCGTCACTTCAGGCGAGACTAACGCGTGGCGAATCGATTTCAGGCCTATGCAGGCATCAGGTAACGCCTGAAACATTCGCACCTTTCCTACTTAGTCGCCGACAAGTAACATTGTGTATTAATTAGGCGTTTAGTTACATTAACACTACTTTGTACTGTTTAGACGTAACGTCAATATTAGTGAAATACTGTTCCTATTACAGACATGTAAGTCGATTTAAAATCATATTTTTGTGTGAAATTAAATTTAATTGGTTAATGTGCACCACGTGATATATTGATAACAGTTTTTTTCCCCAGTAAAACCCAATGACTCATATAGTGACGCCAATGTTAAATTATAGACAATAGTTTTTTTCTGTATTTTCGGCGAACTTCAATTAAAGGCGAGATTGAACTGTGCATTTAAATTCGCAAAAGCTATAAAGCTAGCCATAAAATTGATGATCAAGGAATTACAGCAACGAAATCAGTAATTTGCCACAGATGGTCGTGAGTAGCTAATGACCCCGCTAGCTGACTGGAGCGAAACAAAACTACGATAAAAACATCTCACCAATAAAACCTCTAATCGAGCTATCGCGGACGAGCAGAAAAAATCAAATAGTTTCCATGACTCACCCCGGCCGCCCGGGCAACTGCAAACTAACTTGAGATCGGTAAAAAATAATTAAAATGACACGATGTTATTCATTAACTTGTAAGCAATAAAAAACATTGTAAACTGCGCACAATACAAGTGGCGTGCGTATATGGCATTGTATTTAAAATTGCCGTTTTACACGTTTTTTTAAGTCTTTGCTGGCATGACACGGGCCCAATTTTCTGCTCAACTAACTCCGCATATATTAGCTTAAACACCAATGTTAGGTACTAGGCCTTTGTTAAATAGACGATAAAAATGGCAAGCGCCTTCATTCATAGAGAACAATTCAAAAATTATAGTTAACAATAGGCGATAAAGCCGTGGATACACGAATGACATGAATAGTTAGCAATACTATCACATCCGCGCTCCATAAATCTGAAATGGCGTCAGTTTGCATACGCTCCTGCGACCCAGTGTGACGCAAGCACCAATATGATTTGCGCAGTACATTTCTGTGGAAGACGTCGTCCATAAACCATTGTAATACATTACACGTTAATGGAAATATCCGCAGAAGCTCTTTGTTACCCTACTTGTTCAGAAACAGTATCGTTCTATGCAAAAAGCGTAGTGCCCAGTACCTAAGCTACACTACCCAAGGTAACCAGTCACGTCAATTATACAGCATAATGATAAATATTTCCACGGATCATGGGTATTTAGCCACCACAATGGTCTGAAGCAGCATACGTAATTATTTTGGACAGGCAAGGCCAATCTTGAGACTTGTGCATAAACATAAAAGAGACAATATTTTCATGTTTCTAATAAAGAACTGATCTTCACGGTTGCGGAGACACCTTAGAGGAAGTCGGTTTTATGAACAATAACTTTATAAGTAAAATGAAAAAGTTATAAAAGCAAAAAGCTCAATTCAATTCGCTGCGGAATCTATTATTGTGTCAGTAGTGTTTCCACTACATCAATTTGTTAAAAATAAAGTGCAATCATTTACATAATGTAACATTAAATAATTAAGAGGCGTTACATAACGCTTGTATGTCCGACAAACCGACAAAAATGTCATGTTACATAGACAGAGTTCAAGATAAGTCACCGGTTAAGTGGTCGCAGTCGAAATGAGAAGATTTGTTGACATTTCACACTTGCACGAGCCGGACTGTGCCGTTAGGCAAACTCAGTTCTTCCGCTGGCATTGACCTATGCTACTCTTATACTGCACTGTCCACCGTGTATTTACCGTTCATCTAGTAGTTCACCTCTGCTTATATTAATATACAAGTTCAAATTCCTTAATGTGGCCTCAGTTTAGATCCACAATTGTTCTTCTGATATTACCCAATCGATTTCGAAACCACACATCAAATAAAGTAAACTAAAAACGTTAAAAATATAACTGTAGCTATAAAACGGCAATAAAAAATACGATATCAATTTAATAGTCTCAAGGCACAATTAAACCTTTGCGCTTGACTTTAATCTATTGGAAGATAAATGCAAATCACTTAACCTTAACTAATAAAATAGGCACGTAACTCAATCATAAGAATTTATTATTAATTTTAATTTAATAAATAATACTTAATTGATACATAATAACAAGTCTTGTTAGCAAAGGAACAGGTATCTATTTAATCTTTACAAGCATAAAGGTAATAATATGATTGTGCGCAACACATTTATTTAAATTCCAGTCGGTAAATCTAGCATTAATAACGATTCGCTCAAAAAATGCACTGTGTTGCATGCAATGAAATTACAAATTTTATCAAAATTCTAATGGTCCAGATTAGTAGCTATAAGCAGCACTGAATGAGCAACTCAAAATTAGATGGTTCTTTTACCTATTTACGAAACTACGTTGCTAAATAAAATTAATTGAGTGAAAACTTGACATCCTTACGTTCATTAAATCATGATTCAATCTTTTAGCTAATCTTTTGACATTTATATTATAGTTAAATGCAAATGTAAATACTATATCTAACATTTGTATTTAGTCAAGCAATTCAACGAACTTTACATGGATTGCAACATAGGCTTCGGCTTTGCGGCTAAACAATCCATCATAAGCCATTGTCACATCGGTACGTTTGATTTATGCGAGTGAGATGTTATTGTGGACCGGATAGGATCGATCTGTACTCCCAATATGTCGACAATGAACCGTGGGCCGTGGGTCGCGTTGCACAACGCGTACGTACCAATGAGTTTCATAATGCATCGCAGCTTTGCTGACAACCACACAATTACACTTATCCGCCCGATCTAGTACGATTAAAAATTCCTAACAATTGCATAGGTACAGCTATAGAAAGTGGGCTATCAAATAAACTAGCTATGTACTAGACTACTAGACCAGGTCATTTTTTGTAGAAAGCGCGGAACGTGGTTAGAAAAAAAATCGTCTAGGTCGATCAGTTCTCGTTTCAAACCGCGTAGAAACCAAAAAGAAAGATTTGCCTTTTAAGTATACCCGTTCAGTTTATTTTATTACTGTACTTGGGGCCCAATAATACTTAACATCTGTCCATAATTTACTGTGAACTGGTGTTTTATTTATTCTATTGCAACACAACACACGGTTAATGGAAATTAATTTCAATACATTTCCCAATAATCACAGTTACCATCTGAAGAATGTTAAACCTGTTTGGGGAATTTAGTAAACGTAGTGGACATCATCTCGGCATTTTATCGTGGCCACCTGGACATGAGTGCGCTGTGCCTGCGCTAAGAATGGGACTGCAACATTAACCTTTACCGAACGTGAACATTACTCAATCCGCCGCAATGGAATATTTCAAAGGGCCTAAATAACAGTACGCTTGGATGATGATACCTTATTATCAATTATTATTTCAAATTCAATGACGGCTTCGATTCATTTGTAAGTCGATGCTTTAAACAAAAGTTTTAAGTGCTATTGTATCGTATGTGGTAACGATATAGTCATTCCTGATTATAGTCTATATGAGATAATGTAAATTACCTCAGACTACGTGTTCTACATGCCGATGCTAGGTGTTGCGAAGATGAGATTGTGACATGTTGATTGGTTGGATCTCACACCGTCCGCGACGCGGTAAACACGTAATTGGATCAACAAATGGTCACGATTCCCGCACATTATGCTGCAACGCCATATGAAAATTACATTTCTAACAACGCGTGTATAATTATGTATTAACGCCCTTTGTATTCATAGCCAGCGCTTTTCGTTAAACATAATTCTCTAGCAAATGGACGCTCATCTATTATAACTAAATGCGAAAATACTGCAACTGGTTATTCAACTGTCATTTAAAATTTGTTTCAATGAGCTTTAAATGCAATTTTGATTAGATCTTGAATTAGTAAGTGGTTTAAACAATTCATGCATACAACCTTCCTTAAAACTACAAAATTTCCACAATCGTTTGCTAAAAAGACCTTTCCGTAGCTACGGAAAGGTCGCGACTGCGCGAGACCTAGAGCATAGCGCTAGAAGAATAAACTCAGATTATTATCATCGGCTAAAAACTCATATGATTCACTTGGTAGATAAAGAAAACGGGGTTATTATGGTGTGCCTAAGTAATTACGATTCACATTACCGAGTCCTTGTAACATTTTGATGAAACATCACATCACTACTCGTAGAAAATACTACTGATGCAACATATTATAATGTTGATTACTGTACTTTGCAATACACACGAAACGATAGATGCAGGCATGAAACAATTACTTGAATTTTTTGATAGTTTTTTTTTTTTACTGAGCAATATAAGATTTTTAAGAAATGTTGAACTGGATTTCGATGGCGATTTGAAAAGAATCGGCACTAGGTCGATTTCTACATTAGTTATTTCAGAGCGGACAATGACAGATGACAACAGTTACATTTTTAAGGCTGAATGTCTTTATAAAGTTCAAAATAATCAATTTTCATCTGTTACGCTCGAATAAGGTGATCGGCGTTAAAATATGTGCATTTCGTAAATAAGCTCGGTCAGCCGTAACATTGTCATTATGTTGTAACTGTGACAAGTTTTGATACAATATAATAAATGGAGTACACAAGGCCTACAGAATTAGGTTGAACTGAGAAAAAGTTAATGCAGATAGCAAACTAATCATTGACAAAGTAGCTGCACCGCTGCGAACAAAAGTTTGTCTCAAGAAGCATATAAAAAGACAAAACAAAATGAGGCAGAACGGTTCCCAAGCTGTCAACAACAGTCCATTAAAAGTAAGTGCAATCATGTTGCATCAATTTGTACTTAAATGTGGACAGAGTCGAGTAGTTGGGAGCATAAAGTCGACATACTGCGTGCCTACAGGCAGGCAAATTTTTTCATTGCGCCAATGAGCGAGCATGCGCTGGGCTTCAATTGAAAGATTGCTGCGTCGAGTGGGAGGACGACAATCCTTGCCCTCAGCCGCTGAGGATATCCTTCCAGAAAATAACTCGGCGAACAAACGCATACATAAAGCATGTTAACGCGAACTGCGCTGTGTACGTGATCTACGTCATTTTGTAGTCGTCTCTTTTAATATGCTTCAGCATTACGTCCTTATTCCGTCTCTTTGTCTTGTCAAGTGAATCAAACCGCTCAGAAATTAAAACCTTTTTATACAAATGCATGCCTAAATTCACTCCTTTCTCCAAGTGGGGTGATCAAAACGCCACCTGCTTTGACCCTTAAATACTCCTTTCCAAGCCTAAAGCTTTTTCATGACGCCTTTCCAAAATGATTCAGGAAAAATTACAAACTGTTATCTCAGCTTGGAGTGCCACAAAATTCAAGATGGTCGATAACGATCAGTGTTGCAGTAATAATACTAAATTATGTGTAATCAGATGCCAACCGCGCAGGGCTGCAGAGCAACGCCCGCGCAAGGTTCATCGGTTTATTGATCGAACCAGTTTCGTGAAATTGATGCCCGCAACATTTTTTTATCTGTTTATTTTCAATTTTTGCCTGCAAGGGGTTTTGTTGTCTCTGTAACATGACCATTACTTTTTATTATGACGTTTCTACTCATGTTACTGGACCCGTATGAGCTTACTGAAAATCTTCTTAGAAATAAGGAATAATTAAATGCCCATCTTAACTGGACCATAATCGAAAAGATCAGTTCCTATTTAATAATGTCATTAAATGATATCATCGGCATTAATTTACAATATTGAAGTTGACTGTTGCGGACTTTCCTTTTCATTTTTTAACCGTAGGCACCACAAACGAAGAATTGTTAATATTTTTTTACTCATTGCATACACCGGACGATTCTTCAAGAAACAAAAAGTCACAAACTGATCGTTTATAAAATGAAGTAAGAACGGCGCCGTAATAACCGGTAACTTATAGAACTGGTTCTCGTTACGTATTGAACTTGACTTGTGCAACTACACGTAAAGATACACCTGAAATGGTCATCTTGACCTGCTACAGATAAAAAAGAAATCGAAACATCGCCGGCTTCGCAATCGAGGAAAAACGAAAACTGGAAACGTAACTGGCTGGAAGCTTTCTGGCGCGTCGTAATGAACTTTTGCATTTCAGTTTTCGTAAAAAGAACACGCGACTCTGTAATATATTCTCACTTGTCTGTCGTCACACGCCAAGACCGTCTGCCCAGATGGCGTCTGATCGTTTTTTTACAAAACCATTCCAATTCTAGACACAACTGACGGTGACTGACGGGTAACGCCTAGACTGACCGCAATTTAAATATCGTGAATTTCCAAGCGAATGTTTTTCTAAAACTATAAATTTCAAGTTGATACGAGGTCGATTAAAACGTGGGGAGACAAGTGCGTATGCGTGTGAATCATTCATACGATGGCACGTATTGCATTCTAGTTGGCGATTCAATTCAATGAGCCAATTAAAATTCAGATAATGCGTTCTCGGCGTCTGGCCGGATCATCCATATTTTTAACGCGCGTTTCGCATCCTGCGTAGTTCTGAGCACGCACTAGGAAGTGTCCATCATGTGCAACACATATATTATAACTAATAAAATGATAAATAGTATTGTCTCCTTTCTTTTACGTAATTTCGGTTTATGAACAGTATTAGCAACCGATTCATGTCCCCAATCGTAAATGCACGATAGGTAAAAGAAAATGTTCAATGTATATGTCTATAATGATTGCATGTTGAAAATGCATGGCTGTATGGTAACTAATACTAGGTTATTTTAAGATGATTATTCCCATCGAAGGTTGTTATCTATTTGTAGTGCGGCGCCAGACCGCATTCCTGCAGGAGCTGGGATATCGCCTTAATGCCCTACCTTCGGCTAGTGCAAGCTAAAAATAGAACCCGCCGGGGTACACGACCTTCCTAGCTAATGGAAAATAGATGAGCCCTCCCGGAGGGTCTAGCAAAAACTACATCTTTCATTCAGTAACTGCCTACAATTAAATATTATGCGTATACAAGTCTATGCGAGCAGCAACGGATGTTGGCTGGCATTAATGTATTTATTAGTTTTTTTAATAGCAGGAATACGAACTCATATAATCTCTCATTGCCTTGTAGTATTCATGAGAAAGTGCCTTTGAAAGCTCTGTATCATATCATAGCCTATTTTATAAATAGTTTACATCCTACTTATTGCACATCGACATTAATTCGAGACGATTCGAAGATAGGTACCCGTTCCCCAGCGTATCGGGCCCTTAGATGATTCAGCCTTAATAGGAAAATTGCTGCGAAACATCGAAGCCGGCTGGCGCGTAACATTGGCCTTACCGCGCTCACGACTTGCAGACGTGCATTTGAATCCAAAATAATCTCTGTCATTATTTTGTCAGACCACTAATTGTACGTTTTCGTCTTTTCAGGATGAAGGTCTTACTATTATGCTTGGCCTTCGCGGCTGTGGCTCTGGCGATGCCAGTGGCCGAGGAGAAGCCTGATGTCGGTGCACCACCTCCACCTCTGGCGGTCTCTAAATCAGAGGGGGTTGTCAACGATCAACCTGCTCCAGTTGAAGAGAAAAAAGCTGAGGAAGTACCCGAGGTGAAGGTGCCCGAAGCTAAAAACGCGCCTGCAGAAGAAATCAAACCCGAAGTTAAACCTGAAGAAGCTGAAAAGGCTCCAGAAGTTAAGAGCGAAGAAGTTGTACCAGAACCTAAATCGGCAGAGCCTGAACCTGAAAAGAAACCTGAATCCAGCGAGGCTGCGGAATCTAAACCAGAAGAGAAAGCCGCTGAGCCTGAAGCAAAACCTGAGGAACCCAAAGCGGAAGAAGTGCCAGCTTTAGTGAATGAGGTATCTAAGGATGCATCTGCTAAGTCAGCAGCGTTGCCCGAGGAAAGCATTGATGTTATTAACGCAGTGAAAAATGACGCTAAAATCGCTGACGATGTCATCATGCCCGACAATATTCCTATGCCACAAAAGAAAATTGACTTGCCTCAGGTACCCGTCGCTGCAGTTGAATCGGAACCTAAAAAGCCTGAATCATCGGCCCCCGTAGAAGAGCCTGCTAAACCTGAAGTAAGCAAAACCGAAGAACCTAAAGTAGAAGTCAAGGCTGCAGAACCCGCTAAAGACGCCACTCCTGATGTACCCAAATCAGAAGAGAGTCCTGCATCTGAAGACAGCCTGCGCGTAGTTCGCAACACTGTCGATGGAAAACTGGTTGTTGCTCCTGAGGACAAACCTGAACCTACTGTTGAAAGCAAACCGGCCCCTGCTGCTGAAATCAAATCTGAGCCTGCTGCTGAGAGCAAATCCGCCCCAGCTGCTGAGGAGAAACCCGAGGCTGCTCCTGAGAGCAAACCAGAGCCCGCTTCGGAGAACAAATCTGAGCCTGCTGCTGAGATCAAACCTGAGCCTGTAGCGGAGATCAAACCTGAGCCTGTTGAGGAAATCAAATCTGAATCCGTTGCCGAGAGCAAAGCCGTACCTGCTGAAGAACCCAAACCAGAAGCTCAGCTTTCTGAAGTCGCCAAAGAAGAAAGTCCCAAAGAGGTGAAAAAGGACGAGGCCGAAAAGAAAGAATCAAAGTCGAGCGAACCCGCTGTAGCGTCTGAGCCTATCGTAGAGCCTGTCGCTAAAGCAGAGCCTAAGCCCGCGTACGTGGTCGAGGAGCCACAGGTTGAGGTGGAGCCTAAGAAGAGCGAACCAGCTCCGGCTAAACCTGACGAGAAAGAAAAGCCTCAAGGCGACAAACCTTCAAGCTCAAGCTCCGAAGAGAGCGCGGAGAGCGGTGAATCGAAAGAAAACTCATCGGAAGAGAAGAGCACTCCCTAATTTTAGATAAGTAGTGAGGTGGCGTGCGGCGGCGGGCGTGTGTCGACGTCCCTCGACACGCGCCCCCCGCCCGGCGGCCCGCCCCGCCGTGCCTGCGCGGGAGTGCATGCGAGTGACGAGTGAGTGTGACTGAGTGTGCACGACGCAACACGCGTGCGAGTGCGTGAATATCTCCGACTATTCATTAGATCTAGAGACTATTTAAATAGCCGAACCGAAAAATTACCTACGTTGTATGTAATTATTATTTGTCAAAGTAAATTATCGAATTTCCGGTACTATAAGTAATAAAATATGTTTTTATAATATTACGAGTATTTTTATTTTTACAAGCATGAGTCACCTGGAGATTTTGAAATAAAATGGACGGTTAACCGCACTTCAGTTACAGTCAGAACGAATCGAAACATGTACGAAAACCTAAGGAGTATGTACTAGATACTGCTAAAATAAAAAGGAATTAGCAAAAAGCGTCAAAGGGCGTGCGGTCGACTGGACATTTCAGAATCAGAATCATTTATTCATAAACATAGGTAGCAATTACAAACAAGATCTTAAAATTAGGTTGTGCGCTGTTTTGCCAATTGACATACAAATAATTAAACAAAGAAAAAAGACGATTATACAAATGGGTCCTTAAAAACACAGACAGTAAACATGAGTGGAGATAAGTGGGACCTACTATTAAATTAAAATAAGAATTTATTACAAGATAATTATTAACTTATTTGAGTACCATAATATGATTGTATTAATACATAAAACAATTTAAATTTGACAACATTGCTAGTAGATCGTTTCCAGCTCCTCCCACATTGCAGTTAATCCTTTTGATTATCCAGACTTTACCAACCCCTAGATATTAAGAAACTTTACAATAGGTTAAACTTTAACTATATGAGTTCATATCAGTCGTAAGGCTCTATGAGCAGAATACTAATAATATGGACATTACGTGCAGTAGGCTGCTCAAGGATGAATATTTTATCACAATAAAATGATCCACACGAGCTTCTAGCCGCAACTTCGCCCGCGGCAACAGTGTAGCTTTCTATCAGTAAAAAATTTTAGAAATCGGATGAGGAGTTTCGGAGATTAACTCCTACAAACTTTACCTCTCTTAAATTAAGATTTTCGGTTTATAATTATCATAAAAATCATGTATATGGTAAACCGTCAGGATACTTTACTATTAGTCTGCATCATCTTACTATAAACACCGACTGTGGACTACAGGTCGTTGGCTAAGCTACGTTAATTCAATAATAAAAAACGCTGTGTTCATTTATGCTTTTTGAACTCCACCATGAAGTTTCCAGAACAGTATAAGGCCGCTTTCACATTAGGACGTTAGCTGCGCGACAGTAGCGCGGCAGAAGCACATTCGCAAGCAAAAAGTACGTTTTTTACCGTTTGGACGTTAGATGCGCGACTGTCGCGCTGCTAAAGTCGCCTAAATGTGAAAGCGGTCTCAATCTTGGGCAGAGACTACTGCAACTACAAACAATTGGAATGACTTTTTGTGGATATTATGATAAGGCCAGAAGAGAGTAATGGACTAGCTAGTAAACTTCTTGCAGTCGACAAGAGTCTTGCCAGTGTGCCCGACAACAGAATATAGCAGGAAACTTCGCTCTTGTTCAGATTTAAAATTGGATTAAATAAGATCAAAGAAAATGAAAGAAGCTTAACAGTGGAAGTTTTAAGATTACTTTTCTACTCATCAAAAATAATTTCTATGTTATTATTATAAAGAAAGTAAAACATAGAAATTATATGATATAAGCTTTTAAAGCTTTAAAAGCTTATATCATATAATTTCTATGTTGTACTACCTTTATTTATTTCTATACAAATAAATTACATTTTTAAATATTCCTTAGAAAAACAATATAAAAAACATTTGAAAATATAAAAAAATTTAGCCCACCGGTATCGGGAACAGGGTCCAAGCTACCGGCGGTCAGGACTCCAGAGAGAGGAACCTCCTAACAATACGAGCCGTGTCCAGAAGTACCGCTTTCTGAATCAAGCCCTTGATCCAGCTGCCTAACGAGAGCCTCCTCAGGTATTCGAGGCTCTTGGCAATTAAGCCATGGGCTGATACAACTATCGGCACAATGATCGCTAATTTATGTTATTATTATAAGCTTCTAAAGCTTAACTTGCCTTGTCAGTTAGTTAGTGCGAAGAGTGGAAGGGACACCGACGCGGAGACGCTTACCACGTATTCAGTACATCATTCTGAGCCTCATAGAAATTTTTGAGCTGAAATTTTGCACACACCTTTGGTTCTGGTGACAATACATTTTTTATGACCGAGATGACTTGATTACAGGATCAAGTCATAGTGTCATATCTCGTGAGAGAGAACTCCTCAACGGCCAATAGCACGGACACGAATCTTTGTATACGCGTGTAATTTGATACATAAACCTAATTTTCTTCTTTTCATTTTTAATATAAGTTTGCTTTTTGAACATAAAATTTTATTCTAATAACAGTTTGAATGTAACATCTATCTTTTTGCCTTTTGACGATGTGCTGGCCAAGCACCTACTCACACCAAGCAGCTACTCACACATGTATGGGGCGATAAAAATTTGCTCAGACACGGTAATAATAGTAATTTCTTATCATGAACAGAAGTCCTGCTAATAAACTACGAATGCACGTCTGTTCTTTCCTTTTTGTAAGAAGGGAAAGAAGATGTGCAGAAGTTAGTCAATTCGAGAAGATGGGTACTACGCTCTTTTATACAGGGTGTAAACAGACCCTTCACATAGCCGTCAACCAAGCATTCTGTACATCAAACTAAGTAACTTTACACGCAAAAATATTGCTGGGAATCGACTTATTTTTTTGGGGTGAAAAATCACGTTTTACGGTAGGACTCGATGGAAAGCACTCAAAGCATTGTGCTCATTGATAGATTGAATAGTACGGGGGTCGTGGAGGTGTGTAAAGTAAAAATCTTACATTAAAAATATGTATTTAAAAAAAACTTGTGAAAAAGTTGGAACTTTGACCCCCAATATTTCCGTAACTATAAGGTTCCCAGGTATGGTCTAGAACAAAAAAATGATCGTAAAGACGGGGAGAACAAGTGACTTTTGTATTAAGTTAAGGGTCTATTTACACCCTTTATATAGATACGTAACTGTGAAGAGTATTGCCATCTATCGAGCAAAATTTTGAAAAGATGATCGGCTGCTTTAATTTTATTTTCCGTATTCCATTTACAGATATAAAAAATCTGGTTAAAAATACCTCATATGGTGCAGTTTGATTAAGAGACAAAAGTATACCCCAGCGATTTGGACTATTGGCAAATAAAAAAAATACTTTTATCGATCGGTGGAAACACCGACCTAGAGCGGCCTAGCGTAGTACAAAGTTTCAATACACTACGAGGCCAGCGTAGACTAGTTTCTTACCAGTTACATGAAGGCCTTCACTACACTACACTACACTACTACTGGATACAGTAGTAAATGCCTAATCATCACCTGTCCCACTACCGACGAGGAAACGACTAGCTATCAACTATTTCCTTACTCAAGAAACGTACAAAAGATTTGTTGTTGAATAGTGGGAAGGCCACCAGTCTGGGACGAACCTTACAGGGCCGCGCGGATGGCGTCACCAGGGAAAACCGACCTTAATATTAATATTATTAAGGAAAAACGAAAATTTTATCAGCCTAAGGTCTTTCTTTCTTTATCGTGTGGTGCCTAACCTGGTTTCAGAGTTTTTATGCCGCCCATGAGCCTCTGACCTGGCTTTACATGCCGTCAAGAAATATCTCTCCGGTTTGCTGGTTTCCTCACGATGTTTTCCTTCACCGAAGCAAGTGATAATTATACAAAACGTACATGAATCCGAAAAATCCGAGGTGCGTGCCTTAGGTTCGAACTCGAGACCTATGACTTGGCAGTCCGACGGTCACACCACTAGGCTAGACTATCACTGCTTGGGTAATTTAGGCAGTCACATAACGGAGCCACGTAGTTGATCGCTGAAAGTTCACACCGCCGCCGCCGGCGAGAACTGTCTGCCGAACAAACGCCTTTTCGTTGCTACATTCTATGCGAATAAATGATTTGATTTGAACTCACGACACAACACTTGCATGCCTTTTACTTATCTTTTTAGATAAGGCAAGCTGATTATTGAGACAGAGACTGCCGACAGGCGCAGTCACAGGCGGCTAGAGCTCGCTGGCGGGAAAAATAAAGTGTCGCTCTATTCGTTCCACTGTTATCTGCCAGGACGGGCGCAAAATTTTGATTTAAGTGGGCAAACTTTGTTATTGCATTCGAGACGGAATTAACACCCGAGCTGCAGGCGAGGGTGTTATGGACCCGAGAAATGTAGTGTATGCATAATCGTAGTGCGATAAGAACCAGTTTTCGAGAAAGTGTATTGAAAAATATATTTACATCAACCTCGCCAGCGCTGTCGTAACAAAGACGCTGTCGACGACCACTGACTCAATAAAGGATGTTTTAGCACACTTAACGAAGCCGAGACGTACTTGGTCTTCTCGTCAATGCGATATTTTTTGTTGTTCTTGACCATACCTGGGAACCTTCTAGTTACAGAGATATTAAAGATCAAAGTTCCCTTATTTTGACACTTTAAAAAAAAAATACTATTATAGATTATAAGTTTACTTTAAATATTTCCATGACGCCTGGACATACATCCAACAGCACAATAATTTAAGTGCGTTATATTGAGTGAAAAAAAATGTCTCCCAGCAATACATTTTGCGCAGTGTTACTTAGTTTGATATACAGAATGCTTGCTAGTTGCTTGACGGCTTCGTGAAGGGTCTGTTTACACCCCGTATAAACCTGCCTTTAGTCGCTTCTCGTTTATCGCCGACGTTGGGATAACAGGTCAAGTAGTCGCGACCGCCGAGCATGAGGTCCTGGGTTAAATTCCCGGGTCGTGCAAAGTGTTTTTGGGTTTTCCATCAGAAATTTCTCAGTAGCAGCCACGGCGTCTGGATTTGTGCCCGGTTGATGGCAATAAGCTCGCCCCCTGTTACATTGGACTTAAAACACAATTGGCGAAATGTGGGTGTACTATTAGGTACACCTCTGCCTAACCCTTCGGGGATTACAGGCGTAATATTTTACTATCTTATCTTACCTCATTAGTCAGCATCCGGCAGGTGAGGACTCCCAGCGACCACCAGTCCACTGCATGGCCGTAGGGCTCCCGCGTCAGCACCTCAGGGGCTGTCAACAATAATTATCAATAAGTTAGGGATTGTCTATTTGTATGGAGATAGTATTGGTGCATCATTTACTATGTATTGTATACTACTGGGTACACAGGGTCAAATCAAAATCTAGTGATACTTAACGAAGGGATGGATGCTATATTTAAGTTTCGCTACTGAATTTTATTTAACCTCGAATAGAAAGTCATAAATTAATGCTTTTAAGTGTGATTGCACTTTTTCATAAATTAAAGAGAGCCAATAATTTAACCTGTGTTCGCGATTTGGTTTCGAAACATGTAAATAAATATGATTTTTTGTAAATGCAAACTTTTATTAATATAATCATCAATCTTAATACACAAACAAGCATATTACGAATAGGTTGCCTGATGAAATTACGTCAAGACTGTTTAAAGTGCGACAACTGTGAGTCTTGACCGATTTTACTTGACAACCTAATAATATACAACGTGTAACAGAATAAACGCAAGACCTCTCGTGTGGTGTCTCAGACCATGAAACTGAACAACTTTTGTTCTAAGAGTTCTTGAAATTCGCAAAAAAAAAAACTTTCTATAGGAACGGACGCAATCAGCTGATCCACATGTATAGTAAAACTAAAAAAAAAGTTATGAATTTCCAAAAGTCATAGAACAAAAGTTGTTCAGTTTCATGGTCTGAGACACCACACGAGAGGTCTTGCGTTTATTCTGTTACACGTTGTATAATTTTATCTGAAAACATTTCTATGTGGAATGTTGTACTGAATACGTGGTCATCGTTTGTGTGTCGATGTCCCCTTCCACCCTATATCTATACAAATAAATAAAATAGAAGGGTATGTTTGTAATATCAAAATAACAGCAATTGACTGATATGCATATGAAAATATATACGGTACTTATAACAAAAAACACATTTTTTTATTCAATATTTGTCTGTCTGTCTGTTTGTTCCAGCTAATCTCCGAAACGGCTGGACCGATTTTGACAGGACTTTTACTGGCAGATAGCTGATGTTATAGGGTCTAACATAGGTCTCCTTTATTTAAGAAAAAAAATTAAAACCCTTGAAATGGGTAAAAACAAAATTGGATTCAAAAAGGGAAGTCATATTTTTTTTTATAATTTTATTCGAACGAAGGTCGCGGGCAACAGCTAATATTTCAATAAGAAAACAGATAAGTGCACGTAGTCGTACATACATATATATAATATCAACTGACCTATTTATTTATACCCGACCACCCTGTAGTAGAGACAAAAGATAGACAATACAAGTTTATTTTTCCATATGCGTTGTACTTTCAATCAATATTCATTTCGTTTGGACAAAAAAATTTTAACATAACATCACGCTTGTAAGCCCGAAGGGTTAGGCAGAGGTGTACCTAATAGCACACCCACATTCCGTCAGTTTTGTTTAAGTCCCTAGAATAGGGGGCAAGCCTATTATCATCAACCGAGCACAGATCCAAACTTCGTGGCTCCTACTAAGAAATTCCAAACCCAATATCACTTTGCCCGATCCGGGAATCGAACCCAGGACCTCATGCTCAGCAGTCGCGCTTGCGAGCACTAGACCAACGAGGTAACTTATTTTTTACGAAATAAGTGAAAGTTTTGTTCATAAAAGTTAAACTTGACTTAATTTCATCAGGCAATACATTCGCAATATGTTTATTCTTATATTAAGATTTCTAAAAAAGTATTTTTCATGCGGCAAGCAGATGGGTGAAGGCCGATTTTAAGGCGGGATCTCAGCATTAGGGTAAAATCACATTGACACGCTCAGACCAGCATTTTTTTACATCTTTTTCCCTTTCTGCCACTTAGAATTGCAACTTACTAAAGTGAGTGGACTAATCACACGTTAAAATGCTTCCGATGCGAATTAATACGGATGCTTGCGACTGGACTTCTCGCCCCACCAAATGACGCTTTTACGTGACAGAATGAGATAGAGATACTCGTAAATGCTGATCTGTGCGTATAAATGTGATTTTACCCTTAAGTTTAATATATCAGAGTAGACAACTACAATAAATAGTAGCACCAATATTATCTGAAGCTGATTCAAAAATCATTCACACTTCTTGTGCTCTACGCAGCAGTCATTCCTCCATTCACGCTCATAAAATACAAATTTAATTAATATAAATAACAATAATAATTACTTTTCAATGGAAGGAACTCCTTGATGGCGTGTAGCACACGAAGTCCTCTCGTCTCTCACTTTGCGAAACAGCACAACAACACGAAACTTAAAAACGAGCGTTTAATGTTTAAATTTGAACCTTATAAGGTTGATGATAGGGGCCGGATGTGTTTGTGAATTTAATTGAATGTGTGTATATAAGTTTGTTTTCTAAAAACGAAAAGTGTTTCAGAAATAGTAAGTAGAAAGCTAAAATGAAAATTTTAATCAGGCAAGTTTTGTAAAATAATACTATGAATTCTATATTAGGTGCTTGTTAAAATTTGTCTCCCATTGGGAAGTGTATTGCTTTCTTACTTAAAGTGTGTGCTCAAGAAAAAGTAAATCAAGTATCTTTTTTTAGGGTACCTATTTAAAAACGGACTTAAAAAAACGTCTTCTAAAGTATCCACATTGATTCTACATTTTATGGTATTCAGCTGGTATTAAAAAAAGAAAACAAAAATAAATACTTCATCATTTATTCACTTATATATAAATTATATCACAAGACTAAGATTTTAGCTTATTTTTTTTTTTGAACTTATACATCACAACATATATACTTCCTGTTTCATTTATCATAAACTCTAATATGTAACAGCCGTTAATACACGCGATTCGTGAATTTTTTAAAGTTCTAAAACATCTTTTTTTAAATAAGGCCATAGCGAGTGCAATGATATAATATTTTACAATGTGCTCGACATACCACACTTACACTAAACGAGGCACACCGTCAAGGTATCCATAGAGTAAAATATATTGTCGTTATCACCAGGGTTTGTTTGTAAACATTTTGAAATCATTAAAATTTAAGGTACTCACTGATATGAAAATTACAAATGGATATCATAATAAATCTTTGAGTTAAAGATATTGTTACACATGCATTGTCGATATTTATTAAAACGTTTTACTTTGTTCTTCCTTTTTAGCAATTATTTTAATATATTAAATATCAAAATTGCACATAAACAAGCTATCTTTTAACGTGTTATGTAAAATATTTAAAAGAATTTGAGTTATAAGATCGTAAAGCATGTACAGCCTCATCTTTGGTGACGAAACAATTCTGATAAATATTTTGTAATAGGTACAAGTGTGATTAGATAGGCCTAGAGACATGATACACTAAAGCTAGAGTCAAAAAATGAGGTAGGATAGTAAATCAGAATTTATGGATGGACTCGGTTCACAGTCCTCTAGAAAACAAAAAACTAAAAGCAATTGACTCTGGCGTAAAAAAACATACATACAATATACAATATAACGTTAAATGTTGTAAAGAATAAAGTAATCCTAAAATATGTTCTGTTGCAAAGTCATGGATTCATAATATGCTTTTCTTTCACGACGATCCAAGAGTCAGGCTACAATAAATTAAGATCTCTTTACGGAACGTCGTCAAAGTAAAAATATCGCAAATTAAGTATTAGAACAAAGATGATAAAATGACGTTACAATTTAGATTTGATTATTCACCTCACCGTCACTTAAACTACATGAGACATTCCACGCGCCGCGCCTACCCTAACATTTTTACATAATACATGAACAATCACTGATCATCTAGTACATTCTATACCGATAAAGCTCTCAGAACAAACCGCTTCAACTATTCGAACAACTCAAGTGACAACTATCAATGCTATTTACAATATTTATAATACACATTCATAAAAATTACTGACGATATAATTATAACTACTTAAGTCGTAATATCTATTTTAATATAATAATAATTCAATCTTCTCTAGATCCACACACGTAATCAAAAGTCATATATTTTTTTACATTTTTTTTAATATTTCTGGATTAACTCGGCGATATCACAAAGCGATCATTTAAATATAAGTGAATAGTCGAATGACTATACTAAAAGAGTTCAGCGTGACTCGAAGTGTGACTAAACTTAGAAGCGTTAGTAGTCAAGAATAAAAATATTTAGTGCCACCTCATCAACAAAAACTCAAGTGTTTCATAATAATTCATACAAAACTAACTATTTACTTACACAATCAATTTCTAGGTAACTATTATGTCTACATCAACCTTCTGTGAATGCTTGAGAAACCGTTCTATATAAAAAAAAAACACCTTAGCAATAAACAACAGACGAATCCAAAGCTTAAATAAACGACGAAATGAATGGACACATCAACCAGCCTTCCGAGTCATAGCTCTGATATTACAACTAAAGTTAAAACTAATGTTACAACAGACAAAATCTTCGATTACATAATAGATTATTAGATACGACGTCTAGAAGTGGCTCGGCTCATCCCAGCGAAGGTGAGTGTATGAGCGATGCATGCAATACTTCGTTTATTCTGTAACTAAGATTTACGACCTCAACCATTTTAATTTAGATAAGCTGGACCTCCGAATAGTAATAGAGGCTTCCACGAATTTGAAACACAAAAGAGTTTAGTATAAACTAACAGTCAGTAATAAAGCTGATATCTAGTAATTAAAGTTACACAAAACATTGATTGCAACGATAACTACGACACACGTTTGTGCAACAAACAAGCATAAGTACAATAAATGACACAGAGATATTAGATTCACATGTTATGTATTGTCAAAATGTTAAATACACTTTCAATAGTTCAATGTAAAACAACTCATTCACATTATGATTATTATATACACATGTCCGTAGTAAAAATAAATCGCACATTTCAATTTTAAATCTTTAGTAAAATAATAATTTCCCACGTTTGGCGATGGCACCGCCATCTACATGAATATAATTTAGTTTACTTCAAAAGATTATAAAAAATGGTGTTAATTGGGTCACATCAAGGCGTTAGTATCACGCATGGCGAAGTGTAAATCCTTCGGCGTGGAGCGACGCGTATAAGCGTGGGAGTGGAACACAGTATGCATCACAAGGAGAGCGTGTCTCGTATGAGCTTACGCACCGTGTTGCCGACGGACGTGGGCGGCGCGCCCGACAGGTTGTAGTGGATCTTGAACAGGTACGGCTGGATGTCCGGGTACGACGTGTCGAAGATGAGGTCGGCGTCCGAGCGGCTTGGCATCTTGGGCACGTACTCGTGCCGGTTGATGATCTCTGTGATGAACACGATCTTATCCTGCAGCATCTCGACCACATTCTCGTGCTTGCTGTGCATATCGTGCTCGTTGCGCGACTCGGTGAGCTCGCAGTACACGGTCCACACTTCCCAGGGCACGCACTCGGGCTGGAAGGGCCAGCGCGCGCGCCGCTTCTGGAAGAACTCCAGCGAGATGGAGCCGCGCGGCGGGGCGGCGCTGGCGTCGGCGCCGCGCAGCAGCGACGAGAAGTCGGAGATGTCGCGCCGCACGCTGCGGCCCAGCGCGCCCGACTCGCAGCACACGTACGTGAAGTCGATGAAGTCACAGTCCACGTCCACGTAGCTCACGGTGCGGATGGAGTAGCTCTCCTCGTTGTTGTACGTGAACTTGCCGCTGGAGCGGTGGAACAGCACCGTGTGGAAGATGCAAGCGACCACCTCGTCCACCTGCCTGCCCTCCATCGACAGCTCGAACGCGATAGTGCGTGCGTTCATGTTGCCGGCGTCAGTGGGCCGACGCTACAGTGCGAGCCGCTACTATCGACATAATCACTCAAACGCGCTTCCCTTACTGACGGCTCCTCTGTGTCAGACGCGCAACGGATACGGAGCGAGTGATGCACTGTGCCATTTTTAAATTATGAAACGAGTCAACTCCCACACTGAAATGGAGAATGACCGCTTTAGTTTGGCGTCTTATTTAAAACTAAGTTAACAGCTATTTTTGTTCCTATCACGTTAGCACATTGTCATGAGCGCCGTTTTTCACTTCATACAAAGTATATGCGAATCCCCTGACAAAATAGTACTATGTGACTGTAAAACTCACCCATATACTTGAGCGTCCCGCAGAGCGTAGTAGTCCGCGACCCGATGGAAAGCCACTTAGAGAGTCCGAAATCGATCAATCTTATGTGACAGTCAGAATCGAGAAGAATGTTCTCAGGCTTCAAGTCCCGGTATATAACGCCAGCGTTATGAAGGAAATCTGAAAGCACATCAAACGATCACTTTAACTACATGTATTTAATTCCTAGCATGTTATCAAGCTCGCCCTCTATTTTATAGAATCTAAGCATTCGCGGTCAAATGTGGGTGGGTTCAATCAAAGTACTCATACCGACCTATTAATCGGGTTAATCGGTTAGACATATAATCCATATGGTTGATTAACCATTACACGGGTTAACCCTTATATGGGTTAACACTTATATGGGTTAACTTTAGGGTTTTTCACCTCTAAGGCCCTAGGCACACCCACTGTTACGGGTAACCTTTTCGGTTCCCGACTCTTACACGATTGGTAATGAGATGATCTTCTTTTGTATTATTTTGGAGTGTTATAAAAAGTTACTCTTTTTGCTTAGAAATATTGTAAAAGGCAACTGCAGGATAACTTTGATGATTAACCATATCTGCCGATGCACCGATAACGGCATCGTGCAGTCAACGATCCATTTGCTTATCTTTCTGATAATAATCTTTTACAGATTTTTACTCTGTCGGTATTTTAAAAGGCCAATGTATGACAGTAGGAAAGGATATTTTATTTTTGATAATATAAAAATAAAAAAACTGCCGCAATTTGGTGGCATTATTTATGGGGTTTTTTTTTTTTTCGCGGGGCAGCCTTCAAAAGGCGACCGGTCTTTGGAGATAAGACCGGGGCACGTGGGATTTTTGCCGCACTAAAACCACCCCGGTGGTCACCATCCGCACATGAGATGAGGCACCGTTTCCTCTTAAAAGACCTGTCCGGAGCCCCCTCTTGCAACGCCTGTTAAGGCACATCCCTGGGGCATTTATGGGGTACTGCCTAACAATGGCGAAGGGTCAATTTTTGTAAGAGGTAAGCCGGAGTACTATCTTTAATGTGATTATATTATTTGTCAATAGAATCCTGACTGTACCATTTCTCAAAGGTAAGCCAGTAGGAATCGAGTTGTATGGAACCTTCGCCACGGCTGCCTAATCCTTTGGGGATTACAAGCGTGATGTAATGTTATGTGCAAAATAAAGTCACTCACCAAGGGCAATAGCAATTTCAGCAACAAATATCTTGACGAGTTCTTCAGGTACCTTTCCGTACTTTTCGAGTAGAGCCAACAGCTCGCCTCCAGGAATGTATTCTGAAACTATTAATATACAATGAAAAACCTGCCAATGGTTATATCGTCATTATGATTGGGAATGAATCATATCTTACTACTATTATAAATGGGAAAATTTGTGACAATGGATGGGTGGGTGGATGTTTGTTAAGGCGCAAACCGACCGCGGTGCACGCTGTGCACGGGCACGCGGCGCATTTTAGCTGTGTGGATGGATTCATTTGTTTGACAACGTGGGGCTACGTTTCCACAGCAGTACACGCTACACACCCACAACTAAGTACAACTTCAGCGTGCGTGGTCCACCGCGGCATAGTCGTGGGTTAATATTCGTGTATAGCGTGTACCGCATGCACAGCGTGCATGGCGTTGACAGCGTTGAGCTATGTGAGCGCCTTATTCGAGCACGAATGTACTATTGACGTCATTTGATGCATAGTGTGTCCGTGGTTTGCAGTGGACACAATCACATACATTTTCTTGCAAAGCGAAGCTTCACACACGTGCGTAGCCTATCCGTGCGCCGCGGTGGGTTTGCGCCTTTACTCTTTCACGCAAAAAGTACTGAACGGATTAAATGAAAATGGCACGCAGATGATTAGCACCTGAATTTACTAGTATTTAGTCTGAACGGCCCAAAGCGAATGGACTGAGGGGGCCTGTGGGCCATTCGACCGTAACCAAAAATCGTCTACGTTCTAAAGGACCGGTGATATGTCATAAACTAAATCAAGTAAGTACATTCGGGTGCAAAAGCTAAAAAGTTGTTTTTTTTTTCATAAATTACTTTATCTTTAGAAAAATAGTCAACAATGTTAGAAAATGTTTACAAAAGTTAAATTTGGTAATTAAATATTTTTAAATTAAAATACAGTGTGTTTGGCTACCGGTTACCGATACTTTAAGGGCATATTTTAAACTCATTTCTATCGAAAACTACACGTTGATAAATACTACCCCCACACCCCACGAATGGCAGCCATTTTGTTTTTTTTAATCGGCTGATCTATGGAAATGCAAATAAAATGAAAATAAATGCTAATATCTTTGAGTCTAAGAGATCTAGAGATGTGCAAATGATCTTACTGCAAGGGTAAACGTCAAGGCTATCAAAATATTAAATATTTTTTGCTGAAAAATAAGCAAAAAGAGCCTAAAAAAAATAAAAAAACACGAAATTTTACATAAAAATTACTCATTTTTTACATTTTCTACTCTAGTAAAAGCTCTAGCAAAATTAACCCGTAAATGTTGCGTATGCTTTTATGTTAAACCAGAGGTATTTGAGTCAACCTACAAAATGATATCAAAATTTTGACTCAACCCCAATTATTTTGAGAGTTATAGCCATTTGAATATAGACCTGTTCCAGCGCATTTACTCCACAATGTCGCAGGTACCCCAGTAGCAGATAGATAAGGCACCAAATTTACTAGTGGGAGTGCAATGCCAGTAAGGTAAGTAAGTCAGTGGACGGCACAGAAGAAACTCGGAATGTAATAGAGTCACCCATTCACAGACCGACCTAGGCAAAAACAGCTTTTAAGCTGTTTGCATTGTTTGCCTTGAAGATAGACCCATGTGGCTGTTATTGTTTAGCCACTTCACTCACTCACTCACACCTTTCTGCCGTCTCTCTCCCACTCGTACATTTGGTGCCTGCTCATTATCTACCTGCCCAAACAAAGAAAGGTACCTGCAACATTGTAGAGTCTATGTGCTGGGGCAGGGCTATATTCAAATGAAAACAACTCTTAAAATAATTGGTGTTGAGTCAGTATTTTAATACCATTTTGTAGGTTGACTCGAATACTTCTAATTAAACATAAAAACATATGCAACATTCAGGGGTTAATTTTGGACTAGAGAAGAAAATGTAAAAAAAAAATAAGTTTTATATAAAACTAGCTTCTCCCCGCGGCTTCGCCCACGTGGCCTCCATGAAACAAATGACTTTTTTTGTTCAGAACGTCCTGCCCCACACTGCGCGCCCTGCGCCTGTCTACGTGAGTTTCGAAGCACAATTGGCTCTGTTCGTAGATGATTTTGGAAAAGTGTGTTCAGCAATTTTCGAGTCAATCGAGAACATAAAGTTTCACAGAAAATTCTAAAAAACCTTTCTTGTGGATACCTACCTACTCTTCACAAATAATACACCATCCAAATTTCATGTCTCTAGGACCAGCGGTTTGGGCTGTGCGTTGATAATATCAGTCAGTCAGCCAGGACTTTGAATTTTATATAATGTATAGATTTCGTGTTATTTTTTTTGGCCGCTTTTTGCATATTATTTAGAAAACAATTTTTATTAATTCGATAGCATCAGCCTTTACCTTTGCAATAAGATCATTTGCACGTCTCTAGGTCCCTCAGTTTCAAAGATATTAGCATTTCATTGAACATACCCTAGATCAGCCGTTAAAACAAAAACAAAATGGCTGCCATTCGCGGGGAGTGGGGTTAGGAGTATTTATAAACGTGTATTTTTCGATAGATGAGTATATAATATGCCCTTAGAGTATCGGTAACCGGTAGCCAAACACACTGTATAGCCTTAGGGTGCGTCCACATTAATAACATAACATGTTATAAAACATGATTCAATAGAGAGATTAGCAATGTTGTTTAAATTAGACGTGTTATATAGCAAAAGATTCGTAAAATGTTACTTAAACTGGACGCACCTTTAGAATATAAAAAAATCGTTTCAATCGGAAAACTTACCAGGATACTTACAACACTAAACAAAACACAAAACTTCAAAGTAAAAGTTCACTGCACAACATTAGTGGGCAACTGCTAAATAAACAGTGACTACTAGACTGCATTATGCCCATACTTTTCGCCAGTCTGACGTCACAGATAAGCAGCCTGTTTGTGATTGGTTGACAAGAAAGGGTCATTGTTGAGCTAGCTACCTGAAGTCGTGCCAACCGGTAATGAAGTACTATTCAGTTTATTTAGACGATTTCAACTAAGTAAATATTTAAATAGTTAAAATTGATAAAAAAAAAATCTAATCAAATCATTTATTCGCATAGAATGTAGGTCTTGTATAATAAAGTTGTTAGTAAATATTGTGAGCCGGGTACATGCTGCCTGAGTTTTGGCATGCAAAATATAACAAATAATGTCAGTATCAATGAAATTATGAAATAATAAAGAAAATGATTACAGTAGGCACTAACAAATTATTTTAACAAGTCTTGCGACTACCTCTATGTATGCGACTGTCCCTTTAAATTTTATTTTGAAATCGTTTTATCACCCCGGTCCTTGGGAACGTAGTCGAATTTTGGTCCTGGTCGAATGGCCCGCAGTCCATTTGCTTTGGGCCGTTCAGACAAAATACCCGAATTTATACATTGACTATTTTTTATCCCAGTAGCCCGATTGCGTGGGACAATAACCGAACTTCACGTTGGAGAAGCAAAATGGCGAAGGCTGGCAGAGGAGTATGGACAAAAAAATCGCCTTCAAATAACATGTGGTCAGGGCGAGTAAAGAACCGTGTCAATGGTAAGGCACAAAAAGAGAGGATGCTGAATTTCAGCAGTAGAATGTTAATAAATTAGCAAGTCAGACTTTTCCAACTGAACTTTGTACTGGTGCAAGCGTGATTTAGTGGAGAACAAATTATTTAACAGAATAGATGAAACTATTAGTTCGACGTAAATACAAATCAAATTATACTAATTAACGCATCATTAAGTGGATTCCGCAGAACCAGTTCAAATTACCTAACCGATAAGCGACCTCAATCAACAATATAAACAAATAACAAAGACAAAACACCAACTAAGTACCTACTACAGCCAAACTCACGACCTAATTCATGTTGACTGTCCTAAAAGCATACCATACATGAAAAGGCCTAACTGAACCGGCGAAACTGCTTCAGTTTTGTTCTGACCAGCGGTTTTTTTTTTTAAAAACCGACATATCCATATTACCTGCTTTATTTAACAGCATCTGTCGAGCAAATGTGACCTTTTTTTTAAAACCCCGACGCAAAAAGAGGGGTGTTATAAGTTTGACCGCTATGTGTGTGTATCTGTCTCTGGCACCGTAGCTCTTAAACGAGTGAACCAATTAGGTTGCGGTTTTTTTTATTTGGAAGCTAGTTCAGAACTATGTAATGTACTACTAGATTTGCAATAAAATTTTGATCGTATCGAAAGAAATTGGACGGAAATTCTAGTAAACTTACAGATAGTCAATCGAATAAAGGGTCTCATTTAGTTCAGCGGTACCCCGCCGACATTGTAGCACCATTTTAACGAGCAAAAGTTAAAGTGACATCCATCTATTTCTATAATTATTAAAATATTTATGTGACTCGATCGAATTTGATGGCTCAACTATAGGTATTATTTTTGACTTATTAAATGTTTGTTCGCTTTTCTTTTTTGCGGTTATTTTTTAATTTTAAAATTGACGAATACGTAGTATTATCTTAGGTTATAGTTTTATTAAATAGGGCCCATGCTTGGTAACATACACCGAACGATAAGACTGTTTAGTTCCAAAGTATTGAGTAGTAGTCGCTCCAACCGCCGCATGCGCATTGGCCTTGAAGCCGTATCCACACGCGTTACGGCGATACGATTTTTTGATAAAACCAGAAGCTAAAGTTGATCATGTAAGTTTAGCCTTAACTGACGCAGACTTGCAAACACTCCAAGATAAACATAACCGATAAAAAAGATAATTGTATTGTTGTTATAAAAATTTTATCTAGAACAATCACCTTTACTAATGGGTCGCCTGTTATCTCCGTTATCAGTCGACGTGCTAATCTGACGTTACTTCCTGCTCAAATTAACCCTATGACCGCACCAGGTTGACTCAGTGACCGCTAGCATTCAAGCGTTTTATAGTTTTTGTGCTAAAACGACTGATGACTTCAACTAATTACCATTTAAAGTGATTGATAAAGTCAAAGGGTTAATGGTGTTCAACGTTTTGTTAAGTTCTTTTTTATGTTAAAAGAGGAAATTGTCAAAACATCGCGCGTCAGAAATTCGGTGGTCCTTCAACAATAAATTCGAGCACATGTTACATCCACCAACAGGCAATGGTTCCGCGTGGTGGATTACGGCCAACTGCCTCTCAAAGAGAATAGACCTGAGTCCCAAGAGTGGGAACAGTATAGGCCACCTATTTTCGAAGAAATTGTCGAGTACCTTTCTCGGAGAAACTCGTTTATTTTTCATAGCAAGTCAGCTAATAAAACGTGCCAGCTAATTGGGTCGTCCTGTTGAATTCGAAATAAATTGGATTTGAGGAGGGAACAATGGCGCCGTAACCGACTGTCCGTGACATGGCTGCGTAGACTATATTTAGAGTGTAAGATAATGCAATCACCCAGCAAATAAGTGACTATCACAGGTCTTGCGTGTGTCAACGTCTACAAGGCAGGACCAAGTTACGTTCATATTTATTTACACTATCAAGATTTGTGTCAACACAGTCAATTTCAAAACATGACTTTTTTTTGGACAGTCATGTTAAAAACAAAAATAAGAAAGCGCAAGAGGTACCGTTTTTTTTTCACTATAAAGTAGAGTGACATTAACTTTTATCAATATTTTTAAACATCGACATGCTTATCACTGTGTGCTCAGACACTTTCCGCCCCGATCATTATTTTTACAAAACCTTTCATTCACCTTAAAGTCGTGCTATCATTTTTAACTCCGCCTTCGTGATAATGATAAAACATAACGATGATAATACTGAAACGTCATGGCTGTGTTGTTACTATTTATTATCGTCTATTTCTGAATAAGAAAGGTTTGAAAGTGGTTGAAGACGGTTTTCGACATCTTCAAATTAAGTTAACGACTAGGCAACTGGGGGCGTGATCCGCTCTAATTTTCGATGTCCCGGCGCGAAATTCCTTACAATTTGTATTTGAAGATGACTTTGAAGGTTTTTTTAGGAGGATCTAAGTAAGGTAAACCTGGGATACGCTGATGTCTACATGTCCAAGAGCATTTTCCAAAAAGTGAAGCATTGCAGTCGATTTACAAAGGCTTCATGACATTAAAGGGCTGTTCTAATGCACACTTACCAATATAAAGTCTTTTCTTGGTCTGCCAGCGGGCCACAGCTCCCGCTATAAAGGAATGATGGCCGCACGCCGCCTGAATGCGCGCTTCCTCCTTAACCTGACGCACTGCACTCTCGTTCACTATCTGAAATGATTTACGTCTCATTTATATTACACGTGCATCAGTAGCTGAAATTATCGTAAGAGGAAAAGTGAGTGAAATTATGATATTGTTACGCTCTCTCTCATATTCAGACGATTGTGGGGGTTTCCCAGTCAGATTTACACGACGCGTGCGTAGTTATACGAAATAGTTTGTATGCTGAGGAACGAGGGTCAATAACACAGTATTCTAGAACTGTCCTCATAAGTTCCTAAACTGGTTTTCTAACAAGTAAATAATCGTGTGCTGGAGTTATCACTGACAGGCATACAATGTGACAAGAAGCACGCGTTACAGTGATGCAAAGCGTGTGTCATACAGAGACGCGATAGGGAAGACCGCGGCCCGTTTCGCACGACCGCCGACGCAAAGTGGATCTACCATCTAATTATTAATTACTCCCTGATATTTAAATCCTATCATCAATAACAAAACCATTCATTTTATTGTGTGCACCACTTACTGCGAAATCATCACAGTCCGTCTTTCTTAACGCACTTGAACACGAACCGAGGTAAATGTACTCAAACGAACTTTGATCTATCAAATCGGTTTAGACAAACTTGTTTTAATCCGTCAGTATTCTCATATTGATATTTTACAACGAGTGGATATCTTACATCCGCATCTCAACCAGTGGGATACCACTCGGCAGTCCAAGGTAAGGATAGGTTATACTTCGGTCATCTCGTTTGAAGACCGACAGAATATTATACCTACTAAACCGCACGCTCTCCGGCTCACGGTGTGTCACGATTTATAGTCAAGAAAGCGGTCACCCATCTTCAACTTCACGTTATTAAAACTCGTGTAAATAGAACGATCTACGTTCTAGCTATTTAAGTAGTCACGAGTCCATCTGAATTACTATAGGTACCTACCTAAGTGTGCGACGAAATATCAGTGATAAGACGCATTAAAGTATTCAACTGAAAGCTTATCGCTGCGCGCTGCGTGAAACTCATTTTGTGGTAATAAGTTTACATATGGGTCAATGTGATAAGAAGATTGTCGATAAAAGCGCATATGCTGCATAATTCTTTTTCACTTTATCAAATTTTAAAATGAAAAAAATGTAACGCACGCGATTTTAATCCTTGTTACTTCCTGAATGGGCTATCGCCCCAAGACAGTTTAAACCATTTACATTTTTTACGCCATGACCTCATCAATTCTGAGCCATTTCTTAGCAGGTACTGCCGAGTAATGTTAGCAAAAAAACATTACTTCATAGAGTTTGTTGCCATGATAATTGTGGAACATTCAAGAAGAAATTCGAATAGATTGGTACAAAAAAACAATGATGTTACTTAGAGTCTTAGACGATTCTACACTTGAGAGCATACACTTATATAATGATACCATCATGTTTGTTTTTTCTCCATGTCAATAGGCAACGTTTTTTACAATCACACAGGTAATTAAGTTATAGGTCAGTTACTTTATCCTTGCGTACCTACCTACTTGCGAGCATTAAACTGATAATTAATGATAATGAGATAATATTACTCGAGACTACTTGACCAAGAATATTTTTTTATCAAAATTCATAGTCTAATACGTATTTTACAGATAAAAAGACTGCGTAAGAGCCGGTGACAGTGACACAGCCGGCGATTTTGTTGGTAAAATATATAAGTTCAACATTTTTACTGTTGAAATAAGGCCTAAAATAAATAACCCATCCTCTTTGATGATCTCTAGCACTACAGGAATGGATAATCCTATTTTCTAGTCATAACTTTAGACTAAAGACTTTTACTTTTTTATTGGTGATATTATTACTGGTGATATAATATGTGTGTAGTATAATTTTGCTTGAGATAAACTCTACCCCTGTTTTATGTCATAGATAAAGATCTAAATTACGTCTAGTCGGCAGACTTATCTAATCTAATGTTGTATGTCAAGGAGTGTTATGATTTTAGGTCTACATATAGAAACTTAGTTTTGTTATCTTAACAGTATAAATCAAAGAAAGACCAATCTTAAATCCCTCATGGTATGCAGTCAAAGATGTCTGTTTTAGACAACAATATCCGAATCATATTGTTTGCTTGAATTAACATTAAAAAACAAATGCTCCTAACCCAATTATAATATAAACATAGCAGTATGTTACAGGCTGGTAAAATATGGGACACACTGAAGGCATTGAGCTGGGTGCTGTAGTGCAATTTAGAAGATATCTATGACCATTCGAAGACAGCAATAGGCTAGGCTGACGTGATTGATGAATAATAATAATTCACCCTGGAAAGCTGGGCGCCCCCCAGGGTGACGGGTGGGACAGTATCGTACAATTTGTTACCCGCTTTGAAAACTAGAAATTTACTCTTTGTCGCATTGTACCCGAGACCGTGAGCCACCGACATAATGACTTGCCAAAAAGGCACAAGGGAGAAAAAAAAAAATGTTTCTGAAAAAAAAAACTTACCTGCGACTTACTAAGCACTTTAAGTGCGTATTCTTTGTCTTCGCTAATCTTCTTCACTTTATAAACTTCACCAAATGCGCCTTTAGCTATTGTCTCTTCTATCTGGTAGTCTTTCTGGAGTAAATCAGTGGTGATGGGGAATTCAGGCTGGAAGATTGATTCTTTGTGAGCCACTGGCCAGGCTGTCTTGCTTGCTTCTAGTGGATTCTTTAATGTGGAGTCATTCCATCTGGAATTTGTGGTTTGTTTCAAAATTGGACTTAGTTTAACAAAAAGGATCCCATCCATGCTGATTCATGTGTTGCAGTAGCGAAGGGTCAATTTTTGTAAGAGGTAAGCCGGAGTACATATCTTTAATCTGATGTATTATTTGTCTATAGAACACTGAATGTGCCATTTTTTAAAGGGAAGCCGGTAGGAATCGAGTTATATGGAACCTTCGCCACTGATGTGTTGCATCCTTTTTATTTAAAAAGTTGTAAATGATGAATTGTAAATATCTAAAACAAACAGTTTTCTTTGACTAAGATTTAGATTTATTTTAGGCTAACTCGTATACAGAGTGAACTTTGACCTTCGATATATTCGTAACTAAAACGGTTCCCAGATATAGGGCAGTACAAAAAAAAATCACACGTGTGTGCCTTTCGGCTTCGTTAAGGTTGTTTAACACCCTTTATATCTTCAATTCATGTTTCACTACAGAGTTGACTGACATAGTATGGATGGCTTGTAAGCAGATGTTCATAACTGCATGATTAACTTGTCTACCCAGTGAGGAGGATTATTATGCATCAGTATGTATTAATATCTGAATTATCATATCCTGTAAACCTAATCAGACAGCGTTTAGATAAACAAGAACATCTTATTACTTGAATTAGTGATTACTAATAGTTTCAATTTCAAATGATATCTTCATAGTACAGTCACGGTCAGAAGCACCAGTATGTCGTACAATTTTCAACTTTTAAAATTGAATATCTATTACTGTATTGACTATAATTTGCAGTTAGCAATGATTATTTTCCCCCACTGTATTGGTTGTAATTTTATGTTTTAAAGAACATAATACTTTTTGAGAAGCTCATGGTTAAATAACAACAGCCGCATGGGTCTATGTCCATCATTCTTCTCATGTTAACAGTGTCAGCAGTGCTTGCCGAGGTTAGTCAGTGGATGAACCATTCATAACGAAATGACGTTCATGACGAACATAGTACTTTGGAACCCTTACCATAAATTAAGAAATAGGTCATTACTCAAAGCTGCAATTGTTGTTGCTTAAGATTTTTCCAAATGATTCTATACAAGGGCAGTTTTGCATCCTGGTCAAATTCAAGGAAGTATATAACCTAATGATTGTCTACCCGAAGCAACAGTAAAATGGGTAGGTATTTTTTTTTCCTATTTACGGAAATCGGTAAGTGTGAACCATCCGTTTTAAAACGCAGCTCGTCTGTTACTAGCCCAAATAAACGCAAACGTTTATTCGATATCGTATTTTCGTATTCCCTAAATTTCTAAGGCGCGTGCAGTCAAATTTAAATAATTTAAAATAATAACAACGTAATTTAAATTGATTATTTATGTCTTTTGTGATAACCTCCTGAATTTTGACGAGGATGCAAAACTGCACCTTGTATTAATGCCTATGAATGTACACAATTTAAGTATGACACGTCTTTGTTGTTATACTTATCTCCACGACATAGACTGAGGCAAATGATTTAATTATTGCGTGTAGTGAGTAGTCATAATATGTGCTCATGCCTCATAATATTATACAATGCTCATGAAATTAATTATTTCCTGGCCAGTGTTTGAGATAATATAAGTTTGAAAGACAGAATATCTTTCAAGACATTTCTAGGTAAGATTCAATAGTAATTTTACGTTTTTTTTTTTTTTTATTGTGATGGAAAGAATACAACACAATCAGTCTTAAACATTCCCACTACTGGAACAAGGGCTCTGTGTGAAGGAGTGGGCCATAATATCCCATGTGGCGCTGCGCATGTCTTTGAATTGTTGGTTCTACAATGTCTTTTTTTTTTTTTGTTAGGACAAAAGACATTGGTTCTACAATGTCTTTTTTTTTTTGTTAGGACAAAAGACAGTTACATTTTTTTTTTTGTTAGGATAAAAGACATTGGTTCTACAATGTCCTTTTTTTTTTTTAGGACAAAAATAGTTACATGCCAAGCTTAACTAGAGATTCTTAAATTAGCACAATACTTAGAAATACATTTATACACAATCTATTCCATATTTACATCGGTGCCCTAATGATTTTTGTAGTTACCATTTGAAAAGTAGGATATTGGTGAATCCATTGGTAACAAACAGTTGTTATGTGGTAGAAAGTGCTGTTTGGTAAAGTGAGGAACGAATGCAATATTGAATGTTTTCTTTACACCATTATGAATTGACACCTACATTAAGACTATTGCAAAAGTTTGTGCAAGAATGAATGTTCTGCAAGTCATGAGATTAAGATAAGTCTTGTGTATGATAGGAAATTATAAAAATATTTATCATGACAGAATATAAAAATAATGTGTTGTTGCTGACACACCATGATTTTAATAAACAATTTATCAGAACCTCTTAACAGAATAAGTTTCTCAAATCAATCTAACATTAACTTCATTACTTTAAGGATATTTTAAAAATCTACAGTATGTAAGTACTGGTACAAAGTTGGCAAAATTAAATTATTTCTTTCAACATAGCCATTACTTTAAGTATGTATTTATTTTATTAATGTTACACCACAGCCTACCTACAGAATTGTTTCTCCTTCTCCCTTAAATCCATCCAAAGGTTGTCTTGAAAAGATTGTGGTTATTGTTAAGACCGCCCATTGTGTCACCCAATTTATAAGTTCTACATTGTAAATTGTATGGTGTACATAATAAACAGTAGTCTATCCATCTATCTGAAACGCACTTTTGAATGTCAACATTTACAAGGAATACTGAATTAGATAATTTAGTTATTATAATTTATTTGTACTTTTGATAGGTCATGCAATAGTGTCTAACCGAAGGTCGATTTCTGGCCGACGCCAATTAATTGACTCTCGCCAAAACCGTCGGCCAGAGCCGAAAGTTTAATAACCCTTATAACAACAGTTCAAGATTCGGTAAAATATAAGGATTTGTTTTTTTTTTTATAAAATTTATGTTACAAACAGACAGTAAAAAAAAAAAACTTCAAGAGATGATTAAAATTACTTTGCTACTTGTCAAAAACAATATCACTACAAAATGCGTGACTCTTGAACCCCCAATTGTCGCTTCTCCCAATGCATTGTTACGCATTCATAACGCTTAGTTCAATTTCAGTGCTTGTTAGAAAACTTTAGCTTGGGCCTAAACTTCAGGTCATATTGGGCAAAGTCAAAGCTTTGGTCAGACTATCACTCAATCTATATTACACGGTATTCATCAATCACAGGATGTACTTAAAAACTGTGCTAATAAAATGATTTTAATGAATCATCGTAACTAATACATTTTTTTACAAGTTTTGTCTGATTCTTTTCAAGGTTGTTATTGTATATTAATTACTGTAGTCTACATTTTTATGAAAACATAACATTGACAATAGAAATTACTAGACAGGTTTACAGGTAAATGCACCAAAAACCATTGTTTTATTTTTTGGAATATTTTATTTAAAAAATTAAAACAGACATCAAGGTTGTTGCATATTTCAATTTAAAGTTACCTAATTAATATGCAAAATATTTTAATGCACATGTTTAATTTATCATAACCATCATTGACTTAATTTCTGATTCAGTAAAATTTTTCACACTTAGTGATAAAACAAAGTGGCAGATGTGTGTCAATAGAGGAATATTTAATTACGAAAAAACTTGAAAATGATTAATGAAATTGAAAACAGAATATAATGTAAACAGACAAAGTGAAATTTATGTTTACATAAAAAGATCTTCATAATTTGAAACTGGCGCGATCTACATATTAGTAATCAAAGGAAAGAAAACTGTTTGTTTTGACGAATTTGTATATTGTGTACTAACCTTCGCCTCGAGACGCGAGACCAAGGCCGTGATGCGCTGTACACCGACTGGTTGCTCGTAACACTGACGAAGGAACGCCCGCTGAGGTTGCCCACGAAATGGGAGAGACTGAACTATATACAAAAATAAATTATGCGCTTAGAGGTAACAAAGAACTAACACAAACAATGTACATTTTAACGAATCCGTAAGTACATTATCTCGTTCACACAAAGCAGATACTAAAACACTACGCAGCAGGTTATAGTCACAGGAGAATCCTGCGTCTATCTACAAAAATAATAGCTACGCCAGTTCAGCTGAGAATGACATTAACAAGTTTTCGTTTCATCACTTACCTGACTAGTGAACGCCTGGCCGTCGCGGTCTGAATGCGTAGATTGCTTTTGATTCTTGTGCTCAGAGTTTTTATTATGCGTGTTTCCCATTAAACTAAACTAAATGGCTCTATACATGCCGTTTCAGGTGTATTTTCATGTTATTTTAAAAACTGTTGACTAATTTTTCCACCATGAATCGCCCATAAACAATAAAGTCGGTGTTGCCATTACAAGTCTTTTTGAAAAAATATAAAATTCAAATATCTATGGTAAGTTCTTTGGAATTCATTAGGAAAAAATATGACGCTGTATTGTAGTACAGATAAATTGTATTTTGGAAAGAAACTAAAATAATATCCTTAAGAAACGAAATGTTACACTTTGTTACAGTTGGTGCCATTTGAAATCATTGAACATTTTTTGATCTAGTAGTATTTTGTTGTCAAAGTGTAAATATACTGACATACGCCACGCCATTCCAATTAAGGTGGAAGCGCCAGGGTAGCCCGCGAAATTCAAATTTTTAAGGTATTTTTTGCAATTTGCAGGTCAGTTTCAGGCTATATGTGAAACAAAATATGATTCGCGACCGTAACACGTATGTAGTTACAGAATTATAATCATTAAAATCGTCAATACCACCCTCCAAGTTCATCTAACCCCATTTAATGACTATTTCATGAAAGTCATACAATAGGATTATATAAACTTAGAGGGTTGTATTGATAAGTTTCATGACTATAACTCTGTGAAGCCATATTTGTTACGGTCGCGAATCATTATCATCATCATCATCATTGCAGCCGAAAGACGCCCACTGCTGGACATAGTATCTTAATCATAATACAACCTGACACTGACCTGTAAATTGCAAAAAACGTAACTACTATTCTGGTGCGTCCACCTTAACATTGCGTCATTCAGTTTGCCCTTTACTCCAGAAACTCCAAGGGCCAAGACTGTTGTCGTCCTGAATCGATTATCTTGTTTAGTAAAATGGCATTGTAATAGAGTACCTATATTATAGAGAACTCATTTTTCTGAGATCTATTTCCCCGGAAGTTGCCTGAATTAACAATAGCTGCTAAAATATAAGGGTATTCTGTAGGTACGTGTCGTATGCACACGTACAATATAAATTACCAAAGAAACATAAATGAGATGGACGTTTTCACTTGTATCATCATATTAAACTTACACTTTCTACTGGATTCTTAGTAAAGATTTCTTAGTGCAAACTGGTGATTGGCAAATGCAACCACTTGCTTGTATCTTTCACTGTTTCTACCAGTTTCTACTTTTTACTGCTTCCCAAAGAGTGTGCATAGAGCAGTACTCTATGCACCTCCCTCGCTAATCAAACTTTGAGTAGTCTGATGACTCATTACGTCATTGACTCGCGAGTCGGAGTGGCTACACTGTAGGTACCTTGGCATTGATGTAGATGACTAACCAGATTAAAATAAAAACAACTTTTGCGTAGTCAAACTTTAATAGGTACGTTGCTGACCGTACATTTTTGTAACCGACTTTGGTTCAAGCAACTATACCTACTCGTACAATAATACATTTTAGTGCATAAATCTTGTTAGGTGCAAAATATAGGTTCTAGACTCAGAAAAACTCTGTGCATATCACTAACATTGGTTCCAGGCTGACAGTAAAATGTTTGAGGACAACAATCGCCCGCTAGGCGGCTGACAGTCGCCCTGAACCATTCACTGTAAGCGGAGAGGATGATTTATCTACGTAGCGATTAAGTAAATTATTAAGCCCGAAAGCATGGACCTAATTGTAAATATGTACACTGTTCCTATTTAGGTACATAGATAGATAAGTAGGTACGGGTGTGGTTTTTTCATTCAGTATTTTGTTTTGGTTTCCTTTTCCAAAACGCACGTTGTTCGTCAATGCACAATCTTCGACATTTTCTAGACCTTAAACAATTTTTCCAGCAGGTTTTAATGCGATGTACAGCCAATTCTAACAAGAATATAACTATTGTGACCGCCGCGCAGAAGCAGTATACCTCGAATATGCCGCTCAAGTCGTTCATCCCGAGAGGTCTCGTGGTCACTTCGTCTTTAATGTCTGTGTATCTGTATTGCTCCCATTTTCCTATCAAACCAGCCTCAAAAATCATCATCATATATCTATTGTATCTTTCTGTCAAGGGTGAATTTTTAGTCAGTACCATGGTTAAATAATGGCTATGTATTCTATCCCCTTCAGCGATATGCAAATATTGTTCGCCTTTTACATTTAGTTTGTTTCTCTTAATGTAACGACCCACTGAACAATCTATGAGGCAAAAACGATGAGCATCACTCGCCATGCGTGTGATACACCCGTATATGTCTTGTTCGTAAACTAGTCTGGAGTTAATAGTTACGAACTTTTCTTCGGTATCCGGAAGGATTAGATCTGGTGACGCCATGGCTTCAATAGGGTATCCTTTCTCAATAACATCGTCAAACGTGTCAACCTCTTTACCCCTTTTGGCTGCAGTGAAGAACGATACTATCGTGGCCTGAGTTGTAAAATTAATCACGAAAAAGCACCACAAAGATACTGCCAAGAAAATACGGAAAGACTCATATTTTGGCGGTTTATGTAGGTCTAACATTAAGGCATTTCTGCAAGCATTCATAAAATCTTTGCCTATTTGATCGAAAGTAAGACGTTCATTTTCTACAGTCTTGTAGATGGAGAAGGTAGCCCAGATACATAAGAAACAAGACAACAATCTGCATAGGAAGTCTAAGTTAAAGTTTTTCACTTGAAAGAGGGTAGTTTCAAAGCCGGCACGACCTGATACAATACAAATACCACTATCTTTAAATGGAAAAGTGAAATCAAGTTCCACTACAATTACATCGAATTGATATATCGGGAATAAGCACAGGTCTCCTCTCCTGCGCGCAAATGCAAATATCTGTTCAATATTAACTTCGAAATTGAATGGTTTCTTCATGACATTCAAGCTGAGACTAAGATCAATAGTGAAATTCATGAGTTCGGCCATGGTGTTCCAGATCTTTCCATCTCTAGCTCGAAGTTTGTAGGTTCCATTTCCAAGATCCTCTATGACGGAAAATGGCTTAATTTCAGACACGTATCCTGTAAAAGCAAAACCGTGTAAATTTTTGCTTCTATCTTCAAATAGATTCAATTTTCTCAGATCATTTATAGCGTTATAGGACACAGCGTTTGTATTAAAACCCAGACAAGTGCCAAGATGGTTTGTTCTTAGTTTAGATGTCACAGTTATGTTGTGACATTTATCCACACAAATTAAATCTTCAAATCCACGAACTGGCATTCCGAGGTTTCTTGCAGTCCAACAGCCAAACTTATGGTCTGGTTGAACGTTATAATGTTCGTTAACATACGGAGTGTAGTCAGACACCATTAAAGTTTCTTGTAAATCGTTATACTGAACCACGATTGCGTTTAAAGCTTTGTTGTACCATAAATTGAAGAAAATTTTAGCTATGAGCACTCTGTCTTCTATTTTATGATAATACAAGATTATATTTGCTAAGGGATGCCAATATGGTGAAGTTACTAATTTCTGGATCAGTTCTTCGTATTCTCCAAAATCCTGGCAGCTCATAACTATAATATTTGAATGATATGGAACGACGTCTTCTATATAATAATCTTCAGGGTCGTTTAGATTCATAACCACAAAACCATACGATATGTGCTTGATTTTGTTGTAGAAATCATTAGGTAAATTTCCAACCCAAAGTATCGTGTCCCATCCATTAGTTTTAAAATTTAAACTTATTATGTCCACCTGGAATAAACGACATAGTTTTATTGGGTTTTTCCAATAAGATTTTTTCAAGTAGCAGCCAAGAAGCTGGGGCTGTAAACGTGCGGTTCGTGCCCAGTTGATGGCAATGGGCTCGTACCTACCTAAATATCACCAGTGGCGTTGCTTGTCCTAATAAGGTCCTGTAAGAAAAATGTTTGGGGGCCCTTTGGACCCGACTGCGGCGAAGCCCAAAAAGAGGATTATGAAATAACGATTTCAGCTTTCTGGACCGTTTTTATTGAAGAGCGACCGTAGCTAGCTCGGAAAATTCGAGCCTTCTGGTTTGTGATGAATGAAGACTTTATTGAAGAGAGCGAGGTCGAAAAATTTTGACTTCTTGGGCCCCGAAGTTAAACATTAATTACAAGCCTCAATCAATAAGAACTTGAGGTTATAGGAAGCCCTGTTACTCGGGGCCCCGTATCTTTGATACGGTGTGGTAGCTACGCCCCTGCCTATCACATGGGACTTTGACATAACTGGAGAAATGTAGTGTTACTACGCCTCAGCTCAGCTCAAATCTTCGGGAAATACTATGCGTGCTGATGTTATGTTATGATGCGAAACTAAAGAATGGTTCAAGCTTTAACCGGAACCCCGTGAGTGCTTCAGCAGCGGCCATTGACATAATATAAAATGTTTGACTAATAAAACTCACAATCATATCAATCCTTTGATCTTCCAGCTTTGGTTTAAAGACATCTGTAAAATTTCCTAGCGCAGCATTGGCAAACATGCCGAAAATAATTATTGAAAAATACTTCATGATACTGCCTGTCTCTATCCGTATATTTACATTCTTTACGCTTGTTTTGAGAGCAGCTAAGGTAAACAGAGAGCTTCAAGGTCCTATTCACTTGCTGTAGTTTCGTAAACTGTAAAAAATATCCGTGGGTACCTACTAACAGAGAAACAAATCAAATACATAACATCAGGGGTTCCCAAACTTTTTCAGGTCGCGGAGCACTTACAGGTTTAATTTTTTTTACTCGGCGCCGTAGCTAGTCGAAAAAGTTGACTTATTATATTTTTTGGACACAAGAATACATTTGAAAATCCGGCTTCAGATAAGATGATTAAATAAGATATTGCAAAGGGAATGAGAATTCTCTTGTGCATGGAAAGAATCCTTGATTAGCGAACAATTTTCGACATCGGCAAATTATTTCAAAAACCATTAAGTGAGTTTCGAAAGGTGTTCCATAAAAAGGAGCATTAAGTCTAGCGAGACAACAAGCTCATTAGATTTTTCTCGAATACCTAATTTTTGTTTCCGAAGAATATACACAGGTGCCTCTGAGCGGCCCTCTTAAAGGGCAGGCCACACCGCCAGCTAGCGAGCGAGACGGACGAGTCATCGTTTCACCTCTTTTCATACTTTGGTTCAGATCGCGAACTATCGAAAGAGTCGAACAAAGTATGAAAAGGGCTTCGTTCGCCTCGCTCGCTAACTGGCGGTGTGGCTTGCGCTTTGCTGTCTACGGCGCACAAGGGGGCCACGGCACACACTTTGGGCACCCCTGCATTACATTCTACATCATGCAATCATCCAAATGCCCATTATCAACCGATCTGATTTGCGTGAAAGCTCCAACATCATGATAGTGGTAATTTTGGAAATGATAACGTTAGGTCGTCATATTGTTACTAAATTATGTATGAGAATAAAATATAAGTGTTACGAGTGTGTTTGCATTACTCATAGACTAATGATCAATATTACTCGCGAGTTTTTCATACACGATATAGCTATTCGGGAAAATAAAACAAAAAAAATAACAAAAATATTGTTTATTTTTTCAAAACTATAAAGGTCCTAACATATGAACACCTTACACCTATTAGAATAATGAAAGTCCTAAGATTCACACCGAACCAAAGATTAAATTATTAGTACTAATATAATACTAAATGCCGATGAACACATTCTCTAATATCCTTTTTACCTTAAGCATCAAAGCCTAAAGAGCATTAATATCAAACGCTGCCAATTTTATTAATAAAGTACAGACAACATAGGAGTTTGGTATGCAGGGCAGCAAGAAAACATATTGCATTTTGCATTATAGGCTTCGGACACGAGGCCAGTTTAGACAGTCCGTTCAGCGGCTTAGTAACACTGGACTGACGTCGATCACGAATAATGAAATGTAAATTCAAAAGCACTTTTCTAATAATGTATTGATTAACGTTTTTTCACGAACATAGTATTTTGAAAGCCATACTGTTATGAAATAGGTCTTATCTTAAAATAAAAACTGTTATTTCACGAGAAAATCGATTGTGAATTTTGCTCAGTGTTTACATTTCATTGTTTGTGACTGTACACTAGGCCAGTGCTTTCAGCTGAGGCTAGTGTACGCGTAGTTCAGTGATTGGGCTTTTTTACTAGTGACTGAACTCAGTTGCAAACTGGGCTCGCGTCCGAAGGTCATCATCATGCAGGTACTGTGTTTAATAACATTTTCAAAGCCGGCGACACGCCTAGCGTGTTTTAAATTCTTAGCGTCAGATAACCGACGCCTAAGATTTTCCTAGTCGGCACAAGTTGGTTACATTATTGCTTGCCTTTATTTTTTGTGGCCTGTACCTAAAATAATATATATTTCAATATTTTTTTAAACGAATCTGTTGACTCATCTCCTATTTGGGTATTATGTATTTACATTATTTCAAATAGCAAGACCGGCGTAAATATGCTATGCACATAATACTTCAAATATACATATAATATCTTAAATGTAAATCACGATTTTCTTTACAATATAAATAACGTTTGTACAATTTATTTAATGAAAAATGCTTAATTATCATTTCTTGGTGTTAACAACTTTATATAGATTACTACAGGCCTACCGTGTAGCTAGTAGCTACCTAGCGGGGTGCGGGAGGGGTGTTGACACTCGGGCGAATGACATAGCTCGCGCGATACTACCCTCCCGCTCTGCGCAACTACCTCACGAGCTCACGAGTCACGACACCATCTCGATACAGCAGTAGGCCTGTATTATAATTTTATTACTATCTACAGTAAACAGGTAGTTGTAAAATACATCGGTGACTACGCGCTAAAACTTATTATTATTTCTGCTTTGTTGGTGCAAATTGCTGTTTAGCGTTCCAGAGAGAAGATAAATAAGTGTTAGACTTCGACATATGTTCGGGAATAAAAAGGAACTGGACGGCCCAAGACACAGTGGCGGCGTTGGGGGTGGGGAGGAGAAAGATGGGGCGACGGCCCTGAGCGCCAAATTTGGTGGGTGCCGAAGAATTTCGAAAAAAAAAGAACTCTCAGTGTTTTGTGCAAATCTCCAGCATAAGCTCACTGTTGGTTCTAATTCCGATATCGACGGAAACGCACTACGTGCTCATAAGTCTGAAGCATTTTCTCACGGATGATAATATTTCGTGTATAACCGTCCTCAATTTTATACGACAGCGCAATAATCAAGAACTGTATCCAAATATATGGATTGCGTTCCGAATTTTTGCAAATATTCAGGTTAAAAGAACGCAGTTTTTCAACATTAAAATGAATAAAAACGCATCTCCGATCAGCAATCAATCGAGACTCTCTAACCTGGCTACACTTTCGATTGAAAATGAAATCGCAGGACAATTAGATTTTTCTAATTTAAATCGTGTATTTGCTGACAGAAGGGCTCGAAAAGTGAAATTTTACTGAAGAAAAAAACAATTTAAGAAAACTATTCAAAAGTCAACAAAAGTTTCAATCAAAATAAAAAGAAAGTAATCAAAAATATAAAACGAGAATGAAATTTTTAATTACAAAAAAATCTAAAAAAAAAAAAAAAACTAAAATATAAATTATAAAATAGAGGACCTACAAAACTTTCTGCGTCCACGTCGTCTGGGTAACGCTAAAGGGAAGGTGAAATTCTTACGTTCACGTTGGTTCAGCAAAAAATTTACACTAAGTTGATTATGATTTCCTTAAGTGGGCGCCATAATATTCTTGCCTGGGGCGTCAGTGGCCTTAACGCCGGTACTGCAAAGACATGTTAGAAGTTCTTTCAAAATGTATGCAAGGAATATTTTCCTATCTTTAACGGAAATTCAGCCTGAACGACCCGCAGCCCGGAACGTCGACGTGATTTCGTGTGAATAGGCTTTTACAAAACATTAATATGACACAGAGTGAATGACACAGCCTACAGCTCTAAGCCCTAAGTGTTGAATTAATTTTAATACATACCAGTAGCGAAGGGTCAATTTCTGTAAGAGGTAAGCCGGAGTACATATCTTTAATGTAATTATATTATTTGTCTATAGAATACTGATTGTGCCATTTTTCAAAGGGAATCCGGTAGGAATCGAGTTCTATGCAACCTTCGCCACTGATACATACAGTCACAAGCAATGAAATGTTTTCTCAAAATTAAAATTTTGCGTTTCTACTGTATTGTTTAACATTTTACGTTTTCATGAACATAGTATTTTACAAGCCATACTATTACGAAATACATTCTTATCTCAAAGTAGAGACCGTTATTTCACTACAAAATCGCTTTTTAATTTAGTGTGTACATTTCATTGCTGGTGACTGTACATAAAATTATGAATATCCTACCTTTTTTTATTTTAATAGGTAGATTTTATAATAAATATTGCTACCGCAGCACCAACTTCCATTATCCCGTAACATAATTTGCTCTATAACTTCCGTGTAGGTACACACTGCAGAAGAGTTAGCTACGTTGCTTGCGTACCTGACTTTGAACTTATATCTTTGAACTGAACTGTTGAACTAATTTAAATCCTTTGCCGTATCTACACAGAAGCAGATAATTTGGAAAAAAAAAACCACTATTGTGGTAATTTTTGGGCCTTTCCACAGCTATCCCACCGCTGACAACAAAGCGACTAGCTATCCGCTATTTTTTCGCTCAAGGAACGTAAATCTATTTTCCGTGTCAGTTTAAGATATACAATATTAAACATTTATACAAGGTGGAGACGACGACACAATAATGAATGAAAATACTGGCAATACTTCAAATAAATCCAAAGAAATAAAAAAAATAAAAATTCAAACAAAAATAAATGGCATAAAACTGTAAACGAAATAGAACACCATTTATAAATATTGGTTCACAAACGTTAGGTATAATTTGCACTAATTCGCATCAAGAAATAAAATTAAGGAACGAATTTGGCGAAGGCTTTTGAATTAGCTATTTGGCAACATTTGTTTAATGTTTGTACCGCTGCGGGGGTCGTCAACCTGTTGGTGTTTGCCTATTAACAGATACATCATGTAGATGGTGCTAAAATGAAAAATAATGTCCTGTGACTAACCTAATGGTATTTTCGATTAAATTTTTGTATGCAGACTGGGAACGTCATAAGGTATACGAAGTTTAATTTATTGTATTGTCATCTCTACCTTGTATAATAATAGTTGAACGCCGACTGTTCACACAGCTGACACGAACTCTGTCAAGCGAAAAAAACTCAATTTTGGGTTCCCTACTCGAAGGGTAACCAACGCTTAGGCTACTAAGGGTTAGTAATAGGGTCCCTATTACTAAGCCTCCGCTGTCCGTCCGTCCGTCTGTCTGTCAGCGGGCTGTATCTCATGATCCGTAATAGATAGACAGTTGAAATTTTCACAGAATGTGTATTACTGTTGCCGCTATAACAACAAATCATAAAAATAAATTAAAGGGGAGCCCTCCCCTACTACGATGGTACGGGACCCTTCGTGCGCGAGTCCGGCTCACACTTGGCCGGGTTTTTTTAGTTGCTAGCTCGACTCGCTTATCGCTAATCGTCAACGGTGGGGCAAGTGCCTGAATTGGAATATAATTAAGCACTGGATCCTATATTCAGATTTCTTACAAAACCTTTTCATCCATATACTCTTACTACAAGTTTAATGACCTCAAGCAAAGATCTATACCGCAAATTTGCTTTAGCTCAGTCGCACTTCATCCGAAAACGAACCCTACTTGCATAAAGTTAATGTTCCTATTCGTATGATACGCATGATCACAGTCACTTGTAGGAATATGCGCATTAATCTTATACCAAAAGGGTTTATTTTCGCATGAAGCGCGACTGATCTAAGTCGAAGTTCGTTTTATAGATCTCCGCCTCTCCACCTTACCTACTTCCTACTGTTCAGGAACTCTTGTAGATGTTTCCAGGCGCGCTCGACTTGACCCCGTGTATGTTTGTAGCTCCACTGTGGACTAAACACCACGTTGGCGAGGGCTACATGCTCCTGGTTGGACACTTGGGAGTCTACTCGGTCGGCTGCCTCCTCTGCTGACAGTTTGTTGCGGTCCTGTATCCTTATGATTGCCTGTAGAGAATTGGTGGGTTAAAATTTTACAAATGCGTAGTATCAGTGGCGGACCTCTCATACAAGCCGAAAAGCCTGGCTTGCCTAACGATAAACAAAAAAAAAAAATTAAAATAAAAAAAAATAAAAAAATATTACTCTCCCCGATGCCGATGGGCCATCTATTTTTTATATTTTTTATATTGTTTTATAATGGAATATTTAAAATGTATTTAATGTGTTTAAAAATAACATTCTTACAAAAACAAAATAATACTTAGTAATTTTTTGTCAAACAATAATAACATTCGGTTTCCACGCAACTATCAATCCTTAACAGAAATTATTTTAAATTCGCGCGCTTAAATTCTGATATGCCGGCCGCGATACTCTGGCTCGCTCTAACACTATACAAAAGAAGAGTTGAAAAGTTGAAGTTTAGTGCGTAATACGGCCTACGGTCAGTGACCCAGTGCTAGCTAACGCTATCTCTTTCACACCCACTGGCTTTTACGTGGCTTCTATGACCTCTCATGTTTCCTAGCAAAATGTGTCCGTTTTTGACAAAATTTTTATGTACTCATGTGAGAATTTGTATCGAGTTTAAAGCTAGGCTTTTCTTTGAATGTGTGCGTGTAAGTCTGTGTAAGTTTGAGAGAGAACGTGTGTGTTCGCGCCGATGATTTGCGCGACTATGCGTTTCGTGCGAATTTTGATACATACAAAATACCTACGATTTCAAGTTAGTTCGTATTGTTTTGACCTAGGAATTATGCCAGTAGCACGCGTTAATTATTACAAATGAATGCTGTTTTGAAAATTTTGAGAACAATATTCTAAAGTTAGGTTTTGTTTTGTTATTGTAATTGTGTGAAAGTTATTAGCACGATGATGTGATTTTATACCTATGATTTTGCAGGTTATTAATTGATTTTTTTAAAGTGGTCTGTGAATGTGAATTCTGATATTACCGTCGAAAAGGTATGTAAATACGTTGAGTTAGCTCTTTACTTCACTGTTAAAGAAGTCCTAATGATAGTTTTTCTCGGCAATGTATTTTTGTCGCTTTTCGCATATCATTTTGTAGTTATTTGATAAAGTTCTTCCAAATAAAGAACCATCATCGTAATATTATATCTCTTTGAAATAAGAAAATACGTAAATATGAGTTTAGGTACTTAAAGAGTTGTTCTGAAGAATAGAATAAGTAAATAAAATTGGCTATTATTTATTAGTGATTTATAATGATTTTGTGAGATCATTAATATTTATGTAATATCAAATATTATCATTTTAATCGACACTATATTGAATTAATAAAATAGTGTGTACGGCAATAAAATAACAAATCAATAGTGTAAATGCCATCTAGTGGCCATTTTGAATGAAATATTTTGCAACGTCTGAATTGTAAACAGCGTAGCGAACTTACTTTGGTGTCACGATTCGTACGTATAGATGGCGCCTTTGTCAATTATGCAAGCGTATTAAGATATCGAGACTAGAAATTAATTGAAAAACTATAACTTATAAAATTGTATCCCAGAACATCGGTAGCTGACTAACTGGGCTTGCCTCCATTCTGACCTAGCGGCACGCCACTGCGTAGTATGGCAAAAAGAAAAACTATAAAAGAAATAATGCTTAGTCTTCCTTGAAACGTATATTTTACTAGAACACGTCCATTACAGAATAAAGAAAAATCACCATCATTTATTTTAGGTCAGAGAGAGACAGACATTATAAAATACTTCTATCTCACTCACACCTCATTACATTGAAACTCGTTTGTCTATTTTATAACACATAATCAACCTAAAAAGTTCCCACAACTGGGACACAGGGACACTTACTCCACCACCTCTCTGAGAGAGGTGATAATATCAGCTTATAATTGACTAGCAGTTAAAGTTGATATTGTTGTCATCGAGAGGATATCCTGGATGAGGCTGGCACAGAACGTGAAGAATGGAACAAAAAATGAGAGGCCTATACCCATCAGCGGGTGAGGCTGTGGATAATGATCAAAGGAAAGGTCTTAAACCCAGTGGCGTAGCTAGCTTGGGTGGCACCCGGTGCGGATATTGTAGGTGTCACCCCAAAAATCAATCAAAAATTAAAATAAAAGTAATAAATCAAGGTAACGTTCAAGATTGAAAAGGAACGGTACATCTAATGTCACCTGCACCTTCCTACATCGAAAGGACTATAGTCCTGGTTATGCAATGATGCAATCTGCCACAGTTTTACCAAATTTTATAGGTGGCACTACTAATGTTCACGATCGGTTGTCAGCCCTAAGTGAGTGACACCCGGTGCCGGCCGCCTCCCCCCCCGCTACGCCACTGCTTAAACCAAGAAAGACCGATCATTGATCACAACGTCACACTGCTCAATGATGGCAACTTAGATATCCCTGCTCGCTGATAGAAAGAGACAGATGACAGTGTGTCTCACCTCGTCCCGCGGTACGATGACGGCCCACATCTGGTGGCAGGAGTTGAACCATTTGGCTCTCACCATGACAGCAGCTTCCATTACTACAACTCGATATCCCTCTTTTCCAAATGCTTGAATCCGACGCTGAGCTTCTTCGATGACCGCAGGCCATACTAGGCTGTTCAGCTTATCTAGTTTTTCCTATAAAACAAGACATATAACGGCGGTAGCGTTTGCGGGCAGTAAATGAAGCGACGAGATGGTAACAATGGTATTTAATAGGGGGCACACAACATGTACATACAGCAGACTATCTTATATTATATACTCAACGCGGTATGGGGCTCGCGTATACAAGTTTAGGTATACGGCGCCGCGCAGTTGAGCGTGGGCACTCTCTCGTAACCAGGTAGGCCGACTGCCGACGCGAGCGGCGCGCGGCAGCGGGGTGCGGGGGCGCTCGAGCGGGCATGGACGAAGTAAGTTTGGAGCGGTGGCGCGATATTACGTTGTTACACACTCCCCCTCTAGTTCGAACATAGCGCCCTCGCGTTCGGGCTAGCAATCGTATCTACGGGGTCGACCACGTCTGCGCTTTTCCCTAATCGGAACCTCAACATCACCCATGAACGGTGTCAGATGAGAGACATGGTAACGTCCAATGTGCTCACCTTTGACGGTTCCCTTTACCGGGTAAGTAGTGGTACTTACGACTTCTCGTATTCGGTACGGGCCATCCCTACGTGGTATAATTTTTGCAGGCTTCCGGTTATCGGTTTTATCTCGCTGGCAAGCAGTGCAGCGTTTGATATAATCTTTGATAAAGGATCTCATACCTGGCCAGAAGTATCGGGTTCTGATGCGTTGCAGGGTCCGTTCCGCACCGAAGTGACCTGCTGTAGGGGCGTCATGGAAATCTGCCAGAACAGTCTCCCTCTCATGCTTAGGTACAACGAGACACGCGGAATCAGCGTCTTCAGAGTCAGGCGCGCACCTGTATAACACACCATCCGACATCAGGTATCCTCTCTCTGACCAGCCTCTCCCCCTAAAGGGATCGTCGGTCGCCTCCAAATCCTCTATAATGTTCTTCAGCTCAGAGTCTTTGAGCTGGTTAGTGCGCACATCATCAGGCTTTCTGTGTGGCACATCTACTGTCACTAAGCATACCTCGCAACCACCTGGGTTTCCTTCGCAACAGGCTGGGCGGCTTAGTGCATCAGCAATCACGTTTACGTTCTCTATGACCTCTGCGCGCAGCAGCTTCTCAAGCTCACCGTCTAACAACTGTTTCTTACCTTGCGACATTCTATAGGGTGGTGAAGCGGTCGGCTCCTGCTTCTCGTCAACCCGAATGCGATGTGCGGCATAAGTTGTAGGGGGTCCATCGGTGGCGAAGCGCTCAGCTCTACTTAAAATGAGCTGGTTGGGCTGCGTTCTCTGGGCCGGTGACAGTTTCGTTCCTGCATCCTCTCTCAGCGCCAGGCTGGTGGAATCGACTTGCGTCAGCTCTTCCCCGCTGGTGGAATCGATCTGCGTCAGGTCTTCGCCACTGGTGGAATCGATCTGCGTCGGGTCTTCGCCAGTGGTGGAATCGATTTGCATCAGCTCTTCGCCACTGGTGGAATCGACTTGCGTCAGCTCTTCGCCACTGGTGGATGTGAGGCTGTATAATTGTACAAAAGTAAACTTCTGCCCAGGGGAATCACGAAAGTACCAACAATTATGTTGGAGGTCCAACAATATACCTGCTCTAGCGATAAAGTCCTGTCCTAGAAGCGTCCTATTATTCGCTTCTGGTATCACTAGGAAATTGGTGGGGATTACGCGTCTCTGAATTGTGACGTTTGTGTGACATTCTAACAATTCGCGTACCTGCTGCGTTCCATCGGCGAGACTGAGATTACGGTTTATATAATCCAGGGCTAGCAAGACTCTCGGTGGCACCTGTATCTAACACTGCGACACCTAACAAAGACGCAACTCCTATCTTTACTGTGGGGTGCGACAGGTTGGATGCATGGGTGACGGCACTTTGAAAACTCACCTTGTCGGCGGACGGTGTACCTTTACACGTCGGACACTTAGAGCGTATTACGCCTTGTTGACCGCAGCCGTAACAAGACAATGGCGCGTTATCACTTGATTTCGATTTATTCCTACACCCATCTACCGAATGACCAAACTTTTTACAAAAAGCGCAGCGTGGTCTAACACGTTTCGAATTTGCATCACTACAATTATTCGAACTAGAGTTGGGTGTGGCATGCGAAGGGTTATTTTGAATAACGTTCGCAGTCGGAGGGTTAATGTTTACATTTCGAGATTTCGTAGAACTTTCAATGTTATTTACGTGATGGTGGCTCGAGTTATTATCGCGGGGTGGAATTAATGATTTAGATTGACTTACTTCGCCCAGAGTCTCCTCTACGTACCTTGCTCGCTCGAGTAGACAGTCGACACTACTTACACTATCGCGTGACACTCTTTTGCGGATTCTACGATTTAGAAGGCCGTATACAATATCTAGTTGCATTATTTCCGGTACATTATATGGTATTCGCGACATATTAGCACGCACACGCGATATATACGAATCGACACTATCACAATAACTTTGTTCTTGTGCGAAGATTTCTCGAAAGATCCGGTGGGCGGGGCGAGGGGCGCCGTACATGAACCGAAGTCGGCGTATCGCGTCGTCCCAGGTCTCCACGGTTGATTTGATGCCTTGCCACCACACGGCGGCTTCTCCTGTCAGCAACATAGGCAAACCTCGAAGAGCGTGTTCGTCGGACACGTTTGCGCACTCTTTGTAGATGAGCACGCTCTCGACGAACGCTTCTAAGGTTTCCGCGCCGCGTGCGGCTCCGTCGTAGCGGGCCGTGCACCGGGTGAAGTTACTATGCAGGGTCAGCGCAGGCGATCCAGTGTGTAGCAGTGGGATGAGTCGGTCCTGTTGATTCACCGGTTGACGAGCTCGGCGTCGGCGTCATGACGCTTCGCATCACGTTGGATAGTAGTCGCGTGAGTTGTTCTTCGGACATGGAGATCATGTTACAACCCATTGTCGGTGTAGGCGTCACCGCAGTGCTCGTACTCGCGGGGTTCGCTACCGCGTGGTTTTCTTCGTCACTACTGGAAACATCGTGGTTATCCTTGGATGCATGTCGGCGTGTTTTCGGCGGCATCTTCTCGTCGATGACGCTCGGCAGCGATCCAAGACGATAAATAACGGCAGGGCAATCCAGTAGGTAGAACTCAGTCGCGTGGTTTCAGTTCGCGCTCGCGTCGTCGGAGCACGTGCCACGAGTTGGGCGCAATTTCTAACGGCGGTAGCTTTTGCGGGCAGTAAATGAAGCGACGAGATGGTAACAATGGTATTTAATAGGGGGCACACAACATGTACATACAGCAGACTATCTTATATTATATACTCAACGCGGTATGGGGCTCGCGTATACAAGTTTAGGTATACGGCGCCGCGCAGTTGAGCGTGGGCACTCTCTCGTAACCAGGTAGGCCGACTGCCGACGCGAGCGGCGCGCGGCAGCGGGGTGCGGGGGCGCTCGAGCGGGCATGGACGAAGTAAGTTTGGAGCGGTGGCGCGATATTACGTTGTTACAGACATAATTTTCTTGAGCTAAAAAAGACCTTGGAAAATATATGTATTTTTATTTTTTTAAAACGTTTTTTTTTTTTTTTTGGATGGGAAATCATCAAATGAGGCCCCACTGTGGGCGGAGCGGAAGGGAGTGTCAGACTTGTACTGACTAAAACCCATCCATGTTCCTTCTTTGCCCTTTGTGTTCCAGGGCCACGGTATCTCTTTCGAACAGTCCCGCAGCCCTGGCAGAACGTTACGTAACGTTTTATTGTTTGAAATATGATATCAACAGTGGATATATACAGAGTGGAGACGACAATACGACAATAAATGAAAACACGCATAATACTAGTTCATATGAATAATTCTAAACTATCAAAAAAATCCCAAAATCGAAATAGAAAAAAAAAAATTTTCAAACAAACTAAATGGCATAAAACTGAATACAAAATAGGACACCATTTATGAATATTGGTTCACTAACCTGTGGTAAGAGCGGCAACAACGCGGTCCTGTAGCAACTTGATCTTTTGGCTAATGTTCAGTATACAATTACACTAAATCACAGACTATTCACCAAACAATCAGGCACCTCTCATCCGCTGGTTATTTTTTAATGAAATTATTAATCACTATCTGGATCACTGTTCAATCACTAAGTAGGTACCTACGTCACTAAATTTTTCGTTTTTCGATATGGCCGCCATTAATTCGAATACACAAACTGCAACGTCGCAGAAGGTTATTTCTGACGTTTGACAAGAGGTCCCCATTCGCAGCCATGTGTTTTAATTTATTAAAAGATAAGATTATCCTATCTTTTAAATCATCCACAGAGTCAACAGCTGTTGCGTACACGTCATTTTTGATGTGACCCCACAAGAAAAAATCCAATGGCGTAAGGTCAGGGGACCTGGCCGGCCATCGCGTTGGTCCATAACGGCCAATCCACTGCTGTCCGAACATTTCAGACAAACGTTCTCTTGCACTCACCACTGAATGAGCTGGTGCTCCGTCTAACTGGTACCACATTTGCCTGTACACATCTAGCGAGAGCTCATCCGTGTACTCGGAAACGGGTCCGTTGAGGAGTTCCAAAAACTTTTCGGCATTTAAATTTCCATCAATAAAAACCGGACCAATTATGGTATTTCTGTGAATGGCAGCCCAAACATTGACAGCAAATCTGTACTGGTGTGAAGTTTCTGGTCCTAGACGCGGATTCACGCGGCTCCAGTAACGAAGATTCTGTCTATTCCATAAACCGTTCCTTGTAAAAGTACTTTCATCAGTCCACATCACATTGTACAGAAAATCGGGATTCTCGATATGTTTTGTTTCTATCCAGCGACAGAAGTGTACCCTTACTGGCTTGTCTCTAGGTAACAACGCATGTAATTTTTTATACTTAAACGGCTTCCGTTTGTCGCGTTTTAAAATTTTTAAAATACTTTTATGGTTAACACGAAAATGTCGACCTGCCCTACGTAAACTAGACGTTGGGTTGCGTTCGAAATAATTTAAAATTCGTTCCTCAAGGGTTACTCTTACACGAGGAGGAGCATTATCCACAAGCGGGATTAAGGAACGATTGTCACGCATCCTCTGGACAGCTTGAACAATCGTGCGCCCGTTGGTCGGACAAACTCGAGTGTTCCCATACCTCTCTCGATATGTCCGTATAGCCAAAGCGGCATTTCCGTGACACTCCCCGTAAATTAAAACCATGTCGGTGTATTCCGAAGCCGTGTAGGTGTAACGAGGCATGATTTTTACCTACAAATAAAACAAAAAAACACGAGGACACACATAAAAACTAAGAGTCTAATCTCGCACTCGATACCTATTAAAATGTTACGTGTCCTGTCACTAAAATAAAGCGTCTAATTCGCACTAATTAACAAATCACAAACACGCGAACGCGGGCGCCGGGTACTTCAAAGGAGGCGCGCGCGGCAAGGCGGGCAAAGAAAGTACGTCCTGCGGTACTCGTGCGCTTACGAAGCGATGACGCGTGTTTCGTCACAGGATTGCTGTGATACACTGACCGTGACCTAGATTTGTAGTTTCAAGTTTCGACAAGAAAGTGAAGTACAAACAAACCAAATAACATTTATCTCTTTCGCACTTACTAAATTTTATATTAATTTTGTAATACAGTGCATACTTCAACTTCCGCCTGCGTTATTTTCTTATCTAACTCTGAGGATACCCTTTATGACTCTTATTGGCCTGGTTTAAGGTATAATTTGCAGTAAATCAAATTTAAAAACGAATTTGGCGAAAGTTTTTAAATAGCGAGTTGGCAACGTGTCTTTAATGATTTGATGTTTTACCGATGCGGAGGTCGTTAACCTGTTAGTGCTTCCTTAAAATCAGATACATCATGTAGCAAATGTTGAAGATGAAAATTAATTTCCTGTGACTAAACTACTTGATATATTCAAATGATTTTTTGTATGTATATTGGTAACGTCTTGAGGTATGCGAAGTTTAATTTATTGTCGTATTGTCATCACCACGCTGTATGATACTAGCACTCCGCCCGCGACTTCGTCCGCGAAAATTGTGATAGCTCGGCTAATTTGCATGATATAAAAATAATTTATAGCCTATAGCACTCACGAATAACGTAGCTTTCTGCCAGTGAAAGAATTTTTAGAATTGGATCATTAGTTCCGGAAATTACCCCCTACATACAAACAAATTTTACCTCTTTATAATATTAGTATAGATGAACAGTGGTGAACGTTCGATTCAGCGGCGAAATCTAATATCACGCTCAAACACGAAAGATTTGCGTCAATCTGCCTAGCGTTTGCCCAATTGCCTGTATTAGGGTCGGCTTTCAGTCTAACCGGAAGCAGCTGAGTACCAATATTTTACATGGAGCAACTGCCTATCTGACCTCCACAACTCAGTTACTGGGTAATACGATATTCCTTGGTAAGACTGGCTGTTTAACTTTCGGGTTTCTGACAACTCGTAACAACTGTCAAAGATCTACAAATGACAGCCGGGACCAACAGCTTAACGTTCTTTCCAAGGCACGGAGGAGACTCGGAATGTAATGATGGTTACCCATCCACGGCCCACCTCGGCAAGCACTACTTAACCTTGAAGATCGACCCGTGCGGCTGTTATTATTGACCGCGAGCTGCTCCATGAAAGACAAGCGTGTACTGATCAAATACACTAGAATAGACTCATGGTTCAATAAAGCAAAGGGCAATATTAAACTTGTATTTGCTAAAAAAATCTGCCTTTGTTTTTCTGTGCAAAAAAATCCCGAGTACTACACTCTATAACTAAACGTTATACCGGGTGTTTTTTAAACGTGGGCAATACTTTAGGGGCGTGTAGTACTCATGGAAATAAGCAACTTTTACTATGGGACCGACCATGAAATCGCGAAAAAAACATCAGCTGCTCCACACATTATTGGTCGCGTAACCCAAAAAAATGTAGGCAACAGCAAATTTTTTAAATCATATTACATAGTTAGCCCCATAGTAAGAGTTGCTCATATTTATGAGTACTTCACTCCCTTAAAGTATTGCCCACGTTTAACAAAACACCCTGTATAATTGTATATCTGTTTACCTTATCAGAAAACACAATTTTCCCCAGCTTCTTCCTGTCCACTTCTCCGGTCTCTGTGATGATGTCTTCACCAAAGGTCTCGGCCATGGTGCGGTTGAGCGGAAGACCAGGCCTGTACACCTCGTGGGCGATTAAGTCGCAGTTTAGAGTCGCCGCACCCATATCTCTGTTGGTAAAATGGAGCTCTATACCCGTGACAAGAAATCACAAAAAAAATCTGCTAATCTATATGTTTGTAAAGTGAACAGAAATGTGCCTTTTAATAGCGCACTTAATTGAAATAACTGTTTTTTTTACTTCGTATAAATAAATAAGGTTTTTTTATTTTTTATTAGGGAAAACAAACAATTACTATAAATGGTTAACAAAGAATTCTACGAGACTGCATCAGTGTGCAACCAACTACGTTATCCACATCTTATATGTATAATTAAAATTGGAAGATACATGCACGAGTACAAAGCCTTAGCTTTATTAAATACTATACAAGGTGTAACATAATAAACGCAAGACCTCCCGTCTGGTCTCTCGCACCATGAAACTAAACATATTTTGTTCTACGAGTTCTTGAAATTCGCAAAAAAAAAATAGTTTCTATAGGAACTGACGCAATCAGCTGATCCACATTTATGGTACAACTAAAAAAAAAGTTATGAATTTCCAAAAGTCATAGAACAAAAGTTGTTCAGTTTCATGGTCTAAGACACCACACGAGAGGTCTTGCGTTTATTATGTTACACCTTGTATAAGTTAAAAAGCAAAAAAAAAACAAAATTATGTCATTTTATTATATTACCTTAAGTTTCTCGTAATATTGCTTTTTCCACTACCAATACCTCCCACCAATCCGATGACGTACGGCCAGTCTGGGATGTTTGGATTAGGCTGCAAATTTAAATATAAATCTTTACTTTAATATGCAGGGTGTAACAAGACCCTTAACGAAGCCGTCAACCATCTGTACATCAAACTATACAGCTTTAAGCAAAAATTATTGCTGGGAAACGATTTTTTTTTTGGAGTGAAAAATCACGTTTTACAGTAGGACTCAATGTAACGCATTCAAAACATTGTGCTGATGGATGCATTGAATAGAACGAGGGTCGTGGAGGTTTTAAAAAAAAATCTTACATTAATAACGTATATAAAAAAAACTTGTGAAAAAGATGGAACTTTGACCCCAATATCTCCGTAACTAGAAGGTTCCCAGGTATGGTCTAGAACAAAAAAAATATCGCAATGACGGGGAGAACAAATGCCTTTCGGCTTCGTTAAGGGTCTTGTTACAACCTTTATTACCAGCTTTCGGTTATGGCTTCGCCTGGGTGGATATTAGAATGATCCCAGGAGAAAATACCCGGGATAAAAGTATCCTATGTCCTAATTCAGGTCATGAGCTGCCTGTGTGCCAAATTTTATCAAAATTAATTCAGCCGTTAAGACGTGAACAGGCGACAGTCAGACCGACGAACAAACCGACACACACGAGTTACGTATGCATTTATAACATTACTGTGGGTATTGTAACATTACTGTGGGTGTACCAAGTGGATCATCAACTTGTTTGACAACAAGTTGATGATCCACTTGGTATTAGATAGACACGGCCACCTATCTGAAGATAGACAAATTCATGACAGCCAGGAGGTAACACGTTAAAACCTTCATGGTTTTAAAATGGCTGTTTCAGACTCCATGACGTCTGCAATAGCAGAAGCATCGCAGGTGCGTTGCCGTACAGAGACGAATATGAAGTGACAGGTGTGACTGTGATGCACTGGCATTAATGGGCATGTGAAACCTGGTTTCGGTCCCATATTAAAATCCGGGAAAAATCGGTTTTACTATAGAACCGAAACCTGGTTCCGCATGCCCTACCTGGCACTCTGTACTGTAGACCGTACCCTATAAGCCGGAACACAGAAGAAAAAGAAAAACACGTTATTCTTACACAAACAGACACACATTATTAAAAAAATAAACATTAAAAACTTTAAACACTGTTTCAAGCTTTCACGGTTTACAACTAAACTTATACTGTCATTTACGGGATATCAATCACGGAAGATATCCCGTAAGTGACAGTATAAGATTAAAAACTTTTTTTCAAAAAATCCGACTTCCAAAAAAAACACAAAAAATTCTGAAATAACTTTACTTTTGGAAGTCGGTGACTTTGTTTGTTTCATTGACTTTTTTGCCACCGAATTCGGAACGTAAAGTTGTTTTTGTGTTTTTTTGGAAGTCGCTTTTTTTTGCAAAAAAGATGCTGGTGGAATACATAATCTCCTCCTTTCTTAGAAATCGCAACGTTGCTCGGTGGCAGTACTTCCTCAGATGAGGTACTTAGTAAACAGCTATAATGGCCGTTTTCATTAACACTAGTTGACACCAAAATGAAGGCTTTAATAAAACCGCACCGTTGCCGCGTTGGATTGTCATTGTGTGTGAGTACAATTCAACAGTGCACTGTTACGGCGTCATTATAGTACAACCTATAAAGTGATGGAATAGAATAATAGTAATCCTTCAAACCAAATTTCAGCCATGGCAGCCAATCTCAGCGGATACCAGCCTTCGCCGCGGGTGGTGGAAAATGATGATGTGAGAATAAATATTCACACACCATCATTCACCTGCCTTTATCCCAATTTATTTGGGGTCGGCGCAGCATTTGTTCTCTTCCACACTTCTCTGTTACTCGTCATCTCAGCAGTGCAATATTCACACATAAACAAAAATAGAATATTCAATATGATCTTACCGTAGGAGGCTTTAACAACGTCCCAAGAATTCGTATCCTCTGGTTACTCGAGCTGATCTTCTTCTCCTCTTCCTCCGACCCTTGCGCCTGCTCATCCTGCGCTAGACCAATCACGTGAATATCCATAGGTCGCAGTCCGTTTTCCACTCTCTTCTCGTTAATCTTTGTCGCGCCACGAAGCGTTTCCTCGCTCACGATTATCAACTAAAAACAAAAGCCTGCATATCAAGTACCTCTTATTGCACTAATATTATGGCACCGTGGGATAGCCACGGAGTTATTCGTCCTGTATAGCTTCGTCTCTTTCTCACACTATACATAATATAGTGATGCAAATATAACGAGAACCTTATAGTGGAAATATTATGATTAAGAGATAAGCATAAATGGTAATGTCCTTAAAGCCATACCCAAGAGACACACGCTGTACAGATATTAAGCACTACAACGCAGCGCCATCATCTTGAAAAACATTAGATATTTGCCCAATTATTTATTTGTCGTATTCATCACCGCTGTATTTGTAAAGGTTTGGGCGTCCTTTTCTAATTTACTCTAACTGTATTTCGCCATTTATGCTTAAATCTTATTTAACGGGGAGCTTGCTGTCAGTAAACGGACACAAAACCGAACTCCAGGCTGCTAAGTGCCACTGGGGAATTTCTGACCGATAATTCTAAAGGAGTTAAATCCATGATTCCATGTTTTGCCGCCATACAATAGTTGCCAACATAAGTTTTTCTTTTGTTCTATCGCAAAAGGAGGTTGATATTCTCTTCCAAAATTATTTGGCAAGAGTGTGCCATAAAGTCAATAAAACACACCTGATATTTGGGGTCATCCTTAGTTGGTCCATAAAGATCTTTCAAGGGAAACACATAGTATTCCAGATCCGGGTTGATGTCCTTTAGAAAGTTCAATACTTCTTTAATTCGTACTTCAACGGGTTGTATTAACTCATACAAAGTTTTGGCTGAAAATAAAAAAAAAAATATCATGAAATATTTAGACCTAAGTCAAGATTGAACATAATATTGTTGTAATTTTTGCGAACCTATCCACCAACACTGGGCCTGCATAGTGGATTATCGCCCATACCTTCTCGTAGAGTGAGAGGACCTGTGTCCCAGCAGTGGGAACATTATAGGCTGATTATGCTTATGCTATGCCAAACTATATTTGGTCGAACGTCCCACCCAGTCAAAAGCAGCCTACACTATATTTCTGTTCAAACTTAATGGCGGCTTGCAGTAGCGAAGGGTCAATTTTTTTAAGAGGAATATTGATTGTGCCCATTTTCAAAGGGAAGCCGGTAGGAATCGAGTTGTATGGAACCTTCACCACTGGCGGCTTGGAAGTAAGCTGCGAGTAACGGTCTGCGCATAATGCAGTCAACTGTCAAGACGATGCGGACGATGCTTCTCTAATACCTAAAATTGTGTTCTACGCAGCTTTACGTTAGATGTTCCGAGCCGCCATAAAGTTTCAACAGAACTATAGAAAGGCTAAACTAATTAAGTTGTTATAGAATCAAATTGCATTAACACTAGTGACTACTAGCTCACACTTGTGCGAATATTGTAAGCATTAGAACGCCCCGCCTATAGCAGCAAGACTAAAGTAAAATGTATTTCTTACACTGAATCATATTCAATTAACATCAGTGACCGCTTGCAACAAGCTAGTGATAACAAGACTTATGCCTATTTTGTGAGCGGTGTAATATTCCGCCAAGCGCAAAGTAGCATACAGTAGCAAGGCTAAACTAAAATGTAGTTCTTACACTGAATCATATTATCATCAGTGACTCCCACCGTGACAAGCTTGGTGGCTCGCAACGCAGCTTGAGACAGCAGAATCTTGTGGCCATTATGTAAGCGGTCGAAGGTCCCCCCAAGCGCGACATTTTCGTACGTCTGTATTTTTTCCAATGACGCATCGTTGGTTGCTTCTTGACAATCTATAAAAGAAAACCATGACATTAATAATAACATAACAACACGCCCGTAATCCCCGAAGGGTTAGGCAGAGACGTACCTAATAGTACGCCCACCTTTCACCAGTTATGTTAAAATCCCATGTAACAGGAGGAGAGTCTATTGCCAGCCACCGAACACAAATCCAGACTCCGTGGCTGCTATTGAGAAATTCCTCATGGAAAAACCCAATAACACTGCTCGATATGGGAATCGAACACAGGACCTCATATTCAGCAGTCTTTCTTGCGACCGCTAGAGCAACGAGTATAATAATGACTCAGTATATTGCTATAATCACCGTGCCTGGCGAATCGATTGAATTATGATTTTTGAGTATGGAGCCGGTCAGAAAAAGGCGTCTTTCGCCTCGTAAAAAAGCGACTTTCGCGTCGTTACGATTTGGACGTCGCGACTCAACAACGCATTGTAATATTCGCAACAACATCCACATCCACAATATCAGTTGTGTTGGGTAGTTTTAGTTATGTGGGCATTGGGCTAGGCTAGCTACCTATTTAAAATGGTCACTAATGTTTGTTCTTGAAGAAGGCACGGGTTTAATCTTTTATCAACAGTGTTAGCTTTGTTAATGCCACTTGGATTATGTTGAAAAGTAGATAGTACCATATCTTCTGTACAACGCAACAGATAAGCATGTACCTGAATTCGTACTATGCAAGAATAATTACAACTACTTTTTAACCAATGCAATTGTGCTAGCTCGTGCCGAATAGGTAGTTAAGTTTTTGACATCATCAATCAAATTGTCTGATTTCATGACAATTTTTAGGAAATAACACAAGCCGCAACATGAAAAATACAAATGACACTTTCCCAGCCCCTCTGAAAAAATCCATTATTACACCGGTACACTAGGGAGGGAACAGAAGTGATATCAATAACTATAGACCTATCTCGATCCTACCAGCCCTGTCTAAGCTTATTGGAAAATTAATAAATACTAGACTCATAAACTACTTAAACCAATTCAAATTATTATCATCTACACAATTTGGCTTTAGACAGGGAGTATCCACCGAGGATGCAGTAGCTGCTCTCAGCTCATTATTTACCGAACATCTCGATACAGGAATGAAATGCCTAACGGTATTTCTAGATCTAAAAAAGGCTTTTGACACCGTTTCTTTTCCAACCCTTGTGACCAAGCTGGAAAGAGTCGGAATTAGAAGAGCCAATCTCAATTTTTGAAAGATTACCTATCAAATATAAAGCAGAGGGTTAAGATATGATATATATATTAGTGATGATGCAGATGTGTCATTCCGCGTACCGCAAGGAAGCGTGTTAGGCCCTACTTTATTTCTAACATATACGTAACGTGTTCAGGACATCATTCATAGAAATTTTTCATCGGTTATTAAAAAAAACAGCTGTTCCATGCATTTTGACCGTGTACGTATTGGTTAAAAATAAACAATTTTTAATTTAATATTATTCTGGCAGCACATTGATGTTAAAAAGTTTTTATTATAATCTTTCTTTTGTTATGTAACAATACAACATTATGTTAGCTCACTAACAATCAAAAGCCTTGAAAAAGTGTAAAGTAATGGTAAAATGTGATGATTTGCATTTACCTAATCTACATAACAATAAATCTTATCATCTAGCAAAAAAATTAATGAAATCATGTTGAATGTTAGTTTTTTATGCTTTCGCTTAAAGAACCTGGCAGGTAGAGATAGAATATACTTTACAGTGACAAATAAATTATCTACCATATTGGGTATTTATGGACTGGTTTGCTGATGTTATTGGAATTTATTTGTAACCTGGCTGTGTGCCTGTGTAGTGACAAAATTGAGAATAATACTTATTTATAGTCAAGTATAATTATGTATTATAACAAGCTACGCACCCAATGGATAACCGCCATCAGCAAAATGACCAACTTCTGTATAAACTGTCGTCCTCTATTTAACTCCTTTAGGGGTTGAATTTTCAAATAGCCTTCTGTAGTGCTTACTAAGGCAGGATATTTGAAAAGTCATGAATAAATGAATATATTAAAAATTTCTACTAAGACATTTATTTACCAATACTTTGCATTTTGTATCCACTCTGTACAGTAGATACAGAATTCTTCAGTATGTCAATATCCTTGGCTAGCTCACTGTCGTACAGTATCATGTCTATAGGAGTGTTAGTTACTACTTTTATTGTCCCACTGGGTTTTAGCATCAGTCTTATGTCCAAGTGACCATAATTTGCAGAAGCCTGCGGAATAAAAGATTAACTTGATTGGTTTTGTAGCAATGTATGGAATATACGATTATTCTCATTTATTTATACTTAATTTAGTGCTACACAGGTAATGCTACAAGACATTCTGTACTACTCAATTTTAGGGTCAAATAGTACAACTTCATCATCAACTCATTATTTATTCAAATGAAGTTACACAATTGTAACAATAAAGATATTTTAAATAAAGAACTCTTACTTTTGCATACACATTCTCAATCTGTTTGCTGAGCACTGGCAGTGTATTTTCTGAGTAATCTTTTACTTTTACGTACAACACTCTCCTCACAAACTTGGAAGCCCGTTGACATACAACATGAGCTTTAGCGGCATTCGAAATAAATACAAATCCATTGTTTGCCATTTCATCAGCTGTTGAAAAACCATACATGGAATAAAGTTCAGGTAGTATTTTAAATATTAAGTGATTGTTAATTTAGTATTACTAATGCACAATCTCTATTATTGATGCTTACAAGAAATGAAAACTCTTTGAATAAAAAGCAGTTTGGCAAAGTTTCTATAATTTTGTTTTGATATGACCCACCTGTTGGACTCATCACAAAAATATACGACACAATAACTGAAAGCAAAAGAACCACAAGAGCTGCGCCGTAACCAATGCTACACATTATTTTATGCCGACCAAGTCCAAAGGTTGATTATCTACCAATTGAATTATACATACTGATTAGTGTAAATGAACTCCCTACTTATGATCATTGATAAAACTACAATAAAAAATGATCAAAATAAAATTCGTCTACTTTTAAACAGAATAATAAATACCAATACTTTGATAATCGAAAAAAATAATAATATGATATTGAGTGTTTCAGTATGACCAAAATATGAAACGTGATATAAATTGTAGAAACTTATTTTATTTACCTAATCAAAATAAAAAGGGTTTGACTTAAAAATTAAAACGTAAAATAAAATGTTTTCAAGATAGGTTAGCCAGTTTGACGATGTCACTTTGATTCATGATTGACAGTCATGTCATGACCAGACTGTTTGACATTTACGGTTTTGTCTATAGCTTGGTCTGTAGTTAAGTATTTCTTTCGGATACACTATTGACTATCAAAACGAAGATACACTTGTACACCCACAGAACAGAAAAAAACAGTGTACACCCAATGACACCACTAGATTTGAAAAAAGTGCTACCACGCGCTTTTTTGATTCACCACGTAAAACATAACGGTATGAAGTCAACAGTAGTCACGCATTTGTGGTCGTCGTAGAAGGGAAGATTTTAAAAACAGTCATGTGACTGTTCGTGAATTACCCTAGGCCGGTAAAATTTTCGTTTTTCCTAATTCACGTACATATTAGTGTTAATGTCGGCTCCCCCCGAAGACTTCAGACTGGGAGGTGCTCCTTTCCATGGAATTAATATCTAAACAGAACTGAGTTCATTATTAATAATACTAGAAACGGGATATTAAATGATGATGTTTGTTTGTTTGAATGTTAGTGACCATGATAGTTTAAAATCATAGAAGTGAGTTCTCCAATATTTGTATCACACAAAAATGAACGTCTTTATAGTCTGGCCCTGCGTAGGTTTCCTTTTGTTAGACTATCATAACCTAGGAAAACCGGGGTGAGAGAGATATCCAGAACCGAGGCCGTTTGTCACTTTCTCTCAATTACCAAAAGATAAAAATTTTAAAGCAAGCATCAGACTAGCCTTTTCCACTTATGTCGGGGTCGGCTTCTAGTCTCACCGGATGCAAGTAAATACCAGTATTTAACATGGAGCGGCTGCCTGCCATCTGACCTCCATAAACCAGTTAGTACTGGGTAATACGATACCTGTTGGTAAGACTGGTTGTCAGACTTTTGGGCCACTGACTATCTGTAATGACATGGTAATGACTGTCAAGAATCTACAAATGACAGCTGGGACCAACGGCTTAACGTGCTTTCCCAGGCACGGAGGCACCTTGGTATGTACGTATGTAAAGGGTGTCACCCATCTACGGACCAACCTAGGCAAGCGCTGCTTAACCAAAAGATCGACCCGAGCGGCTGTTATTATTTAGCCACGTGCTCCTCCGAATGTTAAAGACGGCAGAAAATATTACACCGACCGCAAGTAAAATAAACTACGGATATTTCTTTTTATAGCTTTAAGATTAGTGTTACTGGTAACACTCTGTCATCGATGGTGCAAACTGCAAAGGCGGCATTTTCGACTTCATTAGTTGTTTCGTGAGGATTATAAGTTTTAGCTATGGTTCTTTTTTATTTGTATTGTGAAAGTAGTTAAAAGGTGTCATATCAAATCATGTAAAAGTGAATCATATGGTGGTTGCGGCATGACATGACATTTCGCAGGCGGTAGACCCAGTTCGTTCTTATAATTCATATTGAAATGAGCCCGGTCTGTTTCCAATTTTTATTTAATTTAATTTGTGCTTGTTTTTTGCTTTTCATTCGGGGTATTTTAGATTTTTTTAATAACTTTCTTTGATCTTTTATTCAAAAATGATGTAACTAAAATCGATAGAACGTCAATACCTACCATTTCATTACTTGAGCTGTAACACAGTTCAATTTTAAGAACAAAAATTACTAAGGCTGCAAGCGCGAGCGACGCGAGAAGAAGAGCTCAAAGCCGCCTCGCATTTTGTAAAGGATTCCCGGTCTTATTTGCTAGAGCAAATGACGGTTCTTAGCGACAGAAAAGGATGGTAGCATGGCAAAGTGCAATTCCGTGCTTATAGATGAGGCGCAACCCTTAGGCGCCAGGTACCACTGATAACTAACACCCGTAGTTCGTTTTTAGTTGTTAGTTAGTAGCTACTCGCTGGACAGGTCTTAATTAGAGTCATCATCTTTCTTATATTTTAATAAAACAAACTCATTTTAATCTAATATTATATTTTAAAAGTTACACATCATACACATGCAAACAATGATTAAATCGAACAGTTTCGTAACAATTTACTTTCATAAATTTCTACATTTGTACTTTTAGCTATTTAAAAACAACGGTAGGCACAATACTTATACCCTAGCATTAACATAACTAGATTATGGTAAAACTAAATATTTCTTATAAAACCCGTCTTTGGGGGAAAGCTGTACAAGAAAAAATAAAATTGATAAAATACTTTATTTGTCACCTCTATATTATACAAATGTCTTCGTAAATTATATTTATTAATAAAAATCATTCCATGGTACATTACATTATCTGCATTCACAAAAATATTTAAACAAATAGGTACTTATATATGTGTTTTTAGAAAACTAACTTTAAAACAACCACAACAACACATAAAGTTCAGATTGCTCAAAAACTTCAAAATAACATGAAATCAACTTAATTTTCACATCTATTTAAGTTGATATTAAGTGGAAATAACATCGACTGAAAACTTGAATGTGAAATAGCTACTAAAAGGTCAGGTCGAGCGGTCTACGGAAAGACTAAAGCTGTGGCGAGGTAGTGCATCCTTACCTAACCCATTCGTTCCACCTGCTGAAAATCTCCTACCTGGACATGAGTTGCCATGGCTGACCTGGAAGTCTTTAAATAGACTCCGGACCCAGGTTGGTCGCAGCAAGGAAAACCTGCTCAGGTGGAGATTCATTAATGACTCTGCCCTGCAGTGTAAATGTGGTGCTGTTCTACAAACGATGGGGCACTTAATATCGTGTCCTGCGTGTCCTGTTGTTTGTTCACTTCAGGAACTGAAGGACGCTACCGAAAGCGCCAAACTAGTAGCTCAGTTCTGGGCTGACACAATTTAGATTGGCATCGACACGCTAAGAAGAAGAAGAAAGGTCTACTTACCTTAGGTAGACTTGTGTAGGTAACATAACTAACACGGAACACGGAAGTATGAAGTATCATATTATGTATAACGAAGGTACTTAATCTAAAGAAATAAATGCTCGTGAATTCATGATTTTCCTAAAAATGAAAATAATACATTGACTTATTTATTTAAACCTAATTACTTAAATATTACACATCTAGATAATTTCACATTAAGCGTTGTACTACGTCGTGATTCTTTTTTGCAATGATATTGACTAGCGATTTTGTAAATGTGATGCGTCCGTGGGTTCATGAGAATTCTTTGGTGCAAATATGTCATGTTCTGGAATCTGCGAACAAAAAAGAAAAATAATAGGTAGGGAAATTAGCGGCTAAATAATTTAGAGCTTAACAGCGTTCATAGCTAATAGCTGGCCACTGCCAAGGGGGGCGGGGTTAGGCCCGGACTCCACCAAGGCGGAGATGGGCGGAGCGGAGAGGAGATGTGTAAGATTCGACCAATCACAGAAGAGACGAGAGACGTAATGTAGATTTCAACCAATTTGATTGGTCGGTTTTCGCACGTCTCCTCTCCTCTCCGCTCGTCTCTGCTTTGGTGGAGTATGGGCCTTACTATGACGTCATAAAGCAGAAGTAATTCCAGTGTGGGAAAGAGACAGAGCTATACAGGTACCCCGAATCCTTTTGTCAAAATCATAATGACTGCGTCAACAGCTTAGCGGTCATTGCCCAAGAAATATTGCTTTTTTTTTTCAGATAGAAATTTCTTAGTAACAGCCATCAGTCTGGATTCTTACTCGGTATAACTGTGGCAATTGGCTCACCACACTTACATGGGACTTAAACACAATGTTATCATTGAAAACCTCTGCGTTGCCATTTTTTAATAGAAAATCAGAGCGCCTGTGATAGCGCCATAACCGCACCTATTTGGGGACATCGAAAGACGTACCTAAGTAAGCATCTTTTTATGGTAGACGAACGTGGGGTCTGAGATGAAAAATGACCCCAATCCTGCAATCCATTTAGTGTTGAATTTTAAATCCAAACAACTCTAAACATAGCAGCGGCAGCGGTTTTTAATAAGCAAATTGACACCCTTCCTCAATTAGCCATTTCATACAATGTCAAAGAACGTCAGTTGTGATTTGAACGGACTATTAAAGTCGGTATTCAGTGTGCAAATAGCTTCCCTGATTTTGATCAGGTCATGGAGTCTCACCTATAAGATTAGTGCATATCTTTGAGTCGCAGCGCAGAGTCGTCGGTAGAGATGCGAGTGTCTTCCGTCGGCGCAGTGCTGGTGGTGTTCCACTTGCCGGTGCGCTGGTCGCCGTCCGTGGTCGCCATGCCGAACATACTGCGGAATCTGAATAAATAAAGATAATTAGTTAGGGATTTTACATTTTTATCATATAGAAAGCGCAGCATAGATTTTCGCAATCCATTTTGCCTGTGGAGGTGTGTCTCCCAGCTGTGACAAAATTATTGCCTGATTATGCAGTGGGCTCTGGGAAAACTATATGTGTCATTCAAAATTGTTTCAAATTGCCTCGCTGATCTTGCGGTGGTCGTCAGCCTGACGCGTTCAACTCGCAGTTCGGACAAGGTGTTAGTAGTAGGGTTTAGGTTATTCCATCAGGAATTTTTCAATTGCAGTCCGGAGTCGAATTTGTGCCCGGATGATGGCAATAGGCTCGCCCCCTGTTACATGGGATTTCAACATAACTGGCGATATGTAATTGTACTATATGTTTTTGCCAAGACTTGCTAGAGTCGGTACTTCTTCACTATAACTTCAATGGCGATGTCAATGGTGATATTTTTTTGCTATGAAGTGCACATTGTAGTATATCTTTATTAATTTGGATTATCCTTAGGGTATATGGGAATACGGTATAATATATTATTATGGGAATACGGTTTATTAATTTTCAATGTTGTGCTAGCACTTTCGGTAATCCGTTAGAGATATCATTATTTATGAAGAGTAATTAAATGTTACTATTTTATTTTCAAAAACTTACAACGTAGGTTACGTTTTTAATTTTTATCAAAACCGTGAGAAACAGAACATAAAATGCGTGATGTTTAGTCATTTGTTTGTTGTGCAAACACCTTAAAGCTCAGTCATTCTTATTTTCCAACTAGAATAACTAATGTCTTCATGAGTCAGTAATAGTTCCACATAAAAAGCTTAAGTTAGTTTTAACACGCTGGGATTAACCCGTGGTCTGTCTTTAGGTAGCCGAGGTTCGAGCAAATCGCTTTTTAACTCGACTCAACCTTAATTGCTAAAAACTTGCCAATGACAATTGCTTTCATTTCGAAATCAGTTTATGCAATCAGATTGTTGGCCAGTATCTTTCTCTGAGCTTTTTTAAACCTTAGCTAGGTTTAAAAAAAGCATAACAACATAGTTCTAAATATAAATAAAAAAAATACCGTATGGTAAACATATTTCTATGTTCTTTTCATTTTAAAAGGTTAGGTACCTTGACGGTATCATCAAGGTACAGCCGGCAATGTTAATTTAAAAAAATAGTTGGTTCAACTGTACCTAACGTTTTAAAATGAAAACTTTCTGTTAAGCGGTGTTCCATTGTAAAATTTCTTCGAAGCAATTAACATTTCCTGGTGCTCTAAAAGCGATATAATCTTCGTCAAACAAGGAAAGTGTCGGTTGTTGATAAATTGCATGTCACGGAACTTCGTACACATGTCCATAGTTGCCATAGTACTATGTGCTCAGTACACAACGCTGAATACACTTGCGATATTACTTCCTGTCAACATTTGCCGACATTGAGTGAATAGGGCATTCATTGTATTTGGAGTAGAATCGACTTGTGTGGTTCCGTTTACTTACGTGAGCTTAGCTTTGTGAATATGCTGACAGGAATTCAATATTGGTACCTATTATGTTCTCGTTAAGACTACGGTTGGTACTGAGCCAAGCGTTGCCTTAACCTGGGCAACGCCTGGGCTATTCCTCTAGGTGTAGCCTAACAGGCATCACTTAATTATTTATTTAGAGTAGTAATTTTGTGTTACAGGCAAAGTGTACAGTGCAATTTCAGCACAACACGGATAACATCAACATTGCAAAGACTCGCACCCTGTATTTTCATCTGGGCAATGCTTAGTTAGCACATTTTATGTTAAGAATTAATTTTATTAGAAACAAACATTATTGTTGGTTTTGTTACTATAAGTATCACGTTTAGCAAAAAAATGTTTTAGTTAAAAATATTCATTTCGTTTTTTGTCTTACGCCTCGACGCCATTTTGGTACCCGCTACTGCCCACTGGCAGCCGACCGAGTTTTGATCGAGCCATCGAGCAATGGGAATAATGAATTTGCTTCAATGTTACTGTTTTGCCTATAAATAATAGTGGAGTTATGTCACTGGTACAAGAAAATAGTGAAGGAGTTTTTTGAAGTCGCTAAGATAGGACCTTTAGGAATTGAGTAGCACGTGTGACGTGTAGTGTCAGACTTATGTGGATATCTGTTTTCTTAAATGGTGGTTGTACGCTGTCGCTGAGTCACTCTGAGGCAGGGCGAGCGCGAGAGTGTATAGAAGCGGTCGTCTAGCCTCGGTGTCCCTTGCTAGCTCTCCGTACGGTGTCGGTCTTTAGCAGTCCTTCTCAGAAGAGACTTAGACATAGCTCTTGAGAATGTACAGCCACTCACATGTTGGACTCTGACCCGTCCCCATAGATAGATACCATTTCGATTTTCACTCGCAAATTGCCATTCCATCCCCTAATTACTCCGTTGCTTTGGTATTACAAGTTAGATATATCCAGAAGGTCCTATCTCAACAGCTACTAAAGATACGATCAAACCGGTATAGACAGAATGCGTTCCGGATACACCGGACACTGACAGATACTTCACCACATTATCTGTCAAAATCTGATGTCCGGGCCCCGGGGCTAAGTGCGCAATTTGTCCTCACCGTTTGACCGAACTTTTAATGGGACTACAAGTCTTCTCATACCTCTTCTGCACCAAGTTGCGGACCTTCTTCTTCCATACAAAGATGAGGAAGACGAACACTCCGAGGCCGATGTTGGAGATGTCGATGATGATCCAGTACCAGTTGGAGCCGCCCACTGCGAAGCTCAGCAGCTCCACTGTCCAGTTCACACCCATCACCATGAACAGCTTAAGGTAGAGGCCGTACCTGGAAGGTAGAATGATTTTATGTGTGAGTGCTGTCCTAACATGAAAGGCTTTATGTATTTGATATGCCCGCGGCTTCACCCACGTGGAGTTTGGTAATTGTCCCACGGGATCGTACTACTGAGATAAAAAAGTATCATTTTTGTTAATCCAGGCTATAAACTATATGTATGCCAAATTTCATCCAAATCCGTCCAGGAGTTTTTGGGTGAAAGAGTAACAAACACTCCCACGAACTTTCGCATAGTAGCAAGATAAGCTTGTCTTAAAAACAAAAGTAGTCGCCTAATTAAAACCCACTTAGTAAATAATATTCTTCTCCGTGATGCTGCTGCAATACCTTCTTAAACTTTAAACTGACATGACTACGAGCAAACGGAATGGAGGGGATTATTACAAGCTTTGATACCGAAAGGAACCATAATATAGTTTTTGTAAAGAGTTCTAGCAATGAGAAACCTCTCCGAAGTGTTTATACAGTTGTAAAAATACTTGAGGAGCACCTCCCGAGTGCAAACTTGGTTAAATAAAGGGTGTAAATAGACGTAAGGGTCTATTTACACCCTTTATTATACATAGCCGAAAGGCACTTGTTCTCCCCGTCTTTGCGATCACTTTTTTGTTCTAGACCATACCTGGGAACCTTCTAGTTACGGATATATTGGGGGTCAAAGTCAAAACTTTTTCACAATTTTTTTTTTTAAATAAATGTTTTTGATGTAAGATTTTTACTTTACACACCTCCACGACCTCCGTACTATTCAATCCATCCATCAGCACAATGCTTTGAGTGCTTTCCATCGAGTCCTACCGTAAAACATGATTTTTCACCCCAAAAAAAAAGTCGATTCCCAGCAATAATTTTTGGATAAAGTTACTTAGTTTGATGTACAGAATGCTTGGTTGACGGCTTTGTGAAGGGTCTGTTTACACCCTGTATATTCTCAAAACACATTTTACAATAGCTGAAAAACCACCTAGCCGTCATAAATAAATTGTGTTTATTTTATCGCAAAGCTTTCCACTGAAATTAAAGCCTTTTGAAAAGGATTCATTTCCTTTTAACTTAGAAAAGAAATCTGCCATCACACGTACCTTGGTTCAAATAGTCCAAGAATATTGAAATCAAATCAAACTGTACATTTTGGTATTATTTATTAACCGCGTGTGTTGTATGAGTTCACAACCAGTTTCCTTTATGTAATACGGACTGTTTCGAGACGATAACCAGCTGCTATTTCAAACAAATAAACAATGATTCCATCTTACAATAAGGACGTGTGGTATTTTTGAACAGGAATTACAAAATAAAGTAGATACCTCGCCATAATACGTTTGACATTTTGAGTTTAATAAAAAGTTCCTGATCTAAACCTACCTGTATGCACAACAGTCCCTTTCTCAAAGCTCGAAGTGTCAAAACGATCATCAGTTTAAAAATATATTTTCCAAAAAAATGTCCAAACGAAGAGAAGCAATACAACTAAATTTTTTTAATTACAAAATACAGTAGATACGTCACCATAATACGTATGACATTTCATAAAAAGTTCGTGATCTAAACCAACCTGTATGCGCAACAGTCAGGTGTCAAAACGATCACCAGTTTAAAAAATATATTTTCCAAAAAAATGTCCGAACGAAGAGAAGCAATACAACCAAAAGTCTGTCGGTACCCAAATGAGAATTTATGACATTTCCAAACACCTACCAGCGTTACATACAACTTTTGTTATAGTTATTTTTCTAGTTTCGATTGTTTTTACAATAGACTTGTGACCACGCCCACTTCTTCTTTATTCAAAATAAATATTGGCAGTTTATGAACGTGTTTTTTTTTGGACAAGCCCTCCTCAACAGAGGCGACCACCAGCAGCAAGAAGCAATGAAGATCGTCGAGTCCCGTAGAAATTATTCTAACAACTTGAATGTGCTAGTGCATCAACAATCGCTTAGCGTTTCTCGGCATTGAAACCCACCCTTTTCTTGGCTAACGCTACTGATCGATAGGCTACATAATGAACGTCATCAATTATTTCTACTGCCTGCTAACGGTGTACCCGTAAGCAGTTTGAAAACAATGAAAAGAAATTGTTAGGGTCCTGTTTTTTGTACTTTTCTTTTAAAAAGAGTTTGGCAAGTTTACTTTTTCATTAGGTAGGTCTCAGTAGCGAAGGGTCAATTTTTGTAAGAGGTAAGCCGGAGTACATATCTTTAATGTGATTATATTATTTGTCTTTAAAATACTGATTGTGATATTTTTCAAAGGGAAGCCGGTAGGAATCGAGTTCTAAGGAACCTTCGCCACTGGTAGGTCTATAACAAAAGTTTACCACTTTTCCAATAAGATTGGTTTGGAATTTACCTAATAACTTAAACAAGTTTGACGAAACTCAAGAGTTTTTTAATTAAATAACGCGCTGTATTATATTTTAAACTGGTCTATTAATTGTCTGTTTTGTTCGACAATTCATCTATTGGGTGATATGGGGCAATTTAATGCAAGGTACTTTTAACATCCTTACGTTTTTTGCAATTTGCAAGTTAGTATCAGGATGTTTGTTAATTAATGTTTGATTTGCGACCGTAAAAAAAAAAATTATACAGAATTTTCGGGTTAAAATGTGAGGTACTCGCCCTAAGAGTCCAAAAATACATCTATATTGGACATTTAATCTAAAGCCTTTGGGGTAAAACTTTTGTATGATAAAAGTTAGAAAGCAATCCTATCTGATATATTGTCGAGTACCTACGCCCAGCGCCGTTCTCGAATATACAGGAGTTTTACTCTTCTTTATTTTATGGCTATTGCTGCCTATATTTATTTGTACAAAACTAGCGTTTGAGCACGGTTTTGTCTTCGTGGAGGTTGGGAATGACCCCACGAGAACGTAGTACTATATAAAAAAATTACCTGTTATCGACGAGGTTATCTATGGTCTACCTATGTGCCTTAATTCCTTCGTAGTCTGTTCAGGTTTTAAAACATTGAAAGGTAACAGCATGATACAGGTAGACCGACAAACGGACAGAGATACCGTTGCATTTATAATATTAGTATTTGGATCATGTTTAATGGCGTCCTATGGTTTCTGCTTACCCATTAAAAAGGGCGTGTGTTTATGTAAGTATGTATATTGTTTGATATGATATAGGACGTTCTGATTGATTTACAACTATGTACACGTTAACAGGAGCAAGATCATTAGTGCAAGTCACACTTTAGTACATTACACAAAAGATAATTATGTACAAAGTTATTTACATATTAACATGATATTTAAGACGACAAGAGTAAATATTAATCATACATAAGCACCAACTGTACGTAGAAAATCCAAACAAACTCCATTGTAAACAGAGAGCTAACTAATAAAAACAGCATACAAAGTATTACCCCATTTGCATTCAATTTGGAAGTTAAAATGACATTTGCGACATATTCAGATTAAACTGTGCTCGCCACAGTTTCCAAGCAATCAAACTTGTGTGAGGTCCGCTTTTGTTCCAGTCGAGATAACCTGCATTCTCTCTAAACTAATTTCTCGTGATGGTTAGAAGCAGAACAGGGTTCCCAGGTTGTCCTGGCATTAGAATTTTATTAAAATACTAGCTATTGCACGCGGCTATGCTCGCGTTAATTTAGAATTTGACTATCAATTCGGGTGGTCCATGCTTGTAATAATATAATTCGAAAGACATGTGGCGCCATCTGTTATCATAAGAAAGTCTTTTTTTTTTTTTCTCGGGAGCAGTACTTTTTTTCGGGATGAAAGGTACCCTATGTCCGTTTCTGTACTCCTGATAACGTATATGCAAAATTTCAGGATTATCGGTTCAGTGGTTTAGGCGTGAAAAGGTAACAAACAAACAAACTTACTTTCGCATTTATAATATTAAAAAAGTATGGATGACTGACTTTTGAAAAAAAGGATCATCTTCCTGCACTTGTCCCATGTCCCTTTAGGTCGGCGCAAAACGTTTTTTACTTCCATTCTCCCCTGTCAACCGTCACGCTATAGTTTACTCCTTTTTCTTTCATGTCATCCCTCACACAATCTATATATCGTTTAAAAATAAAGATTGAGCAAATTTTCTAAAAATGGGAGAAATCTCTAAGAAAAATCGTTATGCTCGGAGGAATTCTCTGTGCTTTCAATATTGAAGGTTATTTGCTGTTTTGACACTTTAATCTATACAACAAATTGTAAGCCAGAAAAATAAGTTACCGAGTAAAAAGTAAAAAATCTTCACTCTTCAGACTTAACGTCATAAATTGTTTAGTAAGTAAAGCGAACGAACCTACAAGCAAGACCTCGCTCGTAATAAACTACACCGCCACTTTTCACCTCTATGTCTTTAGTAATAAGGTTGGAAGTGATCAACCGCGAACTTTGCCAGCTGTACATTAACTAATTACCTCTGTTTGTCTTTCTTAAGCTTGTCACTGCGCGAGGACTCGGCGCCTTTCAAGATGGCCGTCTCTTGTCGGATGGAGCGGATGCGGTGCGCGGTCACGGAGAAGAAGATCACGTTGCAGATGACTAGCACCAGTACCGGAGTGAAGAAGTAGACTAGGTCGGCCAGCCAGTCTGTGAAGATGGTAAAAGGTTTTGGTCACGCAAGTCGGAATACATTGAGTGGTTTAACTGGACGCACACTATATGGTTGGAAGCGGGGCAGGACGTTGGTAAAATTTGAGTCAATACTGCGGTTAACTAACAAATCGCAAATAAGCCATCAGGTCAGGCCTCCCGACGGCCTGTCTTATAAACAAGGCGTAAAGAAGAAACAACCTAAAAATATTAGTGTTATTCTATTTGACAAGCTTTCAAGAGTTCGGGAACAGTTCGCTGTTGGGCAAATTGATTGATGATCAGACGAAATCCTTCAGATTTTCAGGTAAAGACTACTTTTATTAAAGTAGAACGAATGGCGTTTTCTCGAATTTCGCTTTATCTTTCATACTTTTGAAACCTTCTGGAGTAAATGGAACTCGAAGACTAACGTCCTCCTGTCAGCCTTTAGATAAATTATCGAAACCCGAAAAAACGACCACAATAGTGACAAACATTACCGATTTTCAAGTCAATATACCATCTGATAGAAAAAGTATCTTTACAAATAACCAGTTTTGTAGGTTTCTATCTTTTTTATATTTTGTGCCAACCTGTAGTAAAGAACAAAATATCAATTCAAATCTATTCTAGATTCGTATGCCGTGGCAACCCTACGCCTCAGTGCAACCACAGTCCAACAGAAGCCACACTCATACATAAAGCATAAGTATTGTGTTAAGGTTGAACGCAGCCTTATTGTGCTACTCGTTTTATATGAATGAGGCCTTTACGGTCGTATAATTCCATTTTTACCGACGTGTCTTCATGTTAAAGCCGTCACATTTTTTAATGTGAAATATGAATAATAATTAATCTTTGTACGAACGTAAATATTTTTCACAGTGCGCACTAAAACAAAGAGGTTTATTGTTCCTGGAATGTACCTATGTTACTTGGACTACTTTATTTTTGTTTTATTTCTAATGTGTTACTTTGTTCTCCATTTCAAAAGAGTACATTATTTCGTCTAGGAAAATATCAGTGAAACTCGGAACAAACGAGGCCCAAATTATGATGACAGAAGCTTGTATTCTCAGCTCTTTGCACACTTTGTAGGTAGATTTATGTTGGAGAGGGTAGACTACTTTTTCGTACTGAAAAAGGCATAAGCCAGTACCGAAGTAAGTACATATTAATTAATTAATTAATTACATTAAGTACTGAAGCAAAATTTTATAATGTAACTCAAAAATCGATAAACCGCAATAATTGCAACGTACAGATGGCCAGCACATCAAGCTACCCGAAACTGACAAATTTTCCCAATCAACCTTGAACCTAGTGCTTTAGCGATAAAGCTGAAAATCCTTTAAAGAAATTTGACAGATTGTAGTACCTCGATGTGCTGGCGTCTGTACTAAAACTTCTCTGACCTTAGATAAAAAAATCCACTTACCCACAAACCAGCATCTCTTAGTCCCGAAGCCAGGCCTGATGATATGATTCGGCAGGTCACTGAACTGCATAGCAGCAGTAATTCCCGTCAGGATGAGAGGCACGCCCCACGCGTACAGCCCATAGAGAAGGAACCGCCGCTTGTCTCTGCGCTTGTTGGTACTGCCGCCGCGGTAGCCACTGTTATTTTTAACAAAGGATTTATAAGATCTGCAATTGAAAGGAGGCCGAGGTTTGTACCCCAGCAGATTACCGTTGACATGAAATCTCGTATTTTGAAAATGTTTGCATACATTTGCAAATGATCCATTTTAATCTATGATCATGGTATTGAAGTTTTTATTGACTTGTAATATTATTGTGTGTACGAAATCAGTGAGAAATCCAAGTTGGACTTATTTTAGTATGTAGGTAGATTCTGCTAAGGAAAGTAAACCTCCCACACAAGGTCTAAGTAAACCGAATTCGGCTGGAATAGCTATATATATCAATAGGTAAAGTTTTCATATTAATAGTAATTCCGAACATCAAAACGTCTATCGAGTTTCATGATAAGGACTTGAATTGAACAACTACAATTACTAACCTATTGTAGATTGATGATGATAACTAGACCGACTTATAGCTTTATAAAATGGGCTTTATATGTGGGCGAAAATGTATGACAAAGACAACTTAGAGTTATATCTAGACATAGTGTCTAGATATAACACTAAGTTGTGTTTGTCATACATTTTCGCGTCTTTGTCATTCGTTGTCGGCGAGGAAAATTATTCATACACAATATAAAAGACACCTAATACAGTACGAGCAATGAAATGTATACAATTAGCAAAATCCAAAAGCAATTTTCTCCTATTGTATTGATAAACGTTTTCACGAACACACATACATAGTATTTTGAAAGCCATACTGTGACGAAACAGAATCAGATCTCAAAGTAGAAACCGTTGTTTCACGAGGAAATCTGTTTTGAATTTTACTAAGTGTTTACATTTCATTGCTCGTGGCTGTATATGTCCGTATGACAAAGGAGGTGTCTCCTCACCTTCTTTGACTTCTTATTTCTAATAATAAACATTGTTGCCAGTTTCATTTATACCACAATTTTACCTCAACCTAATAATGCCACTCTCTTCATAACATGTCCCGGATATAAGTGATGGGTCTGACTTGAATTTAAATGGCTCCCGGGACCTATTGAAACCTTTGAACTAACTATAATAGCCGTATTATGTAATTCAGTGCCATAATACTGTGCTTTTTAAAATACCTTAAAAGCTGTCTTTTTATGATCACCTAGGGACGGATGTTACGTATGAAAAATAGCGTTATAAAATTGAGTATAAATTATGTTATACTTTGCAACAAAATATTTTTACTTTTATTCCTCAACAAATAATGTCATTATGGCATTTTTATTGTTTGCTACGCCGTAGCATACTGGCTACAACACGTAGCTCTTAAGTTGAAGGTAGCGATAACTTTCTCGTAGCGCGTAGCTGTTTCGTAGCACCTTAATTTATTAACATTTTTTTATCACGCGGTAAAACTTAGAGCTTAGTTATTTATGTTCAGTTTCCTAATGCATGTTATTATGTACGTTCGTCTATAAAACAATACTATCGTTTTCCTACTATTATTACTAATTATTTCCGGTGCATTGACGTCTTTTCTCGATGAATAGTTAAAAATTTACAGGAAAAGTATATTATATTATTTACAGTCATTTATGTACAATTGTTAGCACCTTACCTTTGCGACTGTTGAGCTAAAGTCCCAACTCTTCAATAGGAAGCATTAGAAACATAATTAAAACATGAATACTTATGTAATGTTTTTATATACAAGTTTAACTGGACGAGACATAAATATTATAGGCAGTGAATATTTTAATAGGATTTATTATGTTGCTACATCAAATATTATCGCTCCACATTTTACTTTATCGTGTCATTATGTCATATGAATTGCACTTAAAGGTTATGGCAATAAAACGGCCTTCAACGATAAAATAAGATAATCTGTAATGCTACATTAATGTAATGAAAAACTTTGGACAAAACACTCTACTCAAAAAAACTCAAAAGATAAAACTGAGTTTATGAAAATAGTTTCCGAAAGTTCGACCTTAAACCCGATATCCATGCATTAAATAATAAAGTTGGCAAGTATTACAAAGCTATAACCATCTGGGTATTGAAAATAACAACAGAATAAATAAATTGATAGACTGTCTCTGCTTTTCAATCCCGATTATGATAATCGAATGTCTCAGGGGTCATTCAAAATGGCGGCCTTTAGTGGACACTAACGATGACATACTGCAGTAATAAACTCAGAACTAACCAATAACCATTACCGGAAATAATCAACCTTAAAAGTAGGTTACTGCTACGAAATAATTGCTTCAAACTAACTACGTCAATACTTTAATAGTTAATAAACATTTAGAATTACTACAAAGCGATTAAAATAACCATGATTCGTTTTCTACATACTGCATATTTCTATTTCTACGAATTCAAGAAACTACGTCGCTAAAACGTGTGCTTTAACAATTAACACTTATTTATAAAGTGATAGAATTACGAGTCGTGACCAAACTACATACAACTAAACTAACTACCTACTTAATTACAAAAATAAATATTGAATATTCATCATTACATTCACTATTATGGCTTTAAAATGTTTGGAAGCTAAATTAAAGTGAATCTCAAATAGCTATGATAATGATGTTGTAACAACTATCGAAATTTTCGTTTTAGCTATTAGGGCTGGATGCAACTTTTTACCAACTGTACACTAGCCTTTTCCCAACTATGTTGGGGTCGGCTTCCAGTCTACCCGGATGCAGCTGAATACCAGCATTTTACTTGGAGCGACTGCATATCTGACCTCCACAACCCAGTTAGTACTGGGTAATACGATACCCCTTGTTAATACTTTCGGGCCACTGGCACGATTGGCAAAGATCTACAAAGGACAGCCAGGACCAACGGCTTAACGTATTTTCCGAAGCACGAAGGAAACTCAGTATGTAATAGGCGGTCACCCATCCACGGACCAACCTGGTCAAGCGCGGCTTAACCTAAAGATCGACCCGAGCGGCTGATATTATTTCACCACGAGCTCCTCTTTTATTTTTACCAACGTACCCCACGTCAACTGCAAGCTGAGATTCTCGCAGCCGGAAAATTGGGACACAAAAATTGAGTTCGAAATCAATGCTTTCTCGTCGGTTATACCCAGTTACATGAAACTATTCTAGGTTTTACCAGACTAGGTATTTGGCCATGGGTTCGCGGAAACTCAACGCTTGACTACAAATTTAAAATAATGTGCAACAAAGTTTGAAAAGACCAAATTATACATTGCCTTGAGCTCGCTTCAAAGTGAGAGAGCTTTTAACAACACATTCTTTACATTCGACAACTGAATGAAAACCTGGTTCGAATGATTATTTACTTTTGCAATGAAAAGCGCAATGGAAAAGTAGTCATTTGATTTAATTCACGTTTGTCGATACGTGAATTATATCTTGCATTGATACTGAAATATTTTTGCATAATCTACATTCTACTTCAAATAAAAGTTTAAATAAGAATGCAACAACGTACTAATGAAATAAACGATGCATTCTGAACGTCATCTACAAAATATGTACTCACTCAGCGCTCTTTACACTTCCTTTATAATTAAGTTGACTGACCTCTACTCGCTGATTAAATGAGAGTATTCGTATGAAACCACCTCGTCTGAAATTACGGAAACACAAGTACTAAGAGAAGCAAGCACACGTACAAAACGATACTGCATTTCAGATATTCTTTACAACGATATCCGAACTTATGGATGCGAAATCCGTAGTAAAGTTATCTGATATTCCGTCAAGTCCTATCAAAAGAAAATTAACGTTATTTACATTAAACACCGATTAGCTTTATCAACGTTACTTGATAATGCATAGTAATTTATCAGGACAGCTTAACAGCTGCCATAATATCAAGTGGCACTCGTTATTCGTTAAATCCGATATATCTCTATTATAGACAGTTGCTATGTCGGCCATTTGCATTTAGACCGAATTTATGTCGACCGGCTAAACGTCAGGGAATGTTGAAAGATTGTATCTCTAACAAATAATGTTAAAATGCGTGTTATTGACATGTCGTGTCTGCTTAATAACAACATTGAACTAGCGAGTGTTAACACCGAACGTTAATGACCACAAAACTAACAGGTACGCAGTCCACTTCATGCGATACGGTATAAATAGCTCATGTGAACTCGGAATTAGGCTCGGTTTCCGACGAAGCGGAGACGGACGGAGCTGAGTGGACACGTTTGTGAATCGATCAATCACTATGGAATTCGGTCTTTCGTCTCTCTTGTGAATGGTCGAATGTTGCACGTCTCCGCACCGCTCCGCTTGTCTCCGCTGCAAACCAGGCCCTACAGGCATCGAATCTCCATCCATTATTCATATTTCGCTCGTATGTCTACTTGAGACGCGAAAAATAACAACAATAAGCCTTGATGGCGGCGCCATTTCTAATCATACGTAAAAGGTTTTTAGGCTCCAGAAATAACCATAGATGGAAGTACTCGTACTTTAGCTGAAAAATGCCTTCGTTCACAAATAAAAATAGCGCAGTTGCCAAAAGAAATAAAGGGGTAATCGGCATTTGGTGTTCGATGTTGGCATTTGTTCACATGAGCTTCAAAAACAGCATAGCATGAAGTAGACCTACCGTACCTCTATAAACAGGGTGTGAGGAACATCGACGGGCTAACTATCACCATAAAATCTGCACAAGATTCTAGAAACCACAGCGTTTAAATTTTTCATCGGTAGTAAAAAAAACCAGCCGTTTTATACAAAAGTGCAACACCTATGCATGCACAATTACAATGTATGGAGCAGCAGATTAAAAAACCGTCGAAAAAAGTCTACACTGGGGATCTAGAATCATGAACTGAATCTGGTAGAAAAAACATGGTAGCAGTTTGAGCGTCGATGTCCCTCACCCAGCGTATTGTGGTTCCACATAAACGAGCATTATCTAGCGGATGCAGCGGTTTGCAGCGGTTGCAGCGCACGAGTAGCATGCCATTACAGACATCGACCTGTAAGCTAGGCTTTAGGACCTACAGGTGGCTGCCGCAACCCACGGCAACACACGGCGTCGCTGATCTGCAATCGAAGGGATACGTCAATTTTATTAACTGTCATTCGTGTGGTAAGAAACATATTTATTTTGACGGTTGGCGCAGTGCCTGAGCTATTGGCCTCTGCACTGCGTATCGCGGGGTCTCTTCCCACACGGAATAAAGATTTGTATGGCCAAGGCTACAGGTAGTGGTTCCGGGTCTGGCTGTTTATCTATGTAAGTTTAAATGTTTGTAAACGCACCCGCGATACAGCAGAACTAGCCAAGAGTCTAGCCAGGAGTCCCTCTCCCTTGCCTCATGGTGTAAACTGTCTCTATCTTCAAACTTATTTTAATACTTTGCAAAACCGCAAAAAGGTAACTGTTTGAGACATCTTAAGGGTTTCATCGAAATTTTGTTTGTTTCCGAAATTGCCAATCAACAGTTTCATGAAGAGACACGCTCAGTGTACCGAATGGCTTATTCGTAATTGAAAGGGGAAATCGAATCATAGAAGGACGGTTAAGTTTTAATAGCTCATTCTCCGGAGTCGGTACGAACTAAAACTATTGTTCGTATTGAAAAGCTCTACTGCAAATAATGCAGTCCCTAGAGAAAGTAAATTGATCTCTTTGGTTTAGTGCATGCGAGCACTAATGCAAGAGGTCTCAGTTACTATTACCAGAACGGGCAGTGTTATTGGGCTTTTAGGACATCAGTGATTGCTCTGCAGTAGCACCAAATACCGGAGGTAATTGGATTTGTGCCCGATTGATGACAATAACATAACATCACGCCTGTAATATCAGAAGATTTAGGCAGAGGTGCATTTAATAGTACACCCATGTAACAGGGGGTGAGCCTACTGCCACCAACCGAGCAATCCAGACTCCTTGGCTCCTACTAAGAAATTCCTGACGGAAAAACCCAATGTCACTTTGTCCGACTAGGGAATCGAACCCACGACCTCATGCTCAGCAGTCGCGCTTGGGCCTACTAGACCAACGAGGCAGTTGATGACAATAGCTCTCCTTATTACAAGGGTTTACTGTAAGTCCACCGCTGCACCCTTCGCGGACTACGGGCATGATGCTATGATAATATTACTCGCGCAGCGTTAGCTTTTGGTATACCTAATCCTTAAATCTATGTTACGGGCGTTTACCGGCTGTTACGTTATCAGGTAACCTTAATACCGTGATACGATGATAATAGGGATCCACTCCAGTGGAGGGGGAATAGACGCGTAAAGATAGCGGCTTGTTATCACAAACGTCTGTTCTGCTGCAATAATGCGAAACTGACCACAATCCTATATAAGGTGTAAACAGACCCTTCACATAGCCGTCAACCAAGCATTCTGTACATCAAACTAAGTAACTTTAAGCAAAAACGGGGGTCGCGGAGGTGTGTAAAGTAAAGTTCTTACATTAAAAACATGTATATTAAAAAAAACTTGAGAAAAAGTTGAAAATTTGACCCCCAATATCTCCGTAACTAGAAGGTTCCCAGGTATGGTCTAGAACAAAAAAATTATCGCAAAGACGGGGAGAACAAGTGCCTTTCGGTTATGTTAACGGTCTATTTATACCCTTTCTAATAATGTTACCTATGTAAATAGCAACCTTACTAAAGTACACTGTGATTATGACAGTGGTTAGCGATGCCAAATCATAGGCACCGCCATTTGGTTTTATGGCTAGTTTTATTATGTTGGCACACCTGAGTTGAATGATTCCCTTATAGAGCTTTTTTTTTCATACAAACTTCAGGGTACCTATTAATGGCTAGCGGTAAATAAACTATGAATGGACAGACAGTAAAATAATGTCTGTCCAAGCTTAAGCTTAACTTCCCCTTATAACCTACTACTCTTCACGATGTTGGAGTTTTTTGGCTCCTAGCCACGCCACTGACTGCGAATGTCAAGTCTGTTTACTACGATCTGACTGTTAATACTGTGGTGATTATAGTGACGATGCTTTGTCTTTGGCTTTGGACCTCTAGATCGTTTACAAACGTTATTCACTTCCCGCTTATCTTGCAGATGTAGTTGAATAGTGGGCGACAGAGACAACAATATCGCCTAGCTTCTGTAGAAAAGGTTTAGATATTTTACCGTCCATAACAGATAATTAAAAATACTTGTAGGTAATTGCGGGTGAAGCCGCAGGTATATTATACTAGTTAGCATATATTACTAGTTTCTAATTCTCAGCTCAAGCGTTGGTTCCAAAATAGTAACAATATTATTGCTACAAATATTTCTGCGAGCATATGGTTTGGAGAATGTACGTAATGAAATGTTATGTGTCGCGGGGATCTCTCACAAATGATGATTGATGGAACATCTTTCATTACCGTTTATTGTCATTGGGACATGATGTATTAAATAATATTCCTGTTCTAAATTAAAAGGATAAATAAAATTCCCTATTGCAGAAAACTGCTAATAGGAAATTAATTAATTACGTTGCTGTTAAAGAAGAGGAGAACAATTAATTTAATATTTAAATAATACATATTGCAGGAAAATCCTTATTGTTGCAAATAAGGAATGTTTATAATAAATACTACATAATGCACTACGTTCTTTGTTCTGATGATTCATAAGCTTATGGCAAGGTGGATCAATAAAACCAATTACCAATGCGACAGCGGTGTGGCTAGAAAATGCGACAACACATAGAATGAAAATCTCAGGAAAAATATTAATATATAAAATCACATTAAAGTGTACACTGGATAGCTGTATTTACAAAGAACTTAAAAGCCTATGATATTCCCGCACGTTTAACAACAATAATAGGTACAAAATGTTAAGTATCTAAGTATATAAATGACTTTGAATTCTATAAATGTAGATCATACGTTATATCGTAAATTACTCTTTTAAAAACCACTTCAAAATGCTATCAATTTGTTTTGTTCAAAAATGTCCGCGTGGGTGTGAGAAACCATCATAAATCTAACCACACAATTGGTGTTATCATACTACAAAATTTTGAATTCGCACATTTCCTACGCTGCCGTATGAATCCTTGCCTGATAGGTTCCATCACGGCATAAATCCGGCCCGCTAGTTTCCATCGCGGCGTATATCCGCCGGCTGTTTTTATCACATTGTGCACATACGAGTACATTCTCTTATGCTATCGAATTTGTTTGTTTAACATGCGGATAGGATAATATTATGATGAAAGTCTTACTTTGTTTTCTCAGATGTTGATAAGTTAGGTACAGCAAAATATTGACAGTGAAGTATTGATGCTTTTTGTACTCAATCTGACACAATACGTTACACGTTTTACACGTTTTGATAAAAGTATAACTCGTAGTGAGATGTAAAGTTTATTTAAACTCGAAATTAAACTATCGCGCCAGTGTAATGTAATAGTAAAATATAGCATATCTATTTACCTGAAAGTCCTCCATATATCGAAACACATAACGTTGAGCCAGAAGAAACTCGTTTGGAATGCGTAGTAAACGATGAACGCTGAAAAATATAAATAAACGTAAAAAACAAAATTAAGAAACCACATTGCTGAAAGGAAATACTTCGGCATCAATACACAAAAGATAAAAAGAAACATAACAAACTATAACCACGTTACGCAGGTATTAAAAGATAAATAAAAGGTGTGAGAATCTCTTTAATTGAAATGTGGGTCAACGAAGCTTCTTGGAATAAATTGACAGACGCTTGGGACATAAGACGGAAAACAAATAGGTAATTATATTGCGACATAGAATCTTTAAAATTTAAGTAGAACAAGGGCAAGGAGAACGGCCACACACCTAAAATTTCCATATTCAAACACCTACGCAAATTGTATTACCAAATTTTCCCTATTCGTATTTGCCCTGGTTCTACATGTGGGTGGATCTGACTTTTGTGCTTCATGAAAGACGCCTACAAGAGGAAGCCCTAATGTGAGCCTGCGAGAACAATTCTCTTTTGATCACCATTGTGCCGTATCGTTTATTACGAGCAATTAATCAAGTTGGTTTGATGAGCTTTTGTTCTAACACAATCACTGAAAGATTCACATGTACCTACTCCACTGTTTTCAGAACATCTCGTTTCATCATTTGCGTCAGTATTACACAAAAACTTGGTCCCGAATTTTGAGGACAGACTGCGCTGTAGGCAAACTATACGTCACACTAGGGTATTTTGTACTAGCTTTTACAAATTGCACTGGATGAGAACCATCTGGCTGGAAAGAAAAAACAACATGTCTGCCACGCTTTTTTTCTTTCATTAGAAAATCGATGAAGAGATATTTGTGCAATATCGTGTTGATTTTCCGCATTTACCGAGAAGAGGTCGTAGGCGTTTGACACGCTCGTCGACGAGCGAAACGAGCCGTGTCTGTAGGCAGCAATAAATAATATGAATTCTATTCGTTTTACTGGCTAATGCTTCGCGGCATTTTGCTTGTTACGACTTTAAAACTATACTTTGAGTAGCTTTGGTTAGAATTTATCTAACGTGAACGTCCTACCGTGTTAAAAGTATCTTTTGTCCTAACCCATAGTCTCTCCTTTTGCCAAATTTAGTCGAAATCCGTTCAACCGTCAATGCAGGATGGCGTGACAAACAAACTCACTTTCTCTGTCATAATATTAGTTAGGATTAGGATAAATAGAGGTCTGGTTTGTTTAGTCAACCTTTCCGAAATTAGAGTCCCATCTATCTAAATTCAATAAACTTTGCCACCCACGTCACGACGACGCGACGTCTGGGTAATCTGGGTTGGTAATTAGGGTATTTTTCGCCTGAAATACACTTCACAAACATTAAAATGACGCAGAAACTACTCATTAGTTTAATTTTGTTGTTTTATCGCAGGAGTAGGTATTGAAAATAAATGACGATCAAGTTTATTCATAAATAAATTCGTTTTCATTGAAGCATCCGGCCAGTCTGAGGCTGCGGTCAATGGTCATGCATGACTTGTATGTGTGAGTCATAAAAATATATTGTTATGCGTATTTAATTAGACTTATAGGTATGTACTAAGTTATCACTAATCATATACACGTCAGCAGGACGCTGACTTATAGTCGTGAGTCCTAAAAATAAACTGCCTCACGTTTTTATAGGAAAATATAACTTTAATTCTGCAAAAGGGAATTCCACGAAATATGTTGGCTTTACAATATTGTAAAATTCCACATGTACATGACAAATGTCCATTCTAAAAATATACGGTATCTAATATTATTCGATTTGTGTCACATGGTGATTGTATCTATCGCACTGTTTAAATTGTTGATAACTTTGAAGTTCATCAGAGATAACTAAGGGCACTATCAAGATCAAATTGTTTGCCAAATTTCCTATCAAAAAAAAAAATCAAAAATCATTTATTCCTTCAACATAAGAATTTTTAAAAACAGAATTAGTGATTGGAGCCTCCCTTTAAGCAAATAATGCTTGTATTGGGAGACTCCGCTCTTCCATACCAAGAATTTATGCGAGAGTGTGAGTATGTGTGTGTGTGTGTGTTTGTGTGTGTGTAATTGTGTATGTTTGTGAATGTGTGAGTAGGGTTGTATGTGTGTATAAAAAGTGTGCCAACATTTGATGTGAGGTGAGTACGTTTCACCGCACTTCTACTATCCCAACAGCACTTAAACTGTTGCACTCCATTGCATGCAACCGTTCAAGTGGACAGAACCAAGCATCAAGATATAATTGTTAACTATAAATAGAAAATTAAATAGGTCTGTCTACTTAGCTACCCACATCAAATCAAACACTTTGCTCAATTGTTGACTTGCTGGAATTGCTTGTTTTGAGTTCACCATCATCATTTCAGCCGAAAGACGTCCACTGCTAGACATCGGCCTCCCCCAAAGGGGGGGGGGGGGGGTTGGATAATCGCCACGCTTGGCAGGCGGGTTGGCGATCGCAGTACGGTTGTCACAAAAGCACAGAGAACGCTGCTGCCCATGCTCTGGTAAGTCCCTTAGTCGCCTCTTACGACACCCACGGTAAGAAATTGTTATTCTCATATACTACTACTAGTATTGTTTGTTATTCTTAGATAGTGCTATTCTTTACGTCTGACACCATACAGTACCTACAGTAGTGTGTTGAGTTAGGCACTAATTTTTATACATTCTGAACCGATCCAAAATGTAATTATATATGATTATAGTCTAGCATGGCATAAATGGTTTTTTCTCGTTCATTTCCACGTGAACGAAGTCACGGGAAACAGTCTAGTAAACATAAAATATGTGCCAAACGTACACAAAATACGCGCTTTGGACGAAGAGTTGCGGACACCAACCTGGTACACAATGCAATGCCATACAAATTAAGTTATAACTCACTGTAGGATCATCTATACTAATATTATAAAGAGGTAAAATTTGTTTGTATGTAGGGGGTAATCTCCGGAAGTAATGAACCAATTTTTAAAATTGTTTCACTGGTAGAAAGCTACATTATTCGTGAGTGCTATAGGCTATAAATTATAAAGATATCATGCATATTAGCCGAGCTATCACAATTTTCGCGGACGAAGTCGCGGGCGTAGTGCTAGTTTTATATAAAGTTAATTTTAGCTCTAATATTAACTTTATATAAAGTGATCCTACAGTGAGTGATGACGAGGTCAGCTCATACATCACTGATGTGTGAGCTGACCTCGTCATTATTGAGATGAAATAAGATCACATTCACACATTATGGAATGATTGTGATCAATTGTCTGGGTCACATTAGTTTGTTAACCTCCTGTGAAGTGTGAATCGTGCACAACAATGCCGTAGGAGGCATGACATAATACACTTGTGCCGAAATATAAACACCTAAGGAAGATAGAGAACTCAAACGTGGCCACGTGGGTTGCTTGCTATCGCAAATTCACCTACTATTACGATTACGATGCAGGATGTTATAGGATATTCCTAATCCATTGCTCCATTTTTACGCAATGAATGTTGAATTGTCAAAATGAAAGACATTGCCTTTGTTAGTGTGTTACATTACATAAATAACCTCACGCCCTTAATCCCCGAACGGTTAGATAGAGGAGTACCTATTAGTACACCCACATTTTGCCAGATATCTTTGTAAGTTCCATGTTATAGGGAGCGAGCCTATTGCCATCAATCGGGCATAGATCCAGTCTCCGTGGCTGCTACTGAGAAATGCCAGATGGAAGACTCAATAGGTCTTTTCCGACTGGGGAATCATACCCAGACAGAACCTACTAATTACCCCGCTGAACAAATTCTACCGTAGCGGATGACATAGAATCAAGCTAGGTTGTTTAAGACAATTGGTTAAAAGTTTTTTTAGTCTATTATATATCTAAGAAATAGGTTTCCCCCAAGCAAGACAAAAGTTTGTGCCATGTTTAACATAAAAAATACCTTACCTAGTAAGTAAAGTATTTAGAAGTTATACGTGTACTTGTGTGTGTGTGTGTCGTGTGTAGTTGTGTGTGACTTCAGAACGCTGTGTTATAGTTGGCTACAAAACGCGAAGTTTGCCTATTGGCAAACCAAAGAAGAAGTGAAGAGTTTGATGATTTGATGATGATTTTTGATTGATGACTCTGCCCTAGTGTTGAAATGTGGTGCTGTTCCACAAACGATGGGGCATACTACAGTGTCCTACGTGTCCTTGTCTGTTTTCATTACAGGAACTAATGGACGCTACTGAAGGCGCCAACTCGTAGCTCAGTTCTGCACGCGTAGCATGACCATGCACCGTAGAAACGGGTTTTGTTGATGGAAGAATCGACAGAATGACAGATCAAAAAAAGAAATCTGTCATTTTGTCGATTCTTCCTACGCGGGCCGACACAATTTAGAATGCCATCGAAACGCTAAGGAGAAGATAAACTACTTTCGTCTAAACTACAATACTGAGCGGATTATTTTGAAGACTTATTGCGTTGAGAGTAAACAACGAAAAGCACGTTTACTACAAATTGGTATAAATAGCGTTAGTGCTTTAAATTCTAGAGCTGCTAAAATGTCACGTAAGCGGTCACATTTTGTACTGTGATATTATGACAGTTATTTGTGTACTACACGCAAATAGGCCGAATGAAAATTAAAAAAAAAACAATAGAATTTTGGACATACTATCAGAGCTTTATGGAAAGAGGGAGCTAAGGTGTACACAAACGAACTTTCTTCAAAACCTTATTTTACGAAATGTTGCCGTTTAGAAATTAAAAGCCGGAACAAAACCCAAAGAAATTAATGGAACCGGTATGAATTTTCATAAGTTCCGTCCTTCTTTATGGATGGCCTAACATTCACAAAAGTTATTTGTTTTAAGGCCCGCACAAAAATTTAATTTTGACCCGACTTAATTTGGCTTGTGAATAAAATTATTCAAATGAACCAAGTTTTTAACTAGTCATAATTAAGAAATAATATTATAATTAAAAGTTTAGCGTGCTATTTTTACACGCACGAACAAATGTGTAACTCATCCAGCAGAAAATGGCACGTGACAACCAATGAAACTAAAAAAAAAAGAAACCTCTTTGACATATTGTTTGACGTTTGCCCTATACGTCAGCGCCACCATAATGTGTCTTGTTACTCTGGTCTTAAAGTAACCATGTTTTTTAATTACATTAGCGGGTATATCACAGGTAATATACTTCGGTAAATTACGTCTATTACGTACTATACAGGGTGTGGTTGTCCGTAATTATCCAGGAAATTAACCGTGATATGTGAAAGCAAGACGGATTGTTTTACCGACGTAACAAAGTAGTTACCTACTTATCACTGATTAGTTAAGTTACTTACTACTAATGAGGGTTATTAGAAGACAGAGAAACAACAGATTAACACGAATTTATTATCAAATTATTCAATGAAGTATCCAATCTCTTATGTAGAATATGGATAGTAGGTTGGTACTCGCAGTTAGCCAGATTTAATCAAAGATTTTATGAGCAGGCGATAAAATCGGATATCAGCCCTTGTGATATTTAACCCAATTTCGCATAATTCCGGAATTACCATAACAAAGATCTTGTAAAAATTAATATTTATTGGCCTATCAACCTATTTAATATGTTGTTGTTATTTTATGACTTCGAACAATTGTACATATATTGAGGAGTTAATATGCTGTAGTTACTCGTATTTTATTACTTCGAACAACTTTACAGTTATTGAGGAAGTTATAGCTTTTAACCACAATACGAATGCAGACGCATAATAAACTAAAAGGGGCGAATGAAAAATTACTCAGAATTCAGAAAAATGAGATTGTTCTTATAACCGCGATAATAAAACAAGTTATTAGTTTGTTTCGTGTTTCCACCTAATAATTACCAATAATAACTTACATCAGAACTTTAGTGAGTCTATTAAATAAGCCATCAATAGAACGACCACGCGATGAAATGTATTTAGAGACGATTAACACATTGCCAGCCATTTTATGGGCTTTCAATAAACTTTGCTAATTCGCATTAATTTTACAGGCTTTGCTCGCATATTGTTATGAAACCAGGAGGCAAGAAATTTCAATATAGGTAGACGGGACAAAGTGAATGATATCGTTATCTACTTGCAATAACTAACTAATTAAAGTATAATTTATTACTTCCTTTACTTATTTCTATACAAATAAATTATATTTTTAAATATTCCTTACAAAAAACATTTAAAAATTTAAAAAATTGTAGCCCTCCGGTATCGGGAACAGGGTCCAAGCTACCGGGGTCAGGAATCCAGAGAGAGGAACCTCCTAACAATATGAGCCGTGTCCAGGAGTACCACTTTCTGAATCAAGCCCTTGATCCAGCTGCCTAACGAGAGCCTCCTCAGGTATTGGTCGAGGCTCTTGGCAATTAAGCCATGGGCTGATACAACTATCGGTACAATGATTGCTGAGTCCACATCCCACATGTCGACAATATTATATTATTATAAGCCTATATTGTCCCACTGCAGTGGGAAGCAGCAGTTTGGAAGTAGGGGAGGGATTCTCTGCTTCTAAATGTCGCGATCTAGTGCGATTGTAGGCCAATCCTTTGAGAAAGAGTCCAGCACATCCCGCCATCTCCTTCTGGGCCTGCCGCGTTGTCTTTTCCTGCTATTTGGTAACCTCTGAGTGGTAATTTTTGCCCATTGCTCCTCCGACATGTGGCAGACGTGACCAGCTCAGTTCCACTTCAACCTTATGATTTTACTTTAAGGCATCACTGTGACATGAGATCTTAGTTTACCTATTACATTTCTTCTAATAGAATATATACAACATTAGTTTTAGTATATGCGAAACCTGAAACACGTGCAAAACTGTATCATGAAAATTCACAAACTTATAAGCTTGTTCTGTTACCTGGTTGTCCGCAAAAAAACGTGGTCACCAAACAACGCGCCCGCGCGCTCGCCTCCTGCATCATCTTGAGCTCATTGATAATAATAATTTGGCAGTAAGTACCCAAATTATTACGATATGTACTTAATATTGCTCGGTGTCCAAGTTGTACTTTTTTAATTTTTTTGGGACAAATTATAACATGGTTTAAAAATTTTTGGAATCGATTCAGTTGCTTATTCTGAACAAACTATATTCAGGTTTCGCATATACTAAAACTAATGTTGTATATATATCTCTCTCTCTTCTCTTTGATTTAAAAGAGTTGAAAAGATATTGGTGTTGTCGCAGGTAATTTTTAAAAATTCAGTACGTGCGTATCGATTCCTCGTTGCAAATCCTCGGTAAATTGTACCTACAAAACAAGCTGCAGGCACGCGTGCTATATATTGTTTTGCCACGCGATAGCTAGTGTGACCTTTCAGAATAAAATTGTGTCAAACACGACAAGGCAAATAGGAACTAACCAGAATAAAGAAAAATAACGGGTGGAACCTGAGGGTGGAACTATCATAATAGGTTTTTTGGGACAAACCTGTCAAATTATTCCCAGCCAGTGCAACAGCTATACACCGTGACTTTTTAGTCGTCTTACAAAGGTGGTCCACTCAATGTACCCGATGTAAAATAGCTCTAGGCGCGATTTTTTTTTTCCTCCCATAATAGTTACAAAGAAAAATAAATAATACATCAGAATGAAATTATGAAACATCCTGTTAATGATGTTTACCTGTCAATCGGGAGAACATATTACCTACCCAGCGCTTGAGTCAGTAGGATCATCGCTCGCAACACTGTGTTTTAACTAAGTCATACGTCATAATACTGAAAAGTATTTTTATTTTTAAATTATTAAAATCTCATAAATATCTATTTATTTTTTATGAATGTTTAGTACACATTGGATACATGAAGTGGGCTGCCGTTGTAAGACGACTAAAAAGTCACGGTGTATAATATACAGAAGTTACCAACCAGAAAAGCGCCAAAAGAGGCACAATTAGTTTATAGGAGATGAAAACGATTATTCATGAATAAATATTAAGAATGAACTCCAACAGTTTTACACTATATAATTTCTATCGTAAGTTTATCATCTGCCTAGACATTTTTCAACTATGTTGGTATTCCAGTTGAACCGGATGCAGCTGAATTTCTATCAAAAAATCCTGTGGAAATTCTGTACACTTACCAACAACCAAGCACCCAGTCATGGCAACTCCAACCCGTCCCACATGCAGCTTAAGATAAGCCAGGAATGGGTAGGCCACGATCAAACCCCCACAGTACGCCGTTAGGCACATGCCGTGGAGGTTCCTCAGCTCAGGAATGAACGCGTAGATCAGGAATGTCGCCAGGAGAAATGGTACTGATAAGATTAGACCTGGAACAAAGAAATCAGTAAATATAAACGTAATAGTGATCACGTAATGACTGTGGTCGTGTCTGCAATACTAGAAGCATAGCCTATGTATTGCCTTCCTATAGTGATGAAGCTTTTTATGCAGTAATAGGTAGTCTCCAACCAACCAAAGTCGAGTCCTTCTAACTTCATTTTATCGACACTCTGCATTATTTATTAGTACCTAATGTATGTACCTATTGAAGTATTTACTGAGGAGCGAACGAAACTCTTTTTTCTGCTTCATAATCCTACCATAATTATTACAGTCAGACAAAATACAGTAGGCATGAATAAAATTAATACTACTACATAAATATAATTATAATGATGCAGAGTTACTCTTGCAACGTGTGATTTAAAAATAATTAATATAGTGTGATGTTTACGCTTATTTAGTCACCCATCCATGTACACTCAAAATCTATCTTTCTCTCTCTCATACACACACACACACACACAAAAAACACACACGCGCGCAAAAACACACGCGCGCCCACACACTTATACAATTGATCGAATTTTCTTTAATTTTTATTTATTTGTTTTTTCTCTTTTGTTATTCATCTATTTGTAAGTTTATAATGTAAGGGAAGAGCGGAGCCTTCAACTACAGGCATTTTCTATGCCTAAATGGAGACTCCTCGTCATGCAATGTAAGCTAAAATGATATGAAATAAACTTATTTTATTTTTATTTTTTTATTTATTTTTTACATAATTTTAGTTATCGACAAAATAAAACCGTTCTATGAACTTTGAAACTGTGTGAAAACCAATCTGAAAATTCTAGGCATGCTCAGCCACCGTGTAATAGAACCTGGTATGCACAATACGTACAATCTAGCGCTGTAAACATTACATCTTTACAAATTAGAAACTATTTTAGATACAAGCACAGTAATGAACTTGTCCTGTGGTACCTACGTCATAAACGCGAGGAACACTGCCGCTCATAATAACTTTACTGCCATACATAATTGTTGGCAAACGTACCACATTCATAGGAGACGATGGAAATTTTGACGCCAGTTAATTCCGAAGTAATCCCATAATGCATGGGATCGGGGGAATTCGAATTAGATTCGTATTGATGAAAGTACGTAAGCCTTTCCAAATCTGGAGGAAAGTCAAAATGACACATTGAGGCTTCCTTACAAATAAAACAGATATAGATGGATTTGAATCCACTACGGATGAGGATTAAAACAGTAAGTTCGTAAGGGGCTTTTTAACCAAGATAGCATGAACGCCAGACCTACGTCATACCGCCACGACTGACTTACCATTATATCCAATTGTTCTTACATATAGTAAGGTACTTCCATAGAAAAGTTTTAGCTTTTATAAAATGACGTAGGTCTGGCGGCTGGTTCTCCTTCTCCGATATTTGCTCCTAAATGGACATGTGACATGTACGCAACATCACACTGCATTTCAAGACACAGATTACTGACATTGCTCAAAAACACGCCAAGCTGAAGTGGGACTGGGCTGGCTACGTGCCTACGTCTGCCGTGGTTATTTTGACCCACAGCTCATCGGGCGATGAGCTGTGGGTCAAAATAAACACTATGTGACGCCCTGACACAGCTGCAAGGCGACGCAGCAGACCTCGTAGTAGATGGCAGGACAAGCTGGAAAAGCTGGACAATCCCAACGACCAGTGAAACAGTAACAGTGGACTTTTGTCTTCTTTTTCTTTTTATGCTTGTTTATATTCTACATCCAGCACAAATAGAAACACGTGCGCCAAAGAATCACTAGTTCCAACTTCTATTTCTTAAGATTCTAGTTTCATAATGTGTAGCTTATTGCAACGGCACCGGTAAACTATAAACATTGTTTCAGCCATAATCATATATTTGCGATATTTACCGTTCGCTTCGATAAATTGAAGCAATATGACTGTGCCAACTGTGAAATTTCATAGAGTGAGTGTATGTGAGAAATCGACAATCTTTGGCGCTCTGAAACTATCACGAGTCAATTTGTTCAGTTCTTTCAATGTACCATAGTTTGAAAATCTATAGTAAATCTTACAGGCTGTCGTCAGCTTGGATAATTGTGATGGGAACATGATCATCGTATTCAACAAGGTCTGTCGATAATTCAGTTGTACGATGTTTTATTCCATCGATGCTTTATTTGTGCGATGTAACGTTTGTGCGAAAAATACTGTTCCGAAAAACCCTATAGCGGTGGCTCATTAGTTCGGTAATTTGTTAGTTCGATAGTATGTCGGTTCGAAACGACTACTGTTGTCCGTGACATTTAATTAATAATCTTATTTTGCATTATAGACGTTAAGAAAATACATTAAATACCATACATATCTTCACCTCTATTTTCCTAAAATGAGGAAGCCGGGTAACAAATTCACCACGTTTAGCTGTGGCATGGGCCAAAGATAACGTAGACAATATCAGATAACGTAGACAATATCAGTGACCAGTTGCTAGCCAACCGCTTGATACCCGGAAAAGCCAAAACTGTCATACGTCAATCGTCCATTTCGATTTTATTTTAATTTTATTGCATTTTGATTGAATTTTAATTGGATATTAATTGAGTTGAACGAACTTTAATTGTGTGTCATTGTGTTTCACAATCAAACGTGGTGAATTTGTTAGGTAACAAATCTTCCTCATTTTAGGAAAATAGACGTGAAGATATGTATGGTATTTAATGTATTTCTTTAACGTCTAAAATGCAAAATAAGATTATTAATTAAATGTCACGGACAACAGTAGGCGTTTCAGACCGACATACTATCGAACTAACAAATTACCGAACTAATGAGCCACCGCTATAGGGTTTTTCGCAACAGTATTTTTCGCACCAACGATACATCGCACAAATAAAGCATCGATGGAATAAAACATCGTACAACTGAATTATTTACACACCGTGTTCGATATAATAATAATCGAATCATTAACTTTCGAAATCAAGTAGGGAACCCGTACCAGTACTAGTAAGTACTGTGTTTTTGTATACTTTGTTTTATACGTCTATACTAGGGCATGCGAAACCCGAAAAAAAACTGGATTTACTATGGAACCGGAACCCGATTCGGTATGCCCTAGTCAATACGTCAACACGGCCACTAAGTAAATGCAAACAAAAACCTTTCGCTGATCACCTGTAAGCGGAATTACTAAACGATCCTCAATTATGTCATAGTGTAACACAACACACTTTTTAAAAGTGACCAATCAATATTCATGGACGTACACAAAGTGTCCCTGAGTATATACTTATGGGTAATTAACGGACATTTAACAGCGGGCCTATCCCACGGCTCGTAAAAGCGGATATCCTATTGCCTTGTTGAGTCAACAATGTGTTGTTTTGACGACGAAACTATCGCTCGTTTAAAAAGAGTAATAAACATGGATGCTAACTTGCTAAAGGTAATCAGTCGATTTACGATGTTGCTCGAAGAAGCAGGATATTTGAGAGGCGCTTCCACTAATGAGGTTGTCACGATTAGATTAATGGCCTGTTTTAGTCCATCGTGTACAAAGTAATAACCATCTTTAGTGGTCACTCCTACTTTTTCAGCTGGTATTCAACAGGTATTTGGGACGGGCAACACCTACTATCCATAACCACTTTGTAAAAACATAAAAAGAAGTAAAAATAAACAGTGCCAGCGTATCGATTAAGAATGTAACTCTTTGCCGGATTTAGTGTTTTCCGATCGTTATTTCGCAGGAGTCTTCAAGACGAGTCAATAAGTTGCCTCCTTCTACTCCTGGGTCCTCATGCACCATCATCAAGGCTAACCATAATTTTGGTCAAACGCGAGACTTTCATCACTTTTTCAAAAACTTTCTAGATGCAATTAAGAATCGAATGACACCTTGATCATAATTTTCTGAGAAGGCGAACTGGACTACATGAGGTTACTTACCAACGGCATAAGCAGTGTAAAGGATGGGGCTGTCATCCGTTGTGACGTCCTGGAAGCAGACGCCGGCCACCAGGCGCGGCTCGGTGAAGTTCTCCTTGAACATCATCTCCACGCAGTATGTCGTGGGTGGGTGCCACATCTGACCCTCGGAGGTTACCTCGTACAGCGTGCCATTCTGAAACGAACATGATTTTATAGACACCTTTTTAACATAACCTCATGCCTGTAATTCTGGAAGGTTTAAGCAGCGGACGCAGCGGTGTACCTAATAGTGCACCCCCAGCTATGTTTGCTATGCTAGGCGGCGAGCCTATTGCCATCAACCGGGCACTAATCCAGACTCCTTGGCTGCTACTGAGAAATTCTTGTTAAAAAACTCAATAACACTTGGCCCGACCTGGGAATCGAATCCGGGACCTCATGTTTAGCAGGCCTTCGCGCTTGCGACTACTAGACCAACGAGGTAGTCAACACCTTTTTAGTCAGTGTAAATTGCAACTAGAGAAGGCCATAGACATTAGAAAGATATATTTCTATGCCTTAAGTCACTCAATTGGGATACAGCTGGATACAGCTATGGGGCGTATTGTGCGCCCAGGGACTACACGACCATCAATACCAAACTGAAAGAACACTGAGACAGAGAACTGAAGAAAAAGAAAGAAAAATCCCCCAAAAAAAATCAAATAAAAAAATAACAAAAATCAAATGCCTTGTGGCATTAAGTCCGCCTATGTACCACTCTTGTACATGAAGTTTAAATAAATAAATAAATAAAAATAATACTGCTATAGAAGATGGTGGCAGACCCAAAAATTGCAGCTTTAAGATGAAGATTCTTCGCTGGGCTAGGCTGATGATGACTCCTATATTTGCATATTGAAATGATTTTCAACAAGATCGGAACTATCAGAGGTAGTTGGGGGATACGGTAGTAAGGGTCGTGCTGGTAGATTTATAGGTCGAGCTCATACGGACAACATTTCTGATTTATGCGCGCCCCCAATATGTATCCAGCTCGGATACGCTTTAAAATTATTGGATCAGCATTGATCGTGTGGATACGACCCTTGTATTGTAAAATATCAATATGGTAAATTGACATCATATTCAGCTGCCTCCGGTTAGACTGGAAGCCGACCCTAACATAGTTGAAAAGGCTAGGCAGCAATACAGTGTTTCCGGCATTTGCAAATTATAAGGTCATTGTAACTACATGCTTTATAATTTCGAATGCCAAATTGATGCAGATTAGTAAATATTTTCAGATTAGTAAGTAGTGTTGTAGTTTTTCTTGTTTATCTCTCTTATCTTTATAAAGTTTATTTTATGTATGTATTTCAGTATTTATTCTTATATGTTTTAGTTATAAATATTTTCTAGTTTTTTTTTCTGTTATTGCACCTACTGTATTGTCTCTGGATCACCCTAAGGTAGACTGGCAGAAAATGCTTATGGCATTAAGTCCGCGATTGTGCAGTTTTGTTACTTGTGCATAAAGTTTTAATAAATAAATAAATAAAGAAAATAAATAAAATTATTATTCAGTTCGCATAACAAGGTACCTACAATATTAAAAACCTAATAACAAAAGACGATGATCCTTAAGCGCTAGATTTGTACACATTCCTTGGACTCCACACTAGGATACCTTGCGTCGTGGGGTTCAGTAAAGCCTCCTCTTATTAGCAACTAGCTTCTGCCAGCGGCTTCGCCCGCGAGGATGTCGAAAAATATCCCACCCGAACAAACAAAGTTACTTACCTTCATCCGCTGAGACACGTATAAATTAATTTTCAATTGTCAGCCTAAACACAAAATTTGAATATCCTAACTTCAAAACTGACGGACTTTCATATAAACTTCCATCCCCTATTTTACCCCTTTATGGGTGGAATTCCCAAAAATCCTTTCTTAGTGGATACTTACTCTTCACAAAGAACACACCCTCCAAGTTTCATGTCTCTAAGACCAGCGGTTTGGGCTGTGTGTTGATATCACCCAGTCAGTCAGTCAGTTTACCATTTTATTTATATAGATGGTAATGTAATACAAAAATCAGCATCACTTAAAGTGAATCCGAAGATATCTTTATAAACTTTTATTGAGATATAAGAATAACAATAAGTTTAACCGATGTGCTCTTTCCTCTGCCGATTCTTGAGAACGCCTATTTCTCATTCTCTTAGCTTCTCTCGAATTTCGAGATAAAGATAATCGTTTTTTAGGTGGCATTGATGCAGGCAAATAAAAATCTATACATATAAAATTCAAAGTCCTGACTGACTGACTGACTGACTGACTGACTGACTGACTGACTTATATATCAACGCACAGCCCAAACCACTGATCCTAGAGACATGAAATTTGGACAGTGTACTCTTTGTGAAGAGTAGGTATCCACTAAGAAAGGGTTTTTCGAAATTCCACCCCTAAGAGGGTGAAATGGGGTGTTGAATTTTCTATGAAACTTTTTATTCTCTGAGTCGATTGACTTGAAATTGTGTCTACATATACTTCAGTTAAAATGATGACATACGTGTATCACAATTTTTCCAAAATCATCCCCCAATTTAAAATTCAATGTCCTGACTGGCTGACTGATACATCAACGCACAGCCCAAACCACTGGTCCTAGAGACATGAAATTTGGGCAGTGTACTCTTTGTGAAGAGTAGGTATCCACTAAGAAAGGGTTTTTCGAAATTCCACCCCTAAGAGGGTGAAATGGGGTGTTGAATTTTCTATGAAACTTTTTATTCTCTGAGTCGATTGACTTGAAATTGTGTCTACATATACTTCAGTTAAAATGATGACATACGTGTATCACAATTTTTCCAAAATCATCCCTCAATTTAAAATTCAATGTCCTGACTGGCTGACTGATACATCAACGCACAGCCCAAACCACTGGTCCTAGAGACATGAAATTTGGACAGTGTACTCTTTGTAAAGGGTAGGTATTCACTAAGAAAGGGTTTTTCGAAATTCTACCCCTAAGAGGGTGAAATGGGGTGTTAAATTTTCTATGAAACTTTTTATTCTCGGAGTCGATTGACTTGAAATTGTGTCTACATATACTTCAGTTAAAATGATGAGATACGTGTATCACAGTTTTTCCAAAATCATCCCCCAATTTGAAATTCAATGTCCTGACTGGCTGACTGATACATCATCGCACAGCCCAAACCGCTGGTTCTAGAGACATGAAATTTGGAGAATGTACTCTTTGTGGAGAGCAGGTATCCACTAAGAAAGGGTTTTTGAAATTCCATCCCTAAGAGGGTGAAATGGGGTGTTGAATTTTCTGTGAAACTCACTCGGGATCGATTGACTTGAAAATGTGTCTACATATACTTCAGTTAAAATGATGAGATACGTGTATCACAGTTTTTCCAAAATCATCCCCCAATTTAAAATTCAATGTCCTGACTGGCTGACTGATACATTAACTTACAGCCCAAACCGCTGGTTCTAGAGACATGAAATTTGGAGAATGTACTCTGTGTGGAGAGTAGGTATCCACTAAGAAAGGATTTTTTGAAATTCCACCCCTAATAGGGTGAAATGGGGTTTTGAATTTTATGTGAAACTTTTTATTCTCGGAGTCGATTGACTTGAAAATATGTCTACTTATACTTCAGTTGCAATGATGAGATACGTGTATCACAAAATCATCCCCCAATTTAAAATTCCATGTCCTGACTGGCTGACTGATATACCAACGCACAGCCCAAACCGCGGGTCCCAGAGATATGAAAATTGGAGGGTGTATTCTTTGCGAAGAGTTAGTATCAGTTTTTCGAAATTCCTACCCCTTAGAGGGTGAAATCGGGTGTTGAATTTTCTGTGAAACGTTTTACTCTCGGGGTCGATTGACTTGAAAATTTGTTTACATACTCTTCAGATAAAATCCAGTAAATCCGATGTCCAATCTCAAACCAAGGTATCAATATTTCACGTATCTAATTTAATTGATATAACTTTATGATAATAATTGCAAGTTATAAGCAAGTACATGTAAATCTATGTATGTATTATAGATAGATACATAGATTACTTATTATTCCAGAAGTAAGATCCCGTGGGCAATTCCCTAACTCCACGCGGGCGAAGCCGCGGGCATAAGCTAGTAAATATATATTATTAGTGTATTTCATGTATAACTTTGGTGTTTCTATACCGATTTCTATGATTCTTTTTTATGGAATAGTTAATAATGTTAACTTTATTAATTAGGGATGACTGAGAGTGTTATAAACGTAAGAGTAGACAAATATAATCAGAAAGCTTCGAACTGCTAAGCTATCGGGAGTTACACGTGATATTGTGAGTCAACCATAAAAGATAGACATATGCTGTCATGGGATATTTTTTATATAATTTTAAGGAGAACATTTCCGTCATACATGATTTCTGTGTAGCTTTAACCATTAAGGTTGCACACGCGACGGAAGCTTAAAAAATGGAGTAAGTTCTCCCGTTTTCCCAACATTTCCCTTCACTGCTCTGCTCCTATTGATTGTAGCGTGATGAAAAGTATACTATAACCAACTCAGGAGTATGAAAAATAATTGTACCAAGTTTCGTTAAAATCCGTCGAGTAGTTTTTGTTTCTATAACGGTTATACAGACAGACAGACAGACAGACAGACAGACAGACAAAAATTTTACTGATTGCATTTTTGGCATCAGTATCGATCCCTAATCACTCCCTGATAGTTATTTTGGAAATATATTTCATGTACAGAATTGACCTCTCTACAGATTTATTATAAGTATAGATTACAACACGAAAGCTAAAACCGTTATTGATGCCATTTCATATCGTGATGTGACATGTGTGTATGTTTTTCTGTGTAATTGGAATTAATGGCGCGTCGTTAGGGCAGGGGTTGGTGAGCAATGATTAAAATGGCGTCAATCATTTTAACAGCTTTGAATGTGGGTCTGTATGCCTACTATAAACGTACTCATTAGCTTCTACAAAGTACTGAAATACTTTTTTTTATTACTAAATCTTTTTTGCAATTTCAACTAGATTGCAAAAAAGACTTAGTATATCGAATTACAAGTAGAAAACGTAATGGGTGTAAAAAACCCTAAACGAACGGAGCCGGAAGGCACTTTTTTTCCCCGTCATTGCTGTTTGAGAACTTTTACTAACTCTGATGCATTCAAAAGCTCAAAATTGAAATGTGGTCCTTCAATGGGAACGCAAACGTCATTGCGATCATTTTTTTGAGAAACTTATGCGGGAACCTAGTTACACAGATATTGGAGGTCAAAATTCCTACTTTTTCACAAGTTTTTATACAATTTTTTTATGTTATAACTTTAAATACCTCTACGACTCCTATACTGTGTACTGTGTCCAACGCATCCATCAGCACAATATTTAGAGTGAGTTACATTGAGTCCTACCCGTGATTTTTCACCTCAATAAATCATCAAATCATCCTTTTTCCAGAAATAATTTTTGCGTAGTTACTTAGAAGGGTCCGTTTACACCTTGTATACGTGTATGGTCCTAGAAAGTGCTGCTAGTCTCTAGAGTAAACGAAAAATCAATGACCAGCCTTTGTCCCAGATAAAAACATTATAAATAGTTTTTTAAGCTTTCGCTCGTTGCCAGGAATCCCGTACACTAATTGCTACAAAGTGCATAGAAGATAAGAATAAAAAAATATAAAAGAAGCAATTTGTTTTTAAAACGTGAACGCTATGGAAACGAGGACCATTTTTACTATAGCTGTTAAACAAAACGCTACTCGTTTAAGCTTTATACAGGATGTTTTTTTAAATGGGAGCAATATTTTAGGGGCATGTAGTACTCATGAAAATAAGCAACTTTTACTATGGAACCGACCGTGAAATCGCGAAAAAAATACCAGCTGCTCCATACATTATTGGTCCCGTAACTCGAAAAAATTTGGACAACTGCAGATTTTTAAATCATATTTCATAGTTAGCCCCATAGTACGAGTTCCTCATATTTATGAGTACTTTCATTCCCTTAAAATATTGCCCACGTTTAACCAAACACCCTGTAGTTCACCAGATTTATAGTTTACGTTTCGTCTCTATCAAAGGCAGACCACATAAACTAGGAATATAGAAGTAGACATGGAAAGTGAATATCGGCTTTCTGTACAACACATACATCAGTGTCCGTCGTTAGATGATCTTCGGACTCAGATTATTATGAACACAGATTGCCTTGGGACTTCTAGATAAATTGATTCGCTTGTCAATACGCAAGGCTTACGAGGTGCGGTGTTGGGTCTCACGATTGATGATAGACTATCATGTATCGTCGTTTCCCGAGAGATCTTCAGTTCCTGCCTATCATTTATAACGTTAAGTCTACGAGGAGACATGAGGACTATCATTTTTACTTGGTTCATACAATAGTTTTTATCGGTTGTCAGAATCGGAAGTGAATTTCTACACTATTTGCCCACTCACACTGATGTGGTACTGAAGTAAAGAAGTAAACACTGTAGTCGTTTTAAGGTATTGATTTCCACGCTCAGTTTTCCGTGCCTGAAAACGAAACTGCTATTTCGCATCTTAGCGTGAAACTGTTATGAGTCGTCATTACGATACAACTTTTATAGTGTCTTGTGTGTGTAGTGTTCGAGAACATAAGTATATTCGCCGACAAACTGTCCTGCACTTTATTCTAAACTAGCTGTTGCCCGCGACCTTCGTCCACGTGAAATTGTTATAAAAATACTATTTTCCCCGTTTCTGCAACATTTTTCATTGGGGCTCCGCTCCTATTGGTCGTAGCGTGATGTTATATAGCCTATAGCCTTCCTCGATAAATGGGCTATCCTACTTAAAAATATTTTTTCAAGTTGAGCCAGGAGTTCCTGAGATTAGCGCGTTCAACTAAACAAACTCTTCAGCTTTATAATATTAGTATAGATTAGTTGAAAAAAAAAAAAGATTTCATGTTCAATTCGTTTTTTTGTTACTTTAGGTTATTTTAATTTATAATATTTAGCTAATAAAAATATCTATTCAATTTTTAAACCGCTTTAGAACCCTTTTAGACACTCAGGTTTTGTCAAAAATATCCTATGTTGGAGAAATGGCCGAAATACTCAAAGGCCTTTAAAAAACAGTTTTAGCTGTAGATTAATGAAATTAGGACACAAAACATTTAGCGCCAAGATAACTTTGCGGTTTGGTCCCGTCTGCTCCGATTTATTATATTCAAATTACATTGACCTTAGTGGCTTAATTCGTGAAATATAGCTTAGATAATCTTGACTAGATTAATTACCGGCAATTTGCATAGAAAAACTATTTAATATTAATCTACACAGTCACGTTATACAATTTTCCAAGGATTTTTTTGCAGAACATTCCTTCTAATAAAAACTTTATTAAAATGTCCCAAAAGGATAATGCAGTAAGAAATGTGGAGCTTAGGTACTGCAGTAGATTTTATAGTGCCCAAGGTCGTAGGTGTAGTAACCTACAGGTATAAAAGCATGAATTATTGTTATACGTGTATGTGTAATTAAATGTAATTGAATACAGTAAAACTTACCGACGTGGAATTTTGTCATTAAGTAATTATATTATAAGTACGACTTTTGCTTGATTGTTAAATTTTTAATGTCCTGTTTTACTTTAACGTGAATTTTCTGAGTATTTCAATGTATTTTTATATTATGTTTCAGAATGGCTAGATCTGTTAGTTCACTCAAAGGATTATGTTTATTTAGTTATATCGGAGTGGAAAAAAGGAAGATGTTGAAATATCAATCAGGAAAATCAGTATAAGTCCAGACAATTTGAACAAAGAATCTTGAAATTCTGTTGAAATTAGTCATACCAAACACACGAGAGTTCAATTATGTTTATAATAAAGATTATTTCCATTGTGTCAGGAAGAGCATACATGTGTCCTCTTCCTCCTCTTCCAGCTTGGTATGTTTAATTTCATCAGAATTTCATGATTCTTTGTTCAAATTTGACAATAATAAAAATAAAAAATAATAATAATAATTTATTTTTATTTGATGTTTGTTTGTTGTTGTTTGTTTTGTTGTTTTATAATAATTTGTTTTTTTTTAATTTTGATTTGTTTTTTTGTTTTTTTGATTCTTTGTTTATGACTTTCTTATATTGATGAACAAATAAGCAAACAGGGGTTCAACAACTTGTGCTGCAAAACGTTCTTCTCTGGATTCATCGAAACTGGCGCGCGAACAATGATTCAATCCTCAATCCTATAGATTTCCGTCCCACCAAACGAGAGTACAGCACAGTGTTATTATTGTATAACATATTGGCAGGAAATTAATGTTCTTCACAGAGCGGCAGAACGGCAAATATTAAATAAAGCATAAATTAATGGAAACGTGCATTGTTACGTCATACAAAGCTATATGTATGACCTTAATTAGTTTTTATAAATTGAATAGATACATATTTATATAATTTACAAACTAAAAATACAGGGTGTAAACAGACCCTTCACGAAGCCGTCAACCCAGCATTCTGTACATCAAACTAAGTAACCCTACGCAAAAAAATATTGCTAGGAAACAACTTTTTTTTTTTGGGGTGAAAAATCACGTTTTACGGTAACACTCGATGTAACGCACTCAAAACATTGTGCTGATGGATGCTTTGAATAGTAAACAGGTCATTGAGGTAACTAAAGTTAATTTATAACCTTAAAAACTTGAATTAAAAAAAAATAGTGAAAAAATTTGAACTTTGACCTCAAGTATCTCCATAACTAGAAGGTTCCCAGGTATGGTCCAGAACAAAAAAAATATCGCAATGACGGGAAGAACAAGTGCCTTTCGGCTTCGTTACGGGTCTTTTTAAACCCTTTATTACTAAGTAATAGGTATGTTTAATGTTAAAGATTGCTGTAAATTAATTTAGTAATAACCAACCTTGAAAGAAAGTCCTTTCAAAGAAAGAGAACAAAAAAAAACTGTCTTGTTTGTTGAATAAATGGGCTCTGAACACGCCATCATCACTTGCGCTAAGTAAAACACTGCGGTTATAAAGTTTACACTGTTTTTCTTCGCTTTGTAATGAATGTATTTCGAAATAAACTCAGAAGCAAATTACACTGCCTCGTTGGTCTCGTGGTCACAAGCGCGACTGCTGAGCATGACGTCCTGAGTTCAATTGCCAGGTCGGACAAAGTGTTATTGGGTTTTTCCAAGAATTTCCCAGGAACTGGTGGAATCTGGATTTGTGCCCGGTTGATGCCTAACCCTTCGGGGATTATAGCCATGATATATGTAACAAAATGACACTGATGACTGCTTATGACTTAGTGCCTGGGCCAGTAGCGAAGGGTAAATTTTTGTAAAAGGTAAGCCAGAGTACATATCTTTAATGTGATTATATTATTTGTCTATAGAATACTGACTGTGCCATTTTTCAAAGAAAAAACCGGTAGGAATCGAGTTGTATGGAACCTTCGCCAATAGCCTGGGCATCACATAAATTGCTTTTTTATCCAAAAAATTTTCATTTTCATATCAGTCTTTTGGGCCGCCCCGACGCCCACATTCGGTTGCTATATAGCTAAACATAGAATGATTTATTCAGCAGGCACCGATATGTTTCATGTACGACACAAATTTAATAAATCGACAAGCTTTCAGTGGAAGGTCGCGAAAGTTCAATATTTTCAGAATAAAAACAGCAGTCCTGAATCTACGTAAGAAGCATTAAATTACGTCGTTCAAGTTCTAACACCACTTAAGTCATTTTTGGCGGTTTTGACATTTTGATTTTTGAAGCCGCTTGCTAGAGAATCAGAATACGCGTTGTTTCAGCCAATCACAGAAACAATCAACGTGTATATGTAATTTGAAGTGAGCACAAGTTATAAAATGATACTGTATCCTTACATGGTATAATTATGTTTTTTTTTCAATCTCCTGTAAGTTGCTACTTATGTGGTGTAAGAATTTCAACGAAGATTAGTCAAGCCACAGATAATATAAAGGCCAAGCGTAGTATCCGAAAGGTTAGAAGAGACACAAGATACTTCTACAATATTACCAGTTGCAACACTTGCAATCACACTTTAGGAACATCTTTTCCCACACCTGGCTTCAAGGCTCAACGATTTTAATCGATACTTACTACTCGATACTTTAACGTCATTGCTTTAAATAGTTATCTCGAATCTATAGGGATCCATTCCCACTGATACGTTTATTACGTTGTTGAGTAAAATAATAATAAACATCGTGAGAATCCATAGCTTTTTGTTAAAACAAAATCACTGTTATTAAAAACTATGTGTTGTATCTATAGTAGGAGTTTCCGCAAACCACGACTCCTGTAGTAAACTGCGGAATGAAACTTATGTTCGCACACACAATTTACCTTATTAGTTAACCATTTTTACCTTACTTTTTACATAAAAGAATGTAGAAAAATTGAAAACCTTTTACTATAATGTATTAACCTCGCAAACTTCTAAAAAAGGCGGTTTTACCACACCCTTCCAATTTTTCAGGAAAAACATGTTATCAAATATTTTTTCCATGTTACGGGCTTAATTAGGTAATGTAAACCTTGTAATGTTAGCCTTTCATAGAATGATTAATTGCGTGTATTACACAGTTCAAAAAAAATCATAAGTATCATGTCACATGTGCCTCCGAGAAAAATACATTTGGGAGCATTTGAGTTACCAGCTTTATGTGCCACGCAACATGAACACTGCCTACGCAGATAATGATGTTATTTATGATATGACTTTATTCGGTTGCCATGTATTAATACACTGTTATCATTTATTCATCCTAGTGGTGTGACTGTCGGACTGACAATCATAATATGTCTCGAGTTCGAACCCAAGACACGCATCTCTGATTTTTTGGATTCTTGTGCGTATTGTATAATTATCACTTGCTTCAGTCAAGGAAAACATCGTGTGGAAACCAGCATGCCTTAGAGATATTTCTTGATGGCATGTAAAGCCAAATCAGAGGCCCATTGGCGGCATGATAACTCTGACACCAGGATAGGCACTAACCATGCGAAGTAGAAGAAGATAGAAGATCATTTACATTTTTTCAGTAATTCTTTCAAATGTGAAACATTAATTTATAGTACCTAAGCATTCACCGCCGGTTCGTGAAATGGGATCCAACATGAATCCCACCGGCTTGAGGGCTCTTGAAACTTCGCTATGATCATTACTATATGTTGTATTGTGTATGACACATTGGACGATATGCCAATACCTCATGGCTCCTCATGTCCTTGATTCTTCGACACAGAAATGTTCTCACGATCCAAGCGCTCAGTTTTACGCAAAGAACACGCTTACACGCCACTTGTAACAATAAACACGACATAGTTTGTAACAACAGTCATTTGTTGGCATTCCGATCAGCCCTTACAGCGTATTATTTTATTAGCTTTCGGAAAATTTGGCTTAGTTCACGTAAATATTTTGTGTCGGGAACAAAGAGAAATATGTAAATATATATGAAGAAACAATTGTTTGGAAAACCGGTGCATCGGGTGCAATATTTTCATAATTTATTGTGATCTTTAGCTAAACACGTATTATATTTGTATTGCATGCACGAGCCCAACTCTCAGAATCTCCAACATTCAGGCAAGGTTTGACGGATAAGGTTTTTTTTTTTTTTTTTTATCGTGGTAAAATCATCAAATGTGTCCTCCCACCCAGGACAGAGTGGGAGGGACTGTCAGACTTGTACTGACTAAAATCCACGGTGTCCTTCAATAGCCCTTTATGATCCAGGGTCACGGTAATTCTATAAGTCCCGCGACCTGACGGATAAGGTTTAATGAATTTAACCGGAAAAAAAGAAGAAATAGAGCTGCCGACTGTCGGCAGCGCTAGCTCTGTTCCGTTCTTCTGTTCCATTCCAATAACCTAACCTTACCTACTTACAAAATCTAATCTGTCAGTGACAGATTGAACTTTAAAGGGGGGGGGCGAAACTGAGTGGAGGACCGGATGTTGTGCGAAAGAACTTGAATTTGCTGCCACATCAAAAGTGATCGAAGAAGCAAGAAAAGATTTACAAAAATATGTCAATCGGCAAAAATTACTCTAGACAAATCTTATGTGCATTAAATCCAGCCTAATGATTATGAAAGCTTCTACATTTAGATCCATTAAAAATAGGCACACTCAACATTTTTCATTTTCACGCGAACAAAAAAATTTGTTAGATATTTCAGTGAAGCAAATTCTCCAGAGAATGTTTTGTGAATGAATTTTGTTGAAACTAGTTTTGTAGTTAGCTGTAATGTTGTATATCCGTTTAATTAATTGTTTTGGCAGGTCAAGGGCTACACAAAACAACTTTAATGTACGATATTTGTGAGAATTTTGATGATTTGTGTCGTGGAGTCCTGGGACTTACTATGACATCTTAAAGCAGGAGTTATTCCAGTGTGACGTCATGGTAGGCCACCACGACCAGCCCCCTTAGCATGACCACCGTAAACAAGGATTTCTTTGACGGAAGAATCGACAAAATGACAGATTGTGTCGACACAATGACAGATTTCTTTGCACTATCTGTTATTTTGTCGATTCTTCCGTCAAAGAAATCCTTGTCTACCGTGGTCATGCTACGGGGGCTGGGAAAAATGTTAATCAGTTTTGTTAATAAGTATCACAGTAGCCTGGAATCTAGATGAGCTTACTTCAAAATGTGGATTCTCTGTCGCTTCTCTCTACCGCTTTGGGAAATGGACATGTATGAATATCAATAAATATCAATGAAAAATGAAGGATGTGATGTGAGCTAAATAAAGCGGCACATACATACCTACATACTTTATAACTCGTACTACTATTGTAATGTGACAAGATAGGCCCACCAAACAGGGGAAGTTCATGATTTTATCAGCAGATTAACACAAAGCATGTATGTACCGACAACAGGCCAATTTATTGTATACGGAAGTGATAAAAAATTGCGTATTCCTAACTAAACTTCTATTATTAGTATTAGCTACGGAAGCTGATATAACACAGCTATGTAGCTAATATTGTCATTGTTTAAAAACAATATTCAGTGGCTGGTTTTTGCACGCGGCTTGAGCTCGCGTGTAGGTCGGAATTTATCCCATGCTAACGTACTACTGGGATAAAAAGCCCTAACCCAGATCATGGTCTACCTGTGCACCAAATCTCTTCGGAATCCGTTCAGCCATTAGGACATCGTTAAAAGGTAGCAGACGGAAACAAACTGAAAGTTTTCATTTATAATATCAAAGTATGGATATATTTTGTATAAATAAAGGGTGTAAATAGACCCTTAACATATCCGAAAGGCACTTGTTCTCCTCGTCTTTGCGATCATTTTTTGTTCTAGACCATACCTGGGAACCTTCTAGTTAAGGAGATATTGGGGGTCAAAGTTCCAACTTTTTCACAAGTTTTTTTTTTTTAAATACCTGTTTTGAATGTAAGATTTTTACTTTACACGCCTCCACGACCCCGTACTATTCAATTCATCCACAGCACAATGCTGTCGATGAATTGAATAGTACGGTTTGAGTGCTTTCCATCGAGTCCTACCGTAAAACGTGATTTTTCACCCCAAAAAAAAAAGCCGATTCCCAGCAATCATTTTTGCATAAAGTTACAATGCTTGGTTGACGGCTATGTGAAGGGTGTGTTTATTTACACCCTATATTTTGCATGCTTGTCGCATTTTTCTTGATTAGTTATTTGTTCAGATGATTAGAGATCAAAAAGGAAGAGTAGTACAAGTGACTCAATCGAATAGCCTTTCAGGATCCAGCGATAATCAGCCATTACTCTAGAATTTAAGGCCTGTCTGTCGAACCAAATGTCAGTAATTTGCCACAAAAATGGTCTATGTGACAAGATGGATGGGTTGTGTGACGAATATTATGAAAGAAAATTAAGTTAAGTGAATGATAGAATGGAAGAAAAAACGCGCTGCGCAAACAAAAGTCGAAGTCAAACCATTTATTTCAATTAGGTCATTGACGGACCCTTTTGAACGTGAAACTTTAGTACAAATAGAATAGATTTTTTCAGTACATGATTCTAAACCGGGAACCGATAATATAATATAGACAATTTTCATCGGAAATTAAAAAAAACTACTTGTGGATTGGTATGTGGATACCAATAAAAAATTGAGTAGGTACTAGCTAAATATTAAATAGATACCTACTTTTTTCATAGTATATAATACATTTTTATTCGCCCGATTTCTTAATCGGGCGACTAAAAATTTAATTGGCGACCAATATACTGAATGGGCGACTATTGTACCAAGTAATTTACTATTTATCCGGTCATTGCGGCAAGGAGAATATAGGAAGCAAGAGCGAGCGAAGGCTGAGAGAGACTTGTGGCACCCCGACTCGGACTTTAAACCCTGCAAACAGAAATAGGAGCCCCGCAGCGGGGCTACGTCGACGTCGACTACGCCTAATCTACAATCTAGTCGTTAATAACCTTGTTTTAGGTTTTTTTCAGAGTCCTTGAATTATCACACTGATCGTATTGAACAACTAGTAACTCAAATTTGTATTTTCAAGTAGCTGTTTTAAACATTTGTATTCGTCCACAGTTTGTCGCTCACTTAGTATTTCAGTAGCCCATGTTCAATATTTTTGACACTATTAATTTGAATTTATTTTCGCTCGCTTATATACTAACTTTTTTCAAATACATTACTGTGAAGGAGTGGAGACGAGCGATCCCGTGACAATTCAGTTATTATAAACAAATATGTTTTTTTTTCCCAGAAACGGCTGCACTAACAAAGCCTGTGGTTTCCCAAGGTTGCGTACTACAAACCTTGACCGAGATAAAACTATTTTGTGTCATATTTCATACAAACAAGTGGGCGTAAACTTTAATTTAAAATACTTAATCTAAACTGTTTGTTTGAACGCGCTAATCTCTGGACTACTAGTTGGATTTGAAAAAACATTTTGGCATTTGATGGCCCAGTTCTAGAGAACGCTAAAGATTATTTTAACATCACGCTACGACCCTAAAGAGCCGGGTCAAACGAGAAACGGCGCGTGAGGGTGGCAGGGCACAACAAGTCCATAATACATTGCAATCGACTCCAACCCACGACCATTGCGCTTGCTTTACTGACACATATCAACGTTGCGTTACATGACGATTCACTTTTCTCTAAATACTTCGTCTTTCAGTTAGAAAAAGTGCCGTCTGCGATTCTGCCACTGGAGTCAAAGTCCAATCACATTCCCGCAGCCACCACAAGGAACATTTTTACCTAAATCTATTGAAAGGACGTGACAAACCCATCGATAGACGATATTTTTCAGAGAAAAAGTAAATAGTGACGATGTAAACTAAGTCATCAGTCTTCGTTTTACTGTCAGTTCATTTTTTGTCTTAGGCTCAGGCCAAACGAGCGTAATTTGAGCGTAAAATGAGTAGCGGAATTTACGCTGCATTCACGCATGTACTTACAAACAGGACTTTAGTATGAAACCGAATGCAGCATAAATTCCGCGACTCATTTTACGCTCATTTTACCCCTATGGGAAAAAGGCGTGAGTTTATGTACAAATTTTTTATTAAAGTTTAAAACTATTGTTGCTCGTGACAGTACAACATACATTTAACTTTTCTTAAGCATTTGTTGGACGCACCCATTTAGATAAGATACCGACAATGTGACAACGCTTTGTTTTGTTATTTCTTGCATTTAAATATTTATTTAAATACGTTTTTTATTTTTTTTAATGCCCAGACGTTTTTAAAGTGAGCTCCTGTATGTGGTGAGATAATGTTTGTTTGTTTGCTTGCAGAAACAGTTTGCGGAATGTGAGCTAGGTTTTTAGAAAATGTAAAAAATCCAAATACGTATACTTCTTCGACTACCTCGTTGGTCTAGTTGCGCAAGTGCGACTGCTCTTGGTCCTGGGTTCGATTCCCGGATCGAGCAAAGTGTTACTGGGTTTTTCCATCAGGAATTTATTAATAGCACCCACGGAGTCTGGATTGGTACCCGGCTGATGGCAATAGCCTCGCCCTCTATTACATGGGACTTAAACACAACTGGCGAACGCCTCTGCCTAACCGTTCGGTGATTACAGGCGTGATGTTATGTTATGTAACTAGGCATTTTTTTTTTTTTAAGGGAGAGTCTTCACAAACTCTTGGGATTTCTCATTAGCAACTTCTCAGAGCTCTTAGGAGATGAATTTTAAAAAAACGATGATATATCTTACTTTTACAATAAACCGAAATCTAAATACCAACGTCCACGTTTCTAACTATAGCACCGAAGAACTGCCATTCACTCACATAAATTTCATCCTCTGTAGTAAAAAGTAAGTTAGAAATACGTTTTTTTATGATGTATCAAAAAACGTATTTTTAACTTACTCGCGTTTAAACTATCACAGAAGATTGCTTTTCGTTTTCTCCTCTCAATTTCACAAATTGTGCAATTGATTTTGAAAACGGAACCTTCGATAAACATGTCTTAAATCTTCGTAAACTTCGAATACATACCGATAACTCAAAAGAACTTTTTTGAAAACAATAAATCCATATGTATTTTATGAATAACTACGGAAGTATGTTTATATATCTGTTTCTTTAGCTAACAACAGCTGATAAACAAGATAGATCCAGATTATAATTCATGTTCCAGGAATAGCGCAGCCATTTTTGTCTGGATGAAGGCAAGGGCACGCTAAAAGCTTTTAAAACCTATTTTAATCTGAAACCCGACGGTTTTCTAAGTGCGTGGGATTTGTAGATCCTAAGTCGATTTATTATTTACGTTTAGATCTATAAACAGGACCTTAAGGACCTGATACAAAAAAAAACCGTGTGATTATTGGGATTTGGGCCTATATTATGATTGGGCTTAGGATAAATGAGACCAAAAACACACACAGCGAGATTTTGCGAGTGTATTCCCGCTCCATCAGCGCCATCCGCTGCTGCAGCTTGCAGCTGTAAATCACCTTGTGTTGCCATTTGGCATTTTGCTGAGTTGAGCCCCTTTTAGCATTAATAGCTTTGTTTATTTATTGTGTTTAATTTTAAAGTAGAAACACCTTAAAATTGTTGTTTGTTATGCCAAAAAACACAATTTTCTTTTTTTTGTCTCTTTATTTCTTTCCAAATGGTGAAAAATCGCGTGTCTATAGTACTATACGAACAACTACAGTGAAACGCCACGTTTTTTCGCTCAGGAATGTCCCTAGCTTTATCATTATGCAAACAGAGATTTCAGATTGAGAATCAGTGACAAGTGGCACCGACGATTGATAACATACTAGTCCGTGCAAGCATTGGGATTGTGCTAAATTGAGCTCGAACAGGCCAGCCTTTATTTATTTAAAATTGTATCTTACTTTAACTATAAGTAGGGAACGCTTTATGGCAACAAAATATCACACATTCACACTCAATTTATGTATTTTGACACATACATAAGTCTCCATCATGCACTGTGCTGATGGTTGCATTGAATAGTACGGATGTCGTGAAGGTATTTAAAGTAAAGTTATAACATTAAAAACTTGTATTTAAAAAAAAAATCATGAAAAAGTGAATTTTTGACCCCCAATGTCTTCGTAACTAGAAAGTTCCCAGGTTTGGCCTAAAAAAACAAAAAAAAGGGATTAAGGGGACAACAAGTACCTTTCGGCTTCGTTACGGATATTTTTACACCAATTATGATACCAAACTGCAATCAATACTTTTTAAAATGCAAAGTAAAAGATGGCTCTGAAGATAAACTTAAGATTAACCGACTAAACTTAGGTTTAGCCACAATCCCAGTTTTTGATCTGATCCTAACAATGTAATTTTGAAACTGAAGTTAATTTTTATTAGGGTTGGATACGTTAGAACTTAGAAACCAACCTTGACAAATGGGTAAGGTTACTTTAAAACGACAAAACACGCGCGAGCCGAGCGAGCGTAGCGAGCGGTACCGCGTTTTCAGCCGGCGAGCGCTACGTTCAAGGTGGTTGCATCAAATCGCTAGTAACAGTCTATTTGCAAGGCGCCTTGAGCATTCTTCGTTTCTAGCCAAGGGGTTACAGATAAACCTAAGTTTAACTGGCTGATCTTGGGTTTATCTTCGCACCCATCTTTTACTTAGTACTTTAAAAACTAGGTGTTGATTGCAGTATTTTGGAACCCTTGTTATCATGAAATAGTTCTTTTCAAATCTTGAATTTAGGCAAGTGTAAGCAAATTATTATCATTACCACAGTCCCCTACATATAAGGTGGCAGTCCTACCACACGCCGATTACCTAATTCGCTGCATTTGAGGCGCGTGGGTGTGTGCATAATGTCAATAAGTTTAATTTTTTTTATTTTAGTGTCTGTTTGTGAATGTTGAATGTGGATTTATATCTGGTAAATTGCTCATGACTGTATGACTAATAATAATTAAAAAGAATACTTAGTCGTCTGCCTAATCCAAAGATAAGTTTATTTGGCCACTGATAAGAGAAGTGACCTTCCGTCGCTCAAACATGGATATTATGAAATTATCTTATAATCCTAGTTTGTACTAGCATAATCGGAAGTGTCTTAATCAGCTTTTTAACCAAGAATGGATACCGTAAATACAGCACATGAATCCAGGCCCCCCAGCGACAACATTTTTATTAAACAAATATTATTCAGTACCTAGGTTCCGGATATTTAAAAATAGGCGTTGAAGATCAAGTTTGAAAATTAAATGCGAACGAAGTCAGATGCCACGAACAATGTCTATTGGAATTTAGTTCGGGTTTTCCGAGAGATTTCCAAGGTGGTACCATATCAAGTAAACTATTTACCGAAACAGCGACGCCAAACATTCGACTGTGACTCGTTAGAGATAAGCAAACAATGGCTCATTACTCTAAGATAAACGGGAACAAATAGTTTCAAGTGTAATGCGTTCAAGTACAAGCCTGAGGTAACATTAGATAATGTCTAACTTTTGGGCGCTATCCCTGTTTACTGAGATGTGTAAACTCTTGGCCACGACCTTCAAACTGAAGCGACACGCGTGTTGCATCAGCAACCGCTGCGGAAACATAATAAAGATCTCAGTTAGAGCATGCCACCAGCTAGTGCTACGCGACTTGTGATGTGATGGTACTCACGCGAAGGAAACAACAAGTGAGACACGCGCGAATCTCGTCGCAAGTAGTATCGACTGAGGTCGTGGATGGGGCCGTAAGAATGATGGAGATTTTTCATCATCTTCCTGCCCTTGTCCCATGTTATGTGAGGTCGGCGCGACACGTTTTTTTCTTCCATTCTCCCCTGCCAATCGTCACGCTATCATTTACTCCTTTTTCCCTCATATCATTCGATTCCTCACACAATCCATCCATTTTTACTTTGGTTTCATCTCCTTCTCCATCCATCAGCATTTATATTCATCACTCTTTTTGTCACATGTGTTTCGTCCTTCCTCACCACATGTCCATACCAAGACAGGAGAATCCGTTTCATCTTTTCTGTAACAAGGGCCACTTTCAAACTGAACTTTCTTTCTTTGAGTGCCTAACAATGAGCCCTACCGTAAAATGTTATTTTTCACCCCAAACACAAAGTCGTTTCCCAGAAATAATTTTTGCGTCGAGTTATTCAGTTTGATGTAAAGAGTGCTTGGTTACCGGGTTCTTGAAGGGTCCATTTACACCTTGTATACATACATATTGGTGTTCGTGACTGTACACTAGTCTACAATCTGTACCAATAACAGTGAATCCGTTTGCTTATAAACGATGTTTAACCAAATGAGAATTGAATAACAGCTTTGTGCTTTGATTACTAATTATGGTAAACTCCGATTAACTTTTAACTAATAGTCAACACGGCTATTCTTATACGCGTGACTATTAACAAAGTACTTAAGTAGGCACTTTAGTAGCTAGAAGAGTTCTTTGTAAAGGTGTTTTTCCAGGGAGGTATCACAACACTGAACACACTATTTCCTGCCAGCAAGAAGAGTTACTAAGAAAAAAATATGATTCTATTTAGTCCGTCAGTTAGATTATCGAAAAGTATTGGATACGTATTTTTTGTTTTATCAAATCAATAAAAAAATACGAAGATAAAACGCATCAAAGATCATGAGTGACCGTGACCTGTGACGTCACTTTTCGGTAAAAAGTCAGTACATTTTACTTACAAGTATGACGTCACACGATTTTTCGACGCAATGTATCGTCTTCATTTTTCGTTTTCGTGAAAAAAGAAAAAATACGTGTCCAATATTTTTTGGAAATCTATCTGACGGACTGATTAGATTTTTTCAGGAAACATCCCTATTACAGGAACATCATAATTACACTCTTAGACTTTTCTCCCGAATAGCAACGCACCTGAAATTCTTATGTCATTGTAGCATGGATAATAATCATCGTATAACGTTCACATAGCCGGGTCACAGGCCTCTGTCTATGAGAGGGAGTGGGCTGTACACAAGGCGACACTTCAAGCTATACATATCCAGTATAATCTGACCTCGCTTTATATGAGCTTCCCGTACAATGAGACACCAGCTTAATTTGGTTTTGCATATCTTGATTGGTCGTCGTGCGTATCACGCAAACCCAGTGTGGGTTGGTAGATATCACATGTTACATGCCGTCTTTTTGGTTTTAGGAGATGCTGGCTTCCTCGCCATGTTTTGAGAGCAGATGAAACAAATGACACGTTGTAATGCGACTTTCATGGACACGGCCTTCAATTCATAGGTCGCGGTCGTCACCACTTCTCCTTTGAGTCAGTCATTTTTTTTTTTACTTAGTAGGCTTGCGTTTGGCCGCAGCTCGCCTAATCGGCCTAGGGAGGAGCACGCTTGCCTAAAACAGACCGATTCACTCGAACGTTGAATAGATCCAGATTATAATGATCAGGGAACAGAGTAACCGGCAGTGAATTTATAGAGGGTGTAAACAGACTCTTCACATACCCGTCAACCAAGCATTCTGTACATCAAACTAAGTAATTTTCCGCAGAAATTTTTGCTGGGAATTGACTTTTACTTTGGGGTGAATAATCACGTTCTAAGGTAGGACTCGATGGAAAGCACTCAAAGCATTGTGCTGATGGATGGATTGAATAGTACGGGGGTCGTGGAGGTGTGTTAAGTAAAAATCTTACATTAAAAACATGTATTTAAAAAAAACTTGTAAAAAAGTTAGAACTTTGACCCCCAATATCTCCGTAACTAGAAGGTTCCCAGGTATGGTCTAGAACAAAAAAATTATCCCAAAGACGGGGAGAACAAGTGCCTTTCTTTTATGTTAAGGGTCTATTTACACCCTTTATACTTGATTGCCCTTTAATCAACCCTTGAAATCGGGAAATGTCCCCCATTTTGTGGTTCCGAGTCAAATGGACGAATGATATCTATCAACGTCTTCCCGTTATTACTTTGTCTGCCCATGTTCTACCTACGTCTGTCTATTGATTGTGAACCCTTTTATGTATGCCATGATGCCATCAAGATAAGTGAATGGAGTATCGAATAGGTCATCTTCCCTTTTTAGACCGCCAAAAATGTTTTAACAAACGTCAGTTCCATAGATAAGACTGACTATGAGATAATTTATTGTAACTGCTCTGTTGGTCCGTGGCTCGAGTCCTGGGTTCGATTCCCATGTCGGACAAAATGTTATTGGGTGGATTCTTAGAAGAATTCACCATCCATCCATTGTACATAAGCTATATTGTTGCAATATTGTATATATATTTGTATTTTGTGTGCAATAAAGAATAAGAATAAGCAGCCGGCTAAGACGTTGTCCGCAATTGATCTCTCGCCGTTCGAATCGGATTGTCGTCTAATCTGACTACAAGAATAAGGCTAAGTTAAATGTACACCTGTGTCTCTAGTCTCCTACATTCCGTCAGTCCCATTTAAAGGCGGCGAGCCGACTGGAAATATCGAATTCTTGCTGGGAAAACCCGATATCACTTGGCCCGAACATCGATCCCAGGACCTCAAGCGCAGCATTAGCGGTTGCGATAACTTTGAACATACTTGGCAGATAGCAGTAGCGAAAGGTCAATTTTTGTAAGAGGTAAGCCGGAGTACATATCTTTAATGTGATTATATTATTTGTCTGTAGAATACTGACTGTGCCAATTTTCAAAGGGAAGGTTAGGAATCGAGTTCTATGGAATCTTCGCCACTGGCATATAGTCAGAAAGTGAAAGTTGAAAATGATAAAATAAGTAAGTTTACGCTACAGGTGACTCCAAATGAAGATGTCGTGTCTCAGAATGTCACTTCATTTCGGTTTACTTAAGTAATTTCAGAAACTTCAACACGGCTTTGCTTCTTCGTTTATTTAAAAACTTTTTTTTTGCGTTACATGCCTATAACAGTCAAATTAACAAATATTAATGTATCTAATTTACTTATACATAACACCATACATTTTACTTTTTAACCTTTGTAATTTTCCGATTACCGTGAACTACATCTATCGCCAAGTTCAAAGGTTCTGAAACTGAAAAACTGCATTCAGAATAACTCAGTAAGTAAACAATGTTTACTGACGTAGGTATATATTTGTCATATAGGTAACATTTTACATTATTGCCTTCTAAACATCACAGTGGCCCAATGAATCACCATGATAAGGTGTTTCATTTTGTTCAATGGATTAATTAACCACATCTCATATTTTTCCCACAGAAATGATAAGCCGAATTTTAGCAGACTTTAAGTTAACTTGAACTTTTTGCAAGAATATAATACTTACTAGTACGTATAAACCTGCCTGCATTTTCGTTTTAGGTTCGAACTGTTGCTTCGATATAGAAAAGAAAAGTTTGGAAAATCCAAAAGTGTTACGGCTCATAACTTTCAGGATTTAATTAACAAAAAAAAAAATTATTAACAAACCACACGGTTGTAATTCCAGAGCTTACAAAAAATAGTGATAGTCTAGTGGTGTGACCGTCGGACTGACAAGTCATAGGTCTCGAGTTCGAACCCAAGACACGCACCTCTGATTTTCGGATACATGTGCGTATTGTACAATTATCACTTGCTTCGGTGAAGGAAAACATCGTGAGGAAACCAGCATGCCTGAGAGATATTTCTCGACAGCATGTAAAGCCAAGTCAGAGGCCCATGGGCGGCATAAAACTCTGACACCAGGTTAGGCACTAACCACACGATAAAGAAAAAAAAACCCATTCTCGATACGAAAATGGTTTCTGCATTTATTTTGACTACATGCAAAAAAAATACTCCATACATACAGACATCCGCACGGCCAAGTAATTTTTTTAACTGTTTTTTTCTTCAAAGTAACAGAACATTTTTTTTTTAAACATGAAGGAATTTTTCTCAAGTCTTGTCCTGATATATGTGTACTCATATTATCGTATGGATGAAATATGAACGTAAGAGTCATTTTAAGGCCAGGAAATTGCTTGGTCTTGACGTGTTAAAAGCGTGTTAAAGGCGTGCAAAATATTTAAATAGGAAAAAAACCAAAGGGATGAGGTCCCTCCGAATTTTGAGTATCGGTTATAACCTTAAGATACTCCTACGAGTACTATCCACTCGTAAAAATAACATTGAAACTGTATGTTTTTGTTTGAAAGATACAAACTACATGAGATAAGGTATAGATATCAGGCCACTGTCTGTCATTTCTTTATGTGTTGATGATACACAATGATAAGTGTTTTGATGGTTTCTCCGAATTCTCATGATTCAATTTTGAGTGGTGATTACAATTAATTTTATAAGTGGTGAGAGAGACCCAGGTAGGGGTACTTTGTGACAGTTATGGTGAATAATTCATAGTGTTACCTCTTGAATGTAAAGTTCCTCGCCAGCGGCATCTGAGTCGACCAAGTAGCTGTCATCGCAAGCTCGCTGGTACAAGTAGAAGAACTGCTCGTGCGCAGCCACGCTCGACACCACCTTCCCGTTGTACACAGGCGGACTGAAGGGGTTTATAGCTGAAGAGTTCGTTTCAGTACATCCGTTATAAAATGCACTCCCCCGGCCACAACATCTATGCACACATTTCCTCCCGATGCACGGGCATCCCATCACCAGGGTCGTGCCGTTCTCCTCGAGCTCGTACCACGTCCCGTCCTTATACTCCACTCCTTCGAATATCACTGAAGAGTTCGGGTGCTTCACCCCATTTGTAATGTCCAAGCTTTGCACTTTTGTGCACGGAGCACACTGGATACTCACTATCACAGCGAGCTGGGTCACCGCTAACAATATTGTCTTCATTTTGACTAGTACACCAATTCTAGAGTTTTCACAGAAACTTTTGTCACTTTACGTCTAAAGTTCTATTCACACGCTCACTTCCATCACAGTTTCAGTAACAAAATAGGGGGAAACATAAAATGTCTTAAACGAATTAAATCGGCACTGAAGGTGTTATCACGGTTGGAGTGTTCATTATCTGAGCACTAGTGAGGTAATTTGATGTATCATTTTCGTAATGATAAGAGATAAGCGTTGGTCGCGTTAGTGCGGTGGAGGGAGGGAGGCGTGCTGCAGTCGCGCCGTATGCGTCCCGACTGGGGCACTGGACGGCCCGCCAGGCGCGGGAAGGAGCCGGTGCGACCGCCGCGCCACGGGCCAAGCCTCCTGCTCATACCCGCGGCTATCAGAGCGTCTTTTGTTTACTATGATGACATTGATGACGCATTCTAATGTGCGGTTGATGATCGTACTTCTCTTTTAATAAAACTGACAGGACTTAGGTACAGTGCGTATAGTTTATAGGGTCAAGTGTAAAGGATTAAAGGATCTCTTACTTGTCCAGCCAGATGACCCTTTTTCATAATAGTTACAGCACTGATGACAACATTTGTGTCACTAAGTTTAATTTAGTATTTTTAGATTTTATTTCACCATCAATTCGTGAGTTTGCACAAATGACTTATTTAAAACTGATTAGATAAAACCATTTTCCTTTGTATTGACAATATTAGGAGATTAACTGTGCAATTTGAAAACCATAGATTTATTATAGAGGTTTTCCCGGTTTTCCTGTAATCTTCTTTTCTTTGTATAAAGTATCTAATTATACAGTATTTTTCAAACAAATTGGCGCAGTAGTTTCGGAGATATTGGTAAATTTTCCATTAATTTCATAAATGACTTTAAAAACATGAATGGTCATGGAATGGAAGTGGAAAATTGACTCTCACAAAAAGTCTTTTCATTTGATATGTCACACGGTACAGTTTGCAATTTAATTTTCTAATTTGCCTCCCAAAAGTAACCCTCGTACTCACAATTAATTTATTTACAGTTAGCACCAGAACGTACAGCAAGCCAACAGCATGACATTAACTAAAGAACATCATGCAATAATTACACATAGCTTTACTGCTAATACCTACTCATAAACATTTCAAGATTCGGTTCCTTAGCAATCAGTGCGTTTAGCAGATTCATCGGCTGGATTGTGGGCGCATACCGAGCCAGATGGCAAAAAAGTGCTTTCCTCCTCTTGGACCCTTTTTAAAATTACTACCCGAGAATCGGTCGTCCACCTAAGCGGGCGTTCACATAATATGGTGCTGTTCTGTTCGACTTTTACATTAAAAAAATGGGATCGCACGTCATATAACCCAATCACTGTTTTAAGCTTTCACGGTTTACAACTAAACTTATACTGTCACTTACGGGATATCTTCCGTGATTGTTCATTATTTTGAGCTTCCGATATTTACGGACAGACATTACGTACCAAGGCTGACAAGAGAAGGAATTGAAATAAGAAAACACAAAAATTTAAATCGAGAGGATGGCTTCAAATTGTCAAGTACGTGGAATCCAGTTTTGAGTAAGCTCAAAAGTAGCAGCCGGCATCGTAATAAGGACTCCCCAAAACCTGGTGATACTGTGAGTGTGTTTTGCCGTGACTTAAGTGTCGAGTTCCAGTAGTGCGCGTAGCAAAAGACAAAGAAAGAGGGTAGATAGATTTGTCTACTCTTAACAATTTATTTTCCATCCACCCGCGATCATGGCGCTTGCAACATCGCCGAAATATCGGGAGCTCAAAATAATGAACAATCACGGAAGATATCCCGTAAGTAACAGTATAAGTTTATATAACCCAATGTCCATACGGTTATAAACAACAGTAAGAAACTTCTATGTGATCCCAAAATTTTACTACAAAATAACGTAAATATGCGGCGTAGGCATGCTACATATGTACTTGTTCGAGTCGGCACATTCGATACTGTATTTTAGTCAGTATTTGTTGAAGAACAAAGCCGTCCTGTAGCAATTACTTTTTATAAGTACTCTGTATTCACGTCGATCGGCAAATCATCATCTGCCTAGCCTTTTCTCAACTATGTTGGGGTCGGCTTCCACTCCGGATGCAGCTGAATACCAGTAGGTACTTTACATGGAGCAACTGCACATCTAACCTCCACAGTCCAGTTAGTACTTGGCAATTGGCCCTTGGTGAGACAGAAGACTGGTTATCAGGATTTAGGGCCACGACTACCATTATTTATCTTTCAAATAAGTCAGTCAGGTCAGAAGTTTTAAATCATGAAAATAACAAATAGAACTGACGACTATTTCGAGGCTGGCAAGAGCTATGGGCATTGTCCAAAAAATCTAACCTGTATATTTTAATTATTATTTTTTTGTTAAAATATAGTATTATAAGAAACTATTTTCATTTTTTTTTTAAATTCAATGGCTAGTTTAATTTATATTTAATTTTAATGTTTTGGGGCTGATGACAACGATTTAATAAATGAGTTTAGTGACACTCTAATGACAATTTGTTTTTAAATGGCATTCACATGAAGCTAAGGGCCCGTACAGACATGCAAGAACCGAGCGATTGCGATTGCGATTGCATTCTTTCTTGAGATAAAATCATTGAAGGTCAAATCGGTCGATTGCGACAAGTCTAGATTTTTAGATGTTGTTTTTAAATGAATATAAAATTAACGAAAATACGTATTCAAATTAAGTTATGAAATATGTAGCGTTTCATCTTTTGATAAAAAGTTTCTATGCAATAAAATATTCCTGTATTTCTTATTTTTCGAGTTATGTCATTCATGTCGCAAACAAGCGAAATAGTTTTTTTTTTTTATTATAGTTTTGAAGAAATGTGGTTAACCTTTTAACCACATTTCTTCAAAACTATAAATTAATATACGACCTTATTACTCGAAATGATTTTGTAATTAGCACAATTTTAGAAAAATGGACAATCTCCATTGTGGAGCCCAACTGTAGCAATCGTAGCCGTAGCGGATTCGTAGCTAAGTAGCTGCGGCGTCAAGTGAAACTCTCGTAGCGATTTCGTAGCGCGAAATCTTCGCGTAGCTAAGCCTAAGAGAACTTAAGCTATTACGTATATCTCGACTCTCGAGACAGTTGAATTGTTTCGAGAGATATGGCTTTAATCAATTATTATAGAGATTGAAATATTTCCTGCGAGATTGCACTCCCTGTCCGTGTCGAATGTCAAGCTCGCGTTGGTTGTAATAGAAGAAATCATAATAATTATGTGAACGTGGCACACTAAATTTGAGAGCGGACCCGCCGAGCGACACCGATGTACAGAGCGGGGCAGCGCAGGGCAGGCGCGGGAAAGCAGCAGCGACCGGTGCGGTTGATGATTGGCTTGCAAAACTAGCGAGCGAGCTTGAGCTTGAACTTAAAGTCTCTTGCGCTGGTCACGACCCGCTGTGCTACTTACACCTGCGTTTGGTCTGAAGAAGCCTTTAATGCTAGGTCCTCGGCAGGATAATTTTATCTTGGATGATGAAGGACGATCATGGACGCCGCCGGCCCGAATAATGATCACCCCAGCCATTGCCCCCCCCCTTCCCCGCTCCTACAGAAGAAACCTATTTTAGATCACAACAGGATTGTAGGATTAATTGCCACGTTAAAAAAAACAGTTATAAGTACCAAGAGTTTGTTAGGTAGTACCTAGGTAGTTGTCTCAGGAGTCACTAGTACGGAAAAAAGAACTAAAGCCCGTTTCCACTAACGAATGCCTAAATAAAAGCGCACTGTTGTGTACAATACAACCCTTGCTCGGCGACGACAGTTGAAATTCCGGCTGTACAATAATATTTTTAAACATAACGTTAGGAGTAGCTTAGGGTTAGTAATAACATGCCTTTGTTCGATGAAATCTGCTTTCTTCAGAAAAACATTCATTGACGAGTACAACGACCGCGAGATGCAAGACTTCAGAGCTTATGCAGTAGCGACATCTACATTAATACATAAGAACTAAACACATTTTGAGATACTTCCATGTTGAATTTCTATTCTAATATATTTTATCCACTTGTCCAGTAATACGCTGTATTACCCAAGGTATTACCTTTTCAGTTTTGTATTGATAGTTGTATTCAGTGTCAGCTGCTGTCGCTTTCGAAAATACAATAGGATTCTATGTTAGTATGTCATTTATTCAACAGATGGCTCTGTTTTAAAAATGTTATATTGTCTATGTCTGATATTTTGTACATACTTTGGAATCGTCATGACATGTCATGCGTCGCATCTTATGATATAATATTTTGAGGTGTTCAAAATTAGTAAATAATCTACTTATTTTATGCATTTAGTTAATTATTCAACAAAACCTTGTCTATTTAAACGAAATTATTTGTAATAGTATTTTTTACGATTTTTATGATTTGGCAACATTCACATTATTCATTTTGTGGTTGGTAGATCCCTATTATTCATAATACTCTGCAATACTCTTCTAGTCGAGAGGTTTTTTGATAAAATGGTTCTGTATATTTTCCTCACGTTTTAAGTCTAATAAATGTTTTTATTTTTTTCGTAGGTATGACCTACGTTTGTAATGCAGCATATTCTGAAAGCTGGAGAATTTATTGTATTTATTAGGTACCTACGGGATAAATGATCTACATATGGATTATGTACCTATAGGTTCTAATTTTATATAAAGAGTTACAGAGGTAAAGTTGATGTCGTTTGAAATTGGATGAGGCATTTCTGAGATTCTCCATCTCAGAAACTCCTCTTCCGATTTAAAAAAAAATATTATTTATGAAAAGGCTCTGGAAAGCTACACTCTTACTTACCAATGCCTTATACCATGTTTCTTAAGTCGCGGGCAGCAGCTAGTTTATCAATCTATTTATAAGTTCAAGTTCTATATTTATCAGTTGAAGAGTTCCATCCTTCTTTCCCTGAAAATCATGTCATCAGAGTCCCTATGGAATTCCTCACTTAATTGAGATTACTTACTGTGGGCTATGCATTTGAGGATGGGCCATATTAAAACTCAACATTCCAATTTGTAGACCCATGTTTTTTTTATAAATTATTGATATTTTCCTTCTTTTGGTTGACTGAATGAATGTTTTGTCATACCTGAAAGTAATTGAATATTTTTATTTTTAGAACTTACATCATCATCACCTTGTCTCTAAAATACCACTTATCAAATATCCGGGCCGCATTCTCTATGACTGGGAATTCCCCTCGGTATGAAGTGATATATTTCTGTGATGGTTCCGTACAGGTTACGTTTCAAATAAATCTTTGAATTAGGCACGAACTAGTCGTGCCTAATAGTGACGGTAAATAGTTTATTTAGTCATACATTTGTATCTGAACATACATTTAAAAATATTATTTCTTTCATACAGTAAAACAAGACACTATTCTCACAAAAAGAAACAAATACAAAAAGTCTCTTTCATAACAATATGTGCTACGGGGATTACACAAAGTTACGATGGTATCAATTTCATACAATAACATAACACAAGGAACATATATTATTATTTTAGCGAACGCGATACTTTTGAAAGACGCATTTCAAAATAATTAAATAACAATAATGTCGATACTCTATACCGTAAATATTAAAAGGCTATATAAATAGCTCAAAGCTATCAAATCAAGCAAATCAATAAAAACAAGCATTGTACGAGAAAAAATCCTCCAACACTGAATTTATCCAAACTAAAACTTTGTTTAGATACTGCGGAACCCTGTTTTTGTCTATTGGACAGAGTGGGCCAGAGTTTGGGCTGCTACGTTTTTATCGGGGATTTACCAATTGCTGCAAAAATGTGAGATGTTCGCGAACAGATATCACTCAGTGCAGTACTTTATTCGCTCAGTCTATGACATAGAGGCGAGAATAAAGTGCAGTGAGTTAGTACCATAGTTATCTGTCTGATGAAGTCTATGAAAGCGAGCTCGGGGGCAAGGCAGTTTCAGTGCATTGCGCAAATACTGTTCAGTGATTGTTTCAAGTGCAGAACTTCTGTTAATTCCTAAACGGTAAGACTTTTACATAAATTCCAAGATCTTATTGATATTTTATGCCTCATAACAAATTAACAAAATTGTTGTTTATAAAGTGTTGGTAAAAGAACGAAATTTAGTTATAGGTTTCGTTTATCTACTTAAAATGGCCGCCTGCGACGCCACGCCCCGTTTTAGAATAAAATAAACTTTTTTCGTTTTAAGCACCTTTAGTTAAATATATTTTAGGTAATCGTAGGCAATATAGAATAACGCATGTTTGCATTTTGTGTAGTTCAGTAATTTCGTGTTTCGATAATTTGGTAGGTCATATAGTCGTATCATCAAGTTTATTGGTAGATATAAAATCCATTATTCGTATATAGGTCAATAACGTAGTCATTGAAAAAATGGAAAAAACTATTCCAACGAAGTGAAATCCATGTTGTTCATATTTTGGTTTTACGGCTATCCTGTATAAATAAAGCAAATGAATATTAATTCCTACAACATTATTATTAACCCACAAATTTTAAAACATAGAAAACACCATTTAAATAGGTACTTAGAGATTTAAAAAAGCATTTCAGGTGCGTTTTTATAAATTTAGATGACTTTCTTGATCATTTTGGAGTTACCTACATCGAAAAATAATTATTTCTAATCTTTAAGTCATCACGTCTAATAGGTCGCAGGCACCGACCACAATATTTTGTCAAGGAGAACAATCAAAACAATATTATGTAATCCGCTTTTTTTATTTGTAGTATTTAGGGATCAATGCATTCTATGCTGTAAAAGTGAAAACGCTTAGGGACCTTCTACCAACATAACTTACAACTGACTAACACCGGTATCTACAGGGTGTAAACAGACCCTTCACGAAACGACTTTTTTTTGGGGTGAATGAAATGAAATGAAAATGGTAATTTTTAGAAATTATTACGTACATCTGAAATGTGTATTTTTTTAATAAAGGTTGTAAATAGACAATTAACATATCCGAAAAGCACTTGTAAAAAAAAAAGTCGATTCCCAGCAATATTTTTTGCGTAAAGTTACTTAGTTTGATGTACCTACAGAATGCTTGGTTGACGGCTATGTGAAGGGTCTGTTTACACTCTGTATGTAATGCGAATGTTGAGAAATGAGCGTCGCTCAAACAAGAAATAGTTTGAACTTTTTGCTAATTCGCTATCACATTTTTTAAAGACGAATCGATTTCATCAAAACGAAAAATGTTATTTGTCCGGTCGTTGGCGCGCTCTTTGTTGACATAACATCATCGACTGCTCCATTTTTGGAAAATAGGTACATATTATTGTCATAGATTATGAAAATTAATAAATAATGATTTATCTATATGATTACTTGTATTTTTTTTCTTTTATCAACCTATCTGGGTTAAAGTTCAAATCATTCTCATAAAAATAAATAAAGGCAACGTAATATACTTATGGACTAATATTAACATCCAAAAACTTAAAAATATATTTTATAATGATATAAAATATTTTCCTGGATATCTCAATATTCCCATTACTCACAATAATGCGCCTCACGCTGTTATACCTATATACCTACCTCAGGCTAAAATAAGGTATAATTCGTTCATGTTCGCCGTGTGTATTTTTTTCATACTTAAGGTCCCAATGTCCATGCATAAACCAATAACCACGAATTTTTGTTTACTAAGTAGTCTACACAATGTTAGAAATGTAAAGGGGCTGCCAATACAATACTAACAGTAAAAACAATAAAACGTTCAACAATGTTTCAGTAAATATGGGGCTTCTGGCTGCCATTGTTGTCAACGTGGTGGGAGGTGCCGTCATCTACGGCACAGGGGGTCTCCTGGCCCCGGTCGTTGCGCCAATGCTGGGCTTCGGCACCGCCGGCATCGCTGCGAGCACAACCGCGGCCGCAGCGCAGGCGTACTACGGCAACCTCGCCGCCGGCTCCATCATATCGCAGCTGACTGCTGCCGCTATGGTTGCCCCTACACCGTAAGTTTCTAGACCTTCATCTGTACACGTTTCTTGTCACTTTGCAGACTTAGACAATGTAGTTAAAGCTTCATGTAACAGTAATAATTGGGCCATCAATAAACATCACTTATTTGTTTTCTTATCTACATGTAACGATAGAGTTTAACACGTTCATTGCCACATCACGCGACGTCGCGTGAAGTGGACTGTACTGCGATGACCGTAAACGCGACGTCGCGTGATGGCCTTACAATAAGTAAAACCCATAAAATATCGAATAAAAGATTTTTTTTTAAAATTTTGCCCACTTAAGTAAATTTAGCATTTTGGCTTGGCAATGAACGTGTTCTAAATAAGGTAAATTTTCATAATAAATTAGCACGTGATCTCACTTTTTTAAAACTTAAATATTGTTACTGCCTCGTTGGTCTAGTGGTAACAAGCGCGACTGCTGAGCATGAGGTCCTGGGTTCAATTCCTTATTTATTGAGTAGTTATTGGGTTTTTCAATCAGAAATTTCATTATTAAGTAGCAGCCACGGATTCTAGATTTGTGCTCGGTTGATGGCATTAGGCTCGCCCCCTATTACATGGGACTTAACAAGCTATTCTGCCTATCCCTTCGGGGATAACAAGGCGTGATGTTATGATAAATATTGTTAACAGATCTATTGTTCTAATAGTAATTTGTCTGAACTCATGCCGCCTGTGATACAGGTTCATGCTAGTACTACAGGCATCAATCTTTGTATTTACGTACATTACTTCTAAGATTTATTTTGTATTTTTCGATGTTTTTAATATTGTATGCTTTTGAATACCACAGCAGCCATGGGTGCGCTTTGTGAATTTTATGGATGAAATATTTTTAATTTTACAATTGGTAATCTCAACGAAACACGTAAAAATGTTAGCCTCCTCCCTTTTCTAGATCCATTTTAAAATATAAATCGTCCCATTCTTATTGTAATTGTATTATAATATAATCTATGTTTTCTTTGTTTCAGGTAATTTCACATCATTCACATTGTAGCAGATACAATGCATGCTATGTTGAAATAAAGGTTTCATAATTATGTAATGATGGAGTTTCCTTTTGAGTAGCCTGTTTTAAAAATAATCATTTGTATTTCCTTGGTACACACTTTAGTTTGTAAGAGTAAAGTAACACTGCTAAACAAGTAGGTACAAATGAATAAGCACGCGGGCTTCGCTGTGCGAAGACGACGGAATAAAACAATACAACGTGAAATTGTAAAGGTGGCTGTACACTCTCGCCGAGACACTGCGAGGTAGGACGAGTCTCGCAGATTATCATAATTATCATACTCATACCGAGTTTGACGAACTAGGCAGCGACTAGCGAGCCCATAATAAAGGGTGTAAATAGACCCTATTTAAAGAAAGATTTTTGCTTTACACCCCTCCACGACCCTCGTACTATTCAATTCATGCATCAGCTCAATGTTTTGAATGCTTTCCATCGAGTCCTACCATAAAACGTGATTTTTCACCCCAAAAAAAAGTCGTTTCCCAGCAATAATTTTTGCGTAAAGTTACTTAATTTGATGTACAGAATGCTTGGTTGACGGCTATGTGAAGGGTCTGTTTACACCCTGTATGCAATGCGATGAAATTGTTGTCTACTATCGTCCGAGTCACTTTATCTTTATGTCTCTGTCTAATCGATAGATGTTATAATTTGAGGGTATCCATTAATTTTTCTCACTTATGTTTTCTTAATCAAGTTAATCCATGCCCTCAAGTTATAGCTGCAACGTTTGATGTAAACGACGAAGTTGTGCCAGTTGTAATAAAATTAACTTTTTTATACAACAACTTTGCAATTCAAACATAAAATAATACAAAAAGTATTCAGAAGCCCGGGCGTGATTCGATCCATCCATTAGTTATCCTGTGATTGCCGCGAGCTCTTATTAACTAAGCCAGACAGACAGTTTATAATATAATTTCATGAATTATCAATCTACTTTGCTTGTCCTTATTCAAGCTTGGTAGACGAATACACTACTCAGAATTATCGCAACTTTGCGATTACTAACAGGCAGTATAGTGAAATAATAACATAAACAATTAAGTATTCTCCGCAGGGCGCGTAGGCATAGATCGCGATTTCTCGCGCGGCGGCTGGTGCAGTGACACGTGGCAGTGACATGAAAACATTCGTAGCTATATTTGAAAACTTTTTTAAATATCACGTTTAATTCTCAGACCATATCTTGTCCTATCCTAATTAAAATATATGTCCAAAGGCGCGGTCCTAGGGGGGGGGGGTCACGGGGGTCATGACCCCCCCAAAATCATACACGCCAAATTGATAAACCTTCTTAAAATAGCTTTTTTCGGATATAAATTACTAGCTGTTGCCCGCGACTTCGTTCGCGTGGAAATTTTGATGTGTATGGGTGAGAAAAAAACGATAACCTACATCATTCCTCAGGATATAATCTATCTCCTTGCCTTTTATTACGATACAATCAGCTGTTTAGTCATGAAAACGTAACAAACAAACAGAGTTACTTTCGCATTTGTAATATTAAAATGAATTATTTTGTAGAGGATATTAGGAATATACTACGACTTCACGTTCCCATGTAATGTTCCATAATAATGCCAAAAGAATACGCGCTCACGTGAGCGAAGCCGCGAGCACAGGTAGTCCCCAATAAAATGGAACTTAGCATACCTAATTATCAAGATGTGGGTGCACTGGTACACATCTGCGTACCCCCTCAGAGCATATAGGCGTGATGTTATGTTATGGTGTTGTGTAAACAATAAACATCCAAGCGATTGCAGCAATCACGACAGATTTGCTGTCTATTATTGAAGAGTTCCGATAGTAGATGAGTTTGATATCTCCGAAGATCAATATCAGATCTTCACCAAATTTAAACGGGACCACCGCGGAATAATATTTGTCCAAACAAAAAAAGAATCATCAAAATCGGTTCACAATTATTGGCGAAGAAATCGCTGAACACATTAAACACAAAAAAAAATAAAAATAATCCTCCTCCTTTTGGAAGTCAGTTAAAAATCATCTTTATCTATCAAACATGAACGCGTAAACAAAGTTTCGTGACCGTGCTACTAACCGTTGAAGAGTTCTCTCTTAAGGAGACGATCCTGGATGCAGGATTAAGGAATGTCTGTCATAAAAATGTGTTGTCACCAGAACCAAAGGTGTGTGCAAAATTTCAGCTCAATCAGTTGTATAAAATTGAGTTGCATTCCACCCGAACAAACATAGTACCTTCACCCCCCTTTTTAACCCTTCGGGGGTAGAATTATCAAAAACGCCGAGACACGTATAAATTAATTTTCAATCGACAGCCTAAACACAAAATTTGAAGATCCTAACTTCAGAACTGACAGACTTTCATACAAACTTCCATCCCCTATTTTACCCCTTTAGGGGTGAAATTCCCAAAAATCCTTGCTTAGTGGAAACCTTCTCTTCACAAAGAGCACACCCTCCAAGTTTCATGTCTCTAGGACCATCAGTTTGGGCTGTGCGTTGATATATCACCCAGTCAGTCAGTCAGTCAGTTTACCATTTTATATTCGTCGACCGTAGGTTCAATTGGGGTAAGGGACAAAATACGATTTTTCAGGAGAGGCCGACAAAGTTTTTTTTCGGACTAAATCGATTATAACTTTTGTTGTAATTAACCTTTTTCGGATCTGATTTCACACATAATCTTATATTTTAGTGCTCTGTCTACCTGTATAACATTTATTTAAATAAATTAGCTATTTAAGAAAATAGACGTCCCTTACACCAAAGTATTTTGATAATAATGTCCCTTACTGACCAAATATCTTGTAGTCCCGTCCCTTACATTAAATTGACCTGCGTTTGATCGAATCTATTAAAGAAAAAATAGTGTAAAAGACTTGTTGAAAAAATGGATGAAAGAAAATACAGTGTAAAGAGATTGTTGACAGAAAATTAAGTACACACTTTTGGCGTACGGATATCTTAAATTTGGAAATCGTCATTTGAAAATCATTTAAGAGACATGAAAATGTATTAGAACCGTGTTTGTTTTTTTGTGTGGCGCTTACATGCAATGTTTGTACATTGTAATAGCCAATTTCTTTTAGTTTGAATTAAACAATTTTTATATTATCATTTAATAAATTTATTATAATCAAATTATAAAAAAAATTATTACAAATACCTACCAAACCCAAACCCAGGGGGGGTTTGGGTTTGGTAGGTATTTGTATATTTGTATTTATATCCTAACCTAACTTTATTCTTTCTTTCTTTCTTTATACTTACTTTGAATTCTTATTAAAATAAATGAGTAGCTGCAAATAATCATAATCCTATTCTTCTTTATCGTGTGGTTAGTGCCTAACCTGGTGTCAGAGTTTTATGCCGCCCATGGGCCTCTGACTTGGCTTTACATGCCGTCGAGAAATATCTCTTAGGCATGCTGGTTTCCTCACGATGTTTTCCTTCACCGAAGCAAGTGATAATTATATACTATGTATCTGAAAATCAGAAGTGCGTGTCTTGGGTTCGAACTCGAGACCTATGACTTGGTTTGTCCCACTGCAGGGCAAAGGCCTCCCTTCCCTCTTTCTATTTATCTCTGTGTTTGGCTATTTGGGCCCAATCTTTTTGACAAGAGTCCAGCTTGTCATTCCATCTCCTTCTGGGCCTACCGCGTCACCGGATTCTGTTGTTCGGAACCCTATCTGTTGCCACTTTGGCCCAATTTTTATGCGACATGCGGCAAATGTGGCCTGCCCAGTTCCATTTTAATTTGGCGGCTGTGTTGCAAACGTCTGCGATTTGGGTCTTGGATCGAAGTATACTGTTCCGTAAACGGTCAGAAATTATGACTCCTAGTATACTCCGTCCCATGGCTCGCTGGCAGACCCTGAGTGCGGAGTTCTGACGCTTCGTTAATGACCAAATTTGCGCTCCATAGATGAGGGTAGGAAGGATGCACGTGTTCATGAGTTTCCTTTTGAGGGAAAGTGAAAGTGATCCTTTCATGAAGTGTTTCATCGACCAATAGCTCTTCCAGGCGTTTTCGGTGCGTCGAGCGACTTCTTTATCTTGCCTCGCCTGGAAGAAGACTATTTGGCCGAGGTATACATACTCGTGGACATGCTCTATCTCCACACCCCCTGTCTACTTTGCGTTTTGTGCTATTTGTCATTAACTTCGTTTTCGTCATCTTCATTTTGAGTCCGACCTCGAGGCTGGCGCGGCTCAGTTGTTCGAGCATAAAGCCCAACTCTGCCCCTGAAGACGAGAAAAGGACAACGTCGTCGACGAATCGAAGATTAGTTAATCGAAGTTTTTCCAAACAAATATAACCAGAAAATTGCTAGTATTAGTGACTGTTATATCAATACTATTTTCATTATTTACTCTCGATCTCTGACTGATAATTTAGTTTCATCTTTTCTAGAGTTGTCAATGTCCTTAAATGTGTCATTTATACTCTCTGAAAATTCAGAGCTTACTGTTGACTCGGACCTACAAAGTACACAAGTAAGAGTTAAAATCATTTTTATAACGACCTCTCGATCCCTCACCATTCAGACTTAGTTCGTATTCAGGAACGAAAATTTAATAACAATTATAACTCATATACAATCATTTTGGAAAAAGAACAGGGTTTCGAGCGCGCACGTAGGGCGCAAGCGCTTTCAAACATTAAGTTTTAGTTATAATTTTGATACCTCATTCTCAACAAAAAAAACGTCCAATCAAGTTTTCTCTAGAACCTATAAACGCAAGGTTTAATTTATTTATTTTGGTATCATGTAAAAAGGAACAGGTAGAAACTTACTTTTTAATCTTTATTCGGAGGTGTCGATTTCACCTTAGCAGGTGGTGTTTCTACTCATCCTCATCTATTGATGTGAAATATTACAATATGAGCTGTAAACAGTGTTATCAATGTAAACATTCAGCGGCGCCTTTGAGTACCTAGTAATTATTGTCCATTATTAGAGAATAATTATTAGGAAACATTGAATAGTTTTATATCTGATTCTTATATTACTATCATACAAGAATTGATCTCTATTAAAATAAACAAACAATATTAGCATTAAGCATAGGCAAACTCACAGACAGCTTAAAACGTGTATGTAACAATGATTGTATTAGAACAAAATTTATTTACTTACATCATTCATCATCATCATTTCAGCCGAAAGACGTCCACTGCTGGACATAGGCCTCCCCCAAGCGTCGCCACATTGACCGGTCCCGTGCGTCTCGCATCCAGCGGATCCCTGCAACCTTTACAAGGTCATCGGTCCACCTAGTGGGAGGCCTTCCAACGCAGCGTCTTCCGGTTCGCGGTCGCCACTCCAGAACTTTTCGGCCCCATCGGCCATCCGTTCTGCGAGCAATGTGCCCTGCCTACTGCCACTTAAGTTTGGCTATTCTTCGGGCTACGTCGGTAACCTTGGTTCTCTTGCGGATCTCCTCATTTCTGATTTGATCACGCAAGGAAACACCGAGCATAGCCCTCTCCATTGCCCTTTGGGTGACTTTAAGCCTTCTGATGAGGCCCATTGTGAGCGACCACGTTTCGGTCCCGTATGTAATCACTGGCAACACACACTGGTCATAGACTTTCGTCTTGAGACACTGCGGTAAGTTGGACGAGAAGATACCACGCAACTTCCCGAACGCTGCCCAGCCGAGTCGGATTCTACGATTGACCTCTTTCTCGAAGTTGGACCCACCTAACTGGACCGTTTGTCCCAGGTAGACATAATCGTCTACAACTTCGAGTGTGGAGTCTCCGATCTTGATAGGAGTGGGTGTTACATGGGCATTCAACATGACTTTGGTTTTATCCATGTTCATTTTAAGACCTACTCTTTCGGAAGCTCTACTGAGGTCATCGAGCATTGTACTGAGGTCCTCCATGGTCTCAGCCATGACCACTATATCGTCGGCAAACCGAAGGTGAGAGATGCACTCGCCATTGACGTTGATGCCTAGCCTTCTCCAGTCCAGAACCTTGAAGACATCCTCCAGTGCAGCGGTGAACAGTTTCGGAGATATGACGTCTCCCTGTCTCACACCTCGCTGCAGAAGGATAGGTTCCGAGGTCTGGTCCTGAAGTCGGACTGACATGGTGGCGTTTTTGTACAAACTCTTCAGCACCTCGATGTACCGATAGTCGATTTGGCACCGTTGGAGAGACTGCAGTACAGCCCAAGTCTCGATCGAATCGAAGGCTTTCTCGTAGTCCACAAACGCCAAGCAGAGAGGCAGGTTATACTCTTCGGTCTTCTGTATAACCTGGCGCAGCGTATGTATGTGGTCTACGGTGCTAAAGCCTTTTCGGAATCCGGCTTGTTCGGGAGGCTGAAAATCGTCAAACCTGCGCGCGAGACGATTCGTGATGACTCTTGAAAACAGCTTGTAGACATGGCTTAGAAGTGAGATGGGCCTATAGTTCTTCAGCCGGGCATTGTCGCCCTTTTTGAAGAAGAGTACCACCACACCCCTGCACCATGCCTGCGGCGTTTTCCCCTCGAGTATGACGGAATTAAACAGCTTCTGAAGGGCCTTAAGTACCGTTAATTTACTTACGGTGTTATCTTATTTACTAATTGTAGTAATTTCTATCTGCGACTAAGCATCTGGTTTAAATGGTTTGTTTTCCATTTTTACCATTCTTTTTGTCAAAACCGTGCAAAATCCCGACCAAACGACAGGTGAACTCGCACTGATAGCAATTTTTTTGATTCCCGTGCGCTGCTTTCGCATTGGTATCATCCTCTCTTTCGCACACAGAAAGACGTTGTAAGATAGAAAAGGATGGTAATAGTGATGTTCTTGTGTTATGAAGCTAGGAATGTGTGTAAATAAAGGTAACAGGGTTAAATATTCATTACTTCTCACGAGCAAATTGATGTAACGGACACCGAACCTAAATATAATTCGATTCAAATAGGTGTAACGTTGACATTGCTTAAAGTATGACAATGCAAATTGGGGTAAGGGACAACTATGTCAAAACTCGTGCGATCCATTTAAAGTATGGGTGATATTTATATAACAAAGGCATTAGTGTAAGGTCAGTTTTATTATGGTTTCTTCAAACATAAACCATGTAATGGTAATTCGTTGATTGGGAAGACCCTTACCTTATTCGAAGTAGATTGGCAGCGGTAAATACACCATTTCAAGTTGCTAAATTGCATAGTTTTTCAGATACATGGTTATTAAGGGGCTGTTTCGAAATTTTGACCCAAAAAATCAGTAGGGTAAGGGACATTTTTCTTGAGCTAGAATTTTTTCATATACACCATTCGAAAGAGCGAAAAATTCTGAACAAAACTGTATACTCAACTCATTTTGGGTGTTTTGTCCCTTACCCCAATTGAACCTACGGTCGACGATATATAGATTACCTGATTTCCTGTTTAATCGTTCAACAAGAGAAACTAGCCTTTTTCGAGGCAGAATATTAAAATTTTCTTGCCCGCTTATGCATACTTTTATTCTCATCTCTGCATGAATGAACAAATAGAACCATACACGGGACGGAGGCGGCCTGCTTCAATTTTAAGCTCTCTTCTCTCGCTCTTGCATTCTATTAGTATCAATTGCATTCTATAAAAAAAAAAAGTGGCAACACTGCCCGAGTAACATGTCAAGTTTTTATTCCGTATTTTAAAATTAAATTAAATTAGTAATTAAGTTGTATTATGTTGTAATTATATGTGATATCGTATTTCAAGTGTGTAAATACTCAGGAAAATTGTTTTCCTGATAATTAATGAAGGATTCGGTTATTCGACGTTACCGGTAACCTAAAAACAACAGCTGACGGTTTAACTACGGATTTATACGGGGAGTATTTGTTTACTTTTTATTTTATAATAGCACACAATCGTCCCTTCAACTCTTTAACACGTTCACGCCAATTCTAGAATAGATTTTTATTTATTTTTTGCTGATTTAGTACCCTGTTTTCGTTCTAAATCGCTTTGTTGTCAAAAATGTATGTTCGTAAAAAGTAATTTTGTTTAACGATCTAAACGTTGTTTATTATAAAATATTTATTACGTATCACGTTCCTGTTCGTTATTCTATTACTACATGTCTTAAAATTATCTTTTAAAAAATCTTAGTTTTTCTTTCTAGGCAACCTACCCACTTATGAAAAAGTAAAATAAAATCATATTAAAGTCGTAAAATTGAGTATAAGGCTAGATAATATCAATATTTTCAAACTAATATAACAACCTCCCTCATTTCTTTGAGTAAAGCTAAAGTTTTTCCCTGTTTTTCCCCCTTTCATCTCTAAATTTTCTTCATTGGTCTACCCTATTAGTTCTTACCGTTTCCATATTTCGAATTTTCAGTAACCAATCCGGAAACCATGCCTGTGATGACCCGTAAGGCTACTGCTCAGGATATGGAGCTTAAATTGAGAACGGCCCTCCAAGAACTTAAGGACTCAAAACTCCAATGTCAACAATTGTTACAGGAGATAGAAGACAGTGAGGAGGAGGTCAATAACGTTAATAACAAAAACTCCAGCTTAAAACGGGAGCTAGTAGATTTTCATCAGGAATACTTGAATGTTGTCAATGAACGGGATCAACTACGGGTGGTGACGGATGGGTTCAGCAACTGTAGTAACTTGTATGAGGAGGCTTTGTGTAAAATAAGGGACCTAGAGGATGAATTAATCCATGCCAATGTTAAACTTTTTAATTTGAAAAAAGAAAACTAATCATTTGTACAATGAATTAGTAAATACCAACTGTAACCCTCATTCTATTATAACAATAGACCTTACAGAGGACTCCTTACTAAACCATAAATATACCCATAAAATTAGTCAAAATAAAATTAAGAAATATGCAAGACTGAATAAATTCATTAAAAAATGTAAAATATACCAGAAACAACAAAAACACTATTCCAAAAATATTCAATTAAGGAAAGAACGTGTTTCTCTTATTAATAGATTAAATAACTATCAGATAAAATTGGAAGATAGTATAAATATTTATGAAATAGACACTCAGCGCTTGCAATCTGAAATACAGGCTCTGAATATGTCACTAAAGTCTTTATATAATAAATATGAAAGGTCTAAAAAGCAAATTAAGGAGCATATTCTTGCCACAAACGAGTTGATAGACACTTGTACTTGTCGGAGTGAACCCAGTCTTGATGCTCTCCAGCCTGAGGCAACGGAGGACCCGTCCCAAGCTGTGAGTGCTCAGGATGGTATCATCATCAACCAAGATATAATACCTGACATCACACTTCATGTTTCACAAGTAGTACAGCCTGAGATTGGTGATTTTGTCTCACCTAATAGTAATGATTGTAATCAGTCAGTTATGTTCTCTGACAGTATAGGTAGAGGGCTAGGAAAATTAATTAGTAATAACCTGAGTTATTGTACCCAAAACAATTGTATGCCAGGGTCAACCTACAAACAAATTATGGCATCAGTAACAAAAACTGTTTGTGATCCTAATACCACCATTACTATTTGTGTTGGTAATAGTTCTAAGATTAAAAAAGAAGACATCACTGACTGTGTATCAGAGTTGTTAAAGTTAAATTGTAGTAAAATCATATTGTGTGCTTTTCCATACTTTGAAAATTTATGTTATAGAAAAAACAATTATATACACATGTTAAATAAACATGTGCATTTTCTAGTAGGTCACTATAGTGACAAACTTATATATTTTGATATCAACACTTTTGTTGATAAACTTCAATCGACTCGGGGTAAAGTGTATCTACCTGTTAGATGTAGACACAAAATAGCTCGGCTATTAGATTTTAATATTCACTCAGACATAAGTAGTATGTCGAAGTTTAGTTATATTATTAACACTGCGTCTATTAGTAATATTACTAAGGAACAGGTGGTGACCTTAAATAAATATAGCATTAGTGCTATAAATGTTTACAAAAATTGTACTGAGGAGGATCCATATGTCACCATGGAAAATTCTCAATTAGGGTATTTTAGTAATAGGATTTTATTGTCTGGTGATGGCACGGGAGTCACGGGACTCACTCCAGATATTAATATTAATTTAAACTAGGAAGTGAGACAACAGAAGGTACCATTAACAATATTGTTAAACCTACCAACATCAAGGTACCTTCTTGCACTCATTTAGTTAGTAAAAAAGGGCCTCAGCAGAACACCTTAAAATTATTCCACCAAAATATCCAAGGCATTTCTTCCAAATTATTAGAAATTGAATTGTTTTTAGAAAAAAGTATGTTCGACATTATTTGTTTTACTGAACATTGGCTAAAGGATTACCAAATGCTTATTAATTTTGAGAACTATACGGTGGGTAGCTGCTTTAACCGTAAATCTATGATGCGTGGAGGTTCCCTAATATTATTGAAAAATTGTGTTAAATATAAGCAACGCAATGACATAGTAGGTCTCTCGGCTGAACAGTGCGTCGAACTGTCCTGTGTTGAGCTGGATAAGCATGTAATTGTGTGTGTGTACAGACCCCCAAACTATCAAAACTTTTCCGTATTTGATTCAATAATGGAAGATGTCCTGGCAAAACTTGCAGCCAGTAATAAATCTATAATTATTTGTGGTGATTTCAATATCAATATTTTAGAAGAAAATTCTAATAGCAGTCGGTTATTAAATCTTTTTAAGTCATTTGACTTGACCAACATTTTTATAGAACCTACGAGAGTCACTCCATCTTCTGCTACTTGTATAGATAATGTTTTCTGCAATTGTGATTACTTAGATAAAGCCATAGTAAATTGTTTGCCGTCTGACCATAGCGGACAAACTGTAACTTTTAGGTGTAACATTCCACTGCAAAATTCAGATTCAGTTTAGACCAATAACTACTAATAAATTAAATAGGTATAATATTTCCCTTCAGAATAAGTTAAGCGTTATGAGCCATCATATGGACGATATTAATATAAATCAATTGTATGATAATTTCTTTTCAATAGTTCACACTGAGTTCAACAAAACTTTTGAAAAGAAGACTAAATGTATTTGCCCTAAATTTATATTTAGTGATTGGGCAACTAGAGGTATCAGAAAAAGTAGGGAAAGACTATTTGAGCTTTATGGCCTTAAGCCTTATATAAACACTGACACTTTTAACAAGTATGTTGCTAAGTATTCAAATATTTTTAAAAATACATGCAAGGCTGCCAAAGCCCTGCACATTAGCAACAAGATCAAAACTGCAGAAAACAAAATTAAGACAGTTTGGAAAGTCATAAATAACGAGACTAACAGGAAGAAAATACGTAACACTAGCTACACATTAGATACAGCGTATGGTCCTAAAAGCTCTAATCAGGAAGTAGCTCATGAATTTGTAAATTTCTTTACCGATATACCGTTAAAAACTACGGAGGCTCTTAATTCCTCTCCTGAAGTCTCAATGGGTTTATTAAAGGCGAATGTGTCTGGCTGCCTGGCTGAATTTAAATTTAAACACATAAACCCTATGATAGTTATTAAAGCTTTCCGGCAAATAAAAGTCAAACTGACCGAAGATTTTTGGGGAATGTCTATCAGAGTTTGTACATCCATAGTTGAGACTATTGCACCATACTTAGCTTTAATTTTTAATTTGTGTGTAGACCAAGGAGTTTTCCCTGATCTAATGAAATACAGTAAAGTCATACCTCTGTTCAAATCCGGAGATAGTAAAGATACTAATAATTATAGACCTGTATCCGTGTTGCCAGTTTTTAGCAAGGTTTTTGAAAAGGTAATGCTGAATCAAATGCTCAATCATTTTAACACCAACAGAATCTTACACGATCAACAGTATGGTTTCACCAAGGGACGTCGTACAACTGACGCCGGTGTAACCTTATTAAAGCACATTTTTACTGCGTGGGAAGAGTCCCAAGACGCCATAGGAATATTTTGTGACCTCTCCAAAGCATTTGATTGCGTAAATCACGACACATTACTTTTGAAACTTGAGCATTACGGACTAGGTAAACTTGCACTTAGTTTGATGAAATCTTATTTGAAGGATAGACAACAACAAGTTCAAATAAATGGTGTTAATTCACAGGGTTTAAAAGTAAAAATGGGGGTTCCGCAAGGTTCAATATTGGGTCCTTTCCTCTTTTTAGTGTATATAAATGATCTACCCTATTTATTGAAAAACCAACCTCATAATATGGTGTTATTCGCTGATGACACTTCCCTTATTTTTAAGATAAATAGACGGGCCCAAAATTTAGATGACGTGAATAATGCCCTACTTCAGGTCCATAACTGGTTCACAGCAAACAATTTAGTGTTAAATGGAAAAAAAACGAAATGCATAAGATTTGCTTTACCAAATGTTAAAAGTAGCGATTGTGATATAGTATTGAATAAAGAGAAGCTTGAATTTGTAGATAAAACAGTTTTCCTGGGGATTACGCTTGATTCAAGGCTACAATGGGGTTCTCATTTAACATCTCTTGCGGGGTGGCTAAGTTCAGCAGCATATGCTATTAGAAAAATCCGTCAATATACTGATGTAGATACCGCTAGACTGGTCTATTTTAGTTACTTTCATAGTATACTGTCTTATGGCATTTTACTATGGGGACGGGCTGCAGACATTGAGTCTATATTTATTCTGCAAAAAAGAGCCGTCAGAGCCATATATAATCTTCGTAGGCGTGATTCTCTAAGGGAACTGTTTAAGGAAATTAACATCATGACGGTACATTCTCAATACATCTATGAAAACATAATGTATGTAAGAAAAAATCTACATCTTTTTAATAAAAGAGGTGACAGACACAATTACAGTACTAGAAATAGAGACCAATTAGTTCAGCCAGGCTTCAGACTCGCTAAAGTAGACTCATCTTTCATGGGGTACTGTTTGAGATGCTATAACAAAATTCCACAAAGTATTCTTGAACTGAATGAAACGAAATTTAAAACATGCATTAAACGCACACTGTCTAGGCAAGCATATTACAAGTTGGACGATTATATCGTTGATAAAAATGCTTGGCTCAATGCCGGTCCTGCTCCACAAGGACAGGGACGCATAAATGAATAGCATTACATATCCCAATCACCTGCGCTCTTGATGATTTATTTACTGCATCAGTGAGCGGGGTACACGTGGCTGAGTTTTTGGGCTAAGCATATTTAAACTTTTTGCCATCGAAACGCTAAGAAGAAGAAGCATTAAATAGTATGTTGGAGCTGCTGAAGATTGTACAACTATCTTTGCTTTGTATAAATTCAATCTCTTTAGTATTATATAGCCGCATAGCCCATATTGTGTGAGTACTATGTAATAGAAAGGTGTCATTCGCGGGAAACCTACGTCTTTTCTTGACTTGAATGTGCCCTGGCGGTTAGGAGTGTGTCATGCTCACTCAAATGTCTCGCTGATGGTGGCGCGTGTATCGGATCATTTAGTTCCCTTCAAAATGGTTGAGTTGAATGGTGCTGATACATGCGTCATGTTCGTGAACGGGCGCTGTCAGTTGTGACTGGTCATCTCTTGGTTGCCACGGCTTATTTGAATTGTTTTTTTTTCTTTTTTGAATTGTTTACTATGGACACTTTTAACGTACACATCTTGCTACATCGTTCTCACATAATGTACCATCTCAACATGAATGATGTAACCAAGAGTTTGTAAAAGTATACTGATTTAAAAGAGTGTCCATGGAGTTTCTTGCCCGTTCTTCTCCATAGAGATCTACGTTAGGGAATGGGCAACTACAGTACTTTCACAGTTTTTATGCCTTGTGACTGGGACTGTAGCTATTGTTGTCTTTGTTTCGACAATTCAAAAGTGCCTGTAACTGGCCTATTTGAAATAAATGCTTTGATTTTGATTTTGATCAAGAGTGCAACCCCCCGAAATCTCGTTACAGAGGTAAAGTTGATGTCGTTTGAAATTGGATGAGGCGTTTCTGAGATTCTCCATCTCAGAAACTCCTCTTCCGATTTAAAAAATCTACTATTTATGAAAAGGCTCTGGAAAGCTACACTCTTCCTTACCAATGCCTTATACCATGTTTCTTAAGTCGCGGGCAGCAGCTAGTTTATCAATCTATTTATAAGTTCAAGTTCTATATTTATCAGTTCAAGAGTTCCATCCTTCTTTCCCTGAAAATCATGTCATCAGAGTCCCTATGGAATTCCTCACGTAATTGAGATTACTTACTGTGGGCTATGCATTTGAGGATGGGCCATATTAAAACTCAACATTCCAATTTGTAGATCCATACTCATGTTTTTTTTTAAATTATTGATATTTTCCTTCTTTTGGTTGACTGAATGTTTTGTCATACCTGAAAGTAATTGAATATTTTTATTTTTAGGACTTGCATCATAGTATTGTCATAGTATTATCATGGTATTAAAGATAGGGACCGACCTTATCTCTAAAATACCACTCATCAAATATCCGGGCCGCATTCTCTATGACTGGGAATTCCCCTCGGTATGAAGTGATATATTTCTGTGATGGTTCCGTACAGGTTACGTTTCAAATAAATCTTTGAATTAGGCACGAACTAGTCGTGCCTAATAGTGATGGTAAATAGTTTATTTAGTCATATATTATGTTTGTATTTGAACATACATAAAAATATTATTTCTTTCATACAGTAAAACAAGACACTATTCTCACAAAAAGAAACAAATACAAAAAGGCTCTTTCATGTTAACAATATGTGCTACGGGGATTACACAAAGTTACCATGGTATCAATTTCATGCAATAACATAACACAAGGAACATAATATTTTAGGGAACGCGATACTTTTGAAAGACGCATTTTAAAATAATTAAATAACAATAATGTCGATACTCTATACCGTAAATATTAAAAGGCTATATAAATAGCTCAAAGCTGGCATCAATACAAACAAAAAATCCTCCAACACTGAGACTTATCTGAACTAAAACTTTGTTTAGATACTGCGGAACCCTGTTTTTGTCTATTGGACAGAGTGGGCCAGAGTTTGGGCTGCTACGTTTTTATCGGGGATTTACCAATTGCTGCAAAAATGTGAGATGTTCGCGAACAGATTTCACTCAATGCAATACTTTATTCGCTCAGTCTATGACATAGAGGCGAGAATAAAGTGCAGTGAGTTAGTACCATAGTTATCTGTCTGATGAAGTCTATAAAAGCGAGCTCGGGGGCAAGGCAGTTTCAGTGCATTGCGCAAATACTGTTCAGTGATTGTTTCAAGTGCAGAACTTCTGTTAATTCCTAAACGGTAAGATTTTTACATAAATTCCAAGATCTTATTGATATTTTATGCCTCATAACAAATTAACAAAATTGTTGTTTTTAAAGACTTTCGGTAAAAGAACGAAATTTAGTTATAGGTTTCGTTTTTCTACTTAAAATGGCCGCCTGCAACGCCACGCCCCGTTTTAGAATAAAATAAACTTTTTTCGTTTTAAGCACCTATAGTTAAATATATTTTAGGTAATCGTAGGCAATATAGAATAACGCATGTTTGCATTTTGTGTAGGTTAGTAATTTCGTGTTTCGATAATTTGGTAGGTCATAATTAGTCGTATCATCAAGTTTATTGGTAGATATAAAATCCATTATTCGTACATAGGTCAATAACGTAGTCATTGAAAAAATTAAGAGAAAACTATTCTAACGAAGAGAAATCCATGTTGTTCATATTTTGGTTTTACGGCTATCCGGTATAAATAAAGCAAATGAATATTAATTCCTACAACATTTTGTCTGTATTTTTGAGACTATACCTACCTACAAATTTTAAAACATAGAAAACACAATTTAAATAGGTACTTAGAGATTTAAAAAAGCATTTCAGGTGCGTTTTTATAAATTTAAATGACTTTCTTGATCATTTTGGAGTTACCTACATCGAAAAATAATTATTTCTAATCTTTAAGTCATCACGTCTAATAGGTCGCAGGCACCGACCACAATAATTTGGCCGCTTTTTTTTATTTGTAGTATTTAGGGATCAATACATTCTATGCTGTAAAAGTGAAAACGCTTAGGGACCTTCTACCAACATAACTTACAACTGACTAACACCGGTATCTACAGGGTGTAAACAGACCCTTCACGAAACGACTTTTTTTTGGGGTGAATGAAATGAAATGAAAATGGTAATTTTTAGAAATTATTACGTACATCTGAAATGTGTATTTTTTTAATAAAGGTTGTAAATAGACAATTAACATATCCGAAAGGCACTTGTAAAAAAAAAAGTCGATTCCCAGCAATAATTTTTGCGTAAAGTTACTTAGTTTGATGTACATACCTACAGAATGCTTGGTTGACGGCTATGTGAAGGGTCTGTTTACACTCTGTATGTAATGCGAATGTTGAGAAATGAGCGTCGCTCAAACAAGAAATAGTTTGCACTTTTTGCTAATTCGCTATCACATTTTTTAAAGACGAATCGATTTCATCAAAACGAAAATTGTTATTTGTCCGGTCGTTGGCGCGCTCTTTGTTGACATAACATCATCGACTGCTCCATTTTTGGAAAATAGGTACATATTATTGTCATAGATTATGAAAATTAATAAATAATGATTTATCTATATGATTACTTGTATTTTTTTTCTTTTATCAACCTATCTGGGTTAAAGTTCAAATCATTCTCATAAAAATAAATAAAGGCAACGTAATATACTTATGGACTAATATTAACATCCAAAAACTTAAAAATATATTTTATAATGATATAAAATATTTTCCTGGATATCTCAATATTCCCATTACTCACAATAATGCGCCTCACGCTGTTATACCTATATACCTACCTCAGGCTAAAATAAGGTATAATTCGTTCATGTTCGCCGTGGGTATTTTTTTCATACTTAAGGTCCCAATGTCCTTTGCATAAACCAATAATCACGAATTTTTGTTTACTAAGTGCCCAATAGTACTAAGTAGTCTACACAATGTTAGAAATGTAAAGGGGCTGCCAATACAATACTAACAGTAAAAACAATAAAACGTTCAACAATGTTTCAGTAAATATGGGGCTTCTGGCTGCCATTGTTGTCAACGTGGTGGGAGGTGCCGTCATCTACGGCACAGGGGGTCTCCTGGCCCCGGTCGTTGCGCCAATGCTGGGCTTCGGCACCGCCGGCATCGCTGCGAGCACAACCGCGGCCGCAGCGCAGGCGTACCTGACTGCTGCCGCTATGGTTGCCCCTATACCGTAAGTTTCTAGACCTTCATCTGTACACGTTTCTTGCCACTTTGCAGACTTAGACAATGTGGTCAAAGCTTCATGTAACAGTAATAATTAGGCCATCAATAAACATCACTTATTTGTTTTCTTATCTACATGTAACGATAGAGTTTAACACGTTCATTGCCACATCACGCGACGTCGCGTGAAGCGGACTGTACTGCGATGACCGTAAACGCGACGTCGCGTGATGGTGCCTTACAATTATGTAAAACCCATAAAATATCGAAGAAAAAGAGATTTTTTTAAATTTTGGCCACTTAAGCATTTTGGCTTGGCAATGAACGTGTTAACTAAATAAGAAATAATTTTCATAATAAATTAGCACGTGATCTCACTTTTTTAAAACTTAAATATTGTTACTGCCTCGTTGGTCTAGTGGTAACAAGGGCGACTGCTGAGCATGAGGTCCTGGGTTCAATTCCTTATTTATTAGGTAGTTATTGGGTTTATCAATCAGAAATTTCATTATTAAGTAGCAGCCACGGATTCTAGATTTGTGCTCGGTTGATGGCATTAGGCTCGCCCCCTATTACATGGGACTTAACAAGCTAGTCTGCCTATCCCTTCGGGGATAACAAGGCGTGATGTTATGATAAATATTGTTAACAGATCTATTGTTCTAATAGTAATTTGTCTGAACTCATGCCGCCTGTGATACAGGTTCATGCTAGTACTACAGGCATCAATCTTTGTATTTTACCAATTTTATTGTTTGAATAATATACAACGTGTAACATAATAAACGCAAGACCTCCCGTGTGGTCTCTCGCACCATGAAACTAAACATCTTTTGTTCTACGAGTTCTTGAAATTCGCAAAAAAAAAAACTTTCTATAGGAACTGACGCAATCAGCTGATCCACATGTATGGTAAAACTAAATCTATCGAGGTTTTTAATATTGTATGCCTTTGAATACCACAACAGCCATGGGTGCGTGGATTTTATGGATGAAATATTTTTCTAATTTTAGAATTGGTAATCTCAACGAAACACGTAAAAATGTTAGCGTCCTCCCTTTTCTAGATCCATTTTAAAATATAAATCGTCCCATTCTTATTGTAATTGTATTATAATATAATCTATGTTTTCTTTGTTTCAGGTAATTTCACATCATTCACATTGTAGCAGATACAATGCATGTAATGTTGAAATAAAGGTTTCATAATTATGTAATGATGGAGTTTCCTTTTGAGTAGCCTGTTTTAAAAATAATCATTTGTATTTCCTTGGTACACACTTTAGTTTGTAAGAGTAAAGTAACACTGCTAAACAAGTAGGTACAAAGGAATAAGCACGCGGGCTTCGCTGTGCGAAGACGACGGAATAAAACAATACAACGTGAAATTGTAAAGGTGGCTGTACACTCTCGCCGAGACACTGCGAGGTAGGGCGAGTCTCGCAGATTATTATATCATACTCATACCGAGTTTGACGAACTAGGCAACGAGCCCATAATAAAGGGTGTAAATAGACCCTTTTTAAAGAAAGATTTTTACTTTACACACCTCCACGACCCTCGTACTATTCAATTCATGCATCAGCTCAATGTTTTGAATGCTTTCCATCGAGTCCTACCATAAAACGTGATTTTTCACCCCAAAAAAAAAGTCGTTTCCTAGCAATAATTTTTGCGTAAAGTTACTTAATTTGATGTACAGAATGCTTGGTTGACGGCTATGTGAAGGGTCTGTTTACACCCTGTATGCAATGCGATGAAATTGTTGTCTACTATCGTCCGAGTCACTTTATCTTTATGTCTCTGTCTAATCGATAGATGTTATAATTTGAGGGTATCCATAAATTTTTCTAACTTATGTTTTCTTAATCAAGTTAATCCATGCCCTCAAGTTATAGCTGCAACGTTTGATGTAAACGACGAAGTTATGCCAGTTGTAATAAAATTAACTTTTTTATACAACAACTTTGCAATTCAAACATAAACATCCTTAAGAATAATACAAAAAGTATTCACAAGCCCGGACGCGATTCGATCCATCCATTAGTTATCCTGTGATTGCCGAGAGCTCTTACTAACTAAGCCAGACAGACAGTTTATAATTTCATGAATTATCAATCTACTTTGCTTGTCCATATACGCACTTATAACATTATTAACTTTTTATTGAAAAAATAGACAAAAATAAATAAATATTAACTTAAACTTTTATTCACTAAAACAATATATTATCTAATTATAATCAAAAGTTCTTGCACAATACAATAACCACCTTAGGCCCACCACGGATACAAAAACAAAGACGGCCGGGGGTCAAAAAACGAGGGAACATAGAAACGGACATACATACCCACATGCAGCCCCGGATCTAGGGGGGGCAAGCCGGGGCCAGTGCCCCGGGCGGCAAATTTAGAGGGCGGCAAATTCAAGCTTGGTAGACGAATACACTACTCAGAATTATCGCAACTTTGCGATTACTAACAGGCAGTATAGTAAAATAATAACATAAACAATTAAGGATTCTCCGCAGGGCGCGTAGGCATAGATCGCGATTTCTCGCGCGGCGGCTGGTGCAGTGACACGTGGCAGTGACATGAAAACATTCGTAGCTATATTTGAAAACTTTTTTAAATCTCACGTTTAATTCTCAGAACATATCTTGTCCTATCCTAATTAAAATATATGTCCAAAGGCGCGGTCCTAGGGGGGGGGGGGGTCACGGAGGTCATGACCCCCCCAAAATCATACACGCCAAATTGATAAACCTTCTTAAAATAGCTTTTTTCGGATATAAATTACTAGCTGTTGCCCGCGACTTCGTTCGCGTGGAAATTTTGATGTGTATGGGTGAGAAAAAAACGATAACCTACATCATTCCTCAGGATATAATCTATCTTCTTGCCTTTTATTACGATACAATCAGCTGTTTAGTCATGAAAACGTAACAAACAAACAGAGTTACTTTCGCATTTATAATAGTAAAATGAATTATTTTGTAGAGGATATTAGGAATATACTACGACTTCACGTTCCCATGTAATGTTCCATAATAATGCCAAAAGAATACGCGCTCACGTGAGCGAAGCCGCGAGCACAGCTAGTCCCCAATAAAATGGAACTTAGCATACCTAATTATCAAGATGTGGGTGCACGTACACATCTGCGTACCCCCTCAGAGCATATAGGCGTGATGTTATGTTATGGTGTTGTGTAAACAATAAACATCCAAGCGATTGCAGCAATCACGACAGATTTGCTGTCTATTATTGAAGAGTTCCGATAGTAGATGAGTTTGATATCTCCGAAGATCAATATCAGATCTTCACCAAATTTAAACGGGACCACCGCGGAATAATATTTGTCCAAACAAAAAAAGAATCATCAAAATCGGTTCACAATTATTGGCGAAGAAATCGCTGAACACATTAAACACAAAAAAAAATAAAAAATAATCCTCCTCCTTTTGGAAGTCAGTTAAAAATCATCTTTATCTATCAAACATGAACGCGTAAACAAAGTTTCGTGACCGTGCTACTAATCGTTGAAGAGTTCTCTCTTAAGGAGACGATCCTGGATGCAGGATTAAGGAATGTCTGTCATAAAAATGTGTTGTCACCAGAACCAAAGGTGTGTGCAAAATTTCAGCTCAATCAGTTGTATAAAATTGAGTTGCATTCCACCCGAACAAACATAGTACCTTCACCCCCCTTTTTAACCCTTCGGGGGTAGAATTATCAAAAACGCCGAGACACGTATAAATTAATTTTCAATCGACAGCCTAAACACAAAATTTGAAGATCCTAACTTCAGAACTGACAGACTTTCATACAAACTTCCATCCCCTATTTTACCCCTTTAGGGGTGAAATTCCCAAAAATCCTTGCTTAGTGGATACCTTCTCTTCACAAAGAGCACACCCTCCAAGTTTCATGTCTCTAGGACCATCAGTTTGGGCTGTGCGTTGATATATCACCCAGTCAGTCAGTCAGTCAGTCAGTTTACCATTTTATAATTATATAGATTACCTGATTTCCTGTTTAATCGTTCAACAAGAGAAACTAGCCTTTTTCGAGGCAGAATATTAAAATTTTCTCGCCCGCTTATGCATACTTTTATTCTCATCTCTGCATGAATGAACAAATAGAACCTAACACACGGGGCGGAGGCGGGCTGCTTCAATTTTAAGCTCTCTTCTCTCGCTCTTGCATTCTATTAGTATCAAGAGTGCAACCCCCCGAAATCTCGTTACAGAGGTAAAGTTGATGTCGTTTGAAATTGGATGAGGCGTTTCTGAGATTCTCCATCTCAGAAACTCCTCTTCCGATTTAAAAAATCTACTATTTATGAAAAGGCTCTGGAAAGCTACACTCTTACTTACCAATGCCTTATACCATGTTTCTTAAGTCGCGGGCAGCAGCTAGTTTATCAATCTATTTATAAGTTCAAGTTCTATATTTATCAGTTCAAGAGTTCCATCCTTCTTTCCCTGAAAATCATGTCATCAGAGTCCCTATGGAATTCCTCACGTAATTGAGATTACTTACTGTGGGCTATGCATTTGAGGATGGGCCATATTAAAACTCAACATTCCAATTTGTAGATCCATACTCATGTTTTTTTTAAAATTATTGATATTTTCCTTCTTTTGGTTGGCTGAATGTTTTGTCATACCTGAAAGTAATTGAATATTTTTATTTTTAGGACTTGCATCATAGTATTATCATAGTATTATCATAGTATTATCATGGTAAAGATAGGGACCGACCTTATCTCTAAAATACCACTCATCAAATATCCGGGCCGCATTCTCTATGACTGGGAATTCCCCTCGGTATGAAGTGATATATTTCTGTGATGGTTCCGTACAGGTTACGTTTCAAATAAATCTTTGAATTAGGCACGAACTAGTCGTGCTTAATAGTGATGGTAAATAGTTTATTTAGTCATACATTTGTATTTGAACATACATTTAAAAAATATTATTTCTTTCATACAGTAAAACAAGACACTATTCTCACAAAAAGAAACAAATACAAAAAGGCTCTTTCATGTTAACAATATGTGCTACGGGGATTACACAAAGTTATCATGGTATCAATTTCATGCAATAACATAACACAAGGAACATATTATTTTAGCGAACGCGATACTTTTGAAAGACGCATTTTAAAATAATTAAATAACAATAATGTCGATACTCTATACCGTAAATATTAAAAGGCTATATAAATAGCTCAAAGCTGGCATCAATACAAACAAAAAATCCTCCAACACTGAGACTTATCTGAACTAAAACTTTGTTTAGATACTGCGGAACCCTGTTTTTGTCTATTGGACAGAGTGGGCGAGAGTTTGGGCTGCTACGTTTTTATCGGGGATTTACCAATTGCTGCAAAAATGTGAGATGTTCGCGAACAGATTTCACTCAGTGCAGTACTTTATTCGCTCAGTCTATGACATAGAGGCGAGAATAAAGTGCAGTGAGTTAGTACCATAGTTATCTGTCTGATGAAGTCTATAAAAGCGAGCTCGGGGGCAAGGCAGTTTCAGTGCATTGCGCAAATACTGTTCAGTGATTGTTTCAAGTGCAGAACTTCTGTTAATTCCTAAACGGTAAGACTTTTACATAAATTCCAAGATCTTATTGATATTTTATGCCTCATAACAAATTAACAAAATTGTTGTTTATAAAAGTGTTGGTAAAAGAACGAAATTTAGTTATAGGTTTCGTTTATCTACTTAAAATGGCCGCCTGCGACGCCACGCCCCGTTATAGAATAAAATAAACTTTTTTCGTTTTAAGCACTTATAGTAAAATATATTTTAGGTAATCGTAGGCAATATAGAATAACGCATGTTTGCATTTTGTGTAGTTCAGTAATTTCGTGTTTCGATAATTTGGTAGGTCATATAGTCGTATCATCAAGTTTATTGGTAGATATAAAATCCATTATTCGTACATAGTTCAATAACGTAGTCATTGAAAAAATGGAAAAAACTATTCCAACGAAGAGAAATCCATGTTGTTCTTATTTTGGTTTTACGGCTATCCTGTATAAATAAAGCAAATGAATATTAATTCCTACAACATTATTATTAACCTACAAATTTTAAAACATAGAAAACACCATTTAAATAGGTACTTAGAGATTTAAAAAAGCATTTCAGGTGCGTTTTTATAAATTTAGATGACTTTCTTGATCATTTTGGAGTTACCTACATCGAAAATTAATTATTTTTAATCTTTAAGTCATCACGTCTAATAGGTCGCAGGCACCGACCACAATAATTTGGCCGCTTTTTTTTATTTGTAGTATTTAGGGATCAATACATTCTATGCTGTAAAAGTGAAAACGCTTAGGGACCTTCTACCAACATAACTTACAACTGACTAACACCGGTATCTACAGGGTGTAAACAGACCCTTCACGAAACGACTTTTTTTTGGGGTGAATGAAATGAAATGAAAATGGTAATTTTTAGAAATTATTACGTACATCTGAAATGTGTATTTTTTTAATAAAGGTTGTAAATAGACAATTAACATATCCGAAAGGCACTTGTAAAAAAAAAAGTCGATTCCCAGCAATAATTTTTGCGTAAAGTTACTTAGTTTGATGTACATACCTACAGAATGCTTGGTTGACGGCTATGTGAAGGGTCTGTTTACACTCTGTATGTAATGCGAATGTTGAGAAATGAGCGTCGCTCAAACAAGAAATAGTTTGCACTTTTTGCTAATTCGCTATCACATTTTTTAAAGACGAATCGATTTCATCAAAACGAAAAATGTTATTTGTCCGGTCGTTGGCGCGCTCTTTGTTGACATCAACATCATCGACTGCTCCATTTTTGGAAAAAAGGTACATATTATTGTCATAGATTATGAAAATTAATAAATAATGATTTATCTATATGATTACTTGTATTTTTTTTCTTTTATCAACCTATCTGGGTTAAAGTTCAAATCATTCTCATAAAAATAAATAAAGGCAACGTAATATACTTATGGACTAATATTAACATCCAAAAACTTAAAAATATATTTTATAATGATATAAAATATTTTCCTGGATATCTCAATATTCCCATTACTCACAATAATGCGCCTCACGCTGTTATACCTATATACCTACCTCAGGCTAAAATAAGGTATAATTCGTTAATGTTCGCCGTGGGTATTTTTTCCATACTTAAGGTCCCAATAACATTGCATAAACCAATAACCACGAATTTTTGTTTACTAAGTGCCCAATAGTACTAAGTAGTCTACACAATCTTAGAAATGTAAAGGAGCTTCCAATACAATACTAAAAGTCAAAAACAATAAAACGTTTAACAATGTTTCAGTAAATATGGTGCTTCTGGCTGCCATTGTTGTCAACGTGTTGGGAGGTGCCGTCATCTACGGCACAGGGGGTCTCTTGGCCCCGGTCGTTGCGCCAATGCTGGGCTTCGGCATCGCTGCGATCACAACCGCGGCCGCAGCGCAGGCGTACATCATACCGCAGCTGAATGCTGCCGCTATTGTTGCCCCTACACCGTAAGTTTCTAGACCTTCATCTGTACACGTTTCTTGCCACTTTGCAGACTTAGACAATGTGGTTAAAGCTTCATGTAACAGTAATAATTAGGCCATCAATAAACATCACTTATTTGTTTTCTTATCTACATGTAACGATAGAGTTTAACACGTTCAATGCCACATCACGCGACGTCGCGTGAAGCGGACTGTACTGCGATGATGATGTAAAAAAATGTTAGCCTGCTCCCTTTTCTAGATCGACTAAAAAATAATCGAATCGTTCAATTCTCATTGTAATTGCATTATAATATAATCTATGTTTTCTTTGTTTCAGGTAATTTCACATCATTCACATTGTAGCAGATACAATGCATGCTATGTTGAAATAAAGGTTTCATAATTATGTAATGATGGAGTTTCCTTTTGAGTAGCCTGTTTTAAAAATAATCATTTGTATTTCCTTGGTACACACTTTAGTTTGTAAGAGTAAAGTAACACTGCTAAACAAGTAGGTACAAATGAATAAGCACGCGGGCTTCGCTGTGCGAAGACGACGGAATAAAACAATACAACGTGAAATTGTAAAGGTGGCTGTACACTCTCGCCGAGACACTGCGAGGTAGGACGAGTCTCGCAGATTATCATAATTATCATACTCATACCGAGTTTGACAAACTAGGCAGCGACTAGCGAGCCCATAATAAAGGGTGTAAATAGACCCTATTTAAAGAAAGATTTTTGCTTTACACCCCTCCACGACCCTCGTACTATTCAATTCATGCATCAGCTCAATGTTTTGAATGCTTTCCATCGAGTCCTACCATAAAACGTGATTTTTCACCCCAAAAAAAAAGTCGTTTCCCAGCAATAATTTTTGCGTAAAGTTACTTAATTTGATGTACAGAATGCTTGGTTGACGGCTATGTGAAGGGTCTGTTTACACCCTGTATGCAATGCGATGAAATTGTTGTCTACTATCGTCCGAGTCACTTTATCTTTATGTCTCTGTCTAATCGATAGATGTTATAATTTGAGGGTATCCATAAATTTTTCTAACTTATGTTTTCTTAATCAAGTTAATCCATGCCCTCAAGTTATAGCTGCAACGTTTGATGTAAACGACGAAGTTATGCCAGTTGTTATAAAATTAACTTTTTTATACAACAACAATGCAATTCAAACATAAACATCCTTATGAATAATACAAAAAGTATTCACAAGCCCGGACGCGATTCGATCCATTCATTTAGTTATCCTGTGATTGCCGCGAGCTCTTACTAACTAAGCCAGACAGACAGTTTATAATTTCATGAATTATCAATCTACTTTGCTTGTCCATATACGCACTTATAACATTATTAACTTTTTATTGAAAAAAATAGACAAAAATAAATAAAATATTAACTTAAACTTTTATTCACTAAAACAATATATTATCTAATCATAATCAAAAGTTCTTGCAAAATACAATAACCACCTTAGGCCCACCACGGATACAAAAACAAAGACGGCCGGGGGTCAAAAAACGAGGGAACATAGAAACGGACATACATACCCACATGCAGCCCCGGATCTAGGGGGGGCAAGCCGGGGCCAGTGCCCCGGGCGGCAAATTTAGAGGGCGGCAAATTCAAGCTTGGTAGACGAATACACTACTCAGAATTATCGCAACTTTGCGATTACTAACAGGCAGTATAGTAAAATAATAACATAAACAATTAAGGATTCTCCGCAGGGCGCGTAGGCATAGATCGCGATTTCTCGCGCGGCGGCTGGTGCAGTGACACGTGGCAGTGACATGAAAACATTCGTAGCTATATTTGAAAACTTTTTTAAATCTCACGTTTAATTCTCAGACCATATCTTGTCCTATCCTAATTAAAATATATGTCCAAAGGCGCGGTCCTAGGGGGGGGGGGGGGGGGGTCACGGGGGTCATGACCCCCCCAAAATCATACACGCCAAATTGATAAATCTTCTTAAAATAGCTTTTTTCGGATATAAATTACTAATTGTTGCCCGACTTCGTTCGCGTGGAAATTTTGATGTGTATGGGTGAGAAAAAAACGATAACCTACATCATTCCTCAGGATATAATCTATCTCCTTGCCTTTTATTACGATACAATCAGCTGTTTAGTCATGAAAACGTAACAAACAAACAGAGTTACTTTCGCATTTATAATATTAAAATGAATTATTTTGTAGAGGATATTAGGAATATACTACGACTTCACGTTCCCATGTAATGTTTCATAATAATGCCAAAAGAATACGCGCTCACGTGAGCGAAGCCGCGAGCACAGCTCGTCCCCAATAAAATGGAACTTAGCATACCTAATTATCAAGATGTGGGTGCACTGGTACACATCTGCGTACCCCCTCAGAGCATATAGGCGTGATGTTATGTTATGGTGTTGTGTAAACAATAAACATCCAAGCGATTGCAGCAATCACCACAGATTTGCTGTCTATTTTTGAAGAGTTCCGATAGTAGATGAGTTTGATATCTCCGAAGATCAATATCAGATCTTCACCAAATTTAAACGGGACCACCGCGGAATAATATTTGTCCAAACAAAAAAAAAATCATCAAAATCGGTTCACAATTATTGGCGAAGAAATCGCTGAACACATTAAACACAAAAAAAATAAAAAATAATCCTCCTCCTTTTGGACGTCAGTTAAAAATCATCTTTATCAATCAAACATGAACGCGTAAACAAAGTTTCGTGACCGCGCTACTAACCGTTGAAGAGTTCTCTCTTAAGGAGACGATCCTGGATGCAGGATTAAGGAATGTCTGTCATAAAAATGTGTTGTCACCAGAACCAAAGGTGTGTGCAAAATTTCAGCTCAATCAGTTGTATAAAATTGAGTTGCATTCCACCCGAACAAACATAGTACCTTCACCCCCCTTTTTAACCCTTCGGGGGTAGAATTATCAAAAACGCCGAGACACGTATAAATTAATTTTCAATCGACAGCCTAAACACAAAATTTGAAGATCCTAACTTCAGAACTGACAGACTTTCATACAAACTTCCATCCCCTATTTTACCCCTTTAGGGGTGGAATTCCCAAAAATTCTTGCTTTGTGGAAACCTTCTCTTCACAAAGAACACACCCTCCAAGTTTCATGTCTCTAGGACCATCGGTTTGGGCTGTGCGTTGATATATCACCCAGTCAGTCAGTCAGTCAGTTTACCGTTTTATATATTTAGATAGATTACCTGATTTCCTGTTTAATCGTTCAACAAGAGAAACTAGCCTTTTTCGAGGCAGAATACTAAAATTTTCTCGCTCGCTTATGCATCTGACTTACTTTTAATCTCATCTCTGCATGAATGAACAAATAGAACCATACACGGGACGGAGGCGGGCTGCTTCAATTTTAAGCTCTCTTCTCTCGCTCTTGCAATCTATTAGTATCAAGAGTGCAACCCCCCGAAATCTCGTTACAGAGGTAAAGTTGATGTCGTTTGAAATTGGATGAGGCGTTTCTGAGATTCTCCATCTCAGAAACTCCTCTTCCGATTTAAAAAATCTACTATTTATGAAAAGGCTCTGGAAAGCTACACTCTTACTTACCAATGCCTTATACCATGTTTCTTAAGTCGCGGGCAGCAGCTAGTTTATCAATCTATTTATAAGTTCAAGTTCTATATTTATCAGTTGAAGAGTTCCATCCTTCTTTCCCTAAAATTATGTCATCAGAGTCCCTATGGAATTCCTCACTTAATTGAGATTACTTACTGTGGGCTATGCATTTGAGGATGGGCCATATTAAAACTCAACATTCCAATTTGTAGATCCATACTCATGTTTTTTTTTAAATTATTGATATTTTCCTTCTTTTGGTTGACTGAATGTTTTGTCATACCTGAAAGTAATTGAATATTTTTATTTTTAGGACTTGCATCATAGTATTATCATAGTATTATCATAGTATTATCATGGTATTAAAGATAGGGACCGACCTTATCTCTAAAATACCACTCATCAAATATCCGGGCCGCATTCTCTATGATTGGGAATTCCCCTCGGTATGAAGTGATATATTTCTGTGATGGTTCCGTACAGGTTACGTTTCAAATAAATCTTTGAATTAGGCACGAACTAGTCGTGCTTAATAGTGATGGTAAATAGTTTATTTAGTCATACATTTGTATTTGAACATACATTTAAAAAATATTATTTCTTTCATACAGTAAAACAAGACACTATTCTCACAAAAAGAAACAAATACAAAAAGGCTCTTTCATGTTAACAATATGTGCTACGGGGATTACACAAAGTTATCATGGTATCAATTTCATGCAATAACATAACACAAGGAACATATTATTTTAGCGAACGCGATACTTTTGAAAGACGCATTTTAAAATAATTAAATAAAAATAATGTCGATACTCTATACCGCAAATATTAAAAGGCTATATAAATAGCTCAAAGCTGGCATCAATACAAACAAAAAATCCTCCAACACTGAGACTTATCTGAACTAAAACTTTGTTTAGATACTGCGGAACCCTGTTTTTGTCTATTGGACAGAGTGGGCGAGAGTTTGGGCTGCTACGTTTTTATCGGGGATTTACCAATTGCTGCAAAAATGTGAGATGTTCGCGAACAGATTTCACTCAGTGCAGTACTTTATTCGCTCAGTCTATGACATAGAGGCGAGAATAAAGTGCAGTGAGTTAGTACCATAGTTATCTGTCTGATGAAGTCTATAAAAGCGAGCTCGGGGGCAAGGCAGTTTCAGTGCATTGCGCAAATACTGTTCAGTGATTGTTTCAAGTGCAGAACTTCTGTTAATTCCTAAACGGTAAGACTTTTACATAAATTCCAAGATCTTATTGATATTTTATGCCTCATAACAAATTAACAAAATTGTTGTTTATAAAAGTGTTGGTAAAAGAACGAAATTTAGTTATAGGTTTCGTTTATCTACTTAAAATGGCCGCCTGCGACGCCACGCCCCGTTATAGAATAAAATAAACTTTTTTCGTTTTAAGCACCTTTAGTTAAATATATTTTAGGTAATCGTAGGCAATATAGAATAACGCATGTTTGCATTTTGTGTAGTTCAGTAATTTCGTGTTTCGATAATTTGGTAGGTCATATAGTCGTATCATCAAGTTTATTGGTAGATATAAAATCCATTATTCGTACATAGGTCAATAACGTAGTCATTGAAAAAATGGAAAAAACTATTCCAACGAAGTGAAATCCATGTTGTTCATATTTTGGTTTTACGGCTATCCTGTATAAATAAAGCAAATGAATATTAATTCCTACAACATTATTATTAACCTACAAATTTTAAAACATAGAAAATACCATTTAAATAGGTACTTAGAGATTTAAAAAAGCATTTCAGGTACGTTTTTATAAATTTAGATGACTTTCTTGATCATTTTGGAGTTACCTACATCGAAAAATAATTATTTCTAATCTTTAAGTCATCACGTCTAATAGGTCGGAGGCACCGACCACAATATTTTGTCAAGGAGAACAGTCAAAACAATATTATGTAATCCGCTTTTTTTATTTGTAGTATTTAGGGATCAATGCATTCTATGCTGTAAAAGTGAAAACGCTTAGGGACCTTCTACCAACATAACTTACAACTGACTAACACCGGTATCTACAGGGTGTAAACAGACCCTTCACGAAACGACTTTTTTTTGGGGTGAATGAAATGAAATGAAAATGGTAATTTTTAGAAATTATTACGTACATCTGAAATGTGTATTTTTTTAATAAAGGTTGTAAATAGACAATTAACATATCCGAAAAGCACTTGTAAAAAAAAAAGTCGATTCCCAGCAATAATTTTTGCGTAAAGTTACTTAGTTTGATGTACCTACAGAATGCTTGGTTGACGGCTATGTGAAGGGTCTGTTTACACTCTGTATGTAATGCGAATGTTGAGAAATGAGCGTCGCTCAAACAAGAAATAGTTTGAACTTTTTGCTAATTCGCTATCACATTTTTTAAAGACGAATCGATTTCATCAAAACGAAAAATGTTATTTGTCCGGTCGTTGGCGCGCTCTTTGTTGACATCAACATCATCGACTGCTCCATTTTTGGAAAATAGGTACATATTATTGTCATAGATTATGAAAATTAATAAATAATGATTTATCTATATGATTACTTGTATTTTTTTTCTTTTATCAACCTTTCTGGGTTAAAGTTCAAATCATTCTCATAAAAATAAATAAAGGCAACGTAATATACTTATGGACTAATATTAACATCCAAAAACTTAAAAATATATTTTATAATGATATAAAATATTTTCCTGGATATCTCAATATTCCCATTACTCACAATAATGCGCCTCACGCTGTTATACCAATATACCTACCTCAGGCTAAAATAAGGTATAATTCGTTCATGTTCATGTGGGTATTTTTTTCATACTTAAGGTCCCAATGTCCTTTGCATAAACCAATAATCACGAATTTTTGTTTACTAAGTGCCCAATAGTACTAAGTAGTCTACACAATGTTAGAAATGTAAAGGGGCTGCCAATACAATACTAACAGTAAAAACAATAAAACGTTCAACAATGTTTCAGTAAATATGGGGCTTCTGGCTGCCATTGTTGTCAACGTGGTGGGAGGTGCCGTCATCTACGGCACAGCGGGTCTCCTGGCCCCGGTCGTTGCGCCAATGCTGGGCTTCGGCACCGCCGGCATCGCTGCGAGCACAACCGCGGCCGCAGCGCAGGCGTACTACGGCAACCTCGCCGCCGGCTCCATCATATCGCAGCTGACTGCTGCCGCTATGGTTGCCCCTACACCGTAAGGTTCTAGACCTTCATCTGTACACGTTTTTTGCCACTTTGCAGACTTAGACAATGTGGTTAAAGCTTCATGTAACAGTAATAATTAGGCCATCAATAAACATCACTTATTTGTTTTCTTATCTACATGTAACGATAGAGTTTAACACGTTCATTGCCACATCACGCGACGTCGCGTGAAGCGGACTGTACTGCGATGACCGTAAACGCTGCGTCGCGTGATGGTGCCTTACAATTATGTAAAACCCATAAAATATCGAAGAAAAAGAGATTTTTTTAAATTTTGGCCACTTAAGTAAGTTCAGCATTTTGGCTTGGCAATGAACGTGTTCTAAATAAGGTATAATTTTCATAATAAATTAGCACGTGATCTCACTTTTTTAAAACTTAAATATTGTTACTGCCTCGTTGGTCTAGTGGTAACAAGCGCGACTGCTGAGCATGAGGTCCTGGGTTCAATTCCTTATTTATTGGGTAGTTATTGGGTTTTTTAATCAGAAATTTAATTATTAAGTAGCAGCCACGGATTCCAGATTTGTGCTCGGTTGATGGTATTGATGGTACTAGGCTCGCCCCCTATTACATGGGACTTAACAAGCTATTCTGCCTATCCCTTCGGGGATTACAAGGCGTGATGTTATGATAAATATTGTTAACAGATCTATTGTTCTAATAGTAATTTGTCTAAACTCATGCCGCCTGTGATACAGGTTCATGCTATGATGCTAGTACTACAGGCACCAATCTTTGTATTTACCTACATTAATTCTAAGATTTATTTTGTATTTTACCAATTTTATTGTTTGAATAAATATATTATATTAAATTACTTATTTTTTAATCTATCGACGTTTTTAATATTGTATGCTTTTGAATACCACGGCAGCCATGGGTGCGCTTTGTGAATTTTATGGATGAAATATTTTTAATTTTACAATTGGTAATCTCAACGAAACACGTAAAAATGTTAGCCTCCTCCCTTTTCTAGATCCATTTTAAAATATAAATCGTCCCATTCTTATTGTAATTGCATTATAATATAATCTATGTTTTCTTTGTTTCAGGTAATTTCACATCATTCACATTGTAGCAGATACAATGCATGTAATGTTGAAATAAAGGTTTCATAATTATGTAATGATGGAGTTTCCTTTTGAGTAGCCTGTTTTAAAAATAATCATTTGTATTTCCTTGGTACACACTTTAGTTTGTAAGAGTAAAGTAACACTGCTAAACAAGTAGGTACAAATGAATAAGCACGCGGGCTTCGCTGTGCGAAGACGACGGAATAAAACAATACAACGTGAAATTGTAAAGGTGGCTGTACACTCTCGCCGAGACACTGCGAGGTAGGACGAGTCTCGCAGATTATCATATCATACTCATACCGAGTTTGACGAACTAGGCAGCGACTAGCGAGCCCATAATAAAGGGTGTAAATAGACCCTTTTTAAAGAAAGATTTTTACTTTACACCCCTCCACGACCCTCGTACTATTCAATTCATGCATCAGCTCAATGTTTTGAATGCTTTCCATCGAGTCCTACCATAAAACGTGATTTTTCACCCCAAAAAAAAAGTCGTTTCCCAGCAATAATTTTTGCGTAAAGTTACTTAATTTGATGTACAGAATGCTTGGTTGACGGCTATGTGAAGGGTCTGTTTACACCCTGTATGCAATGCGATGAAATTGTTGTCTACTATCGTCCGAGTCACTTTATCTTTATGTCTCTGTCTAATCGATAGATGTTATAATTTGAGGGTATCCATAAATTTTTCTAACTTATGTTTTCTTAATCAAGTTAATCCATGCCCTCAAGTTATAGCTGCAACGTTTGAAGTAAACGACGAAGTTATGCCAGTTGTAATAAAATTAACTTTTTTATACAACAACTTTGCAATTCAAACATAAACATCCTTATGAATGATACAAAATGTATTCACAAGCCCGGACGCGATTCGATCCATTCATTAGTTATCCTGTGATTGCCGCGAGCTCTTACTAACTAAGCCAGACAGACAGTTTATAATTTCATGAATTATCAATCTACTTTGCTTGTCCATATACGCAATTATAACATTATTAACTTTTTATTGAAAAAAATAGACAAAAATAAATAAATATTAACTTAAACTTTTATTCACTAAAACAATATATTATCTAATCATAATCAAAAGTTCTTGCAAAATACAATAACCACCTTAGGCCCACCACGGAAACAAAAACAAAGACGGCGGGGGGTCAAAAAACGAGGGAACATAGAAACGGACATACATACCCACATGCAGCCCCGGATCTAGGGGGGGCAAGCCGGGGCCAGTGCCCCGGGCGGCAAATTCAAGCTTGGTAGACGAATACACTACTCAGAATTATCGCAACTTTGCGATTACTAACAGGCAGTATAGTAAAATAATAACATAAACAATTAAGGATTCTCCGCAGGGCGCGTAGGCATAGATCGCGATTTCTCGCGCGGCGGCTGGTGCAGTGACACGTGGCAGTGACATGAAAACATTCGTAGCTATATTTGAAAACTTTTTTAAATATCACGTTTAATTCTCAGACCATATCTTGTCCTATCCTAATTAAAATATATGTCCAAAGGCGCGGTCCTGGGGGGGGGGGGGTCACGGGGGTCATGACCCCCCAAAATCATACACGCCAAATTGATAAACCTTCTTAAAATAGCTTTTTTCGGATATAAATTACTAGCTGTTGCCCGCGACTTCGTTCGCGTGGAAATTTTGATGTGTATGGGTGAGAAAAAAACGATAACCTACATCATTCCTCAGGATATAATCTATCTCCTTGCCTTTTATTACGATACAATCAGCTGTTTAGTCATGAAAACGTAACAAACAAACAGAGTTACTATCGCATTTATAATATTAAAATGAATTATTTTATAGAGGATATTAGGAATATACTACGACTTCACGTTCCCATGTAATGTTCCATAATAATACCAAAAGAATACGCGCTCACGTGAGCGAAGCCGCGAGCACAGCTCGTCCCCAATAAAATGGAACTTAGCATACCTAATTATCAAGATGTGGGTGCACTGGTACACATCTGCGTACCCCCTCAGAGCATATAGGCGTGATGTTATGTTATGGTGTTGTGTAAACAATAAACATCCAAGCGATTGCAGCAATCACCACAGATTTGCTGTCTATTTTTGAAGAGTTCCGATAGTAGATGAGTTTGATATCTCCGAAGATCAATATCAGATCTTCACCAAATTTAAACGGGACCACCGCGGAATAATATTTGTCCAAACAAAAAAAGAATCATCAAAATCGGTTCACAATTATTGGCGAAGAAATCGCTGAACACATTAAACACAAAAAAAAATAAAAAATAATCCTCCTCCTTTTGGAAGTCAGTTAAAAATCATCTTTATCAATCAAACATGAACGCATAAACAAAGTTTCGTGAACGTGCTACTAACCGTTGAAGAGTTCTCTCTTGAGGAGACGATCCTGGATGCAGGATTAAGGAATGTCTGTCATAAAAATGTGTTGTCACCAGAACCAAAGGTGTGTGCAAAATTTCAGCTCAATCAGTTGTATAAAATTGAGTTGCATTCCACCCGAACAAACATAGTACCTTCACCCCCCTTTTTAACCCTTCGGGGGTAGAATTATCAAAAACGCCGAGACACGTATAAATTAATTTTCAATCGACAGCCTAAACACAAAATTTGAAGATCCTAACTTCAGAACTGACAGACTTTCATACAAACTTCCATCCCCTATTTTACCCCTTTAGGGGTGGAATTCCCAAAAATTCTTGCTTAGTGGAAACCTTCTCTTCACAAAGAACACACCCTCCAAGTTTCATGTCTCTAGGACCATCGGTTTGGGCTGTGCGTTGATATATCACCCAGTCAGTCAGTCAGTCAGTTTACCATTTTATATATATACTAGCTTATGCCCGCGGCTTCGCCCGCGTGGAGTTAGGGAATTGCCCACGGGATCTTACTTCTGGAATAATAAGTAATCTATGTATCTATCTATAATACATACATAGAAATTAAATTAGATACGTGAAATATTGATACCTTGGTTTGAGATTGGACATCGGATTTACTGGATTTTATCTGAAGAGTATGAAAACAAATTTTCAAGTCAATCGACCCCGAGAGTAAAAAGTTTCACAGAAAATTCAACACCCCATTTCACCCTCTAAGGGGTAGGAATTTCGAAAAACTGATACTAACTCTTCACAAAGAATACACCCTCCAATTTTCATATCTCTGGGACCCGCGGTTTGGGCTGTGCGTTGGTATATCAGTCAGCCAGTCAGGACATGGAATTTTAAATTGGGGCATGATTTTGTGATACACGTATCTCATCATTTTAACTGAAGTATAATTATGTAGACACAATTTCAAGTCAATCGACTCAGAGAATAAAAAGTTTCAAGGAAAATTCAACACCCCATTTCACCCTCTTAGGGATGAAATTTCGAAAAACCCTTTCTTAGTGGATACCTACTCTTCACAAAGAGTACACTGTCCAAATTTCATGTCTCTAGGACCAGTGGTTTGGGCTGTGCGTTGATATATAAGTCAGTCAGTCAGTCAGTCAGTCAGTCAGGACTTTGAATTTTATATGTATAGATAGATTACCTGATTTCCTGTTTAATCGTTCAACAAGAGAAACTAGCCTTTTTCGAGGCAGAATACTAAAATTTTCTCGCTCGCTTATGCATCTGACTTACTTTTATTCTCATCTCTGCATGAATGAACAATTAGAACCATACACGGGACGGAGGCGGACTGCTTCAATTTTAAGCTCTCTTCTCTCGCTCTTGCATTCTATTTGTATCAAGAGTGCAACCCCCCGAAATCTCGTTACAGAGGTAAAGTTGATGTCGTTTGAAATTGGATGAGGCGTTTCTGAGATTCTCCATCTCAGAAACTCCTCTTCCGATTTAAAAAATCTACTATTTATGAAAAGGCTCTGGAAAGCTACACTCTTACTTACCAATGCCTTATACCATGTTTCTTAAGTCGCGGGCAGCAGCTAGTTTATCAATCTATTTATAAGTTCAAGTTCTATATTTATCAGTTCAAGAGTTCCATCCTTCTTTCCCTGAAAATCATGTCATCAGAGTCCCTATGGAATTCCTCACGTAATTGAGATTACTTACTGTGGGCTATGCATTTGAGGATGGGCCATATTAAAACTCAACATTCCAATTTGTAGATCCATACTCATGTTTTTTTTTAAATTATTGATATTTTCCTTCTTTTGGTTGACTGAATGTTTTGTCATACCTGAAAGTAATTGAATATTTTTATTTTTAGGACTTGCATCATAGTATTATCATGGTATTATCATGGTATTAAAGATAGGGACCGACCTTATCTCTAAAATACCACTCATCAAATATCCGGGCCGCATTCTCTATGACTGGGAATTCCCCTCGGTATGAAGTGATATATTTCTGTGATGGTTCCGTACAGGTTACGTTTCAAATAAATCTTTGAATTAGGCACGAACTAGTCGTGCCTAATAGTGATGGTAAATAGTTTATTTAGTCATATATTTGTATTTGAACATACATTTAAAAATATTATTTCTTTCATACAGTAAAACAAGACACTATTCTCACAAAAAGAAACAAATACAAAAAGGCTCTTTCATGTTAACAATATGTGCTACGGGGATTACACAAAGTTACCATGGTATCAATTTCATGCAATAACATAACACAAGGAACATAATATTTTAGGGAACGCGATACTTTTGAAAGACGCATTTTAAAATAATTAAATAACAATAATGTCGATACTCTATACCGTAAATATTAAAAGGCTATATAAATAGCTCAAAGCTGGCATCAATACAAACAAAAAATCCTCCAACACTGAGACTTATCTGAACTAAAACTTTGTTTAGATACTGCGGAACCCTGTTTTTGTCTATTGGACAGAGTGGGCCAGAGTTTGGGCTGCTACGTTTTTATCGGGGATTTACCAATTGCTGCAAAAATGTGAGATGTTCGCGAACAGATTTCACTCAATGCAGTACTTTATTCGCTCAGTCTATGACATAGAGGCGAGAATAAAGTGCAGTGAGTTAGTACCATAGTTATCTGTCTGATGAAGTCTATAAAAGCGAGCTCGGGGGCAAGGCAGTTTCAGTGCATTGCGCAAATACTGTTCAGTGATTGTTTCAAGTGCAGAACTTCTGTTAATTCCTAAACGGTAAGATTTTTACATAAATTCCAAGATCTTATTGATATTTTATGCCTCATAACAAATTAACAAAATTGTTGTTTATAAGTGTTGGTAAAAGAACGAAATTTAGTTATAGGTTTCGTTTATCTACTTAAAATGGCCGCCTGCGACGCCACGCCCCGTTTTAGAATAAAATAAACTTTTTTCGTTTTAAGCACCTTTAGTTAAATATATTTTAGGTAATCGTTGGCAATATAGAATAACGCATGTTTTCATTTTGTGTAGTTCAGTAATTTCGTGTTTCGATAATTTGGTAGGTCATATAGTCGTATCATCAAGTTTATTGGTAGATATAAAATCCATTATTCGTACATAGTTCAGTAACGTAGTCATTGAAAAAATGGAAAAAGCTATTCTAACGAAGTGAAATCCATGTTGTTCATATTTTGGTTTTACGGCTATCCTGTATAAATAAAGCAAATGAATATTAATTCCTACAACATTATTATTAACCTACAAATTTTAAAACATAGAAAACACAATTTAAATAGGTAGTTAGAGATTTAAAAAAGCATTTCAGGTGCGTTTTTATAAATTTAGATGACTTTCTTGATCATTTTGGAGTTACCTACATCGAAAAATAATTATTTCTAATCTTTAAGTCATCACGTCTAATAGGTCGGAGGCACCGACCACAATATTTTGTCAAGGAGAACAGTCAAAACAATATTATGTAATCCGCTTTTTTTATTTGTAGTATTTAGGGATCAATGCATTCTATGCTGTAAAAGTGAAAACGCTTAGGGACCTTCTACCAACATAACTTACAACTGACTAACACCGGTATCTACAGGGTGTAAACAGACCCTTCACGAAACGACTTTTTTTTGGGGTGAATGAAATGAAATGAAAATGGTAATTTTTAGAAATTATTACGTACATCTGAAATGTGTATTTTTTTAATAAAGGTTGTAAATAGACAATTAACATATCCGAAAAGCACTTGTAAAAAAAAAAGTCGATTCCCAGCAATATTTTTTGCGTAAAGTTACTTAGTTTGATGTACCTACAGAATGCTTGATTGACGGCTATGTGAAGGGTCTGTTTACACTCTGTATGTAATGCGAATGTTGAGAAATGAGCGTCGCTCAAACAAGAAATAGTTTGAACTTTTTGCTAATTCGCTATCACATTTTTTAAAGACGAATCGATTTCATCAAAACGAAAAATGTTATTTGTCCGGTCGTTGGCGCGCTCTTTGTTGACATCAACATCATCGACTGCTCCATTTTTGGAAAATAGGTACATATTATTGTCATAGATTATGAAAATTAATAAATAATGATTTATCTATATGATTACTTGTATTTTTTTTCTTTTATCAACCTATCTGGGTTAAAGTTCAAATCATTCTCATAAAAATAAATAAAGGCAACGTAATATACTTATGGACTAATATTAACATCCAAAAACTTAAAAATATATTTTATAATGATATAAAATATTTTCCTGGATATCTCAATATTCCCATTACTCACAATAATGCGCCTCACGCTGTTATACCTATATACCTACCTCAGGCTAAAATAAGGTATAATTCGTTCATGTTCATGTGGGTATTTTTTTCATACTTAAGGTCCCAATGTCCTTTGCATAAACCAATAATCACGAATTTTTGTTTACTAAGTGCCCAATAGTACTAAGTAGTCTACACAATGTTAGAAATGTAAAGGGGCTGCCAATACAATACTAACAGTAAAAACAATAAAACGTTCAACAATGTTTCAGTAAATATGGGGCTTCTGGCTGCCATTGTTGTCAACGTGGTGGGAGGTGCCGTCATCTACGGCACAGGGGGTCTCCTGGCCCCGGTCGTTGCGCCAATGCTGGGCTTCGGCACCGCCGGCATCGCTGCGAGCACAACCGCGGCCGCAGCGCAGGCGTTCCTGACTGCTGCCGCTATGGTTGCCCCTATACCGTAAGTTTCTAGACCTTCATCTGTACACGTTTCTTGCCACTTTGCAGACTTAGACAATGTGGTTAAAGCTTCATGTAACAGTAATAATTAGGCCATCAATAAACATCACTTATTTGTTTTCTTATCTACATGTAACGATAGAGTTTAACACGTTCATTGCCACATCACGCGACGTCGCGTGAAGCGGACTGTACTGCGATGACCGTAAACGCGACGTCGCGTGATGGTGCCTTACAATTATGTAAAACCCATAAAATATCGAAGAAAAAGAGATTTTTTTAAATTTTGGCCACTTAAGCATTTTGGCTTGGCAATGAACGTGTTAACTAAATAAGAAATAATTTTCATAATAAATTAGCACGTGATCTCACTTTTTTAAAACTTAAATATTGTTACTGCCTCGTTGGTCTAGTGGTAACAAGGGCGACTGCTGAGCATGAGGTCCTGGGTTCAATTCCTTATTTATTAGGTAGTTATTGGGTTTATCAATCAGAAATTTCATTATTAAGTAGCAGCCACGGATTCTAGATTTGTGCTCGGTTGATGGCACTAGGCTCGCCCCCTATTACATGGGACTTAACAAGCTAGTCTGCCTATCCCTTCGGGGATAACAAGGCGTGATGTTATGATAAATATTGTTAACAGATCTATTGTTCTAATAGTAATTTGTCTGAACTCATGCCGCCTGTGATACAGGTTCATGCTAGTACTACAGGCATCAATCTTTGTATTTACCTACATTACCTACTTCTAAGATTTATTTTGTATTTTACCAATTTTATTGTTTGAATAATATACAACGTGTAACATAATAAACGCAAGACCTCCCGTGTGGTCTCTCGCACCATGAAACTAAACATCTTTTGTTCTACGAGTTCTTGAAATTCGCAAAAAAAAAAACTTTCTATATAGGAACTGACGCAATCAGCTGATCCACAAGTATGGTAAAACTAAATCTATCGAGGTTTATAATATTGTATGCCTTTGAATACCACAACAGCCATGGGTGCGCGGGTGGGTGGGTATGTGGATTTTATGGATGAAATATTTTTCTAATTTTAGAATTGGTAATCTCAACGAAACACGTAAAAATATTAGTGTCCTCCCTTTTCTAGATCCATTTTAAAATATAAATCGTCCCATTCTTATTGTAATTATATTATAATATAATCTATGTTTTCTTTGTTTCAGGTAATTTCACATCATTCACATTGTAGCAGATACAATGCATGTAATGTTGAAATAAAGGTTTCAAAATTATGTAATGATGAAGTTTCTTTTTGAGTAGCCTGTTTAAAAAATAATCATTTGTATTTCCTTGGTACACACTTTAGTTTGTAAGAGTAAAGTAACACTGCTAAACAAGTAGGTACAAATTAATAAGCACGCGGGCTTCGTTGTGCGAAGACGACGGAATAAAATAATACAACGTGAAATTGTAAAGGTGGCTGTACACTCTCGCCGAGACACTGCGAGGTAGGGCGAGTCTCGCAGATTATCATATCATACTCATACCGAGTTTGACGAACTAGGCAGCGAGCCCATAATAAAGGGTGTAAATAGACCCTTAACATATCCGAAAGGCACTTGTTCTCCCAGTCTTTGCGATAATTTTTTTGTTCTAGACCATACCTGGGAACCTTCTAGTTACGGAGATATTGGGGGTCAAAGTTCCAACTTTTTCACAAGTTTTTTTTTAAATACCTTTTTTAATGTAAGATTTTACACACCTCCACGACCCCCGTACTAGTCAATCCATCCATCAGCACTATGCTTTGAGCGCTTTCCATCGAGTCCTGCCGTAAAACGTGATTTTTCACCCCAAAAAAAAGTCGATTCCCAGCAATAATTTTTGCGTAAAGTTACTTTGTTTGATGTACAGAATGCTTGGTTGACGGGTCTGTTTACACCCTGTATAATAGTTTTTGTTTCATCAAGTGCTTTATCTTATCCTATTGAATTTATAAGTTTAGATTTCATGGGTTTCCTTTCATTTAATTTATCATATTGTTAGATAGATTTGATCCATATGATTGACCCTATAAAAGTACAGGTTTTTTTTTCGAATTTTAGTCGGTTCGATTCCCGAGTGTGGCAAGCGAATTTTCGAAAATCTTTGACAGTATTTGAACACACATGGGCGAAAGTCGCGGACAACAGCTAGTTGTGAATAAGCGTGGCATTATGGCCCTTTGAGATGATGTAGAACATTTAGCAGGCAATGAAAGCACAGTGACACAGTCGGTGTTGAACCACGTTCAGTGACAGTCGATAAACTGGAAAGAAACAACTTGGTTAGAATTTAAGACTAATTTTACTGAACAAAGACGTGCACAGCAAATAGGTCAGTGTTTATTTTAAGGTGATATCGTCGGGCATAGTGCAAATCCGCGAATCTACCATACCTACGTAAAGTGCGCGTATCTGCACTACGTGTAGGTTTACAGGGGAAGATTATAAGTTTATATATTTTTTTATTTCAACGATTTTTGACCTCATTTTTACATGAAGCGTAACAACTCATGTTTTCTATGTATTGTTAACAGAAATCTATTAAATTCATTAATTTAGTCGCTACGGCAATGCGTAATTTAAAATTTGCTACATTTTTCAGATACGCAGAATTATCCAATGCTAGTTCCGCGGATTTGCACTATCCCCGCGATATATTAAAAAAAATGTGGTTTTCCTATTTTTTGACTCTTTGGTCTAGTATCGTGTAAAAGGAATACACGATTCAATGAATTATTTCATAGAAATTTCAAACAGTATTAAAAAAAACTAGAGCTGATCTCCAAAAACTGTTAATTTTTCGTTATTCCTGGGTATAAGGCCAAGCTAAAACCACTCTTATATCAAGAACAACAAAATCACTGTTGTCCAGTGTTATGCTTGAAAGTTAGTTCGATGGTTTCCTCATGTTGATAGCAAGGGCGGATCCAGCTATCATCTCAAGGGGGGTCACATAGTTGAGATCTAGTCACGACAGGCTCGAATTGAATTACAATCATCATCATCATCTGCCTAGCCTTTTCCCAACCTATATTGGGGTCGGCTTCCAGTCTAACCGGATGCAGCTGAGTACCAGTATTTTACATGAAGCGACTGCCTATCTGACCTCCACAACCCAGTTAGTACTGGGTAATACGATACCCCTTGGTAAGACTGGTTGTCAGACTTTTTGGGCCACTGACTACCTGTAACGACTGTCAAAGATTTACAAATGACAGCCGGGACCAACGGCTTAACGTGCTTTCCGAGGCTCGAATTGAATTACAATAATAATTCAAATTAAAAAGTGTTTTATTGCTGACAAAATATATTTACATAATTAAATAACAACTTTTCTCTTATGTCTTCTCCCAAAACGTTTTAAAATTATAATTTTTCCCAGTCCAGGGGGGGGGGGGTCATGACCCCCACGACCCGCCCTTGGTTGATAGGATGAGTGAAAGGCAACCAACAAGAGGTACACCTGACCTGGAAGCGCTGGAGGGGGGGGGGGGGGGTCCTAGAATCCTAGTTATACAAAAAATATTATTGGTGGTGTTCTTCAGTAGGGTGTGTAGTACTCGCTACCGGCGTGCGTGTATGATCAGATGTATGAACGTGGACGAGGCGAAAGGAATATTTTAGGATCGTAGCAGGTGGCGTTCTGTTTGTTTCTGCCTACTGTCAAGGTAAAAGGCGTGAATTTTTATACCTAATATATCTGTTTGTATTGTAATACTGCATGCGGGAACGTCCACAACCCAAAAAAAAACGCTGCAACAACTGTTTACTCGTAAAACAAATTATCTTATCTTATCTCACCTGATTTGTTTCTTTTGATAATGACTTCTTTATCGTAATAATATCGTTCACTCATAATACCACACATTCGCATTTATTGATTTTCTGCCAGCGGCAACATTGTCTATAACAGGGAGTTCCCCACTACGGCGCATCACATTGTATAATATAAGTATCATCTACAAGTCTATTTCTGTTCGAGTGACGGTTCCGTATATTGTTATTTTTAATAAATCTTTGTTTTAGTTTCTAGTTATATTTTAGTCATCTGGTCATTTTAGAGAATTTATGCTAAACTAACTGTTGTGCGTGAAATTATTATAAAGAAATATGACTTCCGTTTTGTAATCGGATTTACTTACCAATTTCAAGGGTTTTATTTTTTTTACACGGAGCCCTAATTCTTATTTTAAAATAAAAGTAGTAACATCAGCCATATGCCAGTAAAAGTCCCGTCAAAAGCGGTCCAGCCGTTTCGGAGATTAGCAGGAACAAACAACAGACAGACAAAAATTTTAAATAATATGTTTTGTTTAAATGCCGTATTAATATATTTTCATATGCATTCAGTAAAAACCTGTTATTTGGATATTACAAACAGATACTTCAATTTCATTTATTTGTATAGATGTTTAAATAATACTCAGGAACGAATAATGTAATAAATAACAAATCCGATTGCGATAAACATTTGTCGACTTATTATTGGAAGCTACTTGCTAATAATATCCTACTTTTAAACCTGTAAAATAATAATCTTATAAACATTAAAAAAAGACGTATTACTCAAATGTATACCTATGTCTGTAAATATTAAAATAAAAAGTACTTATTAAAAAAATAAACAGTTTTTTTACCAAAAAGATCATCAGATTAACTCTACATTGGGCTTCGCAAATGAATGACATATAATTTTACACACTAGCCATGGCAAAAAAATACACAAACCATGATAACATTTTAAAATATTCTTTATTTTTAATAACGTTCGTGCTCCGTGTGTTTGGGTACGCTTTGGCTTGATTACATTTTACTGCTACCCTACATTTTAAAAACTTTTGATTGTACAGTCACAGTACAGTGTAAGTCAGTGTCAGTCAAGTTATAACCATGGCCTTAGTCATGGTTATTACCCGTATTTATTAAAAATTTAAAAACTTTTTCATGTTGGTGAATTATAATATAATTCTTACGGGAAGTAAAGATACGGAACCCTGTTTTATTTAATATCTATTTGTATCTGCTACTACAGCGGAGTGACCTGCTATTTTTGACGGGGGAATCACCAGTACAGTACTTGTTATAACGTGAAATTTTCTCGCGCAGTTTTCACTTTTGTGTTTAGTGCAGTCGATGTTTTGTTCAGTCTATGACATAGGGGCGAGTATAGTGCAGTGAGTTTTAGTTCCTTAGTTACCTGTTTAAGTCTATATATATGAGCTCAAGAATAAGAGCTTCAGTGCATTACGCAGCTATTGTTCAGTGAGTCAGTACCCAGTGCAGAGTTCATATTATTTCCAAGCGGTGAGATTTTTTCCTTTCTTTATTCAGTAGCACGAAACGTTATTTAAAAAGTTAAAGTATTTACCAACTCCTGTCTATAAAATTGTATTATACTAACCAGAATGTAACAAAGGAATCGTCTACTTAAAATGATGGGCCACCAACGCCATTTTAGAATAGCCTACCTAATTAAAAACTTATTATTTTTATTGAAGAGTTAAAAGGTGTGTTTTTTGTAAATTCATGCTTCGAAGATGCCTCCTTCGAAGTATCGACCTATTACATTGATGTGATGTGGACAAAATTAATATTATAGATAGCTATTTGTTACTTTCTAAAACAACGAAGGCGATTAAGAACTTAGTGAATCTGTGTCATCAAATACTGGTTGGAGACATCCACGCACAAACCGTTACCACGACTTCAGTAACATGTTCATCATTCTGAACAGTTGAACACCCTCACATAGAAATTCATCATCGGTAATTTAAAAAAAAAACAACTGTTCAATACATTTTGACTGTGTAGGTATTGCACTTTTTGATCTTTTTTTAAATGACCGATGAAAAATTCCTATGTAGCCCCCGGCTTCGGAATTATATTACTGAATACGTGGACACGTCTATGCGTCGCTATCCATCCCACCTGTTATAAAATCATGTGAAAAGTGAAAGCTTTCCTAAAGAGTGAGGCCTTATGTCATCCATGAGTCATCTTCAACAATATTCGTTGTTCACAAGAGGTCTTGCAATTTATTTAGTAGCCATAACGGTCCCACTGCTAGACTTAGGTCCCGCCCAAGACTTCTAAGTAGGTACGTTTTTCCTGCATTTAATATAAAATTAAATATACAAAATATAACGTTTGTTAAATAGCACAGTATAACATAATGTCACGCCTGTAACCCCCGAAGAGTTACTCAGAGGTATACGTATCTAATAGATAGTAGGTAGTTATACCCACAATGACCAGTTGTGTTGGTGTTACAAGTCCCATTTAATAAGGGACGAGCCTATACTATCAACCAGGTACCTAAATATCCAGGTTGAGAGGTTGCTACTGAAAAAATTCTGATGGAAAACCCAATAACACTGCCCGACCTGATAATAATCTAAGTCTGGACCTCATGCGCAGCAGTAGCGCTTACGACCACTACACCGAGGCTGTTGTTAAATAAGTATAAACAATTGAAGTGTTTTTGTTAACAAATGTTTCAGTAAAGAATGGGGCTTATCGCCGCAATTCTCGTCAACTTGATCGGTGGTGCCGTTATCTACGGCACAGGGGGGCTCCTGCTTCCTATCGTGGCACCTCTGCTGGGCTTCGGCAGCGCCGGCATTGCCGCGGGCTCAGCCGCAGCGGCAGCACAGGCATACTACGGTAACGTCGTCGCCGGGTCCATCATATCGCAGCTGACAGCTGCTGCTATGGTTGCACCTACACCGTAAGTTTCTTTAACCTTCATTCATACTAAAACTACTCGGCTTTAGACTTTTTTCTTCACATCGTTTGAAAGTTCCCTATACACCGTGGCTTTTTAGTCGTCTTACTTTGGTCCACTCATTGTACCTACCCAACACAAAATAGCTCATAGCGCGATTTTTTTTTTTACCTACCTTAGTACAAAGAAAAAGAAAATTATGAAACATCCTGTTAAAGATGTTTACGTGTCAAACGGGAGAACATACCTACCCAGCGCTCGAGTCCAGTAGATCATCGCTTGCAACAGGGTGTTTTAACAACGTCATGCGTCATAATACTGAATAATATTTTTATTTTTAAATTATTAAAATCTCGTAAATACCAATTTTTTTATATGAATGTTTAGTAGTCATTGGATACATGAAATGGGCTGCCGTTGTAAGACGACTAAAAAGTAACGGTGTATATTACCAAAGTAAACACTAATCGTGTGTGGGTAAAAACTCATAAAATCTTTTCAATAACCTCAAATTTTAATTATAAGAGGTCATGAAAAAAATACAACCTAATTAGTAGTTTTGATAGCAGCTTCATCTATCCGAGTAAAATATACATACTTACATAATTTAATTGTCTATCACTCGTTCTTACAATCTGATATGAACTATTCATGCAGAGTCGCGGTCAAAACGGTTTACACCAAACTGTTTTAAGCTTTCATGGTTTACACCAACAGAACTGAAATATATCTCAAATAGTAGCTCATAATATTAGCAATTCATACTATGGCAAGAAGTACCAAACTTGCCTAACACCGGAGGCATGGCCAATTGAAAATTTAGTATTTTCGAGTATTTTATCGAAGAGCTTCTTTTTGAGCTTCGCCGCTGCACTTGGGTTCAGAGGGCCCCCAAAAACAAATTATACAAAATTGGGCCCTATAAGGACTAGCGACAGCACTGTAAGTAGCGCATTTTCTATGAAGTCAGTTTTGGTAGTTATCTACTCGTAGGTGTGTTTCATACTTAGTACTTACATATTCATGTTATTTTTCTTTCTTCTCCATACAATCTTCCGTTATTTTTTGTAATATCCACAATAACGAATCAATAAGATGAAAGCAAGAAGTAATTTTTATGTATTTATTTTGTACCCTATCACAATGTTTTCTTATTTGACCCAAAGGTTGACTGGTAGAGAATGCCTTGTGGCATTAAGTCCGCCTATGTACCACTATTGTAGGTACATGAAATTTAAATAAATAAATGAAAACAATGATATTATAAAGATACTTATAATATTATAAATAAAAAGTCCTCTTTTATTTATTTTTCTGATTTGGAAAGCCAATATCTGTAGGTACAAACCACTAGAAAACAAGTACCTACTTATAAGATACTAGCTGTTCCCCGCGGTGTCACACGCTGCGCGGCTCCTAAGGGTCGTAGCGTGATGTTATATAGCCTATAGCCTTCCTCGATAAATGGATTATCCAACACAAAAATATTTTTTTAATTCGAGCTAGCAGTTCCTGAGATTAGCGCGTTCAACCAAACAAACTCTTCAGCTTTATAATATTAGTATAGATTATACAACCAATGACTGAATTTTCTTTTTTTCAGATAATTTCACTTCACATCATTCACATTGTAGCAGACACAATGCATGTTATGTTGAAATAAAGGTATTTTGATTATGCAGTAATAGTTTACTTTTTTAAAACCCAATGTACCTAATCTTCCGTCAGGCGTCAGTGTACCCTACCTAATATCTACTTATACAACGTGTAACATAATAGACGCAAGACCTCTCGTGTGGTGTCTCAGACCATGAAACTGAACAACTTTTGTTCTATGACTTTAGGAAATTCATAATTTTTTTTTTAGTTTTACCATACATGTGGATCAGCTGATTGCGTCAGTTCCTATAGAAAGTATTTTTTTATTTTTGCGAATTTCAAGAACTCGTAGAACAAAAGATGTTAAGTTACATGGTGCGAGAGACCACACGGGAGGTCTTGCGTTTATGTTACAGGTTGTATAGTTTACTACCTCTGCGTTGCCAAAAAAATATAAAATACTGTTGTAGAATAATACTAAACTCCAGTACTTTCACAGTAATGAAACCTCTGACAAGTGCAACCCAACAGTACCATAATGCAAGGAGATTAAACATCATTGTCATCTTGACAGACCTGTCTGTGGGAGCAACCCAACACTTGCGACCATAGAGATCACTGTTATTTTTACAGTATTGCCAACTTAGAGGTAAAAGAACGGTTAAACTACAGTACCAAGGAGAGGGTAGGGGTACTCAAAGAAACAGCAATTAGAAAATGTGTGTTTAATTGTTATTAGCGTGTAGGTGGTAGTAAAGTCCCTTGGTGTCAAGTAGTTCCTGATGGGTGCCCGCTTCGGCAACCCGTCCCTTGGCGAGCACACAGATGAGGTCGGCGTCGCGGATCGTGCTCAGCCGGTGGGCGATGGTCACGCATGTGCGACCGGCTTTCGCGGCGTCCAACGCATCTTGCACTACCTGCGTTTAGAGGTCTAAGTTTAGAAAATTAAGGTTGAAGGCACGGTCCCGTTTAAGAGTTATTAACTATGTGACAGTTAGCTAATAAACTATTAACCACAGATATAGATAGACCTATATCTGTGCTATTAACCATGTGCTGTGCTATAGTAAGTGTGCTAGTCAACTAATATATTGCTGCCATTGCACTCTAACCTTGTATATCAAATTGCAGTTTTGCTTTTCTTGAACCACAAAAAAGCACCTATTTACTAGGCTGTGCCCTGACGCATTTACTCATAAAAATTAGCGCGCGTCTTGTCACTGATCAGGCCAACATTTTTAAACGGCTTTATAAACTGCTACGATCGATATGGCGCGGAATTACGTATCGCCGAGTCTGACGTGTCCTTAAAGTCACCTTTTCGCTTTCTGTGTCCAAAGCACTAGTCGCCTCGTCGAGAAGTAGGATCTTGGGATGTCTTATCAGAGCCCGGGCTATTGCCACCCTCTGCTTCTGCCCACCAGATAACTGCAAGCCTTTCGGGCCTATGTTTGTCTCGTAACCCTATCAATTAAAAGCGTATTTTAATAATGACGTGAATGTGATGGCAGAAGAAAGTTATGAACAAAACAAGGATGTTCTTTCCTGCCCCCGTAGCATGACCACCGTAGACAAGGATTTCTTTGACGGAAGAATCGACAAAATGACAGATATTGCAAAGAAATCTGTCGACACAATCTGTCATTTTGTCGATTTTTCCGTTTCTGAAATCTGTTTCCTTTCTTTATTGACATAATTATTGGAAGTTGGGTAAGTATGCTGAAGTACCAACAGAATATAATAATTTTAAAAAAACGAATGCTTTTGGGAGTGTTGATATACTAAAACCAGTTTTGTAAGAATGAGTTGGAATGAAACTATCTCTCCAATAAGTTCGTACGGTATACAAAGCTGTTATGGCAGGACATGGAGTACCTACTTCGTTTTTCTAAAAAGGTATTTTACCAACAGCCGAGAAGATGAGATTGGTTGTCAAGACCGCCATTGTAAACATTAGAATTAGCAATATTGTAAAAGTGTTACAATTTCGGTCATAATATGATTGTATACTATCTATGTATCAAGTCTCACCTGCGGCAGGGACACGATAAAGTTATGTATGTTCGCCTGCTTGGCGGCTTCGATGACTTCCTGGTGTGATGGGCTGCGCTCGTGGTCTCCATACGCTATGTTCTCGGCGATGCTGTAGTCGAACAAGACTGGTTCCTGCGATACCAGCCCGAACCCCGAGCGAGCCTCCGACAGCAACAGTCGCGGCAGTGGGATGCCGTCTAAACGCTGGATCAGACAAAGGCCGCAAATTCGGAGAGGCGAGGTTCCGGTGCACGCTGCAAGAAACGCCTCCCCGAACTTGCGCCCGCATGCGGTAAACCCCCGGGTGATGCTCAAGTTTTGAAATAGCAGCAATATTTATTGCATAGTTTAGACGATCAAAGCGACACAGACAAACACGGACTGCAAAATCAATTTATATTATGTGTCAATTCCGAATTTAAGTTTAGACGCCATGCACTAGAGCGCATGACTTCCTAGGCATATCACGGTAATATACAGGGTGTAAACAGACCTTTCATATATCTGTCAAGTCTGTTGGTCAATCAAGCATTCTGTACATCAAACTAAGTAACTTTACGGAAAAAATATTGCTGGGAATCTACTTTTTTTTTAGGGGTGAAAAATCTCGTTTTACGGTAGGACTCGATGGTAAGCACTCAAAGCATTGTACTGCTGATGCTGATGGATGGATTGAATAGTACGGGGGTCGTGGAGGTGTGTAAAGTAAAAATATTACATTAAAAACATGTATTAAAAAAAAAACTTGTGAAAAAGTTAGAACTTTGACCCCCAATATCTCCGTAACTAGAAGGTTCCCAGGTATGGTCTAGAACAAAAAAATGATCGCAAAGACGGGGAGAACAAGTGCCTTTCGGCTATGTTAGGGGTCTACTTACACCCTTTAGATCATCAATCAGTCTGTTATCATTAATTGGTGAGCACTCAAGTCTTAAATACGGAGGAGCTCGTGGCTACATAATAACAGCCGCTCGGGTCGATCTTTAGGATAAGCCGTGCTTGCCTAGGTTGGTCTGTGGATGGGTGACCTCCCATTACATACCGATTTTCCTCCGTGCCTCGGAAAACACGTTAAGCTGTTGGTCTCGGGTGTCATTTCTAGATCTTTGACAGTCGTTAGGTAGTCAGTGGCCCAAAAAGTCTGACAAACAGTCTTACCAAGGGGTATCGTATTACCCAGTACTAACTGGGTTGTGGAGGTCAGATAGGCAGTCGCTCCATGTAAAATACTGGTATTCAGCTGCATCCAGTTAGATTGGAAGCCGACCCCAAAATAGTTGGGAAAAAGCTAGGCTGATGATGAGTCAAGTCTTAAATACCTCCGACATTTTTCAAATAAATCATTGTTTCTTTAATCAAGTCAGGATTTCTTATATGATATACCTTTTGAATGGATAGCAGGTCAGCAATGAGCAGACCGAAAACTTCAAGAAATAGAAAGAAAAGACTAGACAGTTCCAACCAATGTCGAATTAATGTCAACCCAAAACTTTTTTAGGCCTGGCCTGTCATGATCATTCATTTCGTTTAAATCATAATTTTATTCGCATTTAATTGTCAGTGTTAGGAAAAGGTGTTGACATAACGACACAATAGATAATGCTGAGCTGTTAAGATGACGAACATATTTTGGATATGACTGTACTAACGACATCTCCGACATCAGGGTCGTAGAACCTCTGCATGAGTTGTGTGACGGTGCTCTTGCCGCAGCCGCTGCTACCCACCAACGCTACTGTCTTTCCTTTATCCACCTACACACGGAATTTACTGGTTACCACAGGGAAGAATCATTAGCGAAGACTTTAACCTTTTCACCGCCAACGTACACAGAACGCGATGCCTCGCCAGCGCCAAGCTATAATTGTATAACGAAGTTTACAGTAAACAGTAGTGATGAGGGTATCGTCATATCGATGAATGAGATTTACACGCTTTAAATACAGTACTTTATGTTTGATAGGTAGTTAAAAATTAAGAGTTTCTGATGAAGTCGTGGCGCTGGTGTCACGGAAATCTGGAACTTCTATTAAACTCCGTGGCAGTGAAAAGGTTAACAGATGTGTAAGTACATGACGAAATAATCTTCGGGTACCATACTCTGTGAGGGCCACGTATGAACATACCTTGAGGTCCAAACCTCGTAGAACGCGCACGCCCGGCCTGCTTGGGTATTTGAACTGGACTTCTTCGAAGCTCGCCTCGCCCTTTGATCTCTATAAGCAATGACCACAGACTTCAGGCAAAATTACAAACTAATTGACGTCGGGAGTTTTGAACTCTGGGATAGTTGTAACACCTAGAATTGATTTCAGATTGTATTAAGTAGGTGGTAGGAGCTCGTGGCTTAATAATAACATCCGCTCGGGTCGATCTTTAGGTTAAACCGTGCTTGCCTAGGTTGGTCTGTGGATGGGTGACCGCCCATTACATACCGAGTTTCCTCCGTGCCTCGGAAAGCCCGTTAAGCCGTTGGTCCCGGCTGTCATTTGTAGATCTTTGACAGTCGTTAGGTAGTCAGTGGCCCAAAAAGTCTGACAAACAGTCTTACCAAGGGGTATCGTATTACCCAGTACTAACTGGGTTGTGGAGGTCAGATAGGCAGTCGCTCCATGTAAAATACTGGTGTTCAGCTGCATCCGGTTAGACTGGAAGCCGACCCCAATATATTTGGGAAAAGGCTAGGCAGATGATGTATTAAGTAGGTGCAGCTCCTCAAACATGATTTCAGAAATTCTTTCATGTTTTCAACTCATAATCTTAGCCTTACTGGTATTTGGTAGGGGAGCCAACCCTGTGGGTTTTTCAGCAAGCATATTCAGCATGGAAACTTGATAGCTGAGTAGGTAGGGCGTCAGAGAACGCTAAAATCGTACTATTTGAAGTTTTAGACTGGTGCCCTTGGGGCAGGGGCTTTTTTTTTGGGGATTTTCTGTATATTCCAATAACTATTAGTGACTTTATTATTGTTCTGAATAACTTTATTGTTTATTTTATTATACTGATTCTGGTACCTGTTACATATGTAGATACAAATGCAACTACTATATAAAAATGAATCTCTATTTCCCTTGGTCACGGCATCACGCATGAACGGCTGGACCGATTTCGCAAATTTTCTGTTTGTTACTGTCAGTAGGTAGTAGGTAGGTAGTAGGGAGGTAGTGGGCAGGTAGTAGGCAGGTAGTAGGTTGGTAGTAGGTAGGTAGTAGGTAGTAGGTAGGTAGTAGGTAGGTAGTAGGTAGGTAGTAGGTAGGTAGTAGGTAGGTAGTAGGTAGGTAGTAGGTAGGTAGTAGGTAGGTAGTAGGTAGGTAGTAGGTAGGTAGTAGGTAGGTAGTAGGTAGGTAGTAGGTAGGTAGTAGGTAGGTAGTAGGTAGGTAGTAGGTAGGTAGTAGGTAGGTAGTAGGTAGGTAGTAGGTAGGTAGTAGGTAGGTAGTAGGTAGGTAGTAGGTAGGTAGTAGGTAGGTAGTAGGTAGGTAGTAGGTAGGTAGTAGGTAGGTAGTAGGTAGGTAGTAGGTAGGTAGTAGGTAGGTAGTAGGTAGGTAGTAGGTAGGTAGTAGGTAGGTAGTAGGTAGGTAGTAGGTAGGTAGTAGGTAGGTAGTAGGTAGGTAGTAGGTAGGTAGTAGGTAGGTAGTAGGTAGGTAGTAGGTAGGTAGTAGGTAGGTAGTAGGTAGGTAGTAGGTAGGTAGTAGGTAGGTAGTAGGTAGGTAGTAGGTAGGTAGTAGGTAGGTAGTAGGTAGGTAGTAGGTAGGTAGTAGGTAGGTAGTATGTAGGTAGTATGTAGGTAGTAGGTAGGTAGTAGGTAGGTAGTAGGTAGGTAGTAGGTAGGTAGTAGGTAGGTAGTAGGTAGGTAGTAGGTAGGTAGTAGGTAGGTAGTAGGTAGGTAGTAGGTAGGTAGTAGGTAGGTAGTAGGTAGGTAGTAGGTAGGTAGTAGGTAGGTAGTAGGTAGGTAGTAGGTAGGTAGTAGGTAGGTAGTAGGTAGGTAGTAGGTAGGTAGTAGGTAGGTAGTAGGTAGGTAGTAGGTAGGTAGTAGGTAGGTAGTAGGTAGGTAGTAGGTAGGTAGTAGGTAGGTAGTAGGTAGGTAGTAGGTAGGTAGTAGGTAGGTAGTAGGTAGGTAGTAGGTAGGTAGTAGGTAGGTAGTAGGTAGGTAGTAGGTAGGTAGTAGGTAGGTAGTAGGTAGGTAGTAGGTAGGTAGTAGGTAGGTAGTAGGTAGGTAGTAGGTAGGTAGTAGGTAGGTAGTAGGTAGGTAGTAGGTAGGTAGTAGGTAGGTAGTAGGTAGGTAGTAGGTAGGTAGTAGGTAGGTAGTAGGTAGGTAGTAGGTAGGTAGTAGGTAGGTAGTATGTCGGTATGTCGGTAGGTAGGTAGTATGTACGCATGCCGGGTACAGCTGGTGCAACACAAAATTGAAAAATCAATTCAAGATTACTTACAAAAGGAGATACCAATGGTATGATCGGATCAGTTATCTGCGGCTTGGATTCGAGCAGTGCCACTATCCTAGAAGCCGCACTCACGCCCTTCTCGAACTCTGGTGCGTACGTGAACGCGTTCTGTGCTTGACCCGACGCCATTTGCAATGATTGCGTAGTCCTGGTATAAATATTAATTTTAATATCATTCATGACAATATGAACTTGTCTAGTAATATAAACAACACCATTTCACTTGTAGCAAGCAAGACCAACGAAAAGGTGGTTTTTGAAATTCCTGTGATGCCATGTACGAAATACAGGGATCTTAAGACTGCTACAGAATAAAAGAGGACTGTGGGCGAAAATGAAAAACCACGTCTTGCGCCTTGTCTACATCTATAGCAAGGGGAACATTTTTTTTGTCTACAACCAGCTAGTTAATACTTAACCTTTATACTGGTACTCACACTAAGATATTCTCATATTGGATACCTTCAGACACAATGAGGTGTCCGCCATACGTTAGTGCAGTGGCATTGATGAAATTAAAGATGGAGCGCGAGAGTCCGTTGACGAGTCCGCGGCAGTGCGCGGCCCTCTTCGCACACTTGAGTGCTGGTGCCAACTGCCTCACGTACTCCCGGACGAACATCTGCTCTCGGCCCAGGCATACCACTGTGCGCACGTTTGACACTGCCTCTACCGCTATCTGACAAACATCATCTTCTATTAACGCTACCTACCTGCTCTCATTATAAAAAAACGTTTAGGGAATCGTCATCGTGGGTACATAACGGTAGTGGAACTATCTGCCTAATCAACTCAGCTTATTTCAGTCCGCTGCTGGAATGAGGCCTGTCAGAAGTTGCGTCACAGCACCCGTTTCTCCGCCTTTCGCATGCAATCTTCCTTCTACCTCTAAAAATTTGACTAGTATTTGCGCGTAGTAGTTTTAAAGGCACCTTAGTGCTATTTTCTAATGACTTGGCGTTTCCATAGGATTCTTGTCTGGTGAGCTTAATCTGACGGTATATGACGAAGGCGATGAGTGGCAGGAAGGTGAGCGCGACCAGCCCCACGCGGTACTCGTACAACATGGCCAGTACCAGAGCCAGCCCGATCGAGCCGAAGCCTTGCAAGCATATGCCTATCCGCTGACCTGTGGCCTGGGAACGATAAATGACTACATTAGGATATAAAAATAAGACTCCCTCAAACTGATTGGACAGTAACAGACAGACAGTGGTAAAAGTCATCTATTAAGTACTAAAAATAATAAACTGACTGCCAAGTAGGTAATTGCGAATAACTTGCTTCATTTGGTTCCATCTTCTAGATTTAAAGCTACCTACAGGAATAGTCAAACTCGTGAATTGAAAGTCAATCATTTATCATAGGCACATACTCATCATCATTCTACCAAAAGTTATTCTCGCTCAGCTGGACAATGAACATGGGCGATCCCCAAACACAACTGCTGGTCCATGACCATGACCATGCAGTTTGTCGGTTCACTTGAAAGCCTACCCTCGCTGCGAATTTCTTTGCGCAATCGTTACTTCGGAACTTTTCAGTCCCATCCACCACTTTTCCTGATCTCATATACTCACCCCTTGCACGTAAGTGGCCTCAGAAGACAGCTTGGCACACAGAGCGCCCGTGGAGTTGCCCCGCTCGTCAAAAAACCCTACATGCTGTCGCAGCAAGTGCTCGAACATCAGAGACCGCAGCCTCTCGGTCAGGTGCGCGCCAGACACACCGAATGATATCGCCTGAGGGGGTTCATGTTCAAGGAAATCAATCTAAACATCCACTTGGAGGGAGAATTGGGTAGTTGACAACATTAACCAATAATTCTAAGACACTTAATTTGAGACCTGAATACCCGATTAATTTTCAATTAGCTGTTATAGTACAGTGCGTCGAAATAAATTGTAAATAGTTGAGTCATTGAGTTGAGAAATTAGTAACGTCTCTGGTTGCTTTTGCCATACGCAATCTATGGGGGTTCAGGGGATATGAAGAACAGGATGTAAACACTGTTTTAAGCTTTCACGGTTTACAATCCCGCGATCATGGCGCTGTTGCAAGCGCCATGATCGCGGGTTGACTGGAGAAATATCCGCCAAAATATCGGGAGCTCAAAATAATGAACAATCACGGAAGATATCCCGTAAATGACAGTATAAGTTTACACACACACACACACACACACAGTCAGTCAGTATTCTATAATACTGACTGTGCCATTTTTCAAAGGGAAGCCGGTTGTAATCGAGTTGAATGGAACCTTCGCCACTTTCGTATCGTGTATATGGGTAGTACTAATTTGAAATTTATCGCGAGTCGTAATAGTTTAAATCATGACCTGGTTTCATGCAAACCAGATTGTGGTGGTGTAGGTTTATCACTTAACAAATTATACATACCTATAGGCACTATCTGATCCTTTTCATTTTGTACATGCAACTTCCATGGCATTTTGTACATGCAACTTCCATGGATTTAAAAATAAACAAATAGAAACGTAATACCTACTTCGTAAAATACAAATTGTTAGCATACCAGAGAATGTAGTCATCAAGAATTTATTTTATCACAATCGTGACAAGATAAATAAGCTTACCTCGATCAAATAAGAGAGGCCCATAATACATCCAATTAATACGCAGAGTATGGATATACCCTCCACTTTCTCCATTAGCTTTTGAAGGTCCGGGGTTGACATGGACTGAAAGAAATATCAAATAATTCCAGTTAGACATTATGCTAATATACGAGTAGTAAATAAAAATAGTGGGCTGGTTTCATGAAATAGGTACATAAATACAAGGCGGATTTCTTAGATCTTGTAGTAAATGCTTTAACATCATGGGCTAGGCAGAGGTGTACAGTCACGAGCACCAACATGTAAACACTTAACAACTTGTACAAGTCTTTTTCTGAAAAAAAAATCATGTTGTTACGAACATATTTTTTTTTTCAACAAAAGCTACAATAAGTGGGTACACATTGGTGTAAGGTAACGTAAAATGTAATATGAATGAGCCGTCCAGACTTATGTAATGCAACATGAAATGTAACCCAACAACACGCGAATTTGTTTCAGCGTGTGTTACATTACATGTTACGTTTCACCAATGTGTACCCGGCATTACAGAAATCTTCTGCCAAATTAAATTTAGGAAAGTGGTATTGGTGCTCGTGACTGTACCTAAAGTACACCCATACCTAATTATTTCGCCAGCAAAAACTCAAATAATTTCAGCTTTTAACTTAATTTCATGGCCAACAAGTAGACGGTCCACGCGATGGTATGTGTCGTGGCCATAACAGGGAGGAAACTAATAATGTCCTGTGTCTCCTACGCATAAACTTCAGTTAAAAAACACCACATACATTTTTGCCGTTAGAAACAAGTAAGGAGTGCAGAACTTCCCTCGAAGAGTTTCTTCACAAAATGCCCTGTATATTTAACCAAGAGAATTAAATCAAGGCATTCTTTGCTCAAGTCAAATGCGCCATTTTGTGAAGAAATTCTTCGTCGTCTTAAGTACCGTGTTACCAGCCGCTCTATCTACAACGCTGTTATTCAACTGCATCCTATTAGACTGGAAGCTGACACCGAGCCCACAGTTGAGAAAATTCTAGGCAGAAGAATATTTAAAGCAAAAAATTCACGAACACCGAACAAATTCCCGAAGATGACAATGAACAGCGGTGTCGCGAAGCCGATGACGATGGAGCACAGCGTCCCCGCCAACACCCACTTCCACTCCTTTGACTTCATGGCAAGCACGCGCCAGAAGGACAGGCGCGGCACTTTGGGCGGATTGTCGTCCTCAGGAGGCTTGAAATCATTAACAGTAGCAAGAGGATTTACAGCCTATAAAGCCTGTATGACATCTTAAAGCAGGAGTAATTCCAGTGTGGGAAAGAGACAGAGCTATACAGGTCGTCTAGCGCCATCTCTTTCCCACACTGGAATTACCTCTGCTTGTCATGGTAGGCTACCAGTTGTAATAGCAGACTTGGGGCCCAGTTTGTGTGTAATTTCGTGTGGACTTATACAGAGTGGATGGGACAGCGACTCACAAACGCTTACCACGTATTTAGTACTTACATCATTCTGAACCTCTAAAAATGGAAATTTTTCATCGGTAATTTTTTTTTAATCAGCCGTTTCGTACATGGTGACCGTACACTTGTACAATACAATACAAATACAATACATATACATACAATACAGTACTTACCGTATATAATACATACAAATACAAAGTTTACCGTATTGTATTTTTGTAGAAAACAACAAATTAATTTTGCATCGGTGTTCCTTCCACGCTACATGTAACGTATTTAGTCCAGTGAGATTTCAAATTCAGATTCTTTATTGCGAACTAAGGGTACTAAGTGAACTAAGTGTACTAAGTGTACTAAGTGAACTAAGTGTACTAAGTGAACTAAGAGTACTGTAAGAGTGTAGATTTTGAGACACAGTTATATCGTATCACATCAGAACAAACTCCCAAGGCGAGAATTATATGTATACTTATAGGTACAAATAGAGGCAAGTATTATCATCGTAAGCACCTCATTAAAAATGTAAAATATACCTACCACAGCCAAAACTTCGGGATCACCGTATTCTGATATAGTAGACTCCGCTTTGAGTAGCACATGATCTGCAGTATTACACAATGTATCATCAAATTATTGCCCAACTTTTGGATACATAGAGAGACCTATGTCAGCAAAAAGTACCCAGGATATACATTATACATAAACTCTTCAAAATTTTTAAAACCGTCGGCTGACATCATTAGCGTCGTGTCGGCGGAAACTGCGCGGAATTTCAAAGACTCGACATTTATTTCAGACCATGAAACTGAACAACTTTTGTTCTACGTAAAACTTTCTATAGGAACGGACGCAATCAGCTGATACACATGTATGGTAAAACTAAAAAAAAAGTTATGAATTTCCAAAAGTCATAGAACAAAAGTTGTTCAGTTTCATGGTCTGAGACACCACACGAGAGGTCTTGCGTTTATTATGTTACACGTTGTATACATAATGTTTTTTTTTTATAAATAATCCTAATTAAATTATTTATAAAACTCTATAGGGTCTTCTCGTCTTTTTAATTTATTAAAACTTTTTGTATATATATAAACCTTCCTCTTGAATCACTCTATCTATTACTGAAAGCCGCGTCAAACTTTTACTTAATAAAATTTTACTTTTTTCCTTCTTTTTTTTGTGGATTTTTTTTATACATAGGGACAGACAGCGGGAAGCGACTTTGTTTTATACTATTTAGTGAAGCATGTATCTTGAATTCTTGACGTGACTTAACGGTAAGACACTGTTTGCGGTCGATGACGTCATGGGTTGTTCAAATAGAGGCGGTGGCGACTGCGGTAGCGGTCAGTTGTAACTTGAAACGCAGGCCCAAATCTTTGAATAGCACTATATCAGATACACATTACAACGGTCCGCCATCGCAGGCCGTCTCTGTCTCAAAAAGCCAGACTTCAACTTAAAGCTTAAATTACGTTAGCAGCCCTAAAATAAGACCAAGGAACCACACCTTCTCTGACCTCAATATTCTCGGGCTCCTGTAAAGTAACCATGTTGAAGTAATGTCCCTTAGCAGCCATGAGCTCCTCGTGAGTGCCAGTCTCCACCACCAGGCCGCTATCCATCACATAGATTAACCCCACTTTCCTGATGGTGGCCAGTCGGTGGGCAACCACCACTGTCGTACGACCTTCGGCTGCCTGGGAGTTGGTGGAAATTATTGCAATGGGAGCTAAATTCTTTTTTTCCGTCAGGAACTAAACAATTCTGTGCTTCGCATGATGATGACAATATTATGACGGATCATTTTGAACAGCCATTTGGACTACTACATTATAGATCTTAAACCTGTGACTTGAACGCTCCCCACAACCAAATTATTTTTATTATTACATTAACCAAATTAGTTTTTATGTTTTAATGAAGACACGTGACTACCCAGCTTCGTTTAATGAAACCCCACGATGAAACAAGTATGAGTTATTATTTTTTTTGCAAACTTTTGGTACCTAATACATTCACTATTCAGCTTACCTTATCAAGTGCAAACTGCACTCTAGCTTCAGATGCGGTGTCGAGTGCGCTGGTAGCCTCATCCAGCAGTAGGAAGAGAGGCTCCCGGACAAGCGCGCGCGCAATCGCGATGCGTTGCTTCTGACCGCCCGACAAAGCTGCGCCATAAGCGCCTACCATCGTATCATAGCCCTTTGTAACAATATTACGTCATAATAATCGAACTTAATTTATGTTTTTCCTTTGGCAAATTTGAGGCTCCAAAAATGGATTAAAGCAATTTTTGCCAGTCACGACCTAAGCCTTCCCCAGAAAAGCGCTTGAACGACGCTAGCGACTAAAACGACTAAGCACACAGCGCGTTAAAATGGAATGCCCGGTAGAATAGGCGTCAGCCCTCTGTTGGCATGAGTGCGACTTCTCTCGTCTTATTATACCTGGCTTGATCCGGTTATCATCAAACACTCCATGCTCTGTTAGAAAAATTTCTTACATGGTGCAATAACAGTAAAGGTTACTTTTTGTGGTAGTTCATTATGCAGCAAGTAACTTTTCATAACTTTTGCGGCTTCTGCTATATTTTTTTGTGATACGTTGTTGCCCACTAACACTTGCAAACGCAGCTCCACAAAAAGTAACTTCGCTGTGGATGCACCTTCATACCTTAGGCAGCTTTGAGATAAAGTAATGAGCATTGGCCTGCTGAGCCGCGGCCTGCACTTCCTCATCAGTAGCGTCCTCGCGGCCGAAGCGGATATTCTCCCGAACCGTGTTGTTGAACAACACCGGCTCTTGTCTTACCAGACCGATCTGCGACCGCAGCCATTGAACCGACAGATCGCGTACGTCTATATTGTCCACACACACCTGTTTTTTGGAAAAACTTAAAGTTTAAAGCTAAAAAGTTTTGTATTAGCATAGAATTCTAACACACAGCTCAACGGATATGTTAAACACACCAAACTAGGACTCGGAACATTGCTTACCGCCATTTTATTTACGCAGTAATAAATTCATCATCATCATAATCTTCCTGCCCTTATCCCATTCTAGTTGGAGTCGGCACAACACGTTTTCTTTCTTCCATTCTCCCCTGTCAGACGTCACGGCATCATTTACTCCTTTCTCTTTCATATAATTCCTCACACAATTTATTTATTCGTTCGCAGTAATAAATTATTCTAACTAAAAACTCACACTGCCACTAAGCACATCATAATATCGGGATATGAGTTGTACGATAGTGGATTTTCCACTTCCGGAGTGCCCAACTAGAGCGACAGACTGTCCTCGTTTCACGGTCAAACTTACACCTCTTAGCACCTGTAATGATGAGAAAATTAGCCACTAAATTATAATACCTACTATCTCCGCCTATGCTGTCCAAAATTCGTCAGAAGGGCAACCAATAAGATCGTGATTGTAGAAATTCATTACCTAAAAAGGATCCCTTAGTTAAGCTACTATGTGTTCCGAATTTGTTACGCTTAATGTTGCGAAAAATCCTTGCAGCTCACATTATTATTTATTTAAATACATCTGTTCTCAGCTATTGCTTAAAACAATATTACACATGTACTACTAACAGGCACATTTGGTCGAGACGGATACCGGAACACGACATTCTTCAATTCAATGGTTCCTTCAGCTGCAACCGGTCTGATCCCTTGGTCTAACAGGGGGTTAATAATGGGCACATTTTGCAAAAGGTTGAATATCTGGGCCCCAGCACCTCGGGCCAAGCCAAACGACCGAACTAAAGAACCCACTACGCCGAAGTTTCCAAGAGCTGTCATTATGCCAAAGAATACCTGAAAAACACAATATCTTTAGGTTGTTCAACACAATTATCTTACAATCAAAGCATTTATTTCAAGTAGGTCAGTTACAAGTACTTTTGAACTGTCGAAACAAGACAACAATGAAATATAGCTACAGTCCCCAGTCACAAGGCATAAAAAACTGGCAAAGTAGAAATTATTTATTTGCGGTAAATGTGGTACAAAAGGTGGTAAAAATAACATACAGGGCGTAAACAGACCCTTCACATAGCCGTCAAGCAAGCATTCTGTACATCAAACTAAGTAACTTTACGCAAAAATATAATTATTGGGAATCAACTTTTTTTTTTGAGGTGAAAAATCCCGTTTTACGGTAGGACTCAATGGAAAGCACTCACAGCATTCTGCTGATGGATGGATTGAATATTACGGGGGTCGTGGAGGTATGTAAAGTAAAAATGAACATTAAAAACATGTATTTAAAAAAAACTTGTGAAAACTTTGCAACTTTGACCCCCAATATCTCCGTAACTAGAAGATTCCCAGGTATGGTCTAGAACAAAAAAAATATCGCAAAGACGGGGAGAACAAGTGCCTTTCGGCTATGTTAAGGGTCTATTTACATCCTTTATAGTGCATGCAAGTACACATTTCGCCATAAAATATCATGCAAATATTAATAGATCCAAACATTAAATTAGGTAGGTAAATAAAGAAGGATATTTCTAAGTTTAATTAACTCAATATAAAACAAATTTTGCTGTTAAATACTACAAATGAATTAATAAAATAATAAAGTATTTTTAACATAAAACTAATTTTTAACATAAAATAATAAATAATTCAATTCTAGGTACAGGCATTGTTGGTGTAACTGTACGTTTATTATTATTGTTTTTAAGTTCAAAAAGTGAAAGTACTGTAGTTGCATTACATAAATGGGACAACTATTTGGATGTTATTAACTTACCGAAAACATAACATCAGCATTATAGTTTGCAGGATCATGTACCACGAGGTATATTCCAAAGTATAATGACAAGGCATACGAGCAGAAAACGCAAAAAAACAGAGATCCCATTGAGAGTCCTGTAAAAAGTTCTGTAAAGCAAAGAATATGCGTAAATGGCTTAACAAATATTGAAACATCGTTTCCATGATCTGCAAAGAATACAATACCCTTCTTCATGTAAATTTTCTTAGCAGCCGCAAGTGGTATCTTGTATCGTTCTATCTCTTTGTTCTGGCCATTAAAGGAGTATACAGTTCGTATGGAGCTCAGTACTTCCTGAGCGATGGCACTAGCCCGACCTGTCTGAAGCGCCTCTTGTTTGTACAGGCGATCTGCTATCTAAGAAAAAATAATATTAGGACCGACAGCTTAGCTGCTCTGCTTCTCGAACTTTGCATATTACATTTATTGGCCTTGTAATCATCATCTGCCTAGCCTTTTCCCAACTATATTGGGGTCGGCTTCCAGTCTAACCGGATGCAGCCGAATACCAGTATTTTACATGGAGCGACTGCCTATCTGACCTCCACAACCCAGTTAGTACTGGCCTACTGGGTAATGCGATACCCCTTGGTAAGACTGGTATTTATTTGCCTTGTAATGTACATAATAATTCGACTACTATAGAAACATAATCGGGTCGCAACCAGTTACTGACTGAGTTCGATTCCTCTACATTCAAAGAGCATTGAACGTAGGGCTAAGGCAAAAAATAATAACTAAGGGACTCATAAGGGACTCATTTTGAAATACGGCTCCAAATTCAATAACCTGCCCCCGTAGCATGACCACCGTAGACAAGGATTTCTTTGACGGAAGAATCGACAAAATGACAGACAGTGCAAAGAAATCTGTCATTGTGTCGACACACACGACATGCTACGGGGGCTGGTGTAAATATGGCGCTATGATGGATTTCGGAAAAGTTTGGTTTTGTAATGGGTGATTCATTTAGAGGTACTTTTTTTTAATATGGTTTTTTTGACAGAGGAAGCGTTTTTTGCGTTTTTTGAAATTTGTAAGTCAGAGGGGTTACTATGACGTCGTAAAGCAGGAGTAATTCCAGTGTGGGAAAGAGACAGAGCTATACAGGTCGTCTAGCGCCATCTCTTTCCCACACTGGAATTACTTCTGCTTTAAGACGTCATGGTAGGCCACCAGGTTGTATGTTGATGACAAATGAGTCGTGCAAGTAACACGTATGTAGTTACAAAATTAATCATCAATACAACCCTCGAAGTTAATTGAACCCCATTAAATGACTTTTTCATGAAATAGTTATTGATTGGAGTTACATGAACTACCTATATTATCTTGGTATTTTTGTTCCGTACAGTTTGAAATTTCATAATGAAACCAAGTCTTTCCATCCCGGCACAGCGTCTACAAATTATTCAGCTGTATTACGAAAATCAGCATTGTACAAGGAAGGTGCTTCGTGCACTTAGATCATGTTATGGTCAACAAAATCAGACTACCGGACGCACGATTCGCTATACCATCGAACATTTTGAAAGCCTACTTCCCATACAGCACTAGGTCTTGTGGTACTACGTTACCCTAGCAGAAAAGTGGCTCCTAGAGTGATATGAGTGGGACGTATAATTAGTGTATAATCTTCTGTGAATAAAACGGAAAAAACGATTCCTGCTAGGGTAACGTTTTTCCAGCATGAAAATTCTACACATTCGTGTTTCTCTCTGCTATCGAATAAAGAGAGAAATATTGTGCATGGCCAGAGAGCTTATATTTTATTACTTCTATTCTACTTCAGTGTACCTACTCAGGCACAATACGTTTCAACCGGCTCGTTAGTAAGTAAAGAAGGTCATCGATATGTACGAATCCGTCGCTTTTAAATGTACCACTCATATTACTCTAGGAGTACTTTCCTGCTAGGGTAACGTACACGATCTTGTAACATCATACCCTAGACTTTTCAATTTGTCCAAAGTCTACATGAATAAGCCGCGGACGATTAAGCAACAGGTAGCCAACATTACCTACTCGAAACTAAATTGGAACTGCAGAATGAACCATGTTAACCGTAGTTTCGGCCATTTGAAAGAAATTATATTTACAAAGTAAATGTCAAGAATGGTTCTTTTGTATTATAAAAAAGGATAACCCGATATATTTGATGTAAGACTTATGTATGTACCTGACACTAATATTATTAATTGACTACACTTTAATTTCTATTTTGTTTTGTTGACATTATTTTGTTTGTATTAATATTTTAACTTATGTAATAATTTGCACGCCGTAAGGTAGACTGTAGCCGATCTCATTAATTTATGTACAACACCTAATCTGTACCTACTTTCATAGCAAATAAATTCTGATTCTGATTCTGATTCTGATTTTTGGTTTAGCATATTTTTTTTAGTTTTGAAAAAAGTACCTCCAAATGAATCACCCGTTAGAACAGAGCGTCCTCTTTGTGACATCATGTACTGTAGGATAAACCACGTACTCGCCCAGTCAAGCCGACCAGCAAGAAGGTGACAGGAGTTGTGGTGAGACACAGGAGCGCCAGTTTCCATCCTTTCAGCATCGCCATTAGGATGCAGCTGATGGCCGTGGTGGTACTATATACAAACGCCGACACCTTGTCGCCGATGCCTTCTTCTAACTTTATGACGTCACTGATAAAATGAGCAAAAGACGAATTAATCGATTTAAAATACATTTTTTGAGCCAACTGTCAGATTTATGCTGCACTGCAGATGAATGCTGTTGAGGTGGAACTAGAAGCACCAGGGTAGCCCGCCAAATTCAAATTTTCTTATGCTTTTAGCAATTTGCCGGTCAGTGTCAGGCTGTTGTTAAACAAAATATGATTTGCGGCCGTAATACGCATGGATATACAACATGTAACATGATAAACGCAAGACCTCTCGTGGGGTGTCTCAGACCATGAAACTGAACAACTTTTGTTCTATGACTTTTGGAAATTCATAACTTTTTTTTTAGTTTTACCATACATGTGGATTAGCTGATTGCGTCAGTTCCTATAGAAAGTTTTTTTTTTTTGCGAATTTCAAGAACTCGTAGAACAAAAGATAGGGAGGTCTTGCGTTTATTATGTTACACCTTGTATATAAGTAAATATAAACATATTTATCAAGATTATTTAGTTCAACATAAAAAGAAATAACTAGCTGTTTACCAAATAATAGAATTATATGTTTTATCTGCTTGTTGATTTTATATTATAATTGTGTTTTGTGAATTATATCTATGTAATTATTTAGTTTTCATGTATAATTTTATTTTAATTTTTAGCTTTGTACGACTGACATTTTAACTTTTAAGTATATTGTCTATTTTTGATTGAATTTTGATTGTGATTATTTTTTTTTTAATGCGAATGTAATTGTTTGGTTTTCAAGTATATTTTAATTGTAATTTAAGATTGTACGAATTACACTAAATTTTGCTGTGCTCCGACGGGTTCTACAACGGCTCTTAGCTCTAAGCCTTTTGTTTAACACCATGTTTTTACCTTGTAGAACGCAAATAAATGAATAAATGAAATTGCAAAACACGCTTAAGGTGAAAGCGTGTTTTGCAATTTCATTTATTCATGAGGGAACAGGGCCTGCGAGGAATTTGAAAACTAGTTATTTGAAGAAATGATTGCCGTCGCGCTGCGTCAAGCTGGGCAGCTGTAGCCGTAGAGTGCGATAGGGACAGCTGCAGCACAGACCGATTATGTCACAAAAATGTGACGATATCTATGTTTCGAATTCCCCTTTTTTCTCCTCGAAAACTGAGCCGATTCAATTATTTTTGACATTCAAATTTTAAGAAAGAGTATGTCTAGGTTTCTATCAATTTCTTTTATGTTAAAAACTTTTCGAATTTATCTGGTAGTCCTCTAATCACGGCCGTAAAAATAGGGCATTTTTTGTCAATTTTGGAGGGTCATAAAATTTCTTTAATTATTAATTGCAGAAAAAAAGGAAATGACAGGGACGTGTCTAGGACGTCAGTATATATTCAATGTAGATGAAGGTTATTAGATTATAAGAACTTGACACAAATATGCTTACTCGGCCATTTTAGACGCAAAGTCTCCAGTTTGATTAAGATCAAAGTATGAGAAATCTTGATTCAGAACTGCTTTTAAATATTCTTCTCTGATTTTATAAACCTGGAAATACTTCTATCGTAACTAATATAATGGTAATCGAAGTAAGCAGTATAGTTACCCAAATTACTTGCAATAACATTAGGATGACAGATTCATTAACAGATTTATTATATTTATTGGATCATTTGCATGCATTAACTAAATTTCGATCATTAATTCGCCATTTACCTGATTTACAGCAGTAATATTCATAAGTGCAGATCCCAAATATGAACAAGTAAACATTAACACACCTACACAGGAGTACATGACACCAAACGTGTGTATAGTATGTAGAAAGGCTTCGGCATCCTGTGTGTTTGTTTGCACCGTCTTGTCGTACGTGATCATGCTTTGAAACACATTCGCAACCAAGGTTATGGCAAATGGCAACGTTACCCCGGCGACAAACGACGCTATGATTGAAATAGATATCATAAATCTATCCATCTTTGATGAATATCTGTACTGAAAATAAATAAGAGTATAAAGTAGTACAAAAAGTTTCGGAAGCCATCCTATTCTAGTGTAGGTATTCTTTTTTTAACCCCCGACCAAAAAAGAGGGGTGTTATAAGTTTGAAGTGTGTATCCGTGTGTTTGTCTGTGGCATCATAGCACCTGAACGGATGAAGTGATTCGTATTAAGAAGATTAAGATTTTTTTCGTTTGAAAGGTCGTCTTAATCGAGAGTGATCTTAGCTAAGTTTCAAGAAAAACTGCTTAGTCGTTTCAAGATCATCACGTCTTTTCTAGTTGATGAAGAGATATAAACAACTTCCACGGGTCTGATCGATTCGAAATTTGAAATCCTGCCACTTGTCAATGATATTACAAAAGTATAATAACCTTGACCTGATGATGCGTAGGTATTGTATTGTTTGTATAACGGGCTGATTTCCGCAACTCCACGTCCAAGCGCGTATTTTGTGTACCTCCGGTGCGTAGACATTACCAGGATCATGCGGGATTCCCAACCCGCCAGAAGAACTCCTCAAAATGTAATGCATCTACCTTGTGTATGGGCTTGGGTATACGATGCGTTTTGACGAGCATAATAAAATTATGCTAATATCGGGTGTTTACTGCGAGCTGCAGCCAATTTCATAAATATTAATACCATTTTCTGTATTTTATTCATTTCAATTTAAAGATATCCGCCTCTAAAAAAACACCCTTTACAAGCTGAGCGGTTAGGGTCATAATCTACTTACTCGAACTAAATGTAAACATTTTTAAATATTGAAGTTCAACACTTAGTACAAAATTAAAGTATTGACGTATTATTTCTCAGTCTTTGCAATTCTGCTGAAGCCGATCTACCCTGAGAATTATTAAACAGGTTTCTTTGATGAAGTCAGTAGTATGGTAGCGTGTCTGTCTACCAGTAATATAAGGTAAAAATCATGAAATAAAAAAAAATAAAAAAAAATTCGACACAAAAAAGGAAAAAGTATCTATTAATTTCTAAATATTGTCCTTTTACGTTTAATAAAGTAGAATGTTATAATCCGAGCGTTGTTGAGATTTTTTTGTCGGGGGTTTTTAAATTATTCATCTACGACTAGAATAACAGCAAAATAAAAACAACTAAGTAGGTACAATACAAAAATAAAAGAAAACATAAGAAAAAAATAAAATAATACCAATGTAAAATATGATATAGACGGCACAGTGCCTTTTGATTTACGTTCTTTTATACTTCTGAAAAAATATTGAAATAATAAAGGTTAGGTAGGTAAGTAAACACATTAGACAAAAGGGTATCTAAGAGTAATCAGAACCTATCTACGTTCATCATGCTCACTTCTGCACCAAAATTAGTAGACATTTGTGGATAGGTATGTACATAGTGTAGAACTCTAGTTCTGATACTAACCTTACTTAAGATTGTTTCCGTGGAATGAGCATATAGCTAGCTAGTATGGGTAGACCGACCCAATGTTAACAGCGAGTCATGAACTATAATTATATATCAGCAACGGGCAGCTTAACTTAGTACCTACCTATTTATTATTTCAGTATTTATTGTAACATCGACTCACAATGTCCCTCTGTTGTTGTCCCCTGTCTCAGTGGAGTGTTTACGGTGGCGTACCATTTTCAGTAAAATCAATGTTTTTATAATATTTTATTGTTTCTAACCTATACACATATTTATATGAATCATTATGACGGCCTATTTACACAGAGCACATTCTTGTTATGTCAAAACACTTCAAAAACGTGTTATTGTAAAAATCTCGTAAAAATAGTACGCAGAGGTTGTACCTTTCAGATGTCATTACGATCATTATAAGTGAAGGATGACGCATTGAAAAGTTACCTTCATAAACTACCTATTGTCACTGCGCAAAAAGATTTTAATCTCCGTATTCTTACCATTTTAAGTTAGAATAAATTCTACGAATACCTAAAGTGTACCTAAAGCAACATGTGAACTTGTTGAAATCCATTAAGTACCAATGTATTTATCAAAACGAAAACGTAACATAAGAACGAGATGTAAATCAAATTTCCCGCTTCTCGCCATTTTATACGAATACAGATAATCAAAGCATAGACAGTAAATCACATTTTATGATTTTATCTACGGATTAAAAACTATCAAATCATAATTAGCACTTAGTTATTTTACTCTTTGATTAGCACCATTCTTTGTTTAAGTAAGAGTTAGGTTGTTAATTTTACCTAAAAAGAATTGGGTTTAAAACTTTAAATCAGACTATGTAAGTTGTTTTAATTTAGCAAGTCATGGAGGTATCGTCCAAGGCCTCCTAACTTTATCAAATAGATAAACAGTCTGGAGTGCTTATTAGACACATTTTACAAAACCTTGAAAATATGCTTTAAGTCTAGAGAAATAAGGTACAAAATAGTGTTTGTTTCAAAGATAAAACCGGTAAAGTAATATTTCTGCAGTTTCACTCGATAACATTATACTCATCGTTTACTTAACAAATTTGTACTATTTAAATCGTGGAAAAAATATTGTGAGCTAGATTCATTCACAAAATCACAATGGTCATCGCAAAAAAATACGTTGTTCTGAACCCTTTTGTAGGAGAACCTAAGGAAAGTGACTTCGAAATTGTCGAAGAAGTTCTGCCTGAATTACAAGAAAATGGTAAGTTGTTGGGTAGGTACTACTTGTTTCCCTCCTAAGCGCTTGTTATCGATTACCTGTGTATTAAATAATTCTTCCAGAATTCCTCGCTGAAGCTGCTTACATCAGTGTTGATCCTTACCAGCGCATGAAACTTGGGGCGACCTTCCCTTGTGATATGATTGGCGGCCAAATTGCGAAGTTAGTATTTGTTTGATTAGCTATACTTTTTAAATTCACAACAATTATGACGTATTATGCATGAGAATTTTTAATCTGAAAGGGTAAGCAGACCTAAAGGTTTGGTGGAGGCACAGATAATATAATACGGAGGACTTCAATCCAAAGAAATTTCCTTGCTTCAATCATATTCGCACCCTATAAAATTGTGACAAGGAGATTGAGAAGTCCCTTCCATTGTTAATTAAATCTTTATTTACAGAGTGATAGAAAGCAAAAATCCTGAGTACCCAGTGGGATCATGGGTTATGGGACATTTCGGCTGGAGAACCCACACAGTTACAACACCCGAAAATGAGAAATACAGTGGGCAAAAACCGTATCTTCACAAATTACCCGACTTTGGAGATTTACCAGTATCATTGGCCCTAGGAGTCTGTGGGAGAGTAGGGTAAGGAATGTAATTTTGTTGAACCTAATCTAAAAGCTGCGGTTGTTTTACTCTATATATTTATTACAGGAACACTGCTTATTTCGGCTTTACCGAGATCTGCCAACCGAAGGCCGGGGAAACTGTGGTAGTATCAGGTGCGGCGGGTGCAGTGGGCTCGCACGTCGGACAAATTGCTAAGATCCTAGGTAATAAAAATATTTTCCCAAATTTTCGTTTCAAACCTGCTTCTTTGATGAATATTTTCCGATCACCTGGCGTTGCTCTGGACTTGAACTAACTGAATGCTTATAGGATGTCGAGTTATTGGATTCGCTGGCACTGACGATAAATGCGAATGGCTGGTTAAAGAACTAGGTTATGACTATGCCGCCAACTATAAAACGACAGATCTAGCACAATATCTGAAGGAAACCGCTCCAAAAGGCGTAGACTGTTACTTTGACAATGTTGGCGGGGAAATCAGTAGTACAGTGTTGTCGCAGATGAACCAGTACGGCAGAGTCGCCGTCTGTGGAGCCATTGGAAGTTATAATGAAACCGATCCTGAAAAGCGGAAGGGTGGGTTCACCATTATTTTGGACAATCAAACGTTAAAAAAGCAAACATACAAATGCTTAAGTTTTATTTTCTTCTAAACGTATTTATATTTTCTTCTAAACGTATTTATATTTTCAGCAACAATGGTTCAAACATTCATCGTCGGCAAACAGCTAAAAATTGAAGGGTTCATGGTGAACAGATTTGCCGATCGCACTATTGAAGGTATAAATCAAAACTTGAAATGGGTGAAAGCAGGAAAACTAAAGTACAAAGAACATGTTACTGAGGGATTTGAATTAACTGCTGATGCTTTTATTGGCTTATTTAGAGGAGACAACATCGGTAAAAGTCTGGTAAAAGTAAAATAATCCAGTAACAAAGCGATTATAAATTTAATAATGTAATTAAAATGTATATTTAACAACTGCATAATCTTATTTACCACACTATTCATCACCTGCGTTTGCGCCTTTTTGGAGAAGGGCACTTGGGCACATCCTTTACGTACTTATTTATGAAAAGTTCTTCATATACTAAACTGTTTGCTTCTTGACTTAAATATTTAGATAGTTCTTGATAAAGCTGTCTTTTATGTACATCTTCACTAACTGATGTCTGTGTATGGACATTTTTCTTTTCGTGTGATGGTGCAACCGCTTGTTTTAATTCTAAAATATTTTTGGAGTTTTCTCCTATTTTATTAATCAAATTATCTTCCATCTTTTTCATTCTAGCTTCTAAGTAAGCAATAGTATAGTCTTGGACACTAGGCAGCTCTGGATTTTTAGCAAGATAAGAACCCACTTGCTGCTTTTTACTTTGCACTATATTTGTTTTATGTGATAGTTTTCTTTTATCAATATCTGTTTTATCTGGCTCATCTAACTTATCTAGACAATCTTCAATAATATCCCTTAATTTCATGTTGAATTTTCTTTTTTCTGCTATTGCAGCTGCTCTTTCTGGAGGTATCTTATTCTTTAACAAAGAAGTTTTTGATGAAATCTTATTAGGAGTTTTAATTATTTCACTAATTTTAGTTTTTTCAGAAGCACTATCAGGTAAAACCTCGTTCGAAATTATTTTTATTACATCAGTTCTTATTTTCTGAGGAGAATCATGATCTCTTCTACTACTAATAATATCTATAGGTTCACTTGTGGAATTTTCTACAATTATGTTGTCTTTTGATGTGTCAGTTGCAATAGTTGAAGTCTCTGTAGTACTAGTGAGAGTGGGCACTTCTGGAATTTCCACTAACGGATTTGGTTTGACCAACCATCTCTTATTTGGGAAAGTTAATATTCTAGTGGGTGAAACTGGTTCAAGTTTTCCAATTAGTGGTACAGGCTCAGATATCTTTTTCTCAGATATAATTCTTATCTTTTTCCTTTCTTTTAACAAATTTCTGCCAGCATTGTTGTCATTGAGTTTCTGTTCATCCAATCCTTTTACATCAAATGACTGATTGTTTAATAGTTTTGGTTCATCAAATGACTGATTGTTTAATAGTTTTGGTTCATCAAATGCCTGATTGTTTAAGAGTTTTGGTTCATCAAATGACTGATCATATAAGAGTTTTGAATTATCAGATGCTTTTACATTAATTGACTGATCATTTAATAGTTTTGAATCATGCAGTACTTTTTCATCAATAAATTGATCTATATTTTCCTGAATTCTGTCATTTGATTTTTTTCTTTCAAATTCAATTGGCACTTCAGACACATTCAGTACAAAGTTCAGGGAGTTTGGATCTTCTTCTATCTGTGATGTTTCAATTAATTTACCGATATTTACAGTGTTATCAGGGTTTATTGTAACATTTCCTTGAATAACTGTTTCTCCTTTTTGGGTAGTACTTTTTAAAATCCTACGGCTGGAGCTTCTTAAATGAGTCTTTCTATTTATGAGTGGGAGAGGTCGCACCTTTCTAACAGGTCTTTTAGAAGGAATTGAGTCTTTTGAGACATTCGGTTTTGCCTCTAGTTCAGAAAGGCGCTTTATATTAATTTGGTTGGTATCACTCATCTGGTTAAATGAGTTTAATGAATCCAATTCCATTAAATCACAGTTTGTTAAGAAATCTCCATATTTAACTGAAAAGTTTGCTTTTTTATCTACTATTGTCAGATATTCATTTTCAATATCATCAAGAGATATTATGCTAAACACTTTGGACTCCTCTTGATCAGGTTTTGTTTCATCTAATTGACTAGAATCACAATAAGGTCCATTTTCTGTAGGTACTGCATCAAATGTAAGTTTGTCTTTCTGAAATGCAAATATTAAAATATAATGAGTAAACTGTTATCATTATATAATTGTATGGCAACTATCAAAAAGAAAGCAATAAATTGGGGTTTTATCCTACATCAAGACATAATAATATTATGTGTCTTTTCAAAGTTACTATGTGTATTTCAAGAGCATGCAGTTACTATGTCTAATTTTTAATAAGCAAATACAAATTAATAAACAAACCTTAAAGTTCATAAAGTTGTCATCTTTGAAATGATGTTGGCATACAACTCTGTTCTTTAGCTGTGACAGTTTCAAATTGAGAAATTCTAATTTGTGCGCATTTGTAAGCCATTGGTGACAACGAACTTTGTCAAACACGGGGTAGTGGAACATATGAGTTTTCCCATCTGTTCGTAGAGAGCACTTACGGTAAGTGCAGCGGCAACCTCCCATAATACTATCTGAAACAAAAGTTTTATGTACTTAAAATGATGTCACATAGACTTACATGAAAATATAGTAATAATCGAAAGATGCTAGAGGCTCGGAGGTGATACTTTCTTGGACAAAAAGAAGTCTATTGATCTTTGCTAGAGGAATTTAAAACTAGAATGTTAGCGTACTGACACATACCCAATTAAATGCATCATAAAATATCACCACTGGACATATATACAATGAATTGGTATGTTTGATTAGAGTTTTATAATCTAGCATCTCATTTCCTATTGCTAAAAATGAGGCCGCAATACCAGAATATTGAATGAATGCAACTTTTATGTTACGACTCAAAATGTAAATATAGTTTTTTTACCAACCTTTAGCCTTTAATTGTACAGTTACAATTAATTATTAAGTTAAACCTTATGACCTAAATGTTAAAAGAACACATCGGGACTCATTTGTACAAGAAAGCTTAACTATAAAGTTACAAAACGTAATAAAATAAAAATACACAACATCAAAAGCGATTTCTAGCAGTTCTAGTAGCTTGCTTCACCACCATAGACAAAAGCACAGAATATTAATACTCTACTGTAGCGCAAAAGACCACAGATTAGTAATGTTTACACCCTTGGACATCAGGGTCTCCCATGGAACTAGTGAGTACTAAAATATGGGGCTCAAGGTCTAACACCTGCATCCATAAACAAGTCAAATAAATAAAGTTTTTTTTATTATTTCATTTATTCATTTATTTATACATTTTTAAATATTTCTTAAAAAAACATTTAAAAATATAGGGGGGAAGCAAGGTCCAAGCTACCGGTGTTTAGGGCTCCAGAGACAGTAACCTCCTCACAATGAGAGTCGTATACAATGTATGCGTACTGCCTTCTGAATCATGCCCTTGATCCAACCGCCTAAGGAGAGCCTCGAAAGATGGTCGTCGAGGCTCTTGGCCATAAGGCCATTGGCTGCAGTGGCGGACCTCTCATACTAGCCGAAAAGCCTGGCTTGCCTAACGATAAACAAAAAAAAAAAATTAAAAAAAAAAAATTAAAAAAAAAAGTAAAAAAAAAAATACTCTCCCTGATGCCGATGGGCCATCTATTTTTTATATTTTTAAATGTTTTTTATATTGTTTTATAATGGAATATTTAAAATGTATTTAATGTGTTTAAAAATAACATTCTTACAAAAACAAAATAATACTTAGTAATTTTTTGTCAAACAATAATAACATTCGGTTTCCACACAACTATCAATCCATAACAGAAATTATTATAATTCGCGCGCTTAAATTCTGATATTCCGGCCGCGATACTCTGGCTCGCTCTAACACTATACAAAAGAAGAGTTGAAAAGTTGAAGTTTAGTGCGTGATACGGCCTACGGTCAGTGACCCAGTGCTAGCTAACGCTTGCTCTTTCACACCCACTGGCTTTTACGTGGCTTCTGTGACCTCTCATGTTTCCTAGCAAAATGTGTCCGTTTTTGACAAAATTTTTATGTACTCCTGTGAGAATTTGTATCGAGTTTAAAGCTAGGCTTTTCTTTGAATGTGTGCGTGTAAGTCTGTGTAAGTTTGAGAGAGAACGTGTGTGTTCGCGCCGATGATGCGCCGCGGCTATGCACTTCGTGTTCTTTCAAGTTAGTTCGTATTGTTTTGACCTAGGAATTATGCCAGTAGCACGCGTTAATTATTACGAATGAATGCTGTTTTGAAAATTTTGAAAACAATATTCTAAAGTTAGGTTTTGTTTTGTTATTGTAATTGTGTGAAAGATATTAGCACGATGTGATTTATACCAATGATTTTGCAAGTTATTAATTGATTGTTATAAAGTGGTCTGTGAATGTGAATTCGGATATTACCGTCGAAAAGGTATGTAAATACGTTGAGTTAGGTCTTTACTTCACTGTTAAAGAAGTCCTAATGATAGTTTTTCTCGGCAATGTATTTTTGTCGCTTTTCGCATATCATTTTGTAGGTAGTTATTTGATAAAGTTCTTCCAAATAAAGAACCATCATCGTAATATTATATCTCTTTGAAATAAGAAAATACGTAAATACGAGTTTAGGTACTTAAAGAGTTGTTCTGAAGAATAGAATAAGTAAATAAAATTGGCTATTATTTATTAGTGATTTATAATGATTTTGTGAGATCATTAATATTTATGTAATATCAAATATTATCATTTTAATCGACACTATATTGAAATCAATAGTGTAAATCCATCTAGTGGCCATTTTGAATGAAATATTTTGCACGTCTGAATTCAGACGTGCAAAATATAAGTAAGTTCGCTACGCTACTGTTTACAATTGTAAACAGTAGCGTAGCGAACTTACTTTGGTGTCACGATTCGTACGTATAGATGGCGCCTTTGTCAATTATGCAAGCGTATTAAGATATCGAAACTAGAAATTAATTGAAAAACTATAACTTATAAAATTATTTCCCAGAACATCGGTAGCTGACTAACTGGGCTTGCCTCCATTCTGACCTAGCGGCACGCCACTGTGGCTGTCACGACAATCGGCGCAATGATAGCCAAGTTCAGTGTTCCACATGTCGACAACCTCGTTTGCCAAGTCGAGATATTTTATTTGTTTTTCTTTCTCGGCTTTCACGAGGTTATACAACGTGTAACAGAATAAACGTAAGACCTCTCGTGTGGTGTCTCAGACCATGAAACTGAACAACTTTTGATCTATGACTTTTGGAAATTCATAATTTTTTTTTTAGTTTTACCATACATGTGTGGATCAGCTGTGTTGTGATTCCCGACCCGACCAAGACATGGAACGGAGATTTTACTATGGCACAAAATGGTTATTTTAATTGTGTAACTCAGCCCGCCCACAACTGAGAGGAAAGTGAGAAAATGTAACACAATATACAACAATTTCGCTCACTTGCATCCCGAGAATCGAGTTTGGAACTCCAACATATCAATCTCAGAAACTCTGTAAGTGTCTGTCAGAAGCACATCTCAATAGTTTGTTTTACTGTGCCACTTATCCCAGGAATTTGTGCCTTGTACTTTTTGAGTAATCAATCAGGAATTACAACACGATCAGCTGATTGCGTCCGTTCCTGTAGAAAGTATTTTTTTTTTGTGTGAATTTCAAGAACTCGTGGAACAAAAGATGTTTAGTTTCATGGTGCGAGAGACCACACGGGAGGTCTTGCGTTTATTATGTTACACGTTGTATATGGTATTATTATTAAATACCCATATTTAGTGTGTAACAGTTCGCTGGTGCCCATCTTTAAAAATAAAGGTGATGTGCTGGAGTGCAATAACTATAGGGGAATAAAGCTAATGGCGCATAGTATGAAAGTTTGGGAGAAAGTTATTGAAAGACGACTGAGAGAAGAGAGTGAAATTTCACGAAATCAATTCGGTTTTATGCTTGGTCGGAGAACGATGGATGCCATTTTTGCCATCCGCCAGCTGTGCGAGAAATATAGAAGTGCGCACAAAAACTTGCACATGGTGTTCATCGACCTCGAAAAGGCATACGACCGGGTACCTCGTGAGGTTTTGTGGTGGGCCCTGAAAGAGAAAGGTATACCTGGGAAGTATGTGCAGTTGATCCGAGCGATGTACAGTCGATGTACTACCCAAGTCCGGTCTACAGCGGGCACTACCGGCACCTTCAATGTGGCTGTCGGCTTGCACCAAGGGTCGGCTCTAAGCCCTTACCTCTTCCTGATGATAATGGACGCACTTACGTCGGACATCCAGGAAGAGGTTCCCTGGTGTATGCTGTTTGCCGACGACATTGTGTTGGTTGCCGAGAGTGGCCTAGAGGTCCAGAGCAGATTGGAGGTGTGGTGGCAAAGACTGGAGAATGTTGGCCTGAAAGTCAGTAGGATCAAAACAGAGTACCTATTCTGTGATTTCGGCGGTCTCTCCAGTTCTGTGCCCATAACTCTTGCCGGAACGCCCATACCGATCTGTTCCGAGTTTCGGTACCTCGGGTCGCTTGTCCAAGGGGATGGCGAAGTAGACCGAGATGTAACGCACCGGATCAACTCAGGATGGATGAAATGGCGACAGGTCACTGGAACAACTTGTGACTCACGGATGCCCCTCAAATTAAAGGGGAAAATATACAAATCCGTGATTAGACCTGTCGTACTGTATGGATCGGAATGCTGGGCTGTGAAAAAGATGGATGAAAAAAGATTGCATGTAGCGGAGATGAGAATGTTGAGGTGGATGTGTGGTGTGACAAGAATGGATAAGGTAAGGAACGAGTATATTAGAGGAAGTTTAAAAGTTGCGCCAGTTACAGAAAAGTTGAAAGGGAATCGACTGTCTTGGTATGGACATGTGATGAGGAGGAACGAATCGCATGTGACTAAAAGAGTGATGAATATAAACGTTGATGGATGGAGAGGGAGAGGAAGACCAAAGAAACGATGGATGGATTGTGTGAGGAATGATATGAAAGTGAAAGGAGTAAATGATAGCGTAACGGTTGACAGAGGAGATTGGAAGAAAAAAACGTGTTGTGCCGACCCCAAGTGACATGGGACAAGGGCAGGAAAATAATGACCCATATTTAGTGTTTACTTGAGTCATCATCATTCTCTTGCCCTTATCTCAATTCATTTGGGGTCGGCGCAGCATGTCTTCTTCTTCTACATTTCTCTATAACTTGTCGTCTTAAGTGTTTTTACGATGTAGTTTAGTAATTGCTTGAAGTTAGAACTGTCAAAAGTTAGAATTCTTAGCTTTGCTTTCTTTGACGGTTCTAACTTCGATTAGATAGATTCTTGTCTATTCAAAATCAAAATATTTTATTTCACATATGCCTCGATGGGCACTTATAAAACGTCGACAAAAAGGTGCACGGTTCGGATTGGTCGTTTCCTATGGAGAAGAACCGGCAAAAACTCCATGGTTACTCTTTTCAAATTATTTGGTATTACAATATTATCATGGATACAGCATTTGTACTTAAGTATGGGTGGACAGCGTAGGCCCGACAATAAGTCATTGCTTACTACACAAAAAATGTAGAACAAAATAAAAAGTTAACAAGCAGCTGGGAATCTACAAAGCCTACAATTTCACACATTCACAAACTATCGACAAAAAGAATCTATACAAAGGTAAGAAAATATTGTAAAATACTAAATTAAACAAGTGACACAAATACTGTTATCAGTGCTGTAACAATTCTGAGCAAAAGATGTATAAATGATTTGAAAACTATTGTAAAAATCAGATTCGAAAAGAGAGAAAAAATGAGGTTGAGAATAGTTAGACATCCACATATTTGTGCCGTTTATGAGCTACCAGGGAAGCCGCATGCGCAGAAGGAACTAAAGCCAAACTTCTTTATCTTCAACGTAGTCCTTGATTTTGTAATATGCTTTTTTAATAAGGACACGGTTGATGTAGTTTTTGAACTTTCCATCGGTCAGTTCTATAACTGACTTTGGCAACTTGTTAAAAAAGCGTATACTGTTTATAAGAAAAGACTTGCTAGTTTTTGTTAATCTGAATTTAGGTATTACAATTTCGTGTTTACTGCGTGTATTTTGAAAGACGCTTCTAATTTTGAAAAGCCCTCGATTTTTGCGGACATATAAAATACATTCTAAGATATAAAGAGAAGGCAGGCTCAGTATTTCAATCTCTTTAAATTTTTCTCTGAGGGACTCGCGAGGACCCATTTTATAGATCGCACGGACTGCCTTCTTTTGTAGAATGAAAATTGAGTCAACGTCTGCTGCTGATCCCCACAGCAGAATGCCATAAGACGTAATACTGTGGAAATAAGCATAGTATACTAGCCTAGCTGTAGCCACATCAGTTAACTGCCTTATGTTTCTTACTGCATATGCAGCTGAACTTAACCTACCCGAAACAGTTCTAATGTGCGCGCCCTACTGCAATTTTGAATCGATAGTAATCCCTAAGAACACAGTTTCCGCTATAATATCAAGTTTATTGCCATCAAGATTAAAATCCAGAACCCGTTGCGGTACATTCATCGCGGTACGTTCGTTTATTATTACATAAAAATGTTTGCCTATTCTTGTAAGCGTCAGGACCCCTGGACCAATAGAGATATTTGATGTTTAGAAAATACCAAAGTTGACTACCTTTATGCTACTATTTGATACCTAACTTCAAATATTTAGTACCTCGACTGACAGCGAAAAAATACGTAAAGAAAGTGGTCAGACATTCTGACGTCAGGATGTCTGGACCATTTTTTTTTTCATAGTTCGAGACAACACAACGAATTTATCTCTTTGTAAATATTTACTACCTTCTGAGTACCTCAACATATATTTTTTTCAAATTTTTCTGGCCGGCCAAAAAATTTTAAACATGAAAGATGTTTTTTTTGATAATGGATATTTAATTTGCCACATTGCATTAGGATTTCTGATTATCAAACACTATGAGTGTGCGTTAATTAAGAGACTTGGATAAAAAGTTCATATGTCTTCGCCATCAAAACTTCTGTATTTAGCGCGAAAGTTTCTTAATTTACCCTTTAAAAATCCAAGTGCATAAATACGGTCATCGCCATTTTGACGGCAATGCTGACCGAGGCTAGAAATCATAAAAATTGTGGTTTTCGGACATCCAAGCTCCACTACGTTGAGAATGATTAACTCTTTATTAAATTGTGTGACGAATTAATCCATAGTTCAATTTAAATAAGCAGTGGTAATGATGAATTCTGATATCTTAAGTCGAAGTTTCGCGCCAATAGTGCGTGCTTACATTTTTATTTTTCACATTACATCACACAGACGCGTATAGATTCGATAACAAATATGACAAATCTCATTCCAAATATTATAAACAACATGAGAATGCCCAGATCTTAGCGTAAGACTCCTCAAATTTGTATTCTAAATTGACGACCATTTTTTTTTTTAAATTATTGTGATGTTTGGAAGCGATTATTTCAATCGATTCCTTTTTTGTAAATTTCGATAATCGAGAAATTAAATTATGGAATTGAAACAATCGATAGATGGAAATTAAAATAAATTTATTTTAAGCGTAAAATAGAATAAATAAATACAATAATATTTTTTTAAGCTTTATATTGGTAATTTTAATAGTTTTTCGTAAATTTTAGGTACTAAAACCGACACAACAAGCAGCACAGACTGATCTATGGCTAATTCGCGCCGTTTTTTTTTCCTCATCAAAATTTAAAATTCATTGCAATTCGCTGTTCAAATTTATATTGTATTTTACTAGATAATTTATTGTGATTTTTTATATTATTAAAATATGCTTTTATTTAACTTCCCTTGTTAGTAAGTAGGTATTGGTCAAATCTTGCAACTGAATTTCAAACCAGTTTCCTAATACCGATTGAGCTGAAATTTTGCACACACCTTTTGTTCTGATGACTATACATTTTTATGATAAACATTACTTAGTCCTGCAGCCAGGATCGTCTCCTCACGAGAGAACTCCTCAACGATTAATAGCGCGGATACGAAACTTTGTATACGCGTTTAATTTTGATAGATATAGATGATTTCTATCATGACCTCATCCTGCAGTCAAAATTGTCTTCTCACGAGAGAACTCCTCAACGTTAAATAGCACGGATCCAAAAATCTGTAGACGCGTTCATATTTGATGGATAAACATGATTTTTATCATGACCTCATCGTGCAGACAGAATCCTCATGTCACTTTTTTAAATTAATCATTTTATTTTTCTATTGTTTGGTCGGTTGGATAAAGAATGCCTAGGATCTTGGAAGGCATAGTAAAAATTTATTTGGTTCCCAAGATGAATTTAGTATGGTTATAAGTAGTAGAGTGTAGTAGTTAGTATTATGTTAGGTTAGATTCGTTATTGTGGTATTCACCATTTACAAATACTTCTTTTATCAGCCTGTTCTTTCATACTGCGGGACAAAGGCCTCCCCATGGCATTCTAATTTCCTTTATCTTTTGCCTTCTCCGACTAATACCTTTAATCTATACTTATAATAATATACTTATAATAAATCTGTAGAGAGGTCAATTCTGTACATGAAAAATATTTCCAAAATAACTCAGGGGGTGATTAGGGATCGATACTGATGCCAAAAATGCAATCAGTAGAATTTTTGTCTGTCTGTCTGTCTGTCTGTATAACCGTTATAGAAACAAAAACTACTCGACGGATTTTAACGAAACTTGGTACAATTATTTCTCATACTCCTGAGTTGGTTATAGTATACTTTTCATCACGCTACAATCAATAGGAGCAGAGCAGTGAAGGGAAATGTTGGGAAAACGGGAGAAGTTACTCCATTTTTTAAGCTTCCGTTGCGTGTGCAACCTTAATGGTTAAAGCTACACAGAAATCATGTCTGACGGAAATGTTCTCCTTAAAATTATATAAAAAATATCCCACGACAGCATATATATATCTTTTATGGTTGACTCACAATATCACGTGTAACTCCCGATAGCTTAGCAGTTCGAAGCTTTCTGATTATATTTGTCTACACTTACGTTTATAACACTCTCAGTCATCCCTAATTAAAAAAGTTAACATTATTAACTATTCCATAAAAAAGAATCATAGAAATCGGTATAGAAACACCAAAGTTATACATGAAATACGCTAATAATAAGCCATCGCGCGTGAATACTGAATCATGCTTTAAGGATTATCTATTCTTTTTTCTATCTTCTATATATAAAATAGTAAACTGACTGACTGACTGACTGACTGACTGGGTTATATATCAACACACAGCCCAAACCGCTGTTCCTAGACATATGAAACTTGGAGGGTGTGTTCTTTGTGAAGAGAAGGTTTCCACTAAGAAAGGATTTTTGGGAATTCCACCCCTAAAGGGGTAAAATAGGGGATGGAAGTTTGTATGAAAGTCTGTCAGTTTTGAAGTTAGGATCTTCAAATTTTGTGTTTAGGCTGACGATTGAAAATGAATTTATACGTGTCTCGGCGTTTCTGATAATTCTACTCCCGAAGGGTTAAAAAGGGGGGTGAAGGTAAGTAATCGAATATTTACGACATCCACGCGGGCGAAGCCGTGGGCAAAATCTAGTTTATAATTATAATTCTTTTCCCGCGTATTCATCCTTATCGGTAGGACGAGCTACACGGAAATACCAAACCGTGTCCTGTGTGTAAAATGATTAGCTAGTGAGTGATCTTGCTCACTCACTGGCTAATTAAAAAAAATGACAGTCGTATGATCCACTTTATGCCCAAAAAATACGATGGGCATCAAAACTGAAATCTCAAATGAAGTGTCATTACGTCAAGGGTTCATTAAAAATTATCTTTGGCGATCTCGGTGTTACCAGATTTCAGATTCAAAAAAATATCTAAAAAGAAATCCTTTACAATAAGTAACCCGTACGTTCCTCTGCGCGTCCATAAGGCACCGATGACATTGACTTGAATGTTCACATAGTAATGAGCGCACTCGAGCTCGCGGCGAAGTGGCGGTGCGATAAGCGCCGGATGACGCATCATCAGCGCGTCATCGTGTTTAGTGATGTCGATTATTGTTGTGATGTCATAATTTAACTGCAGATGGATGGGACGAAAAAACAATTATCCCGTAAATGCCGAACGGATAGGCAGACATGTAAGGAGTAAATAGTTATATTAAAATATAAATTTTTATCAGAGTGCCTCACGTTCACGCACACGTCAGCGCACCAATAAGGTGCGCTTGCTGTTAATATCCCGCCAGGCGTCAATATTTTCGGTCGGGGGCAACCCCGACCGACGACTGTTAACGTTCACCATCAGCTGGTGGGTGCACTCGGTGCATAATTCGTACAGTTCGACCGGTAGTCTTCAACGAAATAGGCTTTCGGGTCAAGCGCTGAGTCTGAGCGATCGCATGGAAACATTCTACAAGCGACTCGATTCAACCACGTAAACAATGCTCTGGTCATGTTACAGATAAAATTCATTCTTCCTTTACTATACTTACATCTCCTGTAACTACCAATAGCTTATTCAATTTTGAAAGTGGTTATAAAATTCATCGCGCCTTCACATTTCCCAGACACATCGTGTTGTTTGTCCAAAACATTGCTATGAAAATCTGATCAGGCGCCAATCATCGGTCGGGGCAACCCGACCGATAACTTTGGAAGCGTCCAGATTTCTCACAGGGAGGGTACGATGGACGGTTCAACATAATCAGGTGCTATGTGAATCCAACACATAGTTTATACAAATCGACCGGTAGGCCTCAACGAAGTGGGCGTTCGGATCCAGCTCTGAGTCCGTGTGATCGCACAGAGACGTACTACAGGCGATTCGACACATCCACCCGTAGAGTGATCTGGTCATGTTGCATATTGTAAAAATCATTCTTCCTTTACTATACTTACTTATCCTTTAACTACCGATCGTGAATTCAATTTTTCGGTTTTACTTGGAAAGACGCGGCGGTCCGCATGATAACGGCCAGAGGCATTCGTCATCGTTCGGAACGCTCCCGACTGACTAGTGGTCGTGCTCATAGTGATCCGGTTCAGAACAACAAGGTGGTTATAACGAAGAAGCTCCGTGTATTTGGCACGCATGGTTAGGACAAATCGACCGATAGGTTTCAACGAAGTAAGCGTTCGCATCAAGCTCCGAGTCTGTGAGACCGAAGGGGAACATTCTTCGTGCGAGTCCATAATATCCACCCAGAAAGTGGTCTGATCATGTTGCGGATAAAATTCATCATTCCTTTACTATACTTACATATCCTTTAACTCATTATAACATATTGCTAATACCCTGTCAGGCGCCATTCATCGGTCGGGGCAACCCGACTGAATACTTTTTCAGAGCGTTCAGAATTCTCACAGGGCGGGTACGATGGACGGTTCAATAAAACCCCAAAGTATTTGCATCGAGTTCTCAGTCAATTGACAAAGCGGTTCTATAATTTCCTTTTGTAGGCCGACGGCTTAGTATAAAAACTGTTGTGGTTATGGTTCGAATATTCCAAATAACTAGCCATTTCAATTTAAGAAGTTGCAATTTCCCTTAAAATTGGCTTTTACAATGACGGTCAACAAATTCCAAAGAAAAACCTTAAAAGTGGCAGGCATACTTTTGGGTGCTTCATGCTTCTCACACGGTCATTAAACAATTCTTTTAATGTTGTATACAAAACGGTATTAGAATAAATAAAGAAATAGCGCCCAACAAGGCGTTTGATTGTTCACTTTGAATAAAAAGTCGTATGGCACCATAATGTTCCAGTTTTTAAGCCATATCGTCGCCTCGACACCGTTCAGACCTCAGCCGCCCAGAATTACAGCGCCTAAAACACACCTTTTGTAGTCATCACCCACATTATCACATTTTGATCAGGCCTTCAGTTCTCACACACATCCCGCCTGTAATCCCCGAAGGGGTTAGGCACAGATGTGTACCTAATCATACACCCACATTACACCAGTTATGTTGAAGTCCCATGTAATAGGGGGCGAGCCTATTGCCATCAATCGGGCACAAATCCAGACTCCGTAGCTGCTACTGATAATTCCTGATGGAATAACCAAACAACACTTTACCCAACCCGGGAATCGCATACATAACAAAATTTCCACGCGAACGAAGTCGCGAGCAACAGCTAGTAGTCAATATTTCTTGATACTTAATAAGCTAGGTTTAGTAGCAACCAAACTATTTTTACCAGTAAACCCGTTGCAAATCTAGTTAACGACCCAAGAGCTAGACTGACCCGACACTATACCGAAGACATTCCGGATGTCAGCCTGTACGAGATTAGGATGGCTCTGAAACAGCTTAAAAACAACAAGGCACCGGGTGATGACGGAATTACGGCCGAACTCCTGAAGGCAGGTGGAAAATCGGTACTTAAGACCCTTCAGAAGCTGTTTGATTCCGTCATACTCGAGGGGAAAACGCCGCAGGCATGGTGCAGGGGTGTGGTGGTACTCTTCTTCAAAAAGGGCGACAATGCCCGGCTGAAGAACTATAGGCCCATCTCACTTCTAAGCCATGTCTACAAGCTGTTTTCAAGAGTCATCATGAATCGTCTCGCGCGCAGGTTTGACGATTTTCAGCCTCACGAACAAGCCGGATTCCGAAAAGGCTTTAGCACCGTAGACCACATACATACGCTGCGCCAGGTTATACAGAAGACCGAAGAGTATAACCTGCCTCTCTGCTTGGCGTTTGTGGACTACGAGAAAGCCTTCGATTCGATCGAGACTTGGGCTGTACTGCAGTCTCTCCAGCGGTGCCAAATCGACTATAGGTACATCGAGGTGCTGAAGAGTTTGTACAAAAACGCCACCATGTCAGTCCGACTTCAAGACCAGACCTCGGAACCTATCCTTCTGCAGCGAGGTGTAAGACAGGGAGACGTCATATCTCCGAAACTGTTCACCGCTGCACTGGAGGATGTCTTCAAGGTTCTGGACTGGAGAGGGCTAGGCATCAACGTCAATGGCGAGTATATCTCTCACCTTCGGTTTGCCGACGATATAGTGGTCATGGCTGAGACCATGGAGGACCTCAGTACAATGCTCGATGACCTCAGTAGAGCTTCCGAAAGAGTGGGTCTTAAAATGAACATGGACAAAACCAAAGTCATGTTGAATGCCCATGTAACACCCACTCCTATCAAGATCGGAGACTCTACACTCGAAGTTGTAGACGATTATGTCTACCTGGGACAAACGGTCCAGTTAGGTAGGTCTAACTTCGAGAAAGAGGTCAATCGTCGAATCCGACTCGGCTGGGCAGCGTTCGGGAAGTTGCGTGGTATCTTCTCGTCCAACTTACCGCAGTGTCTCAAGACGAAAGTCTATGACCAGTGTGTGTTGCCAGTGATTACATACGGGACCGAAACGTGGTCGCTCACAATGGACCTCATCAGAAGGCTGAAAGTCACCCAAAGGGCAATGGAGAGGGCTATGCTCGGAGTTTCCTTGCGTGATCAAATCAGAAATGAGGAGATCCGCAAGAGAACCAAGGTTACCGACGTAGCCCGAAGAATAGCCAAACTTAAGTGGCAGTGGGCAGGGCACATGGCTCGCAGAACGGATGGCCGATGGGGCCGAAAAGTTCTGGAGTGGCGACCGCGAACCGGAAGACGCTGCGTTGGAAGGCCTCCCACTAGGTGGACCGATGACCTCGTAAAGGTTGCAGGGATCCGCTGGATGCGAGACGCACGGGACCGGTCAATGTGGCGACACTTGGGGGAGGCCTATGTCCAGCAGTGGACGTCTTTCGGCTGAAATGATGATGATGATGATGAAACTATTCTTAAGAAAACTCTACAAATGCGAGTAGGGCTCTTGCCCTGAGGGTTCTGCCGTTTAGCTATTCACGGCTTAACTCAAGTGACATGGGCCCACGGCCTATGATGGATAACCTGAACTTTGCAGTTGTAAGAAGAGTTTTTGGAGTTGACAGTGAACCGTTTTCAAAGAAAAAACTAATGTTTATTCAGGAAACGTCTTATGAATTGCCGATTGCGAAATAAAAGATATTAAGTTTGTCGGTCGTTGTCACCGAGGCAAGTCCAAGAAACGCTGGCGTGACGATTTGGACTCGTTCTTAGCTGATTGGCTAGAGAAGGCAAATCACCGACAGAGTTGGAAAGTATTGGAGGCGGTCTTTGCTCAGTAGTGGGAAAAAATAGGCAAAACAAAAAAAAAAGTTTGTCCTAATCTAACACATAACCGACAAAACGCTATCAATCGAAATACAATTTTGTAGGAACAAATATAATTTATCTTTGGCGGATCAAAACAATTTTTTTTTACTATGCCTACGATGATTTTATATCCAACCTTCAGATATCTTCTCTACATATAATAAAATCGTTAAAATCCGGTCCGATGTTCCGACTTGGCGCAAAAACTACTTCATAGATCCTGTTCAAATTTTGCACAAATATCTGTAATAGGCTTCTTCTAATGTTTCTAATGTTAGGCTATATATTATCACGCTACTTGCTTAAGGGGATAAGCAATATTGCATTATGTTAGTATTATTCAATTGTTTATCGTTTCAGCCATGACATGCGTAACAACGTCTATTTCAAAGTTTATGTCAGCGAAGCAAATAGAGAAACGGTTTCATGACCGCTTTACGTGCATCACGTCGCAAGTTCGATCCCCAGTAAAATTATACTTTTTGTAGTTGGTTGTAATTTTTTTTGATAGACATTATTATTATTTATTTTATCTTTTTTATGTATATTTTTCCACGAGAACGAAGTCGCGGGCAACAGCTAGTTACAAAACAAAATTTGCAATAAATGATAATAGTAAATTAAAACACTTGAGTATAAATTTGAAATGCGAGCGCATTCTTAATTTAAATTTTGAAACAAATAAACGCAACGTGCGCAGATTTTTTATTTGCTTTAATTGTGAAACTTTATTTCGTGCTAAATATCACGCTGCTAGCTCAACGGAAAGTATGGAGACCATCTATAATTTTTTCAAAGAAAGGTAATCATCAGAATGTTTACTTAGAAGCGAGTTTTTCTTTGTGATTACACATTTCAGTGTGTCTTATCATTTATAAATCTCCTTCTTTTGAAGTTAACCAAAAGCATCGAATAATCGTGCACGCCGCAATCGCGGCGGTAAGACCCCTCTTTGAGGAGTGGCTGGATAGGCGTCACGGCGTCCTGACCTACCGCATGACGCAGGTCCTCACCGGACACGGAAGCTTCGGGAGGTACCTGTGTCAGATGGGGTAGGAGGAAACGCCTGGGTGTCAGCACTGCGAGGACCGCCCGGAGGACGCGGTGGAGCATACGGTGCAGGACTGCCCCGCTTGGGCAGAGCACCGCCGTGTCCTCACGGACTAAGTAATGTTTATCATAAAAATGTATAGTCATCAGAACAAAAGGTGTGTGCACAATTTCAGCTCAATCGGTATTAGGAAACTGGTTTGAAATTCAGTTGCAAGATTTGACCAATACCTACTTACTAACAAGGGAAGTTAAATAAAAGCATATTTTAATAATATAAAAAATCACAATAAATTATCTAGTAAAATACAATATAAATTTGAACAGCGAATTGCAATGAATTTTAAATTTTGATGAGGAAAAAAAAACGGCGCGAATTAGCCATAGATCAGTCTGTGCTGCTTGTTGTGTCGGTTTTAGTACCTAAAATTTACGAAAAACTATTAAAATTACCAATATAAAGCTTAAAAAAATATTATTGTATTTATTTATTCTATTTTACGCTTAAAATAAATTTATTTTAATTTCCATCTATCGATTGTTTCAATTCCATAATTTAATTTCTCGATTATCGAAATTTACAAAAAAGGAATCGATTGAAATAATCGCTTCCAAACATCACAATAATTTTAAAAAAAAATTGGTCGTCAATTTAGAATACAAATTTGAGGAGTCTTACGCTAAGATCTGGGCATTCTCATGTTGTTTATAATATTTGGAATGAGATTTGTCATATTTGTTATCGAATATATACGCGTCTGTGTGATGTAATGTGAAAAATAAAAATGTAAGCACGCACTATTGGCGCGAAACTTCGACTTAAGATATCAGAATTCATCATTACCACTGCTTATTTAAATTGAACTATGGATTAATTCGTCACACAATTTAATAAAGAGTTAATCATTCTCAACGTAGTGGAGCTTGGATGTCCGAAAACCACAATTTTTATGATTTCTAGCCTCGGTCAGCATTGCCGTCAAAATGGCGATGACCGTATTTATGCACTTGGATTTTTAAAGGGTAAATTAAGAAACTTTCGCGCTAAATACAGAAGTTTTGATGGCGAAGACATATGAACTTTTTATCCAAGTCTCTTAATTAACGCACACTCATAGTGTTTGATAATCAGAAATCCTAATGCAATGTGGCAAATTGAATATCCATTATCAAAAAAAACATCTTTCATGTTTAACATTTTTTGGCCGGCCAGAAAAATTTGAAAAAAATATATGTTGAGGTACTAAGAAGGTAGTAAATATTTACAAAGAGATAAATTCGTTGTGTTGTCTCGAACTATGAAAAAAAAAATGGTCCAGACATCCTGACGTCAGAATGTCTGACCACTTTCTTTACGTATTTTTTCGCTGTCAGTCGAGGTACTAAATATTTGAAGTTAGGTATCAAATAGTAGCATAAAGGTAGTCAATTTTGGTATTTTCTAAACATCAAATATCTCTATTGGTCCAGGGGTCCTGACGCTTACCTATTCTTGACTATAGATTCGGGTGTGAGAGTATAGTACTCCCAGTATTCTATCTAGAAAAAGACAAAACACTAAACTAACGTTCTACTTGAAAAGCCCTATCCCATTTCCATATATTGAAGGTGGCCAGTTGACCAAGGTTTTCCCATACATTGGTTTCCTATTCTCCTTCGCTTTAAATTGTTTGTTAGTGTTGTATCTATTTCCTACAGTCAATTAACAATTTATCACCAAGTTTGTTCGCGTTAACGTGAATTAACCTGAGATTAATGACCCTTCAAAAAGCACTTTTTAACGTAGTATTATGAATGAGCATCGAGTTCAAGTGCCTATATTATTGTACTATTTATATGTATGTAAACACTACCTACTGTCACAATTTAATCTACATTAATCATTTTAAAATTATTCATGTGTTAAGGTGCGTCCAGATTAAGTAACATTTTACAAATCTTTTGCTATATAACACGTCTAATTTAAGCAACATTGCTAGTCTCTCTATTGAATCATGTTAAATAACATGTTATGTTATTAATGTGGACACACCCTTAGGTCTAAAATACTATATAATCGTAACACTAAAGTCGAATACCTTCATTACCTTCCACACCTACCAGCCATTCGATTAACGCTTCATTAATTTAGACCACTTCTGGGCACCATAGCTAATAAATATTTTCGAAAAAAAAGTGTTAGTATAAAAACTATGTTACACTTTATCCAACCTATCTGCACAGATAAGTCACAGTCGGATAAGTCGACGCCAGCACATCACTTTATCGCTAGTTAGGTTCATGGTTGATTGGAAAAATTTGTCAGTTTCGGGTAGCTTGATGTGCTGGCGTCTGTATACAACATTAGTTTTAGTAGATACGAAACCTGAAACAAGTGTCTAGTATTTTTATGTAAAGAATCTATGTACAAAATTTCAAAACTGTATCATGAAAAATCACAAAGTTAATAAGCTTGTTCTGTTACCTGGTTGTCCACGCAAAAACGTGGTCAACACGCGGTGAGCCCGCGTGCGGGCCTCCAGTCTCCTCTTGAGCTTATTGATAATAATAATTTGGCAGTAGGTACCTAAATGATTGCGATAGGTACGTGTCGCTCGGTGTTCTACTTGTAGCCTTTTTTAAATATTTTTGGGAAAAATATAACATGGTTTAAAAATTATTGGAATCGATTCAGTTACTTATTCTGAACAAAGTATATTCAGGTTTCGCATGTATTAAAAATAATGTTGTATACTAAGCCAACGACAGTATCGCGTTCGTCGCGACCGTTTTGCGTTTTCAACTTTGCATCGCTGCATAAAGTCGCAATGTACTCTACTGATTTCATGCTACCATTATATCATGTCGCTTATTACTTGCTGAATAATTCATGAGGACACGTTAGGACCAACTAAACTAATTATATGTATTAACCTTATTTAAAAATTTAAGCACGTAAATAGGTACAATGTATTGGGTATAATTAGTAATAGTGGGAAATCAATTAAGTACCTTGGCTAAATACTTTGGTGGGTAATTATTGTAAAACTACCAACCTATAATTTAACTTTATTGTTACCTGTAGTTAGAGACCTAAACTTTATTTTAAATAACAGCTTAACTTCAGTTGGCCGATTAATTATACATATTATGAACGCAAACTTATATGTTGCTTAAGCCAAGCCAGTGCTGGGCTGCAGTACTGGGAGCCAGTGGTTAGAGCCAGTGCTCTGGGAGCCAGTGGTTAGAGCCAGTGCTCTGGGAGCCAGTGCTCTGGGAGCCAGTGCTCTGGGAGCCAGTGCTCTGGGAGCCAGTGCTCTGGGAGCCAGTGCTCTGGGAGCCAGTGGTTAGAGCCAGTGCCCTGGGAGCCAGTGCTCTGGGAGCCAGTGCTCTGGGAGCCAGTGCTCTGGGAGCCAGTGCTCTGGGAACCAGTGCTTTGGGAGCCAGTGCTGAGCCAGTGCTAGGAGTGTTATGTCATGTATATTTTATTCAAACAACTTAAATCTATTTAATTAGTAGGACAAGTTATGAGCGTTGATCCACCGATTCGGTTTCTCTATACACCGTGTTCCGGACGATATACATAAACTTCGACCAGATGTTCAGACCACGGAAATAAGCATTTTTCACACATTAATGAATTCTATTTTTTTATTTACTCTCGGGTTCCTCTCGTACGTGCAAAAGAAATGCAAATAGCATTTGATTATTTAATTGCACTAAGCGGCAACATAGGCCAAATTAGGACCATTTCTTACTGCACAGCTCAATTAAATTTCATTAAATGAAATTACAAATATCTTTGTAACGAAGCCTTTTTAAGTACTATTTCCTTTGTAATATTTGATTTGTAAAAGCTAGAAGCGTTTGCCAAAGTTTATGGATAACGTGGAGAACACGGAGTATTTAGCTACCGCTAAACAAAATCCATTAATGAGTAATTATAATTATTAATTATCATTTTCTACCTACTCCTTGTGTTTTTACTCTACACCTACGTACTGCCTACCTAGTACCTACCTACTTACCCACTATTTCCGGGATTAAAAATAGCCTATTTGTTAATCCAGAATATAAGCTATCTTGATCATCCAAATCCGTTAAGCCGTTTGAGCGTGAAGTAGTAACAAACATACACACATACAAACTTTCGCCTTTATAATACATATTAGTGTGATATATTCCACTAATCGCTTGCAACTAAAGACCTTAGTGGCCGCTCTGAAAAAAAACATGCCACTGTGTATGGGTACTGATAACATGGCAACAGTTTACGCATCGATGTCCCTTACTCCCTGTACTTATATTAGCCTGTGACATCACTTACAATACGCGGAAATATCTCCGGTTACGTAGGGCGTGACCCAGCGTGACCCTACCCACGGTTTTAGTTAATTGAATAAAATGTTTTACTTAGCTATACAAACATAGAAACACACATTTTCTTCACTAACTTTGCCCGTCGAGCTTTCTTTTTTTTATTAAAGGCAAAATTAAAAATTAAACCTTATGAAAGCATTTATTTCAAATAGACCCGTGACGGGTACTTTTGCAAAGTCAAAAAAAAAACTACCCACAGTCTATCCACAGGCATAATAACTGTGAATGGACTGCAGTTGCCCATTTCAAAATCGTAGATGTCATGGAAAATAATGGGCAAGAAACTCCATGGATACTCTTTTCAAATCAAGCTAGATATCACATTCACATAGTCCTGGGTACAATATTGTTGCCTCTATATGAGGTGGAAGGGATTCGAAAACGATTACCGCGTATTCTGTACATCATTCACACACCCAGAGATTTTTCATCGGTTTTTTTTTTTTTAATCAGTTGTTCCATACATTTTGACCCTACACGATCAAAAATCAACTGTTCTATACATTTAGACCCTACGTACCCCACGGTAAAATGTATGGAAAAGGTGATTTTGTAAAATAACCGATGAAAAATTTTTATGTGGGTCTGGGGCGGACCAGAATGATGTACTGAATACGTGGTAATCATTTTCGCGCCGGTGTCCGTTCCACCCCGTATGTGAGCACAATGTAGAAATAGTAAAGAAAGAAAAGACAATTAAAATCTTCAAGATTATGATAAGCCCTACTACTATAATGGAAAGTCTACATGGTACTCACATTTACAAAAAGTGAAATAATGCTTCTTATTTATATAAAACAATGGCAAAAACGGCAAAGTCAAGCTTGACCGAGAAAAAGTAACCTGAGACATTTGAGATTATAAACTTGACGATGTAGCAGGACCTCAGACCACGAAATTTAAGCCTCATCAAGAAGATTGTGCCTAAAGCCTCTGAGGTAACGTAAGATTCAAACACACTGACATACGGACACCTACGCTGTATACATAAAAATTACTTACGGCTATTACTATTATTTGAACATGCCACTTCATATAGTTCATTAATATAATGTGAACGTCGTTCCATTGATTGATGTTTATGATACGAAAAACGTTTATGTAGAGATATGTACTTGTTGTTGTAGTACATTTACAAATTGAAACAGTTTGATTCTGCCAGTGAGTGTTGTGGGGAGCAGTGAGGTTGTTACCTAAAAAAGAGAGCTCTTAAAATCATGCAAGTCGGTGATGTTACAAAAAATGGACAGTCGATCAGTAAAACGCATAGTTCAATGATACCTTTGATATGGATCCTAAAAATATTTGCTCTAAATGCTAATGTAGAGCCAAAGCGATCCAAGACATACGTTTTCATTAAAAACTTTTGTACTTATTCTGCACTTGCAGTTTTGAGTTTATACTGTTTATATTATAAAATGACACATTTTTACTACAGATTGGACGTTTCTATCAGACTTACAGACATGATACAGGTGATTTCAGATGTTTGCCAATATGCTGTCGACTTATATTTCGTTTATAAATATGGAACAAACATATGTGAGGAATACTATAAGCAGTACGATAAAATTGACAACTTTCTTGACACGAGTTGTTACTCTGTATTGAAACGAAAACTTATAAAAATTATATTATTTTATGTTACTATTTGGGCTCTGAGTTCTTTTGGCGATTTAGGAGCATGGTTTGTGACCTTTGGATCGCTAATACCATTGATACATGGAATATCATATGTGTTTCTATTTATTAAAATGCTGACCACATTAGACTTGATAGCTCACGTAATGCAAGTTGAAGCTCGACTGCGAATGATCAGTAATTTTGTACAAAAGTGCTATTCTTGTACAGAAATGTGTCCAGTTGGGCAGTTAACAGATTGTGTACGCAACAAAAACTGGCTGTATCGCGACGAAGAAGGTGCAATACCACATACCCCCAAAGAACGTACAATCGACAGCTTCGAGATTAAGCGGATTACCAAATGTTATCTTTTGTTAACAGAACAAGTGATGTTCGTCAACAAAATGTACGGGTTTAGGGTAAGCCTTCCTATATTCCTTATTCGGCTTCCCCTTAAATGAATATCTAGAATATTTACTGAGTTACGTATTATATTCAACTGTTCGCAGATGATTTTAAATATTAAATTTCTAACCGACTTTCGTTCCACATCGATGTCACGCATCATGCATCACTTGCATGACCGAAGTAGGTCCCTCATGTTGATTATGTTCAAAACTCATCATTTCGATTTGTGCCTAACCTTGTTTTTTTTTCAGATTCTTTTGAACACCTTAAATCTGCTTTTAGATATGGTGAAAATACTGAATTCAGCTATTAGAATCGCCGTTGGTTCCCAGGTGAATATTTTAATGACCGTTCTTTAAAAAGAGTATTCATCATCATCATCTGCCTAGCCTTTTCCCAACTATGTTAGGGTCGGCTTCCAGTCTAACCGGATGCAGCTGAACACCAGTTTTTTTTTTTTTTTTAATTAACTTAGGAAAATAAAGAATACTTCGTTTTGAATTAGTTTGGTTTTAGAATTATTCAGGGTTGGTTTGATAAGTCACAGGGTATATTATAGGGTACAGTTCCCGGTTGTTCATTTGGCACATAGTTTTATTTTTGAAGAAATGGACTTTGGAGCGATTACTCTCTCTGTAACTCTTACGTGTTTGAGTTCATGTCTGCAATACCATGTGACCTCTAGGTACATACTTTACCTTGACTGATTGAACGTATCGTATATTCGTATGCACGACGACCAATCAAACTATACAAACCAGTTTATAGGGATCTCTCATTGTAGGTACGGGAAATCTAAACAAAGCGACGCCATGTTATACTGGAAATGTATGCTTGATATGTCGCCGTGTGTACGCTTATATACAAAATATTTTCATTTTTTCTATGGCTTTGCTTCTCATAGCTCACCAAGAAGTATTTCTTTAGTTAACGCAACTAATATTTTTTTCTCTGCAGCGAACCATTTATCATGGCGAGAATTACAACTATTTACCAGGAATATCGGGCCTAATGCGTTTTCTGACGTGCGCCGCCATTATAATATCTTTGGTATATCAATGCGAGCAAGCATATCAACAGAGAGAGCAAGTCATGAACGTCATTGATCATCTTTTAATAAACAAAAAGCCTGGTAAGCATTAAGGTGGCAGCGCCAGGGTAGCCTGCGAAATTTTTTTTTTCTTTTTTTTGCAATTTGCCGGTCAGTGTCAGACTGTATATTGAACAAAATATGATTCCCGGCCGTAATACGTATGTATTTTTAGAATTATAATTACTTAACCCTCTAACGCCGCCAGTCTCTTGGGCACATTACCAGCTGACAGCGTTGAGGAGGAGTTTTTTGATGCCCTTTTATAGTTTGTTGTTAGTTTACTTATTTTAGGTTATTTAATAGTTTTTAATTAATAATGTACGAGTATTTAGTTAGTTTTAAACAAAATTAAAATTACCCTCTAAGTTCATTTAATCCCATTGAATGATTATTTTATGAAAAAGTCATTCAATGGGATTAGATGAACTTAAGGGGCTTTATTGATGATTTTAATGATTAACTCTGTTAAGCCATATCGGTACGGTCGCGAATCATATTTTAATCAACATACAAGCTGACACTGACTTGCAAATTGCAAAAAAACGTAAGAAAATTTGAATTTGCCCGGGCTACCCTGGCGCTTTTGTTAAAATTTAGTTTTGTCCTTTACGAAACAGGCTTGTGAATTTAGCTTCGAGTTTACGGCTGAACTTTGTAATCAAGTCAAATAAAACTAGCATGTTTAGGGGATACGCTAAGGTAGCCCAGCCCGCATTTTTCCAAATCAATTGTCTGAGTTATTGACTGGTGCTAACTTTTAATTCTCATTCGTTTTTTAACCGACTTCTAAAAAAGGAGGAGGTTATGTAGGTATTCCACCAGCACAATTTTTTTTTTTAATTACTGGTCCGATTTACGCGACTCGCGGTGGTCCCATTTAAATTTTATAAACTTTGCGTTATCCTCTATAACATGCAATTTTTCTTCTTTGTCTGCTCGTACAGTCACGAGTACCAATATGACCACACTTTCCTAAATTTAAAACCAATTTTCCCGAGAAATAACGATTGTAACTTGGAGATAGGATGTTTTTCATAAAAAATGAGTTCCAGAATGTTATGTTCGTAACAATATGAAATTTTAATCAGAACAGTAGGAGAAAAACACTTTTAAAAGTTGTTAAGTGTTTACATACTGGTGCTCGTGACTGTACGTGGATGATGTGCTATTTTTTTTTTTTTCAAGTTCCTAACCTAACCCGCGACCGGGTTAGGATTTCGGGTCAGGTTCGGAATAAACCAATATTTTCCTTCTAGTTAATGTAAAATTAATACTTGACAAGGATTTGTGTGAGATACCACAACTAAAAAGGGTAAAACATTTTACTGAACGAACTGAAATTTTAAAACAATAACCGACTTCCAAAAAACAAGACTAAAAATGTAAAAGTATCTTTACTTTCGGAAATCGTTGGCAAAAAAGTCAGTCAAACAAACAAAAGAAACCGACTTCCGTCGTCCTAAAACAAAGGTGCAATGTCAATATGCTAATAAAACATGACAATTTGAAGCTGGTGGAACTACCTAATGTCTTGGGGGATGTACTAAGTCAGCTTACTTCTTTATTAATGTAAGTACTTTTATTCTCAACAGACGAGGATCTACGAACGGAGATAGTGGATTTGCGGACTTTACTACAAGATCGACCCATAGATTTCAACATGCAAAATTTCGTCACACTGAATTACCCACTTTTGGTTTCTATTGCTTCTGTAGTAGTAACATACACAATAATATTGTTACAGAGTTTGAACTGAAAGCCCACACTAAATTATAGGTAGGTACCTAGCAGTAGCGAAGGGTCAATTTTTGTAAGAGGTAAGCCGGAGTACATATCTTTAATGTGATTATATTGTTTGCCTATAGAATACTGACTGTGCCATTTTTCAAAGGGAATCCGGTAGGAATCGAGTTGTATGGAACCTTCGCCACTGGTACCTAGATATTTTTAAAGTTGAAGTTTTTCAACCAAGTGAATGTAAATTCCCCACGGAAACTGGAGCTTTCAGTAGATATTTCGTATTATAAAGATATGTATTATCCGACCGAAAGATCGGCTTTGGCTTCGCCTTCAGCCACCTTTGGCTTCGCCTTCAGTCACCTTTGGCTTCGCCTTCAGCCACCTTTGGTCTCGCCTTCAGCCACCTTTGGCCTTCGGTTTCGGCCAGAAATCAACCTTCGGTCGATTTAAATTAATTTTAAAGTAACTGTGTATTTATTTCAATAAAAGTGTGTGTTCTTCAGTAAGTTTATTGTGCGGCCTTTACATGTCGGGATCAGAATAGGTAGAGTTTATTTGTCCTAACTTCAACTAAATAAGTAACATGTGGATACATCCCTATTAAATCCTGGAATGATTTTTAAGACCAAAATAAAGCTGTTAAATTAGAGAAAGGTATTATCCACATGTTACTTACTTCCTTGAAGTCCGATATCTAGTCATGAGCCCCAAATTAAATAAAGAGTAAGAATACAAATATTGTTTTGTTTTTTCCCCAGACCACAACTAAACCTATAATGATAACCTGCTTGACTTTTTTGTGCAACATAAATGTCTAAGGCTAGTATTTAATTGTAAATCAAAAAATCTTTCTTTTTTGTATTAAAAAAACCCAATGCCAATCAAAAATACTGACAAAATAGTTCCTCAAAATATTATTACTTTTGCAACAATTTGAGTTTGTGATGCATCGCTATTAATTGAAAAGCAGAGCTTTTTTATGAACACTAGTTTGTTGTAGTTGCACTAGTTATTATTAGATATGTATCTAATAATAACTAGTGCACAATAAACTTTGTAATTAATTATTTTAAAACAAAGCTTCTATTTTTTTAATGCATATGGCCATTCATTTAAGTGAAACCAAGTCAACGTAGCCCCGCAACGCGGGACTCCTATTTCTGTCGGAAGTGTTTTTAGTTGAGTCGGGGTGCCACAAGTCCCGAGCTTGCTTCGCTTGCTCTTTCATCCTATGTTGTTCTTGCTGCAATGCCTATTTTACAATGAAAACATGTTGCAAAAATATTTTGTTTTAAGTGTGAGTATAACATTGGTACACTCTGGCAAATGTGATGTGCAATCAGTAATTTTTAATTAAAAAATATTTAATTGATTTAAATAAATTGACTGGTGATAAGTTTTTTGATGTGCATTTATAAATAAGTCAATGTTTACTTTCCCCGCATTGCCTGTGTGAAATATTTTATGGGTAACAGGGTCTGTCCCTGTGCCTTAAAGTAAGAACAATAAAGATGATCATTGAATTAAACAACAAGTTAAGATTTTATACCAAGTATATATTCTTATTTAAAAATAATACTGAACACAAGGCAGTTTGTTCAGTGGTAACTTATTCAAAAAGTATCATCAAAATAGTAATTATTAAAAATATAATAACCTTGTTTCTAGTCAACATGCACTTATCATAATAATGTAACACAGAGGTAGTCTTAAATATAATATGTCTATAAACTTTGTAGAATTTCTAGCAATTTTTCATACAAACAACATTTATGATTTCTGATTATTGTCAACTTTCTATTTCTTTAAAGATGTAATTAAACATCGTTTTCTTAAACAAAGGTTTTGACAAATCCCTTAGCTTCGTCAAAATATTAAAATCGCAAGTGTCAATGTAGTGAGTGACTTTTAGAACTAATTTGGATGTTGAATTCAATTAACTTCATTCAGAAACCAGGTGTCCTGGTGTCCTTGTCCAGGTGTCGTTACTTTTCCAGCAGAAACCAGGTTACGCTGAGCCAGATTTTTCTAGTTCAATAAGTTTACTCTTACGGTCTACACCACTGTTATATCCACCTTTAGATCCAGATGCAACAAGCCTGTGGCAAGGGACCACTAAAAGTAATGAGTTAGCTCCACAGGCAGCACCAACAGCCCGAGAATGGCTTGATGGACGGCCTAAATCTTGAGCCAGTTCACCGTAAGTTTGAGTAGATCCGTATGGTAAATCCAAGAGTTTATCCCATACTTCCTGTAAGTGCCAAACATATGGTGGGTAGTTTAAAATATATGTAGCAGTAGTACTATTAGCATGTTACAGTCTCTGGACAAGGATGGTTAACTTGTAGATAATATATTCCTGTATGATTTAGTTGTGTATACGGTGATACCCAGATGTGTGAATAGAAACTGAATTTTTAATTTGAAATTTAAATAGATGGTTATAGCTTACCTTTTGAAAATCGGAACCGAATGTTTTTACAGGCACTGTGAATTTCTTCAATTTACCGCCAAAGTAATCTAAAAGTTCGTCTTTGAATTTCTGAAGCATCTTGTTTTCACTTTCAATGAATTTACATGATAGCTCTTTCGCAAGTGTTTCAAAACTTTTTTCGAAGTTTTTAGAATCCTCAAAAGTTACGATGTACAAAAAATCATCATCTGCTGCAGTAATAGCTTTACCCACGGGAGATTCATAGGTATAGACATAAACGGAGGCCCTACAATTGTTTGAGTACTTCTCGACTATTTTCGAAACAGACATTTAGATTTTTTCTGGTAATTTTATCAATGAAATGAAAATTTATTAAAATCTGACATATTATGACGATTACGAATCCCGCTTCTTTAGACCTTTGTCTACGGCTTTGCTTTTTTTTTCTTTTCGAATCCTAGTCTTTTGGCGTTATTCTGAATCCAAACATTAGTGTTGTCCGGGCAATGTACGCGTACGATCTCGGGAAAAATATAGACGTAAAGCAAAATGAGTTGGTAATTTAAAATAATCCTCTAGAGTGGAATTTTAAGTATCATGGAAAAATGCATGTTTCATAAGTCGCTAATATGGGGTGTTCAGTCCTACAGGTTACAGTTTGACTAAATCTACAAGGTTGAAGTGCGCACTTCACTATGTTGTAACATTTTTTATAAGAAAATAAATTATTGATCCTGCTACCAAGGCAGGATTACTATCCACAATTTATATTGATAACGCACTCGTATATTTAGTTAACCTTTACAAACTTAACGTATAATTATTTGACCTTTACAATAGCTTTTCCTGTATTTTCTCCCCTCAGCATGCCCACAAGAGCATCCACCATATTATCAAAACCATGATAAATTTTCTCTTGATATTTTAATTTTCCTTCACCAAGCCATTTCAGGTTTGCTTCAACACCTTCATTCCAACGATCTGTCCAGCGGTTTACTAGAAAACCTTCCATTTTTAGTTCTTTCAAAACCATTGCAGGTTGCAGAATCGAGACTGAAATATTATTTAAAAACATAAGTCTATGTACTCATACCGAAAAATAAGAAGTAGTACAACCGATCCAAATGAATCAGTCAAAATGTTTGTAAAAGAAATTATTAAAAACCTTTTGGTAGTTTGGCCTCATTGTATGATGATATGGAACCGCAAACGCCTACCCTTCCATATTTGTTCATGTAATTGATTATAGTTGAGCTTATTTCGCCACCCACCTGCGAAAATAAATAAACTTTATCGAAATCAATAGATAAATAAATTGTACAAAAAGTGAAGTTGATAAAATAATGCACTTACATTATCAAAATAGCAGTCAACTCTTTGAGGACAGCCGCCTTTGAGGGCAGCTCTGATGTCAACGGTTTTGTAGTTAAAAGCGCGATCAAAACCCAGCTCTTTCTCCAAATAATCACATTTTTCATCAGTCCCAGCAAAACCAACAACACGGCAACCTAAATAAAAGTCAAGTAAATATTTACAATTATTGAAGCAGATAAGACTAGAGCTGAAACGGATATCCAGTAACTATCCATTATCCGGTCTATCTGACCAATTTTCACTATCCGGCCGGATACCGAATACGAAAGAAATCAATCATTTCTCATTAACACAAGATAAATCATGCTACAGCAGCTTATAAACACCATATATTTATAATTAAAAATGCAAAATTTGATTACTGACTACAATTACTTGCCAAAAATATTATTACTGGTACCCAAAATTTACAAGTGGAGAATTGTTGTGAATAAATACTAAATTTTCAGCGTTTGATGATAAAAAGCGACTCCGCTTGGCTTCATAAACACCTCACTTGTACGGTAGCGTTAACTCAAATCAAACTCTTCATCTCATCTGGCCATTTGGCCTCGCAGCTTGCCGAATATCTGGTATCCGGCCAAAGTACTATCCGTTTCATTCTAGTTAAGACCCTCATAATATAATAAAACAATGACGAAGGTACCAATGGAACTATTGCAAGTGGCATGGCTATTAATAAAATTTTTTCATATTTCAAAATACCTTGATCGCGTTGGTCAGATTGGACTTAGTTAAAGACACGCTCACGCCATCTACAATGAGCTTTCAAAATCAAAACTAACTTATTTAAACAAGGCTCATAAATAATCAACAATTTTTTTTTTCAACGTCAAAATGTACATACAAAACAGTTCCCCAAAACGCACGCTCTTCGCGCTTTGTCAGACTCCCCATTTTACATAATTCTAATATGAAAGTTGCGTTGCTACTTCTTCTTCGTCGATTCGAGGATTCCATATCAGCGACGTCACTTGCTACGTTATCTTACCTAAGATTTTGCCGATTTGCCCAACATGTGATCCTACAGCACCAGCTGCACCAGTGATTACAATCGTTTCACCAGGTTTAGGTTGGCATATCTCTTTTAAACCAAAATAAGCAGTGTTTCTGAAACACAAATTCTCTCATCAAAAAATCTCTCCTTTTACAAGATCAGTATGGTCTCTACCATACTGATCTTGTAGCTTGATAGCTCGATCCGTCTGCTACCTTTTCAAGTCTAAACCACTGAATCAATCGTTATGAAAGACAGCCTGGGATTAGGGAATGCAATCCGGACTATCCGTAATCCGAAAAATCCGGATGTCCGCACATTTTTACTAGACTTCCAAATCCGGATTTGAAAATCGAATCCGGATTTTCTGAATAATAAGAAATTGTAATTCGGGGACTGCTTTATTCAGCCGAAAGCCTGAAACTGATATTCCCAGTTTAGTGCGAATGGAGATGGCGTTATTCGAGGATAGTGGTTCACGAGGACGATACATGGAGGTCGCTTACAAGCATTTTCAGTGCATTCCCCCATAAAAGCGTCGAATCAGAGCTTGCTTTTTCCGCAGCAGGAATTAAATGTAATCGAATTCGCAGCAGGTTAAACGACTGCACTTTAGATGCTTTATTATTTTTGAGGTCACATTTTATGTGTCAAAAGAAAACATCGTTTTTTTTGTTGCTAAATTTATGTTGGTTAAATTGTTTTGTTATGTTTAATAATTTGACAAAAAGGCTATTATTTTTGTTTTCCAGAGTTTCTTTTAATTTGTACATATTAATTATTTTATTAATGCTACTCACCACGCGAGTCACAGACTAATTTTTTTAATAATAATAAGTATTATGTTGATTGAGTGAAGTTAAACTGTTTTGTTATGTTTAATAATTTGACAAGGAGTCTATTTATCCTTTTATTGTTGTTCTTCAGAGTTTATTTTGATTTGTACTTGTTGTATAGGTCAGGATTTATTTCGTAAGGCTCGTACATCATGTGGGCAGACGATGGGTTTCGTGCTATGAAAACACACTGGGTGATACACTGTTTCTAGCAAAACTAACAAATTATTTGAGATTACAACTTAACACGGGGCACAATGAATCGGGTACAGTTCCAAGACGTCTCAACTCCACCGCGATCAGACATTGACTGTCGCCCTCGCCTCGAGCTGAACATCAGGGCTCTGTATGGGCTGTTTTGGTAGACTGGTAAGTAGGTCGCGTCATGTCACCAGTGCCCACAGACTCGTTTTCCGATTCATTTTATGTCCGGATCCGACATACTTATTAATTATTTAACTAACGTTACTCAGCACGCGACTCACAGACTGATTATTTTAATAATAAGAATATTATGGCTATAACACAAAAATTATGGTATTTAATTTGAATAACTTCAAATAACAAAAATTAAAAAAAATCATTATATTTTAAATTTTCCTGTGTTTTTATTTTAACCCATTAACAAAAATATAAGAAAAATCATAGTAATAAACAAATATGGGTAGATTTATGTATGTTCATGAAAAATCCGTAAAATCCGGATAATCCGGATTGGACCAAAAATCCGTTCTTAAAAATCCGGATTTTAAAACAGAACGGATTTGCATTCCCTACCTGGGATATAGAGTTGGACATTACTTCATTAAAAAACACAGTTATGCGAAAGTGGTTTCTGGCAAGAGCTAATCTATACATATAAAATTCAAAGTCCTGACTGACTGACTGACTGACTGACTGACTGACTTATATATCAACGCACAGCCCAAACCACTGGTCCTAGAGACATGAAATTTGGAGGGTGTATTCTTTGTGAAGAGTAGGTATCCACTAAGAACGGGTTTTTCGAAATTCCACCCCTAAGAGGGTGAAATGGGGTGTTGAATTTTCTATGAAACTTTTTATTCTCTGAGTCGATTGACTTGAAAATGTGTCTACATATACTTCAGTTAAAATGGTGAGACACGTGTATCACAGTTTTTCCAAAATCATCCCCCAATTTAAAATTCCATGTCCTGACTGGCTGACTGAAATACCAACGCACAGCCCAAACCGCGGGTCCCAAAGATATAAAAATTGGAGGGTGTATTCTTTGTGAAGAGTAAGTTTCAGTTTTTTTTTGTTCCCTTAGAGGGTGAAATGGGGTGTTGAATTTTCTGTGAAACTTTTTACTCTCGGGGTCGATTGACTTGAAAATTTGTGTACATACTCTTCAGATAAAATCCAGTAAATCCAATGTCCAATCTCAAACCAAGGTATCAATATTTCACGTATCTAATTTAATTGATATAACTTTAAACTAATAATTGCAACTTATAAGCAAGTACATGTAAATCTATGTACGTATTATAGATAGATACATAGATTACTTATTATCCCAGAAGTAAGATCCCGTGGACAATTCCCTAACTCCACGCGGGTGAAGCCGCGGGCATAAGCTAGTAGTTTATAAATCTTATTTCTAAACTAGCGACCCACCCTTGCTTCGCACAACACCACTTAATCGGGTCCAAAACTATATCTAATGTAGCCTATATTTTAAGTTAAGCATTTAGCAGTTGAGCGGTGAAAACTGAGTTCAAATCCATGTAGTAGTTTTTGTGTGATGCGCGTACAAACATACAGACAGACAGAAATTCTAAAAACTGTTGTTTTGGCTACTGTTGCTCTAATAAAGACCCCCTCTATCACACAACAACACACAACACAAACACGACACACACACACAACACAAAACCCGTATGAAATTCGCGCGCGCGCGCCTTTGAGCTATCAGCTATTAGCCGCGTGACGCCGTTCTGTCTCATTACTATCGTACTGTGCATCAGTGGGTAGGCCGAGCACCCGCGCGGCTCGCATTTTCATACGGCTGTTGTGTTATTGGGATAAAAGTGAATCAGTATAAATAAAATCTTTCTTGGGGAATTTGTTTGTTATCATGAGTACAATCACGTGTTTAAGTATCGGTCACTAATTACCAGTCACCCTATATGTATAGATTAGATCTAAATTAGAACGGGATTGATCAATTTAATTCCACTTCAAATAGATACTAACCCTGGCATTCCAAGAACTCCTAAAGCAAGAGAAACAGGATGCGAGCCGAAATCAGGCACAAGTGTAACAGGTAACAAACCAGCCTGATTATTGGCAGTATCAGGATTTAAAATAGTATGTGTGCGCCAACCGAAAGATCCAGTTAAGTATTTTCCCACGGCATAATTTTTATTCCGACTCGATATGATCCTGAAAACGTTAAAATTGGTTTTAGCATCACGAATTTTACCACATTATTTTGACAAAATAATATTTCAATAAAACTAACTTTGCTACTTGTCCTCCGATCATATCAGTGGGCAATTTATATCCTATCATATAAGCCCTCATGTATGGGTCAACACTAAGATATTCAGCTTCAGTTAAAACTTCTGAAAATGTATCAAGTAATCAAAATTGGCAACATAGCATAATTTAGGGTAGTTAACTTTGGCAACGAATGCATTGACATACGACGAGTTTTACACGAATAAACTATAATAAAATATTAGTAGAGCACCTCCATCTTTCAATTCCGGAAGTTCCTCTTCGACGATTTTAAAATCCGTTTTCTTAGGTTCACCTTGAAAATACTTTGTCAGTACATATTTTTGTGCTTTTACTTTACCAGTAACTCCTGAATACATCCGTTTGGCAAAATTAAATGATGGGAGTAGTTTAACCATTTTTGCTATGATAGACACTTGTCTCCTGAAAAGCTAATGAAATCTGTGAATAAAAAACACATTTTAGGAATCACCAAAAAGCTGTTCAATCTCCATTTGCCAATATACCGGGCACACTGTACATACATGAAACAAGTTCGTGTACTTCGTATGGGGGCGACCATCGACAATACAGATCAACAGGAAAATGATTTGAATCGACTAATGTCAAAGTTGTAAAATCGATTAGTCTAGTAGGAGGAATGAATGAAACATGAACAATTGAACATAGACATCTGAATGAAAAAAAATAAAATAAATACATACAAAATGGCCTACGTATTGTTTGGATCGAGCAATATAATTTGTCAAATACGATAAAGTGGCCCAAAAATAATAATTACATAAAATTCATCTCAATAACTGGTTTCAATATAAGTAACCTAACAGCCTTTAGTGCAGAGTGTTGTTGGTGAAAATTATATTAGGCAAAATGATGGCAGAAGCACTTTAGAGTAGTATTTTCGTCTGCCTGGAGAATTTATTTTAGTGAAAACCATGACTACAGAGCAACAATTCAACTGTGTATTTTGCAAAGACGTTTTTGAAAATAAAGAAGATTTACAAGAACATTTTAGGTAACGTATTAATGATGTGAACGTAACATCTGATGGGCAACAGCCTGCAAAAGTCGGTAAAAATTGATTATTGTTTATGTTCAGGAAACACGGGGACCCAAATTATAGAAACCGCTTCGAAGTAGATACAAAAGCGTCTGATGAGAAGTGTAAAGAGAAGGTGGAGTTGATTAGCTGTGACGTGTGCTGGAAATTTTTCCCGACAATATCCAAGGCTATAACTCACAAACACAAGGTGCACCCGGACCACGATGCGAAGTACTTCTGTCCCTGGTGTGGGAAACTGTTCACAATGAAGGTAATACTAGTTTCGGCTGCGAACCGGCGTCACTCGCGAGTGGTTGGTGTATTGGCAACTCGACCTATGCCCCCTCCCCACTACACGTAGTTTTACTTATCACTTATCAATTTGACAGATGTTTATTGTATCTATTAACACTATCACCATCAATTGAGCTCCAATCCCCTAATTCTTGATGACTAAGGACAATTAACTTGATGATGAATTTGGAATTCTTAGTTTGATGGAAAGTATGGCATAATGATGTCTTTCATCTCAGTTTCAGTGACTCTAAATTACTATCGGTTTAATCTACCAACCTAAATCTCACTGATAGTAAAGATAATACTATACTAATATTGTTGTAATGTCTCACATACTCATTATCCTTCAAACTTCTGTGTTCCAGCACTTGTATAATGTACATGTTCAGTCAAGCCATGGTAAACAAGAGAAAATTGAAGACAAACGTTTTCGCTGTGACAGCTGCGGTGTGGACTTCTATGTCTCCTCTGCAATGATCAACCATAACAAATTCTTTCATCGCCAAGATACTGACCTCCCAGATGTAGGACACTCAAAGAAAGTCAAATTCTATGAGCAGGTACTCTGAAATGTTGTAATAAATAGTAGTAAAAAGATCCTGTTACTCAAATGCATAGTTAAACTAATATTTCTTTATATGATTCCAGGAAGTCATCCCAATTTATTATTGTGCATTCTGTGGAGATGAATATGAAAACAAAGTCAATTTAATTGTAAGTAAACCTGTTTATTATTTAATTGCCTTTGGTACAGTATACTACTTCCATTGTAATTTAATGTAATGAAAAGAAAAACAACTATTTAAAAGTGAAATCATTCTTTAACCTTTTGAAATGCTTGACCATAAACGCATGTGTGTGCCCTCCACGCCAAGCAACAATTTCACCGACCATTTTGTCACATATTTGTGTTGGTCGGCGTACCGCGCACGCTCTTGCTTGTCACATGTGTGACAGTGGCGGTCAAAAGGTTAAATGTCAGTACTTTTCTTCACCATTCTAAAATAGGCAGAAAGCCTAGAAATGAGCTAAGCTTAATTGCAAAAGATGGGTGAATGGTTTGATGAATTCCATCTTTTGCGATTTTAAAAGGTCATTGTTGATAAATTGTATGAAATTATAGAAACACACAACAGATGACCATGGAGATGAAAATCAGAGTCCTGATGAGGTTCTGAAGTGTCCAATGTGTGAGGCAGTCTTTTACCATTTGGATGCTTATGAAATACATCTCACCTTTCATTCTTCTGAGGATATGTACAGTGTTCAAAATCCTGAGTGAGTATTACGATGCTCTTATTATTAGTATAGTAAATATGCAGAAAAAATACAATGCCTTGTTTAGAAGTAACTTCACAATTAACACGGTAGCTGCGGCAAAAACGTCATAAGTTTTCATCTGGTGCGGTGGCGGTCAGAACGCGCATCCATCGACCTTTCCGACAGTGCGTACTTTTTTGACCTGACACCACTATACTCAAATAATCGCACCACACCAGAGAGAAAGATATAATTTTCACCGTGAGCAGCAGCGGTAAGCCACCGTGTCGCGTGTCGGGCCGATTTTGTGTGATCCACAGTGAAAGTGTTAAACAGAACTTTCAAATGAAATGTGGGAATTCATTTCATCAATTTTATACTCCTTAAATAGTACACTTCTTGTTAGTAGTATGTAGTTTGAATAAAACTCATTTGTACACACAAATACTAAAAGTTAAATTTATTTTATAGATTCAATGACTTACTGGATTATTCACTGGAAACAGTTCCACCTATCATAGAGAAGGTAGAAAACTTAGAAACAGAAGATCCAGCCCAAGAAGTAGAAGCAGAATCAACTATGAATGCTGTAGGAATTGTAAGTAATAAAATAAACACTGGATATAACTTAACGTCACTCCTGTGACACCTGAAGGGTCAGGCGGCAGAGGTGTACGTAATAGTACATCCACTTTTCGCCATTTATGTTAACCATGTAATAAGAGGGCTATTGCAATCAACGGGGCTCAAATCCAGACTCCGTTGCTGCTACTGTGAAATACCTAAAGGAAAAACCCAATAACACTGCCCAACCTGGGGATCAAACCCAGAACCTTATGCTCAGCAGTCGCTCTTGCGCCCACTACACCAACAAAGTAGTCATCATCATTTTCTTGTCTCATTGTTCTTGGGGTCGGCGCAACAGGTTTTCTTCTTCCATTCTCACCAAACCAAATTTTTCAGAATAACTATAAGATCTCTAATCCTGATCAACCATTGATACTTTGCACTTTTGAGTCACTATTCGTGTCTGTCTGTGTGACCGCTTATATCTTCGAAACACTACAATGGATTTTGATAAGGTTTTCATAATCCTTTAAAGCAATTATTGAGAAGGTTTATGTGAGAAATCGGTACTTACATCAAATAGATTGACATGTCGCCATTGCATCTGTGTCAAGCAGGGGTTGGTTGCAAGTAAATCAGTCTAGTTGATTAGATGTGCACGTTCTAAGCTCCGACTGTTGTCAACCTAAATCTTTTAGACACTATTTCAGTTTCGTGTTTCACTTTACTTTACTGCTAGCACATTATTACCGTTTGACAATTGAGTCGCATTCTCTTGTCATTACAACTTTTTTATTACGACTAAGTTTTTTGTGCGCTCGTCTTCCAGTGCTTCTTTAATTTTGACCTGTTGTCGTTTTAATCCTAACAACAGCCATTTTGTCGTTGCAGGAAAAGTTCCTGGAGTTGGCGATGGACCAAACCGAAGATAGTAATCCCGTTAAAGCAAAAAAACATAAGAAACGTAAAAAATCCAAGAAATCAGCCATTACCCTCGATGAGTTCCTAAGTATGAACCAAGACGTGTTTGGTGAGGATATAGACTTCCAGGGCGTAGAGGAAGTTCCCACACGAGTAGTTACAAAACAATTTAAAAATAACAAGAAAACTAGTAACAGTATGGTCACTTCTGCAGAATTAGATAAATTAAAAAAGGCAGGTATTGTTGTAAAGAAGAAAGTTAGTCGAAATCCAATAATCAAAGGCTTTCCAGTCCCTAATTCTATGCCTAATAAAAGTGTTCTAAATAAACCGATTCACAAAATAAATAAAGTACGAGAAATAGAAACTTCAAGTGAGGTATTGACTAAATTAATGAATCAAAGTAATAATCAAATAAAAATTGTGAAAAAAGTAAATCCTAATAATGCAAATGAACTGAAGCAAGTGAAAGATATTCCCAGTGAAGAGCCTGAAACAGTCCTTGATGACATGAGTGAAAATCCAAATGAACCTAATCATAATATTGAAGAATTAAGCACACCTATTCCTAAGTTAGATGGTGATATTACAAAGGATTTATCCCCTGAACCATCAGAACAATCACCAGTAATTGCTACTGCAGATAACACATTGTCAAAAAAAATTATTAATATTAATTCTGATATTGCCAAAAACACAGCTAAGAATATATTGAATACTAATAAAAATACAAAGAAATTACCAGATATGTCAGGTTCTGATCACTCACCAAACCCAGTGAACTATAAAACTTGTGATGGAGAAATCCTGGAAGATCCAGAGTGTGAAAAATTGGAGAAAAATGAATCTGATGAGCTTAATTCTGATACAGAAATTGAAGATAGTGAAGAGAAAGCTGGTTCAGACAACTATGTAAATAACAATAAACTATCTGATGTTAATCTAGAGAATAGTGACAATAACAGCAAACAAGGGACTGTAATCAATTCATCAGTCAGCTCTTTATCTAGTTTAAAACATTTAAGTCATCTAATAACAGTGAAGCCTGTTAGTCAAAATAAGAATAACTTATCAACAGACCCTACAAGCGAAAAAATAATAGATACAAGTAGTCAACCTCCTCAAAATGACAATAAAGAAACGTCTAGTGTACCTCTCGCTACTGATACGGCCAGTCTAAGCAAACCAAAACCTATTATTGAAAAAAATCCAACCATGGATGCCTTAAAGACTTTAAGTAAAAATATTACAATAAAATCTCTGACAACAAAAAGAAATATTGATGAAAGTGAAACTGAAGATGGTGAAATAGATATGAAAGAAAAAATAACAAGTAACCTGAAATTACAAGATATAAGTTGCAATAAAAATTTAACAATTAAGAAACCTAAAATTGAAACAAGTGATCCTAAACCAAATTGCAACGTTATAAATTCTTCGAATACTCAGGAAGGAAAATGTATGCCCGGAAAACCACCAATTACTAAATCACCTGTAGGAAAAATTCCCAACAAAACCATAGTTGATAAGGCCAGTAGTCTGCCTACATCTAACGCAAATATTTTAAAAAGGCTGCCAAATATTACCACTAAACCAATAGTGAGCAAGAGCAATTGTCTACCTTTAACTGTCAAACAAGCCAATTTTACCAAGAAAATTACTGAAACTGAAGAGAAAAAGGATGAAATAATAGAAATTTTTGATATTGATGACTCTGAAGATGAAGAAGAAAACAGTAAACCACCTCAACCTCCACCTCCACCACCTACACAAAATTCTAAATCTATGGATGCACTCAAACATCTTAGCAAGAATATCACAATTAAATCTTTGAATCAACAATCAGTTCTAAAAAATTTTAAAATTGAAAATGCCGTAAGAAATATTAAGATTGAAAAAGAAGATAACAATAGCCAGAGCAAGTTCAAAGAAGAATCTAACATCGACACTCTCATTAACATTCAGAACAGAAGTGGTGCATTTAAAAACGTGCTACAGGGTTTATGTAAAAATATTACAATTAAGTCTCGAAACACATCACCTAGTCAATTTCCGATATCGGAGGAGCACAATTCACAAGATTCTAAAGCATTAGAAGATAATGAAGCAAGCGATTCAGACTCTTCTCCAGGAAATGTCAAAATTACAGAACTTGATGAGAATATACAACATGACGGCGACAGCGGCGACGACGCCGAAAAGATTCAAGCATTAAACACGAATCTTGATCATCCAATTGTTGAGTCACCGAAAGAATCCTGCAGCGAAAATGAAGATGAGGACGTACATGACTTCGAATCTGACATAAAAGTTAGTACTGTGCAAAAGAGTAACCAATCCATGAATTCAACTATCAATTCCGTGTGCCTAAATAACTTAAAGAATATAAATAAAAGCATAACAATAAAATCATTAAGTAAGAGCACAACAGATAACGACGAGAAAACTAAACAAGCACAGACGTATGACAGTCAAGAAACACCACAGAAAAAACAATTACCAGCGAAAACATCGAACCAAGGTATAAAACAACTTCAAAGTGATAATATGTCTATCAATAGGATTTCAAAAAATGTTGATCATACAACAGCTCAATCTTGGAATAAAAAAGTATCTGCTATGAATCAAGTGAACACTGTTAACAAGGAAGTGACAGTAAAAACGATTCAAACTAAAACTATGATACAAGAAATAACAACCACAGTTACCAAAACTATAAAAACAGTCAACCAGACCATGAAACATGAAGTTCGAAACAATTTTCAAGCAAATACTTCAACGGCAACACAACGAATCCAAGGAATAAGACCAAGCCAGTCCAAAAACCTTCAAGGTGTTGTTATTAGACATGCGTCACCAATGTTAGGGCCTAGAACTAGTAATGCGATAGCTCAAATTAGGCCAGTCAGTAATATCGTGAGACCTTCAAAGCAAATTGTTCCTACGAGGACTGGTATAAATTTAGCGAGGCCCAATAATCCAAGAATGGCGGTAGGAAAAAAAATAACGCCTTCACCTAATATTAACAAACCAGTGGTAGGAAGACCCCTAAAAATTTCGCCCACGGCAATAGTGGCTACGACAAACGCAAAGAGGCCTCATACCGAAGATGTGAGCGGACCTTTCAGTTGTTTTAAGAAACCAAAGGAATCTTTAATACCTGTATCAGATATCCCGAGTTTTGTCAGTAGCGGGAGCGAGGGCACTGCCCAGTTCACCTCTGCCTCACACACCAGCAGTTCAAATTTTACGACTACAACAAAGGTAGTCAAAGGTAATTCTGTGATGACTGCGAAACAAACGAAATCCGAAGTAAGCGCTACTTCGCAACAGTTGGGTAGGTTTAGTAATAAAAGTGGGGTAAAAATAATGGCTAGTCAACACAAACAATCTCAAGTGCAAGAACAGCAGTCCACCGAATCAAGTCCTCAATCAAATCCCATGAAACGGACTACTTTAGAAGCTATACAAAGGCTACAGCAGCAAGGTCTCTTGGTGAAGAAGCCTCGAGTAGAAGTGAATGAGGCCAGGGAAGATTCCGATCACGACGGTGAAAAGAATGTAGGTTACAGTTCAGCAGATGAACCAGATGAATAATAATTGATGTGTATAAATATTTAGCTAAAAGTTGACTGATCCAATTAGACGTAAATTCTTGCACTAAGCCAAGTCCTAGTAATTATAGTTTTGTAAATTTTCACGATTTGTTTAACTCACTGTTTATAATGCATACACACAATATTGTATAATTTATTTTGTTAATTAGACTTAAGCATGAAATATGTTGTAAATATGAAGCATTACTATTAAGTAATATAAGAATAATAAGAAAATTAATGTTTCTTTTAAACTGAAATTGAATCCTTTCTTTGTAGTATCAGTCACGCCTCTGTCTCACAGGTTGTAGGAATCCTATAATTTACACAACAAACATAAATACAAGCACAATACTGTGACTTTGATCTCTCCTTATCAAAACGTAACAAATGGTCCTAATAGCAAAATGTCCTATTAGCAAATCGTCCTACAACTAACCACACAAATATGACTTTTTTTAAACGAATAGATGTATTTATGATCTGTTCGAGACTAAGCTAAATTAAATCAAATTTTGCGAGTTATTGACATACTGACCATTTGCTTAGTCTATTAACCTTTTGAACGCCAGAGCGTAAACGCACACGCGTGCCACAATTTCACCGCAAATACCTACAAAAAGAATAGGGATTCCAAAACTAATTAATGTAATTTCGTTTCAAGGAATTAAATACGCATATTTTAGGTATAAAAATGCAAAAATAATGACGTAATTGTTTATTTCGTGTTATAGTGCACCGCATTTTTTGTCACATATTTGTGTCGTTGGCTTACAGGGCACGCGCTTGCTTGTCACGACAATAGTGTTCAAAAGGTTAATTACGTCAGTCGTTTTTTCAAGCCTCTCTACCCCCTTTGTGAGATTTTCAAAATGAGTATTTAGTGTAAATACGTTAATCTGTGCTTGACCCCCTCCTCCTCCATTAACGCTTCACGTAATTAATGGACATCCCCTTATAGGATGTTTTAATAAGGACTAAGGAATCAACATAACTGTATCATACTCAAATTATGGTCCATACAGGAATCGAACCTGAGGCAGAAAGATACGTATAATTATAATGCCATTGCTGTTCAATAACGTTCATTAGGTACAAATTCTACAAACTGAACCTTACCCACCATTTTCCTTATATACCCGGAATGTCGCATGTGCTTGATACTCACCAAGTGGGTCAGGCCGTATATTTTGCCACAAATAGCGCAAAGGTGTCGCAAAAATTTCTACGAGTCGGTTGCGCAGAGTGACGCAAAATAGTAACGCAAAAAAGTTAAGGAGCGCATACATGATGTAGGTATGTGATTTTCACATAATTTATATTTTTTTTTTGGGTAAAGCATTAGTTACTTTTACCTCAAGGACAGTAGTACAAATAAAAAAACTCTTTTAGTATGAAAATCTTATAATTTTTAATCACTGAAAGCTGACTCATCACACAACAACTTTATGAAAAATAACTAACACAAACACTTAATAATATGCATATGACTCAAGAAAAACTTAAACATTATAGGAACATAAACTGCTATTTAAAGGACACCTATTTTTATCAAAATAGCAGTAAACCTTTGATTGATTTATTGAACACTCATGTGCAAATCAATACAACAAGTAAAAATATATTTCACATTGTATGGTTGTGTTAGGAATTTAAAGATAGATGAACGAAAATTTTGGGAATCTGAGCAGTCGCGCTAAGCGCCCTGCTTCCCTGCACTGATTAAGACCCAAAATTTGTCAAAGCGCATAGTGCGTATTCGAGGTCAGTACCTATTTATGTTTGCGTGTCCCGCATTTGCATTAGACAATTTACTCTCAAAACACAAATTACAGATAATTTATCACACGATGCAGATTAGTTTTACTTGTAGTAGTTGCGTAAAGACACACGCGCACTTGTGCATGTGTGCGTATCTGTAGAAAGTCTTGCAGCCACACAAAAACTATATTATTTGCGCCATAACTAAGACAAATCCGCATTCGTGAAATAACTAAAACAAAAGTTACTAAGTAATAGAAAGAACCTACTAACGACTCAAATATTACTCTAATCTTTAAGTCTTACATACCTAGCTATTACTCTTTCTCTTATCATTTATATTGACGTTTATTACTTTTAACACAAAAACTTATAGTAACAATAAAGAGTACTTAATCACCAAGAAACTCTTTAGGACAGAAACATTATATCAAAACTTTGGTTTATTATCACAACCGTAAATAAAAAATAAAAATTATTGTTAACTGAACATAATTCTTCAACTGTACATAAAAATATAGTTTTTACTGTATGTTGTAACAACGTAGGTCGATATCAAACATTATTTGACCCCGTCGGGAAATATTTGGTTGGGGTAACACTTTAGTCACGTCATCTAACTGCATTTCACATACATCCTCAACGTTTGGATACGTAAAGACTAATCCTTTACTACCTTTCGAATTTTTTACTTTCCTAACAAATTTCACAGTAGGGATTTTATCTTTAATCCATAAAACACGTCCTACAAAGTGCTTCAAACTTTTTTTTGTAGCAAATTTTGCTACAATCCAGTCATCTTTTTTTAAAATATCGTCATCGCCTGTGAAGTACTCAACATCGCTAAACCCAAACGGTAGGGCTGGCTCGAAGTTTTCCTTTTCTTCTTGTTCTTCTAAACATGTCGTTATGAAATCATCAAATGTTTCACATTCGGAATTATCTGTGTCGGCTAGACTCAGAATATCGGAATTTTCAGAGCTTGATTCAATGTATGTTCTTATCTTTTTCTTTACAGTTTTCTTATTAACTTTTGACTTTTCTTTATTATTAATACTCATTTTCCTTTTTTTTCCACAACTTTTTATTTTTTCAGTAATTACATTTTTCCGTTTTCTTGTACTATCTGCTTTATTTGACATACGTCCGTGTTCATTTAATGCATATGTCTCTCTTAAAACATTATTTTGTTCAACATTTCTTTCTTTTCTTTTCGGTACTATTTTCATCTTTAGGGCTGATTCTGTAATAAGTTCAGCGTCTTTAAGATTTTTCTTCATTACATCTTTCTTTATTTCAGAGACTTGTTTAGAGGTTAGCATCACATCAGAGGTTATCATCAGTTTAGAGCAGTCCGTTGAATGTGTTAATTCATTTAAAGATAGCTTGGAAGGTGGTATCTCTGCTTGTAAACATGTCGGCAAATCATTGAAATTCATCGCTATGAATGAGACATTCTGATTGTCACTCTTTGAAATTTTATTCAATACGCATACATTCGATGATTGTGCTGTATTATTTTGGTCTGATAAATTCAAGTGAGTGTTGATAACTTTGATACAAAACAAATTAAGACTGTCTGGGTTATGGATTATCATTTCATTGTCCTTTTCAACGTGTCTTTCCTTTTCAGCGGTATAACATATTTCACATTCAATTGCATTTAACATACCAGAATCATTTAGTACATCGATACTAAGATTGGTTTCATCTATGTCCAAATCCGATAAATAACTGTCCTGGGTCCAGTCAAACAGTTCTTCTTCTTCAGAGTACCTTTCATTTCCATGTATCTCTACGCTATTATTTATTTTCTCTCTCTCTTGCTTTAGTTCTCCAGTGGTTTCGTCGAGCACTAATCTTGTACAGTTTTCATGTTTTCCATTTCCATCTAGTGTAGATTCAGTGTCAAATTTAAAACTATGTATTTCCGGACTAAAACATTCACATTTCCCTTTCAGATTTTGGCAAAAGCAAGAGAGAATGCGATATTTAAGTATGAATTTGGCATGACTTACAATTTGATGAATTTTTAATGTATTACGAATAGGGGTCAGTTTACTTGCAATACTTATGTCTAATGATTGGATGCTTTCAGATCTTATGAAAAATATTTTTACAGATGTTTCCGTTTTTTGCAAAACATCGAACGCTGTTTGTGCATCTGGTATATCGGTTCCATGGGAAACTTTGAAGTCTAGAGATCTTTTTATAGTGCCGCCGATGCCATCTGCGGCACCTTTTCCGTGAGATGCCTCAAAATAAGACCAAGTAAAATTTTTAAATCCATGTTCGTAGGTGTTGCGGGTCATTAAAAAAAAATTCTTTTTTTGGCGGTACTGACTCGTGGGTCCATCTGAGAAAAAATGAACTGTATCTATGTTTGGATATATTAGCCTAATATGCTTTAATATGGGATCTAGGTGCGCCCAAATTGCTTCTGGGTTGTGTAAATTTTCGGCAGAAATTGAACAAAACGATAATGGTTTTTCATTTTTAATGTATAACATGCCAGTGTGTAGGGTGATTTGTTTTTTTGAAGCCCCGAAATGCATAGCTTGAACTTCCTCATGATATTTACAGAGCCAATTTTCTGAAAAGTCAATATGTATTGCGCATTCTTTGTGGTCCAAATTATCTATACAGTACTTGTACTGTTGGTATTGATGGCGCATGTTGTAAAGATGTATCTGAAATTTCTTTATTTCCTTGTTAAACAAATCAACCAGATTTTTCATTGTTCCCTTGTTTTCAGTTTTTACCATTCGTTTAGTCCTTTTTTTCTCTCCTTTTTCATCATATTCGTGTTCTCTTATATTCCATGAAAACCACTTTATTTCAAAATTTTCGTCTCCCTTTACTTGTACAGCATTATCTTTACAAACATTGCATTCGCCAAACATACATTGTCTAAAACTAGGATCGCAGACGAGATTGTTCAGAATTGTGTTAATATCACTAGACTCAAAAATCCCCGCTGATTTCAAACCATTTGCAACAAACTGCATGTTGCAATGCTTCAAGCAAGCACATGTTTCCAAATCTTTCAAATTTGGAGAAATTATGTAAAATGGTCGATATTTTTTAAAGGTACTAAAACTTATTAAATCTACTTCAGAAATGTATTTTTTATGCAAGTTTTTTAATTTGTCAAGAAGATATCTTACTTGCATTTTGCGTTTTTTGTATGTCCGGCACTCTTTTTTACCTGCACTTGCACGGCTCACGTCATCTCTCTCATAAAATCTCCTTATTCTCTCTCTCAGATCATGCGTTTTGGTCTTTAATTCTCTGTGTCTTTTTAAACTGTTTTTAAGTCCAAGATTCTTTGTAAGGCAGGTTTTTAATTTATATTTTTTTACTATAGGGTTATCCACTACATCTTTAAATGTATTTTTATCTTGGTTTTGACAGGTTTGAAATTTTGATTTAATAGAGTCGGTAAGAACATTGTATTCCAAAATCTTTCTTTTAATAGGTTCTTTTTCCGGGGTTGCGACATTAATTAGGTGCTCATTAACGAAGTTTTCTGATCTCTTATAGGGAGTATTTTCTAGTTCTTGTCCGATGGCATGGTTTTCAGTTTCAGCATCCTTCTCCTGGAGTTTCTTCGCTAAATTTCGGTAGTCATTCTTCAATTTACGCATTTCTCTTTGAAGAGAATTATAACCTCTCATCAATTTTTGAACGTGTTCACGAAGTTCATTATTTTCACGTCGCACTTTTTTCTCAATATTTCTCTGAATATTTCTTATCGCGGTCCTATTCAAATACATATTGCTTTTAGTTACTGTCTTAGTTTCGTTAGGTTGCTCTAAAGCTTGTGCAGCCACAATGTTGTGAAATTCCAGTGTTTTTTCACTTGAACGGTCTTCTGTACTATCCTGGTGCACACATTGTACACTCGATGTGGACTGGAATGTGTGGACAGTCTGCTGATTGCTGTTTTTTTTCTGTCGTAATTTTAACCTATGTTCTTCTTTTTGTGCATCAGTCAAAAATTGTTTTTTATTTTGGTAAGCTTTAATAGCTCTTAACTTGTTTTTCTTTTTCATTTCTAAAAATTTTTCAGGATTGGTTCTTTCTAGTTTTTCCCTATATCTTCTTGATTTTTCCGACTGAGTCAGAGGCATCTGAAATATCGAAATTATATATACTAAAAGTTGTTGTAGAAAAAGTTGTTGTGTTTGAGTAGTAGAATCAGCCCTTGCGATATTATATATTAGTAAAAAAAAAGTGTTGTATATGTCGCAGTAAGATGCTTAAAGCCGTGATATTTAATTATATCACTAGGAAGATGTACATAGTTATCTTAAGATACTTACATGAAAATGGTATATTATATCACTAGACTAAATGTAGAGAAATAATTTATCTTTTGTCTACACTAATATTTTAAAGAGAAAAGATTTGTTTGTTTCTTTGTTTGTTTGAATTGAATAGGCTCCGAAATTACTGGACCGATTTAAAAAATCATTCACCATTAGAATGCTACATTATCACTGAGTAACATAGGCTATATCATAATATAAAACTGGAAAGCTGAATGTTGGAACGTTTATGACTAGAGAACTGCTGTACCGATTCCGATGGGATTCCGATCAATCGAAAGAGGAGATTACTGACCAGATTAAAGGGTACTATATTTTAATAATATTAAAAATGCGAAAGTAACTCGTCTGTCACATTTTCACGCTTAAACAAAGTTGGATGAATTTTGGTAGGTACTGTTACTGTTTACCAAATAAAAGTACACATCACAGTATACATCTCACTGCGACATAATTGAATTGAAGTACTTAGTTTATAACATCAAGACACAAGGCAAACACAAGAGCTTTTCATAATAATAATGTCGTCCTGGCCGATTTCGACCACGGTGGCCAGTCTCTATTGCGACCAGCCAACTGCGCAGGACATATTATAGTGCACAAGTGTGTGCGCAGACACAGATGCACTCTCTATTCCTTCTTTCTCATAATCCGATGGGACGGCAATCCGACACGATCAGGCGCAGGACCGACAGCTCCGAGGCACGGGGGGTTCCACTTCCTGACTCCGGGCTACTATTGTGATTTTTTAACAGAAAAACTCAATAGCACTTTTTGGCCCGACCCGGGATTCGAACCCGAGAGCTCATGCACGGCAGCCGCGCTTGCGACCACTACGCCATTGAGGCAGTCAAGAAGAGCGAAGTAATAATATTTTAAATTTTCGGTATCTGTCTTAATAGAGAGTGCAAAACTGAAAGAGTTTTCAAGCCGGGGCATTCGAAAAAAAAAAACGAGTTAAGGTTATTCCGAAGCCCAAAAAAGTGCAATGCAAGCAAAAAAACCCCTGCAAACCTGTGTGCAAGCTCCTTTATTTGGTAGCGTAAAATAAGTGGCGCAATTTCTACGCCCCTGGTATCGCAAAGTGGCATAAAGTAATTTTTGCGCAACTGTCGCGCAAACAAAATCCATTATAACTTGATAAATAAGCTATTTTTTAATATTAATTAAGCCTTGAAAGACAACATACAGTTCATTAAATCGTGCACAATAACAACTATAGATATAAATCAAAAACTTACCTTGTAATCCTAAAAAACACACTCCGAAAAAAATGTGACACTTCCTACTTTCAAACGATGTTGATGTCGGACTGACAAAAATATGGCCGCTAACCCCGTATTGACCATAGACAAAGTTAGTTCGGTGTTGCCACTACTCAGACTCGGATACTACTATTTTCCAAACACAACAAAATGGGCAGATTTTAGTTGCGCAATAAAAAATAGCGCAAAGGAATGGATTTTTACGTTTTTTGAAAATGTGTGAAAATTAATTAACTTTCTTAAGATATACGAAACGATATTTAAAATACGGCTAGCTAACTATTATTGTATAGCGTCAAATCAATCAGACTATTAAAAAGGTTTTTATTTTTGATTTTACTGATGGTCAACGTGCACCCCTACCGGAACGGATTAGCGTATTTTACGAAAAATTCATCGTTATTTGTAGCAAAATGTTATATAAATTTCCAAGGTTATGAATTTATTTAAATATATTTATTGATCGCGATTCACCATTTCTCAGGAAATACGTTGCTGTTATTGGAAAAAATTTAAGTATTATACTTTAAACAAAAATTGTAGCGGAGAGTTATATTATATCTAATGTGGCAAAATATACGGCCTGACCCAAGTGTCAAATGGTACGTAAATATGTAGGAATGATTTAAATAGGTTTAGGACCTATTCAGTTCAGTTGTGATAAAGATATATCAGGCAGCTAATGTAGGTATAGAATAGTAAACCCCCACCAAACCAGTAACAAGATTAATAAAAAGCCAAAACAAGTTATTAAATAACTATATTATTTACATTAGAGAAATAACGCCATTATACAGTTTTAAACACCATGAATTATGAAAATATAAATTGTCCATCAATCTATTTAACTATTTAAATACATTCGTTAGTAAATCACATTAAAATATAGGCCAGATAAAGTTAATCTGATTTCGTTTCCACTTTATTCTGTCGCCATTTTTGTTCCTGTAATTGACAAATATTAATTTTGAATTACCGTGTTATCCATTAAATTACACACAAAATATGTATAAACCAAACCGACCACAACATAAAGTGACATGCAACAACCAATTTTAGAGAAAATAAAGTAAATATATTTAATGTGTACAGGTAAACAATTAAATACCAGGTAAACGCTAAGGAATTTATCTTTTTTTTCTCTAGCATACGTCATAGAAAAAGAAATAACATTAATTCCCGTTTTCAATGCACTAGAACACCTAACAAAGTGCACTGTTGGAATTTTCAACAGTGCATTTATTTAGGTGTGTCCCCCTTAACGGACATTAGTACAGCAGGGAGTGTGGTGTAACGTGAATGAATAAAATAAGGATTGAGTACATAAGAGGAAGTCTGAAAGTGGCACCGGTGACTGAAAAGATGGGTGGTAATCGGTTATCGTGGCATGGAGTAGTATGGTCATTTGACGCGCAGGAATGATGAAAATGTCGTGAAAAATAGTATTATTGTAGATTGATGTATGAGTGGCTATAAGTAGGAGTAGAGGAAGACCGTATGGAACTGTGAAGGTTGATATGGCTAGAAAGGAGGTGACTGCTGAGATGACGAGTAATAGAGAAGTATGGAAGAAGAAGACATGCTGTATCGACCCCGAATAAATTGGGATAAAGCAGGAGAATGATTATGAGTACAGCAGGGATCAAAAGAATCACTCTGACTAGCCTACAGCTTCCAGGCGTTAAGTACGCCAAATTTTACTTATAAACGAGTTATATGGTTAATTATTTCTTTTTCAATGCCAAGCATAACCAAAATCCACCCGCCACACAATATTCTAGCACATAAAGCATACAGCAAAACAATAGAATGAACAGAAATCTAAAGGAAACCAACATTACTAAATACCCGAACATATACAAATATTAACATAGATAAATAAATATACTGTATTTTTTATTGTTTGAAAGAATATCCAGTACAATACAAATATTTATCTATGTCACCAACACTTGCCCAAAATGTAGGTACCTACTTACCAGCACATTACTCACATAATATATTTCAAGCTCTTGAACTATTAATATCCTGACAGTATTGCCTTGCCAAAAGTAACAGTTTGTATTACTTACTATGTATAAGTAGATATTTTCAATGAATTTTATGAAGCTGTAACTACTTCTTTGATTTTCTTAGAGTTGTTTCTATTTAGTTCGTCAACTTTAATAAGGTGAATTAATCGAAGTCCATTTCTTTAATTACCATTTTTAACCGTACAAAGTTACAATCTACATTTCAATTAGCATTATTGATTATGCGAGTGGAACTGTTGTTTTAATACTCAACGGAAATAAACAAGACGTGGACATAACTGACAAACAATACGAATAATGCGATTTTGAAATCGCTTGCAACCTCCTTGCCCAAAAGCTCCCAATCTGACATAATCAGTCGTAATGATACAAGATGAAAAGTTAGCTCTGAAATAATAACCATACGGGGTGGCCTTCCACCCCGTATGGTTATAAGAGCTAACTCGGGTTGAAAGGACACTGACTAGAAAACAGTTACCACGTATTCAGTACATCATTCTGAGCGGGGGCCACATAGAAATTTTTCATCGGTGATTTAAAAAAAAATGCTGTTCAAGCATTTTGGCCGTGTAGGTATTGCACTTTTGTAGGAAACAGCCGATTGTTTTTTAATAAGCACAGAATGATGTACTGAATACGTGATTACCGTTTTCGCGTAGGTTCCCCGTATAATTCGCAATGACCTTGTAATATTTGTAATCGGGCAACAAGTCGGATATTATCTTACTCGAGACTCATCGTACGATAAAGTAAACACGAGTGATTATTTCAGAATAGGAAGTTCAAAGTACGCTAATAGGTGATACATCATGCACGTACCAATACGGCGAGCTCATTGGATAGGCGGTAGGCAATTGCACGTAATTTGTACCGTAGCTTCAAACCTCCTTGCATTTTCTTGCGCAAGGTGTCGTATATTGTGTACATGTTGAAAGAGTGCAATGTAAGAAACAAAGCCGCCAGGTAAGATATCTGTCGAATGGTGCAAACAAAATACATATAAAAAATAAATTTCAAAATGCAAAAGTCGCTGAAAAACAAATTTATTCATCAATGCATTCAAATAAATAACATCCATTACATAAGAGCTAAAACGACCATTATAAATTAATCGACTATACAAAGCATAAGTACAACATTATCACTAAATTACGAATAGTTTATTGTTTGATCAAGGCACAAAATATTCACTCTGTTGTGTACATAGCCTGTCTAGATATTCCACTTCATAATCTTGCATACGCGACGCGATGTGTCACTGTCAAGCCATTTTAAGCTTTATCTACATTAGGAAACGCATAGTATCGTTTGGAAGACGCAGCGCCACGAGACGTCACGCGGCCCGAGTCTTTCAAACGATACTATGCATTTCCTAATGGAGATAAAGCAGAAAATGGCTTGAATGCACGCCGCGTCACGTCTCGGTGTGAGCTGACCCTTACGTTTATTTATTATAATTGTTGTGATATCGGTGTTTCACAACAAAGCGATAACATTTGGTAGTCAGGTGGCACCTTGTAAGAACTCCAACATAAAACTAACAGTTAATCAGCGGTGTTAGAAAATGACTAGCCCTGTTACAAGTTGATAAAATGATAACACGCTAATATTATAATAACCATTATTTATTACTTCAGGACGGCTCGTCTTATTTTAATCTGAGGTATCTAGATTTACTTTCCAGCTTATTTTAAATTTATGTTCATAATTTACATGTTCGATAAAATTGACATGCAATTCTTATTAGCCTAGAGACCCTTGTAAAAACATTTGGACTAATAGTGTGATGTCGTTGGCATGATTAAAAGGATCAATTTTGACCATAACTCACAACAAGATCTAAAATGAACTATTTGTGCCTTTCAATACATACAATAACTGAATTCACATACACTAAAATCAGATCCATAAAATAATATAAAAGCTACAGCATAGCACAAGTGAGAAGTGACAAATTATTTATTGGCATTGCTTTTGCTTCATGTTCTGAAAAGATTTTATATAAAAAAATATTATAAAATGCGATTTAATATGTCACTTGGAGTTTAAAAAATGCATACATTTTATAAATAAGGAAAAAATGCTCTGTAACGGCTGAGGATACATCGCCACCGATAAACATTGATCGGACATAATTTCATTAAAGATAGGGCCATAAACTGAATGGTACAGAGAAATACAAAGAAAAGAACACCCTGTAGCATTGAAAGCTGTAGCTTGCTGGTAAGGATATTAATACTCCAGCAAATACTTTATTTCAGTCATGAAAACCGCTATCCAATGAAACAGTCTGGTCAATTTTTATCTGTGGCGTGTCTTACTCTCATTCGTTTATCAATCCACCAAGTTACAAAATATGAAACTATTAAAACTAGTTGTAGCACTCAGGCAGAACTATCAAAACATGCTAAAATAAATAGTACCTAAGTAACTCATGCAAGCACTTTCATAGTGTCCTTTTTATAATCGTTATTTAATTTGATATGTTAACGATCTAGATAAAGGTTTATTCACTCGTAAACTGAAATGGTTTTCTGTATTTAATTGCATGTAGGTGTTGATTCACATAACCTTGCACATAGATATGCTATAATTGATCGTGTATTTATTATTCTAAGGTAGACTTTACAATCGGCAATGCTCCTGAGTTATGTAAACGAGGTCACCAGAGCATATCAGTACTAAAAGAAGCAAATCAAACACTGCCCCACTATGGGAACTATTCTGCGAAGCTATCAGCAAAAGCTAAAGCCTACTCATGAAAATGCATATTTTTAAACAACGTTCATAAGAAAAAAATTAAAAGCAAAACAGAAAATACATTTTTGGCACAAAATTTGTTCGTATTTCAAATTATATTACTTAAATAAGTTATTAAACGCAAAATTATTATATATTTCAATAAAAAATACTTAAATATGTACAGAAAACCTTTTTATCTAAATAATTATAATGTGCAGAAATATACACAAATCCATTTAATACAGACTCCGTATAAAAACGAATAGGTATAAAATGTAGTCCAGTTATTTACTGAAAATAGAAAAGTACACATAATAAATAATATAAACTAGCTTCACATTATATACAGATATTAATATTTTAGTGAAATGTTAGATAGTGGCATTCTTAGGATTAGGTAAATTATAAGTAGGTATTAATATTCTGTCAAAAAAATTAATATCTTTTTTTTTGTGTAATGGCGCTCGATCAAGCGAGGTTCGCTAAGTTACTAACTTGGATGAATTCAAATACAAGTATTGAGAAAAGTAAAATTTTGCCAATAAGTTTGTAAATTGTTCGCCTATGCATCAGTCATTAATATCATAATATACTTTTTTATTGTAGTGAATAATTAAATTTTTTAGATAGGAACAGATGAATATAAATAAATACTAGGTACTTATATATTTGGAAGAATTTTACGAAACACCGGAAAATAAAATATTTTTAACATCTAAGGTTCTACAAACTATGATGGAACAAATTGGTCCACGGGTCCAAAACATCCAATACTAAGAATGCATTCGAGTTTGTTTCGACACTATAGCTCTGATAAGGCGAACGTGTAATAAAAACTGCAGTACTCTAGAATAGCTTCGTATAAAAGAGCTCGACCATAAAAACCGGTACCGATTTTATATCGATTTACAAATAATATTTAATTTAATATTGTAAGGTGCAGAAAATTATGGATTTTCAATTTAACTTACATCCGGTTTATGAAAGGCTAAATAATCAACTAGAAAAAGGACTACCTACCTAATAATAGGCTGTCAAACTTATTTTAAATGACCGACAGATGATCACTTCCAGAATCCGGGTGTAAATACTAGTATAAATTAATTAGTTAAACGATACCAAGACTTATCAGAGCTACATTTTTAAGTCTGCTTTCAGACAATCATGTTTATTCATTGGGAATTTTATAATTCTAATATTTTAAGGCAAACTCGTAAAATAAATAACAGTACTAATGAAAACAATTAAGATTGTCTGAAAGCATACTAACCGGAGAAGCATTTGGTTGCGTCATTCTTGAGATTTAATCGTTAAATTTACTAATACGACATGAACAAAGTGCTTTCCGTAATTTAATTATCTACTTATAGCATTTAAACTGAAGACGACGCCTATATGTATAATTTATTCTAAATGTAACAGTCAATTTATTATTGTTTCACATGTGTGTGTAAATGTACAATCTGTCAAAATTGACAGTGACAGTTTTAGTTTTTTAGGAACTGGCACAGGAAACGTTATCTTCAGCCTACATGCTGTAAGGTCTACATGTCTACGTCACTACATCACACAGCGTGCGGCGCGCGTCAGGCGCGTTGCGTTGTCCAATCGTTTCAGTCCCACTGTACCTGCTCGTTGAGTTTCTGAGGAATCACGATGAGTGTCGTCGCGAAGTTCCCGATGCCAATCGTCAGGAATGATAAACTTAATGCTGGGATCTGTTGTCGGTTTGTTACAGGACATGCGTTTTATATATTGTTCTATTATGATTAGCACATAACATGTTAGTTGTTTCGAATCGATTCAATCATTTCACGTCGACTTATCCCTTTTCTCAGAGACATGAAAGACAGAAAGTTTAATTCATTTGAACAACTAAAACAGATAGGAAATCGTCGTGATCTATCGCCGTTCCCAAGTTTCTACTGTTTTACCATGTTACATCGAGAACGGCTAATTACTTCTAAGCTTCTGGTACAAAATATGAGTTAGTAGTACACAATTGTCGACATAATTACTGTTTTCAAGACAGCTCTCAAAACACCATTAATATGTCTAATAAATGGCATAGTAACGGGATAAAATGCGATGTTATTGTAGTTACATTTAGTCTTAGTACAATTTCCTAGTTTCCGATATTTCCTATCTATAACTCGTTTTATACACCTAACTTGCAATATCCGAGTTTCAACACAGAATAGAAGTAATGAATAAATAAATAAAATAATGCAAATATAATCAAGTACATACCTGCCATGTGGCATCCGGGTGATAACTGAGACTGTACAATGTGTAAGCGATGTAAAGTTGGAACACGTATCCGCCAAATAAGAAGGGCAGTAGATATGAGAGTCCTCGCCACATCCATGAGTGGAATCCTTCTATTGTAATGTCCATGTTATGCCGCGCTCCTAAAGCCTTTAGCCTGTACAGTACCCCACTTTGATATCTAAACTGCATGTATTGGACAACACCTGCAAAACAAACAAAAATATATGCAGAATTATTATCAATTCGGATTTCCTAAAAACTTAACTAAGAGTGCTTAAAACTCCAAATAAGCAGTACTTCTCCGCAGAATCGGGTTTCTTTCTAAAGTACATATATTTTAGAAAAAGTTTTAAGCCGGGTCCCCAGTTTTGCGAAGCCGAATAAATTTCAAGTTCCGTTCGGAGGGGAATAAGTCACGTTGCGTGATCTACAATCTACATTTAGTCTTATGCAATCTTTTAGTTACGACTGAGTAGTGAGGACGGGCCAGGAGATTCGCCTACACATCACATAATACTTTACTAATCCACGAGTCAAGTACGGCGGTTATGACATTAGCTCAGACCATCGGTCATGGTCAGTGAGAGGACAATTTTGTTTAGATTACCTACTTACATACACATTACGAGCGTTCATGATAATTACGTATTTACGGGTTGTAATGTATGGGTATTGTATTGTCAAGTATTGCGAAAATAAATTATGAAGAACGGTGACACAAGTGAAAAGTCTATATCATCTCCCTGCCCTCGTCCCGTTTTACTTGGAGTCGGCGCAACAAGTTTATTTCTTCCATTCTCCCCTTTCAGCGTCACGCTATAATTTACTCCAAAAGGAAAAAGTCTACTAAAAAGATATTATCGAGGCTTATGCAGTTGTGCGCTATCTATTAGTTAATTTAATTTCTAAGATCCCTACTATACTGATATCGATGTTTATTTTTATTACACTTCAGATTGTACGCAGATAACAAACATCAAAAGTAGAACCTACAGAACAACTATAAGCCAAAAGAATGGCGAAGTACAGTTCTCGACACAATTGTTACAAAATTTTATATTTTTTTTAAATTGGCTATTGTTCTGAGTTACACATATTGTAGTCTCTTTTTTACTCACTACCTTTTATTAAGATATTTACGTTTTCCCGAATAAAAACACCCTCAAATACTTACTGATATAAGCGATGAACCACATAAACGTGTGTCTGAACATATTCCACGGCTCGTTCTGCGGCCAGATGAGCAGTATACCAGCGACCACCGTAGATATGAAGTGGTGGAGGCGCCACCATCCCTTGATCCGAGACCCGTTCACCTTGAGGATGCTCTCGCGAATGGTCAGCGTGCAGTAATACCATACCAGGAGGAACAACAGTATTAATTGTAATGGCCTAAGATAAAATAAAAGTTATTAGTTTTCCAGAAATAAAGGGTCAAATTAAATACGGGAGGGAAACTCTGCAGACGTGATGGGTATCGATATAATATAAATGAGATGAAACAAAAAGACAATGTTTTTCTCATAATTCAAGTAACTATACTAACTGCGGACGTCGCGTCGAATCCAAATTTCCCCAAATACTTAATTATTACTTTTGTTTTATCGCGTTTATAATTATATCGATACGTTCACTTGCCGAAGTTACACTAGCTAATTTAATTAGCATTGACTTTGAACTGGGAAATTAGATTTGACAATAAAGTTCATGCACATTTATTTTCATGTGAATCAGTAATATTAGTCATCAAAATTTAGACAATTGGTATCCGAAACAATCAGTAAATGGACAAACCAAAATTATGCCTTAAATCATAGGTAATCAAATCGAGAATTCACTGCAGTTGCAGTGTTTTTTACAATATTTTTCATTTTTCATTGAGTTGTAAATGTGAAACCTCTATAATTACCTGAAATCTATGTAAAGATTCGCAACAGCTAACACGAAGGCTATTGCGCTGAGGATCAGCTTGAACTTTTCATATTCATCCTTGTATTTAAACCTGTCGGAAAAATCGTCATGAAAAATAAATGCAGTTATTATGAATTTACGATAGGCTATTTTTACTTTGGGGATATTACAGCTGAAAATCTTACGCTCTAACACTCGAGCAAGCAACCACAAACAACTATTTGTTTTATTATTTATGTTCACTACACACAGTAGAAAAACATAGGAAAATAACATAAGTCTTCGAGTACAAAGGTAGGCTTATTTTTTGAATAAGAAATTAAAATTTCTTCCAGCAGTTCTATTACACAACTTTTTTTTTTACAAATTGCGCGTTCAAGTAATGGTTTTTAGTATATAAAGCCAGGCGCCTGGCTTAACCAAATTCAAAATGACATCGAATAACTTTAAGAGTAGGTACCTAACTACCTACTACCTAATTACTAAAGAAGTTATGTAGGCGTCGTAAATAGGTGATTACTGATTACCAACAACAAAGCAAAAACAATGTGTACTTTGGTATTTAAATAAATGAGTCAAGAGTAGCAGCTGGGCAATTTTGTTTAGATTCGGCACGTGAGTGACATGCTACTCATTAGCAAGTAGTGACGTCATTAGTATGACTGTCTCTCGACAATTAGCCTTACGGCCTCAACCCTAGGTCGGTTTTAATGAATCGTTTACCTAAATCTTACATCCAGTACCTCCATATTTGATATTGCCACGACATCACGAGTCACGGTACAAACTGGGTATACCTACTAGTTTGGTGTCTGGAAGTCGTGGGGAGAGGCCTTTGCCTAGCAGGATGACGCAGGCTAACAGTATCAGTATGGTGTCTAGGCACAGAACAGATAAAAGAAAACCTCTTTTATCTATTCCGTGGGTCTAGGGTTTACAGTAAAACTGTAGATCTATACATACAGGGTCGGACTGGTCGTATAGTCAGGGTGGCGTTTGCCAGCCGGGCCCCAGCCTGCGCGGGCCCCCCACGGGCCTGGCTTGCGGAGTTCGCCGGAAGCCAGGCGGTAGGTAGCATAGGGGCCCCCCAAAACTCAGGATTTTTAAAAGTATTCTGCCTGATACCACAGAATCAGTAAGTACGTAATTAATTGTAGCGTATAGTAGAATCACTCTCAAACTAAAATTTTTCTAATTGACCTCCGGCCCAGTCCGACCCTGGGTACATAATTAGGGTTCCGTAGCCAAATGGCAAAAAGCGGAACCCTTATAGATTCGTCATGTCTGTCTGTCTGTCCGTCCGGTCCGTATATCACAGCCACTTTATTCCGAATCTATTAGCACTACACAGTTGAAACTTGGTAGGTAGATTTATTCTGTGAACCGCTATACGATTATAATAAAAAATAAAAAATAAATAAAAGATTAAGGGAGGGTCCCCAATCCATACATGGAAATGAAACTAAAAAAAAACATCATACCTATATGTGCGGGATATAGATAGGTCTTTAAAAATAACATTGAGGTTCCTAAAACCATTTTTTCTCAAAGTCAATCGTTTGAAAGATAGACACTTCCAAACACTGTTTTAAGCTTTCACGGTTTAAAAAAAAAAGGAGAAAAAAAAAATAACAATCACGGAAGATATCCCGTAAGTGACAGTATAAGTTTAGACACTTCCAAATTGGTAAAATGTGTGTCCGGGGGGGAGGAGGGGGGACGGACACATTTTACCTCTAATTTCTAAAGTAAAAGGAAGAAAATTCTGAAAAAAATGTAGGATTGTAGAACGTAAAAAAAACTTTAAACGAAAATTAGTTTCAATAGAATTTGATGTTTAGTTTTTGAGATAAGGGACTGTTTCATCAAAGTGCAACAGTAACTTTGTTTTTCATTAACATACTATGAAAAACAAATTTAGTTTAGCTGTTAAATGTCTTCAAAATATTTTTATTATATTGTTCGGTGCTACGGAACCCTGCGTGCGTGTGAGTAGGACTCGCACTTGGCATGTTTTTTTTTTCAAATATTATAATCACTTGTGTTCAATTCGTAATTTATGGCTTGAGTATTGTTTCTAAGTAAATAAATAGGTAATCAAAAAGTGTGCTTTCATATTTACGACTATTATTAATGTAGAAAAGCGAAGACTGAGTATAAACGCCAATTTATAATTTTAACACGTGTTTATTTCATGTCACGTGCTAAAACACAGCAGACGCCTCTGTGAGGCAATCGATTGAATTTATTGTATTCGTATAAATGTCCACCGTTAGTTGTTTGGTATATTTTATTGAGCGTTCCGGTCTCGTCGAATTTGACCCTTCCCCTAAGGAAGTTGCCTAACTGCATGACCTTTGTTTAAAGTTACCGCGCTCACCCTGCCTACGTTTGAAATTCTAGTTTAAACCAGAATGTTTGGACGCCTATTTCGAGAACAGCTTCTAAATCTTCGTAAGAAATTGCCTTAAAAATAATACATCGATGGTTTTAGTACAGTCAGCAACAGAAGTCGTTGAACATAATTTGTTTCCAATATTTCCTAATCATTATTTTTTATCATAAGTTATTGACTAAAGTAAATTACAAAACAACTTGTCATAATTGAACTACAAAAGTCGCTGAACTCAGTTAAACCATTAACTGCTATACATTACTACCGACAAAATTGTATGATCTGTAATAAATACAAAAGTCGCTGAGCATTGTTAGTTTCCAACATTGCTAGTTCTTTTAACCCGTTTGCGGTCAGTGGATACGAAACGGGGCACTATGAAAAAAAGACTTAGAAAAATTTCACCAAAATCCAACGCCTAATCAAGCCTTCGGGACCCGGTGGGATGTAGGAGTAGTAGGGTGGGGATACACCTCAAGGTCATTGACCTTGACCTCAAGGTCATTGACTTAGAGGTCAAGGTCAAAATTCCAAAAGTCGAACTCCGCAATTCTCACTTAACTTGACCTCATGGTCATTGACCTTAACCTCATGTTCATTGACCTTGAAGTCAAGGTCAAATTTCTGAAGGTCAAAATAAGCTATTCTCCTGAAGTTGCCAAACTTGACGTCGCTGTCTTTGACCTTGAGGTCAAGGTCAAAATTCCTAAAGTACAAATCCGCGATTCTCCTAAGGTCACTGACCTTGTCCTCATGGTCCTTAACCTTGAGATCAAGGTTGAAATTCCGAAAACGAAAATCCGTGATTCTCAGGAGCAGTTATAGATCAATATTCATGGTGTCGTTGAGGTCAAGGTCAAATGACATAAGGGTCAAGTTCAAGTGACTTTGAGGTCAAGGTCAAATGATTCCGGAGGTTACATCGACGGAGCCCCGCTTGACCGGACTCCTACTTCTGGGTGGTTTACAAAAAAATAACCACGAAATAATCAACTCAAACTAACATTACCAATTTGTAGGCTTACTATAAAATAACAGCATATACCTAAACAATCACATGATCACAAATGTTTAATTGTGAAATAAATCCGAACGATGTTAAAAAGGTAATGGTTTATCCTGCAGTATCTTGTATTTAACAACTCATGCATTATCAAGTTAAAAAACTCGCGCATAACATGTTTAGCGACTTATGGCAAAATGATAGTTACCGACTTATGCTGTAATGATGTTTAGCGACTTATAACATATTAATGCTTAGGGTTTTTGTAACATTGAAATGATAACCTTATTGTGTACTCTATTCTGGTAAGTGATTTATGGTCCGTTTTAGTGTTCAGGTATTTTGTAAACTAGTATCTGTTCATCGACTTTTGTTGCTGACTGTACAAGTATTTTTTTCCGGCTTCATTGATCTCGTTTTTAATATGAAAATGCAGAAACTGTTAAAATAATACACATCGTTGCATTCTGTTTGACCGTCCTTGCGACCGTTTTAGAAACAGATGTAATAATCAGATACGCAGAGAGAGAATGATGTAACTAAAATTTTAGTAACTATGTTTTTAGAAAGGTCATGTTAATTTTGAAAAGGTTTAAGTTACATTTTTCGGTATTGTATCTACTCAGCGAACCGTCGCCGTAGACTGTGGACTAGGCGACGGTTCGCTGAGTAGAACTGTCGCTGGACACAACTGTCTCCCAATTTCAAGCTCACCTGTGTCTCCTGAAAACTGTTGCTGACCTTAATTTTGCTAACAAGTTGGCTTTTAATTAATCAGACCTCGTATGTTAGGTTATATGCGCTATCTGGACTGCGTGCTTTGCGTCTCTTAGTGGCCTTACAGCATCTTGCACGCGTAGCATGACCAGTAAGATCACCGTAGAACGGGTTTTGATGTCGGAAGAATCGACAAAATGACATGATCAAGAAAAGAAATCTGTCATTTTGTCGATTCTTCCGTCGACCAAACCCGTTTCTACGGTGGTCATGCTTCGCGTGCTGGTTAAGGTCGAAGTGCCAGGGTAGACCGCGAAATTCAAATTTTCTTAAGTTTTTTGCAATTTTCAGATCAGTTTCAGGCTATATGTGATTAATTCTTCGGCGACCGTACGCTTGATAAAAGAGTACCATACCTTCTCAACCAATTACCTGCTGATCTAAGAGGTCAGAAAATAAAACGCAAATTTGCCAAATCACTTAAGAAGTTCTTCCTCGAGAGTTTGCAAACGATGGTCTAAGGAGTTACAAATTGTCAAGGGAGAACAAATAAGTAGTTATGCAATTTTATGTGATAGTAGCTCTCGCCCGCGGCTTCGCTCACGTTAATTTAGAATTTGACAATCAATCGGGTTGTACTCTGCTTGTAATAACATAATTCAATCATGATTCGAAAGAGACGTGGCGCCATCTATTATCATAAGAACGTTATTGTTGTTTTTTCCCGGGAACAGCACATTTTTTCCGGGATGAAAGTTACCCTAGGTCCGTTTCTGTACACCTGACGACGTATGTGCAAAGTTTGGGGATGACCGGTTCAGTGGTTTATTTGTGAAGAGGTACACACAGGCAAACAAACTTTCTTTCGCATTGATAATATTGTTAATTAATGAATTGATCAACAATTGATCAGTATTGATTAATTGTTTGAATAATTAATAATGAATGAATAATGATTGATTGATTGATTGATTAGTATTAGTCAGTATATTAGTATTAGTATTGGCATTTTTTTAATATTTAGTAATATTAGTAAATGAGTAAATATAAGTAAATTAATAAAATTAGATAATTAGTAAATATTAGTAATTAATACATAAGCATTTGTTAAAAAGTAAAACAAGTGAAAATTTAGTGTCCGCACTTGTAAACTTTTTCTCTATATTGTTTGTTCCGATCCCTCAGACAAACCGTGAAAACGGTTTTGTGGGGCATAGTTCCTAAGTTAAGATTTCTGTAAATCTTGTCTTTATGAATAAATAAAAATAAAATAAAAAATCAACATACAACCTGCCACTGACCTATAAATTGCAAAAAACGTAAGACAATTTTAATGTCGCGGGCTACCCTGGCGCTTCTACCTTAATCTATATGTGGGAATCGAAAGCACGATCCCAGGTGCTGAAAACGAATAAAAAAAGACTTACTTGTCGTTTTTGTTGAGAATAGAAACATTGACGTTTCCGAGTATGATGCGCAGATACAAGCTGTTCTGTTTCGGCAGCGTTGCGTTGATCTCACGCAACATCGCTTTCCTTTTCATTATCTCCTTTTCCAAGTTTGCGACGCGATCATCTTTAGTCACAGCTTTCTTATCTAGCCTGTTTGGGGATTAAATTCAGAATATTAGTAAGTGGCAAGCGCGACTGCTGAGCATGATGGTCTTGGGTTTGATTCCCAGATTGGGCAAAGTGCTATTGGGTTTTTAGGCTTGCTTAATGTGGGTGTACTATTAGGTACAGGCGTGATGTTATAGACATAATCTCATAAATTTAAATTACTGAAGAATGATGAGAAATAATCTGTTCTGAATTTTATTATCAATATAACCTTGTTGGTTAAAAAGTTACGAGTGGGTGGTATTTCACAATGCAAGCCCAGTGAGCCATGTGCATCTTCGAATTTTCGGTTCTAGGACCTGTGCAAGTCATTATTACAATTTAATCATTCATACCAGTATTTGTTAAACTGTTTAATTCATCCAGCATAATCTCCTTTCTTTATCATTTGTGCTTACATAATACTAATGTAAATAACAAGAAATCAATATGTTTTAATCTCATTAATCAGTACCTACTTAGTGATATCGACTGATTATATACTGATACCATACTTTTCTGTTCCTATATTGATTGATTGAAACCAAAATCTTGACATTATTTTATGAAGAGCATTTCTAATTTTAACACAAAGTAAATGTGTCTATCATGTTATCAGTGGGTACATCATATCACATTTATTAGTAAGATGTAACGCCAATTTAATTAATAGATCAGAGGCTCAAGAGAGTGATTTGCTAAACAAATGAATTTATGATGAGAAAATAAAATGAATATTGCTTTAGATGTTTCTCATAATGATCATTATAGGATTATTGAGGGTTATGGCCATCAGCAATGTCACACAAACCCATAAAACATACATGGAATGAACAACCCATGGTTATTATTATTAATTCATGATTTATGCTGTTTTGTACTCTTGTTTTGTGACATGGCCAGTTATTCATTAAATAATTTAAAATGATGTGTAGATCTGTTTTGAAAGAGGCGTAAATACTAGCTACAATGTACAAAAGTTGTTGAAAATTATCAAATTGTTTATGGCTATAAGATCAATACAAAGTTGACAAAAATGAAAAAAAAAAGATTACTTATTAAAAAAAAAAAATGAAAGAAAAGCAAGAAAAAAAAATTTTTTGTAGTTTAACTACAAAAGTTAAAATACAAAAATAATCTAAGTAGATGCATTGATGATGATGATGATATCACTAAGCTAAAGCTGCCTTCTCTTACTAATGAAGATAATCAAATAACCCAGTTTTAACACCTAATTGGATATAAAAATCTAATTACTTTAGCCATTGGGAGCAGTCAACACTAATATTTGTTTAGATAGATTAGATGGCAGGTTAATGAGGTCAATGATTATTATTGATCATGTTTTACTAATAATAAAGTAGTCTACAACAAATAGGAAAATATGTTATCTAACAACATTTAGATTACTGATGTTGAGTGTATTGTTCTGACCTTTTCAGAGCGGCCGCTATGATGGACATGCGGTACTTCTGGTGGTTGATCTCTTTCATGCAGCCCGCTTGCAACTCACCAACCTCTTCCAATTTCGTGACATAGTCTTTGTTTGTTACCTAGAAAAATGCCACAAGAAAACAATGCTCATGACATTTCCTTTGAAATATTCTATTTATTTAGTTTCGTAAATAATAAATTCATTTTTATACCAAAATTATGAACGTTCATAATAAGAAAATTATTGAAATAGCATGTTATTATAAAGTCTACTAAGTACCACGTAAATAAAGATAAAATATCTTATTTGTTTTTGTTAGCGATGTCGTTTACCATCAACAGGCTGCAAATCAAAAATATCGCGAACAACGCATTTCAATTTCATGAAAACAGACGATAAAATTATGTTAAGTGTTCAGACGTAAATCATTATTCATACTTTACCTCTAAGCGTTTGTAGTCCACCAGGAGATCCTCCCATTCTTTGAGACACTCCTCCACATCCATTTTTGTAGTATTGGATACTTCAACTAATATTAGCTAGCTTCACAAAATAATCACGAGAATTCGACCTAACGCGTGAATTCCATTCCCGTTTTCTGTGACCTTTCGTCTGTCATCTGTCGTCGGCCAGCCAGCTGTCGTTGCGTCGACACAGATAATAAAAAACTAGAGAAGTACCGATACCTCAATTTACTATAGTCGATTTAGTAAAAATAGCGACTGTATCCATCCCGCCAGTCAAAAAAAAATCCAAATCCCGGACAGCTATAGGTAAAATAATTCTGAAACTAATAACGCTACCGTAGCTGGTTCTACACATCGTCATTGTTGCAATTTATTATTAAAATAGCTTTTCCTCATGGTGAAATTGGGACCTAAATATGGACACACCATCTACAAGGTGCTTAGACCAAGCTTTCCCATTGTAAATTGAAAAGGATAGAACCCAGAATGCTATGCTCAGCCGGCGCGCTTATATACCTATAATAAATAATAATAATAATGATTTATTTCTCACAATATAGGTACATTAGAAAGGTATCAATACAAAGTACGTAACAGCAATAATTATACTGTGGAAGACTAGTGCCTAAGCTAGACGTGAGGTCTGTATTTCAGGACACCAGGTCTCCACTCTCCACCCCTCGGGTAGTCCTTACATTTTAATGTTTTGTACTCTAATTAATGCGGTAAGAATTTACAAGTAGCATATTAAGCTTTTAGATAAAATGAAAAAGTAAACGAAAATAGTTACAATTTATTGGTGCTTGGTGTTAATAAGCTTAGTAGGTATTTGTATGATTGTGTATCTCTGAGTGAGTAAGGTGTATGCGTGCGTTTGGGCGGAGGGGCAGGAATAGAATGTGTTATATTACCTATGTTGGGACAAGTAGTTTTTCTGTTTCTTCATAATTTAACTCCCAGCTTTCCCATTGTACTGAAAAATTTAATGGGTGGGAGGACTCATTTGATGATTTTACCACGATAAAAAAAAAAAAAAGGATCTAACCCAGAATCCCATGCTCAGCCGGCGCGCTTATAGGCCTATAAGCGGGACGGCTGAACAAAAGTCTGTCACAGACTACCTACTATTGCTAGATTTGTAGGCTAGCTACGGCCAATCGGACAGATGTGATCGCAGGGTCTGGCGCTCATAGTGACAGGGTTTCCTGAATCTCATGGTAGGCCGATACCCGATGGTGGTGTCGAGTAAGTGGGAGTATACGCCAAACTCTTGAGGTTATGAGGATTTCACATTGAATAGGAATAAGACTCGCCATATAACAGACAAAATGACCCATTCCAACAAAACAACATGAGAAAACATTCAAGGCGTCCGGTGAAGCAGGCGCGGGTACGCACCCGCCCGCGCATGTTTTAATAAATAGTATGAGCCACGAATGAGCAGCGCTAAAACGTGCGGGCGAGTGAGGGCTCGTCACAGGTTTTTAAGGAAATTTTCACAGCGGGCACCCGCGCTAATTTTACCGGACGCCCATAGAAATTGTTTTTATGTGAAAGAATCTTGATTAGTTACGTTTCCGTAATACTCTAAGGCGTGATCTAGTAGTGCTATGAAAGGAATTATATTAAGAAGGATCAACAATAATAAAAAAACACTGTAAAATAAATTAAATACTTGTTTATTTACATGAAACACGAACCAAATCTATGGGTTTCGGTAATTAATTTTGACAAGTTACAGCAGTTATTATGAGTAAACTGCAAAATTCTCCCTTTAACACTTCAGTCACATATTCTTAGTGCTATTATGTATGCAGTAGATAAATCTAACATATTTTTTAAGTTATGTATCAAGAGAATTCTGCAAGTATATAACTTCGTTGATGATATTATTCTTACGGTAATTACATTTTTAAAAGTGCAAGATACTTATTTTTAAATTGTAATACAAACGATTTTATGAAGAACTTTATGTTCAGCAGATTATTTATAGTAGGCGATTGCCATATTTCAAAGAGATTATATTTCTATGCCAAGATAATATAGCACGCGTAGTAGTAGAGAGCGCCCTTCGAGGAGGTCTATTCTCCTTGTTTTCAAATGTGAACAATTCCAGATACTATCTGCAGATACTTTTAATAAAATTTCAATTATCTTTTATCTTCTTTAACAGAATGGGTATTGAGTATAGTAATTAAAAAAAGTGATGGTTGCTATACCATCCTAGACAAAAATACATATTTTAAAACTGCCATATCATAAACCCGTAATACAAATGCTTTTCTAGTTTGCTGTATTAATTATGATTAAAAATACATTTCGGGTCATAAAACATGCACTATCTATTATTAAGAAATAAATCTAATAAATGGAAATGATTGCAAATAAAATTGACTAGAAATTGTGTATTGTGATGTATTAGCAATATAAAGTGTAAACGACATATCAAATAGAAAACTGCTTTTACATTTTTTTTTATCTTTAGGAGTTTTGAGCTAACAGTGTTTTAACTATCAATCGTACACTAGGTGGATACTCAGATGCCTACTAGATGTTAAGTTGAGCGCTCTCTACAGATACGCCACAACACTACTATTACAATCTCCTTGGTCTCAGCATATTATTTTACGAATTCACACTGACAAAGCGAATATAATCCTTGTATAAGAATATAGATACCAAGTTTAGCATCTATCCTGACAGCTGCGGCGCACGATACATACATCTCGATTAGAAATACAAAAGCAATAATGACATATTTTATAAGCGATAACTCCATAAATATCATATATTAGCGTGGTGTTACCGGCCGTCACTTTGTAAGCAATGTACACGCCGCGTCAAGTCATGCACTAAACACAGCTGTTTCTAACAGTATGAGCGTATCTACGCAAACTACACTACGAACTAACCACTACAACACCAGGCAACAAAATTATTCCGTATTACAATAAATAACTATTAATAGTAATAATAGATATTTTTAATTAAAAAACTAAAACCCGACCACGGATAAATCACCCTATGACATGCGCATCAATAAGAGGAATCCACAGTAACCCCATTGGTCACAACCAGTGCAGCAATTCGACACAAAAGGGAACTTCCATACATACTGCGAAAATCATAACCCTTCCTTTTGGCTTCGCCGTAGTCGGGTAAAAAGGCTTCAATTAAGTTTTCTTTCAATCTAGCTACCTTAAACAGGCCTGTAATTCAAAGTATTAATTAAAGTTTATATCACACATTAATTTACTTACGATATAATTATGATGACATAAATGAAATTGGCTTAACTTTAAAATCAGATATTAATTAATAATGTAAAACGTGAATTGTATTACAATTACCCATTTAGCAATTCAATGCTCTATGCTTAACAAAGTTGTTTGAGACAAAGAAAATAAAGATTGACAATATAATAAATAAATAAAATTTTGAAATATAACTTTTCTAACTTATAGTTAAAGTTTTGAATTGCCAAAACTTAAAATAAGTCTCTAGGAAACCGATTGTTATAAAATTCTACAAACGTGGCTACAGTATTCCGTTTCGGTTTCGTTGTCTCCATAGATATTCATTAATGTTGTTGGCGGCGGTGCTAACAAACATAATGAACATCGTATCGAGCTGAGACAAACATCAAAAGCCTTATGTACACTACAATACTTGATGGAGCATTTATGATGAGTTCAAGTGTGTTCATTAATTATTGAATGGTTGTCATGAATAACTATTAAATATCAAATTTCATAAAACTAACATTATCAATTAAGAAATCAAGGTACAAAATCTGATTGGCTGGGTAATAAATCAAATTACTTATTTATAACAAATAAAATTTATATCTAAACGTTTTACGAATAAACAATAACTAGCAAATAAAACAGGACATTGAAAGTTTAATAATAACACACACAGCTACTCCTCACTCCATCGTTGCGAGCGGTACATGACGAATGCTACGTCACTGCTAACTACAAGTAGGTCCAAATTTTTACAAAATTCGGAAATATCAGTTTAACTAAAAATATACAGAAACTATATGCCATTACACTTTAATGGAATGTGTGAAACTAACCGAAGAAGTTGAACACGAAAAGAGAATCGGGGCTAGAAGTTTACGCCAATTTAGATTTAGGAGACATAGCATCGTCAGCTGTACGAAAAAAAACTACAATGAGCAGAAGGAAAAGACGAAAGTGTCTCTCCTTTACAAATGATTGACCATAATGACAGCAGTTTACATCGCTCTCATTGTAGCTACAACGCGAAATAATAATGATAAGGATATCATCGGTGAGTTTAAGTTACTAAAATGGCAACGCTCTTAGCGACATTCCCAAACTTTGACGGTCTGATCGACGCTGCCTGATATCACGTATGGCAAGCTCCTGTGGAAATCTGAAAATATAACAGAACATTATTGTATTACTGATTTCAGGGTTCCACTATCTCTTGCAGGTGCCACACCTGATCTCTTCAAATATCGCTTTTATCTGGTTTTGCCTGCAGGTCGGCGCTAAAAATTACCAAGGGAACAGAAGCAGTGGATTTTTATCATCAATACGATTACTGTCTTCCTGGCTCGTTCTCTACTGCAATATGGATTGACTTCCAGTTTTGGTAGGGGTTATACTAGCATGAAGCATCCTCGAGTTAGTGTATGGAGAGATTAAGTATGGTATTCAAATCAGCTGGCTCAAGATGCCTGGTGTGAGGTGGTCCATGTGACCGAGCAAGGTCAGTCCTTCCAGGCATGAGTATAACAGAAGAAGGTTAGTATAGTAATTTCATAACTGTGTGTTAGGTACCAGATTTAGAAACTTCTTGGCTGTTCTGAGCATATCGTGTAGTAAGAGTTACTAAAGAGTAGAGTGCAAGTAAACAGTTACGTTATACTAAGATTTCTGAGAGCAAAGGTCGAGTACAAAGACCAAGAACGATAGCCTACTAGGTTTTAGGCGACTTTTGTCACATGCTGACGCTTAAACATGCTCAAAGCGAGCAAGAAGTTCCTGTTACAAAATAAAGAAAGTAGCATCGAACCAAGACTGGTGGCGAAGTGTTGGTGCGCGTAGAGCGTCTTGAGGCAGCGCGTGTGCGCGACGTCCCACACGCGCAGCGTCTTGTCGTCGGACGCCGTGAGCAGGTAGCGCCCGCCCGGGTGCCACGCCGCGCCGCGCACCCAGTTGTCGTGCCCCACCAGCGTGGCCAGGCACTGGCCCGTGCTCACGTCCCAGATCTAGACGACACAGATATTGTTCATTAGAAATGCATTGAGAAACAATATTGTCTCCATAGGACGACGGCAGAATGGAAGCACACTAGGTGTTGTGCGGACCTCAAGTAGTATGGGACAGGCAGAAAGATGATAAAGTGGGCATAAAACGTGCATCTGAACTCTGAAGCATCCATTATAATAGTCTCCAGCCATCTTGTTGCTGACTATCAAATATGTGTATATCGATATGAGGGGTATAAGTGACTGGTCACATTTTGATGAGGATTAAATAAATAATGAAGACTTCACCAAGTATTGCACATGAGCACAACACAATTATCTCTATTTCTGACAACCGACTTTTTCTTTTTCATCATTCGACTATTTAGTAGGGCACGTTAGTTACGGCACATGGTCAAAGTAACGGTACTTATTGTATTGATGTTTTTGTGACACCGTCAGTGACAGAGAGCAATTATTCTTGTGCGACGAAACATGTGCACATTGGATATTGCGGAACACGTGCCGTGACAAAATATATACCCATATTGCAAAATAAGTCGTTATCTAATGTTTAGGTTGGGTTAGTTCTCCTGCTGAAGGAATAGATGTGTTAAGGAAAACGCCACAAATTACCCGACTTTCATTAGATTTACAAAAGCTATTTAGGTCACTTCCACCATAGGTCTACCTCAGGTCATCAGTAACAGTTGCCTGTCTTCTTATCGTCATCGTTACATCAGAACAAGAACGCAGGGTGTATAGATGTGGACAGTCATCTCGGCTGCTAATACAGGTGACTGACATTTAGACCGGTCTGAACAAGGTTTTGCGGTTTTGGGACTGGCCGTTCCTGGTGTAGCCAGTAGGGGTACGAATCCACGAGTATATCTCAGTTTTCGGATTCATGTTAGCGATCGAAACCGTAGCGTTGTTTATCACAAGTTCTCCGTAGACGTAAAGACAACTTCAAAGGAAAAAAGCATAGGCCTTATTCTTGTTTAAATATCTTTGTGTTCGTAGTACAACGCACCTTGACGGACTTGTCGCGGCTCCCGCTGGCGAGGAAGGGCCCGGCGTGGTTGGCGCGGCGGTTGTCCTGCCCGGCGGCCTCGTTGATGGCGGCGGCCGCGGCCTCGGGCGCCCACGACACGCACTCCACCACGTGCTCGTGCTCGCGGAGCTCCATCTGACGGGAGGAAGCTTACATAAAGATACGGAGCTACGAAAGTGGCGACTGCTGAAAAACATCGGCAAATTCCTATTCCAAAAAAGGTCTAAAATGTTGGTAGACCACATGAAAGTCTGTAATAATGAGTCCTTGACCTGGGTCCTCCTCTAGGATTTAGGACAGTCTTCCTGTTTCCACCTAGCAAACGGGTATGGGAGGTCTAAATAGGGACATCAAAAAGACCAAAAAAGTAAAAAAGTACTCAGTTCCGATTGTCATCGTACTCATCGTATTACAGTATGACTGTTGAATGTAAGCAAGCATTTATGATTATTACATCAGCCCATGAGACACCATGGGGGGCGCTTTTTCCCTACAGTGGGACACCACCGTGGGGAAAAAGCGCCCCTTCACTCTTTTCATTTCTCGCGGCTGCCCGGTGCTGTAGTCGTCTTTCATATAGCGGTCTAATTCACCTTGTCATAAGGCTTGCTTTGAAGTACTCTTAAAACCGTAAAGAAAACTATCGTGAAGAATTTTCACCAATTTTGAGCAAAATACATACAATCTGATGATTACATACCTTGCACTCATTGGTGTCTGCGTTCCAGATGCGCACAGTCTGGTCGTTGGAGCAGGAGGCCAGCAGCGTGCCATCGGGCGAAACGCGAACCATGCGCACCCACTCGCGGTGACCCTTGTATGTTTTGATGCAATATCTACGGATAGGAAAATAGTGTCAGTACTTGAAAAATACAACCACTGGCAAACTTGACATTGTCCATGTTTAGTCATACGGAGTTTGAGGTTTGAGGGTCCAAAACGGACACGAGCGGAGCAGAGGAATCGTGCGGGAATCAACCAATCACATTCATTGAAATCCACATCACGTCTGTCTTGTGATTGGTTGAATCTTGCACGTCTCCGCACCGTACAGTTTTGGTGGAATCCTGGCCTAAGGCTGCGTTTCCATCAGATATGTGCGAGGATGTGCAGCGAGGGATGTGAGTTAAACTAATCGATTTCATAGCTAGCTATGAAATTGCAGTTAAAAAGAAGCCACATGTATTACTAGCTTATGCCCACGTGAAGTTGGGTAACTGTCCCACGTGATCATAGTACTGGGATAAAAAGTATCCTATATGTTAATCCAGGTTATAAACTATATATGTACCACATTTCATCCAAATCCGTTCAGTAGTTTTCGCGTAGAAGAGTAACAAACATCCATCCATCCTCACAAACTTTCCCATTAATTATAATATTAGTAGCTTGGGTGAGTTTCGCACACATCCTGCCACATTTCTGGTGAAAGCACGGTCTAATCAATCTCGAAACATCTGTCCGCTTACAACGACATTTTTGCTTGCTTCATTTAATAAAATGGGTACCAAGGAATTGTCTCATTCAAAGAGGGACCATACCATTTTCATTCTTCACAGTTATTTAAGCTAGCTGATTAAGCATGTACTTTATGACTCGGGAAGCAACATTACAATAATGTTATGGTTGAATATCACCGTATATTTCCAAAAGCGACAACGTTTATATCCGCGTTACGTGACACATGGCCAAGTAACGCATTCATACACTTTTTTTTTCTACATCCGCAATTTGAAGATAAAAGTGCAGGAAATTAAGTAAAAAATACAACATCCTGTAGAAATTATATTACACGGGCGTTTACATATCACAAAGACTTTTAGTTAGAGGTACAAACAGGTAAAAGTGAAAGAGACGACGTTCAAATAAAGCAGAACTTTTATTAAAACTTAATTTTGTATGGCGGCTTATTTTAAGTATCTTGCGTTCGCAATTTAATTCCTAAAAATACAAACAAATAATATGTTTTTGAGAATATGACTTTCCTACTCACAACAAGCTCCGCTTGCAGTTCGACGTTATGTTCTTTTTACGATTTTTTCAACAGTCAACTTAATCAACTTATACTGTCACTTAAGGGGTGATATCTTCCGTGATTGTTCATTATTTTGAGCTCCCGATATTAAGATCTCAATCTCGATTTTTTGTCCCGTAAGTGACAGTATAAGTTTAGTTGTAAACCGTGAAAGCTTAAAAGTGTTAGTCAACTTAATTTTGCACTTGCCTCTAGGTTATTTTTGTTAAAGCGTAAATAGCGTCAATTGGACATAAAGATTAGAATACTGATTATGTGAATATGGTGTAGTAAGTAATATCCTTGCTTACCCAGTGGCCACCTCCCAAGCTTTGATGGTCTTATCTCGACTGGCGGAGTAGACGATGTCGCCGCTCGGTGAGAACGCCACTGACGACACGTTGTGGTCGTGTCCGTGCATCGTCTTCACGCACTCGAACGTTTGGTTAAAATCCCACAGCTTTATTGACATGTCAGCGCTGCAGGACACTGGAAACGACATTGAACAGGAAAATATTAGCAAACTTCTTGCAGTGTTGCTCTAAAAGGGGACATGTTATGAACTTTCTTTCAGTCGTGTTTTTAAAGGCTACTTAGGGAAGTCAATTCTTTCCCATAACCACTCATATAACATAACTATCTATAATCGTAGGGACTGTCAAGATTTACCTCCATGTCAGTTCATGATGTAGGTGTTTCATCATCTGACTAGCCTTTTCCCAACTATATTGGGGTCGGCTTCCAGTCTAACCGGATGCAGCTGAATACCAGTATTTTACATGGAGCGACTGCCTATCTGACCAAATGACAGCCGAGACCAACGGCTTAACGTGCTTTTCGAGGCACGGAGGAAACTCGGTATGTAATGAGCGGTCACCCATCCACAGACCAACCTAGGCAAGCACGGCTTAACCTAAAGATCGACCCGAGCGGCTGTTATTATTTGAATGGGTATTAAATGACCTATACTTAATCACTTTCCCCAGAATTATCTTCTAATAAAGCTAAACTGTAAAATTACTAAGATCCATTGTTTACAGAAGAGGCAATGAATTGGTGCCAAGTTCATGACACATTTCGACGACATTTTCCTCTATTAACGGAACATACATAATATGGCGAAAAATCGTGACTAATTCATCAAACAATAATACAAAACAACTAATTTGGAGTATTATGGAACAACAACGTCACTATTACAGCAATAGGAAAATAATGAATGAGGATAACGTATAAGACACTGGGTTAAGGCATATTACGGAAAATTATGCACTGCAAATGTTCTTATTGCTCTTCATAAAAACGTATTTGTGTAGAACTTATTGGACGACCGCTGGCGGTACGTCATTTTAGGGTTGTCTTGATTAGTTGTCAGAGGCTCTCACTTCATCATCATCCATAGCCTGACTTCACCTACTGCTGGGTATAGGACTCTCTTTACTTGCGCCAAGCTCCATGTTTCTGTGCCAACCTCATCAGCAACATTGTCGTTTGCCCATCTAACAGTTGCGCGCGGGATGACACTTGTCTTTCCAGTTCTTGGACGCACTTGCTCCAAGGCTCACTTTTCTTTTTCGATGTCGATGACTTACCCAGTAGTTTTCCATGATGGTCGAAGGCGATATCCTGAACGGAATCGGTATGTCCCTTCAGGGTTCGTTCGTACTCGCCGCTCTCAAAGTCCCACACTTTGATGGTCGCGTCTTCGCTTGAGGAGACCATCAAACTGAACACCGGGTGGAATATTACCTGGAAAATTATTTCATAGTTTTTAGGACGATTATTTGACTTAGTAATTTATTTGTCTGTGGGTATTTTTTAATTCGGTAGACGTGACTTGAATCGAGATGTTAGCAGGAGACTTACTGCCAGAAATCTGATAGCAATAAGAAACTTATTACCATAAGATTTCAGGCAAGCTTCTGCGAGATTTAAAAGACTGTTATACAAACATAGAAATTGGTACGGCGATAACTGTTTAAACACGTAACATAAATTTAAAAAAAAAAAATTGAATAAAAACGTGACCTATGCACGCCAGGCGTAGACTCTCACAACGAACTAGAATCAAGCAGTTAAATCGAAGAGTTGAACAAAAACTCACGGAAAGCTATAGATAGTCACACCGTTCGTTTGATACAATTGTGCATGGTTATGATCACGAGAAATTATACACAAAAACCAAAACAATACATTTTAGACTGCTTTCATTGGATTCGAAAGTTATTATTGCACAAAATTCGAGTTAGATCGCAAACGTCTTCGTTAAACTGACAACTTACTTAGCAATTTAGTAACTAAGTATTTGAGATTAGTAGCATTTTCTACTATACAATTAGTAAGAGACGAATACTGTTAACAATTCAAAGAATGTGTTTCAAGTATCTCTCGTTCTTGTTGTGAAATGACTAAGAATCCCAATTGGTGTTAATGATACAATTTTCAGCGAAATCTGAATATGTGACCGTCATTTTTCACTTCTGAACACTTTCAAAAGAATCAAAAGTAAGTTATCTTCAGTATGCTGTACTGAGATTTCATGTCAACGTACGGGGTGATATCGGCAAAGTTGATATGCAAAACGTAAATATAGGGCGGAAATTGAAAAGGAAATGAACAGATTTGCTTGAAGAAGTTATTATATTCGGACGACCCGTTGCGTGGTAATGCCCTTTGATGAATGAATCTCGCACCACGGTTAATAAAATAATGGAATCCAAGCATCCAAATGGGACCGTCCACAAGTTAGATAAATCTGTTATCCTGTGAGGTCCAATACCTATGTTCCTTGAAATAAACAGTATAGAAAACCTTGGTAATGGTGGCCCGGTGTCCGGTGAGACAGAACTTTTCGGGTGGACGTGGGATCCACTCGGCGGGCGTGCGCTTGGCGCGCGTAGGCGCACCCTCGATGAATTCCTTCTGAGCCTCTGACAGCTTCGATTCTAATTCCATCACCTGGTCAACAAAGGAGAAAAGTTTTATAATGATGTATGTAGGCTTATTATTAACTCGTCAAGTGATTTCCTACAGTTCGACCTCTCCTCGCAAGAATTCTACTATTATTGTCGTTCCGAGTACATTGTACATACACTATAGCTAATATCATAAGTTATAAGCTCAATTTAGAGCTAAAGGTTATTCAAGAAAGGGCTAATTCTTTCAGGACAGTGGTTCTGTTACGCCTCTAGCTAGCTTAGAACACGAACCTGATAAGAAAATACTCAAAATATGTCTATAAGATAAATTCGTATCTCTTTATAATCGGCCATTTATAAAGATAGTGCATTCCTCAAACACATAATCCTCTGGATTTAGCAAAACATTTTCCGTTGAATAAAATTAAGTTTTGTAAACAATCCCAGTTATTAATGGATCAAGGTTCAAGATTAAACAGAGCAGCGACCTGATTACCATCACCTTGCGTTTTATTTGTTTAGATACTTGGCATTATTTCTGGAGTCATAGTCAATGGATAAAACGTGTCGTCGTTTAATAAAAGCATCGCTCGCGGTCGCCATCGACCGCCCGCCCAAGAAAATCGTTCAAGAGTGACCTAGAAACGTCCACTGCACAGATCGATGGAGTACAAGCTCGGACCGGATCGTGCTCAGATGTCGTTATAAATTTTTGCTCCACACGTTTTAACCATCAATGCGTTTAGCTGATAGCAGTTAAGCAATTTCTGTACCATTGGAACACCAGAGAAACAGCTTCCCACTTATGTAACTAACATATTGCGTACACCGGGGACACTAATGGGCGTCTTCATCTTTTGTGCTCACTGATCGATTACGTGTTATCAATTATAGAAAGTGTTACACAAGACTTTACTGCAACATGTTTATTTAAATCTTGTTGTTGCTACGAAAACAATTGTTGGTAGAGGGACCTTAGCCGTTATTGAGGTTGTCTATTCCATAATATCTTACAAGATGTCCAATCACGAAAACTGCACTAGCAACATAGTATCCTTGCATGTTCATTACTTCACTAAATCTTAAGAGTTCAATTACAAAGATCTTCTTACTTTTTTCTGCAACCTGATGACCGAAGTCCACTTCTTCTCGAGGAGGCCGCCGAACTTGCGATCCATCTCGCCGGACATGTCGGCCTCCTTCTTGAACGCTTCCAGCGCGTCCGTGTAGCCATTGCTACCTAAATAGTCGGCGATCGCTTTATTCCTGTAACAAAACAAATTATTTTGATTTAGTATAAATGCTCAGAATATTGGCATAGCAGTGTTAAGTTTATTTTTATCGACGAGTCGCGTGACAAAATCCAAACACGAAGAGTTATCAAATATGCTGCTGATTTAAATTTTGGGTTGGTGACGAGCAGTAACCAGCTAGCTAGATATCTCGAATAACGATAGGATCTTTTCTTTGCTCTCGACCAGCGGTGCAGAAAATATCGGGTGCCGATAGATACACAGATAGAAAAAGTATCATTATAGAAGTATCCCGATAGGATTGCATTTCCGTTCCACGGTGTAACAATAACCGATTGTTACGTGCTATGTTGTTTGCTAATACCCAGAAAACAGTAACAACGCTATTGGATAATTAAAATAATAACATGTGAGAACCGTAAACTAAGACAACGGACGTTGCTACAAGCATGACGCAGATACGAGTATTGTTCGAGGGCAAAAAGTTTTTACAAAAAACTAACAGCTGAACATCTCAAGAACATAGGATTTCCGTAATCACGTTTTTATAAAATTCGGATTTTGTTAAGTACTTTGCGATGTTCAGTTTCATTATGGACACCGATACAGTTATTTATACAATTTATTTATTAGTGCAAAATAAAAGACTGATATAGGTTTCTACGGACCCCTGTTACGATGGTACGAAACCCTTCATGCGCGAGTCCGACTCGCACTTGGCCGGTTTATTTAGGATAGATTATTATATAGACCTTATTTCTTAACAATACACGGTGCAGCGGCGAAGGTTCCATACAACTCGATTCCTACCGGCTTCCCTTTGAAAACTGGCACAGTCAGTATTTTATAGACAAATAATAAAATCACATGAAAGATATCTAGATTATTATACTCCGGCTAACCTCTTACAAAAATTTACCCTTCGCTACTGACACGGTTTATAGGGGAAACGGGAAGATGCGCCATTGTGATGATAAAAACGTAATTAAAGATTCCAACGACGTCGCGCAGCAAGGCTACATGGACATTGCAATGTAGGAAACATCAATGTGAAAAAGCAACGTAATCAGTCAACGGAATGTGCTCGTTTTCTGCGGTACAATTACGTAGTTCATCACTTGAGAGGCTGATTAATCAGCTGATGTAACTAAACGATCTTGTTCGTACGGGGGCGTCAATATCATGGTTCTCTAGTGAGAGTTTGTTTTCGATTTCGGCCGGTGTTTTGTTAATTTATCACACTTCAATACAAAATGAGCACAACGGTAAATTCATTTAATCTTTTGATTCTCGCATTTGTTTGAGTTTTGGTTGTCAAGCATTATTCATTTCTCGTACTATGCGTTTTCTATTTCAAGGTTATACAATTCCTTGATCGATAAGAACGCCGTTTTTGCTGGCTGTATGTTGTTAGCAGCGATACCTGATACCAGTCTACTTCAGCTCATTGCTTTCAGTTTCCGGGTTACTGAATGTTCTAAATGTGTGCACGTATCAAATGTCAAGGGAAACCCACACGATTTGTCAATGTTATCATTTAATTAGACCACAGGTCAGCCACTAATGACTTGAAGACGTTAAGTTGCTATTTCAAACGAAATGTACGCAGTAATTCAAACTACCAACTTTGCTTTATCAGTATACAAAGGAAGATCGGTTAATTTAACAAAATGTAACACTTTCAACCGTTTCAGTTTAGAAGATATCTTTTTCAGGAGTTTTCAGAACAGAGTTTTGGCAAAAGATTAGCCTAAACTGAAATTGTCGCATCACCATTATCATTCTCCTTCCCATAACCCAATTTATTTGGGGTCGGCGCAGCATGTCTTCTTCCATACTTCTCTAAATAAATAAAATTTACAATACACACACTTTTCTTAATAATATTCATTTATTAACAGATCGACTACACGATCGGTTTCACTTCACAGCTTGTCTTCCGACAAAGGCCTCCTCTAAAGATTTCCATTTCTGCCTGTCTCTCGCTGTTCTCGTCCACTCTGGACCCGCTACCTTTTTGAGGTACTTCTCTATTACTCGGCAAATCATCTTCCTGCCCTTGTACCATTCTATTTGGGGTCGGCGCAACACGTTTTGTTCTTCTATTCTCCCCTGTCAGACATCACGGCATCATTTACTCCTTTCTCTTTCATTTCATATCAGTCTTCACACAATCCATCCATCTTTTCTTTGGCCTTCCTCTCTCTCTCCATATCCCTCTCTATTACTCGGCAAATGATTTTGTTAATTTCGATCTCGCATTTTCCTGATAGAGAAAGATAACAAAGACATCGAACTTGCTCCAATTCGATAAGCTGCCCTTGTCGCTGTAGCCATGACGTCACGAGCCCACGATAGGTGGGCGGGCATTTTTTTGTTATCTATACTACGTATTACACACCAGATAAAAAGTACACTTTTAAAATTATTCAGTATAAGATTCTACAATTGCCGCGATTCAAGCTACTATTAATCAAAACATAACATCACGCCTTCAGCCTTGTAATCCCCGAAGGGTTAGGCGGAGGCCTATAAAGTACGCCCACATTACGCCAGTTAAGTCCCATGTAATAGGAGGGCGAGCCTATTGCCATCAACTGGGCACAAATCCAGATTCCGTGGCTGCTACTATCAATCTTTCATTCCAGCATAAAAACTCATCAACCATACTAACGTAACCTAAAGTAACATTCGTTTACAGCTGGCTTATCCCAAAAAGGAGGTAATGGTATTTGTTAGAACGCAAGGCTAGCAGGTTGGTGACCGCAGTACTCGATCCCTTGTACTGTACATTGTTTCCCGTCTCCGACCGCATCTGTCAATCGTTAAGACCTCTTTGGTGGCCAGAATGCATCGAATGCTAGTGAGTTTGATAATCATATAGGAGCAGCTACTCATTTACGGTTTGACCACACGTTTTGCACGTTATACTGTTCTACGTCAGCGCTATACATATAATTTACACTTACTAACTACAGTATACAGCCACTGCTGAATGGAGGCCTTCTTTATAAGGACACTGTTAAAACGTAATATGTTTCATAAATATCGTCACTTGAATTTATTGATACAGTCACAATTGTATTTGACATCGTCGGTTTAAATCACACGACAGTCGACACCAGTGTGTTCAATCCATGATGAGGTCATCCAATAAAGAAAAACAAACGTGTTAGGTAAGATTACGTAAATAACGAAATAGTCTTGACAAGTTATAGTAAATCAAAGAAACTAGAATTTGGGATAATATGGAAAAATTATCTTCCTATCTAATAAAATAACAATGAGTCATCCGTAGATATTTTAAAATATTGGAGCTTGGCCCATTAATTTTATCGACGAAATAAAGGTATTAAGTAATTTGTTTTTAAAACACCTTCACATAATTTAATAAACATTATTAAGTCTCCTAGTTGAGAATTATGACTGGACCTAGAACACACCCTCGTGGCATCCAGCATTTTATTTTCATACTTCGCAGTAGCCGTGTTTTGAATTATAATAAATACTAGGAGTAATATTATACTAGGAGTATAGATGGTTTTTACTTGTTCAAAGAAATCAAAAACTTTTGTGAATAGCATCGTCTTGGTTTTAGGTTCCTGATCTTTACAGCTTACTTTATCAAAGGGCTGTGTGAGAAACATCCAAGTGCTGGTTTCTTCTTCAACTCAGTCTTCAAGAATCGTATTCTAAGATTTTAATCATAACATTCTACAATTAGAACTGTCCTCCAAAGGTGGAGAGAAAACTTATAAAAGTAGAGACACTCAGAAAGTATGTAAAGTTGGCAGTTGATGGCATTTTATTTACAGTTTATTCTGGGTTGTAAATACACCTGCTAATTTATAAACTTCGACGACACATCAGGTAAGTACGTACTGAGGATTAAACGAACCGCCTACACAAACTTTCTAAGAAAGTTTAGTACATAGGTTCAATATGCCTATTAAGCAGTACTTTGTTGGACGTTGTTTGCATTGAATTTATAAATGTAAATTTTATTGAAGGGATTCTGTAGAACGTAAATTGTTGTATGACGTAAAGGTTTATGAGAGATCTGTTTAATGTATCCCTCATTACAGGCCGTCTAGTTTTATTGAGCAGTTAAGAAAAGTGAAATTGATGGTCGTCAATGTAGTGTAACACAATAAAATACAACATATTCTGAATTAGGCTGGCTAAAGACCTCGTAAAAATAGATCGAGAATCGTTTATTACGATAAAAATCAATAACAGCTGCTTTGCGTTTATGTACTTACATATCGTACAATTTACAAATACTATATAAAGTTAAATAATCATGACCAAACAGTGACTCAGTGTTATACAGATAAACCTATATACGGTCCACATTTTGTTTTGTCTTTTATGTCAGAGAGCATATTTGTTCAGTGAGTATGCATGTGTGAGGGAGACCTCGTTGCGTGGTGGACAAACTTGCTTATTTTATTTAGAAAACAGGCTCCAAGTGTCGTGTTCGAGTCTTACGTCATTTTACGTGTTCTATAAAAACACACATTGTATTGCTGACTCAATGACTTCCTATCCGCGGTGAAGTGCATAATTCGATTATTGCGCTTATGCAACAGATAATCCTGAGCATTAAAGCATCGATTGCCAATTCTTTCTTGTTTGGAATTTGGCGAAAACGTTGAAAAGTAGCGAGTGAAGCGTTTCATCTACACGTCTCTGTTGAATAGAGTTTATTTCTTGCTTGATTACTATGTCAAGCTTCGATATCAGCGAGGTGAAACCGAATCGATTCCAAAGACAATCAGTCTCGCGGGTGTCCCTATTGTTCGCGTGGGAGCAATCAAGTTACACGTATCACTTATTCTGCCTAAGTGAAAAGATTAAGCGACACAGGTTGAAACGAAAGCATAACACAAGTGTAACGTCAGTCAGTTGTTACATTGCTGGTCATTCAGCATAATTCGTTTTTACTTTTCCTTAAGGGGCGTATGATTTAGTACTAAAGTTCAAATGGTTATACATATAGTCTTTAGTCGTTAAGATGATTGATTGATGATAATGCTTCAAAAATTAAATAATACGATGACCAAACATAGTCAACGCTCGAGGCGAGATTGAACATTTCGCCGGTGACTCCAATCTTGAGCACAGTTCAGTAGCAATGTTGGGGGGCACAGCGAAAGTGGTTTCGTGCGTAGAGCTAGAGGCGCGGACCGATCTGGGACTGCCTGAGAAAATAACTTTCACGATACATTTCCGACGTTATTACTCTGATTGCAGGGACAAGTGGTACTAGCAACAGGAGACATGTTTATAACACGCCATAGGACGAGGACTTACTATTGTTGTAAAAGGTCATTATCTAAATGAGTGCATTGGACTCTGAAGCCAGGAATTACGACAAAAAACAAGCTGAATTTGCATGGTGGTCTGATTACCATCACTATTACGTGACATTCTATTGCCTATTGGTAATCTAAACAGGTATCGTTGATTGTTCGGCGGTTTGAATTATAGGCTTGTTCCACATATGCGCATGTTGTTCTACGAGACATTTTTATGGGCGAATAGATTAGCATTATTTGATACAACAAGAAATATTTACACGGATGAGTACGGGGTATGAGCAGTTTGTATTGGAACATGAAACAACGGAAACATCGTAACAAATATGTCACGTCAGTCGATAACGGGGAATATTAATGGCCCATGATAATGTTAATGCAAATCTGTATTCATGACAAAAGTGATCATACCTATCGTGACTTCATCGACATTACAAACATTAAGTAACGTTAGTATGTCATGATTTATGGAACAGAATTGGATAGAACAAATGCTTGAGTTTAGATGGTCCGTTAATCAACGACAAAGGATGATGATGACGATGAAAAAGGATGTCAACTAGGCAAATGAATTGATGAGTATTTTGTTCCTATTCAAATGTTGTCACTGGATATGTTGACTGGAAAAACCGATGCTTTTCCTACTACAACTTGCTGATTAATTTCGATGCGGCTTCCGAGTGTTGAGTTATACGCCGAACTCATTGTTTCGTGATTAAAAGCACAAAATGCAGCAATTTGCATAGAAAATTCAAGTTTACAGCATGACATTCTCGTCATGTATTGGAGGTTTCATGCAGGGTCGTTCTCCATTTTGAATAGTAAGGGCGTCCCGGTAAAACATACAACAAACATTACAGATATACATTTAAAGCGTCAAGCGTCGTTCAGGTCGAAAATGACCTTTTATCCCAGCGAATTTTCAGTACCACTAATGGATATTGTACCAGTCTTAGGGCTATCACATTTTTCGTCTTGAATCGAAAAACTAGCACTGTTGCACATGTCTGTATTTCTAGTATGTTAATCCTAAATTCCTACCATTATGGTATCAACTTACTGCTAATGTTGTTCCATTGACAATGACACACATGTTTTAATTTCGAAGTGCACATGTTAATATTATTCACACCAATCACAATGCAGTTTTGCATTTTCTTTAGTCCGTATAAGCTTTGTTTCTTGTTTATAGTTCCGTGGACAGCAGCTATCATCACTCTATACATCTTTACTAATAATAAAGTGAGAGTCCGAATTTTGTAAGTTTGTATGTATGTGGAGGGTAATATCCGGAACTACGGCACCTATTTGAAAAATTATTTCACCATTTGAAAGGTGCATTATTCCGGATGGACATAAGCTACTTTTTATCTGAGTATCACGCGGGCGAAGCCGCGCGCAGAAGCTAGTCATTCATATAATTCCAAAAAATAAATGTCAGGATAACTAAGAACAAAAATTAAATCGTTTTCAGAGTCAGTCAGCCGTATTATGCAACGGATGATTACATGATCAACAATCGGTTGTTCAACCCTGAAATATTGTGAAATGGTGCATTCGGCGTAACGGGATCACCAATGATGGAAACAACGGGATGGATGTAACGAAGCGGAACGATGTTAAAAGTGTTGAAGAAACCGCACTGTGTTCACCATATCCGTATGAAGAACACGTAACAAGGAACAATTTGCATATTCAGTCGTGCCTTGAAATGTAAGCGTCTAAGCTACTGTCTAAGCAATGTAGACAACTTATTGTCGACTTGTTCATTTTTCGGTGAAATTTTAAGTAGGTATTTACTGCTGGAAAGTGCAGCCTTGTTAATCATCAGTCGACTATCTGGCTGATATGATAGACAAATGGGAGTTAAATTTTCACAAGATTGGATACGGTTCAGATGTAACGTGTTAAGGTTTTCTTCGCCATAAATATGTTCTCAATGGATTCATCATAAGTTAATATAGCAATGGTATATGTAGGTAGACACATTTTTCGCTTTACATTAAATACGATAAACTTTAATTGAGAAGGGGTAGGCGTAGCTCCCACTAAATGGTATTTTATGTCATATTCATGTTCATGTTTGCCAAGGAAATTCTTATGTTTACTGGTATAGAATTAAAGTTGATAATAGTTTTTCTCGCAGCGGGGATGAAGGGGAGGCCGCCCACGCGACTTGGCGTATCGATCGCAGTTCGCCCCCTCGAGGCGCCGGCTACGTCAGAGCGACACTGCGTCATTGCGAATCTCTTTTCCACGAGCTTCACGAAATTAACTTCCCCAGAGGCTCTGACTGTCGTTGAATTGAATATTAAATGTACAGCTAATGCGTCATGCCAGGAAGATGTATTGGAAATCAACTCATCTCCTACTACACTAACTACACTTTCAGTCTCAATTATGATGAAGAGTACTAATTTAGCTGAAAGCATTGCTACTGCGAGCTTATACAGGGCGGAAGGGTCAGCGACGCGAAATTGGTTACAGTACATCATTCTAAGCATAGATTTTTTCGATTGGTTATTAAAAAAAATCAGCTGTTCCATACATTTTGACCGTGTAGGTATTGCACTTTTGTAGGAAACCGCTGATTTTCTTTTTTAATAACCGATGAAAAATTTTTACGTGGGGGCTCAGCATGATGTAAGTACTGAATATGCGGTAACCGTTTACGAGTCGGTGTCCCATCCACCCCGTATTATTATGCTATTTCATACAGAACAAAGCTACTCAGTTATGGCATTAGAACCAATTAGAGGCGAAGTAAGATACGACGTTACGCTAGGTAAAAGAACCATCACAAACTTTATTAAAATACAAAGTTGGATTATTTCACAACCCTAGTGAAAGACCCTCGTGTAATTTCCAAAAAGCGTCTAATTTAGCGTTGGTTTCATTACTAGCAACAAACAGGGGTCGAAGGGCAAATTAAATACGGGGAAAACCTAAACGTATCAGGGGTGAAAATACCATCAACTTGATATTTACCAGGGGGAAAGGTTAGAGCCAATGGAAAACAACAGGCGCAGTAAATTGCCAAGAAACCATAAAAGAAACCAATGTAAAACAAAAACGTTGACATAGTGAAGTTCCCGAGGAAGTTTCTACATAGTAATTTAATTACATTCGTGACCGGACGTTCAAATCCTTTAGAGTAAGCAGGTGAATGCTCTGCTTAATTAGATTTCAAATTTCTCCATGGATCGTAAAGTCGATTTGTCTGAGAACGTCCATTAGAGCACGAATAGAATTAATTGTTGATTATTTGTGTGTATTTCGTGTTTCTAAATAACGGTACAAGTACTGAACTGACTGAATGACAATAAAGTACCTGTCGTGATAATTAAGAACGTGTATTCTTCGTTCTAACTTTCCCATTGATGTTATCTCTTACTTTGGCAATTTGGCATAAACAGTTTCGGAAACAATCATGAGAACTTTATGGTATGGGATCTTCTGAAGCTTTTAGACGCTTTTGGGATGTGTGAATATGGTAGGAAGAAATTGGAAAAAATATCCCGATATCGCAGCTTGTTTGCGGCAGAGTAGCGACCGGGCGAGGACTGCATTCCTTGCGATCCACAGACAAGAGCAGTATAGCGGATGGACAACGGGTCTTGAAACTAACAATGGCTTACATTCTCCGATCCCCATTATCACTTCGTTGTATTTAATTATGATTTGTCTACAATGCGCCACGCCACTGCGATTTCGTTACTATCGAATCGACAATATTGTCTTATAAATAGCTTGCTCTATAGATTCCTGTCCGATAAGATAATAATCTGATAAGCACCTGATTAAAGACGAGTTTATTTTACATTGTTTCAATTCTAATGACTGATCAGTTCAGGTTGTATTCATACGGTTTTTTTATCATCACATGGACTGGAACTTAAATTAGTTCATTGCAATAGGTACTGCTTTAACCTAAAAAATATATAATTTGTAATCCAAACTGAAATGTTGATTAAAATTTTGATAAGAGTGACGTTAGCGTTGGTCTGCGTCAAAGGTTGCACCAATAAGAGCAATGAGCAGGTTGACATTGATGCATCTTGATGACAATAACGTACGATGAGTCACGATCACTCATAGCCTGGCGGGATGTTTCGTACCGAATGCCATGACGTACGCATAACGTGTCGTACCGACATGCCTAACTTCTACGAAATCCACACTCAAGGCCAGGTTATACTAATTCGAGAAAGCAGATTATTTTGGGAACAGCGCTCACGTGGTAAATGTTTTTTGTTTATGTACCCTCAAGTCTGCCTGTCAACTGTCACAGTATTTGAATGATCCAAATGACCAAATCACTTTTGAGTTATCTACATCCTAAATAACAACTTTCTAACTCATCTAGACATTTATGTAACAGAGATTATGATCTTGATCGATTATGGTAATAACGAGATACCTATGACGCAAGCGGTTTTTTATTTGGGTGCAATGTAAGGCAACTCTCGATATGACCTCGTTTATTCGGAGCCAATAGGAGGTCTTGAATAGGTGAGTTAAAAGATTCTTATCATTCTAATTTAAATAATATTATAATCGTAACATGCATTTTATGTTCAAAGGTACTTTCTCTGTTTCAGTTTCAAATGCCTAGAGCAAGTTTCTTGTTCAAAATTTAATTTTATTATTGTGGGCTTCGTAACTAGAACATAACATGTTAATTAAAAGGATTTAGACATACATTTTAAGTCACCGGTTAAGAACAATTGAGGAATATTAAATATTTAAAAAAATATCGTACATAATGTAAGCCATACTAATATTTAATACAATACACATCTTACTAATGAGCTCGTAAACGTTTACTGGAACAACGATCGACCCGAATAACAGCAGCAGCGTAGTTACAGCAAGTGCTGCAACTTCAACGGTAAGAGCATGTCCATTTAGCGAAATATGCCTGCTGATGTTTTAATTTGTGATCGTTATTTTTAATCAACAGACGCGTTCAATGACCCCGATTCGACGCAGTAGATCCGAACCGAACGCGGACTAGACCAGATCACCAATGGCAAAGAAGTATCACTTTGTAAGTCGGTTATTTTCAAACCACATGTCTCTTGCGAATAATTTTACGAAGAAACAGTAACAAGTCAAATAGCATATTGGGATTGAACTATTCGCTTTCGTAGCTTTAATGAACTTAATCCTATTTGTGTACTGAACTTACATAACATGGACGCTTAGAATTCGGACGTGTTGTTTGCACTTGTATAACAATAGCGTGTGAACAGCATGACCACATCTTTGTAGAAGTATCGCGAATTAGATCTCAGCTCGCCTTTCACTTCGTGTGAAGCGAGTTAAAGGGTATAAGGAACGCTAGGGTATTTTAGGTCATTAGTTCACGGCCGATGGTATATTATGCAGTAACCTATACTCTAAAAGGTTACCCCCTGGTTTCTGTTCAATGATCTGTTTCTCAACGTTTCGGTCGACCAACAAGAGTGATTTAGATTGGACACCAGAGATTGACTTGATCAGATCAGGGTTTAATTTCAGCTACGACCTCACATTAACTGTGCACTTGATCGAACGACAAACTACCTGTTTATAATCTCATTTAATCTCAGATTGAATACCTATTAGTGTGTGATAAAGTTTCTTTGAAAACTGCAATCAGTGTTAGCGCAGGTGAGCCGTTATTTGCAATTGCAACATCAATATAATCGTATAATAATGATGGGATTTCTAGGTTCACGATGAAAGCTGCACACCAGCATTAAGTCGAGGAAGGCGCCAACGGCGACGCGGGGTCAACGACTTTGCGTTATAAGAGCAACTGTCACTTTCAAAGGTCGGCAGGCACGCAGGTCGACTAAGTACCGATGGTACTCCTTGTATGGGGTTCAAGTATTAATGGATCTTACTTTATAGGTAAGTAACAACAATGTTAAACCATCAGATAGGTGCACTTTAATTATTTTATTTTTAACCTAGTATCCGATTAGTAGGTACCTGTTGACACGAATATAATTAGAAAGTAAATTAGAATTATTCTTGATATGATCACAATAACAAGTAACTGTGAATTTGCGAAAACAATATGCGTTAAAATCGATAAGCGTTATCCGGTTATAACCACAAGGGAGGGACTCAATAATAGGCAACACTAGACAGTTATAACACTCGGAAGGAAGTCTGTACTTAGTTTAAGTTAAAAAATATGGTTACTCAAACTACGACAGGATTTTGATATCGAGTAATTGAAATGTTTAAGTGATTGGCGTGCTAACTTGTGTACTTAGCACTTCATACATCATTAGAGTGCGTATGTCAGTCTCAGCTTGGTCAGATTAACATCGATTAGATTATCATGTCACTATCACTCTAACTCATAAAAAAATTCATGTAAAATGTTTCTTCTCTAATTTAGTATCACAGTCACACACAATATTTAGGGATTTATAGTAGTAAAGGATTGTTTTATGATGGCTCGTGTGGCCCCCTGGGGTAGAGGTAAGACTTGCACTGATTAAGGGTCTTATCATATTGGCGATTTGCAAGTGAGTCCAAAGCGAGGCGAGTGACACCGCTAGCGTTCAGGGAGCTCGGTGCAAGGATCCTCCCATATTCGTTGTTGTGTCTGCTTTGGTTTCCTGCGTCTTCGAAATAACAAAGCTCACAGCTGCTTTCTCGTCAGAATCCATTCTGTTATTGAGTGGCGAGCTCGCTGCGCGCTCGCGGCTTCTTATTATTTATTAGCGTGTTCGGAACGCGCTCGTTCCATACTCGCGGCGAGTTCGTTACGCACTCGCAGCGAGATCGCTGCGTACTCACCTCGCTTTGAACTCGCTCGCCAATGTGATAAGGCGCTTAGGAGGAATAGCCATCGGCCAGGTAAGCCAATATAGGTACACAGATGGACGTTACTCGTGTGGTTTTCTGTTATATATGATGTTTTGATAGGATATTGTAATTAATACCAAATTCAGAAAGTTTCTAGTAGAGTATTGGTAACATTGCGTTAGCAGCGACCTTGCTGCCGCAACTATTTGCTTGACCGAATTCATTGAAACTCAATTCTGCTGTTCTAAAACGCAATCGTATATTCTGAAGACAATGCTCCGTCCACTATTGAGATCAGACAACGGAATAATGCATTGATTTCGTAATTATCTGTAAACTAGATCGCCTCTTAAAGAGCAAATATTCGTTAACGAATGCTCACAAAATGAAACACCTAATGGACTGCATCAGAAGCAATGCAAAAAGAAATAAATATACATTTCTAAGTGCAACAGCTTTCTACTCCGGATTTCTAACCAATTTGAAGATCTATTCTGCGAACAAATTGTTACTTATATGACCTCGCCGTGAACCGTAGAATTAATGTTCATTTCTATCTGATGAGAAGTCAAGAGTGAGGCAACTATGTCGCAGGTGCGTATGTTATCTTCATTCTTCGAGCAAGGCTTTATTTATTGCTCAGCACAACTTCTTACGATAAAACTGCAAATATCTGGTATTCGCGAATACTGAATCTTTTAAAGTTATGATAAAAATAAACATGAGATAAGCCTAGTGAATAAATTAATACCCATTAATTGATGACATGATAAGATGACATGATAAGATCATATGCATCATTCTTTGGGTATCAGTATACATTTAAGTACCTCTTTTGATGCCAATGGTAATATTTTAATCAACTGATTAAAATATTGCCATTCGTGTTAGCAACAGGATTCGAAGTCCGCAAAGTTAAGTTTTTAACTAACTTGATTAAAATGCGACTTCCAAAGGCTCTTTAAAGAAGAGTTTCAGTTTGCTCTAAAAGTAAATGCACCTTTTGAGCTTGGCTGTTATCGAATAGAATGCTTACAACTGACTGATTGTAGTAGGCAAAGTGAGAGGTTGAAAGTATGTTAAACTCGCGTGAACTAACACATAAACCGTAAATTACACAGAATACATAACAAAACAGAGGACGCGAACGCGTTTAGAACTGAGGCAGCAGAAACGTTCAACGTTTGTTCGACACTTTTTTTCAGAACAAACATCTCGTTTTTCTTATATTTTCTGCCTCTGACGGAAATATTTGCCCAACAATGTTATAATTTTCCCACGTAAGCTTTATTAGGCGGGTGGTAAGAGAGGCAGGTATGAAGATGTTTGTTTATGTTATTGGATCTAGTGCGCGGCACGGATTGACGGAGAAGTTGCCTTCTAGTCTGTTCTATATTCCGTGACATGTGTTACAATAATAATTATAATATTCGTTGTTACTCACAGCTCCTCTCGTTGCCGTTGTGACAACACCATTTTCATCGTGGTCGGGTGACGCTTGAGGCGGCGGGCCCGGTTGGTTCACTGCACTAGAGTCTCACTTATTCACGCGGGCGACGGCAGGAACGCCGTTGCCATTATAACACCTGTGTACAATCACAATAGTTTTGTTTACACACTACTTGTCATGTTTCTCAGCTAGTGTTGGGGAAGTTTCAATGACATAACAAATATGTATGAAATTGATAAAAGGTAGGCAGCTGTTGTTAGTTAAATGTTTAAAAAAAGTTTATTGTTATTAGTAGAGGAAGACTAAAGAAACGATGGATGGACTGTGTGAAGGATGATATGAGAAGAAAGGGGGTGTCTGATGAGATTACAAGTAATAGAGAAGTATGGAAGAAGACATGCCGCGCCGACCCTATATAAATTGGGATAAGTGCAGGAGAACTATTATTCTCCTTTATTTTCATCTTTACAAATGAATTATATTTTTAAATATTCCTTAGAAAAAAAACAATATAAAAACATTTTAAAATATAAGAAATTGTAGCCCACCGGTATCCGGAACAGGGTCCAAGCTACGCTACGGCGGTCAGGGCTCCAGAGAACTATAATTGTTAGTGGTAAAAGTTACGCATTTTGGTGCCCTTTTATTGAGATGCAACATTTGCTACTAAAGTTATGCATTCTAATTTAAAATAAGCATTTTCAAAATGAGAAATACACATTGCAAAAATTGTATATAATTATCTAAACAGATTGCACTACAATCTGCCTAGCCTTTTACCAACCTAAAGTGATTGCACTAATATTTGCAAAAACAGCTGTCACATAAATTGGTGCAACCAGATTAATGTGACGAAATAAATTAAGACATGAAGAAGGCAGATTAAAGGTTACATTACATCACAGACTACATTAACATAAACTTAGTGAGTCATCTATGAAAATATTATGTATAAGTATCCATATTTGGTACTTAACAATGACGCTTTTAGGTTCTTGTAAGGTGTTTTATTTATTTAACCCTGACAAAATGTACTTGACAGACAAGGAAAATACTTTACACAAAATTAAACTTAATGATTGTTAGCAATAAGACCTCTTTTGATTAAATCATGCATTTTATGTTCTGTAAAACATTAAATAGTGAGTGGTAATAGAAGCAATTTCAATCATATTTGTAAAAATATTTTATTTATTGATTTTTGCAATTGATTCAATCCTAATTTTTGTGTTGTATCATCATTCAGTATTGTAAGAGGTGCTCCACATCCGAAGCGCATATTTCACATATATTCTATGAGGTGCATTCATAATTGCAGATGAATCTCAAATCAAAGTGTTGAAATGAAAATATCATATTCAATAGTTCCTTATTCATCATCTGCCTAGCCTTTTCCCAACTATGTTGTGGTCGAACTGGATGCAGCATATCAGTATTTTACACGAATATCAGTATTTTACATGAATAGTTCCTTATTATAATTTTAAAATTATTACCGACAACATTAGTGTGTTTATCATTAATGTCAATGACCTAAAAGTATGAAATGCTAGACTAGCCACCAGAAGTTCTAGTTTCATTATTGATTATTCAAGGATATCTAGCACACTCACACACATTAATGTGATAGACATCATATTTACAAACACTTTACATGGTTAAGTAATTTATTTGTAAAGAGAGACAACCATAATTATTACTTTATTAGTGGGTTCAGGGAGCCAAATAGTGTAAAATAGCTGTGGCCCACAGTTTCATTTGGCATGTGTGTTTTTCTCTCTCTCTTTTCTTGGCTCCTAAAGGTTGTTTGAATGAGTCTTTAACCAACCTCACAAGAAATTTTTAAATATAACCATTCAAAGAAAAAAAACAAACTTTACAGCTTAATTATATTAGTACTAGCTGTGCCATGCGTTGCAATGCGCCTTTTCCTACTACCTACCTACTTTCTTAATTTTTTCTTTCATAAGAACCTTCTCCTGACAATAACAAACACAACAAAAAAAAAAAGAATTAGCAAAATCAGTCCAGCCCTTCATGCGTGATGCTGTGATCAAGGGAAATAGGGATTCATTTTTATATATATAGATAGATTTGGCTTGTGTAGCATTTACTTTGCATATGGTATACAAAAATGTTCATTATTTAATTATTGGGCAATATCAGATTTATTTAGATGTACTATCATTTATAACACACTTATCATAAATTATCAAGTGTATGGGCTACAAATTGATTCATTTGTTCAAGTAGTACCTAGTAAGAGTCATAAAATGAATTTATTGCTAACCATTAGTAATGAGTTATTCCTGGCCGTAACTTTGTGTTATGTCATTTGAATAAGAACTGTGTGAAACAATTAAAGGACTTGTATACTGTAACAATTCAAAAGCAAAGAATTCCTTGAATATTCACAATGTTTGACCCAGAGTGCCTATATTTGACGAGTGTGTCACATCTACTATCAAAAACGATTGAATCAGATTTACAAATAAATGACAAAAACCAAGATTAAAATTTTGATTAATTTATTTACATGAACTAATGTGCTTAAATCTAACTTAAAAATCATTTTATAGGCTTCATTAGGTACATTTTAAAATGCTAACCTGTGAACACGTAATTTGAGGCTAATCAAAATTAAGTATGGCTTCTATGTCAAGGGCAAACCTGTCTTTATTTTGGTATGTTGCGCAAATGAAGCCATAATGTGGCGTTTAATGAACTTTGTCAGTAGTAAGTGTGCTGGTGATTTATAATTATCGCTTATCCAACAATTCATGTGTATTTATGTGTACCTTACCCACATTCAAGGTTAAAAGGAAATAATGTATATTATTGTCAAAACCAGGACCCCAATACAATGTTGCTGTGGTGGGATTGCAGATGATGCAGATTTTTTTTTAAAGATTATTAAATAAGCTCTTCTCATCTCTAATCAAAATAAGAAAGTAATTACTTTTACGAAAAAAAACTAGTAGGTACTGTTTTCATCAGTACCTAGTTCAGAAACTGCATCAACTTTTACTCAATGTCTCAAGCAATAAGTCTGTTTTTAGTTGATAAAAAATTCTCGAGATTAACTTGAACGTACAGACTGTGCCATTTCTACACTGGAACCAGTCAAATTATGTGACCAGGAATTCGAAGATTTATGTAATTTCACAGCAGTGTTGTTTTGCTTAGCATTTTAATTCGAAGTGGCTAACACTTTGTTATTAGGCAATATATCCTAGACTAAAGTGGGTATGGATGCAATTACATGAAATTGAATAAAAAAACAGCTATAACGTGAATGCAGTAAAATGACTCAGAAATAAACGTCAAAACCAATAGGGTTACTGTCATTTTGCCACATCAACGAAATTCAAGAATCTTATGAAATTTCGATGTTCTGTAGCTATAATTGGAGTTTGAACTCGTTATCCAAACGATTGCTGATAAATTACGAATAAACATTTAACGAATATTATAAAAGAACGGCCATATTGAACGTCTACATTGGACAAGCTCTACGCAGATATTTTTGTTCAGTTTACGTTGAGGTCTACGTATATAACTGAGAAGTAAAGCAAATTATACTTACGGAACACAAAAACACTTTAAATTTCACTTTTGTCTGAAATAAATATCACGCACTCTACAATCACACTTCACACAAGAGTACAAGACCCAAGGCAGAAAACCGTTTTCGTTGCAATGGCTCAAACTCACCCACCAATCCAATACAACATGAAGTTTCGATTTTCTTTCTTCTGTAGACATTTACTGGCACAGCGCCATCTAGTTTGGATTAAAGCTATTTTTGAAAATTAAAGATAGAAGATACAAAATTGCTTGAGTAGAAATGAGAAAGCGAAAATTCTATCAATATTACCAAGGTGAAAACCTCCCAAGATTGAATTTTTGTTTCACACTGGTAACACTGTACCTTTTTCCGCAAAATAAAATTGATTTAATTAAAGTTGTTCATATATTTTAAAGTATTTCGGTGTATTTGAATGAGATTATGATTATGAGAACATTGTCGCAATATTTTTGTTTTAAGACACTAATTTCCATTACTCGCTATCGATCGGAAATTGTCGGTTTTTGGACAAAAACTAGTTTGTATGATTTTTTTTTGTATTGAATGGCACTGGAACGTAAAATGAGTAAATCAAAAAATTGATTTTATTTTCTTTATGAAATGTAGAACACTGGCCTCGACTTCACCGCACATAAGCTGTTCACTTTCAATCATCGAACCGAAATTATAATAGTCGATTTGTAGAGTTTTTAGTTAACTAAGCTCACCTCTAATTCAACAAAACAAATGTCCGAATCGTGCGCCCATTTCGTAAGTTCCTCAAATGATAATTCTGATTGACGCCCTGAAAATAATATATTTCTACAATACTCAACTACGCGTAAACTCTTTTTATTATGCAATAATAAATAATAGCTAGCATTTAATAATAAAATTCTTCCAGATTTTGGTTTTTTTGTACATCGTTCGTTGATACCTACGTCGACGAAAGGAATCAAGTTTCATAAATAATGGTGTTTGCATAATTGCCTCGATATTTAGAACATCTAATCAATTATAACACATTGAATCCATTGAAACAGTGTTTAGCCTCCAAAATGGCAGTGATCAGTGCTCACCTTTCACCTTGCAGCAAGTGAATAGATTTAGGTTTCGATCATCGATGTGTTACTCGTTAAATAACGTACGAGGCACGAATGCTGACTCTGAGGAGCAGTGTGTGCGATGGTGATAGCAAAGAGCAAGAAAGCGAAACCAAACATGGCAAACATGAATAATACTATCAAAAGTATAGACTACAACTGGACACCTGGGCAAGAGTCTTTAAACAACCAGGATGGTGCACCCAGGGCTATCTTCATTCCTCACTCTAACTCACTGCCGTTCGAAGAACGTCGCGTCACGTTGGAGCAACCTGTCAAGGTAAATAGTTTTCTATTGGAATGTAACAATTGTTTGAACAGGCTGACATGTCATGTTGCTATGCCCAATGAATTATTTTTGAATATAAGGTAGATGAGCAAAGTATTGATTATGAGAGCTCATATGTGTGTGCAATGTGTTAATTTTGACTAGTAATTAGAGTACTTATGTCAATTGGTGAGACTTGGCATTGTTTAAGTTGATAAAAGAAGAGAATAGCAACTAGAGTATGCGCCAGTTGTAGATACAGACATAATATTTACTTAGCCTACATAGTCTGATATCAATACAAGTAATTTTGTATTGTTCTCTAGTTGGTAACATAGGAAAGTTGATTAAATTGATAATACTCTCAGTAATGTAGTAATTTTCCACATCATTCCTTGTAGTTTCTCAGTACTTTAAATACAATATTAGGATATTTGGATCATTTTCTGGGTGTATCCATGGCCTTCTTGAATTTTGCGAGGAAAAAGGGTAAGCAAACATCAATTTGCAATGCCTACCTTTCAAATAGGCAACTGAAAAAAACTTATAATACTATTACGTTGTAAGAATGTAAGTTTCAAACATAATTTGGACTAGGTGTTAATGACAATGTTGTAACATTTGCAAGGTTGCTTTGTAACCATTAGCATGCAAACATGAAATAAGTGTAAACTGAATCATAATATTATTACAAAAAATTGTTAATTCCTTGAAAACTTCAGGTAGAATAAATCAGCAGTTCTCAAGCAGAAATAAGTATTAGATTTTATTACGTATAGATTAGGATTTCGTGCTAATGAACATTCATTTAAAAAAATCCAATTAAGTGTAGGTTAGGCACTAAAAAGGTTTGATGATTGTTCAGAACTTAATATAAATGATTAAATGGGCAACTACAGGTTTTTTTCTTATTACTCCATTGCTGTAAAAGTCATTTTATTGTTGCATGAAAAAAAAACTTTCACCGAAATAGAAATTCAGATTGAACAAAAAAAAAAATATATTTTCTTGTTCACAGATAATTTCAATGTTTTATTTTTCCTTATCAAAATTGGCATTATATATATAATTGGCCTAAACAACAAAGAAATCTATCAACGGGGTCAAAAGTCAAACAATGTTTTTCATATTATTTCTTATTTGATAACTTCTTGGTAACTCGAAAGAGAATTCTCACTAATCTTAATCTGTGGCTCAAAGTAGATACTAAGATAAAACCTTTATCTGGATGACAATTGATTATTTCTTCAATTTATCTCATGTAAAGATCACTTGTCCTAATATTGTGATATATATATAAATTCACCATTTTAAAGAAATGGAGTTATAATCAGACTCAATCCTTGTACTTCTTCTCTCAGCTTATATCTTCGCATGTTACTAGGCACTTGCTTTCTGGTACTGTACTAAATATAAAAGAAAAAGTAATATTAAAATTCATTTATTTTTTTAAATTTATTTATTTATGTAGGTACACACAAAATACTTAACAAGACATTACATTAAGATAGATGAGCACAAAGGTACTGCTTATTTAATGTTTTAAAGTAATAAACATATTCATCTGCCTAACCTCTCTCAACTTTGTTGGGTAAAATTTTCTAGTATTACTGCATCCAGCTGAATTCATGTATTTTACATGGAGCAACTGCCTATCAGACCTCCACAACTCTGGTTATTGTCAAAATAACAAACACAGGGATAAAAACTATAAACGGGATTGAGTCCCAATAATATACAGGTTGATGAAAAAACAATAGGAAAATTAAATAATACAAATCTGAAATATTATCAGTCTGATGCCAGGAATATAATGTATTACTTTTAATTTGCATTGAAAAGAAGTATATTTATCTGTACTGTATGTCAAGAAGCTATATCTTTTACTCTTTTTATCAGCTCAGAGAATATGCCCATAAAATTTTCTATGCAAGAAATCACGTCTGGGATAGACGTCTTCCACTGCTGTCTGAAAGGGAGACAAATAAGCAAATTTTTGCGTAAAAAAAATTATATGATTTTGCCTACTATATTAGCTATCCCAATTCGACCCCCTGCATCATATATCCCCCACTAAGATGCAACTCGTGTGTGCCGACTTTGCAAATCTGTGATCCACGGCGCCAGCGCTATTAATCGCTGCTGTGTGTAAGATCGCGGGAAAATAAATTATTGCAGCTTCTTGCAATAGACTTCCGAAATAGTGTCATGTCGCGTCATACGCGTTTGTCAGGCCCGATCAATGATGCCGCTCCCAAGTTGCCCCACACATAATACCAAGATGCAAAACCCCTCACTTTCTTCAACCATCCTCAACTCGCGCTCTCTACTTCAGATCGTGGGTCGCAGCTATATTCATCTGGAAAACTTTTCCGCTTCGTCCGGAGACCGTCATTCGGTTAACGAAGCGTCGTCGAAAAATTACCAGTCCCAGTGAATCTGTGATCTAAGATCCACGGTGCCGCCTTTATTAATTGCTGCCGTGTGTATGATAACGGAAAGCACATATAAAATGTACTAAGTTAGTGTCCTGCAAGGGACTTCGCTTATAGTCGCATCATATCTGTTTGGAGCCAAAGTCAATCAATCAATAATAGCAAGATGCCATGGCCCTCACTCAAACATCCACAACTCGCGCCCCTCTACTTCAGATCGTAGGTCGTAGCACTATCTGTTTTAAAGACTTTTCCACCTTGTTAACCGAACGGCCTCCCACGTCGAAAAATTGTCCAGTCCTAGTGACTCGAGTTAATTTCCGAATAATCTAATCGCCAAGTTTGTTTGTTTTTTACCTAACATTGATATTTCGGTAGATCAGCATCGTAATAATTTTGCAGGGGGCAATGACTGACAGGATACAAATTAGAGCTTCCAGAAAACATGAACACACGGGCCTATTGACTATTGTCTATGCCCATTCCTCCATGACGCTTCATTAGGCCGTCATCTCAAATTAGGAAGGCCTGTCTCTCTGGAATTCAAAGCAAATCATTCTTACGTATATTTTTTTATGCGCGTCAGAATTTATATGATACGCGAAATCAGTCAAGAAGTCTAATATTGAAACTACATCTTTTTTCTTGGATGAATACTTTTTATTCAGATATTCCTTGTATGCACAATAGTACAGTCATCTCTTTCGTCCAAGTCAATTGAAACATTAAAATAAAACTCAATTGACAATCGCGTCACACTCAAATCATTGGATTTATCCATAATTTAGTTTGTATTCAGTCCAGGCGCGTGGTTGTCTGTCGAGGGTATATGCGCCTGAGCACAGCCGAGCACGCCTGACTCAGCCTGACCCGAGGTGCTTGAGACGACCACAATTGTGCATTGGCAATTAAATTTAATGAGATTAAATTGTGCTATTTCTGAGTACACATCTGCTAGTACGCTTATAAGGGAGCCGATACTTATCAGCATTATGTTATTGTACAGGAAGCTTTTGTCCCAAGTTCTACTATTATTAAAACAATTAACAATAGCTCATGTTCGTGTATCATGTGACTTATTGTGTTTTTTACACGTTATCTTACCAATAAAATTGATTCATATTGCAGACGATTGTGAGGTCGTAAGTGTAAGCTCAAACGATATCAGATAGTTACCTTGTCCTTGTATAAACACAACTATTCGGCCAAAAAGGGTTTCATACAGCACATAGATATGTAAATGTTAGCGTGCGAGTTTGGCAGGGGAAGCAATTGGCGATCGCAAAATTATGATAATAAGATATAGAGCTGGAAGCTGCCGTTTATGACCCGTAGTAACTCCATATCACTGCAGTAGAGGCGCCAAAATCCGAGCCAACAATCAAACTATGGATTAATATCATGTATCTACTTAAAGAACATTTAATGGGCTCATTGGTCCGTCGTAGTTCGAGTGTAGTAAATCAATAACCTGTAAGTAGCGCGTGCATCTGAGTAATTATGTTATGGACGTAATAATGCAAAACATGATTTGAATTAATCACACATGAATTATGCAAAGCATTCGTTTACACATGCGCTTGACTAGAAGGCGAAGGTATTATAATTATTACATGCATGTCCACCATCAGGTACTGGCAAATGGCAAACTCGACTGGACTTTGTAGTTGAGTAAGTCTGATATAAGTACTGTATGATGATTTTTTCCTATTTTTCTACCTAAGCACGTGACGCCACGTAACTAGTAGTAGGAAAAAGGGTAAAACTTCATTAGTGGATAGTAAACACGCACTCGGATACTAAAACAAAGGCGCGGTCTTGATGTCATATCATCCAAGATAAATAAATCTTTGTTAACGATGTTCGCTTTTCATCTATGTCGCGTCGTGAGCGATCCATTGATCTACATAGTACGGTTTTAATTCACATACAAATAACATGTTGATACACAGATCAATCTATTTCGATCTGTCCTGACGTACGGAGCAGCTACAGATAGTTAGGTTGCCATTCTTCGCTTACAACCATCGTTGTAACCTGCTTTCCGATACGACTTTGTAACCAACTTTCGTAGGGCAGTTTCTCTCAATGCCTAACACCAAAAACGTAAATATTACTATTATTTTGTGTGTGAATGTTAGATAAAATAAATGATTCGCTGTATAAATGGCTGTAGTATGTCGAAACAGTGGAATTCTTAAAATATTTTGTGATAATTGAGGAAGCTTCTGTTATCTAATGGATCTAATGCTCGTGTTGCATTTACAGAATGTTTGTAATGTTTCAGATTGGACGCAACGTGTACCGCGCGACGCCGAGCCCGACCAACACGATATTCGAATGCCGAGTGTTGTCTCGACATCACGCCACGCTCTATTACGACAAGGGCCACTTTTACCTTGTGGTGAGTCCCACAAATTGCTGCTACGTACGTTGTACCAACTTACGTCCAATTGTTACTCACATTTGTGCTATTACTGGCCAGTTGCGTAGAACACTATCATTATAGTACCTACTGGTAAGCGAAACTGCATGTGAAATGTCATAGTATCCTAAGTACCTTTGACTAGTTAAAGAAAATTCTTTAAACGTTATAAACTGTTTCAGAAAACGATTATAGTTCTTTTATGTGAGACGAGGGCATTAGCTTCATTTATCCACGACTCATCTCATTAGTTACCGTATTGACAAGCTAGTGTAACAATATAACGCGAAACTAAAGAATTTGAGTAATTCATTAATAAGAAACCATTCAAATCGGTGCAGTAGTTGCTGAGATCACCCTGAACAATAGAACAAAGGAGCCAGCTCTTTATAGTACTGATTGATCAATTGTCGTCAGTCAGGTTTGCGAAGTTCTTTCCATAACAGTACTAGCTGTGACAGGCGGAGAGGTCGCTATGGTTAAATACTTCTATTGAGGGCTAATGTAGGTGTTTCTTGCGTTTGAGATAAACTTAAATTTGAGAGTGACGAAAATTAATTGTAATCAGCGATCCGTATCATCCATTCAACTCCATGCAGTACACGATGAGTTTATCGTCTCTCGGACCAAACTATTAGATCAAATTAGGGCCAAATGCATTGCACTTTGTTTTAAAAAGAGTGTTTCCAGTTGATTATAAGTGTCTTGCTTAATAAAATACTGATAGTTACTAAAACAGTATTATATCCTTGTGCCAGCTTTTTATGGATGTATTTGCCCGGAAAGGAAGTTGACGCAAGATCGGCAAGATATTGTTCACAATATCTTGCCGATCTTGCGTCAACTTCGAAGTGCTTGAATTCCACGACTAGTAAGAAACGTTTCCCAATGACTTTAGGGACTACTTATTGCTTTTTGTAGATTTTGTTAGCAGTGACTTCTGACTTTGTTTGCCCTCTAAAGAGATTAGTTATTTACACCCTTGTTCTTCATAATTTATTCGGAAATATTTACTATGTGTTGTGCACTTTACCATTAATAATATGAATTGAAAATATTTGCAGTTTATCAATGTTTAAATATTGCTGGAATGCTTGGTTTAGTTTTATAATAATCAAACAAATAATTGGTGTAGGAGATGAAGAAGCTACGTGAGGCACTTTGATTTTTTTCTCGACATCTTGTCCGATGTTGCGTTGGAACGGTTTTCCAACTGGGCCAGTCCGATTTATGTGACATTAGAGTAGGCCGCGGCTTTGCCCGTTTAAATTAACATACGTAAACCGTATAAACAGACGGATACGACGCTTCGTTCCCTACCGGGTCAGTCTACTCAAGTGCTGTTAAAAACAAGTACGTAAGAAATAACAAAATTAGTGAAAATACATAAATATTCCTAATTTAAGTGCATAATTAAAATTCAACATAAGAACAGCATCACATTTACATAAGTATTTAGAACCGTACATTTCCGACCGAAAATCTCACGACACGTTCTGAAACAAAGTCACAATAGCAGTTCATAACAGTAATAAGTATAACCAAATTAGTTGTTATGAATATTACGAGCGTTACGAAAAAGTCAACTCATCCCACATTATGTTATGAAAGAACCTTGTGCTGGTTACGTGTTGGAGCCTAGTAATTCGAGCATGGCTCTCACCGTTTCCGCCCACAGGCGATTTCTATAGACGCTTGTCTTGCTGGTAGTTCCGTTTACCGAACTCCGGTTTTAGAGGTTGTTTGCCTACAAACGTCTGAATTGTTCGCGTAACGTTGGTCGTGCGTCGTAAAAATCCACAATGAGTTGTAAAGAATGAAGACACTAAGGCTGCCATCAGACGGACTGCATCGCAGCAACCGCGCGCTGTCGATATATTCACTTACTTTGGTAGTAAAAAGTGATTTTGTTAAAACATTTTCGGTAGTAAGTTAAGAATTTCGACTAGTTTTAATTATCAGAAAAAAATAAACCAGTTATTGTAAGAGATCCTAATACAAAAATGCCGAAATGTTAATCTGTTAACTAAACCAGCACCGATATCGACTGCGCGCGGTTGCTGCGATGCAGTCCGTTTGATGGCAGCCTAAGGAGGATCAGCCGTCTATAATACTGCCTGTTGGTAAACTCCATAATTTGCTATTCGTTTCTGTTGGTTGGGAAATAATATTATTATTTGCTGGCACGTTTGACTTTGTAACTTACCATAAAAAATAAACTTTACTTGAATGATTGTTAAGTAAATAAAAGCTTGTTGTATGGGATAAAACGAAAATTAATATGATTCTAACTTTATTTACTTTTAAGTAGGAAAATATTGTAAGTTTGTAACAATTGCGCCGTGTGCTCAATAGAGATAAACGACCAGGAAATACAATTTTTATTTTATATTCATAATTAATTACTGATACGTTGATTTAATATTGTACATTTGCACAATGCGTTTCTGTATCATTAATTTACGTTACTGGAAAAGCCCAACTTGCTCGTAATTTAACGGCGATTTCTGAGATAAACGATAATTCCCAGAAGTAACATAAATTATTTATTAGGATAAAATCTAATGAGTTGATTTATAAGGCATTTATACGAGGAGAACCTCATATAAATGGCTGAGAAAAGATTCCATGTACAATTGTGAATCACAGTCTTTACCATAGTCTTGCTTGGATAGTCGATAACTGATACAATAAATCTGATTTGAAGTTTTTATCATGAATATGTATAAACTATCCAAGTTAATTGCTCTTTTTAGCCACACCTGTTCTTAACGCGCACTACCAGATAATCTTGAAGTATTCCGGCGCGGCGATCGACTTTTAAAGTAACATAAATGTATGTATGAGTATCTGTGGAGCTAATTAAAGCTGCTGCAATGCAACTGCAAAAGAACAACATTATTATCATAACAAATACCGCACGATACAATTCAGCATAACGATCGATCGATAAACGGCTTAGAAAAAAAAAACTTGTGTGTTAAAAATAGACACAGACATCGATGGTTCCGTAGGCATTCAAATTATTCACCTGCCGTTTTCCTAGATTGAAACAAATTCCACATTAAGTAAAGGCTATCTTCGAGGTCAAACAACCGCCAACTAATTTGTAACGAATGCATCTTTTAAGGATAAAGTAGAAAACGGAAAGGACAAAACGCAAGGAATTCTAAAGCTAAGCGCTCGAATATATTTAAATACGAAATTAGATGAAACAGATTTTGAACTTGTCTTTTAGTATGTAAATCGAAATAAGCAGGTTCTGCCTCGTTTGTGACGCTTTAATTATCGGCTCAAGATATCCTATTTATAGAAAAGTGGAACTACGCTTCAGTGTTGATTTCCTCATAAAACTTATTTCAGCGGTTACCTATTTAGGCTTTACGCCTTTTAAGCATAACAATGGAATAGAACAACGATGGTTTTATCCTTATAAAGCCCACAACAATCAGACACGCAAAAAATGCTAACCCTTTGGCTTATTTCGGAAAGTAAAATCGTTTGCTAAAAGTTTTAAATATATTTTAATACGAAACGCTTATTAAATCTTCATCAGTTTTTATATTTAAACTATAAAAATGCCATTAAATTTGCTATCGAAATTATACAGTTATTTGGAATCGTGAGGAATAAATTTGGGGCACATTGATCGTGACAACTGTATCTTTAACTGTTATCGTTAAATACCTGAACACTACTGAAATGGTGATCAAACTAATTCTGAAGCTTGTTTATAAATAAATGGGTCTTCTGTTTATAAACAACGCCTGTGTTGCTGTTCACAGGTATTCGTTGTATGACGTGAGTGTTGTTGTTTACAGGACAATCAGAGCAGCAATGGTACGTTCATCAATAACAATCGGTGCTCCATATCGAAGGAGCAAGAGCCGCACGAAGTGTTCTCTGGTGACGTGGTGCAGTTCGGCATACCAGTCGTGGAGAATGCCAGCAATTCTGAGAAGGTAAGTGGAAGCTGAGTAGATAGTTAATGGAGTGATACCGCGCGGACGTAAGGCAGACCAGTGCGGTGGTATTGTGCATAGTTGGATTTCATTAAGAAATGCGCGGAATGGAGCAAACTAAGCGTTCGTCTAATTACGCACGTTATTTTCGTGTGCATGGTACATATTGTGTAATTGAGATTTAGTGCAAGTATCTGCGTATTTTTTTTAATGAATGTATGTTTGTTTATTGATTGAGAATAAATAATCCGCGCATCGAATTTTGATACCAAGTGCGGATATCAAATGGGAAAAGGGCTGGCACTCCATTGGTCTGTTTCTCCGCGTTACCATTACACATAGCCCAGTCACCCAGTGTTACGGGTGGCTCGACATCAACTCGAACACCTGTTGTTGTTAAATTATTGCGGTCGCTGCATGGCCTGCATGTTAGCCTCGCCGTGAGCCAGTCAACTGTGCGCGGTAGGTTTAACTGCTTCAATGCAGGCGGTGGTTGTAACGGTACGTTATTGTAACACTATCTTTGCATTTACCTATTAGTTATGAAAAAAGAGTCGCGCAAGTAACACGTATGTAGTTACAGAACTGTAATCATTAAAATCATCAACACAACCCTCAATCATCGGTGAAAAAAACGAGGAGTTTCATAAAAAAATTCATTCCCTATTTAACCCTTTTCATTGTCGTTTTCATTATTCTCTTATGCGCAATTTTACTCTTAACGGTAGCGGTTTAGTCCGTGGTCAACAAGTGAGTGAATTTAAATTTTTTATGAAGAATCTTGAGTCAGTTGTTTAGCCCTCGCCTCGGCTCCGCTTGCGTGAAACTTGCGACTAAAACCCAAGTAAGAGAATAAATCCTATGAATTACAACAAAACCCTATAGCGTGTGCCAAATAAATGTATTTCCTACAATCGGATATGCGACTCTGGTGTTATGAGCGCGCTAACGTTCAGATTTGTATTGTTCGTCGCCTCACGAGGCGTCTATATTCCTAACGGCCTGCGCAGACGAGGGACTTTTGTCCGTAAATGTAATTGTCAACAAAATAGAAACATGAACATTTTTGGCGTGGTCTACGGACAAAAGTCCCTCGTCTGCGCTGGCCCTAATATAGACGAAAAATCATAAAAATCTCCTCGCTCAGTTTTTCCCGTGATATAAAGTTTTGACAAATACATACAACTTGTATAAAGTTGCGCAACCGGTTTGTATTCTTGAGATCTTAGATCAGACTCTCGGTAACATCGTGTTGTGATTATAAATTAATTAGATGCTCTCAGGATGATTCGTCATTAATTTTTACTAAGACCTGTTTGTACTTGAAGTGCTAGATTTTAGTGAAAACGACACATCTTCTTTTTCGAGTTCATGGTCATGTTGGTTATTGATTTTAGATCCGGGATTGGTCTTATTGTCGACATTATTGCTTCATAAAAATTCTACAACTAATCTCCTCATAATATTCCTGCCCTTGTCTCATATTACGTGGGGTCGGCGCAATACGCCTTTCTTTAGTCTGAGTCTAATCTACTTCATCATCATCGGCCTACATCAGACCACTGCTGGACATTGCAGGCCTCTTCAATCGCATGCCACTTAACTCGGCTTTCGGCTAATCTCATCCAGTTGCTACCTGCCACCCTGCGAAGATCGTCGCTCCACCGAGCCTGAAGGCGTCCCACCTTACGCTTGCCGATTCGCGATCTCCACTCAAGAACACATCTACCCCAGCGGTCATCGGTTCTACGGCTAATATGGCCGGCCAATTGCCACATCAGCTTACTTATTCTGTGAGCTATGTCGACAACTCTGGTTCTCTTATCTACTTAATAATCATCTTAAATCTGCTGTCAGATAATGCACGGCATAAACCGTTGGGTCCACCACCATACAATTTTCCACTCGAGTTTCATATATTACGAAGCAGAGCATTAAGGAAGTATTTTTGAAAATTTGCTCCCTAAAAGTGTTAAATAGGAGATGAAAGCTTGTACAGAAGTTAGTAATGTTTACCGATAGGGTTTGTACAGACGCCAGCATATCAAGCTAATACAATCTGTCAAATTTCTTTAATAGATTTTCAACTTTATCGCTAAAGCATTGGGGTCAAGGTTGATTGGGGAAATTTGGCAGTTTCGGGTAGCTTGATGTGCTGGCTCTTGTACTGCAATAAACCGCAAGTTCTTAGGTTTAATCCCTGGATTAATAATATCAGTAGTTGAAGGTCTTCATTGTTTCTGTTTGAAATGCATTCAATGTTTATAAGAGGAAACATCAGGCGTGTCATAACAATTGTGAATTATGGCGCGTTTACCTTCGATCTAAAATTCGAGGATATAGCACAAGTGATATGAAAGGTTAACTCAAAGTGCTGACCTAGTAACGCCCAGTATCTGTACTACATCATAACATCACGCCTGTAATCCCCGAAGGGTTAGGCAGAGGCGTACTAGTACACCCATATTTCGCCAGTTATGTTAAAGTTCCTTGTGATAGAGGGCGAGCCTATTGCCATCAACCGGGCACAAATCCAGATTCTGTGACTGCTATTGAGAAATTGCTGATGGAAAAACCCAATAACATTTTCCCGACCCGGGAACCGAACCCAGGACATCATGCCCAGCAGTCGCACTTGCGACCACTATACCAACGAGGAAGTCCAGTACTGTTCCTATACAGTCAGTATCTATACTGTTCTGTAAAATATAATGACAGATTCACTACACTAATAAAATTAAATAAAGGGTGTAAATAGACCCTTAACATAAAATAAAGGCACTTGTTCTCCCCGTCTTTGCGATCATTTATTTGTTTTAGACCATACCTGGGAACCTTCTAGTTACAGAGATATTGGGGGTCAAAGTTCCAACTTTTCACAAGTTTTTTTTAAATACATGTTTTTAATGTAAGATTTTTACTTTACACTCCTCCACGAACCCCGTACTATTCAATCCATCCATCAGCACAATGCTTTGAGGGCTTTCCATCGAGTCCTACCTTAAAACGTGATTTTTCACCCCAAAAAAAATGTCGTTTCCTAGCAATAATTTTTGCGTAAAGTTACTTAGTTTGATGTACAGAATGCTCGGTTGAGATATGTGAAGGGTCTGTTTACACCCTGTATATCTATGAGTATGACTGAGCACAAAACACACCCAAAAATTCTCAACTTCCGTTCATCAAATCAGAGAAAAATTCGATAAGATAAAAATGTGTATCCTATTCATCGACAGAATACGTTCCCGCCAGTGGTTGCCCTGCTCAAGCTATATCACCCCGATGGAAAGGAAGCGAAGCTCTCGTTCAACCCCACTATGACCACACCGCTGCACCTCAAAGAATTGTATCAGCTTAATAATTTTGTTCAGGTAATCTATTGCATATCTATGTTTTCTTGATTATGATTGTGTGTCTATTCTAATTGTAACTAGAGTGCAGTGTTGATTATTACATAAATTCATCATAATTTATTAATTATTAATCAAATACATATAGCGAAATTCGACAACATTGCCTGCTTCTATATCTACTACTGAAGTTATTTTCCAATGATGAGTTCACCCTTTAAATTAAGTGATGATGTCAAACATTGGGGAAAATATTGTTTTTTAGCCAAATAAAATACTTTTAAACTGGTCCTGATGAACAAATTATAATTAATTAATCACAGTAGTTGATCGTTAGATTAATACACTGACAGCAAAATACTAAGCTGTTTAACAGGGTGATTCTTTTAACTTTAAAAATGCAAAAATTACTTTCATGAAAAATGAGCTAATGTTTCTCAGACCGTCTCCGGGTATCTCAGGCGCTCTCTTACCGCGAGCATTCGCCTGTAATGTAACAGGTCAGATTCATTTGTTTCTGTTCAAAATCGAATCTTGGATTGAAATGTTACAGGCGAATGCTCCCAGTGATAGATTCGGATTTTCCCACACTGTTCCAGTTACAAGACTCACTTTGTATATTTTATTAACCCATGTACCCATGTGTACATTACTCAGGAAGCGATCCAGCGCGAAGCGTCCCTAGAGGGCCGCCTGCGCACGCTGCGCGAGTGCGTGGAGCGCACGCGCGCCGAGGCGGCCGCCAGCTGGGAGCTGTTCGTGGGCGAGCAGCGCCTGCTCATGCGCGTGCACACGCTCGAGACCATGCTCGCTGTCGACCAGCGGCCCGACCCGCATCAGATCGCTCAGCTGCTCAGCGACAAGAGGAACTACCAGGTACGCCCGTTGATTACCGAACGGTGATGAAACATGGAAGAAACAGGTATCTCCTACACTTAACAAATAAAAATGGGACAGCCACCCGCACCGTGGATTGCGCCATTTACAGCCCATAACCTCTCACAGAGAGATTTGTGCCCTAGGATGCCCATTTATAGTGCATTTGTGTGTAGATTTCTTATTTATTTTTAAATAAGCACTTACAATCCACGTTTCCTAATTAAAGCGTATGTTATATTCAGGAAGTGGCGCAGGAAAGTCTCCGCGCGGCGCACGAACAGAGGCTGGCGCTAGAGGAGACGCTGGAGCGACGCAGCCGCGAGGTGGCCGCGCTGCACCAACACAACTACGCGCTGCGCCTCACCGCTAACAACGCACTCGCCGAGCTACAGGTAACAATATGCTGTACACACTGACCTAGGAGACGCAGAGAAGATGCTTTTTAAGATGTCGCGTCAAGGCGACATCTGTAGGCTTCATGGACTCAAAGGGCTCACGCATAGCACTATCTTAACTATAGGCTTTGGCAAAGAGGAAAGAATGAGAGAAAATATTGTAAGAAGCTGTACGCTCGATGGAATTTCCCTCCAACAAAAGTTAAGAACTTCCAAACAAACTTTCATCCTCTATTTCTATATTCTCTTATTTGTGTTTTCTTTACTAATATGATGTGGTGTTCCGTTAACAGAAGCTGGCAGCGCGGTGTGAGCGCAAGATGTGCGCGGCGCGACTCGCCATCGCCACGGCCGAGGAGCGCGAGCTGGCCGTGCGCAATCATCTGCCGCTCGCTGTAAGTGTAACTAACGACAGTGTATTAACAGGGGTTCATCGTCAATACTTTTGACAGGTCTTTGACAAAATCATCCCAAAAAACTTCACAGACATCTTACACCGCAACCAACTTACATGTGCAGGCGGGAAAACAGAATTAAAATAAATGTACCAAATTTGACATATCGATTCAAATTTTCTTGACAAGCAGCGCCACTTTGAACGTGGTCATACCACAGTTTTAACGCCGCCATCATTGATTTGACGTTTTTGGTATTGGTACCCTCAAAAACCTTACAATCTTGGATAATTAATTGAAAAATGGAAGGATGGATAATGAAATGATTTTAAAACGTAAGACTTAGGTTATTAAAGCATTGGCTAACATTCCGTAGTACCATTTTTGTTGAGAAATGCCTTACTTATCTATCTATACTAATATTATAAAGAGGTAAAATTTGTTTATATGTAGGGGGTAATCTCCGGAAGTAATGAACCAATTTTAAAAATTGTTTCACTGGTAGAAAGCTACATTATTCGTGAGTGTTATAGGCTATAAATTATAAAGATATCATGCATATTAGCCGAGCTATCACAATTTTCGCGGACGAAGTCGCGGGCGAAGTGCTAGTATTGTATATATGTTAATTTTTAAACTGGCATGGTCACTAACACTATCATTAACTTTAAAAACGGGATATTGACCATGTTTACTATTTATTTTTGGAACAAAAAAGAGGGTAGATCGATTTGTTTGCTCATAAACACCCACCCACAATAACTTCAGTTCATCCGTGATCACGGTGCTTGCAACAGCGTCGAAATAAATATAAAATATATAATAAAATAAATATATCGTATATGCCAGTAATCGATTAGCGATTATAGCTCATTCTCGCTCTAAACTTGACAGTTTTACAATTAAGTGTTTTAATTTTCCAGTATTCAATACAAAACGGTGAGGCGAAGATGTTGGTGCTGAGCACGGACAGCAATAAGCTGCAGGAAGCGAAGCGCGGCGGGTCGCTCGAGGACGCCGTGCGCGCGCTGCCCGACTACATCAAGCTGCTGCTGCCGCAACAACTGCTCAACAAGGTACACGCACGTAAAGCTGTAGTCAGGGATCGATTAATCGGTTAACCGATTACACCTGTAACCGATAAGTTTGATTAACCATTACACGGATATACCCTTATAATATATGGGTTAAACATTTAAATATTGCTGATTAACCAGAATGAAATAGACAAAGCTGCGATTGCGGGTTAACTCCGCACTTTCTTGCATAATTTTTCTGTACAAATTGAACTCAGGTGCGTGAACCGGTTTATAAGCTGACTAACCCTATAATACGAGTTAATCGTTACTAAGGGTTTTTCACGTAACTCAAAAATAACTCGATTAAACACGGTTGGCACAGTGGTTGAGCGATTGACTGCTGCGCTTCGTGTCGCGGGTTCGATTCCCGCACGGAACAAATATTTGTATGGCCTACAGGTAGTTGTTCCGGGTCTGGCTGTTTGTGTATGTGAGGTTAAATGTTTGTAAACGCACCGTCGATACAGGACAAATTCCTAGTGCGCGGCAACGTTTTTCTATAAAAAGAAAAAAAAAAAGAAAAGAAAACTCCTATACGGGCAACCTTTTTGGTGCTTGGCTGTAGTTGTAGGATAGTAGCTAGCCACGAGCTATTCGCTCAAGCGACGATGACTAACCTTTTGACCGCCATAGTCACATATACGTGACAAGCAAGCGCGAGCGCTGTACCCCAAACGACACAATATGTGACAAAATGGTAGGTAAAATTGTGGCTTGACATGGAGGGCACGCGCGTGCGTGTATGCTGGCGGTAAAAAGGCTTAGGAGAAAACAAATGACATGAGTTATTACCACCATGCTACGAGTCCCCGCGGCGCTACATGTGGAGCGACGGAACAGGCGAAGGAAATAAGTGCCATTCGTATATTGCGCTTGGCATACGGGGTGGAAGGGACACGCGAAAATAGTTACTACGTATTCAGTACATCATTCTGAGGCCGCTAACATAGAATTTTTTCATCGATTATTTTGACTCAAAATGATGTACTGAAAACGTGGTAACCGTTTTCGCGGCGGTGTCCCTTCCACCTTATTTGTGACGTCACAAGTCGGACGGAGCCTGAAAGCCATCCAACATTTCCACGTAGCACATCACTATGTTCTGGTACTCCTGGTTCGTATACCTGTAGTTCGGCATCGTTACGATTGTTTCGCGACCGATCGTTTGTTAACTAAGGCGCGTGCGGCGCGTCACGCGAACCTCGCGTCCCTTCGTCCCCTGGTTGCACTGCTTCACTTTCCAAAATCATTAAGTTAACCAACATAATATGGTGAATAAATTACACTTATAGAAGTTTTTCTTTGTCCAGGTCGGAATAAAAGCAATATCAGCCGAAGGAAAGTCAGCGAAGGAGTTCGAATTAATATTAAAGACAAATAATATTTATAATGCTGAAAGCAAAGGTGAGTTAATGCCAAAATTATCAATATTTTTATATATTACTGTTCTGAGTTACTAAATCATAATGATAAAGGAGTGAGATTGTCGAGCTCTAGATATATGGGACTCACCAAAGCCTAGAAAACTGAGTGATCCTTTGAGCCATAATTTCATCATTATACACTGTAAATACATAGTACTACATAGTACTTTCAGAAGCCGTCAACCAAGCACTCTGTACATGCTAAAAATAATGTTGGGAAACGGTTTACGGTAGGACTCGATTTAACGCACAGTGGTCATGGAGGTGTTTAAGTAAAGTTATAACGTTATAGACTTGTATTAAAAAAAACTTGTGAGCAGGTTCGAACTTGGACCTCCAATATCCCCGTAGACGGTTTCCAGGTGTGGTCTAAACAATGCTGATGGATGGATTGAATAGTACGGGGGTCGTGGCAGTGGCGTGCCGCTAGGTCAGAATGGAGGCAAGCCCAGTTAGTCAGCTACCGATGTTCTGGGATACAATTTTATAAGTTATAGTTTTTCAATTAATTTCTAGTCTCGATATCTTAATACGCTTGCATAATTGACAAAGGCGCCATCTATACGTACGAATCGTGACACCACCAAAGTAAGTTCGCTACGCTGTTTACAATTCAGACGTGCAAAATATTTCATTCAAAATGGCCACTAGATGGCATTTACACTATTGATTTGTTATTTTATTGCCGTACACACTATTTTATTAATTCAATATAGTGTCGATTAAAATGATAATATTTGATATTACATAAATATTAATGATCTCACAAAATCATTATAAATCACTAATAAATAATAGCCAATTTTATTTACTTATTCTATTCTTCAGAACAACTCTTTAAGTACCTAAACTCATATTTACGTATTTTCTTATTTCAAAGAGATATAATATTACGATGATGGTTCTTTATTTGGAAGAACTTTATCAAATAACTACAAAATGATATGCGAAAAGCGACAAAAATACATTGCCGAGAAAAACTATCATTAGGACTTCTTTAACAGTGAAGTAAAGAGCTAACTCAACGTATTTACATACCTTTTCGACGGTAATATCCGAATTCACATTCACAGACCACTTTATAACAATCAATTAATAACTTGCAAAATCATTGGTATAAATCACATCGTGCTAATAACTTTCACACAATTACAATAACAAAACAAAACCTAACTTTAGAATATTGTTCTCAAAATTTTCAAAACAGCATTCATTCGTAATAATTAACGCGTGCTACTGGCATAATTCCTAGGTCAAAACAATACGAACTAACTTGAAAACGTACTTTGTATCAAAATCAAAATCGCACGAAACGCATAGCCGCGCAAAATCATCGGCGCGAACACACACGTTCTCTCTCAAACTTACACAGACTTACACGCACACATTCAAAGAAAAGCCTAGCTTTAAACTCGATACAAATTCTCACATGAGTACATAAAAAATTTGTCAAAAACGGACACATTTTTCTAGGAAACATGAGAGGTCATAGAAGCCACGTAAAAGCCAATGGGTGTGAAAGAGCAAGCGTTAGCTAGCACTGGGTCACTGACCGTAGGCCGTATTACGCACTAAACTTCAACTTTTCAACTCTTCTTTTGTATAGTGTTAGAGCGAGCCAGAGTATCGCGGCCGGCATATCAGAATTTAAGCGCGCGAATTTAAAATAATTTCTGTTATGGATTGATAGTTGTGTGGAAACCGAATGTTATTATTGTTTGACAAAAAATTACTAAGTATTATTTTGTTTTTGTAAGAATGTTATTTTTAAACACATTAAATACATTTTAAATATTCCATTATAAAACAATATAAAAAACATTTAAAATATAAAAAATAGATGGCCCATTGGCATCAGGGAGAGTAATTTTTTTTTAATTTTTTTTTAAATTTTTTTTTTATTTATCGTTAGGCAAGCCAGGCTTTTCGGCTTGTATGAGAAGTCCGCCACTGGGTCGTGGAGATATGTAAAGTAAAAATCTTGCATTAAAAACATGTATTTAAAAAAAAAACTTGTGTAAAAGTCGGAACTTTGACCCCCAATATCTCCGTAACTAGAAGGTTACCAGGTATGGTCTAGATCTAGAACAAAAAAATGATCGCAAAGACGCGGAGAACAAGTGCCTTTCATTTGTGTTAAGGGTCTATTTACACCCTTTATATATAAAATGGTAAACTGACTGATTGACTGACTGGGTGGGTGATATATCAATACAGCCCAAACCGCTGGCCCTAGAGACATGAAACCTGGAGGGTGTGTTCTTTGTGAAGAGTAAATATCCACTAAGAAATGATTTTTGAGTATTCCACCCCTAAAGGGGTGAAATAGGGGATAGAAGTTTATATAAAAGTCCGTCAGTTTTTAAGTTAGGATCTTCAAATTTTGTGTTTAGGCTGACTACTGAAAATTAATTTATACATGTCTCAGCGTTTTTGATAATTCTTCCCCCGAAGGGTTAAAAAGGGGGATGCAGGTAAGTAATCGGATATTATTCGACATACACGCGGGCGAAGCCGCGGGCAAAAGCTATTCATTAATAAAATCATTATTATTTGCTCACAGAAAAGCAGAATAACGAAGAGGGCAGCGTCAGCGGTAGCGGCGAAGAGAAGACTGGTGAGCCTGACTCATGTACTGACGATGAAAAGCAGTCGCGGCTCAATCATGGTAGGCATTGTCGTAGAAAACAAAGTAATAGTTCGTCGAGAAGCGAAGGCGTATCATGCGCCCCAATGATGTAGACTACTAGTTGCGGAAGGGAGCGTTTGTTACGTTCAATTAGAACCGTCCACCCGAACGATTTGGTCCGGACGGGCGGTTCGGTCGGTTTCGTGTGATTCGGTACGATTCGGGGTGATTCGGTGGGATTCGGTTTCGATTGTACCCGGTACATTCCTGAGTGGCTGAATGGAATCACTAAATTCAGAATAATCATTGCAACTTTCAGTTATGACCTATTTCATAATAATATGGATCCGCAACAGTATAAATTTGCTATCAATGCATTAGGAGAAAATGACTTTTAAAAGTTGCTAAATGTACTTATACATAATGTTAATGGTGTTTGTCACTGTATACGCGCCAGTACTGCCGTATTTCGTTGAACGCGTACTTCACTGAAGTAGTATTTATTAACTAGTCAGCTACAATATTTACGTATTTCCCCCGACTTTTCAAAAACTGCATTTTATCGCCTTCATATATACTTTTTTTCTGTTGATAACTTATACAAAATTCTTCAAACCTGTCACTAACATTCAGATAACGCAGTTATGTTGTCGTTACCATGAAAAAAATGTGTCTGTTGTAGATCCCGGCCATGAAGAGAGTCCGAGCCCGTTGGACGGCGAGCTGCACGCAGACAATAACGCTAACTCCACCTATAGTGAATCTAGTACCAGAGAAGAATCACCTGTGAGTAGTTGGTTACATTTTCTTTTTCATTACCCGACTGCCAAACTGACAGGTTATGTTTTTCGCGCGTATCTTGTATGTTTGTTTGCTGTAAACTTCTTTATTAAATATCTCGTATGTTCCAAATGGCTTGATGGATTTCGACGATTAAGGTTAGATTCGTCTCAAAAACCCAAGTGTCATTAAAAAGGTGTTAAAAAAAAATGGCGGACTTTTGGCGCAAAATTGTAAATCGTTAATATTTTTTTTCAACGAAACCTATCGAGTAAGGTATCAAAATGAAGGAAATTAAAAGGACATTACAAGTATATATTGGTACATAATACAATTTGTAGTCGGGTTTTTTTGATACTTTTAATTAAATGCTACTTGTTGTTACTTGTTGCGTCGTGTAGTAACAGTCAAATCAATGGCACGCATCCACATCTTGAAAGAACCGGGTTCATGCCCTAATAGTAGACCACTGCTGGACATAGGCTTTTCCCAAGCCACGACACAGTAGCCTGTCCTCCACCGTCATTGTGCATTACTGCCCTCCTAACTAAGACGACCGTAACTCCAATTGTACTCCTAACATAGGTTGTTTTAGTAAGAGGCCAGAGTATTCCGGTGTAAATATTAACCTTTTGAACGCCAGAGCATAAAGGCACGCGCGTGCCCCCCAAGCCAAGCCACAATTTCACCTACCATTTTGTCACATATTTGTGTCGTTTGACGTACAGGGCTTGCTTGCCATGTATATGTGACAATGGCGTTCAAAAGGTTAAAAAGCGACTGCCACATATGTAGGTATAAGTGATAGAGAGAACGCTCACTGAAATCGATATGCACTGTAACTACAAAATAGATAGTATTGGAAACTTAATCTACTTCAGAGCAGAGATGTTATGGACATGATATTTCGGATCTAGATACGGATATTGATATAGCAATATAATTATATCGGTTTCGGATACGGTTACGGATATGTAATTATTTCGGATTATTCGTTAGTTTCGGATATTAGATTGAAGTAAAATATAAACACAAATACGAGTAGCATGTAATAATTTGGTTTTATTTATAGGTTTTATCTAGTCTAGGGTTGTCATTTGGTATTATAATCAGTCATATAGGTAAGTAACTATCCGAGACTTGTGAAACGGATACGGTTACGGATATATTTTTATTTCGGATATCCGATAGTTTCGGTAACGGTTACGGAGCTCCATAACATCCCTGCTTCAGAGTGCGTAAAATTTGACTATCGCGTTGTGTCAGGAAAATGGCAGCCTTGTATTTTAATGTGAATGCAATTGTTACTAGCAATGATATACCTATTTTAGGGAGGTCATTATGACATGGTTTTTTATGAACAAAAGATTGTTGTCTAACACTCAATAGTGGTAGTGCTGCTGGGGATAATCTGGTGGAACAATAAAGAGTGTAAATAGACCCTAAACATAAACGAAAGGCACTTGTTCTCCCCGTCTTTGCGATCATTTTTTTGTTCTAGACCATACCTGGGAACCTTCTAGTTACGGAGATATTGGGGGTCAAAGTCCCAACTTTTTCACATGTTTTTTTTTTTTTATCCATGTTTTTAATGTAAGATTTTTACTTTACACCCGACCCCCGTACTATTCAATCCATCCATCAGCACAATGCTTTGAGTGCTTTCCAGCGAGTCCTACCTTAAAACGTGATTTTTTACCCCAAAAAAAAAAGTCGATTCCCAGCAATAATTTTTGAGTAAAGTTACTTAGTTTGATGTACAGAATGCTCGATTGACGGTTATGTGAAGGGTCTGTTTACACCCTGTATAATATTGGTTAGGTGTAGTGGTTATTGCTTTCCTAATCATCATCATCATCATTTGTAGCCACTGCTGAGTATAGACCTCTTCTCTTGTTGTCTAGTGTCCCTGATTTTTGCTTCGCGCATTATTTGACTAGTTAGTCCAGCTTTAATGAATCATTCTCTTGCCCTTATCCCAATTCATTTGGGATTCTTCTTCCATACTTCTCTATTACTAGTCATCTCATCAGACACCTCCTTTCTTGCCATATCATTCTTTACACAGTCCATCCATTGTTTCTTTGGTCTTCCTCGACTCATACACCCATCCACATTCATACTCAAAACTTTCCTCACGACATTTTCCTCATTCCTCCGCATCACACGCCCATACCACGACAACCGATTACCACACAATTTGGCAGTCACCGGCGCCACTTTCAGACTTCCTCTTATATACTCATTTCTTATTTTATCCATTCGCGTAACACCACACATCCCCCTTAGCATTCTCATCTCCGCCACATGCAAATGCCTTTCATTCATCCCTTTTGTCATACAGCTTTAATAAATACCTAATTATATTTTTATATAAGTCTCCAAATACTTAATAAAGATTTTTGTTCTGTAGTGTCATTTAGTTCTCAGGCCTACATTGATATGTTACGTGATTACGTCCCATAAGGACAAACGACATAGATCATTCAGTGCCACACCATATCCGGCACAAGTTAGTATGAATTAGTTCTTATAAAAACGTATTAATTATTGTACATACTACGCTTGTTTGGAACTCGACTCGGCCTCGGACCGTTTGCGTGAATCATCGTTTCAGACAAGACCTCGGATTGGAACGTAAATCTGCTTGTTTTGACGTCGCAGTCTCAAATGTTCGAGAAACATTTTTTCTTGACTTGGTGAGAGATTTTTTTGTACCTGTTTGTAGACTGAGCAAGTGAGTAATTCAGCGATGTTTTCGCTTATTTTATTTGGAAGTAAAATACTAGTAATTATGCCTTGTCATAGCGGAAGACGTTTCGTTCCACCTTCCGTTAGAACTTCCTACTAATTACTTCGTTTATCTTTAATGCTTGGTAAATAAGTATCAGCCTAATTTACTCACCTTCGTTGTCAGCGATGTCGACTAAAAGATTCCAAAAGGATATTAAATAGAAGGGAAGGATGGAAGGGAAGGGAAGGGAAGGGATAGGCTACAGTAGCGAAGGGTCAATTTTTGTAAGAGATAAGCTGGAGTACATATCTTTAATATGATTGTATTATTTGTCTATAGAAGAATACTGACTGTGCCATTTTTCAAAGGGAAGCCGTAGGAATCGAGTTCTATGGAACCTTCGCCACTGATAGGTTATAGGGTTATCCGGTTTCGTAGGCATTTGTAAATTTATTTTACGTACTTTAAGAGCAGTTCATAACCTAACATTACCTTCAGTGCCGGGAACCCACCTGGTGGGTTCACTCATGTCGCACTTGCGATGCCGGGAACCCACCTGGAAGGTCCGCTATTCAATTCCAATATGCATGGTGGGATAGCACATGTGCGACATGAAACGAGGGTGGACAAGATATATATTATGCTCATTGTGATCTCATCAACATCTACCAGAGCACAGCATGCTCTCTGGAATAAGAATACACCTCACAGGGGCGGTAGAGGGCACTTCATGTGCGATTTGTAAGCTAGTCCGCGAACGCCATTCGTTTACTGTGGTGAGGGTTGTAGCAAGGGATGGGACCTTCTTTCTTAAAAGACTGATCAGGCTCCGTATTCACAAACGCTTCGATTCGACAAGTCGCATGTCTATCTTTTTTTGGCATTACGAAAGCGAGCGATATAGATATACGACTTTCCGAATCGAAATCTAATCGAAGCGTTTGTGAATACGGGAGCAGCTCTTATAACGTATATTCTTGTTTGTCAGTTTCAAAGGTTGACTCATCACAGTGGTCTGATAATAAGCTGTTGATGTACTCCTTTGTTGTACTATCTTATACCATCATGTAAATAATGCAAAGAGGTTGCAGATAAATGTTTTATTTTTCTATAAATCCTCAATATCCAAGTAAAGGGCGGTGCACGATACGAGCGTGTTATTATGTATGTTAATGCACAATTTCACGGCGCGGTAGTTCGTGTGATGCTTTGTTCTTTATTGCGAGCGGCGCGCGGCTGTGAGTCAGGCAGGCGGCCGCGCTGTAGGCACCGCCTCGCCCCGCCCACTCCTCATACAATGCTCCCGACCACTTGGTCACCAACAAAATGTTCTTAACAAGTCGTTAAGGTACATTTTACATGGATGTTCTGTCTCATCAGTGCAATGACTCAAATTATGAAGTCAGGTAAAAGAACTGCTGCGCAATAATAATAATTTGAATTACAGAAATTACGACGGTTAATTGCCTGTAGCATCGTTAATTAACATTGCAGTTTTCAGTGTTGCACAATTTTTACCAGACATCATTGTTGATTGGTTTATTACTAGGGATTGGATATTCGGATACATATTTACCTAGTTTGAGTGTTGACAAGTATAGAGCGCGCATCAGTACGGAAATAGTCGTGGGTTATTTAAATACATAGGTTTTTTTTTTTCATTTTAGTGTTTCACTTCAAATGAATTGTCATATTTACCATTTTGTCCTATTCGAATATTCAGCAGTAAAATTTAAAGTCGTATTATTTTGTATATTTTACGTGTTATTTTCAACAAATTTCTTACCTGATTTTAAATAGATTTTAAATATTCATTATGCTTATGAGAACTACATTCTATACACACTACTGTTTATAAAATACCGCAGTCCTGAGAAAAAATGGCATTTTAAGAAGCCGCTTTCATACTTTTGTACCCTAAGCCGGCAAAAAACGTACGTTAGGTAAATATGCATCCGAATATCCGATCTCTGGTTATTACTTCTTTCTGCAAAAATCTTAAAAACAGCGGTCAAGATGTAACCTCTTGGTACGATAATCTTGATACTTTATAGGCGTAGCTACGTTTCGATAAAAGTATCCGCTATTGTATAACCTCACATGATACGTATGGGTAAAATAATAAAGACACACATAGTAATAAACAATATATTTGTCAGAGCAAAGCGGGCGTGGAGTATGCGAACATTCTGCGCGTGATGGCGGGCCTGAACGAGGAGATCAAGGTGCTCCGCGAGCGCTTGAGTGCGGCCGCGGCCGACAACGAGCAGCTGCGGGCCGCGCGCGACGAGCTGCTGGCCGCGCAGCCCGACGCGCACGAGCCGCCCGCGCTCGAGCCCGACGACGCCGCCAACTACCGCGCGCGCATCGCTGACCTGCAGGTGGGACGTGTAATATTATGTTGGGGGCTGTGCTCTTGTAGCCCTCTCCATGTGCTGATGGTAGCAACTGGGCTGGTTCTAGTAAGGGGACATCGAAACTGTATCAAATTGTATTTAAAGCACTACAATAACTTAATTTATGATTCTAGGCGCAACTCAACCGTTCGACGGTGTCAGAAGAATCGAACCTTGCCGAAATCCAGCGACTGGCGTCCAGTGCGGCCGTCATGCAAGCCGAGCTCGCGTTCCGGCCGTCGCGCGCCGAAATCGATGACCTCACCGTCGTCGTCGCCAATTTGCGCACCGAAGTACTCATCAAAGACCAGCAGATCGAGAGACTTCGCACTTCAACCGTAAGGGAGCGCTTCACGCAGGATAAGGCCGTGGAGACGGAAGCCGCGCTAGACGAGCCGCTCGAAGCGCCCGAGCGGAGCATCGACGCCGGCAAGATCTCCGCCGAGATCGATGAAATGTTCCGCCTCGACTACGACGACGACGACGAGGAGACCGACTCCGCCGTCACCGAGATCAACCGCGACGAGGAAGCCGTCGTCGAGGGGACGGAGAGCGCGGAGCTGGAGGGCGCGGGCTCCAGCTCGTTCGTGCGGCTGGACGACAGCTCGCGCCTGGAGGTGACGCTGCACAACGGCTCGCTGCACGCGCTGGAGGAGGAGCTGGTGCGCGCCAAGGAGCGCTGGGCCGAGGTGTGCGCGGAGCGCGCGCGGCTTGCGGCAGCGCTGGCGGCGCTGCAGCACAAGCCCACGCGCGTGTCGCTGCGTCACGCGCTGGCGCTGTTCGTGCCGCTGCTGGCGGCGGCGCTGTACCTGCTGCTGCTGCCGCACGCGTCCTGATGGACGGCCACGTGGGACCCGCCCGGGTTCGCGTAGCCCCGCCGGCCGCGACGCCAGCGCGAGACTCTTTGCTCACTGTCCCGGTGCTGTCTGTGGCCGCGGCGAGTGCGTGTCGCACGGGACCGGAGCTCGCGACTCGGCCCGCCGGTACCTCGTTTCGAATATGAATCTAATATGCGCTGCTTCTTGTTCGCGATCGCCGGCCGGGGGTTTCGGTATATTTATGGATTAGAGTAATTTAGAATATATATTATATTACGATAGAATTGGTTTATTGTGCACCCTCGGTCCCGACGCTGGCGAGTCGACGGTGTAGAACAAATAGTAGCGGGAGCTTGTATGAAAGTGCCATTTGCTAGCGAGGAGGCGTGATCACGCCGCGAGGGTCGGTGCACGTTGTTATCGCATGTGTATATAACTTAGTATTGTTTCTGTAAAAAGTGTCAGTATCGTATCGATATAGTATAAATTGATTGTTGATATCTGCCATAATAAATAACTGTACATTTTAAATTTTAAGGCCTAACGACTGTCCTAAGTTATAGTAATTATTGTTGTATGAGAGCTATCGAAATTCTCAGCCGAGCGACATTTGGTGACTACTCGAATCAGCTGATTTCCCTTGTTGAATATTTTAGGTAATAATTAATAGTGTGTTCATCTTTTTATTATGGTATACTTGTGGGCATCACGGACTCGCGGCCGCAGCAGAGCTATCGTCACATCGCTTCGGGAGCTACACATATCATTATTAGGTATCACGGTGTACGGTGTGGGCATTTATAAGTCGACGTACACTGATGTTAGGTTTCTTCGAATGGTTTGCATTTTTCTAGTCTTTAGAATCGACGTCAAGTTGATTGCATGACGATTTGAGCTCCTACGTTTTTAACAATTTAGAGCTTTTTTACAAGTTTAGTCTGTATGACCCTTCGTCAGTCGTGGGCGCATTTACGCGCAGCTCTGATGTTTTGCAGGTTTTGACAATATTACGTAGCAGTGACGCATTTTAGTTGAGAGTCACAGGTCGAGTTGACCCCGTGCTTGTACACGTTTTGTTTTGGTTTTAATGTTATCGTGCCACTATTAGTTTGTTGAGAGGAACAGTTTGAGTTGATTGTGCGCGAGAAAGTATGTTTATGATATATAAGAGACGCATCTCAGCGGCACTCGAGCGTCTCGGCGAGCCAGTTCACGTTATGGTCGACCCTAGAGATCGCTTAGCTCTGTGATGTGAGGCCAATAGATAATTTTGTAACAAACTTGTGTAACTAACGATTGAATAATTATATCCTTAGAAATATTATAACTCTACCACGTTGAAATCCACTGTCTATAAATATTTATTATTTTATTGTTGCACTGATTTTTGTTATGTTCAATGTTTTATTTTGTGTTTAAACCACCTTATTGTAAATAAATTATATCTTATACTCGTTCTTATGTTTAGTTCATGCTGTCGAAGACTTTATGTTGTATTTTATTGAGTAAAAATTAATATGCATTCAATGTGGATGTACTGATAAATTTATTGGAAATAATATTGATTTGTTTAAAACTTTTGCTTTTTATTTACACACCTGCCTAAAATTGTAAAAAGCGATTCGTTGACGTCATAGTGTGGTCTATTTAAACTATTTCTCACAGTATTCATTGCTCGTAAACAGGTGCACTGTTTGGGAAGAATCTAGTGAATCTTCGTTGAGCTAGTACATTATGACGCAGTCACGAAATAATAGGCTGACTAACAAGATACGTTGGTCGTCGGTACGACACGCATCATCTATTTATAACTCATATGAAAGCAACGCTGATTTTGTTACTTTATTTGTTGCCAGCGTAAGTGAACTCGCAATGTGTATGATACAGGTTATAAAATTGACAAGACGCGCTGAATTATTTATAGGCTCTGTTTAACAAGAATAGCGTGTCATTATTTTATTTGCGCGTCTGGGTAACGCGTTATCGTTACCAAGCCGTCGGCCAGAGAATTCATTCGCATTATGCATTATTGTAAACAAATGATAGTACACCTAAAAGCCAAAAGTTAGCGTCATTGAATATGTAACATAATTACAACAACCGGACACAAAACTTGAGGTAGTCCAGGATGCTAGTGAGAAAATGCTTATGGAAAATCCATAGTGCAACCAATAAAAAGGCAGTTGAAACAAAACACATCACATTTATATTTTTTTTTTTTAATTAAACAATCATAATTTTTAAATCACATAACCATCCGCATGCACGCTGACAGCAGGGCCAAAGTCTCCACACAATGTGTACCTACAGATGGAATGGCGCCGCAGAAGCCGGCCCAGAAAGAGGTGGCGAGACGATCTGGACGCTTACCGCGAGGGCTGGTTCGAGGTAGCGCGGCGCAAGAAGCCCCGAAAAACTTCGGGAAGGCCTTTGACTAACAGGGGGACAGTAGTTGAGACAAGGGCGGATTCAGACTTCGAATTGCTTACATAGTCGAGGAAAATTGTGCACTTCGGATTTTCCAAGTTTTTGTTTGATAATTGATACAAGGAGTAACTGTCGATTCATGCAGAAAAGCTCATTGAACAAATGTAGGAAGGATGCAAGAGCGAGCGAAGCGTGCTCGAATTTTTTTTGCACTTCGTCTCGCATATGGCAGCAAAAAAAAATAAGTATTCTCGGATTAGTTAGGTTATTTTTGTGATTTCTGAAGCAGGATTTAGTCGACTCATGCAGAAAGTATAAGAACTTAGTGAACTTAGTATGAAAGAGCGTGTAAAGTTAATTATACGCTTAAAATGTATTAAGAAATGACAATTATTTTGTTGAGTCATGACGAAAATAATAGAAAGGTTTAGCAACCGGCCCCGAAAACATTTGTTCTTTTTTATCATTCGTGTAGACAGAATAGTGAGTTACTTTGTCAACATGCACAGGAACAATTGAGAAACAAAAGAAATGGATATAGTGATCATTGAGCGAGCGTAGCGAGCTCCAAATTTTTGTTTTTAACGTTTAGGCCTATTATATAATATGTTATATATAATAGGCCTAGACGTTATGAACAAAAATTTTATTAAAATCAAAGGGATTTTAAAAATTACGGTTGATAGTTGAACTAGATCCAGACCAGGAGAGGCTCATGGGGGCCATGACCAAGTAGCACACACGCTGTATTACAAGCTGCACAGTAGCATTAGATGGTTAGAAGTTCTGAATCCGCAGTTGGCTAGAGAATTAGGCTAGACAAAGAAAAAATACCCTACCATCCAGTATACTGTTTGAATAAACTATGAAAATCTGCGTTAGTAAGCCAATTCTCTTCTTCTTTCAACGCACCCGCGTGCGTTACCACCTGAAATGTCTCAAATGCCTTTAAAATTATCAATATTCAAATCGGAATTCAGGAATGCTAAATGCTAGGTGTAATTATTGCTGTGTGGATAGTTAAAAGTACAGTCAGCAATATAAGTCCATTAACACACTATCACGTTCACACATCATCATCCAATTGCCTCAAAGGAGAATGGGTGGAAATGCCCTATCGTCAAATATCGTTAAGATATATTATATAGATATTCTTAAGAAGACAAGTTCTTATTATGGCGACTTCTCTCGATTGAGTCTGAGATGAGCTACAGAGCTCGAAATATAAGAAATTAAGTAAAATTAAGAACCGTTATTTCGTCAATTTCTTAACTTTTATTGATATAATTGTACGTTTCAAGCATCATATTATAAGCCTGTAAACGTCAATTTCTAAACATTGACATCTTAACCTTTTCACCGCCAACGTATACATAACGCGATGCCTTGCCAGCGCCAAGCTATAAATGTTTTGCCGATTTTAAGACAAATAAGGGCGGCTACTTTTGTGTGGAAAAGTAAAAAACAGGGTATTAGATCGTGTTATATAAAATAATAAAATGAAACGAAGCTTTTAAATACAGTACTTTTATGATTTTTTATAGGTAGGTAGTTAAAAATTAAGAGCTTCTAATGAAGTCGTGGGCGCTGGTGGCACGGAAATCTGGAACTTCTATTGAAGTCCGTGGCGGTGAAAAGGTTAAATGCGTTGCTAGGAACAAATCCTTACAGTAACAGTAGGTTGGACAGATCATTAATTCGGCCCCAGCGCCCAATAGCGCTAAGATATAGATTAATAGATTGATCTGTACAAGAAGAATATTTCTTGCTTTGGCCACTTGTCACAGTCACAGAGGAGCTACAGTTCGGTGCCCAAGGAACTACCTAGTAAGATCAATAAAACCGAACAGACCACGAATTACGGAATTAGCAAAAGTGGTACTAGTAGCAAACGTTTCATTGAAAAGCTCTAGCCAATAATGTCATATCTTATGGCTATTAGTTGCCAGTAAAATCTTAATTGGTTGCAAATAAAATCTTAACTTCGGTGTCCAATTTAACACACATTTCAGTCAATAATTCCGAACAGACTACGAAATAGCAAAAGTGTTACTAGTAGTAAACGCTGTCTCCAATGGTGTATATCTTATTGCTATTGGTTATCCAGAAAATCTTAAGTTCAGTGCTCAAATAGTCACCTATTTAGGCCATTAACTCTGCACGGACCATGAATTGGCGAAAGTCGTGCACGTGGTAAAGGTTTTCCTTGAAAAGTTGTAACCAATGGTTTATATCTTATTTCTATTGGTTTCCCAGAAAACCTTAATTGGTTGCCAAGAAAAGCTTAGCTTCGGTGTCCACCTAGTCACCTATTTAAGCCAATAACTCCAAACGAACTGTGAGTAAGCAAAAGTTGTGTTAGTAGCAAAAGTTGTGTTAGTAGCAAAAGTTGCGTTAGTAGCAAAAGTTGTGTTAGTAGCAAAAGTTGTGTTAGTAGCAAAAGTTCTCATTGAAAGCTCTCTCCAATGGTGTATATCTTATTGCTATTGGTAGCCCAGAGAATCTTAACTTCGATCCTCAAATAGTCGCCTAGTTAGCTTAATAACTCTGAACGGACAACGAATTGGCGAAAGTCGTGTTACTAGCGAAGCTTCTCCTTGAAAAGCTCTATCCAATGGTTTGTATTTTATTACTATTAGTTACCCAGAAAACCTTAACTGGTTGCCTAGAAAATCCTAACTTCGGTGTCCAATTAGTCACCTCCGAACGGACAAAGTCGTGTTAGTAGCAAAGCTCTTTTCAATATGTTTATCTTATGGCTATTGGACCTTGGGGCAGATTCCTGTACCGCAAGGCCCATTCTCCTTTATTTGAATAACTGCTTTTCACCTTCAGCATTTAGAAATAGAATAGAAAATTGTTGAATATCTAGGTGATACATTAGCAGGGACTATAATTACATAAATAATTATTTTGTTCAATAATTATGAAAAACTGAAGTGTCAATAAGCTAAGAGCATATTTCAGCCGCAGCGCATAACTATAGCGCGATGTGGCTAACAGCCTTTAATCGGTTACCGCCAGGCCCCGACTCCACCAAAGCGGAGACGAGCCGAGCGTAGAGGAGATGTGCAAGATTCGACCAATCACAGGAGAGACGAGAGACGCGATGTAGATTTCAAGCAATGTGATTGGTAGTTTTCGCATGTCTCCTCTTCGCTCTCCGGGCCTTACCTATTGGCTGTTTTGCAGCGAAAATTTTAGTTTTTGACCTATGATCGTATTGTTTTGCTCTGCACCACAAATCACAACTTTGGCTGGAACCTTGATCAAAGAAACTTGGCAAACAGTAATACAGCGATGATAATGCAAAACAAGTAAGCAGGTCAACAAGTCAGTAGCACCGAGCACGTATCAACTCCATATCATGTTGTACCTAAAGAGAGATAATCTTTGACTAAATATAGAGCAGTAGATATACATTACCTACATGAAATAATACAATAATATAGACAGTTGTGCAGGCTGGGAACTACGGGGAAGATTGTTAGTAGGTAGGTACACTCATTTCTTGCTAGCTGGGTAAATTAAAAATAAAACTAAAAAAACTAGCTAGCTTTTTTTTATTACAACGCTTGTCTATGTTCTTACAATAAAAGAACTTGAGTATTAAAGTGTAGTCTTTAGTAGTACAGTGATTACTGTTCAGGGGTTCGACCTCTGGCAGACGTACTCTTCACTTTGTGCAATTGATTTCATCACATTCACCACTGCTCTCAAAAAAGAGGAATACTTTTGAGGAAATTGGCATGCCCTACGATTTAAAATATTACTATTTTTACTAGTATATTACTGTACTATATTGCTACCAGTGGCGAAGGTTCCATACAACCCGATTCCTACCGGCTTCCCTTTGAAAAATGGCACAGTCAGTATTCTATAGCCAATTATATTCCATACAGTAAAGATATGTACTCCGGCTTACCTCTTACAAAAATTGACCCTTCGCTACTGATTGCTACTACTATTAATATAGGTATTATGAGCACGAGATCCTGGGGTTCGATTCCCGGGTCGGGCAGTGTTATTGGGTTTTTCCACCAGGAATTTCTCAGCAGCAGCTACGGAGTCTGGATTTGTACCCGGTTGGCAATAGCCTCGTCCCCTATTACAAGGTACTTAAGGGTAGAACCTCATCCATCAACACGGAATCACATTATTGACATTTTTTAGAGCGAGAAACAGCGGGAGTGCTATCGCACGTTGCAGAATCGACGATGCGGTCGGCAGCACGCACATGACTGGCGAAATGTGGATGTACTACAGTGGCGAAGGTTCTATAGAACTCGATTCCTACCGGCTTCCCTTTGAAAAATGGCACAGTCAGTATTCTATAGACAAATAATATAATCACATTAAAGATATGTACTCCAGCTTACCTCTTACAAAAATAAACCCTTCTCTACTGGTATACTATTTAGGTACAACTCTGCCTAACTCTTCGGGGATTACAGGCGATGTTACTATTTAAAAACATGTGACATCCACGAATATACACGAGGCCTGAGTGGTGGATTACGACCACCCTGTTTAACAGAGACGAGGCCTTTTGTCATCATCGCCTGACACCTTATAGTTGTTTTTATAGTTCATGGAAAACGGTACCTAAATATATGAATAGTAGATCATCTAAATTCACAAAAGAGACTTCCCATGACATGGAAATCGAAATAAATATCTATCATCATTAGACCTGTTTTATAATTTGGTCACAGCAAGTTCTGGTACCCACATAATTTTTGTACAGTAGGTACAAATGGAGTTATTGTTAGTTGACTTTGCTGAAATAATTAGGTATTCGAATGTTAGTTTTCCTATAAATATATTTAAATATATATGTATACATATATAATTATATAGGTATATACATATTAATTAAGTACACCCTATGATTTAAGGCAAAAAAAATGTTTTGTACGCAATTCCTAAATGGCAAAACATGTCTGACTTTTCATTTATTTATAAGACCTGTATACATACATACTCATGTTTATACAAAATAAATATTTTGATTAATTACAAATGGATCTCACGCTTGGCTTATACGCTGCAATTCTACTTCTCAATTGATCTTGACACAAAAACAGCTAAGAAGCTAAAAGATAAAACCTAATAATTCTAGACCACTGTACACACATAATTCTAAACTTTTAGCTTTAGGGTATGCCATAAAGCTAAAAGTTTGTAGGTATTTGTAATATTTTATGATGTTTAATAAAGAATAAGTAGGATAATTATTATTCATCATTTAATCTAGACGTATAAGAAGGAAAACGACAGATATCCACTGCCGCGTATATCTATTTATTAATATTATATGTATACACATTTATACCTACTTACACTAATGTTGTTTTTCAACAAACAACATACGAATTCAACAACAGGGAAGGTAGAACTAATTATAAAAAAAAACATTTTCGGCGGCAAAAAAGTAAGAAACAATGTCGCCGACTTCAGATAGTAAAGTTATTTTGGACCGTTTTAGAGATTTTTAGAAAGTGTTTGTTTTTTTTGCAAAAATGGTTTTTATTTCACCCTTTTTATTAGTTGTAGTACCTATCCCACAAAAATTCTTGTCATGAATTAATTTTACATTGTATAGTTACAGTTGTTAAGAAACCATCATGTCATCAACATAGTCCAATATGAAAAAATAAGTATTACAAGAGTTAAGTTCTAAATTACTCAAGCAAAGTTAATGCAATCTATATTATCCATAGTATAGGTCCATAGTTGACGGAAATATTGATGAACATACACAAAAAAAAAAATACAGCCGAACATAGAAACTTCTTTTTTTAAGTTATTTTAAAATAAGAAACCAGAAAAGAGTTTCCTGAATCGTGTACAAAAATAAACATGCTAAAAATAACTTGAGTTTTAAATTTTTTAAATTTATAATCGTTTCATTGCTTAAATCATCTTTTAACTACAGAAAACTGAAGTGCTGAAATCAAAGGTTAAAATAACATTATACAAATATAGTTACAGGCTGCAGGACCTGTTTCACAGTCTCTGGAGAGAGAATGTCTATTTACTACGGGATAAAACCAAAACTGCATATCACAGGAATTCTATAAAACTAATTGCCTCGTCTGCCAGACGAGTTACCTTTTCCGGAGGTGGTGAACCAACCCATATAGGGTTGGTTCAATTTTAATGAATATTTTTGTTACAATAATTAAAAATATAAGTATGAGGTGAGCGATTGCCTTATTCGAGTTTTGATGTTTATTCCTATCAAATTGGACACACATGAAAACCAAGATGGGCAGTCACTTACTATGAAACTACCAACACACAATTCCGGATGCACACAGTCAAACAGTTAATTGCGGTATTTTCACAACGCGGCAACGTCATCAACAAGATACAAAATATTGGCTGAAAACTTATGGAAAGTAGAGAGTAACACACACAGTTAAGAGACGCAAGCAAAGTTAGTTGTTTCTACCAATTTTGAAGTCAGCCAGCAATCTGCAAGGTGTGGCATGTTTTGTTCTTCTGAGTGTTTTTTGATCCAACGTTGTTCGTAGAATAAAACGTATAAGCGATACAAACGGACGAAGATCCCACCGACCCGTGTATGTCGGCCGAGCTGGGAAGTTCGTCCGGGCGTAGCACTTGATACCGCTCTTCTTTCTTCCTTCTTCGGTCTTCAGTCTTCGCACTTGCCGTTACATTACAGTTTCACATAAAAAGTATAAAAAACTAACACGTACAACACTCATGAACACAAAGATAATTTTAACTTCACTATGGATACAACAATTATGACAGTACAACTCTCTTCATCAAGTGCGATTATTTAATTAAATTGAAGTCAAAGCGTACGTGTAAAAAAAAATTAAAATATAAAACAAGTTATTCACCTTTAATAAAGAGCGGATGCTAATGGATGTAGATTCGGTGCGGAGTGAAATAAGCGCTCGCTTGCCTTCCGTCGACCTTCGATCGGCGCGAAGCGAGCGAATGCTGTGGCGAATGTCCGCCGGAGGAGCGCGCGGCGCCCGGCGTCGGCGGTGAACGAACTCACCTTGACAAATGCACCATTTGGCATTGTTCGCGGGAAAACCGGCGGCCTTGCGCGCGCGCCGCCGCCGCCGCCCGAGCCGACCAATCACGAGCCTTCGCGCCACAGCCTGCGACTGTTTTGGCGGGAACAAGTCGTCTGAACCACAGTGAACGTCGCACGCACTCCGCTGCGCGGCGCTGTCGTCGCGTCGGCAACAACACGATTTCAGCGTGACGACCTTTCGACGTAATCTTGTGAATGACATACGGGCATGTATTCATGTATATTTGACTAAATAAGTTCTATTGTTCATACGGTTATGTATTAGCCTTCGTTATTCTTAATAAACAATTTATTTTAGGAGTTACTTTTTCTTTAAATTGTATTTGAACTGTATTTGTATTTTTTATGGAATACGTATGCAAAATCCTCTCTAAAGACAAAAATTTCAATGACTTAGATTTTGTATAAGAATTATTATGAAGTGCAACACGAGATATTAACACCCATTTCAATTACTCAATTATATAGGTAATAAGAAGCCGTCTGGCGTCTAGCACGAATAGATAAATGCTAATGTGGTCATGCTCGAGCGATTCCCTACCCAGCGAGATAAAGCACTAAGCCTGCAATATTTTAATTGAGAGGTAGGTAAATTAAAACGGTATTTTCCTCCCAGTTATGAGATGTTCACAAATTGAAGAGGATAAACTATAGTTTTATACGTTTGATGAGCTGATTATACGGACAATACTTATTGACTACTTCGAATTATATACTAAGATTGTTCGACGTGCGTCTCCTTTTATAAACCTACTTTCACGAAAGGAGATGTATTCGTTAATGCCTGAAAAATATGCGTAAGTTATATGCCATGTGGTTAGGAAATCTGTTGTGTATGAGTGAAAATATATCGACCGTGACTTGTTAGATAGGCGGTAATTATTATCCATTTTATTATCAAAATGGCGGATGCAACTTGGTTGCCGTGACGTCAGCTGGCGCTGCCGTCGGCCGGCGTCGGCGCAGGCGCAACCGAGCTACCAGTCGACAGCCCGCTCCTATTTCGTGGAAATTAGATAGGTACGGCGGCAGTCAGTAGCCTCGAAAAGCAAAATATTCTTTTAGATAACAAACAAACTAACACTTATATAAAATAATATGAGAAATGACGTTCCCTAAAGCGATACTAAGCATTTAAAACTAGGTAACTTCTATCGGAAACCTATATGTTTGTTCGTATAGTTATATCATATCATATTATTTCTACGTATTATGTTGTATTATGATTAAGTATGGTATAATAACTATGAAGATAACTATACTACTACTATACATATAACTTTATTGGATTGTATTCACTGTTGGTAACCACTGGACATGTGTACAACTTTTGTGGTAAAAGTTTAGGAAACAGTTTGATTTTTTATTTTGCTAAGGATTTAATTCTACATCCTTATTTTATAAGTAAAATTTTTTCCATTTTTTTTAAATAACACGCAGAATTTGTTTAGATGGAAAATGGTTTAAATCAGTGTCCAAAATCATAAATCATGAAACGTATTTTACTAAATGCCTAAATAACTAAACAATAAAAAAAAAACTTAATGGAAAAAGAGTCCTTATTCCCGAACGAAAACTTCGTAGGCGCGTGCTACGCCGTAGCAATATAGGCCCTTTGTCGGAATAAAATCATTTATAGGTCAAACTAGTGTAATTTCAGTGTTGTAATCATTTGATTTCATTTTATATTGTATTTTTAATAGAAATAATATTACTGCAATGGATTTTGAAGGGGATTTACTTAATTTTTTTTTCTTATTAATACTAGAAACGGGATATTTACCAAGTTTACTGTTAAACAGCCCCGTGTATATGCCGTTTCTAGTATTAATAATAATGTTAGTGACCATGATAGTTTAAAATCTTAATTTTTTAATTTAAATCATTCAATAAACTCCTCTCCGGTGGGGTCTACGAACATCTAAGACATGATGTCTGCTTTCAAATTCGCCTCTAAGATGTATAATAATAAAAACGAGACAAGTTTGTTATTCTTCTGTATTTTATAATAGTAAAGACACAATAGAAATACCTGCGACTGACGTGAATGTTATGAAAACAAAGTTGAGTAGGGATTCCTTCCTTCAACTAAATAACTTAATTACGAAATCAGGACTATGAATGAATAGTATTTCACTACAATACCTTTTAGTTACAATTATGTTTTGAGAGATAATGAATTAAAAGTTTGGGCGAAGGTATACCAAACGGTTCATGAAAAAGGGGCGACGCAAAATTTTATAGCAGTGCATTATTGCAATCGGAAATACGATTCGCAGTCTGCATATTTAAGTTTTTTCAACAGAATTAATCAGAGGCGGTTGGGACCGCGAGACCCTACCTAATATAGTCTGTGGGTGCAAACCAACGCTTGCCTTTATAAACCCCAGGCCTGTGATTAGGGTCTAATTAATGTAATCATTTTTGAGATCGTACCGAATTTATGGATCCAGTTTTTGCTGAAGATTTTTTGATTGATATCACTTAATAGTCTTTATAAGATTTTATGCAGTTTTGTGCAAAAATAAGAACTGCCTACATAAATATAGGTAATGTACGTCATTGTTTATGTATTCATTTTTGTTGTGAGTCAAATAGCCGTTGACTAGTAATGGTAATTTTCAAATTGCAGTTTTTAGGGATAAAAACATGGGAATTCTTCGAACCAATGTTGTTATGAGTATGTTGACTCACTTATTTACTTGTACAACGACTAATGAACTGTAGAAAACAGTTAAACCCTACAATGGTTAATGATGGCAAATATCCAAAGGAGTTTTAATTTGACTCATGAATATTTCGCGGTTTTAAATGACCAGAGAAACTTGATAAAAATCAGCCTCATTCTGTGGTCAACACAAACAAGTAGCGACAAGTTCTTTTATTTATTTGCGGCAATAATATGGACGACCTCTAAAACGAAAGCTGCAGGGTGAGATCGAAGCTATGACTCATTTCAGACAACCAGTCTCAACTTCGAAATATAAATAGATCCATAATTTTCCTTGTATTTATCTGTTTAATTATTACCTCTATTTCATAACTGTCGTCAGGTTAGTGCTTCACAGAATGAGGTCGACTGGTGATTAATATATTTTATGCAGTTCACTTCCGAGTAGGCACAGCTTATTAATTGCACTGGTCTCTGATTAATTTCATATATGATTTGTGATTAACAAAAGAAATACTTTGGTCTTTCGTGTACGTACGAGTAGTTATAATTATCATTCGTTTGTACCTTCCATTTTCCAAAACGGTCGGAAGAAACCAAATGTACAGAATATTAACGAGGTAATCCGGTAATTGACCGCCTGAAAAAACCGATTTCGCGAAGGTATCGACGGCCATCACAAAATATATATTCAAAAATGTGAGTAGCTGGTTAAAACTTGAGTGTATTTCAAATAATATTTCGCTACTTATCATTTACACAGCGAATGTCTTGGGCGACTGCGGCACAGGACATGAGTCAGGTGTCATTGACCCGGCCACACCGCGTCATCACAATACCTAGCCGCCGCCATTATATTTTACGCCAGTTTTTATCATCTCGCCGCTCAGTTGACCCTCGCTCGTTTCATTTGAGACCGTTGAATGACGCCGATCGCCATCTTATTGACATTCAACTACGATTAGATTTGGGATCGATGAAGAGCGGGCATGGACCTCATCTATACAAATAAATAAAACTTGAAGTGCCTGTTTTTAATTTCAACATAAAAACTATTAATATTATTATACGGTACTTACAAAAAAAACCATTTTTTTTAAATTTTGTCTGTCTGTTTGTACCGGCTAATCTCCGAAATGGCTGGTCCGATTTTGGAGGGGCTTTTACTAGTAGGAGTAACTTAGGCTTTTATTAAAAAAAGGGTTTATAGTACCGTGCAAAAAAATTAAAACTGTTGAAATTGTTAACAAAATCAGATTTTAACAGGGAAATAACAGTAATATTTTTATAATAATTTCACGCAGACGAATTTCGCTGGCAACAGCAAGTCCAGTAATAAGTACTAAGTAGGTATATTCAGGATTTAAAGTCCATAGTCCATAAATTCTGCAATACACAGTTTTGGATTTTGATATGGGTCAACTGAGTTCTGAAATCGTGAGTAAGCTTGTCGCGGTTCAGCCTTCATTTGAAATGGGCTTAAGTTATTTAAGTGTTAAAAGTTTGCGGAAATCTGTAAAAAAACCCTAAAGTACCAACCTATTTATCGTTTTATCCTAACATTGTGTTTAGTAGACTGTATAACGAACCAGCTCAAAAATTTAAAATTGTTATTATTTATAATACTTATCACATAACCAAGCCACGATGGTGCCACTAACTTAGTTTCTAACATTATTATTTATCGCTAGGAGTTGCCTCAAATTAATTAATGAATATTTATTGTGCGTGCATCCGGGAATTATGAATCACATGGTTTCAACGAAGTCGCATTACAAAGCCAACGAATGTTTATCACTTCAGTTCTATTAGCAATTGTGTGGCATGTGGGCCACTCATTTGCAAATAACACAGTACAAAACTGTTATAAATATTCCTAAAGTCGAGATGGACGTATTTTATGAAGACAGCGTAATGCTACACGCTTTGAACGTTAAGATAATAATGTTCATGGGTCATTTAGTTTAATATTTAAATATTTATGCAAATTCTTCTTGTCTTATTATTACTTCCATAGCTTCCTGTTGGTTTCTAACATTCATTATGTTAATTAGGCTTCCTAAATATTATCGTAGTTAAGTAAAGAGAAAGAAAATGTGAGACAGGAAGATACCTTGTATAAATAGGCGTGTGTGGGATGTTAGTGTCAACATTTCTGGAAACAATTCGCTTTGTGTGATGTGCGGGCGCAGCGCGTGGAATCGTTAACCCTGCGGTTGCTCGCCCTATTGCTTCCCAGAATTTGGCATAACCTCCGCGCGTCCATGTCCTTCCGTCCGTCGCCTCTGCATTATTATTCAAAGCATGTTCGACTTATTTATAGCATTGTGCTCATTCTAAAGGGCTCCTACCTACTGTACATTCAGTTTTGTCTTCATTCGCTGCTGAAGGCCGATGTCATGTCCCCAGAAACGTGCCATTTGTTTATATTTACGCCATTGCGTCTATCTGCATTCTCACCCTGCTGTAACCTTATGCAAGGTCAGGAATGTCAGGATAAGTCTCACTGCTATGAAAGACGATTTCCAGTAGGTAATCTGAAACAACAAAAAAAAAATTATATTCTCGGTAGGCAGCTTATTCAGCTGTGCAGCTTATTCAATGTGTTAGAAAACTTGCAATTTTTTTTCTTACTGCAAAATTAGTTACTGTAAACTATTGTAGTCAGGTTTTTCAAGGTACTACAAATAAATAACAGTAGTTTACTCTACATCTATTTCATGCCGTTAGGATGCTGGTATTCATAATTCGGTTCTAAATTCATGAAATCATTAAAAAGTAATGCGTAGCAACCGTGAATTGTTTAAAGAGTTGATTAAAGAGATTACTTATTTTGGGACTTGTATGTTTTGTTTAGAGTTTTAATTAGACAATAACTATTCCACAATTAATGTTTCCTTATGAATAATTCGTATGTCTTCGGGGAAGCGCGAGTGAGCGGCGCGGGCGGCACGCGGCGGCGCGGCGGGGCGGCGAGGTGGCGCGCGCGCACTCAACCATGTGTGAATTTATTCACTCACACATAGCCTAATAACTGCATGATGTCACCTGTACATTACATGTGACTCAAGTAGGACATGTATTTTCCTATTGGGGTTTTTAATGTTGCAAAATAATTATAATTATAGTAGGACTTTATCTTCGGCAGTTTAGCAAGTAAGTAACACCATTCCCTCACATTATTAAACAATCTGAGTAAATATACTGTTATTTGATACTAAACAGACTTTGTCGCTGTGGTAAGTAATTATATTATTGTAGTATCGTATGACATCTGCTTTGCTATGTTTAAAAGAAAAAAGCATCCATTTCTTACAAAGTCAAACTAATGTTTTTTTTTTGCTGAATGATAGTTTCGTAGACCCTGCTTAGGTCAAAATGAAACCGCATTTTCTGTCACATCTTTTGGTGATTATATTATACAGACTATAAGTTCAAAAGCTGCCAACTAGTTTAGAATTATATCTTTGTATAATTATAGGAATAAGTTTTCAGTCGATTCATAAATATTCTCTAAAATCTGACAATAAGATCTCTTTTTCCGCACGCAAAATACGCGCTTTGACGTGGAGTTGCGGACACCAGCCCGTTATACAATACAATACAATACAAGGTATCTTTTATAAAATTAAAAAACCCCGATTCTCTGATAAACGTACTTATTAGAACTAAAAATAAATAAAAACAACAGTAATCAGTTAGATAATCTTCCCCATCAAGGCTTTTTGCACTTGACGTAATGTTTCTAAGAATATGTTAAGTTAGTAGAATTGTTTTGAATGACTGTTTACTAACTATTGAGTCACCATGGCCACAGGATTCTAGGCTGGAATGTGGCTTACATTTCAATGAGAGATTTCAAAAGGAAAAAAAAAAGATAAATAAATGGATGGTAATGGTAAATATCCCGTTTCTAGTGTTAACGATAATGGAATTACTAAAGGAGCTCATTATGGGTGGAAAATGCGGGTACAATTAATATTAAGTTCTAGGTGTTGCCCGCGACCTCCGTTCGCGTGAAATTATTATAAAAATTATTACTTCCCTTTTTGAATCGGATTTGGTAACTATTTCAAGAGTTTTAATTTTTTTTCACGGATCGCTAATATTTTTTCTATATTAAAAGTAGCCCAAGTTAGACCTTTTAACATCAGTTATCTGCCAGTAAAAGTCCCGTCAAAATAGGTCTAGCCGTTTCGGAGATCAGCCGGAACAAACAGACAGACAAATATTGAAAAAAAAAAAATGTTTTTGTTAAAAGTGCCTTATATATTTTCCTATGCATTCAGAAAAAAGCGGTTATTTTGGTATTACAAACAGACACTTCAATTTTATTTATTTGTATAGTGTATAGAAGATGTATTGATGTAATTGTTGTATCATTGAATGTGAGTCTATTTCTGAGCAACTACTTCAGTTCACCTTCATACCAAAAAGGCTGACTAGGCTAGATCAAGGCATTCATGTATAACGCATGTTTACATAAGCATATTACGCATTTTCTCAGTGAACTGAGAAAATGAAACATTCGTTTAACCATAAACTACGGTCTATATTTCAAGGTTTGCATAGATTTACATGAAAGTATGATGGCAAAATAACAAATACAGGCTTTAAAACTGACATTGACAAAAAGATGGTAAAATATTATGGGCTATGGCAAAGGCATATCGTTAGGCTGCCGCCTACGTGGTACCTAACCCTTTCCTATCGGGTTATGATCAGCGTGGGCGGAAGTAATTGATACGTTTTCGTTTTATTGCAAAAAACATATGGAAAGATATTCGTTAACTATATCACCATAAATCCGTAGAATGCAGCCTTTTTCAGGACTTAAGATGCACGATTATTGACACATCCTCCACTTTAAAATTGGTGTACATTATGGTTTGAAAATTTTCTGTAATGTGTGAATGTGAACACGCAATCAAACAATGACCAGAATAAACATCTATCATTAGCACGATTTCCTGACACAACCATTTTTCTATAATAAACGTGTAAGAATCACCTCCAGGCCTACGCGTTTATTTCGAATGATGATGACTGTTTGATGTTAGCGCAGTTGAATGGAGGCGGGCGCGGGCGCACACCTACGGCCTAGCCAGCACACACGCGTAGCTCCGTGTTTGTGTACGCTAAACTACTTCTGTGTGGGTTATCGTTATGTCAACGAGCCGATAATGTCGTGGAGTCGTGTCACGAGTTACGTCAACGTCAGCTGGGCCGTGGGCCGCGGTTGGACGAAAGGCCCGTCGCGCCATAAAAAGAATGCCGGCTGTCTTAAGCTTATCTAAAGAAATGGCAATTAATCAGGTATTTTGGAATTCAAAAAGTCCTTGATATCATTGTAATGGTATCAGTAGGCGAAATTCTGTTTGAAATAGAGCAGATAAGGCGTAAACAGAAAGCACTCGGTTTTATCAAGGCGCTACGCTAAGACCATCTATATCAGTGGACGTGATAGACTTATCTGACGAATTATCATAAATAAATGGGGACTTAACGGTCATTTCTTTTGTTCTACATCGAGATATCAGACTCTGTCGCGAATATTTTTAACATCTGGGTCTAGTGAATGTCTCATGAACGACATAATTCAAATAAACTCTTACTGTGCAATGGAACTTTCCCTATCTCTACAAATTGCGATCCACCTCCGTGTGAATGACGTACGATGACAAAAATACAAGATAACGACAACACAACGGTTATCGTTACATCACGCTCAGCTGTTAAACTAGTTCGGCGCAGCATTCCTGAGGGAACGCCAGCCAGCGCCGGGGCAGCGAGCCATCGACCACATAAAAAGATAATTACTTTAAATGCACGCACACTGCTGCATAACTAAGAATTCTTATACTCTGTTATCTTATGGAGATCGATTTGCAGTAGCCAGGTTTTATTGCTATCTGATATTATGGAAATAAGAGTGTATTCATGGAAGAAATGTATGATAATGCCTGATTATGAAAATTTAAGTTTGCAAATGAAGTTATGCAGTAACTTTGACGTGACTTTCAAGCTAAGAAAGTTAAGACTTGTAATGTAATAACTTCTAACGACTTGACATGATGTAACGGCTCAGGCGCAAAACGTCTCTTTCGCAAAATGTCTACTGGTAGATGACTGGTAGTAAAATGGCTCTTTCTCAAAATGTCGCTTTCTCATAATGTCGTTTTCGCAGAATGACTCCTTCTCAAAAGGTCGCTTTCTCACAATGCTTCTTTCGCAGAATATCTCTTTCGACAGTCTTCAATCAAAATGTTTGACAGAGGCGTCCATTTTGGACCGTCGCGTAGTCATGACGCGTGTTATGGTCAACAATTCCAATAACGAGGAGGACCATACTTGGCAGACCATTTGGAACGATTAGACGTAACGTGACATTATCAATGGACAATCTGTGGGAAAGTATTTTATTGCGGTGCCTGGCATTTGAATTGATAATCGCCGTCAGCTATTCAAAAAACATTACTGAGCACCATTACATGTATGCAATGCAAAACGATTATTTTATAAATTAGCACCGAACGTGAAATAAATCATTCATTCAACGATTCCAATACTCGGGTTTCTATTCCCAAATGAAACATGGTTCCACTGAGGTTGTTTAAAACCCATTTTGATACCAAATTACTATCATTCTTTTGTCTTTTGCTTTAACAGAAAACTTTTAATAAATATTTGTAGTTGAACACAAGCAGCAACTTGTAAAAATGTCCACAGAGCCCAAATCACAGACGAGGCAGTTTTCTTGCAAAAGATAGCCGCGGTTGTGCAATGACGTCAAACAGTTGACAAATTGTAGTCATCACATCAGCTACAATAGGTGTCTATAACACTCATTTCCCGATTATGTATCCTAGCAGAGTCCATAGTGCAAAAGCTTAATTTACCAAGCAGCTTGGTAGTCTGCTTCTGCCCCATGGTGGGATCAGAACAGTGATTAAAACGATGCAAAGGGTCCCGGGCGCTTAAACATTCAAAAATATTAAGCCCGTTGTCCCTTACCAACCACAACAAGACTTAGGTGATGTAATTGTCGGGATAGCAACAGCGTCATTCACTGGAGCGAAAGAGCCACTACGGTCACTCACCCCGGCTTAATTTGGACACAAACTTCTTCAGAAGAGACTTGTGTCCAGCTGGGTGTGACTTTGGTTAGATAGAAAGAGAGAATTTGGACAAGCTGAATTTGGATGGGTAGCTAGCACGAGCGTACTGTATGATAAATTGTTTATATTTGTCGGTATCAAGTCAGTAGGTGGGAGTCAGTTGGCGCCGCTCCGTACACACTCTAATGTAATTTGGGAACACTCAATGCTAGTCTATTATTGTCACTAGCGTGTTATAATAACGTTGTTTACGACACCATTTCGCTGACTTTACGATTAAATTGCTTCTTTAGTCGTGTCTCTTTTAGATTGTGTGATGCATGCTGATGATTTATTGAACACGGTCTAAATGATTTATTCCTACAGTCTTTCTGGAGAATAATTTGTCCTTTTTATGGTAAATGGGGATTTAAATTCATAATAGTTTACGAATGAGATTCGATTCGAAGTGACAATGTATGTATGGAAAGCCTGTTGTCAAGCCAAGCCAATGGGCATTGGCTGGACAAGTTGAGACGAGTCCGTACCATGACCAACTTGTTGAACAATTCCTGGTCACCGGACGTACTTCAACGGAAGAAGTAGATAAATAAATGAGACACCAGCAAAAATAAATTGTATAAAAGCAGTGAATTTAAACTTAAATTCGAAATATTCTAGTTTGATGACAATTAGACACGGAAGTGTGAAACAGAATGACTTCATGCGTACACATTACATCATGAATGGATAATTCATAGCCATGATAATGGCAATGTGCACTAGTCTCTGACATCATACCTTTAGGATTCCAAGTTTTGTCATCGACCTTAAACAACGCTTCAATATTTAGAAATGTTTCTGTAGGTACAGTCAATTTGAAATGACGAATAGGTAAGTATTTTATTCGTTTTATAATGTCTTAGTTTGCTGTTCCGTAGATTCAGTTTTAATGTCCTAATCAAGAAATTCTTGACGCCTCTTCGTTACAGTTCGTTAACTGATTAGATAGGTTGAGCGAACCACGTTGTATTTATAGTGTTCCGTACTGAGTTACTGACGTTGGGAAAACAATGAAATAAAATGATCTCGGAGCCCCTGTCTTGGCAAGCCTCGAGACGTTCCGAAACATTGAATTGATTACAAAAACCTAACCAAGATTCAATCCATTTCAGCCGTTTATTTTGGTGAATAGTTCTCGTTTTTGGATAGCAAAAAATGTCTCAGATTAGGTATTAAATTGGGACACCAAAGTTTTTCAGCAGGATTGAAAGTTGGCTTATCTTGCAAATATCGACTTTAGCTTGGCAGGTTTAAAAAGAACAAATTACTTAGCAATGCTGGAACGTGATGTATTAAAAAAACATTTTCTATTACGAGACGTAGAATGTTAAACCGATAAATTGCACCAAAGTATTTGGAGTAGTTTTATTTGCTCTAGATTTTAATAAAGTGAATGCCAAAATATGATCAAAACATGCAGCATCAGGTATGATGATAGGTTGATGAAATACCGGTATGCGTAATTTAGAAAGTCCCTGGAATCGCGCCAACATGATCCGGAAACTTATAGGCGTAACGGCTGTTTGTATTGAACATTTTTCCACATTCCGTTCTAAATATATTAGTGACGATACTGACAATCGTGTGGTGGTGACGTGCGCTGACGCAGCACTGCCCACGTCAGCACTACTGAATCACGCGCCGACTCCCGCGCAGAGCTTGCGCCGTGCGCCTGTCCACATTAACCCATATTGTGCTTCCTTCTTTACAGTATTATCCAGAATACTGTGAAAAAAAAATCTATTTAAGAGAGGATGACTCCAAAAAATAGACAACAACATCGTGAGATCATGCAAATAAGATTTCAAGAGAGAGGCACCACGCGATGCAGACGGATGAAGGGTCTCCTAAGAAATGAGAATGAATAGAATCAGAGCACCAGGGGTACCAGGTTATTTTAGAACTCACAAAATATTAAAAAAGTGCAATTGAGATCAAATTGGAGCTCTAAGTTGACTTGAAAAAAATTATTTCATTTTCTAAACCACTAAGTACCCTTTTAGTTTCCAGCAGGGTTGAATATTATCTTTGCTTAGAACATTCCAAAATTCTAAATAAGACACATGCAAACTTGGGCTACAATTTTTTTTTAAACATTCAACAAATAACTCTGATAATGCACACATACATTGTCAAACTTGTTTGCAATTTGAATCCAAACTGCGCACTTTCAGCGAGTGATATTGCGTAAAAACGAAACGCTTTGTCGTCGCCAACACTGTGGACGCTATTATAGAGTGTGCACAATAACGCACTCGTTTTGGCAATTGGTAATACTGTACCACATCTTTCATTATAAATCTATTATCATATTAATGATGTTTAAAGTTCCTGCTCAGTCATCTTGCCAAAATAATTATGCACTACTTCTAAAATTGAATGTAAATGTGATTGGTATATTCTATTTTCTTTTAGTTGAAGGCACACGTGGAAAATTCAGAATAGTAATTCACACATAGCAGGAAAACTGTGGTAAAAAAGGTAAAGAATATCAAAGTTCTTAGAATGAAATCCAGACAAACAGACGTTAACCATAGAATAAATTGACTCTCTCGATGCTTTATGCTAGATTTTACCGCAAACTTTATTCTTAACGTGATGTTACTTTCTCGATACTCAATGCGTCTATAAATAAAATATTATCGATGAATGCATCTCAACATTATATAAATAATGTATTTTTCGATTCATTTGATGCATCAACTTGTAGATTCGAGAGTTGCAATAAAGAACAAAGTTTATGTAAGTAGGTTTCATACGTCTTTTCTAGTGCATTAAATTCATCAAAAGCAACATAATAAGTTTGATATGTGGCTTAGCTGCCGACATATAAAATAACGAGTGAGTGTCTGGAGTCAAACCAGTTGATAAATAATTAGTGTAATGTATGTATCCAATTGTATTCCGAGAATTAATTGTTACGGTAATGTTGTTAATCGTGCGTCATTAAAAAAATTACACTGTCTTCCACAAAATTTGGTTCTGTCTGAAAATTATTATAGACACGTTAATTTGTGACACTTCTGAAAACAAAATATTCCCTGATTTATTTAAATTCTAGTGGGATTCGTGAAGATTCAAAGTATTTGAAAATGTAAAAACGAGAGCAAAAACTACTGAAATATACCATTTTCCAAATTTCAACTTAAGAGAAGTACTCCGAAATGAGTTTTGTGCAACTTTTGCTCACAAAATTTGCAAATCAGCTCATTCGTGCACATAACACTATCTAAGTCCATAGTTAGCAACTCATCAGTAGGCACTGAACAAATTCCAAGGCCATGTGCGAAACCATCAAACATTTGCAGAATAGGTAAAAAGGAAAAACGCTACGAAAACATGTTGTAAGTTCTTCACATACGAACCTATACTATAAAAATAAAGTAGGTACGTTTACCTAATCCATAAAGGTATGTCAGTACTATTTATATTGGTGATGTTGAGTTTATGTAATAATAATTTAATAAGGACTCATTTTGTATCGAATTCTTGTTTCGAAGCACAATATTTCAGATATACATAACTATGTAGGTTTTTTCAGCTCTGCGATATAGCTGATAGACCAAAGCTAAAATTTATAAGAAGCAAGGGGAAACGAGTAACAAACGATTTTTTTCATGTTCAAATAAAGCTACCAAAACTACCTTTAGTTCCAAATTTCAAGTCGTAAGATCGAAGGAGCAGTTTTTTTTCAGAAACACCAAAATCAAAACTGACGACAAACATATTATGGAGCATCGTTATATAACACTACATTCATATTGTATGTATACAAGCAGTGTGCGAGACACGTAGGTCTAATGTGCAAAAGGCGAACGTTGGTCAAAGGCATCGGAACCGGCTATGTGACTCATTGTCGGGGGACCAGCCACACAGCCATCCCTTCTACGGACAATATTGCACTCAATCGAAACACTTTTATTCACTGTTGCCATGTTCGATTCGAAATCTTTTTTTTTCTTTAGTTTCATTGTGATTAATCGAAAAAGGATTCACAGATGTAATGCAATCTCTTTTCGAATTCTGGAAGACGACATTTGACAGAAGGTAAAAAAAAAAACAATAAAAGATAAGGTAATCCAGAATTATTATGATCACGGAAAGTACCTGAAAGTGTTTGTGACGCTTTGATAATAACAAAGTACACCTGAACTCAGGATTTCTTTGTTCTGGACAGATGAGTAATTGTTTGGCATTATGCGCTCGCGACAGGTCCCGACTTGAAGCTCAGAGGCGATCGGCCTCCTCCGGGGACCTCGCGATAACCTCCGATGATTTATAAAAGTTATAGCTTTTTGTTGCTTGCCCAGAAACAACCCGCCCAAATGTTGGCGGCATTCAACAAATTGTAGAGCTTTTTGAGTGACATGAAGATGATTTATACGGTTTCTTATTTTGGTCTTATTTTTTAATTTTGATTTTCTATTTTGGTTTTAGGCTTCGAATCAATGTTTCTTTTGAAGTATTTGCCTTCTTCACCACTTACATAAATTGCTTACCGGGTTATTTTGCCTAATTTTAAAAAGTTACTTAAGTTTTCGTCATAGATTTCAGTATTGGCGTCGTTGCTTTGTGATTAAGTATTAATTTGCAAATATATCCTAGAGGAAAACTTCTTTAATTGGTAATTTATATCTCTATCCATATTCGGAATTAGTCAATAAATTGTCGTTATCAGTGACAATGTCGCAAAGTTCAGCGCTCGGATCGCGGCGCGGGCGCAATCGTGCTTCTGACGTCACGTGTGTGATAGGTGCTTTATCGTTCACATGTTACACGGCCGATTGTTTCTGTGGAAATCTCATAGTTTTCGCCCCAAGATCTTCAACTGTTCATATTGCATTTATTACACAATACCCTTACATAATCCCTTTGCCCACATATCGAAGCATTTGATTTTCGATGTGGCGTTAGCAAATATTTCTTTATCAACCATGATCATTTGTAATAAAAGTATATTAATGGGTATTTTTTTTGTCGTATCGCGATTTACCTACTTGCTACTTAAGGTCTCTTGAAGCAAGTTGACCATAGAGTTCCCCCCTCAGCTATTGAACGTAATAAAATACCTAACTCATATGAGAGTCAAATTTCTTTCCACGATTCGTGGTCAAGCATACATATGTGAGTCAAATTACATTCATCGATAAACAGTCAGTGTTTGGCATCGTAAATAAAATAAACCGATGGAATTATGTATGACGGAAGACTCGCTTACGTCAGAGGAAGCGCTTCTTTTAGTGCTTCCAGTAGGCGAGAGAGGCAGATAAAAAGAGAAGCGGAAATGCTCGTCGGTCTGTCAATGCGACGACAATGTCGTGCTATTTGTGTTAAACGAGCGATTTATTTCAGTCGGTCGCGGCGTGAACGTCCGCGGCGGAATTTCGGCCGCGAGGAATCCGATTCCGTTAGCTTGCAGCTTGCGCGAAGCCGAGAGAGCCGCCGGCTCCGGCGCGCAGACGGCGGTTGTGCGGCTGTGTCTGCTGATAGGCTTAGATACCTGTTGCCAGGCGGCGCTGGCGCGAGGTGGCGCGGCGCTGCAGCGAGCGACGCCGCCGCCGCCGCCGGCGCGCCGCCACCCCCTCTATGACAATGCCACTATTCGTGCACGAGGAAAATTCGAGATGCGGCTGACTCATCACCTCGTCCAGCGCTGCCGCCACGCTGCTCGTTTCGCTACATACACTTTCCATTCCACAAAATTGGTGCTTATTCGAAATTTTACTACCATTTTGCCAAACATCATTCTGACGTCAGATTTGCAGGTGTAATTTATTTTTTGCTTCTTACCTAAGGGGGGAGAGGGGGGTTCAGCATCCACACGGGTCATGTCGGCACAAGCACGGTGATCACTCACTGCATTGTGCACAGTAATATCCGATCGTAAATCACACTAAACGACAGCGAATAGGAGCTCGCGTGCCAGGGGGCGCGCGCGCACGAACGTCAACCAGCCTTGCGCGCGCTCACGGAACTGACTGCGCCGGCGCTCCATTTGGGTCACTGTCATACGGTGGTGGGTGGTGGGGGACACACGTTCGCCAGTTCGCCTCTGAAAAATTAGCGTCTCGCGAATAATGTTTCATCGACGCGGGCGTTTTCCCCTCGACTTGTGCACCAATCGCTTGCGGTGGTGCCGCCACTAGCCGTTCACTCTTTTCGGCGCGTAACTTTGTGAACTTGCGACTTCATCGTCCGAATATCTATCTGCAACTGATGAATGTCTCCACACCTGTGGACTGGCTCTCGTTTGCCACAACCATTGGTCATTGCGTCCGTTGTGAAAATATAATTGAATTTTTGTATCACACTTCACCTCTACCGCCGCCGGAGCCGCTTTCTATGACATTTAACGGTGTAAACTCGCAAAGCTTAAGATTTAATTTATTTCCATTCTTGACGGTAATTACACTCGGTTAGGCCCGTTGAATATTAATGTCTTCCATATTAAAATTACTATAAAGGAATAAATTCAAACGGAAAGTCGAGTTCTAGAGCTTTAATGTTACTTATTTCAATTGATTTAGTTTTCTCACAGTATAAAAATATTGGTATTATAACCCTCTATACTCTATAGCACTATTTAAATTAAGTATAGGACAAACAATGCTTGGCGTAGAATGGTAGTATCAAGCTATTATTGCTTACAGGCATCCTTTAGATAGGCATAAAGAAAGGAGATAAATAATGGGTTGGGTGTTCTATCTGGACTCAAACTTTAGAATAGTTATAGGTGTAAAGTTTCGGTCCCAACTTCCAATGTTACTTTTTACAGTAACGACAAAATTTTTCAAATGATTTGAGACATGAAATCATATTCAAAACATCTTACGACCTCTTATAATGAATGAAATAACCATAACCGAACTGGTTGTGGAAAGAATAATTGTCCATTCTCATTCATAAATCTGGCGCCAAAGCGTCTGCCTTGTCTATGGCCGTCGGAATCGCTGGCTGGAGAAAGTTACCGACCAAGCATTCAATCAAAATGAGATACGCGTTTAGAATTGGGACCTATCGAAAAACATCCCATTCGATAATTATGATTGTTGATTGAGTTTACAAGCATGTTTCATATCTATATTAATATTATAAAGAAGTAAAATTTGTTTATAAGTTTGTTGTATGTAGCGGGTAATCTCCGGAACTAATGATCCAATTCTAAAAAATATTTTCTTCTTAATGTAGCAGAAAGCTACATTATTCGTGGATGCCATAGGCTAGAAATTATATTTGTATCATGCATGATGCATGATATAAATATAATTGAAATAATCTATTTGGTAGCCCAAATATTTCAGTAGAACAAATGCTTGCTATTGCTATTTGTGATGGTACATATATTTTTATTAAAAAAGTAGCAACTATCTTTACCAGAAAAGAACTTACAGTCTGTAGTCGGCTATCACAATTTTTGCGAACGGAGTCGCGGGCGAAGTGCTAGTCAAAAATAAAATAATTATTACTTTAAAGTATTTGAATAGGAATCGGAAGAACTATGACTGGAAAGAGGTTGAAGGTGTTTCAAAATAGATGACTAAAGTCACGACAAGTTTGAGGTGCATGCTCATCGCTCAATGTTGACTCAGCATGCTAAATGCCAAGTAGATTGAAAAGCCAAAAACCTGCCAAGCCATGTTTAGTCAATTAGAAATATATGGAAGCCTTAAAAAAATTGAGCCGGTTCCAGTGATTTAAATAAAGTAACTGAAGGACGCGGTTGGTGCGGTGGCTGCTGCGCTGCGTGTCGCAGGGTCGATTCCCGCACGGAACAAATATTTGTATGGCCTACAGGTAGTTGTTCCGGGTCTGGCTGTTTGTGTATGTGAGTTTAAATGTTTGTAAACGCACCCACTCTACAGGATAAATTCCTAGTGTGGGGCAACGTTTTTAAAAGAAAAACAACTTTACACTGTAGTCCCCGGGGGGTAAGGCAGAGGTGTGCTAACACTTATTCTTTTGTTAGGGCCCATTTAATAAATCTAATAATCGGGGTACAACTCCACACTCCGGGTTACCACTGAGAATTTCCTGATTGGAAAACCCAGGACCTTATCCTCAGCAAAAGCATCGCTTGCGACCACTAGACCACAGAGACAGTTAAATAAAATATACTCCCCTTAGTTTTCAACTTCAGTAGACCAGTATCTTTCAAATAATATATTTTATCTTGATTTAAAGCAGTAAATGAAAGGCGATAGTTATTATCAATCTAAAGGTATTTTATGATTAAAATGACGAATTTAAAATACGAAAGAGAAGAATAGTAGATCAGGCATAATAACAAACTTTAGTGTGCCAGAGAGAGACAAGAAATAGCAACATCAACAAGAAGTTTCCTTGTAACTTTGCGAGTTGACTGTACCGAACACAAAACAGTTGAAAGGACCATGGGCGATTTTGTATGAACTCCGTCCACACCCTCCAACAGTCATAGTTGACGAAACGGGACTCAATGTATGAAGATTGATATAGTTACCAAAAGGCACTCTTTTCACTTGTTTTGCACGTCTTTGGTTTAGTTGGCGAATCGGGAAAGTTATCAATTGGGATGTAGCCCATGTTACAAAAAGTTCTGCTTGAGAGCAAAGACATCATATAGATTTGATGATTACGAACATTTACCCTGGTACCCATAGTCAAATAAAAGTAATTACTTTAATTTAAATAATTGCTTATGCAATAGACAAGAATTTGAACGAAGTAAGAACCGTCAAAGAAAGCAAACCCAAAGTTAGAACTTTTGACAGTTCTAACTTCAAGCAATTACTAAACTACAGAATAAAAATCGTATCTTAACTTATTTCTTTTACTCAAGTAATCATTTTGACTTGTTTATAGGTACGGATGTTAGACGCTACATTATTCGTAAACAAGTCACACAGGATTTAACCAAGATAATTTCACTGGAATTTAATTAAAATTAAAACAGACGGTCGCCCAAGTCAAAACTTCAGTACACAGTGTCAAGTGATCAGTTTGGTTAATTTCCATTACCAATGAAGGCTGGCCCATTGATGCGGCGGCATAACAAATTACTGCACGACACCCGAGCACACGCCCCGGCCATCATAAGGCTGAGTACCTGCTCCTGCCACGATCCGGTTTGATGTTACAGGGTTGACTCATGAACCTCAAGCTTTCTGGGTATTTGACAATGGTAGAAGTAACGCTCAAAGTGAATTAATGAATTAAAAGGTCAAAATGGGTGCTTTTGCCATTTCTGAATGAAATTATTTCATGATTATTACAAAGCAGTTGAAATAAATAAACTTGAAAGATACACGAATACAAACGTGATTTTTCTATTAAAATAGATAAGTATAGATTTTTTTCGCTTATGTTGACCCAGGCAGCCGGTAGCAAGCAAAGAATATAGCTATTGAAATTAAGACGAATTGTTCATAAAATGAAGTAATTAAGATGATAAAGAACACGAGTAAACAGAAGAAAAACAGTTATTAAATATTTTGTCTACTTTACCGTAAGCACATAAGAACCAGCCTGAAAATAATCATTCATTTCTAAAGTCATCGTCTGCTTATCCTTTCCCCAACTACAAATGTTCGGGTCGGCTTCAAATATAACCAGATGCAGCTGAATACCAGTATTTTAGATTGATCGACTGCCTATCTGACCTCCACAACCCTGTTATGGGGTAAAAAGATATCCCACCTCCACATATTATTATTATTTGTTTGTAAGTTTGTATGTAGGGCGTAACCTCCGAAACTAATGATCCAATTCTAAAAATGTAATCACTGATCGAACAGCTACATTAGGCTATAAACTATTTGTTTGTAAGATTATATCAAGCATATTAGCCGAGCTATCACACTTTTTGTGGACTGTCGCGGGCAAAGTGCTAGTAGAAAATACAATGACACGTAAGCATCAACCCTATTGCCAATGCACGTTGATTACATTCTCTAGTACACCGTCTCATCAAAAACTATTGATTAGCTGTACGTGTGACTTTTATTTTAAAACGCTTAAATTAATGTGAACACGCTCATTGAATTATTCATCAAAGGTCAGGCACTTCGTCCGTGTTAAGATTACTTATACGTTTTCTGAATGTTGATGAATAACGCTGTGATAACATGAATTTAATGTATTGTTCATAGCTTTTATCAATTTTAGGAAATAATCTCAGTTACACTTTTGATATATTAAAATACAGATTCCAATGAATAATTAATCAGTTGATTACGTGCTGGTATTTATCACAAAAAATGTGTTAAAAATAACATCACGACGTTTTAATGTCCAAGTGTTTATCTGATTTTCGTGTCTGGAATACCAATGAGTTTTTATTTTAGTTTATTTCAAAACTATTCTCACGTTTATGTAATTTTTATGTCCATGATGTTAGGAGAAACTCCGTGGAAATAAGTACTTGGTAGCTACACTTACATAACTGACTTACTTGGTCAGAAAAAAGTACAAATTTAAAAACGATACGACATAATGTCCGAGTAATTATGATTGTTGAAATATATTATAATTTATATATATATAATTTTATACTATGCAGTCATAAAAAAAACATAGTTTCAGTTACTTCTGCATTCAATTTGACTGCTTGATTCTAAGTTCAAATAGTGACTTATCTTCAGTATAATAATGCCTATTTATCAACCATTTTGTAGCGTAATACATGGGCTATTGGGAATGAAAAAAAAACCTTTTAAACAGAGACTAATACTAATAAAAAATCACAAAAATAAAACAATGTTCCAATAACAGGCAAAAAATATTGATGACAAAATAAATATTAAAAATTGTGCTACGTCGTAGACTCGTAGCAGCTACGAAAAACGCGTAGGGCCAAAATTTTTAAAAGTACTTCCCAAAACGTTGCCTTTTATAATGTGGCATGTTCGGGGTTGATACATTGTTTTGCTGGTTTATGAAGCACGTTATAATAATGGCATTATTGATATATCATTTAATTTCTGCGTAGCACCTGTAGCATCTGCGTAGCAGCTACGTATTATGATTAGGGTCAGTTGCTGTTGCAGTATTGCATGTTTCAGTTTTGTAACGGTTGAAACATGATGAAGTATACAAGGTTTAAACGGACCATTCTCGGTGACGACAACCAAGCATTCTGTTCATAAAACTAAGTAAAACTACGCAAAAAATATAGCTGGAAAATTACTTTTTTTTTTGGGTATGAAATATCACGTTTAACGTAAACGGGTCATTAATGTGATAACATTAAAATCTTAACGTATTTTTAAAATACTTGGGAAACAATTGTCGTAACTAGTAGGATCCCAGGTATGGTCTAGAACAAAAAAATATCGCAGAGACGGGGAGAACAAATGTCTTTCGGCTTCGTTAAGGGTCTATTTAAATCCTTTATGCTTAGTAAACTCCAATGAATTTGCTATCGGTACAATGAACGCTTAAATCCAACATGATCTTTTTTCAAATCCAATTTTTTTGTCTGTCTATTCCAGCTATTATTCATAGCTATTTAAATCCCTTTTTTAATTCCCTTTTATTCTTGGTAATTAATTCTGATTTTCAATCCAAATCGCAGTAAACCATTGCGATAAAATGTTAATTAAAACACAGTTTTAGTCGCTGTTAGTTTAATTTTCGCTTTATCAACTTATTTTTGGTCGAAACCATCATGGTAACATTCATTGCAGCTATCTCATCTGAACATGGTAAAAATAATTGGCTTATTCCTGCATATAGTATGCTGCTACAATACGTATGAATCATGGGGGCCTCAATCTAGGATATGGTTAAGCAGAATTTAATTTCCAATCAGCGTCTATCACGATGACCGGTTACAGACTCATCGAAAATATTTACTTTTAGATCAATCCGGTTTCACATGGTAACAACAATCTTACTGCAGACGTCGTCGTCTATTGATTTTATTTATAAAAGAAGTTTTTGTGTATTTCATGTGATTGTCAAGGTGATGTGTCGGTTACCAAGGGCTTTTGGGAATTTGTTTTTATTGGATCCCATCAATTTATGTTTTGCACAAATTAGGCTCGATAATATTGGCTATAGTAACGAGGGTGGGCGCTGATACCTATAATTACAAAATATTAAGTTATCTTAGCTTAGGTATTGACTGGAATTCATAATATACAACTTTAATTACCTTAAGGCCTATTTTTATTGTAAACCTACTTTTACTTAAAGGTGCAAATAAACTATTTTTATTTTTTTAATATTTAGAATCAACACCCCATCATAAGGTTTGCACACTGAATAATTAAAGATAAAGATAATTTTATTAGTCAAAACATGCGTTTACATGCAATTAAGCATGCAGGATGACACAATATGGTTCGGTAATTGATCCTTGTAAAAATAATTTTGGAGTTGGGTGGTTCAAAACGCACCTATATGTTTCTGGAAATCACTGGATTTGATCATCATCATCATCATCATCATTTCTGCCGAAAGACGTCCACTGCTGGACATAGGCCTCCCCCAAGTGTCGCCACATTGACCGGGCCCGTGCGTCTCGCATCCAGCGGATCCCTGCAACCTTTTTTTTTTTTTTTTGGGTTTTGTCACTGTCAAACAATTGTCATTATGACAATTTATCTTTTTTCATCATCCTTCTTTCTGCCTTTATCCCAATTCATTTGGGGTCGGCGCAGTATGTCTACTTCTTCCATACTTCTCCATTACTCGTCATCTCATGAGATATCTCCTTTCTTGCCATATCATCCTTCACACATAGTTTTCACCATAATTTTGATAATTTATTCAGGTAGTATGACAAGTCAGGATATGATAAGTCTGTTGATAAAAGGACAAAGGACAGGAAATAGAATTAACCCTTGCGTTATCCAAACGTTAAGTTGACGCTTCCCGTGACCCTAGGGCTGGCTTTTATCTTGACCAAAGGCTAAGCATTGCCATACAGCGTGGCAATATCACCACTCTCTTGCACATTACCGGTTGACAGCGTTGAGGAGGAGTTTTTTGATGCTATGTAAAAACATGGCTTTTGTGTGTTTCAGGTTATTTCTTTTGTTTTTATTTTTAACCCTTGTGTTATTAACAACTTACTAGGATCATTAAATGTTGCGTGTGGCCATCATTACGACCGGCAAGAAAACTTATAGGGCTGCTAAGATTATGATGTACATATAAAGATAAACTTACTTTTTTTTTAGAGCAACATTTAATCATTTTAATTTGCTACGAAGGTGGTCTATAAAACTTGACGATTACGAGGAGTTTCCAATATAGATTCTCGTACATATATCGTTTGCTTTTTATGGCTTTTCTTACATAAATGTGATTAGAAATAAGTCTCTGATTTCTTGGTGAGACTGGCATTTGTTTTTAAGAATTTCAGTAAGTAGGAGTATATTGGCAATTTTAATATATGACCTTTCCAATGTTCTACTTTAGAGAGGTCATATATTTTCGTAAACGAGAGAATACAAAATGGTACATAGGTTATATTATATTGATATGGTTTGTTCTATGATCCTAATCAATTACATAGCTCAGTTAACCGTGTCTAATGTTATGGGCAGAACGTAGTAGTTGCTTAATATGTTTGTTTCTATAAGGCCCCGGCTGTGAAGCCTCAGATGATGATGTTGAAGGTCTGTTGGTAAGGTAGTTGTCAATTAACTACCTAATAAACCTTTATTTTCGTTTTTATAAATAAATATGAAAGTATTCTCTGCTAACATTAGATATGCGTTGTATGATATCAGAAGCCAGATTCATCAGTAACTGGAAGTGGTTCAAAAGTGGAACCTGTCGTAGATATTTTGTTCAGCAATTCTACAAATAATTATCAGCGTTTCTTCTATAGTATGATCTCTGAATTACTCTCAACACGTTCCAAAAAAAAAGCTTCAAACGATTTCAAAGCCTTCACAATATGAAAGTTCTAAAAACCATGCGATAAATGCCACACAGTGGGAGGTGAGCGTATATCGTCCATCGCCGACATAACTGAAACTCTAGCGGTACTCAATTTATTACACGTTTCATATCGCTAACAACGTTCTCTTGCTTCAAACATCGCGAACAATCCGATAGTTATCTCTTTAATAACGAGAGCGAATACTCTGTGATTAAAGTGATTAACTTGGAATTTTTATTTTGTAACTCCGTATGTGGGGTGGTGGAGGGGTATCGTATTACCCAGTACTAACTGGGTTGTGGAGGTCAGATAGGCAGTCCTTCCATCTAAAATACTGCATCCGGTAAGATTGGAAACCGACCCCAACATAGTTGGGAAAAGTGAGGCAGATGATGATGGTAGTGGATTGGTCGTAGACCTCTTTGGTTTGAGGGAGATTTATGGAAACCTTGAACAGAGTCTATAAGTATAAGTCTACAATTGGGCATGTTTGTACCTTCCCGACACATAATTATTATTCTACATTTTTTGGTTGCGACCTTGCGACAGTTACACAGTACACAGAAAGACAGATTTGCAGTTCAGTACAGTTTATTTTTCTTGTATTTGAATTTTGATAACTTATTATGTGATTACATCCTAGAAGAAGTACAGACGAGCATTGACCCCATTGCTAAAAATCATGTATGATCATCACTTAATGGTTATCCAATGTTACGTAGTGGTTTTTGGCAGTGTTATTATAGGTATCTGTCATCACTTTCATGAAAATAGGTGATGAACACCTATCTAAAATATAGCATAATTAAAAATTTGGTACTACTGATGACAGCAGTTTCGTCACAACGTTAATGTTTTCTTCATTGTTTGTATTTTTATTTTTAGTAAATCCGTGTAAATTATTATTTACTTATATTTATATTGATATATATTTATAGTATTTTGATATATAGTTATAGTATTTTATATATCCTTGATCTTAGTGTTAAATAAATAAATAAATAGATGACATGACATGATGATTCGATAGCTAAAATAGATTAGTAGGTAGGTATTGCTCCGAAAATTAATGTACAGACGGCAGCACATCAAGGTACTACAATCTGTCAAATGTCTTTAATAGATTTTCAACTTTATCGCTAAAGCGTAAGGTTCAAGGTTGATTGGGAGAATTTGACAGTTTCGGGTAGCTTGATGTGGCAGCGTCTGTACAACGTGATATTTTGATGCCAAGTTTACTGCAATGACTGACTGATGTTTATATGCATTTTTTTGAATACCTGTCTTCGAAAGCCGAGCAAGATCAGAGAAGTCAAATATTTATAACAAGTCATAAAATAACGTAGCATTGAGCTATCTTGATAATAAAACGCGCTGAAGTTCATGTACATAATGTAAGAATTGCTATCAACAGCAACAGTACAAGATAGGATTGGCCACGTGTTTCAAAAATCAGGCTTTGAAGCATATGCTTAGATATCTAAATACCATTCGCTTACGTAGTAGCTAAGAGTGACAAGATTCAGACAAGGTAATAAAAACTTATTATAACTTACTTGAACAAAGACAGCTCATCAAAACTCTTGCGCATCAATGTTCCAAAGAGGCAGAATGCACAGTTCTAAGAGCTTGACTTCACAGTTCTCAATAGAACACGCGTGAACAGATAAGAAAAAAAAAATCTCCAGACAAATATAAGTATCACGACTCACGATATTGTGATGAATGCTTGTTCGGTGGAGCAAGTCATTGACGTGACTACACCAGTGTTTGGCAACACATTAAGAATGACGCGGACATGACCTGATTGAAAAAAAAAGCGCGGCAAAATCATGGCTGGCTGGGCGGGGCGCGGGGCGGGACAGGGCGTAGCGCCCTTGGTACCGCCCCCTGAGTCACCGGCGTCGGGTGCGCCCGCGCAACAAACAACCGATACTCGCTACGAACAACATTATAGCTGAAGCGAAATAGATCAACACTTCTCTTCGCTTGTTCACTTGTTATCTTGAATATTTTATGGGATTAACATCGGAGAGCGAATCTTTGTATAAGTATGTTTATTTGTTTGTCTTTATAAAGGATGCCATAATCTTAGCGAGTAGGAATTGTAACACAAAAGGAAAATTAAAAAAAAATGTTATAAAACGTCATTTATGAGGATAACTACGTCCTGAATAGATAAAGAACAAGTCAATTAGAATTAGCGTAATCTAATGCTAAGTAGCAATATCATACGTTGACAGCCGGATACTTTGAGCCATGTTATTTTATTGATGTTAGTGTATTAGCTGTTCTCCTTGTTTGACAAATCACACACTATTTTTATAGAATTTACGACGTTGGAAAATTCTAGCTCACTGCTTCAAAACGTGGGTGCAGCAGCTAGCCAAAATATGCGACAAAGTGGACAGAGCCAAATAAAATAATCTTTTGGTGTACAATCAATATATCGGCCTATGACTCACACCTGCCCACAAATCTGGTTTCTCAGCATCCGTGTGCTGTTTTTTACTTTTCCGACCATGACATTATTTTGTTCATCGATATTCATTGATCACTCAGTATTGAGGTCTTCGAACTATGTTGTAGGCAAAGCAGCAATGTACTAGGAAGATTGTGTTGGTATTTGTGTATCGTGAAGTGGTGAATGATCGTATGATGATTACAAGGTGTCACGTAAGAATTGCGGAACTTTCGAAGGAGGATCTAATTTTGTCTGTGGCCTTGTTGAGAAACTTAGGCATAAATTGTACAAGTATTTTCCTGAAAGGTAGATTCTGATTTGTTTGATATTAATTTCAGATACATTATAATTCTGCTACGCAGTCCTACAGGTATACGAAGTCCGAGTAAGGGTTCGTCCTTTAATTTCGTGAGGTTTTTTGGGCGACTTATATAGCCCCTCCTCGCCCTTTGTAATACGTCGTGAGGTTTTAGGCCCCCTCCCCCTCCCATTATCACGTGTATTTTATTATTGAAAAGATCACATAGTTTTAGAGTCTGTTTTAAAACAACAAAACAATGGATTCTTTGGCACAAATTCGCTTGCTAGGGTTATTGGTAAAAATATATTACACATATTTTTTTCTTTTCGTCCCACTTAGTACTCATCAATTCCATAATTTATTTAATTTAAAAAGGAACCATTATTTCTTAGCTATGCATAAAACATTATTTTACTAAAATATCATCTCGTTGAAATCTTTTATTAGGGACAATGGTGGCTACGACATAATATTTTGCCAAAAAACGTGATGAGTTTATAAATATTGTTGTCATATTGGAAATAACAAAGAAGTAGGTGACGAGGTAAAGTCAAAGGCCGAATAGATGGATTTGTATGCGAACTGCATTATGTATTAAAATGATGAAGGAATTTATAAAAAAATATAGTGATTATAAAATAAATTAAATTATTAATTTACTCTAGATAAGATAGCATTAAATAAACCATAATATCCCCTTAACCCAAGCACATTAATTTTAACGTGGATCAATTAATTGTAAAACAGTTGATATATCAAATTTTGAAGGTGATAAAAGATAATTTATTCCCAAACGGCGATTATCGTTGAAACGAATCTAATTTGTTTTCAGGAAGGTAACCCTAGTTCTCCTGAAATATAGGCGTATCCTGGCAACCTTATGAACAGATATTTTACTGGTCCCTTTATTTTAAACCAACAAGGATTTGGAAGTAACACATAACATGACATAATATCACGCTTGTATTTTCCGAAGGGTTAGACAGGGGTGTACCTATTCCTATAATTCTCCCACATGGAGTTAGTTGTTTACGTCCCATGTAATTGGTGCCATATCAAAGTCGTACTTGGTCAGATTATCCCTCATTATTTTGCCAACCAGAATTTTTTTCTTTGGATGCTAGCCCGTCGTTATACTTCAGAAAAATGAAACAGTTCGACGCTCAGAAAATATTGCATTTTTCTTCACAAAGAATTTGCATGGTGAGTAGGTATGATGGAAGTTTTTGGATCTAGAATTTCACAGATAAATTTTGCATTATGCCATACAACACGCTACCTACCACTTACTGCAGTCTTTTAAGAATAGATAGAATTCAAATTAGTATTAGTAACCAACAATTCGTGCTTTGAACATCCTTATAGTGTTACTTAATATTTGCCTTACTCTGATTCTCATATCTTAAACTCGGCTCAGCGTTCGCTCCGGGCACTTTCAAATCCTCCGCCACTCCGGGCGTCCACGGTGAGTCATCTCGGGGAGGGCGCTGGTGACGTCATCGGCCCTCGCATTGGCTTTAACTGTTGTTCAACACCCTGCCCCCGCCGCATTCCTTCCAAGAAGTCACAAGTTTTATTTATTTTTGTTTTGAAAGACTCGCCTGAGCTATTTGTAATCGATGTGTTTTGTGTCAGTCTTATATTTTTGTTTATCCCGGATACTAGCTTTGAAACTCGTTCCCGTCCAATAAAGTAAATTGATAAAAGTAACAGACATTTTTGGTAGGACATGTACGGTTTCTAAGCTTTTGGTCGTGGAGAAGAATCATAGAAGAAAAAAATAAGTTTTAGACTCCAAAATGATACGTATGCCCACTTATACCTCATGGAAAAATACCGAATATCTTCTGTATCGTAGTTACAGTAAATAAATAAGTAATTGTAGGTAACTAAGGATTTAGGAGTTGGCCCATTTAATTATCAGAATCATTAGTTATCTCTCCAAGTATAAAAACAAATTAAATGTTATCTGTAAGTTGTCAAAATGTAGCGTTGCGTGGATCCAAGATTCGGCCGGGTGCAGGTGAATGACCGCCAAACCGCGCCAAACGGCCATATTGGATTCGTCACGGAGCGCGCGCATTATGTCTTGTGCGCAAACTTGCCATCATTCACCGACTCACCGGCAAGCATCTCATGTGCACTGCTTACGTCACGTTATTACCTTATTACACGTGCCAAATCTAACATTATATTTAGAACAAACTATTTTTGATTGCCAACAGTAAATAAAACGATGCTTACGAATTTGTTCGAAATAAACATTGAGATATGCTTATTTTTAAAGACCTGCTGCCACTTTGATAGATGTATGTTGCCATGCCAATATAATACAATTAATTTTATCGCCAATTCAAATTCACAAACACAAAATGTTTTACAATAAAATATAATGTGTTTATTCAAACAAAAAGTACATCTATTCGCCACGGAGTATTCTAAATCATGTAGGTACCTTCATTAAAAATACTTTAGCCTTCAAAGTCAAAAAAGCCAAGAAATCCAAAAAAATACTGTTTCACTTACTTATAACGCATAATTGTATGGTCAGGACCAGTTTTATTGATTTCAATTTAAAAAAAGGTAAAATGATATCGACCTAAAATGTATCGAAGGTAAAGCTGCTTAGCAACAGCCTGCTGTAGGTAGACACTTCGATTTCTCTCCACGGCGCATGCAAGCCTCGCAGCCACTTCAGAAACCAGATCGTATTGTCACTGAATATTCCGCATGCCGCCATTCTTATCACTTGTTAAGACTGAAAATACCAACGTTCACGGAAGATATTATATTCTATGAATATGTAAGCGCACTATGGAAAATAACTGTACGCGATGTTTCTAAATTAACGGCGGAAAACGATGCGAAGAGGCGTTTAGTAGTAGGTAATTTTGGGGAATTAGCCACATTATATCCTATTATTTAAAACGTCTTGCATAACCGTATACTTAATATAAACTGGGGATATTCGTAGGAGTGTATTGTTATCAACCTACCATCTACTGACTCTGGGTTGTAGACTCTGGGCAGTCACTCCATGTAAAATAATGGTATTCAGCTGAATCCGGTTAGACTGGAAGCTGACCCCAACATAGTTGGAAAGAAAAAGGCTAGGCAGATGACGGTCTACTGAGTTTAAATTTGCACTCCTCAAACTTCTCTTGCAAACCTTTTGGTTGAAATCATTAGTTTGACAAGGGGCAAGAGCAAAACTAATAATTGAACGAGCTTAAAATAAATTATTAGAGTTCGTAATGCGGTATATAGGAACTGCATCAGGCCTAGGGCAGAACTTAACAAATGAAATCCCGTAAGATGTATAGCATGTAGGTGACATTCCTCGCGCAAAGGAGAAACTAGTCGGACGGCATTCAGGGCTCGCCCTTAACCGCCACGGAGGCCGGGTACCGTTGCTGCCATTGCTCTGGCAAATACTAGCAGGGCTGCCTGACATTGTCCAAGTGACTAATGAGATTACAGAAGCTGAGACAGTAGACGACATGGCTTCTTCCGAGTCGATGACTAGATGTCAATTAGGCCCACACTCTGAGATAATCTTGACTCTTCCTTGCTTTTAAACAAGTTCACTTTCACAGGTTAAATGGCACCTTTATAAATTCACCTTTGTAATTTAGGTTTTGGGAAAATGCTTTTGTTTTCTACCGGACGTTGGATAGGCCAAAGATCCAAGAGACAAGATGTCTACGGTATAAGCTTTGCTGCCTTTAAGGGCCGAGAAATGATGCGATTAGAGCCCTCCACTATCTCCAAATAAACCAGCATTCTAAACGCAAACAAGTTTAATACTGTTGTGTGTTTCAATGAGTTTGGAGGGTCAGGGCTTCTTCAATGATGGATTTATTTTCGGTTTGATGAAGTTGATGCGTTTATTTGGAGTTTAGATCAATTTACAGGTTGAGAAATAATATATTTAAACAGTTTTAGATGGTGCACCGACTACCATACTTTTTCTACTCGTCCGAATGAATGAATGTTCCTTTTTAAATCTTCAGCGACGACCAATCGGCGTGCGCCGCTCCTGTTCATTCCTCTAGCGCCGAGCCTCCGTTACTCGACGCTAGATGGTGCCAGGTGACGCGACTTTTCGATAATAGATGGCGTTAACATATGCCCCCGGCCTTGGAAGCCCTTGCTTCCAACGAAGTACCGCTGGCGTTGACGGATGATTTATTCTGGATCCGTCTTCTCCTTATCTTCTTGTGGTAGCAAAGGACATATTTTGGCGAATGCCCTTCGCACCGTCCCGGTCGCTGTTTTAATATCGGCGACTCGTGCCAGGCCATCTTTCCCAGGAAAGGTGTGTAAGATTCTTCCTAAGCGCCACTTCAGAGGTGGAAGGTTATCCTCTTTGATGAGGACCAGAGTGTTAGGTACCAAGTCTTCATTATTTTTCTTCCACTTTGTTCTGGTCTGAAGCTCCGCTATATATTCCTTCGACCATCGCTGCCAGAACTGCTGCCGCATCTGCTCCACGCGATCGTAACGGGACAGGCGATGTGAGGCTGTGGTCGTCAGGTCTGGGCTGGCTTGTGCGGTGAGCGGTCGGCCAATCAGAAATAGAGAAGGGCTGAGAGGAAGAAGGTCAGTTGGGTCTGTGGACAGTGGATACATAGGTCGAGAGTTTAGGACGGCCTCAATTTGAGTTAATATCGTGCTGAACTCTTCATAAGTTAAATTCGCGTTGCCAACAACCCGACGAATGTGATACTTGCAAGACTTTACTCCTGCCTCCCACAATCCCCCAAAATGCGGTGAATATGGTGGTATGAAATTAAATTTTATATTATCATTAGCCAAAATCTCCATAATATTGTCACAATTGTTCTTTAGAAATTGTTTAAATTCATTCATTGCCCCAACAAAATTCTTACCATTGTCTGAGAATATTTCTGCAGGTTTACCCCGTCGAGACACAAACCGGTTTAGAGCTAATATGTAAGCATCGGTTGTTAAATTAGTAACTAATTCTAAGTGAACTGCATGCGTTGAGAAACATACAAATAAACAAATATAGCATTTCTCCAGTTTGGCGCCCCTTCCTCTACGGTTCAAAATAAACATGGGTCCTGCATAGTCTACACCGCACCTCATAAACGGATATCCTGGTTCTTGCCTTTCTACAGGTAAGTTACCCATTTGAACTGAAACAGTTTTACCCTTAATACGTGTACATGTCACACATGTATGTACAACATTTCTAGCCAGATTGCGACCTCTGAGGGGCCACCAATTTTCGCGTATACTAGCTAACAGTGATTGAGGACCTGCATGAAGCTGACGCTTATGCTCATATTGAAATAACAAACGTGTGAAGGTATGTTTACTACACAATAGGATGGGGTGCTTTTTATTGTATGAGAAACTTAGCGAGTTATCCAATCTACCCCCAACTCTAATAATATTATTATTATCAACAAATATATTAAGACCAGAAACATTACGAGTATCTTTTAGGGTTACATTCCCCTTTGATGAAATATCAAGATCAGGAAACGATTGTTTTTGTGACATTTGAGTCAACACAGTAATAGATTTATTTAACTCATCTACTTGAAGCGGGCCGCATTTACGATTTATCTTTAATTTATTACGAACGTTATCAATGAAACGTATGATTTGTCCACCATCTTAAAACATTCAGGAAATCTACTAGAACACTACCCTACTGATTCGCTGAAGAAATTCTATACTTATTGTAACCAGGTTCTGGCAAATTCCCCTCCTACAGGAGCCCCCAATCAGGAGGCACTCTCTTTATATAGATTACTCAACTTTGTGGCACTAACCCTTCTCCGCTCAACTGTCAAAAATCCGCATCAATTAACAGCCGGATTTCTTAAGACCCAATATCGTGAGAACATCAGTGCATTCATTGGTCCAGCTATAAGGGAACGCTTCACTCCTCCTTGCTCAAGGTGCATCCATCAATCATCAATTTATCTGAACAAAGCAAGACCTGAGATATCATCATTTATGGCAAAGGTCGTATATCTTGGTTCTACCTGTGATCGTGAGACTAAGGCTTACCTGGACGCTTCCGTATTGGTTCATACTTCTTGGAATGGTTTGGGGATACTCTCCATGATATTTAATATCTGTCACTTCTTCAATCGGTCATGGGTTGACCTCTATCGTCTGACTCTCATTGATGGGACAGTAGACGCTTGGAGAGCTGTGATAAAGTTCATGGAAAATCATCAGGTCATTGGTCAGGTAGATCTAACTGCTCCCTGGGCTCGGGTCATTGATGATTGTTACTTCACTAAAATGGGTCCCCAAAACTATCCTGTTTTAGCAGCTCTTCTAAAGAGAAGTCTAGAGTATGCTCAAGGTGATGAGGGAATTAATGATGCTGTCTGGGCACAAAAACACGCCAGAGTGGTAGAAAGATACGCCACTGGGTCAGAGTATGTTTTGAATAAACTTAACCAAATGGATGTGAAGGCAGTGGCCGGATCTCGAGAGGCGGCCGGATTGGCCAAGATCATTAATTCCTCACAAACAACAACCAATGTAACAACAAGGAGAGACTCTGGACCCAATGATGAAATATCAAGATCAGGAAACGATTGTTTTTGTGACATTTGAGTCAACACAGTAATAGATTTATTTAACTCATCTACTTGAAGCGGGCCGCATTTACGATTTATCTTTAATTTATTACGAACGTTATCAATGAAACGTATCATGTAAGCAAGTACACGCTTCATACGAGTAAATGAAGAGAACCTCTCAAACGGAAACTTATTCTCATTAGTTTGATGTACTAACAGTGTGGTAGTTAATTTAATATCTGGCAACTCGTTAAAATTAACGTTATGACAACTATGATCATAAGTAAAATTACATAGCCGTTCGTGCAAAAATGCCGGGCCGTGCCACCAAATATCAGCTGTGCGCAGCGCGTCCAGCGTGACCCCGCGTGACACCAAGTCAGCTGGGTTGGATTTACTTCCTACGTGTAACCACGGTAAACTACCAGTGAGTTCATTAATTTGACCCACCCTGTTTTGTACAAATGTTTTAAGAGTGTTAGGTGACATTCGTAGCCATCCCAGCACAATTGTGGAATCAGACCAGAAATAAACATTAGTGAAACTCAAGCGAAGCGAATTTATAATTTTTGTGTACAACTTTGCACCTAATAATGCCCCACATAATTCCAAACGCGGTATAGTTATTGGTTTGACAGGCGCGACCTTCGACTTGGCGCATAGCAAGGCTATGGATACATTGCTATTGTCATCCGAGTACATACGCACATAAGCACAGGCGCCGTACGCATTTTGAGAGGCGTCAGTAAATATGTGCAATTCTATATATTGCATCTTGCTATTTATAACCTGACGTGGTATACATAATTTACCCAAGTAGTCAAGAGTGTCAACGAATTTTTGCCAATTAATTAAAATATCATGAGGCACCGGATCGTCCCATCCAATTTTGTACGTCCATAATTTCTGTAGTAATATTTTTGCAAGTATTATAATAGGCGCTAATAAACCTAACGGATCGTAAACTTGTGAGATTGCCGATAACATAATGCGCTTAGTAACGTGACTCCCGGTTAATTCAAGTTGAGTCGTATAATGTAACTCATCTGTATTCGCGAACCAACCTAAACCTAAAGTTTTACTTTGACAGGATTCGCCTAGAGATAAATTCTTTGACGCGTTTAAAGTTGACAAATCGAAATTGAATAACCATTTTCGTAAACAGAAACAACCCGATTGTAATACCGTAGAAACTTTATTACAGATGTCTAATAATTCCCTTTTATCATCACAACCCGTTATTAAATCGTCTACGTAAAAATCTTTGTAAATAATATTAGCGATGTCAGTATCAGTGCATTCCGACGCCAGCTGTTGCAAACATCGCATACTTAGGTATGGCGCGGACGCCGTACCATAGGTAACTGTGTTAAGCCGGTACACACCGAGCGCATCTGACGGGTTTTCTCTCCATAAAATTAATTGTAAATATTGTTGATCGGGTTGAATTAATATTTGTCTGTACATTTTTTCGACATCTGCACAGGCAATATATGTGTACTGACGAAATCTTAACAGAATGGCAACAACATCATTTTGTAAAGACGGACCAATTAGTTGGATGTCATTTAGCGATTGACCGGAAGTAGTTTTAGCGCTAGCGTCAAATACTACTCGTAATTTCGTAGTTGTACTTTGTTCTCTAAATACACCGTGATGCGGTAAGAAATAGTGTGGAGATGTATAAGTATCTACCTTTGTCATATGACCGAGTTCCAAATATTCGCGCATAAATTCGAAATATAATTTTTTATAACTCGGTGTGCATCGACCTAACTTGCGTTCGAGCGCGAGGAACCGACTCTCGGCTTGTAGGTATGAATCGCCTAGTTGATCAGCTGATTCCCGTAGTGGAATACGCACAGAGAATCGACCATGATTATCACGTGTGGTTGTTTTTATAAATAAATTTTCACAATCATGTTCTTCTTTACACTGTATATTATCTGTTTTTAAATTTATCTCCTCTAATTCCCAAAATTTAGTTAATTGGATATCTAAGTTGTCGTACGTGTGCGTAAAATTGCATTGGACTCGATTAACGGATGAACCTTTTGTATCATGTATGACACCAGATACAACCCAACCTAACTTTGTATTTTGTAGGTATGGGCCGTTTGCAAGTCGAATTAATCCTTCACTTAACAGTTCCCAAAATTTATCTGTGCCGATTAATAAATCGATTCTGTTAGACATAAAAAAATTAGGATCAGCGAGTGATACATTACTAGGAATCATTAATTTTGCGATATTATGAGTAACGGAAGGTAACGTTGCGGTAATGCAAGGTAGGACGAGACAATTTAAATGCGTATTAAATTCACTATTTTTAGATCGTAATTGCACTTTGCACGATTGTGTAGATTGGGTTACCAAATTACCTACTCCTGCGATTTGTACTGTGGACTGTATCAAACGAATTTTTAATTTATCGCATAACGATTTTGTGATAAATGAATGTTGACTGCCATTATCAAGAATAGCACGAATAGTGTGATACTTGTTATCACGGTCTAAAATATCTAATAATGCAGTCGAAAGAATAACGGGTTCTTGAAATGAATACCCATTGTCAACTTGTTGACACTTTGGAGTTGACGCACTGTGTAGCGCTGTACTGTGTGCGCTGCCCGTCGCTTCGGACTCGCGACACGATGTGTACGCCGCCGCAGGCGCTTGCGCGTCGTGCGGCCCTACAGATTTTGACGTGCTGCCGTTATCACAGCAGTCACCATGAAGAAGCGAATGGTGTTTACGCTTGCATAGCTTGCAGGCGCCGAACCAGCAATGAGACACTGTATGTCCAGCGCGCAAGCAATTCTTACATAGTTTATTCTCGTCTACGAATAATAATTTGTCCTTCATAGGAAGGTCATTGAACTTACTGCACGAATATAGCGGATGATTCTCTTTGCACATATTACACCTTTGGTAACGTTTTGAATCATTGTTCGAATTAGGTTTTTGTGATGATTTAGACGAATTATTATTATTACGTGTTGCGACGTAACTATGCGAGCTAGCGTGCTTTGATTGATTGGATGATGATTTCTTTAAGGAACCATCACACGTTTGCTTACTAGACTCATGCGTACCTTTTATAGATTCTAACATGTCCGCCCTGTCGGTAAGAAATGTAATCATATCGTTTAGTGTTAATTTTTGATTAACGTGACTTGGTAATTTACAAAGTGTACTTTTATGGTTTTCCCACTCCTTCTCGGTAGCTGAGTCCATCTTAGTACTAATTAGGTATATGAGTAAAGTGTCCCATGTATCTGCGGGCTCATCTAGACCTTTAAGAGCACGAATATTTTTTAGTATGTTATCTATCAACTTACGAATATGAAATGCAGATTCTTTGTGTAAAGACTGTAATGTGAACAGAGCTTTAACGTGGTTTTGAACGAGTAATCTATTATTATTAAATCTATTCTCTAATAAACCCCAGGCTATTGTGTAATTTTCAGCAGTAAACTGTATCGATTTTATTATTTGACTAGCAGTACCAGTGAGCGCGGAACGCAAGTAATGAAATTTTTGAATATCATCTATAGTTTTAGAATTATGAATTAAGGATATGTAGGTATCTCGAAATTCTAACCACTGTTCAAATGAACCGTCAAAGGAAGGCAGAGAAATAGTGGGTAATTTAATGCTAGAGGTCTTATTGCAGACTTCAACATTGTTATCATTACTCTTTAACATGCATTTCGCCTTAGCTGTGATCTCATAAAATAGATTTTCAAAGGTTTCTCTTTCCATTAATTGTTTTTCTAAGTCTAGTTCACAATCCTGCAGGTGAAATTCTATATCATCCTGAATGGTTGAGAACTGTTCTAATAGCGTGGTAATGTTATTACAACGATCTTCTACAGCTATCTTTTGAGATTCTGATAATTCTACGTTTTGTAACGATTGCACATATTTAACGAATACAGTAAACTTTCCTTTCACTACACCCCTTTTCTTAATCAAATCTTTATATTCGTCGAGTGGCATTTTGGGAGACTGCAAGAGACAAAAGAAAGTACTTACAGTTTGCTTGCTCGATTGAACTCGAAATCACGCCACCGCACGCGCCACTCAATATGGCGGTTGGTAGGTATTTCAAACGGGGCCTCGTGGCACGATTATGTAGCTGGAATTTTGCACAAGAATACACGATATTAGCACAAATGAGCCTTGAGGATGGGTTTGGATAGGAACACTGAATGGCCTGACCGTTTTATTTTCTGCTGGTTGCCGACTTCCACGTGTACTTCTTCTAGAAGCCGCTCCGATCCAGTTCGAAGGTCTAAATGTTGTGTGTTTCAATGAGTTTGGAGGGTCAGGGCTTCTTCAATGATGGATTTATTTTCGGTTTGATGAAGTTGATGCGTTTATTTGGAGTTTAGATCAATTTACAGGTTGAGAAATAATATATTTAAACAGTTTTAGATGGTGCACCGACTACCATACTTTTTCTACTCGTCCGAATGAATGAATGTTCCTTTTTAAATCTTCAGCGACGACCAATCGGCGTGCGCCGCTCCTGTTCATTCCTCTAGCGCCGAGCCTCCGTTACTCGACGCTAGATGGTGCCAGGTGACGCGACTTTTCGATAATAGATGGCGTTAACAAATACGAACATGAGATGTCTAACTTTACCATAATGTTCTTTTTAATGATACATCAGTACTACAATACCTTGACATGGGGATGGTTGACATGAATTTCCAGAAGACCAAACCCTGAAATAATGCTTGATCGTGCTTATCTAACATTAGAACAGAAGATAGGCTTATGCATAAGCCAATTTTTTACTGAAAGCAAAGAAAAACCCAACAAGATTATGATGATTGAACGTCATGAACCCAAATCTCCTTAAAACTCTCTTCTTCCGGATATAATTGTTTCTACGTTGTTTGCGCATAATACTATCGCCAATTTATTAGCAATAAACATTCCACGATGTTTTAAGATCATGGAGATAACTTTATCAAAATACAGACACTTTGTAAGCCTAGTGTTTTACGAATGTGAAACGTCGATAATAATATTAGATCATCAGACATTTTATAAATGATCACATTATTGCGAATTAATAAAACGGAAACTAACAACACCGTCACGTGGGGTTCGTGAGTGGAAATGATGTCAAGTAATTTTATTTCTAAGAGGGACTTATAGAATTACCGTGACCCTGGATCATAAAGGGCTGTTGAAGGACACCGTGGATTTTAGTCAGTACAAGTCTGACAGTTCCTCCCACTCTGCCCTGGGTGGGAGGACTCATTTGATGATTTTACCACGATAAAAAAAAAAAAAAAAAAAAAAAGAGGAGTTACAAGTACTACTTGCCTATAAGAAAATCCCCTGCTAAAAAATCTTTGCATTTCGTCACAGTTTTTAATAGTTCATTGCTAATGTAGAAATCATAGCGCACATAGACTTGAGGTCTTGGATGAGACCGTGGGACCCAATGTTTCTAATTTTGCATGCAAAGCAAAGTGAATCAAATTAGATAAATGAATGTGATCCAGGCAGCCCTATAAGGCACGATTCACCCAATAGCACAGCATTGCATTGGTAGAGGTTGCCCGGGCACGATCTGTCCCATTGGACTGGCTCTAGACATTGGCATGCAGACTAGCCAAGATATTAGATTTACGTCGCTATAAGCACATTGTCGAACCTCTATAATGTATTGATTTACTGATATGCAAAGGCACGAAGAATTTATATTAACATGCGGACGATTGAACTTAACACTTAGAATGAACGTTGTTAAATCGCAATTAACAAGACTTTATTCAATTAGGCTTTCGTAAGTGAATTGCAAATGTATCTACAGTGTTTGTGGTATTGTAGACGTCGATAGGCGACCATTCACCATCAGAATGATCCGTCAGCTCGTTTGCCGTTGAGCAACATAAAAAATTCTTTGATACCAGTTATAATTTCCATTGCTAATAATACAGTCAAAAGTCACAATTTTATCTAACATAATTATCTGTAGAAAAGAGAATCTTGCTAAAAGAAAAGTTGGATTACATCTCTTTTTGTTGGAAAATATAATGTTGAAAGTTTTTGAATGGTTTAAAACAGGTTTATTTTTGTTGATTAAAATGCGTTTTAGACAAAATTTAGAATTAAGTGGAAAGTTATATTTCAACGCTAAAAGCAATTTTCGCACAAAACAATATCCATCGAGCGATAGAAGCCAGTAATTTAGATTCAATAAGTGTTCGAATAACAACTACGTGATATCTACGAGGAAGGAACGACCGGCCTTGAGGAATGCCGCCGCTTTACATTGTAAGCAGGGATCTACCGCGACCGCGCAAAAAGTTATCATATTCGACGTTCTTAAACTTCTTACATTTTCATATTTCATAGCCCTTTTCTATGGTGTTAATAAACTATTACTACAGAGAAATATTCAATGTATTGCGACCAGAGATTCAAGATTGCCTGTTAGCTTTCATAAACTTAGTAAGCTGGATTCGCGTCTAAGCCACGGTCTCACAGCGATGAGATCGTATCAGGAGGTTCATCTCGACCGACGCAGTGCTCCGAGGCTATATTAATTGGCTATTATAGAACGAACTTTGTTGTTTTTTGTACACGCTAATACTAACTTCGGTTTTAATTAGAATGTAATTAAACGTAGCAGTCATACCGATCAGTCCGAAGGAATGGTACAACAGGTAACAGAGTAATGTTCTAGAAATGTGCCTCTTTTTAGAAGTACCTACAGCGTAAATAAAATGATGTCAGACGGGTACTGTTTATTAGCGCCGAACTTACATTTCCCGGTAAGGAGGAAGCTGATAAACGTGTCGTTTGATTCATCGCATGTGTTGTTGTCACTTCAGGGAGAGTGACCACAGGATATAATGATACGACTCATAATGCTCTGCTAAAGGGTCCAGTAAAATATTTTTCAAACAGGATAAATCTCCAATTTTATTGAGTTGAAATCATTCAATAAAGGTCGCTGGACATTAATTAAGCGCGCATCGCATGTACTAAGCAATTAGATTTTAACACGTGTAGCATGGCAACCGTGGAAATGAAAGCCTAAATGATAGATTGTAGAAAGGTTTGTATGGTGCGATGACAAAAAAGATAACACTCAATGCATACAATACATGCTACACCTAATACACAGCGCATTTTTTCTTTTGTATCAGCAGTAACACGTCTATTTCGATACCCGACATCCTTGAGGCTCCACAAAAAAAAACTTGAACTACCTTCAAGTCTGTGATAAATCCGGTTTTATCCAGACAGAATGATAGTAACCCTAGGTTTGACTCACCTCTGCTCTTTGTGTGGCTGCGGGCAGCTATGATTCACAGTGGTTGCGTGATATGCTGATGTTCCCATTTCACTGTGATCACACACAAGGTTGTTTTTATTTCGGTATAATGCTCATTATGTAGTCACAGTACGCCTTGTCCTACTGTCACTTGTTGCATGTGGCGCGTTTTTGTTTTTATAGAAGTTTTGCGTTTGTACAGAGCTAGTTAGTTTTATTGACATTAACATAACATCACGCTGTAATCCCCGAAGGGTTAGGCAGAGGTGTAAATAATAGTACACCCTAGTTTCGCTACTTATGTTTAAGTAACTGGGCAAAAATCCGGACTCCGTGGCTACTACTGAGTAATTCTTGATGGAAAAACCCAATGAGTTTTATTGAGTTTCGTTTAAAACTTCGTTATTAAAATAGTAAATATTCTAGGTTACTATGCAATGTCACGGTATCATTATTAGTTATTATTACATATTAAACCGTCATAGGAAGGACTTATCTATCGGGATGTGGTAAACAAACCAGGAAATTCAAGTCGGGAAGCGTCCTACCGCAATGTTGTGTAAATTCTCGAAAAAAAAAAAGTTACTTATCAACTTTTGACTTGTGTAAATTAACACATTAATGTATTCACATTCGTCGCTAAAGCAGATCCGTACTTACGAGTAACTAAGCAATTAAATTTGATGGGAAACATAATGGCCATATTCTATTTACTTTATGGTTTTGAACGTACACGACGGTGCTAATATTTTCTAAAACACACACAGGGTTGTAAAACTTCATGTTCAAATAAAGTCGGGTTATAAAATGAAATGAAAACTTTAAAAAATAATTAAAAGCAGATTGTAGGACGTCGACGTGCCGGCCTCAGACCGTGACGGGTAGCCGACGCTACTTTATAATTTCAAATAATAATTATATTTCGAGGCATGTTCGCTAATTAGTCTTGGAATAATTTTCTGGCAGACTATCGCCGTCGCCACGTAAAATATTGGGCTACTAAACTTAAATCTTTCTAATGGGCAGCTAATGGAAATATTGTACCCTGATGTTTTTATGATAATTGAATTTGAAATTCTATTGAAGAGTTCTTTTGGGAGGCTTAAAGCTATGCTAGTTATTCCTATCGGATAGCTAATATGTAGATGGAATTTTTGTTTTTTTTTTTGACCTGTCAACGTCTTATAATTCGATGGAGCCAGCTGCACGCACGAAAAAACATGACGTATGAGGCGTTACCTCGCTCTGAGGCGTTCCATAAAACAATTGCTCAACGCACATTAATTTTTTGAAAAATGCAACCATTCCATCAGTATTTTCTTATGACGTTGTCACGTTCAACTATCGTCAGTAAACCGACTTAACAGACAACCGATTTTTTTTTATACTACATGGGTTTACTCTTGACCTAGAGGTCAAGTCCTCTGTTTTCAGGACTAGATTGATCTAGTCCTGAAAACCTAATAATACCCCAAACTATAAATAGTTTGGGGTATTATTATTTTTATTTATCCTACATTGTCTAATTTGCATTTCAATCGTTGTTATCATTATCTTATCAATGCAGCTTTCAATGTCAATTTGCATGCACCGAAAGCACACACCTTCCAAAACCAACAATGTTAATGTTCACCCCTTCAGTATCTACCAGATAGCAATCTATCTCACCATAATCAGAGGAAATTTATCTAACTGTGTAGTGTGTCTGTTCTCAGATATTTACACCCAGGAACCGACTATCGCCCCTCTAACGCCGTATAAGGGATTAATTAAATAAGTAGAGCATTGACAAGACAGGCTAACATGAGATCAAAGCGCGGCAATGTCGGCTCAGACGGTCGACCAGACACGAAGAGGTGGGTGCAGCAAGGGGGGAAGTTGTCGCGGAGCGTGCGCGGTCCGGGGGGTGGGGGGAGTGAAGGCTGCGTTACGTCATCCGGCCGCATCCGGGTTCGCGGCCGTCGCACCGCACGTGTCGTCCGCTCCGTATTGTTCCATGCCTCCGCTGAAGCAGGTGAACCTCTCACTGCAGATAAAACTTCAACAGTCAACCCTCAATATCTCCAACCCAAGTTACGGATACAGATGATGATAATAGTACGCATGTTGAAAGCACATCCGTTTTGATATAACCAAAAAATATGTGCAGACTCTCGTAGCACATGGCGGCTAATTTTGGATGCATTTCAAAGCTAATTCTAGATTTCCAGAATATTTTTTTAAATATTTTTTTCATACTGATCCTAGATTATTTTCAAAGGACATACGTACACGTACGTAAGTACTACGCATACGTAGGTACTCCTAAATCAGCCTTACCGATCTTGTATCATTGTCTACCTTGATTAGATAATGTTATCAGAAAGTGTATTGTCGTGACTCGTGATAAATTGTCCTATATCTTGAATGAAATCAACATTATGCTGATATAAGGCCATTTCAAATAATTGTTTGTTTCTTCATTTCAATCGACCTTGTGCGAGCTGTAAATTCTCTATACCGTTAGTTCGTCTGATCCGAGGTGGAGCCACCACTGCTGTAACTATACGGGTATGAGGTATGTTCAGAGCTTTGAGTTAGAAAATTGTTGGATAAAGGCGGTAGTCTGTACTATTTTACCATCGCATGTTTTTATAACTGGTTCCCACACGATAATCCACATTTCAGCCCTCAAATCTTTAGCTCGTTGATCGAAAGGCAAATTATAGCAGCCACCTTTTCGCGATGCCTTTTTAAAGGACGCAAGTTTTTTATAAAGTAAATACATGTATAGTTTCATTTACTGCCTATATTTGCGAAATAAACAAGCTGCTGGGTCAATATAAAGTCAATTTTCCTCACAAGTAAGCGTGTGCGCCGATCGCGTCTATCTGTTGCTAGGCGATGCCGCCTCCCCGCCCGGACCGACCGTGGCAATCGGAAATTGTCTGAATTCTAGGCCAACACGACTACGAACATCGCTATATTCTGTCTCACTTGCACAATTACAAGCCTCCTCGTTCGAAACATACGCGAATACAGCCTTCTTGAAATAAAAATGTTAATTAACATTCGCTGCAAAAAATGCATTCTGAGGATTGTGAGTTTAAATCAAAAGGCTTGCTCGATACGCTTTCCACAGAGAGACATCAGAGACAGGTAATGTCCTTTTGTATCTACACGAATTATGTGCCCAAAATAAGTATTAATGAGAGAAAAGAGTAACCATGGAGTTTCTTGCCGGTTCTTCTCCATAGGAAACGACCAACCCGAACCGTGCACCTTTTTGTCGAAAAAATAAAATATTTGGATTTTGATTTTGATTTTGATAATGTGTCTTTGCATTTTTTCCTCATAAGTATCGGTGAATCGATCACTGGAATAATTAGGATATTCAAGATTTTCTAGATTATATAATCTTCGTGATTTCGTGATTATACGAGTACCTATATCCCTATAGATTTACAATAGAGTTCCCTGAAATTTACTGTACTGTTTGTCACTGAAATTCTAGTTAACTATCAGTTTCTAAACGTACCTATCGTATTGTCTGAGTATAGTCTAACCAGGAAAACGTGCCGAAGAATCGTGAACAGTGACGGGTTTTTGTTGTTGAATAGCTAAGAGATTTGAAAGTAGATTTTCATTTATTTTTTGTAGAAGACTTGCAGAATTGTAGATATTAGATAATTTAAGCAGTAAATTAAGGTGCAGTACAGGTGAAATCAATGCCCAAATCCACATTAATTATAGAGTAAAAGCTCCTGGAATATATTTCAAGTAGGAAAGTACTAATTTTTGTGAGAAAACCCTCCATGAATTACCTTATTTAGGGAAAACGTGGGGGCAGAGGTTAAACGGGTATGCAGTACAATAAACGACTAAATCCCAAGTTGGGTTTTGGAGGGAAGGTGTTGTTGAAGATCTCCGTTGGAGTGCGAAAATGTAACCCTTCTGTCTCGTCTTACTTCTTCTACTAATCTTGTATCGAAGGCCTTATATTTTGCTCGACCATTAGATACTTTCGTACCATAACGTCCGTACCTAGACAGTTCAGCATACATCGATGTCCCGGGGAAACAAAACCGTTTCACCCAACAAGATCTCGACCAATAACATCCAAAATTATAAGTCACTTTGTCAGACAACATTTTCGTCGTTCATATTGCAATTAGTTCTATGTCAAAAATGACAAGTTTACAGGAGAAAAAAAACAGCATACTGGAAAAAATATTTTATGACACCAAAATGTTTTTAACTAATGTTTCCTAACTATTGTGTTAAAAACATTTTGGTGTCATAAAATATTTTTTCCCAGTATGCTGTTTTTTTACTCTCCTGTAAACTTGTCATTTTTGATAATATGAACGACGATTTGGAAAATATAGCATGGCATTAACTGCACAAATCATGGTTACTAAACGTGTTACGAACAATAAAAGTTTTAGTATCATCAAGCTATATAACAAGTCCTTGTCATCACCACACCATTACCTTTCATTGAGCATTTCGCAATATCCCAAGGTCATTGCGGATTTCTCTCATTGACTATTATATCCGTGAAGGTTCAATTTAAGTAAGGAGGTAATATCGACACCCTCAGGAGAAAGCGCGTTATCGATTTAGTTGTTATATATGATGCCTACAAGTTTGGGCTTTAGATTGTCCTTGGACTTGGAATCTGGAGAAATTAAACCTTCTAGTACCCACTAACCTATCTACCTAGATTTTCTGTAAAACTTTTAAAGAGCCAGACAGATTTTATAGCAATGTACCTCAAAACTCTGACAATGGTAAAAGCTAGGAATAGACCGTGTGATTTACGTGACATTCATACTCTTGCATTTCATCAATTTTCTTAGAGAAAAGACGTTTAAAAGTTATAGCTTCGATCCCGAACAAGCTTTCACGTAGATAACGATACAGATCATTTGCTACATTCCGTGTTTTATGTCCACCGCTCTGAATCCTCTAAGCTGGCACCGGCCCAAGCGTGCCTAGTGCATTTTTTTTCGCTAACATCAAACCGGTTACCGAAAGTTGCGCGAGCGCATAACGGCATGGCGGGCGAGAGGCGCGGGATCGGTCCGTGGGAAGAGCGAGTTCCGGCTGTGCCACTTGCGCCACGCCTTTCACCGAGCAAGGTCGCCGCGCGGCCGCGCCACTTTCTTTTATATAACCGCATGCGCCTGCCAACGGAATGTGACACCCGAATTTATAGCGATGACGTCACGCAACGAGGTGATTCACCGCACTCCGCACCATCGGAACGCCTAAACAGCTCCTACTCCAATTATGGATTATCATATTTATATTGCTTGTTGATGAGCGTTGAACTCGATAAACGAAGTGTATACATGTATCATCAGACAGATTTGAGAGGTTGCACATATCGACTGGTGTCTATACAAGAAACCAATACAGTCTTGTCTAAAAAGTTTACCGATATGAGAATTGACTAGGATAGGTAAGGGAGCAAGATATAATTGCCAAAAAGTAATTTACAATTTTATGATTACTTAGAAGGCATTCACTCAGTTTTATGCTTATACCATACTCACTATGTGTTGTCCGAGGTAACGCTAAAATACTCATTGATAGGAAAGATAATTTTGATCAAACACTTGCAATAATTACCCACATGCGGCACAGGTATACAAGGCTAGCTATACAAGGTGGAAACTTTCAGCAGGGCAGTAAGGGGAACTACGAAAATGGACTTAGGAGGTAAGAAGACCATCCATAATTTTTCGTGAAATTTTGATCCCCATTCACAGATTTTCAAAAAAATGTACATTTAGCAAGAAAATGGCCATTTTCAACAAAATATTTTATTGATGCCAATCGATCCTGTTTCTAATACTGATCATAAACTTCTATGGGACCAACCCAGGTTGGAGTACTAAAAAATTCAGAAATCGCAAAAATCTTTTCCCAAAAGATTCTCTAATTGCAGTAAACTAACTTTCTACCAGAACGTAACTAAAGAAAATAAGCAAATTGCTGATCCTGTTTAGAATAAGGAGGAATGGTGGTGGCCAATTAAAAGAAATCAGATTAATTATTGCCACTAATAAACACACTACAATGAACGGCCATGATTTTGAGAAAATGCAAGAACTAACAAGCTTGACAACAGTTTTGCTGCAAGTACAAAGCACGCAGACACAAAGTGACAAGTGAGCAGCTTTCAGCTTCGGGGGATGACCAAGCTCGGCTACCTAGGTATAGTAGACCAGCAGCAAGGAGAATAGAGGCAGCCCTGGTCGTGGGTCAAATACTACTAGTCCTCTGTCACAAGAAGTCAAGAAATCGTATTATGCTGAGAGGCAGGCAAACGATTTTGCCTAGAAAGCACATTACAACTGCCATTGATAGCCTAGCGGGCCAAAAATTGCCAAAACAACGTTGCGGAGTTAGAAAGTGACAGGTACATCCGGCATGTTCCGGAACTACGCCGCGTTCTGCGCGACGGAATGTGGTTACATCATCCGCGGTCACCGCCACAATTGTCGTCACATATGATCTTAGGCCACCGCACACTTGTTTAGCTGTTTATCAGCCTATGTTGCTTAAAAAACTCATCTCTCTTTAAAAAGTTCGGTCTAAAGAGTGAGCAAGCCTAAAGGTTCGATCATAATTTGCAGACGCCTGTCTGACTGTAAAACAAATAATTTACTGAAGTATCTGTCAGTATCCGTTATACGCAGCCAGTCTGCAAACTGTCCGTACCAGGAACATATTTCGCACACTTTTCTCGGTTTAGGCAAAGATAGATTGCAAATTATAAAACCGACTTCAAAGAACATCAAAAAGTGAAAAATAACTTTAGCTTCAAAAGTCGGTGACTTTTGTTTGTTTGATTCAATTTTTGTGCCACTGACTTCTTTTTGGTGTTATTTTGAAGTCGGCTTTATTATTTGCAAAAAGTTTTTTTATTTTTCCACTTTTAGTAGTAGGTCACCGTTACGAGAAGACCAATTTGTTGTAGTTATTGCTTATCCTGTTTTCAAGGACTATTGGGATACCTGGAAAGCGAGACTACGGCAGCTTTGGGATATCCAAGGGCTTTTGTAAAAACCTTTGAAATGGGCATTTTTTGATTTTTTTAGTCTGTAATGAAGCAACAGCTTGAAGGAAAAGTCAACCTCAATTCAACACGTGGATTTTCATAATGCAGCCCACGTAGTTGCTTACAATGTGTGTTAAAGTTTAGCCAAATAGGCACGTGCAATTTTTTTACGACCGGATAAACTTTTTAAAGGAAAACATTGTAAATATCTCCCAACACATTCATTTTTTTTTCGATTTCCCTATTACTATATATTATCATCATGGAGACCCTTGTTCCACCCACTGCCGAGTATGACTCCTCGCTTTTGTCCTATTCTTCCCTTGTCTGCGCGAATCTCAACTTTTTTAGTGGTCTTTCAACATGGTGCCTAACTTAACAGGATGGTATATTTTACTAATATTTGTTTAGTTGTTTGGTACCTCTCTATTTAACCTACAATTAACCTTCATATTCTAATGAAGTTCGTAAAAAACCAAGAAATACCCAAAATATTGGCTCTGCACACCTACGAAAGTATTGAAAGACTAGATAAGTATTTATTGAAAAACCTAGATACGTACCTAGTATTTACCTGAGTTCTTTATTAAAAAAATTGAAACTTACCTGTTCGATGAGGCCCTGGCTGCTTAACATGGTGTACTATGCCAGTGACCAGTTGCTACTAAAAACTGGAAAAAGTCGAATCAAAGTAGCAGAAATATGTGTTACTGAAAGTAGTAGAAGCAATACACACATGATTATCGGATACTTACCTAAAATAAAACATTTAAAAATTTATTTGAAAAACATGAATTAAGTTCCTGTTATTTTTCTACCTTGTTGGTTGTCGAAAAGTTTAGTATTTCACCTACGACATCTATCGGATTATTACTGAAATGTATTATTTTTTAAAGATACATTCATAGCCTTAAAAATATACCATAGCCATAGCCATAAATATTTTAACCTTGTTTTTTTTAAGTTGTACAGTATCGCCCATGCGCCTTACTTAAAAAAAAAAAACAAATAAAAGAACCTACTAAACGCTAACTTGGGGTTAGTTATTATTTTTATTTTACCATATATGTAAGATAGGGTTAAAAAAAAGAAAAGCTCTAACATTTTTAAAACAAAACTTCTTTCATTTTATATCGCCTACATTTTTTTATCGACTAAATGTATAAATTGTAAACTGCATCACAGTGTGCTATAAATTAAATTAATCTAATAGGTTATTGCGTCTAGATTTACAATTAAAAAAATGTTATTGTTTGTGACTATGTGAGACTAAAAAACTATAACAACAACTGTAAAAACTATAATTCATTTCTTTACATTCGCACACAGAGTAATAAGCTATGTAGGTTGCACGAAGCGAATCACCGAATAAAATTTTTGCGGGAGGCGAGGTAAACACATACAGCACACTACGGAAATTGGCCAATCACTCAATGAGACATGCATACTTTTGTTACAAACACTCATGAAGAAAAAACAGCATCCTAAGATGAATTTAAGGGAAAAAAACAGATTTTTCCCAAGAAGGCCCATAACTCGGAAATGGTGTGTCATAAGCTAAGGTTGAAGCTCGTAAGTCTCAGTTTTGTATAACGTCTATAGTCTTATGGTTATGGCCAATGTACTCTGGCCAAGGAAATTATATACAAGCTGGAATGAGGACGAGTTACGGAAAGCCGTTCCGAGCGAGAAAAATACCTAGAGTGGATGGCATCTCTTTCTTATAGGGTATCCAATATTTCACTTACATTTGGGACAGTTTTTTTGTAATAACTTACTAGCACCCTGCTCGGCTCCCCGTTTTGCATGGGTAACAGATTATTCAAAATTGCGGGGTATAAAAAGATAGGGCGAAGCCGAAACCTACGCATACTGTAGAACTCTGTAATGGGATAGGTCTATAAAGTAAAGAATACGTAACACTAATTTTCGTTCACGCTGGTCTACATGTTAGGTTACATCCTTCATTTGTATAGAAATTTTAAAGCGTACAGGGCTGCAATATTTACATAGATGAAGCATGAGCATCTGGTTTATTCAAACAACTTAACACGTAGTATTTGATAAATTTATTAATCACACTATACATAACTAAATATATGGTTTTATGTAATTGTTGGTTTTTAGTATATGTCAGTTATCTTAAATTTAAGTGCCAAGATGCTGATGATGGAAGACGGTTGCAAACTAGGCAATATAAAAAAGTAATAAAATAGTATATTAAAAGTAAAGATAGAATTTAAATGTTTATTTTCAAGAAGTTATTTGTTAATATAAAATTGAGTAATTGATTAAGTTTTGCTAATGCATTATAAATAACAATGTTTTGAATTTTGTACGCATTTGCACAAGATTATAAATACCGATATGGATAATAGAATAGGCGTATTCTTTACAATATTTTCATGATCCCCGTTTACATATCTAAATCATTGTCACCCTAGTCGTAATTTGTAAACAAAGTTTTAAGAACTAACCTGAAAAAGTAAATTTTATCCAGCAAACCCTTCATTATTACACCCTTTCACACAACTCGATTTCACGACATTTAAAGAGGAAGATTTCACTTAAGTAATGTAAAAAGAACTTGATAACGCAAAAATATGACTTCAGCGCGAAATTGTATCGGCCATATTGTTTGTTTACATGAGTGTCAAATGTTGCCATTCAGAAATAAATTAATTCATAACAATTTAATTTATATGAAGCTTACTTTATTTCGCAAGAAATTATTATTTTAATATTTAGTATTTGAATATTAAATTAATCTCGTTACGATTTATGTGCTAGTTTAGCTATCAACGCGATTTCCGATTACTAAATTTAAAAAAAATGAAAAAATATTTTTACATGTTTTGTTTACTGGCAATTGTTAGACAAGGACACAATCCACTCTAGGTATCTTTCTCGCTCTGAAGTTTTCGTCCCCCTTTGAATGACTTAAAGTAATATGAACTCTAAGTGTTTCACATAAAGTTCATTTTCAAACGGTTTTTTGATATCAAAATCTTGTTCGTACTCATTCCAGTTAGTATATAATTTCCTTGACTCTGGCAGACGAGTCAGTCCAGCCATGCCAACTCTAGAGCTTATTCCTCTATGACATCGCAGTACACTCACGTTGTCAAAAACCATCAAAAACGTTACTGTCAAACAACATGATTTAATTTTGAGAATGTGTCCAGTTTTTCGTGCCTATAATCTACAGTATAGTTAAAGATTCTAAAACTAAAAATATTAAAATTCTTTATTTCCTTAGTTTGCCCTCTAATATTGCCTTACCGTCTTGTAATACAGCAAAAAATATGCTGTGAGCCTGTGACCTCATGTGTGTTTGATCTTGAAACGACATAAATAACAGCCTTCTGATGGTGTTCTGAAGAAGCAGGGGAAATAAACATGCAGTCCGCTACAAGTCCTCGTAAAAAACTGAAGAGTCCATTACAAGATGTTCTTATCAATCCTAAAACATCAATCACGTAAGTTATTTTTGTTGTTGATACCCCCAAACATAAATTATTAACATTATTACGGCACAAATGTAAAAAAATGCATGCCAAAGAATTCTAATAAGATTTATTTAAATTTCTGTATTATACAATTATAATGAGTACAAAAAATACTAAATGCTTTGGAAAACTCTTTTTTTTTATTGTTTTCAAAAGGTTGCTGGTATTGGATAAACACACTAACATCCACCCTGTTGTCAAACCTCCTCATTTTGTTATTTCAGGTGCTCAAATGTCCCAGACTCTCTATTTGATGCCACTGCTGCTAAAAAACATTTCAGCAAGTTTGGACGTGTTCAGAAGATAAGATTGTTTCCAAAGCGTCACATCTGTATCATTGAGTATGATCAACCAAGCTCTTCTGAACGGGCTGTGCTCAACGCTGGTGCTTATGATGGATTCATGTTTGATGTCACTCGTAGTAAGATGAGGGTGTAAGTACCCATTGGAATTGTGTGATCCATATATCTATACTAATATAATAAAGCTGAAGAGTTTGTTTGTGTGAATGTGTTAGTCTCTGGATCCACAAGCCAGATTTGTCCACTCAATTCTTGAGGAAGGCCATAGCCTATAGGCTATTTGACATCTTGCTATGACCCTTAGGAGTGGAGCAGAGCAGTGGGTGAAACCGCCTGGGTGAAGCTAGTTCACGCTAGTTAGTTTATGTTTGTTGCTTCAAAGAATATTATTGTTATTCTTATTCTTTATTGCACACAAAAATAATAGAAATACACACAGTTACAACATATAGCTAGTATGATTCTTGAAATATATTATTTCACATTATTTCTGACATTCAGACGTAGACGCAGCAGTAGGAAAGAAGACGACCCAGACTGGGTGCCTGATTCTGATGTGGAAGAAGAATTGTCAGCGATGGGTGGAGCATCAGCGTACAGAGTCACTCGTCAGAAATGTATGGTGCATTCACAACATTTATTTACTTTCTATATTATCTACTAAACTACTTTGTATAATTGTTTTAATGTATTTGTTTGTTGTTAGCCATGGATGTTGAACCTGAACCCAAAACTCCTCCATCAAAATTAAAGATACAAGCCAGACCTGTAAAACAAACACCTGTAAAAAAGAAACTTCCAATACGCGAGAAAAAGAATGCTGTGTAAGTGCTTTGGTACCATGTTGTTATTAACCTTTCAAAGATTAAAACAAAATGTTCCTGGAATGTGTGTAAACAGTGCTGTTATACTCCTACTGTTAATTTGTAAAGAAAAGTTAAATGGCGTACACTGATAACAGCAGTACAATACCTCATTATTATTATTCCCACTGCTGGGCAAAGACCTCCATATTTTCAATCCTTTGTCATTTACAAAAGACATCCAAGTTGAGCTGCCATCCAACCAAAAAATTTAAATAGATTAATAATATTGTTTTTTGTTTAGTGCTCAGCCAGCAAGTGCCAATGAAGCTCCAGTAACAGTGGTAGCCATTCAAACATCCCTGAACACCACTGAGGCAGCCACAGAACTGCACCAACTACGCTTCAAAGCATCCCTCACCCCTGATGAACAGTGGCGTATTCTGGAAGCAAGAGACAAGTAACTATCACATGATTAATTTACATTTCACATGAAACTACATATATGTATAAAACGGTTGTTTAAAAAAGATTTTTTTACGATGTTTATGATTCTATATGAACGGTGCTTGTTTCATTTTTCTTAGGATATTGAGAGCCTGGGGTGGTGCTGGATCCCGAATCAAAGTAGGTGGTGCTACTATTGGTACCTGTCAAGATATGTGCCCAGAAAAGGAGTTATTGCACAGACAAGCGGAACATCAGGTGAGACCCACTTTGATCTGGATCTTATAAAAGTATTAAATTTGATATTAAGAGTCAAAAGTTGATAGTAAAAGTCGTAAGACCGCAAATTCGGAGGAGCGTTTGTGACAGCGTGCAGCCAGCACTCCTCCGAATTTGCGGCTTAAGTCATCAATTTACAGTGAGTGCCATTGCCCCACTGGACTTGAATACTATACGTAATTATGTTTGGGAAATGTAATCTATTATTAACACATATTTTTTTAACATGTTTCCATATTTTACTCCAGGTGATGACCCTAGAAACCGTGTTGGATTCTGACGGTGAGCTGGAGCCGTGTCGCGCAGTGAAGCAGTACAGCCGCAGTTCAGCCGACCAGGAGATACCGATGTGCTACGAGCTGCGGCCTCCGGCCGTGCTCATGCGCACCTGCGCATACCTGCTGCATGAGGTCGCCGATACCAAACGACAGGTCACTAATATTTACTTATTATATTCTTAATTAAGGGTCCACCCTACTTTCACACGGGTGCAATTTTTTAATAAAAACAAGACGAGAAGATAGCAAAAAACCTTGTCCAATAACGAACCGAAAAACAAAAAACAGCCAAATCCGCCGAGTGATGCTCCGTCATACATTATTGATGGAATGGACTGCAAGTATTACTTGTAGATTTTTTTTTTTTTTATTTGTTTGGGACAAAAAACAGTTATATGTTAGATATAATAGTAAACAATCGCATAACTCACACTATTGTCCATGGAATCATATCGATAGATATTGAATTATAGCACGGCAATAGTGGTCATTGCTCTTTTTCTTAATTTTTGCACAACCAAAACAATAAACTATGAAGCGTTTTACATTGGTAAGAAATGTCGAGGATCACAATAACATATTATGTCGATTATCGTTTTTAAAATTAAGAACGCGAATAAATGTTAATGGGTCAATGATTACCGAGTGAAAACGCAACAACTATAGAATGCGACCAAAGAAAAAATAGATAGGCTTGTGGGACGATTTAAATGCCTAAAAGGTGGATGATGAGGAATCACTTAAGACTTAAAAAAATATATAAAACCATAATCTTGTTTTGTGACTGAAACCAGTGATCAGTTCTGCTCATTTTGTTTGCACAACAATAATTATTAAGAAACTTCTTACATATTTTTCAGGTCTCTTTGGCGGATTGGTTCCATTTCATGTGGGATCGATTTCGCGGTATCAGGAAGGACATAACACAGCAGGCTCTGTGTTGTGCTGGTAAGCTTGTAACATCATAATTGATCCAATTTTCCTTTCATTACAGTACTGCCCATGTACAATTATTTTTATTTTCAGAGTCAATTTGCTTGGTGGAAATGTGCGCACGATTTCATGCGCACTGTGCTGCGCGGCTCGCGGACCTCGAACACACGCAGTTCGATCAGAAGTTAAACACCGATAATCTTACCAAATGCCTGCAAACGTTAAAACATATGTATGCTGATGTGGGACCTGAACAAAAACCTAGAGAAGCCGAGTTCAGAGGATATGTCGCGCTGCTTAACTTGGGTGACGCTAACTTTTGGTGGGAGGTCCGTATTGTTTTACTTGAATCTGTCTTGAAATGATCATATTTAAAGAACAAAAACTGATAATTATGTTATTTTTATCACAGATCAAGCAGCTGCCTATAGAAATCCAGAAGTCGGGACCTATAGTTTTCGCCATCAAGGTGTTCAACGCAATTGACAACAACAACTATGTGAGATTCTTCAGACTAGTGAGGGATGAGGCGACGTACCTGCAAGCGTGCATTCTGCTGCGGTACTTCAACGACGTGCGCGCGCGGGGTCTCGCTAGAATAGTCAAAGCGTACGCCCCAAGAGGAGGCTCTCGCTACCCCGCAGAAGAAGTGATGAATTCTCTTGCTTTTGAAACTGTAGAAAATTTGAAATCGTTTATCAATCACTATGGACTCCGACTCGCCAGAACTGAGGACTGTGATGGTGAAATAACAATTATACTTGATAGAAATCAGTTTATAGAAGATAGCGATCCTTATCCCACAGCCAGAGCTATACAACTTATCGAATCAAAAAGGAACCTGACGGTTGGCGAAATTATTGCTGGCGGACAACTACCAGGTGCTGGGTACAGCCGGCACATTCTGTACACCAGTTTTAACTCGGATGGCAGATTAAAAGAAAGTGCTTTGACCGCCGATGATCAAGGCTATAATACTTTGAATGATAGCAACAAAGATATACAATCACTGAAAGCGGAGATTCAAAGATTATCTCAAGGTGGAAAAATTATATATGCGGCTGAGAAAGCACCAGAAAGTAAAGTGAACGTTTTTGCTAAACCTGATGTAATAACTTCAAGCCCGAAACATAAATTTAGTGCTCCAGCAATCGCTCCGCCATCCACCATTTTTAAACCACCAAGCACAAGTGAAACCAATCTGTTTTTATTTAAACCAGCTATTACAGTTGCATCCACTGATATCATTAAAAATTCACCTGAAAAAATGTTCAATAATGATACGAAAAAAATATTCTCATTTTCTAAACCTCAAGAAACGATTGTTTCCAATTTATTCACTGGAAAAGAAACAGTAAAACGCCTATTCGAAAGTAATGCAGTTCCAGAAACTAATAATATATTTGGAAAAATTAATAATGATAAAGGTCAAAACCAAAACCCACTACCTCTTTTTAAGGGATTGAAGCCAGAAGATAATTTATTCAAGAAACCAGAAAGCAATGCTGTTTTCGCACAACCCATTCCAACAAAGCCTTCAACGAATTTGTTTACAAGTACCATGCCCCAAAATGTTTTTGCAGCAAAGGAAGAAAAAGCTACAGATAAACCGGCATTATTTACTAATAAAAGTATATTTTCGGGTGCTAAAACTGATCTGTTTTCAAAACCCGATAGTACAGTTGCTTTTGAAAAAGGCGGTAATATATTTGCTAAGCCTGCCCCGCCATCAGGAAGTGAAGACAGACCAAGCCCAAGTAATATATTTGGTACTTTTGCAAAGCAGCCAGAAGTTACTAATGTGTTTGCAAAACCGGGCAATGCAGAAGATCAGGCAAAGCACACACAGTCAATATTTGCTAACGGTGAAGCTACAACTAGCAAGTTGTCGCCAGGAAGTCTTTTCAAAAGTGCAATTATCCCGCCGAATGGCTCGGACGCTAAAAACTATTCAATATTTCAAAGCAAAAATAAAGCACAGACTGTGGCTGATAATATATTAAATTCAGTAGCAACCACCGAAAATCCTGCCATTTACGAATTTAACCAAAATGAGGATGAGGAACAAAAGCAGGCCGAGATTCAACGTCTTAATGCTGAAAGAATGAGGCAGGAAGAGGAAAGGCAACTGCAAGAAAAAATGAAAAGAGAGGAGGAAATGAGAAAACTAGAAATGCGACGACAAGAAGAAGAAAGGCGCAAAGACGAAGCACGAAAAAAGCAAGAAGAAGCGCGAAGAAAGCAAGAAGAGCTCATATTACAGGAAGAAAAACGTAAAAAAGAAGAGCAAAGGATACAAGAAGAATTAAAGAAAAAAATAGAAGAAGAAAAGAAAGCTGAACTAAAACGAAAAACTGAAGAAGAAAAGAAGTTTAGAGAAAGAGTTGATAGAGAATCAGCGGATCTTGTTGAAGAACTTGTTAGTGAAGTGAATGATTCAACTGTAAAAAATATATTGCAAGAAGAATTGGAAAAGTTTAAGAGTTTAATGCAGTTTGCGAATACAGTAACTGATGAAATAATGATGAATTTGTCCCATGAGATATCGGAGTCTGAATTAAAAGCCGAGATATTTTTAACACAGAGTATAATGAAAAAATGGTTTCATGTATGGAGGAAACAATATACCAGAAATATTAAAAGGCGGAGTCTACTAGAAGATACACCTGTATGGCTGACTCGTAAAACTCCACTCGAACAAGCATCACATTTGAGGCGATTAGTTGAAAATGCCACATTAAAGAATATGAATGCTGTTCACAGGGGCTACAAATTTACTGGGGAACTTAGACAATTACCAACCCCGGAACCATACAATATCATGGAAATAATAAGATCACCTCTGTTGAAGCGTATGAAACAAATTAGCTATCCTTATGATAAATGTTTCTTTTGGAAAGTAACTCTGGTTTCTCCTGGTGCAATGAAATGGTTACACAAAAAGATTAACATTGAAAAATGGATATTGGATGTTTTCAGTGACAGAAAGCAACATGAAGAGTCTAATGCACTGATACATGTTGGGAAACACTCTTGGAATCATTTGATGGATTTTGCTATATCTGTTAGTTTGACTGGTAAAGATATGAATGTTAATGAGGCTATTGAAGGTGCTAATGCTGTATTGTTCTATGCCACTGAACATGATAATGATTTAGTGGAAACAATAGAAGCTACACTCAAGCACAAATACCCATACCAGGTAGTTCCAGTCGCCGTCATCATTCCAAAAGTGGAACATTTTCAGCAACGCTTAGAAGTCCTATTGTTAAATCTTGTACAGAAAAATGTCATATCAGGGTACAAGACGTTCGTTATAGACTTACAGAATGTTTACGAATCATTGAATGCATCCTCTAAGAGCGCTATGAAATGGTTGGCGAAAAAATTCCCACAAACCCCACCATTAGAAATAGATCACTTGAAATCTATTTGTCAAAGATACCTTGGAAATGAGATATGGTGTAGATTAAGACTGGAAAACGACAGCCGTATGCATGTCGTAATGAGAGATTTATACAAATTGATCATGTGTTACAACACTGCTGTGGACAATCTAACCAAAGTCATCACAAATGAAGATTTGTTTAATTATTCATTATTTCCATTAGAGTTTCAGCCATACTTGGACAGCACATCTCCTTACCCGAAACCTTATGAGTTTATAGCAAGTAGTGCAAAGACTTCTGATAATGTGTTGGCAATCAAACGGATTATGAGTCAATTGAAGTTGCCCGATCCTTCATCAGATTTTAATCCCGTAAACGCAATAAGCATGCAAGAGCAAATGAGTAGCTACTGCAATCAGATTGGTTGGTTTGAAAATCCTGAAGAAGTGTTATGTAGAGTAGTAGCTGTGCTACCAAAGGAACTTTCAAATATAAGCATGCCCTGTGAGGATTTCAACAAATACTTTGCTCACTATAATCTTGTAGACTTTATGAATATAATCGTTTACGAAAAGATTAAAAGACTGAATAATTTTGAAAACAGGTTTGCTGTTTATGAGAAATCTGTTTTGGAAGAATATCGCAATGCGCTTTGGTTACATGAAGTAAAAGTTATAAATGAAATGAAGCACAAAGCTTTAGAATATGAAGATGATATTGACTTTTACGTCGAGGCTAAACGTCGCAAAATAGAAATAGATTCACTAGATTACCTAATGTTAGAAGACAAGGATCGCACATTAGTTGATGAAAGTATAAAGCAAAAGGATATAAGCATATCTAAATATAACAACTGTGCAGAAGCTGTCAAACAGCTTGAACAACAAATTGAAGAAGAGAAACAGAAGTCATTGGAATTTGAAAATTTATTAAGAGCTGCATTGACTGGGGAATAATTAAATGATTTAACACGTTCATTGCCACATCACGCGACGTCGCGTGATGGTGCCGCACAAATGTACGAGCCATAAAATAGCGGGCGCAGCGTACAAAACCCAGAACCCGAAAAAATTCTTCCCTAGGGAAGACATTTAACGAATTTTTTATTTTGGCCATGTCGGTAAGTTCAGCATTTTGGCTTGGCAATGAACATGTTAATGATGTATTTTTATAAGAAACAATTTGCTTGTTACATGAAATAAATTTTGGATTTTTTATTCTCTGTATTTTTATTTGTTTAGAATTAGATCTTGACACGGGGATATTTAGTTTGGTTACCACAGGTGAGATTCACAGACAGCTCTTTCACTTTAAAATATCTGTTCTATTCTTTACCTTGCCACATCGGGGTTTTATTACAAAATGAACATTCTCTCATTTATTCATACTGCAACAAATACTTTTTTAAATTATATAATGACCTACATACATATTAGAATGAGACACTCGACCAAATATGATCAAAACCAAAACATTTTCATTACTAATTTTACTTAGTAAAGTCAAAGTGTGTAGCAATATCAGCTCCATTTTGTCATTCATAATTTAATTTGATTGGCTCCTTCAGCACAATGACTATTTTATGGCAAAGGTGGTTTCTCAGTTCTCTATCTAGCCACATATTGTGGTAAAGCTCTGAAGGCAGGATAACTATGTTGATTGATGTAAAATCAGTAATAAGAGAAGCTGAATGGCTTCATTAAGTCAACTGAAGAAACCTTTTAAACATTTGAAACAAGTCTATACATATATCCCGCTATTGATAAGTGCCTAGCCATGATGCAGAGGATGTGGAACAATTTATTGAAATCAAAGTTGACAATATTCTAAACTTGTTTATTATTTATCAATGTCATCTTGTGGCTGTACAACTTTCAAACATGCATCAACAAATTCTGTGAAGATAGGCTCTTGCATGTACTCCTTCATCAATTCATCTGGATATGGCGACTTATCTAGTAACTCCAATATTTCTCTCACATGGGGATTCTCCAAACATTTCTTCAAATCTGTGGATTGCTCTGTAAATTGATGTTTTAAATCAGTCAACTGCATTAACATTTATTTTTATTCTCAAAATTATTGATCAAATGACATTATGCCTGTAGTTGAATATATTGCAATAGAATGTTCATTATGCTCATTAAAAAGTAACTACTAATTCCCAACGATGCACTGAGCAAATAAGATAAAAGCTACATACTCAGATTTTTATTATTTAAAATTAGGCAAAAGCAAGTATGCATTATATGGAAGACAAATACTACAGGATTAAGGAATTTTAATCTACATGGGCTACCCTGTCACAGAGAGGAGGCCTGTGTCCCAGCAGTAGGAATGTTATATGCTAATTACGCTAACCTACTTAGGCATTATTAGCTTGTATGTCTAGAACTAAGGCTTACCTAGTTGTTTTAATTTTTCAAGTGGCACTGTGTCTTCTGTAGGATAGTCATATTCTCTTTCTTTATCATTTGAATCATTTGTCTGCTTTAGTGGTTCTGGTGGGGGACTGCAAGGAGTCTGTTTGTGGTTCTTGTAGCATGGCGCTGAGCAGCTATAACACAGTTATTAAGTTATGATAACTTTCGGTTTCGTTAAAGTTTTACTTCATATAATCAGTATTGTACTTACTAAGGCTCTCTGCATACAGGACATTTATATTTGGCGAGTTGTTCACATTGTATGCAATTCATATTAATTATTTAATTTTAATTAAGGACTTGTATTTGTAATTTTTGTTTTTAAAATCCTAAGAAATTGTTTACTTTCATGAAAAACAAAAACACGTGTTTTTGACGTTGACGTTGTCTTCACTTGACATTTCATTAAAGTACTTGTCCTTGTGCTGGTTTGTCTATGGTATATATAGTTACTGTCAAACTATTTGAATATTGAATTAAAAACTATTAAATAAACTAACAACAAACAGAACTAAAATAATAATAGAATTTAAGACTTAAAGTAAGTACCTAAATATATACAACGACGACAATAGGACACTTAAGGTTCGCACACACTATGTCGGGCTGAAGCGGGGCGTAGCGGGCCGCAGCGCAGCGCAAAATGCTTATTTAGCACAATATGGCGGAATATGCGGCTCGCTGCGCCATATCGCATCTGACATAGTTTATAATTATAATATTATAATGTGTGCGAACCATTAGACGTCTAAGTACTCCTCCGTATCGCTGTCATCCGGAAACATGCCCAGAAGACTGGCAGCATTGCTACATTGAATGGCGGTGCTAATTCTTTGACCAAAGAAAGAGCCAGCCCTCTGGCCACGCGAAGTGTCTACCAGTCGGCGAGAGATTTCCCTAAAAAGGAGACGCGCACTCGGGCCCCATGATGACCGGAGCGTTTCGACCCCAAACGGCTTAAAACTGTTGTTATCAATAAGGTTACAGTATTTGCTCCGCTTGAGGATTTCAGCAGCCGCAGCAGCAGCGCCCGCACAGCCCGCCGTGCTTGCAACGTGAGATGGCGCATTCGGCGCAAGGGTGTCGACATAGCTTGCGTCCCACACCAAAGTCCTACCCACCTTCCAAGGCACTAACATCATGTCTTGGTTCTAAAACCGCTGGTACGCCGGCGCTGGCAAGGTCTCGACGAATAATGTCGTTAATGCTGGCGTGCCGTGCAATGCGACCTGCGCACCTGTAGCAGGACAGGCCATGGTGTCCGTGGCTGTCGATAGCTTCACCGCAGTGATATCGATGTGGAGCAACGCAAGGTGCGCTTAAGCGAATCGAAATGAAATGTCATCCATCATGGTGCTAGTGCAAATGGTGATGATTTTGAAACAAAATAACGGTCGCTATTATTTGTACTTTATTTGAGTTACAATAAATATTTACATGTTTATTCATTAATTAATTAATATTAAATTGAATATAAATAAAAATTAATAAAAATAACCTATGGGTTGTACCATCATTTTTTATTACAAAAATACAACAGCTTAATAGAACAACAAACTCCCTCAGTTAGGCAGGTTTTAAAAGTAGGCATTTATTAGTAGGTACCCACCCTTTCACTTAGGCAGCACTTTTTTTTTTCATGTTGCTTTACTGTAGATACTTAATTTTGTGGTAGGTACCCACTTCATAGTTAGCAGTACTTAAGACATCAAAATAGTCTTAATGGTCTCATTATGACTATTTTGATGTGTGTGAGTGGTCCAGACTAAGAAAACCTTCCCTACTTATTTAATTACCTTTAGAATACGTGGGTAGGTACTTAATAAGGGGATTTTTGATATATTCCTCCGTCGAAAAATTGGGTTGTTTTGTAGGTACCTATAGTTTTTATTCTATCTACTATTCATGGCGCTTGGCCATGTAAATAAAGGGTGTAAATAGACCCTTAACATAGCCGAAAGGCACTTGTTCTTTGTGATCATTTTTTTTTGTTTTAGACCATACCTGGGAACTTTCTAGTTACGGAGATATTGAGGGTCAAAGTCTCAACTTTTTCACAAGTTTTTTTAAAAATACATGTACTTAATGTATGATTTTTACTTTACACACCTCCACGACCCCCGTACTATTCAATCTATCCATCAGCACAATGCTTTGAGTGCTTTCCATCGAGTCCTACCGTAAAACGTGATTATTCACCCCAAAAAAAAAATCGTTTCCCAGCAATCATGCTTGGTTAACGGCTATGTGAAGGGTCTGTTAACACCCTGTATATAAGGCATCTAGTCATACAAGGTCTACAGTTTGGTCGAGTTATCTTACATAATTCATAGACACTAATTAACTATATTTTACTGACAATAATAGAGCTAAGTTCTGCTATTAAGTACCAATGCGTGGTCGCATACTTGTGGCACAAAATCGTTTGGAGCAAGTACTTCAGTCGCTTGCTCGTTTGGTGTGTCATTTGAACTAGAAAATATAAAACTAGGCAAATTAAAGAAACTATTGATTTAGAGATTACTTTGCGGTTAATTAGACCTCTCCTTTACAGGTAATAAACTTATCATTAAGGTTGTGTTAAGAGAAAATGCAGTAGTTAGGTAAATTCCCAACTTAGGGTAAGGCCTGGCAACCAGCAGCTTAGATATCCACGGTCATAAAAACGAAATTGAATCGCAGAGTAATTCGTAAATCTCTAATTTCAGTGTATGTACTTGTGAAACCTATAATGATAAACAATTTGGTGTTTATGGCAGCGGTCCAGCGGTTACAATTACAACTCTTGGTGCTTCGCGGGTTGTTTGTCACTTATGTAGTACGTCAAATCGGGGAGGGACACCCCGTAGTCGGAAGTCGCGAGCGCGTGGTAGCGAGACCGCAGGAGATGTGCGGCCGCCTTCGGTTGCCGGTTACGGGTGAATATACCCTTCTTGTTACCACCCACGCGGGTTATCGCTGCAATTGGAATAACAAAATTTAAATTCATTGAAATGCTTTAAGATTAACTAGCATCATCAAATCAGAAAGTTCAGCTTGTAAGAAAAGATACATCCGCTTTTATCGTTCATGCTTTAACAAGGAGAATGTAGCAACTTAGTGCTGAGTCTTCAAAAAAGATTCTCTTAATCCAAACTAACGGAAACAAGTTTGAAGTTAAAAAAAAACAGAGGGCTATATTTTACGAAAAAGGGTTGATGCTATTATGTCTTGTCAAGTAGAAGCTTGTAACCATGCAAATCAGTTCATCCCGTCTTGCAGATACCATGCATGCTGATTACAGGCATGACAAGTTCGTGTGCTTGTACACCACCACCCTATTTCTATATCCATCATTCGATATGGTCATAAGGAAGAATCGTTGTCGCTTACAGCGCAACCACTTGAGGTGTCGAATGTGTGGCTGCTGGCGGTCTCGACGACGCTGAGGGCCTTTGCCTACCCTCCCTAAGTAAGAACAAGACAATCTCAATTTTGTCTGTGCAACTGTTCAACTTTCTGCCATGAATACTTTCAATCTAAAATACCATGAAAAACATTTTGGATTGAAAGTATTGTTAAGTTAAAAGTCAACACCGATAAAATAGTGACAAATTCTAGAAAAGACGTAAGTCCTTTCGTTTATTTATTGTTATTATTTATCATTACTATTAATCCTAACGGGATATTTACCATGTTTACTGTTTTTTTACGAGTTCCCGATATTTCAGCGCACGGGATATTTACCATGTTTACTGTTTTTTACGAGTTCCCGATATTTCGGCGCTGTTGCAAGCACCATGATCACGGATGTAGGATGTTTATCCGTGATCACGGATGTAGGATGTTTATCCGTGATCATGGTGCTTGCAACAGCGCCGAAATATCGGGAACTCGTAAAAAACAGTAAACATGGTAAATATCCCGTTAGTATTAATAGTAATGTTAGTGACCATGATAGTTTAAAATCTTATTATTTATCATCAGACAGGCAGTTGAGACAACTGATAGCTGCCTGTATCTTTTTGTTTCCCACTAGATTTTCTTCTTGCAGTATAATATATGTTTGTCTAGTCAATATTTCAATTGGTTTACATTTTGGGCTGAGACTACGTGTGGTTTGATCTTGGAAGGCAGAGTACAACAAAAAAAGTCGATTCCATTCACCACGAATAGGTTTCAATAGCCCAAGTACAGCCTCCTTAGTTACTAGCCATATCTGTTACCTCAAAGGTCCAAAAACTTTTTTAATATAAAGTTCTACCTCGTGATGATGATATACATAAAATGAATAATTGTGTACTTACACTGCGGTGTCTTGAAGTCAGCGAAGTTCCAGATGAACTCTCCAGCGAAGAAGCCTGCCTTCCGCAGGTGATCGAATGCCTTGAAGTGTTCTGCGATCAACACGCACTGGTACTCCTCTGACCAGATGTACTCAGGGTACTGATGGGAAATAACAATAAAGACTATCAAATACATTGCATAGCAACAATAATTTCAATGATTTTGTTCACAATAAAAGGCAGCCAACACCTTTGGCTATCACGTTACCTCGTTAGTCCATTGAAATTGGTAGCAAAATCTTGATTTTGTAGCAATATTACAGGCTGTAATGCTTTCTTTAATCAACTAAGATAATCGAGGAGCGTAACACTACATTACAATAGATCCGGAATGTTTACGTAGACGTAGAACGTTGGGTACTTCTTTTGAATACGTAGCTGAAGAGGGTTATCATTTCATAAGTACCTCTGACATAGGGCAACAGTTAAATATATTTTTAATTTAGAAATCTAGCAGAGGGCCAGTGCCAGAGGAATAGTTTTTTTTTGTTTAGCATTATATTGTCCCACTAACGGGCAAAGGCATCCACGATTCCTTACAGGACACCTCGAACCAGGCCGTGGTACAGTTACAAGCCAAAATGACTGTCAACGTCTCACTAGACTTACCAAGTGCAGGCCTTCGATGGTGTCGGCTCCGTACTCTAACATGATGACGGGCTTGTTGTTGATGCTGTGCCATTTTGTGGCCTCCTCTACCACGTTGTTGGTGATCTGTTGCGTCTGGCCGGGGTTGGCGTACCACCCGTTGTACCGGTTGAAGCCGATCACGTCCAGATGACGACCCTGGTTATATACAAGATGTCGTTTTTATTAAAGTTGACAGAAACATGATTGAAGTTCTTGAGGAAGTACCGATATCATACTGTGATCAGATTTTTTCCTTTTAATACTCACCGATTTGTCTGTGGAAAAGCCAGCAGAAATAGCGATGGTGACTGGCCTTGAAAGATCCATAGATTTAACGTGTCGCACCACTTCTCTGAAAGGGTTAAGAAAATGAAACTGAATCATATAAATCTACAAGGTGTAAACAGACCCTTCACGAAGTCGTGAACCAAGCATTCGGTACATCAAATTAAGTAACTACGCAAAAAATATTGCTGTGAAACGACTTTTTTTTGGTGTGAAAAATTACGTTTTACGGTAAAACTCAATGTAACGCACTCAAAACATTGTGTTGATGTGAAGTGAAGTTGTGAAGCAGGTCATGGAAGTATTTAAAGTAAATTGACAACCTTAAAAATATTATTTATATTGTATGGTGTTTAAAAAAAAATCTTGTGAAAACGTTGGAACTTTGACCTCCAATATTACCGTAACTAGAAGGTTCCCAGGTATGGTCCAAAACAAAAAAATGATCGCAATGACGGGGAGAACAAGTAACTTTCGGCTTCGTTAATTAGGGTATTTTTACACCCATAAAATATTACATTAGTAGAAACTAAGAAGTAAACATATCTTTAATAGAGACTGCAGTTGTTTGGCGGCACATTAGATACCATAAAATCTATTATCGAGAACATTGGCTCGAGCTTACTAGAGGACAATGATCACACACACAACGGGCGTCCCCGCTCCCCAGCCAGTGACATCATGTTACGTCGCCCGACTTCGCGGGACATGTCTGGCAACGTCGTATGACCTTGCAGCCGTCGTACGACTGTACGATCCCGCACGGCATTGCGTTCAGTCGAGGTACGAAAGTCACATAGTGTTGACGTGTCTTGCGATAATGTTGTGTAACAATGTGGACAAATGATGTAGTATTGCGACTTATAGACCTTTTTCGGTCTTACAAATGCTTATGGGATACAGCGAATAATGATTACAAGAATAAAAACAAGAAACGTGCCTCATGGGAAGAAATTGCAGAAAAAATGGACATATCAAGAGAGCTAGTTGAAATGAAAATTCACAATTTACGGTCTCAGTTCATACGAGAACGAAAGAAAGTAGATGCGTCAAAAAAAGCAGGCGGTGCTGAAGATGTGAAGCAAAGTTTCTGGTTTGCGTACGAGCCGCTAATGTTTTTAGTAAAGGGAGAAACTACAACAAGAACGGTGGATACATTAACGGAACCAGTAAGTAATTTTTAGTTTCTTATTTTTCTTCTTGTTAAATTCGATAGGTCAGAATATACATGGTTAAAATACTGTACCTAAGTATTCATCAAAATAATGTCTTCCTTCATACAACAATGCTGAATGCTGGTAGTGTTGCAGTTATTCTAAGAAACTGTTGAATTTGAGTGTTTATTGAAAGGGTAGTAATACAAGCTCCGAAAAACAATGAGTATAGAGTCGAGTACCTAGGTACACAAAATATGAAATTTACTGCTTTATATACTAATTTTCCGACAACTTATATGCGAATACAAACAAAGAAGCGACCGAATAAAGTAATGAAAAATCCGAAAAATCAATACAACATTTGCTGACGTAATTTTTTTCCGCTAGCTTAAATTGCGTTTCACCGAAAACTACAGTTAGTCATTTTCATCGTAACTCTCCTATTATAAATTAAGAATTAACCTATAAAATAAATAAAACAGGAACAAAATCAACGCCAATATACATATCAAAATGTTGTAATAAGGCGTAGTCGACGAAGCCCCCTACGCGGGGCTCCTATTTCTGTTTGCAGGGTTTATTATGCCAGGGTTACACTCGGGGACAAATGTCCTGCGACATGTGTCGGCGACATGTCAATCGAAGCCATGTCATGCCATGCCAAGAGTAACCCTATTCCCTGGCCACAGAATAAATAGTACAAGCCCTGTGTCGAGCTCGCTTCGCTCGCTCTTGCATCCTAAGTTATAGGGCTTAAGAAAACGCTTATTTCTAAGCAGAACAAATGTTTTCGGAAAATTAGTATTTTCTCGGAAGTTTGTTTTTTTTTGTAAATTTAGTTTATTATTTAAAAGTAGGTACAGATTATTTTTTGTAGACTTATAATTTGTATAAGAGAAGATCCATAATTCACCACAAGGGCCCTTGCACCTTTTTGAGAGCAGTGGTGATGAAATAAATTAAAGCACACTTTTTTACAGACAGACACGCAAGATTCACAATCTTCGAACATGTCAGAATTCGAAACAAATGATGAAATGGATCAACTGCTTGAGAGTACACCGGATTATCAAGCTGTGATTTTGGGGAAAACTTCAAAAAAAAGAGCTAGTGAAGATAAAATAAACAAATCCTATACAGTCATGATGGAGGCTAAAAAAAAGAAGGACGATAAAGTCCTCCGGGATGAGTTTGATATTTACGCGGAATATGTAGCTTCAGAACTGCGAAACATAAAATCAGAAGAAGAGGTCATAATGGCGAAAAGCTTTATAAATGATGTTTTATTGGAAGCAAGGCTGCGGTCTATCAGGAAGTCAGCAACGAATTCAGGAACGTCGCTTAGTGGTAACGATGACGATCACTCTGAATTTTTATCACCGGATTTAGCTGAACAAGAGGAAAATAGCTGTGTTCTAGTGAAAATTGAATCTTTACAATAAATATGTTTATACCTATACAAGAAGTTTCATTTATATTTTTAATAAAAATCCGATAATATAATTTAAAAATATTTGTCGTCAAATTACTGTTTTAAGTCGGTTTGGATTATTTTTCATTGTTTTATGTACCTTCATACCTTGTCCCTTTATCGAATACCAACTTTTATGAATATGTGTAGGTATAATAACATAGTTTATTAAAGAAGGGTATATTTTATATACCTTAGGTTTATTAAAGCCAATAAACGTTAATTTTACTACCGATAAAAATAAACAAGTAAGTTATCAAGTATGCCCAGAAATCTCGACGTTCTAGAAACCCCGAGATCGATCGAGCGCCCCGGATAAATGATTTTCTATTGAATACATGGCTAGTACTACCTTATGCTTTAGTTAAAAATTCGTTCCATGAATTTTCCTGTGGTATCTCGTTGTGGAGTTGTAAAGTTTAGTCTAGTGGTCGCAAGCGCGACTACTGATCGTGATGTTCAGGGTTCGATTCTCGGGTCGGGCAAAGTGTTATTGGGTTTTTCCATCAGGAATTTCTCATTAGCAGCCACAGAGCCTGGATTCGTCCGGTTGATGGCAATAGGCTGCTCTACCTACACGTCCACGTCTCTGGTAATAGGGCCTGGGAGTCCTGGGACTCAAACTGGTGTAGGTACTATTATATACAGCTCTGCCCTTTCGGGCGCCTTTGGGGATTACAGGCGTGATGGTATGTGTACTTACCCGAAGTATCTGTCGGCCAATTTATTCGAAGACCTAGGCTCGTTGGCGATCGACCACATGATGACACTAGGGTGGTTCTTGTCGCGTCGGATCAGCTCCGTTAGAGACTGCTTGTGTTTCGCCAGCAACGTTTCGGAGAAGCCACTGCGAAATAGAAAATAGCTGTGAGTAGGGTTCACGTATTGGCGCCAAGAATTTGTCATTGGCGCCAAGAAACCGACATTGGCGCCAAGAATTTGTCATTGGCGCCAAGAAACCGACATTGGCGCCAAGAATTTGTCATTGGCGCCAAGAATTTGTCATTGGCGCCAAGAATTTGTCATTGGCGCCCAATGTGAGACATATTCCATGAAATAATTTTGTTTTGGCGCCCAACGTGGTACTTTCCATATTTTGTTTCTAAATTATTCGTAACAAATACAAAATTCGGGCTCCACAGCCGATACCCGTGTGTTTGGTGTTAGTGCACCTTTTCTCGACGTTTTATAAGTGCCCCTGTAGGCCTACGTAAACAAAATATTTTGATTTTGATAGACTCCTATTTGGCGGTTTTGGCTATGCTTAGATTTTTTTTTAAACCGTTTCAGGATCTCTCAGTAAAAATTGATTAAATAAAACTTTTAGAAACTAACTTCCTAATTTAATCCCGCGCTACTGAGCGATTGCGTACCTGTATTCTTTCTCGTTAATTCAAATATGTTCGACCGTTTGTTTTTCTTTTGTAAAATTTTATAATACAGTTCACTATTGTCCGTTCATCGTGTTTTTAATCCTGCGATCTCAGCTTCTCGAAAAGTACCCAATCCTTAACATTTTATTTTTATTCAAATCTATCATACTTACTCAGTATCAACGCTGGGACACTCATCGATGATCATGATGCCATATTCGTCTGCTAGTTGGTAGATTTCTTCAGCGTAAGGGTAGTGGGATGTTCTGAACGCGTTGGCTCCCAACCACTTGATGAGATTGAAGTTCTTCACCCATAGTACAGGGTCCCAGCCTTTACCTCTAAGCTGTGAAACGGTAGCTTTTATAACAATGGGCACATAGAAAAAAGTAGCTTCAATTCATAAAATCATACACATAGTGTCAAGTCAGGTAGTATAGATTCCAGTGAATCATTTTAATTTCTGCTTACAGCTGGAATTTCCTTGGGACCAATAGGAATCTATTTTATAAGAATTTGGAACGAAACTTATCAACACTAATTTTATTATGAAACTCAAAAATAAATTGAAGCTAACTTACATCAGAATCTTCATGCATGCCGAATCCTTTCAAGTAGAGAGGCTTCTCATTCAAGTAGATGGTGGTGTTGGACCACGTGACTGTCCTGATGCCGATCTTCTGACTGTAGGTGTCGATCACCTCGCCCTTGGCGCCTATCAGTGATGCCTGGAGAGAAAATATACGTAATTGGTCAATAATATACGAGAAAACAATAGGTATTAATGCACTTATGGTAGCTAATAAGTGGTCATTAGATGGTCTGTAGTGCCTAGCAATTTTTAATGAATGACTGATTATAGCAACGTTCTAGTGAAGTTTTTCATTTATCAGTCAGATAGTACTTGGTGGACGGAGTAGAAGTATAAAAATGACAACTCTTTTTTTTTATCCGTTTTGTACAATTGTCGTATGTACGTACATTCTTAACTCAGGAAAATAAGAAGGCATTTTCCGTTATCTGGATTTTCCTAAGCTAGATCAAAGAGAAGTATACAGGGTGTATGGGACAGCCGTCCACAATTGAATGGGGTGAATTCAGTATATCATACTAAGATGACCGGTACAAGAAATTATTTCAGGAATGTTATGGGAATCCAATAAATTTGATTTGTTTTATTTCCTCTTACGCAATTTATCGTTACCGTGGCAAAACGCACGTAGAGAACGGCATGCGCGACGACGAGTTTGATGAACTTTGTAGCTAGGCAGGAAGTGAACAGCTGATTTCACGCGTCGTTCGTTAGAGTATTTCAACATCCATTGTTGGATTTTCTATTTTAGCCGTATTATTTACATAAATGGAGTGTTGCGTACAGGGAACGCTATTTTACATTGAAATAACGGAATAGTAACTGAAAAAAAAAATTAAAAAAGTAAAATTTTCCGGAGAAAAATTCCGGTGGAATATGATTCAAAATAAGGAGCTGAATGCAACCTGTCAGGTTGTGGAGGGCTGTCCCTTACACCCTGTAGATTTGCAGCACCAATTTTAGTAGGCTGGTACTTATATGCAGGGATCGAAAAGGTTCCCGAAATACCGGTAAAATACCGGTATTTAGTGGTTCCGTTACTTAGAACCCGAACCGGAACCGGAACCTAAATTGGAACCTTTAAGAACCTTTATTGTACCGGTTCTTCTTCAAAGCGAGTCTATGTATTAATTAACAGTAATTTTATTACTCTAGATTATTCAAACCACTATCTAATAATATTTGCTGACACTGTACAGTACAGACTTCCACTCGCTAATATTTCGAAGGCGAACTGAAAGAAAAGACACGCCAGGCACGCGTCAAAAATACCCCTTCTTTCTTGGAACCTTTAAATCGGATGATATGGAACCGGTATATTGGAACTTTTATTTGGAACCGGTACTTTGGAACCAGAACCTAACCGGAACCTGAACCAGAACCGTACCGAAAAGAAGAACCTTTTTAAGAACCGAAATGAAGAACCGGAACCCAAATTCGTACCGGTTTTCAATCCCTGCTTATATGTACATAATCTTATTATGACCTCACTCATATTAGGTAAGTGCTCAAATATATTTACTACTAACTTTGAGGAAGATAGGCAATTTGTATAGTTATGTTAAATACCTGCGGTTACCTCGTGGTTTCGATCTTTCTGAGTAATAAAAATAAAAGCATCTTTTTATGGAGGGGAAACACCGACGAGTGGTTTACGCTAATATCTCAAGAGGATTAGGCACTGATTTAAGATGGAATCGGTAGTGGGTAAATATACTAACACGGTATTTTCCAAACTACGGTAGTGGGTAAATATACTAACACAGTATTTTCCAAACTACAAACCCGTAGTCACTAAGGTTAATTCTAATGTAATAAATGCTGCTTAGATTAGGTAGTCCTTACGAGTAGGGAGTAGCGATGTTTTAATATGTACGTCCAGCATCCTTGATAAAACTGAACCACATAGGTAACTGTGCAATATTTGTACAGCATGAGGTATTCACACATACCTACATATAGGGTGACTGGTAATTATTGACCGATACTGAAACACGTGATTGTACTCATGATAACAAACAACTTTCCCAAAGAAACATTTTTTTTATACTCATTCATTTTTATCACAATAAAACAGTCACCCTATACAACGTGGAACAGAATAAACGCAAGACCTCTCGTGTGGTGTCTCAGACCATGAAACTGAACAACTTTTGTTCTATGACTTTTGGAAATTCATAACTTGTTTTTTAGTTTTACCATACATGTGGATCAGCTGATTGCGTCCGTTCCTATAGAAAGTATTTTTTTTTTTTGCGAATTTCAAGAACTCGTAGAACAAAAGATGTTCAGTTTCATGGTCTGAGACACCACACGAGAGGTCTTGCGTTTATTCTGTTACACGTTTTATAGATACTACTACTACGTACCAGAATAAAAGAAGAAGAATACTAGATGCTACTGAAATCATCATCTGCCTAGTGTTTCCTCAAATATGTTGGGGTCGGCTTCAGCTGATGCTGTTGTAATATTTTACCTTAATAGTATACAAGTATCCGGGCACGGGGTGCATCAGGTATGGCCACCAGAAATTGGCATTGCCGATCTCCAGGAGTCCAGCGCACTCGTTGTAGGCCGTCACTTGCGTATCGTTCTTGTCGAACACCTGGATAAAGCACCGAACGTTGTCCGAAGTTGGGCCTTTCTGGGTCACGTTGTATACTATGAAACCTGGAATTTACAATAGAAATAGTAAAAGATCGAATAGAAAAAGAGAAACAAAGGCAGTTACCATAAAAATCAGCATCATATTTCACTCGTAAAAAAACAAACAAATTACTGCGATTGTCTGCGATCACCAATTAGTTTACTAGGCACATTGTTACGTCGAATAAGTAAATAATTCATAATGTTATGTAATATTCATTACCTACCATTTTATTAATTAGTTAATGCACCTATGCTGATAATATGGATTAGTATGAGGAAATATTTAATCATTCATGCATGAAGTGTTTCGTTACCAACAAAAAGCTGGGAGTGATCAAATATATTACTCGTAGCAACAGACATAATTAAGTCTTCAAACTATAATGAATTTCAGAAACAAAAGGCGATATCATAATTTAGTTATATGTATGTAAGTAAAGGGGAATACCAATAGTAAGTATCATATTTTACAAATATCAATCATTTCGCTAATAGCATAAACAACGATCAATCATTTCATCAACTAGCGAGTAATTGCCAAGAACTGCTTGGTGACTAAAAGATTGGATGTCTACCTGTTAGTCCTTGTATATCAGTGTTCACGATGACGTCATCGATGTACACTTCAGGGGTGGAGTACAGGAACACGGTCCGGTGAATACCAGCGTAGTTGTAGAAGTCAAACGTGTACTGTTGCTCTTGACGGATTATGTTGGGTCTGACGAAGAAAATGTTTCATTTTAATGACTGTCATAATTTTTTATTCTTTGTTAACACAATGGAGTTTTTATCCACATGGATATGCCAACCCCAGCGTACCTTATTAACTATTTACATACTTGGAATATCTAATCTACTTACTATGTATCAGAAGTAAAATCATTGACTAGGCATCTTCACCAATCCACACAACCTCTTTGAAATCGTCGATCTAGGGTTTGCTTAAATGTTTTGGATAAGTCTAAGGATCAGAATGTTTAATTTAAATCCAATTTATCCAATTAATTCAAATTTAGTCTCTGGTCAAAATTGGCCTCCATAAAATACTTTTTTTTTTTTTTTTTTTTTTTTTTTATCGTGGTAAAATCATCAAATGAGTCCTCCCACCCAGGGCAGAGTGGGAGGAACTGTCAGACTTGTACTGACTAAAATCCACGGTGTCCTTCAATAGCCCTTTATGATCCAGGGTCACGGTAATTCTATAAGTCCCGCGACCCCGGCAGGCTTTCGCCCTCTAGAGGGGGGCCCCGTCATAATGCTGACACTCTTTGAGGCGCGCGTGGAACACAACGCGCCGTCGACCCGGGCATGGTCCATGGTCGGACAGCGAGTCGCCCATTACTCGCCGCCCGCAAGCCCGCGCCTACGGTGGCCGGAGATCGTCTGCCGACGTCCGGCGCCGTGGGCGTCTACCACTGCGGCTGGGGTGGAGGGAGGACGCTGTCCTCTCCCTCACGCGGCCCGCCTCCTCCTTCGCGAGCATGACTGCTTCGCAGAAGGAGGCGACCGCTTCCCACTCCGTCTCGCCCCGCAGCATGGCCTCGACCAATGCCGGGCGCGAGAGGTCTCCGCCTATCGCCGCCGTGAGGACACGGCGGTGCCCTGCCCAAGCGGGGCAGTCCTGCACCGTATGCTCCACCGTGTCCTCCGGGCGGTCCTCGCAGTGGTGACACCCAGGCGTTTCCTCCTTCCCCATCAGACACAGGTACCTCCCGAAGCTTCCGTGTCCGGTGAGGACCTGCGTCATGCGGTAGGTCAGGACGCCGTGACGCCTATCCAGCCACTCCTCAAAGAGGGGTCTTACCGCCGCGATTGCGGCGTGCCCGCTCCATAAAATACTTTGATTTCATTTGCTTATGATTTGAACATAGAAACATAGAAAATGAAGTGTCTCGAACCGGCGGCGCGGCGCGACGCTAAAGAATACTTTGTAGAATTTCAGAATAATAATAATAAAGAATCAAAATAACAGTCCATTAGCTTCATGATTATGCCTTGAATAATCAGCATTTCTGTTTTGACCATGATCGTTTAAATGGATCCTGAAATACCCAGACAGAGTGTTTTAAAATGCTGTTAGCTTGTATATTTAGAACTTATTGTAAACAATCTTTATTGTTTTATATGCATCAGTCGTGCAAATGTTTGCAGTTTTAGTATTGTGTTTGTAAATTTAGGTAGGTCCTATCCGGGAACATATTTAATGATATTTACATTTTTATTTCTGGCTGAATACATTAACGACTATTCGAGTAAATCTTTGCACTCAAAATATTCTCCTGTAATATACGTTATGTGAATCATCTAGTCATGTACATTATAACCAGGTAGGCAGGCATACTAATTCTTTTCGTGTTTATCTTAATTTTGGCAAAGAGAATGGAGTAACAAAAATTGTGGAAATGTTCTCAAAATTCATCATAAATAGAATTTTACTTGAAAATTTTGCGTTTTTTGTTTAGCGTCCGTTCACACGGCGCTACCCTGCACGATATTTTGTGGTATAAATTTGGGATCACACGTCAAGATCCCACTGCCCATGCGGCTAAAACAAATGCAGTCTGAAACTGCCATGTGATCCCAAAATTATACGGTTAAAAGTCGTTCTGGATCATCTCCGTGTGAACGCCCCCAATAGGGAAGAATGAACACTTACCCGACGTAAATACTCTTGATAATACCCTGAGGCACGGTGTCACTCAGTAGCGTGTTATCAACCACCACAGTCAGCAGGTTGCTGCTGTTGAAGCTGACATAGTTCGTGATCTCCGTCTCGAACGGCAGGTGGCCGATCTCGTGGTACATTACCGACTTGCCGTTTACGAACTGAAAGCAAGGGTGAGAATGAGACTGGATTGCATAGAAAGGGGTTGGAACATGTTTGTATGAAGCTTGACCTACCTAACATCTGCCATCATCATCGTCATTATCTTGTCCTTATCCCAATTCAAGAAATAGAGAAGTATGGAAGAAGAAGACATGCTCGTCTTCTTCTTCCATACTTCTCTATTACTCGTCATCTCATCAGACACCTCATTTCTTTCCATATCATTCTTTACATAGTCCATCCATCGTTTCTTTGGTCTTCCTCTACTAATATAATATACCCATCCACATTCATACTCAAAACTTAACTTCTGCCATTTAATTTTATAAATGATTGCAGCTACGCATGAAACCTGTATTAATCAATAGCTTATGATGCCATCCATGATGGTATCAATACAATTAAGTTTTGTGTGAGACAAAATCTTCTAATTTTCGTCTAATATTGACATTCATTCATTAATTCATTTATTGACATTTTCATTTGTTTTTTTTTTATTTTTTATTCATTCATTCATATATAAATATGTTTGCAGGAGCTGTTGATAGCACATAAGGGTAAGGCAGAGGTGTACCTAATAGTAGGTACAACCACATTGCACCAGTTATGTTTGAGACCCATGTAATAGGGGGCGGGTCTATTGCCATCACCCGGGCACAAATCCGTGGTTGCTACCTACCTAATAGAAAAACCCAATAACTACTTCGCCCGACCTGGGAATCAAACTCTAGACCTCATGCTCAGCAACATACCAAAATAGAATAATGTCGTTTACACCCAAAGAAGATTTTGGCACAGGTATATTTCGGTTCTCTATTGTGTCACCTAACTTTTTTATCCATAATTTAAAGTGCCATAACTTTTTTTGTCCTAATCATCATTTGTCCGAATGATAACTTACCCGAACTTAATATCACATAATATCACATGCCATAAAATTGAAATCCCTAAATATAATATGTCCTAAATCCGTTTGTCATAAATATTACAATCAATAACATACAGAAGACATAAAACCGTTTTCAATAAAAGTTATAAGTCCTAAATTCAAATTACATAATGTTTATTTATGATAATAATATTCTTAGAACAAATTTGTATGACAAAGCTTTTGCTATGAACTTCTCTCTCTTATAATTTTTTATTATACATAAATAAATATATTATACATGTACTCAATAAAGCAGTTGATTGTGGACATGTGGTTTTTGTAAGCAAGCAAGCATGCAGCATGCAAGCAAGCATGAAGCATGCAAGCAAGCATGCAGCATGCAAGCAAGCACGCAGCATGCAAGCAAGCATGCAGCATGCAAGCAAGCATGCAACATGCAGCAGGCATGGTTTCTGTCACGGCTCCGGCGCTGCGGGGCTCCGGCGGTCCCACGCGAGTTTATCGTCGCAGATGGGTTTAACGCTCACCACCGCAGCTTCGGCTTGCTGGCCGGCTCCGCCGGCCAGCCTCAGCCGCGGCGGCGAGTGTTACAACCACCTGCTCCTCAACTAGCGGGCCGCCTCGCCCCTCCGCGCCTACGCGATTTTAAATTACACTCTAGGGGTAGAGTAGAGCAGACAAGACTGCGTGGAGTCGGATTTACAGCGATTCGTTTCTGTCACTAAAACCTAATTTCTAGCAAATGTTTTAGACTAAAAAAAATATTTTAAATGAACATTCGGAATAATACACATTATTTAACACAATACTTAGGACATATGATTTTATGTCATGTAAAATTAGGAGATTCAATTATTATAGTACTCGATATTATGACAGAATACTTTTAGAACTAAAGATAATTATGTTAAACAAAATTTCGGGATTTCGACCATTATGGTTACTGAAGTTTATAGCATACGTGTTATGGATAATAATTTTCGGAAAAAAAATTTTAGGAGAAGAAAGGGAGTACCGTATATTTCACACAGAATGATAGTTGTAGGAAAAATGGTAATTTTAAAGTGCCTTTGGGTTAAAAAAGGCTCTCTGCTGGAAATTTCCTAGCATTAATCAAGAACATCATTTGCAAGTTCATTATCATTTCCGTTTTTCCTTCTTATGATGAGCCTTACCTTACTACAGCCGTGGGAAGAAAACTTACTCCTAATGCTGGGTACACATTGGTGTAACGTAACATGAAATGTAACACACGCTGTAACAACTTCGCCTTGTTGTTGGGTTACATTTCAAGTTGCATTACATAAGTCTGGACGGCTCATTCGTGTTACATTACACGTTGCGTTACACCAATGTGTTCCCGGCATAGCAGTCCTTTACTTAACACAATATGTCATTTCAGATACTAATGTTGTTTTATTGTATTTATAGCAACGGTAAACAATAACGGGACGTAGGTAATAGGCAGAATGTGTGCGATGAGCGATGACTTTGCAACAGTCATTTGTTTTAACAAAGATAAATGAAGATTGTAGGCTTATAACTGTAATTTTGCTGGTTGTTGACCATTACATTGTGTTTCTGTTTGGTATAGAAATTATCTCTTACCTCATTTATTGTCCTTATTGCATGAGTTGTCTACTTAGTTGTCACTCATCATATTTATTTACTTCTTTTTTACTAGTCTGTTCTGTCCCAGTGCTGGGCAAAGGCCTCCCACATTCATTTCCAACTCTAATAAGTACTTCTTACTCTTGTGTTTTTTCCTAGAATCGCTTACGTAACAACTAAAAGCTTAAACTGTTTTATTGCTAAAACCTTATAGATAAGAAGATTGATTATATTGACGCTTACTTAGATATGATAATTCTAAGTGAGTGTTTACGGATATTGCTCAATACCACCGGTATCTGTGTTGGAATCAAGCTGTGAGCAAGTTTACAAGTTCGGTAAATACATTAACGGTATAAAGATAAGGACTTTTGTTGTGTTGTTCCACTCAGTGGTGTAGCTAGGGGGTTGGGGGGGGGGGGGGTGACATTAGATGTACCGTTCCTTTTCAATCTTGAACGTTACCTTCATTTATTACTTTTATTTGTTTATTTTAATTTTTGATTGATTTTTGGGGCGTCACCTACAATATCCGCACCGGTTGTCACCCATGCTAGCTACGCCACTGGTTCTACTATCGAAATTAAACTTAGTAATTATAGGACGAACAGATAAAACGTTGTCATAAACTTACTTAGGTACAATGGAATTTTAAACGGACCTAACTCTGATCTGCATATTTTAATAAAAATGTGTTCTGTTCTATTTTAGTACTAACACATGCGTTAAATTACCATCTGAGAAAATAAAGATAAGCAAAACATTACCAGGATAAGAATACACGGTTAATTTGAACAAAAGCTGGGCGCATTCACCTCACGTGGGTGTCGTAAAAATGTTCCTGCAATATATACGAGTACCTACATACTCGTATACGTACCTATAACATACAGAGGGCATAATTTGAACCTTGTCGAGGGGATTTTATCAGGATTCTCTTAAATACTTACACATACGTGCTCTATTATTTTGAAACTCTGTTACGTTCAAGTGAGGTCAATATCCCGATAAAAAGGATTCTGAATCTCAAGCTCGTGAGCACGTAGACAGCTGTTACGATGAGTTTGTTTTAAATTCAGATGACAATGCTCTCAGGTTTGATATAATTTACAAAAAGGTCAATCATAAAAACCGATAAATCTCTCATCATTTTACGTGACAGTTTAGGATTTTTTTAAGATTCGCTTTTTCTTTACATGATTTTGTTTTCGTTATAATTTTTGTTGTTATCAAATCATTTTGTTGATGATTGTAGCGAAACGATGAAAATATCGTGGCGACATTTTCGAGGGCCTACAGGGACACTACGCGGTACGCCGTGTAACTCGCGGGCCTACGCAACGTCTTTAGCGCCTCTACGCAGTCCCACGCAGTGTCTACGCCGTGCGTAGTTCCAGCTAATGCCATCACCATCGCTCAGTGCAACGCCACTCCTAAATGTCTAACTAAAAACCAAGTCTCTCTAAACGATATTCCAGTTGTTGTAAATGTCGTGACCATAATGTACAATAAGAATTAATAATATTCCTTTAAAGGTCTTAGACGGAACCGCTGATATACCGTTTAACCTTATAATAATACCAAGGCCAAAGTTCAGTTTCACATCAATCAGGCGAGGGTGGCTTGTCGGAACAATGGACGAAGATGTGGTTAAATAAAACAAAGTGTATGCGGATCGCTAAAAGCTTTTTCTGTTCCTGTTTTATTTATCGTCATCATAATCTAAAAAGCTTTTAATTTTGCGGAAAAAAGAGTGTTAACCCTTTTTTATCCTTTTGTTCTTCAAATAGATTTGATATTTATCAGAACTTGACACTGAATGACTACGAATAGAAAAAGATAACTGATTTGATTACTAAATTTTTTAATTGGAATCTTGCAATGCAGGTCCTTACGACACTGTAAATAAAAATACTGTAGTGGCTACGGGAAAACTACTGGAGGCTATCGTGTTCAAGCATTATTAAGGATAAACGACTTTCCTAATTGAAATAAACTGACCTACTAAGGGACCAAATTCCAGATAACATAATCTTTGCCCTTGTGTAGCCGAAGATTTTATCTTTTAATTTACTACTCATACGACAACCTGGTTTCAAAATGATTACTTTAGATTACCGTGGTTTAGGTTAATCTCCTTGTGTTAACCTGTACTTCCTGGACTAACCATACACTTGGTTATTTTTCCGTTTTTAGGTGCCCATATCCACATACGGCAAACGAGGGTATAATAATTACCTAATATATAATTTAGAAAATATCTATAAATAAATAAATGAATATATAAATAAAAATAGAAATAAAAATAATAAACAAAATTAATATAAATCTACTCATAAATAATATCTACTTAAATATCTAAATATAAGATTGACTTCCTTAATTTCAATATTATTATGTTTTTAAACAAAAAGCGCTTCATCCTCTCCTCTAAAAACTAACTTGCTGTGCCCGACAGGGTCCATAATTGTTTCTCTATAATTTACCTACCAGCCTTGTATACATTATGGAATGCAATAAAGTATTGAGTATTGAGTATTGAGTATTGAGGGGGCAAGGAGCTCGGGTCGATCTTTAGGTTAAGCCGTGCTTGCCTAGGTTGGTCTGTTGATGGGTGAGCGCCCATTACATACCGAGTTTCCTTCGTGCCTCGGAAAGCACGTTAAGCCGTTGGTCCCGGGGGCTGTCATTTGTAGATCTTTGACAGTCGTTAGGTAGTCATCAGTGGCCCAAAAAGTCTGACAACCAGTCTTACCAAGGGGTATCGTATTATCAAGTACTAACTGGGTTATGGAGGTCAGATAGGCAGTCGCTCTATGTAAAATACTGGTATTCAGCTGCATCCGGTTAGACTGGAAGCAGACCCCAACACAGTTGGGAAAAGGCTAGGCAGATAATGATCCACATACGGCAAAAACGGGTCCTATAAATCAATGTCATTGTCCTTATAAATCTCGGGTTGCGTTTCCATTTAATTTAAATATCAACTTAATCCCGTAGGTGTCCGTACCGCTGAATGATTTGTATCTGTTTATATTAGCCAGATTTGTGCGGCGTCGACCCATATTCTGGAGACATTGTCCTGCAAATTGCGCCTTTATACACCACTTTATAGCACCTCTTACTAAGTCGGCTCGTGGTTGATTTACAAATCATTGTAAAGGTAATGAGGTATCGGCTACAGAGCAGTTGGTGATGCTTGGTACTGTATCTGCAAGTAGGTATATCGTATGCAGAATGAACCATCGTGCCAGAGATTTACAACTTCACTAGAATTTCTACTTGGAAGACATTTCATTTGCTTATCTAGACAACTGCTGGGCTGATTGATCAGGATTAGGACTACGTAGTAGCAGAAGTATCTAACAGGTGTAACAATACCCTTAACGAAGCCGAAAGGCACTTAATTATTGTTCTCCCCGTCATTGCGAGCATTTTTTTGTTCTGGACCATACCTGGGAACCTTCTAGTTATGGAAATATTGAAGGTCAAAGTTCCAACGTTTTCGTTTTTTAGTACAAATTTTTAATGCTATAACTTTATTACTTTTTTCTTTTATTCTTTTATTACTTTAAATACCTCCACGAACCCCGCGCTGTTCAATGCATCCATCAGTACAATATTTTGAGTGCGTTACATGGAGCCTTACCGTAAAACGTAATTTTTCACCCGAAAAAAAAGTCGATTTCCAGAAATAATTTTATGGAAGAGTTACTTAGTTTGATGTACAAAATGCTTGGTTAACGGCTTCGTGAAGGGTTCGTTTACACCGTGTATATGAATTGTGGAGATGATCAAAGGCGATTCAAATATATAAGACTGTGCAACCTTTGGACCAGATTTCTTTGCCAAATTCATCAACGACCACAGCAGATGATGTCGCTTCCGCTAGGCTTTATTATTCCCCTAATATAAATACGAATTTTGCTCATTCAAATTTTTAGTTTAACCTTTACCAGAACAACAGAGGTACCTGACAAGAACGAGTCCACTAGACAAGTCGGTCGACAGGAAGCTGATTGAGTAATGTCAGTTAAGTGAGGTCAGTGATTCTTATTGCCCTCTAGTACAATTGGCGTATGAATGAAGACTGTCTACATTTTAAGCGCTAAGACGATCGTAGCGTAGACTAAGTACTGTCGGTGTTGAATTTTTTAAATGACTGTAATTAATGTTAATAGATAGAAGAAAGGGGAAGAAAAACCGGAAGATTTAGTACCCACAAAGATGTACCTAATAGACTGAAATCAAACCGACAGAGAAACAATAATCAGCCGAGGTAAACTAAGAATACTAGATATTATTATGTTAGTATGTTGTCTACTGTAGAATAGATGATAGACTCGAAACCACTGTTGTGTGTCTCTCGACATTCAATCAAACACATCAGACTGCTGGCATTTCGTTTCACTACCGAAACTCATATTTTAATCGTTGTCGACAAATGCACCTAAATTGCAAAGTCAGAATTACCGGAATCAATCGCATAAATCAATCGGATCGACCAACCAAATGAGTTAACAACTTAACAGGTGCACCGTATTTGCATGCAAGCGTTCTACGTAAAGTAAATAATTGATGGCTTGTTGCTGTCTCCCGAAGTAGGGTGTTTCGTTTTAAATCTATGTTAGTGGTCGGCCGTCGGGTCAAACGAGAGCGAACTCGCGAGACCGGTGTCGCACGACAAATTGTCCAATTACCGACAGTCGTTAGGCCGCCTCGTGACAACGACACCTCTGGCTGGCTACTACTGAGGCCAGAGGAATGGGCTGGATCCTCCCTTTCTTGTTGCCAAGGGCTGGTTACACAAGTTTTCATTTTTTCGTGCTTTCTTATACCTGTGTATATTAAACTATATTACCTATTTGGTATATGTTATTCAAGCCACACGGGATCATCTTAGATTCAATAATTCATAATATTTATGATCTCTATGAGTCTATTTTAGACATAACACCAGCCAACCACGTTTTTGCACCAGCTTGACCAGTTTTATGTTGTTAAGATTATCTTTTCTTATTAGAATGAGACGATTTTACGGTATCAAAAACAGATATGAAATTATTTCGTCACCTGTACGAATTAACTGCAAAGACAAAGAGATTTCAATTTTTATACACGCCCCAAGGTCTTTTATACCTTGATATCTCTGGGAATATCGTTGAGTTGAGTCTGTATGAAATCTAGAATAGAGAATGTCCTAATTTCCAAGCCTCCATATGAAGCACTCGTACATAAATGACGTTAAGCATAACTTGGGTCCGTAGCTAACCGTACGGGGAGCTCAGCAACTGTTTAAAATTCAACACTTCTTTGGGCATGGATTTTCTTAAGAAGGATGTGTCTAAAAGATGAAATAGCGAATATATAACCCGTGTATATGTTAATCGTGAGAACCGCGGCTCGCTACAGTGTCCGTTTAGAGCAAATCCGTTGAATCAGCAATGCTCGCACACACTGTATATTTGTTTCTACAGTGCTCATTTAAATAATGTAAAAGGTACGCGCTAGACATAATAACAACTACTTTCAATGTATTATCCTAATTCTCTGTAGTACCAATAATATTACGTGATTCTTATTTGTTTGCCGCTTATTTGCTAGGAGACTTGCCTATAAAGGGATAATGTCGTGTAAATATTTCATTATAATTTTTCGTCGTAAATGGACTTCGCATGACAGTGATAAAGTAGAAAGTAATAAAGATCCGTTTAAATTCAATTTTTGAAGACGATTAGAAACACAATTAAAAATGTTGTTAAGGAGCTGTCTCGAGATAAAATTGCGTTGGTTTATAAATACCATAGGCATGGCTAAGCATATGCTAGATATTCAATTTGTGTCACATGAGCTTTTAAAGTTTTAACACAAATTAGTCATTTTAATAAATTATACTTAAAAGCAAGTAAGTTAACCAAACAGCTTTTTTATTGTTGTCTTACCTAGTTACCTTGGTTTACCTACAATTGGGGCCTAAGTTGGCTTAGGCTAGTTTTTACGTAGCCACTTAAGCCTGGTATTCCAGAACTGGTGCTACGTCTTTGGACTAAGACTTCCCCGTATCTCTGCTCCTCTGATGATAGAATGGGGATGGTGGAATTAGAGTGACATGATGCTGCAATCTTATGATGTATCTCCAAGTTATACTTATTAGTTCTATGTGTATTCCAAATCATCTAACCTACTCGTAACTACCTAAAATTAAGATGACTGTCCGCACGCACCGTGGACAGCCAGCCTCACTACAACTTTATGAACTTGATGTCTGGCTACATGTCGATTCGATCATACCATTGACAGCCTTGTTGCATCTACTGCTGAGTATAGGCCTTTTCTTATTTATGCCATTCTTCCCTGATCTGCGAGTTTCATTCTGGTCTTGCCCGCGATCTTCTAAATATCATCTATATGATCTATTTACCGTCTGCGTATTAAAAGATGGACGTAAAAGATTCTAAACGACGTCTTTTGTTGATACTTACCACTTCAGTGGCGTAGTGTACGCTGCTGAACCGCAGCCACACCCGCTGCCCTGCAGCACCCCAGGACGAGGGCACGTAGAACCGCCGGTCGTACCACACCACCCCCACGTGGTCGCGCAACGTAATGTCCTCGCCCACGTCGTTGTATGATGATGGCACCGGCATGGTGATCACTGGACCGGTCTGCAGGGGAAATGAATTATCGTTAGTAGTTGACCTAAAGACTTTCAGGGAAGAGTCGTTGGATCCATTGGCTCTTATAGGTTTATTTATTTTACTATTCCTTTATTTTTTTTTTTTTCTATTTCTTTTTTTTTTTTTTGTTTGTCATTAAAACTACCTATGTGTGCTTCTTAGAACTACATCGGTGAGCGAAGTTCACTTAGCTGAATTTTGGGCCAATCATATTTGATTTTTTGGCCATCGGCCATCAGCTCCGCTAACAAAAACAACCTTTGACTTTTGACTTAGGTTTACCCAAGATAGAAATTGGAACTCGTCTACCCAAGTGTTAACTTATCATTAAAAACTTGTTGGAAATGCAGTTTTTGCAAATAAAAGTATTTATTTTAATTGGATTCTTGTCCTTCAGTAATAATGTAATGTCATCCTAAATGTCGTGAGGAAAGTTTTAGGTATGACAGTGGATAGAAAGAGTAGGTTTAATGACAATGACGGAATAATAGATGGACTGTGACGTGATGATAGATCTAGTATTATATAATATGGTCCCATTAAAATAGATAGACAAATTTTAACAGCGTTCAGTAAGTTTAACCAAAGATATCCAAGCAAAAAAAAGTGATTTTATTTTGACCTAAAATCATTGAGTAACCAACATTTTTAGTGTATTTTCGTTGGCTGATTTTTTTCTTGTAAGTATCTTATGCGTTTTTCTTATTTTTTACCTTTGTCCTTATTTTGGTGATCTGAATGATTTCTAAAAGTTTGTCCATCTATTTTAATGGGACCTCATATATGACGCTCTGTGTGACAGATGATTACAGAAGTATGGCAGAAGAAGACATGTTGTGCTGACCCTAAATAAAAGATAAGGTCAAGAGAATGATGACGAACAGTTTAATTGCCTGTAAAAATAATAATTCAGGAATACTTCGTTGTACAGAGAATTTTAACGAAAAACTGTTGTAAAACAATAAGTTAAGTACTGATAGAGTTAAAAAAAATAAAACTCTCAAGATAAAGGACAAACTAATTTATATTTATAACGTGCTAAAAGATGTGCCACGATTTCGCACGAGTGCAGGGTCAAATGTCTCGAGTATTGGAAACGAGAAGACGAGCGTACCGTAAATAATACAGAAAAGAATGAACGTGATTTATGGTAGGTAGGTACCTGGATTACAAAGCATTTTTCACATGATTTATCTTTCATACCTACGTCAAGCTTGAGTTGAGATTAATGAAAGTGCAACAGTAAAGCAATTGTTGCAAACAGTTTCAATGTTAAATTGGAAGAACAAAGTGAAGAATTTTTTTAGCCACATTTTCATCATCGTGATAAAAATCCAATGGCTTGTAGAAGCTGTTCGAACTTGAATTAATGATAATATGGTAATACGGAATAATAATAAAGATCCTATTTTAAATAACTAATAACAAAACGTAGTTGACAAACAAGTTTTTGGACAATATTATCTAACAAAGCGAGCGATACATATTGTATTAGTAAACAACGCATAGGCGCCAAGGTCGGCAGGTCTGCAGTAAGAATCTATCACGATATTTAAGTTAGTAGTTTGGTTTAATGACATTTATCAAAGAATGTCGGGAAGTAATAACACGCCAAAATCATCCAAATAAAAAAAAAATGCGAGATCAAATGGTTTCCCAAAAACTTCCTAAAAACATAATGTACCGAATGGCTGGCACAAGCGGGGGTGCAATATAAAGGTTTTATTCTCCTATAGGAATATAAAGTAGCAATTGTTGGCGATTTAGTGGAGGTGGATGTCAAGGTTATGATACTAACGACCAGCTACCATAATTCCAGACCCAATTACCAATTATAAACCTTATTTTATTTTCTTGGGTTTTTCACTTTACTTTTTAATTTCGTATTACATTTATACAAAAGGCTTACATAAGACGTTTATGAAGCACTGAGCCTTCCATGTAAGTTATTTCGAGGAATAATTTCGATCAAATTCTAATTGAAACGCACATATCAACTTGATTCGTCATCTTTGCATGCCTACAAGATCAAAACATTAGGCCTTTACATTTAACAAACGTGCAACACATTAATATCTGTACCTACATACCAGCACGAGTCTAGTGGTATTGCCCCTTAGGCGTATGATATCATCGAACTTTTTATATGAGGAGGTAAGTACTAGGTACATTACCTTGTCGAGATCCTGTTCGAACCAGCCGGCTTTGTACCCAGTCCCGGGATCCGTAGGAGATTTCCTGAAGTTCCATAGTCCATCTAGTGTCCGTAAGTCCCTGGTCTCTGTTGCTTTCGGGTACAAAGGTCCCCCTGTGCTGGTCTGTGCTTTCTTCAGTGCTGAGTCGATTTCATTGCCCGTTGCAGTATTCTGTGCCACCGCGTTTACTACACATACCAGTGTTATTAAAGACAATGACAGTATCAACTTCTTTCTTGACATTATCTGTAACAAAGAAAATGAACACTACATAAAAAACAAGAAGTACTAATTTAGGGAGGCATTAAACTTCAAGAAGAGATGTATGGTCTGCTTGTGATCAATTTACGGCTTTATAATGACAGAGTAGTCAACATTACACACAATGTCATCAAGCCTAGCTTTCGCTGTACTGTACCTATAGTAGTTATCAGAAAGAACAGTTTTTACAATTCTATTTAAAATAAACAGACGTAGCTAAATGATAAAACATGAATTCATGGGCTATTGACACTGCCAATATTAATCAGTGTGTAAAAGTGAAACACCTATTGAAGATGCAAGACGAGGCGGCAACAGCTTGTAATGTTGCATGTCGATGTTATTATCTAGTCTAATCAGTAACTGCACCCAAGAAAGCGTTTTTCCATACGTATATTTTTATCGTTTACGGGAAATGTGGATGTTGCATACAGGGTGTAAACAGACCCTTTACATAGCCGTCAACCAAGCGTTCTGTACTTCAAACTAAGTAACTTGATGCAAAAATTATTGCTGGGAATCGACTTTTTTTTGGGGTGAAAAATCACGTTTTACGGTAGGACTCGATGGAAAGCACTCAAAGCATTGTGCTGATGGATGGATTGAATAGTACGGGGGTCGTGGAGGTGTTTAAAAAAATCTTACATTAAAAACATGTATTTAAAAAAAACTTGTGAAAAAGTTGGAACTTGGACCCCCAATATCTCCGTAACTAGAAGGTTGAAGGTATGGAGAAAAAAAAATTATCGCAAAGACGGGGAGAACAAGTGCCACTATGTTAAGGGTCCATTTACACCCTTTATAATCTAGTAGCTGGAAGGGACGCAGGAACATGATAACTTATATCTAGCAGAGATTGCCAGAATTGATTGAAAATAAGTATGGTTTAATTTTTTAAATTTTACAAGAGGCTTTCAGCCACCGTGGCATGTTCCTGTTCAAACATTCACTCTGAAGGTATTCTATGTTCAATACGAAGTGAAATAAATAAAATTATAGTCAGATTCAAAATAGCCTATTTGTTTTTATTATACCTGAAATACTCTTTTAATAGGTATCGGTCAGTAGCCGATTAGCCACGACCTTATATGGAAATAGTGGCACAATATTCGTTGCAATGTAAGGAATTTCAAAATGTTTTGATAGACCATTTTATGCAAACAATCCAAAAGTGCTGAAAATATTACATTTAATATAAATGACTGAATGGCTGGGATTGCCAATGTCAGCTGTTGACATCCAAATTCTTTGGTCTATGGTATTATATATGATGTTCTGTGCTTTATGCTAGAACTATATAAGCGTTTTCTTTTCTACGATTTGAAAATAATTTTAAAATTCCGGACCAAACATACTTTCTATCCCCTTGGATAATCCGTAATACTTTCTATCCCCTTGGATAATCCGTAATGGTTCATGAGTCCTCCATTTGAACCTACTTATAATTTATCCGCACTTAGCTATTTAACACTATAATAACACTTATAATTTTTTATGGGGTGCTCTTAAATTGAGTGGAATGGAATGACAATTCAATCTTGTCTTGGTGCTCAGATTTCAATCCAATAAGTTTCCTATTTCCGCGATATCGTCGCGGGCGCATCTAGAATTTCTCTATTCCACAATGAAAGTGTATCGCACATCGATACCTTGACCGCTGTACCATAACGAACAGTACAAGTATTATTGCCACCATGTGTGTGAATTGGGTTGAAGAAGCCGGTTTACTTGCGCAAACGTTTGATCCAATGTTTGTTACATGTTGCATCTTTGATTTAACTGTGGAAGGAATGTTTATGGTATATGAAAGAAATTATGTAATTTTGTATGTATGGGAGGAACCATTGAAGAACATTCAAAATAGGCCGAGTAAGTCTTATATCAATCATCAAGGATAACGATGATGACAATCTTCCCAATAACCATACATAGTATCTACAGGATGTCGATTTAGTAAACCAACAAGATGTTTAAGTACTGGCCTTGACATCTTCACAAAAATAAACTGAACTGGAAAATCTATAGTGCAGTTCGAAGAAAAAAGTAAAGGAATAGCAAGTGGGAATGATACCTCCTCGTACCTCGTTTTGAATTAGAGACATAAATACACAAATATCTAATAAAACAAACATAATATTTTAGGTGTTTTTGGGTTTTATTGGCTACGCGAAGAATTTAAAGAATACACCGATTCACATTTTATGAGCTTATCATATAGACATTAGACATACCTAAATACTGAAATATTATGTTAGAAGTGTTTTGGTATTGCACTAAATATGTAAGTACCTGCATAATGCCTATGTTAATGGAAAGCATTCGCGCGTTAGTTGTAAAACAGTGGCTTTCTAGCATGCTCATGCGCTCAAACAATATGTTGCACTGAATTGTTGATCAGAATTCTGTGCGGATTCCACGTACCACCATGTAGGTAACTGATAGGGCTGCTACGTTCCAAATATTTAGGACTAGTGTTGCGGGAGAATCACAAGGCAACATATTGTAAACACCTTCCAGGTCCAAAAACCCCAATTACACTATGCCAGACCCAGGGTACCGGGTACTACATTCAGCAGCTTGCAACCTCTAAGCTAACAAAGCAGTTCAGCGAACCAGGTTCACACCATATTGGTCACGTTTCCGAAAGAAACAGTCTCATTGGAGATAGTGAAAAATTACCCTCATTTTGGGCTCCACAGCAGTCGGAAAAACAAACTATCATGCCGCTATTCGTATTCGATCCCACTTCTGATATCGTCGCAGGACATCCTTTTCCACAAGTAGTCATCGTATTAGTGGTCTAGCAGCTTCAGTATTATGAGGTTTGTGCCGGAATATAGGCACCAATTTGCCGGAGAATGTGCCGTCATAATTATATTTACATAATGAGTTAAATTATCAACTCCAATGGTTAATAAAAATACCTCACATGTTATTTCGAGATTCTACCCACATTGTTTATACAATGTGTATTTTATTTATAGTTTACTTCTTTCTGTGAAACTGTAAACTGTGTCAGTTAATCATGAAACTTATGCAAATATTGGTTTTGGTAACGTTGTTTCTGAGTAAACAAGAAAACAAAATCTTACAAAAGCCATTAGAGTTGCTATTGTGTCACAAAAGATGTTGTGTTACTAGTAATAGTACATAATCGGTGGGTGGTCCTGCACGAAATAGGAATTATTCAAAAAACAAGGTCTGATTCACTAATATTAGAATTAGAAACCAGTGCTAGAAAAGCCTGAATGGATTTTGGTTTACCGGAGTTACTGATATATAAAAAGTCGGAAAAGCAGTGTAGTGCAAGTGCACAGGTACTTTAGCTAAATCTGTGGGTGCACCATAGCCATCATCAAGTTTTTGATGTTACAAATAGGCCACATTAGACAACCCTAACATTCACATCACATCATAACGTAGTCATTACGGTATGTTATATAAAAGAGCGACAAAAATATTCAAAGCACCTGGTATGCCGCACTACAGTTCCGCGAACAGCTGGCTAGCTTATCTCTTGGCAAATACCTAGTATGTACATATTAAGCATTAGGTACTAAATTCTGTTTAGCTAAAACAAAAAATATTTAGCCTTGTGACGCCTGGCTGCAGGATGTAGACCTTTTCCAATTAATTTTTACAGTTTAATATTTTTGTTTACCTAAATCATCTTCATTTTGTAATTATATTTTTGTTCAGTAGGTTTTGTTCAATTCGTCATTCATTAAAAAAAATCAATTGTTCCTCTATCCAGCTAACAAACGATTGGTGTTATTATGCTAATTACCGGTTATCTAAAACTTGTAACAAATTATGTGTTAGTGCAACAAAAAATGCATTTATTATCTTTTTATTATCTTTCAAAGTACCAATGACTTCGAAGTTATTAACCTATTTCTCCTGATAACAGTATTGGAACTAGTGTTACAATTGCATTAGAGTTAAATTCTTTTAACATTTTATCATTGCTATTTGCAGAGCACACAGGCTTTTCCATTATATTGATAAATGTACCTATTTATTATAAATTACCATACCTACAGCTTTATCATATTATGAGCCTTCGCTCTTTCATCTGGCCAATCCGAAAACATCCGATAGTGATATCTAATCATTCCCTTATTGATTTTTGCGAATGAATGACGCAAGCGTTTCCATCCTTTAATAATGAAGATCATCAATCATTGAACGAACAATCATTGAGTGAACGGTGAAGGAGAACAACGTGAGGAATGTTCTAGAACCAAAAATTTAAATAATTAATGTGATATTCACCGGCCCGCATTAGGTTCAGGTCGTAGAGAGCTGGGCCTGTGCTCCAGCAGAGTAGGAAAATTATGGTATTCAATCATTAGTCAGTTTAGTTCAACTAATGACGCTGCAACGACAGATTTTACGATATTATGTTGGACTGCATAAATTAAAGGAGAGTTGTGTGATTGCGTCGTTGGTCTAGTGGTCGCAAGCGCTACTGCTGAGCATGAGGTTCTAGGTTCAATTCCAAATTCGGGCAAGTAAAAAAAAAGTGTTATTGGGTTTACTCATCATGAGTCTATCAGTAGCGGCCACAGAGCCTATACATATAACTGGCGAAATGTGGGTGTAGGTACTAATTACTATTAGGTACGTCTCTGCCTAATCCTTCAGGGATAGCAGGCGTGATGTTGAACACAACAGATAGCAATAGCCGATACACGATATCGCGGATGGGTGCGTAGAAATACTAGCTTGTGTACTGACTCACAAGCACATAAAATCTGTAGGCCATACAAACATTTGTTCTGTGAGGAGATCGAACTCGCCACATGCCTCATCACTCAGCGAACGCGCCTTTGAAGTCGTTAATTGTAAAACAGTGTCACTATAAAATATTCTATCGTTACAAAATCAGTATCATTCAGACCAAAGGGCAAAAATACTTCATGATTCCGCATACCTTATCCTCTTTTATTCTGATTATGTGGTTTACCGCGTTTGGCACAAATAAATATGTAGGTAGGTACAGAAAGTGATACCTAGCTCATCCGTCCGGTTATGGCGTTTCTTATATAACTTATTTGTTTGCTGTTCTCAGATCTTAGCACAAGAGATCACGATTAACCACAAATTACACTTTACCAATCGTCTGTTGCTGAGACGGATGTGCCTGCCTCACTGACACCCGGTATTGTTGTTATGATACGGTAGCATAAGTTTAATTACCAACACCAATTAAAATCAAGAAAAAAACCTAACAAAACAATAGTTTTAATTAGATATTTAATTATACAAAACAAAAAAATAAGGATAATATTTAAACATATTCAAAGTTTTTCTATTTAGTCTGATTATGTTTTTGTCTGTGTTTCTTTATACTTGTATCTTTTAATAGCACCTATCCATTATTTAAGCATTCCTAATAACTTGTTTTCTTCAGTCGTGCCGCCAATTTTATAAAATCTTCTGATGGGGTCATTCTACGGGGTGAACTTTCAAGTTTACACAGTTCAGTTGCCTCGAGGAAAATATTGACTAAAATAATACACGATTTTTTAATTAATATTATTGGGAGAGTAAATACCACGTTTTGCCATAAACTAAAGTTGAACGAACCTGTGACTGTGATCAAGTGTGATGTTATCTCATCATTTGTATGAAAAAGCTGACAGTTGCTAATCGTGCCTCCTTACTATAAATGATTTATTTAATTGTATAAATATAGTATAAGGTGATCGACCGTTTAATTGATTTTTTCATAGTTTTTATATAGTGGTTATATTGGTACATATATTTAAACATATTAAAATTTGACCTTAACACTCGTGTTAAGGTCAAATTTTAATACGTGTAAATTCGATTCTACCACGTTTTGATACTGCAAAGAGATGGAAATGGGATGTAATAATAAGGGGGCGTGCAGTGTGTCATAATAATTATGTGTAACTTCTAATAATAGTACATAATGTGCAGATAAAAGATTTGTTGTAACGTCTGTTGTATTTAAGTGCAAGACAAGGAAATAATAAAAACTTGCTTAGTAATTAAAAACCTTCATTTCAGACTTTTAAGGCATAGTAAAAAGAACCAAAAAACCGCGTCCCTCTTATTTTTATGTCAATGAAGTAAGAGAGCAAAAAACAATAACCCCATTTAAGTTAAGAATAGAAAACATAAAACGACATTCCAGAATACATCGTTGAAATTGCATTATCTGCATTTCGATCAGTTTGAACGTCGTCAATGAAAATTTTTATTAGCGAAGATGAGAGAGTATCAAACATCGTGATTGCTAATAATGCAGTTATTATGTTGAGTTAGCATGTTGTACCACTATTATAAAAAATATTTCGATTCCCAAGAACTAGTTGGTAGTACACACGAAAGAATAAGCTTTGTCGTGACCTATTTTGCATTTAGTCTTAAACTAAAGAGAAAAACTATTATTATTATTAATATAATTGGGAGAGTAAATACCACGTTTTGCCATAAACTAAAGTTGAACGAACCTGTGACTGTGATCAAAAAAATATTAATTTAATCACTTATTCTCTGTCAAGAAAGTACCGGGAAATTTTAATGGGACCATAAAAAATAAAAAAAAACTTTTTTGAGTTTTTTTGGAAGTTGGTTTTTTTTTGCAAAAAACATTTTTATTTTACCGTTTTTAGTTGTAGTAGCACTGTTTTTGGGTTTTACACGAGGAATTACTCAGTAGTAGCCACGGAGTCTCGAATTGTGCCGGTTAATGACAATAGGTTCGCCCCCTATTGCATGCGACTCAAACATAACTGGCGAAATGGATTTTTCAGCGTGATCTTTTGTTATAAAGACCAAAATAAAAGTGGGTGTACTTTTGGGCACACCTCTGTCCCTTCGGAAATTTCGGCGTGATATTGTGTAATAAAAACAAAAAAAAAATGGTTGATCTGATCTCCTCCCTTATCTTGTTTTGCCAATTCATCTTGTCTGGGGTAGGTATGCGTCTTGTTCTCGGCACAAATATTATTGTGCATTGAAATGCTCTCCCCTATTACATACGCTCCACTCATTGAATGGACTCATTGTGCCCATAGGAACACTTATCTTTGATCTCTTTATGTATAGTCGATAGCAAAATACTTTATAAATGCGTAATATCAGTTTTTGCAGAGTTAGTTTTGAAAATAAACAAAGAACATGACGATATTACATGGATTTTTGTAAAATACAAGGTTGAATTAATAATTTGTGTTCTTTTGTTAGCTAATTAATTCAAAACATATGAAAGGCATGCAACAAATTTAACCTCTAGACTCAATTCATGTTGTATTTCAATAAAATTAAACAAAAGCTAAAGCCTATCGCGGGTGAGGTCGAGCATAACGCCCTGGATAACCTTGTCCGGTATCCAGTAACGTATGTACATCATAACTCGTGTAGCTTTTGTGAGTGACTGTACAGACTGGCATCATTTAGCAAACTTATCAGGGAATCAAGCCGTCTGCCTGTCGCACCGCTGCTGGAAACCGTGGTAACTCGAGATTAATACAGTAAAGCACTATGTTAATGCACGTGTTTTTACGATAACATCTACGCAAGAGAAGCGATGCGGTCTGCAGATAATCTTAATGTAAAATCGCATGTTATGATCGTTAAATCTTGTCTTGTCGATTCCGCATTTCTTCATATTGGTCAAAGTTCACGCTTAATAAGTAGTAACTTGTTAAGCATAGGTTGTTCACAGTTATACACATACGAAGATACGACTTCTGTTTTCAGTATCGCTTGTCTAATTCATACAAAATCTTGCAAATGATCGTCTCTGATTGCACGTGATTGATCCGGGGATACTTGATACTAATTAATGAGATAGCATGTTTGAATAATTCCCCATGCACCAGCAGTCCGAACCATGTAGTATAATTATCACCCACGAGACCGCAATAGCCTGGTTTACGCTTATATTGTGCGGGATGACAATCAGATTAGAATGGGAATGCGCTTTGTTCGCGTTTCCCCTTGTTTTAAACATGTACAGTTCACAGTTCCTTTATTTAGCCCGTTGTTGTTTACGTATTAATAGCATAAACACCCGTTTTTGAAAAAAAGCATAAGGAAATGTAAAAATTACAAGACGGAGCGGCCGTAGCCGTGCCGTTCGCGTCTCTGACCGCTGTAAACAGATCAATGTTTGGCTTATCGTAAGCCAGGTTTGCACGAGGACTTTCTTTTACTCCTGAAGTTATGATTTAGCTTGATGTATAATATTTTATACTAAACTTTATAGAAGCAGCAGTAGCTTAGCTTGTACTGTTTCATGCCATGGTTTACTTTTATCGAAGCCAAGGACATTGGCGTTTACAACTATAAGTGTAACAACCAACTATACCGTTATGGTTTCTTATCTAATGTAGGATTATTATGCCTTTTTCAATGTAGATACGTAAAATATTTAATAATAGTTTGTAGTTTTAAATCGATCATAGTCAGACAGGCATCCTTGTACCTAATCTTCTTACAATAACATTGCAAATGCGGTAGCTCAGGGTATAATAGATTCAAATAAACGTTTTGTTATGCAAATTATAACGGATATATACCGTACATGTCGGATTTAACGATATTAGATGCCATGCGATACAATCAAATCGTTCAAAAAAACTTCTAATGAAGTTCCTCAATAGAACATTTAGCATAATAAAGCACGATTAGAAATCTTAATGGTTCGGGCAATTAGTAAGTACCTACCTAGTTGGTTCAACAAATTCTAATTATGTAATACCACTTGCAGTACACTTGAAAATGATTCATGCTCAGTTGCTAACAAAAACAGTCAAGCATGGAACAATTGTCGAAATTCCCGAAACCCAAAAGAAGGCACAATTAGGCATAACAAACAATTAGAATATTTAAAGCCCTCTGACACGCAGTGCTTACGTCGTCAACTATGTTAAAGCAGACGTAATTAGTCAAAGTCCTTTGTTCGGCGATGTTCTCAAAGTAAGTGCGATTGTGAGTAGTACACTCGTCCGTACAACCGCTGACCCGCTTCAGTGAAATGTCTCATTAAGCCAATGAGCTTAATTACTTGCCCAATGCTTCCGCAGTTCCTTTTAATGGAATGTACACTTTTATTTAAACTTCTGGCATTTGAGGAAATAGAAATTTCGTTGAGGCTTCAGATGTTTTTTTTCGCAATAAATTAATTCACGACACGAAACAATATGCAATAGCATGATTGGAATACTAAAATGGAGATTTGAAAACGTTTAAAATATATGGGAATTGTGTATTACACGTGTGTGATTGTGTACACAGGCCATTAATATTACGTAACAATTTTTTTTTAATTTACCTGAGACGCGTGTATTACATTTTCTTTATGAAAATGTAATTCACGCGTGTGAAAATCGCGGTAAACTCGCTGGACAAAAAAGAAATATTCATGAGAGACAGGACAAAGAAAGAATACTAATCCTTCGGTTGACGGGAAAGCGGATCGTAAAGCCTTCTGTGTTCACAAGTGGTACCTACTTAGAAATCTAAATAGATATTTGCGTGCTGATTATGCGAATCGGAACTTCGGAAGGATCCAAGATACGACTATCAGTTTCGTCCTGTTGTATCGAACGAAATATTAGTACAGCTGTCATGTATACATAATTACATATACACCTTGGTATAGGTACATTGCATTTCATGAATTGGCAAGCTTATTTGACATTGCTTAAAATATGCACTTAAGCTAAGGTAACAGTTAGGTACCCACCTCAATAATAAATAACACGTCATGTTTGTATTTACACTGAACAAAGAACACAGTATTACACTTAATTTTGTACTGTTTTGTTACATTAAAATTGTTTAAAGTGTGTCCGACACGGAGGCTCACGTGCGTAGGCTAAGTTAAACGAAAAATGTTGACATGACCTTTCATGTAAACAAAAAATAAAGTATGGGGAATAGTAAAATGAGTGACTTAGTTTTCCGGAAAAGTAAACACACAGGTAGGTTTATAAAGGCAGAAATGACTCAGCGTCACGGTCTTATCACGATAGTTTTACGTTTTACGATCTAGATAGAACAACGCGGTCTGTAACGACCGAGCAATCCCACCATAGTTAGTAGCAACGTATGTGTTTGATGACTTTTATTAGTCAATTAACCTACGTGCTACGTACTAGAGTTCGCTGGCGGTTCACCACTTTTGAACCTAATTACCAGGACTTAAGGGTGATTGTACCTACAACTATGTGACATTTCATTATTACAATTAAAAAAATAATACTTACTTGTTACATCTTATAGGCTGGATATTTCTCACGCATGAGTCAATATAAGTCACATTTAGATATCAATTATTAGCAATTTAATTTGATATCGGTGTAACTCATGAAAGTAGGATCTAGTTCTAGGTCATTGTTGTTTATTTTCAGGTGAAAGTCAGCAGATTTTCCCCAAAAACGTAAACCTCATCTTGGTATTGCTTTGTGGGCTTTTCTAACTTATTATTTATCCTATTTTATCGTGTGACTATGTAACACTGACTGTCCTGATTTTAAACTTCATTGTCTATTGTGTATTAAAGTAAGTACTTTTTTAGCCGAGATAAAGCTCTCGTATAGTCTTGCCGTCTTTGATCTTGTTGCAAAACTTCAAGACTTGAATTACCTACATATCATTCCAAATTGAAAAATGCAACTTCTCAAGGTTTATGAAGTTAAAAAGCCTTGGTAAAAGGTTGAATCCATTTCTTAAGAGTAGTTCGGAGGTTTTTTTATTTCGGATGGGAATTCATCAAATGACTCCTTCCGCTTTGGGCGGAACGGAATAGTGTCAGACTTTCACTGACTAAAACCCATCCATGTTCCTTCTTTGCCCTTTGTGTTCCAGGGCCGCGGTATCTCTTCCGAACAGTCCTGCAGCCCCGGCAGGCATCGGCCCTTGCGGACCCCTTCCTGCGTGCTGGCATCTCTTGGAGTAGTTCGGGCTAAAATATGGTGGAAGACTCGATTACTTTATATAAGGAGAAATGAAACCTACAAAGCGACGTTTATTTATTTACATAGATTATACTTCATGTAGGTACGTAGTGGTACATAGTATATTATGTTTACGTTAAAACTGTTTAACTGCTACCAAATCAATCGGCTGAATACGTCTGTAATACTCGGTAGAAATCGATGAACTATTTATAAGTTTATTGTACGCGTCATTGACCGAACACGGCTAAATCTGTTGAATGTAAACAAAGTCTTGCATGCACGCACGATACGTCACTAAACTGTATCACTTTATCTCATTGAACACCATCTGCAGTTTTGGTACAGACGCCAGCACTTCAAGCTACTACAATCTGTCGATTTCTGATTCTGATTGATTGAAATTTATTTAATATATATAAAATGGTTAACTGACTGACTGACTGACTGACTGGGTGATATTTCAACACACAGCCCAAACCGCTGGTCCTAGAGGCATGAAACTTGGAGGGTGTGTTCTTTGTGAAGAGTAAGTAACCACTAAGAAAGGATTTTTGAGAATTCCACCCTTAAAGGGGTGAAATAAGGGATGGAAGTTTATATGAAAGTCCGTCAGTTTTGAAGTTAGGATCTTCAAATTTTGTGTTTAGGCTGACGATTGAAAATTAATTTATACGTGTCTCAGCGTTTTTGATAATTCTTCCCCCGAAGGGTTACAAAGGGGGATGAAGGAAAGTAATCGGATATTATTCGACATCCACGCGTGCGAAGCCGCAGGCAAAAGCTATTTAATATATTTTTCACTTTATTGCTAAAAATTAGGTTCAAGGATGATTGGGAAATTTTGACAGTTTCGGATAGCTTTATGTGCTTGTGTCTGTACCTAATTGTACCTTTTTACTTTTATTCTAGAGATCCAGACCCATGACTTCACTTGCTATATGTCTTTTGTTTCCATAAATTATTCTATTAAAAATTTTCACATCACGCAATGTGTCTTTGTTCTTAACTTATGTATTCTGTTTTTACTTGTTTCCAACGTTACTAGTGAATGGGAAAGTTCATTTTGTAACGGACATATGTATTGAATATCAATCAATTGTTTTGTGTTGTATGACCGACTTGTATGAGAGAACATGCTACTGAATGTTTTTTGTAATTTTACTAAGTAAGCAGTATTTGTTTTAGGTTTAACTTGTTCATGTTCAGTTGTAAGATGTAATCTTTTGACCAAATACTTCCTGATTACACTAATTATAATATGAATTAGAAGCAAAAATTTGTAAAACAACTTCATCAGCTTCTTTCAGCTGATGTTAGTGAATTCTTTACTTTTATGAATATTATAAAGAGCGCTTATACAGAAAGTGGGCAACGTGTCAGATAGCTGTCAAATATTTCGCTGTTTTGATTAATTTGGCAATATTACTGTATGGAAATAAGAAATATGGCTAACTAGTGAACTAAAATTTTGATTATGAATTGCAATAATTAATATCGTAACACCGAATATTTAGTTTTAGATGTAAAAAAGTATTTGGAAACTTTCCAAATGCCTTTTCTCAATAACATTAAATTCAGTTTTTTAATTGCAATTCATTATTAATATTCTAGTTCACTAGTTAGTCATATTTCTTATTCCCGTACAGTAATATTGCCAAATTAATTAAAACAGGTAAATATTTGACAGCTATTTGCGACGTTGCCAACTTTTTGGATGAACGCTCTTATGGAGCAATAACAGTAAGTAGGTATTTATGCAAATAATTGAAGTAGTCTAACATGGCAATGGTAATTTCCACAGTTTACGTGGCCAATAACTTACGTTAGTGAAAAGTTGTGGTGTGGCCAATTTAAACCATAAACGAGTCCGCTATACAATCTGTGCCCAACAGTCGGGTGTTACAAAATATTATGATCTCAGTAGAAGTTATTACGAGAAAATTGCAAGTAGAGCGTGGGTAAGCAAATGCTGTCAGTTGCGACGCGTACGAATCACGTGTTTTTGTGCGGTTATTGCGTAATAATAGTTTTCCGATATACCGAGCCTGCAACCTGCAATTATATTATGTTTGGTACGCAAGCAAGACGCCGCCTTTCTGTTAAATTTATTCTTGAAATAACAGTTCTTTTGTGGCGAATTCTATTTACCTAGAAGGTTTTCGGTTTAGTTTGGTTTGAGGCTTTGTAGTTAAATTAATTTTTTATCTAATTATTTCCTTTTATAAGTTTTTGAAGGAATCAATCTTATAATGAGTCGGCCCAGAACTTGGCTAAGGTTTGGCTAAGGTTTGGTAAGGCTTGGTTTCGTATACCAGAAATGGTTATTATGAGGATCCTTAATGTTATATTGTGTAATGTAACATTTATTTATTTACCATCTATGTTGACCCATATTATGCGAATAAATTATTTGATTTGATTTGATTTGATTTGAAGGAATCTATACTAAAATAAAATAAAAACTATTTTAATTATTATTTAGAAATAACAAAATTACTTTTGTAATGTAGGTAGGTAGTAGATAGGAGGTACCTTTGAGTCCTCTCTAGTGAACACTTCGTGAGCAAGCTTAGTTATTACAGAAACAAAATTATGTATTAAGCTGCACCTTGTAGGTATCATGGAGTTCGATTAATTCGTGAGCTATGTATCCCTGTGAAATAATTACCTTGGCTTAGACAGTTGCAGGCTAGAATTACGGATGTTAGTAATATTAGAAGGTGCAGAAATATCAATTGTGTTAGAGGTACCTACCACTAACACAATTGATATTTTTGCATTGCATTGTATTGCGACTAAAAGTAACAAGTAGTAAGTATAAGGCGCGATTTATACAGAAACGGCGTAAGGTGAAGGCGCGTTGCAGGCATGATGCCGCTTCAAATCGTTTTCATAAATACGTAGGCGACGTGTCGTGAATTACACTAAAGCGGCGTGGCTCAGGTACGCCGTTCTTTCGTTTCCTTATAAATTCCACGCCTGCGCCGCGCCTTCACCTTACGCCGTTTCTGTATAATTCGCGCCTAATGTGGATTTTCTTATGTTATTTTATTGCATACAAAAAAAAACAAAGTTTTTAATTCAAAATAATACGGGAATTGTCGCTAAGACAGGCTTATTTGCTTATAATGAGTCCATTGCGGTCTCATTTCACAACTACTTGTTATAACTATAAACCATTTTGGATTTTTCATAATTCATAACCTAATAAATAACTTATACTCGTATATACATAACTCAAAACTAAATTGGTGCTATGATTAAACATAATAATGCCCCAATGTATCTACTCATTTAAGTAAGTACTCATATAAGTTATGAAAATAGTGAGCTTAGGGGCGGATTTGTTATTATCACAATATTTTTGTAAAAATAACTAAGAATATCGTTTCAGTTACGATTTTCGTATTGTTTGAGTTTGTGAAACTCAGATAGACAATAGTCTAGTCGTAAAGCTTTTAATAGTTGGGAAATGGAAAGTTTCGAAGTAACCTTATAGAAGTTTTATAGTCCTATTAACTATGCAGCTGTACCTAACCTACCCATAAACTTGGAAACTTTTGGGATGTATTAACCAACAGCTGTCTATTACGTCTTATTATAATATTATAAATGCGAAAGTATGTGAGGATGGATGGATGTTTGTTACTCTCTCAAGCAACACCAGTAGCGAAGGGTCAATTTTTGTAACGGGTAAGCCGGAGAAAGATATTTAATCTTTAATCTGTTTTATATTATTTGTCTATTGAATACTGACTGTGCCATTTTTCAAAGGGAATCCGGTAGGAATCGAGTTGTATGGAACCTTTGCCACTGAGCAACACAGATAGTTTATACACATAGGATACTTTTTATCCCGGTAGTATGATCCCATGGGACAATTACCGAACTCCACGCGAGCAAAGCCGCGAGCATAAACTAGTATAATATAAAAATTTGTGTCTGCTCGTACCCTAACTCCTAAACTATTGAACCGATTTTGATGAAATTTTGCACAGTTGTTCTACACAGGCCAGGGAAGGTTCCTGAAATCTACAAAAAAGGCATTGCAACGGACAACTAGTTAAGTATAAAAAACATACATTAGAGAGCTAGTTGTGCCAGCTTAGGTACCTACGTAAAACACTGGTATTCAGCTGCATCAGGTTAGACCTGAAGCCAACCCCAACAACCCAAACATCATCTGATTTTTCACAATGTGTTGGGAAAAGGCTAGGCAGATGATGGCAATGAGCTAGTGCTTTAAAGCTTCGTCATTATCATCAGGTATAACGAAACGTTAATTAGTTGCCACCCACTTGTTATCCACTTCCTGCTGAATAGAAACAAGTAAAGTAGGTATACAGGAAGCATTTGAGGAAAAAACTATTCCATAATTTTTATGTATGTTAACAAATACGAATTTATTGTTATAAATTCAATACAAATTATCAAAATTGTACAATTCAATTAATTCTTGTTTGCGGAAAATAATTGTTTTGGACTTTTTGTCATATCAATTAAAACTTGTTTTTTTGTTTTAAATAATAATAACGAAATAGTGACTTATTAATTAAATTAAAACTGAGTGTTAGTGCTTATTTAATTAGTTTGTAAAACTTATAGAATTTTGGAGATCGGGATCACATGGTAGCTCTGCTATTTTGTGGTTTGATTATGTTTTCGTACATAAATTTACTTAAGCTAGTTTTAGTGTTTTTCTTTTGTACCAATTCGATTTTAGTTGTTAATAGATTAATTTAATTTTGTAATTTTACTGTCCTAATTTAATTGCTCTAGGTAAAGTGATGGCCTGAAACACAGGTTTAAATAAACCTAGATCGGGCAGGTCGCTGACATCTGAATTGGACTATTATAACTTGCAACTGTTAAATATATTTTAGTTATAGTTTACTTATAAGTACTAATTATTATTGTATGAGAAATAATACTACTGCGCCTAAATGTACACCTTTTGTAATACTTTTTTAAAATATTATTAATTAAAAATTATTAATTTCGTTGGCAGAAATAAAACATTTAGACGGGATGATTGGTATTACATACTTAGTAGGTAAGTATCTAGGAACCTTTCTTAAAAAAAACTTACTGAGGAACTAAGGCTTAAAGGGTGTAAAAAGGCCCTTAACGAAGCCGAAAGGCACTTGTTCTCCCCATCATTGCGATATTTTTTTTTTCTGGGCCATACTGGGAACCTTCTAGTTACGGAGATTTTAGAGGTCAAAGTTCCAATTTTTTCAACGTTTTTTTTTACTACTTTTTAAGGTTTTAACTTTAATTACCTCCATGACCCGTTTACTATTCAATGCATCCATCAGCACCAAGTTTTGAGTGCGTTTTAGAGTTTTACTGTACAACGTGATTTTTCACCCCAAAAAAAAAAAATGCGTAGTTGACGGCTTCGTGAAGGGTGCGTTTACACCCTGCACGAATATATATAGGCAATGTACGAATGACAATAATATAATGTACTAATATCTGTATTTACGCGTTTAATTTAGTAACTGACAAAAGTACTATTCTGTACACAGCTGCCTACCCCTTCGAGGATTACAGGCGTGATGTTATGTTATGTACTGAACAAAGCTAAGGATATCTGCCTCGATACGTAGTAGGTACCTACCCACGTACTTAAACAATCATGTTTTGACTTTGGGAATCAATTCTGACATTTTTTTTTCAGTTTTTCGCTTGTGTAAAAAGAACATAAAGGCTAATTATTAAATTGGCAACAGCAAAATAAGCTTGAAGTAAAAAGTAGTTACATTTCATTCATAATAATATCAATAAAGAGACACACATTACGACATTTGGGGTCACCAGTTGTTATTTGTTTACTTTATGTAATCATTATTTATTTATCATATTTAACGAAGCGATAGTAGATAAATGTAGGTACTTAATGCATGTATGAAATAACTTTTTTCCACTGATAACAGTAGGTTCATTTAATAAAGTATATCTCTGTTTGTCCTATTTCCAAGTAATAGGTATAATTATCTAATTACAAACAAATAAAAACTATTGACGGGTGAATTTGATTTTATACTTTAATATAGGTTTTTTTTACAGATTTTCTGGTTTTCCCATGAAAAAACGGCCATGAGAAAATATCAGCTGTCTCATACATTTGGGTCGAGTAGGTATTGGAAATTAGTATGGGACAGCTGATAATATTTTCGCATTTACGATATTGGAGCCATGGGGGAAGTTGTTCAGTTTGATGGTCTCTCTGTTACACCCTGTATAACTGAATAAAATACTGAAGTCCTCAATTTGGTAAACTCATTAACTCAACCCCACTTAACGAGATAAACCGCCTTTTTATTGATTTTAATAATAAACTGTGGGTATATAATACAATACAATTTATTATCTTCATTTTCACTCTTCACAAAGGTTCAAATAGGTGTAATAAATTATATATAAATGTAAGAATAACATTTTAACAAAAATGCATAGGTACCTAATAAACATATTTTTTTGTTCCTTTGTGAGAGACTGGCATCCATACTGGGATAAGTGGGATATCCCGTATGACAGATCCCTAGGCTTACATCTCGAATTAAACAACGAATGAGAAAACTGAGAAATTGATCACCCAGTTGAAGGAAAGACCTAAAATCCCAATTGAAGCAGGAAGTTGGCAATAAGTTTATAGTCTAACTATTTTATTACTTACGATTGTTTTAGGTATAATTTTATTAACAAAATTTTATTGAAAAAAGTTTGAGACAAAGTAACTCCCTCAATTAAATGTGATTTTAGTAAAAATAAGCTAATATAGCTTATAAGCTAATATGATTAAATGGCAACACTGGCTTGAGTGATCAGATATAATAGGTAGGTACCTACTACTTAAATAATAACATTACTTCTAGTTATAATTATGTTATTCGATAATATTCAGGGTATTTTTGGTATTTTAATTGTTTTGACTATTTCGTAGTAGGTAACAAATAAAAATAATGGCACCAAAAGAAATGTTTATAGTTTGTTTATCGCCTTTGTGAATTCTTATCACATTATGAGTTCAAAGTCACTAACTAACTAACTGTATAGCTTCAGTTAAGCTGTAAATTGTTTTTAAACTATTTTTTTATTGTCCAATGATTTCACTATAACAGTTAATGAAGTATATTAGTTTTTATTAACAATCAAGTAAATGGATTTCATACATATAAATGAAAAAACGGAAAAGATGAATGAAAATAAAAATTTTGGTACTACATTGTATAGTTTTTAAATATAATCATTAACTGCTTAAAATGAAATAAATCTATTAATTAGTGGGTAGTAGGTACTCAAATTATGAATTACTTACATTAGTGCATAAAACTGTCTTGCTGCAAAAATATATTTATCGGTAATGAGATCGCGAATTATCACCCGCGAAAATAAAATTACTAAAATAAATTGCTATAAATATTAGAAAAGTTAATGCAAACTGTTAAGACTATATCACAAAAATAAAAGAACAGACTTAAATTTTTTTGAGCATCTGTCAAACTAACGCGATGTTTTTTTCCGAACTTTGAAATTCGAATACAAGCGCGTTCTCCGCCTGACGCGTGTCGGCGGACTGGCTGGTTGTAAAAATCTGTTGTCACATATTATCGGAACGCACCGGCATAAACCAACCGAATCGGAGTAAACATAATTAATTACTGGTAGCATAGTCAGAATGGTACAACTTCTCGTGGTCGGCTGTAAGCTATTTCACTTTCTAGCTTTAGCGTTACTGCACTGCTCTAGGCTGAGCGATAAAAACAAAGTGTCCGGCTGATTATGTTAGTAAAACATGATAATACTGAAACAAGATCGTGAGTCATGTTCCACTGCCAACCGGGATTGATTTGACCCTACAGGGCTACTCCCTTGTTTGTCAAGCAAGAAGAAAATAGAAATACTGTCATAAAAAAGAATTTGTGCATCTAGTTTGATACGAGTTTGGCTTTTGACACTAGACGACTGAGGCGTTTGTGTTGCAGATCAAATGAATATAAAAACAGGCTGGAATCTCTCATGGAAACCGACTCATGGTATTCAGTGACCCTCAGAGCCTCAGACTTGGTGGACCGACAATCTTACCAAGCCCAGTATCGAATTAAATGGCGAGCGAAGTGCATAGTACGTCCAGCAGTGGACTGCTACAGGCGGATTTAAGAAAATATGAAATTATGAAAAAGAGAAGATCGTGGCTAAATAATAAAAGCAGCGTTAGCCAAGGACCATCCCTTACATACCGAGTTTCTTTCGTGTCTCAGAAAGCACGTTAAAAGCCGTTGGATCAAGGAATATCGTATTACCCATTCCTAACCAAGGGCGGATCCAGGGGGGGTCATGGGGGTCATGACCCCCCCTGGACTGGGAAAAAACGTTTTGGGAGAAGACAGAGAAAAGTTTATTTTAATATTTAATTAAGTAAATATATTTTGAGATATAGCAATAAAACACTTTCTTCTTAATTTGAATTATTTCTTTTGTCTTATTATTATTGTAATCGAATTCGAGCCTGTCATGACTAGATCTCAACTATGTGACCCCCCCCTTGACACGATAGCTGGATCCGCCCTTGTTCCTAACTGGGATGTGGAAGTCAGAAAAAAACCGATAAGTACCTACACTCTATGGAGTTTTATATGCGGTCAATCAAAGAGAGAGACGGGTCATGAGTCGACAACATTATGCTCATGCGACTTGAAAATGTTTTATAACGGGTTTTTCTATAAGATTTTGACATATTGTCGGACTGTTGGTAGGTGCGTGATTTTGGCGCGTGCCTAATTGTAGGCAATTATAAGACATAGGCTGTGTCTTGTCCGGTGTCTGTTATCGTTTTGTACATCGCCACATCAGGCAAAAAACGAAGACGAGAAAATATCGAAGTCGAATACTTCGATTGAAGTGAAATATTTTAAACGTATGTTGTACCTAGTCATCATCCGTCCAGCCTTTTCTTAACAATATTGGTGACGGCTTCCGGCCAAGTTTATCGGTTGCAGCTGAATACCAATAATATAGGTAGACTGGCAGAAAATGCCTATGGCATTAAGTCCGCCTTTGTGCACTTTTGTTACTTGTGCATAAAGTTTTAATAGATAAATAAATAAATATAGGCACATGGAGTGACTGCCTATCTGATCTCCACAACTCAGTTATTGGGAAACATGAAACCCCTTAGTGATACAGAGTTAGTAAGGTTGAAGGTCTGTCAAAGACGATTCATGAATGACAGCCGGCTTAAACTGCATATCAAGCTTTTCATCAACCCACCCACGGACAAACCTCGGCCACCTTCGATTGACCTGTGTGGCTGTTATTGCTCAACCAAGAGATGGATCCTTAATTTTTTAATTTCGATCTCTTTCCCGTGTTAGCACGAGCTAGACAAATAAGGCTATTCAGCTCACGCCCTAGAAATATCCCCAACCGATCCATAGTCACACCAAATTGTCACACCAGTGTGACTATGGTTAATTTTATTTAATTTTATTTACTACGGATAATTTCATTATTAGTTAAAAGGTTAGTAGCATCGTTCACTGTTCCCAAGGATTTCTTTGACGGAAGAATCGACAAAATGACAGATTGTGTCGACACATTGACAGATTTCTTTGCACTATCTGTCATTTTGTCGATTCTTCCGTCAAAGAAATCCTTGTCTACGGTGGTCATGCTACGGGGGCAGGGAGCGTCAACCTTTGAAAGTTTTCCATCTGTGGGGTGTCGCTTATCCGTTGACAGATTACAGGTGAGCTGGCAGATAATTCATGGCACTGACTCACGTATCTATCTACTGTCTACTACTACTTATCGGCTATCTCCAAGAGAAGGGCAGTAGTCGCCTTCTGTTTTTTAATATTGAGACAGGTCTTATTGATTGCCTCGTCGGTCTAATGGTCGCAGTTGCGACTGCTGAGCATGAGGTCCTGGGTTCGATTCCCGGGTCGGGTAAATAGTTATTGGGTTTTTCATCAGGAATTTCTCAGTAGCAGCCACGGAGTCTGGATTTGTGACCGGTTGATAGCAATAGGCTCGCCCCCTATTACATGGGACTTAAATATAATTGGTGAAATGTGGGTGTACTATTAGGTACACATCTGTCAAACCTTTCGGGGATTACAGGCGTGATGTTATGTTTATGTGTCTTATTGTAATTCTCCGGTATTCCCATAATAATAATGCACTGCATTACTGAATTGTAATTGAATATTAGTAAACAATGGAAGAACAAAAAACTTTTGCATTTGATTGAGACTATCGCAGTCGTATAAAGGGTGTAAATACGAACGATTAACGAAGCGGAAAGGCACTTTGTTCTCCCCGTCTTTATGATATTTTTTTTGTTCTAGACCATATCTGGGAACCTTCTAGTTACGGAGATATTGAGAGTCAAAGTTCCAACTTTTTTTTTAATACATGTTTTTAATTTAAGATTTTTACTCGACCCCCGCACTATTCAATCTTTTTCACCCAAAAAAGAAGTGGTTTCCCAGGAATAATTTTTGCGTAAAGTTACTTAGTTTGATATACAGAATGCTTTGTTCTTTGGCTTCGTGAAGGGTCTGTTTACACCCTGTATAATACTTTAATTGTTTTTGTAATGTTCCCTTGAAAAAGAAATTGAACTTTTTTGAAACAATCCATAAAATAAAGCAAATAAGGTGCAAGATCTAGCCGATCCTATTCGGTATGTTTGTCTGGACAATAAGGAATTGGGTTGGGTTGACCTCCGGCCGGCGACCTTGCCACAGATCCGTCCCAGTGGACTGTCACAACTCACAAGTCAACCCAATTATTATCAACATATGACTGTATCAGGTCACGCTTTGTGTTACACTGAAGGCAGGTACAATGAATTGATGGCCTATTGACGAACTACAAGCTAGCATAGAGACGAATTTCTAGAATCCCATGTTTTTTTTTAAAATGATTTTAGACTTATCGAAGCTAGACCTTGCTTAATAATGAAAAATAATGTTTTTCGATTCCTCACTAATAGAGTTAGAAGGAGTTTGTAAGGATTCCCATAATCTATTATTGAAACTCGATGAAAAATATTTAACAATAGATTTTCGATAATGTCAATCCTTCATTGGTAGAAAATAATAGTGAAATAGTACCTTTTGATATAAGTGGGGAAAGTTTGTTGTTGCAGTCGAGGCGGATTCACACCCAAGCCGCAGGTGAGGTTGTTATGGAGCCGAGAACTTCTCTATTACACGACACCCCCCTTTCTGGCCATATAATCCTTCACACAATCCATCCATCGTTTCTTTGGTCTTCCTCTACTCTTATAGCCATCAACATTCATATTAAAATCTTTCCTCACGACGTTTTCCTCATTCCTCCGCATCACATACCCATACCAAGGCAAGCGATAACCACACAACTTTTCAGGTACCAGTTTCAGACTTCCCCCTACGTTTAACAGTTTTCTTATGTATTCATTAATATTTCGAAGTTGAGAACGTATCAAACCCTACTTTAGCATTAAACCATGCTGAATTTAGAAGAAATCTCTTGACTAACTACACTGCTAACTGAAGTGGAGTTTGACAGGGTTTCAACTTCAAACTCTTGACTCAGAAACTGACAATGAAAAAAACACCCCTAAGGAGTAGGTATTTAAAATCAACAAAGTTCCTACCTTTTGAAAAATAATGCGGTGGCGGCGTTTCTTTGGGCGTATAGTATCAGTACATTTGTTATCATAGTCAATCGCCCCCGATGGCAACAACAACTGCATCGCAGAAAGATCCATAATGTATTTATCACTTTCGTACACGGCACTAATGAAACTGCTGTTCATGTAAATCGGTGCTTGCGGTGTAACCTGGTCTGTTTATCGCGTATGTTACGTATGTACGGAAAATTGGAAGTATTCCTTTGGTATTCGATTCGATTCATCGATCAGTATTTAAATTTTAAAACTCATGTAGCCAAACCAACTGGTTAAATAAGTACTACTGCGTACGCCTACGCAGGGTCGGACTGGGCCGGAAGGGCCCGGGTGGCTCCCCCAAGCCCGGGGCCAGAGACTGGATAATGGTAGATGGGATAAATTGGAAAATAATTAAATATACAAATTAATCATTATAAATGATATAATAGGTACCTAAATGCAGCTCCAATAATATAACAAATATTAAGCTAGCGAATCAATATTTTTTAAAAAGAGGAGAACAGCTAATCTTTTTTTAATATCTCTGAAAAAATGTCAAATTTATACTAGGAACTAAATAATTAGGCTGTCCACTCCAGAGAAGTTAACTTTTCTTTAGTTCTTTTATTGAGAAATAGATGTTATTTAATCGACTTAGGGACACAATGTTAAAAACAAAGTCTCCAAGAGCGACCGAAGCGAACTCGAAAGTTTTACCACCCTACCTCTGTCAGGCTAGAATTGTTTGAACCCTTCATAGAGGAATTACTTGGTAGACTTACAGACGAAGGCAAGATGCAAAAGGAAATAAGCTAAGGAGCGAGCGAAGCGAGCTCGAAATTTTTTGATCCTTGCCTTTGACAGGTTAGAATTGTTTCGATGGTTCATACAGAAGTTACTTGGTCGACTTTTAGGCAAAGTCAAGATTTAAGAGAAAGTGGCGAAGTGAAATTTTTATCACCCTACCTACCTACCTTGGACAGGGTAGAATAAAATTATTTCGGGGTTTCGGAGTTACTTGGGCGACTTATATACAAAATGAAGATTCAAGATAAAGTAGGCTGCAAAAGCGAGCGAAGCGAGCTCAACAATGTTTACATCTTGCCTCGAATAAATTCAGATATGTAAGAGATCAAAATGTCCACAAGCTCTATTTTTTGCAACCTTGTGTATGTATGCCATAATTGCCTATTAAGGTCTCGGCACAGGCTGGGGCCCGGCTGGCAAACGCCACCCTGACTATATGGCCAGTCCGACCCTGCGCCTACATCTACTTGCCTGTATTTGATAACACAGCTAAGTGTGTTTATGATAGCGTAGGCAACAAACTTACTAGCACTGACGAACGAATGTTTTACGTAGGTTTAACAATTGTTCGTTCATATTTTTTTGGGCGAGGATTTGTCATCTGCCATTTTGCTAACTTCCTACTTCCAGTAGCGCGGCCAGAAAACCGGACAGTGACGTCTGCGACGCATATAGCAATATAATAATAAGTTTGTTTTGTAATCAACAGGTTTTAACAGATACATTGTAGAGGCCTTCTTTTAAGTATGAAAATACCTGTAACAGAAGACCTCCCTCTTCCATATTTATGTGCAAACATTTTACAAAGCCTGTTAATAATTAAAAACAAAATATTAAAAAAAAACAAAAACTTTAAAAATTGTGTGTGTGTGAGTATGTGCGTGTGAGAGTGGTTATGAATGTGTGTGTATTTATGCGTGTGTGGAGCAAATTGGACTAGTATGGGTGTGAGAAAAAGGAAACCAAAAGCATATTATCAGTACAATGTATACAGTAGACCTTCGTTTATTAATTAGTCGGCGTTAACGTTAATTCCACGTGTAAAGCAAGTTTCTGATAAGTGTTTTATTATACAACATTAGTTTTAGTATATGCGAAAACTGAAACTCGTGTCTAGTATTTTTATGTAAAGAATCTTTGTACAAAATTTCAAAACTGTATCATGAAAAATCACAAAGTTATAAGCTTGCTCTGTTACCTAGTTGTCCGCACAAAAACGTAGTCACCACGCGGCGCGCCCGCGCACGCGCCTCCAGCGTCGTCTTGAGCTCAATGATAATAATAATTTGGCAGTAGGTACCTAAATGATTGCGATAGGTACTTAGTATCGCTCGGTGTCCAACTTGTAGCCTTTTTTAAATATTTTTGGGACAAAATATAACATGGTTTAAAAATTATTGGAATCGATTTAGTTACTTATTCTGAACAAACTATATTCAGGTTTCGCATATACTAAAAATAGTGTTGTATATCCGGATGTAGAAGAGCCTCAGTTTCTTCATATGTAAGGGTCTTTAGCCATGCAATCAGGGGTTTCTTTTCTTACATTCGTGATGTGTTTGTTTGTACATAGCCAGTTTTTTGTTTATGGTATTGTAAACAGAAGTAGTTAGGGCAATATATTGTCGTCTTGCGAATGCAGTACGAATCGTAACCCCAGTTATACAACCGTGTCCACTTTTTTTTCTAAGCATATCTACTAAGTATTGGCGATCGATTCGGTGTTAGTGTAACTTTTATTCTGTCATTGCATTGAATCGTAAGCGTTTTAATAAATACATCAATAGAACAATGTAAGTACGTCAAAAAAAGAAGAAAATTTAAGTCAGTAATAAAGATGTGGACGACTGCCAAAAGTGCGGACGTCCAGTTTGCTTGCATTACTGAAAACCAACGTGCAATGACTGCTGCTAAAAACTAGTAAAGATTAAGTTTTTTTTTTGGAGGTGGTATTTAGTTTAAGCCGCCAAAATACGTCCAAAAACAAAGAAAAAGAAGTTCCTACTCGTAGGAACTTTTTCCTATAATTTTGTTTTATTTTTAGTAGTTTGTTGAAAATTACGAAGATTATTTCAAGACTCGTCGGTGGTCAAGGGCTAGGACGAAGAGTATTCTTCACTATAGAGACGGGGTTTTATGAAAATCCATGGTTACATGTTACGGCTGTCTTTTAGCTAATATCAGCTGATGTTGCCTTATTTGGGCATCTTTATAACACAACATAACATCACGCCTGTAATCCCCGAAGGATTATGGATGTACGTAATAGTACATCCATATTTCGCCAGTTATGTTTAAGTCCCATGTAACAGGGGGCGAGCCTATTGCCATCAACCGGGCACAAATCTAGACTCAACACCTGTGCATGCGGGACTCAATAGTATACCTGTAAACTTATGAAATGAATAATTTCGATGTTGAATATTATTAGGTATGTTCTGAACCAGAATGCTTTATAGTGGGATTACTCACTGTACTCTTTAGCCCACCATCCCTACTGTTTATTGGAACTGAATAAGTGCTTCTTCTTTATATCGTGTGGTTAGTGCCTAACCTGGTGTCAGAGTTTTTATGCCGCCTATGGGCCTCTGACTTGGCTCTACATGCCGTCAAGAAATAACTCCCATGCATGCTGGTTTCCTTCACCGAAGCAAGTGATAATTATACAATACGAACATGAATCCGAAAAATCAGAGGTGCGTGTCTTGGGTTCGAACTTGAGACCAAGTGCTAAAACACTCAATCGCGCACTTGTTCGATTATGAAACATTACCACAACATTCCGTGAACCGCGGAATAAAAGCTAACGGTCTCCCCTCATAAACCGACTATTGACAGCACTTCAATTCGTGAGCCGACATATAAAAGTTTACGAGACAATCTAACTAGCTGCGATTTCGACGAACGATAGCAATAGCACGATTCTTATAATCGTTTGCGAAAACACTTTTGGCTACGAGACGAAAATATTTATGCATTAATTTGATGATGCCTAGAAAAACAGCTTGTAAAAAAATCAATAGACAGTTGCTTTAACGGTACGCCGATGTGAAGTTGACCCTTCTTTTGGGTGCCGATGAATTCAAATAATATCGTCTATTCGTATCGTTGGCTTCGTTTAAATCCTGGTAGGTGCTGGTGGTAGTGCAGGATGGGCAAAAAAGGAGATGGGGGCATATCCTGCAGAGGGGCTCCACACTGGCATTGTATTTGGGACAGGTCGATGTAACCCCACTTGGCTAAGTTGATTGTTTCGATTAAATTCAAAATTTATCTTCTAAAGGCGCGTCTAAACGGGCTATATTTTACGACAATTTGTGGCTGCAATTATTGGCAAACATTGCCCAGCCATCAAAAAAACATTTTAGTGCATTTTATGGCTGAGCAATCAATTGCAGGCAACTTGTTGCAATATGGCTGCAATAGTATGGCCTTTGATTCAGAACCCTTTACACACACACGCCGGCTACACATAAAAACAGTTTGACATACCAAAAAATATGTGGCTATAATGCCGGGCCATCCTTAAAATATTGCATAGTGTGGCTGGTATTGCTAGCAATGTTGCCGGCCACAGGATTGCAGCCACAAATTGTCGTAAAATATAGCCCGTTTAGACGCGCCTTAAGACGAAACCAGCATGTTAGATCCAATCCGATATCCGGAACTGGACTGTCCGAAGTATCCGGGTGACCTATCACTCGCGAAGTTATCTGAAGATAGTTGTTACGGGTTATCAGGATTCGGAAACACGAAAGTTTGACAACCAGCGTCACCAAAGTGTGCCGTGTTGACTGTGGTTACCATGCAAACATTCAATTATCCAGGAACTTAGTTGTGAAGGTTAGATTGGTGTCGCTCCCTCCATGTTAAATCGTCCTAGTCAGCATCAGCACTCGGCTGCAACCGGTTAGGCTTGAAGCCGACCCCAACATAATTGGAAAAAGGTTAAGCAAATGATCTGTTTTAATTACACATAGCTATCCTTTTTTTTAATATTTTGTCCCACTGCAGGGCAAAGAGCTCTCCCTTAACGATCCACTCTTCTCTCTGCGTAGTTTGCTCCGGCCAAACTCTCATAACCGCCTCTTACTCATCAAGCCAGCGCTTGGCAACGACTTCCCCGTCTTCCGGCACCCACTGCATGACGACTCTGGCTCATCAGTCCTGATGCATGCTACAGACACGGCGTGCCCAATCCCATTTCAACATAGCAGTCTTATTGCCCACATCAGCGATTCCAGTTTTGGAGCATAATTACTATTGTGGTACTTATTGCAAATGAACCTAATACGGAGAGTATTAGGTGCCTCTTTCAAAATAAAATCAATATTGTAGATACACTCATCTACTATCGCTGGCTTTATCTTCATTTGTTCATCAATTACTTTGTTCGACATATTATTATCATAACTGGTAATGATAAAATGATATTTATTTTTGCAATTAGGTTATTTATAAAAACAGTTTCGTCATTTTTTACAAACTAGATGAGTCGGTGTTTCGTATCCGACTACCCTGAGAAGAAAAGACACAGACATTGTTTTAGTCAGATCATATACAGGGTGGAAATTTAGGGACATCGACGCACAAACAATACGGTACATCATTCCGAACCCTGTTGTTTTTTTTAAACTGCGGTTTCTTACTAAAGTGCACGGTCCAAACGAATGGAACAGCTGATTTGTTTTTTTTTTAATTACCGATGTATAATTTCTATGTGGGGGGTTCGGTCTCTCAACAAAAAAATCTATTCATAAACTCAGAATCCCTCGAAGAATCTTGCACACATCACCCATGGTTTATCCTATTTATATACAAGTCCGGTCGGCGTTTCAACATTTATGGCAGCCCTATATGTACCTAATATCCATATTTATTGGTTTAGTTATATTCCTGATTTCCTATGCGCGTTTTATTAACCATGCTGGGATATTTCTGTAGTATTTTATTTTCCATCGGTCGGTTTAACCCCAATTTCGAATCGAATTTCTTTTCGATTTTCGAATTTTTCGGTACCTATCTTGTGGGACAGTTTTATTGGGTTTTTCCATCAGGAAGCAGCAGCAGTCACAGAGTCTGGATTTGTAGCCGGTTAATGGCAAAATGCTCGCCCTCTATTACATAGGACTTTAACAAAGGTAGGTCACGAAATGTGAGTGTATCAGTGTAGGTGTTACGGCTAATAGCCGAAGTGCGGGAACCCCTAGTTTTAGCCGGCTAAACCCAAGTGCAGCCGGTTAAACTTAGATGTATCCTGCTTATCTTCGGTTAGAAAATGCAACCAATTTGGATACAGCGCTCGCCGGCCGCTGCCGCGACACCGCTCGCTACGCTCGCTCGGCTCGCACGCCTTTGGTCACGGTTATAACCTAACCTAACCTAATCCTTTTGGTCGGTGTGTCCTAGCAATAAAAACGATACACAACTGTTACCGCACCTAGGTTTAGCCGGCTAGAACTAAGTGTAGCCGCACTTCGGCTTTTAGCCGTAACATAGGTTCTATTAGGTAGGTAAGGGGGATTACAGGGGTGATTAATATGCTATTTTTATTTACGAACATTCCATCAGTCCAAATCACGGAGTTTTCCTAGTAAGTTTAATCAACTGGCTAAATCACAATTTACACTTGAAATAACATTGCTTACAACTGTGTTAATTTTAATGTTAAGATTCTCGGACCGATTAGATAATTTCTATTAATAACTTCCGTCTTAGTACATCAATAACAAAAAAGGAAATTCGTGTTCGATGTTATTATTAGTACTTAGATAGGTATTTCCTGGTTGTAAAGCGTTGTCGATATAAAAATTATATTTTAGATAAACTTTAAGTAGGTAGGTACTTAATCACAATTAAAATCTTTGTTCTGATATGAGTTTCTTACATCTTTTGATGGAGTAGGTCTAGGTAAGTATCTCTGCCTACCTTTTTTCTTCATAAATTACCATCGAACTAATTACTCGGAAAGTAGGTTTTTTTAGCATCTAAATAGGTACCGTCCGCTACTTATTCATTCTAGAAACCATAATCTTCTGCCTAGCCTTTTCCCAACAATGTTGGGGTCGGACTCCAGTGTATTCAGTGTAATGTAATAGAATACCAGTATTTATGACGAAAACGGTAGGCAGGTTTCTGATTATTTGAGGTCAGGTGCTTGCATCAGTTTTCTTAGTTAAATTACGTGATATACTTAATATACGACAATTTCGTCAACTTTGTGTAAGCATCGATGGTTCAGTGGTAGAATGCTCGCCTGCCACGCGGGCGGCCCGGGTTCGATTCCCGGTCGATGCAGATATCTTTTTGCTTTTGTGTTTGTAATAGCGACAGGGAATCTTTTGTTTCCAACGTGACGAGACCAGCCCCCGTAGCATGACCACCGTAGACAAGGATTTCTTTGACGGAAGAATCGACAAAATGACAGATAGTGCAAAGAAATCTGTCATTGTGTCGACACAATCTGTCATTTTGATTGCGGAGTTTGATTTCTCAGCATTTTATAATAAAGTAGTTTTGAAATCAATGAACCCTCCTCCCACGAGTACTTAAAATGCAACCCAGCTATTGAATATTATTAAAACAAGAATGGATATAGAGGAGCAAAAGGTTAGACTGCCGAAACCCGGGATTGAACCGGGGACCTTTAGATCTTCAGTCTAACGCTCTCCCAACTGAGCTATTTCGGCGTGTGTTGGAGGTCCCAAAATTATGAAAGTTAAAATATATACCTAAGGAATAGTAAAAACTATCCATTCACAGTTGCTAATTACTAGAGCTACAACTACTCCTTTAAGATTTCGTTGATGTCAAAACTGCAAGCTTGATTAATGTTTTGCAATAGGTGTATGAAATTACATTAAAATTCACACCATCTATCGGAATATTTTAATACCAGATGTAAATCTGATCTTTTGATAGTATCGCTACTCGACCATAGATGGCGCATTTTTACAAATAAAACTATGGAAACAATCGCAGCAAAATTAATATAATGTAGATGGCGTTGTTTAGGTTTTACAACTTAGACAAATGGTTTAATTCGCACTATATAGCTTTCCCTTGCGTTATGGTCGGAAATTATCTCACGGGATCGTTTTAAATATAGTCGGAGTCTTAATATTTATATTTGATACTCAGGGAATCATTTCATTACCTAGGTACTTATTGTGAGCAGTCAGACCAATACTAGGGGGCCAAACAACCCCCAAACAAAATTAAAATATCGCTGTATGAGTCTATTGGTTTAATGAACCCATACAAAAATGATAAATTAAGATCCTACGATTGATCTGACTGCTAATATGAGTATTGAAATAACTCTCTGAGTATAAAATATAAAAAATAGACTGCCAATTTAGTAAAATAATGTTATTTTTTCAGAGCTTTACAATGTCTGGCAGAAATTTTCATCAACAGGAAGTGTCTGCTAATGATGATTATTAATTTTTAACAATATTCTCTGCAACATAATTTATAAAAATCAGCACCCAGGCTTTAAGAAAAGTGCATAATATTTTTAAATAATACCTAATGTCTAAAAATTGGTCGTCGGGCCCGTCGTCAGCACAAGCAGGTATGCATACATTTACAGTACATACTAACACCTCTCGATTTACGCATTTTGTTAATCAGAAAATGAGTAAGGTCTAGCAGCCCGGGGATCTTGGACCGATATAACATGCTATTACCGCTACGTTATTCCCGACTGTCATAGGTTACATCAGTAGCCTATGACAGTCGGGAATAACGTAGCTATCTACTAGTGAAAGAATTATCGGAATCGGATCAGTTCCGAAGATTTCCCCCTACATCCAAAATTACAAACTTTACACCTATATAATAAAATAAATATTTTAGATAGATTCATAATTTTTTCAATTATTTTTTTTAGTGGCTTACAAGTTCAGTGACAAATCACATAGGGCGGGCAGAAAAAGAATATTATTCGCACGGCGTTAATGGCTATTATAGGTTGCAACGACTTACAATGTTATCAAGGAATCAAGGCACGGAGGCCTATGGGCTGTACCATTGTTTTTTGAAAATTCGACTATAGTATAGTACCTAGGTATGATCAACATTTAAAGACAACATCCTCTTGTGCGATGGAACGATATAGCTGATATCATAATGCTCTTTGGGCGGATACGCTGACTAGTGAACTCGGCCCAGAGCTCGCGGCTCTGTTCAGAGCCGACACAATTTAAATTGGCATCGACACGCTCAGAAGAAGCTGACTAATAATAAGTTATAAAAATAAATTAATAATAATATTAATTTTCTCCTTAGGCGGTTGGATCAAGGGCCTGATTCAGAAGGCAGTACTCCTCGATACGGCTCGCATTGTGAGGAGGTTCCTGTCTCTGGAACCCTAACCACCGGTAGCTTGGACCCTGCTCCCGATACTGGCGGACCACTATTTTTTTATATTTTTAAATGTTTTTTATATTGTTTTATATTAGAATATTTAAATTGTATTTAATATGTGTAAAAATAAATAAAGGAAATATTAATATATTATATAAAATAAATATATAAAATAGATTAAATATTATAGCAAACAAAGCAAAGCTAAAAACAAAAATAAACAGGTCCAGGCCAGCACATTAAGCAGCGCAGTAATTTTTTTAGGCTAAAATTAAGTGTGTACTAAATTCTTACGACAAGTTAAGTGCCCACAAAACATAGCGACGAAGCAAGCAATTAGGATCATCATTTCAGCCGAAAGACGTCCACTGCTGGACATAGGCCTCCTCCAAGTGTCGCCACAATTAGGATCATCTAATGTAAATGAAGTAACAGGTAAATGATCATCATCTGCCCAGCCTTTTCATTATGTTGAAGTCGACTTCTAGTCTAACCGGATGTAGCTGAAAACCACTGGTATTTTACATGGAGTGACTGCCTATTTGACCTCCATAACCCTATCTGGGTTTGGGGGTACTAGGTAATACAATTTGTCTTGGTAAGACTGGTTGTCAGACTTTAGGGCCACCTATTACCAAACCTATACTGTCACTTACGGGATCGCGGGTTGCGGGTTGGATGCGGGCATCCACCCGCATTCTCCAGTCAACCTGCGATCATGGCGCTTGCAACAGCGCCGAAATATCGGGAGCTCAAAATAATGAACAATCACGGAAGATATCCCGTAAGTGACAGTAAGTTTAGTTGTAAACCGTGAAAGCTTAAAACAGCACCTATTAGCGGCAGTAACGGCTTAACGTGCTTTCTGAGGTACGGAAGATTCTCGGTATGTGATGGATGGGCACCCATCCATAGACCGACCTTGAGCCGTATGAGATAAACAACTGAAATTAAATAACGGTAAAACAAACACGATGTAATCCTGTGATTATGCTATTCATACCTCCCTCTGATTACCAACCGTACAAAAGTACAACAGTGGAAGCCGAGCTTTATGAAACGGATCATAACCATTGTCACAAAATCCGATTTCCGAGATCCAAAATTAGAGGACAAAGCTGTTGTGGATGTGGATTATAGGATAATTGGACGCAACGTCGCTTAACAAAGCGGGCTTCAGGTATTTATGCCTAAAAAAGGATAAGACTTTCGTGCACACAACCGACGCTCGTTTATGATCGCGATTCAAAGGGATTTGCGACTAATCGCAAACAAAAATGGCGGGAGTTAAAAATAGTGTTTGACTGTTTATTGATAAAAATAATCTCTGTGTATTTCTGCAGGGGATTTTATTTTGGATTAGGGATCTTATTTACCGTTAGGTAACACTTTTAGTTACCTTGGTGTTCCATAGCAAGAAAAAGGATGCAAATGTTTGTAGGATTAGTTTAGGACGTGATTATACGGATAATACTTTTGAATGTAAAATACTTCAACTGTTATTATTTTAAAACGATCAAGCAAGATTTTTCAATCAGAGGCGCTAGCACGAGCGCAACGTTACATAAATACGTCGATTTTTTAATCGAAAATACAAAATAATTATTTCCTATAGCATTTTAGCTAAATGATTTTCAACAGGCACAATCAGTATCACAGATGAATAAAATCTTAACGTTATGAAAATATTAATTGTGAAACGAGTATTTTTAATTTTAAGATCGACGTATTTACGTTATGTTTATACTGCGCGCTCGTGGTAGGCCCTCAGATTACTTTTGAGTAAAGGGAGACATGCTTAAATTACGAAAGTCAAGGGACAATACATTTCAGGTTGGTTATGTAATGAATAATTTCAGTTATCAACGTAGGTACTAGATAGTAAGTTGCGCAGACAACAATGCGACTGAGTCAGTGCAGTGTTGTGAGTTTGTGACACATCGCATGGCAATGTTATTGATTACCGCAAATAAAAAGTCAATGAAGCAATCGGCGACGCGGGAAAAAAGTTGAGGGTTCCATACATTTATTATTTTAGTACCTTCCGATCAATGATATTATAAAGAAAGATACGCTACGTTCATACTGAGCGGCGTACAAATATCGTTGCGTTGTTACGACTGCGGCTACGGAACTTATGATACAAAAAGAGATATCTATATTATCTATTGCGCTTGAAGTGCTTAAATCACGACAATTGTCTGAATTTGTCTGCAGAATTTGCGCGCGCTAGTGCCTACCTCTACCTCTACCTCTCTCTCTGTTATCTACCTCTTTTTATTTATAATATCATTGCTTCCGATGTTATAAAGAATACGTTGTGCAAGATTGTTAAAATAATATTATTCTTAAAATAAAAAATGGGGTATTTTACGGGCCAATGATTTTGTCATGACGAAAAATGACTCATTCGAGTAGGTACCCAAATCATAATATTTTAATTGAATATAGAATGATATTCTGTTACAAATTGGCAAAAACGTGACTTTGCAATAAATTGAGCAAATTTTCAAAATTAAACTCTTAGGTTTATGGTGAGCTGGTCATTGAAAGATGATTCATCGTTGGGTTTCTCCAGCTTTATTACGGAACCCTACGAATTAACTCTGTCAGTAACATCCCGTTGATAAATGATAAATGTATGACAACCTTTTTATAGCAACTAAGTTGTAGATGCCTGTGTATTTTTTTTACATTTCTCTTTGTCATCTAACCATTGAAATAAAGCTTGATGATTTCTATTTCATCATGATTTACCTTAATTATTCTCTTATCTCAAATGGGCATTTATGCTCAGCACATCAGGTAGCATGTTGGCCTTATTCGCAAAAAATTGCGCCCAACGTGGGGCTCGAACCCACGACCCTGAGATTAAGAGTCTCATGCTCTACCGACTGAGCTAGCCGGGCTTCCAGATAACAATATAGAATTAATTGTCAGGTCTGGTTAAGGCTAGGTGGGTTTTATTAATTTGGAAGCAATTTTTATTACATATTATATCATCAAACAAAGTTTCTGATAGTTTCTGTGCTTTATTTATTTTTTCATACCTATAGTAGACACCTACTGTGCCGCACTCATGCTTTTAGGTGCGCTCCAAAACGCAAATCGTTGACGTGGCTCAAAAGGCTGCCCAACTTAAAAGGGACTAGGCAGGACATGCCTGTCGCATGCGGAACGAGCTATGGGCCCGTGAAGCTCAGAATTGGTGCCCTGAAACAGTGACACGGGGTCGCGACAGACCACGGACACACAAGGAAATGACGGAATGAACTGGATGTCTTCCTTGAGAATTGGGAAGAAGTTGCGTAGAATTGTGACCGTGTTGGCAGGAATGGAGCCAATGGTCCCTCCATCCTTTGCCCAGCAGTGGGCCAGTATGGGCTAGCAATAATAATAATGAGTAACCTATGATAATGAGCACCTTTCAACTAATACTAATAACGGGATATTTACCATGTTTACTGTTTTCTATGAGTTCCCGATATTTCGGCGCTGTTTCAAGCACCAACAATAATAACGAAATAATAATAATGTTAGTGACCATGATAGTTTAAAATCTTATTCCTTTCAACTATTGTCATTAAGACAAAAATACCTAGAAAAAAGTATAACATTCCCGAGATCAACGTAATCTAAACTACCTACTTACACACTCATTTAATTAACTTTTTAACACCCGCCTTATCTTGTTCTTTATTAATTAGTTGGTGAATATAAACTTTAATATAAGGTTGTCAAAACTGTGTTATCATTGTAGGTGATTGAATGGCTGGCGCCGCGCCGGTCGCAAGCGGCGCCGGTAGCAAGGTACACTCACAACCAAACGCTTAACGACTCCAAGTTCACATGGAATAGTTTGGTTCCAAGAAAAAACCAAGAAACCGTAACTTAACTACCAGAAACAGTGCTTGTTTAAAGAAATTCGGTGGAAGAAATTGATTATTCTGAACGCGAGCTTTCGCATCCATTGAAAGCAGAGCTTTTTTTAAACATTTGCATGAGGTTTGAAGTTTTACGAAATAAGGAATGGCCAGCAACAAAATGGTTTCTGATCAAAGTTAAAAAAAAAAGAAATCTATTTGCAATCTTTTCAAATTGTGACTTTTTTGGAAAATGGAAATCAAAATCCCAGTTATACCATGGAATTAAACTTAGTTTTACCCCTTTAAATTTTGTTTCACAACATACTTACTTCGTTTTACAGGAAACCGTAACATTATCGGCAAATTCCTTGCACCAATCACACGACAAAAAACAGCAATGTCATTAAACTTGTGTGCTTGACATTCCGCGCACCCGCTCAGTATTCCGGCGTCGTTGGGAGGAAGTGGCACGACCGCGCGGCTGACAGTTAGCTTTTACTTGCCAACGCCGATGACCTAAGCTCACATGCAATCATCATTATTACGTCGACAACCATCTGAGGTCTATGTGGGTCACTGGACCTCAGATAGTCCGGTGTTGGTTAGCTTCGACCAATTATTTGCAGGCGCCTGCTTGTGGCGGGGGTCTCGTGGTTCATTTGTTTCTCTAATCTGTGTTGGTATTTAAGGCTATACTAGGATTGTCGAGCTTATTTCATGTCTTTCTTGCAGATGAAAATTGTGATTCATTTATAATAGAAGTTTGAGTGTTACAGTTTATTTAATTAATAAGGACCCGCTTGAATGACAGCTCACTGAATACAATTAGCGCTGAGCCCAAAAATAAATTGTTTTAAAGGCATCACATGGAATGTGGGCGTTATTATGTTACGTTCGTTGTCATTCATGGGCTTTAAAGATCTGAATAGATACATAATAATATAAGATAGATTTCAGGTAAAATATTAATATCCTCAACTTTTACAAGGCTCGTCAGATGACTTATAAAAACGTCCTTTATCAACATAAATGAGTATTTAACCAGTCAATAAAGTTATAGATAAAATTTAAAATGAGAAAAAAATTAAAATTAAATATTTTTATTTACCAGATATAAATCCATATACAATATTCACAAACAGACACTAAAATAAAATAAATTAAACCTATTAACAAAAAAAAATACAAAAAAAAATTACAAAGTTGTAATAACGTACACTGGTAACACCGTTACTACTCAGTGTAAATAAAGTTATATTGTAAGTTATCTTTGTACTTAATGTTACAACTAACACGCGCCCGTCGCGTTTGTTTGAACTAAGTTACTATATTTACTTACAATAACATTACACTATCGTAACTAATCTTATCTTGAAGATATGATAAAATGGCACACTTGCAATGAAAAAATAGTGTTTTTCTAACGATATCTTTCATATAATACATAAAACTCATCATCATCATCATTTCAGCCAAAAGACGTCCACTGCTGGACATAGGCCTCCCCCAAGTTTCGCAACATTGACCGGCCCCGTGCGAAAAAAACAAAAAAAAAAACTAACATGTTAGTTTCAATTTATTTGCAACATTTTAATACAAAGCCTCTGTGGTTACTTTTGGAGTAGGTACCCAGTACCCACCTATCTAGTTAATGAATAAAAATCCTTATTAAATAACATAACATCACGCCTGTAATCCCCGAAGGGCTAGGGAGAGGTGTACCTAATAGTACACCCACATTTCGCCAGCTATGTTAAAGTCCCATGTAAAAGGGGGCAAGCCTACTGCCATCAACCGGGCACATATCCAGACTCTGTGGCTGCTACTGAGAAATTCCTGATGGATAAACCCAATAACGCCTTGCCCGACCCGGGAATCGAACCCAGGACCTCATGCTCAGCAGTCGCGACTGCGATCACTAGAAAAAAAAAGGAGCGTGGAGCTTGACACAAGCAACGAGAGGCGTATACACAGCAATGGGTGAAGTCAGGCTGTGGATGTTGATGATGATACCAGGACGGCACGGTTAGCGCAGTGGCTGAGCGACTAGCTGGCTGCGCTGCGTGTCGCGGGTTCGATCCCCGCACGGATCAAATATTTGTATGGAGTAAAGGTGGTTGTTACGGGTCTAGCTGTTTGTGTAAATGACTTTAAAAGTTTGTGAACACACCCAAGATACAGGATAAAATTCTAGTGCAATGCCAAGTTATTTAAAAAAAAAAACACCTGTAAACAAACAAGTGATTGAAATTCTTCAAAAGATGACTTATACAGTTCCAATATACTCACAAAATTAAGTTTGTCTTTTGACTCATAAAATCAACTACAATTTATTGACCTACTACTAACCAGCACTTCTAATTCTTCTAATTGAGGTGTAGTGTTTATTTATTATGTGGTTTTTTAATATAAATGAGTTTGCACTTTGTGGGCGGTTTTTCCAGTGAGTCAGGAGTAGTTCACGTCAGAGAAATTAGGCGGAACTAACGTGTTTTACTTCCACAGTTTTATTTCAGGTTGTATTATAGTTGCACTGGATTTGCACTTAGATGTGTCAGCAGGTTTTTTCACCTTGTGTTTAGATACTTGGAACTTGTGTATGAAAATGTGTAAATGAAAATTCGTTGAATTTATGACTTAAAATACTGTCCCTGCTCCAGGACAGCGGTAGGAAGTGTTGTTTCCTTGAAATTCAGGTGACTTTAAAAAACGTCTTTAGTGCATGAATTCATCCCTAAATGTCAGTTCAAAAAACGACGATCTGGGGGGGTACCATGACGTCTTAAAGCAGTACCAATTTTTTAATGTTTCTCCAGTGTGGGAAAGAGATGAAGCTATAGAAGACGTCTAGCGCCATCTCTTTCCCACTCTGGAATATGATTAAAACAATACTGCTTTACCTGCTGCTTTAACTTAAGTGGCAGTGGGCAGGGCACATTGCTCGCAGAACGGATGGCCGATGGGGCCGAAAAGTTCTGGAGTGGCGACCGCGAACCGGAAGACGTTGCGTTGGAAGGCCTCCCACTAGGTGGACCGATGACCTGGTGAAGGTTGCAGGGATCCGCTGGATGCGAGTCGCACGGGACCGGCCAATGTGGCTACACTTGGGGGAGGCATATGTCCAGCAGTGGACGTCTTTCGGCTGAAATGATGATGATGATGAATACTGCTTTAAGACGTCATGGTTTATCGCCACTTCGTAATAGCGCCTTTCAAGTTCCACACCATCATCGTTTTCAACAACGTTTCTGTGGCTTCCCTTACCCCTTTCCTATGATACTCATCACTCTGGAATATGATTAAAACAATACTGCTTTAAGACGTCATGGTTTATCGCCACTTCGTAATAGCGCCTTTCAAGTTCCACACCATCACCGTCTTCAACAACGTTTCTGTGGCTTCCCTTACCCCTTTCCTATGATACTCATCACTCTGGAATATGATTAAAACAATACTGCTTTAAGACGTCATGGTTTATCGCCACTTCGTAATAGCGCCTTTCAAGTTCCACACCATCACCGTCTTCAACAACGTTTCTGTGGCTTCCCTTACCCCTTTCCTATGATATTAAAGTACTAGTGCACCTAGAGTTTCGTCACTAGCCTCATTCACTCACCTAGACTTCCGGTTCTTGTCTATGTAAATGAGTTCTATTTTTTATTACACAACACTAAACCGCTGGTCGTAATTAATGCGGTTAATATTCCCGTTACTTCGGAGAAGTAGACTGTGTCACTAGTACTCAAACCAAATCATACACCTTTTATTTACTTACCTAAGTACGCAAGTATCGATTGTAGTACCTTCGCAGAATTTAGTAATTGTGCCAGAAAGGTTTCGACGTACTGACGCCAGCACAGCAAGCTACTACAATCTGCCACATTTCTTTAATAGATTTTCAACGTTATTGCTAAAGTATTAGGTTCAAGGTGGATTGTGTTTGACAGTTTCGGGTAGCTTGATATTCTGACGGTTGTACCTACGAGCGCAGGTAGACACGTTACTACTGTGTCGTGTCGCGTACTCGCGTCAGAAATAAAAGGTGTAAATAGACCCTTAACATATCCGAATGGCACTTGTTCTGTGTCTTTGCGATCATTTTTTTGTTGTAGACCATACCTTCTAGTTACGGAGATATCGGGGGTCAAAGTTCCAACTTTTCACAAGTTTTTTTTTAAAGGGTGCTAAACTTCTTTTTAATGGCATTATTCGCCTCCAAAAAATTAGGTTGATTTCTAAATTACTAAGTCAGCCAAAATTAACGAGCATCTAAATAATACTATCCTAGCCACAAGTTATCATCTATGTAAACCACCCTAAATACAACTCAGCATGATGGTTATTTTTTAGCATTTAATTTTTTAACATGCATTCTAACAGTAAACTTCTAAAATACTATTAAATGACATCAAAAAATATATTTATTTAGCTTCTAATTTTTTAGCTCAGTACGTTTAAAATGTAACTCATCCCATATTAATTGATCATCAAAATTTTGCTAAAAATGTCATGAAATAAATTAAATGACATCAAAAAATATATTTATTTAGCTTCTAATTTTTTAACTCAGTACGTTTAAAATGTAACTCATCCCATATTAATTGATCGTCAAAATTTTGCTTTAAACGCATTCCTTTGGCAAACGTTTCGCTTTACAAATGTTGATATTTAATCATTTATAAATTTTTCATTTAATACATATTTTGTTTCTTTTCGGCAAAATCACGTTTCATCTAAATATCACTTTATAGTAAATATTCTTAACCACTCACAAAGTTTTAAGCTGTTTTTTTGGGTAGTCTCGTAAGTTTTTAGTGCAGAAATTCACCTAAAGTCCAAGGTAAATAATATCAATATTTTGTAATAGGCATAGTCGACGTAGCCCCGCTGTGCGGGGCTCCTATTTCTGTTTGCAGGGTTTAAAGTAACCTAACCTAACCTAAAGTCGGGGTGCCCCAAGTCCCGAACTCGCTTCACTCGCTCTTGATTCCTAAGTATTTGTTGTTCCGTTAATTAAAATTACCGTTGTGCCTATTTAATGAGTTGAATTTTTATGAGTTCTGTCGTTTCGCGTACTCGCGCCAAATCATACAGTGGCTATTTTCACGATAAAATAATATGATGTATTATTTAACATGCTAACTTATAATAAATGATGCTTTCTGTGGAAGCTTGAATTATATTTTTTTGAGGACATTGTTTTGAAACTGTAAAACGTAACATGGTGGCGAGTTATAAAATCCGTGGCCGAGTTAGTAAATTAGGTGGCAATGTAATAAGAAGAAGAAGGACAGTCACAATAATTGATGATCTTTACTTGACGCTTTCTATAGAATATTTAGATGGCGTTGTAAAATAGACGAATTAGTTTATTAGAGGCTATGTTATTTTCCCGTTGCTTAGTTATAAAATTAGAAGTTTAATCACATGGCCCATAAATAATTTTGTGGCGAGACTTATAATTTCCCTTTTTTAAATACATGTTTTTAATGTAAGATTTTTACTTTACACATCTTCACGACCCCCATACTATTCAATCCATCCATCAGCACAATGATTTGAGTGCTTTCTATCGAGTCTTACCGCATCACGTGATTTTTCACCCCAAAAAAAAAGTCGATTCCCAGCAATAATTTTTGCGTAAAGTTACTTAGTTTGATGTACAGAATGCTTGGTTGACGGATATGTGAAGGGTCTGTTTACACCCTGTATATCGGTTTCACACATTTACCTATTTAGTATGGTTATAAACGCATTTGAGATGCGACGATACACACTGTAAAAATTGTGATTCTCACCATACTAAATGTGTTTCGACCTTGAGCTATACTTACGAACCGTTTAGGAAATCCCAGTATGTAAAATCAGGTAGGGATATGGTGGACACTGATGGTAATAACAGGAATTTAAACTCGGTAATTTATTTTACAACAATATTATAATTTGCATTTACCTGTGATTTGTTTATTTACCTTTTAATGTAAGTACCAGTGTTTTTTCCTGCTCGAAGAGAACATCCATGGAAAAAAGAAAATACAATGTTTACTTTATACAGGTTTCGCTTTCCAGGATTCAGAATTCAGTTCAGGATCGACAAAAATCATGTCAATCTTAAACTAAAAGAAGATTTGTCGACTGATGAGCCTGATTCTCACCTTCCGTCCTAAATTAATCTTCTAACTCAAAGATCAAATTGGAGGATCGTGGCACAAAATCCCCCTTTATCTAGCAGAAAGCGATGACAAAAGGCAATAAGTAATCCTGAAATTACCCTTTTCTTAACGTGGTAAAATCATCAAATGAGTCCTCCCACCCAGGGCAGAGCGGGAGGGACTGTCAGACTTGTACTGACTAAAATCCACGGTGTCCTTCAATAGCCCTTTATGTTCCAGGGTCACGGTAATTCTATGAGTCCCGCGACCATCCTGAGATTACCCTTAAAGCAATTGAAGAAACAACGAAAGATTGTTGTGTAAGTAAAAAAATACCTGTAAACAAAAAGGCACTTACTCCCAATGCACCATATCTTCATAATAAAGGTTAATTTAGTTGTCATAACGTTCATTTAGAATCACGAACATGTAGAATCGTTCACCCCGTTTACGATCGGACTCGACGGGTTTATGCGCAGGCGCTGTAATGAGCGAGATGCGCGTACGTTTATTGTAATTAATTTAGTAGTACTGTACGTTATGTTCAATGATATCTGCGCTTTTTTTTGTCGTTTTTCTTTACATTTGTACCGTTATTTGTGTGGTATGACGATTGAGGGACGTTATGTAACGGTAATGTAATTGATGATCAAGTTTTGTCTTGAAAAGGGTAGGATTGATTTCTTGTTGAAACGTTTAGTTTTGTGTATTAGTGAACCAAAACTGATAAATTAATTTTAAGTTTATTTAAAAGGCCTGATAACGGTTTCATTGTAATAAGGGGAAAGTTCACCAAAACAACTGAACGCGATCAAGAACTATGATAATATTCCATAGCAATCTTGAGACACACTTTTGAACTTCGTATAAATATGCTACTCGTGTTTGGTTTGGTAAAATTCGCCCTTGATAAATTTTGTAAAAAGGGGAAACTTCGTATACTTACCTCTAGTTAAATTTATCATGAGTAGCTCCTGGTAGCGAAGGGTAAATTTTTGTACGAGGTAAGCCGGAGTACATTTCTTTAATGAATTATTTGTCTATAGAATACTGATTGTGCCATTTTTCAAAGGTAAGCCAATAGGAATCGAGTTCTATGGAACCTTCGCCACTGGTAGCTCCGAAAGAATCAGGATGCAATAATGATTTCACGTTTGTTTCCCTGCTAATTACAATTGCAGTACCTATTTCTTAAGAAAATTATCACGGCCAACATACCCTAATTAACCATATTAAGATAGATTTTGTATCAAACCTTTTGTTTCCAAACTTGTTCACAAAACCTTCTTCGTAAACAGTGAAGTGCAGGCGTGTGACTCACTTAGTTGTAAACTTGTAAACATAGTCATCTCGTTCCTCGTAAATATATCACAACGTGAAAGCTGATGATCGATTGGTACTATACAATTTTGTACAACACAATTATTTGTTACAACAAAGGAAAATACAATACAAAGTGTGACTTCTAATTACGTACCAACGTGATGTTGTCCTATTTGCTTTGCTATGGGGTTTAAACACAGTGGTAAGTTTAACCATAATTTTCAATAATTGCTTCCTTATTCTGTTATGGAGTTATTTCTTGAAAGTTATTATTATGTACAGTTACTCGTGAAGGTATCTAACTGTTTTGATGGAAAGATTAATCACGAATGCATCCTAATTTGTAGCAATGTAACCTTTTTTGAGCATGCATCACCGCGACCTTTTTATTCCTTTAACAAAAAAGCCAGTGGTCAATGATTCACGAAGCTAAACGTTGTTTTTTGTGCTATTTTGCGTTTTCGTCATCAATACTTCGCCGTTCACGTTTTATTTTTCTTTTATTTATGGCTAACGTTCTGTTTTTATTCCCTGCCAGTATATTTTTATCTACCGGAACGGATTATCGAACGCAGCGGTCAATTTCAACAATTCGAATACAGCCCGGCTAGCTCAGTCGGTAGAGCATGAGACTCTTAATCTCAGGGTCGTGGGTTCGAGCCCCACGTTGGGCGCAAATTCTTTTTGGTCATCGTAATTTAAATTGTTCTGTCAGACGTTTTCCTCATTAAACAAATTATTGTTAGAGTGCTGGTTAAAATAATGCTAATCGTCGGCTATTAAAGAATTATAATTTTAGTTTTCTTTAAAACAATCGTACATTTTTTCTTGTCACACGTCAATATGCATATTTTTCTTCCTTTTCTCTGTCATCGTCACCATCACCATAGATAATACGCTAAGTAATAAATATCACTGCAATAAGAAATAGTTCGACCTTTTTAAGTACGAACTACAAGGGCGACCGCCCGTTTAAAAAAAAACTAGCCTGTATGTCGAGAAAAATATTAAATGCAATGATGGTAATGTGATAAACACATAGCTCGACTTAATTAGTTATAAATAAGCCGTATCTTAATCTATAGTTATCTTATCTAATTATAACAATGTAAACCAAAAAGTACACAATAACATCATTGTTACCATTAACAAAAATATACCAGTGTTTAAAATACCCAAACACACATATTCATTTCAGTCAACCAGATTTACAACGAGTTTTTATTAACTTACAATAGCGTTTTAACAGTTCGTCCATCCTGATTACCGTACACGTCCTCGTGTACATTCAACAAAATAACAGAATGGGGAAAAAAAATTAAAATAACAATAACAATAACTTAGGCTCTCTTAAATGAGGAGAAACATAAAGAACAACAAAATAATAACAAAAAATTATGAAACTACCATAACAATTCTATAAGACGCCAATTTTAAAAAGAAGCCTATTTTATCATAAAATTAATAATCAAAAAATATGTAACATATTGTTGACCATAACAATATACATACAAGACTTATTCAACGAGTGAAAACTTCACAAATTCATCCCAATTAATTAAACATAAGCTACTACAAACGTTTTGTACAACACATCATAGATCTTCTGCTTCACAGAGTTCACACATTTTCACAACACATCACACACTGCACTTCACAAGTTGTGCCCCGCACACTTTGTGCATTCAGCATAGCACACCTTGTGCATTCAGCATAGCACACCTTGTGCAGTCAGCATGGCACACCTTGTGCAGTCAGCATGGCACACCTTGTGCAGTCAGCATGGCACACCTTGTGCAGTCAGCATGGCACACCTTGTGCAGTCAGCATGGCACACCTTGTGCAGTCAGCATGGCACACCTTGTGCAGTCAGCATGGCACACCTTGTGCAGTCAGCATGGCACACCTTGTGCACTCCGCATGGCACACCTTGTGCAGTCAGCATGGCACACCTTGTGCACTCCGCATGGCACACCTTGTGCACTCCGCATGGCACACCTTGTGCACTCCGCATGGCACACCTTGTGCACTCCGCATGGCACACCTTGTGCAGTCCGCATGGCACACCTTGTGCACCTATTATCGCACACCTTGTGCATCCTATTTTTAATGCGTCGCGCACCTTGCGCATTGCATCGCACACCTTGTGCACCTATTATCGCACACCTTGTGCATCCTATTTTTAATGCGTCGCGCACCTTGCGCATTGCATCGCACACCTTGTGCACCTATTATCGCACACCTTGTGCATCCTATTTTTAATGCGTCGCGCACCTTGCGCATTGCATCGCACACCTTGTGCACCTATTATCGCACACCTTGTGCATCCTATTTTAAAAGCGTCGCGCACCTTGCGCATTGCATCGCACACCTTGTGCACCTATTATCGCACACCTTGTGCATCCTATTTTAAATGCGTCGCGCACCTTGCGCATTGCATCGCACACCTTGTGCATCCTATTTTTAATGCGTCGCGCACCTTGCGCATTATCTATTCCATTCAATGTTAGTTTATAAAAAATCTCCGACACACACTACAACAAAAATGTAAAACAGGGCTTTACGCTGACTACTTAAATACATTCACAATCCAACTGCCTCCATTTCATCAAAATTTATTTCCACTCATTTCGTTTTCTGACGATTCGTCAGGCCGATCCGTTCCGAAACACAACCACGGATAAATTTTATCCACTGCGTATACCCCTTTGTAAACGGTCGTACCTTTTTTAGTTAACGGAGTATCAACAACCTCATACCTATCATTGTCAAATACTTTTGTAATTCGATACGGACCTGATAACTTCGGCAGTAGCTTCTTACTTTTACCTACACTATGAGTCTCTCTTGCTACTCTAACAAGTTCCCCTAATTTGAATTTTTGCGCTTCTTTCCTTCTTTTATCAAAATACTCTTTTTGTTTAATTTGCGACTCATCAACGTACTGTTCTACTTCTTCTCTTATTTTAGTTATACTATTTAGTTCGTTATTTTTATTTGCATTGTCTTCAATGTCTGATTCTATCTCGGGTATGATATGACCTTCATTAGTACTAGTGAGTTTAAGACCAAACAAGATTTCTGATGGAGACTTTCCCGTGCCTTTATTAATGGTATTATTCAAGCCCCATTGAACTTGAAGTAAACGGTTATCCCATAAACGTTCATCCTTACCGTGGTTTTGAGCGGCAAGAGAATCTAAAATTGTTCTGTGGTACCTCTCCACTTGCTCATTCGCCCGTGGAGAAGCAACGGCGTTTAAAATGTGTTTTGTGCCCACTTCACTCATAAATCCTTTGAATTTAATGCTTGTAAACGATGTACCCTGATGACTAATTAATCGTGTTGGTACACCGAACGTACCAAAATAATCCCTTAAAACTGCGATAGATGTATTCGACTTTGTATTTTTGACCGCTTTTAAAACAATGAATTTTGAGTAAGCGTCTATAATCAGAAGGATATACGAATTCTTCCTTTTACTTGTAACGAATGGTCCAACGTGATCTATGTGGACTGTATGAAAAGGCTTAGAGATCTTCGGAATAGGGTGTAGATAACCTTGTTTCTTTCCCGATGGAATTTTATTATGTGCACACTCCAAGCAAGCGGTCACATATTTTTTTTTTGTAAATCTACGCATCCGTGGGAACCAATAGTGGTCTTTTATTCGCTCAAGCGTCTTCTCAAAGCCAAAGTGCCCTATTTCGTCATGATTCTTTTGTAAAATTTGCCATCTACAGCCTTTTGGTACAACCCACCTTAACCCATTTTCTGTACTACGATAAATCCGATCTTTTGTTTGTTTTCATTTAGTCATAATGTTTTAACCTCTGCATCTTTTGTAACTTCCCTTGTACAATTTGGATTATCATGACCTACTCTCATACATTTCTGGCATTTTACTATTGGTTTTTGACATTTTGAAACCACATGTCCAACTTCGTGACAGTTGAAACATCTTAACACCCTAATATCGCCCTTAGATCCACGTTGCGACATATCTGCTATGGGTTTTACTAATTTCTTAACATTTCGGTCAACACGTTCATGCTTAACATTTCTTATAAACCCTAACAACTTATCAATGTTATCAAATCCAACGGCTTCGGCGCCATAACGGACCGACCTATCCTCTATGCCATATACTATACAATCGATAGCATCTTTCCCTGAAATATGACAACGGTTTAGAGCTATCAATTTTTCGTAATAATATTCCTCTAAATCATCTCCAAATTTAGCTTTCAGGTTTAGCATTTCAGTTAACAAATGTGCATAATTTTCGTTGGTAGGAAAAGCAGCCTTAAGTTTTTCCTGCCATATATCCCATGAGTGCATAACAGAGGATTGACCCTCATACCAACGTTTAGCAGTATTCACAAGCTTTGGAAGAGCATAATGAGTAGTTTGTTTGCTATCCCAACCGTAAATATCAGCACATTCGTTGACTTTGTTCAGCCAAGTAACTATTGTTTGATTTTTAACTTTGGGGTCAAACTCGGGCAGTACGTTTATAGATGTATATTTATTTTTCACTTGAGCATTTACGGTTGCGATAGCTTCCAAAGTTTTATTAAGGGTCTCTAAAAAATCTACACTAATATTATGAGAACCCTTTTCCCTGGATATTTCAGCGGTAGTAGACAGCGGCAGCAGCGGCGTATTTGATTCATGTTCAGGCCCTTCAGGTCTGCGGTGATCATCCTCCTTCGAATGACCCTCCATACGTCGCGTTTCACCAGTCAAACGAGCACCTTTTCCAGCACACCGAGACACTTTAGTAAGTTCTGGCAAGCGACGTAATCTTTTACGTTTGTGACGGTTTTTGCTAACTTCCTCGTCTCGAGAGCAACTTCCAATCAAATTACTTGTACTGCGTGACGAGCTTCGAGTAGAAGACCGCAATCGTGAAGTACGTTTACGAGATCTACCACGATGTTGTTGATTCTTACATCGAGTGCGAGAACGTGATTTTCGTGATTCTGAACGTGTTCGCCGCTTATCAACACGTGTCCGGGTAGATCGCCTGTGGTATCGATCCCGGGATTTCCTTCGTAAACGCACAGGAGACACTGAACTGCTACGAGAACGCGATGTACGTCGCGTTCTTGATCGTAATTTTCTATCACGTTCCATTATTGAGTTTACTGGTAACTGAAGCTCTTACCAGTAACGGCGAGATAAATTCAAACCTGAATTTTTATAAATATGACCGAGAACGGCGGCGCGCAGTGAGCCCACTTCGGATTTGTTAGAGTGCTGGTTAAAATAATGCTAATCGTCGGCTATTAAAGAATTATAATTTTAGTTTTCTTTAAAACAATCGTACATTTTTTCTTGTCACACGTCAATATGCATATTTTTCTTCCTTTTCTCTGTCATCGTCACCATCACCATAGATAATACGCTAAGTAATAAATATCACTGCAATAAGAAATAGTTCGACCTTTTTAAGTACGAACTACAAGGGCGACCGCCCGTTTAAAAAAAAACTAGCCTGTATGTCGAGAAAAATATTAAATGCAATGATGGTAATGTGATAAACACATAGCTCGACTTAATTAGTTATAAATAAGCCGTATCTTAATCTATAGTTATCTTATCTAATTATAACAATGTAAACCAAAAAGTACACAATAACATCATTGTTACCATTAACAAAAATATACCAGTGTTTAAAATACCCAAACACACATATTCATTTCAGTCAACCAGATTTACAACGAGTTTTTATTAACTTACAATAGCGTTTTAACATTATAGTGCAGCATGGCCATAAACTCAACCAAGGACTCCATCTTGTTTTTTCAAGACAATTTCACAAATTCTTACCAACACTGTTGGTAAGCATTTCTGAAATTGTCTTCGTCTCCTGACAATGTAATTCAACGCCAAAAGACTGGATTTATACAAGCACAACCTGTCGTGTGGTCTCTTGGACCATGAAACTGAACAACTTTTGTTCTACGAGTTCTTGAAATTTACACAAAAAATTGACTTTCTACATATTGGAATTGACGCGATCAGCTGATCAATATGTCATTTACCATTAGACTTTAAAAAAAAGATAAGGATTTCCAAAAGTCATAGAGCAAAAGTTGTTCAGTTTCATGGTCCCTTGTCGTCTCGTGGTCGCAAGCATCACTGCTGAGTGTGGGGTCCTGGTTTCGATTTCCGGGTCGGGCAGAAAGTGTTATTGGGTTTTTCCATTAGGAATTTCTCAGTAGCACCCCGGAGGTTGGAAGTTGGTGGTATGATACCCGCGTGCCTCGGAAAGCACGTTAAGCCATTAGACCTGCGCCTGATCTCTCTCATCGTGTCGGATAGCCGTCGCATCGGATTATCTGAGTGAGGGAAGAAAGAGTGCAACTGTGCCTGCGCACACTTGTGCACTAAATAACTCCTGCGCCGATGGCTAGTCTCCGCTGTGACTGGTCGCCATGCTGAAAAACAGGAGGGAGGGACCATTATTACCGCTTGTATATGTGAAAGTATGTAAGTTTCACTTAAATGAAATACTCTTAGTTTATTTTATCCCACTGAAAAACAAGATATTATCTAATGTTATGTTCAGTAGGATTTTCCATAATAAGGAAAAATCTCTCGTAGCTTACATCCTAAACAAATGTGTCGTTTTCCTCAATAATTCCTTCCTTTTCTAGATTTGTTTTGACCTAGTTCGACCGGGTGTGAATTCATATTGACGCGCGTACTACAGCAATGGTTCGAATGGCAAGGTTGATTCATTTCTACTGACGTCAAAATAAATGACACTTCGCAATTAGTTGCTGAAGTGCGGTTTTGTCGATAACGGTATATTTACAATTAATACAGTTTTCCTCCTTCAGTATATTGACTCCAAAATATTGAAATAAACCCAGTTGCATTAATACTTAGGTTCTGTTAGTGCAACATTGACAATTCCCTGTTTGTCACTGCATTTTCCTGAATTTATTAGCTTATAATAGCCTTTAGTTATGTAAATGGCCACCTACCTTATAAAGAGGGCTCAGCTTTAGGTATTAGGTGCACTTCAAGCTACTATAATCTGTCAATTATTGTTAATAGATTTTCAATTTTATCGCTCAAGCATTAGGTTCAAGGTTGAGGACGTAGTTAAGCTAGCAACGAAAAGAATCCAATCCACAACATGGCCAAAAATTACTTTAGTTCACAAAATGATGCTAAATATTGATACTCTAAGCCGCATGTACTTGTGGGTTGGTTCTAATGTTGACAAAAATGATAACCTTTTGTATTTTGGTTGGACCTTTTTACTGGCTGAAAGTTTCGATATTTAAGCATCAGTTTGATGCATCAAAGTAATTTTTGGCCATGTTGTGGGTTGGATCCTTTTCGTTAACTACGTCCGGAGAAAATTTGACAGTTTCGAGTAGCGTGATGTACTGGCGTCTGTACGTTGATCGATTAATAGCTCATCGGTTTTAAAACTATAGAACTGCGAAAAGCGACGCTTTTACTTTGTAGTGAACTGATAAAAATACGTCTATTTCGGCATCAGCAATATGCTTCCTTACTTGAAAGAAAATGCTTAAAAAGAGGTTATATTATGTTCTAATGATAAAGAGGTTCATAACAATATACTGTTTTGTCAATCATTCATCATTTTTTTCTTTTGATGACTGAAGACAATGCTATAAAAGTTCATAACTAATGAAATGACGATGGGAAATTGTGGGAAAATCACAAATAGAATTAATTACTGTTCTGATGCAAAAAGTTCTTTTCCATTTTTAGTAGTTTAGAGAAAATTAGGCATATGATTAATTATCATCTACGTCATTATTGTGTGGTTATACTCGTTTGTGTGATTATATATTAAACTAGCTTCTGCCCGCGGCTTCGCCCGCGTGGAGTTCGGGAATTGCCCACGGAATCTTACTTATGGGATAATAAGTAATCTACGTATGTATAGTACATACATAGATTTACGTGTACTTGCTATTGCAAATATTTGTTCATAGTAATATCAATTAAATTACATATGTGATCTTGGTTTGAGATTGGACACCGGGACACCAATCAAATGATTTATTAGGAATCTATTTATAGACATAATACTTTGACATAATATTTAATATCAATGTCCCGTATCGCGAGCCAACGCGAAAATCGGTGGAATAAACAATACTCACAGACACGTACGTCTACCTCAGAAAAATCCTACCTACTTAGTAATAGGTACATACTCCCGCGCCCCGCACGCCCCACGCAACGCTGCGCGGCATGCGCCCTTCTACGTGAGCTTCGAAGCCCTATTTAACTATATTGGGGGATGATTCTGGAAAAACTGATACACATGTCTTATAATTTTAATTGAAGAGTGTGAACATCAATTTTCGAGTCAATCGACCCAGCAAATATTAAGTTTCACAGAAAATTCAACACCCCATTTTACCCTCGTAGGGGTAGAATTTCAAAAAACCCTTTCTTAGTGGATACTCTTCACAAAGAATACACCGTCCAAATTTCATTTCTCTCGGACCAGCGGTTTGGGCTGTGCATTGATATATCAGTCAGCCAGACAGGACATTGAATTTTAAATTGGGGGATGATTTTGGAAAAACTGTGATACACCTATCTCATAATTTTAATTGAAGAGTATGAATACAAATTTTCAAGTCAATCGCCTCCGAGAATAAAAAGTTTCACAGGAAATTCAACACCCCATTTCACCCTCTTGGGGGTGGAATTTCGAAAAAACCTTTCTTAGTGGATACTTACTCTTCACAAAAAAATACACCGTCCAAATTTCTTGTCTCTCGGACCAGCGGTTTGGGCTGTGCGTTGATATATCAGTCAGCCAGACAGGACATTAAGTTTTAAATTTGGGGATGATTTTTGAAAAACTGTGATACACGTATCTCATAATTTTAACTAAAGAGTATGTATACATATTTTCAAGTCAATCGACTCCGAGAATAAAAGTCCCACATAAAATTCAACACCCCATTTCACCCTCTTAGGGGTGGAATTTCAAAAAAACCATTCTTAGTGGGTATCTACTCTTCACAAACAATTTAACGTCCAAATTTCGTGTCTCTAGGATCAGTGGTTTGGGCTGGGGGTTGATATATCAGTCAGCCAGTCAGGACATTTAATTTTAAATTGAGGGATGATTTTGGAAAAACTGTGATACACGTATCTCATAATTTTAACTGAAGAGTAAATACACAAATTTTCAAGTCAATCGACTCAGGGAATAAAAGTTTCACAGAAAATTAAACACCCCATTTCACCCTCTTAGGGGTGGAATTTTGAAAAACCCTTTCTTAGTGGATACTTACTCGTCACAAAGAGTACACTGTCCAAATTTCATGTTTCTAGGACCAGCGGTTTAGGCTGTGCGTTGATATATAAGTCAGTCAGTCAGTCAGTCAGTCAGTCAGTCAGTCAGGACTTTGAATTTTATATGTATAGAAGAGGGAAACTCCAAAATCACGTTTTTAAATTTTTGGTGATATTTTGTGAATCAATTAGAAGGAAATTCATTTAAATGAATTACCACATTTAAATATGTGTTTTTTTTAGGTATTCCTAAATTTATGAAATAGAATAAATAATTGATTGTTGTTGTAGCCTAAGTAGTCATTAAAAAAAAACAGGTTTTTGCGATGCAATCGTTTTATTGAAGTATGCAAGTCGTTGGTATTGAAGAGCTCAACTTCTCACAAGATACCTGACCTGACTGATCGTATCCCAAGTAGTATAAAAGTCATACTTTCTGTTACATCTATTTCGTCGTTCTGTTTTGTTGGACATTTATTGCTGACAGAAGAGGACTGTGAGGGACAGGCTTATTTCATAGTTAATAGTAGTCACACAGAACATAGTCGAAATGACGTATGAGCTCTGAGACCAATTAGTAAATCCCACCTACCTACCATTTCAATAATAATATAAAGAATGCGTCACCTCATCATCATACGCTAGTGGTTGTTCGAGACTGACCGCGTGACATACATTTATATGTATATGTCATCTAATAACAGGTAGAATCCCGTTTCCCTTGACTGACAAATTGTATGTTCTTCGTATATTATTCAGACTAACTCAAACTCAGACTCAAAGCATTTATTTCAATTAGACCATCACAGGCACTTTTCAATGTCAAAAAACAAAAAAAAGCGAAGCTGCAGTCACATTGACAAGGCATAATAACTTGAGAAAGTACTGTAGTTGCACATTCCAAAGCGTAGATCTCTATGGAGAAGAATGGGCAATAGACTCCATGGACACTCTTGTAAATCAAAATATTGTTACAAACTCATGTTGAGATTATACATATAAAGGGTGTAAATACACCCTTAACACATCCGAAAGGCACTTGTTCTCCCCGTCTTTGCAATATTTTTTTTGTTCTAGACCATACCTGGGAACCTTCTAGTTACGGAGATATTGGGGGTCAAAGTTCCAAGTTTTTCACGTTTTTTTTTAAATACATGTTTTAAATCTAAGATTTTTACTTTACACACCTCCTCAACCCCTGTACTATTCAATCATTCCATCAGCACAATGCTTTGAGTGCTTTCATCTAGTCCTATCTTAAAACGTGATTTTTCACCCCAAAAAAAAAAACGATTCCCAGCAATAATTTTTGCGTAAAGTTACTTAGTTTGATGTACAGAATGCTTGGTTGACGGCTATGTGAAGGGTCTGTTTACACCCTGTATGTGAACGATCTCATTGGTGTTCTGGCCACAATAAGCCTGCAGGCTTAAGCCATATTTGATTATTTTTGTGTATGTGTAGGCAAGGGACTAAAATGCCCAGCTATGGACATATTTTGCCTGTTATGATATAAAAATTACTCCGAAGCTTTCAATTAATAATCTGCCAGTCCATCAAATCAATTATTCTCACGATTTTGGACTGCTGTGACACGGCCTTGTTTGTTAGCATTTTATGATCATGTTTGGCGGTTCTTTTTTTCGTGTGGTTAGTGCTTAACCTGGTGTCAGAGTTTTTATGCCCCCGATAGGCCGCTGACATGGCTTTACATGCCGTCGAGAAATATCTCTCATGAGTGCTGGTTTCTTCACGATGTTTTCCTTCACCGAATACGCTAATGAATCAGAAAAATCAGAGGTGCGTGTCTTGGATTCAAACTCAAGACCTATGACTTGGCACACCACTAGGCTATCACTGCCTTGGTGGTGTATTGATAACAACCAGAGCATGGAAATGAGTGTGCACAACAGATATTTATTTTAAATGACCACTTCTTTACCTTATTGTAGGAACACATAACGAGTAATAACGACGTGCTCACAAATAGCGCGCTTTGTGCTAAAGCTTCTCACATTTGCATTGCATTGTAAAATCTTCCTTTGCGCAGATACGACTAGTCAGCAGAAATTCCTTTACACTTTGCATAGTTACCCATAGTCTGTTGTGCTGATATTTAAATTCCCCAGATTCGAGCAGTTTGTGGTGTGAAAACAAATCGGCAAACATACTTAGCTAGCTAAATAGCAGCCGTGGTCTTTGACCGAATTTTCTATTTTCGTCACTATACGAAACATTTCGGCCGAATTCTTTTCATAGATTTAACTGGGCACTCAGTCTACCTATGTTTTGTTAATGTTTATACTTTCTTTGTTGTAGAAACCACGTGGTATTTTTCAATTGCTTGTTTTCTTCTTGCTAAGGGAAAACTCCCTTATCAAGAAGAAAACAAGCAATTGAAAAAAACGTTGCAATTTTCTTATATTTCTATGTGCTTGTGATGAGATAGGCGCGATGGTACATGGATTAAAATAAAGTACCTATAAGTTCTCTTATTTGCATTCAGACTACTTGATTTTTGTAACTCTGTTGAAGTTACTAGTGCGCTCGTCATCTGCTCTTCTTGTGTTGGAACTGGAACTCGCACAGTGTGAATTAGTGAACCTTTCGTGCAAACAGCAGCGGAGTGTAGCTGTGTCGCAAACTATGCTTCACCTCCTATCCTGCCCTCTTAGCCCAAAAACATGCAGCCCAAGTGACCTTTGCGCTGCCACCGACGACGCGGTGGAAGTGGCGAAGTTTTGGGCTAGCTAAATATTAAATTTGTCGTGCCAGCGATATGAAGAAGAAGAAGTGAACCTTTTGTTTCGTGCTTCATAAATAGTATGACCTTAGCTTAGCTTTACAAAATTTAATACTTTCAAAACACGTGCTATTTTAATTCATCACTCATCAGAAATATTATGTATACTCTGCACTGGTTGTGACAGGCTAGATTTAAACTTTTGTACAATTTAAAATAATTGTTGCCTCTGTTTTAATAAAATTCAATTTGCTGCTTTATTTATTATTTAATAAAAATCTGTGTCAACTTATAACTCGTTTGTTTCAGCAACGAATTTATTTCGCGCAGTTTTAAAACAAAACGCAATCAGCTGATAATGTTCCAACTGGAGGCCGCGAGAGAGAGCGATGATTTATTTTATACATGATGTTATGACAGTAAATGTATAGGATGATATTATACGTTAGTGTTCTAGTTAAGTTATGTTGTCGATCGGTACGTTATCGTGTCGCAGGATGTCGGGCTCGCGGGTCGACGTTCTGACAGGCCGCAACTAATTGTTATAAATTGTGTTGCCATATATTAAACAGCGATAAATGTTTGTTTGCTAATTATTAGTATTTTTTTTATTTTGTTGTAGCTTTTACATCGTAATTTAAGTCAAACCATAACTGGCTACAAGAGCCAGGTACTGACAATCAATCAATTCAATTTTAATTAGTAATTTTTGAGCAGATTTCACAAATATAGAGGTTAGCTGTTATTTTGATACCATCTTAAAAACAATCGTTGAGGAATTTAATCTGACCTCAAACTTTTTCTTAAGAACGCGTCAAAAAGCTTTTCTTTGTTCGAATTGAATTTCTTAGTCTCAGCAATTCTCAGCATTGCGTATTTTATGTAAGTAATACCTTAAAATATAGACATTTGTACATATTTCGCTATAAATAAACGCTGAGACGTAAATATTCAAGCGCCACCTGTGAGAAGGTCGGCTTGGAATTGATTTCTGACCTCAGTACAATATTGTGATAGATTGTAAGTACATATTTTACGTACTGCCATGCAGATGTGCACATTATCTTAAATTTACTGCCGACAGAGTTTACGTCATTATGCATATACTCTCGTAAACAGACCCTTCATATAGCCGTCAACCAAGCATTCTGTACATCAAGCTAACTAACTTTATGCAAAAATTATTGCTGAGGATCGACTTTTTTTGGGGTGTAAAATCACGTTTTATGGTAAGACTCGATGGAAAGCACTCAATTCATTGTGCTGATGTATGGATTGAATAGTACGGGGGTCGTGGAGGTGTGTAAAAATCTTAGAATAAAAACATGTATTTAAAAAAAAAAAACTTGTGCCAAATTTGGAACTTTGACCCCCAATATCTCCGTAACTAGAAGGTTACTAGGTGTGGTGTAGAACAAAAAAATGATCGCAAAGACGGGGAGAACAAGTGCCTTTCGACTATGTTAAGGGTCTATTTACTCCCTTTATAGTTAAAGTCTAAAGACCACTTCTTGTTTGTGCTAACAAAACTTATTCATGACCTACTAAGAAACATTGCCTGTCTAGGTTACTTTACTTTTAAAAGAGTAACCATGGAGTTTCTTGCCAGTTCTTCTCCATAGGAAACGAGTAACCCGAACCGTGCACTTTTTCTCGATGTTTTTTAAGTGCCTATGTGAAATAAAATATTTTTAAACTGTCATGGTCACTTATTAACACTAGAAACGGGATATTTACCATGTAAACATGGTACAAACAGTAAACATGGTAAATATCCCGTTTGTAGTGTTAATGTTAAAATAATTTGATTTTTACTGGTTTTTACCTTCCCTCTTAGTTTCATTTCTCGATTGTCACGGAGTTTCCCATCGCAATCTTTTACTAACAGTTCTGTTGTTTTTGAGAACAAATTGCTAGTAAAAGATTCAGTTGTTTTCTGATTCATTCAAGTCTTGTTCAAGATGTATTTTTCTACAGCCTTTAAATGTATCCGCTTTAAAAGGCAATGTGCTTGTTAAGGCAGCCAATAATTGAACATCATGGTAAAGAATAAATGGAATAGATTTTGATTTCTTGATTTTGCCTAGTTGATGGCTCGCCCCCTATTAGGGACTTGGGACGTTAACATAACTGGTGAAATGTGGGTGTACTATTAGGTACACCTCTGCTTAACCCTTTGGGGATTACAGTCGTGATGTTATGTAAAAAAATAAGGAGCTTAAAACAAATCAATCAAGTACAACAGATTATCCTTCTGACCTAATAACGTAACGTTACTTGAACGTTTCGGCCCAAATATTCCACAGGGTTAAATGAATCATTGCGGCATCCGCGGCGTCTGACGACCTGACGCCGCAGCATCATTAATCAAGAAAGGACCACAAATTAAGAAATATTCATTTTCGTTCGCAATTCGCGGAACTTGACGAGAACACAGCACAAAAGGTCGCATTTGTTTATTTTTATTAATATGTTGGTTAACTGTTGTATTTTATTTAACTACTAGCTGTGCCCCGCGGTTTCACCCGCCGCTACGGACTTGTTTTTTTTGCTCGGCTCATATTGATCATAGCGTGATGTTATATAGCCTATAGCCTTCTTCTTCGATAATTGGACTATCCAACACTATAAGAATTTTTCAATTCGAACCAGTACTTCCTGAGATTAGCGTGTTCAACCAAACAAACAAACTCTTCAGGTTTATAATATTAATATACACGGTGGCCGGAACATTGACGTCCAAAAATAAAATTAAGGTCCCTCGTATCGTGGGGTATCCGAATCACCCCCATGTATGTTCCGCGACTTTTCATAGTTTTCGAGTTATGAATTTTTTTCTGATTTTTTGAGAATGATCGACCTGACCAATCTAAAAATTTTTTTTAAAAACAAGTACAAGACTTTGTCGAGATTTTTTTTTTGCAACTGAATCTTCATGAGTAGTACTTTTATGCATAAAATAATCAGCTTCGTAACTGTGATGACAGATATGAAAAAGTTGGTCTAAAGTGAAAAAATTACGTTCGGTAAATTATGACTTAAATTTTCAACTTTAAATTAAAAATTTAAACAGGTGACTTCATGGTTCCTAAGTAGATTTGAAGAATGCGCCAGACTCTCAGCTTTCATAATCATAAAAAAAAATTAGTACTTAATGGGGCTACTTTGGCTTAAATCGGCGTTCAAAAACTGCGAGGTACAAAATTCTTAAAATTAACCATCTGACGAATACAATTTTTTTTTGCCTATTTTTTCGTTGCTAAGGTTATTTAGTTTGCTAACCAAAAATGACTGCAGGAAAACTAAGATTTAAAAACTTGGAGATTTAAAAAAATTTAAGTTTCATGAATTTTGCGCGATCCTTTCTCGTGCACCATAGGTTGTAAACAAAGGCGCTGCTCTTTTACCTGCAATAACAATGGGCTGAGAGGATAAGAGACCGAATTATTGCTATTTATTGGTAGACAGCAGACAACAGTGTTGCCATATCTACCAACTTTTAGGTAGATCTACCTACTTTGCCCTCAGTCTACCTGTCTACCAACCTAAGCCTCAAATCTACCTATTTTGCAAAATTTTCAACGCCATTATTGAAAACATTTTTATCTTACTGAAGGATGAGGCGGTATGGCTTTATGACTTAGCTCCACGGCAATTAAAAAAAAAACTTGCGATTGACAGTGGACATTGATTGACATCTGAGTGAGAAAGATGAGTTACACGTTAAGTGAATATGCAGAAATGCATTATTTTTATGGAGTTGCACGAGGAAACGGCCATGAAGCAGCGCGACTGTATCGCGAACAACTTCAACGTCGTGGTGGGGCGCAACCTGAGCGATATCCCGACCATCGTGTTTTTATTAACACGCACAATACTTTAATGGCAGGCCGCATTCCTGGTCGACGCAGCAGTCATGAAGGAATCCCTGGAGCTAACCCGGATCGCAGAGAAATGGTGCTGGAAGAAGTTCAGCGAAATCCGTCTACGAGTACGAGACGTATGGCTCGTGCTCTGAACATCCCAAGGACTTCTATCCAAGCCATTCTTCAAGATGAAGGATACCACGCGTTCCACATCCGAAGAGTCCAAGCTTTGCTGCCTACAGATTACCAATTACGCGTTGATTTTTGCCAAACCATGTTACGAAAAGAGCAAGAGGATCCTGGATTTTTCAATAAAGTTTTATGGTCAGATGAGTCACGATTTGAGCGATCCGGAATATTCAATATTCATAATTACCACACGTGGGCGATTGAAAATCCACACGAAGTGAGAGCTTCAACGTTTCAACATCGTTTCAGCGTTAACTTGTGGTCTGGTATCCTCAATGGCGAACTAATTGGTCCGTTTGAACTGCCGTCCAGACTTGATGGAGAAACCTACAAAAACTTTTTGGAAAATGAACTGCCATTGTTGCTGGAAGATGTGAGTCTCGAACTTAGACGAACTATGGTGTTCCAAAATGACGGCGCCCCGTGTCACTACGCAACGCAGGTCCGAAATTACTTAAATGAAACATACCCCAACAGATGGATCGGACGCAGCGGACCAATTAGGTGGCCTCCACGCTCACCTGATCTCAACCCCATCGATTTCTTCATTTGGGGCTATTACAAGGAAATAGCATACGCCCGAGACTGTTCAAGTGAACAAGAGCTGAGGCAGTTGATTGCAGAAGCTGAACGTTTTGTGAGAGAGAACAGAGAAGCTTTTAGACGATTGCAAGACAATTTCTTACGTAGGTGTAGAATGTGTATTGCTGCTGGTGGTGGCTACTTTGAAAACCTTTTGTAAACCTTTTGAATGTGCCCTGGCGGTTAGGAGTGTGTCATGCTCACTCAAATGTCTCGCTGATGGTGGCGCGTGTGTCGGATCCTTTAGTTCCCTTCAAAATGGTTGAGTTGAATGGTGCTGATACATGCGTAATGTTCGTGAACGGGCGCTGTCAGTTGTGACTGGTCATCTCTTGGTTGCCACGGCTTATTAGAATTGATTAATTTATTTTTGAATTGTTTACTATGGACACGTTTAACGTACACATCTTGCTACATCGTTCTCACATAATGTACCATCTCAACATGAATGATGTAACCAAGAGTTTGTAAAAGTATTCTGATTTAAAAGAGTGTCCATGGAGTTTCTTGCCCGTTCTTCTCCATAGAGATCTACGTTAGGGAATGGGCAACTACAGTACTTTCACAGTTTTTATGCCTTGTGACTGGGACTGTAGCTATTGTTGTCTTTGTTTCGACAATTCAAAAGTGCCTGTAACTGGCCTATTTGAAATAAATGCTTTGATTTTGATTTTAAATGTTAAAAATAAATTACTTTTTTTCACATTATCATCTGTGTTTTATTCAAAACCACTTCTTACTAAAATAAATTCTTACAAAACCTCTGAAACTATTTGTTGGTTAGTTTTCAGTATTCTTGTCAATAATTAACCTTAGGAACGAGAAAATAGGCAAAAAGGAAAATATTCGTCAGATGGCTAATTTTAAGAATTTTGTACCTCGCAGTTTTTGAACGCCGATTTAAGCCAAAGTAGCCCCATTAAGTACTTATTTTTTTATGATTATGAAAGCTGAGAGTCTGGCGCATTCTTCAAGTCTACTTAGGAACCATGAAGTCACCTGTTTAAATTTTTAATTTAAAGTTGAAAATTTAAGTCATAGTTTACCGAACGTAGTTTTTTCACTTTAGACCAACTTTTTCATAACTGTCATCACAGTTACGAAGCTGATTATTTTATGCATAAAAGTACTACTCATGAAGATTCAGTTGCAAAAAAAAAATCTCGACAAAGTCCTGTGCTTTTTTTAAAAAAAATTTTTTAGATTGGTCAGGTCGATCATTCTCAAAAAATCAGAAAAAAATTCATAACTCGAAAACTATGAAAAGTCGCGGAACATACATGGGGGTGATTCGGATACCCCACGATACGAGGGACCTTAATTTTATTTTTGGACGTCAATGTTCCGGCCACCCTGTATATATAGTATAGTTTAGATAAAAAACTAAGGGCAGGTCATGAATGTTACGTTAGATGCGTGTTTTTTGCTCTAAAATTGAATCTAAAGGATTCTGCAGACGAACTATGTAGGTCCCATATGTAACTAGCTTGATAATACGATTTGAGATGCAGCTTTCGATGTATTTAGATTTTTCGAATTCAAATATTTATACTCTAATCGCAGTATTAAATTAGGAATTTTTCAATGAATACAATTTTTATAAGCGACAATAGTTCAATGGTTCAATGGTACTGCAGAGACAGAGGTCGTGAGTTCGAAGTATATTTGCACTTTGAATACGTGAACCCACTCGCAGTGCTAACAAATATTGTTGAGTGGGAGATTATACTGACGATTAAAAATATAATCGTAAATATACATAATTAGTTATTTTCCCTTTGTTAATCAAGTCTCGTGTTGTCTCACGTGGATAGAATTGATCCATGCGGCGCCGACTAGACAAAGGACGTAAGGGGTAGTGTTCACCCTTGAAGGTGCGCACGTGATCAGGTCACATGTTTTAACTGGGACTTATAGAATCTGAGAATATCTTCTTTGTATTCAACTCTTTGAGTTCAAAAGTGTTTTTAAGGAATACCTACTTGGAATTTCGGTGTAAACTAAGCTTTTCATTTCGAATAAAAATAACTAAATATGAGGTTTAAAAAGACCCTTCACGAAGCCGTCAACCAAGCATTTAGTACATCAAACTACATAACAAAAATAATATCTGGAAGACCTATTTTATTTTTTGGGATGAAATATATGGGTTTACTGCAGGACTCAATGTAAAGCACTCAAAACATTGTAGATGCATTGAATAGTACAGGGGTCATGAAAGTATTTAAAGTAAATTCATTAAAAACTTGAATTTTAAAAAACTTTGAACCCCCCCCAATATTTCCGTAACCAGAAGGTTCCCAGGTATGACTCATAACAAAAAAAAAATTATGACTGGGAAGAACCTGTGCTTTCCGGCTTCGTTAAAGGTCTCTTTACACTCATTACCTAATAAAATAAATGTTCGATTTGTAAACAGTGAGTATCAGAAAGCATATTATTCATTAATGTCACATAAACTAGTAGCAATACACTCAAATGGTGGTTTTGAAACACTATTGCATAGTAAATGCAGTTAGGTGTTGTTACGTTAGCTAAGTGTGTAGTTGAGCAAACCTGACCTACCCCACCTGGCGAACAACAGTATATATTCCTGCGATGACAATTACAACGCAATAGCGGTAGTCTTAAGTTACGGAGGTAACCATTATCAATGATTAAATGTGCTACGTAGAATCAGTAGGAAGGAGCTCGTGGCTAAATAATTACAGGCACTCGGGTTGATCTTTATGTTAAGCCGTGCTTGCCTAGGTTGGGCCGTGGATGGGTGGACACCCATTACATACCGAGTTTCCACCGTGCTTCTAAAAACACGTTAAGCCGTTGGTCCCGGCTGTCATTTGTAGATCTTTGACAGTCCTTACAGTTAGTCGCCCGAAAGTCTGACTACCAGTCTTACCAAGGGGTATCACATTACCCAGTACTAACTGGGTTGTGGAGGTCAGATGTGCTCCATGTAAAATACTGGTATTCAGCTGCATCCGTTTAGACTGGAAGCCGACCCCAACAGGCTAGGCAGATGATGACGTAGAACGTCATCGAACGTACATTAGTAAATGATAGCGATACAATCATTCAAAAACCTTATCAAAAATCCTTATTCCAAAATTACTCACCCTGCGCTTTTCGCTCATTCTGTGTGTAATAAATATAGGATGAGCCATTGAAACCGGATTTTCCCAATTCTAATAATGTATATCATCGAACGTGACGTATTGATGATTTCAGAAACAGTTTAATAGTTGAGCCTACAAACGGACGTAACATCGAACAAACTTAGTCTACCTGCGGCTGTAGTAACGCGTTCGTAGCAACATCTGACCGTGATGTAGCTACGAGAGGTCGTAGCACTAGTAGCAACGCATAGTTGTAGCAACGCGTTCGTAGCAACATTTGACCGTAGTACAGCCACGAGAGGTTGTAGCACTAGTAGCAACTGTTCTTAGCAACATTTGACCGTAGTGTAGCTACGAGAGGTCGTAGCATTAGTAGCATCGCATGGTTGTAACAACGCATGGGGTTGTAGCAACGCGTTTATAACAACATTTGACCGTAGATATACACAAGTGGCACTAGTAGGAACACCTGGTTTTAGCAACGCATTCGTGGCAACATTTAATCGAAATGTAGCTTTGAGTGAGAGATGAAAGTACGGTCGTAGCAACATGTTCGTATTAAAATGGTTGTAGCAACAAGGCGTCGTAGCATAATACAATTGTAGCAACAAGTTCGTAGTAACAAACAGTCGTAGCATCATACGGTTGAAGCAATACGTTCTTAGCAACACACGGCCGTAGCAACGAATAGTTGTAACAGTTGGGCTATTTTCAAGGTTTAAAAAGAGACTGCAATAATCCGCAGACGTTTTACAAACAGAACTTCTTCTAAATCTCCATGTTATAATATAATATAATACCGGCTGCGTATTATTCATTCTTTAACATCTTTTTTAATCTATCAAAGCCCCATCTTTACTTGGTAGGACTAACAATCTTCACCCTTGCAGGCATCTTTTTATTTCAGATTTGATTTGAAATAAAAATAAATCGTTTAAACATAAAATATTTTAAACGGTAATTTGGAGGAACCAATTGTGTTCAGAATATAATAATAAGATATCAGTAATGTTTATTTAACAATGCAAGAAACCGATGCGATTCAAGATTATCCTCAGAACCCTTTCTATTAAGGAGGCAGGGTTTATTAAGCGATTCCCTAAAGGGAATCCCACCATTACACCATTACACCATTTATTATTTAAAAGTTAAGAAGAAATAAAAAAGCTTTAAATTTGTTGAGAACGCAATGCTGAGGTACCCTCGAGACTTGACTATAAAGTCGCGAAATCTTGAGAAAACTTATATTTGGCTGGAGATGCACCTAACGAATAAAGAACATGTGCTTTTCTGATGCTACTAGGTATATTAATAAAAGATTTTATTGTTTAGTTTTGTTTTACAGAGATACTTAAGTAGGTTTATCGAAGTAAGTGCGGCTGCTAAGAACTGAAAAAATGCCCTGATTCCTTCTAAATAACAAAGGGTGCTGCCAGAGTTGGCTTAATACCGTTTGGTCATGAACTACAAGCTCAAGCGACTCGTGTGGTGTGACAGCACCTTCGGAGAATACGACAGAAATTGGTTAGAGCAATACGACTCACCGCGACCTGTCTTGAAGTGTGAAGTTGTGACGTGCCGGTACTCACGCAAAGTACACGGTACACTACCCATACAAGTGAAACGCGCGTGGCGTTTAACATAAGTCACTTCGTTTCAGGTCGTGAACGAAGACTTAGTGAGATAGCCAGACTGACTGACGGTGCCTTTGTGTCCTTCCTAGCTTCCAAGGGAAGAAAAAGGTATCATCTACTTCGCCGGAAACACGATCTATTCCGAAAACGATGAATAATATGCATGCGAACCTTCGTTTCTTTTCATTGACTCATGTAATGATATGAATGATCGGAAATCCGGAAACACCATATTTTTATCGTAATGTTCCGTTTTAGCAATGAGGTTTTCAATAGCTGGTATGTGTCTTTGGGTGACTAAAATCTGTACCCGTTCATCTGAAATTAAAAATTTGATGGTTTGTCTAATCAGGTTTCTGAAGATCATAAGCGACTAGACAAACATACAGGGCGGAAGGGACACTGATGCACAAACGGTTACCATATATTCAGTATGTCATTGCGAGCTCGCCTACATAGAAATTTATCATAGGTTATTTTAAAAAAATCTGACGTTCCATCCATTTCGATCGTGTACTTTTTGCACTTATGTAGGAAACAGTAGATTTTTTTAAATTACCGATGAATAATTCCTAATTGTGGGAGTTCAGGATGATTTTGTATTTCTATAATAATACAGCTTCCATTTACCCACAGCCAGCAGGCACGTACGCTCATCGGTAGAAGCAGCCGTGTTCAGTAGATTGTTCTGAAATACTCCGCAGAACGGCTCACCCCACCGTCTATGGGAAGTTTCCCATACTGAAGAACCCGACAACCTAGTTGGGTTGTCAGGTTCTTCAGTATTCGGGCAAGTAAATTTACAAACATGAAAATCAATCAGTGTGGAAGCCAGGCTATTCCCGATTACTGTCTCTGTGCCGTGGACCGACTAATATTAGAAATTTCGCAAAATGCCTTAATAAATATTTTAGATTATAGTAAAATACAAGAAATACACAAAAAAATACTGTTTATATGCACTATCATTATACAACCTGCCGTGGCAAGGTTTTGGACGAGCATCTACGTGGTGAAAATCAATTTCTTATTTTCAACGGAAATATCTGAAGCGGGACTTTTACTAGTTTTCAACGTCTAGCCAACTTAAAGTCTACGGTCTATTCGCAGAATACGGTACCCCACACTGTTTAAAAAAATAAAGCAAAAGATTTCGAACAACGTTACTTCTACGTACGGCTAACAGCTCCGTCTAAACTTTTCCATTAAGTTTATAGGTACCCCACTTAATGTTAGCTTTCATAAATCCTATTAGTCAACTTATATGACGGCTCGCATGTGGGTCAAGTACTCAGAAATTGGTGAACAACTCGCGTTGCTCAATTACTCATCACCGCCTGGTGCGAGGAAAATATAATAATATGATAACAGTTGTTGCATATGTTTCGTGTATTTTATTCCAAATTTTGGCACAATGGAATGTGATGCCTGGTGCATTTTAAATACCTGTGACTAGAATGAGCCTCTTGAAGTCATACTATGAGTCTATGGCACATAAGCATCGTTCACACCAAACGTATTGTCCGCCGCCGAATGTGAGTATGCTCACTGGTTACATGTTATTGGTTCGGTGTGAACGAGAAGTTAATATATGGAATAGCGATAAACTGCGTAACGCGCGCTCACAGTCAGCGCCTGACAATACGTTTGGTCTTGGTCTGTATGAGCAATGCCATTGTCCTGCACTTTCCGCACTCATTTACTACTTAAAGCTTGCTTGATCTAAATCTCTCTGGCATTTAAATATGCGGAACCAGAATTTTCCAGTTGTATCATATTATAACCATAACAATAAGCCACGAAGAAACAAAACTCAAGGAAAGATATCCTGTCACTTAAATTTTCCTGAACGCTGATAACAGCATGCTGAGTTTCATGACCATCCCATCTACACGAGAACCAAAGGGTAGTTTAGGTTTACTGACAATTGGAAAACAGAACTAGCTTTGATGTCAGAAATCATCATTGTTGATTACCAAACTAATGGAAACGGGTGTGTTTACGATGGGTATTTTCTTTCCACAAAGACTGTGCTTGAAGTTACCTACAATCATAACATTAGACTGATATCCTGTTTTCTTCCGCACCTACAGACTATACAAACATGCATTCGATAAATGTTTAAAAACATGTGTGGCGTCGTGATTAGTATAATAACAATCGTCAGTCGTGGGTCAAAGTCACGTTGCGCCGGCGCCCCAGCCATCACTCCTAGGCACGTAGTATCCCATATGTGAAAACTGCGTCGGACACACCGTACGCTATTTTTAAATGTCACTGTGTGAGTGAAAGGTTGAAACGTCCGACATCAATTACAGAAAGTTTCAAGGAAGTTTTACTTATTAAAACACAATTTGTAAAAGTTGGGGTTGAGTGTTTCAAGTTTGGCAGGTATTAGGTCCAGTCTGCTGCTAAAGCGTCTTTTATGACTGCTAATACCTACATGTATTTTGAGTTCTGGTGATAATCTTCAGGACTTGAAACCGTAGAAATTTTCGCTATAAGAAGATGATGCTAACCATACTCTTAAAAAAAAAGTTTTCAGTTGTTTTTCAGAATCAAAGTGGCATGGATATTTCCAACCGCTATTTCAATGACTCAAGGAAGCATTGAACGTTTAAAGTATCTACCTTACCTTCCTAATTAAGACGATAGTCATCAATTTGAGCAAGGGTATGCACATTTATTAAAAACAGTAAGGAAACATTGCTGCCTTGTTTATCATTGCAGTGTGCATGAACAAAACTGGCTATCTTCCGCATGAGCAAAGCACGTGTCGCCGATACGAGCGACGACTTTTTTGACGATCATTTTCTTTGACACAACCGTCAATCTTAACGGTGGGGTTTTATAGATTAAATTTTACTACATCATACACATAACATACTCGTAACATCACGCCTGTAATCCCCGAAGGGTTGGGCAGAGGTGTGCTAATAGTACACGCACATTTCGCCAGTTATGTTTTAGTCCCATGTAATAGGGGGTGAGCCTATTGCCATCAGCCGGGCACAAATCCAGACTCCGTGTCTGCTACTGAGAAATTCCTGATGGAAAAACCCAATAACTATTTGCCCGACCCGGGAATTGAACTCAGGACCTTATGCTCAGCAGTCGCGATTGCCACCACTAGACCAAGAAGGTTACTACATCAATAACATAATATTCTTTATCATTATTATCATCACTCATCAGCCTATATCAGCCCACTGATCCACACAGACCTCGTCACATTATACTGTACTTTTGTACTAAATATAAATATATGTTGTGTTGTAGTATTTTTTGTAATACCGCTACATGCCAAACTGCCTGAAATTAAATAAATGTTATGTAATATAAATATAGAGGATGAACGTTTGTGCATCAGGTAAGTTCGTCGATTTTACAGATGGGAAATCCCATTGGGTGCAAATGAACATGGAGTGTTTCCAACACTCCATGTTCTTTTGCAATCATGTGTTAGCCAAGTCATCAAGCCAGTCATATGTTTAATCAGCTTTCCGATTAATAAAATACATAACCAAGAAAATTGTTTTCCGACAATGTGACATCGCAATTCTATTGAAACGTGAGAAATACTCATATATACCATACAATGTGCAGGCGTAAGGTCCTCTATTAACATCCAACTTTAGAATGAGTCCATATACGCGATGAAACATTGTCAATTGTGGTGGCTGTCTACCTGTCTGTCCAAACACAGTGGGTATGCTAAACTACCGCATTATAGGACATTACCGTGAACTTGCCCGTTTCCGTTTAACTGTTGGTTTTTCCTGTTTGTGAGTCCAGACGCTATTTTATGGTTTAACATTATTCTAATTGTTTTTTTGAACTTTAATTATTTTATTAAATACCTTAATGACTTATTATGTACTTTGAACTGTTTCTTTTGTACTGCCATGATATTAATTGCATTCCCAACTTCAGAATTTCCGTTTGAGAATGTGCAATTTTTTTAATTTCATGCTAGATTGCACATGGTAGGAGATCGCGAGGAGGGTCAAGTACGTTCACGGATATTTTTTTAATTTTGGTTTTGCACAGTTTGTGCATTCAGCCAAATTCAATTTAATTTACTGACATTCTAAATAAAAAAACTCTATTTCGTTTGAGTATTTAGGTCTTCAAAACTGCCCTTCGATAGCTGGTTTGATTTGCTGAAAAAATAGTACGTCAGCCTTTTTCAGATAAAGAAAAAAAAAACTTATTTTTCGTCAAATTTAATGGCCTCTGTCATTTTTTATTTGGAGATTCCCAGCCTAAGAAAGGTCTTGAAAATATTTCTACAAACATACATAATTTAGGTTTTCAAGACCTCGGTAACTGGTTCGTATTGTTTGTATCTCTGAACACACGAATAGGCCTTTCAGTTTTTCAGAATATTTTTTTAAATTCCTTTTTGTCGTTTCCAGAGGCATCCAGCAAACTTTAATATTTTAAATCCTAAAAAATATGTCGCTTTCGGTAATAAGGTCTAATATCTTTGAAATTAACGTCACTCAAACGAGAGCAATAAAACTAATAAAAAACGTTCGGGGAGGCATACAGACAAGAACTCCATCGGAAAGGTCGTTGTAACACAGAGGAAGGCGGTCTGTAGATTAAAAAATAACTCTTTTTTTCTTTAGCTGCTGATTCATTCACCCTGAATGTTTTGTTTACATTTTATTACTCACTATCGAGTATTGATTCTACTTATTACGAATAAATATTAACCAACATAAATCTTCATAATGTCCGTATCACACTATCATCATTGATCATCGTGGCGTCGTCATGGCTCAGGTATCAGTTGATTACTACATTACGAAAGGAAATGAGATTATAATTGCGAGAAAAACATATACGTACTTTATAAATTCAAGTTATTTATGATTAAACGGGATTAGGTCATTGTATTTCCTTTTCATTTATCGAAGACAAAACCGAAATAGGTAACACTGTTCCCTTGTCTAGGCTGAAAAGAGATCAATAGGGAAGATTCTGTCGGTAGCTTAAGCTTCATATACAAACTTAATTAGTTTTTCGATACAGTTCATCTGTAGAATTTAGAAGTGAATAAGGTCACTTCACCGTCTTATTTCTAAACTTTATACTTCCATTAAGATGAGAATAATCCTAGAATGGCCTATAAAAATGTGGCCCTACTTTTAACTTTAATGATTCAGTGAGTCATTTCATTCGTCAGAAAAATAGGTTGCGTTCTATTTTGGCCACGCAAAAATGGCCATTGTTTACATTATTGTGTTAGTAGTCGATATGCAACCGTCTCATGTCTAGACCAGATGTTATGTTCCAAAACTAGTCGCGTCTGGAGCTTACCTAGTTACTACAGTTACTGCGTGTCTAGACGACGCAGGGAACTTTATAGGGAGCTCGTTTCAGTAAAACGAGCCAGATTTGACCCGAAATTTATATCTCACCTTTTCGCTACCGAACTTCTTTGTTTATTTAATCAAAAGTAAATACTGCTACGTAATTTTGGACTTGAACATCACAGCTCATAAACAAGTCTTTTGTTTTTTTTTTTCTTAACGGTAAACTGTGTTAATTGAACGCATTGAGCTGCAGACTAATAAGTTCCCCTAAGCTCGCGCACAAAGACCCTACAGAAGCTGCGTACGGGCACAAAATAAAAAAAAAGGTCAAGTCTGAATGGAACTGGGGGTTTGGTGTGCCGCAGCAAAATATTATGCTAATGGTCGCCCTTGTTCATCTGCTTAGCGTAATAGTTAATCATTTTTAGGCGAAAACTTACATTGAAATTATTGCCATAAAATATTTGTAAACTTTGAGATACCCGTGTTGCTGAATACTGAAATAAGTACATCACTATCAAAATTCTAAACAGCAGGTGACAGAACTGACAGATGTCACTTATGATTTTATTAGGTATTAATTAACATTGTTTAAAAATTTATAAAGGGCTGCGTTCATGTCGTCGGATCTCATCTCTTGCATGCGAAACGAAAGGGACGACGAAATAAATCCCGTGTGTTGTGTAGAGGTAGCCTAACAAGGGTTGCCAACCTAGCAACTATATTATGCGGTGTGGGCGACCCACAATATATTGCCAACGAAAAGACCTCGATTAGACCACAATATACAAAATAAACAGGAAAAAAAGATTATTAAAAAAATACCTTTTATATATTCTTGCCAATTTATTGTTTGATTGCTTTTTGTTAATTACACAATTAACAAAAAAGGAATCAAAGCAAAATGTATTGTTTTCGTTTAAATAAAAACAGCAATGAAGGGAAATAAATAAAAAAAAAGGCACCATTTTTGAAGAAAACAGACCTTTCCTGTTTGCAAGGGTCGTCGGGAATACAGCACAACACAGAAAACAAGAGAACAGTGCACTGATAAATTTCGTAGTTTTGTTCATATCGACGGTTATTTTTGGGCACAAAATTATAATCGGAAATGTTTGACTGATGCGATGACGTTTGTTTGAAAGATTTTTGTAAGAAGAGACTGACAACCCTAGAGTCTGACGAAGCCGCCGCGCGCCGTTCGACGTTCCGATCCCCGTCCACGGCCCAATCTAAAAGTTTTGTAGTCAGTTCGCGCGTGGTCGCGGCGGTAGACGCGAGACGAGCGTTGCGCTCATGGACACTGTTTTTTTTCATTTACGATAAACTCGTACTAAATTTGAATTTCAATGGAAACAGTGTGTTAGTTCAATTAAGTACTATACCGTTTGTACGTATGAAATAATAATAGTGTCTATTTTGATGTTCCATTTATCGATTTTTGGCAACTCCTTAGAGAATTAGATTGCTTCATCATTTTTGAGTATCAGTTCATTGGATGTAAAGTCTGAGTGTGAATTCTACAAAGTTATTAGTGCTTTCAGTGTCAGCTGTGTAAGCTTATTTGCTATCCCTCTCCGTTAAGTAGAAAGGGAAAGGAAGGCCGAGTGTTAAGCAAGCGTTGTTTTGTTTTCATGATTTTCTTTGCTGTATGTAAATGTAGAGCGGATTAAGAAAATGTAAGTGTTGTTAATTGAGCTTTTAGTCATTTATGTTCTGTGCTTATTTTTTTCTTTTAATTTATTTAATTTTCTACTTTGTTGTTGACAAAACCTTGGCTGTCAACAGTGTCATTTTTGACAATAACAAAGCAGCGTGCTTACAAAAACTTTTTTCTATTTGTATATTGTCATCTATTAGTATTGAATTAGATTCTGTGTTGTGTTATGATTTATTTGTAGATCACTCTCGGTCATGTGGCGGCTCCAATTAGACTTGGGTTCGTTTATAAATAGTCTCCACTTAGGATCCCTTGCACGTTACTTGTGCCAACGACTAACTAAGCTTCGTATTATTACACTTATCATTCAAAACTTTAGTTGAGAGCTTTTAAAATGTTGTCAAACGTACGGTAAACTGCTCAAGTGTTTCAACCGTTATCATAACACTTAGCTTTTTGCATTTACGTACGTTTGTTTTAACTCTTAAGCATTGTTCGTTTGAATTCGACTGTTTTATTATTTTACTATTTAATAATTTTAGACAAGTAACATTAGTCTTATTAGACCTTGCAAAAGCTCTAAAAATGGGAATAATCTGGCTAGCCACTGAATCAGTTGCGATGTATGTGCACCATGTCATTCACTTATGTAACAAAAACATTAAATGATCATAATAAATACAGAGATAGGTGATCGGGTTATTGACCCAAATAGTCTTATCGGTGTCGATATTTGAATAATTTGCCCAGAAGAATGATTTATAAATAGTTTCTTTGATATTTACATTATGCATCGTAGATTGAATCCATCACTACTTCTGACATTCAATTAAACATTTTAGATGAATTTGGTGATTGCTAAACCAGCACATATAATTCATTGATATGTTCTGAACCAATTACCATGTATGAACGCAACCATAAATTTCAGTAACGACGACATTTAGATATGACAGATCGTTCTTGACAGATGAGGTGCATTTGACAAAATGGCGCCAAGTTTGTAATAGTGATGTGTGTGATGCGTTAATTTATACAATTTACAAAAAATCAATATTTTAGTGCAAGAAAACCAATTTTTGTAATATTCAGGAAAGCTTACTTACTCGTACTTTCGGAACATGCATGATCTAATAGTTTAATCAGCTGTTATGACTGAATTAACTAAACCGAATCAAAAATCATTGATAGGAAATTAAATTCAAAAAGCTTTCTGAAAAAGATATACTTAGTTAGTTTAGCCGTTTTCAAACAAATTATAGAGAATGTTATGTAAAACCTGACTTTTATGGAGAAGCTAGCGGTATTGGGTTTTTTGAATTATGTACGTACCCAATTAATTCTTCCTAATTAGAAAAGGAACGCGTATTTAGCACTAAATTAATACTTACTGATGTAAGTTTCCCTTATTTTGTTAGAAAAACGTAGTGAGAATAATCAAACATGCCATACCAGCAAGGGAAATTACCATTTCAAATGTGTGTTCTTAATTTTAAGCCTTCTTCTCTCTCTATCTATTTCCATGCTAATTTTATCGAAACCTAGTTGTTGTAAATGTATTGGAATTGGAACTCAGGATAACTAAGTAACAAGTTACTCAAAACAGTAATTAATAAACAGAATATTATTTAATTATTGATATATTTGAGAAGCAAATACAAAGGCTATTCTTGCTGATAAATGCGTATACCTTATAATAAACTTTGTCTCATTAGCCTGTTCTCATTAATCTGTTTGTTGAATTATTACGTAATATTCGCAAGCATTTTCTACAATTCTCTGTTTATTCGTACAAAGTGTACACAAACAATCTATTCGTTATATAATTATAAATAAAGATTTATGCTAAGGTCGCAGGTGTTATCACGAAAATATTATTAAATACAAACTTTCTCTTTTGTTATCAACACACAATGTACTTACTACTGTCCAGCCGTATCGGTTAATATTAAGTCGCTCGATGAGAGCTTCCCTTATCTGGATTTCCTGTTTCAATGCTACTCTTGATGGTTACGAGTTCATGATCTCATATGGTCCTATCTGCGTTTATTTAATACCTGAGCACGATGTATGGAATCTTATTAATTTACAATGTCAACAACATTACTAATGTAAAAAAACAAACTTAGTATTACGAGCAAAGAATTTCTTTGTGTTATAACTTATCTCTGAATATCCGTATAATCAACAAATATGTTTCTTTTGTTTCAGAAATCGCTTCGATATCTTGTGCCAACAAGCATATTATAAGTTTAAGAGAAACGTAGCGCATCGCCTCTTAACACGATTACACAGCATCCCATGGAAGCTATGTCGAGAAAGTATACTCTGCTACTATTATAGTGTTGACGAGAAAACTACCGACACTGCTAACCTTCTAATAATATGGTTAGCTGACGCATGTCACATACCTATTACAGTTCCACAATGTCAGATTCCCCGACTCTACACTCTCACAGAAGTTCAAAACTCAATCTCACTGCAAAATCGACCTCATCCATCATGGAGGACATCGCTCATGTAACAGCACCAAGCACGACGACCACTAACTCACAAACTTCATGTGTGGTAGCTAACATCGACAGAGTGGCACACGACAATCATTCCAATGATAATTTAGAACAAGTACACAAATTGACTGACTTAGATAGATGTAGGATACTTAATAAAGAAAAATTTGAATGCCAACATGAGTCTGAAAGACGATGCTCTGCCACAGATCGTCCCTGCCACAGAGCCTCCGAACGATGCGTATTGCATAACAAAGAAGACGTATACGGAAAAGAATCGATTACCAGAAAGAGGGTTGAGGTTGACGAATGCGGCGGTTCAAGGCGGGCCGCTAATTTGAAATTCAAATGTAGTCCGGATCGGGATGCACAGGAGTGGATGGGAGCGATCGGGAGGACAATGGGAGGCCGAGTTCACGTGCGCGCGCTAGCCGTCGTGGGGTTGTTCCTGGCCGTACTGGCGACGAGTGCCGCGGCGCCCGCGCCTGCCCGCTCCCGGCCCACGCGCAGTGAACGCGAAACATTTACGGTAAGTTTTTAAACATTACCATGAATTTACATTATCATGATTCACAGCAGGCGCACAATTTGCGGAGATACAAATAACGACAATGGGTCCTGTGACTTATAAATTATAATAAGTAGGAAGATGTGGCCCATTCTAGCTCATGCATACTAAAGAGTTAGATACGTGTATCCTGAGGACTTGTAAACTTTAATCCCGTCCCAAGCGCGCCGGAAACATGCTACTTATTATACTGGCATTGTTTGTGTTTTAGATCTGAATCTGTCTGATTTACCAGACAATGTCGTTTTTTAAACAGCCATTTTTAAGCACATGATTTTTTCATACAAAACAATAGTGTGGGCTTTGTTTACACGGACAGTTTTAATCTATACGGCTAAGCGATTGTTCTACAACATGATAATGAGTAGTTCTTTACTGATATGGACGATAGATACCCATACCCATACACGACTGAGAATTCCGTTCTAGTATCATAGAATGCGCCCTATGCAGGTATAGGCACCTCCTATTAGTTTTATTATTGATGTAGTTAGTCGGATCACGATTACAATCGTGATGTTACGTAAGTCCACATAGGATACGTCAGTAATGCTCGCAATGGAGGTCTCCCTTTTACCCGGAGAATGTTTGATTCTCCCTTGGAAGGGACCGTTTTCCACTGACGGATTAACGACCATTCTAAGGCGTATTTCTACTGAGTGCAAGTAATATGGGGACAAAAAGCTGGCGTGTCGTATTAGATTACTGGCAGTGACAGACGGACGGACCGTTTGGGAGGAGATTAATGGGCTAAGTGACGAGTGGGAGGCATGCCCGTAGTCCTCCGCGACTCGGAAGACATCCCGCTCATTTATTTCGTGGACCGTTACAAATAGTGAAAAATTCGACTAATTTTATTGGGGCCACGCGACAGCTAGTCCTGTGGGAGACATGGGTTTTCTATTCGAGTTAATGTTTACCTATTATTATGTGATGAATTCTTGCTATTTCGATACAATATTTCCCCTTTAATATATTAATATTTTTCCTTTGAAAAACCCAAGTAATCTGATATGGACTCCAGTATAAAATCTATAACTAAACTTCAGTACATGAATTTAGTTGCTACGCTAATCACATTAACAGCCTGTTACGACACCCAAAATTTCTTAATCCAAACACAAAAATAGATTACAACGAGATAAATGAGTTAGGTCGAACGGGATGAGTTGAATCAGATTTGAACCCGATTTAATTACAGTTTAAACACGGCGTGACCGCGATGTTAACGGCTTCCTGCGCAAGCGCATATAGGCCGTGTTTGTGTTGAACTTAGTTTTGTAAGTGATAACTGGTCCATTGCGAGCACGGAGGTGTAGTAAATGGAGGGATAGGAAGGACTTAAAAATTTAAAACAAAACCGAGGTAGTAGACGCAACTCTGGTTATTGACCTTTTAAACACGTTGCTTTTTCCTACTTCACAAATCGTCCTAAAGTGATTGAGAACTATAAAAGCGACAATCTAGTCTGAGCACTCCATCTTTAATATTCCATGATAGTGTTAGTGTAGCCCTTGCTAGGTACTCTACTCGAAACAAGTATTAGTAAACTGAGTTAATTTATTTCGTGAATAGAGTGCAGGAAAACTTGTGTAGTACGTAATGCTATGGATATTTCCATACCTTGTTATTATGTAGTTGTTATGTCATTAGTTTTACCTACAAACCGGGTATTTTCACAATTATTTCACTCTCAAGTAAAGAAGGACAAATATAATATATTGTTATGGCCTTGCAATGGTAATGCTTTACTAAGTATCAACAATTCAACATTTATCAATCAAGTCAGCATATCGCAGACCTTTTCCGGGCATTAAGATTGTTCCAATAAATACTTGAAAGTTGAATGCGTAAATCAGAGGACGGTGTGTTGTAATATCTGGGAGTATAAGACATACCGAGATTATTTGAAAACTTCCATCTTCCATCACTTGACTTCTTACAGTCTGATAATATGTTCACATAACTGTAATCTAGGGATGCTCGTCGATTTAAGCTGTCACTCTCCATTCTATTTATTCTTGCCACCAGTTTAGCTGCCTCCTTGTTCGCCTCTGTTCATTTTATCGTCATCAACAATAAGAACTTTATTCGATTATAACATTATCATAATTCAAAATTGCTAGAACATTACGTACCATTTGTTGACACCAACACAACGCTGGTGCAGTAAAGGTGCAATCACGACGCGTTTACTTTCCTTCGCCGAGTTTATTACGGCGTAGGAGGAGCGGGTATTGTAGTCGCAATCTGCTGAGTGGCCAGTGTAACTTGCTCGGTGGTGATTAATGGAACGAAATTCAAATAAATTGACTTTGACATATTTTTGACGTTAAACTTAGAAAGAAGCACTGTTAGCATATGTCAAATTATATGACATATGCAAAAATATGTTACGTGCTTCTTGCTAAGTTTAACGTCAAAAATATGTGTCTGGGCAATACTTTACCTTATTCGTAATTAGGTTCAAGCTGCATATATGTACATAAATACTTTAAATTTTAATTAATTTGTATATAAAATCCACAATATGGTTAATATCAAACAATAACAATTTAGAAGGCTAAATCTCAGTAATTGATTTTAACATGGGGAAAACATTGAGGTAAATTACGAACCTGCCATTGTCATGAAGGTATTTATTGCATAATGTGGAAATGGAGTTATATTGTTGGTTAAAACTATTTAGAGAATTCCTTCCCGGACAATTAGTAAAAATAACATTAACAGGTGCAGTTGCAGTGTTACATTTTGATGAATATAATATGTAGTGCAATGGCAAGATATCGAAAATAATAATATTCTACGGATAATGCGTACGTCGTCGAACTACACTAAAAGAAAAGAGTCATAAGGTCTAAAACTTGCACTATTTTATATCAAACGGAATAAGGTTAACTTTTTTATGGGGAAAGCTAATTGTATAAGCTCTAATCCTACTCTTAAGAGCGTTAACGTCTTACGGCACGAAAAGTTCTCAGTCAAGTTTTTAGACTTATGTATCCTGCTTATGCGTACGAAGTTTCATTAAAATCGGTTCAGTCATTTCTAAAAAAAAATCACTTGAAAGTTTGTATGAAATGTCGTAAAACGTTAACGCTCATAAGTGTATCGTGTCAAGCCAAAATATAAAAAAGTTCCATTGAGTAATTTTGGCAAGAACTTGAAAACAAAAAACAATGTAGAATGCAGTATCGTCTTCATTCTCCACATTGGTCTCGAGTTGTCGACTCTCGAAAGTCTGGCACTTTCCAGAACAGATTCATTTTATGCACTGCGATACCGCGGGTATGTGTGGGTGACGTACTATGAAACAAAAGGTGTCTGGGCCCGGCTGGTATAAAGCTAGTAAATACCTTGCAAACTGCACGGGATATGCATTGTCTACCGCCTTCCCTTTTCCTACGGTGCGGTGGACCACTTAGGTTGCCTGTCTACACGTGGCTATAGCTGCTTATATTATTCATAGATATTTTGGTGAACAAGCATTGTTGTTGCGTAATTTTGAAATAAGGAAAAATTTATAATTTATTTAGGACCTTACTACGCACTTTGAGTAATTTTTCATCATAAATTCGTGGTAGTTTAGTATTTCCTTCTACGCTTGGTAAAACCAGGATTTCGGATAAATACAAATTTAAAACAGTGGTTATGATATTTTGCAATATGTGCTTTGTATTTACCGTAATACTATATAGTGCCTATACTTATACCGGACGTAAATAATTAACACCATCTAAAGTGCGTATTAGATAAATATTCCATTCATTGTTCTTGATACAAACTGCTAATCAAGGCCTGTTGTGTGAATTTACAAGTATCTACTGTTTTATGCTAATCAAATTAATTCTTTGGGATAAAGATAAAAACAGTCGTTTCAAACGAAAATGACCTTTTCCGCAAAACTAGGTTACCACTTTTAGTAGCTCGCGTACTGTTTAACTATTCATATTATACGTTTAGGTGTAAAACTGACGAGTGTACGTATATGACCGACATTGTATGATATGTGTATAATTCTCTTTAGCCGAAATGAGGTCACATCTGACTGTAACATGCGGCGCTAACATTGATCTAAGTGATAAATGGACGCAAATTCACACATCTCTTGAGTTACAGCGATCTCAATAAAATTATGAAATATGTAGTCTCGATTTTTGTAAAATAACTGATAGTCTGCCGTAAAACTAGAATAAATTACCGTTGTACTTCCTATTTCGTTCAAATTTCAATTAAATAAAGAATACTTCAACAAAAAGAGTTTGCGCCCAACGTGGGGCTCGAACCCACGACCCTGAGATTAAGAGTCTCATGCTCTACCGACTGAGCTAGCCGGGCTTGAAGCATTGGGTCCAAATAGTCCATTGGTTTCTATTTTCCGTCATTGAATGTTGACACATTCAATAAATGTTGTCAGGGAAAAAAAAACATCACCAGAAACCTAAATTAACACCAGATTAATTTAGTTACCGTTATCCCATCAAATGATGGGATTCAGTATGTTACTCTTAAATGTTAATTTCGTGGACAATACAAGTGAAAATTAACGTGAGTTAAATTGAAACCGCGCTGGAGGCCATCGGTATTGACCTAAATATTCATTACGCTATCTATAGCATCCTATTCGACACATCATTTTAACAAAATCTCGTTTGAAATATTGTCGTTGCTTCTGTTTAGCTAATAATGAATAGTATTTTCAATTTATCGAGCTGGTGGACTAATATGAAAACATTAAAGATTTTTGATTTCTGATGTACCTAACAGATCTTATGGCATAAAAATAAAAAATGAGATTCTCTAAAACAATTTCTAAGCACATAAAATAAACTTTAATTTTGGATTTACTTTAAGCCATTCCCCGCACATTTATTACGAAAACTTAATCAAAGCCCTGCCCGAGTGTCAAATAACTTTATTGTTCCATCTACCCGCATGAATGCGTCGCCAATTAGAATTTGCATTTTGCAACGAAGCCAAACCTCATGGTTGAGGTGCACCTTTGATAATGCTGTCAGCTTCATCAAACGAATTAATATACTTATCAACCTTTTAGAATCGTGTCAATATTAACATACTTGAGCCCGATGGTCCCCTGGTCATCTTTCACGCCATGTTTGGTTAAACCTAGATTTCCCGGAAGCGCTGATAACCTAGATATTAAATATGTTACTATTTAAATGAGTTCTAATTGGGTTAGTAAATGTAATCGTTAGTAGGCGCCATTAGTTATAAACTTACGTGCAATCTTCTACTTTTTTACGGAGCCGTTGATCTTCTAAGGAAATTGAAGACAGAGCTTTGCTACATCTTCGCGGCCAAGTTTGTTATTAAATAGCGCGAACATTAAAATAGTGATACATTTTTCATGGAAAAATATTGTTGGAAAGTTAATAATTTTAATAAAATAAAACCATCAATATCCGTAGCTAATTCTTTTTTTAGGAAAGTGTGCGTACCGAATTTGTTTTGCATTCAAATGTTTTAGTACAGGTACACTAAGTCAACTGCTGTAGATTGCAGACCACGATAATAACTGTTTTTCCACAAACTATACTCGTTATACATATGTACATTGTGTACCTATGTGTATAAGTCACGTAAATTATAGCCCCCTGTGTAATGCCTTGTTAAATTCTGCTTAGAGCCAACACTTTTAATGTAATTGGTACTTAACTCTTGCTGAATTTTATAAAAACTAATAATCAATGTTTAAAACCATTAACATATTTCCAGACATCGCCAGACAAATCTCAACAACCAACAATATCAACAAAAAACCAGAGGTAACATTGATAACTCAAATTACATTCTAAAATTCTCGATCGTCTCTTGTTAAACGCCCGTTAAGATAAGACTAACTGATAAGAAGGCCGAAAATTGATAACGATGACATAAGACTCCAGTCATTATCTGCTGCAAGGTGCAGTAAACAAAATTGTGCCAGAAAAGATATAAATCAATATCAAATCTTCCTTTCTTTTTTATCTGGTAAAACATTTGCTTCCGGACACAAAATATATTCACACAAATGCAGTGATCTGACTGAATACGTATAACAAAAATACAGAATTTATCGTCTTTCTTGAACATTATTTCTTTAACAAAAATATACTTGAGTATCACGACAAAGCGGAACGTCTGTCTTATTTAAAGTTCAGGAAGTGCATGACTTTCACAAACTCATTCAAATTGAGTGCAATGCAACTCTGGGAGCCTGCCGAAAGGCATGTGCTGACCGGAAACCGCATCTCCGAGATAAATTTAGCCGCAAAGAGGACGGACATACAAAAATAATACTCATACAAACCAGTTAGACAGGGACAGAGGCATTTCAGTTGTTCAGCTGCTGAATAGGCCTGCACTATTTACATGTGAATCGACGATAATTGGGTTATTCATACGGTGCTGATAGCAGCTGAGTTTTTGGTCAATTCTATTGAATTTGCCTAGCTAATTGGGTTTACATTGGGTTTGTTTTTGGGTTGCATTGGGTTTGCCAAAAACGTTATCGATTTGTTTTGTGGTTTTTAACCAAAAACAATCCTGAAACGTGTAAAATACTGTGTCTAAGTTTCGACCATAGGTGAACAGATTAAACAATTTGAAATAAAGACCTCACGCCTCTAGCGATGTCTAGCTAGACTAGGTGTTTTACCCGATAGTGCCTGAAGGGTTTTGGGCGTTTAGCAAGGAGCTTACCCAAATTGTTAAGCCGGAAAACAGATGGTAACAGAATCCATACAAAAATAAATAAAAAAGTATAGGGGTTAAGAAAGAACAAGTGAATATCATGGCTGAACAATGTGATAGATGGCAGCTAATGAAGATTCTTATAATAAGGAAGTAGGACCGCTTAACTAAACTGGCATAAATCAAGATCTGTTGAACGATAACACACTATAGCATGCAAAAATGTGTGCGTATTCTAATTTCAATTCAGAACGAGTCGCTGTTCGAAAAATTAACAATGTAAATTGTAACAATTAATTGAAGGTATGTTTGAGCAGTGTGGCACCAACTATTCACAGATTCGTCAATTAGTATTCATTGCTTGTACGCCGCCGACTCCCAGGTGAGTCCGGACACTATTCAGCGCAATGTTCCGGTGAGTCACACTGCATCCGTCCAAATTTACAACTCCCCAAACAATTTTAAACTCTACAGCATTCGAATAAGTATCAACGCATATGCAAATGATAATTGTGTTAGTAATTTAGCTCTATACCGCTTTCCCATTGTTATTCCAAATGTGTTTCTACTATCGTATTTTTAGCCTATTCTTTAAACTTTATATCTATGACGTCGTTGACCTATATTTTCTTTGATATCCCCTAAATAGTTTAATATAAAGGCCATAATGGAATGGAAAATCTTAAATTCAGCAGTAAGTTCAATATTTTGTTCGTTAATTAAATATTTATTTTCTTGGGTGAGAGCTTTTTTGCTTTCAATGTGAATTACTCAGTCGCGTGAGACTCAAATTTAGTTGGACGTAATAACAATTGTTCAGCTTCTTAGAATCAGCGCATTTAATTTGTTAGTCTTAATTCTGCTAATAATTGCCGACAATGAAGATAAAATTTTATGTTTGATGTTCCATGAGTCTTACTTTTGGTAACAGATTTCTTTGTAAAAATATAAGGTTGTTCAAGCAAGTTGACAAGGCAAACTTTATTTTGGATCTCAAACTTCTTGCAATTTAGTCATAATTATCTTTAGGCGGACACATGGGTATACTTTGTTCAAGGGTTAGTGTTAGGACGTCTAGAGCTTCATAATCAGTTTTGTCTTAATCTTCTGTGTGAATAAACTCTGGCTAGATTTTTTCACTTCATGAACTGAACACCTCAAAGCATCAAAAGTAATGATTAATCCCACTCCGCATGCAGACACAGTACAATAATGCAAAATACAAAGGGGCAGACTCCATAAATATCGTACACGGGCTTATTATTTTTCTGAGTACTAGTACCTACACATAAAACTAGCCACAGCGGGTGTCACATCGACTGTGCTTTCATCAAACATTGTATATTTTCCTTGTAAGTGTTTCTGCTAGCGCAACATTTCACGCATTCTCCTTATGTCACAACGCTCATCAGGTTTCACTAGAACTAGGTACAGCTGACCGAGAAGCTAACGACTCCTTGTTTCAAACTTTATAGTAAAACAGTCTGACAGGCCTTGGTAGAGAGATTATTTCGGCGTGCAGTGTTTTGAAGGCGTGTCGCCTGTGTGACCAAGTGTACTCTTGTCGTAGTTGCTTTGTAACCTTAAAAGTGCATACTGCATTCTCGTTACCCGTCGTTTTTATATGGTCAAGTTTATTTCTTGGACTTGTTACGTGTCTCTCTTGCTTTATACCAGATTGTTACTTTTAATACTCCTCTTAATCGCATTCTGCACCAACAAATTGAATTACAATGCTGTTCGATTTTTTGTAGCTGTATTCTGTAACTTACCGTCGTAGAAATAGAAGACTTTCTACTTTAATCAAATCAGATAAATTCTAATTAATTAATCGAGTCAGAGCGAAAATAATAAGAAGAACAAAGATAATAAAATTAAACTGAGTAATGGCGATTGTAAAACAGATAACCAATTTCCAGATTAAATATCCAATAAAACTAACATACAGACTACTACTTAAACAAAACTAATTAGCACAAACAATAATACTTTGGCAGCTGTCCCAAATGTTTGCCATTGATTTTAAGAAAAGCTAATGTAGACTAGATACTCGAAAGTTGTTTGGTAACGTCTACAGACTATCTTGGCTATCTGGCAAGTATCCGGCTGCCCTGAAATGAATAGGATACTTAACTCCCTATCGGATACGCACTTAATTTTGGGAATGCTTACGTTTTTGAGACTTCATGTTTGTCACTCTCTTTGCATTTTTTGCGAAACAGGGAAAACCGGACGATATTCTATATAAAATACTGTGCGGAAAGCGAGAACGTGCGACAGGGGAAAATTTCAAGTCATTTAATTCTTGAATGTCTTTATTGATGTTACAAACACCAGCTACTCCTCTTTAGATGCATCGGTTGTTTCACAAGTTTTACACAGCTCCTCTCCTAGCGCTATTGATTGGATTTGGATGTCTTCAGTTTTCTTATAGATTTGCGGTATGTTCTGCAGCAATCAACTCTGCAGCGAGCTTCGATGCTATTTATCTTGCCTAGCCGTTAATCATCTACAGCTGAACTAGGCATCAGGACTAAAATCCCTTTACCCTTTCTACTGTCCATCAATGCCATCGCGAAAGTTCATATACTCGTAAAAGAAAACTTGAGCGAGGTTCAGTGACGGTCCGATAGATAGTAACTTTCAATTTGCTATCAAACAGCCTATCACACATTTCTCGTAAAGTTTTCTTGTCTAATGGGAATGTGGCTTTACCGTGTTCAGTCCTAATGTCTATTATCGATTGCCCGCTTCCGCTCAAACACTGTATTAACGTCGTATGTGGCTCTACGTGACTAGAGTTCACATGCAAAGGAGCTTTTTGCATAATTTATTAATACCTGTGTGAAGTGACCGTATAATTTATTATTTACACGCTGGCTATAAAGTGTTTAAGTAATTGAGTGTGGTTTTTAGCAGGTACAAACGTAGGTTGGTTGGATTGTTGTTCTAGGGATTTCAAATTTTAAAGTGTCTATTTATAATTTGTACTTCCTACAATTGAGAGTAAAGTTACGTTATAATGTACCTTCCTAATTGATAGATTATGTCTAATTAAAACCTCCATGTAACTTGTAGTGAGTTAACCCAGCCCTAATTATAACGCACGTTGAGATGCACGTTTCGAAAGATGCGTTTGCTTCCGTCTCGATCATATTTCAGTCGATTGACGCCTGCTAGTGCTATATGCAGTGTTCATAAACTATGCGGAGTCAATACAGTTAAATACAAATATGTATTAATGCACGCAGACAGTGCGGGCGCGCGGGCGGCCGGCGCGTGCGCGGCCTAATATTATCTCTAGCTACGGACACACTGCGCAAGAGATGGCGATTTTATTGGCGGATTTGGAATGAATATTTCAACATGAAAATTTTTTATGCAATGAAGCAATTAGCTTTTTGCCATTCCACGTGCTTGTGTTGACAACAGATTTTGCATTAAACTGTATTAGCAGCTCTTAATATTTATCCGACATTGTATATTTATAAGCTATGCTAACAACCGAATCTCTTTATCCCAATAGTATTTATTACTCTATTTGTCACCCAAGAATGTCGGTGGCCGCCCATGCACTACGTCTGCAGTCTTAGGCTATGTTTAGACTGACGCAGCGAAGGGGGCTACCTGTGCATGCGCCGAACTATAAATGTGTCCACTTTCACCGCTCGCCCGCGAGGGCGTGACCCGTCTCTCAGCTGATGTATTGGCGAATGGGAGCAACAGATCACTGGTCTAGCAATAAACACTAAAACACATGCTTAACAACTATAACAACGTTTAGTATAGTGAGTTTAGTTCCTGTGGATTAAATCACTTTGTGTTAGCTGTTTCCTTGCAAATAATAGCTAGATTCTCGTTCTAGGTATTGTAAAAGCAGATCAAGAGATTGCGTGCACGTACCTCGTACTGCTCACTTGACTTAATCATTCAATTCGTTTATCAAACGACATGATTAAGGCACTGTTCTCTCAGTATCATTGAATAAAGCGTTCGGTCGACAGGAAGACACCATAATGGTCTTATCTAGAATAAACCTCCTCAGGCTGCACCTGCAACACCAATAGTCGTTTATTAATGTGCGGATTACTAGAAAATAAAACATGATACAGAGTTGTAGCACAATTTAACAAATAAAAACGTCTATTAAAGTTCCGCAATTCGGTTCCCACGTTTATAGTTCCCTTCAGAGCATTAAAAGTTGTTTGTTTACATAAGTCGTAAGCTTGTGCCACATAGCTGTAACTACCAATGAAAATATGTACCTGACTACTGATTAACACACCGGTGTCTGCCGTCCAAGCAAACAGGAAGCACTAAGGCAAAACTAGATCACAACCGATTCTAGGCCTGTTAACAATGGATTCCGAGAAATAATAAATATATTAGAGCAGAGATGATTTTATTGTATTTCGGAAATATTTGTTTGTTGAGTAGTACACTTTGTTCCTAAGCTTTGATGTGCTTTTAGAACTGAAATATAAACAATCTCGTGGTTCCCATGTGTGTCACAAAAGAAATGGCACAACAGTTGTCGGTGTTCATTATCAATTGTGTTGGAGGAATTAACCGCAGGCACATACATATTTGGATAAAGAGGAGTTCGTGGTTACGACCAATCATTAAACACCGAGTTTCTTCCGTGTCTTGGAAAGCACATTAAGACGTTGGTGGCGGCTAGTATCATCTTTGACAATCGTTACAAGTAGTAAGTGGCCCGAAAGTCTGACAACCAGTCTTACCAAGGGGGTTCGACGTTTACCCAGTACTAACTGGGTTGTGGAAGTCAGATAGGCAGTCGCTCCATGTAAAATACTGGTATTCAGCTACATCCGGTTAAACTGGAAGACGACCCCAACATAGGTAAAGGCTAGGCTTGACGATGAGTCATCGACGTCATCCCTTCAATGTCTAACTCTTAACAGTCAGTTTCATCGCTACATAAACAGTTGGCTAGAAATAAGAATCTATGGCTGGTAGTAAAGTACGGGGTAGCATATTCTTAAGAGAATCATGCGGTGTTTTTCCGTATAAGCAGCATAACAACGATCCCTCAAAGCACGTCATTCTTTTACTTTCATCGAACACGCTTTTATGACAACAGTTTGTAGAGCATATCGGTTAGAGCTGTATTTGTAAAGGTCGCCGGTACCCCACGCCCTTATAAATAGATAGACACCCCTGGGGGTTGTAAAAATGCGCCAGAGACCCCCCAGTAATATATCAAGATATCGGATTCCGTACGTGCCCACTTCCTGTAAAGATAGTGCAAGAAAAGAAGGTATTTTTAATTATCTCCGTACATTATCTCGGAGTAGTCTGCGTTTACCGATGCGATAGAATGCTGGTTCCTTTATCTGCGGACTTTACGCGTTTCTGCTATTTGTATTCAGACGGTACGCGGTAACGAAAGAATTGCATTTGTATAATGTTCACCAAGTATTTGCATTACCTACAGGTTGCACAGCATTTCCATTAGCTTGAAGTAGAAACTTGTGATTTAAAATGTAAAACAGGGTAACTTTCATTGCATCGTAAATATATTTTTTTAATTAATTTCTATGAAACAGCTTGTGAAAGGATAAAGAAGGATGTATTTAAATATATTCAGCATCACGCACAGACGGCACGCAATATTCATAGTCGCGCCAAAGCTTAATGAATGCTATATGTGCCAGTATTAAGTCTGTATTCTGGAATGAGATTTCCAGTACTCTCAATATGAGCCAAATATTCTTGTTAAATTTTATTGGTGCAGAGTTTAATATCTTCCATACAAATTAATATGGTAATTTCGATGCAAATATTACTTCAAGTGTATTGCGAAAAGACGAATGAATGAGATGGTTACCTTGAGCGACTTGTTAATGAATCGTCATAACCGATATTCGTGCGAGTACATGAATATTATTCAATGGCCATGCCAACAATACGCCATGGCGGGAAGCGCAATCGATTGTCGGGTGGGGTCAACGCACGGGAGCTGACCTTTGAACCAGCTGATCGAACATTATTTGTTCGAAAAATGAACTATTATCTTTTATTTAAATGTAAAAGTTTGTTTTTTTTTTTATTTGAATATTTGACTATTATTGGTTAACTTTTAAAATGCTCTAGGCTTTGTAGCCTATTGCCGCTAATAAAAAAGGTTTTATTAACGAAAGAGATCTTGAAATGCAAAAATGCAAATAGAATTGCAAAAAATGATGACCAACAACATAAAGCAACTTGTTTCAGATAACCCAAGCTCTGTGACTGGAAAGTGAAAACAGATGTTATTGTCGCGATTCGCAAGTACAACATACTCAATTTCAAATGCTCACTCATTTCAGTTCAGTCAAGAAGCGCCGTTGTTTTATGTCTGAACAAGATGTTGAAACAGTGACAGATGTCAGTTGTGTGCACCACTCTTAAATTAGCTGCCCAAATGATGAAGCAAGAATGTGTTCTATTTTTACTGCAATTTAATTCCCAGCTTTTTTAATCAAAAAAAGAAAAAATCTGTAAAAACGCAGGCTGACAAACAGAAAATACAGCGACAATCGTTGAAATAAAAACTATAAATATGTATTTATTTATATTTCTAACAGGCAACATTATATTTGATGCAAAAGCGACATATTTCGATAATCAAAGCTCTAGGAGCGTCAACAGTCCCATTATAACACGCATATGTTATTCCGCGGTGAGTCACCCCGGACGAAATCGCGTGGCGTCTCTTGTTTACTAATAAATCGTTCTGTGTCCCTGACACTGAGGAAAGGCAGTTTATGTCCAACTCATAAGAAGGGGGCTCGAAAGAATTAAATGCAATGCCTTGGCTGGTCGCCAGTGACGCGGAAAATGAACTATCGAGAGCTCCTTTTGTTGTCATCCCAGCCGGCTGAACAAGCTTATTTGCTCATTATTTAGCTAACATATATTGTCAGTAATTACGATTGTGAACTTGTGAATAAACTGACGATCCAGTATTTCATGTTAGGCTGGTCGATGGGCCTGTAGAGTATCAATTAATAACTACCCACGCTGTGTATGGGAATGATTGAAGGGGACTTGCTGTAAATTGTAATGTAGACTAGATTGTCTGGATAGCGTCGGTGTTGCTCAGAACTGCTTTAATGGAGATATCAGCAAGCATGGCAACACTTTGAATATCAACCTTATAAGGATGTTTTAATGAGTACGGTTCCACATTCTCAAATTCACAGAATATTTACCTTGCTTGACTCACACTCACTGCCATTTAAAGTATGTCTTATTGGTCATACACTGTTCTAAAATGACCACTTAACACGTATTTGTAAATATGAACAAACTATAAAGTGGACGTACAAAGTTCATCGGCTACCATTTCCTAATATTATTATTACACGTACAATCACTGGTACCGCTTAAAGTACGAAAACCGCTCTAACTGCTACCACATAAAGACGCTGCAAAAGTATTACCATGGTCGAACGTTTCACTGTACGTCTTATGAGCTCGATAAAAGGTAGTGGAGTAACGATGATTCATCTTAAAGAGGTACTGTTACATAAAATGTAGGTCGATGAAAGTTTATGCCTAAGATTTATCGATTTTTATATCAAACATTATGCATTAAGTATGTTTAATGTAATTAATGTATGCACTTCAGAGTTCAGGATATAAACAATGATCATATAATTATAATTATTTACCAATGAGTATGGCTTGTCTCTTAGAAATGCATATACATAGTTCCGGGTTTGGTGTGTTGTGCTTGGTAATCGAGTTGATGAACCCACTAGGCCCACTACATCATCATCATGTGTAAGGCCTGTTAGCATCCCTGTCTTTCTTGTTTGGAATTAAACGACTACAAACTCCTTGCACATCTTAGTTTCGGAAAAATGAAACTGTGGAGTCTATGGAAAAGTATAGAAAATGTGAATGAGCTGTAACGATATAATTTTGCTATCTGTCTTATATTGTTATCCGCAGCTTCATAAAAGACTCTTGTCAATTGATTCAGTAACAGCTGACGCATGGCTTAACACTTGACATGGTGGTTAATCTTTCTTCTCTATTTATTGCTTTGTCAGATGGCAGGCGATTACCATATCTTGCTCAATGCTTTCCGCATAGGCACGTAAAGGCAAATCGTTGGTCAGTTGCGAAAAGTTAGCTGAATCAGAAACGACCAATAAAACCACGCACAGTTTTATTATTTTGTAATACTTAAGAATTGCAGATCAAGAAGCTTTTCACTTCACTTCCTTTTTGAAGAATTTTATTACATTTCAACTTTCGCTGAAAGGCTGTTCTCCATATAAAGTTTGGGCTATAAGAGGCGAGGTCTCTCCTTTAACTCTCCAACAAAGAGTGCAAACACAATGCACTATCATAAACCGTACTGTAAATAAATAACAGTTTCAACATTTCCTGCCCACTCCTGATGTAACTGTGCCATAAATAAAGCTGTAGTGTGAACCAGGCTTCAGACTGCCACGCGTTTGTTTTAGGGATGATTGATGCTAACAAATATCGATACTCTGATGAATTTCCGAGCTGTTCCCGATTCAAACTGTATGGTTACGCTTATAGGAACTCACGCATGCACTGGTCGGTCACTGACCTTACTAAGTATGGTGACGACATTCCGTTTAGTGAAGTTATTCGTTTTTTATTGATATTTCTATACAATCAACCAACTTGGACTGTTGCAGTCCACTGTTGGACATAGGTTTCTTCCATGTTGCACCAGCCCTCAACACCCGCTTCTACGACTTCCGCATTCAATCTGTCCCAGCCGTTTTTTAAAGGTACTCGGTCCACCTACCCTCCCACGCCACGTTTGTCAATACTGAGATTTCAACAATAAATTTATTTTCAGTAATTTACTCAATCTATTCATGTGTCTCTATCAATTTTGTAATACAAAGTGTCGGTACTTCTCTATTGAGCCCACATTCAAATGCGAAGTAGCTTCGCTTTCAAAGAGCTTAATTCCAATGTTACGTAATATTTCAGTACAGGGTTGTCAAACGTTATTTATCACGATGAACGCATAAGTACTCGTTGTTTGACAAAGTCATCGATCACGGAAATGATCGCACGGCTGGACGAATCAATGGCGGGCATTGGGCCGGCACAGAGGGGTTAAGAATGGAGTGCTAACATGTGAGTATCAATGTTCAACATGTCAATTATGTAGACGTCTCACCCTGAGATTTTAAGACATGGTGATTATTGGAGATCGTATCCTAAAGTCTTGCTAGCAGAACTACAGTAGTAACCGTGTACAGTAGCCAACGACGACTACGCTGTAGTTCTGGCTAGGTGATGAATGGATTCTGGTTTCGCTAGCGATGATTATGTAATATTATAGCATCTCTACGCAAAACAATAACGTTTATTGGACGCTGTTGACGTGCAAAAATATTGGCACTCCATTTTCTAGCTACTCCGCACATACGTTTTCATTTCACTGCGATAGGTGAACGACTCCTTTATTAAGTTGACATTACATTATTTAATCGATTCGTACATTACTGGAACTGAACGTAATGATGCGCAAAATTCATTTAAATTTTGCTCATCAACGTCAAGCGTCACGGGTCCTGACTTTATTGTTTGTCATTCAAATTATTCCCGAAGGGTACTGACCTGTAACATTTAATTGTTACAATAAACTATATTATGTACATTATATACAGACTACACATAGAACTAAAGTAATGATAAAAATAAGAGTAAAAGTAAGCAAAAGATTTTTACTTATTTATTACTTTGATAGGTTACAATCAGACCATCATCAGACTTATAAAAAAATCACATTGTTTATAAAAGAATTTCCTTGATGTGCTTCTTCCCAGAAACTGAACTCTAAAATATAAATGCGTACATTAGTATTCACGAAGAGAGCTTCCCCATTCGAGAGCGCAAATGAAAAAGAATAAATAAAATCTTATCTGTATGAAGTGTTACCTTACACCGAGATCTTACAAAGAAATCAAAACGAACGAATAAAATGTTTATTTACAAACGAAACTCTTGAAACACTATCCATCATGTGCAGGTCTGTACTAAGCTTTATTTCACTGTTAATATTTTCTCGTGGAAGTTTTTATTGCACGCATCATGCACACACATTGGAGTTTATTAAGGATATTAAGGATAATTTGATCAGTGGTTGGTGTGTAAGCGGCTTTACTACCGTTTTATTGAGCGAAGTGGGCACGTGTGCTCGATCTTAATCAAAACTGGCGCCGCAGTTTGCGGAACAGATCTGTCTTAGCTTGACACACATAATGTGTTTCTACTCATGCTCCTTCTAAACGATCGGCAGTTATTCACAGCTAACAATGATAAACATAAACAGTGGATGTACAGTCAGGAACATAAGTACTTGATCAGTGTAAATGTTAATGCCACAAATTCGTTCGTATCTTGGTATTTCAAAGCCAATGGTTTACTTAAATACATTTTGTGTACGTTGATGCGACCAAATGTTAATTTACGAAAAGTTATGAATATGTTATGCTTTCGAAAAACAAATATTGAAAGTTTATGAAAAACAATCAACCACGCTGATATTCAGTTGAAATTTAAATTACATGTGTATGAAATATTAAAGTATGGATACGCTCCGTCGTGAATAAAATATTATCACGTGGCTTTTGACATGTTGCAGAATAAAAGCTCGGGGGACGCCGAGTCGAATCCCAGTCACTCATAATTTAGTGTATCATAAAATTTCATATTATCTTCATAAAGACGTGAATAACATAATCTATAAATAACTTTATGGGACGTTCAGATTTTACAGTCATTGATTTTGTCTGTGGGTGTACCTTAGTTCATTTACATAAAACACTTAATATTGTTCATATAACAATATACGTTTTAATAAATTATTGTCATAATATGGAATTACTTCTGGATTTTATATTAGAAATACTACAATTCCTACTCCAAACCAGACTTGAAAACTGAATAAAATAAAATAGAATGGACATGCCCTACAGCATTCCTGTAGAGGCAGACAAAAATATTTTAAATATTTGACCAAATTGATTTGACTGAAGTTTTTCTCCAATATTTTTTTTGCGCGTCGCTTTCGTGTCACAAACATTTAACATAGAGTCATCGGAATGTCAATAAAAGTTGACAAGGGATCCAACATCTCCAACCTATGTTTTTTAACAACACAAAAGATCACTTTCTGTGATATAGTGTCAATAATATTTCTGTAAATAATTTAGTAGAGGACGAACAAGGTTTAGAAGAGTCGTAGAAATATTATTTTGACGAAGCTCGTCCTAATAGACCGGTCATCTTCAAACATTGACCCACTGAACTGAATATTTAATAATTAGAAATTACCTAAAAAGGTTATACTTCCCAACAAACATTTCAGACGTATAAATAAAAAATATGCGACTCAAAGTGTTGTAAACATCGCATTGAAGTAATTTAGCGTGTAATACGACTTAGAGCATCTTATACTTATATAACTTTTAGTCGTATATTACAGTCATATAGAAATCGTATTAACTTCTATACGACTATTTTTATGACTATTATACAGTTTTATGTAGAAACGGCGTCATTTAGTGGTAAAACCAGTGTCGTGACCTTAGTGACGTCTATATGACTTTTATCCCACCATTAATCGTATTAGAATCGCGAGAACCACCTTTAAGTGACGACCATTTAAGAGTGATAAATTGCACCCTTATACGGTTTTAAGCCAATTTTATAACTTTTATACTACCGTTAAATTACTGAGTGTTCTATTATAGTGCTTACAAACTGCAAAAAAATAACCATCAAGTTTCGCTTCTTTTACTCAAAATGAATAAAAAAACCTGGGCAAATGTAAAAAAAAATGGTGCTTTTAAAAGGAAAGTGAAAAAGAACTATACTGCGCTTCTCTTGTCATGTTGTGTTATAACGAATATTTCTACACGTAACGACAATAATGTACAAACTGAAGTTGGTTCCGTACAAGATTTTATGAATACAAAAGAATTGATTTCGATGAAGATTAGAAGTTACATTTAATATAACTGACATAAAGTGCAACTTAGTCACTGCAGAATGTGGCTCAAATATTTATTTTGTACCACTTATTCATACTTTGAAGTAAAGGTGTAAATAAAATTTAAAAAAAAACCAAGATTTTTGTCATATTTATTATTAATAAACGTATCTTTACAATCACAGTTTTATCATTCAAAATAAACATAGTAGTAACAAAGAAATTATTTTACTTAGTTTACATTGTCTTTGGATCAAAGCTATTAAGAATATGTTAATACGAGTGTTTTTAAAATAAAATTGGTGTAGTGGGTAATGCATAGTCAGCATAGTTAGTTAGGATTGATCTCAATTATATAGAAATTCACAAACACTCCTCTTTGAAATATATATTGTCAAATGTAAGTAGGTATAGATGATCAGTTGTTTTGAAAATAATTTGTTCTAATTACAATATTCACATTCATCCTCCGGATAATCATCGTATATGACAAAAAAGGTGCAGCATGGGCACCAGAGAAAATCATAATAATTTATCATATTTTGTTTTTTTTTCCTCTGACACTACAAAATGTGCAGGTTTGTTTTTGTTGTTTGTTATCATAAATCCGCAACCAAAACAACGATCTGAACGTATAAAGTGAGTAGATATCCAGGGCCATCTCAAACACCAACGTGCAAGTGTGATGAAATCAGATTTGTTTAAAAACTTATCGATGTCCATTATATCACAAATCATTTTTTATTAGATCCGAGGCCACCTATAAATAAATCACCATTTTAATTAGGTACGTAAAGAAACTTCAATTACTTCAACTTAAAAAAGCAGCTTTTGACAGTAGTTTTTAATATGATTTAATGAATGAACGTATTTTACTGACACATGACACAAATATAAAAAAATAAACAGTCTTCAAACCAGGAAAAGTAGGTCAAACTGTTTTTTAAACACTACAAAGGAACCCTATTTCAGTTAATATGGCTGACAATATTGAACAAAAAGTATGTGCACAGAATAATTAGTCGTTTTGATGTTGTAATATGGTTGTATCTTTAACTCTAAGTCGTATAGAGGTGACTGTTAGCACGTTTACTAAAAATATACTTGATTAATTCACTTAATTTAAAGAATTTGCATGGCGCGTTAATTAAATTGTCATTATTAGCTCATATTACCCGATAGAATTAATTTCCCAATAGATTAAATGGGCCCAATGAGTTTCAAAATCATAATTTTTGTACTCACCTTCAAATAGATCTGACAGAAATAAAATACTGAAGTCATGCAGGCATAATAATTTACGGCATTTATCTCACCATTTTATCACAAAATCCTGTTTAAAAATAATACTACGCTACCTATTTGCAACAAAATGCCGCAAAGCAGCGGTAATAAACATCATTACTCGACAAAAACGTGGGTTTTGCGACTACTACACAACCACTATTTGACCAAAAAGTGGTTTATACGACGGTTACGTTACTCTTTTAAGACACTGATTCGTATAAAATGGGCCTATTCTCGGTGAAGCCAACGTGATGGCGACGTATTTACGACCAGCTTATGGAACCAAATGTAGAAATCGGCACGTTGTGGCGACTTGTCAAATGTTTGTTGGGTTGTTACATCGCCCAAGCGTAAAAGAGTACGTAAAAGTCTAACAATGTATGAGGCAAAGTTATTCTGTAAAATTCACTAGTATTCATATCAGTCACTTTTGTGAGCTCGATAGTGAATTTGCAAATGGGAGGAAAAAACAGGATATTCTGAATACCCGTACTTGTCCATCTCATTCATAACGCCCGCCAGACACAACCCCAACCCTTTAAGAACCCGAACAAAACGCACATTGTTAAAAAACTTCCATACTTTTTTTGTAGGGAGCGCGACACAAAGATGGCTTTCAGTTCAACAATGATTCTAAACACGTGTATTTTACTACCGTTGTCGGCGCCAGCAGTTAGCTTATTGCTATTGGTACTGCCGGCACGACAAACTGTTCAAAATACCTGTTACATGAATCACTGTTATTGTCACTGTTAAATTGGCAACTGTTTTACGTACTTGACGTTTAATTTTGGTTGCACCGATATAATGGGTTTGTTGTAAATGAGAATTGTTTGAATTCTTGAACTGGAATCGAAGTTAGAAATACTGCTTCTGTCGAGTATATTATAGTTAGTTAGTAGTTATAGTTATATTTTTGAGTGAATTGTACTACGATATCGGTTCCTGCAGTTAGTAATTGTAGGTGTTGTCTGAAATAAATATAAATCACTATATTTTCTTTACTATTCAAGCGAATTGCGGTTTATTTACGCTACGCTCATTGAGCTTGTTTATCTGAATCAACCGCATTCGTATCAATAAACTATAAATTGCACTTTCAATGTAATTGAAACCGCAGGATGTATCCTATCACATCCATTGAGGAGCTCCGAGCTTTTCTGAACTTGCCACGGAAACATAAACCACAATCATGTTTTACACTTTATGGTCCAGTTATTAAAGCATAAGTTAGAGTAACGGTGACCCAGAGTTGAGTAGCAATGACCTTACAAGTCATTATTATATTGAATGGACAGACTGTAGGGTTAAAAGCAGTTATTAGAGACGATTATGTTAATTTGCATCATAACCCAAGTGATAAATAAATAAACATCACATTTATGTAATTATCATGTCCTGTATAATGTAAATAACTACTATCCCAACCTAGTTATTATACTGACATAGCACCACGTTTAATATTACAGGGGTGAATATTTGATTAAATTAAATACTGGCTACGAGCCTACGAGCGTTCTACAGCTATTATTTGAACATAAATCCATTTATTTTATGCCTTCCACTAAAATAATTAGAATTTGAAACTGAATTAGGTACATAGAGATATTAATTTGGGTTAGTGCATTGTTCTATTAACTGAAATTGTTTTGCTTTCGCAGTGTGGTACGTTTTAAGTTCCACTTGGGGGCGATTGCATGTCAGAGCAATAAACATTAAGTTTAGACGATGGAAAGAAAACGATCACCCATAAAAACGCCATCATACTCTTTTACTATTAAAACGAGAGACCGATGCACTTACCAGTCATGGTGGATTGTCCGCAGAGACTAACTTTCTAGAGCTTTGTTCATTAACTTTATTAAACCACTAGAGAAAAGTATTAATTAATGAGTCTAGTTATCAGAATACAATGCCTCCGTATGAACTATTGTTATTTATTTATTTATTAACACTTCAAGCACAAAGTGCACAGGCGGACTTAATGCCATAGGCATTTTCTACCAGTCAACCTTTGGGTGATGCAGAGACAGACAGTGGTAGGTGCATAAATATGCAAAAAAAAAAAATTAACACTAAGATATACTACAAGGATATATAAAATACTATAACTATATATCAAAATACTATAACTATATATCAAAATACTATAAATATATATCAATATAAATATAAGTAAATAGAAATTTACATGGATTTACTAAAATAAAAATACAAACAATGAAGAAAACATTAACGTAGTGACGAAACTGCCAGCTTTTTCTGTATGTACTCGCGAACTTTAATTTTAAACGATGAACGATTGGTTGCTCTGGTTGGTTGTTCTGATTGAGGATAACAGATGGTTCACTTGCATTTTCATAATCAAACTACTGACCGATAAATAGTTCAAGGATATTCTTACATACCCGACCGCCCGATAAAACAAATGGAAACACAGAAAGTAACAAAACATTGTGTAATTGTGGAAAGGCTAATTAAAAATGAGGTTAAATATATCATTTTAAATTGTAAACATAAACCATTTAAATGCCTTGCAAGATTTCTTCAAACCACGTTTTTTTCATAACATCTTTCTCACGTTTTGATTAAAAACGAGAAAAACTATTTACTTGCAAATTATTTTTGCAGACTGTCTAGAGAGCTAATGAGAAAGTGTACTCGAGTGAAATGAACCTTCAGCAGTAACTGATAGTAAAAAAATAGTAACAAATACTCGTTAATTTTTCCTTTTACTTTGAAGAGGGACTCGAGGCTCGTGTTCGGGTCAGACACATTAATTTATCTGGTTCACTTAACATTTACATGCTAGACAGGTGACGGCCCTCACCACACCCAGCCTCCGATATATCGATTCATACATTTTAATCGATTCTTTTGTATCGATGTATCGTCGCAGCTGGCAAAATAGCAAATACATAATATATCATACTCCTAATTGATAGGTCACCGGCAAAGTCAATGGTAACATTAATAACAATATTATTGACAAAATGATGTGCAGTGTGCGTCCAAATACATCCGTGGAGTATTTTTTGAGGGTTCAAGGAACTTTTTATAGTCTCCATGAATCCGTCAATCAATGCATTTCAGTTTTAACTGCTTTGTGTAACGCACGTTCGCGGGCTCTCTTCAATGTTAAGTTCAGGGCTGGCTATAAACACGACAGTGGGCTGTGAGACACGACACCAAATTATACAGTTCACTGCATGTTCTAACACTTAAAAATGTAGCCCGTATTTAAATAATCACTTCATTAAACTGTAAGTAAAAGCGAGGTAAACGTGCTTGAATCATTAAACAGATTATTTGATTACAAAGAAAATAAAGCGTAATAAAAACAATTCTCTGGAAAGCTAACGTTTATTTTCAAAGATTTTTAAAATGAAGTTGAACTTACGAAAATATTGGTAAGTTTCGATATATATGGTACGCCAGCCCTATCTCTTAGGCACATAACTTTAAAAGGTATTGAAATGTCGTTATACTTTATGGCAGGATTTATATAGTCAGATTACACTGGGGTAGCACTTTCATTCCCTTAGGGTTCTGCGCTTTATGTGAGCCTCATTCATCTGCCTCATTTAAATGGGCTTACTCATAGGCATTGCAATTCAACTGATTAGTCTCCGTTTAGATAGGTTCATAGCAGATGTAGGAACATGAATCATTGTGACACAGTTCTTAATTAGGCTTATTGTTGGTTAAGGAATAAGGGTCAGATACAATCTGAAACACTAAAATTCTTAAAATTTCTCTTTGAACTTTTGAATGCCATTGTCACATATACGTGACAAACAAGCGCGTGCCCTGTACGCCAAACGACACAAATATGTGACCAAATGTTAGTTGAAATTGTGGCTTGACGTGGAGGGCACGCGCGAGCGTTTATGCTCTGGCGTTCAAAAGGTTAAACCGTCAAACCATCGCGACGATCGATAAAAGTCTTAAACTAATACTTCCACTACTTACAAGTTTCTATTTACAAAAAATTTCAACGTTTTTCGGCGTAGAAAGTTTCTGAAAGGATCTATCGTGATAATCTTGCTATTTATCAATGTCTCCTTTACGTCCGTAGTAAAGTTTATGGGACCTCAGTGGCTCCACGGGTTATCTGTAGCGGAGTTGATCATGATTTTGGGTAGTTTCTATCTCAAAGTTCGCGCTCGGAAGTACTCGGGACAAGCTGATACTAGCGAACTGTCTCGAGAATCGAGCCTTCTACCTATGTATGTACTACCGGGAGCAAGTGACCATAGAAATAACAATGAATTCGCAAGTTTAAATGCCATGAACGTACTGGATATAAACAAAAGTTATTGTTCTGTCCTATCCATGTTCACATGTGTTCCTAGAATAATCGAAATAAATCCTTTGTGAGTGCATGTTACTCATATCTTTTGACAGTCTGCATCATTTTCCACGACGTATTTTATAGAAGTGCGCATTTGTAAGCTTTAGCGAGTCTTCACTGCGCTATGCTTCAGATAATAATTAAAGACCATTGACTCAGAATATTGCATTAAACTAAACAGTAAGTCGCTGCTTCAGGGTATGTTAACGGTGTATTTACTGCAAAATCTTATAATTTTAACAATGTCAATTCACTTACTAAGTAATTATAAAAGATTTCAATAAAGTTGGTTTGTGTTTACTTGAAATAAATGCAATTAGTTTCCCGTTAAACTTAGGTACCACAATCAACTCACTCGTTTAGCAAAGTTCTGAAATAATTATAATGAATTATTTTGCCTCAACAATAAAAATCATAATTTGATTTTATTTGTTTCAAAAGTTTTTGAATATAAAACTTGGTTGAGAAATTTATAAAACTCACAAATAATAGAATTATTATTTTTGTCATCAGAACACTTCGTGCAGAATTTGCATGATTAAGATCTTTGTTTTTATAATCATGTCGTTTTCTAAGACAGCTTCATTGGATGGCGCCTGCCGTCTGTACATCAGCGACATAATGCGTTTACTGTTAGGTATGAATCAATCACAGGATACTGGGCCATATAGTCGTTGAAATAAGGTGTTTATTATCCTGATTGGTTATATTAGCGGTGATTAATTGTGCTTAGTGGAGGATGTTCGCCAGACGTTACGTTTGTGCAGTGACGTGGCCGGCGAACGGCGGACGTCCATTGTGCACTGGACCTTAATTAAAATAACATTTAACTGGAATAAGTTTTGCGATTACGAGGAAGAATCTTTTCCTGTCGTACTACAAGGATTTGCGGTTAGGTAATTGGTATTACGGTCAGGTAAATAAAGTACCCAGATAAGTACTTGCAAAAAGCCTGAAACATCATAGACTTGAATTGAATGTCTCATAATGTAGAGACAGCTGTCTCTCGTGACTTGACATAAATCATGTAACTTATCCTCCTGATCTTGACAGCGTAGGGAGTAAGGATCATTTGGCATGAAAGCTTTTAATTAAGCCTCATTGTTGTAACTAACTGCGTATCAAGTGTAACGTAATCTTACTGAGAATTGTCAGTTACGCGTTACCGTGACTTTTTTGATGATGCTTCACAATGATTCTCGCTTCTTCTACAGAAATGTTACAAAATTATATAAGTTGACAAGTTTTTGATATTTCTTTCTAGCGTTTATTTTTGAAATTCACGTAGGTGTACAGCATTTCTCTACGGTAGGAACTTAGGTAAATGACAAAAGGCCGCTGGATCCGTCCTTTGTGGTAAATACTACATTTCATACCTTGTACTTTCACCTTTAGACAATACAAATCACTCCTTGTTAGTAAAAGCTTGTCAGAACCCACACAAAACGCGTCGCACACATTTTTTATTTTGTTGTTTTGTTATTTAATTTTCGTTCGCATAAACCACAGCAATGCAACAATGACGACATAAAAATTTACCAAAAGAATTATGAGAACAGTAAATATTTTTAAAGTGACCGTTTGGCGGGATTTTGGTGACAGATTTGCTGGCCATGACGGGATAATTTTATTTATCGTGAGACTTGCATACCACATTTTAAACTACCGCAATGAATTTAATATAATCACCGTTTTTCACGATCGATTATTCGAAAGTATCGATATGTGATTCAACCCTCTACGATATGAGGGGAATAATAAACGGAGCTCGATATCGATACAATACATCATTACATAACAGAGGCAATAGGAGAAGCGGACGTCAAAAGGACGTCAAACACATTATGTCATTCATGATTGATATTGTGACTCATATATAAGGTAATGCTTCATAATTCATTACCTAAATTAAATACCACTGTCACAAGCACCTTAAATAGAACCATACAATCATATACAAAGGTATCACCAATTTATAATGAAATCAGTCGATCCATACGTGCAACTTTTTGCCACGTGTGCACTTTTCAAGAACAATGACGTAGCGAAAATCATTGTACAATGTAAGTATCCATAAATACAACTTCTGTGTCTTGTGAACTTTAATCTTTGAAGAATCTGAATCATATTACTCGTAAATCCTAATTAAAAATACGTATAATGTAAAACGGAATATTAATAATGAGGTAATCGTCTCGCCGAGAGCATCATGGTATTCTGAGAAATCAGTGCATTTGAGGAAAACATACTTAGTAATGTCAACATAAGCGCAATTTTGTAAATTGCCGATTTGAAATCACGACATACGAGTAGTATAAAACAAAGTCGCTTCCCGATTTCTGTCTGTCCCTATGTATGCTTAGATCTTTAATACTACGCAGCGGATTTTGATGCGGTTTTTTTTAATAGATAGAGTGATTCAAGAGGAAGGTTTATATGTTTATATATTGCACCCGTGCGAAGCCAGGGCGGGTCACTAGTAATTAATATGAAGGGAAAACTCATGAAGGTTTAATAGGTATAGGTAGCAGTAGCGAAGGGTCAATTTTTGTAAGAGGTAAGCCTAACAGGTAAGCCGGAGTACATATCTTTAATGTGATTATTTTATTTGTCTATAGAATACTGACTGTGCCATTTTTCAAAGGGAAGACGGTAGGAATCGAGTTGTTTGGAACCTTCGCCACTGATAGGTAGATTTCCTGTAAACTACGGGCTTTTGGCCTGAGTCGAACTTCGTTATTTAAATCCGTGATTTACCCTGTAAAATGTTTAGTAATTAATTCAGTATATTTTTCCTACCTCACATAATATGTCTCTGTTTTTAAAAACCTCATGTAGGTATTTCTAATTTAATTAATCGATTGACATAACAATATCCAATCATTTATTTATGCTATTAATTGAATTATTTTATTTTGTTATTTTTTTTTTTTTTTTGTCAGCTGACTGTTTTATTTACTATTATGCTGTATGGATTGTATCTGAAATAATCGTTTTATTATTATTAGTTTTGATGCCAATTGGGCAAATAATTTTATTTAAAAACACAATATTTTTATGACAAGGAAAAATGCATTTGAAAGCAAGAAATGATTATTATTATTCAATGACTAAGGCAATATACACGCGATGGTAAAATATTAACAATAATTCCATTTGAAAAAGGTGTAACTGCTTATTTCGCCCATGTATCCAACGTTTTGTTTTACAATATTTTAATATTTTTTAATGAAGTAGCTGTTATACGCACGTACATTTTTATACTGCCATTAGTTGCCCAACCTAATATACTTAGGTACATACTCATCTTTTATTACAAATACTAAACATCTCTCACTTAAATTACATATAACGTTGAATTATCTATACATATAAAATTCAAAGTCCTGACTGACTGACTGACTGACTGACTGACTGACTGACTGACTGACTTATATATCAACGCACAGCCCAAACCGCTGGTCCTACAAACATGAAATTTGGACAGTGTACTCTTTGTGACAAGTAAGTATCCACTAAGAAAGGGTTTTTCAAAATTCCACCCCTAAGAGGGTGAAATGGGGTGTTTAATTTTCTGTGAAACTTTTTATTCCCTGAGTCGATTGACTTGAAAATTTGTGTATTTACTCTTCAGTTAAAATTATGAGATACGTGTATCACAGTTTTTCCAAAATCATCCCCAATTTTAAATTAAACGTCCTGACTGGCTGACTGATATATCAACCACCAGCCTAAACCACTGATCCTAGAGACATTAAATTTGGACGGTGAATTGTTTGTGAAAAGTAGATTTCCACTAAGAAAGGGTTTTTTGAAATTCCACCCCTAAGAGGGTGAAATGGGGTGTTTAATTTTCTGTGAAACTTTTTATTCCCTGAGTCGATTGACTTGAAAATTTGTGTATTTACTCTTCTGTTAAAATTATGAGATACGTGTTTCACAGTTTTTCCAAAATCATCCCCAATTTTAAATTAATCGTCCTGACTGGCTGACTGATATATAAACCCCCAGCCCAAACCACTGGTCCCAGAGACAAAATTTGAACGGTGAATTGTTTGTGAAGAGTAGGTATCCACTAAGAAAGGGTTTTTTGAAATTCTACCCCTAAGAGGGTAAAATGGGGTGTTGAATTTTCTGTGAAACTTAATATTTACTGGGTCGATTGACTCGAAAATTGATCACTGTTTCAAGCTTTCACGGTTTACAACTAAACTGTCACTTACGGGATATCTTCCGTGATTGTTCATTATTTTGAGCTCCCGATATTACAACAATCACGGAAGATATCCCGTAAGTGACAGTTTCGAAAATTGATGTTCACACTCTTCAATTAAAATTATAAGACATATGTATCAGTTTTTCCAAAATCATCCCCCAATATAGTTAAATAGGGCTTCGAAGCTCACGTAGAAGGGCGCTTGCCGCGCAGCGTTGCGTAGGGCTTGCGGGGCGCGGGAGTATTTACCTATTACTAAGTAGGTAGGATTTCTCTGAGGTAGAAGTGTCTATAAATATGGTTTATACCACCGATTTTCGCGTTGGCTCGCGATACGGGACATTGATATTAAATATTATGTCAAAGTATTATGTCTATAAATAGATTCCTAATAAATCATTTGATTGGTGTCCTGGTGTCCAATCTCAAACCAAGATATTTCACATATGTAATTTAATTGATATTACTATGAACAAATATTTACAATAGCAAGTACACGTAACACGTATGTATAGTACATACATAGATTACTTATTATCCCAGAAGTAAGATTCCGTGGGCAATTCCCGAACTCCACGCGGGCGAAGCCGCGGGCAGAAGCTAGTGTTTATTATATTTTCATGTCATATAAACGCATTAGAAATGATTTTATATGTATCGTAAAAACTACATTCGTTTAATTGTAGGTCGTAGAGTGTGCGTATATATGTGTAATGCGTATCTAACTACTACTACTCTTATATATCTATACTTAATATTATAAACAGGTATTTGTTTGTAAGTTTGTATGTAGGGGGTAATCTTCGGAACGAATGATTCAATTCAAATATTTTTTTAAATAAAGATCCATTATTCGTGAGGGCTATAGACTATAAATTATATTTATATAGCCGTGCTATCACTATTTTTGCGGATGAAGTCGCGGGCGCAGTGCTAGTATGTATAGAACAAATTGTTAGACTCATGCTTTCAACAAAATTACAAAGACAAAGTTAATAGCTAATAACTATGACAAGGACGATTAAAAATGAATGACATATCGCACTTTGATACAATATGAATTCCATAGCTTCATCAGAATATTTGACACTTATACTTATTTGTCTGATTGAAACATTTACCCATCTTTCACAAATTGTTTTAGTTTAAAAGCATTACTCTTCAAGATTATAATCACGAATTAAATTTGGCTAGGGCTTAAATTCTCAACGCAAAGTGTAATAAAAATGAATAAAATTAATTAGTAAAGTTTGCGTAAGATGACATAACTATAGATTAAGGCGTTATCCACATAACGCGACGGTATGAAGCGTGGCGCCGCTTTTGTTCGGATTTCGCTAAAATCTGCATAATTAATTCATCAACACGCTACGTAACTTCACAGTGAATAAATTAATTAAGTCTTATTTGCGAGAAGATTCTGTCGCCCTATTGTATCACATAATAAGTGCTAAGTTATAACAGTGTTACCTAAGCTCTTGTCACCGTTATGACGTCACGGCGCCGAAACAGATAACGTTCTTGTTCAACGATTTAATTTAATTTTGATAGTTTATTTTGATGATTATTATTAGAAGATGACAGGAGCAAGATTAGCAGGATTATGATTACGATAAACCCTTAGCTTCGTTATGATTACAATAATATAAATGAAACGTAATCCTAATTAATGGGTTTGGGAACTTTTAAGTAATCTGATCTTTGGGTATTTTTTATCTATAGGGAAAATATTATCCTCGTGTATTGTATTTTCTGATTATCCTCGTGTGCTGTGCCTATTCCCTTTTTTCATTTGTTTTCCACAATATCATTGAAAAAGCTTTGTAGTCACGATTACTTATCTATGTCAGCTACGACATTGCCATCAAATTGTTTTTTTTTTTTTTCATAAAATGGAGACAACAATTCCAATGTTAGTGTGCCATATTGCCTTTTAGATACATAACATGAAGATAAAAGCGTGTGTAACGTATAATTTTCTAGGCTGACGGACACAGCTTTTCACATCAAACGAATGAAAATAGATTACTCGGTTCCCTGGGGTAGTCAGGACCGGGTTTGTTGGGAAGATGTGGGATAGCGAAGTCACAAGGCGCCGGGAAGACGACGATAGTGAATCATGCGACCTCGTTAGCGACGCGACGTTCGACGCACTCGTCGCAGTCACGGCAAACTCAACCCTATCGTATCGATAACAATAACATCGATAGCTTGCACCACACTCACTACACCACCTCACCATCGACACCGATGTTTATCTCGACAAAGTACGATGCAATAAATTAGTGACGTGGCGTGACTGCCATGTAAATTGTAAATAATCTTTTCGTATACACTGTACGCAATACCGCTGTAAGAGGTAATGTTTTATATACAATGCATTCATAAAACGTACTTAATCGTAAAGTTGTGCGTAAATAAAAATCTAGACCTTAACAAATTTTTTTCATACATTATATACTACCTACGTGTACATCGCCCTTAATATGCAATGCGAACTAAAAGTTATTAAATTGTTTTTAATATAAATCAAAGGCACAAAACACAAGTTTATTAACTTTTACACGATAACATCGCAGTATACAAATTTTATGAATTCATCACACGTATACCTTAAAGAATAAAATGAAGTCATAAATGAAGTCATAAATGATTAACTTTGAAACTTTGTTAAAGTTTTCCAGGCTTTGAATAGTGAACTTGATTTGAACTACACGCAACACAACACATAGTCGATGCTAGAACCTTTTCTTGTCTCTATCTGCATATATACGAAGGTACATTATCTTTATAGCCAACGGTATCAGCAAAGAAAAGGGCCTGATACTCAGTATCACCTTGTGGGTACGACAAGGTAGACGAAACCGAACCGTATTCTGATACCGGGAAATTCTGGCCATCTATACAAATAAATAAAATTGTAGTGTCTGTTTGTAATTTCAAAATAATAGCTTCTTACTGAATTTAACGGCAATTATAAAAAAAAAATTTTTTTTAAATTATTGTCTGTCTGTCTGTTTGTTCCGGCCAATCTCCGAAACGGCTGGACCGATTTTGACTGGACTTTTACTGGCAGATATTGAAAGGAGTTATGAGGTTGACATTATAAGGAGTAACTTAGGCTACTTTTATTTTAGAAAAAGGATTAGGGTTCTGTGCATAAAAATTAAAACCCTTGAAATTGTAAACAAAATCCTATCCAAATAGGGAAGTAATATTTCTATAATAATTTCACGCGGATGAAGGTCGCGAGGCACAGCTAGTCTACTAAAATAAAGCTTTTGGTATTTGCGGGACTGTTCGAAAGAGATACCGTGGCCCTGGAACACAAAGGGCAAAGAAGGAACATGGATGGGTTTTAGTCAGCACAAGTCTGACACTCCCTTCCGCTCCACCCAGAGTGGGGGGGGGGGGGTCATTTGATGAATTCCCATTCGAAAAAAAAAAAAAAAAAAAAAGCTATTGGTATTTCCAATACTAACACTTGTCTTGAGTGTGTTCTCATTCCACACAGCACATTCCCTTCGTTCCTTATCATAATGACGTGCGATAGTAACTGGCGACAAACTGCCTTTCTACTGGGATTCCTAGCGATACGATCGTACTTAAGTAGGTATGTTGATAACGATAAAGTCTCGTCGGTATCGGTAAGTAAAACTATCATTAAAGGGTTATGAGGAAAGCTGCCTTCTTTAGACTTTTATAACGTTTTTCTTCAATAATTTTCGCAAACTTTCCCTTTGTTTTTGTCTTTTATTTCTGTTAAAATGTTGGTTAATAAATATTATATAACATAAGCACACGCCTGTAATCCCCGAAGGGTTAGGCAGACGAAGTACCTAATAGTACACCCACATTATGTTTATGTCCCATGTAAAAGAGGGCGAGCCTATTGCCATCAACCAGGCACAAATCCGGACTCCGTGGCTGCTCCTGATTGAGAAACCTAATAACACTTTGCCCGACATGGGAATCGAACCCAGGACCTCATGCTCAGCAGTCGCGATTGCGACCACTCGACCAACGAGGCATTTAATATTATAGTTAGTTAGTTTATATTATATGGTATTGTATAATAGTATAAATGATTGTAATATGTTATTTCACTGATCTACGTGTGTGGCCGCCGAACAGTTTTGACAACACTGTCGGCGGGCGTCCAGCATATCAAATCTAAACCACATGTGATTACCGTTTGCTATCTCTTTCAAACTAATATCGTAAGTGATAAATGCTATATTTGAATGGCTTAACTGTCTGTGTAATGTGGTGTAATGGCTTGATCGGCGTTTACACGGGTAGTTAATTATGAGATATCACATCGTTACAGACGTTTCTTAAAGGAGCGGGTCAAGTGCCTGTTGCTGTAATGGTGTACCTACTCCTATACTGATTTATTATAGCTTTTACTCTTCTGTAATGCCATAATTTACTATGGGCTTAACAAGTTAGCAGCCTTATCTTCTTATCCCGAACAAAGATCATTACTAAGCTGTGATTAACGCTTTTCGGGTTGTAAAAGTTCAGTATTAGGGCATGGTAGGTAGAAGTGGAAGTTGTTTTTAAAATAGGAACGCAATTCATTTGTTTTTATTTAACCTATAGAAACCCCAAAATTGGGAATGTGTATGTAAACATATTTTAACTTATAATATGAACAAGCCAGTTTCTTTTATCGCACGAAACCATAGAGATGGGATTTTCCAAATTTCCCGTGGGAACATTAAAAAAAAACGAGAAAAAGAAAGCAGTTTTGAACACGAATCAAGTAACATAACGTAATAAATAAAATATACAATCTTGACACTTTTTGCATCGAGGTGACATGGACGTGACTTTTAAACGTTTGGCAAATGGAAGTAATAAGTATCAAGTAAGTACTACAGTTTGGCACTACTGTTAGCTTCAGTTGCCGAAGGCGCATTCGTAAAGCAGGAGTTATATAAGCTTTTATCGCAGAATGGTTCCGTACACCGTATACACCGTACAGTCACGAGCACCAATATATAAACACTTAACAACATTTAAAAGTGTTTTTCTCCTACTATTCTGATTAAAACTCCATGTTGTTACGAACATAGTATTCTGGAATTCACATTTTTATGAAAAAGATCCTATCTCCAAGTTACAATCGTTATTTCTTGCGAAAATTGCTTTTAAATTTAGGAAAGTGTATATATATATTGGTACTCGTGACTGTACGCAATCTGTAAATATCAGCGTGACTATGTACTCTAAGTTAAATCCAAGAAATTACTAAGTTGATACCTACGTCTAGAACCAATTGCGATTTTGATCAAAAGGGCCAAAAAAGGTAGCAGTCAGTAACTTCTACTAACAATGCTTATATCGCGACAGCAATAAAACTCAGCTATTAAACGACTATAATAATTATCAGAACTATAAAAACATATCAACAGTAATTTATTTAATTGGTTACGAGAACTTTACGGCCAGTAAGATCATAAGTTGATCATAGACAATTATCGAAATTGATGACATTAAGTTTTATGTAGACACGGTTTGAGTAAATCATTTTAACTGTCGAATTGAGTACGGTACTAGGTTAGGTATTCCAAATTCAAAATACATAAAGCACGTAAAGTCCCGAAAGAAAAATTCCTGACGGTTTTCTTGCGTCATTTACGCAACCCTAAATAACAATGTCAATTTGTCCACCTCACCTTCATTGTATACAAAGGTGTTGCATTTGTATAAATCACGCCAAACCTTACCTAACCTAATACGTGTCAGTGCAGGGACGATGACAGTACCAAATGTCAGATATGCATTCAATGCACGGCGGCCATTGGTCGAGACTTCGATAGCTTTCCACGCCAAGTCAGTGAACTATGTTAACCCGAATTGGGTGTCCGTCTGTACATCGTCGTATCGTCCAACATAATTAATCACGCTCATTGCCAACCAAGGGACGTTAATATGTCCAAGGACCACTCCAATTTATCACAATACCGTGACAAAGTCCACTCGACAATTAATAGTTAGGACTAAACTGCAGTTTGCCAACTTTGCGGACGTCTCTCTTGACTTGGATAGTGGTAAGCCCTTTATTGATGACAATCTCTTCTGGTAATCGAGCATTTACTTGACAGGGAGTTGACTTAGCGTGAGAAACGTTGTGATAGAAGTTTTCACGGTTATCTATACTTACTAATATTATAAATGCGAAAGTTTCGATGGTTGTTTGTTACTCAATCACGCCAGAACGGCTAAACGGATCTGGATGAAGTTTGGCACAAAGATGGTGTGGAATAGCACATAGCATACTTTTTCTACATCACACATACTCATCAAAACTACGCGAAATCGCGGGCAAAGGCTAGTATGATAATATTATACCTTTCTTTTTTGTAATTTCAGAATCCTTGAAAAATATTTCTTGATGTAGTTTTCTCGAGATTTTGCCAACCAGATACTTTGTAAAGACTTGATAAGCTGAGCTTCCTGAATAATGAGCAACCGTTAATACAGTCTGATCGTCCAGGAGTAACCCTCGCCAGCGACCGGTAAAATTAGTTCCACACAAATTGACTTTCTTTGTTTACATGCTACACTTATGAGAATCGATGAACATGTGACTAAACTCAACTATAATTAAAAATTCGTCACTGTGTTTGTGAACCGCACCTATTTTTATAGAAGTCTAAAAGAGGTAGATACTTTTATGTTGAAGATTTCCAGATGTATTTACGCAAAATGCGAATGTTAAAACATGAATGATTGACCAAAAACTAACATACCAACACAGTAATTTTGCTCATAAATACAGTATTCTACAAAACAAACAAAAGCTACCTAATAACCTTTCTCTGAACCCACAGCACCGCTAACGCGCTAAAAACGGTCAGGCAAAAAATAAACAACATCGACAAAAAAGTTGCCAGACCAGCCCTAATTGCGAAACGAAAATTGCAAATTCAATAGCCAAGCACTCATTCTGCACTTACTATAAATGCAGTACATCATGTCTTGGCATTTGTATTGCTGCAACTACATTGTAAGCACATTGAACACCTGTGCGATGGAGTAAACTTCGCAAGTCTCCGTCCGAGGTGGTTGTCGGTTTCGCAACGACCTTGCTATTGCCATTTCAGTTTGCCGACCTCGCGCCATATGATACACGAATTTGCAAACGGTCATTGACTCATAAGTTTGTATAATAAGATCGTGTGTAACAAGGCGACGACCTAATTCGTTATTGGCGGACTTTTGATCTCGCCTGGATGCGAGTTTGTCGTGATTATGCTCTGGGGACACTGAATGATGTGGGAAACATTATATCACGAGAATTATGTGATATATGGTAGCCATAAACCATGCTGTCTGCAGTTTCGGTTTCTCAAATAACAGTCATTTAGTCGAAAATTACTATCTCAATTCTCGCACCAAATGTCTTGTGGGATAGTAAAAGTAGTCCCAAATGGTTCATTGAAGAACTTGAAAAGTTCCATTTATGAAAAAATATCTAAACAAAATTTTCCAACAGATGTTAAACTTGGTTATCTTTGACTATAATTTTCTTTAAAATACCTGTTTCAAAAACGTATTTCTGCGCATTGCTCAAACGAACAATGGAATAAAGTTTGGCAACTATCTTTATGACGCACAGATAATGTGAAATATATGGTATAGTATAGTAGTGTGAACATACGTAGCTTTCAGTTAACCGTTCGATTAGAGTAAAACAAAATGTTTTAAGAAAGCTGTAGTTTAGTGTTTGTTTTGATTCGCGGATGATTCACACACGCTTATTGCTCTCAGTGTAACGAGAGAAGCGTATGCGCACTGCAGACTCCAGTCTTTAGTTCAATGACTGACGCGACGTGCGATCATTAAATAGACACTATATAGGCTGCCAAGAATGCTGTTATAATAACAACGATACTATACGTAAACTTACACTTAACTAAGTAATCGTAAATTGTTCACAAACTGACTAACGTTTTAACGACATCTCCTGACGAGTGACAGTAATAACCATAGTTTTTTACGTTCCAATGCGCCTCCCTAATGTTTTTGTTAGTTTCTGAGTAATTTGAAAATATTTCGGTAACTGAGGGTTTACGATGCACTTTATCGTCGTTGTTAGAAGCGTGCATATCGTGTGTAATTGTCTACGTGAAGTAAAGCATGCACTTAAACGACGCAAGCTTAGGGTTGACTGAGAAAATATTTGACAAAACTTAGGTACCTACGTATTTTTGCTTCGACGTCAGCAAGCAGCCGTAAAAGTTCTGTCGAGTCCTTGCCCTTTCATTTAACAAAGGGTTATGGTTACGACTTAATATAATCCAACTTGCAATAAAGCTAAGCTTTTAATGACTTGATTTTTTTCTGAAATACAAAGCTCTAAAAGCTCCTCATGAGGAAGCTCTTCAGCAGCAACTCCTTCAAACTTGACCGTTTGAATTCTGTATTATTCCTCTGCGACCACATTTAATTCTATTCCAATTTAACATCGTTGCTCTTAAATAACAGTTTATTTCTTTACAATCTCTATTCTGAAGCCGTCAGCCCTACCAGTCGTGTTGGTTCCCGCGACTGCCGGCGCCCTATTTGGCGTCTCCCGATAAAGTGAACCACCGGTGTGACGTGTTCGACTTCCAATCTTGTCGTACCGCGTGACTTGCTACACTCTCCGTTCTCTTACTCTTGGATTTTTTCCACTAACCTAATAAGGTATCCCTTCCTTATCCATAGTTTATAGAATTGTTTGTTTACATGTCTTTCTTCGGCGCTTTTGTATTTCAATCAAGTGTCTTTTAAGAAGTTGTTAGCATTTGTAAGGCATCTCTTTAATAGCTCCAAGTACCGCTTGTTTGTTTATCCTTTACATGTAAGCAAGTTGAGTGGATTGATCGCTTGTTGAAATATCTTATTGGTTGTGTGGAGATCAATCTATGTTTTATTTATCACCTGGCGTTGAAGAGTTAACAGTTACTCGATCAGATCACGAAGTACGGTTATAAAGGAATCTGACTAAAGAGCTAAAGGGAGGTATGACTTATTTCGCACAACGCGAACAGCTTTTCATTCCAACTTTGTGCGAAAATTCATTGGAATTTCGTTTTAAAACCAAAGTTCGTTGTAACATCAACAAAGCCGTTTGCGAACTTTCGCAGCTTTAAGCTTATTTCGAAATTAATGTTAATTAAGAGGCCCTTAAGTTTCGCCATATTCTGTTAAATATTTTAGCGCCCACTTACATGGGGCTACTTCGCGAGGACTCATGTAACTTCTGTTTTAGTATTCATTAGTTTAAATTTAGCTTACATTTGCACTTCAAACTGTTACGTAACTTTAACGTCATGTTTAAATCTACCTTTCTCGGAATCAATTCAACCTAACTGTTCTTGTTTAAATTTTACACAAAGCAATTTCGTGTTACGAGAAGCTTGTAAACCTCTGGCAAAATAATGTTCTTTTATAAATCGTAAATAATGTTTAAATATTTATAAGTTCAGGCCAGACATAGACACGAGCTAATGAGGTTTTAATAAACTCTTTGTGTAAGTTGTCCGGTAAGTTACCATAAGAGTAAAAGCGAGCTTGCATTATGCGCTTGCAGCTGTCCGTTGAATCACCGCGTTACTACTTGTTGGTACCGGATTAAATCATAAAATGTCTGTATGTGCATATTATCGTTTAATACTTATAATCATAATGGCTAATAAGCTAAAGAGTAAAAGCAAAGTTGTGTAGGAAGTGAAGTTGTGCGTGTGATTTCTTAAAAATCAATTAGGGCATTGAATTCGTTTCAAGAATTCATTTATATTTTCGAAATATAATACTGTCAATAAAAAGGGGAGATTATCCTAAAATGTATATCGTATTGTGTCGCTATATTGGTAGGTACTACAGTGTAAATGCAGTTTATGTGAATGAACATAACTCTGTGCTTTAGTCTATTGAAATAAGGGTTACATTGGCTAGTAATGTTGGATGCCACCCTCCCCATAAAGGTCTTGATTAATAATGTCATAAAATAACGTTTTTTATGGTCTCCCATACCTATAAACAAGTACATATACACCGGCACGTTCATGAAGATAATATTATATCAATTTCATAAATGTAACATAAGTGTTGTATTAAAACTCGGAACGTTTCTTCAGGAACTCGTAAAAGCAGTAAAAAGTGTCCATATAATGTTGGGCAATATCGCAAGTTTATAGCGCGGGCAGCCGATATTAGTATTTACTTTGCGGCAATAACTGAAACTTCGTGGAGTTCAGCCGTGGGCTATTTGGCCGCTCTCAGCTCAGCCAGGGGTTTTCACCTTGATATTAGATACTGAGAAACTTTCAACCTCTCTGTTTACAAAACAAACCACATTTACATAACTAATCTTGATACACAGCGCGCCCGAAAAGCTCTCTTGCGAATGTTTGAATAATATACACATTTGCGAAACACGTATTGTGATTTTGAGTTTAATGCGTGTTTTTACAGTTTTGAATTTAATTAAATAACATCAAAAGATACTTATTTGAGAAGTCAACTATTGCCAAGTGACTGCTACGATTTGCATACAGATTTCTCTCGAAAGTTATTCAAGAGTGAAGCATTTAACCCACAACTGCGACATTTGCACCATATGGGTCAGTATTCGCGTTGACGTCAGAGGTCAGTTTCCTTTACGGTGCCTTACCCACTTGTGACTAATGGCTCACGATAGCATCACTAGCAGCACTCACCAATCACACATCACGCCATTTCTGGTTGTTCTCACGCACCTAACAAATTGCATGCGCAAGAGCATCCGCGGCTCAACGGGTTTATTCAAACGGCGTATCGGCGACGTCTCACGCGCAGTCACGAGTGCATTAAACATTGTACTGTCGCATGTCGCCCCCATTTACGACTTAACGCACCAAATGAACCTATAAAAGCTTATGAACTTTGTTAATTAAAAATTGCATTTTGATTAAACTTTATTCTTTTTCTCATTCATCAAGGAATTTGAAGTTTAATTCAATTAGCTTTATTAATGTAAATGAAAATATTTAATGATGGAACATAGATTAGTTTGAACAATTCATCTAAGTACAAAAGTTGGGTAGGCGGTACAGTTCGAGCAGAAAGTTCTCACAAGAGGAAGACAAGTAACGATGCCAGTTAGCTTTTAGTTGGAACGCTTTAAGTGAATGACTGTACAAAGCCTCTCTAGAAAGTTTACTTACGATAGCACACCACTTGCGAATTACTTTCATTCAAGTGTCTTGATTTCTTACAAATAATTCCCGTAATGAAGTACCTAAGCTAAAAATAGACATCCTTAGTATACAGTTTAAATGAAAAACATAAGTTTTTCTTCCTATTAGAAAAATGAGGCTCATGTTTTGAATAAAATATACCTATATAATTTCGGTATGAATAATTCACTATTTTATTTGGTTTTTGAAATTTGTATTCAACACGTGTCTTATATTTATAATACTGAAAATATTAGATCACGTTTGCAGTTCTCAAAGCTTTATAAGATTAGCGTTACCACGTATTTATAAAATATGCATTGTATGTTTTGTTTGATTAAACACGAAATTCATTCGTCAAGTTATCGATACTTTAATTGAATACGTATAAAGTAATCGAATGCGTTCGTTTTTGTTTTTATTACGAAAATGATTTTATCAGGTCATAAAAGTATCATTTTAAGGTTGTACTTAAAAACCGATGTAACTGTATAGGGTTAATTCTCAGCAGTACGCGTCGAGTTACTTAAGAATGCCTGTCACTCACAGTTCGATGGAAACGCGATTGTAATCTGATTCCAATTGCGACCCTCCTCGCGAATTATCATTACTGGTACCAACTTACCAAGCGCAGCATGCACTCTCATGACAGTACTTTTTGCAAACTATAGACCACATTGGTCTGTATTATTAATTATACCATACCGAATCGAGAACATCCTGTAAAATAGTCTTAATCTGATTCTGAAAAATAATTATCTTTCCCAGATACTTTACCTTCAGGCCGTTGTCAGCTACATCAGATTTAATTCTAAATAATTTATATTAATCTACAGATCATTCGTAATACATATATGTAAAAAGCTACCTTACATATTATTTATTTATTATATTTAGACAGCATAAGCCATTTACACTAAATTAAGTAATCCTTTTACTCGGTCTTCTCACAGAACCACAAACATTCTAAGATTATTATGTGAAAACATTGAGATGATGATTCTTGAGGTGAACATTTAAACAAATCATATTTTTATTATCACTACGCACAGCCATTTCCGTTACCTTATGATAATGAAGACTACTTAAAAGACAGTCTGCTGGCTAGAAGCCAAAGATCAGGTGTGAACAAAGGAATTCTCGAAACTCACCCCAGAAATGTCCTAAGAGCCAACACACCGGAAAATCAAAGGAAAACATGCAATTATTATAAATTTAAAATGCATTAAAATGTAACTTCGTAAAATGTTTTAGCTGGAAATGTGGTGAAGTGTCTTTATATGATATGACACTGATCTGGTTTATGTGCCAACAAAAGTTCATTGTCAGCACGACGAAAGGTAATAAGGTAAAAAGTATTTAAAATGCGTTTGTGTCGTACCCAAAAAAAGTATCACTTTACACTTGTGTGGCAATGGCAGCATTGCCACACACATACAACTACAGTATGCTACATTTTTTATCGGGATTAAGTCTAAAAATCTGAATTTTCTAAAGCTCACCACAGGACTCTATCAAAAAGTGATATCTAAGTTATTTATAAAAGCTCAGCTCTAAAAGTTTGGGCGCTTCGTCTAGACTCCAGTTAGGAGCACCCTTTATATTCAATAATGTATAGAGGTCAAATCGTGTAGAAAAATTGGAAAATATTGTATTTTTTCTTAAAGCTTTCTAGCAGAACTAACTGACTTATCGTTCTTGAACAAGAAAGTTGTGAAAACTGAATAATACAACAAACAATGTTATTTTTACCTCAAGAGATTGTTTTGTTCTCAGTTATTTTGCTTTAAGTATCTATATTATTTACCTTGAGTATTCCAAGTAAGAAATTAATGTTAACGCCTACGGCCTCCTCTTCATCGGCGCAAGTATCAATGACATTAAAGCAATATCCATCTTGTACATTGTCGCAAATTAAATTACAAATAAAACATTACAAGTAGGTCCATTTATTGATATCCATTTGTTTTTCATACTGAACAGTTCTATTTAGGGTTGGACCTCATCTGGCAGCACGGAATCGCCTTTTTCCGTCGCCCTTTCTCTTTCTGTCGCTTAGAACTGCCATTTGCTAGACCGAGACAGAAAGCATAAGGACAGGATTCCGCCGCGTGCTATCGCATTATGCTTTCTGTCTCGGTCTAGCAAATGGCAGTTCTAAGCGACAGAAAGAGAAAGGGCGACGGAAAAAGGCGATTCCGTGCTGCCAGATGAGGTCCAACCCTTAATTGCAAGCGATATTTCTACTTACAATCTAAGTACCAACCACAAAGAAAATGTTACCTGCTTGGAACATACAGGTATCTAACTAAGTAGATATGTACAAGGTACCAAGAAGAGCAATTTAAAGATTACAATGATAGTGCGGAACTACGCAATTATAGATTGTTAACATCGCCTACGGACGCCAGAGCATCCCATGACTGTGCTGTGTACCTGCGGGGTAGATACGGGAATAGACGCCTTATTATCTTCATCTTCATACGATATTTCTCTTTCATAACAACACTTTGGTTGATAAATAATATCGTGTTCTGAAAATAGAAGCTGTGATATCCAAAAACAGCTTCCACCAATATAAATTTCGACGGCACGGTCGGCGCAGTGGCTGAGCAATTGACTGCTGCGCTTCGTGTCGCGGGTTCGATTCCCGCACGGAACAAATATTTGTATGGCCTACAGGTAGTTGTTCCGGGCCTGGCTGTTTGTGTATCTGAATTTGAATGTTTGTAAACGCACCCACGACACAGGAGAAATTCTTAGTGTGGGGCAACGGTTTTAAAAAAAAAAGAAAAAAAAACTGTTTTGGGTAAACAACAACATTTTCACCTTTGGTTTTCTATCACGTCACGCCGCGCCGTTGTAAATTGTGACAGCTCGATTAAAAAGTTTCCACTAGCTGTATACAGGTAACCACTCCTCTACATTATGATGAGCAAGTACAATAGTAAAATTGTCATAAAACTAACACGGTATGACCGCCATAAACCGTCTGTCGTACCATCTTCAAGAGAGAGTGATGCCACATACAGTTTACTGAATAATTTATGAACAATAAAACTTAAACAGTTAACCGTGACTTCTTGTAAACGTCACGTCTTCATTGTTTTGTATATAATATAAATAAAGTTGAACTCTAAAAGGACGAGTGACTGACTGACCATGCCGCGTCATACTTTAAACACCTGTCTGAAGTTTCTTTCTTATTAACGGAAGCAACCGATCTTTTGTGAATAGGGATGTTTCCTGTGTAAAAAAAATATGATTCTATTTAGTCCGTCAGTTAGATTATCGAAAAATATTGGATACGTATTTTTTTTTTTATCAAATCAATAAAAATTGACGGAGTAAAACGGATCAAAGATCATGACTGGGGGCCTGTGATGTCACTTTTCGGTAAAAAGTCAGTGCACTTACAAGTATGACGTCACACGAGTTTTCGACGCACTGCGTCTTCATTTTTAGTTTTTTTGAAAAAAGAAAAAATACGTGGTCAATATTTTTTGGAAATCTATCTGACGGACTAATTAGATTTTTTCAGGAAACATCCCTATTGTTTAAAGTCGTTGACATCATCAATCAAAAGACATGAAACAGTCATGAATTACAAATAATTTTATGGGTTTTCCAAATAATTTCATGACCTCTAAAACAAATAAGTATAAATAAATCACGACAATATTACGTTATCTGTCCATACAAGCTAAACAAGAAAACGTATTTCACGAATTCTTCAGAATCTGAAATTATAGTTTCCAAACATAACGCCAGGCGTCATCAAACCCTAACATAGTCGTTCGTACGACAACAGGAAAATGTCTTAAATTTTATAAGAATAGATTTGAAGCCCTCACAAAAGCCGGAACAATAATTAAAGAATCAACTCACTGCCATTGTTTCACACATAATTCCATTCAATTTCATGTGTCACTGACGCTATTTGAATTTCAAATTCATCCCTCATTGTCCCCTAAACTCGAATTAGTGTTTTGATTCGAGTTACCCCGTGCCACGTCATGAGACCAGCACATTATGTGACGCCAATGAATGCGACGACCGACGCTTGAATGTGATTGGATGCATTTATTACATCCGTCCATTCGTCGCGTCTAAAACCACCATTTAAAATACAAATCGTCACATTCAAAGAAATAATTACTTAAGGATGACCACGTGCTTCCAACTAAACGCACTGAAGTCAAAACATTTTATTGTTATTTGAAATTGATTTCGAAATTGGAAGGGAAAAAAAAAAAAAAATTCAATACAATCCGTATTTTTCTTTTACATACACCCGCAGGCTGCTTTCGGGCCGGTTGCATCGGGAACCAACATTTTATGGATTTCACGCCTGCCAGTACTTTGTGCACTTTACATTCACTTATGCACTGAAATGGTCACTGATCTGAACTCAACCGTCGCACACAAATAAAATTTGATTTCCAGAAAAAATCCTTTGAAGAGATGGAAATTCATTGATTGGTAGCTACTTATTGAAACTTTTCTTTGAACTAAAAGTCTAAATTGAAAACGGCCCAGGCCCTGTGTAAGTGATGCTTGCTTACCTCCATTTCACTGTCCCCAATAAAACATGGTGTTGAAAATGAAACATTCATTGAGTTAATAACGTCGCAGCTATTATTAGCAGTCCATAATGCACAAACATTTCCCCGGAGCGCGGAGGGCAGCCTGCAATAAAATACAGTTTAATTTTACTCCGCACTCCCTTCTGGGAACGCCATGTTTTACGTTAGCAGGAAACGACCATCGATGCCAACAAAATAAGCAACTTATTTAATTCGGCAGTTTATAATGCAATATTACCAGTACATTAAGCATTTCGGTGAAAATGAATCGTTTGCAATGAAAAATGTGTCGCCTGGAGCTTTTTATTATCTTTCGGTTGTAAACACAGAATAAATAGTAAATGCTGTTACGTAGATAGTGTTTCGCAAGTGTACTAGAATATGCAGTACCGTAACTAGACCATCTCCATCATAGCTCTCTTGATACAAGCAAGATTTCCCAGATTTCCATCGCTACGACCTAACGATTGAGCGCAAAAGGTGAAAATACCCATTAGTTAGATATACATATCTAGTTTATTACAACATGCATGTATAGCTATGTATAGCGCGGTATAAAGACGCGTGCATCGCTCTATTGTTGGAACTAGGAAGCGCTTTTAACTAAAATAACACATGAAGAACTCCCACGCCTGCGACAAATTGTTATCATTATTATCTAGCGAGCAGATGTTCCGAACGATAAACGTGGACCTAGTATATATACTGAGTACGTACGAAGTCAACTTGGACGAGCGTCCATTCAAGAATGTGTGTACATTTGCATTCATTCATCTCTGGACAAATTCCTACGCACGGCGTAAATCACAATCCACGCTATGAATATTTATGTTGTAGCACCTTAGTGCGTTCTGCGCTGTGTGGGGTATTGTGATAAGCTGAGGTATTCGTATTCCAATGTGAAGAATATTCCATTCCCTGCATAATTTCTGCCTTTAAAACTTAACGGAGTTTTCGCATCTAACAACTTCCAAAACAATTTCCGTCCCCTTAAAACTTTAATTTACGAGCAGCCAGACTGCATAAATTAAAACTAAACTACAAAACGGTAGCGGTGTGAGTAATTTATAATCATATCCAGCGGGGGACGCGGCCGGAGTGACAGTGGGTGTCAATCAATGGGGTGCACCCCGTGCAACGTGCGACGAGGCCGAGCCGCCGGCGACGAGGCGCAGTCACCCTCGCACCGCGCTTGATTAGCTTCCGATGACAACCACACACGATGCATTCTATAGTCTATGGCCACTATGGCGCTGCGCCCGTTGTCTATGGTGGGCGATGACGGCCGCATGGTAATCACTATGGTAATTATCCCGTATAATTTAATGGATATTGATGAAGTTTGAATTTATATTTTAATGAAGCTCATATTTTGCGGTGGCGACATAATAATATCCATGTATGGTTATTAGGTACGTCATTTTATAATGAAATTGTGCACGCATCACATGCATGGTGTACGTCCCTATATTATTCATCGATTGCACCCTTTACATTGCTTGAAATGGACCCATTGTAGATTTATCAATGCAAAATTCTTAAACCTCGTTTATGGTGGATAAAAACAACAGATCAAAAGACGGCCCAGCATAACGACACACATTATTCTAATCGACCTAAATAAAGATTTTTGACTTGTTTCCGCAACACTGAAGAAACTGGCACAGGTTGATGGCAGAGATTTGTTAATTAATTAGGGGACAAAGTAGGCGTCGTCACGCGACGCACTTAGTGATTCAGGGTACTTTACCTTACCTGCCGTGTCCTACATTGGAATCTTCGGCCCCCTACTTAGGGGTATCCTGATGACAGATCCCTTACCCGTGTACGTGGAACATGCGAAGTAGTAATTAAGTTTACTATACAGTTAATTATTACGCTTTGTTATTATTAATAAGTCCTGAATTAGGTCGTATTTGCATTAATTATTCGTTGTATTTACATTTAAGTACATATTTTGTTTGTTTAATTAATTAAACGCTTGTGTTAAATAATTTACGTATTTTAAATGTAGTTAGGAAGGTACTTAGATAAACTGAATGTGATATAATATGATTAATGTAGTAATGAATATACGTCAATTTATAAAAACATTCCTAGTAATTATGCAGCATTTTGACAGGCAAATTGAGCATTTGGAACCGACTGCAAATACTTTACCTCAAAAAAATCGGGCGAGCAGTCTTGTAGACACATTAGTGTTTCAATAAAATTAATGTCTTATAATTTTGACCGAGGAAGTAACATAATAAAGGAATGCACGCTTTAGATGCTACAAAAAATTCCATCGCAGCAAAGGTTTTACGTACAGTTCCAAGAATATTTTACTTTATGTCTGCAATATATTTTAGTTTCACCCATATCCTTATCCTCTCAGCTGATGCTTTGAAATATCATTTGAGAATGCAATAAAAAATACAAAAACTAACTTACCAAGGTGTCATGTTTTTCCACTGTCGTAATCGATTAATTATTTATTATAACTGAAACATGTTCCTAGTTTGATAAAATATAAAAAGGTGAAGGTCGTAGTAAGAAAAAAACTGGGATTTTTTCCTGTTGCCCAGTATCAAATGTGGCCTGAATTCAAAATCAACGACCAAATCAATATCCTTGAATCGCTACAGGAAAAAAAATGTTTTTATTTGTGTTGATGCCTATTTTCGATAACAAAAATTCCGATATTCAATACTTATTAGAAGACTATTAGCTTTTTTTTTTCAATTTAACGGCAATCTATTAAGTTCTGATCGTTCCGGATAGCAACAATATTAACCTAATTGTGGGAGTATTTGCATTTTTTATGGCTCTCGATGTCTACGTCATCGGGAACTAGGGGGTACCTGCTGACCTGACACAGAAACCGTGTAAATTATTATGGCTGTCCATCTGATTTACGTGTTGCACTCTAGAAATTAAAGAAGATGGAACTATTATCACTTTATATTATGATTGTTATTGATGTACGAATAAAATGGTAGAAACCACTTGAATATGTCGTGTAAAAGAAGGTGGGTGGGTCAACAATTTTCAGACAGGTTATATTGTATTTAAAATCCTTACCTACGGATTTACTTTGATACAAACAGCAGACAATACAGCCATTCTATCTCCGAACGTTAAAGGAATGATTGCCTTAATTTAAGTGAAATTGTTCGACTTGAAAGCCAGTTACTTTAGGTCCTTTTCAAACACAGGTATATGTAAATAAACAGTCCCACAGAAGCGTTTAGAAGCTAACTTAGATAAGTTAAGGGAGTGAATAATAGACGGCAGATTGCTTTACAAAGTCTTTATTGTTAGTCGTAAAGTCGGGCCATCCTCGGTTAAAACAAACTTTGTGCTCACCGCAAGCTGCGGACAAAAAGCCACGGTTCCACTACTTATGCACAATATTAGTTTGTTAGTTTTCTAATACGTATTGGGAACTTCCCATTCAGAAACTTCGCAAGGGAAAGTTATTTACATAGTTAAATAAATCTTGATAAGTATCTTTTGCATGGGCCAATCAGGAGATCTTTATCAAACAATAAATTGAAGGGCATTCAGACGTGCGTGTCCAGCACACCTGAACATGAACACTACATAAACGAGCTCCACGATAACGGCTTCAGTCGTTTCAGAGATAATCGAGCGTGGCAGACGAACTGACAGGACGACGTTATCTCCACCGGTCCCACTACTAAATTTTGAATACCAACGTCGTATCCCTAAAAAATATACAGAGACAGTCAAAAGGGAAGTCTCCAAAAAAATATACAAAGGGATTCGTTTAACCACCATTGTCAAGCCACAAGTGTGGTTTTAATTAAAAGTAAAAAAGAGGATGTTTGATGAATAAAATAAACTTGGTTTAGAATTAATGAGGGTGTTTAAAAATGTAGATCACAAACTTTATATTCCGGGCCGGTTTGCTATGTAATAATAGCTGAGTACCCCGTTACTAATTACCGAAAAAAACCGGCTGTTTCATTTACATTAATTCATAACGATGTTGAATACACGATAAAACATTTTCTACTCCATCACTATTACAATAATTTGCTAGAAGTACCTCCCTACTCCATCAACAATCGGAGCAGCTGTCAGCGGTTGGTACAATGCCATTATTTCCTGCCGAAGGATTGTTTTGTAGACCTTCGGCATGGTGCACGTGATTAAGAGTTAAATATTCACCGCGCTTGCCACAATGATTGAGGAATCGATGTCTGTTCAATTCTGATTCAATCGTCCACGGAACAGTAACATAGTCTCTTTTTGCATAAAACTTAGAACTTGCTTGTTTTTTATACAGGGTGTAAACAGACCCTTCACATAGCCGTCAACCAAGCATTCTGTACATCAAACTAAGTAACTTTACCGCAAAAATTATTGCTGGGAATCGACTTTTTTTTTTGGGGTGAAAAATCACGTTTTAATGTAGGACTCGATGGAAAGCACTCAAAGCATTGTGCTGATGGGTGGATTGAATAGTAAGGGGGTCGTGGAGGTGTGTAAAGTAAAAATCTTACATTATAAACATGTATTTAAAAAAATACTTGTGTAAAAGTAGGAACTTTGACCCCCAATATCTACGTAACTAGGTAGGTTCCCAGGTATGATCTAGAACAAAAAAATGATCGCAAAGACGGGGAGAACAAGTACCTTTCGGGTGTGTTAAGGGTATATTTACACCCTTAATGTGAAATTGGTAGAACGTTGATTAAATCATCGTTTATTCTAGTAATGTCTCTGTATCACCAAAAGACCAATTCGCTACCAAATCCTCTCCTCATAATAGGGATTATGAGGAGAGGATTTGCTTACCTTTTACGCGAACCACTGGAAAAGGGTGACATATTATTACGGCGAATAATTACAATTACATGTCCAGTTTGTAGGGCAACTTTAAGAGATAAATGTAGGGCCGTTCGTCCGGCAGGGGGCGCTAATGGAGGCTTAATATCAGCTGTACTTTGGGGTTTCGCAATTCGGAAAGTAAAAGGAATCCCTAATGCGCTAAGTACGCTGTAAATCCGTTTAGCCGTCTCGTGTGTGTTCACTTCACGTGAATATTATGACATAGTTACTTAAGTTAGGTAGTACTTGGGATGTAGGTACTAACATAGGGATCCACCTATGTCATGTATGCCATTTACCTATTTCTGTATGAACGTTAGAAACATAATAAGGGTTTCACAGACTTTTATTTATGTTTGTGGTTTACCTTTTACAATTACCTAACTAAAACATTACGAATAATTTATTGATCATAGATTATGATAATTGTATTCATAATATTACCTAATTTCGGGAGCTCAAAATAATGAACAATCACGGAAGATATCCCGTAAGTGACAGTATAAGATTACCTAATTTGTACAAAGAACGATATATGAATATACCAAACTTACCCTACCTAAAGGCTGACGAATGGCAACCAATAATTACCATACCACCACCATGGGACCAAGTCACTTCACCTCTATTGAGCCTTTTTGACCTACAGTTCAAGAATTAACTGTTTGCCAAGTGAATTTCATGGCGAATAAAGTCTACTGAGCCATTTTTTTTTTGTTTTTTTTTTCTATCTATTAATTTTTAATGAATATTTACAAACTACAAATCTATAACAGTAACACAAATATGTACAAGTCTGAAAAGGGTTACAGGGCGTCAAAAAATTCCACATCGCTGTCAACAGGAGAAGTGCTCAGAAGGCAACTTGCGGATAGTTGCTAAGAGTTTAAAATATGACCTTATTTTCATTCTTTTTGTCTAAACTGTGTTAGGTATTTATTCTTACGTATCAGAATGTAATTCAGTTTCAATACTAATGTTATGTTATTGTTTATTTCCAGAGGAATTACTTGGAGACGTTCGGGTACCTCAAGAAGGGCGGGCCGGAGGTGGGCAACCTCGTCATGGGCAACCCACAAGACTACCAGGATGACATAAGGATCGCCATTAAGACGTTACAAGTAAGAATATATTTTATTATTAATACTCGAAACGGGATAAGACCATGCCCATGACCACCATGATAGTTTAACATTTTAAGAATATATTACCTACATGTCATGATGTCAAACAGAGATCAGATATATAAAGCATTAATAGTCTAGTGGTGTGACCGTCAGACTGCCAAGTCATATGTCTCGACTTCGAACCCAAGACATGCACCTCTAATTTTTCGGATTCATGTGCGTACTGTATAATTATCACTTGCTTCAGTGGAGGAAAACATCGTGTGGGTTTTCTCACGATGATTTCCAGCATGCCTGAGAGATATTTCTCGACGGCATGTAAAGCCAAGTCAGAGCCCCATGGGCGGCATAAAAACTCTGACACCTGGTTCACTAACCACACGATAAACATAGAAACAGAGATAAAAGAAAAACACAATGAATTAGCTACTTGTTCTTTGTAAAGCTACTGAAGCTAGTTTCTGTTAGTGATTCAAGCTCAAAGTTAGCAAAATATGCTCGATTGCAGCCAGTAGAACAACAGATCTTTCGCAGGTATGCTGGAATAGTTTATTTTCTAAAATAAGCAGTACCTTTGTACTCAAATATTATAATAATCTTTTTCAGACTGTACTTATACAGGGTGGAAAACACATTGATGCACAAACGATTACCACGTGTTCACTACATCATTCCAAATCATAAATTTTATCGGTAATTAAAAAAAAATGCATTTCCATACATTTTAAATGTAGATCTAAATAAGATATACTATTCTTTATTATGAAAAAAAAAAAAAAAAAAAAAAAAAAAAAAAAATAATAATAATGGACTGGATACAAACAGAACTGACAAACGGCAACACAAACATTGATGCAATGGCATTTGACAGTATATCCCCAGACATTTTTCATAGAGTACTTTCTAGGTTACATAATTGGAAAACACCCGGTTCAGATCATATTCATAGTTATTGGTACAAAAAATTTACATCAGTCCATAGTTTTCTATATAATCACATAAATTTATTCATTCAGGATCCTGAATCTATACCATCCTACATAACATTAGGTACAACTTTTATGATTCCTAAAGACCGTAACGATCTCACTAACCCAGCAAAATATAGACCAATAACATGCTTGCAGACCTTATATAAAATTATTACATCCTGTATATCCGAACTAATTTATGAACACATCGATACTAATAATATTTTAGCTGAACAACAGAAAGGATGCCGAAAGTTCAGTCAAGGCTGCAAGGAACAGTTAACCATAGACTCAGTCATTCTTAAAAAAGTTCAAAAAACTAAAACCGATCTGTTTAGTATGTACATTGACTATAAAAAAGCCTACGACTCTGTTCCCCATTCGTGGCTTGTAAAAATTTTAGAGATATACAAAATACATCCGACAATAGTAACATTCCTGAAGGCCATGATGACCACCTGGACAACTGTGCTAAGACTAAGTTCCCTCACTGAAACAGTAGATACTAGCCCAATAAAAATTCTGAGAGGGATCTTCCAGGGAGATGCGCTTAGCCCTCTGTGGTTTTGTCTTGCCCTAAACCCCCTATCTAATATATTAAACGCTTCAACATTAGGATTTCCATTACAAGATACACCTACCGAAGGACATGCACAAAAAATTGATTTAAATCATCTGTTGTATATGGATGACATTAAGCTTTACGCAAAAAGTGAGGGTCAACTTCATGAATTAGCAAATTTGACAGAACAATTTTCAAATGATATTAAAATGGAATTCGGCATAGATAAATGTAAAATAAATTCAATTAGAGCAGGGCAGAATTACCAACACCAATACACTTTAGGAACAGGAGAACAGATACAACCATTAGATGAACAAGATAGTTATAAATACCTAGGGTACACACAATCACGACAGATTCACTATAAAGAAACTAAACAAAAATTAACACAACAATTTCAACACAGACTAAACACTATTCTGAAAACACAATTATATTCCCGAAATACAATTAAAGCGATTAACACCTTCGCTATACCGGTTCTTACATATTCCTTTGGGATAATCAATTGGACCAAAACCGACCTCAAAAATCTTCAACGAAAAATTAACACTACTATGACCAAATTCCGCAAACACCACCCACGATCCTGTGTGCAGAGATTAACACTGCCGAGGAAAGAGGGAGGTAGAGGTCTAATTGACATTCTTAACCTACACAACAGACAAATAAAAGCACTCAGACAATTCTTTTTTTCAAAAAGTGAAAACTCTACTCTCCACAAAGTTGTTACTCAAAACGATCAACATTTGACACCCCTGAATTTAAAAGATAGGTCTGAACAGAAAAATGAAAAAATTACCGACGACAGAACTAAGCTCCTAGCATGGACCCAGAAGTCTCTACACGGAAGACATCGCCAAGACTTATGCCACATAAATGTCGACAAAGAAGCGTCGAACGCGTGGTTAAATCGAGGCGAACTCTTCCCAGAGACTGAAGGGTTCATGCTTGCTATACAAGACCAGGTAATAGAAACAAAAAACTACAGAAAATATATTATAAAGAATTTAAATAATGACACTTGTAGAAGATGCAATAGTTCTCCTGAGACGATTCAACATATCACAGGTGCATGCAAGTCAATAGCCCAAACAGATTACAAACACAGACACGACCAAGTAGCCAACGTCATACACCAGAAATTAGCTCACCAGTACAAACTCATAGACTCCGTTGTACCATATTACAAGTATAATCCAGAGACTATATTAGAAAATCCCTCAACAAAACTGTATTTTGATCGCGGCATTTTTACCGACAGAACAATTCACTTCAATAGACCAGACATTACACTTATAAACAAGATAAATAAAACTGCATATTTAATCGATATTGCTGTACCAAATACACATAATTTACAGACCACAATAGCAGAAAAGCTAACCAAATACATCGAACTAAAAGATGAAATTACCCGAATTTGGCATCTGCAAAAAGTTACAATAGTCCCAATAGTTTTGTCGTCAACAGGAGTAATACCGAAACAACTTCACCAGTCCCTTAATTCTCTTAGCTTACCTCCAAATACCTACCATCTGCTACAAAAGGCAGTGATATTAAACACATGCAGACTCGTGAGAAAGTTTCTGCAATGTGAATCAGAAAATCTGCATCAAAACTCAAATACGCTACCATCTTCCATACAATCTTTTGCGCGTGACCGCACTTCATCCAATCCAACTGATAATCACTTGGCTTAGGCCCGTGTTATCGGCTCTTCCCGGCTAGCCGAGAACATAAAATGTTTGTCAAAATAATAATAAAAAATAATACATACATATTTCAATTTATATACAGACAGATATTGCACTTTTGGAGGAAACAGCAGATTTTTTCGTTAGTTTAACAACAACGATCATTCAATTATGAATTAAAGTTAATTAACAACTCATAGATTAATACAATAAGTGAATAAAGCAGATAGAGATTAATAAAATCTCTTTGTACTTCTTACGTCTGTCATTCACATAATCGTTCGACGTCTTCGTTCTTTCGTGTCTCAGTTTCATTTATTTCTACTTCGACGAAACTTATAATCAGTAGCAGTCTACTTCAACTCTAACTTGTGACATTATTCCAGCAATTCGGCGGGATACCAGTGACGGGAGTGGTCGACGGAGAGACAAGGAAGCTGATGGGCCAGAGACGATGCGGCAGACCGGACAGAGAGATCGGCGAGGACGAGCACCGGAGGAAGAAACGGTTCGCAATTCAGGGGGAGAAGTGGAAGTACACCAACTTGACTTGGAGGTAAGAGTTACTAAATAATCTAGAATGAGGCACATTTCCAAGATCATAATATATCAGCTGATACGGAGTCATAATTATGCCGAAATATTCGTCAAAACTGACACTAATTTTGTGACCGTACGAACAAACCGTGTCGCGTACTTTATCCGTCCTCGTGGCGGCCACCCGTGTTAACTTTTCTGTGAATTATTTCTGCTCCATATGCAACTCAATAAGAATAACAACGAAAAATTATCCAAAACCCAACAAAGATTTTATATTTCAGTGACAATCATTTCAAATACCTAAACTTACCATACACTGCCTGAAAATGAATCTCGGTATAACAATATTAATATAAAAAAGTGAACTACATATATTTTTTTTACTATTTACTTAAGTACAAAATCATGTCATGTCTAGACACCGCCATCTATAAATAATGCAAGAAACTGATTTAGTAAGTAGCGCCATCTCGTATCGAATAGCATAACAAGACTGATAAGAGCCATCTGTTATTTATTTTCCACACTAGTTAGACAGGCAACAATCAAATAGTCGTTTGGTTTACACTACTCAGCGCTAGATGACGCAACTAAGCTATTCGCCTACAAGTTAAAGAAAGTTAAAAACATAACTCTTCGATGAAGTACAGTGAATGACGATGCATAATTTATAAGCTTGTAGCTTATAAATTATTTTCAACATGAGCTGTTTTAAATCAAATTAATTTTAATAAAATCTAGATAGGATATAACTACATACATAGTTCAGTACTTACTTCATATTTAACTTGAAAGGTAGGTACGTCCCAACAAACATTTCAGTCGTATAAATAAAAAATATGCGACTCAAAGTGTTGTAAACATCACATTGAAGTAATTTAGCGTGTAATACGACTTAGAGCATCTTATTCTTATATAACTTTTAGTCGTATATTACAGTCATATAGAAATCGTATTAACTTCTATACGACTATTTTTATGACTATTATACAGTTTTATGTAGAAAAGGCGTCATTTAGTGGTAAAACCAGTGTCGTGATCTTAGTGACGTCTATATGACTTTTATCCCACCATTAATCGTATTAGAATCGCGAAAACCACCTTTAAGTGACGACCATTTAAGAGTGATAAATTGCACCTTTATACGGTTTTAAGCCAATTTTATAACTTTTATACTACCGTTAAATTACTGAGTGTTCTATTATAGTGCTTACAAACTGCAAAAAATAACCATCAAGTTTCGCTTCTTTTACTCAAAATGAATAAAAAAACCTGGGCAAATGAAAAAAAAAAGTGGTGCTTTTAAAAGGAAAGTGAAAAAGAACTATACTGCGCTTCTCTCGTCATGTTGTGTTATAACGAATATTTCTACACGTAACGACAATAATGTACAAACTGGAGTTGGTTCCGTACAAGATTTTATGAATTCAAAAGAATTGATTTTGATGAAGATTAGAAGTTACATTTAATATAACTGACATAAAGTGCAAGTTAGCCACTGCAGAATTTGGCTCAAATATTTATTTTGTACCACTTATTCATACTTTGAAGTAAAGGTGTAAATAAAATAAAAAAAATCCAAGATTTTTGTCATATTTAGGTATTATTAATAAACGTATCTTTACAATCACAGTTTTATCATTCAAAATAAACATAGTAGTAACAAAGAAATTATTTTACTTAGTTTACATTGTCTTTGGATCAATGCTCTTAAGAATATGTTAATACGAGTGTTTTTAAAATAAAATTAGTAGGTAATGCATAGTCAGCATAGTTAGTTAGGATTGATATCAATTATATAGAAATTCACAAACACTCCTCTTTGAAATATGTTTATATAAGTAGGTATAGATGATCAATTGTTTTGAAAATAATCTGTTCTAATTACAATATTCACATTCATCCTCCGAATAATGATCGTATATGACAAAAAAGGGGCACCAGAGAAAATTATAATTTATCATATGTTTAATATTTTCCTCTGACACTACAAAATGTGCAGGTTTGTTTTTGTTGTTTGTTATCATAAATCCGCAACCAAAACAACGATCTAAACGTATAAAGTGAGTAGATATCCAGGGCCATCTCAAACACCAACGTGCAAGTGTGATGAAATCAGATTTGGTTAAAAACTTATCGATGTCCACTACATCACAAATCATTGTTTGTTAGATCCGAGGCCACCTATAAATAAATCACCATTTTAATTAGGTACGTAAAGAAACTTCAATCACTTTAACTTGAAAAAGCAGCTTTTGACACTAGTTTTTAATATGATTGAATGAATGAACGTACTTTACTGACACATGACACAAATATAAAAAAATAAACAGTCTTCAAACCAGGAAAAGTAGGTGAAATTGTTTTTTTAAACAATTTCACTAGGGTTCTTTTGTAATGACAAAGGAACCCTATTTCAGTTAATATGGCTGACAATATTGAACAAAAAGTATGTGCACAGAACAATTAGTCGTTTTGATGTTGTAATATGGTTGTATCTTTAACTCTAAGTCGTATAGAGGTGACTGTTAGCACGTTTACTAAAAATATACTTGATTAAATCACTTAATTTAAAGAATTTGCATGGCGCGTTAATTAAATTGTCATAATTAGCTCATATTACCCGATAGAATTAATTTCCCAATAGATTGAATGGGCCCAATGAGTTTCAACACAATAGCACTCATAGCATTTTTGTATTCACCTTCAAATGGATCTGACAGAAATAAAACATTGAAGTCATGCAGGCATAATAATTTACGGCATTTTATCACAAAATCCTGTTTAAAAATAATACTACGCTACCTATTTGCAACAAAATGCCGCAAAGCAGCGGTAATAAACACCATTACTCGACGAAAACGTGGGTTTTGCGACGACTACACAACCACTATCTGACCAAAAAGTGGTTTATACGACGGTTACGTTACTCTTTTAAGACACTGATTCGTATAAAATGGGCCTATTCTCGGTGAAGCCAACGTGATGGCGACGTATTTACGACCAGCTTATGGAACCAAATGTAGAAATCGGCACGTTGTGGCGACTTGTCAAATGTTTGTTGGGGTGAGCCTTCTTCTATTATCGAGGTGTTCTATTTACTTACCTAGCTACATTTATATAGGTACCTAATTATGTTTTAAGAAACTCACTAACAATGGTTCAATAACATAATAAGCCTGCAAATTACGAGCAATAACGATATTAGAAAAAGAATAAGGTGGGACCTTAATGTCCCATTTTATGTCGAACAGTTCCGAATCTACTATTTGCTTTAAGACCACATAAAATTGATGACAAATAATAGTTAAATCACGGACCTCGTAAAAGTTACGACGCTTTCCGCGTGGCTTAATTAAAAGAATATGTCCTTTTGACGCCTGACGACGACGGATTTTTGGAGTTTCAAATAAACAGAGAAAGCTCTTAACTTCAATCTATGTATGTTAGATTCTATTCATTCTGATTACGACTTTGCTTATTGATAATGTAGGTACCACCCATAACATGGTGCGTGGTATTACTCATAGTTGATAATAGTAATGTATCTACAGGGCGAACAGAATAAGCGCTCTCTTAGGTGATGATTCAGACCATCTGGACAATTACCATCTGGACAATCAACTGGACAACTTCCCCTAAAGAAAATGGGCTGCAAAAGAAAAACGACTCTTGATACTAATTGCGTCAGCCGATGCGATATTTTGTATGGGTAGACAATTTTTTTGTCCCATTTTTAAACTCGACAACTTTGAGTAAAAAAATGATTTTTTTCCTTAAAGTTGTCGAGTTTGATGATCTGAATCACCACATGAGGTATTGCAAGCAATTGTTTTATAAGTAGGTACAGGAGTTTTTTGTTTAGGTATCATGGCAACTTATCTATACAGAGTGGAGGGGTCACCGATGCACAAACGGTTACCACGTATTCAGTACATCATTCTGAAGCCCGAAATGTTTCATGAGAAATTAAAAAAAAAACAGCTGTTCCATACATTTTGCACTTTTGTAGGAAACGAACTAGTTTTTTTTTTTAAATTACCGATGACATTTTTATGTGGTGGGGTTCAGAATGATGTATACGTGGTAACCGTTTGTACGACGGTGTGTCCTTTTCGCCGGTTCTGGAACAGATTAATACGGTGTGGCGCAGTAACGCCTACGTGTGTAGGTACATTTAGAATCAACAGACGTATGTTCCTACATAGGTACGTCATGTAATGACTTATTTCCAGTTTCAGTCAAACGATCAAGTAGGTAGTTTTGCAAACATCTTGTTTCAGTACTTACAAATTCCTGTCACCAACGCAAATAGTTCAGATTTTTTCTAGTCAATTGGCAGTCCTGTTACCATTTTTAGGGTCATCATAAGTACCTACCTACGTCGAAATGATCGACATACTTAGGTACCTATACAGTGTATGTATTTTAGTAGTGTATTTACTTAAGAACCTATTGGAAGGAAGAAAATTATTAATTCTATGCAATGGAACGTTTTATCCTTCTATAGGTACATACTAGACGTTTCCTTCATTGATCTGGCTTGCATGCATGTGCCGATATCCTTACCCTGCTCCATTGAGCGCTTCTGCCAACTGGGTTTCAAGAGCTCACCTGATCCTATGCTGGCAGTGCATTTTCCATATGGTCGATTTAGACCAAGAAGTTGGCATGTGCCCATAGGTGTTCCAACGTATTTAGACACGTTACAAGTACAGTGTATTTACAATGTAATTATATTTGACCCTGCCTGTGTATATAGTACCTGTGGAAGTAAATAGCGCTGTACTTCACGCCTCCTCGTAGGTAGACTGACATGTTCGAGAAAAATCGATACCGGGACATTTATACAAACGTGTCGTGTTCGTGCCGCTGTCACGTTGCCCACAGCCCACTAGGCTGTAGCTCGCACAGTTTATTCAACTCGCTATCCCTGGAGTGAAAAGCCCGACTTGCTCGTTCGCTGTTTGAAGTGGAAACAACCGCGGAACACGCGGATAATTTGAAAAGTTCACAATCACCTGCACAGACCGCGGCTTCAGCACAATTTCCTGTCGAATTAATGGTCTGTCAATATTGTAGTCCTCCATTACAGCTTGTTGTGCAAACAAGCAATAAAACTAGCAGCGCCATCTCGCGGTGGGTTTACGAGAGCGCGGCGCCGGCGGGTCAGCACATATAGTGCCCTCCCAGCTCTCAGACCCACGTCACTGGATTATTTGTCTAAATATACAATTCGCCCTTATGGTGTATTTCTGGAATCGAATAGTTATATTGAGAGTGAGACATAATAAGAAAACACCTCCACCTGTAGACGATTTGATGTGGGTTTGACTTTCTTAGAAACCTATCTAAATCCAGGTATTTGCTAAAGCAAGTGTTTAGTATAGGGGGAATCTCGGTACTTAGTACGCTACAAAAAACAGTAGGTCCGTTTTTGAAAATGATTTAAAATTCATGATGAGATCTTGAATATTTTTTGTGTGCCAAAGTAGGTGTTTTAAATTACTGATTCATTCTAACTTCTGGAAGTATCAAATAAAGACAGAATTCATGCAGGCACCTACCCCTCTACCTATACCTTATTGTTCACCGCAGCGTAAAGTAATTGCTTCAACACAACCGGAGAGTTAGTTAATGCAATGGATACAATGAAACGTAAACAAACGTCGTTATGTTTTAGACGTCCGATAACGATAGAGTTATTACATGGAAATAACGGTATTGTTTTCGCTATGTCGCTGACAGGGAAGTGACAGGCGCATTTCGCCTCCCGCCGCATGGGGCGCTGTCATCGCCACTCAGCTCAACACTACGAATAATATTATTATTTTATGAAATCCATACTACCTATGTAATGCAAAGCTTATTGTTTAAGCGTTTGGAAATGTTTCGTCGCCATCCTAATGTCGTGAGTTTTATTCGGGACTTGGAACAAATAGAACATGCAATACAATGTGGTTGCTTAAAGTAGAGGAACATGACAGTCGTTTTGTTTTTAATTAACGTGGCGACATCGGCGACGCATGACATTTTAAATTAGTTTATTTTTATTTCCCATGATTCTTGTTTTTCAATATATTTTACTATTCACAACCATACTTTTATAAAAATATTTTTTACCCAGCTTTAGGTACCTACTAATTTGATGGAAACGCTAGAAAACTGTAAATAGACTTGTGTACCGAGTAAACTAACCATAAACAGAGCGGGTTATGTCCAATGATATTTTATCTGACTAAATAAATAGGTATCAGTATCAAAAATATCTCTAGCCAATCCATTTAACATTGAATTGCGCCTTGCATGAAATAACCGTAACTCTACAAGTTGAGCATTTATTGTAAGCTCATGTCACGATGATGAGCAAATGAGCATGACAACTATCATGAAACAAAGGTCGGTTGCATGTCTTTATGTAACTCATACTGGCATACACTCCAAGTTGCATGCAGTTATAATGCACGTTGAGTCAATCTCTCGTTTTCTGACCAACCAAAAAGGTCCAAAAATGGTTAAAAAAGAGAAAACCATAAAGGACAATGCCCAATTTTATATGGGAATTCGGCTGTTCTTGCATCTGGACTACAGGATCGGTAAAATACAGAAAATGAAGTCCGGCTTGTGTAAATGAAAAATCATTAAATATTCTATGGGAATTGTTAAAAATCGGACTTTCTTTAACTGGTGAAGGTATAGGTAACGTTCTGAAAAGCATAGGTATAGGTACTCTGAGAAACTTCAATAAAATACAGTAGGTATTTGATACAAAAAGCTTCCATAACAATAATTTTGTTAGCTATATAAAAGTAACGAAGCTTAGGTAAAACAACACCCTCACGTAAAAGGTACAAGTCTTTTACATGGTAGGTAGTTAGATAGAAAGCTTGCTCATTTCCCATAACTTTTATGGAAAACTGTTATTTTTTCACCGATAAAATAGATGAGGACTATGACGAGCCATTATTAATTGTAGTGACGTAGCCAGTGGCCCGCCCCCTCCCTCACACCCCGACCCCCCGCACCGTCGACCGCGCCCCGCGGGCACCCCGTGGCCACGCGAAGTAGGTCGACATTTCAATATTGAAGGCATTTCACAATTTCTATTGCTCTTTATTGCGACTGTACGGCGTAATAAAGAGCTTATTATGCGTATATTGAATGTAGTAAACTGACGGAATCTGTGAATCATTTTATTAAAATTATGTTTACAATTTGACTTGGACCTCAAACAATCGATGGTAGACCTCACGTACCTTCCTTTTAGTGTGTAAAATGTAAAGTGCAAGTTCTGTGGGCAACGATAACACTATCCAATATTATAATGCTTGCAGAACACGAGTGTAAAGTGCTGTAAAAGTATTTACTCGTAGTAACATTTTCTAAACTCCGACTGGACAGGGCAACCTCGTAAAATTTAATAAGGCGTGAATTTGCACCTACCTGTATTAGGTGTATCAACATCTTAACACATCCACGCCCTCTGGCGGAAATAAGTTTGTGTGTGTTATAAAGTAACTAAATCACATAAAAATAAATTAATATAGCTTATATTGTCAGAAAAGTTTCATAAAAAGCGTAAAAGTAAAATAAAAAAGCGGAATGCAAAAAGGGTTTTGTACCCCTGGTGGGACTCGAACCCACAATCCCCGGCTTAGGAGGCCGATGCCTTATCCATTAGGCCACAGGGGCTTGACATGGAACGACGAAATTATACGTTATTTCACAATATGTATGTTTAATCTCCTTCACGCTTGTTCTCACTTACGTAGTAGACACAGATAAAAGATTAATATCTCGGGTGAACCTTTGCTGGACATAGCTATTATACAACTACCTATTGGGTAGGTGTGTCATAATTTGAAGGTTAAAATTTAAATATTTGAATGCCATCGAAAAAAGTATAATGTTTACAATAATAGATAAAGTTCCAAAAATATGATAACTTCACCCATTGTAATTATTTTTGTATTATATAAAACAAAAATAATACACATACATAGATATAAAAATAATGGAAAACAAAAAGAAAGACATACTGACACCATTCAGGCAGATTTTTCATACTATGATCATTGGTATCATGGTATGGCAAACGAAAAAAAAAACAATAAATAAAATAATTAAAACAATATAACAATCAAAATGGGCAAAAAGTTAGCCGCCCGAACAGGGACTTGAACCCTGGACCCTTGGATTAAAAGTCCAATGCTCTACCGACTGAGCTATCCGGGCTCATGTAAGCGTCGTCGAAATTACGGACCGCGTTCTAAGCGACGCATACTACATTTTATTTGTGAGCGATTCTCGTTCATTAAACTGTTTAAGATAAGTATTAGACTATTTTCGTAAAAGATTGTGAGTGTGACCGCATGGCTTTTTTGGGATATTTACAAAGTGATGAGACACCTTATCGTGACTAATCAAACATTCACGGAATTGTGATAAAATATGTTCTTTTATGGTATGGTAACAGTCTCGGAAGTCATATTACATGACTTTTATGTCGACGATTAGATTACAGGCGCCGCTACTGAATTGGAACTCATAGACTGTATGTATGTATGAGGTATTTACCGATTCCATTAATGATTTAGTTTTTGCCCTACATACTTTGTCAAGAATCTGAAATATTTATGCTTTCTATATCCAAATCAGACTAGAAAAAGTCTTATTGCCTTCGATATGCTAGTAGATTCACGGATAACGGGAGGCTGATTCACCCCAAACGAGCATAGAGTTCCAGGGCTGACTGTGAATCATCTATGAGCCGGCAGCCGTCCTCTCGTAGGTATAATCAAATTAATGTTTTTCTAATGACAACCTAGAAAGCGTAACGTTACACACAAAATTGTTAAAATTCAATTTTTTTTTACCAGTTGGTGTGTATTTTTCTCTTAGATATACCTATATAAACCAGCTGTTCTCCTGTATTTAAGGTATAAAGGGTGTTAATAGACCCTTAACATAGCCGAAAGGCACTTGTTCTCCCCGTCTTTGCGATCATTTTTTTTGTTCTAGACCATACCTGGGGTTCTAGTTACGGAGATATTGGGGGTCAAAGTTCCAACTTTTTCACAAGTTTAAAAAAAAAATAGTTACATGTTTTTAATGTAAGATTTTTACTTTACACACCTCTATAACCCCTGTACTATTCAATCCATCCATTAGCACAATGCTTTGAGTGCTTTCCCTCGAGTCCTACCGTAAAACGTGATTTTTCATCCCAAAAAAAAGTCGATTCCCAGCAACAATTTTTACGTAAAGTTACCTAGTTTGATTCACAGAATGCTTGGTTGACGGCTATGTGTAGGGTTTGTTTACACCCTGTATACAGGAATACGTACAATACAGATTTTTCAATTAAAACCTGTAGGTGTTTAGAAAAGATTTCCCTCTTTCGTAAACAACCACAGGTTTTTAGGTACTTAAGTAGTAGTAACCGTTCCGTAGTTAACTGAATTAGTTTACTTTGTGACTGCGTTAAAACCACGGTAAACCACGTTACAACAACAAATACTATGGAATAACTATGAGCATCATAATACCATAGCATAGCTTATATCTAACTTACCTAAGTATACAGGTTCATATACCTAACAAGAACTGAATAATACCTTAACATAGCTATTGTAAGTTAGTACCTGTCTCACTATTCTACATAATATACCCCGCCATGTATTCCCAATCCATATCCAACAGGTCAGCCGGTATACATGACATCGTAATGCGATTAAATTAACATTATCGATGTCGAAGCTGCGCTATAATACGGTCTTTGATTTCCTCTGTATGGTTCATTAGGTACCTTCTAGCATCGGCCGAAGGGCAAGTATAAAGGGTGTAAATAGACCCTTAACATATCCGAAAGGCATTTGTTCTCCTCGTCTTTGCGATCATTTTTTTGTTCTATGCCATACCTGGGAACCTTCTAGTTACGGAGATATTGGGGGTGAAAGTTCCAACTTTTTCACAAGTTTTTTTTTAAATACATGTTTTTTATGTAAAATTTTTACTTTACACATCTCCACGACCCCCATACTATTCAATCCATCCATCAGCACAATGCTTTGAGTGCTTTCCTTCGAGTCCTACCGCATCACGTGATTTTTGACCCCAAAAAAAAAAGTCAATTGCCAGCAATAATTTTTGCGTAAAGTTACTTAGTTTGATATACAGAATGCTTGGTTGACGGATATGTGAAGGGTCTGTTTACACCCTGTAGTTTGAACACTTTGAACGTCGTGGTCTAACCATGTTGCTTTTGCCATCGGCTTCGAACGCCTGGAGGATAGAAATTATCCCACGGGGAACATTCAACCGAGATAAAAACTGGCCAAGTGCGACTCGGACTCGCTCATGAAGAGTTCTGTACCATCCAGCCTCCTTTAATTTTAAATTTATTTTTATCATTTGTTATAGCGACAACAGAAATATACATTCTGTGTACATTTCAACTGTCTACCTATTTCGGATCATGATATACAGCCCGCTGACAGACAGACGGACAGGCGGACAGGGGAGACTTAGTAATAGGGTCCCGTTGGTTACCCTTCGGGTACGGAACCCTAATAAGTGTCCTAACCCAGGTCATGGTATACCAGTGTGTAAAATTTCATCTAAATCCATTCAGCCGTTTAGACGTAAAAACAAAAAATACAAAGATACTTTAGCATTTACCTAATAGGAAGTAATATGGATGTCCTTCATGGATTTTTTCCATTTCCACTCGCCAGTAAAGGTCTAACTAGAATTGGGTTTTCTAATACGAATAAATCGATAAAGCGGTGATAACCAAGCTTAGCTACTAAATTTCATTCTCGTAGAAGAGAGCTACACGTCTCTAGTCGGTTTTTATTCATCGCTTTCTGTACTTTTTTAAAAAGGATGACATTCTATGCGGTTTTGTTCTACTTATTCATTGTAAATGCAATGACAGCATAATCACTATGTTGTACTTAAAAATATATGTGGACTTATCTAAAATCAATAGGTAGGTAGTAAGTACTTAGGTAAATACTCTAGAAAAATCACCTAAGTAGTCAAATATCAATAGGCTGGCCCCCTATTACAATAAACATAACTACTGGGTGTACTACTAGGTAGACCTCTGCCTAATCCTTCGGAGATCACAGGCGTGATGTCATGTTAGTCAAGAAACTTGCACCCCAAACTGTATCGGCCGGTATTACCTACCTACCTTCTTACGAAAAAGTTGTAAAGACAAAAATTATGTATTGAAATCAAATACTTTTTGTTTACCCTTTCCCAATCCTCGTTGCTCCGACGCTAGATTTTCAACGATATCTCATATCACAGTTTTCATTATTAAAGTTAATGGTTCTAGAAAGGCGGAGTTAATTTTACCCAGTGAGATAGCGTCTAGTTCTCTGAATAGGGGAATAAAGTGCTGGCCGTATGTGAGAACTAACGCTGTTATATGTACGCTTGTATGTAGGTAGGTAAGCTTTGGTCACTGTTGCCAGGGTCTCTTTGAACAAAATTGAATTGTACAGATTTACTCCTGAATATGGCGTTGCTAGACAATAATATGTATGTGAATATTTATTGTGATTAGTAGAAAGTTAAGTCATCATGCAGCATGCTCTTCTTTCTCAACTCTTGTTCAGTCTTCGAATTCTAGGGTTCGTTTTGATACAAACTGTTTCCTTCAGCATCTTAAGCAGGATGAAAATGCTTTCGATATTATGGTTTTGTCATTCCAATCATCATCATTCTCTTGCCCTTATCCCTTATTCATTTTGGGTCGGCGCAGCATGTCTTCTTCTTTCACACTTCTTTCTCTATTACTCGTCATCTCATCAGACAGCTTGCCATTTTGCAATTTTCATGGATCAAAACCATGAAAATATAAAAATAGGAGTAATTATGACTGCATCAAAGAAAATCAATCATAATAGAAATCAATCAAAGTCTTACACAACCTTTCTCAAGGATGAGTAGTAAGTATGTGCAAACATATGACTACATTCTTCGACTTTCCTTATGAGCTCCGAACACCGGCTACACAAAACAACCCGAAAAAGGTACAAAAGAATTTCCTTGGAATACCGAAGACTGTACACTTATACACAGACAACGGTAGCCTGATATTCCTGCAGCACACTATCCGTAGGTAAGTATTGTCCGCTACGAGTCCTCGCCGGTTTATGTGCTGCGCTGACGTCACTGCGGCCGCAATCAGCTTTTCTTCGAACCTGAAGGGTTCAAGTTACTACTAGCAGTAACGAAGTGATTAACTCCGTTACTGCCCACACAGATCCATTTGCTTTTTTCTATTACTCGTCGTGGTTCTTACAACGGTGTCTGGTTTTTGTATTAGGTCCTGAAATTGTTTGTTATGTCACTTTTATGTAGTTGGGGTTTTCAAAGTTCTCTAAAATAGGAGATTTAGAGTTTGTTTAAGATTCTGAAACGTCTTTCTTAGCTGTGGAGTACTTAGTGCGAGCTAAGCACATTAAGGAGTCGATGGCTTAAACTTATACTGATTCTTAAGTTAATCGCTTTAAGAATTGAGAAGGTTTTGATAACACCTTTGAACTTTAAAGTCTCCATTTTCATTAAAGTCCGGTGCTGCAATACATCCTCACTCGAAGCACAAATTGAGACATTGTTAGACATGAGGTTGTTTAACAGGACGATATAAATCAGGTTCAATCTCGGTCGAGCTCGTTCAAACGCCACGTTTGGAGACCTCCGTACGAGTGGCTCGTAAATCCTGGACTGGAAAACAATCCGTGGCTCGGCCAAGTATCCGGTGGGTCTGAAATTCCAATTAAGGGGAAGCTCTAGACGAGTTCGCAGGTCGGCTGCACGCGGGCGATCACTCACTTGCACTTTTAATTAATTTATTTATCGAGTTCGCGAATCGACGGCGCAACTCGCGCCGACGCCCCGCCCCGCCGCCGCCTATATAACCCGACGAGGACCGGCGACGTCCGTCAGTTTTCTCAGGGACGCCACGGGCGCCGGTCGCCCTCACCCGGGAAAATGTGCCGGAAGGACGAGGGATACTTTAAATTTTTAAAGTGGGTAGTCGAAATGTAAGGAGGGTGGCGCGGCGGGGTCGCGAGTAGGGCTCGGGCGGCCGGGGGCGACGGACGGCGACGGTCGGCGCTGCGACCTTGAGGTGAGTGATGCACGCGCGGGCGAGCGAGTCGATAGGCTCAACGCGCCGCCCGCCCGCCCACGCGCCTGCACTACAGCTGTTTCACTTGATAACGTGGCGTTTTGTAATTTTTTCTTGTATTTTGACATAGCTTTCATGACTTCGAAGCACTTTGATCACCAATCGCCGTCGGAAAGTTGTCGCTGCAGCTCCAGGTTCCAGGAAATACTAAAGAACATTAACAAACTTTTCAATTAGACTTATTTCAAACTTGTTAAGTTGTCTTTTTGCAGGAAATTACTATAGACAGCGTCTGTAACACATACAACACGTTTTGTTTGTATCATACGTTGCATAAGTATTGTCTGTTATAGTCGATATTTGAGTTTATAAATTACATCAATCAATTAAGAAGCGACCGCATCCATCGGTAAAAGGAAATAACACGTATTTAATGCAAAACTTATCATGGAAACCTCCGATCGTCGCAGTTCACTGCTTCGTTGGGATAATCTCTTTATTAAAGGTTTAATCTCATTTAAAATCCGGAAATCTAAGCCGAAGTCGAGACAGAAATTGTTGAGCCGCGGTGCAGCTCTCGCGTACGATAACATTCATAATCCATAGCGAGCCCATGGGGTTTGAACCAATCGAGTTACGTTCGAAAATCGGGAAAATCGAGTCGTTCATAAATCGAACAGGATGTAGTATAAGTAGGCAGGGTACTTGGTCGGTGGCCAAGTACAGACGCGCAGTAATTACTGTCTCAGGAGCGAGCTCTTAATTTGCTTAATTTACCCGAACCCGCTCTTCGGAGCTAAATCGCACGATTTAATGGGATATTTGAATGATGCGCATTGTTTTAAAACGTCTCGCGTCTGTTCCGAACGATCTTATTTCCGCTAAAACACTTATTCGTTAAACTGCGCCATTAATGAATTAGCAGCCCCTGTCTCCTGATTAGGCTTATCGCTCTGTTTCGGAAAAGTTTTCAACTCATTTTACGCGTCAGTTCTCGGGTGTCGTATCGTATTAAAGGGGTATAATAAGTTATTATTTCAAATCATATTTGAAATTGACTTGACGTTGAACTTAAAGTGCAACTCTTTAAGAAAATATGAGAGTAGATACACGAAAAATATACGCGGAAACTTGAAAGAAAAACTAAAAATGTAGACACTTTAGTTTGAAACTGCACGAGCAAAACTTGGTATTTGATATTTTAACGTACATTTTTGGAAAAGGAACTCGAAAAAACTGAAAAGAGGTGGTACACACCGTGTTCAAGATTGCTTTCGTGTGGTTGGCAATAAAAGACCAGCAAGTGTGTACTGAACCGCGCGGCTCTGTATTTAGAGCATGAATTTTAGATACGTGTAACCAAGGACAATATAGGTGTACATAAAAGTACTGTATATCATGTGCCGAGTGGGCTCATACTCCGCTATTATTCATAATCCGACTGTGCTACGTATTGTACCTTGAGCCCAAAAATATTGCGGCGCGTACTTCGGAAAATGTTCACAGTTATTTTCACTACTAAGTATTTTATTGCAACGAGGTTTGTAAAATTAGTAGACACTAATGTAGATAACATTATGAATGGGACGTAACTTTCATGCTTTGAATGAACAATCCCGTGTTTACCGCAATTACTCCAGTAGCGGTAAAAGTCTTGTTTTCCGAGAATATTTCACATGAAACGTAGAAATGTAAGGGTTTACTGTTAAAAAACCTCCAGATAAAAATTCAAAGCTCGAAATATTATTTAGGAAGCGTTGTAAATGTTGGGATATACGAGGACAGTACGCTACACATACGTGATGTATCCGCCACATTTTTAAATGTGCGGAAAGCTCAACTTTTCTGCTGAGAACGGAGGAGGCCGCATTTGAATTATAGAGGAAACGTTGGCAAGCCGTCAGTACCCTTGCAGCGTCTTACACTCGTTACGAATATTATGATTTATGCGGCACCCGCCCGGACCGGCTCCGGTAAACAACGATGATTTGACACCATTTACCGACAATGTTTTTTGTACAATAAGTAATTTCGGCTTACCGCGACAGAGCTTGAGACGCGCACAAATAATTTAATAGGCGTTCTCGTACTGCTCCTGGTATTGTCATTGTAATAAAATTGCGATAAGGAAAGAAAGCAGCCGCCGTAATTAAAGGTGGAGGTTCCGTTTCACTTTTAATGTTCTATTTAATTGCCGCTTTGATACTGAATTTTGTTGGCGTTCGCGAATTATCTTAAACAGATGTACGTCGTTTGTATGAACATAAAGTTTTTAGCAAATTGAATACGAATCCAAAGTAATTTGTAGGGTATCAATTTTAATTGAACGCCAACTAGTGTTTCATTGAGTCCGTCTGTCCATTTGTTGTAACGACCGCCGCTAACGATTTAATAACAACTATTAAAGCTGTTCAAAATCACGGACCTCTATTTCTAAATAACTAATGAAAACGGGTTTCCTTTCAATTATGAAAATTACCTCGGCATTGTTATATATTAGTGTGATTTTGTTGTTGCTGGGAATTGTCTATTAACACTATGTGTATTCAAAGCTAATGCAATGCATGAACCTAATTGTACAATAATATCATTTGAAAACAATATATTATGTTTCTTCGTACATCATACGGTTTGTTATTTGATACGAATCTCTTAATTAAACTCGGCTCAATTCGTATTCTTTTAATAATGAGTTTCACAGATATAATACATACCTATATATGAGGTTCCTTTAAAATTGATGGACAACCTTTTCGAAATCATTCAAACCACCAAAATAAGGACACTGGTAAAAAAAATAAGAAAAACGCATTAGATACTTACAAGAAAAAAAAATCAGCTAACGAAAATACACTAAAAATGTTGGTTACCCAATCATTTTAGGTCAAAATAAAATCACTTTAATCAGTGTTTTTTTTTTGCTGGAAAATTTGTCTATCTATTTTAATGGGACCTTATATGTACGCAGCTGCAATCTCTTGTGTTGCATATCATAGAGAATTTATTGTGTTAAGTACGGGGTCGGGTATTCCCAAATTAAAGTTCTATTCTATTTAACAGCAACCCAAAGATAAAAGCAAGGATCAAAAGATTTAAATTGAATTTGATACATTGTAACATCGCTTTTTGACGGATTTTGATATCCTTGTTAAGATTTATTTAGTCAATCAGTAAATAGGTACAAAATTGATCAAACTGTTAATTCAAGAAACCGGTTTCCAGGAAAAACAGCCTTCAGCCTTCTTTAACCGCCTTGTACCGACGAATAATTACATCAATTTCTTACACAACTTTTTTTCCCTTGAGACAAACGCAATAAGAGCATTCAAAAACATATACTTACTCGTACAGCAAGCTCCGGGTGTCGTAGGGCGGTTCTCATAGGCTCCTCCAAAAACATACAATCGATTCAACTTTATTTTTCGTACCAAAGGTAAATGCAAATTCTTTCAACGATTCCGAAGAAAACGTTGCTGGTACCGGCTCAATCAAAAATGTTTACCTACGGACTGAGCACTGAGCTGTAGTGAGCTAGTTCAATATTCCAGCCCCTACCATTACACATTCACGTCGGCGAGTGAGTGCACCTCACTTTAGCCCAATTGAGTTTAACGTTAACGCAAACGTGACGTTTTATGGGGATAAGTGGTTCGGTAATAGAATTCACGTGTCTCGCGACCTTTCTCTAACGAGCTAAATTAGTGTTCAATGAAAGACGTGGGTTACACGGGTATTTGTTCCATTTGACAGTCTTTTACCTTTTACCTAGAAGTAATCTCCTGAGAAAACGTATTCTTTATGTAACGGACCCGCTCCTGAACGGCTCTTAGTCTTAAGTAATGTCACCTACGGATTTAGAATAGCGATTAGTTTCAGACAAAGTCGTCAATGCCAATAGTTTGCTATAGTACGAAAAAAAAATAAACTCAAATAGTGGAGTCCACCTGTAAATCTATTGTTTTCGGAGCAAAAAAATACAAGTATTTGAAGAGAGCAGTACTTCGCAGACTCTGTTCAGCTAGAAGCTGTCGGTTCACAAAAAGACGAGCACGTTACATACACAGCGAACCGACAGAATTTTTTGCTGATCGCACGGGAATTGAAACTAGCGAAACTTTTAGCAGGGCCATTCAGGTATATGACTTTTAGACATCCGTAAACTACCTTCTGACTGCTACTGCGAGGTTTGATGAAAATCTAAAGCACTGGAATGCTACATGCAAAAACACAATGTTGTTAAAAGAAAACCAACTGAGAGTTAGAATTGAAAACACCCGTAACAAAACAAATCATTAGCATTTCCACGCGTTTCCTAATAGCTATTGTAACAGCACAAATGTTGTTTAAAAAGCAGCGTTAATTAAGGTAGGTCGTACATCAATAAATCCAGACGACTGATTCCTTGCTAATTGCCAGGTTGCAATGAAGTGCGGAATCAGATGCAAGCGGCGCGACTCGGTGCAAAATGCAAATTCACCGCCGCGCGCCGCCCTAACAACACTGAACAGGCGGACGTAAAAATGTTTACGTAGAACGCTTGACCGCTTTTAATTGTTCTATTTAAATACAGCCGACATAAAGGCTAAAATGCTCCGTTTGCAGATCAAATTACATTCATTTTCATCCGCTTCGTGATAATTAAAAACACATTTATATCGGAGCTTTACATGCAATTTGTTTCATGAAACATCATTGTCTTTTATCGCGTCGCGCTGAAAGGTCACGGTAGACTATATTTTGTTTTAGGTTTTACCCATTTCCCGGTTAGAAGGTTCTTGTTACATTTACATGCTTTTAACGACATAACTTATTTGTCTGATCTGATATTGTCATACATTGTGGTCTCGTTCCCGTATATTAAAATATTATTTTGTTGACATAAAAGGTATCCCGTAAAGCATCCACTCCCCGAAATGTTACTGCATAAAGTAGGTAACATGTTATTCGTCTGTTTACAGTAGGTACCTGCACTTACGAACAGATACATATTCCGCAACGTACAAGTTATGCTTTCCCGTGATTCGGGGTCGTGATTGAAGCTACGCAGATATTCTGAATATTTCTACCGCATTCCACGCGCAGGTACTGTGGTGCATATTGAAAGTCAAGCATGTAGTATAATTAAACGCTTCCTCTGCTATTTCGGTGCCACGAATTCGTAAATGTACGCTGTTTACAAGTGACATCGGATTGGGCTGGTAGACGATCTGTATTCGAGAGCACGGACTGGCAGCCGGGGGCTACACCGTGCGGACGGGGCGCGAATGCAATCCGGATTTAGTTCAATCAATGCACCCACTCGTCATGTTTACGTAAATTGAGCAGAATCAATTTTCGTCGGCTCACTTAAAATTGGAACACATTCGCCGATATCCGGCGGCACATGGAACATTTCCTGCTGTCTAGTCAGCAGTTGACTGCACCGCGCCGCGCCCCTACGCCGCCGGCCGCTCGACCACGTCACGGGAGAATGTTGTGTGCCATTTTTATTTCATCATAATTCCGTTTTCAATTTCTAGCGGGAACGTCGGTGGCGAGATTGGTGCGTAAAACTCGCGTAAACATTCGAGCGGTTGCGGAACGGTTACTCCCGACTGTAACCGGTTTATGCCAGTGTAGAATGTAAAGAGATAAGGTTCTTTATGTGTGTAATCATTTTGTGTTACGACGGACTTCGTCATCCGTGAGTGTTATTAAGGCGCGCCTGTCCTTCCGCCGCTGAGCTTTATGCTCCGCGATTTGAAGAGTTCAAAAACATGTCATATCTTTGTCATCTTTTTGTGTCTCGTGTTCTTCCTATATTTTAGGGAAGTCTCCTATGCCGTGTCATTGAATCTTTCATAAGGGCCAGATCAAACACCACCCTATTCATTTTTGGAGAAGGTTCGCCTTTAATCCAGAACTTAAAAGCTAAATTCATACTTACGTCTGCCCAGCACTACCGGCACTTTTTGCGAGCGCCCCTCTGTAAACTGAAATCACGAGTTTCAGTGTCGGTATCCGACCGATAATCCCTTCAGAAATAATATTGTCCCATCAAAACGTTGGAACATAATGGATACCAATTTTATTCTGAAGTAACGATCCGCAGTATGGCACATCGCTTTCTTCTCACTTCGAGCTCAATTTTATCAACGTCGGTATTTACTTTTTACTGGAAGTGCTTACTTTTTCCTATTTTCATCACAGTTATGCCGAGCAACAGCCATGAATTGGCGCAGTGTGATTACAAATTTAAGCCGTCGCAGCTAATATGAATGACAACGGGTCGCCCTACTCGACATTCATTTCCCTCGGCGCACCTCTCTTATAATAACTTACACGGCAACTTCGCCTTAAGGTATCGATGTGTGCCGACACACGTGACGCGCCAGGGAACAGCACCACGCCCTGCTGGTCTCCTCAATGCCGACTAATACACGATTGCATGTCATTTGTATTGCGCTTTTTAAAAAAAGATCAAATAAAAGATCGTCGACGTTTCAATCACGTCAGCACATTACTTCGAGCACCCTCACAACAAGCCTTATGATAAGGTAGTTTAATTTCATACAGCTGTTTTATTGTAGACATTGAATGGAGCGAAATTACAGACAGTCTACAATTTTCGGCGCCTCAATTGCCGATCTGCAAACAAATTTATACATATCTGATGAAGGTGCAGACTTTGGCGCCCTATAATCCGGATTCGACCCTTGAATGCGAGCGAACGAGCGGGTGGTCGAGGTTTTAGAGTGGCCCTTCAATCAGCCCTTCCTTGCGGGCGTGCGCGGGGCGCGCGCCATCCGCGCTGCCGCGTGGTGCTAGCGGGGCGGGGGGGAGGAGGGGCAGGGCACGAGGACCTTTGAGCTACAGGCTCTTTGACACGAGCCACTGGCGCACTCTTCAAGTAATGATTCATTCTGCTGATGACTGACGCGGCTAATGCGCCGGTTTCCCCCTCCGCGATGTTTGGTTAAGGATTAAGGATTCACTCGCTGTAAATTAGATTTTACCGCGTCGTCTATTTTTAAATTACTTTGTTCGCATTAAATTTACATCGTATATAAAATGCAAACATTAAAGCATTTTATCGAGTTCCATTCCCGCTATCTGCTAAGTGTCGGCTTTGAATCAACATTGTAATTAAGATCGCTTTCCAGTAATCCAAGTTCTACAAACAGCGTCCCGTGCTTCCTTGAAAACCTACGAATTACAGAATAATCTTCGGCGATAATTTTTCTCACTATCATGATGACTGTTACACCCCTAACAATCATTTTCTCAACCAAAATGCACCTCGAATGATGTTGATGCCTTCAACATTGCAATGCATTAAAAAAAAACATTAGCATAGCGTTGAAAATAGGTTTGACAGTGACGTAACGCGTTCAACAAAATGTACGCTGAATGAATGGTAGCGATGTACGCACCGCTGCACCACGACAAAGTGTTCATTGTCGGCAGAATTCACCAATTCTAAAAGACAATAGCGATCCTCCAGCGACAGGATTGCGCACATAGTTTAAATCCCTAATCGATATTCAAATATAATTTAATCCGTCGCTCAAAAGCTCATTGATATCGATAATCGACTGAAAAACAGGGAATGAAAAGTCCCGTCTTGTGCTGAAATTATTGAGTTATTGGCAAGAGTTTTTCTCAAACTTTGTCGTCTCTGATCATCATGTAATCAGTTTTCAAGACATTAATTGTTATATCTACAAAAGAGGAATGTATCTAATTCAACATATTTTTCTTTAACGTTACTTTTTGAGAAACTCTTCAGTAATAATTGTTTTAATCTACAAAAAATTCCAATTAAAAGTTTTTTATCTCTCGCAAAGCTTAGGCTCGGTTTGCAGCCAGCGCGAGCGGCCGAGTTGACTCGGATTACATTTTGTTTTTATTTTATTTTCACATTTTATTTACTGACCTCTGACGCTCTATTGTTGATCTTTTTTTTGTTGTAATTTAATAAACATTTCCGCAACACGGGTACTTGCGACTGTTTGACTAAGTGAACGACAGCTTTATATTTTCAATATTTCCTGGTTGCCTGAACAGTGGCAGTGAGGGCGCACGTCAATACAATATAATGTATTCGGTTGATATGAGCCGGGAAGGCGGGTCGTTATCATGTCAAAGAAACTATCGCATTACTGGACTCAAAAGACTGCGGTTTGTTTGATGTCAGTCATGCACGATAGATCCTACTCAATAAACAGTAATTCTATCATGTTTGCTTAATAATATTTAAAACGCCTGTTCTTTCTTCTTTTTCAAATTTTATAATTGAAAGCTTTATATTTTAAAATAGTATAAAGTTAAACTTCTGGTATAAGTACTCGAGGAAAGATAACATTTCAAAAAGATTCCCCAAATAATTCCTGCGCTGCTATTCGGACGCTCCATTGATTCTCGGTGTGATATTATTTCTCGTTTTATTAATTAATACTAATTCAAGAAGTTTTCTCATAACTTTAAAATACAAAGCCGTTTCCAAATATGCATGAGGTATTTTTCTCTACGAAACATAAAGCAGCTTCACACGTAATATCACACACAAAACAGGAATAATAGTATATTCCACGCCATTCTACTTTATTCAGTACACACGACTCCGTTGCATCGCCGCCGCATATCAAAGCATAAAATGTCATTCTCCTTAATACATCTCGAATGACGTTGGAGTTTATGTAAATTGTAATACACGCCCGGAATATTTCGGTTCGTGTGAAACTCCGCGGTAATGCAAAAGGCAACTTTTTACGCATTCACACCGTGTACCTATTAACGGGCAGTCTCCTTTAAAGATATTCCGAGAAGGAAAATAATATCAACTGTGAAGCGAGTCGATGAACAGATTTCCGAATAGAGAGAGCTTTCACTTGTTGTTATTCTGTGTCCGCGTAGCTTACGGAATGCCTTTTTTTCTTCCCAAGTTCTGAAATAACGTGACGGAAAAGTCCTCGCGTTTCGATTTAAACCTTGCTACGCTCATAATAAATTAAATCCATAATGTTATTTAAATGTGTCCATGTTGAAATGTGATCAGATAAAATCTGGGCGCTCGACGTGTTTCCCTATATTTCATTAGGCGTACATTCGGCTTCCCGTGAAAAGTATCGTGTTTCGCGTGTCAATGAACACTGGATTTCATATTTCTAGCTATATAAATGTAATTAAAACATCAGCGTTACAAATTCACCAGTAAATATAAAGCTCTTAATTAACACAGCGGTCAAAGTATTAATTTCGCCATTAATTTTGAGTAATTGCGCTCCGTTATAATTTAGACAGATATTACGCAGCTTAAATTATATTTATGTTGTTTTTATACTTTTCTAACCACATGTATCTTCGTCTGCCTTAATTGGTATAAACGCGAGTAATATTATGATGTATGGATATGAAAATGAATAGGGTAGCGCAATTTATAATTATTATTTTGATATATTAATGCGGAATTCGTTCATCTATGGAAATCCGTCTTAATTACAAATTAGAGTAAATTGTGCCTCTTAATGTAGAAAATAAAATGAACACATTTTTAACAAAGCTTTCTTATTTTCAGGTACGTACTTATTTCCGCTTCCTGTTTTTCCGTCTGCTGAACTGGTAAGAAAATGATTTCCCATACAACAATTTTCAGGACTTACTACATCTACCAAAACGTTTCGTGAAGAGCAACTAATTATGGAGTTAAATAAACAACTGTTAGGAAAAACCAACGCGAAAACCTTTTAATGAAAACGTTAAAAAAGTTCAGTTCGATTTCATTGTTTATTACGACGTGATAAAAAGCGATCAGTGTAAGGATGTAATTAATCCTTTGAGCGGCTCCACAGCTACACACTTACACAGTGGCCCAGTACTCTTTGTGACAATGGAGGCCGATATCCAGGGGACGACGATCAAACTTTGTTAACCATTGACATACGCTCCATTGATACCGAGGGATCTACGAGGGCAATTTGTCCTTATTATTTCGTTCGTTCTGAACAATTAGATTTGCTTAATATATGGTTTGATCTTTTTTGAAAATAAATGCAAAAATGTGTAAAATATTGGCAAAACGATACATGTGGCTTAGATTGAAACGTTACGTTCTCACTAGTAAACACAAAAAAACCTTCCTAACTTTCGATCAACTGTCTAAAAAAATCGAGGAAAATATATCTCAGTGGCACTTAGTCCTTTAAACTTCACTATTAGTTCTAATCTACTGTTAGATATAACTGGTGGAAAGAAATATAGGAGCAGTTGTCACCATCGGGTCGGACGGAAACAGTGCATCCGGCCCTGAGGGACGCCCGGGTAGTCTTACAACTCCAACATGCCCGCAGGACACTACCGAAAATACTTTATAAAGGTCCCTCTCACACTTGATATATTGTTACCGGATGTTTTATATCGATTTGTGCTCCATGAATGGGGATAAAATGTAAGAGGAAATATAAAAAGGTAATATTTTAAAGTAAGTAAAACGATACTAGTCCTCTGTTCCGAATGTAGGTACTCTGAATTTATGTGCGTTTGATACAACTAAAATATATTACTTTTACGATACACATCGTAAATCTGGTACTTAGTGTTGTTATAACATTTTAGAGCCATCAAATACATTATAAAACAAACTTATAACCGTAAAAATGTTCCCCGACAATGTTCACATAACTCGGCGAGGTTCTTACAAAGTTGTTGAGTACTAAGAGCACTAAAAGGCGGCAATGCGTTAATCCGACTGGCGATATCGGAAACGCGTTCTCTCGCCTCCAAATATAATATAAATAAGAATCACGTATGTAATAAGGCGGGGCCGGGGCGCATTCCTCACACGTCCGGGGGCTTCCCGGGGCTTAGCCGAACTTGGGCCATTACCCACGACCACCGGCGGAGATTTCGTATACGACCTGACGCTCGTCTCGACGTCTACAACATTTTTAAGTTTCGAAGCCAACAAATAAAATATGTTTTATTAAAAAAGTAAACTCATAAATTATTGAAAAGTTTTCTCGTCGCAGAAATAAAGTCCTTTCTGTATTCTAAAATTATATTTTCAAATAGAATCATTTAAACTGCATGGAAAAAACATAACTATTTTTTTTTTTAAGTCAAGGGTATGAGTAGACAATTCCGTATACGTCACCCACTTGATAGGGAAGGTACGGTGTCTCGCTGGGGTATTTTATAGGGAAGTGTAGGCGCGACTGACCCAATTAGATTGTTTAATTAGAACGCGCGCCGAACAAAACCAAAGTCGTACAACCTACCTGCCGCGACAAGGAAATTTTGTGTTTGATTATGTGAAATTCAGTGCCTATATTTACGAAAATTGCATGAACGTGCAGCGAGAATCCTCACGCTTGACGAACGAATTCATGATCACAGTCTGTTATGAGAGCATCAGACTACATGATTAAAAGCTGCCGATAAACCATATTAGATCACTTCACAGCTGAATGCAGAATTTACGTAAATACGTACCGTGCCCTTTCGTATGTGACATTTTCGTCCAAGTTTCACGAAATCCCACTGGCGTGAGTTCGGGAGTTTTGCCTAATCAATAACGAGAAATTTGACCTAAAATAGAGGCGTGAATACCGTCAGTATAGCTCAGTCAACTTCTATAACAAACATAAACCTAAAGATTGCATCAACAGTGGTGTCAATGTCGTCAGCGATCCTGAAACCGATTGTAAGTTTTCCTCTAAAACAACTTAAGTCGCCTCATAAATTCGCTCACTTTACAATGGAAGAAGGAACCATCAAAAAGTGTAAAACATATCCGTTCAATTGGCGTTCAAATAAAAGTTTTATCGGTTGCTAGTACACGGCAATCAGTGCAGTTTTAGCCGGCACGTGCTCCCGGGAACACAGTTTATGTAAATCGTGTGCGGTGGAACAATCTCAATTGAAGGTATTATGCGATAATATTGGAACACTGCCCCCACAGTGGACTATGAGTTTATAGACAATATTCACGTAGATTGCATCTTACGCGTGAATGTCAATGCGTTTAGCGAATACCCTTGCGTTATTAGCGAGCAATTGATAACAAATAAGTCAAAATACTCGTATTATCTCGGTTTTAATGACCTTACATATTGCGCTGGCAATTTTTCCCGATAACTAGTTGCCAACAAATATTAATCAAAAACTTACGTTATATAACTTGCAATCTGAACCGTTGGTTGGAACTATAAGTTTGAAACATAATTGGATTTTAAATACATTGGATTGTTTTCCCATGTTACTAAAACTTATCTTACATTAGAATAGGTTTAGAAAGTAATAAATTAAATATATCGTAGTTTGCACTATAACTCCTTGAGATACTTTAGGCCTTAGGGAATTTTTGCCATATTTTTTTCCTTTGCGTAGCATCCTAACGAGCAGGGAAACATCTATACTTTTAGCAAAGCAGGCGAATACTGAGATGAAGTAGACAGTTTCTCCAAAAAGCAACTTTGTACGAAGGCTTTCAACATAAAAATATTTTCACAGAGAAAACATTTAAAAAATAAAACATGTCCCAATTTTACTCCGCTTACAGAAAATACTATTTCGTAGATGGTCTACGCAGCGAGCCGTGACACTCGCTGTACAAACTTGCTTCTTGCTCGACAAAATATATGGCTCCGTATAATATTTTACAATAATATTTATTATAACCATAAATATTTAATTAATAATTCCACACGACAGTCTTTATTTTATCCTATTCCTCATGTGTGCTACGGCGTAGCAGTTTGCTACGAGCGCGCTTGTTTGCGTAGACCTTGAGTTTATTTGAATATAACTGGGCTAAATAACAATGTAGCGGCCATTAAGCCAACGTATTACTGTAAGTAGTTTAAAAACTGTTAGTTTGTTTAAATGTAGTCGTGTTTCATAGTTCTAACGCGGGGCAAGTTTGAGTGCAATAATTCGGAGTTTATTTGCGATCTGGCCATTAGCGAGTTAATTATTCAGTGGCGGACAAACTTCGTGCACTACGGGTACGCGTATGTGGCACACTGATATTGCGCTCTTATTCGCATTTTCATAAATTTTCGGAACATATCGCCGGCGTCAACTTACGACTACACTGAAGTTATTACGCTATTAGGGAACTTGTCCAAATTTTTTGTTTATATTTATTCGACTTTTAAGAGCGTTAACGTCTTACGGCATTTCATACAAACTTTCAATTGAAAAGCTTAAAAGATAAGATACGGATGGTGATTTCATACAAGATTTGGTATGGAAATCTAATTCAGGAATCTATCGACTCTTTCCATCCAGTTTTACCACAATAGTATGTCTACGGTAGAAAAAACATATATTATTACTATTTGGTTGTATTAAACCTCACCATTACCATCTAACCACAAAACGTTGATTGGTAGACACGGTCATTGGCACCTACCACCTTGTAAAATATATGCTATGAGGAATGTCGATTAGTCAAGCACAGGCTTCCTATGCAGTAATGTCTTGCCTGAATCTAAGCCCGCATGAAGTGTCCTACAGACGATATAGGGGCCTGCTCTCAAACAGATAAGATAACGCAGTTTGAATTGGCTATTATGAAATCGGGGATAGTAAATAAGGCTGTTGGCACACTGACTAACATATTCTCTGCGTCAGTCGTCACTAGATAATTTCTGATATGTTTGTAACTAGAGATAAAACGGATATCCGCTAACTATTCTTTATCCGGCCCATTTTTACTATCCGGCCGGATACCGGATAGTAACCCACTATATATATATATGCCGGATACCGAATATGAAAAGAAAGTCAAAAATTTCTCATTAACTCAAGACAAATCATGCCACAATAGCTTATAAATACCATTTATTTAAAATTAACTTTACTACTATATTTATTACTATCCGTTTCATCTGTACAAATTGTATCACTCCTAATATAGCATACATGTGTTACATAATCCATTTCTTCAAGAATGAATCCAAAAAGGGTTGGCGAATACTTAAACAGACTCTTGAGAATTTCTTTTAACGTCTACCATAAGTTTACATGGAACAAATATGTTTTAATAGCAAAACTTTCCTTTTGTGAGAGAGGTTTTTTGACACTATTTCTTGGCAAACCCCATCTTGAACAAACAACATGACTCTTCTGTAGAATAGATATCAACTAAAGTCTAATTGAGAATAGCCTATGCTAACCAAATCCAGTATATTAAATCATTTCATATCGTGCTAAATACAAACTAAACACAAATTTCGCGACATTCCGTGCATCGAGTGTATAGCGTTCCCGAGGTTTCACACCAACTCTGCCGACTGCAAGATAATAATTTATTCACATGTAAACTCGTCCTCTCGCACAACTTAGATTGGACTTAAACGAGTATGTTGTGCGCTCGTATAATGCTTAATGAAGTTAAACATGTCCCAGCCAGGCAGTAGGCAACTTGACGACTTGTCTCGGGTAAATTACAATGCCACACCAAAATTATTGTTGAGCCCTCCGACCGACAACGTTTACATTAATAATTGATATCTGTAAGTTATGATGGCGTAGCATGCGCCTAGTGGGACAAACCACCACACTGAAATATGGACAACTCTAAAATATTCTGAATGAATTCCTGACGTAGCTATAATAAATTGTTCGTGAATTACTCAAAGGCTTTTGTCGTATATTAAATAGTCCCTCGTACGAAGTTCTCTTTTAACTTGTATTAAAGTAAGCTTTTTGTCCAATGTTTCGTACAAACACATATCTTAATAAAAGATCCTTTGCAAAGACAAAAAACCTTGCGTCGCGCCGCCTGCTCCGAATCTTTGCACACATCTTTTGCGTCCTCCACTCCTTTTTATTAGTATAAAGTTTTTTATTTTTCATCTTAACTTTTCCCAGTCTAATACCAGACTTCGCTTTGCTCAAAAGTCATTCTAACCCTGCAAAGTGTACATTAAAGTCCTTTTATCGATGAAAATGGAAAGTAGACAACCTCCTCCTCAGTGGCCTTTTAAAAATATGAACAAGTGCGACTTAAAAATCCTATACGACTAAAGTCCGTGCTAATTTTTCAATTGTTTCCCAACTGCCAGTAGCAACATGTGACACACACAAATTGAAGGTTTTAGTGGCTACTTTAATAGCAATAGTTGGTAACCACATCTACGTAACTACATTTGAAGTTAGACGGGCAGCTAAAAGGCCATTACTAGACGGGTCGTATGAATTATTTGTAGTGGTAGCGGGCACGCGACGCGGGTAATCGAGTAAATTATTGTGGTAGCGATACGCTCCCTGCCTGCCCTCGCCGGCTGCCCCCGCCTGCCTGCCCCGGCCTGCCTGCCCCGTGCCCAGCGCCCAGCGCCCGGACAAACTGACATTACGGCCACATTTCTGATACAACTTGAACTTCGACATTAGCAGGGTAGTAGGGTACACTGTTAGGTGTATTAAATTAATACTTCCTGCATATCGAGCCTCAATTTAACGTTATAACTGCATAGCTACTGCAGTTTCATAAAAAAATCATGACTTTTTCGAATCGATACTTGTAAATAATTCAACTGTAATTTCAGATACATTTCCAAGCTTTTTAATACATACGAGAAATCCAAATGTTACATAATAATAAGATATTCCATGAAATGGAACTGTGCCACATTTAAACTCATCGGAAAATAGTCAATTACACAACGAGTAGATAGTAATTATAGATTTATTGGGAGAACAAAATGTTCTCCTAATTTATGTTGTAATTTACGTTTACCGTTAGTCTCGTTATGGATACAATTAATAACTAACCCAAATACTATACTGATAATTTAATTATTAGGTGAGGCATTACTAGGCTTTGGGTTTATTGCTTCCATAGATATATTTTGAATAGGTAGTAGACCACACGCGTTGGTGACTGAGGGTTTACCCTTTCAAAAAAAGGCTGGCAACCCCATACCTATGTTTCATATCGCGATAAAACTTTACAAGCAGAATGTGTTCCAACTATCGTCATCGGGAAACAGTTCCGGCCATATAAACGTGTAGTAATTAAAGATTTAAAGCGCAAGGCGCCGACGCGGCTGGTGCTAGCCTCGCGTGCTATTTAAACAACAAACAAAGTATAGTACTAGGAATACTCGAATGAAGGATAATACGAGTCACTTGTCAACGTCGTGAGTCGGTACCGGGAAACGCTCACATTTTAAACCACGTAATGGCAGAAGCAGACATTTGTTATGTCGTCAAAAAAAAGGATGAGACAGGAAAATTATTAGTAAATGTGTGTGTGAAATGTACAAAGAAAAACAGTGTTATTGTATGGTAATCACTTCATAGTATAAAACAAAATCGCTTCCCGCTGTCTGTCTGTCCCTATGTGTGTTCAGATCTTTAAAACTAGAGTAGTTTCCAGTACTAGATAGAGTGAAGAAGGTTCAAGAAGAAGGTTTATATATATATTGCACCCATGCGAAGCCGGGGCGGGTTAGTATAATAAAATTCCGATGAAAATGGGACGTAAGTAAAGGAGATATGTAAAAAAGAATATAAAATAAAATATGTAGGTAACATTTCCTAACCAATATCACTATCTAACTAATTCTATCGATATCGACAAACAATAGTTAAAGTCATCCGTATCGCGGACAAGTACACCGGGTGGCTATGACGCTACCCCATATATCAAACTTCACATGAATAGCTACTACAATACTACACACGTTGTTCTCTATTTCACACACAAGCCTGTGTATCAACGACCTCAGTAGGATTACGAACCTCACTTTTTTCCTGACTGTACTCGCAGTTAGTTGCTAAGGCTTTTCGCCGCCCGGTTTCAATTAATTCACTTAAGGTACATTAAAACCATTATCTGTAGTAAGCGTGGGGAGCCACGCAAATTACGTTAATTGTGTAGGCATTATTAGTAAGCAATTTTGATTAGATCCAACAAAGTACTCACTAAAATCTGTTCAACATAAAGTTTGTTATTGGGCTATTAAAGTCGCGTATAACGAAAAGGATTTTTATTTAAATTCGAATTTATTGTGCTGTCGCCGAACATACGTTGTCTCCACATAAACTGGGCTGAAAAAACGGCTCAATAAAACCCCGAAATTTACTGCAGAGGCTGTGTAGTGGAAGTTCACAGTTTGTTATAGGCTTAATACACGCGAAACCTTTCTTGAGGTGACTCGACTAAAGCAAGTTCGCGTCTAGTTGCGGTTGAAACTGTAGCGTCGGGAGTAACTGGGACACTCTCCGCTTTCCTACGTTTTTCCGACGTGCTTCAAACAATGATATTGTGGAGATGAAGCTTTACTCTTTACTTACGTTGAGAACTTGACAGTACGCTCTGAAGTTTAACTTTTTTTGCGCTGAAGCTATAAATGTTTAAGGGATTCTGTATATCAACGCTCTGTTATCTGTTATTTTTGTTTTGTTAGCTAAGTTTTTCTATTTACGTATTAAAACACAAATAACCCACACACCTTATAATTAAACGTAATATTATCTGATCATTGTCGACCTCGAGATAAAAAAAGAACTCATTTATAACAAGCCAGATGTAGGATTTCGGTCCTAAAATAGACATCTAAATATAACTTTACCGAAACCTTTCACAACATTCTAAAATACATAATCTTCAAGCGTCACTGAAGTGTGAAGTTTTATGAGGATGTCAAAGAGTTTAAAAGCATTTAATTGAAAGGAAATCAAGCGTTGTAAATTTTGTCCCGTAAGAACCGTTTTGTTTACACACATGAAAAGTATTTGAACCGTAAGGTGGCTGCGACGCCCAGCCAAGTGTGAGCATCCCGCACTCCCGCGCCGTCGTCGGGCCCTGTACCCCCTGTACCCCGCGCCCCAAGCTTCCAACCCAAAACGACCTAACAACACTTTCATTTACGTTACACAACTCTCGGCTATTTGCTTAATAAACGCTCGTTAAATTAACATACCCACCAAATAGAGGTTCTTTAAGACCCACTTAGGCTCGTTGAGCTTTGACTTTTTGTAACACTTCTATGCTTGCGAGCTGCTTTTATTATTCACTGAGCAAGGATTAAAATTGTTTCAGCCAATTTTCTCTACTTAAACGTTCGTAAAAATGTACTCAGAGGCAGATGTGGTTATTACACACCACCACCTCCCTATCTGTGTATAGCAAGCACAAAATACTTAACCCTAAAATTTCGCTGTGTCGTGGCAAGTGTACATACAAAGAAACAAGATGAGTTGGAAACAGCCGGTAGACGCGGGAGACGTAACGCATCCGGTACACAAGCACCGGCAAGCGGAAGCCGACTCACCGCGACAATCACGCCAACACGCCATCTTGCCGTATTCACCACAAACCTTTGGCATTTAATGGACTTTGGGGACAACGTTAAAAAGTATTTACCGAGTACTATTTTAATACGGATAAAAGCCCCAAATCGCCATTACAAAAGCGACCCCAGATAAACCATTCCGCGCCTATCTAAATCGGCCTAACAAGAAAAAAAATGCTCTTTTTTTACAAAGCACCAATCCACAGAATATTGGATAACGAAAACTGCGTAACACAATGTTCTAAGCCAATTAGTTGGTCATTTTTGCAGTGGCACGGCTGTGTTTACGCGGAACCGGCCTAAGCTGGAATAAGCCGGTTATGCCCGGTTCGAATCTAATTAAAGGGCACCGTTTCGTCCAAAATGCTGACAGTTGCCATTTGACGCGATTTTTATTTTATATAGCCATACCAATCAGAAGGTTAATTGGTTTGTTTTTGGTGCGTTATACTGTGGGCGATATTCTTTTAGCGTTCAACAAAAATATTGTAAGAAGCAAAGTAAAAAGAATAAGTAGGAATGAATAATTTGATCAAGTAATGCAGCAACCGCAGTCGCTCAAAATGAATACAATTGTTTTGTTTTCCCTCGGTAAATTTATTCGTTGTTTAGAATAATGAAACGGGCGTATTTGCTCAAGGAAATCCATTCTCTTACAATTTAAGACGGAGCCGCCTAATGTGTTGCAATTTTTCGTCTATAATAACAGTATGCAAATTGTGTACGGACTCCGTGGCTATGAAGAAAACGCGGCCCTGAGAAATCATTCGCTGATGCTGTTATTATCTTGAAAACATAAGTTTACCTACTTTTTCTAAAATAATTATACATATAAAAACGGAAAACTGTGTAGAAATTCATATAAAGTATTCTGTTTCCACTGAAATCTATTCGATGGAAACAGAACTAAACCTTTCATAATTTCAGTTTATTGCATTCTAGTATAGACATTACTTATCATGGCATCGCTGTCGCTTGTAGCATGATGTACACACGGCCACGCTCCAACGTACGACATTAAGTAAAAGAGTTTCGTGGGCTGTAATTTAGTAGAAAGCATTGAAATATTCGTGTATAATCTGAATAACATGCCGATATGAACAACGGGGGAATACGGAGGAACGTTAGGGTGTATTTTATCCAATATTAAACGTTCAGGGAACTGCGAGTGGAATATTTTACGAATTACGCGAGGGCTTTTACAATATTCAATAAGATAATAGATGGAAAGTCTTCATCAAAATATATGTTTATGGTTTAGTAATAAAGCGGCTACACGTGCCCTCTTGAATGGTTAATGATTGACTACGACAGATTTTGTGTTTGATTTTATTGAATTCAATCATTGTACTTATTCGTTTCCATTTACGGTTCTGTTTTGATTAATACCTAGTCCCGACTTTTCAAGGTTTGTCTATGTTTGAATATTAAATAATTGATACAAACGAAAACTTAAACGCTGTATGTCCAAAACTGAAAACACTCTATTTTACGGTATACGGTCTGCTCAAACTACGGATGCATCTTAAAACGTACATACGTCCACTATATCACAATTTGTAGTAGAGATGTCGAAATGAAAGTCGTACGAGCGATTTTATTCATGTAATAACTCCATCTGGCCGCACCGAACGACATCTCATGTGTACAACCTACCCACTAGGTATATGTTCGTCTGATAAGAGAGCCTCAATATCTCCTAGACCTTCGTAATGTAATTTTTCGCCTCTCCATTTTCTCATGCCCAAAACTTGGAGCTTTATTGAAATATTGGATATCAAGTACGGTGGAGTTGTTTTTATTATTCAAAAGTTTGCCGAATTCTTGGTCCGGTCGACCAAACTATGTATAAAAGACACATTGAGTTTATTTTGATTTTTACCCTGAACGAAATTGGTTTAACATAAAAGAAAAAGATCGGGTAATATTGAGTGTGTCACGGAGAACGGTAAATTCGGTCACGCCTCGCGACGTGTGATATGAAATGCTTTTTTTATTTCCCATTGCTTTAGTTTACAAGTCATCGTTTACCTATGTCGTGGATAAACTACGCTTTTTTAGTATATAGTGTATTTTTTTTGCGTTTATTAAAAAGGAACAAAACAAAAAGATAAATGAAGGAAAATCTTGATACAATCTCTTTCAATTACAACAGACTAAAACTACTTACACAATGAATCATCCACAAGCCTTACTAATCCTGTTGTCTCAATATATTTCCATACTTAACGAAATAGGCAGTGAACAGACAAGATTAGAAATTCAATTCGGTTATTAATGACGATGAAATAACAAAGTAGGTACTTAGGAATATTAACCATAGAAAGGATCCATTAATCGTAAGTCTTGTGCGAACCACTCCTTATTGTCGCGTGAGGGAAATGCATGAAACATTTGCAAACACATAGTGTAGTGACACCGGCCTTCACTTAGACTGCCAGTTCTCACATGATGCAATGCAATTAATTATATAACAGCACGCCTAAAATCGGATCGAAGGGTTAAGCAGAGGTGTACCTAATAGTACACCCACATTTCGCCAGTTATGTTTAAGTCCCATGTAATAGGGGGCGAGCCTATTGCCATCAAGCGGGCGCGAATCCACTCTTTTTCTCTCAGAAATTTCTGACGGGAAAACCCAATATCACTTAATTAATTATAAAGAATCTATCACCTATACCTTCCCATACGCTGGAAACAGTTTATTTTTACATATCAAGCAATCGCATCATGGCTTCCGTTGACTCAATATATGCCCACTGAGTGTTGACTAATTCATTCATAATAAGATCATAAGAGAGAGAGATTCATTCATAACTTTTACTAACAGTTCTTGAGTCATGGATACTCGAATAAAGAGAAATTCTATTCTATTCTATAATTTTTATTCATACAGTGTATTTTTGATTTTAATATTAACTGTAAATTTGATTTTGAATTCGTTTTTAACTTTTGATTGTTAATTTGATTTTAATTTAACTTTTAATTCGGATTCCAATTTTGCTATCATGTACTGTTTCTGTTTGCTTTCTCTACTGTAAATGATCATTTATATATATAAATGGTTTTATACCCCACCACGTAATCCATGTTCTTTCAATTAATTTTAATTTTAGTTATGTACTCAAATATTAATCCTTAAATATCGATCAGTGCTTGTGGCACATCTTATTTGTTTATGGGGCATGCGGTGCTAACCTGTAATTAATTGTTACACTAACCTTAGATATTATGTACTTACTGTAAATGTTATCAGTGTAAACAATTGTTGGTTGGCCAATAAAGGAAAATAAAAAATAAAAATAAATACCGTCACTAATTCGGCGTATCGTTATTTCAATTTTTGACAAAAATACTCAAACATATGAAACTATTGGAAGTGAATTTCCAACATCTCGTAGAACTTCGTACCTATCTCTAATACCCAACCATCTCTATGACCCAAGACATCAAGGGTAAAACTACTGCTACATGTATAGTAGCGACAAATTCCCGTGTGTGTGTTGATTTGTAACAGTAATATGTACTGGGAATGCATAACTTGCGGCTAACGTGCAACCGCGCGAAACTCGACGCCGGCGCGCGTATCGATATCCTTTCCCATCGCTAATGCAGCTAGACTTGATTTAGTAATCTATACTAATATAATAAAACTAAGTGCCTGTCTGTATGCTTGTACAGATTTTACTGTAGCAGGTTTGTGCTAACTCTTGTTGAAGGAACGTTGCGCAAGTGATGGATCTATTTTTGAATTTAAATTGGAAGTAAGGAAAACAACCGAATAACTTAAAGGACTTCAAATTGCGTGGAACCACCGCAAAACAGTTTTGCGTAGAAGCCGCACAAACGTGATTGTTCTAAAATGAACTGTACGAATAACTGTGCGTAAAGCATTCAAATATTGGTGAAGTCACAAAAATACTCAAGTAAAAAATAATTAAAAGTTGAACAATAAGCCGTTTACCCTAACTAATCATTGCGTAACTAAAGCTTTAAAACGAACCAGATTCCGTCATTAGCCGGTAGTAGGAAAACGCAAGGGTGAAGAAGATTATGTAACTAAAATACAACATTAAATATTGTGCACAAACACAGATAAACAACGTACCAAGTTGTTAAGTAACCGAGTCTCCAAATTAGAAGACGAAACATAAACAACAAGTAAGTGGGTAGCAGACGAGACAAATTTCACCGCATGCCTCGGAGTAAACCACTCAACTAGTGAAAAATTTTCTTGCTTTTATTTCTAGACGGGTGACACTCGATCGCTTACGGCGCGCGGTGTCACTTCGCCGCCCGCTTGATTTATGCGACCAATATGGCCGCCGCTGTCACTCGCCGACCGATATCGAACCGCTCGTATCATCTAACGCAATATACTTGACCAGATTTTGATATAAAAAGAAAATTACAAAAGTAAATTGTCTTGCTGAGCTCTCAATTTACCAACCCAATAGATGTGGGTGTTTTATTTACAGAAGGAGGGAAATATTCAAGCAGAGGCAATCCTGCTTAATCTTGGCATTAGGAGCTATCCCGTAATTCACTCGACTGAATTTTTCAATTCGTTTTCGTTGAAGCCTTATTTTCTTACGTTTAATATTATACCCTCCGTATACATGTAGATAGAATTCGCTGGTGTGTGGCAGACGTAACATTTTATAACTTGTATTGTGACTTACGTTTATTAGGCACTTTCTTTTACCGCATTCTTTACTCTGACATTGTAGATGGGAAAATGTGAAAATAAAGGTATAAAATAACACAAAGCGTCATCACTTTTCAATTGACGTTGAAGAACTTTAGAACGGCTATCAGGATTTTTATAATTTCGTGGCGCTTACAAAAGGAACATAAAAATACTCGTAGATCTCAACAGGGAGTCGTCCATAAGCACGACAATATCAAGTAGGCGGCTCCGGGCGACACCTCGGCTCGTCTCGTCTGTTGCCGCTAAGTAGGTCGAATAATGTGACGGGCTCGCCAGGAGTGCACTCCGGACCCTTCGGCCGCTTCAAGTGCTCTCCTCCGCGATCCTCCATACTAAAATCGCTTGATTTGACATGATTTTAAATACCGATACCAAAGTACAGGTAGGAAGCCCCTCGCGTTTTAAAAAAAATACACCAAAGACTCAATGCAGATAGAAGCAAAATCATATATTACAATACTTCAAAGCATTCCAATAGCAATGTTTGTTCCGTGACTGTGGTTATTCTATGATGACAGAGGTTGAGAACCGACTTGATCGCGTGCTATTATTTTCATAAATTTATGACAGCTCCTTTGACATGAGCACGGAACTACTGCATTGAAAAATAAACTTCAAAAACTAATCTCAGCAAGACGGTATCGTACCCACCAACATACATTATTGACTTGTAGGCGAGAAATTCGAATGAACATCAGGTTTTTTCCACGTAAGGTTTACGCAACAAATCACTAAGGCTGAATACTGAATTACTACAAGACATCTAAATCAATAATGTAGGAGTAGCTCGGTTTACTAAAAACTAATTGTTTTGGGATTTCATTGGAAGTGTTGGAGAGGATACGAAATCCAAAATAAGGACATTTGTCATATTTATGGTTGTACATATAATCATTTAGTGAATCCCGGCCTTATGAAACTCGGACCAAATATTTGTAACAAAAAGACAATGTATCCAACGGAAAATACTTACACGACACTCGGTGTTAGGGAGCCGCGTGTATTAGCCACAAGGGGGCGCCAGGCGGCTGTCACGCTAGTTCGACGTGCGCATCGCTCACGCGCTCCGACGGACCGACTGAATTGAGAAATTGAAACGCGTATCTAATCACAAAAACCTTCCCAATATCAGTGTAGATCGTTTCAAATGTACGTCTCTTGTAGTAAATCATAAAGTCGCGAACGTATGCTGGTACTGTAGTCTTCAGAATCAAATCAGGATTCCACCTTAATAACATTTTAAAGGAACACGTACCCACTTAGAGCTCACACCCTCTGAATTTAATTGTCGCTCGCTTCTAGAACGACATGCGGTAAGAATGTTAAAATAATTTTAGCCATTTTCGATATTCCTCTCAATTTCACAGACACGACTCGCCTAAGACGAGTATTTAGAAAGCTTGATAAATTGGACCTGAAATCGATTTATAGCAAAGTCGCGTATAAACGAAAATGAAAAATTCGCGAAATCTGGTGGAATCTCATAATAGCCTTTTCATCAATCAATACAATGAATTCTAAACTGACAGGGGGCGGCCTCTATTATTTTCGAATCATGGCATATTTTCTACGCGATAAATACTTTTTCCTTCGAGTCATCGCAGAAGCTTTGCAGAAATATGTCGGAGGCTTTCGTCTTTTTCATTGTTCAGCAAATAAGCCTAGTGGGTGGACAAAGGCGGCGTGTCGTGACGACAAGCACGTAAGGGCCCGCTTCCGCCGCGCCAGCACTCTCAGGCCGCGGGCTCGAGCCACCTCGAGCCTTGAGCCCGAGACTCGAGCCGCCTCGAGTGCCTGTCGAGCCGAGCGCTGACGAAGCCCACCGAATAGCTGAGATTATTACGCTATGCAGCCGCTACAAAATAGGATGCTGCGGATTATGCAGTCGTATTGCCGAAATAGCTGCAGCTGTACGTGCGTTGAACACATTAATATTATGGACTGATATTATACGATACGCCCAATGAGATCGCATACACTTCCAATGTAGTTACGTAGGACACTGCAATTTACAAGAGTAACTCCCATTTTATTCTGTGCATTCAATTTTTTATTCTTTTCGGAATAGGCACGCAAAAAGCTCGCTTTTAAAATTAGTGGGTACAGTAAAAACAATCAAAATAACTGTGCACCTAACGAATTTAAAAATTCCTCGTATTGCAATGGAAATTTAATATTCAATTTGAAGTGAATATAACTCTATGGCGCGACAATCTGGCCGAACAAAAAGTTCCATTCAACATTTGTAATTAGACGCCACACGGGCGGCAACAGAAACTCGTGGATCTTATGTGTGCGCTAAAAATTTACAGAGCTCTTTCATTATGACGATTTTAGAGTTATATTTTGAAATCACAGGTATTTTTGGTTCGTTGGTTGATCACAAAAGCAAATACCTGTTTAAAAAGTACGTGTAATGTACATTTTCGTATCCCTAAATAAATTCCAGGAACTCAATTTGTCGTTAAAATAATGAGTCATAATAATATCACTATAATCAAAAATTCTGTGTAAGCCATAACAGCCAACAAAAAGCTTTTAAGGACCCGACCCAATATTATGTCATTAAAATTCAAAATGAGTTCTATTCCAAACTTTATTCGTCGCAGTAAAGTTCTTAATCTAGCAGACACTGGCACGTTGTGAATGGAATTCCTTGAGCATGAAAATCCATCTTCTTATGCATTTTTGCATTAAGTCACCGTCCGCTTCCTACACGCCATTGAAACCTTGCCTTGATACCGATTCTTCTCCTTCAGTTATTTTCCTACAGCTTTGAACAGTATCATAGGATTAATATAGTTACGTGCTTAAAATAAATGGTACTTTTATGTACATACCTCTACCGCTACATCACTAGGATTGTCAGAAGTATTTCAAATATTGAAAGACATACTTTTTTCAATTACTGTCAGTCATATTGACAATAACGAACAAGTCAACTGAAATCGTATTTTAATTACTTTAGCTGACTTTACTTTCAGTTCGTTTACACTCTTTTATTCAGTATTAGATCGTTGTAGATAGACTAGTACACATGTCAGAACGCACAGGCCGCCGGCGAAAATAACTCAATTAACTTTAACATCCAAGAGTTCCGGACGCGAATAAATGCGGTTATCACAATTATCTCATGTCCGTGGAAACTAACGAGTTTCACCGACACCCGGTTACTGGCCCTTTTTGTAATTTTACGATGAATCTTATTAGCTTTTCCAGAGTTTGTCAACAGCTAGCTAGTTGTTTTTATATTTCATGACAAAATTTCGTAGAATACCTGATCTGGCAAGATGGGGCGCGTTTGCGAATATTCAGCAGTCTCTTGGTGCAGAACACTATCTAGGCTTTCGTTTCGAAGAAATATGAAATTATGCTTCCTCGGGGAACTGATTATATTAATTTGGATTACTGTCTTTGAAAAAGAGAGTGGTTGAAGTCGTGGGTAGCGCGCGGCGCCACGCTGGGCGTCGCAGGGTTCCGCAGCCAACACGCTCACTAATGGAGGGGCCCGGCAGCGCGCCGGGGGGCTATTACACACGCCTCTTATCGAACATCGACTTTCTTAATAACGAAGAATTAAGCCTTCTCTCGAACATACGCCAGGTTCTCTAATTTTAGAAAAGATTCTCGGACTTTTTGCTGTAGACAGGACTTACAGCTGTTGATAAAAGTCTTAATCCCAGCTTTAGTAGATTAAAGCTGAGTTCGTCTGATAGAACTGGTAATATCTCCGATAAGTGTTGAACTCAAACCTCTAACGTTCGAATATAAGAGGTGGAGTTCAGCAGTAATTCCGTACCGAAATACTTTCAAAGAATATATTGCTGCTATTCTGTAGTTGTCTGCTGTACTTCACCAAGTGACATCGGGTCAAAAGTTCAGATCAAATCAAAACCTAAGGCAATAGTGTGTACAACTCTCTTTTCTGTAGGGGAAGGCCGTCCTAATTCTATTAAAGTTTAACCCGATCCGCGACAAGTACAAACATCTACATTCCGTCAAGTGAAATACTCGATTCACCACAACCTGACGGCGAAACTTCCGAGATCGACGTGTCGACTAACAACTGTTCGCGAACAAACTACATACAATTATACACCCTACGTTACAACTTTAAAGCATCAAATCGTTTAAAGCGAGTAGTTATTTAATTCTTTGACAACGATGTTTCACAGCCACTTAAAACTTTTGAGTGAATAACAAATCTCCTCCAAAAAGTCTATTCGGCGAAGTTATACGGTTAAATTGTTTGTCGGTAGACAGAGACGGTCTTTTAAAAAGTTAAAGGTTGAGAGAGCATATAAAGGGATCAGGTGGGGCGCCGGGTGCCGGGTGCCGGGCGCCGGGTGCCGGGTGCCGGGTGCCGGGCGCCGGGTGCCGGGTGCCGGTGTCGGCCGCTGCATTATCACGCTTTGTTTGCGTAAACGATTAAAAAGCCACGATAAAGTTAATCGGTTTTATCGTTACTGTTCGTCTAATTTTATAAACCCTCCCCAGTGGATAATATCCTTTAAAATATAAAATACCAAGACTTGTGAAAGGTTCAAAGGTCGCAGTGTTCGTTCTTTTTCTTCAAGAATTAAAGGAATCTAGCTCATAAACCCCGAGCTGTAATTTAAACTTGGAATAAAAATTTTATGGTGGCATCCACAAGTTCAATAAAAATGGATATTTTCTTTACAAATATATCAGTTCAACCCTTAACATCAAAAGCTCGAACTACGCCAACTTGAATTAACCATAACATTGGGGAAACGTGTCGAAGTGGCAACTTGACAAAAAGGTTTCAGTGATTGATGTCCTTCCCCCTTCTCCCCTAACCAACTATAATATACGCCGCACAAATATACGTGGGCACGTAATGCCGAAAAGATTTTTGTACTGTATGTAGGCAGGTATGTAACGTTTTAATCATATCAAAATCTAATAAATTTCTACAAACGTGATTTGGTGACGAGAGAGCAAAAGTAAATTAAGCTTTTATACGCGGTTTTCCAGCTGTTTATTGTAAATTTTGAGGGAAAAGGTTAATTAATCTCCAGTTTTCCGCAAAGAAGACCAATATCACACTCAACACAATAAATACGATTAGCCCGATCACCTCAGATTCACGTAGCTACGAATATTTATAAGTTAACCTTCCTCACTTAAACCGTAAGTGTGCTTTAAGCTTTTTCAGTATTTTTAATAGAATCGTATTTTAAACTTATACTGTTACTTACGGGATATCTTCCGTGATTGTTCATTATTTTGAGCTCCCGCTTTCGGTGCTGTTGCAAGCGCCATGATCGCGGGTTGACTGGAGAATGCGGGTGGATGGAAAATAAAAAACAAAATAGCTCAAAATAATGAACAATCACGGAAGATATCCCGTAAGTGACAGTTATAAGTTTAGTTGTAAACCGTGAAAGCCGTAAACAGTGTTTAATCGTATTATATATCTCAATGTACAGTAGGGAAGCATTCCATATTAACCGATACATACTACAGAGTTGACTGAACTAGCATTACCTTCTCCAAACAATTAGAACTCGCAATATACTTCCCGAGACAAAAGCCATGCGCCCGCTCTGATAAAACTTGTCAGCATGTAAACTAACCGTACACGAGAAAAGAAACAAATAGTGTATTTATTTAATTACTAGCGCAGCAGTTGACAAATCCATTTACCACGAGACTCGGTATTATCTTTTGTTGTCTGCGTCTGAGACCAATCAATTACTCTGCAGTCGCCAGTGGGGAGTTGATTACTGCTCCACTACTGATGTAGACTTAACGATATTGTCCAAACGCATCAGTGTACGGGTATCATTGCGATTACGTCTTTAGTATTCATCGAGCGGCTGTTTCGCATACGAGTGTAGATTATCAATGCTACTCCGTTCAGTAGTAGGGCACGTATTTATCTGATGCTATTTGTAGCACGAAATGTAATCGATAAGGAAATGATACAAATACCTCTTTATTGATTTAGGTTGACTTTATTTGTTACGATTGGTGAAAATTAAATAACTTTATGAGTTGTTCATTATCATCATCATCATTTTAGCCAAAAGACGTCCACTGCTGGACATAGGCCTCCCACAAGTGTAGCCACATTGACCGGTCCCGTGCGACTCGCATCCAGCGGATCCCTGCAACCTTCACCAAGTCATCGGTCCACCTAGTGGGAGGCCTTCCAACGCAACGTCTTCCGGTTCGCGGTCGCCACTCCAGAACTTTTCGGCCCCATCGGCCATCCGTTCTGCGAGCAATGTGCCCTGCCCACTGCCACTTAAGTTTGGCTATTCTTCGGGCTACGTCGGTAACCTTGGTTCTCTGATGAGTTGTTACTGGCCTGTTATTTTTTAAGGTAATATGCCGCACAGACAGTCACTTGTCGTCCTTCTATTGGACTATGTTGCATCATAATGGTTTCTGCAATGTTTTCCACACAATCTATAGATCATGAACCAACAATATTTAATTTTATACCTAGCTATATGTTCAGGAACAGATTTATCTCCTTGTCACAGTTCATAAAATAAACTTCTATTGAAAAGGCGCTAAAAGATCCCTTATCTCGGTTACAGCCGCTTTGAATAACGATCCAAAGTGTAACCCCATCGCGGCGGTTCTTTGATGTCCTTTAATTATAAAAGTTTTTCTCGTAAAGGGAAGCTTTTACAAGTCGCGCAGAAACACTGCACACAACCCGAGGAGAAACCACCGACTTATGATTCTTGTACTAAACTCACTCACGACACAATGCCATTCTAGTTTTAGAAAAAATATGTATTTTATTTAAACGCTATATTTTTGTACAAATGTTTTCGTAACTTGTAACTTCGATTTTTGTAACATTGATGTTACAAAAATCGAAGTGCAGAAGTGTAATATTATCAGAAGGGGAATTCCCCAAAACTATTTTCTAAATACATACATAAAAACCAACTTCATGTTTGTCTATTGTTTTTCAGGAAGTCAATTTTCCATTATCGTAGCTTTCATACGTATTTCCACGTTCACGTCTGTTTCCCAGTCAGTTAAAGAAAACAGTACAACGAGAATTTATGTTGTTGAATCTATTTTACATTCACATTGTCTTTGGCATCACGTCCCGTCGAACTGCGTAAAGTTCATTTGTCAGGGTCTTACATTTTACCATAAATTTTCGAACGACACTTTCTAGACTGGTTGTCGCAAGTATGCCAAAAATGCGGGCGATTCGCTACCTACTTTCCAGTTTACAAAGCGGAGGGTTCATAGTACCTACTTAATAATGTCCGCGCCAAGCTTTGGTACTATTCTTTGTAATTAGCTGTTGAGCTCGGCATTACACCGCTGACTTCTGTCACTTTGTTTTTTGGCGTATAAAATTGTGGTCGGTTTCCCTTTTTTCTACTTTCCGTTGTGTTTATTCTTTCTTTAAAATCAAGACGAATCCCAACGTAAAAGGAAGAATTATACATACATCAACATTTCTTCGACGCTCAATTTCTTTTACTCCTATTTTCAGAATGTACGTTGGAATTTTATCGGGCGATTCCTATTCCTTTTGCAAACGTTGAATTATTTATTGGACATTATATCCAGCATTACTATTTGTTTCAACTACACAGACTACATGAGGTACGTAATCGCAATGGGTTTGTTCATAATACATTCATCGTTGTATTTAAATAAAGGGAAAAAGAAAATAGAGTTGTGGGCAGCAGCGAAGTAGGGCGCGGTGGGCCGGGCGTATCGATCAGCCGCTAAAACAAGCTCGACGCCGACGTCTGTCTAGCCATTGCCTAGCACACCCTATACAGAGCCTACATCACCTGCGACTCTCTGTGTTCCTGGTACAATGACCCAGTAAACGATTCCGGGACATGTTGATTGAAACTTGAAACAGCGCTGTGTTTTATGGAATTGGATTGGAAAGGGCAGAGTTACGAGTGGACTCGGTTGAGTAGTTACGTTCGGATCCAAGTTATTCACTATTGTTTAAATAAAAGCTTGTGGGAATTAAATCACTCGACTGTTTGATTTAGGGAATATTGGTTAGGGTTTCATTAGCATTTTCATTTCAACGTAAAAAAGGGTCTTTTAGGTATTTGACAGTCAGAATAGAACAGGATTGTCGACTCGAAATTCGGTCACATTTTACGAAACATTGGTAAGGTATGTCATGTAAACTACTAAGAATAGTCATTAATGCCACCTTTAGGATATATAAATACGAACATACAACGTTATTATAATGAATTCTAAAATCGTGAAAAACTGCAAAATAAAACTCGTAGGCAATGAATAAATTCATTTTACAATGAAAACCACTTTATGGAAACATGATCGTGCTTCATAACTATTAGATTCTCATTTGCCGTTGGTAAATGGAAAAATGGAATAAACCCCAAAAGTCTCGAATTACTAATCGATGACGTAGATTTGTTTTACTTCCGAACTGAATCTCCCTCATTATTGTCCAATGTGATGAATCACTCTAGATAAACGTTTCAACACAAAGTAAATCAAATGTCGAGTCGAGAGCAACGCGTCGAAAGCTTTTATTTAACATACTATTTATTTAGCGTTTTATTTCCGTTCATAATGTACATGTTAAGCGAACATTAATCGTTCATTTTGTTTACAAAAGCGCGACTCATCTAATTTAATGTAACTTTTCAGTTATATCTAATGTAGTGTAGTAAACACGAACGAGCCTATAACAATTCAGTATGCAGTAATATTAGTCATCGACATTTTGTGTAGTAATTTATCAGAATACTTTTAGACGCTGACCCCAGTATCTCGTTTCCCGTGTCCCTACAAAAGTGACAATACTATCAATGAGAAGCGTCGGCCGTGTCGGTCATCATTGTGAGCGTTACAAACATTCCGGCAACTGCGGTCACGTTTATTTCTCTTTAATGAACCGTTAGTGGTATTTAACCATTCGTATTGCAAGCGTTTTCTTACAGCTTTACCGCTGTCATGAATGTCCCTATGCACTTAGGTCGTCCATTAAGGCCAATGCAACGTTCACTGACGGAACGCGATCGTAAAACCTTTATAACATCCTTCCAGCACTTGTAAAGCGTTTTGAGAGTCCTCGTTTTATGCGACCTCGCATTACCCTGCACTATCTCCAGTTTTTTGGTGTCTCAGTGTGATCATACAGTCGTCGCTAAGTAGACAAGTTTGTACATAAAGACGTCTGTACTGGATATCGCGGGAGCTCGCTATAAATGAAAGTATTTTAAAGTTACGCCTCGTTAGTCTACCCGCTTAGACGAAGATCTTATCTTTGACTCTAGCCGAGCACTTGTTACTTTATATTTGTTAGTGGAACTTAAAATCTTTTCCTATACTTCTGTAAGTCTGAAACAGTACGAATGCAAATTGTGTTTAAGCAAGTTGACTTCCAACTAGCATGCTAATGAATCAAATAATAAAACGATACAAGGCAGTAGTTGGGTACAAACCGCACAATTTATAGAGCATCCTAAAGCATTTAGTGTTGCTATTTGTACGATGCACAAGTAAACGTATTAGGACAACAAACCAATGTCGGGCTGCCGGCGGGCGCCGCGCCAAGAAGCCATAGCTCCACACTTGACATATTCCGCCGGAATCCTCGGTTTAAGCTTTTTAAGACTATGCAACTACTAAAAAGTTCAGGATTTTGTGAATGAGCGCTTATTAGAAGTCGTGATTTGCCAGCCCCAGAGATAAGTTTAATCAGAGTGCCATTAAGTTTTACTGCTTCGCCGGGTGCATACGGTTTATGGCGGGTTGGGGCGACATTGTCAACAGATCTTGCGACGCTCTTTACGGCTGCTGAAACGTTGCTTTAACGGTTTTATAGTTTTCGTCGTTTCGTCTCGCTGGCGGTCACAGCGCCCTTAATAGCCGAAGCTAAGTGCCCGCTCGGGGCTCCGTGGCCCTCAAGAATGTCTGTTTTTCTTTCATACACGCTGAGATTTCCATCTTGAGTATCGTAAAGAATTTTATTTTTTTGCTTTTATACTCATAGCACTATTATAGCATTTCGATATTCACTTTTAAATATCTCATTACGTGAAACTTTCAAATTTTACTTAGAATATTTAAACTCAGACATCAAAGGTTACCCTCGTAACTATTAACGTAAATAACGGTACCACTGATTGAAATCGCATACAAAACTAGTTAAACAAGTAATTATTCACGCCCACGTACTGAACGTATCGCTATCAAACAGCACATTTCTGAGGATTCACTCTCCGGCGCCGTCTTCATCGCCTCGCTATTAGTTACATGTGCAGCCGAACTGTAAGTCTTCTTTAATTAAACAGCGCTGCAGTGACGCAAAGCGCAATCACGGCACGCGGTGACGCATGTCGGCGACGCGACGGCCTGCAGCCTCACGTCAACTGCAAGCCTCACAATATTAATTTGCAGCAACTAATTAATTAATAACATGTGAACACTTCGCCATTAATCAGAACGGTCACGTTTGTCGCGAGGCGCACCGAATCACAGCGCACTTCTAAGAAACTGATTGGAGCTTCGACGACGCAAATTGGTTTTATTTACTTGACTTGTAGTTCATTTACTTGCTTCTTCACATAGGAGCATCGAACGGCTTCACGACTCGACTTCCCTTATTGAGTTTAAAAAGCTTTGAGCTTTTTCTCTTTAACGCAGACGCTTTTCAACATTACTAACGTATTAGCATGTCATTCGAAAAGACTTTTACAATGACAACGATAAAATATCATTAAAATAGCGAACTTTAACAATATATTGAGTACCTCCACAGCCTTAAAGTTAACCGAACTTCGTAATTACTTTGGAAATCTGTCTTAGTTTACATAAAGCAACTGGTCGATTGTTTAGCTATTCATTTATGCGGCAATCCTTTTTCTAACCAGTTTGTTGGCGAAGCTCAATGTTAAACACGGTCTTAAACACGAATCAGTAAGACATCCGTGCATCCAACACCATGCAGTTACTCGAGGAATCTTAAATTCCATTTGCACGATTGTTCTTGAACTTAGTTGTGAAGTTTAACTTTCAAAGCGAGTACGAATTACGATGCTTCTACTATCTTTGTATTCTATTGTACTTCACATTTTAAACACGTTAATCTGAATCAGTATAATACTGAAACTTAACTTTTTGTCAAGTAGTAACTTACAATTCATCGAGTGACATCAGAAACCGTAAGTTGACAACTATTTATCATTTTGTACCTGCGTGAATGTCAACATTACGATAGAATTTATTGGTGTTTCAACACCAAGGGCTCCCCGTATCTGTTACGTAGATAGTGGTTGATAAGTCGGACGCAAATAAAACAAACTATCGCATAATATCCTCACGTAAGGGTAGTTATGACGTTTCACAACGCAACAAGTAGAGGCGCCAGCCAGCCGCCGACGTGGGGATACGAAAGGAATTTCAATCTGGTCGTGATGAGCTGAGCAAAGGCGCAAATTACACACGAGCGACCGTCTTTTATTACCCTTAACGTGCTTTCTCGAATATTCGAGAAGTTCCTTTGCGGGTGGACCGCGCAAATATACTGCACTACACTTAGTTCAGAAGTAAGTGGGTTTTGGAAAACATGGCGTCGTTAAAGCTCTATATAAAAGTAATAATTTTCTTTAAAGAGTCTTGACTTCACTTGTATTATAAAACTTCAATACAAAGACAAAAAAAAAACTCAATATTCGATTTTACAATCTTTAAAAAACCAATAGAATACTGCAAAGCCACCGCCATATTAATAAGAAAAATACTCCCAAAAAATAAAAGTAGAACGTGTTTGACGACATTATATCTATACTATGTAGATAGAGACATAACAATTGAGTGTGCTTAGTGAAAGAGTCGATATTGTTTGGTTGGAACGTAAATACTGAGCGGCGTCGTGCGCAACAAGTAGGGCGACGCGGCGGCGCCATCACATATTGGAATTAGTGAACCAACCTTCATGGATAACGGTGAAGGAAATTCAAATAACGTAGGAAACTCTTTGGAAATATATTTGGAAATATCCACGAATTTTACCACATTTTTGCCACAGTTTATAATTACAATCATGTTCCTTGTAATTTAAATAATTATAATTTATTGGAGATTTGATATGATTTACAGTTTTTGATTAAAGTTTCTTGATCTCGGAGTATCGAGTCAAAGATTCTATTATCGAGTTATATTATTCTATTATCGACTCAGATTCTATAGTGTATCTATTTTTGTAAAGTGCTACGAGTGCTACGACGCTACGAAGTGCTACGAACGTGCTACGTAAGTTGGTTTTTGAAGGAAAAGGTTCATGTAAGCAAAATTATTCGACACGTTATTGATCTTAAAATAGAACTTAAACAGCAAAAATATATCAGATGGAATCATATATATCAATACGAAAACAACGTTACATTAATAGAAATAGGACGTTTCCTCGATTTACATGTATATAAGTCCGTCCGATATTATACCATAATAGAAACTAAACATAGGCAGGTTTCCACGAAAGCCGTCAAAATCTCCTTAATACGTTATTCGATCGCTTAAGTTAAAAAATAATATTCCCATAGATTTATAACGTTAAAGCGAAATCGTTCAATGTATCGTCGAATGAAGACCTACGAGCTCGCCCCTTCGAGCGGGACGCTATCGATATTGGTAACGAGACAAATTCCGCGAATTTATAATACCAGGTAAATCCACGAGTTCCCTTCATTATTGATAGAATTTCCAACTAGATAAACTACGTACTGGTTATTTGTTTCAACTGTTGAAATAAACGCGTTTAATTATTAAACTTCTCTATTCGTACTACTTATACTTTTCAGCTCCAAGGAATGTTTTCCTTTCTCAGAAGCTGTAGATTTAGCCGAATTAGTGAAACTACCAATAAATATCAATGACGTTTAATAACTGTGATCAAACCATAAGTTTGATGGCCCAACACAGCGTGACGTGACTCACTGTCGCTTATCACCAAACCATACAAAGCTATTGTATTTAATCCCTTATCTACAATATTTTACAAATTAAATAAAGTACAAACTGAACAATAACGTTTCCGCTGACAATATTTATCTTAACGCCGATATCCGACACGTGTTCTCAGCGCCGACCGCCCGCCGCCACCGCATCAGTCGGTTCAGCGTCGCAACACTCGCAACTAAACAAATATGAATTACCATTACTGGCATAACAAGGCCGCAGTACGACCTCCTCCGTACACCTACGACTACGTACGAACTACGGAGAACTCTCAGGGGCGCGCCCTAATAGCAGTCCACTTCCGCTTTATTAAATTTCTTCGCAAATACACTTTTATTGTCGACGGCCAACGATCTTTGTAAAGGACATCGTTGTCTTCACTCGTTTGTATCGTATGCAAATAGTGGAACAAATGGGGGCCGCCCTTACTACGTTTTATGATTTTTATGGACGAGACGAAGTACTCGCATAAAATACAATGCAAAGAATGCTCTCGAGCAAAAAATATTCATGTCGACACAGTCAGTCCGCAAATGCAGTCAAATGTTTTTGTTTCATAAATGAATAAATAATGAGGCGGCATTAAACGTTAATGGTAATTTTGCGCTCCATTTTATAACGTGTAATGAGATGTGAAACTGTAACAATATTGTCAGAATTAATTATGAACACAATATATTATCTGCAAGCGTATAAAGTGACACATTACGTATCATAATAATTGTACTACGTTTCAATAAAGTGAAATAAACTGAGTTTCCAAAATTGATAAGAACCTTTCTGTTTGTAACGCAGCGAAGTAGGCAAAATAATTAGTTTGATCGTGTACATAAGTTAGGAGAGTCAACAATTTACTATGTACATAAGTGTATCGTGTGATGCCTCTTCACGCCAACTTATGGCTTCCTAATGAAGTTGTCGCGCCCTCGTGTGTGCGTGTGTGCGTGAATGACGCCAACACAATTCGCGTTGTGTGTGTGTTCACCATATTATCGGTGTCGGTGTAAGTGCAGGTTTTAAGCTAAAGGTCTTACCGATCTATAATTACTTTGCGCGCGATTTCCTTCGATAACGCAAGCGTAAACTGGATGTAGGGCTGGTAAACACTGATTTTTTAAGTCATTAGTAGGGAATTCATATTTTATCAAACCTGACAAAAAATGGTTTTTCAGTATTTGATACAAGATTTTCAAAACTTTTTTGTCACTATTCATAAGTATTCAAAATGCTATTTTTTATAATTTTGTTTGGCTAAAAGCCATACTTAACAAACATGTTAACCAGGTTACCGAAAAGAAAGCTTCAAGAAAAATCTTAGCGACGTAGTAGATAAAAATCGGTTTACGTGTACTCAAAATCCGTGTATCGTGACAACACTAAAAGGTTATCGTAATAGGCGGCAACCCTGATATTGCCGGCACTCAGGCAGGCTGGAGGTTCGTCTCGAGCAAATTGCCGTGATGCCCCCGCCATATTAAGTTAACATCCCCCACCCTCACTTTTCCTTCACTTCAACTCACTAAATTCACTATTTCATTGTCATAATTTACTTAATAAAGATGAATATAATAAAGGTGATTAGACTGATTAACGTGAGTTCAGACCTTCCATTATATTTTTAGTATGAAAACTTACTGAATCCTTTAATGTCTTACGTGCTATAAACAAGCCAACTTTGTTCAATTAAACAGATGTACTACACAGGTAGCAAAATTATACTAAGAAAGATTAATATGTGAACATATCGCGCACTTAGCCTTTTTCTGCTTTGATCCCAACGTGAGCTGCTAACACTTATTCAAGTTTTTAATTGCGAAACTTTCCCTGTATTGCGTCAGCATGAAATATTTCACCGTAGCAAGCACGAGTAAAAACTATAATCAATATCCCGAGCCCTACATTTTTCATTAACGGAGGTAAGGGTGTGGGGAATAAATGCCAGTGCTTCAGTAGGGAAAGTTAGGGTGGCGCGGGCAACTCAAGGGGTGAGGGAGGCGGTGTAGAACAATGGCCACCATGACATTTAGCATGGAAGCGATTGTCACGGCCCGTTAGAGTCGCGAGCCACTGGGCGTACAGCCGTTCTCCGCATAGGTACCCTCAAATACGGATTGTCATAGATTGTCGTCTTCCTTTTTCAAATTCTGAGTCGTTGAAAAAGTCGCCAATTTCTCCGTAAGATTACAATTTGTACGGTACTTTTACGACAGACGCTCCAAAACAATCAAATGAAATAGGAACATTTTTGTGGGCCGTTTTTACAAACAAAGTTTTCAGATTATTTACATACCGTTTCGTGATTCTGGTTACGTAACTTAGATGGGCACGAACGGCATTAAGAGTTTTGCGAACGGTATCATCGAGTAATACTGAGCTCATGAGCAGTAACATAAGGATGTGAACGAAAACATAAACTGTTTAAATATTTTAGGCACATTTTCCGTGCAAAAAGCAAAGCGGAAAAGTTTATTGGAAGAATAAATTGGGACTAAAAAGCAGGGCGCGCTTGCTCGAGTTTCTCTCGAGGGTGGGAAAAAACAAATTGTTGCTAGATGGTAAGTAATGCCGGGGACGTGCCGCAACGACTCGGATTACTTCATTTTACTTGGACCTGCAGGTGAAGCCGCGCCCGCAGGCCGCGCAGCCGCAATCAAATTAAATTTTAATTGTCAAATTAAGTACATTAATGGCGGGTTTTTTGGTAGTCCGCAAACAAGTTAATTAAATTTTGGCGCTGCACGAGAGCTTGCATACAAAAAGACAAACCTGAATTTGTTTGTCATCAGTCATAGAAAAGAGAAACGTAGAATACCTGACGTGGTAGAAAATATATTCAGTAAGTAATTTGGCACGGAGCACTGAGTCATGGATACTGAGCATTCTTAGTGCTCACCTGCTGCCAGCACCTGCGGTGTGCCTCCGATGTAACTAGCTCAAACAGACCGACTCAACAACACAATCCAAATGTTTCATTCATAGACTTTCTACTACTTATTTCGTTAAACCCGCTTTTATATTTAACAATATGACTTATAATAACCTCATTTCAGACCACAAATCTAACAGATTGCTTTATTTTATATCTCCTTGATATATTACCGCGCCATTAGTCAGTGATTCGAAAGGTCTGTAACATTATTGAAAATGAAAAATTATTGTCGTGGAAATTTTCAGTCTGAGCCATCTAACGAGGCAATTAAAGTTGAATGAACTCTATACCTCCATTAGAAGCCATCGGAGTATCGTCTGAGTAGTATATCATGCCGCATTTTATACTGCTTCTAGCTATTCTATATATTTTGTAATGTCCAATTACTCGCTTATTATCTATCAATAACTATTAACGAATTAATTTTACTTATTTTAAAATTCAAATACAATCACAATAATACTTCTGCCTACTCTTTTCTCGGTGACAGCTTTAACGATTAAGAGTAAACACATCGAGATATAATTAAATATCACATTTAACGAGCAGCATGTTTGTAACACCTTTATTACGGAAAATACCTTTTTAATCCCCCACTATCAGGCCACTAACTATACAAATGGCCGGGATGACAAACATTTAAGTTTAATATTGACGTGGACAATTAAGTGCGGACGGACGGACGGACGGCGGACGGCCGGGACGCCGGGACTCGTTTACATATTACAATAACTCCGAGACCGATGCTGCTGACAACCATTCACTAGATAATCGCCTGCATTGTTTGCTGAACCCCTAATGCTTTTAAACCCGCCTAATCTTGCTTGTAAAGGATCTTTATTTTGGATATTAAAACGTAATTAAGCTGTCTGTTTGGTTAAGATTTTTTCATTTCGTTTTCTGAAACGAGTAATAAAATAGACTTATGTAAATCACTTGCTTACCTTTAACCAAGCTCATAAATTATAGACATGTTATTTTGACCTCCCGCCATATATCCGACGTCACGTTTCCGTTGAAAGCCTTACTGGTTCCGTAAAGGAAAAGCGTAACATAAACCTAATAAATAGTTGAAGACGCATAGGTTTATTGATCGTTTCATATGAAGCGAAAATACTCGTACGTGTACTAATACAGTAAATAAAGTATTAACGAATTTTTATTACAAGTACAACCCGCGCACCCCGCATGCCCCATGTATCCCCCCCCAGCCCACACGGGTAAGGGGTGGCTGTTATGTAAGTATTTTTATTTTATGCGGTGACACTCTGAACCCCAATAGGGAAATTGGACTGATACTACTTTTAAGGGTTTTTTAGACATCAACTGCGGTTTTATGTTTAAACCAATATTGCGTCTTTATGTTTTTTATGCTTTACGACATTGCCAGTTATTATATTTATTACTTAAACCCACACAAGAAGCGCTCAACTATAGCTAGTACAGTCATTGCAATGGAACTAAGAGTTTAGGAACACTTAAAATAGCCATTATTTAAATGAACGGCTTGCACTTTTAGAACACAACATTTAGATCAGAATGAAATTGAACAAGCGCTTATGGTGTGTTAGTAACCCCACAGGTAGGTAATAAAAGAGCAAGAACGAACTACGTTTATCGCGTTTAGATTGCTACTCGGGAATAAATTGGGTGTGAAATAAAACTAAGTAGCTGAAAGTTTAACATGGCTACGCGCGCGGCGGGTCTACGAGGCTACGCGTAGCAGTTGGTAGCGCGAAGTTGTAGCACTGCGCGCTGGTGGCCCGCGGCTACGACTCACAACTTCTTTCGTGTGCCGGTTTTATGTTTCGTGAACTGATGTTTCCGCCTCAGATTTTTCAATATTTCTCAGTTGTATATCGCTGTTTTAATATTGTTGAGGAAACAAAACTCAAATACGAAAGTTTCCGCGGTTGTTTCTTATTGTGTAATAAATCTTATAAAACTTATGGAGAATACCGAACTTATGAGATTTGTAATGTCATAATAAGCTCCAAACAAGAATAATATAAAGTAAAGATACTGACGGAAGCGAAGGTATCCTTACCGTACCTTTTGTGAAAAATAAAAGATGTTTGCCACATTACATTGTTCAGGCCTTCATAAAATAATCAGGACGGCAAGCTCAGCCTTGGAACCCTTGTGCTCGGAACAAATTATAAGAACCGTTTGTACGTATAGCTCAGGACTCATGGACTTCATATTTCCTTTGTACTTTGTTGCACGCGGAGATTTTGGCAGCTGTCACTCCAAAAGTCAATTTGATCAAATGACGACGTTTATACGCGAACTTGTTTGTAGTGCGGGGCCAAACGAGCCTGCGGAAATAAAACAAACAAGTGTGATCAGCGACAACTCCTCCGCCATCAGACCACGGCGTCTACTATTGATTATTTCCCGCCGAACTGTGGCTCAGATTGCCAACAAATCCATTTAGATAGTGGACCTCCATTACCCCCGAGACATCACTACTCCGCCCAACGAAAAACAAAACAAGAAACAAGCTTTTCATATTTTGGTTTGAATACGCAGAAATCCAAGACTTAAATTGAAAAGTCAACAACCAAAAAAACTCATTCGTTGTTTTGTGTGCTGTGTACAAAAAGCTCCAAAAAATAAGAGTGCAATCATAGTAGCAGCGCTTTAACGAGTGAGTAGAATAAAGTTTAAATCTAGGGTTGTGCGATATAAAACTGAGTAAGAAACGTTGGCTTGATAAATGATGCGCTGCTTCAATGAATCTCCATCAGCGCGTCGTGGCGCTGCAATTTGAAAAAGGAATTACAGTTATCTGCTCCCTGCTCTATGGACTTGATATTATAGAATTCCTTGCATCCAAATGTGGCCTTGTCCGTTTGTGAATTCCGCAATGTTATAACACGTAGAAATATGGAATTCCCGTTGCTAACTCAAAGCTTAGAACATATTGCTTCAAATATGATATTATCATCCAAAAAATCTTATTCCTAGCTTATAAATTATGATATACGACGTATCTTAGTATTATCAGTATTTTCTCGGTGGCGGGGCGGCGACACAAAAAGTGTCACTCATGTAACTAACAAGGTTATTGTGTTGGAACTTTGAACCCGCTATGATAAATGCGCTCCGATGGCGGCGCTTGCATGCTGCTTATCACCTAGCATGCAGCTTATGTTATTTTTTTTTTAAAGGTGTTTTTTTTAGTTTACTTAGTTCTACTATGTTACACAAGTAAAAGTTTCTTATATTATGTGGCATTAATGTGAAACAACTTTTGCAAGAGAAATCTGGATTAATATGCTCACTTATTAGTATAGATGCACTACGTATATTCAATGCTCTTATATTCACAAACGCATAATGTATTTGGATTTAAAAATATGAATAGTACAAGTGTACAACCAATGGTAAAATACAATGCCTTGTGAAAACCAAAAAAAATTGTTTGATTCAGCCAACTCCGCACCATCACTCATTTACGTTACTTCAGTTCGCATCTACGAACCAATTACTAAAACCAATATTAGCTGTAACATGTTCAAGTAGGCATGCACAAAGCGGCATTGCAAAGCGTGCACAAACATGAATCAGGTGAAAACCACTTCAAAGCGCCGCATTATCGCAGAACGTACAGCACGCAAATTGAACGCGTTGAACGCGTCACAAGTTCTATTGATACAAAATAGCAACAAGCGTGCCGTTGAGCGCGACACATGAGCGTTCGCACGCGTGTTTGCCGCCGCTGTTGACCGTCCGAGGCACAGACGCAAACATCCCCGCCCTTCGACATCTGTCCCAAACGATATTGCTCACGCACGATATTCGCGACCCACGTTTGTTCAACAACGGTTTTAATGTTTATACCTATCTCGGAACCATTTCCTGGACTATCAGTGGACCTTCGAGCGAACCATAAGTGTCCAACGAGTAGTCACGATAATAGCACCGAAGCAAGAAACTAGTGAAACAGTTAGATTTTCACGCAATATTCCTACACCAATATCTCGAGCAAACATAACAGTATCGTTTTATAACAGAATGTAACACAACAACATACGAAATGGGTTCCGGGAAAACGCACGAGCAACTTTATGTGAACGCACTTACGACGTTTGCTTGCGATAAGGGTGAAAAATGTAAAGGCAGCGTGGGGATAAAAATGCAGATATGAGAAAGCCACATGTGGATAGATATAAAATCGGATCCTAACTAGAAATCTGAAACCTCATTAGAGAAGATATTCGTTCGAAATGTTGGAATGTGTCGCAACGTTGACATAAAAGTTGAATGCTCCTTCGTGCAGTTGGAAATCAAATAAAGAGGAGCAGCTGTCGTCGGTGCAGTCGCGAAGTGCTCCGCTACATGCTCGTCTTCGTCACACAGACGTAATATCACCCAATCCCACGCGACTCTAACAAATGACACTAGAAAAATGTTGTCTCGTTTGCTGCAAGTAAGTTCGTGAGCTGTGTACATACTGTCTAACACAATTTGTGGATATGGCTAAATTCTCATAAGCTCCAAACGATTCACGTGATTTGATGCCTATTCATTAAAAGGTTATGGTGCGGGGCGATACTCCGACTATGTTAGCCCGGGCGTGTTGATCCTCACAATAAAGGTTGTATTGCAGCGCAAATATTGAGTCCTTGACTCATTTCATCTATGCTAACCCCTGCTATCGCCATCCCATATGGACTCAATTGTCTCGTGGTAGAGCCCATTGACCGCTTACAATGTTTTCAGCAACTTTTTTGATCGACTGTTTCGCGACAATAGACTGAAATGCAAAATGCAAAAGTGACAATCGACGCCCGCTTTCTGTAATTAAAAGCTGTTGTGTTCAGATTTTTGTATTTTCACCGAGCTTTGAAACGAATATCAAAAGGTTTTTTCTAGTAAAAACAATAGAGGGATATTATACGTGAATGCTAGAATAACAGCACAAACGCACAACTGGGACTCTAATCCAGGGCGGGTCGGGGCGAGCACGCGCCGCCACACTTCCTCTGGATAATTTACAATTTGCGTTTATATTTAGAAATTCTCTCAATACCACTATTAAAATGATTAAACTTAAAGTGGTGTCATTATTTTAAAGCAAAGGCTTTATCGCAGAATCCTAATAAACTGAAATTCAGATTTATACAAATTCATATGTTTACAGTTTCTTATAATACTGCACCTTCGATACGGTACTCCAGTTATTACACTCGAGCGTAAGTTCAATGTTCTCGAGTTAAGCGATGGTGTTACAAAGTGCTATTTCGAGCAATCCTTACAGTTAGACCCTTATTTAAACAGCGGCTTTCATGGGTCCCAAGGCAGCCCTCGAGAGGCTCACGTTGCGTACTGACTCGAGTTGCGGCGCCGATCTGCTTCCAATAAAATCATATCTATAGATTTTCATATTGAACTTATTCTATTACACTCGATATTTGGAGTCCAAGATTTCTATGTAGCAAGCATAGCAACGCAACCTGATTTTCTAAACGACATCCCACCTGTTCCTTAATATTCAGAAATGTTTTCGGTCTTTACAGTTCCGACACATCCCGAATGGGGATTACAACATACTTTATAAAAGCGTATTTATGCCTCCCAATAGAATCGATTCTGAACATTGTCGATGAATATCTCAAATCCAACGAATAAATTGTGCGATTGAAATGTAAATAGGTACGAACGAGCTGCGTTGTGGAATTAATATTTTGATTGGATTAATCTATTAACACAATATCGGAGTGCACAATGGCTCCACTCGCGGTGGGCATACGTGCCTACTGGGCTAGTGCCTGCAGTACACTCGTATTATGTACTTAGATATAATGAACATCGGCCGGATGGCGCATAGGAAATGATAGCAATGTGAATCGTTTAATCATATCAGCCACACATGCCTAAACAGTTTTATTATTATGAGCGCGTGCTCTCGTTGATAACTGCAAGTAGGTATGTTAGTAACTTACTAGGTAAGGAAATACTTATATCTGGCATTGGTATGTTAGCTAGTGAATTCATAAGTCAGCATATTCCAAAAGATATTATATTGACCCGAGCGCCGAGCGTCTGAACGCACCTGAGAATCCGAATGATAGCCGGGTTTAGCGGAAATATGCGAGTATTACCGAGTTGATGTACTTTTCGGACGTTATTACTAGGCAATACACGAGCGGTTAATGTCTTTGAGACGCTTTAAACTGCGGAATGTGCGTGACACGCGATTTTATGTTAATAGTAGGGCAGTAAGCACTGAGGATATCTGGACATCTACCGGCCAGAGTTAATTTCGTTTTTATAACACCACAAACCCGAATGATCTGTTTACTAGCGGGTCAGTAATAAAAAAGGGGCCGTGGTAGCCATTATGGAGCGAGTAGTCGCGTCGCCCGGTGTCGCCCCCTATCGGGTTGCAAGTGAAACGGATCGTAGGGGGCGGTGACAGATAACGACCAATATGGCCGTTGGTAAATGTCAACTCGATGATATCAACTGGTCTACCTCGGTGAATTTCAGTGCTCGTGTCTAATTTTCATGAAAATTCTGAAGAATATAAAATGTCATTCTACGATGCTTCAAACGGAATTATTCAAGTTAGGAACGAGCTGAATGTAGTATTTTATAAGATTTCATTTCTATTTCCGTTGTCGATAAAGATATTGATACGATATAAGTTTCGATAAGTTAAGAACTTTGGAACATTCCTATATAAAATCTTTCAGATAAAATTGGTACGACACCTATTCGATTTCAGTTCGAAAATTATAGCTTTTTGCATTTTCGACAACTTCAACTTACTCGTGTTATCTAGTGATGGGTTTTAACCAAATCAGGGTTATAGGTGCAATATGAAGACTTACTACCAATTTAAAAATCTCGCTATGTATTAAAGCTTCAATATTTATAGACTGTACAAAACTATTAACAGACATCTATCTTTATCTTCCATCACATTTCGCTTCCACCATCCATCATGTTTGGACATGTTTTCCGAACCGTATGTTTTGACTATCGCACAGAGCCATCGCATTCATTATTCTGATTACAAGAGAACATTGCTTCAATTTTCCAAACTGCATTTTGATTTCTAGTTTGGTTTTTAGTTTGTTTACTATTATGTATTCTGTACTAATACATAATTACAGATTTCTACTTCCAACAAGTAATTAGTTTTTTTAAAGTTCAAATAAAATTACCCATTAAATAGTACAAACTGAAAATTTTATTATAGCGCTAAAAAGTATTCTACTCGTACTACGATAACAAACATTTCGTCAGTTTTCGATTTAAAAGTAAAAAAAATGAAATTAAAAACTAAAGTTGATGGTATCTGTGCCTCGAAAACCCTGACTTATTTGTTTTGTTCTAAATAAAACAACTGTCAGTTAGGCAGTCAGTACAACCCCGTTTTCCATCTGCGGTTGTTTGTTACCCGTAGGTATTAAAATTTTCATCAAATCTGGTATTACTTAATCCACAGGGAGTGTATCTGGGGCCGTGCATGCCAACGGGTCGCGTTATGCCACGATGCCGGTGACACATCCATTATAGTGACATTTTCCCGCCCTTTTTCCTGTCACATTTGACAGGTTTGAAAGCGACTCCTCCTCGCCAATGTTTTCGGCTTGATCCTCATCCTCGCCACCCACATACGTGATATATTGATGATTGAAAAACATCGTTGTTTTGTAATGGCGCAAAGAGGAGGTTTTACTGAAAATATAAAGCCTTTTTTACGGTATTTTAGCTTCACACTTACAACAAAAATCATGCTTTATTTTCTTAACCCCAATATCAAATGCAATATGGATGTTAGAGGGGGGGGGGGGGGTATACACTATGTTTAAAGAGTATGAGATAATTATTTCCTTATTAATGCATAACACCTTTTCAACCCCTCTACATATAACTTCGTTAGATCAAGACATCCCCTAATAAAATATATGTCGGTCCACTGTCCACACTATTTTATAAGAGTTACCAACTTGATTAATTATTTAATCAACGCCACCTATCGGTCGCTCCTTGCTTTCCGGGCAATCAGTCAATGGCCTTCGAGCAGAGTGGACGTCCTGTCCCATCTCACTACTGCAGTTATTTATAGACGCAATCTTCGTATTGTTGCTGTGGGAAAAAAATCACCACCTGTGTAGCGACGCTTCACGATTTATTACTTTTATTGGGAACAGATTTACGCTGACGTGTACATGCCCTCTTTGTCCACCTAATGTTGTATCGACCTTTAATTTGTATTAGGGTAACATTGTATTTTATTTTGTTTAACATCGCTTATTCCTTCTGCCTCAAATAACCAACTAATTTTCACACTTTTTGTTACAGGTAAGCTTCTGACAGTTATGAACAACACCAACAGTAAGTTTAATTTAATTGAACGCCAAATACGTCCGAACAAAGTTAGAAAAGTTAACCGAAAGCCATAAAACACTAATCCAGTTAGCTAGTATAAAAACAAAACTTAAAGTTAATTCCAAAGCTAAGCTGCGCTCGGAGCAATGTCGGGACATTGCATCCTCGGGCGTTGGCCTGCAGAATGCCGCGAAAATTAATTTCCAAATGTGAAATAGCACTACGTTTGCGGAGACGAGCGGCGCCAATGAACTGTCCGTAATAAATGTCATTAGAGCACGTGACGTCACTCTGGGAACATGGCTGCCGACTCTCCGCATCCAATTATGTCTCAAAACTGCCGGACATAAATTTCAATAACACAATTTGTCACAATTTGCGGCAGCGTCGAAAATGCCGTCGGCTCTTTGTTTTTTGAATGCGGGCAGTATCGTAACAGTTCCATATTCCAACCCTTAATACGCCTCTGACAAGTGACAGCGGTTCCCACATCGTGTAACGACACAATCGAATTTGCACTGCTATGACTTATGACCGTAGCGAGCTGTCTTATGGAGAAGGCTTTGTTCCAACATCCAAAGGTCAAAGTATAACTCGCTAAAACAATGAGAAATATTGTTTAACGTGCCTAGTAACGAGAGCTGTTATTCTGAGTTAGGTATATTTCGCTCTATTTATGGCCAACTTAACCGCAGAGTGTAAAGTTCTATGTTAAGAACACGATTTGCCTTATACCTATAATCAAGTTACTCTGTTGGTACTGTTAGTAATAATACATATTAAGTAATAATAGCCATTTTACATAATAGATATTTTAATTATAATTCATTTAGTAAAATGTCGCTTTCATACGTTACAAAAATTGTATACCTAAGAAATCAAAAACGTACAACCCTTGCATTTAACGAGGGCGCGAAACAAAAAGCGAACGGGTAGGATTTAAATAAAGCTACGAACTCACAGAAGGGAAACAAAAACAAATTAATTGTTATGATACAGTTGACATCGGGGACCTGAATAATGTCGTAAGCGACATGCTAAGAGCGCCCTCCGCCAGAGGCGTCTACTCCATGAACTAAAATCACGAATTAATCGCCAATGAAAATTTCCGCCGAGCCGTGAAATTACAATTTAAGCGACGCCTGTTTATATGATGTATACGTAACTCAATGCTCTCCTACATTTTATGTAAGGTACACGTGAGATTTACATAATTTGAAACTTAATAGAAATATGTTTTTGGCCAGAATAGTTACTATCTTTCTGAAAACAAGTAATATTACAAAATAATGGTACTTTCTCCTGTTATTTGTAATTTTACACTCATTTTCATGACGATATTGATAACACTCGATGACTCATAACTCAATCCGGTAAAAATATATTTATCAATTTAGTTCTTCGGAACCTTCCTTAAACAGTAGGTTCATTTTAATCATCAATCTCACCACAATTCAAATCAATCTAATTCAGTTCGTTTCCATAAAGTAATTTCCCTACCCCCAAATATCGAAAACTAAACGTATTTAAAGGTACGTATCCATTTACAAGTATAATTAGATATCGGGTATATCCCGCCACAATCATTAGATTATCGTGGCTCGGACATGAAGCCACAATTCGGCGCTACTTATACCGAAGCCTTGCGACGCCCTTACTCGATACTGACTCACACATTTATTACCGTATACCTTGTAGGATTATCATATCGGCATTTTACTTGCTTCTACATAATAATATATTGTTTCTAATAGGTTATACGAAAGTCATTGACTTTTTTTCAGGCTTCTTTAGTCACGACAAATTCGAGCGTTATTCCAACTACTATCTCCACATTTTAATACGAAGAGACGTAATAAAGTAAAAAGTTTAATGCACAGGGTTACACAGATATTACGAAATACCCAAAAACAATTTAGTGAGAGAGAACTGATAAGAACCAGTCCCTTAAACACATGTTAATATTTATCAATTAATAGTTATGTAAAGTGCAGCTTTTAATAGGAATGTAATGCGATATTATCGTGTAATTTATCGACGCCGCCCCGCTGTCCGCGCTTATAACCGCCCGCCCGGCGCGGCGCGGCGCAGGCCAGGCGGAGTGGCGTGCACAGCGCGCCCACGTCACGGCGCGAGCGTGCCACTGCGGCCACACCACATCCAACCTCCGCGCGCCGCGGACGCACTCCTGGTGCCGCGTGCCGAGACCAGCAAAACAATTCAAATCAAACATTCCATTAATTGTACGTCTCGCGGCGATAACGCGCGCCGTTTTATTACTTCGTCTTTTATTTTCGTTTTTATTTCGCATCTCCTAATGCAATTGCACTCGAGCAGCGCGGACTGTATTATTTTTTACGTTGTTATTCTTGTTTTTATTGGTTTTGTGCGTAAGTGAAAATGGTGGCGGGCTATGAAATGGTGAGTAGTAGCGTTTATAAATGATTTTATTTACTTTTTTATTACTTCCGTTTTACATACTCAGTTTCTTACTTAAGTATTTTAATTTATTTTCAATTTGTTTCATTACGTACATAAGTTACCTTCTTATAGATTGAATCAAAGCAACCGGTTGTTTTTTTTTTTTTCAACCACAACCATATTGAGACAGAACCTCCAATGTTATTTTTATTTCAACAAGACTAAAATAAAATTATTTCAAGATTTTAACTACAACATTCCATTACGTACATACAAATCTGTAAGTTCAACAATTTGACTTGTGATCTGAGCACTCTCCATTCTCCACTCACGCGCATTGTGAACCAATCAGCGACAACATCCATTCCATTAGACCATTTAAACTTGTCACAGAGAGCGTACAATAAATTTCTATTCTCGGATGTATCACTAATCTACACAATTAGGTATGCTTTTGTACAATAATCTTCTCATAATGTAAATCTTCATGAATCAAGATTAACACGCGTGCTAACTTGATAGTTCTCGTGTACCTTTCTTCTGCTATGGTAGAAAATATTTATGAACATAGACACGAATAGAGTTATTGACGGAAACAAACAATCTAGACTTTCTAAATACTTCACAAACAGTAACATGAAATCCTAAATCAAAAAAGAAATACTTAATTCTCTTAAAAACTCAAACATCCACATAGGTTTTACTAAATTCACAAAACTTCGTCTCATAAACATCGGTTATCATCCCGAACAATCCTAATAGCTCCTCGCATTATGTTCCCATAATACACAAGTATTTCATTCAGTTATCGATTGAGTGGCTTCCCTTCGGCCAGATAACAGATGATAAGATACTTTATCTCGTCCGGCCCGCCCCCTGCCTGTCACTCTCATCCTGATATCAGAAAAAAACCACAGCGCTTAATGAAGATGCTCAATACAAGCAACCGAGCAACGCTTCTACCATCTGAAAGCTCTAAAAAGAAACAGAAATTCAGAAGAAAAGGGTGTAAATAAAAGCTTTAGAACGTATTCCTTTTGGAACAAGGCATGATATTACAAGCGTATGGTTGTTACGGCTTTATAGAACCATAAAACATTAATAAAAGAGATTTAACTGCCTTTATTTAGAGGAGGACGATTGTGAATACATGCATTCTAATGTAATGGAGACGTGTATTGAGCCCAAGTTTATTAAGTAAAGATGGACAGATTTAATTTTTCCGTTGTTACAAAGTGAGAGGACAAATTATTAAGACTTTAATTACTATACCCATATACAATACTTAATTTTCAAATTATTTACAATATATACAGACTACAAATATAACTAAACTAATGATAAAAAAAGGCTAAAGTAAGAAAATATAAACAACTAAAAAACGACGTCAATAGGACACTTAGGCGTCAAAGTACTCCTCCGCATCGCTGTCATCTGGAAACGTGCCCAGAAGACTGGCAGCATTGCAAATTATTTAAATTATTTATTATCTAACAAATTATTTAAAATGCAATGGCAATTAATCAACTAACATTGCAGATAAATTAATTTTACTACAGCGAAATTAGTTAACACCCAAAAACAGTCCCAGAGATGAATTTTTATTGGAACATTCGAGGCACTTGGGTACCTACTCTAAATTCTCAATTTAACGAATATTAATTCGGAGCACGTAACTTTGAGCCGATATCCAAAAAATACCGTCAACAATTAGTATGTAGCGGAATCATTACCCGCTATTTTCCTGGTAGATGTTCCATACTGCACGTGAGTGCAATGCGGACTACAGAACAATAGAGCACTAGGCACAAGGAGCTGCCTAGCTCTTTAATAGACCATTATTTTCATAGTCTCTCAATACGCATTGCAAGACCAAGAAACGCGGCTGTTTTGTTTTATAAACAGCCGCCTTTGTGTGGCCACATTCATACCTACTCATAGCTTACTCGATCTGCTCATATCGTAAGGAATTGTAATTTCTTATTATTACACTCTGGAAACAAGCATGATTCAACGCAAGAAATTGAAACACATTTGAATTTCAAATTGTTCAAAATGTTGCCTTCATAATATTCCTGCCGTAGATTAATGAAAAGATAGACTGAACATAATTTGCCATGTAGAATTGTTGTGACGTTAGAATGTCTCGATCAATTAAGAACAGTCATGCGAGCGGCTAACTCTCTAATTATCTCTAGTGGTTTCCTCAAAACTACGCCATCCATTAGGAAAGTTAGTCCGTGGCCACCGGAACACCTCAGGCCACGTTACAACGTCATCCGATATTAGTCATCTGAGCGTGTTAAGGAAAATACGCCAGAGAATATAATGTCGGACGAAAACATTCACTTCGTGTGACGCTACAATTGGTTACTCACTCGTTAACGATAGGAATGTAACTAAAACAAAGGACCAAGAAACTAACCTATGCCACGTAGTCCGGGCACATAATTAAATTTTTACGTAAACTGGTACTTCATTATTCATTTATTAAAATAAACAACTTCACAGAGGATTATCTAGTATGTAAATAATTGAATTTTAAAAATAGTGTTCCTACCACACAGGTATGCAAACTATTATTGTAGTAAACATCATTGTGTATGCATATACCATTTTCCGCCGCCATCTATTTTTTCCCAATACATATCGCTGTGTAAACAAGACATTAGTTATACCTGGATGTGTGGCAGTATCATCCCCTTTCACAAAACGTATAGAGCGAAGGTGTACGTCACTAGTTGGTAGTATAGTGGGGAATACGATCCCGGCACAAATTGATTGAGAGCGACATTTGATATAAAATTGTGTTGTGATTGATGCGACCCCGCCTCAGCGCGGCTCCACTAAGTGCTCTGTCGTGGTGTCGCCTGTATATGTACGCACCTATACCATACACGTATGTAAGACCATTAGATACATGCTGGAAGTATACGTACGTAATGTAACCACTAGAAACATCTCATATTATGTACTGATACACGACCAAGCGGGTTTGCCGAGTAATCTTTTTTATATATTCATATCGCCACATTGTCCCTTCACGGGTGAGTAAACGATAGGTGATCGACCTCATCATTAACCTGCCTTCTTGTCGATACGATCTGCTAAAGGCGCACGTCTGAATTTTCCTCTCGTAGCGTGCCATCGCAGCATTATAATCAACTGGCTCATTTCCTCCTCGTTGACAACACGATATCTAAAATTATGGAAAGGTGAACAGTACAAGACTCGAGTTTTAGAACTCTGCGGTGTTGTAGACGCTGCTTTATTTGCAGGACATTATGTTTATGGTTATGGTTGTGTGTTTTGTTACCTTCCTTTATTATCCTTAAACACTTTATTATCTAGGAAAATGTTGATGGCCGCTGGAAGAAATTTCAAATTAAACATGATAAAATATGATTTTTCTGAACATTTCCAAGTTTGAGTCAGTTTTACGTGAAATTGACAGCTTGTCTTAAAACTTTACTTCATTCCGCGCCCTTTCAGAGAGAGATAGAGCTTATTTTTCTAGGTCACTCAACGCAAAAGGGTGAGCTGAAACGTTCGACAAATTACTCCACTGGTACGCTTAATTTACTTTACAAATGCTTTTAAAGTTTTCAGCTGAATATCTAATTGGTTAGAGAAATTCTCTTTCAAATGCGATTTTGCGACAAAGTTTTAGAGAGTCGTTGCGGCTTTTCATAGCTGCGTAATAATACATAAAATATATACTATTCTTGCATAACCTCATTGTGAACATATTAACTGTATCCAAACAAGAACATAGATTTGTTATAAACGACATATAATCGAGTATGCATGGCTCTGCTCAGACCGATCCATCCATCACCCTCTGGATTCATAAGGCTCCGTGCAGATGTCCCTTATACGGTTATAACAGACGCTGTGATATAATACATGCTAGTGTACACTCGGCTTAGTTGGCGACACTGCCAGTATTAATTTGGGCTACGATTAGTTATTGTATTGTATATCTATATTATAAATAGACATAAGTCAATGTGAATTGTCGATTTGTGATAGTATATTAAAAAACAAGCCACTACATAATTAAATCATCTCACCCTTTATCTAACAAGCTTTCGATTCTTGACATTATCGCAATAAGTTCCTCGCTTCGGCGTATTATCCTTTGAAATCCCATAGAGCACATAACCAAGCCACTGCAGCAAAATGTTGAACGAAACAAATTTTAAAGTTTAGTGGTGACATGATAATAGCGACGGTAACAGCGCATATCTATCGGTAGCTTTATTCTCGCTTGCCGCAAGCTCACTAAGCAGCCACGCCAGCCACGCCAACCACGCCCTACCAGCAAGTGAACGATGACGTTATTCCGACGCGATACATCGCCTGCACGGTAATATTGTGTCGCGGGACCAACTGATAGCTCCGGCCCTTTGGCAAAAAATAAGGTCGCCCGTTTACACGAGAGCAAAGGCTTTAAGTGACAGATACTAGATAAATGTTACGACGCATTAGATAAGGGCGGAGCGCATAAAAAGGTCGGGAAAGTCTCGTGTAAAAACTGCACGTAACATTTTAATACGTAGAATATTGAACGTTGACATGAAGGAGCGCGGAACATGGATGTAATTATTGAGTATCGGGTAACTTTGTGAATTCTAGGACAGTCCCCATTTCATTATGCAGGGGTGTAGCGGACAGGCAACGGTCGGGACAAAGTTAGATTGAAGGCGACGACGCGGAGACGCGAGCGCGTGCTTAAACTGTATCCCGGCTCACTTAGACCAAGATTTACACCAACTTTGCACTGTTCTCGACGCCTAGCTGCCTGACAATATGTCATACAGCGTGTTTTACTTTAGAACACTATTATAACTATTATACCTACGCATAGCTGCTAATTAAAAACCAACAACATAGAGATTTCATTTTCTTCTACTTAAAATAGATTAATACACATCGCAGACCGTGCATTGATACAAGAATCAATTAGGTATATAATATATCCGCGCAGGTTTCAAGTGCCAATTTCATAAAAATATTACAAGTGGGTGCATACGTTGGAGTTTCAAGATAACATCTAATTAGACATTATATTTTAAGATTCGTGCTTTATATTCACAACTTAAGTATTATTGAACGTTATTTGTGCCTCCCTACGCAAAAAAGTATATTTTTAAAACTAAATAATATTCATTAATTATACTTTAACTCGGTTGTAATCTTTTGTCCAGGAAGCCTTATCATATCAGTGCGATGACAGATGTCAGACGGATGTATCGCGGACGGAAGTGCGCTGGTGGGCGGCTTCCGTCGTCGCGCGCGCATGTCCGGCGACACTCGATACGCCGACAGCGAGTCGGCTCGCCTCACGGCTCGGGTTCCACTCCATCGGCTCGCCTTACATGTAGCGAACCTACCACGAAACACCTCTAACTAATTAATACCTACGTACTTAAGTATCAGTAAATCTTATTTTCTCAAACCTCTCGTTTTCTCAAAAACAAAGTGTTAATACAAAGTTACAGCGATATCAAACATTAAGCTAATTCTAGGCACATTCAAAATAACCGCGCGCGGTAATAAACAGTTAAAAACAAATGGAGAAACCTCACAATTGCTCTAATTACCGCCTCCGTTACCAAATCACGAGAAAATTCACGCCCTCAGCCCTCCTCGTCACAATGAGGGAATGGAAGAAGCCTGTGAAAAAGCAAATTAAATTAATTGTGATGTAAACGAGGGTAGGCCGGGCACAGTGCGTACTGTAAATAATAGATGGCGTTGCCTTCGAACCGCACCCCTTTACAATACAATTTTATTTGCCGTATAAAACGTTGGCCGCGTGTGGCATTACTTACGTAGTTAATAAATAAATCGAATCTGTCGCTTTGTTACATAAAACTGTTTGTGTTTTATTGCCGAACAAAGATGTTATAAACAAAGCCATGTATTTTATTACTTTATTTTACAAGTAGGCAGATACATGTGTATTTCTGTGGATACATCTTTCTGGTTACTTTCCTATAAATTTTAAACCAGCATATCGAAGTGGGGCATAAAGTAAAGAGCGGTATTGTTAACAGAAGATAATAAATTAATATGTAGCTAATTAATAGCAAGTAGCGGTCAAGACTCGAAGGTGAAAGCTATAAGAGTGTTTATTATGAAAACATCGTGTTCCTCGCGTTGAGGCCGAAATAGTCGGAGTAAGACGTTCGATCGGTTTACAAGCGGGGCTTTACAGTGTGCTATTTTGGGCGCTCCATCAAACAAGCGTCGATATCGCTCTTATGGATTTATACAATGATTTGAACATAATTCTTGTTGCGGTGTCGGATTTTTTGGCAAAAAATATTGAAAAGGGATTTTTCTTGTTACCGGACTCGATCGTTTAGCTTTTTAAATTTGTTCACTATTTATATGTATGTGCTTACTTATACTACCTACTACCTGCCTGAACTGTGTTTGTTCAAATGTTGTAAAACTCTATATTTACTCTTTCTAATGTAAACTATTCGAAAAACTGTGTCTTCGTCTTCAATGATGGTGTTTATAAATATAACCTTTATGTGACTCAATCTCAAGAAAGAAACCATCTTCACATCAGCCACCATCAGATCAGAAGACCTCTTATCCTCATTCCCGGTTACTCACTCAACCTGGGTGTGATGTGTGCACTCGTTGCTCGGCCCATCACAACCTCCTTGAGTGAGCGATCGTGGACGAGACATACAACAGCTCCAGAGAAGAATCGACATGAAGCCAACAAATGTCGTCACTTACGTACCTAACAGCTCAACCATGTCTTAAATTAACTGTCTTTTGTTTGGTTAGATGACAGTATTGTTACTAATAACGTCAGAAGTCGTAGCTAATTTTGTAATTCAAAACGCTCTTTTATGTGTTTCCATTTTGGAATGTTAATCTTTAATATGCTCACACCTTACCAACCTTACCTTACCATTCTATGTTTGGATATTAACTAAGCGTTGATACATGAACACGGGAGCAAAGCAAGCAACGCGCTAGCGGCCTGTAGTAAAATTCAATGAGGTGTATCAATACGCATCTTGTCGAAATTTTCATCGAAAAAGATTGGCCTGCCCGTCGGCAAAAATAGCATCACGAACGTACAGAAAACAGGCGCGCATCGATCACGTGATTTATGCGTTATTGGCTACCGATTTGGCGGTTTACGACATACTGATCGAGGGTCATAAGTAGGATACAAGACGGGTATGTCAAATGAAGGATAGATAATAATATATTGCATATCAGGTGGCACAATGCACCTGCAAAGCATTGTGCTCCCAAAGAAGATTCGCAAACATTGTTACCTGAGAGGCGCACTCTGTTTACGTCAAGAAGGGCTTTTATCCTTTCCTCTATTCCATTTGGCGCAGTCATTGTTGAGCACAAACCGTTTAGCGAAAAAACTACAAACTAGATATGATTGTGGAAACTCAACACTTATTTACTAGGTCTTTTCCCACAGGGAATGAAGCTGTTCGGAGAACTGTAAGAAGTCTCTAAATATTATTTTCAAATAATTTCAGCCATGTGCAGAGAGGGCTCTGTATGCTCAAAACCTCGGAATATCTCAGAAACTACTTGTAAAGAATTTGGTATGCTTTTCACAATCATGTAAAGCATTTTCCAGGAAAATTTTTGAGCATTCATTTCACAAGTTTGGAGCTGGTTCTTTACCGCTTATTTGATGTAGGGGAAACTGGAATAATTAAAGTAATTAAAACATAGGTATAATATGAGCCATCGGAAAGTGTTAGAAGTGCAGACAGCCGCAAGTTTCCGCACAATCTCTCATAACTTCGATGCCTCTTATAGTATTGTTATGGCAGTGCTTGCCATATCAAGCGGTACAGTCATGTACAGTCATCAAGTACGCAATAGTTCGCCGCCATTATCTGACTGTTACACCTGGCCGCATTGATATGCGCTTACTGTGCGCCTGATTAGCCATGCAATGTTTAACACTTAGACACTGATTGTATTCGCTTTACACCTGTCCGATTGCATCTGCCATATGTTAGTATAATTACATGTCTTGACAAATACATGCAGCGACATAATTAGACATATAATGAACGTATATGTCGGGCAAACATTCATATTTAATTACGTATTCCATCCTGAATGATGAATGTAATGTTCCTACGGTTGATGGAAAATTTCTGGTCTCGTTTCAGAAAAAAATCATCTCATGCTTACATTTTTCACATCCCACCTGTTTTTTTATAATCCAATCCGCTGATACATTTATTATAATCACCTTGTAATGCATGCTTGTACCAACAGTGTTTTATGGTTCATAAAATAATTTTCCGCCTATTAAGAGCGCAACTCAGCCCGAGTACAGTATCAGATGGATGGTACAATCGGTGTACGTATATGTCGATTGTACCTTACAATTTGCGTTTATATGGGGATACAGTCGTGTCTTCCCATGTGTGTAACTGGCGGGCTTATCCGTTAGGCGCTGGCAACTCGCGCATTCGTAGCACTTGCCAACTAACAGGCCTACGCGGCTAAGCCGATATCAGCTGTCGTCGCGTGCTACGCCGTCGTCGCTCCGTAGTCCGTAGCCGACTACGAGAATTACACTTTCATTACCTCGATAGTAATTTATCGTATATTTATTGTACTATTTGCTTGATCTACCTTTGTTGTATGTAATATAGATTATAGTTTTATGTTCTACTACCGGAAATGCTTATCAAAAACTTGTTATTTTCATAAGCTATGTAGAAGTATAGACATGCAAGAACATGTGTTTTACATATATATAAGTAGATTCGATTATGTAAACTACTGCTTATGATATTTGTAACGGAATTGTAAAGATAAATGTATTTGGCAGCTAATTAAAAAATGTAAAGTACAATACAGACAAACATTACAAGTAACCCTCTTCTATTGGTACAAGAGTATTGTCAGTAATAACAATAAAAGTTAATACAAAAACATCAGGTTATTACAACGACGAAACATTAAAGACCAGTGGTGTAATTGTTAGGGTGGTTCCACACACGCCGGTAATTTGGCAGCGGCGACATCGCGTCTATTGCAACACCAATTTCATACCGACAACGTGTAGCTGGAATTGCTTTTATTATAGACGCTAACATCGACTATACTGCAGTCTGTACGCACACATTATCATTAGCAAGCGATACTCTTGGAAAATAAAAATTGGTTCAAACAAGGAAACTGTTTGTCTATACGTACTCTTCACTCGCAAATATTCTACCCTCAAAAAGGTATAAAACTGATTATAAATGTTGCACTACAAACTCAGACAAACTTTCCCACACACTGTCAATGCTTTCCTTTTAGTTGAGCCAGTCAAGTTAAACATTCGTTAGTTCTGTACCTACAGCCGACCAGGTAACAACATAATTCGCACGTGACTCCGTCTAGTTCCACACTTGACAATGGAACTTTGTTAGCGACGCTAGCTGTCCAGTAATTAATCAACTTGTTTAGTAGCGATTGAGGATTATCACTACGCGCTGAAAGGTGCCGCTAATTGTCAAACTTTGTCCACATCCGTCGTACATATTTATTGCAAATTCAACTTTGAACCCTTCCCAAAGAGCTTCAAAATAAGCTAAGAAAAATGCTTCTACTTTTTGTCAGAAAACTCAGGCGTTATTCTAGACGTTTGTGCAAGATAGTGCTCTTTAAACAAGCCAAAACAATTTCACTTTGCAGTTTAAATAAAAAAGCCCCCTAAGTCACTTACGACGAGAAGAAACGAGAGTCGAGTGCAATTTTAGGGCCGACACTACCCCTCTAGGAAATTGAAGGTGTTTGGTTTGGTTCACATCTGCATAGGGTTGAGTTGTTTACCGTCTCCGGCCGGTCTCAAGACAATTTATTTGAAAGGTGTCGCCGCGCAATCCACTCAGCGATCACAGCCGATACAAATACCCGACCTAGAATAACCTGGGTATAAATCACTCTGAGGAAATAAGTTGCTCGACCCATTTACCTAGCTGGACATGTGTTTAAACAACGTCTCACAGTACCGGTACCGATACCGATACCGGCGACGCCACTCAACGTGACGATATTGTGAAAGCTTCTCTATTGATGTTGTTCAATTGAATGGTAACGTCGAAAACGTTTTGCATATCTGTTTTGTTTGTCCCCACTTAACTTCAGAAAGTTGTAGCGTTGTTTGTGACAAACATTTACCTGATCGCGAAAAGTTATCGTATTATCCAACTTGTTTACGTAAACAAATGATAAAGTCATTTGTCAAATTCGTATTGCATTAAATTAAAACAAAAATAAACGAGGTCTTATTTTTTAAATATGTTGATAGTAATACAAGATATTTATTATTTAATAGTATTCCCTCATGAAAAATCAATCGAAAATCTTAAAGGTTACGAAATAAAGTTAAAAGTTCAGAGTCGATTAATACTGAAATTCGATTCAGCGTTTGCAAATTTTGAGCCAAAACGAGCCCGGTCGGGATCATAATATTTCACGGAAAACGTACACGTCGAGTGATTGCGTTAGTCACAACGAAATTCCTAATTACGGGAGATGGCAAAATAAGAGAAAATTGTATTAAATCGCGGGTTATCTAAGCTCTCACTCTTATTATTTCGGAGATGGAGCGCGACGACTTCGAAATTTACTTAATTATGTTATAAAGATACTGATCTGAATAAAACGGAGCGCCGAAAGCCGAGGGAATAATCGTCTGGACCGACAGACAATTGGTATCTCATCGCCGCGGCTTCACTGCGACTTGTTCCATTTTATTATTTATTGCTTTCGTCACAAACGAGACCTTTTTAGTACGCTTCAGATGCAAAATACGACTAAGAAGTACAACAATCCACTTTCTTTGATAAACATTTTATTTAACCTGAAGACGATCGATCAGACGTGATCCTCTGAACAACTTCACTTTTCTCGTTTATTAGCGTTATAGGAAGTAGCCAAGCAATGCAGAGTGCTGTCATAACAGCTAGTTCATACGGTGCAGTCTCAATTTCGTTAGCGACGGGGCACGTATAGCCGTCGCCTGCTGAAATAGAAAACGGCTGGTGATTAATTGGCAATTACTCCAACTGGCGAGTAATTCCCGCGCCCACTTGTCGCCGAGCTAAGCTCGCATATTATTTTTCCATCGAGTAAATAAATTGATCGTGTGTGCTGCGCACAAAATACAATCAAACACTTAAGGCGCGGGTAATCAATATTTTTGTAATTGCATATACGAACAATCAATGTTAGATCGGGGTTTTGGTTTTGTGTTACATCATGCATGCATAATACCCACAACTTAGTTGCTGCCTGAAAATAATGCGTTTTAGTCTATTTCGAACAGGCCTAGTTTTAAACCCCTGCATAATTTTCTCTTTTCGACTCCCCTAAAGTTTCTGCTTGAAAGGATAAAATCTGTATGTCATATGCTACATAATTTCACAAATCGTAATCGTAATATAAAGTATGTCATCTTTCTAATATTGATAATTCGTACAGAGTATAGTGTTACCCCGATGCAAAATTGTAATTTGCTGTGATATAATTCAATATTTAGCGAGATGTAATTGAATATTTTTCCAATTTGTCGCGCGTAATGGGGCAAGATTGAGTTGACGGTCCCCACGGCAAGCGGGCGGGCCGCCGCCGGCCTGGCGACTGACGACAACGACACGACACCACGACGCACCGACACCCGACCTCGACGCATCTCATCGTACCATATCTCTCATTCGCATACAGCCTTTTACAATATTTGAAACTAATTAGGAATTGGCTGGCAGATTTTTAGACATTTGAATCTACACCCACTCTTACCACAATAGTGATTATGAGTTCTACAAAGTCGATAATTAACAATTCGTCTCAATCGCAATTTCAATGGTATCTAACAACAAGGCCATGTTTTTAGTAAGGTATTTCTACTTGCCTTCCCAGCATGTAGTCGGCATGGGATGCGCATCATGTCCCGTCCCCTGTTCCCATCAATACGTCGGGATTACGAGCCGAACACTCCCACATACTCCATGCACGTCACGCGCTATGTTTTGAGTAACCGACAAAAACGCCTCATCTTTCATCGCGCGATTTCCTTCCAAATAGCTTTACGGTCCCCCTAATAATACTCGATCATTATTAAGATACCATGTAAAGGCTTCGGGTACATGTTATATTGTGTAAAGGCGATTTAAATAAATTGTCGTCTGCTCAAAGAACTCCTATCACGTCGTTCAATGAACATCAAAAGCGATTACAGAATTGTTTATTTGAATAATGCACATTTCTTCAAACGGAATTTTATCAAGATATCAATGAAATAGATCGTTATAAAGCCAGACACCTCGTCGGCACTTCATTAATATGCAACGTTTTAGAGTATTTACTGCATTATACACCGCCTTTTCTCTTAGTTTAAGATATTCCTGTTATTGCACTTTGACGTAGCAACGAGGAAGATGCCGGCTACGTCACGTCGACTCATTCCAGCGGCGATCGCTCCTGGCATACTAATATTGTCTGCGAGCGATTCCATGTAATTCCAGTCGGCAGTCCGCCTCCGATTGTGCGCCAGCCAGTATCTTGAATATGTTACTAGGACCCACCGAACGCTCTGCCGGATGCCTCCGAAATGCCGATACTCAAATCTGTGTAGTGACGAAATCACAACAGCGTGTTACACAGCTCGTCGAATAACTCGGGCAATTAACTAACTTAAAAACAGCGACAATACCGTATGATCCTTAATGAAGCCGAAAACAAGGATAAAAAAAACCACGAATCCACAAAACCGTACAGCTTTTATCGCGCCAAACCATTAAACACATTGAGTTCTTTGTAAGTTAATAGCTCCATAATATTTTTTCTAGTCACAAAGTTATCCGCCCTAGCTTGAAGCGTGGAGCGTTATGGCTTGACGTGATTCAGCACTCGTAATTCGTCTCAGCCTCAGGCTAAACAAACTCAGCTTATCGCATAACATAAATTGGCAACACGTCGTTAAGGCGACCCGCACACTGCGAGCCGCGCCGGCTTTATCAGCGGTCTCTCGTAAACCAACGCCGTCTGTTATTGCAGCTCGGTTGCGACATTTCCCGAGACTTTTTTCATATCGCAAAACGGCCGCCGATTGTAACGTTAACCGACGACCGGGACGCGGCAGTCGAACCGCGTAAACGATTTGGCTTGTGCCGATAAATATATCCATTTGGCAATGCGCACCCACTCCATGCTCGTATCAACTGAAAAAGCGCGCCGCCTTGAGCGCTGCTGTAATTAGAGGCCAATCGTAAAACGAAAGGGTTGCGCCGGAACGTCCCATCTGATAATGAGCGCGACTGGCGCGGCTCCAGCCGCCGCTCATATTAGGCGGTCTCTCCGCCGCTATCGTTACGACTTTTACACTTTTACGAGTTGTTTAGTTTACAGAGCCGGCTGTGTACGAGCGCGTGCACTGCCAAATGCTAGTTCGCGGCTCACCGCCCGCGACCGCTCCCTAAATATCGCCACCGCTACGTGTTAATGAGACGTACGTTTCAGCCTCGTTTGGCATTGCGCGGAACCGCTGCCGTCGCCTCGTGCCACATTACCTAAATATCTAGCCGTTATGCCACTTCATATTACTCTCCCCCTTTAGTTTTATTGTTCGTAAACTGTGATTTTTCTCCCAATATGAAACCAAACATTGTGGCTTTCAGATAAAATAAATGAATATTTTCCTTGATAGCTTTAACGATCTGTTGGCATCCGTTTACAATAACAGCGAAAGCTTCATTCCCGACGATATCAATTTTGTTCAGTGGCTCTTAATTAACATTTTCTTTTCTTTCGTTTCCAGGTGAGTGAGGGAGCGAATACAAAACCAGGCAGGCTTTGTGCGCGGCGCGCGCGGCGCCCGCTGCCAGACAAAAAAGAATATTACACCGCTTTCAATTCGAACACACAGAAGAAAAAATATGATCTGCACTTTTGTAAACGCAAATGAGGTTCGCTTTGTAATATGGGACTTAATTTAAATAATGTTTCAGGCTAACCGAACTGAAACAGGTGGGTAATTACGCAACAATTGGTTTAGTTTCATTAATAGGCAATCGCGAAAACCTTGTTAGGTGTGAATGTAAACGTGTTTTCGAAAGCAACAAATAGTATAACGAAACCGTTCACAAAAACACAATGGTTAAACTTTCATATTACAAACATGTTCCATTTATTCTTAGGAGCATGATAAACTCTTGCGTCTTGATATACGAGCGACCCGATGGCAGACAGAGATTATCTCAATGTTCCTCTGCTATACAAACGGGCTTCACCTTCGCTGGGAACACGAAAACTAGTTTCCACGAACTACTAGTCGTAGACAACCAAAATGATTTAATGCTTAGGTGCCAACACTAGAACCTTTCGAAGTCTGCAAGACATTATTCATGAAAAGTGTTATCATGGGTTGAATTATTTTATTGCTCAAAGCAACAACAGCGTTATAAAGTGCAGAATTCCATATTACTTTAGCAAAATTTTATACACCAGATAAGTTAAGATACAAAAACGAAACTAATCAAAGTAGTTTAGCTACCTAGGTAGACACGCACATAGCAAACGGTTCATTTGAAAGCACCCTCGCTGAACGGCGAGAAAAAGGTAAGCTTTTCTTGCTAACTTTTAACCTACGAGTAAAAAAACTGATCATCGCACTAAAAAAACTATTTCGTGACTATATATACACCGTGACTTTTTAGTCATCTTACAACGGCAGCCCATTTCATGTATCCAATGACTACTAAACATTGAATTGAATTGAATGTTTAGTAGATTATAATAATTTGAAAATAAAAATATTATTCAGAATTATGACTCATGACGTTGTTAAAACACCCTGTTGCGAGCGATGATCTACTGGACTCGAGCGCTGGGTAGGTATGTTCTCCCGTTTGACACGTAAACATCTTTAACAGGAAGTTTCATAATTTTATTCTAATGTATTATTTATTTCTCTTTGTATTAAGGTAGGTAAAAAAAAAAATCGCGCCTTGAGCTATTTTATGTTGGGTACATTGAGTGGACGTCTTTCGGGTGAAATGATGATGATGACATTGAGTGGACCAAATTTTAAGACGACTAAAACGTCACGGTGTATATATTATCTATATTAAACCTCTAGGTAAATGCTGATCCCACCACGAAATTCATAACCGCTTGATTTATATTTACTTCATAAATAAAAATGTGATCTGAAAGTACATAATGATACAGAAGTTAGACAAGCCAGATCACATACTCGCGTTACGTAACAAAGACACTTCATGCGGACTCCGACCTTCGAACCCCAGGAGCTGTTGAACTCTGAACATGTTCAGTAACCTCGCGGTCGACGGCATCTCAAATAAAATTATATTGCAGTGATGCAATGTACTACAGAATACAGAACAGTCTTGTACCCAAGTGGGAAAGAGAATTGAAACCAGTTCAGGTATACGCAACATTTTTCAGATTGTAAAACTACTATTTTCACAATCGAATTTCCACGGTACATAAAGTACGCGAAAATATTCTATATTCAGCACTAGGATAAATTTCACATATTTTCCAAAACCTTCCTTCCCATAGATAAATCAATTTCAGCATTTTTGTTGTATAAGGCATGCAAGATTTTATACCTAAAAATATCGCATTGCATTTTCTTGTAAAACAGTAAGATAGAGTGATGTATGTCAACTGCAGCAAATATAACTAAAATTGCTGAAGCATTACTTTTATGGTTAATTTGACAAGTTGTTTACGTATTCCGGTCCCCATCCATTATGTGATGTGGCTTACTGGCATGATTCAGAGATACGCGGTCACCTGCGTGACGTAAGACTGAGCACAAAGGTGCTAGTGCGGGCATGCACCCCGACACCCCGTAGGGCGCCGCCCTCGAGGATCTTGCACCCTCGCTTTATCTGTATGCTACTCTATTTAAGATAATGCACTTTTACGTAACTTTGATCGTTTTCTAACAGCTCCATAAAACAATAAAAAGTTCATACAAAGTCCTTTTGGTAAGAAAATTATTTTACCGATGTTAACGTTTCATTATTTAAATGTAAATCTTATAATTCACATACTCATGAAAAGAAAATGTAATATGTATTTAAATCTAAAGCTGTATAAATCATATTCCGGGTTCTAAAACCTTCGAAAACTGGTGTTAAAATTAATGAGGGATGCAACATATTTCCGTAAGCTCCTGCATTGTGTGGCGCATGAAAGTGCCAGCGACCTCGCGGTCTCCGACTCTTCGCTCGTACAATACTCCATCTCCTTATTTCTCCTTATTTCCTCTCAAGAGCGCATCGACCGGGATAAGGAAACTATTTTCATATCAATTCTCCGTGCTTTATCATTAGGAAAAGTTTCCACTCACTCTTGAATTACAGCAATTGCTGTTTGAACTGCTTTTGTATTCATAACAAGAATGAAAATATTTCAACGATAAAATATGCTTATTGAATTTTACTTTACCTGCGTGTTTATAAGAAATTCAAATTGTGTAACAACGCGATGAGATTACATCACTACCTCGATTATTAATGTGCAGGGCAAACAAAGCAGCACAACTTTGTTTAACACGAGCTTCGTCCCTTTATTACATTTAATTTTGTAACTAATTATTTATTTTATTTAGAGGGTACTCTTTGAGTTATTAACTAGTTAATTATGACTCTTTTAACTCTCCCGTGTAATTTAGTTTAATATAGTTGTTAGATGTGTTAGTAGATACGGTGGTACGGTGAGCGCAAGAAGGCAACAGCCTGCTTCCAATCCGGAAGTTATAAATTTGCTTAAACTTGTTTGAGTTGCGAATTCCCGCGATGTTTGTCCGGACGTGCGGGTCCGTTTAGTCCCTAAACCAACTGCTAACTTCTGAGCAAGCACCAATAACCAACAAAGATTATAATGATAAAATTATCTTAGTTGAGCATAACATCAGAATTACATATCGATTTGTTTATACACTTGTAAAAAGTGAGAGTAGAGGGCTGACGCTTCGCTCGTGGGTATTTCCAAAGTCATCAATACCCGGAACACACTTTTTAAAACTGAATTCAACTGGTTATCCTCCCTTGCTTACGGTAAATAGAGTTACACACGCACGAAAAGGGTCACCTCGCCCCAGCCCATACGTGAGCTCCACTACACCGACGTACTCCCACGCTTTGGGATTACAAACATAATACAATATCACGAAACGAATTTGTCTTTCCATCTCATTTGAGAAGGAGGAAATGGATTCGTGATGAATGTTAATCACTTCTGCAGACGGAATTAAGCTCTGGATGCGAATAACGTCGGTTATTGAAATAATTTGACTTCTTTAGACGGAATGTGCTCCGCGTTCTGAGTGAAACTAAGTACTTACACTTCATTGAAATTATAGCAGTGATAGCCTAGTGGTGTGACCGTCGGACTGCCAAGTCACAGTGCTCGAGTTCGAACCCAAGGCATGTATCTCTGATTTTTCGGATTCATGCGCGTATTTTATAATTATCACTTGCTTCGGTGAAGGAAAATATCGTGAGGAAATCAGCATGCCTAAGAGATTTTTCTTCACGGCATGTATAAGCCAAGTTAGAGGCCCATGGGTGGCATAAAAACTGACACCAGGTTAAGTACTAACCACATGATACAGAAGAAGAAGAAGTGAAATTATTAGTAAATAATCTTTGAATTCTAGGGACTTTGGGACTAGTTCCGAATACGCCACCGGAAAAGATTATTTAAGACAAGTAGACAATGTAACAATAAAAGGAAAATTCAGTGTAATTCCTGTGCACTGTGTTATTTGAAACTCCCTCTAAACGACTTCAAAGTCGATCACTTTAAAAAATGAATCATTAATTATCTACGCGAGCAGTATAAAAAGCGACAGAGCCGCCTGTACAAAGTAAGGATGTAATATTAACTTCCAACGAAATGTAGTTCAGAATCTACATTGATACCTGGGATTACGTTTTACCCTCTTTCATGGCGACGTAATAAAATTCAGCTTAAAAATACCCATTACGTACCTGCCTACAAACCGTTGATCGCAGCTTTAGTATATATTCCTTTTAGAATATGAAGATATTTTAAAGCTGGGTGCGATCATCTGTCTGTGCTTATGTAAATCTTACAAGATCTCACGAGGTGAAGCTGTTATCTACAGTGTCGGCAATATTTAAACAGATGACAATGTCAGTTGAAAGAGATCGTAAGTAATCTCATGAAACATTAGCGCGTACAGTTGACACGGGAGGCGAAGGCGGCGCTCCGAAGTCGGCGACTCATTGTAAATGTATCAAGAGTTCACTCCAACTATGTAGTGCTGCGCCGGCTCCGGAGCGTCTGAAAACAATCCCAACTGCGTTAATCACTTATTTACGTCCGGGGTCCACTGCCGCCAGAGTATTTCTAACGAACGCCGAGAATTCTGGGGAATCCTAATGAACCGTGGGAATTTCGATTCTAATGAAGCGAGCGAGTTGGAAGTTTACAAGAGGACGTAGAGGGGACTTTTCACTGGTGGTTCGTTCTTAAATCGAATTGCGCAGTTTGGTTGGACATTGTTGCGGTGCATCGGGAGCTACGCGGGAAGTAATTTCGCTCAGTTCCGCCGGATATATCTCTCCCAGGACGCAGAGACCTGCAACTAATCGGTTTGTCATTTCCGCAATCGACCTCCGCGACGCCGTTTTGAATACTTGATATTTGTCCTTTGTTTACAACACTGTAGGGAGATTCCATTTGTTCATCAAATCCTCGTACCGTTCTCTAGATATCAGAAAAGTAGCACGTACACCGTGGGCCGAATTCATTTTCCGATACTAACAAAAATAAACTTTGTTGTCCTGTACTTTCTTAATTAGGCAGTCCATATCTTAATATCAAACTTTTGTATCGCTAACTCGCGCCTAAGTCCGCTGCCCATAAAGTTCAATTCATACTTTAAAAATTCAAGACAAACGCTTTTACTGCACTAAGGTGAGGGGACGGTAAAAATAACTTGAGACGCTTGCTGCTCTGAGAGCTAGAGTTAGAACATCAAATAGCACCCGTTGTTTTAGCCGATGGCATTATTGGATAGATAAACTGAGACTCACTTAGACACACATCTTTGAACATAGAAGGCTGAAGTGCTAGTGTTATCTCGTGAAACTTAATACAACATTGAAAAATTGGGATAATATTTAAGCTGGAGTATTACTATCCTTTATGGGGCCATAGAGCCATGCTTTGGCATAACCCTAAATACCGAGTTGTAACACCGAAGGCCATCAGCTGACGAAATCTACGACATGGGTCACAGCGGAATATCACAGGTGGAGTTGGGCGGAAGAACCGACTAGGCGCGGAGATGGCCGTTGGAGTAAGATATTGACCATTGCAACCAAGAATTGGAAAGTACTTTAGGCTGATGATATCACCAAAGTCTCCAGAATTACATAGTTGGGGGACGCGCGTACAGAACAGAAAAAAATGGCAGAAAGAAAAAAAGGTTTTACCTTGCAATAGCTGGTTCTAGTTTGATATGATGATGACGCCAAGTTTTGCTCCTGATGCTCAACTTCAACCAAGCATGAAAAAACACTTTTCTCACTACTAATTGTCATCGAATTTAGATAGTATCAAAAAACATAAAAGATACGCGATATATTAGGTTAATATATAACTAACTTGAGATACTCAAAAAAACATCATCATACTATGCAGGATATGTGTTGCTATGCACATTCAGCATCCGTGCGCAGTGCCCTCTAATCTCTCCGAGTCCCGGAGTCCCGCAGTCCCGCAGCCTCAGAAAGCTTGCGGGAATATTCATAAAGCCCGTTCACATCCGTCCGTTATCGGGCGGAACACCGCCGCGCACCGCCGCCGCGCCGCCGCGCCGCGCCGCAAACACTATATCGAAAGAGATACGAGAAAATTACACTTTCACATGTTTCTTTAACGTCCTTTTAATTCGCATTTAAATATTTAAAAGGCAAAACGTTTTTTTTGTAAACCAGAGGGTAGGGTTACAGCTTGCGGACTTCGAGTTTGTAAAATAATAAAAACACAACTGCACGTTTCACAACCTATTATATTATTGTGAAAACCAAATTACACAGCAGAGTTTTTCTTCTTCGAGGAAGCCTTGTAAATTACTTCGCTTTAGAAACAGTTCGCAAGTTTTTACAAAGTATTTGCCTCACGTTTTTATAACAATTTTGTTTTCTAACTTATTTCCATTATATTAATTAAGACCCACACAATGTTTAAGTACATACCTATTTAACATAAAACATAATATAATGCTCAAAAGTGCAGATAAGCGAAAATTGTTGTGCCACGTAATTTCAGCTCTTCAAAACTTAATGAACCGATTATCTCTAGAAAAACTGCGCTTTTATAGCCAAAATTAAGGTCGTAACTACACCCAGTACAGGAGTGGTATTGCAAGCCGTCTCAACTTTCCAATTACAACCCTCCCAGTTTAGCTAACTCACATAAAAGTTCTGACAACGCGTGTCTTTAACTAGGTCTTAGTTTAGCCACTGTTATGACTTTAATCATACGAGAATGAGCTATGAACTGAGATACTTAACATATATATCTAAAATTGTGACTCTACCTCAACTGAACCATAACCATAACTTTTAAATAAAGCTACACGCTCAGACCAAATTTATTTTGTATTGAAATGCTTTCTGAACCTTGCTCCTTTATTAAAATTAAGGACCTACATTTTGTCGAAATAAATCTGTAATAAGATTGAAAGCGATCCCACAGAGTCAAATCATCTATATTCAACGTGAATTGTGAAGTGCACGCTCACTGATTACCGATGCAATCGTATCACTGAAAAATCGTTTCAATTTTGTATCTGTGCTCGAGCGGAAAATGTCCGCACGGAGCGAACAGTAATATGCCATTACCATCATAACAACGTTACTCTCGACTTAATTCCGCTCCCGGCGCTCCGGCGCTCCCGGCGCGGCGCTTTGCCGGCCGGCCGGCTTCGCTAATTTCTCTTATGCGCACCGCCCACCGTCAAAACCCAATCTAAGCGCCTATCGAACTCAACACATGTTTGTTTAGAGCACATAGAACTTCTACGAAGCCTAACACAATGTAAACGGAAATTTTGTCTCTAAGAAAGGCATTATAATCTTCTGTAAACATGTAAACGTGTACACAATGGAGGCAGAACCAGCGTTTAAACCGACGTCTATAGAGAGACAGCAAAGCGTTGTCTAGAAATCCTCTGAAATCCCTAAGGAGCGTCAATGCTTCCTCCACAATGGCGCACGTGAGAGCTGCCGGCAGACAGCCAACATTCAAAGGAGCTATTATTAAAGGAATACGCCGATAGAGGTCAATTAGGAATCGACGTCAACATCGATGGATCGCTGCACTGCCTGTTATTGTAGTCGCTAATAAACTTTATATAATCGAAAAATGCGGCTTGTCTAAATGAAGTGGAGAAAAATACATCAGTAGGTAGGACTTTTCGATAGTTTTTCCGTGTGTGTTTGTGTTTTTCCATTATATAATATAGATTTTTCATCTTAGCAGCGACTGGAAAAACGCAAAACAAAAACGCCGGGGGTTTAAATTGAAATTTCCTCACGTTGTAGAGACTCTTTAAATCCCTTTATACATCAAAGAATTCAAGCGGTAGACTGCTATTGAAATCCCCAGCGAGCATCAATGCCTATTGCCACGTCGCTTATCTACAATGTACGGCATGAGAGCTGAAGGCGCAGGCAGCGCGCACGGAGGGGAAGACATTTCAAAGGAGTGCCTTACTGCATCGGCTGAACAATTAAAGCCACGATTAACATTTCTCAAAGTGGAGCATCGATGATTTATTGAAGTGATCTACGTTACTGTAGATACCAATAAAAACAATTGACTAATGTCATGACTCCATTAAATTCGTTTCAAATCATCCATACGTAGAATTCAAAGGTCCAATCAGACTTGCTGTCAAAGATGCGGGCGTCGTTTAGCTTTTGTGTTTATCGAGCTCGATCGACTATTATGTTTATGATCGCCTATCGATAGCATTCAATTTAGCGATGTTTCTATTTATCAATAATAATCGAGATAACGGCTCCATGTCTCGCTGTCGGAGGTGAGCTGACAATCGTTGTGACAGGCAGACGGTGGCAGGGCGCGCCTGGCACGCCACGGGGGACCTTATCCCACTGACATTTTATTATTTTTATGCTAATTCCCCCTTTCGAGCAGTAAAATAAAACGTAATTTGGCATCTCTGTCCTTGTTGAAATATTCCGCAGTGATATACGCTGGTCCTCTTTATGTACCGAGTGTACCTTAGCTGTACTACAAGACAATTATTATCGGAACTAAAATTCAATGTGTTAGGATCCCAACGTGAAATATTGGTCAGCAAAAACTTATGATTTTAAGAAGACAGACAGTTTTCACTTAAAGAACGAAACAATTTTATGCACATTTCCGTAGAACTTTATGACGCTGCAGTACAACAACTTCTTGGTAATTTTTTATCGTGAAGTTCACAACAAACTGCTACTGGAAATTCAGATAGTAAAGAAGTCTCATATGATACAAGAGAATATACGCGGTAATAAAGCAATACTCGGCCAACAAAGTTGGTCGCTTTGTCCTGTTTGTAACATCTTTTGCAGCAATAAAGTGTAACGTCTGTAGGGCGGTACACGGACGAATAATTTTAATAGCTCGCTGACAGATTATTTCAGAAAATTAAATTTTAGCTCGTTGGACACAGCCCATAAAATTCGTGCTTACAAATCTGTTTGTTATGACATCGTAACGAGATTATGTCCGTTTCGCAGTGAAGACGTCTCGCGTCGCCATGTCGTCACAATATAGCATGTTTTATTATTTCACGCAATAAACGCAGTTTCGCTGCCATCATACCACGCCGCCCGCCTGCGCTAAATTATACAGAAACATTTTAATGTGAGTATCGAACGCGCATCATGACACTTTATTACCAATAAATATAACAATGGAACTTATTTATAGGGAATAAAGATTTCATGAACTCATGCGGGTGTCAATCTCCTATAGATACGTGCATACGATAAACGAGTACGATAATAAAATGCTTTCATTATAAGTTTCCCATTGGTGACAAAATTAACAATGACGTCCTGGAAATGAATTGGAAATTATGCATGTAGGATTTTTAACAGATATTTGCAATAATAAACATCTGAGCTTTTACATCATTGTTTCGTTGTTGTTGTGTTATCTTATAAGATAGAAAATATTAATTATGAAATCATTGATAATTATTATGTGTAATTTATTATCTGTTTGATAAGCTCGATTTCAAAAAAGCTTTTGTACTAAAACTTCTGTTGTTAATATAACAAGTATAAAGCGTCGGCGTTTTCCAGTAAAGAAAGCTGGAATTTCCCCAGCAAGGTTATAAAAAAGTGTCGCGAGAGCGTGGAGGCGTAGGCGTGACCCAGGGCATTGTGATGTGAGCACGTGAGCACGTGCCCTCGCCGGCTCCCGCCTGCTCACGTGTCCACGGTTCACCCTCGACTCAGACTGTAGGCTTCTGTTTACTCTCAACTCCTTCAAACTGACCCACCAATAAACAACGTGCCGCGAAGTCCTTCAAAACCACTACAAACTTATTTGCGAACTCACGTGTTTCATTTAAATGAAAATTATTACGGAGCTGACCTCGTTTCGTAAAAAAATTGAGCATTTTTTTGGCTTCATCCTCGAGAACTTTGGTAGCGATATGAAGACTGTACAATTCTTAGACCAGTAACAAGGAGCAAATTTAACCTCATTACTTTTAAAAATTCGAATGTTTAGTACAGAAATACCCGTAAAATAATCAATACTTACTTACTTGCCTAGGTACCTACAGATTAATTAAAATTCATGTGCGTACACAAGGTCTGAGTGTGTGTAAAGCTTGTCCCCTAACATACGTAGCTGCGGACGTGTGTGGATTTGATTATCAGATAATTAGTGTAATGGGGTGTAAAGATACATGACACGCGTGACGTGGCCGCTCCGGGAGGCCGCGTCGATAACTGATGTTACGCAAACCGTACTATATGCGACAATTAGTCCATACAGTCATACAGATAAACATTTCTACTATATCCAATTAATATCAAACATAATCCAACTTTGGCCAATATCACCAAGATTATATTAATCTATAGCAGCACGGATACGTTAAATTCCCTCATGCAGTTTGACCACACTCATTATTTTGGGCTGACATAACAACATTAACTTCGAAATGCGGTTGCGAGTTTCATCCAAGGCTTGCAATTAACTAGTTGGCTGATATAGTGCGTGCACGAGCGGCGGCCCATGTTAATATGGCAATAATAAATTTGGAGCGGTTTCCATCCGCCGCCCGCGCCGCCGACTGTCCTGGGGCTGCCGGCACATTAAAAAGACTCGATGAATTATTTTGCACATATCATTTCATTACCGCTGTACGTCGCTGCTGCCTAGAGACGTGCATCCTGCCGCTCAAATGAATAACGCTGACTTCGAAACATTAGTACGTCCTATTCCGCTTTATCTCTCTAATTTCCCCGGTGTCCCCAAATAATGATATTAAAATAATTGTTAACAACAGGAGCTGCGGGCGGCGGCCACGTTGGTTAATTTTAATTACCCGCGGATACCATATTTTATCCGGCAAAATATGTTGTACAAATATAGACTGAAAGCTGACCACGACACTAGCGGTTTGGTGCACTTGCCGATACATCGATATTGAATAATGCGAGCCGCTACGGCTCATACGTGACAGTTTTAATAACCTCGCGACAAATATCCGCTTAGTGGCATTAAGCTCGGACTAGATCTCTAATTAAAACCTGTGTGGGCCTAATGAGGTCTCTGTGTTGTACATGACAACGCATAAATCCCGTGTAATGAACGCAGCGAGCGTTAAATAGAGCCGAGTCACTCAAATTGTCCACAATGCGATTATTCCATTACTCGAAAGCTGTCCGGCCGCAGCACACACAACATAGCTCTGAAATGGGGTACGTTCAGCCCCATGCCACTCACACGACGACAATACCTACGGTACGGCTACGTAACGCGCCGCTCCCTTTACGTAATGACCACTCTCGTCAACCACTATTAAGCGGAGGCTCACTATTTTATTATTAGGACTTACAGACTTCTAGCTGTTCTCTTAAAAGTTGTGTAAACAAAGATGGATGCCAACTGTTGTTGAACAATGCATTGGTTTTAGGTTTTCGTGCCCTAAGTTTGGTTACTTTTCAGGACTTTTGAGTAAAAACCATTTGCTTTATTCGTTCAAGGTGTTTAGTTTTACTGTTTTCATATTGTTAATGCAAGTTGCTTTTAGATAACAAATAAAAAAGAGTGTTTTCTAGATTAATGATTTTATTGAAGGGCGGTTCCAGGGGGGAGGGTCATGGGGGTCATGACCCCCCCCCACTTGGAGTAATTACTTAAATAATTTCACATTAACTAACCTTTGTAGATTGCAAAGTGCAAATAACGTAACTTTCCGGCTTATTTTCCACGACGGGGTTAACAGAGGCCCTGCGTACCCTCATTTTGCGGAAGATACAGAAACCGGAACCTCTCGTTTTACACCTCCGACTTCTGTTGTCGATCTGAATTGACTGATGCAAACGAACGCATTCTTGTATTTCTTGGCCAGTTTTTGTTTTTAGTTAAATCTCTAGTATGTAGTCTGGAAAAATCGAATAGAAAGCGATGTGTTCTTTACAAATGTCTGCTAATATTGTTTTTATGTGTTGAATTATTTTAATGCAATGTTATTTTGTCTCCAGCTTGTCTTCGTCGCGGCGGCCATCACAGCTGGACCCGTACATGACTCGGGCCGTATTGGCGCGAGCGCTCGACGTCTGGGCCCAAGCATCCCGCCTAACCTTCACGGAAATCAACTCGGATGAGGCTGATATCGTTGTTTCCTTTGCCAAGTAAGTTAAAAAAAGAAACTATCACTTAAGACAGTGGCCATGAGCTGCCGAAGTTTAAACATCCTCGCAACATTAAGGGGCAGGAGTAAATGTAAGACATGGCTACGTACGCATACGGACCATGAACCTAACGAAAACTGATCTGGAATCCCATCAATTAGAAGTAAAAACTTTTAAACTCCCTACCCACAAAAACTAATGATATATTCATACACAACTCAATACATTGGCCATCACAACCGTCTTTAAATATTAAAAGAAGGCAAGTATTGATTTTTGTAATTTAAGCACATAATGCACTTACGTAGGTAGTTCTTAAGGTCCTTTTTGCATACAAAGAAAATATCTCTCCTCGCAACAAATAAAATTGGCAGACTTCTTTAAATATCCCCAAGCTTGATTTATTGTGTTGATAATAAATAATAATCAACTGAGGATTTACAGAAACGTCCTATCCATTTTAAGGGGATTTGCGATCTCCTCGTGCGGGGCATAAGAATAGGGTCGGACACTGCTCAAGCCGAACTGAACACTGTAGCGTTCACTTAACGTATAGAATAACTATAGAATAGAATGTATAATATAATCTATAATATGAGTAATTTTTTTTTTTCTTAAAACCAATTAAGACTTTGAAGAATCCTTAAATAGTTAAAAAAAAGAACAGCCAGAAAAGATTTCTTCAAAGGCTAAGGATTTGGCATGGTACTTTCTAGCAAAAAAAAAAGAATGATAAAAATTAGTATTATTATATTTATATATATTAGTAATTAATTGAATTTAGAAAGCATGGTAGGTGGCTATCGTAGTCAGTCCCGCTCGACTCGCCTTCATTCAAAGGACGAGATGTGAAGCAAAATTCATTTCTGTACAATTGTACCTCACCGAAATAAGTGGAGTTGAATTAATTATTAATTTTAATGGAGTTTGAATTGAAATGGTGTTGAAAACTACAAGTCAGAAAGTACTCTCATATCTCAAATACCTACCCTATTAATTTTCTTACGTTGTTTTCATGGTAAACGATCCACGAAAATAATTCAGAACAATTTCATAAGACCTAACAAAGTATGATAGTCAACAGAAACGATGAACGAAGCTAACCCTGACAAATGACGCAAAGTTTCGGACAGGAGTCTCATACTGAATGAGAGTAGGGCGAAGTTTCACTTATTAGATCACCGTAAAGGACGATATGAGAAAGTAGCGGCGACAAAAACCTCAACACTGGACAATACTGGACATATTGCGACCACCATATTGCGGCGAACGCTGCAAACTTGCAGCGGCAACCGACAACTTCACCGCACTCTGCATAAAATTTTCTTTTTTCGCCGTGCCCCGAGAGGGTCTCATTCTGCGAGTTGCGACTGTCGCGATGGCATGGTCACGTCACGAGCTCACTTTTATTACTTGCTGTCAAATCAATAAGAAGTTTTCTCACGAGTTCCGATATACTCGTATTATTCCATATTATTTTACGAATTCCGATACATTCTCTAAGTATGTGTACACTTTACCTTGCCGCTTTCAGAGTTACTTTGAGCACTTTAGGTATTTGAAATTAAGTTCCACCCGTTTTCCCCATTCGTTTAGACATTATTGTTTTACTTCAAGAATAAGTTAGCAACAACAGATGTAAATAATATAGGTTTATATTATATTAACGCGCGAGGCTTTATATTATTAAAGTCGTCTATACGATAGAGAAAGAGTATCAAATGCTACGGCGGAGGTAGGTACCTGCCTCAGATTTTATGCGTGCCGTTAACTTATATTACACTCTATAAAAGTCTTCCGTTTCCTACTATATCTACGGAAAGTCGTCTTCCAATGGTATATAAACCGATACCTACTTGCATACCTAGTTAATATAGAAAATGTGTTTCCAAAACCCACCTATTTAATTGATTTATTTTTCTGCATCAAGAATTGAATCTTGTTTTTGTCGCTTAGCTGCAACCAGGGAATTCCCGCACCCATCGCATTGTGCAGTCAATGTTGAATAGGCCGAAAACATGAACACATACTCATAACGTAATCATCGACATATTTCAGAAAGCTAGTTTGGTAAAAAGGAAAATGGAAAACACTTCCTAAAATATTCGGGGTACGAAACCCAGAAGAGACAAATATTCAAATTAATTTATTTATAGATAGATTCTATTTCATATAACGTTATTTCCATATTATTCAAATAAAATCAACCTTAGCACATAGTTATGCATACAAAGAGGTACTAAAATCAATAAATGTATGGATTGCGTGAAAAGCTTCGGTTTTCATAGCTCTTAAAGTAAATAAAGATACACAACATAAACACGTAGGTGTGTAGTTGATAGGAATTCTGTGCGATATTTTATTATTTAATACGAAACGATTCTATCATCACTGCATTGGGCTGGAACGCTGAGAGTGATTGCACATAGCGCGGTAGGTACCCTACACTATGCGTCTACCAGATTTATTACACTCATAAACTGTAATATTGCCCAAGTAATAAAGGATACGTACAACTTAACTGCGTTCTCTAACTCACGAATGATATAAGTGCAATCACTGGCTGCTATCATACGCTTATATACAATACTTTAGTTCTCATGCATTTAGACATAATCCGTCTTATTACAAAAAGAGGTTTAACTAAAAACCCAGGTTTAAATCTCGAAAACCATGGTTTACACAAAAACGTTATTACAAAACGTGGTTTTGCGTTAAACCATGAACTAAACCATGGTCTAACAATAAACCACGCCGCCCCCTAGTTTAGCGATGGTCTAAGTCGTAGCTGTCCAAGTTGTGTCAGTTTCTCGTAGCGTCTTTTTCATTGTAATTTTGGATTTTGTGTTATTTTTATCCAAAAATGGATTTAAATATGGTACATTTAAATGATATCGAGGATATCGAAACCGTCGAGCTATTAGGAACGCCACGCGAACCCAACAGAAATCGTATTCGAATCAATCCCTTCGTGGACTTATCCGATACAGATTTCAGGAAAAAGTATAGATTTAGCAAAAGATTCCAAAACATTCCAAAACTAAGGAATTAGGAAAGCTGAACTTGCGAAAAAATTTTAATCGGTTTCGTATATCGCGCGGGAAATCGGGAATAATGTAACGTTTCATTACACGTATTAATGCTTATAAGTAAATAATACGACATCAAGTAATTTCTCAAATGTAAACAAAACTGCAATCTAGGAACCACCTAACGTTTATATCCATGCAAAATAACGACATATCAATATTTTTAACACTCGTAAACATTAATCAGTCAATTGCGAATTATCAAAACGTTTTCTTTTCTGTGAAAACAGAACGTTGCAATTGAATGATAACATGGTGAATGAATGTATTTGTTGTAATCTGTGGTTGATATTTAAACTTTGGTTCAAATGTCAGTACTAAGAAGACCATGGTTTATTTATGTTTTGTAATACGGAGAAATTTAAACCATGGCTCTGCAGATAAGCCTGGACTTCATAGGCCAGGTCTAAACCAAGGTTTTTTTCATTTTTTGTAATAAGACTGAATATGTATATTTTATGGACCAATTTCAAGTGTATACTTTATATTTCTTTTATACTTGGCTTTACGCCTGTAACTGATAGACTTTATTGCATCTTTATAAAAAAGAAAGGTTATTTGAAATATGATATACATTGACCCGTTTCATATCCGCACAGGGTTCAGGCGTGGTTGCTAAGGGCAGATACCAACACGGCAATAAATCATCCCCCGAACTCGGAAACTTTCCATTCCGAACCCATTATATTTGACGGCGTATGTCAGCGAGACACTTCCTCATTCCACTACCTTACCTTTGTGGAAGCACTCAATAAAAGTGCTGTCATTACTAGCAAGGTAATGTAGATTTCAAAATACAGATTGCGTTTTTCTATTGCTTTTCAAGTCTTCACAAAACAGGTGAATAAAACAGAAATGAAAGTCCCGTTCTCGATGCTACCAATAGGCACGGTGGGGGTGAAATCGCTCCGGGAATATTCCACTGCGGTTCTTATTACCGACTCAGAAACCGAGCGAGCATAATAATAACCGTACTAAGTATAGGAATATTTTCCCTATTAGCGCACCCCGCACATATCGGTTAATGGCAGAACTTTCTCATGGAAACTCAATAACGCAACGGTCAGCTAATATCGCGTGAAATATGCATGGGCGAGGTCTTTCCGTTGTGTTTTGTTGGCGCGAAAAATGATTAGGTGGGTAGTAGCCGAGCGTGGGACCCGCGGGACGCAAGTTTGATTGCTCTGCAGACTCCATCCACTCCATCCATTGTTGTTTGTTGCGAGATGAATACATTACTTCGGTATGACTGTTTTCATCAACAGTAAAAGCCTAATGCAACTTTGTCATGATACGATGTTATTTTATCTGGCTTTAACCCTTTTTTTTTTGCTTGAAACAGGCGTTACCATGGTGATGCGTATCCGTTTGACGGGCGCGGCTCAATCCTTGCGCACGCGTTCTTCCCCGGCACTGGTCGCGGCGGAGACGCACACTTCGATGACGACGAGCTATGGCTACTAGAACCGAGGGACGACGATGAAGAAGGTAAATCCTTGCATTTCCCATATTCAGGATAATGACATTATGTACCTATTTCCTTTGCTATGTACCAACGATGATGTTTTTATTTAATTGTTTTGTTTTTGACTTCTGAATTTACATTAGTAGATATATATTTAATAAATATTAATAATTAATATTTCATCTGTTATTTTCTTTAACGACTGGTATTTTGTTGTGGAAAATTTTCATTGTGCTTGTTACTGGAAACACATAGGTTGCACTTACACGTATTTAAAAAAAACGTGACAAAATTCAATAGCTTTCATTAAAAACTTTACGTGGAAAAATATAGATGTACATACGTAGGTACGTAATTAACAGATTTCCGATGAATTTGCTGAGCTTACGTGAAAAGTTCACGTGTAGCTCGGAAATGAGCATGTTGTGGTCAACCATGTTTTGACATGCAAATGTCGAAAGCGCCGGAATACGCTGTTCACCTTCGTTGTTTTGTTACGCACGCCCGCGCTTCGGCTTTTGTAACCTCCGTGTTGAATATACGCTTAACTAGGATATTATTCCGGAATTACAGCTTAAATAACATGTCATTAGCATTTTTCTGTGAGTTTGAAGGTGCTAGGTCGCTTCTAAATGAAGACTAGGATTTTATGTGGCCATTTGATTCAACAAGGTTTTCCATCCTTTTGTTTCTTTCAACTATACCAATTTTTCCGTAAGTCATTTTGAAACCAAGTCGATCTAATGCATATTCAAAAAATGTGTGGGGTATGTACCCCTAGGCAATACATGCAGCTTTGGCATTTCTTGCAGCGTTACGAAACTTCAAAGAGCTATCAGAATTACGTCACAGAATTAATGTACATGCTATAGGGAACACAGCGAAGCGAGCCAAGTGTGGTCGTTGGATGTATAGTGTATACACGGCAGCAGCCGATAGGTGCCGCCGACCGCAGGCGCGGCGAGGACGCCGCTGCGATTACCACGCAGCGCCGCACTGTGCACACGTGATAATTTACACGGACAACGGACGGTTACAACGCCACTTCGAATTGTATTTGGCTAGCCATGTGTAAATATCCACCTTTATTCAACTGAACCCACATGTGAATAGAATATAGACTGCCTTACTAACCCATGATAACATGACGATTTTCACGACGAAATTCGGCTTTCGTCACGCAATATTCGGCGTAGATCCCATGTCTCATCAATGACTACTAATGTACCGTTAACATATTTTTTTGTTTCTTTTACAGGAACTTCACTTTTTGCGGTGGCCGCACACGAGTTTGGCCATTCACTAGGTCTCAGTCACAGCTCTGTGAAGGGCGCGCTTATGTTTCCGTGGTATCAAGGCATTCAACCAAACTTTGTATTACCTGAAGACGATCGCAACGGCATTCAACAAATGTATGGTAAGCATCGTAGTAACTTACCGACATCATCATAGTTACTGCACTGCAGAACTTAATAACTTCTAACTATCGTAGCTTAAGGATGTTTTTATAAACTAATTCTGTTGTGCTTTTTTCAGGATCTAAAGAGCGCACAAAGTGGGGGAAAATACCTAACTACCGTCCAGTAGATCCACCACCAACTACTACCACGACGACCACTACAACTACCACCACCACGACCACCAGACGGCCTTTCTATAACCACCACAACAGGAATCCAGAACGAAACCCCAACCGAGGATACACCCATCCCTACCCGCGCCTACCCCCTAAGTACCCTCACAATAACCCCGAGCGACCATATTACCCCGAGCGACCATATTACCCCGACCGGCGCTATCACAACGCGACCGAAGAGCATCCTCGACGCACTCATCATCACAACACCTACCGCCCCACTGAAGCTTCGACCCACCCGACAACCTATCGTCCGCGCTACCCCCATTTACAACCCGAGTATCCGAGTAATCCCAGACCTCACTATCCGAATGATCCGAGACATGATAACCCGAGGAAACCATATTACCCGGAGAAGACGACGCAGCGAACGACGACAACGACACCTGCGGACAAACCGGACACGTGTGATACGAGTTATGATGCTGTCGCGCTCATACGTGGCGAACTCTTCATATTTAAAAATAGAGTAAGTACTCATTATTTACTTTACATTTTTTTATCCTCATAGACCGCTCCAATGAACCGTAATTTACAGGCAAAGATAGCTTCTCTATCTAAACTTAATTTACTTTTCAGTATCATTGGAGGATAGGAGCTGAAGGGCGTTACACTGGATATCCTATAGAAATAACAAGGATGTGGACTAGTCTACCACAGAACCTCACACATGTCGACGCGGTCTATGAAAGACCGGATCGGAAAATTGCTATTTTCATAGGTAAGAGACAGTTTTTACAATTTCCTACAATATTTGTAAAACTTCATTACAACTTAGGTACCTTAGATTGACCCTATTTAATAATAATTTCAGGTAAAGAGCTCTACTTGTTCGATTCACAATATTTGTTACCGGGATACCCGAAACCTTTATCAACGTTTGGTTTGCCTGGTAATTTGGAGAAACTGGATGCTGCCATGGTGTGGGGCCACAACGGCAATACTTATTTCTACAGCGGCGCTATGTATTGGAAGTGAGTTAATTTTTTAATTCTTAACATCACCACGCCCGTTATTCCGAAACTGTAGGCAGAGGTGAACGGTACAGTCCTCCCACTGTGGTGATTGTAAGTATACGGTTACGACCAAAGTATTATGAAATAGGTCCTATCTCTAAGCACCCATCGTTATTCTACGAGAAAATCGCTTTTGAATTTTCTTAAGCGTATACATATTAGAGCTCATGACTGTACCCTCACATATGGATCAACATTAAAAGAAAAGAAATAAAGAAAAAGTATTTATTAGACTCACACAGAACAAAACAAAAAAAAAACTTATTAATTTACAATAAACGAAAATTATATAAAAAGTAAACATAAGAAAAAGATAAAACAATTAAATTGGTCCTGTACGAGGCCAAAATTGCCCTATCTCAGGCGGTGCTGGTCATGGTGCTGCAACATTTAAAAAAAGTCACAGCGCTGGTATTCTGACAGGGCTCAAAGTGATGCCACGGTCAGATACGAGTGTACATTTACAATATAAAAAAGTGTGCAACGAATAAATAGATATAAAAAGTAATGTTTCATACATACGAACTAAAAATATCATTAACATCTACACCCGACGTAATTACAATGTTTGTCTATGCCATGAGTGTCAATGGCAACACTGACAAACAGAGACGCGGGTGCAGACTGCAGACATTTGACACTAGCTAATACAATTAACTTGTTTCAGGTATGATGAGGAAAAAGGTCGCGTTGACTACGATTACCCTCGCAACATGGCTATGTGGAAAGGTGTGGGATACAATATCGACAGCGTGTTCCAATGGAAAGATGGTAAGGACTCTCAGAGTTCAATCCACAGTTTAATCCCTAGAGTTATGACACCAAGAAAAAAAATATTCTACCCTCCTTAAACATTTTTGAAATTAACTAAACTTATTTTTCATTTTTCCAGGTAAAACATACTTCTTCAAAGGCAAAGGGTTTTGGAAATTCAACGACCTCCAAATGCGCGTTGAAAATGATAAGCCGCAATCCTCGGCTGCTTTCTGGATGGGATGCACGGATCGCGCGGGACGTCGCGTCGTCTACAAGACGCCGCCCGCGCCAAGCTCAACCCTACGCTCACCCAGTGCTGCAACTACTCTTAATACCAATCTACTACCATTCTTATACTCTACACTTTTATTATTGACAACTTATATTAGGTACTGTTAATGATATTTTAACCTTACGTAATTTATTTCTACGACTACAGTATATTGAAACTATTAAATGAAACGAGTTTTGGGTCATAAACTTAGTATGCATACTACTTAACTATGTATATGAAATGTATACACCTATTTAGTGATAGAAGTATGTAAGTATGCTAAGTTTATGCTGTTGGTACTTTGATCTGGTTATCTACGTCATAAATGAGGTACCTCCTATGTAATGAACTGATACGATTTGGGAACATGTAAAATAGTTAACGACAGCTAAAGCTTGACTTTACTTATATCTACCAGTGGCGAAGGTTCCATACAACCCAATTCCTATCGGCTTCTCTTTGAAACAAAGGCACAGTCAGTAGTCTATAGACAAAATAATATTCTATACAGTAAAGATATTACTCCGGCTTACCTCTTACAAAAATTGACCCTTCGCTACTGATATCTAGCTATACCTAACACCTCTGTATATTTTTGCAATACTGAAAGGAAAAGGATTATTAAAAATGAAGGGTACAGGTAAAGAACAGGGAATGTCACAATTTTTGAAAAAAATTGTTTTGTTCTGGTAACCAATCTATCAATCTACGGTAATTGCATTCCCAATCACTAGTTTTTACAAATACTCAACAGATGTCGCTAAAAATGCGTTTTTATCTATGCCCAAAGCGAAAAGAACTGGGTCTAAACTTTAATTTGCTTTTTTCTCATAATCGATTCATTAGGACATACCCTGTTCTTTGCCTGTACCGTTCAAATGAACCGGTCATAATAAAGCTGCTTTAAATTGTGTTCCACAATCTAAAGAAATTATTACTATTATTACGTATAGCGTAAACTGGTAATTAGACGTGTACTGTACAAACGTCAGAAAAAACAAGTACATATCGGAAACGTCTGAATTAAAACTAGACTTAGTAACTATTGCGCAAAATCTCACTGCCAAGGCGGTAGTATTAAAAAAATAATATCAATATGTTATACTATTATTTAAATATAATGTAACTAGATAATAAGTATGATGATAAGAATTATGATTTCTATTATATTTGTACATTTTGATCTCAAAACGATCGTGTGCTTGGTTTGTTAATGTCATGTAAGGTAAAAAACACCATCCATTTAGCTTCTGTACAGTTTGTATTGTACTTCGATGTTTAATTGTTAATGTGGGTCAGAGATAATTACGTTGTATCTATATCCTACAGTATTCATGTAACAAATGCTTTGTCGTCATAGGTACATACTAGGTACCCACATACTGCCTTAGTTATCTGATGATATAAGAATATGCATTTGTAGATTAATGTTGTAAAAATTGTACTCATTTATTTTATCACATATATATGTATGTCATCTATATAATAGTTGAGTAAATTATTTATAATATCTCTTATGCTGGTTAAAAGAGGTACACTTTAACTGTAATTTGTAAATGATATAAGTGAAATAAATAATGGTTAAGTAAATATTATAGATGCCATTATTCATCAATACTATACATTAACCTATACATTTTATCGTATCATATAGACATGTATTTTTTAAACAAATGGCCTTATGTGTACTGTGAAAAAGCTAAGGAGGATGATGTATGATGAATTGTGTAATCTGATTGTATTGCCAACGTGGAAAAGAAAAAGTAAAACTTGGTAGAATGAAAATGGTGCTTATTATAGTTAGTCATTGTACAGAATAAATTCTCTTTGGATATTTTTGTAAGATTGCTGTTGTGTCTTGAATCAATGTTTACCATAAAGTCAATGATATACCTCTCCTTCTCCCTGTAATCCCTTAGAAGACAAATATATGTGGAACAATTGCAGTACACAGTCTTGTGCAATCAGTAGTCAAACTATGTTCATATTGAAGGGGTTAGAATAATAACTGCCAAGTGGTCCATATGCTAGAGTGACTTGTACATAATGTAATGTTATACCTCTCGAGCCACTCAACGTTTTAGTATAATATAGGCTACTTTAGATTTTTTATAATTTCTTTGGTCACAAATACATTTTAATAATAACTGTGATATTTACTTTTATAAAAAATGCCATGCAATACTGGCGATAAAAAGGAATAAAAATTTCTAAAGTCTTTCTTAAATAATTACTCAATGAATAATTTTAGTTTAATTGTAATATCTTTTAAGTAATATTATATGTTTAATAAAGAAAATTTCTATGACATTTCGTTCATTATTACCTACCTCAAAGTCGATTCAAACCAGAGTGTGATTGTGAATACCAATTGTGATTAGCTGGGTTCGATTCCCAAATCAGTTAATTGTTTTTCTAATCTCGTATGTTTCTAGCTTTTGCGATGGAATAATAGATCTGATCAGATGAATTAAAAAACTCAGTGAATGTTTAGATGCAACTTATGAATGAATATAGGTTCGGCGATTCGGCGTGATCAGTCACGCATGAACCACTGCAAAGTGCACCACACACGGGCCTGATTAAATTATGAAACAACAGATATAATTGCAACAATTAAAAGCTCTCAAGAAATTCATTCATAAGTTGCATCTAAATTTTCACCGAGTTTTTTAATTCATCTGATCAGATCTATTATTCCATCGCAAAAGCTAGAAACATACGAGATTAGAAAAACAATTAACTGATCTGGGAATCGAACCCAGCTAATCACTTTGTTTTGTAGAGACAATGCCATTTTTAAGGACTTTTTATAGATACCCCACAAGGTACAGGATTGATGAAAAAAAAATTATTAGTTTCAGTTCCATGTATGGGGTGCCTCCCCTTAATTTTTTTTTTTTAATTTTGTATAGAAATCGTAAAGCGGTTCACAGAATACATCTACCTACCAAGTTTGAACTGTGTAGTCCTAATTGTTTCGGAATAAAGTGGCTGTCACATACAGACGGACAGGCAGAGATAACGAATCTATTAGGGTTCCGTTTTTTGCAATTCAGCTACGGGACCCTAAAAAAGCCTGACCTATCCGAGCCAGGCTTAAATTTCCTAGCTTGCTCTTGGTATCTGAATAATTTTGACTCTTTCATACATAAGTAGTCAAAGTAACTCCTATATCTGCATGAATGTGATAAGAAACGTAACCTATCTGAGGCAGATTACTAGAATTTACGAGCTCGCTTTTCTCATCTGTTCTGTCGCTGGCTGAAGAACTCGTTTCGCGAAAAGTTAAAAGAGAAAACTTTACCACCGTTTTGGAGTACCCTTACAAATTCACAGTGATCAAGTGATCACTGATTCACAGTGATCGGAATTTTGAATCATAAGTTTTTCAGGAGACATGTTGTGTATTTGTGATTATGTAATTTTGTAATAAATTATTAATATTTGGTGTTTAACTGGTATTGTTTTAATTTTATTTACCCCGAACTCAGCTTATAACAATATTAATATGCAATAAGGATATTATTTACAAATGATCTTCTTCTTAGCATATCGATGGCAAAAAGTTCAAATGTTATGTTTAGCCCAAAACTCAGACACACGAAGTAAGCAGATCTTCAAGTGCGCAGGTAATAGGGCATGCGGTGCAAGATGGAATGTGGGTCATTGTCTGTGGGGAGACGCCGTATACGCACTTGAGATCTGAGCCGTCCATGAACCCCACTCTGCAGAGATTGCCTTTGGTCCGGCCAACTTGGGTTCGAAATCTGTTTAAGGATTTCCAAGTTGGCCACGGCAACATGTGCCCAGGTGGAAGATTTTCTAATGGATCGCTGAAGTTATCAGGGGTTTAAACTGCTCCCGCCAGAGATTGCACCTTGCTATGGAGGCGTTGAAATTGGCTGAACTAGTCGGGCCCACGCATTCAAGAAAACTTTTACGGTTTTTCAGCCTCGGAGGGGGTGCATGAAAGGAGCCTCCCCGAGCGACGTACCCTCCGACCTTCTGTTTCGACCGGCGCACCCTGGGCAATCGACTGTATTCGGTTGGCTAATCCTTGCACCGCAATAGCAAATATAAATACAAATGATATATGAAAACGAGATAAAAATGTCAATAAATTAGATTCAAGAAAAATTGTGTGTAAAGCAGAAGTACACACAGTTTATTTTACTTTGAATAAGACCAAAATGAAGAAAACAGTAACAGTGCTATTTCTAAAATTTATTAAATACAACAATTTTCTTACCGATAACAAAAAACAGAATTTCATTTCTTTGATTCAGCTGGAACTTCAGCTGGAGCTTCAGATTTAAAACCCAATTTGCCCCAATCTTCTTTAGCCATGAGGTTATTTTCCATTCTGCAACCTAAGTAGTCTTTCGCTTCATCCCGGCACATGGAATTATTACCATTGTGGTTTAGTAGGCACTTCATGTATTTCCTCATGCTCTCTTTACAAACTCCGTCGTGATCCAGAGGAAAGCTGCCCTTATCAGGTGGAGTCGGTATGAACTGTTTTTGTCCAAAAGTCATAGTCGACATTTTTAAGTTTTAGAGCAAATCTATTGTTACAAAAGAACGGTAATGTAAAAATCACCGGCAGACTTCGTGTATAAAAAATAAAAACTAGTAAAATATGTTTTTTTTTTTGTTTTTAGTATTTTGTTTTCTTTAACAGCTGGTATTGACAGAAAGATACTTGACACTTGAGAGATAAGAATGATCAAAGAGTAAATAACAGTTTTCGTTTAGAATTTTTTTACTAGTTTTGCGCGCATACGAAACGTAAATATGGGTAGAATATTGTACAAAATCAAACTTCGAAAAAATATTTTCTTTTATATCTGCCTTATCTTATCATCTTATTATATTTCTTACAGATCACAAACTTCGAACAACTTGCAAAAAACAGAGATCTTCACAACTTCGTCAATTTTTTTACAATGGTAGCACAACTGACCACAACCACATAGATTGTCACTTTGACACTGTGAAAATCAAAGTGAAATGTGCACGTGCTGCAGATTGATTTATTTACAAATAAGTTATAGTGATATAATTACATTGTAAAATGTCTCGATTAATAGTAAAGAATTTACCTAACAAGGTGTGTATATGTCTAGAATGTTTCAAACGTTTTATTGGTCTTCTGTGCAGGTTTAAACTAGCATTTTCTAGTATTTTATTGAATCACCAACTTGCTTAGATTTCGTTGCTAAAACTACATGTTAGTTATCTATAGAAAGATAGAATTAAAGGCTGATTGACGATTATTGTTGTACTATTATAATATTAGTGGTAAAACCTAAATATAAATATCTAAATTTATCTTTTAGGTAACTGTTGAAAAACTAAAAGATGTATTTGGAGAAAAAGGTGAAGTAACTGATGTACAGTTGAAGTACACTAAAGATGGAAAGTTCAGGAACTTTGGCTTCATCGGGTACCGGACAGAGCAGCAGGCAACAGGAGCAAGAGAGTATTTTGATGGAACTTGCATAAATTCCATGCAAATACAAGTGCAAACATGTGCAAATCTAGGCGATGACAAGAAACCTAAAGCATGGAGCAAATATGCACCAGATAGTACTGCTTACAAGAAGCTTCATAAAGATGAACTAGAAGATAAAAGAAAATTAGAAAAGAAGGATAAGAAAATTGAGAAAAATAAGAATAAAATTAAGGAGCTACTTAAAAAGGTATAGTTTATTTTTAACAAAGGCTATAGTAATTTTAATGCTTTACACAATATTTATTAATAATTATATTTGATACCTCCTTTCAGCATAAGGATGATCCACTATTTGCAGAGTTCATTGAAGCCCATGTCAATGAGAACACAGCCTGGATAAAGGAAGCTCTAGAGTCTGCATCTAAAAGTGATGATGATGATGATAATGCAGAAACAAAGGAAGACCTCAGTGAAAATCCAGAGAAAAGTGAAGGTCCTGTAGAAATAGATCAGAATACTGAGAAAGAAAAAGTTGTCAAAGTAAAGGAAAGCAAAGATAAAAAGGTTGCCAATAAACCTATCAGTGATTTGGAAGTAAGTTGAAGATCAAAGTAACACAACCATACTCATTTTGACAATATTCCCACAATTTATGAAATAGCTGAAAAAAAAAAAAAAAAAAATGCTGTTCTAAGCATACATCACCCTCATCATTCTCCTTCCCCTATCCCAAGTTATTTCATATCAGCAGTCACTAACTTCTAGCTATATCATTCATAGCATGTTCAACACATAATCATATTAATGTGAATTTATTAATTTCATTACTTGGCAGAGGCCTATGTCCAGCAGTGGACGTCTTTCGGCTGAAATTATGATAATGATGAATTTGTTAACTCTAATCTTTAAGCTAAAACCATGAGTACTTAGTAGCGAATGCCCAATATATGTTTCTACATATTATTTATGCAGGCATTTGTTAAAATATTTCCTTTTTATTTCAGTACATGAAATTACTGATGAAGAAAGTGGGTGATCTCCCAAGTGAAAATAAAAAAGAAGAAATAAGTGAAGCTGTAGAAGAGGATCAACAGCCAAAGAAAATCAGAAACCGACCTTTGTTTCATGTTAAAGTAAGTTTTATCAAAACAAAAATTGAATTTAAGGAAGAAACTTATAATAATACAATAATGGATCTGTGATAAATTTGATATAGTCTCAAAAGTTAAAACCGATTCTCTTCCCATCAATTGGTTTGTGTTTGTGTGCTATTCATTATTCCCCATTACCATTATAGGCCAGTCTCTCCATGCAAAATAATGATATTTAGCTGTATCTAGTTAGACTCAAAACCAACCCAGATTGATTCATTAGTGTATGGTGTAACAGTATTGAATAGTGCAAAAACTTTTATCACATTCCCATCATATAGCTTAACACAGTCAGCATGTCTTTAAAATATCTCTCAAATTAGATTTGGTTACTATTCATTAATTCATATTTATTCATCAAATAATTTAGGTAAATTGTTTTCCGAATATAATACAAAATAATTATAATTCAAATCACAACAGAAGCAATAATCAAATATAAAGCAAACAAAAATAAATAAATAAATATTACTATGTCAATCAATCAAAAACCATTTAAATGTCAAACCATAAAAAACAAAAACAACCATGTCTATTCCATTTTACATAAATCACTTGTGAATTAAATGTCAATTAAATTACTGTTCATGTTATGTCCAACCATAAAAAGCTCAAAAACAACCATTTCCATATTATTTATAGAGCTTTCCATCATTATTCTACTGGACCTGTTCATCATCATAAAACCAATTAAACATGTTCTGTTTCAGATAATGGGCCTACCTTACAAATGTAAGAAGAAGGATATAAAAGAGTTCTTCAGGCCACTAGTTCCATTCTCAATAAGACTGCCTTTTGGAAAAGGAAAAAAAGTGACTGGCTTCTGCTATGTTGGATTTAGAACTGAGAAAGAGCTGAAGAAGGCATTAGGGAAAGACAAATTATTTTTAGGTAAGCATTTTATTTTAAATTTATTATTATTCTGAGGAGACTGGAAACTGACTGCCAAAGACTTATGCTAGTTTAATACTAGGTGACACGTAAATGTACGTCCAAATTAAAATGAGTTTCAGCACCGAAACTAGAAAGCCAACAGTGCACTTTTTTTAGTTATTCCATTAGGTATTAGAAAAAGATAGGAGCATGGTAAAGTGCGATTCTGTGCTGCCAGATGTTCAGCCTTAAACCAGAATCTAGTATGACAACCTAGAAACGGGATTGGCCCACGGAAGAATCGACAAAATGACAGATCAACAAAAGAAACCTGTCAATTTATCGATTGTCCCGTCGACAAAACCCGTTTCTACGGTGGACACAATATAATAATTTAAAAACTGTTTTTTTCTTTATCTGTAGGTAATCACCGTGTGCATATACACAAATATGAGGATAAATCTAAAATGGCAGCCGAAGAGGAAGAACAGACTAGTAAAAAGAGGAGGGAAGAGGTAAATATTTTTTTACAAATTTGGCGTTTTACATGTTGCAGAATTTGACTATACCTAAGTCTCTTTTTCCGTGGGCCAAGGAGGACGAATTTCAGGGCAGGTAGGGACCGCGCGGGCCGCATGTCATTAAGAAGTAATATTTTAGAAGGCAGCGCTGGTCTATTCAGCAGGTCACCGACACAGACTGCTCAAGTGCTTAGTGTAGTTTGGTTCAGATCCTTAATTGAGGCAGCCTGTCTCGTATTTTTTCCATAAATAAATCATTTCCTTTTGTTAAATTTCTCTTTTCGTTGTCTGCCAAATTTGCAATTTCGAGCTCGACCTTCAATGAGCAAATGTTATAGGAGGGCGAGTCTGTGGCAAAACCCAATAGCACTCGATAAGAATGTAAAGAAATGGGTCAGAATATGTATCAGTGGAAGCAAAATGTAATTAGTATAGTAAACAGAGTGTAATTGTAATGGGAGTGAATCAAAATAGCATCACCTACTCGGTACGATAACGGTGACTATACTATTATGGTGATAGGACTCCACGCTGTACCTACAATGAATAATCAAATAGGCTATTGGACTTTACCGGATACGTGATAGACTGCAGACTGTATGCGTTATGGTACTATTTTAATTTACTTTCGCCGGGCAAAATAGTTGGCCAATTGATTGCCGTGTTCATACGCCGTATGTGAAACTGAGCCCTAGGTTCGATTACCTGACAGGAGGTGACGACGACAAATACTTTTGGAACTGAGTATAGATCCATATGTTATTAGGGGTACAGTCTTTGCAGAAACAAACTTTAAGGACGGAGCATGTACCTGCTCCGGTCTTTAGAAGCTTTTCGCGTCACGCAAGGCGCATTTTGTGCACTTTTGTCTAGATTTTACTTCACTATCTTCAATGTCATTATCACGTTAGTCGCAAAACTATGGAAAAAAAAATGTTGTTCAGAAAAATCTTAGTTTTCGAGCTCAGAGTAAAAAGTATAGTGTACAAGAAAGCAGTATGCCTCCCTCCCTACCGATCCCATCGCGGACAGCAATAATAATAAAAAAATATGCAATATGTGTACTCGATTTCGTAGAATATGTAGATATACATCAATGATCGATATCAGCAATGTTACAACTTACTTTAACTGAAACGCCATAAGTAGGCTTGCTTATCATTTCCCGTCAATTGTTTCTACTAAAGAAAATTGATAGTGATAACAACATATAGATACTTTTGACTATCTGCTAAGTACTTATTTTGAACTAAAATTCAAGGCTTTTTTCATGTAGGTCTTAAAAAAATATAGCATCACATATTTTTACACAAAGTCCTCTTGTATTTTCAAAAATAAAGTTTTGTTGCCAAAAGCACAAAAAGCAAAAGCACTGGCAAAAAAAAATGCAAAAGTACTCATTGCTAAAAGCTAAAAGATTGCCAGTTTTTCTAATGTTATCCTGATGCCCTGGTTTTGATTAAATGACACCATACCATAGATCATGTATATATACAGATCTATGGAATACAATCTATCTGCATACATTACATTTTGACGGCACGGTTGGCGCAGTGGCTGAGCGATTGACTGCTGCGCTTCGTGTCGCGGGTTCGATTCCCGCACGGAACAAATATTTGTATGGCCTACAGGTAGTTGTTCCGGGTCTGGCTGTTTGTGTATGTGAATTTAAATGTCTGTAAACGCACCCACGATACAGGAGAAATTCCTAGTGTGGGGCAACGTATTTAAAAAAAAAAAAAAAAACTTTTTTATTTCAGACATCCCAAAATGAAGAAAGCATAGGTGAAAGTGGAAGCATATTTGTCCGGAACTTAGCGTACGTCGTATCAGAAGAAGAGATAACAAGCTTGTTTGAAAAGTATGGTAAGTAGAATAACATCCACGATGTAAATGTAACATCACTAACATCTCGCATACTCTGTAACTACCTATGTTAACAAATAAAGATTCTGATTCTGACGACACGAATTATACCAATTATTGTTGTCAGTTGAAGGACGTCCACTGCTGCTGGCATAGGCCGCCTTTCTAATAGAAGGTATACGTTGCAATCCACCACGCGGGCCCAGCGCGGGTTGTTAGATGTCACATGTATTCGAATTTTTGGTTCTAGGATATGCCAGTTCCCTCACGATTTTTTCCATCACCGCTTTGAGAGCAATGGTGATGAAATAAATTACGAGGAGGCGCGAGAAAAGCATACATGGAAGGAATTGGGGAAGCCTTCGCCCAGCAGTGGGACAGAAAATGCGTCCGGTTTGGTTCGAACCCACCACACTTCGTAAGGCTGTGTTTCCACCAGAGATGTGCGAGGATGCGTTGCGAGTGAAGTGTTTGTTAAGACCCAATAGAATCATTCCATTTACCTAGCTTCGCTCTGCGCAGCTTTAGTGAAAACGGCTTAGCGGAGCAAGGTTTATGTACATACACAAAGATGTGTGATAGGGACGGACGCGAGCGAAAAAATAGCAGTCACTAGACGGTGTGGTTACCGCTCGCACCGTCGCGCACCGTTTCACAGCGTCGCTTTGCATCCTCGCACCGCTCAGCGGCCTAGCACATCTCTGGTGGAAACGCTCACACCGTTCCATAGCCTCGCTCCGCCCATCCTCGCTTCGCACATCTCTGGTGCAAACGCAGCCTAAGTCTAGGCCGTGACAACTGGGTCACCGCTGCGCTGCTTTACTGATTAATCACTGAATAAGTGTTACTTTATAGAGACGAATGGACCACCAATTTTTACCATAATGTATTCCGCAGGACCACTCGCTGAAGTAAACATGCCCATAGATCCAATCTCGCGCCTGCCGAAGGGATTCGCCACAGTGACTTTCGTGATGCCCGAACATGCTGTAAAAGCGTATACCGAGTTGGATGGCACTTCCTTTTGCGGCAGAATGCTTCATCTGTTGCCCGCCAAAACAGAGAAGCTTGAAAATGACGATGATGATGGTATGTACTTTAAAGGGTACTCCCTTTCTTCTCCTAAAATTGTTTGTCCGAAAATCATTATCCATAACACGTATGCTATAAACTTCAGTAACCATAATGTTCAAAATCCCGAAATTTTGTTTAACATAATTATTTTTAAATAATTATGTACTAAAAGTATTCTGTCATAATATCGAGTACTATAATAATTGAATCTCCTAATTTTACATGACCTAAAGTCATATGTCCTAAGTATTGCGTTAAATAATGTGTGTTATTCCGAATGTTCATTTATAATAATTTTTTTAGTCTAAAACATTTGCTAAAAATTAGGTTTTAGTGACAGAAACGAATCGCTGTAAATCCGACTCCACGCAGTCTTGTCTGCTCTACCCCTAGAGTGTAATTTAAAATCGCGTAGGCGCGGAGGGGCGAGGCGGCCCGCGAGTTGAGGAGCAGGTGGTTGTAACACTCGCCGCCGCGGCTGAGGCTGGCCGGCTCGCCGGCCAGCAAGCCGAAGCTGAGGTGGTGAGCGTTAAACCCATCTGCGACGATAAACTCGCGTGGGACCGCCGTAGCCCCGCAGCGCCGGAGCCGTGACAGAAACCATGCCTGCTGCATGTTGCATGCTTGCTTGCATGCTGCATGCTTGCTTGTATGCTGTGTACTTGCTTGCATGCTGCATGCTGCGTGCTTGCTTGCATGCTGCATGCTTGCTTGCATGCTTCATGCTTGCTTGCATGCTGCATGCTCGCTTGCTTACAAAAACCACATGTTCACAATCAACTGCTTTATTGAGTACATGTATAATATATTTATTTATGTATAATAAAAAATTATAAGAGAGAGAAGTTCATAGCAAAAGCTTTGTTATACAAATTTGTTCTAAGAATATTATTATTATAAATAAACATTATGTAATTTGAATTTAGGACTTATAACTTTTATTGAAAACGGTTTTATGTCTTTTGTATGTTATTGATTGTAATATTTATGACAAACGGATTTAGGACATGTTATATTTAGGGATTTCAATTTTATGGCATGTGATATTAAGTTCGGGTAAGTTATCATTCGGACAAATGATGATTAGGACAAAAAAAGTTATGGCACTTTAAATTATGGATAAAAATGTTAGGTGACACAATAGAGAACCACTTTAAAGACAAATAGATCTAAATGAAATCCAAATGTAATAACATAGCTACAAAAGACAGTGCAAACGGGTCTTCTTATCATCATCTGCCTAGCCTTTTCCCAATTATGTTGGACTCTGCTTCCAGTCTAACCGGATGCAGCTGAATACCAGTATTTTACATGGAGCGACTGCCTATCTGACCTCCACAACCCAGTTAGTACTGGGTGATACGATACCCCTTGGTAAGACTGGTTGTCAGACTTTTGGGGCTACTGACTACCCGTAACGACTGTCAAAGATCTTCATATGACAGCCGGGACCAACGGCTTAACGTGCATTCCGAGGCACGGAGGCAACGAGGGTGGTCTTATCCTTAAATACAATTTCAAATACGAACACACTGGAAATGGGCATTTACGATAGGACCATATTTCACCTTCAATTGAATTGAATTAATTTATTGTAAACCAAGCACAACAAATTATAAATGACGGCACGATTGGTGCAGTGACAAAGCTGTCAGTTTCTATGGTACGGGTTGCGGGTTCATTTCCCTCACTCGCAGTTGTTGTGCAGGTCAGGGGATTGAATATCAGGTCTGTGACTAATAACTCGGAGCTAATAATTCTCGAAAGAACATTTTTTAAAGTACTTAATAGTAATGAATTGTCAACATCCATTAGCGTTATCGTCTTGTGAAATAAACATTAATATTCCATTAACTTTTTATAAGGTAAACCTCTATGCTGGTCATCATCGAGCTCATGAGTATAAAACTTGTTGATACATAATTGCCACAAAAAAGACTCTCAGGTTTTAACGGAATTAGTAACATTAAAGAGCGATAGTGAAGTGCATAAAATTACCCAAATTGCCTTTGTTAAACGTAGGCTGCTTACTTTAGGAGCCTACATTTAATTGTATAAATAACGTTCAGTACCTACTAGTACAGTCACGAGCAGCAATATGTATCCACTAAGCAACTTTTAAAAGAGATTTCCTCTTATGATACCTACTGATTGTAATTTCATGTTTTTACTAACATAAGTATCTTGAAACCCGTATTATTGTGAAATTGTTCTTATTACAAGTTGCAATCGTTATTGCGCGAGAGAATCGCATTTGAATTTAGTTAAGTGTACACATGTTGATGCTCGTGACTGTACACAAGACTGCCTCGTTGGTCTAGTGGTCGCAAGCGCGACTGCTGAGCATGAGGTCCTGGGTTCGATTCCCAGGTCAGTAGCAGCCACGTAGTCTAGATTTTTGCCCGGTTGATGGCAATAGGTGCGCCCCCTATTACATGGGACTTAAACATAACTGGCGAAATGTGGGTGTAGGTATTATTAGGTACGCCTCTGTCTTACCCTTCGGGATTTCAGGCGTGATGTTATGCTACTGGTACATTCAGATTCTCTTCATTTAGTTTATTCAATTCAAATCCATGAGACACCTTCTTTCTTAAATTCCGTAGGTACCTAGTGATCAAATATGTTTGTCACCGATCGTAGGTTAAAAAGGACATATTATCGTGTACAATAACGTGTTACCAAGTCAACGTAGGTATCGTAAAATATTACAATATATTTTTACAATAGAGCTAGGTAGACATTAACACAGCTGAAACAACATTATTTCTTATGTTATCCATGTTTATATAGAACCAGCTATACTAGTAGGTATTCTTTATTACATCAATATCATGAATCTATGATCCCAATACTAGGAAATATAACTACTACTAATGAATACTAGGTTCACATTGTACCATTACATCTAATCCAACAATAGATATCAACTGGAATAATCTAAACTGTCACTGGTGCAGTGAGGGATACAGTCCTGCAACCGGGAATTAAGATGATCAGCTTCGATATTTCCGAGAATTATTTCGACGTTTCGAGGTCCTGCGGTGACTTATATGACTACCTGACTTACCATTATTTCTACGGGCCTAGTTCTTTGCACACCACGAGATATACCCACCCACATATAATATTTATATTACAAGAGCGGAAGTTATCCACGAACGGTAATCCCATCATGATTAAACCTAATATAATATTTCCATCGCAGAGAGTCTAACATTCAAAGAGAAGAAAGCAAAGAAACTGAAAGCGCAAGCGAAGTCGTCCCACAACTGGAACGTGTTGTTCCTGGGCACCAACGCCGTCGCCGACGTCATCGCGTCTACGTATAACACCACCAAGGAGCAGCTGCTTAATGATAATAATAAAAGTGAGTTTGGCTCTTTACTACTGCTTTACTACTTGCTGCATAAAACATCAACTTTTCTCTGCCTTCCCTGTTGCGTAGTGCTCATATAGGTGAAAAGTCATATCTTGACTTATTAATAGCCTAAACGATGTCTATTGGGAATTTATCAAGAAGCTATATCTTCGGTGTAATTTAATAGATACAAGCGCTGCTGTGCGTCTGGCACTCGGTGAAACGCAGCTAGTTGCCGAAACCAGAAGTTTCCTTGAAGGAAACGGAGTCTATTTGGATGCATTCAATAAAGTGAGTAATAACTCGTTTTCTGTCTATCCTAAAATCTTTTAACCATTCTATCTTAAAAGCAAAAATTCATTTACAGCCTGCAAAAAAGAGATCAAAGACGTGCATACTCGTCAAAAATTTGCCAGCGAACACTGAGAAAGAAGAAATAAAACCATTGTTTGCAAAATACGGACAAATAGCGAGATTCTTAATGCCGCAACACGGAATAACTGCACTTGTTGACTTTATTGAACCGTTCGAAGCCAAAAAAGCATTTACGAAGTTAGCATATTCGCAGTTCAAGAATACACCACTGTACTTAGAATGGGCACCGGAAAATGTGTTTGTAAAATCTCCCGAGAAAACTGAATCGGATAAGACTACGATTGAAGAAGAATCCGATGAAATTGTAAATAAAGTTGAACCGAAAACGGCTATTGTAACTCGTGAACCTGAAATAAGTAAAAAAGATGTCAAAGAAGACGTTGAAATGGCGCTGGACGAACCCGAAAACGATACGACACTTTTTGTTAAAAATCTTAATTTCAAAACAACTGAAGATAGTCTTAAAGCGGTTCGTAAATGAACACTGATTTTATTTAATTAACTTTCTATGAGCATATCCATCTAATAAATAATGTTATTTTTACAGCATTTTTCTGCAACCGGAAATGTACACAGTGTGTCAATTGCAAGAAAAAAGGACCCAAAAAATCCTGGTCAAATTCTTTCAATGGGTTATGGCTTTGTGCAATATTATAAGAAGGAACATGCCAACGAAGCTCTAAAGAATCTCCAAGTTACTACTCTTGATGGAAAGTCCTTAGAATTAAAAAGATCGGAACGAGGAAATACGTTAGTTTCAACATATTGTTTTATTTAATTTAAATGTCTGTTTAAGAGCGCTGTAACGTTTTATACCTTCTACTTTACCTGCGTACTTACATAAAACTTTAATTTACAGAAATGAAGTACGAACATCGAAGAAAACCAATAAAGAAACAACGCAAAATGGAACCAAAATACTCGTTCGAAATGTACCGTTCCAAGCGAACAGGAACGAATTACACGAAATATTTAGGTAAATAATGTATTAGAGTAGTATTTGAGTCAATGTTTATTTAAATTTACTCTTTTTTTTTTGTGCAACGCCTGTTATACTTATATTTGGCCTAGCAAACATACAGGACCAACGCGCCGAAAACATCCGAAGACATTTTCATTATTCGGTTCGATTCAGGGGATTCCTAGAGTACCCAATTTATTCGGGCAGCGTATTATTTAAGTTTCGTAGTGGTCATTTGATCCCGTACAATACCGAGAGTTAGCCGTTGTTACTATGTAGATGACATACTCGTTCAGTCACAGGCATAGGTATACTCTCACGCATACCGACATACTTCTAACTTAGTTTCTGACAAATTGCTCACCAAAACATTAATTTCAAAAGCTAGACAATGTACTAGGTACTTATAAACGAGCATGAAAATGCTTTTTAATTAAGCAGAAAATTCACATAATGCGAACACGAAGGCCGCAACTCACTTTATAGTTGCTATATTATATGTATGCTATGTTATAGTCGCTGTCGTTATGTTAATGAACTGATATGGAGTTACTGGTAATTAATGCGCTATCGTTTCCAATGTTAGATTAACACAATTAAAATTTCTTATCTGTCGAATACAATGGATAAAATAATAATGTTTATGTGTATTACTATTCTACAGGGCTTTTGGCGAAATTAAGACTTTGAGATTACCTAAAAAACTATCCCCTGGGACAGACCAACATCGTGGGTTTGCATTTGTAGACTATCATTCCAAAGCAGACGCAAAGGTAGGTTTCTATACCAACATTTATTTATTGATACGTCTTTATAAAAAAAAGAGATTAATATTCTTCTTCTTATTTCAGTCTGCTTTTGAAGCTCTGTGTCAGTCCACGCATCTCTACGGGAGAAGATTAGTGTTAGAATGGGCAGAACAAAGTGATGAAACGGAAGATGTCAGTCTACTAAGGAAAAGAACTGCCCAATCTTTTAATGCGCAAACTCCGGGAGGTAAATCATCTAGAAAAGGTGCGGTTGACGTCGAGAAGTTCGTTGAAGGCGACAAAGATGCAATGTAAATAAACAAATATTTAAACTGTCTACCAGATTTTTATTTTATAACTTACCTATTGACTGGGAAACTTATTAGTTGGTACTTCCATGTCAGGAAAAAATACAAATATTGAAATGAAACAACGGTGAATATCGTTTTCCGCCTTTATTTTTATGCCAAAATAGTTACAAGAGTGATGGATGGCATACATTAATATAAATTTATCTGTGTCACAAATTATTAGAAACCAAAGGGACCTACAATCTCAGTAAGTAATGTCTCTGAACTTGCTCATATTGTAATAATGCCCTAATATTTACAAAGTTTAAGACAGATCTCGACTTAACATGATGAACGACATTTCGAGAGAGTCAAGTTTTCGATAAGTGACATTATTTTTATTTCAATTAACTATTAAGAAATATAATATATTATATTTCACACCTAAATATACAAACTTATGATTTAAAGCAATGATTCAAAGGTACCACCAGCCATTGCACTATCAGTGAAGTTTGGTACAATCAGCCACAACAGTAACTTCATATTCTTGATTATTTAACATTTATGTATCTCTTTATTGCTTTAAATATATCGCTCCACGGCAAAAAAAAAGTGTTTTTATTTGTATGATACTAGTCTCAAAAGTATCCTCTATTCTTCAATAATATTTTACAGTAAGTTCTATTTCATAAATCTTTTTTGATCTTTGGATGATGTTTACTTACTTTTGTTGCTGACTGTACTTACACTAAAGTTATTACAATAATTAACACTAGAAAGACTGGGAAAATATTTACATACCATTAGAATAGCATGAAAGTGAGTAAGGGGTAAACAATTACATATGTGACTAACAATAATAAAAACAGATTGCATAGCAGATGGGCCAGAAGATATAGAATATAAATATTATTGTTTGTATTTATCAGCATATTATCACTAAAACTTACACGAAAATACATACTTGAAAATGTCTCATGCACCTTTTTTCAGAACTCTTAGTTAATACTTTCATTGATTTATTCCGATCCCCACTGATATATCGCTACCAGTGGGGATTGTATTTTTTTTATTTTCAGAAACCCCCACTGGTTAAGAAAACGTAGTCTAGTGGGGATTTCAATAACCGGATTTTTGTTTGATTTAGAAACTTCTTCTGCTGGGGATCATTGGACTTATTTTTGCAAAAATCTTCACTAGGCTGTGTTTACTTAATCAGTGGGGGTTTTTGGAATAAATCCTTTCATCATATTTTATTTAAAAATTGTTATCAATCTACATGACTTCTATTTATTTAAGCTTTTTATTATACATATATTTTTACTGCTAGATTTCATAATTGGTTATAACATGCATTGATATTCTGCCAATCAATAATAACAAAGAAATTAAAGTAAAGTACATACATACTTGGATAGATATTTTGATATCCAAAATTCTTTCACTAGAAAGTTATGATAAAATCATAGACATACCTATAATGGCAGTGCTAAATTATAGATTTGAGAGTGAGATCTAAAATTTAAAGTATTTTCCAAAGTAGATATTAAAAATTATAATTATATGTATTATTTTAATTAATTTATGCTCATTTGTAAACAATGAAAAAGAAAGTGCCTAATCATTTTTTTCATGTGCTATACAGCATTCAAATGACTCTGAATGCTGTATAGCACATACATTTTTAGGGAATGTTTTCTTCACATTTATGTTTAACTTTGATTTTTACTTAGATTTAGACATTTTTGAACCAATAGTAAATGCTATTTAATAATTAATCTGATTGCTATGCTGTTATATTCCCAATAAGTTGAAACTATGCAATCATTACTCATCACTGACAAAAACATCAAATTACATAATCATGAATAACATCAATCACAACATTTCAATCAATTTTTACAGTTGAATAAATTTTTCTGACAAATATGCTTGTACCAATGTATCCCACAGTTCCACAAATAATACCAAGAGCTAAGCTGAACAAAGCCATGTAGCCAAAATAAAAAGTGGTCTGAAACAAGCCATACATTTTCGTTTTGAACAGGAAGTAATAGAAAGAATACAAGTACACATAGATGGCTGTGCTGCCTGCAGAAAGAAAGCTGGTCCACTGCCAACGATAGTCCTCGGCATTCAACAAGAAATATGTGCAAACAATAGTTACACAGACGGTTACAATCATCAAGATTAAAAATACCAGTAGCATAAATCCATACACATAGTATATTTTGTATGCCCAAAAAGAAGTAAAGATGAAATACATTTCAATAAATATAGAACCAAATGGTAATATTCCTCCTACTATAATGATAATAAAGGGTTCCATAAACCATTTCTTTTCAGGAATCGGTCTAGGAACAGCATTGATGCGACAAGGGTAGTCAGGCTGTCCTGCTAAATTGCGACCAAGTACAGTTCCTACCAATGTTAGGGGCAATATCACAAAAGTACAAATGGACATGACGGCTATCATACTACCAAATGGAATGGCTCTTGATGCATGGTAATACATAGCAATAAAGTTTATAAAGAATGCTGTACCACAAACAAGTACAGGTAATAAGAATGCTGAAAGTAACATCTGTTTAATCCAAAGCTTACCACCCATCCTGGCATAAAGAGAACCTCCAAAGTATCCATTTACTGGGGATGTGGCAGCATAGATAAATATTGCTGTGGACAGTAACGATCCCCTTTCAGTGTACAGTTCACCAAAGATGGTAAATATTATAACTGCCAAAGTCACTACAGTGAGCTGATACCCCGCTCCAATTAGAGCTGAAAATACTGGTAAATGAGGAACTGGTCTGAAAACATCGCCGTGAACTTGTTTCCATCCATATTCATCTCCTAAGTCTTTTTCTAAATCATCAAGATCATCATCCTTTGAATACCTTGCATAGTCCTTACGAAGTGTTCTCATGAGGATCATGGATACAAGTCCCACTAAAAATATTACCATCATGAAACTATTGAAGATACTGAACCAATGAATTCGGTGCTGGAAGAAATTTGGGTCCAAATATTTATCAAATCGATCTTCAAACTGGATATCGCTTTTCTTCCAATTTACTTCATAAGTGAATGGAATTTTGGCGTCGGATGTCAGTCGCTGCTTATTCTCAGCTGTAAGGTTTACTTCCACAATTCTGTTCCCATTGTATCCAATGTCGAATTTCTTGTGAGTCCAAATGTAAAATTGGGACCCATCGATTTCGCCTACTGTTCCCCATATTGGTAAGTCATCTATGTACATTTGATACCAGTAGTGATTCTTAACGGCATACACAAGTGCTTTGTAGGATTGGTCATTCAGTTCGATGGCACAAAATTGCTGCGCCGATACAGTATCCCGGTAGGTGATATCGAGACCACTGAATTCAAGTTCCACTCCCTGCAGCGCTTCAGATAAAGTCTCATGGTAATGTCCAATCGTCACTTTAGTACCAACGCAGAAAGGTAATGAAAAGTATGCATACGTTTCTTGGCGATTGTGATACGGACCTACTGTATTCATCCACAGCACAACTTGTTCTCCATCCTTATAAGTATGGGTATGTTCATCACAGTTAACTATAGTCCAAAAACTAAACAATAAATACAAATATTTCATTTTTATGCAGCAATTAACTTCCTAAAACCAATTACAGTACAAATAAAATAAACATAACACGTATGTGAATGCCGATGTCGGACATCTATGGAATAGTGTTGCCAACACATTTTTTTTAAATTTATTAGATTTGAGACGTCACTTTCCAATTGGGAATCTGGCAACCTCTGAAAAGAATTTCAAACATGATTTCAAAAGATTTTTTTTTCCAGCCCACTTGGTATGTTACGTATAATATTCATATTATACCAAAAAAGTAACCAAATAAACAAAAGATTGCATAGAAATCTAACCGGAATCCTGAAATATATAAATAAGTGATATTTTGATATCTGAATGGAGGCATTTTTTACGTTAAAAAAAAGGGGTCGGTACCCAACGGTAATAATAACGGCTTTAATTATATAAAAAGAAATAGTATTGAACTGTGAAGTTTATTAAAGCTATTTTTAAAGATTTTCGCTAAAATCGCGTAGATGGTTCAAAAAATCATCATGGCACTTTCTTTTTATTTATATTAGTCTATGCGTGGCACGGAACGTTCTAAAGCCGCCTTTTTGGTGGTTGACAGACAACCAGTGTTGCTAATTTAGCGACTTTGTCGCTCTAAGTGACGACTTTTGTTTAAGTATTCGTGCACCTTGTAGCCTGAACCACAGGTACTAACAACCTAGCCTAGTTCAGGCAATAAGCAACTGTGCTCTATTTTATTTGTCAAGATATTTTAATGTAAACGTGCCCCTTATAAATAAACAATTATTATCAAATCGGTCACCTTGTCCTTATTACCTACATAGTTTCACTGGTCGTCACCTAACATTATGTACTAGCTGTTGCTCGTGTCAGCCGAGTGAAATGATTATAAAAATGTTACTTCCCAGAATCGGATTTTGTTAACCATTTCATGGGTTTAATTTTTTTTACAAGGCTCCCTAATCCTTTTTCTACAATAAAAGTAGCCTAAGTTACTAAAGCCAGTAAAGTCCCGCCAAAATCAGTAAAGCCGTTTCGGAGACTATTCGGAACAAACAGACACAAAGACAGACCGACAACGTAAAAATAAAAATATAACAATTAAGTAATGAATATGAATATGAAATATGTCAGAACGTCGCGACAACCCATCGCATCAAGGAAAACATATATTATGGCATCAAGCTTTGGGCAGTTTCGTTGATGCTTGGCTTGACTCAAAACCGCTTTAAACGTCTCGGAACCCCTTTAGGTCAAAGTCATCACAATATTGTGCCAAAAGCCAATGTACTGTTTTCCTTAAGGTTTCTTTGACGATGCCGTCTACTCGTTGTTTGCCATCCGCAAGCTTTAGGCATTGTCAGGTGGCATTTTGAGGTTACGTGCATGTTTATCTTCTTGAATTTCTTTAAACTCAAAGTACAAACCACCGAAAATGGAAATGGAATTAGACTTACCTAGTTCTGTTCAAGCTAGACTTAAATCGGACACGGGTGAAGAGACAGGAAGTCCTTTAGATATACCGCTAAATATAACCAGAGATCAACTTCAGCTAATATGCAATGCTCTGTTACAAGAAGTAAGTCGATTAGTATATTTATATGAATTCTTTGATTGACGGAAATTTATTTTACATTCATAACTGAATGAATATTTCTACAATTATAGAATGTTATATTAAAACTCAAACTAGCTTCGCGGTAATTCGCCAAACGTTTTGTTGGCGCAGTTGGATTAACGAATTTTTCGGACTCTAAAGTACTGATACCGACCCATTGCAGTCGTAATCCTTTTTTAAAAAGGTGTCAAATCTAATTTATTACATAATTTAAGTCATGGGACTTAGTGAATTAAATGACACAATAGATAACATAGGGTTACTATATGTTTACTACATGTTGTGTACACCTAATTGGAAGAACCCTAACCTATATACTATTATTGTTGAATGTATAGTGTATGTACTGTTGAGGTTCCTATCAATACATATAATAGTATCAGGCCGATGTCTGTACATTGAAGATATTGAAAAAAAAAAAATATGGGGAGCAACAGCAGCCAAAACAACAGCTTTACGATTTTTTGATTATCTGCCTGTATGTTTGTATGCGCATCACGCAAAAACTACTGCATAGATTTGATTGCAGTTTTCACTGCTTGATTGCTAGATGCTTAATTATAATATAGGCTACATTAGATATAGTTCTGAACACGATAGGTGGCACTTTGCATAGCAAGGGTGGGTTAGTTTTAAATAAATAAATTAAATAAGTTATGCCACTAAAATAAATAAATCAGTTAGTTTTTAAATAATTAAGTTATAGCAAATATTAATGTTACATAACTGATCTTTGCTGTTTATTCATATTGTGAAATATTGTTTCAGGAAGACAAGCCATTTCTATTTTTTGTTAAAGATGTTGAAATAACAAATAGCCTTAAAGATGCCCTTGATATAAAAACTTTGAACTCCGAAGAAGTTGTTGAAATCATCTACCAGCAACAAGCTGTGTTTAGAGTAAGACCAGTTACCAGGTGCACCAGGTCAGTGGATAAGTAAAGACCTATGCCAGTCTGTTTGCAATATTTTTTACTTGGCAACAGTCATCATCTGCCTAGCCTTTTCCCAACTATGTTGGGGTTGGCTTCTAGTTGCACAAGATTCAGCAGAATACCAGTATTTAACATGTTGTGACTGCCTATGTGACCTCCACAACCCAGTAAGTACTGGGTAATACAATACCCCATGGTAAGACTGGGCACAGAATCTATTAAAATATTTGAATTATGTTTTAGCTCAATACCAGGCCATGCAGAAGCAGTAATATCAACAAGCTTTAGTCCATCAGGGAAACAATTGGCAAGTGGTTCAGGAGATACAACAGTTCGATTTTGGGACCTTAGTACACAAACACCATTACACATATGTAAAGGTAAAGCAACTTAAATCATATCATAATAATATGGTGTGCATAAATTCAATAAGAATAAAAATGTGACAAATCTATTATTTCTCTTTCAGGTCATGCTAATTGGGTTCTCTGCATAAGTTGGTCTCCAGATGGATTAAAACTGGCCTCAGCATGTAAACAAGGCAGAGTAATGATATGGGACCCAAATACAGGGAATCAAGTAGGAAAAACAATGATAGGGCACAAGCAATGGGTCACTGCACTTGCTTGGGAACCTTATCACAGGTATGTTGTAATGTTTGACAAATGCGGACACTACACACCATTTATTAGTATGCACACTTGTCTTAAACTATCACTTACGGGACATGATCATGGTACTTGTTGCAGCGTCGAATTATAGGGGACTCACCATAATTGAAAATTACGGAAGATATCCCATAAGTGACTGTAAGTTTAGTTATACCGTGAAAGCTCACAGATGTTGCACACTGGTATATTTTGCTTACACCAAGTGTACTAGATTAGCAGACACCAAGTGTACTAGATTAGCAGTAGGATATGCTTTGTCTTGCAATAATAAAGTAAATATTTGGACAAAAATACTAAAAATAATAATTGATTGGTACAGAACATAATGAACTTAACACTGTTTCAAGCTTTCACGGTTTACAACTATACTGTCACTTACGGGATATCTTCCGTGATTGTTCATTATTTTGAGCTCCCGATATTTCGGCGCTGTTGCAAGCGCCATGATCGCGGGTTGACTGGAGAATGCGGGTGGATGGAAAAATAAATTGTTAAGAGCAGACAAATCTATCTACCCGTCTGTTTTGCCGTGACTTAGTGTCGAGTTCCAATAGTGCGCGTAGCAAAAGACAATGAAAGAGGGTGGATAGATTTGTCTGCTCTTAACAATTTATTTTTCCATCCACCCGCATTCTCCAGTCAACCCGCATTCTCCAGTCAACCCGCGATCATGGCGCTTGCAACAGCGCCGAAATATAGGGAGCTCAAAATAATGAACAATCACGGAAGATATCCCGTAAGTGACAGTATAATGAACTTATTTTTTAACAAGTGTTTCTATGTGTAATGTTCTAGGAATCCAGAGTGTCGAAAACTGGCCAGTTCATCTAAAGATGGTGATGTCAGGATATGGGACACAGTCACATGCCTCACAGTTTTAAGTCTAACAGGTCATGGAAAAGCTGTCACATCTGTGAAGTGGGGTGGCAACGGACTTATCTACACATCTTCTCAAGATAGAACAATAAAGGTTTATATTTCTCTGATTCATTTTAGCATTTTTTTTAAACAAAACAATTATTGTTATTATGTTATTAAAGTTTCATAGAAACCTTATAGGACTTGCCCTTTCATAGAAGTATCTGGAACAATATTTAGCCATTTCCAAGTTTCTTTCAACTTGATAGAACTTTCTTTGGTGTATGCCTTTTCAAGGTATGGAGAGCAGATGATGGCATACTTTGCCGGACATTAGAAGGACATGCTCATTGGGTCAACACATTGGCGTTAAGTACAGATTATGTGCTAAGAACAGGACCATTTCATCCTATCACTGACCAGAAATTCAGTATTAGTGATAGTAAGTAAATACTTGTTTCCTCTAACACCCGTATCTATAAACAAGTCAAAGTTATCATTTAAAATAAGATTTTTATTCTGTAGTTTAGTAATTGCTTGAAATTAGAACTGTCAAAATTTAGAATTCTTAGCTATACTTTCTTAGACGGTTCTTACTTCATTTAAATTCTTGTTTAAAAAATGTTTGCATATGTAATTACTTTAACTCATGACTTATACATAGATATGGGAGTTAGACTACAAGAAAAAGATTGCCCCCTACCCCATACTTGACACAAGCATATATTAAGGGTGTAAATAGACCCTTAACATAAAAGAAAGGCACTTGTTCTCCAAGTCTTCGCGATCATTGTTTTGTTCTAGACCATACCATCTAGTTACGGAGATATTGGGGGTCAAAGTTCCAACTTTTTCACAAGTTTTTTTTAAATACATGTTTTTAATGTAAGATTTTTACTTTACACACCTCCACGACCCCGGTACTATTCAATCCATCCATCAGCACAATGGCTTGAGTGCTTTCCATCGAGTCCTACCTTAAAACGTGATTTTTCACCCCCAAAAAAAAAAGCCGATTCCCAGCAAAAATTTTTGCGTAAAGTTAATTAGTTTGCTGTACAGAATGCTTGGATGACGAATATGTGAAGGGTCTGTTTACACCCTGTATATTGGTCATTGCCTACAATTTTGTTAGCATTGATGCAATAACAAACAGTTACCTTAACTAGGTTAAAAACTGAATGCTTGCCCCCAATTTTATTCAGATTTGACTATTTGATCATGAAAGAACAACCTTTTCAGAAATTGTACTTCAACAGCGGGCCCTAGAAAGGTATGAAGCAGTATGCGGAAAAACTGAAGAACGCCTTGTATCAGGATCAGATGATTTCACATTGTTTCTGTGGCTGCCTGAGAAGGAGAAACGTCCTTTAGCCCGAATGACGGGCCATCAGCAACTCATAAATGACGTAAAATTTTCTCCAGACACAAGGTACACTGTGAGGAGTGACACTGACGTAATCATGATGTAGGCTCTTAAAAATATAATAAGCCCTCTAGTAGTCATTTATCATAATTATGGTCTTCTTTTACAGAATAATAGCATCAGCTTCATTTGACAAATCAGTGAAATTGTGGGATGCTGCTACAGGGAAATTTATAACTACTCTCAGAGGACATGTGCAAGCAGTGTATATGGTGGCATGGTCTGCTGACTCGAGGCTTCTATTGAGCTCCAGTGCAGACTCTACCTTGAAAGGTTTGTTATAAATTAATTGGCCTTCAATTATGAATTGAACTGTGGAAATACTTATTTCAATGTTATTCTCTTTCTTTCCAGTGTGGAATATGAAAGTTAAAAAACTGGAACTGGATCTACCAGGGCATGCTGATGAAGTGTTTGCCGTGGATTGGTCACCAGATGGAGCCTATGTAGCTTCAGGGGGAAAAGACAAAGTTTTAAAATTGTAAGTTTAAATTGTAAAACATGTCTTGTGTTACAATGTTTGTTTTGTTGTCTTTTTTATGCTAACTTTGATTATTGTTTTTTCAGATGGCAGCACTAAAAATTGAAAAGCCCTCTTCAGTGAAATACAACTTTAATTACAGAATAACCTGTTACAATATTTATGTAAAAATAAATAAACATGTTTCACTTAATTTTAATGCTCTTTTTGACATTTGCCTTTATTCCTGATGCTTCTCCAGCATATCTAGTCATCTCAGTTCTAGGTTCACGGACAGCTCCCTTCCTCCTGATCTTAGCCTTTCTGTATTTGAGCTTATGTTTAACTCTTGGATTTCTTTGATCCTTCTTTCTATGAGGAGTCAGGCCCTTATTTTTGGCAATTTGATAAGTAATCTCACGTTTGTCTCCGACATCCTCCATAACAATATCCTGTGATGAGGTAGAAGGTTTATTGTCTTCAGTCTCAATATCATTAGGAGAAGTATCATTATCAGAGAATCCACTCTCTTCAGATTCATCATTGTTCCTTTGAACATCAACACCACTGTCAGGCTTGAAGAAGTCACTGCCTTCATATTCATCTTCATCATCAGACACACCAGTATCTTCACCTTCATCCTTTTCCATAACATTAATAAGTTTTAACTTCTTGGGTGTTGATTCAGGTGACTGTCTTCCTGATTTGCGTTTCTTATCTTTCTTTAGTTCTTTAATTTCAGTTACACGCAGTTCCAAATTGCTTTTCACTGCTTGTAATATTTTATCTATTTGAGGTTTTACAACTTCCAAATAAATTGGCTCCATTTTGTTTAACATTTGTCTGTACTGGTACAACCTTTTTATTACAGGATGATTTTGAATGTTGATTCTTTGACTTTTAAGAAGGAGATAAAAGCTTATGTTTGTGCAGTAATTTAAGATAAGATCATAATTTGTTTTAACGAATTTTGAGGCGGGACATGTAGGGAGTTTACCATCTTTCACAAGCTCTAGAACAGGATGTAAATCATCTTTTGCAACTGTTAATTTTGTTTTAAAATCATCAATTAGGCCGGCAAATTCTGGACTTTCTTTTTCAAGTAGCTGTAACTTTTGCCGTTTAGACATCTGACTTAAATCACTCTTTATCACAGTTTCTTTTTCTTCAACATCTGCAACCTGTTTTGACAAAAATTCAAGTGTAAAATCTTCTTCTCCAAGCTGCTCTAAAAGCCTCTTCTGAATATCTTTTGCTTCTTTTTCTTCCATAAGGGCAATTTCTTCATCATTGCCGAAGCCTCCATAGTCCTCATCAACATAATCAGTTGCATAATATGATCTTTTCTTTTTACCCCAGGCTTTAGAATCTGGTAAATCATCATCTGACTGGTCTTGACCTTCTACATCACTGTCAGCAATGCCTAAATCTTCTTTTTCGTTTTCAGAGTCACCTGATTCAGAGAATGCATACATTTCTTCTTCGCTCTCTGAATCATTATGTTTTCTCTTGCGCACCTTTTCCAGTAGTCTTTTTTCTTTGGGTGTATACTCATCTTCTGAATCTGAAGGTTCATAGTTACCTTTCTTATCAAAGTTGGACTTGACTCTGCAATAACAAACAAGAAAATATATGAATGTATTCAAATATGAATACATTACGCCTGTAATCCTAGAAGGGTTAGGCATAAATGTGTTTCTAATAGTACACCCACATTTCACCAGTTATATTTAAGTCCCATGTAATAGGGGCGAACCTATTGCCATCAACCAGGCACACATCCAGACTCCATGGCTGCTACTGAAGAAATTCCTGATTCAAAGCGAGAGATGCGCAGCTAAATTTATTTATAGTTTTTCATGCTAATCATGGCATGAAACCTTTAGACTTGGATTGTGCATAGGTGTACTACATACTGTGACCTGTACGCCAAACGACACAAATATGTGACAAAAGTGGTAAGTAGTGGTAGTAATTATGGCTTGGCGTGGAGAGCACGCGTGTGCATTTATGCTCTAGCGTTCAAAAGGTTAAGGATAGTAAGCTGACGCATAACACATGAGAAGAAATATTTAAATAATGGCATGTAGGTACTAAGGTGCGATTGCCATCTTTGATTACTGCCGACCAGTATGGTACAATATACCACATTTAATTTAGTTTACAGTTACAAAAGTAACAAATAAAAGATAAGGAAACAAATTATTTAACAATAAAAACTGGAGTTCAAACAAACTTACTTTATTTTATCTGCCATTTTCGACGTGAATACTGGTTACGATCATAGAAATAAATCGCAACGGGTCTAAGGTTAGTCCATTAATTGTCACAATCCTGCACCTTTTCTGCTGGAGACGAAATAAGGTGGTTACAATTTTGGTTGAATTTTCATATGATTAGCTCGCCGTTATTGCGTACAATTAAATATATTCTGTTTAAAAGCCCGTGCCTCGTTGTTACAAATTATTACAATCTACAGAACAGCAGAATCAGAAATGACATTCGTTTTTTTCCGACTATTATTCAAATTATTACAATCCGTTGTTTGAATATGAGCTTTTTGAGTAAACTAAATCCAAAGACAAGCTGAACTTCCGAGGACTTAAATTCGTTTCTTCTCAATTTTAGCTACTTTGGCTTTTAATGCTCATTAAGGCGCTGCTAAAGGTAAAGTCATTGTCATTTTAGCAAAGTTGTAGGTAATATTTATTTAAATATTTACCTATTTTATTTATCTAAAATGTTAGGTCACGTGGTCACGATCTTCGTTCAGTGACAGTTCAAAGTACACACGCTATAACTTCTTTATTAGGGGATGTTTATACAAATGCCAAGAAATAAAAACTTATACTGCCAAGAAATGAAGACCTAGAAAGCGAGGCGCGGGCGTATGGACGGTGAGTAATGGGCTAGGTCGAATTCCGGCCGTCTTACGACAGGCGCTGTCGACGGTGCGTTCGTGTTCCACGCACGCCTCAAAGAGAAGTCAGCAACAAGGAAGGGGTCCGCAAGGGCCGATGCCTGCCGGGGCTGCGGGACTGTTCGAAAGAGATACCGCGGCCCTGGAACACAAAGGGCAAAGAAAGAACATAGATGGGTTTTAGTCAGGTTTAGAAAGTTTGAACAGAACTATACATTTGATTCGGAGACTTGGAGTGCGTTCCGAGTGACAACAATATTGATTTTAGCGATCATAGCGCCAAAAAGCGTTCCGATTCAGTTATCGCGTTCATGTTGTTAACAACGATATTTCCATTCGGAACCCGCTCACGGTAAATCGAAACGATTTCGCTGATAGCGATTTTTACGTGACTCGGAATGCGTTCACGATCTAACAACTCGTGTCGTGAATCCATGACATATTACGTGAATCAAACTGTCACTGTCATACATATACATACAACAAAATTCCTTGAAGTCGTATTCTGGGGTTAAACTTTTTAGGTTAATTTTTTTGATAGCTATAATTTTAAAATATTATTATTCAATCACATAAAACACAATTATAATTATAAGAATTACATTTTATTTAAACTAGTTTTTGTTTATAAATTATGGGGGTTTTTGGAAGCCTAAAGATATTTTTCCTATTATTGTTTTTGTTTTGTGAATTCATAGGAAGTAAAAAATTAACTTCTCGCGATTTCAATGGAGATAGCAAACTGACTGAATGCCGACGCTGTAAGGTATTAACAGATTCTTATAACCACTGGCTTGATCAAACTTCTAGAGGAAAATATGAAGGTGGAGATGCAGCTTGGGAGGAAACTAAATTAAAATCATATTCTCGCAGCGAGATTCGTTTGGTGGAAATACAAGAAGGTTTGTGTTCAGAGTTGAAAGCACATCAAGATGCATGTTATGCTATCGCAGAAGAATCTGAGCAAGTTCTAGAAAAGTGGTGGTTTAACAAAGATTCAGTTTCTCTAGATTTGTATACATGGCTGTGCATTGATACTCTTCAACATTGTTGCCCTAGTAATCATTACGGTGATGAATGCACAGCCTGTCCTCAGGATGCGAACAATAAAGTTTGTGCTGGACATGGCCAGTGTGATGGTGCCGGTACCCGCAAGGGAAATGGTACATGTATCTGTAAAAAAGGTTACACAGGAAGACTATGTGGTGAATGTGCTAAAAGTTTCTACAAAACAAATGTTGGATCTTGTAAAGTTTGCCACAAAGCTTGTGATGGATGTAGTGGTGATGGTAATGCCGCCTGTGAAGCGTGCAACTCTGGCTGGCAATTACAATCTGGTGTGTGTGTAGACATAGATGAATGTGCATCAAGTGTTTGTGACATTCATCAATATTGTAGCAATACAGAAGGTTCCTATAGTTGTAATGAATGCGAATCCTCATGTAAGTCATGTATGGGTGAAGGATCTTCTAACTGTACATCATGTGAGTCAACTAATGTGCTATGGTTTGGCATGTGTGTTGACAATGAACTGAAACAAAATATTTTAACAAACACTTATAAAAGAATAGCATTGTATGTTGGTTTGCTTATCATAACATTTTATATTTCCCGTACATCAAGATCAATAGCTTCAATTGTAGTATTAGTCATATCTGTATTGATGTTTTACTCTGAGAGAAATTTGAAAATGAATACAATGGATATTCTTTTGCAGTCATTTTATGAAAACCAAAGTTGAATTAGATGTTTGTCTTTGTATCTGTCATAAAGTATTTTCATAACCAGTTGTACAGAATAGTAAAATTAAAATAGATGTGCCTATATGCTAAGTTAACCTGGACCAACAAAACCAAGTCTTTATTTTTTTCATCTGTTTTGTTCTTACTCACAGAAACTGTCTGTGTTGTATGTTAAGTATGTAAATAACCTGTCCCTGAATAATGATAAGCATGTTTGTGTTTAATCTTTTTTTTAATTCTCAGTTTAATATCTACATTTTTTTCTCTGTACATTGTCATCTGTAATATCATCATAATAATAATGACTATATGACTATCATAGTAAAATAACCTGAATATAATAGAAAAGTGTATTTTATTTACATTCACACACTCATTTTACATCTGTAACCTGTCTATTTGTTGGTGAAAAATTCACCAATAAAGAGGTAAATGACGTCACATAACATGACATTAATGGCCGCGACAGTCGGACGTTTGAACTGTCGTAGAAAATTCTAGGAGTTTAATGGTTGTTTTTGAGCGACAAGCAGTAGTTGAACTTTTTTTTTTATGTTAGCCTGTTTGAGTGTCCCACTGCTGGGCAAAGGCCTCCCCTTTCTCCTTCTAAAAAATTAATTAATTAATTAGTTGAACTTAACTTAAATCATTTTCTTGGGTTGATAGTACTATATTTTATTGGTTTAAGTTTAGCCTTTTCCCAACTATGCTAAAATCGGCTTCCAATCTAACTGGATGCAGCTGAATTCCAGTATTTTACATGGAGCAACTGCCTATCTGACCTCCACAACTCAGTTAGTACTGGGTTATATGATAGCATGTGATGGATTGGTATGTTGATTTTCGTTGTGTATTTAGTCAAAAACTGATATGGCTTGTGGTTGCGACAAATAAAATGCTTAGAAAAGGTGTATTAAAAATACATTTTATTGCAAAATTTATGTAACTACATTTTAGTGTCATTTATATACAAAAATTAAATACAAAGTTTAGGTATTATAACCAATTTGTGGAATACTATATAATACAGCTGCTGGTGCAGAGATTTTTCACACAAACTGGTAGGCAAATAGGGCAAAATATTAAAATAGGCCAGGTAGAGATAAATCATGTGTTACTACACATAGGTATAACAATATCTTTGCCCCAGTATTCATCTCAGATTATATGTAAAATCCCTAATCCATAAACAATTATGTAGGTCTGTAATAACTATAGTATAAAGTAATTAAATAGCAAACTTATATTTATTGTAAAACAGGCTACAAGGTAACATGTATTAAACTAAGGTATAAATTCACATGTCTTACATTTGCAGCTAACTAACATTGACTGCATTTTGTGAAGAAGGTTCAAGTCATTATAACCACATGTATTTGAGACCAACTATTAACATCAATTGAGAGGGAATATTTAAATGTTATTCTATCATTATCAAGAATAAAAATTGGCAACAGTTAATTTGGCAACAGCAAGCACAGGTATACATTTTCAGTCTGACAAAAAGATAATTCTTAATAGTTATAAAATATAATGACTGACTGACAAATCAATGCGTTTATTTGTTCGTTTAAACAGATGATATAAAGCAACTGATAATTGCATAATGTTGTTAATCAAACCTTAAGTAAATTTTAATACAAGTGTAAAAAGGCAAAACCCGTTGACTAACATCAATCAGCATTAGTTTAAGTATCAACAAAAGATCTCAACTTAAAGGAGTACAGTCACGAGCACCAAAATGTAAACACTTAACTCCTACTGTTGTGATTAAAATTTCACGTTGTTACAAACATAGTATTCTGGAACTCGTATTTTTATGAAAAAGATCCTATCTCCAAGCTACAATCGTTATGTCTCGCGAAAATTGCTTTTAAATTTAGGAAAGTGTATACATATTGGTGCTCGTGACTTACTTATACAAACAATATAAAATTAATGGAAAAAAATAAGTAACATTTTCAAATAAAAACATTCAGAAATTTTGTGTGCATCAAACTTATCACGAATGATAAGACGATTTTATTATTATAGAATGTGTATAAATATACTTACAAAATAAAGCTAAGACAGAAGTATAATACAATATAAAGTTCGTGACAGTCGCTATGATAAGTATGATAACTAAACGAGTACAAGCCACACCTTCAGTTCCCATGAAAATTAAAAGGAAACTTTTGTGAACTGTGATTTATGATATTAAGAAATTATGTGATAAACAGTGGTCTTTGGTGAAGAATAAACATTGTATTCCAAGATGACAAAAACAAAAACGTGGAGTCACTTAACTTAAGTCTTGAATATATTACTCAACAACATAAACTATCGTAAATTAAAGGTTAATAATGTCTCTCAACAAAATAAACACAAATTAATATAAATGAAATTAATATTGTTCTAAGAATTTTTATTTTTGGTAAAATTTCCATTTAAGTACTAATATAACACCATTCAGCTAAACCTATTTGTGAAATAGAACGCTTACATTATTTAAACTAGTCCTCGTAATCGATTTTATGTGACGCCTACTGTTGCAGGGAACTTACAAACGTACTAGAAAGTGGTGCGGATATAACATAAAGCTTCTAAATAATAACATACACACGACTAGCATGTAAAATGCTACAAGTGAACCAATTGTTATTAAGTCCATGTTGATTCGTATTCAATATAACTACCATTGACTCAGAAATTATACAACCTGAGATCAAATGTGCTATCAAATACATAAAAATGAATTGATTCGCCAGATCAAAAAGTGATTAAATAAATAGGTCTATTAAAATGTGATGCTGATTTTTAAATGTTAACTGTCCCACTATCCAGCTATAGACACCACTCTTTCCATTTTTATTATCCCTTCGTTTTTCAAATGAACATGCAAGTAATAAATCTATTTTTTTTCAGTACCAATGAACTTTTTGCTGTCATAAATTCCCGATAGTATTCAAAATATAGTTGCAATTCCGATTTATAAAAAAACTCGTATGAATCCAAAATGTCTTTCAAAGCTGAAAATAAACACTAAGGCTCACAATTTTATTAGTATCAGTCTGCTTCAATTTATGCTAATGATTTTATTACCATAAATTATTACATTTATTTCGGTCCCTCATCATAATACTTGCTTAAAATCATCAAACTTTCTGAATCAACAATTACTCCAGGTTCATAAAGCTGAACAAGCCGTGCGGCCCCAGCGCCGGTGCCAGCTGCACACGTCACAACCGTGTTATTTTATTCTCAATTTGAACCACATAACACACGGCATCTGATAAAGCCGTTTTTAAGTGTTATAGATCTACATACATCCATTTCACCATATTAAATACACGCTAATTTTTGTAAATGTTATATCTTCTATGATACATCTATGATCAGTCTGTTGTCGTAATTAATGGAATGTATTCAGTTGAATAAATTGGGTGTTGTATAAATAAGCTGTCACATTTGAAACGGAAAAATTAAAACACCAATGAGCGGCATAACAGCATAACCATCTCAAACACTGTGCGTATTTTGTTTAAGTATTCAATATTATGATTAATTGCATTCATTTTTGGATTGATCATGTAAACAACTCATTTCATTTCACTAATCCGTTTTAGTGCCTTCTACCAGCATAATTTGGACCTTAAAAATACTAATACATAGACAAAGATAAATCCCAACTGTCCTTTTATGATATTAAGATAAGCGCGGGGATAATAATAGTACCGTGATAAAATAACAATCTTATAGGCGGGCGACAGGGTACTTTTTAGTGGTAGAGCATAAGACAAGCTATTGAGCGCGACTACGTATGACCTGTTAAAGTATAAAGAATTCATACTTTAACAGTTAAAACAACCCTAAGTTGTAGTAATGTGATAGATCCATAAGAAAAATTATCGCCCATATGACGGAAACGCTTTAAACTTGAATTCAGATTCTTAAATAATCATTATCAAATTTTGAGAGCACAAACTCATCGATAGGCATTACAAAGTTCAGATTCCATTGCATCAAACGTATATTGAGGACCTTTTCAATACAATTGGTCAGTCAAAATTTAGTCTAGGACTTCATAACGCTAAAGGATAGTGCACCGTGGTTCTTTTGCTGCTTGAATGACACTTGTGAAATTGTCCATGGAAATTCTACAAGATGTAACATCATGATTGGACAACCTCTCATGTGGTGACCGGACCATGAAACTGACCAACTTTTGCTCTACGAGTTCCAGAAATTCGCAAAAAAAATACTTTCTATAAGAATTGACGCGATCATCTGATCAACAGGTATGGTAAAACTACAAAAAAAGTTATGAATTGCCAAAAATCAACTTGTATTGAAAAACAAGATGGCGTACGTTTCGACTATGGCCACGAGTCAAAAGAAAAATGCAGCACTTTCATTATGGGAAACTGGTATTCTGAATTCAAGTTTAATTACTTACACGAATAAGTGTCCAGTGTCAGTGTGCGCTAGTCCAGCAGCGAGTGCGGCGCGCGGTGGTGGCTGGACAACTGCGCGGCCAGCTGGCGCTGCTGCAGCAGGCAGTACAGGATGCCGGCCTGCGCCATGGCGTCCACCGTGCCGGCCGCCAGCAGGTCGGTGCGCTGCTTGCTGCCCGCGCCCGCGCTGGCGGGCCGCATCAGCGTGGGGCCAAACACTGTTGCCAGGTTATGCATCGACATCTTGTTCTCGCTTTCGTGTTGGTTCACCCTGTTTACATTCAAACGTGTCAATAGAGTTGCGTCTCTAAACTCGAACATTAGATGCACTATACTCTTTTTGTGATTTAAGCACACTCGAGGCTCTACTTTGCAGGTCAAAGCCAGCGGTTTAGCCAAGCAGTCGGGCTTCTTTTTATTTTGTCAATGACGTCCACTCCACAGAATCATGGGTTGGTTATATTCTCATTTACTGCTAAAATAGTAACAAAAAAATCTCCTTTAGTTTATTTTCTAATAAATAGAGGCTATATTTAGTGTGGATGTTGTCGTGGATGACCGAACTTAATGACCACTCGACTGTAACGAAGCCCAAGAAAAGATGAGACACGATGACGACTACAATCGACTTACTTCACGAAATGGTTTAACAGAAAGTCGATACAATTCTTGTTGAGGTCGGGCAGCTGAGCGTAGCATTTGAGCAGCGCATGTCGCCTGGTATGCGCCGGACCAGAATCCACTGACGTACCCGCGCCCTGAGATGTTGAAAATAAATATTTAAGTTTGCAGTTAACTACAAAATTAACCATTTATTTTAATTAGGCCATTTAGTCATTTTGAAAGATAAAATTTACAAGGAAAGAGAATTGATTTTAATTGCCAATTCACAAAGGTAGTTTCGTATGAAGAAGAACGAAAAAAAAACGCCATAATTACTCTTTTAAAATGTTTTACGAAATTTTTTACACATGAAGAAGATGTACTTGGAATAAAATTAGTAACTACAATGAGTAAAGAAATTGAGCTACAACAGATAATAATATATTGATACATGGTACTAATATGTCAGTACCATGGATACACCTTTTGTAATTATAGTCAATTTATTCATCATTTCAACAAATAATGAGTCAGTGCTATGACATTCACAAAGATGTTCGTTATATATTTAGTATACGTACTTGTGTGGATCCCCACGCCTTCAATAGTTCGGGGTAGAGTGCGTCAGTGAACAGCGCCTCGGGCAGTTCCCGCAGGTACAGCTTCAAGACACCCGTGACTGAGTGGATGTCCACCTCTTTCAGCAACTGCTCTGCTTCGTAGGCATCTGGACAAATATGTAACAGCAGAGTAATAATATTAGGCACTACAATAATATGATTAAATACCATTGATATATAAGAAAACTCAAAATACACACGCAGCGTCAAAAACGTCTGCAGAAAAAGTATGCACAATTTCGAATTGTGCGCACTTTACAGTGTTTGTGACAGCTATCGTTTCCGGGAATTGCAGTGACATAATGTGCGGTGCTCGCGTTTATGTGGTGGTAACAACTTTATGTGGTGAGTGTTAGTTCGAAATTGTGTTTATTAGTCAATCAGATATTGTGATTTTTTTTCCGTAGTCAACAAGGAAAGGAACTCTTAAAGTTTTGCCATGTCCGTCTGTCCGCAGCTTAGCTCAAAGACTCTTAGCACTAAAATGCTGTAATTTGGCATGAATATACGGATTATAAATAAATAAGCTTCAAAGTGATAATTTTTGTTAGACTCAAGCCCCTCTACCAGCTAAACGGTTGTGTTTGGGTGTGTGAAAAAATTCAGTGGTAGTATACAGGGTGTAAACAGACCCTTCACGAAGCCGTCAACCAAGCATTTTGTACATCAAACTTTACGCAACAATTATTGCTAGGAAAAAACTTTTTTTTTGGGGTGAAAAATCACGTTTTACGGTAGGACTCGATAGAACGCACTCAAAGCATTGTGCTGATGGATGGATTGAATAGTAAGGGAGTCGTGGAGGTGTTTAAAGTAAAAATCTTACATTAAAAACATGCATTTAAAAAACCTTTGTGAAAAAGTTGGAACTTTGACCCCCAATATCTCCGTAACTAGAAGGTTCCCAGGTATGGTCTAGAACAAAAAAAAATATCGCAAAGACGGGGCGAGCAAGTGCCTTCAGCTTCGTTAATGGTCTATTTACACCCTTTACATAACGAAATCACCGAAAATTTGTAACAACTACGACTTACTGCAGAAGGCAGTGATTCTAAACACATGCAGACTATAGGCCAACCGCTTTAATGAGTCCTTGTGAAGGTATCAATTTAAATGGAATATTCTGCAGATTGATCACATATTGGTTCAATTAGTATCGTAATACCTACGTGGATTATGGTTATTTTAAAGCAAATAACTTGTGGAATGTCGTTAGGACTTTGTGGACGCTTAATGTGACTTTGATGTGGCAAGGCGGAGGACTCATTAAAGCGGTGGGTCTATAGTAAGAAAGTTTCTGCAGTGTGAGTCGGACAACCGCGTCGAATCTAATATTTCCATACCCGCAATTAACCAACTGATGAACACTTGGGTTATGTGATAAGATCACATAGATATTTATTATCGGTAATTTAAAAAAAATCAGCATTTCCATACATTTTGAACTTTCGTTGGCTACAAAACAGCTGTTTTTTTTTTAATAAAGATGTGAAATTACTATGTGGGGGGCTTATTATGATGTACTGAATACGTGGTAACTGTTTTCGTGTCGGTGTCCCTTCCACCCCGTATATATAATATATGAATGTTCAATACAGTGCTTTTCAATACACAAAATAAGTTGACTCACATCAGGACAGGTGCGGCCTAAAGCAAAAAAATAATAATAATAAAAAAATACTCACTGGTCTCGAAGCTCTTCTTCAGTCGGTTGAGGTCGGAGGCGCTACCAGACACGCGGTACACACCCACCTCGTGGATGCCGCGCCGCTCCACCTCGCGCACGCACGCGCTTATTATGAATGGTATGTTGCGCTTCTCACGTCTGTGGAAATGGCAATAAAAAATTGTGGATGTCTTCATTCTACTACGACTACGTTTTTATTATAAGATGGCCAAGAAAAAAAGTTTTATTTTTATTTTAATTTTCTACTTCTAACTAGCTGGACCAATTCTAAGCATTTTCCTTGTGTCGTTTTATGTATAACATATTGGTGGTGAATCACTGAAAAATAGTCCTCTCTCATTAATTATCTCTGACTTGAAAATAAGTGTTCGGGTGTAAATAAGCATGCGTCTCACTTGGCGACGTGCGTGATCTTGTTCCCGAAGAGCGCGCCGGGCTTGGCGGAGGGCACGCGGCGCGCGGAGCGCTCGGGCGGCAGCAGGCGCAGGCGCAGCGTCAGCGCGCCGCCGCCCAGCGACACCGTGCGCCCCACGCTCTCCGCCACCCACTCCAGCGACAGCTGCACACAACACATGTACCTTATGACGTGGCTTACAGATAAAAATTCTTTCTGTTACCGTTTTTAACGAAGACGACTAGAACGTATAACCAAAATGTAGGCTTCAGCCTTGGGTTAGTCACTTTTCGAAATTTTTTTTTGCCGTCATTTATTAAACTTCAAGTCTTTTTGAATAATCATTAATTTAATTAATAAGACTAGCCGTACAACACACAAAAGTATATTTACCTTGATAGTACACTTCCCGCGCAGCACAGGCCGGGCCGCGTCTTCATACAACAGCAGTCGCAAGTTCTGTGAGCCCTCCAGGTCGAGGGTAAAACTCTCGTTCCACCGCGGTTGTGCGCTGCGACACACGAGCTTCGACTTCGCCTTGCGGAAGTAGTGGCCATACGAGTCTACCTCCACCACTATGTAGTAATCTACGAGAAAACCCTAAATTAGAGGTTTTTTTTAGGGAATCACAAAAGGGTGGGATAAGGGTTAGTCTACAAGTAACTGTGGCAGCCATGCTGGTAACACCATGAACTATGCTCGACTCTTGATCCGCGGTTACAGTTAGTGGCAGTGCAGTAGTGCATAATATCTTCGGTGGCACGGCGAAGAGACCGAGAAGATTGTTATCTTCGAATTGTAATAGTCCACGGCGTACGAATGTACCGGTCACCGCGAGCCGCCCCGCACAGGGGGTCTTGACGGCTGCGATGGCACGAGAAGTCGCACGGCATCCGATTGCTGCTGATGCTCTGTGATGAACCGCGCTTGCGTGTCTACAGTTGTGCGCTGGGCCTATGAGCGACTAGTTGCACTAGTACTCACCGGCGGCAGTATCGAGCGGCGCGGTCATGCCGCCGACGTGCAGCTGCAGGTCGCCGAGCAGCAGCGAGTCGTCGCGGCCGCTGCGCAGCAGGTACGAGCCCATGTCCGTCTGCAGGTAGCTGCGGCACGCCGTCACCCACGCCTGCAGCTCCAGCATCGAGATCGTGCTCGAACCCGCCGGGGGGGCTGATGATGCCTGAGATATTTTCATAAAATTGCTTCGATTAAGGGATCGACAATAGATAAATTCTACAAATATGCTTTTCACAAGTCATGTATGAGTAAATAGGTAATTGCTTAATTTCTTGCAATTACAAGCGCGAGCGTGTCATCGCGAACTCATGTCTTTCTATACTTCGCATTCAGAAAAACTCGACGCATTTTGTTATGTATTAGAAATTCAATAAATAAACAGCAGTGACACTATAAATGACAAAACCTGTGATAGTCTTCCGGGTTAGGCTCACAGATGACCATTCCTCTTTAATTATAAATGACAACTGTCAATGCTAAACTTACTATCACGTAAAACTAAATTAACAAACAGAACACTAACCTGCAAAGCATGTATCGAGTCGATCCACTGCGTACGCTCATACTCGGAGCTGAGGAAAAAGATGTGCTGTCTCTGCAGCGCAGTGGACGAGCCGGGCGCGCGCGCTCCGACGCGGAACACCAGGTTGGGCGACGCGAGGACGAGCTGGGCCTCGAGCTCCGCTAGCTTCTTGCGTTGCTTTTCGGCTGCACCACGACCACCGATACGAATTTTCTGTAAAAGATTTAGGAATCCTATGAAGCATGAGTTTTCGATAGGCTTAGACTAGGACATCACGTATTTGTCGATAATTCATATCAGTAGTAGTAAGAAGCCGTTAACTCAACATTTATTGAATACTGGCTGACTTTGAACACATGAGCATCTTTTCACTCATAAACTTTCTGGTGGTATGCTTTATTTTTGAAAAGAAAAAATATTTTTTGCCCCCAGAGATGCCATCATTTCACCCACTGCTGAGTATATCTCCCCTTTCTTCGGCCGAATTTTTGAACGGCCTTGGTGTCTTTGCCCTAGTTTTGGCGACCTTTGCTTGAAAGGCCATCCCCGCGTCTAGAGAGATATCGTGGTCAATTCCGCTTGATTCTCATCGCTGGGTATGACGCCAGTAAATTAAAAGTCAGCCAGTATGTGTATGTAGGGTACCTTGTCGTCGGCCGCAGCGCGCTCCTCGGCGAGGATCTGGTCGCGCACGGTGGAGGCTTGCGACTTCAGCGCCACGATGTTGGCAGGCGACGTCTCGCGCGCGTCGGCCGCGCCCGCGCCCACGCTCTCGTCCTCCACCACCACGATGTCCGGCAGAGGGATGAACCATTTCAACTCAAACGTGAACTTGTCCCGCCCAGATGCCTAAGCCAATATTAAAATACAAAATCATTATCCAAAAACCTAAATTTATTAATAAAACACGGTGCAGTTCACAGATGGAGTGTTAACGGCGGCGATAGCTGTCATCAGAAAGTCTGGATTCCAAATACGAATAATAGTTTTACATGTTTGCTAGCACTTCATCTGATAACTACTATGTGAAAAAAAAACAAACTTGCATTACCGTAGTTACCTTATACTTGGCACAGGCAATGACGTCGTTGAATAGGAAAAGATGCCTCAGTTTTCTGTGCCCATCTGAGAGTTCCACTATAAATGAATTCTTCACAAGTCTCCTCTGGGCCCGGTCAGCATTCTACGGAGATATTATAAAAAAAACATTAGCATCAAAACTTTATTACATTTTATTATTTAAGTATATTTAATTATACTTACAGGAAACATAGATTTTGTTTGTATAATATTGAATTCGTCTAGGAAATGCTGTGTCATGTTCAGGGCTTCCGTCAACATAGCGTGATCAGGATGACTGGCTGGGGTATATTTTATAAGATCCTGAAAAAGAAATAAAACACTTGCCAATGAAACATTTGTCACGTGATTTTTCAACTTAAACAGAGTGAGCATACGATAATGTGATCTGCTTTGGCTGGCGACGGAAGTCTTCCGGTTTCGCCGAATAAAAAATGTAATAGGACAACGCCTGAGTAGATAGGTACTAAGAAACCGATAGAACTTCCAGAAACCACAGAAATCCATTAAAGCAAATCTGTCCAATAAATTTAAAAGTAAATAGACTAACATGCAAGACTAGTGCGTTCTTCTGGACTCTCGCGACGGGTTTGTGCAGCAGATCGTCGAGCGACATGGGCTGTCCGTGGCACGAGATCTGGCGCGTGAGGTGCGCGAAGCTCTGCGACGTGGAGCAGCGGCGCCGCACCGCGTCCGTCGCGCGCCCGTAGTTGTGCAGGAACGCACCGTAGATGTTTATGTTTTCAGCCTATAACACAACAAAAAAACTATAACTTTGTTAAGGCTTATATATTTATGTGTAATTACTAGCGTCTGACCGAAGGTCGATGCCCAAGCCTTATTGCCGACTAATATTGATCGGCAATCGCTAAAACGTTCGGTCGAAGCCGAAGGATTAATAACCCTAAAAATTCATTTAACATTGGCTACAAGTCTTCAATATGATTATTTGTTAAACTTTCAAAGTAAAAGTTTACAAACAACTTAATTGACAGTTCATTAAAATGACCTTGCAACTTGATAAAAAACACATAACCCTCCTTTTGGGCTTCGCCACAATCGGGTAAAAATAATACCATTTCGAAATGTGTGACACCCGCCCCTATATGTGTATATAGACCTATAGACTTATATGACTGTATAACATTGTAGTGGACGCGTGGCACCCCACCTTGAAAACGTTCGATTTTCTTTTTGACCATTAATTAAGCTACAGGGCGGCAGGCTTAAAGAGTGCTTGTTTCAAGTAAATACGGAGAGGGCCTAGGTTCTAGCCTTGAACATAAAAGATGCGGTGTCTGTCCCTCTTAGATTGCGGCCGGGGGCCATGGCCTGGCCTAAGGGTAAAAATTCGCCAAAAATTGTATCCATTTCTGGCTGGGTATTGGCTTGTTGAAAGTGGCTTCATAATAAGTCAAATATTGCTTCGATTGGTTATGAAATACTGGAATCTGTTGTCAGAAGTCTGGTCCTGGGGTTGAGCAGCCGTGGACTAGAGGGTTACTACAACATAATTTGTCCTTACCATTTTCTTGAAATGTATTCCTACAGATAGAGGCTCTTCCCAACTAGCGACAGCTCCTTTCAATCCCTCGAGGAAGTTCTTATGTAACTCGTGTAGCTCAGATATTTTGTAGAAAATTGTATTAAATTCTTCTTCAGTAATAACCGGCTGCGATGTCGACAGCGTCGCTTTTATAGCGTTCATATACTGTAAGTACAACAAATAAAATTGAAGACCAGCAATATTGTTACTTTTTAAGTAAATATTACGAGTAAATAGAATCTCCTCCTCATTCTTAACCATCTTTTATAATGTAATTTAAAGCGTTGCGTAGATATGCTTTGGTGATAAATAAATTGTTTAGGTAATGGTCAAAATTTGAGAATACTGAGGATGTTTTAGTTCAAGCGTTGTATCGCGTTCTGTTGTCAGTTGTATCGTTGATGACGTTAAGATGTTCATAGAATTATGTGTGTTCTTTACTGATTATGAACTGGCAGTTTCAGCAACCAGGAATTAAAACCGCGGTTTGATAAATATGGCTATTTTTTAAATCTCTAACTGGCTGATATCTACATCACAAAATTCAGCTTATTACTGAATAGATGACTCACTGTTAACTGTTATCAGACCAATCATTACACTACAATCAAAGATTAAAACAATAAAAAAGTAAAAACAATTTCAAATGATAGTACCTTCTCCATAACGTAAAGACATTCAACATAAACGGTTTCACTCTCAATGATACTCGTTATGATACACCGGTGCATTGTCAGCCGCTCAGCTTCCGCATTGTTGAGACTCGACTCCTGCAAAATAATTAATTATTTAAATTATTCAAATTCAAAATTTTCTAAATAAGCATTAAAAAGCGTAATCAGGTAAGTTATATAACTACTTGCGCAAAAGTACACAATGGCCATTTAAACTCTTGTTTGGAGTAACAATCAGCTTTAAAAGGTAAACATTAAAACGATTTCCACCAGTACCAGTTCATTTTCCGTCATTCTTTTGAATTCCTGCATGGCATACGAATCATGAATATTATAATAGTTTCCAGTTTTGCGTTTCTTTTAAGTGCCATTTACTGCTATGATTCAGAAAGTAAGTCAAATGCTTTGTGGCAAATAATGTTATTAAAAGGATTTATTAACTTGAATGAATCTCGTTTACTTCTTTCTAGGTTCCGAATCTAATCGAATTGAAGTGAGTCCATTTTACGATACTATTATCTACAGTGATATCGCTGATATAATAAATGACTTTGGAAACAGTGGTGTAAGTATTAATGTACCGATAATTATTAGCGGTAGTCGTATCTAGAAATATTTTGGAAATAAATTTACAATGTTTTCAGGTTTCACCGTTCGATATGTTCGCGAGCATATCAAACAGCGAGAGTCAAAGTGATGAAGCCATAGAAAATTTGCTCTCTGAATATCAACATTACTTGGAAAAAGCACACAAACAAAGAAAGAATTATATGGAAAAATCTAAAACAAAAAATCAAGTACCACTTCTACCACGCCACGATCCACATACCAAGGCCATATCTAGTGTGGGTGTTAAACGTGACGAGTACTTGTATGCTAACCGTTTGTACAATTCCGGTTCATATAAATTCCCTCCACCGTACGGTAGTCCTTTAGATGTCTTCATACCCGTTAATTCGAAAGGAAAATACATTATGAATAAACCAGACACGACCACAATACTCCCAAAAATAAATCGTGAAGAATTTTTACCTCTTGAAAAAATTATGTTTAATGAAAAAATGGAGTTATCTCCTGTTCTGCATAAGTCGTCTTTCGAGCCGATACAGTCTCCATGCTTTTGTAAAAACAATCACATTCCTTGCGATTGTGGCTGTAAACAGTGCTTAGTACATTTTGAGCATGACCCCACGGAACAAATGAAAATGCGTGCAATAGATGACCAGAAAAAGAATATATTGCAACAATCTTCACCATATGAAAACCCTATTAAAAAATCAGAATATTTCATTGATGATAAAATTAAAGAAATGTTTTCGGACAATACGCTAAACATCCGCATTAAAATAGATCTTGAATTACCAAAACCACAAGATATTATGGGGAAATATAAAGTTCACAATCGCGACAGAATGTCTGAACAGGATGACGCAGTATCTAAAGAACTCGCAAATGGTATGAATTTACCATTTCCTTATTTCAATTTCCCTGTTCCCATGGAACTTTTTGGATACAAAAAAGCGGCTAGGTACAGTAAAGATGATTCTACTCCATTACACAAAATAACTATCCATAAAAAAAAGAAATCCAGGAATAACAATAACAAAAAGCACCGAAAGAAACTTATAACATTCCAAAATATCAAGGTAGAGCGGCCACCAATGTTTCCGAATCACCTCTTCAGTGATAACATGAGCAATACATTAAAGAATGAAACCAACAATAATGTAACCAACAGTAATGTAACCCACGATACAAACATTCAACCTTTAAATGTGTTGCAATTTGAAATTAATTCTAAAATTAACAAAACTGACGATATTTTAAACGAAACACAAACAGAAGAAAGTCTTTATTTGGTGGTTAATATTACAAATAATTCTTATAACGGAACAGAAGAAATACACAAAATTGAAAATAGTATCGAAACTGATTTACCAAGAAAACTTACTAACGTGACTTCAGCTAGTCGTGTAAAACGTGATGTTTCGAATGTTACTGTTACTACTAGTAAAAGTCATAGGGCGCCAGAAGCTTTGCCGTCTGCAAAAAACAATATACCTAAAGAAAACATATTCGGGAAAAAAGCTGACAAAAACCTACTCAGTGATGAAGAATTATTGTATTGGCCAAATGTAACTAGGAATACAGGAGATGTTAAATCTAAAAATATCACAACTTTGATATTGGAAAATGAACACAAGAAGACCAAGTTAAACATGAGTAAAGATACAATTCATCAGAACCATACGAGATTACTAGAGCAGGCTATATTTGGTGACATTGATTGGGACGATGTCGCTACGGTCGCGCCAGCTTTCATGTCTTTTGTGGGCAAATATATCCGTGGAGTATTAACATTTTGCTCTCAAAAAGTATGCCACTCCATGAACTGTGCCAATAAGATATGCCTTCATAGAGTTTGTGTGCCATTAGATAGATTGAATAACAAGGGACATTGCGCCGGAGCCAATAGTACAGGTATTGAATCTTAGTGCAATAGATTCATTATTTTTATCTATAAACTGATATTTTTAGGTTGATCATTTTGAATGGTTATTTGTTTCAGATAGCGTAGCGTCGATGGAATCAATCATGGATTTGCCTTCAAATGTCGCATTTGAAATAGTAGATATCTTGCAAAACAAAATGTTGGGGAAATTATTCGGAAAAGCAACGTTCTGTATTAATGCCAAATGTATTACGCTCGTCGCATCTAAAAAGAACTTTGCCAAATTTCGATGTTCTATGAAGGAGTTGAACACAGCAGGCCATTGTTCGTATGTTAAGGCCATGAAAGTTATGTGAGTTCTTATGTTTAATAAATAAATCGATAAGATTTTTTCTTTGTTTAGAAAATGCACTCTAACATACCTACTCCTTACTTCATTAGAAAGTTAGACGACTTTTATTTGTTCACACACATTTCAACAGAATGGTGCTAGGTTTCATTTTACAGTTGAATATTTCGTTTCGGTTTATGATTGTGACAATATTTTTAATATTAAATCTGGCTTTTGTTTTTTCGGTAAATATTAATCATTATTTTTCTTAGAAAGCTCATTTTATTAGGAAATGTAAACAAATGGATCAGAACCTCTTCAAAATTAGTAACTTCTACTTCTTTCTAAGCAATCCGATCCGAGGTAACCGAGGTACTAATAACCAGATTTTAAGTTTTATCATTGAAGTTTGAGTGATAGCGAAAGAATTGAACCTGTTCAGGGTTTGTTTACATTTTCATAAAATACTTTCAGGCGTCGTCCTAATATAAAGCGAAAGTCGCGCAAATACGCGATCGTATCGAACAAATAAGCTGCTTTATTAGTTTATTTGTAAATACAAATTACTGTAACTTCATGTAGAATAATTTCCTCGTGACTTTTATTTTTTTTATTTTTTATCTTTGTAAAATCATCAAATGAGTCCTCCCACCCAGGGCAGAGCGGGAGGGACTGTCAGACTTGTACTGACTAAAATCCACGGTGTCCTTCAATAGCCCTTTATGTTCCAGGGTCACGGTAATTCTATAAGTCCCGCGACCATTTCCTCATGACTTTGATAAATTTTTGCAGTCATCCTCGAAATCATTTGTTTAGTTGGATTTTTGACGCAGTTTTCGGAATTTCGACGAATGGCTTGCTGAATTAACATATTTCCCTTAAGGTGGAAGCGCCAGGGTAGCCCGCAAAATTGAAATTTTCTTACCATTTTTACCAGTTTTAGGTTGTATGTTGATTGAGATATGATATACCGTAACAAATATGGTTGTATAGCAGAGTTATAGTCATTAAACTCATCAATACAACCCTCATACGAGGATCGCGTATTCGCGCGACGATCGCTTTATATTTGGACGAACGCCTGAAACTATAAAGGGTGTAAAAATACCCTTAACGAAGCCGAAAGGCACTTGTTCTCCCCGTGATTGCGATCATATTTTTGTACTGGACCATACCTGGGAACCTTCTAGTTACGGAGATATTGGAGGTCAATGTTCCAACTTTTTCTTTTATACAAATTTTTAAAATAATTACTTTACTTCAATTACTGAAAATGACCCGTTTACTATTCAAAACATCCATCAGCACAATGTTTTGATTGTGCTACATTGAGTTTTACCGTAAAACGTGATTTATCACCCCAAAAAAAGTCGTTTCCCAGCAACATTTTTTTGTGTAGGGTAACTTAGTTTGATGTACATAATGCTTAGTTGACGGCTTCGTGAACGGTCCGTTTACACCCTGTAGTCTTTCATTACTAAGCAGTAATCAACACTGGAAGTGGTATATAAACAATCTCATATGAAACCAATATAACTGCAGAGATTATGTTTTTTTTTTTCAATAGAATCCCCGTTTGTCATTGCACTCTACTCAAATTACTTACACGACAATATGTGTTTTGTATCTATGTATATTTAATTGTATTCGCATGTAACAGATTGGTGAAAAGTATTTGAATCCTTGGAAAACAACAAACAATCTGAAAATTGTGAAATTTGATTCTAATGGTGACTTCAAATTAAAAGACATTTCGAAAGATCAAATTAGAAGTATGGAACCAAAAATAGAAGCATTATTTCACCAACACATAATATTGCCGAAAAATCGGAGGACAAAATTAAATATTCTAACACATTGCAATAAATCCGGAAAATTATGTAGATATTTGGCGTGTCCAAATATAAAGGAAAAATGTATCCTGTGCGAAGTTCTGAGATATGGACCCGCTCAACAGAAAGGCTCCAATATAACGCACTGCGAAACATTTGACACATCTCAGCTGGCTAGGTGGTGAATTTGTTTTAATGGAAATATTTCAGCAGTGTAATAAATTTTTGATTTAGATGTTATTTAATTAATTGTCTTAGTCTTAAACCTATTTTAAACTGTTAAGTACTTAAATTATATCGAAATCTGAAAGCTTTTAATTTTGTCGTTCTTCGCTCATTAGATAAACATTCCCTACAGTCAGGGCTTTATCTCGACAAAGATAATAAATTACTTAGTTGAGGTAAGTATAAAAAGGCGAGTCGGGAGTGTTTAAACATTTATTCCCGTTAAGAATATCCGTACTAGCTGTCGCCATGCTCGTCTGTAAGACCCTTGTTGTGTTTTTTTTCTTGTGTTCCGTGCATAATTGCATCAGCAAACCAGCCGCAGGACGTAAGTATAACTCAATTACCTACATTGTCTTTTTTTTTTGCAAAAATTGTAATATAACTAAATGCTACTGGTTAAAAGACTACTTCATGTTCATGTACCTACTGACTATGTTGCTTGCAGATGACATAACTGAGGGTCGTGGGTTCATGACCTCTTTATGGGGATGGATAACATATCCACTTTATTGGTGGAGTTCAAGGGAAACTGAACAACCTATAACTGGACAACTTTTAGGATCCTCGACAAACAACCCGAACGTCATTGTAGACATTAGAAGCCACAATGTTACTATCTGGTGTAACGATCAAACTTGTAATACGATGAAATGCAATAAGACCCAATGTAGGAACATTACCTGTAATATTTACGATACAGATTATACAGGAGAATGCAGAGAATATAATATCATAACTGATTCCAACGAACTAAATATAACAGAAACTATTCTGCCAAATACAGCAGAGACACCTGAAGATATTATTCCGAGTGAACCAACAGAAACATACAATGTTACTTCTGTGGCTAATAAAGCTCAAGTTATGGACAACAACCCGGCTGAAGAGCATCCTCTAGAACTAGAAGCAGTTCTATCTTCAAATGTAAACAAACTTAATGTAGAGAAACATTCTGAAAGCAAAGAAGATCCGACTATTCGTAAAATCGAGGTGAGCAATCAATTATTAGTCAATTTATGCTGCAATTTAGTGCTCTTTGTTGCTTATTTTTCGGTAAGACAGTTTGTTATATTTTACCATGTCATATTAAGAAAAGAATGAGGTTTGATTTCGTTATTTTAGTATTCATAGCTAAAATGTATCACATTTCTACTAGTTACGAGAGCGATAAGCTACAAACACACAGCACATTTTTTTTTTGCAATTTAGTTATTTCAATAATTCATTTCAATTTCAGCACTTGCCTAAACTTATAATTTTATGATGATGTACGTCATTTTTTATTACTGTGTCCCACTGCTGGGCAAAGGCTTCCCCCAATTCCTTACATGTGCTCTTTTCCCGTGCCTCCTCGAACCAACCAGAGTAGGTCATAACCATATAAAAATTGAGGATTTGGCATTGGTCATATAAAAATGTAACTGAACTGCCTATCGAAATTCTTATAACCAATTGATGTTATTTCCACATAAACGAACGAACTTCGTTAATAAATCGATTTAAGAATGACTGAAGTTATTGAAACAATACCATTGAAGTTGTAGAGCAAATTGAACCTTAGGTGTGGGTTAAGTTTACTTTTTTTAATGATGATTTTAATTATTATACTTTGGTAAATACGTATTTTTTATGAAGCGTTTGTCTTTAAATAACCCGGGGTGTCAATGACGGAACGCCGTGATGTAGATCTAAGCAAGACACAATGGAAATTCAATTACCTTCGGCATGCGAGCGGTATCATAATGTTTTTATTCTTTTGCAGGTCTAAATAAAATAAGAACTGAGCGGAAAAATGTTTTCGTAAAACATTGAAAACTGTGCTTTTTTGGTTTGCACTAACGTAACCATAATAACGCTGTTACTATTATACTCACCATTCGACTACTATAGCAAAGAAAAGATCGAATGAAAGTCACCAACATACCAACAAAGAAAATTCCCAAAATACTTAAGCAGAAGATAACACCATAAACCTGCAATGAATAATCTCCAGTAGTAAGCAAAATAGGCTTGTTCGTCGAAAAGAATACCAAGACAGAAAAAATGGAATGCCCGCGATTATCACACCCGCGCCAGGACGGCGGAGTATGTGTAAATTCTACGAGGGTTTCTTATCAGCTGTGTCATTTTTAGATAAGAGACGGGACTTAAGCTTAGGAATGTTATTCTTGCATTGTGTTAACTAAGTTAAAGCATGAAAATAACCGGATAAAAAATCTTAACACACAGACACAGCTATGCAGTTTCCATTATTTACATACTTACTAACTAAATTATGGAACGTTGTGTCTGATGCAAATAAATATATTAAATTAACTAAATAATTAGTAAAACACAATTTTAGAGTAAAACATAAATTTATTGAAATGTTTTTTTTTTGTATTCTGTAACTTATAAATTGTATCCACAACACATGGCATAGTAATTAATCTTTGAATACGTAATATGTATATTTTATTAAATTTAGATTATGATCAGCTTATTGTTTTGTTTTCTCCTTTTCTTATTTAAATTACAAACAAAATGAGGCACTTTTAGTTTTATACAAGGTCAAGATACCTAAACACGATAGAATAAAAGCGGTCAAGTGCTTGTCGAAACATTCACAGTGAAGTATTCCGTAGCCGAGATGACATATCATGCGTGTAATCTCCGAAGGGTTAACCAGAGGTCCATCTAATAGTACACCAACATTTCGCCAATTTTGTTTAGGTCCCATGTAATAGGAGCAAGGGCGGATCCAGGTATCACGTCAAGGGGGGGTCATATAGTTTAGATCTAGTCATGACAAGCTCGAATTCGATTACAATAATAATTCAAATTAAGAAAAAAGTAATAGTATAGTATAACGCACTCTGCCATCTTTAACGCTTTTAGCAATCAAAATATAGAATCTACCTATATACGTCTTCTACAAAACTTCTATACCAGCAGTACAGCCGCTATAAAATTAGAACGGACAGGTCCGCAATTCAGAATCCTAAAGGGAGTCAAACAGGGCGACCCGCTACCTCCAAAGCTATTTACCAGTACCCTAGAAGAAGTTTTTAGAACGTTGGCGACCGCCTGGGAAGAGAGAGGTATCTGTCTCGGTGAGGCGAGGTTGACGAATCTGCGCTTTGCTGATGACATTGTACTTTCCTCTTCATCAGCTGCGGAACTGGAAAATATGCTTCAAGAACTCGGCAAAGCAAGCCTTGAGGTTGGACTGAAGATGAACATGTCAAAGACTAAGCTCATGACCAACAATTCACCTATCAACGTGCACTTAAACGGGGAGAAAATACACTATGTCCAAGAATACATCTACCTGGGCCAAGTAGTCTCCTTCCAGGCGAGACAAGATAAAGAAGTGGCAAGATGCACGGAAAACGCCTGGAAGAGCTACTGGTCCATGAAAGAGCCATTCAAGGGCGATTTACCTATCCCCTTAAAACGCAAGCTAATGGACATGTGTATTCTCCCCATTCTGACATATGGTGCACAGACTTGGTCTTTGACTAACGTTCAGAAGTCCAAACTTAAGGTTTGCCAACGAGCGATGGAGCGCAGCATACTGAATGTTAAAATAACTGACCGGATAAGGAACACCACACTGCGCTCCAGAACGCAAATTGCCGACGTAGCTTATAAAGCTGCCAGGCTAAAATGGGACTGGGCAGGCCATGTCTGCCGGATGCCGCCGGCACAGCTGTGGGCCCGAATATCGCAAGACTGGAGCCCTGAAACAGCTAGACGGGGTCGCGGTAGACCAAAGAGAAGATGGCGGGACGTCTTGGATGGCTTCCTCGCGAATTGGGAAATGGCGAGAAGAAGCACACCATCGTGAGAAGTGGAAGGAATGGGGGAGGCCTTTGCTCAGGAGTGGGACAATACGGGTTAACAAAAAAAAAAAAAAAAGTGTTTCATTGCTATATGTCAAAATATATTTACTTAATTAAATAACAAAATCAACTTTTCTCTAATGTCTTCTCCCAAAACGTTTTAAAATTTAAAAGATCCCAGTCCAGGGGGGTCATGACCCCATGACAACCCCCCCCGCCCTTGGATCCGCCCTTGAATAGGAGTGGGTCAGATATACAGCCATATCGATATCTAACACGCCTATGAAGTTTTGCTAGGTAGTGTAATAGAGTATATTACATGGCATTACATTTAGGGAAAACAGCATTCCAGCTGCATGCATATTGGCTCACGGACTACAAACGAATCAGACAAGCCATGCTGGCATCGGTCAGTTTCTTGTAAACTGACACACACTGGTAGAAAAGTTGACTTGAATTTGATTCACTTGGAATATTGAATTGTAACACGTTTTACTGCGCTGTTTCTACCAGCAACATAAGTTACGCATCTCGACAGCACATAGTTCACCTGGCCGAAATTTTTTTATAGTAAAATTCATTAATTTAAATTCCTTTAAATTAATGAATTATACCATAAAATAAAGAAGGCTGGCGAGAGTCCATGTATTTTGGGACCCAGTCTTAGAGGTTGCATTCATTATGGCAACTTATACATACTTGTAAAACGACTAAAGACTAACAAAAAAGCAAATGGAAAGTAAGACGAACAAGTTGGGAGAAAAGAGATATACGTCTTTATACAAGATAACCTAAAAATCTTACGGTTAAGGTTTTTAACTGTGAATGTCTGCTTATTTATTTAAAATGAATAAAAAAAAAATAATGTTTAGGATGAATCATAAAGGAAGATTCGAATAAACTACTCTTAGATAATTCCCTTTCCAACCTACCCGGTCCGAGTAAAAGGGTATAAAAGGCGTGGCGCGTTGTACACGGCCTCTTTGGATGATGCTCTGTGCTTTTTGATTCTCTTTGGTTTTTGGTAGTAGGCAACTGACAGGTGCCAGGGGAGGTAATAATTTTGGTTCGGGTCATGTTATATTATTCTGATGTACTTATTATTTACTTGTCTTAAGCCAAAACCCGAGTTTTTTACCTGTACCTAATTGATGAATCATAAAACTGCCAGACTGCGTCTAGAGACTATACTGATTACTAACCTAGTAATTAGTTCAATCACTATTAAAACTAAGTTGTTACGACTTGGATCTATAAGCGAATTATAGTCAAGTAGAACGATTCTTACTACGCTGAATGAAGATATACTTTTACATAAATTATAACAGCCAGAGCTCACTAGCTATGTATGTACGAGTACAGCTATTGAAAGGCAGGGTTTGTTGAATAAAAAATGTGTAATGTGACGTAATAAATCTCGTTTATTGGTTTTTCTACATGTTTTTTTTTTATATTTTTCAACAGTGTTATAGAAACAAATATTATCTTATTAAAAGATTATCTAAAAAGCAAGCTGGTGCAGCGATATAGTTCTGGCGTCTGGCAGACCCCATATACCATAATATGCTCATAACATGAGAGCAACAACCCGCTGTCCGTGTCCCAACAGGACAGTGACAACAATAGCCTAATACACCACTTCGCCCCTGTAGCCTTCTATCTACTACGATATACGTTTAATAGGACTTGCTTCCTATGTGCATAGATTTAATTCTGGCACGTAAAATAAATGGGTGGTTGCCATGAAATATAGGATAGGTAATAGGGACAGGATGTATTTCTACTGAACTTGGGGAGTGTGCAAAATCAGCAGAACTTCTGTAAGCACTATCCACCATTTCAATATCCACAATTTGCTCTCTGTTCAGAAGGTACAGGGTGTGTACTTTCCTCTGTACTTGTTGTGGGTACAACATTAGGGGAACTCCTCTGAGCGCTCTCAAATAGCATGGTAGACACACTTCATCATTAGGTGTTAACTGAAACAATAGGTACCAGTAAAAAGTAGTCAAAAACACAAAATAACAGAAAAAAATATAAATAGTGTTCATCATAAGCCCATTATCATACTAACCAGGCGGGACTTGATCCATTGAGCACCTTGAGCATCTTCATCAGAGTGACGATGCCTCCGTAAGCGCGCAAGTCGTAAATGGCAATTAACGCAACGCATGATAATGGTTTAAATCAAAGTCCAAATCAAAAGCAACTTGTTGTCCAAAGAAGAATGCGGTAGTCCAAGTCAGGGTGCACTATCGTCAGTTCAAGATGTAAAGGCCAATTCATCGAGAATCCACAAAATCGCAATGATAAACATAAAATCCCACGCAAAAATACAAACGTATCGAACGATGGAATAGAAGTGTTTTTCAACCTTTTTCATGACACGACCCCCATAGTAAGAAAAAATATTTCGCGACCTCGGACCCTTCGCGTTTTTTCGTGTATTCACAGTTTATTCGTGCATACGTATAAACAAGACAGATGCCGTCGCGACAAGCAGAAAAATCTCACACTTTGATTATGTTTGGCAAACAAGAGGTCGAAAAGCTCAAAAGTATACCCCTCTCTGACAATACCATTCAACGCAGGATAAGTTATATTTATGTAGAAAAAAATAAAAGAAAGTAACTTTTGTGTCCTTGCAATTTGATTAATTTACGTATATTGCGGGCTGTGCGCAGTTTGTAGCTTTTGTGCGTTTTAAATCTAATGAAAAATTAATGGAAGAAATACTCTTTTGTGAGCACTTCCCACCAATACTACAGTTCAATGCATGCTTAACATGTTCCTTGAAGCTACGCAAGACATGAATATCAATTTGGTAAAGAAATGCATTGCTATTTGTAGTGACAGAGCAAAAGCTATGAGTGGTGCGAACAGGGGATTTATTAAAACACTGTTTTAAGCTTTCACGGTTTACAATTTAACTTATACTGTCACTTACGGGGTATATTCCGTGATTGTTCATTGCAACAGCGTCGAAATATCGGGAGCACAAAATAATGAATAATCACGGAATTTATTGCTAGACTGAAAGAGCAGATGAAGAAAACGAATCCACGATGGGAGAAATTGGTTAATGAACGTGCGGGTCGCGACCCCTAGGGGGGTCGCGATCACGTTCATTAACCGTTGAAAAACACTGGAATAGATCATCACAGATCTTACAGTGACAGTAGTGACGGGACTCAATCAATCACCATTGATAACGTTCCTTTATAACATATACTACGAAATCACCATAGTTTCATTTTTATTACATGATTTTGCCTTGTTAATTGGCGTTTTAATATTAAGTTTACATGTTGTTTATAAATATTGTACATTATAGAATGAATAAAAACGAAGAGAAAGTGCCATTTATAGTAAGAAAACCCTTGAGATAAAACACATGTCATTGGATTGGAACGTAATCGGAAAAGATGTTGCGTTTTGTAATTGCACGATTACTTAATTTTGAGTAAATTAAAATATTTATAACTTTTGATTCCCGTGTCCTAAAAATTCAATATTTTTTAAATAAATATCTTATATAATTGTGGTTATAATTATATTATATTTACACTTGCATGGAGCTTAGTTAATTTTTAGATTCCTTGGGTCCATTTTCGCCGCCCTTCTTTGTTAAAATCAAAATCCGATTATTTGTGTGTTGTGTTTTTATTTTGTTTGTTTCCGGTTGTTTGTTTGTTTTTTTTTGTGTTGCCCGCGACCTTCGCGTGAAATTACTATAAAAATATTACTTCCCTTTCATTTCAAGGGTTTTAAGTTTTAACCCTAATCCTTTTTCTAAAATAAAATAGCCTAAGTTACTCCTTATAACATCGGCTATCTGCGAGTAAAAATCGGTCAAGCAATTTCGGAGATTAGCCGGAACAAACAGACAGACAGACCATAAGAGCGAAGTTAAAAAGGTTACTGGTTAAAGAGTTATACGTTTAGGCGCTGGCAACTATCTTAAGCTTATCATTGATTATTGTCGTGTGTATAAATGTGCCCAGAAGTGGGTGAAGTCGGTTGTGGATGATTACCTGAGAGTGAAGTTTCCTCAGCGGTGGTGGTGTGGCACTTGTTTCTGTGTCTGAAGATATGGTTCTCAGGAGAAGAGGAGTATCACTCGAATCTGCCAGCTCGGACACCGTGTCGCTTTGTTCCGTACCATCACCTCCTTTTCTTTAAAAAGAAAAGATATATTGACAATAAATCTGACGAAAACATTAAACAATAATCGAGATCATTTATTTTGGTAATTCGGGACGACGATGATGACAATCACGTTTCCACTGCGACCTCTGAGATCTGTGGTTTTTCCATGCATCTATCACAAAACAGTGCAGTGGCAATCATTGGTGTTAGACAGTCGGCCCGTCACAATCTCCGGCAAAGTTCTAGCGGTAGTGTCGAACCATTCACAATCTCGGTTGCCGAGATGATAGCGCTCGGAAGACGAACCTGCGGTGAACACCCGGCTTGCAGCGCTGTATATGTACTTTGGCATAGTTACCTCGTTCTTGGCAACGCGATCGACAACCACCGAAAGAACTATATGTCTATAACTGTATCCAGTCTAGGCTCATCAGTTATTAGGCTACTTGTTCAAGGAATACAAATTAATGTATTTAAATGATAATTAAATTTTCCTAATGAATGCGTACTGTGGGTAATTTACTGTAGGAAGTAGTGTATGTTGACGTAGTTGGGCGCGGTGGCGCAGGGCGGCGAGTCGGGCGCGCGCGGCGCGATTGGGGGCGCAGCCCCCAGCGTGCCGAACGGTAGCGTACTGTGGGTAACTTACTGTAGAAAATAGTGTATGTTGACGTAGTTGGGCGCGGTGGCGCAGGGCGGAGAGTCGGGCGCGCGCGGCGCAGTGGGAGGCGCGGGCACGGCGGGCGCAGGCGGGCCCGGCGTGCCGAGCGGTAGCGTACTCGTGCCGCTTGATCCATCTTCTGTACTTGAGCCCGTACCGCCTAATACACACAAGCACACAGAGTCAACCCTCAGTCTTCTTATTGCTGGGACATACACTGATATTCCAAGACCTGTCTTAAATCAATTGCTCAGTTCTCACCTGCGTTGCGACGACGCACGCCATCGCAGGGCACTAGCGCAGCGTCTCAGTGTGGATTTCAGTCTTCATTCGACAATGGATCTGAACAAATGTGTTCTATTTTTGCTATTTTTACGCCACCGTCGAAACAAACGTCTAGTTTACCCTCTAGCAATGGAACCCTGTCCGTCGCCACACTGGAGCTCGGAGCTCCGACAGTGCAGCGCCTGATCACCCTCCTCCGGCATCGTCTCTCGTCCGTCGATGCGTTGAAACGTCGCGTGCAACGACGCAACGCATAATGTGACATGTCACTTAAACATGTATGTAAAACGACGCAGCGTTGACGCATTGATGATACAACGCAGCGTTGACACAGTGATGATACAACGTACGTTGACGCAGTGATGATACAACGCAGCGTGGACGCAGCGATGTTACAACGCAGCGTTGACGCAATGATGATACAACGCAACGCACCGCACTAATGAGGCCTCGCTTTAAGTAGGTACTTACTTGGAAAGGTAAACTCCTTTAATTTCAGCACTAACAAAGACGGATTTAAAGAAAAAACGTCCAATACTGTATATACATAATGTAATTTTTTTATTTTATTTATTTACTTCGACTTTTATAATGTATAAATTGTGTCATTTATTGGTAAAATACATAAAAAATAACAACTTCTTTTTTAGTTTTGATCTATGTTTTAATTCCATTTAGTTAAATGTATTGTTATGAACATCATGAAAGTTCTCCATTATCATCCTTGTCTTTTCTTGGTTGTCAAATACAAACTATAACTGTTAATGTGACTAATGGGGCGAAGTGTAGGCGTGTCGAGCTTGACTTGATCCAATTGAATACCAGTGTTAGTCTTCTTCTGTATGAGAGGCAGCGGGCCAGTGATTGCGGATGCGGATTAACCTGTTGACCGCCACGGAAGTCTGGACGTCAAATCAAAAAGTGCTCACGACGCCTCGGACGGCATGGCACGTCGAAAATAACACTTTTTTATAGCGCTTGGTGTAGAGAACACAGATTTTTGTTACTGGCGTGGCGGTCAAAAGGTTAACCTAGTAGCAGAAGTAGCAGTTGCTACGGGCCCCGCGTATCCAAACTCGCCCACCTCCGTTAGGGGTTCAAACCCCCTGAAATCTCGGAGAACTATAAAGAAACCAACCTATTCCATGCGAAATACTACAATTTTACTCAATTCAATGTAAGTTGACAGATTTACTCCAATTCTAATTTTTGAATAAATGAGCAAAAAGAACCTAATTTAACCGAGGAGGGTGTCAACATTTTTGAGCTCGCTTCGCTCGCTCTTGCATTGTCTTATTTCTAAAAGCTTCCCTGCGTCAGTCGAAAAAGTATCTGCACAACTCCTATTTCAGTATAAATGTTCAGAAGAAAATATAACCTACCCCAGGTGGAGTGCAAATATTTTCGTTCGTTCTTTGCATTCATGATTTTTATTTTATAAATTGTCAGAATTCGTTCTATTTTTACTATAACGGCTATAGCCGTTAGATGATTCCCTGAAAATAGTTCGTGTATGAATAGTTAGACCTTAAATAAATAAAATTTTCGTGCTCTCTACTCTCGCTCTTTAATCATACGTTTTCCCTGCCTAAATGGTTAAACGACAGTTATATTAAAGTAACGCAAGCAAAATAACCCCCCTCCCCCCCCCCCCGATTCAAATTCCTAGCTACGGCCGTGCCCACCACCCATCCCTACAATGAACAATTGGCCAATCGATTGTTTGTTTGTGGTATCAAAAGCTACAACAATAAATATATGTACATTTTAACATATTTTTAAAAGTTAGCTCCGGGTACACCGCAATTTGGCAAAATATTTTTTGGGTTGTACCCTCTCTGGCAGATAAAGGGCCCCTCGATAGACTTTGCTACGGGCCTCGCGCTTGATTAACCCGGTAGTATACCTATACCACGCGAGCCCAAACGAGACGGTGGATGAAACATTACAACGCGTTAGTAGTATGTATTATCATAGGGACCGCCTTTTTAACTCCTCATGAACACAACATCAATACTTAGTTTCTAATTCCAATTATAACTTTCGTGACGCATGATTACTTTAGAGGTTTTCCTCGCGTGTTTATTAATTACAATACATTCATGCTTCACATCAAACAATCTATTTTGTCGCAGTTGTATTCTGTCATAGCAAATTTCCAAATTAGGGCCAAGGTTAACACAATGTCACTTGGGGAATTGGGGATTGCCCTACCTGCTTGTATATAAACGTATTCGCCATCATTGATGTCAACGGGCACTTGGTCGTAGTAGGGCTCGTCTTCTGAGCCGGTCCCGGCAGCCGGTATGCTCTCTAACGATATGGGGGCAGACTTGTCAGCGTCGGTGGCGTCGCCCAGGTCGGGCGTGGTGGACGTGCCTTCCTCATCGATGGAGCGGGGAGTCGCCGCCCCGCCTGAACGCTTGCGCTCCGAAGATAGGGAGTTGATCGATTCATAACTTTTTACCTGTAAAGAATAGAGGAATTATTGTATTAATATGTAGTTTTTGCAGAAATTGGGTTAAGAACGGTTTTAGGATCCGTAACCGAATGAAAGATTAAGGGGGGGCTCCCCATAAATGGAATTGAAACTAAAAAAAAAACAAACCTATACGTGCAGGGTTTCCAAAGATAGGTCTTTTAAAATTATTTTGAGGTTACTAAAACCACTTTTTCTAAGTCAATCGTTTGTAGGATAGACTTTTCCAAAGTGGTAAAATAAAGGAGGAAAATTCCGAAAAACTGGTTTGAATAAGATTTGATGTTTAGTTTTGGAGTTTGCAGTAGCTTTGTTTTTCATTAACTTAGTTACTTAACTTAGCTTAGTTTTTGCCAGCGGCTTTGCCCGCGTGGTGGTTAGAGTTATTCCACGGGAACGTAAAAAGTATCATAATTATGTCCTAACCCAGGTCATGGTGTACCAATGCGTCAAAATTCATCAAACGTTCAGCCGGCGTGAAGTTATTTTACAGTTATTTTCGGATTTTTAATAATACGAGTAAGTATGTTAGATTTGTAATGTGTAGTTTTAATATTTATTTTTAGCCTATGTTGTCCCACAGTTCACAGGTTGTTTAGCTTTAGGTTACGGTATACCTACTATAGTTTTGTTGCAGTGTAACAATCACTGAGTAAACAATATCGTGTTCACCAATGGAGCACTGAAGCACATAAGAAGACTACGCTTTTTAGGGCGCAATATGATAATTATGTTATATGATGAATGATGATTCATGAATTGTAATTCCTTCTGCTACTATTAAATAAAATTTAGTGTCATTTTGGGGAGACCGAAGGGCACATCACGAAGAAAGTGGTCGTGACTTCACACCTAAAAAGATATCAAAGGAGGATATAAATACATGTTTTACTTACTCTCTCACTAATGGAGGGCGTCGACGCTCTACTAGCAATGGACTCGCGAGATTCCGCGTTACGGATTCTCCGCCCCAGTGAAGAGGGCGGGCTGTCTTCTGCTAGCCCGGTCTCCGGTAACGAAGCACCACGCTTACTGAACACTTTTGGTGGAGGCCTAGACATACATCAAAGAAAAAATCATTATTATTTAAAGAAACTCAAAATAATAACATTATGGGTGACTGAATTATACAGCTCGTATTATCTCCTAACCCAGTTGATCGTCAATCAGTGTACTAAACTTCATCAAAACGGCATTAAAATAAGAAACAAAAAGTTACTTTCGAATTTACGAGTATTATTCACCAGATTATTCCAGCAGCTTCGCTCGCCTTATAGTCGGAAAGTATCCCACAAACGTCGTAAATATACCCCTGGAACACTCTGGGATAATGTAGTTTGCCATTCGTGATAGAAATTCCGGAGTAGACCCGAAGATTACCATTACATCCAAACATACTAACTTTACTAGTTATAATAATATGGATAAGAAAAAGACGAGTTTGAATATAATCATGTCCAGCACATTTAGCCAAATAAACAATGACTAAAACAACTCACTTGGGTGGGACTTTCTTCTTAGCAACTGCCACAGGATCGACAGGACTGTCCTCTGATGACGGCTGAGACTCTTCAGACTTCTTGGAAGCTTCTGCTAATTTCAGACCATTTACTTCGATGACTGTTACAAAATCACCAGTTTGTGACGTTGGACGGTTTTTGGCTTGATTTGGACTTGTTTGTTCTACTGCTACTGCAATAATGGGACCTGTGATATTTACTACAGTAACAAATTGAGAACATAACAGTCCAGGCAATTGTTTTTTTTTTCTTTTTATTTATTTATTCATAATAATTCACTACTACTAGCATTTTACGTAAACAAACCTTATATTAGTAATCTTTTAACAAAATAACATTAGAATATTACCATTATCATGATTAATGTCTGTTCTCTGGACTATTTCACTATTACATCTTCTCCGTGCTGCCTCTGCTGCAAGATTTGATAATTCATTGATGCATTGATTCACTGAGCTCCTCTCAGTTATACGGACCGGTTTGTTTCTGAGCTGCACTGGTTCACATTCAACCTTTTCGGGTGTGGAATCTTCACTTTTATTGCTGTTCAGACTTACTTCACTTTTCTGCACTAACAAATCAGTGTCGGGACCCTAAAAAAATACATCTAATTTAAAATACTTCAATTAAAAATAATGGAATGCTAAATAAAACATAATTCAGCCTTGAGTAGTAATGCTTTCATACTATTAACTAAGAGGATGTAAAAACGCCAATCTAAATAGCTGTAATAACTGGGTAGTTAATTAAGTTTTTATGAATGCCAATGTGCCCATTTACCTCATACTCTACTAATTAACACAATGACATGCCTTCATCTAAATTAGTTCATGATGCAACAAAGTACACAAAAGATATGTTTGAATGAGTAACTTTAACATGTACAAATAAATAGAAGTTAGTTTGAAGTCGCCTTTGGTTGAGCATATTGACTCAACAATAACAATAGCATAATCCATGGGATGTTTTGAGCACCTCGGTGTATGTTTGTATTAGTATAGAAGTTATTTGTATTCAGAGCCTTATAACAGCCATCTCATTTACATCCTCATTGATGATTCATCACACCTCTGGTGTAGTTGTATAACCATTTGTAGACACTCTTATGTTGCAAGATATCAAGCAGCCATATGAAGCAGGTCAAGCATACTGTTACTTTCACACGCTTCACAAATCAATTAACAGTTAGTATTTAATATTAATTAATTGGCACTCATGTGTGGATAATGTTTCCATAACATTAATATTTATCTCACAGTTATGAATACTGCATGTATAATGCTATGGAATGGAGCACATTTACAAGGTGTAACATCTTACTACAATCCTATGGCAATTAACACAATAATCTTTCTGTGACTAATTTATTGTTTTACTACTCTTTATAATTTATTAGTCATCAAACTGTTGTTATTGAGAGGTATTCAGTTAACAAGTGGCTTGGACAACCGATTATTTGGATTATTATCTACTGAAAAGCAATACTCTTATGAGATTTGCATTGTTGTACACTATATTTTTTAATCAATATAACATTAAAATAAACTATTAAAAAAGTATTTTATATTTAGGTGCAAAATATTTTATTGAACTATTTTATAGATTTTTAAATACCTATATTGGTTTAATTCATACAAATACAACAAAAAAATAACTACAGATCAGTGTAATAAGGCTTTCCTTTTGTAAGAGTAATATAACATGCACTACATTATTAAAATGTAAATTTATGCAATCCAATATATGCATAGGCTTTGGTAAAAGAGTAGTTTTTTTTTCATCAATGCATTGCAAAGATATATAAATTATAACATTTTATAGAAGCAGATTTTATTTACAACTTATTAGAAAGTTTCTTATTTACATAATTGGTTTTGCATTCATACAGAAGAATTTAAGTATCCATTAAGCCATTAATAAGATAATTAAGTCTCCACATAATACTGAGAGTGACAATTGCATCACTAAGTTTTATTGATTAACTTATTACTCAGCTTTTGACTACAATAGAGGTATTTTTAATGATGAGTGTTATTTTAAAACAGGAACATAAGTAATTATGTTTAAACCACTCAAGGCTATATTCATGAATTCTCATGAATCATCCTAAGTACATAAATTAAGCTAAAGAGGAAAAAACAAATTGATGCTGTTCCAGGAATGGGATTTTTATATTTAATTGTCTTACAATATTATACAGTTGGAGTTAATTATCAGTATCACATAAAAGATATCTTGAGAGTCATTAAATTTAATATAATATGAAAACTAATCTGATAGGTTTTAAAATTAAATGAAGATTTACATTTTTGTTTTGGATATTGTTAGATTAGGTAACAACAACAACATGAAAGAAATTATTAAATATTGTAAGATAATAATTATTTGAGGAAAATATTAAAATATACACCTACTCAGTGTGTCAATTACTGTGAAATGGGTTTATGAAAAATGATCATAAAGATTTACCTGCTTGCTATCAGAAGCCTTATCGTCGAGATCGTTCACGTCACCCCCCGAGGGCGGAGCCGTCCGGTTGCCTTGTGCGGCAGCTTTATGTTTCTCAACATCTGACAGCAATGTTTCTAAATACTCCACGTAAAACTCTTCTTTCTCCAATTCTTCTCTCAATATAGCAACTTTTTGTTTGTGTTTAGCCAAATTGGCCCTGACATCTTCTTCCCAAGCTGCTGGTAATGCACTCTCTGGAAAACGTTGCACCCACACGCGTTGAAAATCTCCGAAGACACTCATCTCTTAGAAAACGATGTCATGACAAATTTATGTTACAATACAATCAAATATAATTAATTTTGTAATTTTATGAGTGTAAAAAATGTATAACAAATTCTGTCATCGCATTGCAAATTGTTCATTTTTATTTGCCACAGATGTAAGCAGAATACAGATATCACAAAAACTTCAATACAGTTACAGCCAGAGACAAATTTTTCGTTCTATAATGTCAATAGCACGATGGAGAATGTCTGCCATTTGTAGTTGAAGTATGATTGTCTCAAAAAACTTACCATAGACAAAATCAGCTGGACAACAGAGGATTAGGAGAAAGAAAATGTCAAAACTTGATAATAAAATTTTAAAATCCTAATTTTTGCCAGAAAATGGATCCTAATTATGTCAAAACCATTATTGAGGGGCTTAAATCTTCATCCTCAAGTCGTGTTCAAGAAACTTTACTGAAAATAAGAAGCAAAATCATTACCAATGACAGCGGAATAAAGCTTTTTCGGGAATGTGGTGGCTTAGAATGTTTATTGCCACATTTGCGCAAACCAAACGAAAGAATACTTGATGTTACGTTAAGCATACTTGGGAATTGCTGTCTCGAAGAAGAAAGTAGCATAGCGGTATGTGATATTGAGCATTGACTAAAATACTCAAATTTAAAAATATATTATACGTATACCCCAATAAGTACAGTCACGAACATTATATGTAAACACTTTGCAACTCTTTTAAGTGATTTTGTCCTACTGTATTGACTGTATTTTTTTGTTGTTATGAACATAGTAATTCTGGAACCCATACTATTATGAAATAGGTCTCATCTCAACATTGATCTCTATATTTCTCAAGAAAATTGGTTTTAAATTTTGTTAGTGTTACAATGACATCTTAGTGGTTGTGACTGTACTACATCACTAGTTTTTTCTACATCAATTGATATTGGGTATTAATAATTCAAACAAGAGGTTCTTTGTTAGTGGAAGAACACACAAAGTGGCACTAGGAATTTAGTAATTATATTTCATTATTTATTATTATTTATTTATTTATGTACACACAAAATACTTAATAAGACATTACATTACATTGATAGTATATATTGTATAAATAAAACATATATTATAAAACTTCTTTAGAATGCAAACAATAGTTTTTGTTAGCTATGGATATTTTTACCAATTGCTTTTTTTAAGCAAAAAAATACAAGTCAACATGACACCCAACTTCTTATATGATGCTCTGTGTGTTTCACATTAAATTAATGTAAATAAAGAGTTTTCACTCTAACAGTAATATAGTGTTATTAAAAACAATTTCAGGTTGGTAAATTATACATATTTGGACCATTGGTGAACATAATCAAAACAGTATGCCGTGATAGCATAGTAGGTAGAGCTTGCCGTGTGATTGGCAACCTGGCACAGAAGAACTCAAACGCAGATGGTTTACACAACCATGGTGCAGTGACTGCGTTAGTAACCCTCATTGAGAACAGAGACAAAAATACATCTTATCCTACTCTCACTATGGCTGTACGGGCCATCAGGTAATTTATAACTATAATTTTATTACTTCATAAACAAAACAATGCTCTCAGTTAAGCAAAAAGACTAACCCAGTTTTAAATGAGTGTTTGAGAGGGTTCATAATCAAGATTTATCCCATTTTTAAATATTTTTACCAACTTTCTTACTAACTGTCCCGCTCCAAGGCAATTCAGGTATTCAATCAATTACTTTGACTATATTACAATAAAATGTTGGGTTTTATATTATTGTATTTCTCTAGGCAACTGTGGATGGTGACAGAGAAAAGAGATGAGATGCTTAGCTTGAACTCGGTGCGCTGCATAGCCATACTCCTAACAACAGAATGTGAAACTGCTGGCATTATCAAGACAACTACCCCTGGCCGGGAAACTGAAGGCCTGAGGAAGAGTCAAGAAGAACTGATCACAGGCATTCTGAAGTGCTTGGGATACTTTACTACACATTCTACAGCACAATGTGCTGAACAGGTAGGCTTTCAGAACAAAATGTCTGATTGTAACTCAACTAGAGCACATAAGTGGTGAGATAAAGCTTTAACTTTCCTAATCCTGATGAATTTGTTACTGATTCCCCTTAGGGGCTATTCTTGAATCACATGAGGTTTTAGGGCACTCCTTCTCCCTCCTTCCAGTATCAGAATTTTTGGTATTGAAAAGATCAAATCGTTTTGGAAGGTGTATTAGGAAAAAAATTAAATAAATATCGCTCGTTCCGATTTGTACCTACGTGGTCGCACAATTCATTTCAATTCATTATTAGTAAAAATAATTTATTTATTTATTAAAAATATTTTATATGCCACACATTAAATTCATTTTTTTCGTTGCACGAAAAAATAATTGACTGATTGTGATTAACCGTGATTTTTTTCTGACCCCTTCCGTTCCTCCATGCTCGAACCTCGCCTGATTAAAGAAACGGACAACCTAAGTGACTGATTGAAAATGTAAATTTTGGAACAGACTATACATGAGGCACTTTGGACATCTCTTAAATATAATCTAAAGTGTGTCTCCCAGTGTTATTTCTGACCGACCACAATTCCTTCACATCACTTGTCATGTCGCCCGCCTTATCTTAATTATTGACTTTCCAGATTCAAGGAGATGGTAGAGGTTATCAATGCCTTGTGGCTCTAACAAAGAAGTTTGAGACTCTTGCACTGAAGTGTCTCATGAATCTTTGCTACCTGTCTAGCTGTCGCCCTCTTCTAGGCATTGCGGGATTTGTCGAGTGCTTAGTGAGCATACTGCAGAAAATAACAGGTATTGGACCTTTTTCATTGCATTTATAATTAGTCACAAAAATTTGGCATGACAAAACTAAAGTGTCACAAATTTCTTTTTTACTCCCTGCCACGAGCTGCCTGCATTAAACACTCATCGTGCCATTTTGCGCTAAAACAAGACAAGAAAATGTTTACGCACAGTCACGTCCTGCAGGTGTTTATCAGTTGACGATCGTGAGTTTTGGCAGGCAATTACGTTGTGTTATTTAGTTGATCACAACTACTCCCAAAAGGGTAAAGAAAAACATCGTGAGGAAACCAACATGTCCTAGAACTAAAAATTCGAAGACGTGAACTCCACTAATATGCACTAGGCTCGCGTGGTATATTATGCCGGGTTCACATTGGTGTAACGTAACGTGAAATGTAACATGAACGAGCCATCCAGACTTATGCAATGTGAAAGGCAAAAATGCAACATGAAAGGTAACCCAACAACAGGCGAATTTGTTTCAGCGTGTGTTACATTACATGTTACGTTTCACCAATGAGTACCCAGCATTACGACTCACTCCCTCTTAAAGAGCCTGGGTCTGTATCCCAACAGTGGGGACGATATAAGCTTTGTGTAGTCTGTGGTCATGTTTCGCCCCGTCGGGAGATGATGCGACTCGAAATCAAAGTACTACTATGTATGACAAAGAAATTAATTTTTGTGATGCAGATGTTTTCCTATGGCCGGAAGGCACAGCGCATGCTCTGGCGCAGCTGAGTGGCGAGTCGGTGAACCGGTCGCGCCTGCGCCACTCTGGCGGGTTGCCCTTGTTGGTAGCGGCCGCTAGAGTCAACCTCCACGCTATGCACGCCCTTCTGCAATACGTTTTCGATGATACATGTAAGTTTTTTATAAATTTAGTAGGAGATCCTTTAGTTATAAAATTAACATTCACAAGTCAACCCAAGAGAACCTCCAATATACTGATACGGAGCAGAGTAAACATGAATAATTAGATTCCTAACACTTAACTCATTGGCCTATATAACATAACTACCTATACTAATATTATAATGATCCATAAAATAAAGTATTGCATTTCATCTGCAGCATTCCAGATTTTAGTTAATGAAGGTCTTGTAAGCTTGCTTACTGATGAGCTGACCACATATCTAACTACAATGAATTATGAACATACAAACCTGGAACACTCATCAATGTTATGTGAGGCTGTAGAAAAAGTTAAGGAAAGTCAAAAAGACAGTAAACCTGATGCGGAAGTGCAAGCCAATGACGGCTCAAGTAATGCTGAAGGTAAAGTTAGTTTGTTTGCACGTCGTAAAGGCCCACTGTCCAGTCAGAATGAAGACGAATTAAAAGTGGTTATTGAAAGAGATAACATGATCGTCGGGTTTGTTGATGCCGTCGACAGCGATGCAACTGATGACAGCCAGAGTGAAGATGAGACGCCAACATTACGACGTAAGGGCCTTAAAAGAGCTCGGTCTCAAAGCCCAAAGGCTATCAAAAAGGTAATTATTGACCTATCTTATTTTTTTACACGACAAATAGTAGTATTTACTTAAAGACGGAATAACTAAAAAAAATTGCTTTTTAGAAATCTCAACTAATCAAAATGGCAAGCAAGGACTGGTCAGCTGGTGTTTATTGGGAACCTAAAAGTCCTGAGTGGCCCACAAACCCTCAAGCATCAGGATCTCGCGTTTCTATGAGCCCAGATAGAGGGGACCATGGTCCATTATCTCCATATTCTGATGGCTATCAGTCTGGTTTTAGTCCAGAGTTTAGAGGGTTTTCCTCCAACAAACGGGCCAGATGGGAATGGAGTCCTGAATCGGGCGTCAGTTCAGGAGAAAATAGTTCTATGTCTCCCTATTGGACAGAATATCAATGGAGTCCAAGTAGTTCTGGAGGACCTACTTCACCATTTAGCATTAAAGAAGGTAAGTGATATTAAATAATTGTCAGTCGACACTTTATTTACTATATTCTTGAGTTAATCGATGTTAAATCTTAAAGCTTTACCAATAAGTTTCAGTTAACGACTAACGATTTTTATTTTAGACAGTTCTGACTCTGAAATTTCGGGACGTTATTCGCCCGTGTGTAGTGACAATGAGGGTGAGGTAGTTAACCTGGCGGGCGTGAGCAGTGCGGCCGCGGAGCTGGATGCGGCGCAGATGGTGCACGACCTTGATGAGCTGATCATGGAAGACGACGAGAGTGTCGAAGAAGAAGCTCCTTTAGAAGGTTAACGAAACACTACTAATATTAAATACAAATTTTTTTCGCCGTTTATCGATCGCTGCAGTAACCTTTGCTGTCTGTAAGAGTCTTTAACCATAAAGTATAGAATACGAAAGGCGACAAGGATTTATATAGATCAAAGACGAAAGGAAACATTTCATTTTTAGTCGAAAAACCTAGATACTAGAGGCTTACGTGTAACGCTATTTTACGTTTCAGACGTTTCAAAGCTCATCACGAATACCAAATCATCACGTATAGCATGCGTGTTGGTCCTATTATTCCGGGTATCCCATGGAGCTTGCAACTCGTTCGGCGCTCTTCGTGAGGAACCGGTGCCGAACCAAACACTTGAGCTGTTGACTGGACGCGACTGCATGAACGCATTGTTGGATTATGTGGAGAGGTGTAAGCGGCCTTTAGGACGTGCGGCTCGCATTCTCGCCAGGGTTTTGAGGTAATAATAAGTCTAAAAAAACAAATAGAACTGGGAAGAGATCCTTCCAGGAGCCAACAATAAAGGCATACTTAAGCCTTTCTTGTAAGTTTTGGTCGGATTAGTGCCTCAATTCAAATTTCAACCTACATGAGCACTAGGGTGGTTCAGGCAACTATGACGAAAAAAAAAATTACAGATAGAAGTTACGCCACCTCGTTGTTGTGTTACACATACCTAAGGTATTCTCTTTTTAAAATTTCAGCCCCCTAACTTAAGTAGAAGGGGGTGCTCATCGACTTTGAAATATCTGAATTTTATGTAAATTTTATAAAAAGGACAAGTAAGAAAAAAATTAAAGGTCTTCTCAAAAATAGATTGTTTTTCTTGCATAATAGTAATTAAGAACACACTAACATTATTTAGAAAGTAGAACTAAAAATACTAATAATACAGTTCTGTTTTTCAACCTGAAATTAAGTTTGTTAACACGTTTTTGGATGTTAAAGTAGAGACGATTTTTCGGTTATGTTCCACTACATGAAGTATAAATTGTTTTTGTTTCTCGTTTTTGGTAAGTATCGTATTATAATCTTCAAATATTTTTACGAATCTTTCCGCAGTATCGTTGACCACACGTAGGTTTCTTATGCAGCTTTTGCCTTGAAATAAAATCATCATTACCGCACCAAGTCGCAGCAGGTAATTGCAAGAATGTGTCATTGATTTTTGGAATAGCGAGCGTTTGCAATGTTCTCCGTGATGCAAAGGCTTCTAAGGATGCTTCAGTGGATAGTTTAGCAAAACTACCACGTACTAATCGTGAACCGCCTTCAAAATGGTCATTTTCTCGTTACATGACACCTTGTTGGAAAATAAGGCAAAGGCTACCAGCTCATCAGATAAATACCACAGCAAAGGGCACAGTAGCAGCAAGGGGTGTCTTAGAGCGTCACTCTAAGACACCCCTTGCTGCTACACTAATTTCGAAATCAATCGTTTCGTATGACTTTAATGTATTCCAAAGTTATAAATTATTAAACGGTGCATCAGCTGCCAAAGGCGCTTCGATCTAAACCCTAGTGTAAATTAGAGCACCGTAACTAACAAATCGAATAATTTGTCTTTCTTCCCTTTTGGTTAACTTAAATAAGTTTGAATTACGTCTGAAGAGAAAAATCTTCTTTGCATACAACAGTTTTGCCATCCAACGAGCATGATGTATTGGTCCCGGGGAACGCCAATGAATCCTCGCAGGTGGCTTGTTCAGAACTATCATTGTGAGCTCTATTAGCTCGTTGTAATTATCCTGGACTTGTTTTTATGAAGCCAAAGCTGTTGTAAGTCTCTCAAGAGCACTTTCAGCAAACTGTTTTGCGCTAGAACTGAAATCTGGGCAATTGTAGTGTTCTCGAGGAAATGTATCCCAAGCAACTCGCTTGATGGACCAAAGCACAGTGTAAATACTTTTAAAAGCATTAATTCAAACATGTATTGTGGTGATGACAAGCAAGCCATAACAGACCACGGCCCGTTATTGCTTCTAGAAGAGCACATGCACCTTTTTTGGCAACGATGTTAAATACAGTAGTGTCAAAACTCATAGCTCGAACTTGATTTGTGACGTTCCACTGTCCCATTTTTGAGACATGGTGATATCGTAATAAACCTTGCCGAATTGTTGAAAGTTGGTTTAGGGTTAGTAGTGGCTCAAGATCCCGACATCCAAGTAGAAATATGTCATCTTTATTACGTGTTGAATAACTAATTTTAATGCCCCAAGACTCTAATTTACAGTCTAGTAATTAGGTTTCTTCTACGTTTGTTTATTACACACTCTAAAATTTGTATTTTATTATTAATATGATTTATTTAACACTGAAAACTAACCTGAAACCAAGAAATCAAACTATAGTATTTTTCACAAATATTTCAAAAATAACACTCGCTTGAGCACCCTCTTTCGCTAAAGCTAGGCACTTGAAATTTTGCAACGTTATTACTATAGATACGTGTTACATATTTACGGGGTGGCCAAATAAAAAAACGAAAAAAAATATTTTTGGACCACCCTAATGAGCACTTATGAAACGTGTGAAGCAAAATGCACTGTTATTCGTTATCACTGTTACCAGAATGACCCTGTATAATTTGTCTCTTAGTGGAGTCCAAGTAGCGTCGGCAACATTGTGAATGAGAAACCTCTTGTGACTCTTAATGTGTGCAGGCCCTTAGCGTGATCATTTTTTATTTAGTTTTAAGTCCTTCACTAATAAATAAATCTTTTATTTTCAGCAATGCTCTCTGCCTAATGAGTATATTAAAACATAGATTAGCTCTAAGATTACATAACATGTCCGTCAGTTCTAGACATCCGCCTACTAAATGTCAGCAGTGCAAACAAGTAAGTCCAAGAACACCTTTATTTATTTACTTTAGCTTTTATTATTATTTATTATCAGCAAGAACATGAGAAGCTCGTGGCTAAATAATAACAGCCGCTCGGGTCGATCTTTAGGTTAAGCCGTGCTTGCCTAGGTTGGTTCGTGGATGGGTGACCGCCCATTACACACCGAGTTTCCTCCGTGCCTCGGAAAGCACGTTAAGCCGTTGGTCCCGGCTGTCATTTGTAGATCTTTGACAGTCGTTAGGTAGTGAGTGGCCCAAAAAGTCTGACAACCAGTCTTACCAAGGGGTATCGTATTACCCAGTACTAACTGGGTTGTGGAGGTCAAATAGGCAGTCGGTCGCTCTATGTAAAGTACTGGTATTCAGCTGCATCCGGTTGGACTGGAAGCCGACCCCAATATAGTTGAGAAAAGGCTAGGCAGATGATTATCAGCAAGAACATAACATTTTTTTTTTTATCCTTTACAGATTTTAAGGCTGAGTTCAAAGCTATTGAGCCAATTAACAATATTAGCAGAGTCTAGTTACGGAATTGGTGAAATTAGCTATCAACTGCTGAAAGGCAGTTCGTCTATGAAACAAACTCTATCACTGACATTACCATACATCGTGAGGTGAGGCCAATTACTTTATTATGTTCCTTTATTTGTTCCTTTTTTCGTTAATAACTTTTTTAAATGTTCCAACATAAAATAATATTAATATTATTTTTATATAAATTTTGCCCACCGGTATCGGAAACAAGGTCCAAGCTACTGACGGTCAGGGCTTCAGAGAGAGGAACCTCCTAACAATACGAGCCCTGTCCAGGAGTACCGCTTTCTGAATCAAGCCCTTGATCCAGCTGCCTAACGAGAGCGTCTTCAGGTTTTGGTCGAGGCTCTTGGCAATTGCCATTGGCTGACACGACTATCGGCAAAATGATCGCCGAGTTCACATCCCATATGTTGACAACCTCGCGAGCCTAGTCAAGATACGATGTCTTGATTTGCTTACCGTTCTCGGCTTTCACGAGGTTCTCGTCATGCGAGACCGTCATGTCAACAATAATTGTGCGCCGCTCTAATCGATCCACCATCACTATATCAGGCTTATTGGCTATAATAGTCCTGTAAGTGATGATGGATTGATCCCAGTCATCATCAGCCTACAAAAGTCCAATGCTGGACATAGGCCTCTTCAATCGCACGCCACTGAAATCGATTCTCGGCAACTCTCATCCAGTTGCTACCAGCCACCCTGCGAAGGTCGTTGCTCCACCGAGGCTGAGGGCGTCCCACCTTACGTTTGCCGTTTCGCGGTCTCCACTCAAGAACACGTCTACCCCAGCGGTCATCGGTTCTACGGCTAATATGGACGGCCCAGTACCACTTCAGCTTACTTATTCAGTGAGCTATGTCGACAACTCTCTCTGTCGGATCACCTCGTTCCGGATGCGATCCCTCAGAGAGACTCCAGTCATAGCCCGCTCCATAGCTTGCTGAGCGACCTTGAATTTATAGACCAACCGTGCCGTGAGTGTCCACGTTTCGGCCCCGTTAGGCAGGACCCACGGATTGAAGACTTTGTGGAATACACCCAACAAGAAGGCCCGATGAAGCTTGCCAAACGCTGCCCCGGCCCCGGGGCGAATCGCTGCTGCCTCGACAAGTCGAGGCGCAGCGGGAAGAGCTCCGGCGCGATCTCAGGGCAGTATGGAGGGAACGACTGTCGCAACCGAGGTCCGGGCACGCCGCAATCGCGGCGGTAAGACCCCTCTTTGAGGAGTGGCTGGATAGGCGTCACGGCGTCCTGACCTACCGCATGACGCAGGTCCTCACCGGACACGGAAGCTTCGGGAGGTACCTGTGTCTGATGGGGAAGGAGGAAACGCCTGGGTGTCACCACTGCGAGGACCGCCCGGAGGACACGGTGGAGCATACGGTGCAGGACTGCCCCGCTTGGGCAGGGCACCGCCGTGTCCTCACGGCGGCGATAGGCGGAGACCTCTCGCGCCCGGCATTGGTCGAGGCCATGCTGCGGGGCGAGACGGAGTGGGAAGCGGTCGCCTCCTTCTGCGAAGCAGTCATGCTCGCGAAGGAGGAGGCGGGCCGCGTGAGGGAGAGGACAGCGTCCTCCCTCCACCCCAGCCGCAGTGGTAGACGCCCACGGCGCCGGACGTCGGCAGACGATCTCCGGCCACCGTAGGCGCGGGCTTGCGGGCAGCGAGTAATGGGCGACTCGCTGTCCGACCATGGACCATGCCCGGGTCGACGGCGCGTTGTGTTCCACGCGCGCCTCAAAGAGTGTCAGCATTATGACGGGGCCCCCCTCTAGAGGGCGAAAGCCTGCCGGGGTCGCGGGACTTATAGAATTACCGTGACCCTGGATCATAAAGGGCTATTGAAGGACACCGTGGATTTTAGTCAGTACAAGTCTGACAGTTCCTCCCACTCTGCCCTGGGTGGGAGGACTCATTTGATGATTTTACCACGATAAAAAAAAAAAAAAAAAAAAAAAAAACGCTGCCCCGGCCCAGTACTGTGTCATATTGCCATTTTTGAGAGCTGGGTCGGGCACATACCAATAGTACGGCACTTTCGATTCCAAAGGGCTTTATATTAGAGCAAGGGCAAGTTTCTGAGAATCCTGGCAACAAGGATGTGTCTATGCAAGTATTGGCCGTTACCTAGACGAGAGCACCCGGAGATAATGTGACGTTGATTCGCCCGGACGGTGGCATGTCCGACATTTGTGTCAACCGTGCCATCCTTCACAATAAATCTTCGGTAGTTATTCGTCATCATAACTTCATCCATAATTGCACAGACAAAACCTTTCCCCTAAGAGGTCCCCGGAATGTTAGTCTACGGATGCTGATAGGTCTACATCGGGCCTATGCAGGGCCCGACAAAAGCGTCCGTGAAGTTTCTTATACTGCCACACCTCCCTGCGGTCATTAGTGTCAAGCACTACAGGTTCGAACCAGTTCTCTTTGAACCAGGAGGGTGAGACCCTTGTCCAATGCGACCACATCTCGATGCATCCCCACGTCAGCTTCTAGGAAATATTCCCTGAGACTGTATGTCTCGCGATTGTGAAGAGTCTTAGCATTTAAAAAGCCTGGACCTCCACACCTAAGCGGGAGAAATACAGTCTCATAACCGAAGAACGTGAGTGATGCATTGGATATGCCGTCAAACCTATCCAGGGCGCACAGTTCTGTTTGAGTCCATTTGAGTACGCTGAAAGAGTACATCAAATACGGCATGACCCAAACCGTTGAAGGCGCGCTCCTTATTTCCGCCTGACAAAAAGCTATTAAAGACTTTTTTCAGGCGGCCAAAGAAACGCACCCTCAAAGATCAATTACTTTATTATTATTAGATTTTACCTTCTTGTTTCTAATGACTTCTAATGTTCACAGAACCGAAAAACCGCTCAAGAAATATTTGATAGACTGCAGTGCACTTAACTCGTTATTCGCCATTGTAGCTGAGTCTAAGGAAGACATACAAGACTGTGTTACTGCTTTAGCAAAACTAGCCAATAATGTCCACATAAAAGATCCTAAAGTACTTGAGAATAGATTTACGAGCCAAATATTTGTTAGCTACGATCCTATACTTGATAATTTATCCTTTGACGAAATAGTTACTTTCGAACTAGACGATTTGACAACTGTTAAAGCCAACAGAGTATTTCTGTGTCAAAACTCCGAAGTTTTCAGCGCCATGTTAATGGGGTGTTTCAAGGAGTCAGTAGAAAAATGTGTAAGGTTAAAGAATGTTACGAAACCTGCATTAGAATACCTATTTACTTTGTTGCACTTTGGATTAAATAATTCCAGATGTGATGTCCAAGTCTTCCCAATGGCTGAGAAACTAGAAACTAATTTAGAAGTCCTTTTGTTAGCAGATAGATTTTTATTCGAAAAACTGAAAGGTTTGCTGAGCAGTGCTATCCTACAGTTTCAATTGAATCCAGACACTGCTGATAAAATATATGTATGGTCTCTAGGCGAGGGTATGGGTTTCTTATGCGTGGAATCAGTTGCTTACTTACTTACGGGTAAAATGTGCGAGGCAGATCGCACGAAAGCTTTTAGTAACATACTCAACCTAGAGTATAAAGAACAATGGCTTGAAGATATCAAATCTATGATACTGAGGCAGCTGGTAAAGTGATAAAATGTAGGTAGTGAAGAGTCTCTGACTTGTACGATTCCTGTGTCATTGTGCTTTAATAGCTTGAATAAACTAATATATTTTAATATAAACAAAAAACTGCCATTTATAGCAATATTTTATAAGTTAATGTATTTATATAGTGTTAAGGTTTTTAATTCGTGAATATTGCATTTATTTAAATGTTATATCTAAATGAGAATGATTTACCCACCTAGTTAATATTTTGTGATTTCATATTTTAAATTCCTGTTCGTCTTTTTGGGCAGTCTATCAAACTAACCATAAATATTATAATGAATTTGCAAGTAAACATGTATTTTATCTTTGTGTGATTGTAAATAACAGTTTTGTTTTAAATAAAGGTATATATAACAGTTGAATTGTAATTAAACTTATATTTACTCAATTTATTGTGTATCAATAAGACTACAAACATTACAATTTCCATACCATAATAATACAAATTTATGATGAATTACAGTGTAATCATATTACATTACTTTAAAACAGTAGATAAAAGACGCCTACTGCATTGTTGGTTGTCGTAATGAAAAGGCCAGCTGTATATCTCTGCTTGGCACAAGAACCTGTGAAGTGTTTGCTTTTATCTCATCTGTATTTAAACACTCAAATTCAAAGTTATGAACAATCTGTAACAAATATTACCATATAAAAAAAGAAAAAAACAGGGTATTGTGAATCAAAAAGCACCCAAAAGGAGAAAAAAAACTGAGGATTGTGAATCAAAAAGCACCCAAAAGGAACAAAACAAATCACCTTTGGGTATTGATGAATAAAACATGAATCTGTACCCAGAATAATTTGCTTATAAATTGAATGTTTACCTGACTTATAAGCTCTGTCATCTGTAGCATTGCTAACTTCTTGCCTATACAAGATCTGGCACCGAGTGCGAAGGGCAGTGACGCTAAAGACACATGGTTTACGAGGTCTTTCCTCCTCGCGTCATTGCGGTCCCAACGGTAAGGAAGATATTCATCAGCTTTACTAAAGTTCTGTTCATCTCGTCCTGATGTATAAATTGAAGCTATGATAGGAGTCTGTAATCCATAATTTATGCATATAGTTAGTCCAATTTCATTTCAAATCAATGTATGAAATCTTTTTTGTATAATTGTATACAAAAAAGATTTCACTATTCAGTGAGCAATACAGAATTGTTGTTGTTACAATATTTTAACACAAAAGCACTGTCACTTTTCTTTCAATACTAGGTAATTATTCTTTAAATGTTTGGGGAACAGCAATTAAAGAAACATTATGATTCTTTAGGTATATTTCTTTTCAAAATTCTTGTATATGAGTGCTGCAATTCTTCTTTTATATGTTTGTAGGGTTCTTCTAGTTCACTTGGAGCCAATGGTATCTTCAGTTTCCTTCTCAATGATGGGGACAGTAATACCAAGTTGTGGACCAAGCCAATACTACTTGAAGTCATCCAGTACAAACACATACATGAAGGTACATTGGCGGCTACAGGTATCATGATTATTGTAAATACTCTAAATACATTTGTGAAAACATTGTACAGCTTAGAAGGTTGTCTGAGCTTAGATAACCTTTGTATTTCGATAATTGATAAGTTAGTCACTCCAAATGCTACTGGCAGGATCCAGGAGTGGTCTGGCTCAGTTAAATTAGGAATCCATCCTATGCCCCCAGTAGATAACTCCATAAAGGTAACTAGTGCTGCAGGGTCAGCATTAGCCATGTAGACTAGGTTCCTCAATGCAAATGACATACACACCCACACTGGAAGTTGAAACCATATTAACAAGCTGGCTTTCAAAGGGTGGCAGTTATCTCTCACTATTAAATTGTTCCATTGTTTTTTTAATGATCTCTTATACAATAAAACAGCTTGTTTATCTGTTAAGTTGTAAGCTTTCTTTGCTATTGTTGTTTCCTTTTTTAATTCATTTACTAGATCCTTAAGTTCCAAGCTGATGTTTTCGACTTTAGCTAATATGTAGTTTTGGTAAACTGCCAGTGGTAGAGTCATAAGCGTTCTTATAAGTACCGTCGCTGTAACAATTGTGGCCCACCAAGTCATACCGGTTACGTCGTGAAAGTAAAGTAACCCGTCCTGCATAAAATGCACAGGAGTGCTACTTGATATGCTTGCGTACGTTTGTTCCTGCCATTTCACGAATCCTTCCATTGATATATGTCTTCTTGGATAGTAATGCATCGATTTAAACTTATTTTGATTCAGTACACTGCATTTATACGCTTTGTTTTCGTTATTTCCTATTGTATGGTTGCAATAACTTGCACCGAAAGACCGATAGTTTATAATAGTTGTGTTCATTTTTAACTTAGTAATATGTTTGAAGATTAACATTTTAAGGGGATTATTGTATAATTTACAGTAATACTATATAAATACAAGTATTATCCAAGTAATCCAGGTTATATTATAACTTAACCTTATTTTCTTGTTATGTCAATCAAATGTCAAACATGTGTAGGGATTATTTATTGTCAAAGTCAAATTCTCTACTGCAATCAGTTTGACATTTTTGCGTTTTGTTGCCCGACCCAATCGGCAATTGAGGATCAGTGGTAACACTTGCACTGCAAAATCGTCCTTAAGGTAAAGACGTTGTCAATGTTAAATTGGTTTCATAATATTGTTACCACTGATGTGATGTGCTGTTTACTGTACATAGAATACAGAATACAACTTATACAACGATACCAAAGTTTCTCAGTGACGTTACCAATTAATTGAATTGACACTGTTTTAGTAGTTTTAGCCGAGACCACACTGCGTATGTGTAGGTAGCTTGTCAAGTAATAGTACGGGTAGAACAATCAAATATAGTGTACTGTAACTGGTTTATCCTGTAAGACAGACGTGATTTACCCGAAATTAGTTTCTTTTGAAAAATCGTTGCCCCACACTAGGAATTTCTCCTGTATCGTCGGTGCGTTTACAAACATTTAAACTCACATACACAAACAGCTAGACCCGGAACAACTACCTGTAGGCCATACAAATATTTGTTCCCTGCGGGAGTCGAACCCGCTACACGCAGCGAAGCAGCTCAGCCAATGCCTGCGTGATTTTAGTAAGTAGGTACTTGAGTTAGTATTAGTTATACATAGTTTATATCCTGTGATATCATAATTATGCATGATTATACTTACGCCTTGGTCTAGTTTGTATGGACCAAAAATGCATTCTTTAGGTAAAATCCTTGTTAGAAATGGAGCTACAGGATATAACCTCATAGATTCCTTGATCACATAATTTATGTAAGATTTCCTTGTATGTAACTCTCGTTGTACACTTTTATTTCTTGATAGCAGATATAATGTCCATATGGATGTATACGAAGTCTGAAATGTAAAAAACATAAATACAACTCAAAAGAACCTAACAGGTATATCAGATATTACAATATTATAAAATAAATACCGTATCTCCAGCCGCAATAATGAAATCACCCATTATTCTTTTAATATCTTCGGGCTTAACATTTTCTTCAACTAGAACATTTATCAATCCGTTACTGTCTTTGGTATGCAATAACATTTCACTGACTATTTTGTGAGCTGGAAAGAGTAAGTCCAACATTTTAGTCACACACAAGTATCTAATGCATAATTTTATTATGCTTTTTACAATGATTTACCTAGTGATAGAGATATATCAACGGATTCTTTAAAATCTCTCCATACTTTTAAATTTAACTTTTGACACGTATTTATTGGCAGCCCATATAACTTGGTAGTGGTTTGAAAGATCTTCTTGACTGCTTCAGAAAACATGGTCAGCATCGTCTCATAATGTTTATCTTGTTTAAGTGACGAAGAACTCCCTAACATCACCGCTATTATCACTGTAAAAAATAATGTAAGTTAGGAATAGACAAAATAATAATTAAAATACTTGACACGTTAATTAAAATAGGCGTGTGCTTCGGTTGACCCATGAATAATCTTTTTACAGGCTACTCGAAACATTGTTAGGTTTTAATATTATTGAGTTTACGAGTTTCATGAACGTATCTTCTCTTCTTGCTATTAAATAATAAATAATACACAGTATGAACTCGCTGTCGTGCGAAATAATACCTCCCGAAAATGTACCAGCTTTGACGTTTTGCAGGTCAACCGAAGTGGTAAGTCGTCTTCAGTAAAGAAATGAAAGGGTGAACTGTTTTCATACATACCGTCTATAGAAAGTCTGTAAAACTCGGACTCTAAATTAGGCACAAATGCGCCTTTCTCAGCTTCATTTTTCCACTTATGTATTAAATTATTTACAGTGCTTCTTACTGGTGTTTCAAAGCAAGTTTCAGAATTTTCTTTGAGTAAAAACTTATTCATAACTCTACGATTTTCTAACCACTCTTCACCGTTCATGAAGAATAAACCTCTTTTAGACCCATACAATTTTTCGTATAATACCCAAGGCTCTGGTAAAATATGTATGGGATACTTTCCTTCAAGATTCAGTAATAGTTTTCTTATTAGCATGGGATCACTAACAAATACCATTTCTGTGTTACCGCCCAACTTCTCGCAATATACGGGACCTAACTGTTTGTGCCGAGAATCGGCATATTCGTGTAACCTGTAACATAAATAAATAAATATCTGACCCACATTGGTACTCACAATTTAAGATTTTAAGAGAATATTTAATCTTTTGAGAACTCCTAGTTTTAAAATAAAATAGTGCCTTACTTTGTTCCGCTACCTGCCGCAATGAAGTCTAACTTTGTCCCAAGAAGAGGCAGTGATTTTGGACGAGGCATATGTTCAATGGACAAAGGCGCTTTAGGGGCATCAAGCGACAAACACTTGTTAAATTTTAGAAGTTTCAAAAGAGGCACACGTTGGTTGCGATACATATTACCTGCAAAAAATTACTAAATAAAACCAAGATAGTCAAGAGAATTCGTAAGAAACTATGACAACTCAATCACCTGCTGCACTTTTTATAACTTAAACACGCTCTGTTGCTGAGGCTAAGCCTACACGGCAGCTGGAACGAGTGAAAAGCTCTCTTAGCCCCAGATAAGTATACAGGGTGTAAGGGACAGCCCTCCACAAACTGATAGGGTGCATTCAGCTCTTTATTTTGAATCATATTCCACCGGAATTTTTCACCGGATTATTTTTTTATTTATTTTTTTTCAGTTCCTATTCCTTTATTTCAATGTTAAATTACATTCCCTGTAAACAGCACTTCATTTATGTAAATAATACGGCTAAAATCAAAAATCCAACAATGGATGTTGAAATAATCTAACGAAAGACGCGTGAAATCAGCTGTTAGCATTTCCTGCTTAGCTACAGAGTTCATCGAACTCGTCGTCGTGCTTACCGATCGCTACGGGCGTTTTTCCACGGTAACGATACATTGCGTATGAGGAAATAAAACAAATCAAATTTATTGCATTCCCATAACATTCCTGAAATAATTTCTTGTACCGGTCACCTAAGTATGATATCTTACACCCTGTATTTTTTAAGAAATCCAATGCTATGTTTACGTAACAAAGCTTTGGAAAAGGTATGCTCTACTCTTTAATACACTTTAGGTACGAGACGTCTAGAGGTCGTTCTCTTTACGTCTGTCGCGCTCGTACAAATGCGCTCCTGTCTCGCCTGCACAGTACCTGCCACTAGTTGCGGTCACCTTTTCTGTATCCAAGTGAGACCATATTGTATTTAAATTAATTTAGAATATTATTATAAAATTAAGAATCTATAGGGCCAAACATATAATGAAATTGTAACAGGCCGATGTCTGTACATTGAAGATATTGAAAAAAAAATATTAGAGCAACAGAAGCCAAAACAACAGTTTTTAGAATTTTTGTCTGTCTGTCTGTCTGACTTGTACGCGCATCACGCAAAAACTATCGCATGTATTTGAACGCAGTTTTCACCGCTCTACTGCTAAGGCTTCATTTGATATAGTTTTGGACCCCGATAGGTGACGCTGTGCAAGGCAAGGGCGTGTCGCTAGAATTATTATAAAATGACTTGAACACCGCTTAATCTTGTAGGGGGCACTGCCGTGCTTTAAAGACATTAGATCACACAACTTTTTACGGTAGAAGAACAGTTTTGCGACAGTTGTATTTTTAAACACTGTTTAAGCTTTTACGGTTTACAACAATGAACAATCACGGAAGTTATCCCGTAAGTGACAGTATAAGTTTATTTTGTACAGACGCCAGCACATTCAGCTACCTGAAACTGACAAATTTTCCCAATCAACCTTGAACCTAATTGCTTGAGTGATAAAGTTGAAAATCTATAAAAGAAATTTGACAGATTGTAGTAGCTTGATGTGCTAGCGTGTCTGTACCTGTTATTTTTTTTGATGGGATTACTATTACAATAATAATTTAAAAAGAACGATCACTAACCTTCTGTTTGGCGTCGTTGAAGTTTTTTGAATTAATGCCTTATTTATTACCGTAAACACAGTCACAAATGTGTTTAAATATATAATTTATTTATTTTTAAATATATAAATACTGTCTATCGCGCAAACAGAACTATATCTGACTACGGTTTCAAACAAACTGAATTAAATCTTAAATTTTGAAGTGCTATCCTGATCTTGATATAGTTCACCTCTCATTGAATTGCTAATTTTTAGTGAATTATTTATTTGAGGCAAAACAGTATTTAAATTATAAGATGCTACTCTGCACGGTCTGACAATTTATAGCGGTTGTGTTGGGGTTTCACATTACTCCTACTAGGTACCGTCCGCGTCATGTTACTGCAACTAATTAATTTTGTGATGTATTTTTTAGCACTATTATAAGTAATAACGTCGATTTGAAATTCGATCTTCACGTACAAATTATTATTTTACCTATTGATATTGTAGATATTTGATGCGCTGGCGTAACCTTACTTGGGTGTCCCAGTGTTTTGCTGACCACTGCGTTTTACTGGACTCTTTGTCCTCGTTTTCACAATGCGCTCTGTATAACTATTCACAAACGCTTCGATTCGGAAAGTCGTATGTCTATCTCGCTCGCTTTTGTAATGCCAAAAAAAGATAGACATACGAATTGTTGCATCGAAATGGAATCGAAGCGTTTGTGAATAACTATGCAGAAGTAACTGCCTAACCTCATGGTGAAAAAGTCGTGAATTTATGTCAACATTAAACTGTATTATTTTTATTTTTTGCCTTATTGTTTTTTATACTGAGGAAAATTCATGTTAAAAAGTACGCAATAGAACAATATTGTTTGAAATAATTAGTCATAATAGTAGAATTTGTTTTTTTAGGTAGGCATCCCGACGCTATGGTGACTTGTCAAAATTTGTAAAATCACCGAAAGCGAAGATTCACAGTGAATTTGTTTCATTTATAAAGAAGTAAACCAGAATAAACACACAATGACGGTGAAAAATAAGGTTGAGGAGCCGAAAAAAGAAAAAGCAGAACCAGCAGCCTCTCCTAATGATGACTTGGTAAGTAATTAATTATTTTATATGTATGAAAATAAAATCAATCGTCCCATCTATAAATGAGTCGATATTCATTGTTTGATTGTTTTTACAGTCTGAAGAAGACAAACGTTTACAAGAGGAGCTCAATATGTTGGTTGAGAAACTGCTGGTATGTATATCTACCTTAACGTAAAATGTTATGTACATGACTGGTAAGAATCAAACAGTTCTAACCTAATTTCGTACTTTTTCGACAGGGAGAAGATGTTGATTTATACTTAACAGCTTTGCAGATGTTGAGTAAACTTATAAGGACTTCGACAACATCTATGACATCAGTCCCAAAACCTTTGAAGTTCCTGAGGGAACACTATCCATCTCTTAAGATTGTGTATGAAAAAATTCAAGATGCTCAGACAAAGAAGTTCTGTGCAGATGTTGTTTCAGTCCTTGCTATGGGTGTTAGTGGTTCTACTGTAAGTATAAATGGTTTTTTCATCATGCTGATTTGCTAAGTAGAGCATAAAATAATGGAAATGAATTATGATTTTCAGGAAGCAGCTGAGAAAAGAGAATGTCTTAAATACTGCCTTCTTGGAACTATGTCTAATGTAGGAGACTGGGGACATGAATATGTCAGGTATGTTTACAAATAATTCATTAATAGACACCAAATCCATGTTGATTGAATTTATGGAAAACTTTTTTGTTTTTAGGAAAAGAAGGTGTAGTCCATATTACTAACTCAATAAAACATGCATTAACATTAATTCTCGTTCTTTCTAAAAATATGTATAATTTTTGGTAAAACAGGCAGTTGGAGGGTGAAATAGCTGAAGAATGGAACGTAGACAATATGGATTCCCTGCTGAACCTCGTCCGAGATGTGATCTCCTTTGACATGAAACACTCTGCTGAGATCCAAGCCTGTGACTTGCTGATGGAGATTGATAAACTTGACCTGCTCACTCAGCACATGGATCAGAGCAACTACCCCAGAGTTTGCTTATATTTAATTGGGTAAGTGGAAAACAAAATGTATTCTAATAAAGGGTGGTCCTTTAACCGTGACGAATGTGACGTTCAAACAGGGGAGGAGGGGGGTCAGCAAAAAACCGATTGGGAACGATGGGGGATGGGATCAAGTAACAATCATGTGTATTTTTTAGAGCAAAAAAAAGTAACAAAAATATTTATTAACATTCTAAAGCTCTCTGAACTTTTCAATAATAAAAAAATACACATGAAGCTAGTAGGGGTGGCCTAAGAACTCACGACGTACCACTAAGGGGAAGCAAAGTGATCTAAGAACCTCACATGATTACCCCTAATTAGTATCAGTAGTGTGGAATGTGGGTGTTGACTCTTACTCCCAGAAGTGGCAAGCAGCAGCATAATGGGTGTAAAAGTACCCTTAAGAAAGCTGAAAGGCACTTATTCTCTATTACAATCATTTTTTGTTCTAGACCATACCTGAAAACCTAGTTTTAGAGATATTGGGGGGGTCAAAGTTCCAAATTTTTCACAAGTTTTTTTTTAAATACAATTTTTAATAATATAATATCACTTTAAATACCTCCACAACCCCCATTACTATTCAACGCATCCACCAGCACAATGTTTTGAGTGCATTACATTGAGTCCTACTATATAATGTGATTTTTCACCTAAAAAAAAATCCTTTGCCAGCAAAAATTTTTGCGTAGAGTTACTTAGTTTGATCTACAGAATGTTTGGTTAGCAGTTTCGTGAAGGGTCCGTTTACACTCTGTATAATAAGTACACCATCAAATTAATTAATTCCTTACAATTAATTTAGTAATCTTTATATGTATACTAATATTATACAGAGGTAAAATTTGTGTGTAAGTTTGTATGTCTCTGTGGGATAATTTATGACCATAAGGTGAGTGAAGCCTTCTGCCCACGGCTTCACTCACCTTATGGTCCATATCCACTCAATGAATCTTCATTGAGTGTCCTAACCTACACTGTAAGATTACAGTGTAGGTTAGGACCAGCTCAAGTAGTGTGCAATGGAGGAACACACTACTTGAGCTGGTCCTGGCCCTCCTGCACCCAACTCTTGCCTGCCACTCTGACCAGGTTGTTTTGCATTAAAATTACAACATATTAATTCCAGATGTGCCAGCTATGTTGTTGAGCCAGAGTCCACACAGATTCTGCAAGGAGTTCTAGACACCTACATACGATTTGGTGAATATCCTCGTGCCCTGCTTGTGTCAATGCAACTGCATGACAAGGCCAAATGTGAAGAAGTCTTCAATTCCTGCACTGATCCGTAAGTTTGACTAGTTATTTTTTTTTAATCTTATTGGGAAATGCAATTGATTAAATTTATACAAACAAATAAAAACAATCTTACAGTGACCACTTTTGGATTTTATAATAATTTAGTTTATTTTTTAAAGTGAATTGAGGTGTAGGTATTCAAAGAAGTTGCACAGATTTGACATCACATAATACAGTATGGTTTTTTTTATAACCCTTTTTACTTACAGGTTGATCAAGAAACAACTGTGCTACATGTTGGCCCGCCAATACATACCCTTGGAAGTAGATGATGAAGACCTCCGCACAATCCTTCTCAATGCACACATCAATGACCACTTCCTTAGCCTGGCAAGAGAGGTAGGTCTTAAAACATGGACAATAATCTTTGTCTTCTGCTTGGAGAAATCAGAAGCAAACAGCTATCCTAGCAACTAATCATACAAACTAATTAGTACTGCCTGTTATTTAAATCAAACTAGGAGGAGAGAGTAACTAGAGAGTATTCTCTTGTTAGAAGAGAGTACTTATTTGTTGTTGTTCCTCTTTTTAGCATTACCTTTAAGTAATTCTGTTTTTTTTGTGTAAGAAATTACATAGATTGGAGAACTTGTTAACTCTACTCAGTTGACAAATTCTCCAATCTCAATTGAAATCCTTAATACAGAAACTGGTTATGAATTACTGTACTTTCTGTTTATTAGCTCGATATCATGGAGCCCAAGACTCCAGAGGAGGTGTACAAGACATGGTTAGAGTCGGCTGGATCGGCTCTACGTCCCTCTCTCTTAACTGAGCATCCGGTAGACTCTGCCAGACAGAATTTGTCGGCTACATTTGTCAACGCGTTCGTAAATGCTGGCTTTGGACGCGACAAGCTCGTCACCACGGAAGATGGCAACAAGTGGATGTACAAGAACAAAGATCATGGTATGCTGTTCCTTATATCTGTTTTATTTTACTTTAAAATGTATTCTAACAATTTTTAAGTTTTTAACAAAGTATTAACAGCAGCTTTAAAATTAGTTTTTTTTATTTTCTAGGCATGTTATCAGCTGCTGCCTCCCTTGGTATGATCCACTTGTGGGATGTGGATGGGGGTCTGACACCCATCGACAAGTACCTATACACTGCTGACGAACACATCAAGGCGGGCGCATTACTCGCTCTGGGATTGGTCAACTGCGGCGTACGCAACGAGTGTGACCCGGCGCTTGCGCTCCTGTCAGATTATGTTCTGCATTCAAGCTCTAACCTCAGGATTGGAAGTGTTTTGGGTTAGTGTATTTTGTTTTAATTAATTTATTGAACTGTATGTAAGTGTTATATAATTGTTTGAAAACTCCTAGACTTACACGACACCCAGTTGACCGACTACACCAATCAAAATCGATCGGATCTCGTAATAACAAAAATCTGTCGAGTGTCGACGTCGGTCTTGTGGTTGTGAAAATACGCAGTAAATATTATTTTCTAAGCAAGTATTATTTGTCTTCAGGCTTGGGTATAGCATACGCGGGTACTCAGCGCGAGGACGTACTATCGCACCTGTTACCTGTGCTGAGTGACACGGCCGCGCCCGCTGAGATCTGCGCGCTTGCTGCCGTGTCCTGCGGTTTGATAGCCGTCGGCTCTTGTAATGGCGATGTAAGTACTGTGATAAATGAAATGGGGCTCAATATCGTCTGAAAAACTTGGGAAGCTTATACAAGTATGATTAAGTAAGAGTCACTCATTGATCGTCGGCGTTCGACGGTTTGTCCATACAAAAAGAACACGAAGTATGGTATGCCGTACGTCACGTCACGTCGATGCCAAAGCTCTTACGCACGCATCGTAAGCATTTCTACATATGCATAAATGTAAAACTGCCTAATCATACTTTGACCATGAATTGCAGTTATTTGAAAGTGGTCCACTAAAATGCGATTATCTCAGCACCTGTGTCCTCCATCTTGTTCATTCTTGGTATATTGATCAAAGGACAGCTACCAAAACAAGAATGCATGTTTTGGTAGCTGTCCTTTGATCAATATACCATTTTTTTAATTGGAAATAAGAATCGTATTGGAAAGGATTTATGTATAAAGTATGTATTGTAAGCTCAATCAAACATTTTGCAATATTGACATTGCACTATGTGAAAGAAATATTTTTTTTTAACAATTCTTCTATGGATCAATGTATGAAAACTATACATATGTATAAGAAAAAAATGATTTTCAATAAAAATAATTTTAATATATAAAAATGCTTGTTCACAGGTCACATGCGCCATCATTCAACGCCTTATTGATGACAACAAAGACTTACATTCATCTACATATGCTAGATTCTTACATTTGGGACTGGGATTGTGCTTCTTGGGTAAGTTTTTTGACTCAAAATTCTCAATAGACCTTTGTAATGTTTAAATAATGTTTAAAATTATTCTATAATTATGTTTAAATTTATTTTTTGTAATTAAACTTATACTGTCACTTACGGGATACCTTCCGTGACAAGAACACAGAACAAGCACAGACAGTAGTGTCAGTTAGTGACGGTATAAGTTTAGTTGTAAAACGTGAAAGCTTAAAACAGTGTTTTTTGTAATTGCTGACAAACATAAATTTTAATAACATCACACCTGTGGTAGAAGGAGAAGGCTGGCCTGTTTAGTATTTGGTTTTAGTGTTATAATTAGGGACCGAAAAGGTGATTTTATTTATTAAAATAGTTTCACCAGAATTTTCAGCAACTGCTTTTGTGTACAACATATCTTAGGTAAAGGTTTTTACAGCATTCACAAAAACAAGTGATAACATAAGAAAATATAAAATTAAAGCGAGTGGCTCTAGAAATTAAATACAAGAGTAAACTCCTTAAATTTAAGAGATTACTTCAGCTTTTGAAATATAAAATTATAAAAAAAAGACAATAGGTACAGGTTACTTATTGAGGGATTTTAATCAGGTAATTTTTAGATTTAGGTGAAAAACCCTAGAGTAAAGGTTAACCCGTATTATAGGGTTTATCAGCTTATAATAACCGGCTCAAACACTCGAGTTTAAAATATGCAAAAAAATGACGGAGTTAGCCCCCGCTCGGTACTTTGTCTATTTCATTCTGGTTAATCAGCAATATTTAAATGGTTAACCCGAATATTATAAGTGCTAACCTGTATAATGGTTAATCAAACATATAGGTTATAGGTTTAACCGTTTAACCTTTTAACCCGATTTGTCGATGATTGGTCCCTGTTTATAACCAATTATGTCGCTAATGTGCAGGCTGCAAGGAGCGCACAGAAGCCACGATGGCCGCGCTGGAAGTATTACCGGAGCCGCAGCAGTCGCTGTGCCAGACCACGCTATCCATGTGCGCGTACGCGGGCACCGGCGACGTGCTGGTCGTGCAACAGATGCTGCACATCTGCTCCAAACATTACGAGACTGATGTAAGGATACACCAATGTTCAGAACTTGTACAAGGGGGAAGGGACACACAAAATGTTCATTGATAATAATTATAACGAAGATCTGCTGTTCCATACATTTTGACCGTGTAGGTATTGCACTTTTGTAGGAAACAGTAGTTTTTTTAATTACCTATGAAAATTTTCATTTTTTAATTTTTTTGAAATGTGTGGCGTTCGTATTGAATATTTGGTAACCGTTTGTGCATCAATGTCCCATTCACCCTGTATACCTTCAGGAAAGCGTTAAGCAAATTGATCACCAACTAAATTAGTCTGTTTATTCAACTCACAACTGTCATTCTTTTACAGTTGTAAAAAAAATGTAAAAGATAGGATGTAGGAAATCTATGTGCTTTAAAAAATATAGCCCTGTCTTTACACTTCATTGATGATCTGCACCAATTTACAGACAACTTATTTTTTATTTACCTGTGATAACCTAATAATATACTTGGTCCATATTTTAGAATGAGCAATCGTCAACCGAGGACACAGCATTCAAGAAGCAAGACAAGAAAGATGCCAAGGAGGGATCTGCTTCCACCTCAAACACAGCCGGCAGTTCAAGTTCAAAGGATGATAAGAGCTCAAAAGGTAATCTATGAATTATTTATTATTTACCATTGATTTTTTTTTTTCATAATACTGTAGTTCTTATCCATGTACCTCTTTGTCATTCAGACAAGTAAGTTGCTGTGCATTAGTATACCCAAAAATTATTGAGGTAGTTTGAGTTGTTACTGCTGAGGTACCTGTGAAGTACTTATTTTATCCTACCACTAGAAAGTGCACTATGCTTGCATTTGGTAATAGTGTAACATGCCATTTGTGAAAGACTTTTTGTAATCGGAAGAGTAGTTTCGGAGATTACCTCTTAAATCCAAACCTAAAAAAAATTCTACATATTCTTCCAGGCAAGTCATCAAAGGACAGCAAGAATAAGGAGAAAGAAAAGGAGAAGGAGGCTAACAAGGAGCTATCGTCTGTGCAAGCGGTCGCCACTCTAGGTGTCGCCGTCATCGCGCTCGCCGAGGAGACCGGCGCTGAGATGTGCACCAGGATATTCGGACAGCTGGTGAGTTGACACAATTATAAGTGATAGCCCATGCGGTCAAAGCCTCGCTTAGCAAGCACGAGAGAGAAATTTCTTGCCCTGTTTTTAACTCGTCATGAGTAAAAACATTCTGCACGAATTAATATAAGTCTGAAAGCATCACGAGCAAGCATGAAGTGTCACGAGGTGATCATTGCTCATGCCCTCATTGTAGGAAGACAGGCCTTTACCTTGCAATGGCAAAGCACTTTCAATGAAAATCTAGATGTGGTGGCTGCGTAAGTCTTATCCAAACTATTGTTGTAAATGTTACCTTTAGCTATCACAACAATTCGCTGTTCCAGAATTCGTTCTAAATTCCATTAAATTCTCGCAGGGTCGTTACGGCGAGCCGGCAGTGCGGCGGGCGGTACCTCTGGCCATCGCGCTGTGTTCCATCTCGAACCCGCAGCTGGCTGTTATTGACGTACTCAACAAGTACTCTCACGACTCTGATAATGACGTCGCCTACAATGCCATCTTCGCCATGGGATTGGTTGGAGCTGGTACTAATAACGCCAGGTAACGATTTATTTATCAATATGAAATAGTAATAATAACACGGTACTGTCGTTATTTTTCGTTTAATTTAAAAGAATCTGTGTATTTCAGGAGTATTTCTATGGTAATATTTCAAGAACACTACAGTACGTTACTATTTGACATTGTGTGTTTATGATTATCTCAATCTAGGTGTATGAATTCATTCATTTAGATTCTTTACGGATATCGATAATGTATGACTCCCAACCTACAAAATATATCCAGAGAAAAACATCACCTTCCTTAGGGTAAGAAGCTGATGAAGGTTTAGTTTGTTCCTTAATACTAAACTTGGGGTCGACGTATTACATTCTTCCATTCTCGTTTATCAACCGACACACTATTATTTACTCCTTTTCTTCATAAAACATGATATTTTTACCGTCAAGGTTGGCAACAATGCTGCGCGCGCTGGCCCTGTACCACGGCAAGTCGCCGGTGCACCTGTTCATGGTGCGGCTGGCGCAGGGCCTGTGCCACGCCGGCAAGGGCACGGTGACGCTGTGTCCCACGCACGCCGACCGACGCCTCATCAACCAGCCCGCGCTCGCAGGCCTACTCGTTGTGCTCACTGCCTTCTTGGATTGCAAGAACAGTAAGTACACTGATTTTGTAAACAAATGTTTATTGTGTAAACTGTTTTTATAAGTCTTGTCCAAATATGTATGCAGAGGATGTGGAGTCCGTAGAGTCCGTGGTTGTCGTGTAATTAGACTCTGTACTCTTGCAGATAAACTATATAGTAATAGTTTAAATATGAAAATTAACTGCTATTTAGGTTCATGCCTTTTAAAATAAAGGTGTACGATTAATAGACACATGTTCATGTGTCATGGACTTGTATTTTTCGAACACATAAAATTAAATACAGAATTAAACACAATTCTTAACAACACCATTCCACCTACATTCCAATCAATGCGTTATGATTGGTTAGTCATGCCTTCCACAGCAGTGCCATGCACAGTCAGTACTACATTATCTTATTTTTAAATTAGTCAAAGTTAGGTTAAAATGGAATATAATTTACTATTGATAACAATAGGCTTTCTAAGGTACATTATAATTATGTCCTCGTGACCAGAGATGAGCTCAGTGCATAATTTCGTCTTAGGGTCTGAACTGTATCTGTATCCGAAATCCATACTAATAATACTATAAAGAGGTAAAATTTGTTTGTATGTAGGGGGTAATCTTCGAAACTACTGATCCGATTCCGAAAATACTTTACTAACGGGAAGCTACATTATCCCCGAGTGTTATGTAGTGGCTACATTTAAAACGTTCCCGTTTACACATTCCGTACATAACGGGAGCGAAACCGCGAGCAAAATTGAGTAATTTTCTAAATATTTTGTTCGAATTGAATGAATTGTTTATTTCGTCTCTTATTGGTGAGGTTCTTAAGAAAGGTTAAGTGCGTAGTACTCGCAACCGGCGTGCGTGTATGACTAGATGTATGAACGTGGACGAACGAAAGCAGTATGTAAGGATCGTAGCAGGTGGCGTTCAGTGGTTTCTGCCTACCCCTATGGGAAAAAGGCGTGATTTTATGTATGTATGTATTTTGTCTCTTTAACATAACTTTGTATTACAGTAATCCTCGGCAAGTCCCACTACTTGCTGTACGTGCTGGCGACGGCGATGCAGCCCCGTTGGCTCGTCACGCTCGACGAGAACCTGCAGCCCTTGAACGTCAGCGTGCGTGTTGGACAGGTTAGAAAAAAAACAGAAAGGAAATCTAGTTTAGGCTACACAAGTTGCTAAAATTAACGACAACACTAAAAGACCAAAAACATCGGTTTAAAAGCATTAATTAATAAATAAAAACTCATGATAATACACTACGATATTGTTTTTATGAGTTTTGTTATTAAGAGCAGGCGCTGGGGATATTAGAGTCATCTAATTCCGAGCTAAATGGCCCGTAGTAATTGTAGAGACCTCAAAAAAGAATCAGTCTGTTAGTAATTTTTGACACTCAATTCGTTCAGTGCCATCATCAGCTCAGATTACAAATTTTCATTATTTCGCAGGCTGTCGACGTTATCGGTAAAGCAGGAACGCCAAAAACAATCGCTGGTTCCCACACACACACGACGCCCGTACTACTATCGTTCGGCGAGCGCGCTGAACTCGCCACCGACGAGTACATCCCTCTGTCGCCTGTCATGGAAGGATTCGTCATACTCAAGAAGAACGAGGATAGCGTTATGGCTTCTGTCCAATAATCCTAGCTATTAATCCTTAGATTTAATTAACATTTATATGTATTCATTTCCGTTCTAATAAAATTGTGAGAACTATTCCAAGCTTCATTTTATTTATTAAAGTTTCCAACCTAGTTACCTGCTTGGTGATATTAATTCTTCATTATATTATAGTCTTCTGGTTTTTGAATCGATGACTCAGATTTTGTCCGATCAGTACCTATAGACCTGCCCCCGTAGCATGATCACCATAGACAAGGATTTCTTTGACGGTAGAGACGACACAATGTCATTTTGTCGATTCTTCCGGTTCCGTCAAAGAAATCCTTGTCTACGGTGGTCATGCTACTGGGGCTGGACAGCTCTGTCGTTTGCCTCATTCAAGTCCTGGAGAGAGCAGTTGGCTGTGCACGACGGGCAGGAGAGAGAACGTGTGGCATATTGTCCTGTGTAGTGGCATTCACCACGATGATACAGTGCGTATCAAGAAGTGTCTACCTCGTTGATCTAGGGGTCGCAAGCGCTACTACATGAGGATTTGGTTTGTTTCCAGTAATAAAGGCGCATACTCACCGCGGCGCACAGATAGGCCACCCACGTGTGTTAAGTTTCGCTTTGCAAGAAAATGTACCTATGTGATTGTGTCCACTGCAAACTACGGACACGCAATGCATCAATTGACGTCATTAGTACATGCTCGAATAAGGCGCTCACATAGCTCAACGCTGTCAACGCCATGGACGCGGTGCATGCGGTACACCACAGCGGTACCCACAACCATGTAAATGTATCGCAGCACAGTTTTGAGATTTATGCTGTGGGCCACGCACGCTACAGTTGTACCTACATAGTTGTGGGTTGTGTAGTGTGTACAGCAAAGGAAACGTAGACCCATGTTGTCAAACAAATGAATCCACATAGCTTAAATGCGCCGCGGTGAGTTTGCGCCTTAAGGCTGGGTTTCCACCAGAGATGAGCGAGGCTGTGAAACGGTGTGACCGTGTTTCCACCAGAGATGTGCTAGGCCGCTGAGCGTAACCACACCGTCTAGTGACTGCTATTTTTTCGCTTTTGTCCGTCCCTAGCACACATCTTTCCCTGCTTTGTGTGTACAAAAATCTCGCTCCGCTGAGCCGTTTCCACTAGTGCTGCGCTGAGTGAGTGTAGGTAAGTAATGTGATTCTATTGGTTCTTAACAAACATCCCTCGCAGCGCATCCTCGTGCATCTCTGGTGGAAACGCAGCCTTATTGGGTTTAGCGGTAGCAGTCTATAGCCTGGATATGTCGCGGTTGATGACAATAGGCTAGGCTCGCCCCCTAGTACCTGGGGCTCGAAACATAACTGGAAAAATATGGGGTGAACTGTTAGAACACCTCTGTACAACCCATCGGAGATGAGCGTAAATGAATCGTAATCAAAAACGCCTATGAAAGAAAACTTTATGCAACTCAGACTTTGGAGACACCATTGTGATCAAAAATATACTCGTACAATACCTACACAGTCGTCTACTTTTGTATAACGGTACCCATGTATGTATCAGATTTGTAACCTGCTTAACCTTTTGACCGCCAGAACGTAAACGCACGCTCGTGCCCTCCACCCCGACTCACAATTTCACCTACCATTTTGTCACATATTTCTGTCGTTTACATACAGGGCACGCGCTTGCTTGTCACGTATATGTGACTATGGTGGTCAAAAGGTTAAGTATAGAACTACAAGTCTCGAATAGTTAAAATCGCATATTTTAAAGGATTCCTGTGTGACGTTCTTCACGAAAAACGTATAAAAACGGGTAAGTAAACAATAAAAACTACCGACCTAAGTAGGTACCTGTTTGTAACTAATAATCTGTCATTGAAATATTTGTAAAAGAATCGTCGTTACGTACCTACGTGCAGGAAAGAAATTCATAAAAATGACGGACTTTTCACTGTGGTTTCTTATTATTGCGATTGTTTTAATTTCCTTCACGATGCTGATGTTTGGGTAAGTAGTTAGGTACAAGAAATAAATGTAACTGCTACTACAAGATAACATAACATATTCTCAAGCAATCATTGCACTCAGCCCCAGTTTAAGTAATCCAAATCTATGATCTCTTATTCACGAGGCCGGACTTACGCTCGGCGCATGCAAATAATCTCTTCCCGGCTAAAAACCGGGTGCGTGTACCGGGCAAAGGCCGCACGTGAATAACATATAAAGTGCTGTTGCACTTAAGTGATGTGATGTCTTTCTTACCCATAGATATAAATCTATATTTCTAACAGCTTTAGCTTAAGTATTTAGGTAAGATGTCATAAGTACATATTTGTTTCATCATTACCATTATGTACTAAATAAATTGTGTCCTATTACCCCATCCTTTTATTTTTTGTACTGTCACAAATTCTGTCTCTGCAATAGTCAGTTAAATAGAATAAATTCATTGATATGTGGACTTGATACGAAATGAACCCGTGTTGTTGCAGATTAAGTGTAATTCCATTGTGCAAAGGTGAAGCGAAGAACACCACATACTACACTGCCTCCTGGAAGCGCATGGCCATACCGGAGCCCGACAGCTTCACTGTTACCATACCCCCACTACCACATTACTTCTTTGAGAATAAAATTAATTATGATGACTTTTCAGAAACAATTTGACCAATCCAATAATGTGTTGTTTTTCTTGCTTTTAATTTTATTCTCTATCAGATTTTAATCTTTTTATATTGCATTTATTTTATGTTTCAAAAGATTAATTACTAAGTTATGTCATTGCCATGTTATTTAAAGTTAATTTAATCAAAAAGCTTTGTAAAGTAAGTAAATATTTTATTCCCTTATCTACTAAATTACTCTTTAACTATGAACTAATTTCTTCAACTGCTGGTGAAATAATTTTCTCCTTAACTTCTGTGTCATCATCTTCACTGCTGGAGTCTGACTGTGATGAAGCAGTTTGCTTCTTATCTTCTAATTTTGGCTTCTTTCCTTTCAATTTAGCATTTTTCTTTTTCTTTAACCTCTTAGCTCGTTTCTTTGCTGTTTTCTCAGCAGCTGCTTGCCGGTTCTGTTCTATTCTGTTATGATATTCATCCTCCATTTTTTCCTGAAATTATGGTAAAATGACAATTTATTTTTATAATTTTCTTTATTCATCATTATAAAATAATACATCTTTTATATTTCTAAATATTAAAAAAAAGAACATTAAGAAAATTCCAGTGTCTGGAGCAGGGTCCTGCAGGGCTACTGATGGTTAGGGCTCCAGAGAGGGGAAACTCCTCACAATGCAGCCCATATCAAGGAGTACTGCCTTCTGAATCAGGCCCTTGATCCAACCTTGTGCTCCAAGTCGAGATATTTTATTAGTATTGTTATACCATCTGCTGTCCAAACCCAAAGTATAAGGAAGGCAGGCAGGTAATAATGTGAATAGTGGTTTAGTCATCATCATCCCTTGTCCCATGTTAATTAGGGTGCAACACGTTTTTATCTTCCATTCTCCCCTGTCCACCTTCACAGAATCATTTATACATTTTTCTTTCATATCATTCCTCACACAATCCATTCATTGTTTCCTTGGTCTTCTTCGCTCTCTCCATCCATCAAATTCATATTCATCACTCTTTTAGTCACATGCCATTTGTCCTCCTCATCACATTTCATGAACATTAGCTCAGTATTAGTAGGTAATACCAGATATACCTTTTCACTTTTCTCCTGGATGAACTTCTGCCTCGCGTATTCTTTTCGCCTGAGATGACGGTACACGTGAAATTCTCCCGATCCAGCGCCAGCACTCGAACCCATAACATTGCGGACAAAGTCAGGTGGCGCCGCTATTGATTTCGATTTTGGCGGTTCAGGGATCAGCACAGGCTTATCCTGATAAAAAAATACATAGTTATGAGTCTTCGATCAAAAATCCTAACACTTAATTTTAATTCCTAGTTTATTATTTCGAGTAGTTCGGTTCTCACTGGATTTTTCATCAGTTTTTCTAATTTTAGCCTTTGTAAATCAGTGGCATTTTTAATAACTATGGGTTTTTTCTCAGATTTAGATTCCTTATCAGCACTCATTTTTAAATCAGGAAAATGACAAGAAAAAGAAACACAAAAACGTTAACAACGCTGACTGAGTTTTATAGAAATATAGACTACGACTTTAACCAGTGTGAAGTGTCAAGTGTCAACTTTATTAACTGTCACTGTCAATTCAATCCGTGACCAAGGAACTTATATATCTGGAATGAGGACGTACAACGGAAAGCCGTTCCGAGCGAGAAAAATACCTAGAGTGGATGGCATCTCTTTCTAATAGGGTGTCCAAAATTTTACTTATATTTGGGACAGTTTTTTTTGTTATAACTTACTAGCACCCTGCTCGGCTCCCCGTTTTGCATGGGTAACAGATTATTCAAAATTACGGGGTATAAAAAGATAGGGCGAAGCCGAAACCTACGCCTACTGTAGAACTCTGTAATGGGATAGGTCTATAAAGTAAAGAATACGTAACACTAATTTTCTTTAACGGTGGTCTACATGTAAGATTACATCCTTCATTTGTAAAGATGAAGATGAAGCCTGAGTATCTGGCATATTCAAACAACTGAACACGTAGTATTTGATAAATTTATTAATCACACTATACATAATTAATTGTATGGTTTTATGTAACTGTTGGTTTTTAGTATATGTCAGTACCTAATCTTAAATTTAAGTGCCAAGATGCTGATGATGGAAGACGGTTGCAAACTAGGCAATATAAAAAAGTAATAAAAAGAATATAAAAAGTAAAGATAGAATTAAAATGTTTATTTTCAAGAAGTTATTTTGTTAATATAAAATTGAGTAATTAAGTTTTGCTAATGCATTATTAAATAAATAACAAAGTTTTGAATTTTGTACGCATTTGCACAAGATTATAAATACCGATATGGATAATAGAATAGGCGTATTCTTTACAATATTTTCATGATCCTCGTTTACATATCTAGACCATTGTCACCCTAGTCGTAATTTGTAAACAAAGTTGAAAGAACTAACCTGAAAAAGTAAATTTCATCCAGGAAACCCGTCATTATTACACCCCTTCACACAACTCGATTTCACGATATTTAAAGAGGAAAATTTCACTTAAGTAATGTAAAAAGAACTTGATAATGCAAAAATATGACTTCAGCGCGAAATTGTGTCGACCATATTTTTTGTTTATATGAGTGTCAAATGTTGCCATTCAGAAATAACTTAATTCATAAATAATTTAATTTATATTAAAAGCTTACTTTATTTCGCAAGATATTATTATTTTAATATTTAGTATTTGATTATTAAATTAATCCCGTTACGATTTATGCGCTAGTTTAGCTATAAACGTGATTTCCGATGACCATATAAAAAAAATTTTTTTAATAATTTTTTAATTTTTTGTGTACTGGCAATTGTTAGACAAGGACACAATCCACTCTAGGTATCTTTCTCGCTCTGAAGTTTTCGTCCCCCTTTGAATGAATTAAAGTAATATCAACTCTAAAGTGTTTCAGATAAAGTTCATTTTCAAACGGTTTTTTGATATCAAAATCTTGTTCGTACTCATTCCAGTTAGTATATAATTTCCTTGTCCGTGACTTACGTGATGTTAAAAAACGAAAATATTCGACATTAGCGAACCGAGATATTTTTAAAAAAAGTGTCATTTTGGTAAGTGGTGCGTTGGATGTTTAAATTCAAATAACTTGATAATGATCTAAAAATAGATGTTTCTCTTCAACAGTTTAAAAAAGTTAAAACTGGGCGTTGCCCTCCGCCTTTTTGAATTTAGCGAAGTGAATATTGCCACGGAAAGTTTCGGTTTTAAGCCTCTAGTTTCACCTTGTGAAGGACAAAGTCACTTGTTCTCTAGGTACTTTCCGGCGGATCCGGCGAATTTTGTGCATTTACTGTTTCATTTATCCGCTGAAATTACGGAATTATAATCAAGTAAGTAACCTTTTTCATACTGAAACATCTATATATGGGCTTAGTTTTAATAGAATTGTAAGATATGCCAGTGTTTTCTGTAAAAAATAATGAAAATGCCAATTTTATGTAATCTTTCTGCTTTAGTTTTTTTTTGCGTACGTCAATTGTTTTAGTTTATTAACTAACCATTTTGTTTAGTCGTAGCTTATGCGATTATAAAAATAATCACCTGCTACCTATATTTGTTTTTTTTATGCTAAAACTGATCGAGAGTAATAAAATCAACCTATTTGACCTTGCCACCTTTTCATGAACGAATTGAGGTAGGTAATGATCTAATGTTCTACAAAGAGATTATTTCTAAATAATGAAGGACAATCATTTATACTTTAATCAGGAACTGTTTTGCTTTTATGTCCAGAATGCCGATCAAGTCCATCAAAGCTCGTCAAATCTTTGACTCCCGTGGTAACCCCACTGTGGAGGTCGATCTGGTACGTATTATCAAGTTAACAGGCTCGTTTTTCCATATGTTATAAATATAGAATATCATTTGTTTTCTTCCCATGATATTTAAGCTTTCTTATCTCAAAAAATAAAATTGTGGGTAGTCTAAAAAGAGAACGAAAGGATATTATCTGCCCCTAAGGTGATTCTAATTAGAATACCATCTGACAGTGGCGTGCCTAGGGGCTAACAATAGGGCAAGCCCATAAGGCAAGCAGACTGTTCAGAAACCCTAACATCATGAAGAGTAGTAGGTTATAAGGGCAAGCCAATGTTGTAGCCTTGTATGAAAACGCCGCCACTACCATCTTATTAAAAGTTACTATCAGAACAACAACTTCTTGTCACATTAATAAATAAAGCCTACAAAATGTGCTGGATTTAATCATTTTATTTGATGTAGGTAACAGAATTGGGCCTGTACCGTGCGGCTGTCCCGTCTGGTGCCTCTACTGGTGTCCATGAGGCTCTGGAGCTGAGAGACAATGTCAAAGGACAGTACCATGGCAAGGGTGTCCTTACTGCCATCAAGAACATCAATGAAAGCATTGCTCCTGAGCTGCTGAAACAAAACCTTGAAGTAACACAGCAGAAAGAGGTATGTGTCATAAGTATAACCTTATTAATGTGTGACCTTCACTTTGACCTTAAAAATTCAAGATCACTTTGAATGCTCCTTCACAGTAGCATTAGTTCTTCTCTGTTTTTAAGTATTTGGGCCAGTGGCAGCAATAATTATATTCTCCAACATTTGTTGGTGAATATAATAAAATTTTAATTCTATAAAAAAAAGTTCAAGTTATTTTCCCAAATCCAAAATTTTTGTTTTGAAAAATGCCTATTGCAACACCCATGTAATGATGCAAGATTATACCACTGATAGCACTGAAATATGAGTAATCAATAAAAACTGCAAATATGGGGTGGAAGGGACTATGGATTGAAAATTATCATCGGTAATTTTTTTTTAAATCAGCGGTTCCTTACTTTTTAACCATCTAGGTATTGCACTTTTGTAGGAACAGCTGTTTTTTTTAAAAAACCAATGAAAACTTTCTATCTGGGGGGCACAGAATGATGTACTGAATACATGGTAACATTTTTTGCGTCGGTGTCGGGATTCCATCCTGTATTATGATTACTATTTGTTTGTGACAAAGTCCAACTTTAGTGACTATTTAATAAAAGACTTGATAACTCCTACTTATTTCTACCTACTTATTTACTTAATTCTTATGAATGATATGTATAATATTAAATCAACCTTTTTCTACCATATCCTGCAGAAAAGGTAAAACAAAAACCCTTCAGGATTTCAATCAACTATTCCTCAAGCTGTGTACCAACTTCTCAAATAATAAACCTTACGAACGCTTGCCAAGCAACTAAACAGTCAGAGCATCGACTAAGCTCCCAGATGTAGTCTTAGCCCAAAATGTAAACCAATTTAAAAGTCTTTTTTTTTTAAACTAACATGGTCTCTAACATCATTAACACTGAAACCGAATACCGATTATTAACAGATTGACCAGTTCATGCTGAACTTGGATGGCACTGAAAATAAGTCCAAGTTGGGTGCTAATGCCATCCTCGGCGTGTCTTTGGCTGTCGCCAAGGCCGGAGCTGCTAAGAAGGGTGTGCCTTTGTACAAGCACTTGGCTGACTTAGCTGGGAATGCCGACATTGTGCTGCCTGTACCTGCCTTCAACGTCATCAATGGTGGCTCCCACGCCGGCAACAAGTTGGCTATGCAAGAGTTCATGATCCTGCCTACAGGTTATTATAATTTATATTACTCAAACCTAAACCCTCTGTCCCGGGGAAGTCTGAAGGATTATGATAAAATCCTATTGGCTAAAGCAAATGATATTTTGGAGTAACAGCTCCAGTTGCGGGGATAACACAGTGGTGTATTTTATCACTCAATATTCCACAGTAAATTCACAGAAACAAGGTACACAACACAAGTTGCACAAGGTAAAAACAGTTTTAAATACATTACAACTGTTATCTAGGCGCTACTTCATTCAGCGAGGCAATGCGCATGGGTTCTGAAGTGTACCACCACTTGAAGAAGATCATCAAGGAGAAGTTCGGTCTGGACTCCACAGCCGTCGGTGATGAGGGTGGATTCGCTCCCAACATCCAGAACAACAAGGATGCTCTTTTCCTCATTCAAGATGCCATCCAGCAGGCTGGTTACACTGGCAAGGTTAGTATTGGGAAATTGCCTAACATTATTTATTTGTACCGTATGGTGTCGGACGTAAAGAATAGCACCATCCCATATCTTCCCGTGGGTGTCGTAAGAGGCGACTAAGGGACTTACCAGAGAATGGGCAGCAGCGTTCTCTGTGACTGTATAACAACCATACTGCGATCGCCAACCCGCCTGCCAAGCGTGGCGATTATGGCAAAACCCCCCCAATGATGAGCGCAACACAAAAATGGCCCCTAGTACCCGGCAGCCCGTCTACCTTCGACTATGGTAGCGGTCGAGGTTACGGCGTGGCAAGGGGTGCGAAGAATCTCCGGAAGGGATCAGGCTGCCTATACCGACGACTTGACATGGCAACATACAACACGCGTACACTCCGGACCGACGAGAAGATAACGGAACTCGAAGAGGAATTGAGCAGGCTGCGATGGAGTATTGTGGGATTATCTGAAGTCCGAAGAGAGGGGGAGGATACGATAATCCTGAGATCCGGCAACCTGCTCTATTTCCGAGAACCTAACCGGCAGTCCCAGGGTGGTGTTGGGTTTATCTTCCACAAGTCCCTCGTAAATAACGTGGTGAAGATCGAGAGTGTGTCGACCAGGGTGGCGTACCTTATACTCAGAATATCCTCAAGATATTCGCTGAAGGTCATACAGGTCTACGCCCCGACCTCGGCACACCCCGACGACGAAGTGGAGACCATGTATGAGGATATTTCTAAAGCCCTGCATGGTTTCAAAACTCACTTCACCGTTGTCATGGGGACTTCAACGCGAAACTGGGCAAACGAGACGGGGACGAGCTGCAGGTGGGGCAATTTGGGGTTGGACGTCGGAACCACCGGGGTCACCAACCGGCTAGTTTTATGGAGAAGGAGGGCCTCTATATGATGAACTCCTTCTTCAGAAAGCGTGAGCACAGGAAGTGGACCTGGCAGAGTCCCGATGGTGCAACTAAAAATGAGATTGACTTCATCATGTCAACCAAGAAGCAAATGTTCAATGATGTCTCTGTGATCAATTCGGTGAAAACCGGGAGCGATCACCGCATGGTAAGAGGCACATTGAACATCAATATAAAGCTTGAAAGGTCTCGACTGATGAAGTCTACGCTCCGTCCAGCACAAATCCAGATCCAAAAACCCCGAAAGCTTTCAGCTTGAACTCCAGAATCGTTTCGAGTGCCTAGGAAGCTCAGTGGTCGAATGCAACGATGGGTTCGTGGAAACTGTCCATACGACTGGGTCTAAGTTCTTCAAGACACGTCGTGCACAGAAGAACAAAAAACTCTCTGATCATACTCTCGAGCTCATGAAGGAGCAGCGCGAGATGATCCTGCAGTCTTCAGACGAGGCGTGGAAATACGCCGGTATTTTATTATTATTAGTCATTTTTTTTGCCGAGCTCAATAGACGGATTTCTAAATCCTTGAAACGCGACCTCTGCCGCTTTAATACCGAGCGTATTAAAGACGCTATTGAGCGGAATAAAGGCTCCAAGGTATTTTCAAGAGATCTGGCTATTGGGCAGAGCCAGCTCACGAAACTGAAGACCGACGATGGCAGGATCGTATCCGCCAAACCGGAGCTGCTGAGGGAGATCGAGAGTTTTTATGGGCAGTTGTACACTTCAACTAGCAAACCTGTTGCAAATCTAGCTAACGACCCAAGAGCTAGACTGACCCGACACTATACCGAAGACATTCCGGATGTCAGCCTGTACGAGATTAGGATGGCTCTGAAACAGCTTAAAAACAACAAGGCACCGGGTGATGACGGAATTACGGCCGAACTCCTGAAGGCAGGTGGAAAACCGGTACTTAAGGCCCTTCAGAAGCTGTTTAATTCCGTCATACTCGAGGGGAAAACGCCGCAGGCATGGTGCAGGGTGGTACTCTTCTTCAAAAAGGACGACAATGCCCGGCTGAAGAACTATAGGCCCATCTCACTTCTAAGCCATGTCTACAAGCTGTTTTCAAGAGTCATCACGAATCGTCTCGCGCGCAGGTTTGACGATTTTCAGCCTCCCGAACAAGCCAGATTCCGAAAAGGCTTTAGCACCGTAGACCACATACATACGCTGCGGCAGGTTATACAGAAGACCGAAGAGTATAACCTGCCTCTCTGCTTGGCGTTTGTGGACTACGAGAAAGCCTTCGATTCGATCGAGACTTGGGCTGTACTTAGGGAATGCAAATCCGTTCTGTTTTAAAATCCGGATTTTTAGGAACGGATTTTTGACCCAATCCGGATTATCCGGATTTTATGGATTTTTCATGAACATACATACATGTACCCATATTTGTTTATTAATATGATTTTTCTTATATTTGTGTTAATGGGTTAAAATAAGAAAATTAAAAATATATGATTTTTTTAATTTTTGTTATTTGAAGTTATTCAAATTAAATACGATAATTTTGGTGTTATAGCCATAATATTCTTATTATTAAAATAATCAGTCTGTGACTCGCGTGCTGAGTAACGTTAGTTAAATAATTAATAAGAATCTCGGATCCGGACATAAAATGAATCGGAAAACGCGTCAGTGGGCACTGGTGACATGACGCGACCTACTTACCAGTCCACCCACACCTCAGCGTGCTTCTACAGAGCCCTGATGTTCAGCTCGAGGCGAGGGCGACAATCAATGTCTGATCGCGGTGGAGTTGAGACGTCTTGGAACTGTACCCGATTCATTGTGTTAAGTTGTAATCTCAAGTAATTCGTTAGTTTTGCTAGAAACAGTGTATCGCACCCAGTGTGTTTTCATAGCACGAAACCCATCGTCTGCCCGCATGATGTAGGAGCCTTACGAAATAAATCCTGACATATACGACAAATACAAATTAAAATAAACTCTGAAGAACAAAAATAAAAGGACAAATAGACTCCTTGTCAAATTATTAAACATAACAAAAGTAACAAAACAGTTTAACTTCACTTAATCAACATAATAATTATTCTTATTAAAAAAATCAGGTTGTGACTCGCAAGGTGAGTAACATTAATAAAATAATTAATAGGTACAAATTAAAAGAAACTCTGGAAAACAAAAATAATAGCCCTCTTGTCAAATAATTATACATAACAAAACAATTTTACCAACATAAATTAAGCAACAAAAAAAAACTATGTTTTCTTTTGACACATAAAATGTGACCTCAAAAATAATAAAGCATCTAATTTAAAGTGCAGTCGTTTAACCTGCGAATTCGGTTACACATAATTCCTGCTGCGGTTAAAGCAAGCTCTGATTCGATGCTTTTATGGGGGAATGCACTGAAAATGCTTGTAAGCGGCCTCCATGTATCGTCCTCGTGAACCACTATCCTCGAATAACGCCATCTCCATTCGCACTAAACTGGGAATATCAGTTTCAGGCTTTCGGTTGAATAAAGCAGCCTCCGAATTACAATTTCTTATTATTCAGAAAATCCGGATTCGATTTTCAAATCCGGATTTGGAAGTCTAGTAAAAATGTGCGGATATCCGGATTTTTCGGATTACGGATAGTCCGGATTGAATTCCCTAGCTGTACTGCAGTCTCTCCAACGGTGCCAAATAGACTATCGGTACATCGAGGTGCTGAAGAGTTTGTACAAAAACGCCACCATGTCAGTCCGACTTCAGGACCAGACCTCGGAACCTATCCTTCTGCAGCGAGGTGTGAGACAGGGAGACGTCATATCTCCGAAACTGTTCACCGCTGCACTGGAGGATGTCTTCAAGGTTCTGGACTGGAGAGGGCTAGGCATCAACGTCAATGGCGAGTACATCTCTCACCTTCGGTTTGCCGACGATATAGTGGTCATGGCTGAGACCATGGAGGACCTCAGTACAATGCTCGATGACCTCAGTAGAGCTTCCGAAAGAGTGGGTCTTAAAATGAACATGGATAAAACCAAAGTCATGTTGAATGCCCATGTAACACCCACTCCTATCAAGATCGGAGACTCTACACTCGAAGTTGTAGACGATTATGTCTACCTGGGACAAACGGTCCAGTTAGGTAGGTCTAACTTCGAGAAAGAGGTCAATTGTCGAATCCGACTCGGCTGGGCAGCGTTCGGGAAGTTGCGTGGTATCTTCTCGTCCAACTTACCGCAGTGTCTCAAGACGAAAGTCTATGACCTGTGTGTGTTGCCAGTGATTACATACGGGACCGAAACGTGGTCGCTCACAATGGGCCTCATCAGAAGGCTTAAAGTCACCCAAAGGGCAATGGAGAGGGCTATGCTCGGTGTTTCCTTGCGTGATCAAATCAGAAATGAGGAGATCCGCAAGAGAACCAAGGTTACCGACGTAGCCCGAAGAATAGCCAAACTTAAGTGGCAGTGAGCAGGGCACATTGCTCGCAGAACGGATGGCCGATGGGGCCGAAAAGTTCTGGAGTGGCGACCGCGAACCGGAAGACGCTGTGTTGGAAGGCCTCCCAGGTGGACCGATGACCTCGTAAAGGTTGCAGGGATCCGCTGGATGCGAGACGCACGGGACCGGTCAATGTGGCGACACTTGGGGGAGGCCTATGTCCAGCAGTGGACGTCTTTCGGCTGAAATGATGATGATGATGATTTATTTGTCTTCTTAAATATAAAACCTATATCTCATTGCACCTTCACTGTCTCCTTGAAAACATAATTTCTAGAATGTGATGTTCAATAGCATATAATGTTTCACCTTTGTATGATATGACACAAACACGTTTTTTTTGTTACTTAGCTTTTGCCAGCTCCTTCACTTGTATTGTGGTCAAAGTTGGTCATCACAGCCTTAATTTTTATTCTATATATTTTAGATTGAAATTGGAATGGATGTTGCCGCATCTGAATTCTTCAAGAACAACACCTATGATCTTGACTTCAAGAACCCTAAGTCCAACCCTGCTGACTACCTGTCTTCTGAGAAGCTGGCTGAGGTGTACCTGGATTTCATTAAGGACTTCCCCATGGTGTCCATTGAAGATCCCTTCGACCAGGACGACTGGGCCGCGTGGGCTAACCTCACCTCCCGCACACCCATCCAGATTGTCGGAGATGATCTTACAGTGAGTACTTACTTAGGTTACGAGTTCAAACCCAAGGCATGCACCTCAGATTTTTCGGATTCATGTGCATATTGTATAATTATCACTTGCTTCGGTGAAGGAAAACATCGTGAGGAAACCAGCATGCCTGAGAGATACTTCTTGACGGCATGTAAAGCCAAGTCAGAGGCCCATGGGCGGCATAAAAACTCTGACACTTAGGAATTACCATACAATGAAGAAGTGAGTATTTGCACTTAACAGTTTACAGACTAGAACTGTAGCATCACCCATTATCATCCTTTTGTGCTCATCCTAATTTATTTGGGTGGTGTTGTATCCAGTCTATACTTTTTTCCACAAAATAAATACCTTCAAAGCTAACTGGAACGAATGAGAACACCCAAACTTTCATCAGAGATACATCCAATATTAAGATGTTTTTATTTATTTAAGGTAACAAACCCCAAGCGTATCACCACAGCTGTTGAGAAGAAAGCTTGCAACTGCTTGCTCTTGAAGGTTAACCAAATCGGAAGTGTGACTGAATCCATAGATGCTCACTTGCTAGCCAAGAAGAATGGATGGGGCACCATGGTTTCTCACAGGTATGTCTATGATTTTTATGAAAAGGTTTAAGAATAAGAAAATAGAAGAAGGCCTTTCAAATACGCAACTGTTGGTTGGTTGATATCATAATGGTATTTTTGTAACCAGGTCCGGAGAGACTGAAGACACATTCATTGCTGACCTTGTCGTGGGTCTGTCGACTGGTCAGATCAAGACCGGCGCGCCGTGCCGCTCCGAGCGTCTCGCCAAGTACAACCAGATCCTCCGCATTGAAGAGGAACTCGGAGCTGGCGCCAAATACGCCGGCAAGAACTTCCGCAAGCCTGTCTAATTGTATAGAAGGGCGTAAAAGAGCTTATTCAGCAAAGAGAACACAAATTGTTGCTATGCACCGCAATGACTGAATTGAATAGGCTCTAGGAATGTTAAACAGCATTTTATCCTCTGTAGTGTGGTATACATTGTGTAACAAGCTGATCAAATTACAGCACATTTTTCAAAAAAGTACCTTAGTTATAAGAGATAACTGGCTGTAGTGTATGTACTAGTGTCGAATGTATGATGCTATTTATTTAAATTTTAAGATTTATTTTTATGTTTTAAAATTAACTGATATCAATGCGTAAGTTCAATAAATGATGATGTTATTGTACGTAAGTGATTATTTTATTGTGTTCACTGCCAACGTGTGGTTAACACATTGTCATACAATTATTAAAATACTCCTTACATGCATGCACTACAAAGCTGTGAAAAAGCTAAAGATGAACTGGTAATAAAGTTGTATCTCGTCACCTAGTCCATGAAATCAGTTGAACTGCTTGATCCTCAAGTTAAGCATTAATGCCTTCAAGAGTCCAACTTGAGATTTCATCATTGGTGTTACGACACGATAGTTTGATTGTACTTAGTCACATTGAAGCATGTCGAATTGCTATCGGGTACGTCGATGGAATCCCTCGACTTCACACACTTTAATTTTCAAATCCCTGCACCATTTAAGAGCGTTAATCGTACAGGTACATCTAGCTAGGGCAATGTCGTTCCGTACGAGAAATTGAAACTGCGGTCTGTAGCACAGAAACCGACCGCTCAGCCATGCCGCCACTGCATCAATCGTTCGTACCGTCAGTTCGTACGTTTTTTCTAAATATAATTATCCCGACTGGTGGGATAACAGACGGCGCTACATTGGTTGCGTAGGCGCATGCTGCGACATGGCATAACTCTGAATCATTTAGGTACGGCAAACTGAGTACCTACCAATCCTACCATCATACCTTGGCAAACCCTACTAGATTAGGTAGGTTCTATAAATGTAATATAGTTTGTAATTCATAGTATTTATCCTAAATAATAATTGTAGGTATGGTTAGTCCAAGAAATATAGCAATTGGGCTGTGGCGAAAGCAGCGCTTGTTACGAACTAAGAGAAAGTACGGAGGTAGGTGTTAGGTGTACATAAAACAGACAGCTTGACTGTAATTAAATAACCACGCGCCCCTTGCGTGATTGTGACGTCACGCCGTAGCAGGTTTACCAAAGACTCTATAATAGACAGTAGGTACATGATCGAAGCGTGCAGCGCGTTTATCGTGTTTTTACGATGATAAACAAGCAAACCGAAACAAACAAAATGAGCTCATTATAATCGATTTAATAAGCTGCACGAGTTAAACAGTGTTTAGTCTAGTTAATACATTGCTCTTGAATACCTACTACTTTCAACGATGGCTCTAAACAAAGAAGACCTACACATTGTGACGTTTATGTGTCCATCTCATCCGGTACAGTTGTATGAGTTAATTTTGGAGTTACTAGAAGATGCGTTGGGTTGCTATGCAACTTTACAATATGAAAGCAGAAGCCCAGGACCATTACCGGATCGTCCTGATCCTTTCTCTTCTGATAAAGCCGATTTGGGTAAGAGAATTACCTACTTACTTTTATTTAAGTCTAGTAGACAACTACCTCCATTTTCAATTTTTTTTTCAAACTATGATGAGGTGATTTATTCCCTTTATGTCGAGCCGAAAACCTTGTCTCGCTTCTATTACCCCTATGTCGAGCTTTGTTGTCTGTCCCGTTTCTATTCCCTTTATGTCGAGTTTATTTACCACGCTTTTAATACCTTTATGTCGAGTTTAATTATATCACATTTTAGAAGTACAGTCACCTCCAATAAAATGTATAGCATAATCAGCCTATAATGTTCCCACTGCTGGGACACCGGCCTCCTCTCTGTGAGAGGGAACGGGCTATAATCCACCACGCGGGCCCAGTGCGGGTTGGTAGATGTCACATGTCTTCGAATTTTTGGTTCTAAGACATGCCGGTTTCCTCACGATGTTTTCCTTCACCAATAATAAAAAACCAATAGTAAAATGTATACATGCACATAATTTAGAATCAATTTTTACACAAAAAAGAATTAAAAACAACTAATAACTTTAACCATACAATACTATGTACTATTATATTTCCTTTATTAATTTCTATACAAATAAATTACATTTTTAAATATTCATTTTTATTATATTTTTTCGTTGGGTCTCACTCTCAGCAATATTTATTTATGTAACTATAGGTACGGTACGCAGTACAGTACAGCAGCATGAAAGATTTGCTTTAGGTACAAATAGATAACTTCAAAGTGAATGCTCGAGAACACATGTTACACAAGAACTTGGCAGATTCTTCTCAGAATTAAGTTGTTGTAGGTTTTTGTTTTTTATATCTCATAACTTTATATATTTTGTTTTATGTATTTATTCTTATGGTTCTTTAGTTATAAATTCTAGTTTGTTTTTTTTGTTTTTTTCTACTGTGCAAAAACTGCATCATCCTAAGGTAGACTGGTAGACAATGCCGTTTGCATAAAGCCCATCACAGACGTAGCATAATATATATTAATATGAATCATAGCCGCACCCGCAGCTATAATTTAAATTATAGCTGCGTGTGCGGGCACTCGAAAATTTATATAGAAAATATGTCGTACTATGATTCATATTAGGGATGCATCCGATACCGATACCGATATATCGGCGATATCGCGAGTTTTCCGATATATCGGAATCGGCGATTTTAAATTTGCCGATACACCGATACCTACTTTTCAAATTTGAATCACCAAAATATTTTAAAGACCTCTCGTTCAAACAGACTGACGAAACCAGCTTTTAGCGAATAAGCATCAGCGTTTCCTGAATAAAAATCTCATAACTGTGAATTTTAATTATTAAGTTTTGTCTTCTAATCTGTTATCAATTATCATTTCTATATACATATTATAAGTATGAGTAATTTTGTCTGTTTCTAAAGCCACAGCTTTTTATAGCTTTCTTTGGATCCTAATTGTCCGTATCGGTATCGGTATCGGCGATACTTTTTTATAAATATCTGTATCGGTATCGTATCGGCTGAAGTGCATAACGACGCATGCCTAATTCATATTAATATTATATTATAGCTACGTCTGTGACGGGCTTAAACCTACTTTTGCATAAAGTTTTAATAAATAAACAATAGGTAACTTACAAAAAATAGGGTAGAGAACAAGGAACACAAAAAGTTTTTAGAAGTACCACTACATAAGTAAGGTACGCAAAAAAAATGTAGATAGAAGTTGTAGGTAGTAAGTAACAGGAAGATAGGGCCCGTACACATAAACACGATGCGACGTCGCATCGTGCTACGACGCGGATAATTATTTAATGTTTGTTTGTCTTTGCAGCGTCGTAGCACGATGCGACGTCGCATCGTGTTTATGTGTATGAGCCCATAATACACACAGAAACATTCTGGTCTGATTATATGCTTTTGTATTTAACTTTCAGCGTTCATGACAGCTTCTGCATATATGAAATTACGCGTAAAGAAAAATGCCTCTATTGAACTACTTCCAGTAACACCTGTTTTCGCTCATCAAATGAACGTAGAAAATAAGCCAGGTTATTTCTCAGACATTATCATTCACAGTGATAAAAAGTAAGAACCCTTGACATACAAATTATAGCACCTTTAGTACACCCATATTTTATACCAGTATATTTGTATAATAGGGGGCGAGCCTTTGCCATCAGCCGGACACAAATAACCGCCGGTTGTTTCAGGGGCTTAGCGATTGGCTGCTGCGCTGCGTGTCGTGGGTTCGATTCCCGCATGGAACAAATATTTGTATGGCCTACAGGTAGTTCTTACGGGTCTAGCTGCATGTGTATGTGATTTTAAATGTTTGTAAACGCACCCACGGTACAGGAGAAGTCCTAGTTAGGGAAAACAAAAAAAAAACAGACTCCGGGATGTTTTTGAGAAATAAAAAATTGTATGTAAAAAAAAGGTACGTACTACGCCGCCCGGCCGCCTCCATAGCACTTTTTTTGTATATACCTACCTATAGTAGATACCTATGAATATGTTATCTACCACCTATCTACAGTAACTAGATATATACATAGGTACTTAGGTGGTTAACGCTGCTTTCGGTTCACATAATTTTTTTACCTACTAGCTTTTGCTTAATTTAGAATTTGACAATCAAGTCGGGTTGTACTCCGCTTGTTATAATATAATTCAATCATGATTCGAAAGACACGTGGCGCCATCTACTAACATAAGAACGTTATTGTTGTTTTCCTCGGAAACACTACTTTTTTCGGGATATAAGGTACCCTATGTCCGTTTCCGTACAACTGAAAATGTGATCGGTTTCGTGGTTTAGGTGTGAAAGGTAACAAACAAACATACAAACTTACTTTCGCATTTATAATATTATAGTAAGTATGGATAATTATGGCCATTTAAAATACCCAAGATATTTCTAGGTAGGCTCTACATGTAACATAAATTAATGTAAGATGGTAATGTAAAACTATTTTGATGTAAGTTTACGAATAATGCTTCCAATGAAATAAATACACACACAATAGATAAAAATGTTATCAACATGTCATTGACTTGTGATAAGAAAGAGTCTTCTATTATACTACAATTAGCTTCCAGACTGCTAATATTGTTTTATTGAAATATACATAATGTAATAAAGTTATTTAATTGCAGAGCTCATAACGTGAATACTTTACTAGATCTCCGTGGTTGTACATTTGCATACAGTGACGAAGAATCTCTAAGTGGAAGCAAGATTGTTTTGAAAACATTGAAAGAAAAGGGTGAAAACGCATCTTTCTTTGGATCTTTGCTAAGTACTGTGATTTATTATATTTGCTACCGAAAACATGAGAAAATTTGGATATTATTTTTGTTAATTACGCTGTACTTTCTGAACTGGTTAGATTTGAACAGAATTTGACCAGTTTGACACATAATATGTGTATCGATAGATCAAGATTATAGATTATCCTACTGAAACTCACAGAGGATAGGTTATTTTTATGCAGATATAGATTAATGCGGGGAAGGCTGCCATCAGACGGACTGCATTGCAACCGCGCGAAGTCGATATATTCAACTGTTCCGTTGGATACATATTAATATATCGACTGCGTGCGGTTGCTGCGATGCAGTCCGTCTGATGGCAGCCTAACAGTTATAACATAGTTTTGGTTTGCGCACAACTGCACATCACCCACTCATACATAATCTTCATTTCAGGATCTGGATCACATTTATCGTCAGCTCAGATGGTGCTATCTAAACAAGCAGAATGGGCCGCAGTTGATTCTACTACTCTTCTATTTACAAAAAAGTTTATGTACGATGGTGGTAAAGATATAATAACTTTGGAAACATTGGGTCGCTTGCCGCCTTACCCTATTGTAGTAAATGCTAAGCTAAAAGGTAGGTGTTGGTTACAAGTATCATACCTAGTTCCTGCACATTTCGATTATTTAATGAGTTGAATGAAGTAAAAACCAGCCTTATTGCTACGAAACAAAGCAAAGCCACGCGTCACGCGTCGCGTCTTGCGATTTGACTTTTCAAATCGCAACCACGAACGAACCCATCAACCACTGGTACCGCGAGGTGTAGTTGTACATATTCATGCCATCTCCGTGTAGATATAAGGGAAGCACTGCAGATTACCACAGAGAAGCGCTACAGTGGCCCGACTGTGGCATAATAGACGCGCGTGTAACGCTTCAGTACGTTTCGTCTCAGCTTTTGATATGACCTATAACTGATAAGACGTAGGCATCCGCTACGAAAAGATTTCGAAAAATTCTACCCCTAAGCGTATTGTATGAAAACCTAGGCGAAACTGGCTAGTAATGAATATTATAGACTCCAATAATATAGTGATCTTAATGTTCTCTGTAAATGTTTTGAACTTTTATCGAGCTAGATACTTCAACTTATAGGCCTTCTTCAGGAACACTATTTCTACAAAAGAATGGCTCATGTGTGTTCAATGTCGTTTTGATCTCCATTCATATTGTTTAGGTTCAATAAAAATGCATATGTGGGTGTTACTTCACTATACAGAAATGACGTGCGCGTGTCACGATAGTGGCGCTGCAACTGCGCTTCTAGATATTGTATGAAAATTAGTAGCACTGGAGCGACTAGCGCGCCACTGCAGCGACTCTTCAAGAATTTAATTTGAAGGCGCTCTGAGCGATGGCGACTGCTACATTGCTCTTTGGCTTCCTTTTGAGATGGTGTGTGGGTCATCCTAGCAAAATTGTGTCTCCTATACTATTAAGAACCTGTTTTTTCAGGTTTTTAGTTCCTCATCTTGTCATCGTCTCGTACTTATATGTACCTACCAGTGTTTTTAAATTTGTGCCGCAGATATTCACGAAAAATAGTTTTTGTTGGGGTGAACCATTTAGAGATGTGATATTATATTGTCCCATGTTACCCATCCAATAAATAAATGTTACTTGTACTTCGTTTCAGCCGAAACAAAAAAGGCGATATCAAATGCGCTACTCAACCTACCTCAGACTCTACAGTGGAAAAATAAATTTGCTAAATTCGGTATAATCAAGTTCGAGGTCAATAGTGATGTCGCTTACGATGGGCCGGCTGCACAGATGTGGGCCATCCAAAACGAAAAACTCAATGTTCGGTATTATTAGAGCATGTCTTTTCATTTCGTTACTGTATATAATTTATATTTTATATACCGACTACACTCCTAAATAGGAATTAAGAATAAACAAAGCTTCATAAATTATATATTTTTAAACTTTAACTTATGTATTTGTATTTTTAATTAAAATTATTAGTTTCACTTAGGTTGATTTCATACATAAATTACATGTTTCTCAAGTCTTAATTAGGTACTGTCATTTTTTTTGACATCTTTGTAAAACAATGTTTAAAGATACAACTTCCTTTTTCTTGTTTCCACAGTCAATCAGAACACCTCGTGGTACTCTTATTACTCCCATTGTTACAGGCACCTTTTCAGGTCGCGATTGAGAGGGATCTCTCTGCAATATTCGTTTATGTATTAATATATGTTAATCAAGTAAAAAATATAGATAAACAACATTGTATTGTACTTATTTCATTAGGATGCACTAATTGTTAACTGTTGACTGTATTCTAACTAAAGAATGCAGTTTTAAAGCAGTTGATCAAATTAATTTTCTTATCTTCAACAGACTGTTACTAGACATTTGCATAGCAAGCACTCATCATCATCATCATTTCAGCCGAAAGACGTTCACTGCTGGACATAGGCCTCCCCCAAGTGTCGCCACATTGACCGGTCCCGTGCGTCTCGCATCCAGCGGATCCCTGCAACCTTCACCAGGTCATCGGTCCACCTAGTGAGAGGCCTTCCAACGCAACGTCTTCCGGTTCGCGGTCGCCACTCCAGAACTTTTCGGCCCCATCGGCCATCCGTTCTGCGAGCAATGTGCCTATAGCAAGCACTATGACATGATAATATTACTCTTCACTCTATGTGTTTTGTTATATTGGGGTTGTAAGAATATTTTGAGTTGAATTGGTGTTGTTGAATCAGAATCTTTTTTGATCGTCATAACATCACGCCTATAATCCCCAAAGGGTTAGGCAGAGGTGTACATAATAGTACACCCACATTTCACCAGTCATGTTAAATCCCATGTAATAGGGGGCGAGCCTATCAACCGGGCACAAATCCAGAAATTCAAGTGGTACCATACAGGAATGACTTACTAGAGACACGCATTTTATAGTTAGTTCACAGTCCATCTGAGAATCAATACCATAAATTTGGGTCAGTGGGTTGTCTTAGGGGCGGATTTGTAGGAGTTGGAGTATACACTTAGGGGCACTATGAGCAGCAAAGAAACCAAAAAAAAACTACTTTATAACAGAGCATTAATATAATATTATTAAATACCACGCAAAATATTTGAGTAATAATAACTTCCAAAGTCAAAATAACAAATGCTATTTCTAGCTAGACATTTACACACTACCTATTATCATTAACCAAGATCTACTTTTGAAACTGCATCTACTTATTAAAGTTGAGGGACTAAACAATTCCACCGCCATTGATGTATGCAATTTCTTCGGCTGAGAGAGGTGCTCTTCTGTAGCGCAGGGGTAGATCAATGTCTGGGATGCTGGATGTGCTCATTGGTGAAGCAGTCTGCATTTGAACTGGCTGAAAATAGAAGACAGATTAAAAATAAATATTAATTCAAATTATTTATTAATAATCATATAAATTATTCATAGCAATTTGAATGGTAATCCCCAAACTAGACGCCAGTCTTAGTCTCTTGGGGATCAGAGTTGTACATTTTGTTTTATTATCCAAAAAGATTGTTTATGGTTATTATTAAGAAAAATTAACTAAAAGTAAATTAATGAATTAAAGTAAAAACAATAGGATTTTGACTTTAAGACTATGACCAGCTGACTTCGAAAATCCCCCTGTTTTAATTGTCAAGCCTTCCAAGAGCCTATTTATCAGACTATTTGAAGCATTGCAACATCAGTGGACATTTTAAAGTACACACGCGCTTGAATTTGGTTTGAACGGACCATGTATTTGGTTCGTTTCTGAACCAAATCTGACCGTCTGTAGAGTAGTCCTGCGAACATAATTATTATTGAGTCCGCCTCGGTCCACTATTTTGCACATCAGATATGGATTGCTCTGTACCGAATCCGGACGTGTGGACGGTTGGGCTGAACAAAAACTAACACAGATTAAAAAGAATTTATAAAATGGAATCACAATACAATCAGTACACAGTACTGGTACACTCAGTTTAATTCGAATGTCAATAATTGCCTGACATACATGTGACGGTAGTGACGCTTCCATTAAAAATATAGTTACGTAAATACTATTAAAAATATAATAGTATAGCAATTAATAAATACTTAAGTAAATAAAATATCAGGTGAATAACGTACCGTGGGAGCAGCAGGAGCAACTGCCGCAACTGGCGGCGGAGCTGAAGTTGGACCCGAGGCGCGGGAGCCTGCACCGCCCTTACGAAATTTAATAACTGGAACACGAGCAAGAACTTGACTCACTCGTACCATTATGACGGTGAATTTTCCGGGAGAGTCTTAGCCAAAAATGTATGTTCCGTTTTATTTTAATGGCTGATGGTTTGACACTGACAGTAGACGGCAAGTCAGATGTTTTTTTGTTTTTAATTGACTTACTGATACAGATAATTCAAATCAAAATAAAAATACAAAGCATAGGGAAAAAAACAAATATTTTTATTCTAAGAGCCTTGGCAGCCTTCTATGAGTTCAATCGAATAGATCCTTAGAGTAGGTTAGTATATAAGTTCCTTGGAGTAGGTTTATGTCATTTATATTAATATTTAATAAGTTCATAGCACAGCCTCGGCAATTTTTTGAATGTTTTAGTAGCACAGACTAATAAGGCCACTACAAGTTGGATATCTAATCTGTGGCCACTAACTACGTTTGGTTCATAGATAATAGAATAATCTAAATATTCATTCATTTCAATGCTGTTTCAGTCTCACAAATTTATTTTATTATTAATATAACAAAATTAAATGTAATAGATTTTCAAAGAATATTAATCAGAAACATGGGAAAAGATGATGTGTCCACAAAAAAACGCCGCAAAATAAACACCAACACAAGTGAAACTTCCAAACAAGTGCCAGTAGATGTTTATAAGGTTAGAATTTTTATTTTTTTTATTTCGGTCTAGTAAAACAACAAGAAGCCGTAATTGATGCCCCTAAAATTTAATATCTAAAATTTATTTAAAAATTATAATAGATAATGAACTTTTATTTTTTCATTAAAATTTTCATTTGTAGTCATTGTTATTTCTGTTACGATTAAAGTTAAAATCGGATATAGGGTACTTGGAAAACAAAAGATGTAAACACTCTTAGGTGGATTTTAATAATACTCGATAGTAACTAAGTAACTTATCTACCCACATTGTATATTGAGCACATAAATTATTTATTAATATAAAATATATGCCTTGTAATGTTTAATCACACTTTAATCATCTCTGATTGTAACAAAATTGGAAGCAACTAACGTCTAAGATACAAGCTCGGGCTAGTATAGACGTTAGGGTTCATTTTTATCTGTTTACTTACTTACTGTACTTGTGAAAATATTGTGATAAGTGTAAAATGTATTTCCTCTTTTTCAATAAAGATATTTATTATATTTATATATTATATAAAATCTAAATGAATGGCTAATATTATACAAAACAATATTTATTTTAAAAAAGACATGCTGCTTTTCTATGTTCTCTTTCAATGAGTAACTTAAGCAGGTTACAGTAGTGTAATTTTGAAGTATTTTTGTATTCAGCGTGTGGTAGAATTCGAAGAGTCAGAAGCCCAACTACGTCCAGCTGAGAAAGATGCCACTTTCTTCAAGAAGATTTGTCAAGATATAAGACTATTATTTGCTGAAATTGCTGAGCTAAAAGCTAAAGACACGGATGAGGTATATGTTTTAGTGCCTATTATTTTTTATTCTATCTATTGATTCACTTTGTAGCTCTACACAACAAAAGTGGTGCAGCTTAGGTTACTCTGAACCCTTTTTTCTAAATTTTTTGCCTTTAGTTAATTTTAAAAAAACATTTGTATATGGGCTATAACTTAATAGAATGAGTAGTGTAGTGATGGCCTTTTAAAAAAGACTCTTTTCAAGAAGATAACAATCTATCTATACCAGTGGTTCCCAACCTTTCTTGGAACAGGGACCACTTTGATGTCTTTATTGTTAGCAGGGATCATAGGGTCCTAGATAAACATGGACACCAACAGGATTATATCCAGGGGGGTGAATCTTTAGCTCATACAATGCAAAAAAAAATGAAAATGTGATGGAAACTGAGAATTAAGATTGTGAAGAGCGATCGCTCTTGTGAGCTCGAAAACTTCAATAATAAAAAAATCAATCATTTGTACAAAAATAAGAATAAGTTATTCGATTTTCAGAAATGTTTATGAATAATCTTTTAAAATAATCTTTTCTAAAAGAGTGAGCGTGCTTCACGCTCGAAGATGTAAGCACCCCGCCTCTGATAGGTTTTGAATTAATAAGGTTGAGCTTGCATCTTCTGCACAAGTTAAAAAGTACGAAAAAAAATTGTTACCTTTCGTGGACCATTGTTTAAACTCCTGCGGACCATAGGTTGGGAACCAATGATCTATACTAATATTATAAAAAAGGAAAGATTTTTTTGTTTGTTTGTACCGAATAAGCTCCGAAATTACTGGACCGATTCTAACAAAAGTAACATAGGCTATGAATTATATTTATATCATGCAAATTAGCCGAGCTATCACAATTTTTGCAGACGAAGTCATGGCCGAAGTGCTAGTTTAAAATACTGGTATTACTAGCTCCATCCAGATACAATGGAAGTTAAAGCTGCAGGTGGTAATAGTTTTGGTTGGATTTAATTTCAGGCCAGAGAAAAACTTAATACGAAGCGAATAGAGGCTTCATTGAACCTGGTTGCTTTAAAAAAACTAAACCGTCTAGAGAAAGTTCGTACAAGAGCTGGACGTGATGCATTACATAAGGAAAAGCAGAGGGTTGACTCGACCCACTTGCTCTTACAAAACTTATTGTATGAAGCTGATCATCTCAATAAAGAAGTAACCAAGTGCTTGCAATTTAAGTCGAAAGATGAAGAAATAGAACTTGTGCCACTTGAAGATTTTTACAAAGATGCACCTGCTGAAATATCTCGACAGGTGAGTGCTTATACATTTGAAACAATCACTATTACTTGAGATTTAAATTTAACATGAGCTATGATACAGGATGGAATTTTTCAACACCACCAGGAGGGAAAGTACTCTAAATACTTACTGGAGATAGAAAATTTTACTCAAAGGAAACATTCCCTTATTTTTAAAAAGAAATAAATCAGCATTATAAGACTTTCCAAAATTAGCTTGACACACTCCGGAATTGACCCAGCTAAATTCCAAAAAATATCACCTGTACTTTTATGGCATCAATTGATAGGATCAATAATAAGGACCAAATCTCTCTAACAAACATTTATTAAATGAAAGGAAAACCATGAAATCTTAATTTATATTATTAGAACAAAAAAAAGGGTAAACTAACTAATTAGTTGCTCAAAATGAGCTCCATTTTGTTGGATACACATTCTTTTAAGGAATTCATTTCCAGTAACTTTTAATAGCCAGTTGTGATGAATATTAAAAGTCGTATTGCGAACCTCAGTTCTTAACTCGTTTACAGTATTTAGAGTACTTTCCCTCCAGGCAGTGGCGGATTTGCCCTAAGGCCCAATAGGCCCGGGCCTAGGGCGGCCAGATATTAGGGGCGGCAAATCGTGACAAAAAATTCACTGATGATAAGAAATAACTCAAATGCAAAGTATCTAAATATTTTAAATTCTCGCGCACATTATGGTCTTCTATCTACACTTACCTACATTAATCTCAACAACTGTTCAAATGAGATTAATTTACGGCCACACATGCCTCCGCTCGTTTTCGTAGGATTCCCACTCGAGAATCTAACCTCTGCATACATCCTACGAGCCTCGCTCAGGTTATCACCCGCGATGGCGTAAAGCCGTCCCATTTCGGTCCACTGTTCATTTTTGTAAGACATAGCACTTATAGTTAACTAAATTTCTGAACCGATTTCGATAAAAGTAAATTCAGTATGTACCTAGTCAATGATAGGTGCTGAGAAAGGGGCGGCATATGGCCCGGGGCCTAGAGCGGTCAAGACTGCAAATCCGCCACTGCCTCCAGGTGGGGTTGAAAATTCTACCCTGTAGATACCTATAGTCTTTTTCTCAGTAGAACATTACTAACGCTCGGCAACAGACATTGAAAATAAGAAAATATTTCATGTGATTTCAGGAACTGACGAAAAATGACGAACACCAGCTTCAATTGGCGAGATTAGAGTGGGAACTGCGCCAGCGTCGTGAGTTGTCATCAGCCTGCAATGAGCTGGTTTCCTCTAAGGAGCGCGTCGCGGCGGCCATAGCGGCCGCTCGCTCCAGACTCGACGCATTGGTACCACATCTAAGAGATGTACTGAAATCTACGAAACCATTGCAAGAATGTTTGGCTCTCAGACTTGATGACAAGAGAGATGAAGCCAGAGCTGCTTCTTTACTACCATCACCATTATTTCTTCTGTTTGCAAATGCTAGTGCATATTCTGATGCACTTGGCGCTAAGACTATTGCAGTAGGTAAGGGCCCGAGTCTATCTTAGCACTCGTACTTCAGAATCTATGATTTACACTAATGCTTTAACTCAACACATGTACCTAATGCTTAATACATTATAATTTCGCAGGCATATCTGGTGACGAAGATGAAGCAAGAAGATTTGAACAACTCAGTAATGTAGATAGTGATCTAGTTGCATCTAATGATTCGGATTCTGACCAAGAAAATAATGATGATGATCAAAGAGAGAAAAAGAAGCGCCATCACAGAAATGCTAAAATATCCAAGGAAGAAAAAGCTGAAGCTAAGAAGAAGGAAGTTCTAAAAAAGCATCCACTAAGTGTACAAGTATCTGTCAAAGTGCAGGATGGAACTGCTTTGAATTTGATCTTTTCATATCTCCTTCATTTGAAAATAATTGTGGTCAAGTTCACTGTTTCACTGCCAAAACCTATAACTGGTGTGTCTGCAGCGGATGTGCTGAATGGCAATTGTATATTGAATGAATTATATCCAGGAGACACAGGAAGTGACTCTCCCCACCCTGCCACTTCTTACTTATTGAATGCTGCAGGCATCACTGAAGACTTTCAGCATTTTATTTCTGAACTTGGAAAGCCTTACATATGGGCTCAACGAATGTGTGGTTTAGATTTTATGGCTACAATTACAGAAGATCAGAAGTTCAATAAAAATATCCAACTCTGCCCTAGTCTTAGTGTCAGCACAGTTGAAAACTTCATTTTAACTTTAAAAAAGAGGTTGAAATCTAGAGTTGAGTTGATGAAAGAGTTGCAGGACTTGGAATCTGGAAAGATATTACCTGTTAAAGGAGATTTGCCATGTCCAGTAAGGCTGTCAGGTTCATTGACACAGTGGCAGTCAGTAGGCTGGCCGGAATATAGCCAGTCGCCTTCAACAGCATTTTTAATAACTGAGGGTTTGGTTAATCCTAATGACATGTTGTACAGAGCAATTATAACGCGTCAGTCCGCAAAATTAGTTGCACTAGTAGCTCTTCGCAGTGACTATCCCAGAAAAGCGCCGATATTTTCACTAACCCTGCATTGGAATGGAACACACCATGCAGGTATCAATAATGATATCAGAGACATTGAGAGAGTTATCAATACGGATTGGGGTTCAGAAGACAAACAGTATACTCTTTCTGTACAGATAACAAAGTTGCTAACCTGTTTAGATATACTCCTGGAGACAACTGGCTCTTCAGAGTTTCCACCAGATAAAGTAATGTTCTGTCCAGTGCGCGGGCGTAACCGAGTGAAGCCCTACAAATTTCTTAAACAAGGCACTGGAGTTTTCGTGCAGTATTGATTTTATGAAAATAAAGATCTTTTAAATGTGAACTATATTTCTTTCAAAACCTCGAAAATTTTAAATTAAAATAATAAATTGGATTATCCATTGAAGTTATGATGACGAATAACTACCGGAGATTTATTGTGAAAGACGATACGGTTGACATAATATGTCGGGCATGCCACCGTCCAGGCGAATCAATCCGTCACATTATCTCCGGGTGTTCTCGTCTGGCTAACGGAGAGTACTTGCATAGACACAACCTTGTAGCCAGGATTATCCATCAGCACCTTGCTCTAAAATACAACCTTGTGGAATCTGAAGTTCCGTACTATAGGTATGTACCCGACCCAATTCTCGAAAATGGCAGTATCACATTGTATTGGGATCAATCCATCATCACTGACAGGACTATTGTAGCCAATAAGCTTTATATAGTGGTGGTGGATCGATCACAGCGGCGCGCAATGTTTGTTGACATAACGATCCCGCATGATGAGAATCTCGTGAAAGCCTAGAAAGATAAGCAAATCAAGTATCTTGACTTGGCTCGCGAGGTTATCGACATATAGGATGTGAACTTAGCGATCATTGTGCCGATAGTCGTATCAGGCCATGGCAAGACCTTCAATCAATACTTGAGGAGAAAGCAGTACTTTGGACACGGGGCACAGTGTGGGTATCTCGCAATCTAGGGGATTTTAATTGCAAATTCAATTAAATAAAAGATACAAGTTAAAAATTATATTGATTGGTATTCATTATTATTTTAGTTACGAACTCCACTTTCGGCCTCATTTACGGAGGGTACAGAAAGCAATTTTAGGCTTTTTACATCAGGATCTAGAGGAATCCGTTTTCTCTTCATTATAAGCCTTAAGCTGGATATGAAGGGGCAGATGATATAAGAAGCCTACTAAGTAGGTCGCATTGGTGTCTATTGACTATTCGTGACGTTTTCCTAGTGTTTTTTGTAATTTCGGCGGTCATTCTGAAAATCGAAAAACAATGTATGATGGTCGCACAAAATCGCAAGTTGCAATTGATAACAAATTGTTCTCAAAAGTTAAGACACTAAACTGTAAATTAAAACAATAAAAACACTGGGTACAAACATATTCAGGTCATTTTTATACACCTTTTGTTTTGAAAATCAGCTCTAAAAAATGCCAAAAAGAAATTAACTGTGCTTTCAAATGATAGATCAAGGTTTAACTATTCCTTAAATAAAATACACTCTTAACTTACCTTGAAAGATATGAACAATACAATAATAAACCAATAAACAAGACTATACGTTAATTTGATCAGTAATTTCAAGTGAAGATGACCCTTTAATGTTGTTGTTCGTATTGTAAGGATACAACGATTATTATCTACCCATTTCAATATTTTTTTTTTTTTTTTAACCTTATTTACAAGAATTTCTAATATGTAGCTGTGGAAATTAGTCTTAGGTATAAATAGGTTATAATTATAATATTAATTATTAAAATTTATATTTTGATTTAAATCCCCCTAGATTGCGAGATTCCCACACTGTGCGGCGCGTATATTGTTGGAGGTTCCTCTCTATGAGCCCTAACCTCCAGTAGCTCGGACCATGTTCCCAAAGGCTGCTGGGGCTACTATTGTTTATATTTTTAAATGTTTTTGTACATAATTTTTGTTGATATAAATATTTAAAAATTTAATGTAATTAGTATGTAAGAAAAATAAATTGGTGTTGGTGTTACAAATAAGTATTTATTAAAACAAAACAAATTAATTTTATAATACAACAGTCTTTATTCTTATTTCAATAAAGCAGTAGACATTTTCAAAGAAAACACATAGTTCAGGATCACAAAGTGGGCAAAATAAGTATAATGAGAGTAAAGTAAACTAAAATTCATACAATCATACAATCTTTTTAAGGAAAATACTTTAAAATCATATTTCACAGCTTAGCCTAAAAATGCCATAATATTGTTATTGGTCGTCAATGAGATCTCTATAGCATTATATTTATACCGAGAAATTATATTACTTCATAATTTTCATTTACATGATCAACTACAAGTAGGTAATAATAAAATGTTAATGAGACTTACTTTGAAACAATACTACGTTTTCTATCCTATGTTTAGTATTTTATGCCTATTTATTTCACTAAAATGATGACTGGAAAAAAATAACTCGTATTTATATTTATTATTTCTTATTAGATACATAATATGTATCGAACAGTTTGCTACTTCAAGTGAAAATGTGCTTAATACTAAAATTTCAAACCTCACTAAATGATACAACCATTTTTATTTCAAAGGATTTCTAGACACACATCTATTAAACTATATTATATTTATATTCATTTCAAAGCGGGTACTGATATTTGTTCAGACACATAGACATGTCCTAAAGGATTATTCAAACTGAATAGCTGTTTTATTACATTCAGTTTTACAAATTGCTTCGCTAAATAAGGTATAGATTGGAATTCTTTCAATATCTACTAAGAACTTGCTTTCATAATGTACTGAATATAAAAAAATATAATTCACTATTGCAATTTCTTGTATTCTGCATTTTCATTAATCGCTAACGGTTGTATACAATGATTTTAATTGATATCATTCACTTTATATTTTTATACATTTTTAGATTATATATTTTGCGTCTCACCAAGTCATTTTTTTGAGAACAAAATAAAATCACTTTTCATGTTGCATCACGTCCACTTACTCCTATGGTTGGTTGTGTACTGCATTATGAGATCCCAGCCTCTAGTTTTACATCCATAATTTTGCGCGGCCCTTTGAGGCAGTTGAGCCGTCGTTGTACTGCGTCTCGGTCTGAAGATAAAATAAGCAAATATAAACTTTACTAATGTCTAAGTTAAGCTGATGTCAGACTAAATATCAAAAAAGTCATAAGGGCACCAGAAACGTATGTGGTTACTTTTCCTGGGTCACACATATTGTGAGTACAATTTGTAATTCCGTTGCTCTACTCACATTTGGAGAGTGTGGTGCGGTGTTGCGGATGGAGCGGGTGTCGTTGTACGAGCGAGTGCAGCAACACCTGAGCTGACATGTAGCGTCGCTCGCACTCCTTCATGTCGCCGAACAGCTCTTCGATAGCCGCCATTTGACACTGCAATGAAAGAAAATGTCATTTATGAAAAACTGATTGTTACCGCGTTTTCGGCAGTAAAATGCAAAATATAAATGAACGTGGACAATGCAAAAGGAGCATGTATGAATTGAAGTCGGTGTTCTGCAGTTTCTGCCTACCAACATCATATCTTTTTCTATACATCTACACATCCCAACATGTGTATGTGATCACGCTTAAATTTTCTTAACTACAATATACATACACACGAACATAGAATCGAAACTGAAAAAAAAAAAAAATGGTGACAATTATGTCACCATAATTTACAGAATAAACACGTGGATGTAGCACAGAAAACGCAACGTTTGACATATCGCCACATCAGTATATTATTGCACCCCTTTGAAACATCCCCCGCCGCTAGTTGTCAAGTATAATTTATTATCTAAGTGACGGCCATCGAAAATCCCCAAGAGATAAAAAATTGCATTGAATTCTAATAATGAAGAAAGAGATAAAGACAGTACGTACCAGTTCAATAGCATGCTCGTAGAGGATTTTGTCGCAGACTGCTGGAGTAACGCCGGCTTCATGAAGCCTCCTCGACTCATTCACAATCCACTTGTACTTTCCGTTCATCAGGGAAACAACTGAAACAAAATTAATAAGTTATGTGGACACGGACACGAGAAGCACAGCGTGAGACGTGAGGGTGAGAGTGGGTGAGCGTGTTCATTAGGTGTATAGTCTATCAAATACCGCCGTAGAGAACACATGTTTTGGCCAAAAAACTCATGTCCATCAGGAGGTTAGTCATGTATTTATCTCGCTCGCTTTCATTATGCCGAAAATCCATAGACATACGACTTGTGGAATCGAAGCGTTTGTGAATACGGGGGCTGTTGCCATTTCATCAGTCCAGTGTCAATTCAGAACTAAACTATGTGTAGAAATGAAAGTTGTTTTTGAGCTAACTCACCGTTGCGAACTTGCGGCGTGGGCTGCAGAGTACGCTCGCGGTAGTGGGCGGCGGCGAGGCGCAGGCCGGCCGCCAGCGCCTGCATGGCCTGCACCAGCAGACCCAGCCGCACGCTGTCATTGCAGCGCTCTAGAACAGAACCACACTTATTATGCACTCTATTATAACAGCCTCGTTGGCCGTGTGGTCGCACGACTGCCAAGCATAAGGTGTTCTTTTCCTAGGAGCTTAGGTTCGATTCCTAGATCGGGGCAGCGTCGTTGGGTAGTTCCGTCAGAAATTTCACAGACGAATCTGTGGCAAAAACTTGACAGCACCCTTATTGGAATGAATATGAAAATCACTGCGATTTTGACAGGGATATAAAATTAGAGGTAAAAATAACTGTGAAAAGACTGTAGATAACTCATTAAGGTAGTGCGTACCGTCTGACACATCCATGAGCGCGGCGATAGGGGCCCCGCACGAGACGGCCAGGTCGGACAGAAGCTCTGCCAACATCAGCACGAAGTTCAGCTGAGAGAATACCTTGCTGTGCTCCTCCTGTACAGAATAAAAAGAGAATGTTTAACCTATTGACCGCCATGGACGTCTATGAACATCAAATCAAAAAGTGCTCACGACGCCAGGGGACGTCATGGAACGTCGAAAATAACACCTTTCTAAAGCGCTTGGCGTAGAAAACACATTTTCATAGCTGACGTGGCGGTCATTTGATGACTATTTCAAGAAAAAGTAATTCAATGGTATTATATGAAGAGAAGAAGGTTGTATTGATGAGTTTAATGATATAACTATATCTCTGTAAAGCCATATTTGTTACGGTACGGTTACGGCGAATCATATCTTAATGAACATACAACCTGACACTGACCTGTAAATTGCAAAAAAGGTAAGAAATTTTATATTTCGCGGGCTACCCTGGCGCTTCCACCTTAATGTACGTGACTTTATTCGTTTTACTCTCAAGAGGATTACGTAGAACGACAGTTCTTCTTCTTAGCGTGTCGATGGCAATCTAAATTAGCCCACAACTTGGCGACGAATTTGGCACCTTCAGTTCATGTTCCTCCAGCAGGAGCTGGAGAACGGTGATATGCAAACAACAGGAAGAGGCAAGAAACAATAATAAGTATCCCATCGTTAGTGGAATAACATTAATTTACACTGATTGTGTGCTTGTGTGCGTGTTTTGGAGATCTTTGACAGTCGTTACGAGTTAACAAAAAAAGCCCTGATAGTCAATGGTAGCGAAAAGGTAGCGTCAGTTATTGGGTTGAGGAGATGAGATAGGCTGTGTGGCCTCATGTAAAATTGATATTCAGCTGCATCCGGTTGGACTGGAATTCGATCCGAACATAGTTGGGAAAAGTTTAAGCAAATGATGTCTCGGGTGACTGACCGCGAGTATGGTCTCCTCCTGCAGGTTGGGGATGTAGACGGGCGGCTCGGGCGCGTGCAGCTTGATGCCGCGCAGCATGTCGGGCAGCGCGCGGTGCGGGGACCCCGCGCCGCCGCCCAGCTCGCCCGACGCCTTCAGCGCCAGCGGGACCGGCGGAGACGACCCTGGAATGACACGTACATACGTCCGGCTATCAGTGACACAATCCCTGACTGTACAATATAACGTCTATGCAACCCAACGCGGATGCTTGCTCATGTGTAGCAGGCCCGAAGGCACCTAAGAACCCGATTACTGCCGGCTTCGCAACCAAACGACGTAGTGTCTATACAGCATGTATCAGAAAGGTGTGGTTATATTTGAGAATATGGTACAGATCATCAAACTGAATAACTTTCTCAATGGGACCATTATCTTAATCGCGAAAAAATAATCAGCTGTCCACTTCAAAACTTCAATACCTACTCGACCCAAATGTATAAATATTTTCGGGTTAATCAATTTTGATGATATCTATATATATAATAATAGAACTGTTTTTTTTCGTCGGGTTACCGTTGAAAAAAAATTAATTGCTTCGCCACTTGTAAGAATGTTATTAAATAACGTCACGAGTTATTAGCTGTAAACTTGTAAGTAATAAAATAATAATAACCTGAGCGTCGAAGCGGGCTGGCGTTGGTCGGCGACACCTGCCACAGCGAGGGCGGCGGCGAGCTGCCGGAGTTGCTACTGCGGCGCCGCGTGGACGGCGGCGTCATCGTGAACGGGACCTGGACATGAACACATACTTGTTATTTACTAGCTGACAAAACAGCGAGTATCACTAAACTGGAAGACGGTTCGTACGATTTGGCAATTTTGTTTCTGTAGGTCTTAAAGGGTATTTCAGATTATTGCTACAACTAAATAGGTACAAGCTAGGCTAACTGTCATTCTATTGATGACTTTTATTTAGTACTAGCTGTGGCCCGCGACCTTCGTCCGCGTGAAATTTTATATCCTATAACCTTCAGCGATGAATGGGCTATCCAACACTAAAAGAATTTTTCAAATCGACTCAGTAGTTCCTGAGATTAGCGCGTTCAACCAAACAAACTCTTCAGCTTTATAATATTAGTATAGATCAGTAGGGAACCAGTTCCGCCGAACCTGTGCAGGTGCTTTTTACCCGACTGCGCGACAGCAAAGACAGGGTTACATTTTATTACATTCAGTTTTCCGCAACACATGTCATTTATGCAAAACTGGAAGCAAATAGCAACTGACAAGGTATTTACTTTAGATATTAAACACATTGAAACACTTGAATGCCTACATATCGAGTTACTATCTCATACAGCAGTACCTCCTCGTGTTATAATGGTTGTAACTATAAATTACGTAATGGTGTGAACTTGGGACAAGAGATAACGTGACGCGGATGTTACTATTGCTCCTAATTGTATGCAAACACGCGTCTCGAGCATTATGAAATTGTCATGATTATTAAATAATATCTAGCACAATCTTTAACGTCTTAAACAAATTTATTTATAAAAGTTTTTATAGTGCGAAGATTTTGAGAAGTTAGTTTAGTTTTATATTTTTTCAAATGCAGGCAATGTTTTGACCAATTTTAGATGGTTTTTCTTTGCTGTTGTAGCAAGATGCAATTCACGCTCTAATATTATTCTGACGGACGACGTTGTCAACGATGTGGGTGAAACACTGCCCTAAACACGACGAATTTAAATATCATTCAAACTGCTCAACAATCGTGGGTGATTTCTATTTGGGTTGGTTAACGTTCTAGGTTTATATCCTATCTGAGATTGTACAACCCCCTCTTACAGCAGTATTATTTTAATCTTACTTCAGTGTGGGAACGAGATGTCCTGAACAGCTCTAACTCTTTTCAGATGCTGGAGGTACCTTGAACACACATGTCATATCGACAGAAGCAGGTGGATACTTACGGTCGGCGGCGATAGGGAGCCGATGTTGGTGGCGTTACGGCTGTAGTTCGATCGGAGCACATCGATGGGTTGTGATCGTGGTACGTTATTGTTAGATGTTACGGCGAGTGGGTTCTGCAATGAACACGTATGTAAGTCACAGCTATGTACAAAAAACTGCATTATGAACTCAAGCGGAAGCTAAATGACAAAAAATGGATCGAGCTTGTTTTTTTTTATTTGCAAAGTGATATATTTAAGCGGGATACCATGGTAGCTCGCGGAATTATTTTTTTTTTAGTTTTTGGCAAATACCTGCAAACTGCAAAAAAATAAAATCGGTTTTTTTTTTGCGGGCTACCCTGGCGCTTTAATTTTTTTGTGTGAAAGCTTTTAAATGTAAGCACTAATTTTACTTTACTAACATATTTATAGTAGGTAGAAGGGACACCGACGCTAAAACGGTCACGGTCACCGAGAATTATTCAGAACATCATTCTGAACCCCACATAAAAACTTTTCATCGGTAATTATTTTGACCGTGTAGGTATTGCAGTTTTGTAGGAAACAGCAGTTGTTTTATACTAACCGACGAGTAATTTCTATGTGGGGGTTCAACATGATGTACTGAATATGTAGTGACCGTTAGCGGCGGTGTCCCTTCCACCCGTATATAAGACTGTAAGCTCTCTGAAAAATGAATAAATAATGAAAGGGCCTTACCCTGTTGACGGTAAGCGCTTGCGGCGCGTGGTAGGTGTCGTGCGGCGCGTGCGGGGCGTGCGGCGCGGGCGGCGCGGGCGGCAGCGCCAGCGAGCGCGGCCGCGGCGCCGCCTCGGAGCCGTCGGACGCGCCGGAGCACTCGGCCGAGCCGCTCTCCGTGGCCTCCACCAGCACGAAGTCGTCCTCGCCCGCCCACGTCGTATCCGACGACGAGGCTGCCAATGGACACACGTCTTTTATCAATATATCTCTTCAGATATCGAAAAGGTTGTTACCCGTTTATGGGTTTAGGAACAGATTATTTGTTTAGGGTGGGGTGAAAAACTCATGAGTAAACGTTAACCCATATTACAGGATTAATCAGGCTATAATAACCGGTTCACGCACAGAGTGAAATTTCAGTTTTGTACATTAAAAATATGCAAGAAGGTGACGGACTTAGCCCGCGGTCGGTGCTTTGTTTCCCATGTATTTATAAGGGTTACCCGTATAAATAGTTATCATTCATAAGGATTTATAGGACTAACCGCCAACCGGTTAACCTTTTAACCCGATTAATCGGTCCCTGAATATCTCTAATTGAGAAATTATAAAAAATCCCAGTCATCATAGTACAGGAAGCCCGAAATTGGTACCGGTAACTGAAAAGTTGTGTAGTTAGCGGATGTCATGGTATGGGTACCTATACTACCTATGTGATGCGGAGGTATGAGGAAATTTTTGAGTATGAATGTGGATGTTTTAGAGTAGGGAAAGACCAAAGAAACGATGGATGGACATTGACAAGAACATATTGAGGAAAAATTTGTAGATATGACGAATATAACGAAGACCGTATGTTTGTTTGGTCTTTAATCACAGAGTAAAACTGATATGTGTCGCGCATAAAGACCCGGACTTCGTCTAGCCTTAGGTTTAATTAGGAGCTGGTTTAGCCCAGTGCACTACTGACCTCGTTGTTATTTACGCGATCTACTGGTCCGGTAGGTAATTTATTACTCATCTGTTCTATGATAGCTAATTATCGTTAAAACTGCATGGCGTAGTCCAACTCAAATTGATCTTCGAAAACAAGTCTCAAATATTGGTCATTTTTATGAGATGTCAAGTGCATAATCTCATTTTACCGTTACGTTAAAACTATAAACCCCAATTCAAAACAAAATGAACCGTTCGCCAGCTTGTTTACAGACAATGTGCAATCAAAATGTGGGACGATTGGTATCTGCAGCATCAACATATAGATAACTTCATAGCACACGTAAATGAGTGCATTAACTCATATAAATGGCGGAACCGGCAATAAATTACTGCAGTTTACAACAATAAACTTGATACCGGCTGTAGGTGCCCAAGGGCAGGTCAGCAAGGGTTATCGGATTTGTTTACTCTGAGAACAATGAGATATTTTATTAATATTTGTTGAACTGTTCTGTCTATATTTTAGTGTTTGATCAAGTGTGATTGCCCTGTTTTGTTAACAAGCGTGTTTCGTTACATTATTGTTAATAAAGGTGGGTTGTGCCACGTGACTTTTAGGATAATTCGTGTTACATAAACGTCATGAGCTCTTTCATCAATTTGTGCAAATATAACACCTAATGACATCGCCACATATAATCACCCAGTAGCGAATTTGTTTTGATAAACGATCACCTTCAATATAGGTACCTAATGTGATAACGATAAGTCTTAAAGAATATAACGTTCTTAGGGAGTATTAACTTACATAATGGTATCAATTTTGACAAACAATCTTTGTTTTGTTTGAAGTACAGAGTGACATTTTACATTGAAATGTTAACATGCAACCTGATAAAAACTACAAACGTAATTTTTTTTTTTTTTTTTCACTTCTAATTTAGAAACAAGCTATAATAATAATTGTGCATCTGAATAAATTTACTTGTCACAAACAGCTATGCACTGTGCAGCTTGTTTTTAAATATTTCCAAAATAAGAAAGAAAATAATCGTTCCTGATAATCCACTACTTAAATCGATTATCTCGAAGTAGCCTGAATCATATTCGTAAGAATTGTGAAAACATTGAGCAGTGAGCAAACTAAAGTAGTACCTACTCTCTTTATTCATGAAATCATGATACATTGATAACAAATTATTAAACTTCATAGGAAACGATAGCGTGTAGGTACTTCCTTTTCATAAGTATTTACTTTAACCTACATTTACTAAGTATTACCCTGATAAAATAAATATGTATTACTTATTAACCATTCAGTCGATTAAATTATAATGACAATTGCTCCTTGTTCTTCCGCAATTGTTAACCTGTAGGGTGAAGGAGAAATATCACTTTAGTGAGACGTATTGTATTGCGCTTCCCCTATTCGATGAGCGGGCGATAGCTAAGTATTTTTTGTTATTGAGCATATTGCTAAGGCTCCGAACTCAGTTGATCACGACTTCGTAGCAAGTTATCGCGCTAAACTGCACGGCGACACGATAAATTTATTTGTCGCCTACGCACGATGTATGCGCCATCGTGGATAGGCGAAAAATCTGGAGAGTTCTGCGTGGTATCGACTGGTACCCCGCATATTTTGATAGGTCACAGTAATTAATATAGATCACAGTACCGTTTTATTTACTAAAAATGTGTAAAACGGAAATGATTTTATTGTGTGTGTTACGGATCGCAGAACAATGTGATTTGTTTTTAAAGTCAACTTTAATTTACGGCGTGTACAAATATGCAAATTTCGGAATGTTGTTACAAACTATATGCTCATTGTTTCAGTCTAGCTACCTACTTATATTCGCAAAGACTACTTAAACGCACATATACCTACAGTCTTAATTATGTAGACTTAGAATATATTTGAATTTCTAATATAAATGACAAAATAAACAGTATATTTGTCGAAACTCGATTATCTAGCTGGAAATTATGGTCATACCCACATTACACAATATTTTTAATGGCTCCATCACGTTGTCAGTACCTAACTAGACTAGGCACGTTACAAATGGGTAAAGATCTAATATGTACCGCTTGGGCGGTGCTTACCGGAGGATGTCGGCTGTGACTTCTTGTAGGCCGGCAGCGCGGGCAGCGCCTGCGGCTGCGGGTTGGAGCTGCGCGGCGCGGACGACGGCCGTGCGCTCGCGCCCGACCCCCCCGCGCCCACCACGGATAGATTCACGTTTGCTCCTGTTAACACATACCACATTAGAAACCATAATACATTTATACCCAAAACGTAACTCATGCAGAACTGTGCAGTTTCCTGTTATAAATCCTTGATATTGAGAAATAATAGAAAACGCAAGCGACAAATAATAAGTAGCAAGCGATGAGATGACGAATTGCGAGTGAAATCGTAGTCCTTGAAATTTTTGAACTCCAGCCGGGCTCTTATCAACGGTCGCCGGTCGCCAGTAGTCCTCGAGATGCTCAATTAATGAGTGTACGTGCAAATTCGTTCGATGTCATGCTTTAGAGAACATTGGTGTTCGTTTAGAGAACTATTGACGACACAACTTATCCGACACCGTTAAACATGATCGGATACCAAATATGCGCCACCCCCACCCCATGCACAACCAAAGCGAATTGAATAAGTGATGATGTACCCTGACTGTCCCATGACTCCTCTAGGTAACAGTTAGTATCGGGCCGGCCCTCGAGATCGCTCTCCAATATGTCGGGCAGATCCGAGTCCAAACCTGAACAATATGCATAACTTCATACACCGTGACTGAGGGCACTGTAGTGTAGCTTAAATGTGTATTTACATAAATAAATATATACTTAAATAGTTCAAAAATTCATGGACTAGAAGCTAGATAACGTTAATGAAAATAAAACTAAATGTGGGTGATAATTCTAACGATGTTTGTTGAGAGTATAATTAACTTCAATATAATGGGTTTGATAAAGTGAACTAGATCAATTCAATAATTAAGATAATATTGTAGCTATAAATTACATTGTTTAAAATATTATACTTATAAAAATTGTTACTGTCTATTGTGTTATTAATAGCGATAAAACAGTTCTATCAATACAATTAATGTCTGTTGAGTACATGTTATATTTTTTAATAGGTGGATTGTGTGAAATATCGCAGAATGATACGAGTCTGTTAATGAATGGAAAGAATGAATTAATAATACCTATTAATCTGTAAAAATAGCAACGAAAGTAGTAGGACATATTAGCTATACAGGTGTAGTGCGTTGGGGATTTCGAAAGGTTATAAACAATGGAACGGGTCAGCGAAGATTAGTCACTCGTTCTGATTAGAGTTTCATGTATTCAGCGTTCAATGTTAGTTGCTTTGTATTCTTGTTAATGACTCAGTGTGGTTTATTCACAAAAGCGATCTTAACTGTTTTAATTGGATTTTATAACATAGCATTAAGTATTTTATATTATTTCGTAAACAACGTGTAACATAATAAACGCAAGACCTCCCGTGTGGTCTCTCGCACCATGAAACTAAACATCTTTTGTTCTAAGAGTTCTTGAAATTCGCAAAAAAAAAACTTTCTATAGGAACTGACGCAATCAGCTGATCCACATGTATGGTAAAACTAAAAAAAAAGTTATGAATTTCCAAAAGTCATAGAACAAAAGTTGTTCAGTTTCATGGTCTGAGACACCACACGAGAGGTCTTGCGTTTATTATGTTACACGTTGTATAATATACAATACAGTTTAGTAATTTTTGTGCGATTTTGACAGATGTAATAGGCGTGTTTAATGCGTTAGTTCGGTATAGTAATAAGTATTTATTTGGTGAACTTACTGTTCATGGAGGTCGTCCTCGGTCGCTGTAGGAAGGGATGGTTGAAGAAAGCTTCGAAGGGCATGCGCTCGCGAGGGTTTCGTCGCAGCAGCCCAATCAGCAAGCTACACAGCTCAGGACTAGTGCCTGCTGGCATTCTGAAACAAATCAATACATTTATTTGCTACTTCCGGACACTTAGTGGCTAGTTGAATGGAATACCCCGCGATCCACGAGTTATGATACCAAAATAAGTCCGGTGTATGTTGGGAACTATGAAATGGTACTAACTTTGCTGGCTAGTTAATCTATTGAGCTATTAGATTTTTATGAAATATGAGCGAAAGAAATAAACAGAAATGTTTTGACTGCCTTCATAACTGTAACCTACTAGACAAATTCCTGATATGTAGGCTCATTGAACTACATCCTACAGCTGTGTATTTTTAATAAATCTTCGATTTTTGAAATAATTTGTTGCAGGAGTCTAGATCCGCTTATTTAATATGGATATATTACGTAGAAGCTGAAAGAGAATGGAGAGTTTTTTGTCCAGCGTAACACATGGGCATACAGTAATAATAAAACTATGAACACACTTCCCATCTCTCAATTAAGACAAGTCAATTGACTGATTTTAATTTCTAAGCAAAATTTCTGACCCACTTTTCGTTCACTTCGCAGACAGAAGAATAAGTAGGTTTTCAAATAAAATATCATGACATGTTTGGTCTGTGAGATAAACATTGAGATAGGACGTAATGCGACCGAAGTACCGAACTTAAAAATACTCATTATGTAGAATATGCAGATAGGAACGGACGCTTCAACTGTTTACAAATATTGGGCGGACTGGGACGCCTTCCGTACGTAGTTTATAGTAACACCGAAGAGCGAATATGTCACAAAATTGTCACCGAGCCAAAATCATTTTGTATGGACCTTGAACGCTAGAGCCGACTGTTTGGAAGTTGGTAAAAAGTAGGCACAAAAACTGCCCGAGATAAGAAGTGAATTGAAATGTTTCAGATATTTTTTTTCGCACGACTGAAATTGAATTATACCTTCATTGAATTTGATACTTATGTTGTATACTTTATATGTAATAGGTGTGTGAGATCGGTGTAGTGTATTAATAGTACTCACTTGGGTTGCAAGTCGACGCTGTTCTCATAGAACGCTTTCAGTTCGTGTGGTGTGGTGGCCTGGAAGGGCGCCTTGCCCGTCAGGCACTGGTACACTATCGTGCCCAGACTCCAAAGATCTGCTTTAGCGTCGTACTTCAGCGACATAATCACCTCTGGTGCCTACAAAAATAAAACGAATTTGTCGCATTTTATTTAAACAATAGATAGCAATTAGCAAACCATGGCGACAAATCGGAATAGTAGCGAAAAAAAAGTTGTATAATATACATCTGAAATAATCACCCTGTATTTATATACAAGTATTGAAAGTTAAAAGTAAATGATTTAATAATATGGAAGTAATATTACCATATACATCGGAGAGCCGCAGAGCGTGACGGCCATGTTTCCTTCTTCGAGGAACCTTGCGAAGCCAAAGTCAGCTGCACGAAAAAAACATGAATTAATCATTATGTAACTTTGGAAGTTAGGGTTCGTTGGATCTGTTTTTTTGACACTGATATGATATTCCGGATTCTTAATAATGTCCCATGATAACCGTCTTACCATATTCGAAGTTTACGTTGAAATTGCATGAGTCAGCTATGATCAACAAGACGACGGATATGATAACGACATATTTATTTCTTCCGATAGATACAATCAGGCAATTAGCTTCGTAGGAAATTTATGCTTTTACTAGCTGACCCGACAGACGTCCTGTCTTAATACTTTCTGGATGTCGACAACAGCCCTACCAACTATAACTAAAAACCATCCAGTTGACCTCATAAGTACGAAAATATTTCTTTAAATCAGTCAAGCCGTTTAGGAGAAGAACTACGAACATATGCACACTGGATTATATGTATAGAGATGGAGGAAAATACGAACCAATTTTGAGTGTCATTTCAGAGGCATGCGGCGTACGGGGCGGCGCGACGTTGTGCGTGAGAAGTATGTTCTGCGGCTTCAGGTCGCGGTGCACGATGCCCTTCGCGTGGATTGCTCGCATCGCCTCTGCCAGCTGCCTCAGGAACAGTCGAATAGTGCTTTCACTGAGCAGACGGTTCGCTTGCAAATAGTCCGCTAAGTCGCCCCCGTTGCAGTACTGAACACATAAAACAAACAATCGCCGTTAGTGATTTGTTGGCTAATGGAGCCATTGGACAGAATCCAGGAAATATTTTTTAACTACGTCAATGGACGCCAATGGTGAAAAATAATATTTATCCAGAAGAAAGTACTTATTACGCAGTCTAATTGATGTTACATAGCACAAATAATGTTTCTAACATAAAGCTTCCTTAGTAGATACGCAGAACATTGAGAGATTTTAGAGCTACTTTCATTCATGTTTTGATGGTGCTGCTTCACGTTTACGCGACGCGGTTAGCGCATCACCGACCGATACGCAACGTCGTCGTCATCATGCTACATACTGCTTTCCAACATTTTCTTCTCGATGCATCAAACTCAACGTTCACAAAGAACTGGTTGATTTATTGTTTATCCGAGAGGGTTCTGCGTAACGCCCTCGTCATAAAACAAATCGGATAAGAGTTGCTTTTATTCCATTGAGTTTTGGAACTCCGACGTTAACTATTTATCCCATATTCTATGCTCTCCCAGTATGCTTACTACCGTCACGAGTGGATAAGCAGAAATAGGGCAATCTATTAACGGATCGGCCTTGACCAGATCGTAAAATATGAATTTAACAGAATGGTATAAGTATTATTTTAACTCGAACCAGAACAATAACAATGAAATCAAAATGTAATTACTAGCAAGCCAACGTAACAATCTTGTCATATTTGTGGTTTACACGTCAAACAAGCAATACCAACAGCTGTGTTGTATAACATTAAACTTGACAGAATAAAGCAATTTATAGACATGAAGCATCAGCAAAGTACCAGTAACATCAGTGAAGGAGAGATAACGTAGTGTACGTGTACGTTTTCTTGTGAAGTTCGATAATTTGTGTTTTTGATTTTTTCCGTTATTATGGTGAATCATTGTTCTTAAGTGTGAAAACGTTTTGCTCGTGCTAGATATAGAATTATGTAAAGGACTACATGAAGTTTTTGGTGCAAATCGACAACAAACCAATATATAATTAACATAGGCGGTTTTGTGTATTTGTAGAATTAGCAACCGGCAGTTAATGAAGACCATCGTGGCATCTCGGCCGCGATCATTTACACATATATCTGTGTAAATAAAAACGTACACCTCATACATTGCGCGCTATTTGTCAGTCGAAGGTGATATTGAAAATCGGCCACCTAATATTTTCTCGTTTATGCAGAGCGTCGTTATCGTGGTTGATTTGCGATAAGCTGCCATGCCGTTAGTAATCTTATCATTGAGTGATAATAGTTATAAGTGTCAGTGAGTTATGCGCTGTACGCTACGCTGGTACTTGTACCACGACAGGTAACTCCTGAAGTCAGTTGGCACATCTCTACCTAGCAGTGTTCGCATAATTATGAGAGTGATCATGACGTCAAAACATCTTTTCGTGCTATTGTTGGCACTATTTGCGTAAGTACACAGGCTTTTATTTGTTTTATTTAACCATGGCAGACAATTCTTATTTTCATGTACCTCCATCGTTCCAACAGATAGTCGCATTCTTATCTACCAACTAATATGTTGTACGTGAGTGTGCAGTCTGATTGCAGTAAATAGTGCCAGTCGCCATACTTGTCTATTGTTTAAATATTAATAAGTTTTTATTGAGAATGTGTTTCATAGCTTAAAGTTTCAGTTATTTCGTGTTCACTCTCAGTCAAGTTGTTAATATATATTGCTATTTGTTAAACATCTAATGCTAGACAAGCATTATATTAGCAAAGCGAACATTTGAAATAAAATGTAGTTCTATTTAATTCGGTAATTAATAACGTGATTGGCATGCAGGTATCTAATACAAATTATTGTTAGTTAATAGCAGTAAGTACATAACTTAAAGTTAGTATAACAGTTCTCTGAGGAAACTGGTAATAATGGTATTTGGCCATAAACAATTGCCATACCCCAAGGCATGGCAAGTGTATATGGTCTGACCTTGAATGAGGTTTCAGATTTTACCTAAAATACCACACAAAAGATGTAAAAGCTGTTTAACTACTGCAACGAAACCACCGATATCCAACTTTCGTATCTAAATTATAAATCTACGTGTATTTTTGTTCTATCAATCAAAACTCAAGACAGTGTGCTAGTTACGCCCTTGTAGTACATAACACTTATCGCGATTTTTATCACCTACTTATTTATAACAATTTTGCGTCACCTTACGATAAATTCGATAAAGTCACATGTTATTACTGCATTAATATCGATTTCCAGGATTGCATGGGCTCAAAACGATGAAGAGTTACACATTCCTGTTGAGAATGATGACAATCAATTTCCACCTAATAAACATCCTGAACCTGATGGGAGCGTAATAGAGGGCAGCGGGGCGGGCGTCCTTGACGAGCCACTTGAAGCGGTCACTGAAATTGAAGCGTCGGCGGCACCAGCGGCACCATTACTCGAGGACGTACAAACTCCTGCCTTAACAGATAACGTATCTGCTGCCCCAGCTGAAGAGCATTCGTGTCCTCCACCATGCGTTTGTAACATAGAAGGAGACTCAAACAAATACATTGTAGATTGCTCTGGATATGAATTAACAGAAGTGCCACAACCTTTGGACCCTAAAACTACGGACCTGAAATTACAGAATAACAAGTTGACTGAAATACCGAAAGAAATATCTAATCTGAAGGAGTTAAAAACATTGAATGTTGAAAACAATGAAATCATGAAGATTATTTCCGGTGTAAGTAAATAAATATGATTTAATATGGATTTTATCGCATAATTATTCATATGATACAGGGGTGTGCCAATGAAATTATACAAAAGTATAACTAAAGTGCGCTCCAAATATTAAAGAAACCGCAAGGTTTGCGTTGAGACTTGCATTAGTTGAACCATGTCGGAATTTTGTGTCAATATTAGCGCAGTCCAAAAAATCATCTCCATAACCAGTTTAATCCATTTCCGACAACGACGCTGACTTCACATCTGATGTGACTTTTGGTGAATTTATTCGTAATACTACGACTGGCACACGAACAATAAGACTTAAATGCCTTATCATAAAATATAGAGTTTGCATTGTTTACGATCTCGATGTAATGAAACACTAAGGCTTAATTAATTATTATGCATCATGTGTACATGAACCTTGAGATAAAAACGCTAGTAACTTAATGAGAACTAACGAATTTCTATTTGCATTTCAGTCCATAAGTGAACTACCTGAACTGGTAAGCTTGAAGCTCGGAAACAATCGTCTAATAGAGTACCCACAAGATTTGAAAAATGCTTTCGGACTAACTAAGTTAGAAGACCTAGACCTCGGAGGCAACGATATGAGAACGGTAAGAACATTCATAGTTTCTGTAGAATATTCAAGTCTATTTGAAAACTACAGAAAAGGGAATTTCTTTAATTGATTTTTATAATCGTTTTATTCTTTAAAAGTTTTAAAACTGATTAAATCAGATCTTTAGAATCTATCAAAAGAAAAATATATAAATGGCTGCAATCTACTGGAGCAAATTTTAATAAAGAAGAAGACTAAATCATCATCTTTACCAAATAAATGCCAAAGTAACTCTGTATGTCTGTTACCTTTTCAAGTCTTAACGGCTGATCGGATTTCGGTGAAATTTGGCACACAGGTCGATCACGGCCTGGGTTTGGACGTAGGATACGATTCCATAGGATAACTTCCAAGAACAATATTTTTAAATTATCATTAAAAGCTGTTAAGTTGAAATATAAAACTATACTATATTTAAATTATTACTTTCAGGATCTTAAACCGGAGTCTTTCTCTAACTTCAAATCACTGCGGTCAATCACATTGCCTACTGCTGCAGCAAAACTGGCGGAAGATTTATGTACATCATTAAAGGAATCTTTAGTAACTGTATGTACGGGATCATGTGACATAAAACCGTTTGATTGTCCAGAAGCGCCGCAACCTAAGGGTTTAGAAGAAGGACTATTGGATTTCGCATTACCAGGACTAATTCCCATAGTATCTGCGCCGGAGGATGGTGGCGACCCAACTTTAAATTCGTCGTCTGATGTGCAAGCAGAGAGTGGTACACAGAAAAATGAACAAGCGCCGCCAGTAGCTAACGTGGAAACTACCGAGACATCAACTTTGACTAATGATGACACCAAGAAAGCAGTTGGAGATTTCTCTCTTCATTCTGCAATTATAAAAGCATCGGAAGAACCTAAACCAACAGATGCAGACTCCTCTAGTGCAGCTACTGTTAAGTCAGTAGATGAAGTCGTTGGAGCAACTACTTTACAAACAAAAACTGGAGGAGTCGATAAAAGCATTATTGGAATGGTTGTAGCTGGGATGGTTCTTGTGGTAGCTGGTATTACAATTAAGAAAAATTGGAGTTCTATCAAAAATCGGTTTAGTTCGACTCCAAGAAACACAAATGAACGAACAGGCGTTAATGTAAATGGAACCACGCCTGAGGAAGTCCCGCTCCAGGAGAAATCTCCTGTGTAAACAATAAAAAAATAGTTCTGTATGTGGTACAATTATGTTGAGATATGTTTGTTTCGATCTGAATGATATAATTTATTGACGAAATAATTCATGCCATCCCTTACCAGGCCCAAAATGTGTGAATGAATTAGTGTTTTAAGTTGTAATATGTAATATGGTATGGACATAGTTTATATATTAAGTTTTGTAGATGTCGCAGTATTTTTGTAAATAATTTAATATCTTAACATTACGAAAGCAGCATCACGTATAACTTGTTTTTTACTTTGACATAATTAAGTATAATTTCGCAATAAACAAGATGTTTATTAAAACTTCTTTTCTTTAAAATGTGGTACTAATTTATTTCTAATTATAACTGGTAGAATTTAAGTACTGGTGTGGTGTAGTCAACTAATTGACACATTGACCCTTTCACATGACTGTATATTTTAAAGTATTTATTTATTTAACAAGAAGCGGTCAAGCGGAGTTAAAGCCATAGGTATTATTATATATCTACCAGTCAACCTTAACGTCGAAAATAAATGTCAATTATTTAGCTGTTTTGATTAATTCGGCAATATTACTGTATGGAAATACTAAAATATTGATTATGAAATACAATAATTAATATCGTAACACCGAATATTTAGTTTTAGATGTAAAAAAAAGGTATTTGGAAACTTTCCAAATGCCTTTTTTACAGCTAAAACGGTTACAACATCAAATTCAGTTTTTTAATTGCGATCCCTACCTGCAACTCCACAATGTTGCAGGTACTCCGTTCTTTGTTTGAGCAGGTAGATAAGGCACCAAATTTACGAGTGGGAGTGAGACGGCAGAAAGGTAAGTGAGTGAGTGATGTGCCTAAATAAAAACAGCCGCACGGGTCGATCTTCAAGTTTAAGCTGTGCTTGCCTAGGTCGGTCCGTGGATGGGACCCATCTATTACGAGTACTGTATACAGTTCCCTCGGTGCTGTCCACTAACTTACTTACCTTACTGGCATCTCACTCCCACTCGTACATTTGGTGCCTTATCTATCTGCTGCTGGGGTAGGGCTACATATTTGGTGTTGAGTCAATATTTTAATAATTTTGTAGGTTGACTCAAATACTTCCGATTTAATATTAACACATACGCAACATTTAGGGGTTAAATTTGCACTAGAGTAGAAAATGTAAAATATAGTATTTTTTATGTAAAATTTCGTAATTTTTTTAAGTTTTTTTGCTTATTTTTCTTTGGATTATCTTTAGGAAAATTTAATGCACGTCTCTAGGCCTCTTAGATTCAAAGCGATTTAAAAATAAGATGGCTGCCATGCACGGGGTGAGGGGTTAGGTGTATTTACAAACGTGTATTTTTCGATGAGTATATAATATGCCCTTAAAGTATCGGTAACCGGTAGCCAAACACACTGTATGTATGTATAATACCACTGTACGGTATTTTTGCTTCTCCCCAATGGCTTTCCAAAACTTTTAGACTTTAAGAAAATCGAATAAATCGCAAAGCTAATGAAATTACATTTTCAATCAAAGTTCTCGTTATATTTACGAGATGGCGTTGGCATGTAAAATTAAGTCTCTATGGTTTGTGAAACGGAAAAGGTGTAATCATTGATTTTCAAAAAGCTCGGGTTTGTGCATATGTAGATTAGTAGGACGGTACAGTTTAATAATGTTTTTCAACACAGCTACGTTTGTATAAATTGTGCCATATTCCAAAAAAATATGGATGAAGTCGCGAGTACACCTATTTTTTAGGGTTCCGCCATTTAATAGCCTAATGGCTAAAATAGGGATGGCTCTCTATGGCAATGGACATGTAACTGAAAGTTGAAAAAATATATTTCAATGTATGTATATTTAAACTGTGTTGTATCGACGGCTCTTGAAAAATGATAACGAAATTTCTAAAACATTTTTTTTCTCAAGTCAATGGTTGATGAGATATTCGACAAAACAAATGTGTGTGTGTGTGTCCCCTCTAATTTCTCAAGGAGGAAAATTCTGAAAAAATGAAGGTTTGTAGAATGTAAAAAAACTTTCAATGAAAATTGATTTGTATAAGATTTGATACTTAGTTTTTGAGATATGGGACTTTTTTGTCAAACTGCAGTAGTAATTGTTTTTCATTAAGATACTACCTATGAAAAACAAATTTAGTTTTGCTATTGAGTGTAAATTTACATACGAATGAGCGTTAAAAATATTGTTATAATATTGTTTGGTGCTGCGGTATTCTGTGTGTGCGAATCCGACTCGCACTTGGCCGGTTTTTTAATTAAATGACCCTGAGACAGACTTCATGTGTTCATTTCTGATATCTCGATTTGCAAGCAGAAATGATTAGATAAGTACTATCTTTAAATCTAGATGTCTGAAGTATGCAAAACAGTAAAGCGGCCGGAGACGTGAGCTTTAAAAAATAAACCTCAAGGAGCCAGCACGCATTTAAACAACAACAGGCGACTCCAGCATTTTAAGTTTAATACCCTTTACTATCAGTAGCCTGAAAAATTATATGACATGTAGGTAGACGTCACATTCACACGCATTTCATTGAGCGCTACGCAGGAGTTGCAGGCAAGCATGTTTTTCACGTAAACGCTAATGAACGATAAAAGTGATGCGTAGTTCAATTACCTATTTGTTTATTTCGTGAAAATTCAGTTGCGCATTTTACCAAAAACATGTTGAAATAGATAAAACGTTATTTTGATAAAGTGTAAGGAAATGGTCCAATTTCTACCATCAGCCGCGCAATAAAGAATTATAGATAGCAAGATAGAGATAGTTTAATGTCCAGTTCGGTTTAAGGTGGGATAACTGCGTAACACACTGACGACGATCCTAATTACATTAATTTGAATAAAATTTGAAGATTCAACAATAAAAAATCATTGTGATATTTTCAACCAATTTATGAAGCAATGTATTTGAATATCCTTCAAAACTTTTGGGATTGTTGTGGAAAGTTTGTTACGCAATTATGATCTTGGTCTCACACGCAGAACAACAATGGAATTGTAGATGAAAGTCGATGTGAAAACAAATGTTACATTAAAAAGAGCGGGTCGGCACGAGACGCAACGCAAACGGATGTGTGGCTGACTGCCTACCTGACCGACAACCTGTACCATACTATGTCCCGTTACACTCCGTTATAGAACAACAATACTGAATACAGCCTCGTGCTTTATTCTTTTGAAACATGTACTAGTAAACTGGTTCCTCATTTTCTTAAAAGAAAAATGATATAGAGAAACCACTTTGGCTGATTGGGAGGGTCGTTGACATTCAACGGTGCATTGTAAGGTCTGTGGAGGTAGTGTGCGCATGGTGCAATACCTAAATAATAATAAACTAACAGCGAACGCAGTGTAGCCGCAGTGAACAGTATATGCCATGCGGCATTCAACATACATCTTGTATGTCTACCAATGTCCGCGTTTAGATCAACGACACGCAAGATATGAGTATAAAAGATTATATAGTACCTACGTATACATATAGATACGAATACTTTTGAAGTTATGACTCAAGTGCAGTGCCCTCGTTTCATATTTGTGTTCAACAATTCTGGAAAATCATTGACCCTGTTTAATTTACTTTAAAGTATTTCGATTTTTATTTTTTTAAAGGTTTTAATCAAGTTTTGAATTTAAAAAATACATAAAAGAGTTCTCCTCGGACCTTGTGAGAAGATCCAACAATGTCGTTTTTTGCGAGTAGAACGTATAACAGTGTTCCATGATAGAGCCGCACAATTTGATATCTTTGGATGGACTGGAACGAGAATACCGTGCGATGAGGTTTGCTAGCACAGTTTCTAGACAAAAAAAAATAATTACATACTAATCAGTTCAGCTTCAGACACCGTAAGATGCGACGGGAAGTGGGAACTACATGAGTTCGCTAGACCTTGTCTCTATATATGTGAATTTATGTATAACAGGCGTAGGTGTGTGTGTTCTTAAACAAACCGGTTCTACTCTATGAGACGATTTCATCACCAACTTGATTTGTGACATCAAAACCATAAATATACTTTACAAGAATGGTAGTTACTACATAAGTACCTATATATTATTTTAATTTTTTTTAATTTTTCACCACATGTACAAAGGAAAGTAAAACAATTTGGTGCAGTAACGAGGCCAGACTGCGCCTGAAAACTATTACTTCATGACGATCGAAAGTGTTCTGTGGTATGACAAGAACATTAAGCGTACAGATAGAAAGCTATGGTTTCCGGCACGACACTTTCCAGCTCTTGCCGGGGCGTTGCAGCGGTGAGAGAAACCAGTCTGACGCAATCAAGCAAGCCGATTTGTCGAGACCAGAGATCGTGTCAGTTATGTACAGCATGCATGCAACGTGCTTTTATCTCATATTAACTGGCCATTAGAGCAGTTAACTAACTACTTAATGTATGAGCAATTTGAATATCTAACTTTTGACATTTTATGTGGAGAGGGGAGAGGTTTTTGGAGAGACTAGTACCTACAAAGAAACTTAAAGACTCCTAACTAAGCTGATAGATTAGTTATTTCATATTTTCATACTAGGTAGAGGTACCTAATGTAGAATTGTAAAGGAATGGAATAATAGCGTACTACTCGTATTAACAAGAATCAAGACAAATACATAGTAGCGGAGTACTTCATAACATGCCTAGAGTAGGTACCTACGTCAAAGGTATAAAGAGAACAACATCAATCACTAACTATCAAAGCCCTGTTGAGAGCAGGTCCAAGGTGGCCCATTGTACCCACTATAGCCGGCACCCGGCCACGTGCGAGATCTAGGGCCCTCGAGAACCAGTCGTATATTAATGCGACCACGAGGTCGCCACCTGACTCGAGCGATACATCTCTTTGTGTACTTATATTATTATCAATACCCGTGTAATATTATTCATACATCATAGGTACCTACTTATTCAGCTAGTTTAATTGAGCTATGAACTAATGTTCATAGTATGAACATTAAAGCAACTCTTAGTATGAACTTCATACTAAGAGTTGCTTTACATAATAATAGCGTTGCTAACTGTAGATGACTGTGATACCTCTCAATCTACGATTTGTTTGCCATTTAATTCCGAAGAAATAATTTGGTTTATGATGATGATTAATTGATTATTAAGTCATTTACTTTATTTAAATCGTTACTTTGTCCATTATTTTTATTTAGGTAGATTATGGTACCGGATCTCACGGATCGAAATAAAAATATTTGGGGATAGGTTACGTGATTGAAATAAAAATTGATTAACCACAATTTGGTAGATACTGTATTAAGTTCATGTGTGTATCGTAAGAACGAACATCCGAAACGAGCTTATCATTGTAGCAGCAGTCTTTGTTCAAAGTGTTCACAGTTCATTGTACGAGCACGATCTTATTGTGGAATCACAACAGCTAAGAGAGAGACATGTTTTTATATGCCAGTGGGTATCTAAACGAGTAGGTCATCTGTGATTTTACTGATTTTTACCTAACACAATCTCAATACAAAATTTTGTGTGATGTACGATGACTATTTAGTTCAGAAAGTTGAAAATTTCAGGCAATAAAACTGTTCCGTTATAGATATATAAACCTAATAATAATATTTTTTTCTATATAAATGGTTACCACGTGCACTCATGTTAGTCCTCATTTATCACACATAAGTCTTGTACATAATGCAGAAGCGGAAACGATCTAAAGGCAGGTGACGTAGGTACAAACGTTACGTAATAATGAGTTCTGAATGTGGAGATTGTTGAATAAAATAGAACATGAGGTTTATTTAACCAGCATGAAATGATAGTGCGTCAGGAAATACTATTGCCTTAGATCATCAGCACGCTTGGCAAACAGATCGGTAGCCGCAGGTGTTATAATAAGCGAACTCGAAAATAGGACTGTGATATTCTTTCTCTTGACAAGGGAACTAGGGCTCCTGGGCTAGTTTTCACAGTCCTAAAAGCTCTCCATTGAATATGCACACCCTCTAAATCCACGGATTGCTAAATCTGTTAATGATGTTGTTGAGAACTAAAATCTAAACATTGCTAATATTATCTGTTTATTACATTTTGTTATGTTTGTTGTGATTCAGTTCCATCCGGCATGAAATCAGACGTGCATGCAATGCAATGTATTTGATCGGCAGATTACACTAGTACATTGTTAATTCTGGCTGCACACTGCGCAGTGAATGCGTTTAATTCTCGCAATAGCTTCAAGACAGTTTCACAACAGTACTCTAACGGCATCGCCCTTTATCACCTAGACTGCTAATTGAATGTAGTAAGTCCAATTGAATCTAAATTTCTGGTCAAAATGTGAAGAAACCGCTACTACGGTCTATATCCATTGCCTGGTAAAAACTGCGAAAATAATGTGATAGAAAATAATCACTATACCTACATACTAAAGTGTAAATCTTAGTTATGTCAGTTCCTCCGGTAGGCCTCTCCAAGTCCTTGAGAGGTTCAAACATATTATGAGATGATACGACGAGACTGATTAACATGACAAAAAGTATAGTTGATGAATTAATCACATCATATTATTTTATAGAGCATGTGAAACTTGAGTGTGTTAGTGATGAGATGATGATACACAGAAGGAAGGACGAATTGAATAGCTTACTACTCGGTAAAGTGTCAAGATTGTACGAATATGGAACATTGGCAAGCCACACGTGTTCTGTCCCAATCTCAACGACACAGCACGTGACCAGTTTAAATTGGGTGGCAAGTAGGTGCACACTGTATGTACGGTCTGCAGACCGTGTCTAGATAATGGGCGTCGATTTTGATAATTATGATAATAAACTCTGTAGAATCAAGCATTAGCTTCTTTTTAATTGACCTATTAAAGGAAGCAGTCATATATTTTGTGTTAAGGAGGTCATATCTCTTAAATGTGTTTATCTAAAAATCCTGAACTTTTTTAACTCTCCGTCTAGGAGCTTGATATAGGTATCAATTCATATCACAATGGCAAGCAACTACGACGCAATAGCTACAATTTTGGTCCTTCCGGGTTGTTTTTTTGCTTTACTACTAATACTAATATAGCAGCTGGTGGGTGACGAGTGCGATCATTCCAAACGTGGCCAAATTGTAAGAAATGCGTAAGTGTAAAATCTTAAGATTGAAAATGTACCTACCTAATATTAGCAAACGAAAGGCTGGAAGTGGAAATCCGGAGGTATTCACCATAAATTATCCTAGTTCAAGTAGTTCATCATAGTTTTCTTACTTTGTTGTCGTTACTGTTGCATAGTTTTTAAAAGTGACAGGGTTATAGGAGGAGATCATAGAGTGGAGTTATAAATAAACATCCAAAACGTTGACGATGCCAATTAGTCGAGTCATGGTCCACAGCAGCCATGGCGACTATCCACGTACCTCAACTAAAAGAAAATCGTGCCAATGAACTTGAGTTTGGCTTTGTATCGCGATGAGGGCATTGCTGTTTTAGTTTTTTTTTTACGCAATGAAAACAAGTGTACGTAATATTATACACGAATAGCGTCGCAGGTAGGTACTTGGCTTTACTACGTCGGTTGTGACCTGATGCGTCCACTTGACTCGTGTGCCCTTGGAAGTTTATTTATAATTACAAATACACATACATTTGGAAAGAAACAGAAATAATTCTAACTATGCTCCTCGCCAAGTCCACCAACAAAGCCGACAAATAACGCAATACAGAAGCAATAAATTGCAACGATAATGTCAGATACCAACGAGAATAGAAGCAAGCTCAACCTATGTCTATCACACAAATTAACAACACACAATAATTACGGAAAAATACTATAAATGTAGTTCATTATCATCGAGAGGATGATCTAACTGGGCAAGTTATTATTAGGAATTGACATTTCAAGTCTAGCTAGCTCATAGCATAGCTACCTACACATAGACACAAAAATAATTAATGATTTGAATAGAAAACGAACTGATGCCGCCGACATATCTTTTGGCAAACGTTGAATTGTATGCAATGAAATGTACCTACCTTCATCAAGGTTGCTGGAAATGTCATTGGTCTCCAAAAACATTATCACAGCTATTATCATCATTCTCCTGACCCATTTAGGTAAATGTTGAATTTTGTTTGAATTTCATTATGTAGGTGATACAAATCGTCGATCATTACCTATGTATCGACGTTGTTGGCGATGAGGAACACCATTTCTGCGCAATAATCTATTTATCAGCAAAGAACGGTAGACAAAATAGCTCTATTTACATGTATCTCTCCACGAGGCACAGACACGTACAGAGGCGACACGTGTCGGATCCTAACAGACGCTATGTCGCCATTATCGAATACACTTGTACATTGCATCACGAATCTTTCTCTTAATTAACATACTATCATTAATTCGTATTGGCGATGGGATGAAGTTCTATTTGCAAAATGTCGATGCACAATAATTGTGCATTTAAATATTAAGAATACCTACATATAATATACAGGGTGGGTGTAAAGAATGAAAAAAAAAACAAAAACTAAATTACAATTTAGTAAGACTTTTCCACTGTATCAGAATTGTTGGTAATTTTCACGATAATGTATCCAATTTCGCCTATTGGGTATAGGTAGAGGAACCTTGATTATTTTTGCAAGTGACAACGACGTGAGTACGTGACCACCCACACATGAAAATAATATGCAACAATATAAGTGATGCTTAATTTTTGGCAGTGAATGACATTAAATTATTAGTACAGGTAGTACAGAAAACCATCTAATTATAATAAATCTAAACAGATCACGATTTGTTTATCAATATTCTTTTGTTTATATTTTATATGACAGTAATTTTGAGTATATTAAAATTAAGGATATTTAGATAAATAGGTTAGTAGGGCATCGCAGTGGCGGTTGAACCCGATGGCATGTTGCTATGGTGACCGGTTCAAAGTTCTGATATGAATTCGCTACATTGTTTATATTTATCTGTATAATCTTTATTTTTTGTTGATATCCCTTGACCTTTTACGGTTATAAACTGCGCAATTAAAAAAAGAATCGTATTCGGGGCAACAGATCGAATGAATTTAGGTAATCTGCGACGACAACGGACAGTGTGTGACACGCCTTGCCTGCGTGGCGCGCGGTGAAGTCGACTACTATTTATCTAATGCGTAGTGACCTTGCTGCGAATCCACATGCGCGCATGTCATGCGGAAGCCGACATCAGCATGGTTGTCGACACACCAATAAAAAATTTACTTCAATATGGATTTTAAACTACCTATATCTTGCATGTCCAATCCATTCGATAGTCAAATACCTATATTATACTTATTAAAATTTAGACTTGGTACGCCAGAGGTGAAGACGAAGATTACCGATAAATATTTGGTAACCATTATTTTCATTTTCTTACTAGGCTTTCAGGGATAATACCTACTAGGTGTAATTATATTAAACGCATACCTACTACTATATTTTTATTTAAAACAGGGAACACCAAATTGAACCGGGTAGATTATAATTAAAACAATTAATTATGCACAAGCAATATGTTAATTAATTAATAATATGCCCTATATAACATCCACATTTTTTAACCTTTTCACCGCCCACGTACCTACCTACACATAACGCGATGCCTCGCCAGCGCCAAGCTATAAATGTTTTTGCCGATTTTAAGACAAATAAGGGCTACTTTTGTGTGGAAAAGTAAAAAACAGGATATTAGACCGTGTTATATTAAATAATAAAATGAAACAAAGCTTTTAAATACAGTACTTTTATGTTTTTTTATAGGTAGTTAAAAATTAAGAGCTTCTAATGAAGTCGTGGGCGCTGGTGGCACGGAAATCTGGAACTTCTATTGAAGTCCGTGGCGGTGAAAAGGTTAAAGCAAGAAATAAAGCAAGACACAATTCAATTTTTCTTTTTGCGCAATCCCGGAAAGTATTACTTCATTAACACACAATGCGTCGTTTTGATATAAATTATCTTTGTAACGATTGAAATAAAGGATATTAATAATAATATCCTTTATTTCAATCGTTACATTACATACGTTAAATGATATGGCCATTATTGTCCGTAACCTAGTTACCTTGCCCTTAATCCATATGCGCGATAAAATGTCAAGCCACTTGCCTTTGATTACGTTTTTATACTTCATTTACTTTTTTTAAACGGTCTATTTGAATTCACAATGTTATTAAAACTTCAAACTTGGATATTTATTTACCGAAACACAGCATGTATCCATGTTTAATAGTTATTAACTTTTGTTAATTGCTGTACAGCTGAATTTAAAGATGATAGAGAGATACTGCTGTATTTGTTGAAAAGACCAACATTAACTTAGAAACTGGGTCACTAAATGTTACTGTACCTAGATTTGTAAAGAAAACACCAATTACTTTACTTGTTTCTATCGTTTAGAATTTCTTCTAGGCGTGTCTATTGTTATTACAGTTACACAAAACATGTTGCATTTATGAATTATACCAGTTCCAGTCACGTGTTGGCCTGGTTACATTTGCACCAATCTAAGCACTTAAGTATAACTTGCCTACATTATGAATAATCGAAGGGAACAATATCCGATCATTTGGTTGCGAATTGCGATAGAGAAGTCGGTTTATGGTTAGATGATTGCGATCATTAATTCATAGCTACATAACAACGATTCAACGCAATTTGTTTACCGACTAGTAATAATAATTAATCAAATAAGTTCTTTCACATTGGAAATTAGAACTATGAGCATTGGTTATAGAAATTGTTTCAATGTATGTCTTCTCCTCCTCAGTGTTAGTTTAATCTTAAACGGAAAGCTGAAACGCGTGTTTGAAAACAAACACTTCTGCGACCGGTACTGGAGTTATTTTAGTAGCTGTTTAAGAAATATCGATTCAAGATTCCTGTTTACAAAATGACGAGTGACAATATTTGATAAATACTTACTGCCTTCACTGTGTTCAGAACTAAGCAAGGCTTTAAAAACGAACTATCACTGTGAGGTGAGGCTGTCATTTACCCCAAATGTCTGACTGACTAAAAGGCAATAAACTTTACCGGATGAGTCACATTGAATAACAACTCAAGCACACAAATACACGCTTGTTGCAAATCTGAACTGTATACAGGTTAGTTTTTGCTTGTTCATTTTTTTGTCTGATAACGTCAACCTCGCAGCTGCCTAGCAAAATTATTTAATGTATGTAGGTATAATGTTTAATATGAACTCACCTCCATGACGACATAGACGTAGGCGGGGCTGTCCATACAGTCGTGCATGGCGACCAAGTTGGTGTGGTGCAGGGCAGTGAGTTCACGAAGAATCTTTATCTCCTTCACCAGAATCTCTGAAGCTTTCTGTATGCCTTTCTTCGTCACCACTTTAACAGCTACCGATTGTGACGGATTCTGTAACAAAAAAAATTATGGTAAATGTCAAGAATGGTGCATTCTGAACACTTTGGTGCATTGTAGTCTGTCAAATTTCGTTAGTAGATTTTTAACTTTATCGCTAAAGCACTGGGTTCAAGGTTGATTGCGAAAATTTTACAGTTTCTGGTAGCTGGATGTGCTAGTCTGTACATTGTTACTGGTTTATTGGAGCTCAAGAGAAGCACAGTCAGCAACAAAAAGTAGGTCTCTTTCTTTCAGTGTCATTAAGTATTTTTGTGAATGAAAACTTTTTCAAATGTTGTGATCATCGACTTTTAGCGCTGACTTAGATAAAAAAAATTATATAATTCTGTCTTTTGTCTGAAATAAAATTCTTCAATTACCATTTCAATGGACATTTTTTAGCGTTTCCCATTCCAGGAGTGGAACTAATGAAATGATCAACTTCCGATGTTTATTTGTAATTTCTATTTATAAAGAAATACACGTCGAGTTGTTCTGTAAAACGGTTGCAAGTGCAGTGAGCGTTGCGTTGCAGGTGGGCGAGTCTCATGTGTGGCGTGCTGCGTGCACCAAGGCCTGCAGCCTGCATGGATCGTCTCTACGTCAATTAGGCTAGGCACTTGATTTCGCAGGCCCGCCACATAATGTGTGTGAATGTAAATACATCTGTTTATGAATTTTATATACAAATAGTTGCTGTTGGCCCGCGACCTGCGTTCGCATGAAATTATTTAAAAAAATGTTTACTTCGCTTTGAATCAGATTTTGTTACCAATTTCAAGGGCTTTCATTTTTTTTGCACGGAACCCTTATTCTTATTCTAAAATAAAAGTAGCCTCAGTTTCTCCCTATAACATCAGCTATCTGCCAGTCAAAGTCCCGCCAAAATCAGTTCAGCCGTTTCGGAGATTAGCCGGAACAAACAGACAGCCATCATCATCATCATCTGCCTAGCCTTTTCCCAACTATATTGGGATCAGCTTCCAGTCTAACCGGATGCAGCTGAATACCAGTATTTTACATGGAACAAACAGACAGACAAAAATGTGTTTCTGTTATTAGTGCCGTATTTATTCTCTTAAGCATTCAGTAAAATGCTGTTATTTTTATATTACAAACAGGCAGTTCAATTTTATTTATTTGTATACATACAACTATGTTTCGCCAGCATGGAGGTTAGAAATTGCCCCACAGGTAGGCACGTACTACCGGGATAAAGAGTCGTATATCCTATGTATACACTACTAGTCTACTACATTGGTCATGGTCTATATGCTATATAAACTTCACCTAAATCCTTTCAGCCTTTATGGTGAGAAAGGACAGTAATTTTCGCAATTGTAATAAAATAACATTTATGTATGGATTTGAGATAACAAAGAAAATTGTTACCAAGCAACACATAAGTAATAATCTACACTATTGCCATTATTTCAGTAACTTTGTAGTCTCGTTGAAAAGTAAAAAGTTACAATCAATGCATGATGACTTGGATTTGCTTCTCGGCGGAAGATATTTTAGTGTTTGTTTATTCCACAATCCAGGAGAGTTTAAGTTGGAACGTGCAAGGATTTATTTCGAGCTTCAGTGCGATTTGGTTTAATTTTGCTTTTATCCAGAGGGTGGTGCGCCGGCGCAGATCTATCATTAGCCCGCCCTACATTCCGTAGGCTCGTGGAGCGGTTACAATTTGACCTGATTTCATCACAAGCCCCGTGCGAGATCGTAGTTAGACCAATTCCATCGTAGACGCATCATAAAAGGCAACACGCTAGTACATCGGTTAAGATGATTGAAACGCAGTTATAATATAATAATGAAACCTACGATTACACCACACCTTCACATTTTAATGAAGTAGGTATTGATACTGCGGTGTCTGAAGTGCGGTCACGGTCACCGTTCGGTGTGCACTTCTCACTTGCCAACGTCATTCGTTTGCCAATGCAATTACGTTGTTACATCATTAAATGTCATGTCAAGAAAATTATACTAGTTCACCCTAGCCATTAGTTGAAAAACCTTGGGAAATGAATTGAAAGTGGTAGGTATATGGAAATGGCATGAAATTACTTCCTTATAACAAAAGCGATTGACGATTAACTTTGATTTCTTTTGGTGTTACATTTTACAAAAGGAAGATTCATTTATTCTCACAACGACTCATATCATAGGCACTTGGAGAGTTCATATACCTATAGGCGCAAGCGCAACTATGTATATGGAAGATAACTAAGGTAAGGTCACTAACTCATTATCCACTTTGTCGGCCTGTAGGTTTTCCCACAGATGTTTTCATTGACAAAAGCATTCTACTGTGTTTATATCTTACAAGATTTTTACACACTAATAAACACAGGATGGTTCAGTTCAGCAAATACTCTGTACCAGTTACAGAACTGTACAAAGGAAGTCATTACAATTTATTTAAATGGTTTTAGATGTCCTGTGAGTGTATGCACGTGTCTACTACCTACCTAGTGTAACGCCCTTGAGGCGTAGGCTCGGTGAGCTCGTTGCGTGTCGCATTGTGCGGACATCTATTGTCCGGTGGCTTAGAACAAAGACGAGAAACCTAACGCTTGGACCGCCACAACATACAACCCAACCGGTAGGCTCGTCCACGACAGAGTCAGATCAGGTCACACCGTGTTTTTTTAAAGAAACTGCAGATACTAACCGCGATACAATACAATACTGCGAAATTCAAAGTTTCTAACATTTTTGCAATTTACAGCTTAGTATCAGGAATTCGGGATAGGATTCAAACAAATGCTTTTTTTAAAATACGGTTTTCCCGTACCACATTACCTAATTTTAGGTACTGCAATAGCTACATAAGGGCTTCACAAATAAGTACCTAGTATGTATTTTTATGTACCCACACGTGCAAAGTAACCTAGTTTAGCCAGCTGCAACCGAAACCGGAATAGTCGAGCAGCTGCCTAGGTTCCCGGCGATACGAGAGGTGACGCCAAGATGTCACAGAGAAGCTATAACATACAGTCGCAGGCATCGCATCCATAAAATTTGAACTCTAAAACGTAAGGAAACGAATGACTTCCCACTTTAAAAAAAGCTATATGCATATATTATTCATCAGAGCGAGTCTTAACCACTGCAGCTGAAACACGTCATTTAGACAGAAATTTCCTCATATGACTATTCCATACATAAGAGGGGTAAGAATTTTGTTGAACATGCATTTTTATGTATGTTTAAATCAAGTTTAGTTTAGTTTAATCCAAGTTTTTAGTTTCTGGTTAAATATTATAAAAAAATAATCGTTTAAAATTCGTGAAGATTCTACCAATAAAAAGTCAATAGGGGGTGAAAGTTTGTATGGGAAAGTCCAAAATCTACATTGAGGTAGTTGCTGGCAAACTTCGAGATAGATTTAAATGTAAAATTCATGAAATCAAATGACGTGAGACTATTCAGCTTTTAACTACTTATCTTTATGGATATTAGGTATATTCTATGCAGAAGAAAATACCGAAACAACTAGATTTAACAAACTAGTAACTTAAGCTAATAACGCTCATTTCAGCCATAACAATTCTAAAAGAGAATTTGCGAACTTCTGTTGCATGTATAAAAATAATAGATCAAAACTTAGCAAGCCGTACCATTAGGGAATGCAATCCGGACTATCCGTAATCCGAAAAATCCGGATATCCGCACATTTTTACTAGACTTCCAAATCCGGATTTGAAAATCGAATCCGGATTTTCATGAATAATAAGAAATTGTAATTCGGGGGCTGCTTTATTCAGCCGAAAGCCTGAAACTGATATTCCCAGTTTAGTGCGAATGGAGATGGCGTTATTCGAGGATAGTGGTTCACGAGGACGATACATGGAGGCCGCTTACAAGCATTTTCAGTGCATTCCCCCTTAAAAACGTCGAATCAGAGCTTGCTTTTTCCGCAGCAGGAATTATGTGTAACCGAATTCGCAGCAGGTTAAACGACTGCACTTTAGATGCTTTATTATTTTTGAGATCACATTTTATGTGTCAAAAGAAAACAGTTTTTTTTTGTTGCTAAATTTATGTTGGTTAAATTGTTTTGTTATGTTTAATAATTTGACAAGAAGGGTATTATTTTTGTTTTCCAGTTTCTTTTAATTTTTACCTATTAATTATTTTATTAATATTACTCACCACGCGAATCACAGACTGATTTTTTTAATAAGAATAAGTATTATGTTGATTAAGTGAAGTTAAACTGTTTTGTTACTTTTGTTATGTTTAATAATTTGACAAGGAGTCTATTAGTCCTTTTATATTTGTTCTTCAGAGTTTATTTTAATTTGTACTTGTCGTATTTGTCAGGATTTATTTCGTAAGGCTCGTACATCATGTGGGCAGACGATGGGTTTCGTGCTATGAAAACACACTGGGTGCGATACACTGTTTCTAGCAAAACTAACGAATTACTTGAGATTACAATTTAACACAATAACACGGGGCACAATGAATCGGGTACAGTTCCAAGACGTCTCAACTCCACCGCGAACATCAGGGCTCTGTAGAAGCACGCTGTGGTGTGGGTAGACTGGTAAGTAGGTCGTCTCATCTCACCAGTGCCCACTGACGCGTTTTCCGATTCATTTTATGTCCGGATCCGACATACTTATTAATTATTTAACTAACGTTACTCAGCACGCGAGTCACAGACTGCTTATTTTAATAATAAGAATATTATGGCTATAACACCGAAATTATGGTATTTAATTTGAATAACTTCAAATAGCAAAATTATAAAAAAAAATATATATTTTAAATTTTTTGTGTTTTTATTTTAACCCATTTACACAAATATAAGAAAAATCATATTAATAAACAAATATGGGTAGATTTATGTATGTTCATGAAAAAACCGTAAAATCCGGATAATCCGGATTGGGCCAAAAATCCGTTCTTAAAAATCCGGATTTTAAAACAGAACGGATTTGCATTCCCTACGTACCATCATCCACCTAGTATTTCTCAACATTAAGCTACCTATAATTTAGGTTATAAATTACAGAGAAAACGAATGCTGCTTTCTATTGTAAATAGAATGTTTGGGATATCCGAAAGGCCTATGGGACTCGTATGTTTTAAAAGTTTGTTTAGAAGTGTGTATTAATCTTATAACACATATTCTCATCATAATCAGCCCACAACAGTCCACTGCTGGCCGTGATTCTTCAACTCTCATTCAGTTGGTACCAGCCACCCTGCGAAGATCGTCGCTCCACCGACACCGAGGGCGCCCACCCTACGCCGATTCGCGGTCTTCACTCAAGAACACGTCTAGTCCAACGGTCATTGGTTCTATGGCTTTGGCCGGTTCAGTGTCACTTCAGCTTAATTATTCTCCGTGCTATGTATGTCGACAAATCTGGTTCTCTGTCAGATCACCTCGAAATACGTATTCTATCAATATTTAATTACTAACTGATAACATAATTATTTCCCATGTAAATGTCATTTAAAACCAGATTTAATGTGAACATCAATTTGACGAAAAGTATTGTTGTTTTAATGATAAACAATCTAAATAACTGCTAGCTACAGAATATTGTGGTGTGGCAAAACGTGAATGGTTGTCAAACTTTCACAATTTATAACCATCATACACACATAGGAAGTATTTTTTAGATATAGTAAACTAGTGTCCATGTAATAGTGAGTTGGGTCATAAGTTCTACTTTCTAAACTTAATACTAGACATAAATTAGTTTTAGGCATGAAGAAAATATATGCTTGCTTGGGATTGATTTATTGATAAAAATTGCAGTTACTTTCGAAAAATGTTTTGTGGAACATTTATAGCAGAATATTATTTAAATAATTATGTGATAGATTACATAAATTGGTCAAAGCACCACTAAGGTTGCATCTAAGGCATGCCTCTGCATACCTTCAAGGAAGATATTGTAGGCTAGTACTATAAATAATTAAGATCTTTATTATTATGTACTATGAATTGTGATGAGTAATTATTGGTCTTAACCCTCTGTTTCTGAGAGCCTAACAATTGAACTTGTTGTAAAATTTTATGAAATTTGGACTTTAAATTAAGTTGTTGTTATTCCACATCAGGAGATTTACAACTATCAAAAATGTGTTAATCAGTAATTATTTTGAGAATAAATTGTTTCGAACTTGAAACAGGTTTACAATGCATTGCATTATCTTTTTGGTATTAAAAACTGTGTTATGTGGGAGATTTTAAATACACTTGGCATAATTATACCGTACATATGCTCAATGAAACACCTTAACAAAAACATCTCTGAATATTTGTTTAATTCCTATAATTATATCTTAACAAATCAATTACATTTTTAAATATTCCTTAAAAACATTTAAAAATATAAAAAAATTGTAGCCCACCGGTATCGGGAACAGGGTGGAAGCTACCGGCGGTCAGGGCTCCAGAGAGAGGAACCTCCTAACAATACGAGCCGTGTTCAGGAGTACCGCTTTCTGAATTAAGCCCTTGATCCAGCTGCCTAACGAGAGCCTCTTCTCTTGGCAATTAAGCCGTGGGCTGATACAACTATCGAGTATCGGCACAATGATCGCTGGGTCCACAACCCACATGTCGACAACCTCGCGAGCCAAGTCAAGATACTTGATTTGTTTATCTTTCTCGGCTTTCACGAGGTTCTCATCATGCGGGACCGTTATGTCAACAATCATTGCGCGCCGCTCTGATCGATCCACCACCACTATATCAGGCTTATTGAATACAATAGTCCGGTACAATGTGATACTGCCATTTTCGAGAGCTGGGTCAGGCACATACCTATAGTACAGCATTTCCGATTCCACAAGGTTGTATTTTAGAGCAAGTTGCTGATGGATTATCCTGGCTACATGGTTGTGTCTATGCAAGTACTCTCCATTAGCCAGACGAGAACACCCAGAGATAATGTGACAGATTGATTCGCCTGGACAGTGGCATGCCCGACATATATCGTTTGTACTGTCTTTCACAACAATATTTATTTTATTATTAATAAATCATGATGAGTAATAGAGAAGTGTGGAAGAAGCAGACATGCTGCGCTGACCCCAAATAAATTGGGCTAAGGGCAAGAGAATGATGGTGGTGATGGCTCCAAAAAAGAGTAGCAATGAAATTAAAAGAAAAACAGCATCAATCAAGAAAAGATTCGGTTTAATATTCTTGTAAAGCTTGCAATAGCAGATTTATACAAGGTGGAAGGGACACCAACACTAAAACAGATACCACATATTCAGTACATAATTCTGAACAACTGTTTTTTTTTTTAAATTACCAATGAAAAATTTCTATGTGGGTGGTTCAGAATGACATACTGAATATGTGGTAATCGTTTTAATGTTGGTGTCCCTTCCACCTTGTATATATGATAAAGTTAAATCACACTTTCTATAACAATCTGAAGAATTTTGCAGGAAATGTGTAATTCATTGCTTAATATTGTCTGCTTGACAAAGTGAATAACACAATAAAAATTGTTATTCCATTTTCCGCATGTGTTGAATTATCAAAATGAATTTATGTACCATTGGATTTGTGAGAGTGTTATGCAATTTGTTTGCAGTTAGACAAGCAAATAATAATACGATTTATAATTTAGTCTTTATCTCTTAAAAATTATGATGACTGTGAACTTGTATACATTTGTATAGGTACTGAATCAGTACTATCTTATCAGTTTTGAAATTAGAGCAGAGCAGTCTGCATTGAATTAGTGTGCAGTTCAAGTGTCACCCATTAATAAATAAGATAAATATATTATTTTCGAATTAGTTATCTATTGTAATAATTTTTCGTTATTATTTTAGTGACTGTACAATATTTACATTATTTTTTGGCAAATACCAGTTTAAAAAATAACTAATTTTGATGATTTGATTTATTCTGCTAATTTTGTTGGCGATTTAAATCTATTTATTTCTATATATTTTATTCTATCTATCTATCTCATTTTTTTTTTTTTTTTGTTTTATTCTAAGCCAAAAATATGTTGTTTTGTACACCATATGTATATGGCAAAACATGTAGATCTATCTGTTATTTTAAGACCTTACACTCATGTTTTACAATAAAATATATTCTATTCTATAGAGTTCATTGTTACTTGAAGCTAATGAGTCCTATCTTAATCATAATTTTACATTTTTATCTATGTATTTGGATAAAAATCAATCAAATAACGACACGGATGTTTATTTACTAAGTAGGTATGAAAAGATAATAATGTTTACAAGTTTTATAGGTTATTCATTATCAGCTGATTATTTTCACGCACTTACTCGAGACAAAATATTATTATTTGTCATAATTTTATTAATTACTTTCAACATTAGTTTAAGTAGCATAGAAATTGCAATATTTATCTAAAATTGCGAAATTAGTGCTGAATTTGGCACATAAATACGACGAAATACCACCACCCACGATCGAAACAAATCAATTAAGTATTAGTAATGTAGAACATGTTAGTTTTCGTAATCGAGAATCTGCTACCTTCAAGATTAAATTGCCATTAGATGTGTTTGTGTAGGCAAGTTAGAACAAAAGCGCGTCATGGAACTTGAGATCACACACATACCTTTCTCTTCCTTCCTTTGTATACCATGGCGAAGGCTCCGTGCCCTATTATGTCTTGTTTGGTGAATTCATATTCACCAACTTGGATGACTTCCATTTTCACGAGTTTTCCTTTGACCACAGACATGTTTCTTAAAGTTTATATTTATTTACAGTCTCATACAATAAAAAGATCAATAACTTTTATGGTTAATGGATTTCGGAACTTGACTGAGCGCTACATTATGATCACAATTAGCTACTAATCACTTCCATGCTTCCATTAAAAGTAATAATTTCACTTTGTTTTAACACTAACGTTTCATTATTGTTATACCAAAACACAACACACAACGAATGCAAAATGAGTAAAGTGATTTTATTTTGTGTTGTTTTGCGAAGTAGAAGACGGTGTTGCCCATTATGACAAAAAAAAAACTACCACAAACAAGAAAGTTTCATATTTATTAAGAATATAAAAAAAACTTCGAGCAATTTAATATTCACGATTTTTCCAAGTTTTCGTTTATTTCTAGTAGAAAACAGAACTATCTAAAAACCTGTTTGTGCTCTAATTTTTAATTAATGGCCAGCCCTCTGATCACGTGAAGCTTCGACCAACTGCTTGGCGATTTCCCGAAATACTAGATGGGCACTCGGACCCCATGGCCCTAGTGATTCAACCCCAAACGGCTCAAACACATAACTACCAAATTAGTTATTGTATTTGGGCCGTTTGAGGTTTTCAGAACCTGCAACAGCCGCCACTCGGAAGGAAAATATGTATGTGTGTATGTTTTAGGTAGTCGATTTATTGACTCATGTTTGGTTCAAATTCCAGCGCCGTGTAAGCGACCGCCTATAAACCCATGTGCCATTATTTATCAAATAATATTTTTATGAAAAAACTTTCAAAGGAAACCTTCCGGACCGAACGTTTATAATTTATAAACTTTATAAAGCAATGATACCAGATTACAAATTGAAATTCTACCATTACACTTGAGATTCCAACAAAGGGACTTGGTTAAAATGGGTGCAAGTCCAACATTAAATCACAGCTCACAATAAGTTCTCCAATTCATACTATTGTGAAAAGTGCCAAAATCACCGGCGACCAGACCCAACGTAGCCAATCGAAAAATAAAAATAGCAATTTCCTGTATTTTATCGAAGATTTGACCACAACAGTCATTTTTGTTTTTAAAACTAGATCATGTTGAAAACATTGTGCTAAACTAAAACTAAGCACAGAGTAATTAATCCAAACTACGCTGATGCGGTGCAGTCCTACAATCGACTAAGGACTGAAGAGGCTGTGTAACGAAAAACCTCTTGCTAAACAAGGATTATTTTTAGTTTGAATAAAGAGTCAAATCTTTACCAAAATACGTATTTCCAATGGATCTACACTTGAGAGCAATAAAATCGCACACCTTGACTTTTTTTTGTTAAGGTTGTTTTTTGTCATGAATCTGAATAAATATTTAAAAAAACACACACTAATTGAAAGTCTACCTCATTACCTTTCTAATGATATCAAATACAGTGTAAAAAATACCCATAAGAGGTTTTACGGCACAAAACCCAACAAACGGGTAAAATAACCCGATTTCGCTTAAGAAATAATGAAAATCGAACTCAAAGTTCTTGATCAAATTGTTTATTAATAAGGTGTATTCCCTCCCCTAGCCTTAATTACAGCTCTTAATCGGTTTTTCATGGACCGTATTAATTTTACCATGAAATCTTGTGGTATAGCGTTCCACTCCTCTTCAATGGCAAGTTGAACCTCTCGGAGGCGCGTAGGAGCAGGGCTTCTTGCTCGAACTCTTCTTTTTAGCTTATCCCAGACATGCTCAATCGGATTGAGATCAGGACTACGAGCTGGCCTCTCCATCGCGGTGATTCCAACGTTTTTCATGTAGTCGCAAACTGTTCTAGCGACATGCGGTCTCGCGTTGTCGTGCATTAGGAGAAAATCTTCTCCCATAAGCTACGCAAGCGGCCTCACATGTCCTTCGAGCACTTCTTCGACGTATCGTGCAGCCGTCAAACCTCTCGATCTCGGGCCGGTATTCGCTCCAGTGATGAATACAATGTTAGTTTTAGTGTCTAACATTATGCCACCCCAAAACATACACGATCCACCGCCAAAAGCCACACGTTCGCTTATGCAGCATTGTTAAAATCGCTCTGATGACCTTTTGTAGACCCTAGAGCGTCCATCATGACCATGTAATGTCATTCTGCACTCATCAGAGAACATAACAGACCGCCATTGGTCATACGTCCAATTTAAATGTTCCCTGGCAAATTGTAGTCGGGCTTGTCGGTGAGCTGTGGTCAAAGTGGGACCATTTGCTGGGCGATGTGAAGTCAGTCCTGCTTTACCAAGTCTTCTTCTGACTGTCCACCGACTTATACTGACATTGCGAAGTCAGTTGCCGATTTCTTAAAGACCTCGACACAAGAAAGCAGTCATCACGCTCTGATGTTCTTCGTCGCCGGCCAGATCCTGGTCGCCGAATGTAGCCACCGGTCTCTTGAAACCTCTGGTACACACGACGAACAGAGTAGCGGCTCAAATTTAGTCGTCGAGCAACTTCACTTTGATTAAGGCCTGCTTCGAGCAAGGCAATAACTTGAGCGGCTTCTGCAGGCGTGGTATCCATATTTTTCCGTACGCTTTTAGTAGAGATGTTATCACGTTGACCTTCGGTATGCAACAGATTAGAATTCCAAAAAAACCGACCCTTTTATACCTGCGGGTTAGGGATGCAAGTAGTGACAATGCTAACGGGTGAATTTGGTGTACGGCTGGTTTCTGTAAGTTACGTGAAGGTCAATGATTTTAATTTTGTGTTTTTTTAAAGCTAAGCTTGTATTCTTTAATTTTGCCTAATAATTTGTACCCAATATCTTTAGATTTAAGAAAAAAAACAGTTATAAACCAAATTACAAGAGGTGTGCGATTTTATTGCTCTCAAGTGTATTTCTTATCTCCGGTGACTTACGTATGTACTTGTTGCTCTAGAATTAAGTGAAGTCCTAATAAAGAAGCTAGGTACTATTTTAGATATATTTCAATTCTGTTGGTTTTACGCTGAGTTAAAAGAAAAATAGCCATCGTCCTTTATCCCCTAAATCTCTGACTTTAGGTAGCCACCAAAAGTCTGAGATTTGTACAGACGCCAGCACATCAAGCTTCCCGATAAAGTTGAAAATCTATTAGAGAAATTTGACAGCTTGTAGTAGCTTTAAGTGCAAGTCTGTACCGAATAATATTTTAATCTTAAAACTTAATTTCTTGAATTTCACTAACCAGATGCAAAATAGACGCCTCCCCCAACATTAATATGGACACGGATCTTTGGGTGCAGGGCCAAAATAGAAAACTATAAAGCCGTTTTTTTTTTAATGATTTTTTTGGAAATAAACAGAAATATTTAATAACAGTGCCTTCCTGTTATTGCCCTTCAAGCGCTGAGAGAGCTCAGAAGAGGAGGGTTCATTTAGGTATTATAGCATAAGTACTGAATTACCCTATCAATGAAATTCAAGAGCCAAAAGATCTTTGGAGCACTGTATGTGCTGTTGTACTTGTTGCCTATGGTCATACTTTTTGTCCATGGCTATGACGCTTTGGAGTGAAGTTCTTCTACGAATCTACACGATCGATTATACTTTACTTTTAATCAAAAAGATTTCCATGATGAAATAGAAACTAAACAATCATTCCACATCTTTATTCAAATTATGAAGCTCATAAAATAAATAAGAAAATATTGATAATGCATTAATTCTTAACATTTTAAGAATGGCTAAAGTTAGAGAGGGTGTCTTATGTTGATGATGTGGTGATTATATTATATAATCAAATTAACATAGTATCCAAAAAATATTTTAAACAGAAATGGTTCTGTTATTCGAAATTTTATTTGAGCATCTATCAAAATAGTTAAGAAATAAAGCATTATCAATTAATATTTATTCACTAAAGTTGTGACTATCTTTTTTGATCTCCCAAGTCTTCGATACTATCTTCATCAATCTGGAAAGAAAAAGAAAGGAAATATAATAGTATAAGATTTATTTTTTCAGTTCATCTAGCTAGTTTAATGCATGAGTGAAAGTACACATGTTTACAGTTACAACCTATTCCAAAAGTACAAACCCTGATCAGGTTAAACTCTGGCAATCAATTTGTAAGTGGGCTACACAAATGCAACCACAGGTATATTTTGCTCTATTTTTTCACATAATCATTGAATATTTAAGATGTTAGACTAGTACATTCTTCACTAAAGAAATTTATTTACATAAAATAAAAAAATACTAAATTATGTTCAATGTAATATACCTCAGGCCATTTTTCTGGAATAATATCAAAAAGATCATCTTTCACGTCGCCTTGAATTACAATCTCATCATCACCAGTAACGGAAGAGCCGCAAGCAAACTTTGTACCAAAGAATTTTGCCGCCACCTTTAAATCAATATCTGAAAAAAATAATATAATATAGTTATTATTGCCCATTACAAATTAGCCTGTGTTTGTTTAGATGACGTGTTTCTTGGCTATAGCCTCACTGGTTGTTTTTACTTCATACACAGGCAAAAATAGGTTTAGGGTTTTGCAAATGCATGTCATTATATTGTGAGTCAATAATAAATAAAAAAATAAATAATAAAACTAACGGGAGGAGGCCTATGTTTAGCAGTGGGTGGAAAAGGCTGCCAATGATGATGATGACAAAATATTAAGAATTTTGAAATAAAGAAAACCATAAAATGATCACAAATACTTACCGAAAGTACTCAGTCCGGATACTACAGTGACAGATTTCTTCTTGCCACGGGGGGCCCTAGACACTTGCACTAGCTTGGGGACATCTTCCTTTTTCTTTGACTTCAACATGCCCTTGCCACCGCGTTTCTGTCGCTTCTTTTCTTCTTCACCACCTGCATTTTCTTCTTCATCTGGAATGAGTTGTAAAATAAGTGGTGAATCAGATAAAAACTAGTGGTTCCTTTGTCACTTCATTCCATTTGCCTAATTGTTAAATCAAAGCGAAAATCCATTACAAATCCTTAGTAAACTTAAAATATATAATAGAGATAAACTTAACCTAGCGATGTCAAGAATCTCCCAAAAAAACTCACCGATTTTCACTTTTTCAAATTCTGTTGGCAGGTTTTTTTCAAGCCATTGTTTGCATTTATCGTATTCGGGATAGTATTCACAATATTCGATCGGCATAGAACAATTACCACAATACTGAACCTTTCTTGGATAGGTTACACCTTGTCGGGGACCCATAGAAAGGTCTCTGTCACCCATTTTGAATTTCTATTTGATTACTAAAAAATACTATCGCATACTCTATTCTAGTGGACTCAACTTTACACTTATTAAAATGCTTTTATCAAATAATAATGTTTAATTTTTCACCTGCAGCAATGAATTCATAAAATCGCTATTGTTAATTTGACAACTTTGACAATTTGAAAATTTGACACACAGATGACACACAGACGACACACAGACTGTATATTTTTTTGTACTTGATATCCAGTCTTTCTAGGCGGAAAATCCTCTATTATTTTGTAAGGAAAATCTTCAACTTGCTGCCTACTCTATACTCTATAGCAGTTCCACAAATTATTTTACGTTATATTTTTCAGTGGATTATATTTTTTTGGAGTGGCCAGGGAAAGGAGTATGAATCTTTGCTTCATTACCTCTGACTGCAACTTCCGTTGTGAAGGACATGGTCCGCGCTTTCCATCAGTGTACCATTTTTATTTTTTAAAGGAATAGTAATTCCAGATATAAGATTTAACCAAGGAAATTATATAATAACTGGAATGAGGACGTGCAACGGAAAGCCGTTCCGAGCGAGAAAAATACCTAGAGTGGATGGCATCTCTTTCTAATAGGGTATCCATTATTTTACTTACATTTGGGACAGTTTTTTTGTTAAACTTACTAGCACCCTGCTCGGCTCCCCGTTTTGCATGGGTGACAGATTATTCAAAATTATGGGGTACAAAAAGATAGGGCGAAGCCGAAACCTACGCATACTGTAGAACTCTGTAATGGGATAGGTCTATAAAGTAAAGAATACGTAACACTAATTTTCGTTCACGGTGGTCTACATGTTAGGTTACATCCTTCATTTGTAAAGAGATTTTAAAGCGTACAGGGCTGCAATATTCACATAGATGAAGCATGAGCGTCTGGCATATTCAAACAACTTACAATACGTAGTATTTGATAAATTCATTAATCACACTATACATAATTAAATGTATAGTTTTATGTAATTGTTGGTTTTTAGTACAATTATGTCAGTAATCTTAAATTTAAGTGCGAAGATGCTGATGATGGAAGACGAAGAAGTAATAAATAGTATATAAAAAATTAAAGATAGAATTCAAATGTTTATTTTCAAGAAGTTATTTTCTTAATATAAAATTGAGTAATTGGTTACGTTTTGTTAATGCATTATAAATAACAATGTTTTGAATTTTGTACGCATTTGCACAAGATTATAAATACCGATATGGATAATAGAATAGGCGTATTCTTTACAATATTTTCATGATCCCCAGTTACATATCTAAATCATTGTCACCCTAGTCGTAATTTGTAAACAAAGTTATGAGAACTAACCTGAAAAAAAAAAATTTCATCCTGCAAACCCGTCATTATTACACCCCTTCACACAACTCGATTTTACGATACTTAAAAAGGAAGATTTCACTTAAGTAATGTAAAAAGAACTTGATAACGCAAAAATATGACTTCAGCGCGAAATTGTATCGGCCATATTGTTTGTTTATATGAGTGTCAAATGTTGCCATTCAGAAATAACTTAATTTATAAACAATTTAATTTATATTAAAAGCTTACTTTATTTCGCAAGAAATTATTATTTTAATATTTAGTATTTGAATATTAAATTAATCCCGTTACGATTTATGTGCTAGTTTAGCTATCAACGCGATTTCCGATTACTAAATAAAAAAAATAAAAATAAAAAATATATATTTTTTGTTTACTGGCAATTGTTAGACAAGGACACAATCCACTCTAGGTATCTTTCTCGCTCTGAAGTTTCCGTCCCCCTTTGAATGAATTAAAGTAATATGAACTCTATGTGTTTCAGATAAAGTTCATTTTCAAACGGTTTTTTGATATCAAAATCTTGTTCGTACTCATTCCAGATATATAAGTTCCTTGCATTCGACAGAAGGAGGCATGGGGCAACCTTGCTACAGTATTAATATTCTGTGGGGCAATCTTTGCTTTATCAAATGTCCTAAAGTTTGGATATGAGCTCCTTGAACCGATATCACAACTTCTAATAAGTTCCGTGAACTAATATGATAAAGAACAAATGATGCCGTGATGTCTGACAGGGCAGGGGAGAATGAACGAAGAAAAAGTGTTGCACCGACCGGTCCGACCCCAAGTAAATAGAATGGGACAAAGGGCAGCAAGATGAGGATGATGAACTGATATCCTAACTAATTTGTCAGGATTAAAGTACCTTGTCTAAAGCATCCTAACTTCCTTACTAATATAATAAATGCGAAAGAAAGTTTGTTTGTTTGTTACCTTTTCACGCCTAAACCACTGAATCGATCATCCTGAAATTTTGCAGATACATTGTCAGGTGTATAGAAACGGACACCACAATAACGTTCTTATGATAATAGATGGCACCACGTGTCTATCAAAACATGATTGAATTATGTTATAACAAACATAGTACAACCCGAATTGATTGTCAAATTCTAAATTAACGCGAGTGAAGCCGCGGTCAAAAACTAGTAGTTAGTAAAGTTATACTGTGCTTTAACCTTATTTAAAAAAACAATTTTACTCTTAAAATCAACTCAACGTTAATTCTCAAATGTTGAAAGCATATAGGCACAGTATTCTTTTTTTTCGATGAAAGAATACCTCCTTGTTTCACGCCTCTAGTGAATTTTGTAACGAAACATTTGACTGTCAACTTCAATCAACACCAAGGAAATTATAATTATACTAACTGAAATAAGTACGAAAAAGATTTTGATTTCAAAAAACCGTTTCAAAATGAACTTTATCTCAAACGCATAGAGTTCATATTACTTTAATTAACTCAAAGCGGGAATAAAACTTCAGAGCGAGAAAAATACCTAGAGTCATGGATTTAGTATAAAAAAAAAAAAAAAAAAAAAAACAAGCAGCACTGAGTTCTGGCAATTTCGTAACACACAAAAATGAACCTTAACTGTCACATCGTAGGTTTACTTTTGTTAAGCTTTGATCAACAACAGATCAACAGTGACCAAGGAACTTATATATCTGGAATGAGGACGTGCAACGGAAAGCCGTTCCGAGCGAGAAATATACCTAGAGTGGATGGCATCTCTTTCTAATAGGGTGTCCAAAATTTTACTTATATTTGGGACAGTTTTTTTTGTTATAACTTACTAGCACCCTGCTCGGCTCCCCGTTTTGCATGGGTAACAGATTATTCAAAATTACGGGGTATAAAAAGATAGGGCGAAGCCGAAACCTACGCCTACTGTAGAACTCTGTAATGGGATAGGTCTATAAAGTAAAGAATCTTAAACGGTGGTCTACATGTTAGGTTACATCCTTCATTTGTAAAGAGATTTTAAAGCGTACAGGGCTGCAATATTTACATAGATGAAGCCTGAGTATCTGGCATATTCAAACAACTGAACACGTAGTATTTGATAAATTTATTAATCACACTATACATAATTAATTGTATGGTTTTATGTAACTGTTGGTTTTTAGTATATGTCAGTAATCTTAAATTTAAGTGCCAAGATGCTGATGATGGAAGACGGTTGCAAACTAGGCAATATAAAAAAGTAATAAAAAGTATATAAAAAGTAAAGATAGAATTAAAATGTTTATTTTCAAGAAGTTATTTTGTTAATATAAAATTGAGTAATTAAGTTTTGCTAATGCATTATAAATAACAAAGTTTTGAATTTTGTACGCATTTGCACAAGATTATAAATACCGATATGGATAATAGAATAGGCGTATTCTTTACAATATTTTCATGATCCTCGTTTACATATCTAGACCATTGTCACCCTAGTCGTAATTTGTAAACAAAGTTGAAGGAACTAACCTGAAAAAGTAAATTTCATCCAGGAAACCCGTCATTATTACACCCCTTCACACAACTCGATTTCACGATATTTAAAGAGGAAAATTTCACTTAAGTAATATAAAAAGAACTTGATAATGCAAAAATATGACTTCAGCGCGAAATTGTGTCGGCCATATTGTTTGTTTATATGAGTGTCAAATGTTGCCATTCAGAAATAACTTAATTCATAAATAATTTAATTTATATTAAAAGCTTACTTTATTTCGCAAGATATTATTATTTTAATATTTAGTATTTGAATATTAAATTAATCCCGTTACGATTTATGCGCTAGTTTAGCTATAAACGTGATTTCCGATGACCATATAAAAAAAAATATTTTTAATAATTTTTTAATTTTTTGTGTACTGGCAATTGTTAGACAAGGACACAATCCACTCTAGGTATCTTTCTCGCTCTGAAGTTTTCGTCCCCCTTTGAATGAATTAAAGTAATATCAACTCTAAGTGTTTCAGATAAAGTTCATTTTCAAACGGTTTTTTGATATCAAAATCTTGTTCGTACTCATTCCAGTTAGTATATAATTTCCTTGGATTTAACATATAATTACAAATAGTCAATTTTAAACCTTCATAATAACTCCTTTGCAAAAAAAATGGTCGGTTTTGATTTTTCAACATTAAGGGTGATAATTTAGAGCTAAAGACGTTTTAATAGCCAAACTATGTTACTGGCACTTAATAAATAGTCTGGGTATGAAAAAAAGCTTATTCCAAATTCAAAACTTTTGTTTTTTAATTTCAGTTTGTGACTTTTTACTTGCTTTTCGCGGGTTTGCGGTTAAAACACAACAACTAAACTAACACTAACAGGCAACTAGGCAACTAAAACTAACTTCACGTTAATTTTAGTAGAATAATTTATGTTTGTCGTATAATCCTGCCTTATTGTGACTTATAACAGATATCTTTATGTCTATTGTAATGGCAGAAAAAGCAATAGGAGCTAGTAAAGTTATAGCTCTGCTGGAATCTGGAATAGGGGTGTAGCCAATGTTACGTCTCACAGCGGTTAAACGTAAGTCGTTCGACTGTCCAAAGAACCTGGACTCGATACCAAGAGACAGATTCCGTTCAGAGAAGGCAAGGTTTTTGGGAGAAAACGTTGCACACAACCACGAGACGACCGCTTTTTAGTGACTCGGGCGCTGAGGAATCGCAAATGCAATTACATATATCTCAAAAGAAACCTTGAAGAGGTACGAGGAGCACAAGTTAGCCTATGGACTGTGAGGAGGAGGCTTTTAGCGGCTGATATACGAAGTCGACGACCCGCGTGGGCCCCCAAGTTACTTCGTGAGCACCGGATTGTTCGATTGAGGTTCGCTAGAAATTGCCTATCTGGGACACTAGATAGGTAACTGTAGTAGCGTACTCTTCTCCGATGAAGCTCGAATTTGTCTGCCTGGTGAGGACCAACGTCGGCGAGTGTTACGTAGACCAGGGGAACGCTATGCCGACGTGTGTTTTGAAGAAATCACCCCATATGGTGGAGGGTCCATTATGTTTTGGGCGGGCGTAACTTCCAGCTATTGTGCCGAGATAGTATTAATTGAAAATGGCTCACTAAATGCGCAAAGGTACTTAATAGAAATCCTTTGTCAACACTGCACACCCACCCTGACTGTAATTGGTGAAGATGCTACATGGACGATAATGCTCGGGCCCACCGTTCTGGCGACGTAGATGCTTATAAATTATGCAAGAGGTCGGTATTCGTCGTTTGAATTGGCCAGCGCGGAGCCCCGACCTTAGCCCCATTGAACACGTCTGGGACCTCCTAAAAAGGCGAGTACGATCTGTCCAACCACCTCCACAAAACATCAGGCAGCTTAAACGTGTGATCTCGTCTGAGTGGGAACACATTCCACAGGACCCCAACAAAAGCCTGGTGGGAAGCATGCCAAGACGATTACATGCCGTAATCGCTGCATGTCCCCATGCAGTCCCCCATGGTCATACTCGTTATTAATTTTTATTTTTAAATGTCTTTTTTTATTAAAATACCATAAAAATACATATTCGATAGATAAAAGCAAGATTTATTCAATGAGAATTGAACTAGACAAAATTGCATAAAAAACTCACTGACCAGCCAGCTCTCCATATGAGTTCACAAAGCCTCAAGCAGAGCGCAATGTAAACTTATAACGTGAAGAGATAATCTAAACTTCATATCTAGCTAATACACTCCTTTGCAAAAAAAACGGAACCCTTACAGATTTGTCATGACTGTCTGTCTGTCCGTGTATGTCACAGCCACTTTATTCCGTAACTATTAGGACTACACAGTTGAAACTTGGTAGGTAGAAAAATAAAAGATTAAGGGGGTCTCCGCATACACGGAACTGAACTACATTTTTTTTTTTATCAATCCTATACGTGCGGGATTTTTATAGACAGCTCTTTAAAAATGGGACTGAGGTTCCGAAAACCATTTTTTTTCAAAGTCAATTGTTTGAAAGATAGACAATTCCCAATCTATTAAAGAAATTTGTTTTTTTTTTTTTGCCATAATGCCGTTAGTATAGGTGGTAAGATCTGGGAAGGGTTAGTTTTACAATAAAAGGTAAAGGTAGGTAAAGTATCAATTTACTGTTTAATTTCAATAATATAGATACAAAATTCATATTACATTAAACGCTTTGGTATGCCTAGACAGTGACATTAGTGTTTGGTGTTTTTAAACTGGTACCTAGTTTTAAATGTTATATTAATTCATTAATAACATTTCGAAATAAAAAATACTAATAAAATAAAGTACAAAAACTAACAATTGCCTTGTTATGTGTTAAGTGTCGTGAATTTTCTAATATAATTACTTATGTTAGCATTTATAAAGCGTCGTATCCACTAGGCAACATTTGGCGCACGACATGTTGCACAAAATGTTGCTCAACGTATTGAAAGTCAGCACGTAACTTTTGTTTAGCAACGTTGTCTGTTTACACATGATTTCGTCCGCATCAATGTTGAGCGTCACGTGTTGCGCGTCAATTGTTGCTGGATAGTTATTTTATAGATAGTTGCATTAATTTTTCACATTTTCGGTTTTGGGCCTGATGATTGAAGAAACATTACAACTATTAACAATTATACAGACCTGATGGATCTTTTTGCCCCTTTCCTGTTTAATAAATCCCTCATAAAGTTACGCATTTTATCTGGTAATTCTCAGCAAAACTATGACAGTAAATTGAAAATATTGCGTTAGGAACGTCTCTTTTAAGAGGAGCTCTCGTAATGATCATTTCATATGACATTTTAAAGTAAAACTACGTAAATGGTATAACAACTATACAAAAAAAAACGAGTTGATTTTAGGACTAATAATATGCCTAGTTAGACTATGTATAATCTTATTGCAGAGATAAAAATATAACTACCTACTTCTGAGGTTACATAATAAGATGTTATAAATTTTGTTTAAATTGGACCTAATTATTGATAAGTATATAGATAGTTCGACCGATCATTCTGAAAAAAAAGATCGGATATTTTCTTCTACGCAAACTGGCCCCTTGCGTTGCGGAAGTAGCTCGGCGTGGATGTCTATCGCGCGTTCCAATTTTGTGCACATCAATATTGGACACGGTATGGCATATCGGACGCTACTGCTGTTTCCTCATCGCACCACGGCCGCACGGCCAGCCCCGGCTAGCGGCCCGCCGGTTTGGAGCGAGGAACTCCATAATATCTTCTTTGCATACATTACTTTTGTGTTGTGTACCTCGCCCCATAGCCATAAAATTGATAGCCATTTACAAACGAAACATCCCTAGGAACTATCTATATAAAATAAGTCAGGTTGTCTTTGAAAACTGTAAAATTATTCCACCATATATTTTAACTATTATATTTATAAAAATCTAAATTCATTTGAATTTTCTAAAGAGGTTCTCATTTTATTATATCTATGTGAGTAGGTAATTTTTAATGCTATATGCTACCTACATACATTGCAGTCTATTTTCTATACATCTATAATACTGTCGTGATTTTTATCGGAAGCTTTGAGTTTTTCTTGCATTTGAGTCAACATGTCTTGCATACGTCGGATCTGTGAAGAAAAGAAAAGTCATTGATTTGGCCCATGAACGATATGGTAGTGTCGTATAGAAAACGTTTTGAATTTATAAACGACCTAGTAACTAGTAATTTCCTTTGAGAGTAAAGTCAATTAGTTCTTTTAAGGGTGCGTCCACATCTGGCGAATGTGCCGCGAATGTGCAGCTCGGGAGCCGTTTGCGAGCTACCCGCGAGCTGCGCGCGTGCGGTAACAGCCTATATTTGGTGCGCCGCTCTAGTGCAACCCTAGCAAGGCTCCAGGGGGGCGCGCGTGCGGCGCGCGCGCTGCTCGTGCGTACATACGCGTGAACTTGAGCCTCAGTTGTGAATTTGCTTGAATTTGTTAGGTGCATCGCGGCCGGCACGCGCGCCCCTCCTGCGCTGCTCGAGTACGGCGCGTAGAACGCGCGCGAGCAGCGCGCGGACGGCGCGGCGCAGGGGCTGCGTACGAACATAAAATGCACGCGCGCAGATCGCAAACGGCTCGCGAGCTGCACATTTGCGGTACATTCGCCAGATGTGGACGCACGCTAAAATTTACGCCAGCCTAATTCGGCCGTGAGTTCGGATCGAAACAATAGGGATGTTTCCTGAAGAAATCTAATGAGTCCGTCAGATAGATTTCAAAAAATATTGGACACGTAGTTTTTCTTTTTTCACGAAAACTAAAAATGAGGACGATACAGTGCGTCGAAAACTCGTGTGACGTCATACTTGTAAGTAAAGTATACTGACTTTTTACCGAAAAGTGACGTCACAGGCCCCACTCATGATCTCTGATGCGTTTTATCTTCTTAAATTTTGATTGATTTGATAAAACAAAAAATACGTATCCAATATTTTTCGATAATTAATATAACTGAAAAAAAAAATTAAAAAAAAAAATAAAATAAATAGAATCATATTTTTTTTACACAGGAAACATCCCTATTGTATAAAACGACGTCATTCGTTGCATACTAAACTAACCTATCGTTTTAGGAAATGAACATCAAAGGAGTATGCGTGTAAGTAAATCGGGTAGAACAGTAGGAGTGTTACCTCTTCGTCTTTCTGCAGCAACAGGCGGTCGGTGTCCGTGATAACTACGTCGTTGTTGTTCCCCATCGAGTCTCTCTTCAGCTTTCTGTAAACAATAGTTTAAAATAGGTAAAAAGCTCAAATAGCTTCTAGTCAAGTTGAAATGGAAATGGAACCTTACTAGAAAATGCTACAAACCGCTTTTAAGCCCAGTTATTGTAGGTAAACACTTCGCGTAAAACCCTAGCCCTAGTATATGCATACATTGTGTAAACAAACCCTTCTAGCCGTCAACTAAGCATTCTGTACATCAAATTAAGTAACTTTACGCAAAAATTATTGCTGGGATTCGACTTTTTTTTTGGGGTGAAAAATCACGGTTTACGGTTGGACTCGATGGAAAGCACTCATAGCATTGTGCTAATGGATGGATTGAATAGTACGGGGGTCGTGAAGGTGTGTAAAGTAAAAATCTTACATTAAAAACATGTATTTCAAAAAAAACTTGTGAAAAAGTTGGAACTTTGACTCCCAACCAGGCATGGTCTAGAACAAAAAAATGATCGCAAAGACGGGGAGAACCCTTTCGGCTATGTTAACGGTCTATTTACACCCTTATGAAAGTACTGTGTGCCTTCTAGGCTGTGTAGGTGGTCTTTAACCTTGATATTATGGCCTAAACAATCAAAGCAGTCTGTGGAGAAGCAGTACCTTCCCTAACCTAACCAAAAATCAAAATGACTTTACTAATTTTAAAGATAGTAAAACTGCAACTGCATTCACACACTTTTGAAAAACAGTTTCTCAGATCAAAAATAACTCCAAAAAAAAGGTCATTCTGTTCTGTTCATCGTTGAATTTTTAAGTTATTATTAGGTAAGATGTCATTTTACACAACACTCAATGAAATGCTGTTGAGCCAAATATAGTTACAATTCCGACATTTTTAATTCTATCTACTGCACTAATTTAATGTTAGTAGCAGATCGTGGGTTCAGGACCCGACTCATGGTCTATTGAGGTGAACCCTCTTTTATTTAGCACCGGCAATTTAGTCTAGTTAGTGGGGTCAGCGTGACCGTTAATGTAAGTACTGTGGGCGGTTTGGGCTCTTATTTCTCCCTAATTTACGTTGAAATTGAGTAGGACACGATCTTGTGAAACACTTAGAACTTAGTTATGAGAAATAGGGTCAGAGAGTTTTAAGCTGGACAGCTGGACTCCTACCTTCACTAAATAAGGAGTCGTGGTCAAGCTCTGTACATATCGTTCGGCTGATTTGGTGATGAAGTGATGATGATTATGAAGTAGAAGGGATAGAAAAAAGGTAATATTTACAAACCCTCTCTCCCGCATGGCGTGTTGCGATATCTGAGAGATGCACTGCGCGCGGAAGTTCTCGTAGTGCACGTCTTGCGTCACGTCCTTTAGGTCCTGCATGTGCGTCGAGATCAGCATCGTCCGCAGCTTCGTGAAGTCCGAGTGCCGCGGGTTCTCCACTGTTTACATGGCAAATTAATTATCTCTAATTAATATTCAACAAATGTCATCATACCAGTATTTTACATGGAGCAACTGCCTATCTGACATCCACAACCCAGTTTCTGGGTAATACGATACACCTCGGTAAGACTGGTTGATAGACTTTCGGGCCACACACTACTGTAACGACACTAACGACTGTCAAAGATTTACAAATGACAACCGGGACCCGAGATATGGAGGAAACTCGGTATGTAATGGATGGTCACCCATCCGCAGATCAGTCTGGCAAGTGCTTAACCTTGAGCAAATAATGATAATAATATATTTCGGTTTTCATTTTATTGGGACCTACCTACACGTCAGCAACACGTGAACTACCAATACCATAGTACTTGCGTGTACAACATGTACAAATGTAAGGGTAAGTAGTGTGCTATTCATATCAATAGCAATAGTGGGTATCTACTTATCATAGAAATAAATAAAACGTTAAACGCATTGAACCGCGCGGTTTCGTTGTGGTGTGCTGCAAGGAATCATTTAGGACCCAACATAATCTTATTTTTTCTTAAAAATAATTTGAATATATCCTACCTTCTGTGGTTCTATTACTGCTAGACTAAAATATGAAACTGTAAGTTTCTACGTTTCAAGTAGTATGGGAAACGGAAAAGATGATGTACCGGTATTTATTGCTTGCTGCTTCGTTTTCAAACGCATTGTCACCGATGAGTAATCTGTTGTTGTCTTACTAATCTGTGGGTTAGTTACTAGACCACGGTCGTCGGATCTCATGATATCTATTATTTGATTATTGTTTTAGAAAACAGTGTTTACTAACTGTAGTCATATTATTGTACCATTGTTTATTAACACAAATGATGATTTCGCGAGGTTTGCGTTTTCTTATACATATGTATATCATCGATCCATGATCGGATCCTGAGTAAAAATAAAAACTAAAAAAAGTCATGCACTGCACGACGCCAATATTAACGTGGTACGTTTTTTTTTAATAACCAAATTCTGTCCCACTGCTGGGCAAAGGCCTCCCACATTCCTTTTCATAAAAAAAAATCCATGAAAATGAATTATAAAGAAAATATGAAATATATGATAAGATATTACGTTTCACTTTAATTGACAGAAGAGAAACTTACCATCGACGATTCCCCATGGGTACTGCCGCCCACGCACTCGCTTGCCTCCCACCTCTAGTACTACATCTGAAGCGACCACAGCGAATGGAGCCGCCGCTTTCAACTCACGGTCTTGTTGCTTGAAGTCTTCATCTTCGTCGCTATCGCATTCAGGGAACTGATAAACCTAATAAACAATTCACAGAATAAATTGTTGTATTTCGGTTAGTAATCAAAAGCACATGCTTTCTACGAATAAATTGCTCGTACTTGTATTTGATGTTCTTCCAGATCGTTGAGTATGCGCATTTTGAGCCGCTTTACCTCGGCTGCTGTGAGAGAGTCCGCTTTCGCTATCACTACGACAATGTTCACTTTACGGTGCAGTCGTCTCATCATTTCCAAGTCCACGTGACGTAAGCTGTAATGAGCCGTTGTATTAGTGTACATTGTTGTTGTTAGACAAAATTGTGGTGTTCGTTAAGCGACACACTCGCATCCTGTAATAAACAGATGACCTTTATTATTCTCAACAAATTGCTGTGTACTATGTAGCTCAATTCCATTCCTCGGTGATTCAATGATTCAGATCGCTACAAAATAGAACCTAATTTGTTCAAGGATGATGACGGTGAAAATTATAAGGTTGATCTTTAAGCGTCCACTGTCTACTATTAGTTTAGGGTCTTTAGGGTGTACCTATCTCGTGTGTGTGGTGTGTCATCTCATTGGCAAAAGCCGAAATCTTTCGATTAAATTTAACCAATTTATTACGATAACACAACACCAATCAATTGGATTTAATAGGAAGTATCAGTAAATCAAAATTCACTCAATGGACTTTTTAACGACCATGATTGGATGTCAATGTTGTTGAGAAATATCTCGGAGGGGAAATGGCTGGCATAGCCATCATAAGAGTTTTAATAGCCATACTCCATCGAGTCGTTATTGATCTGTTTATTGCTAGTAATCAAATAAAGTGGAGTTACTGCTGTTTACGATGCGCTAAATAAATCATGCAATTTGTTGGCGATAGGCCATATCTATTTATCTAATGTCCTTCCGCAAGGATTTTTATGCATATTGTAGGATATTTGATTAATTATCACGCAATATGTATTCGCTCTGTGGGAACAGTGTTGATTAGATATATTAATATTGTTTAAATAATACACACGTTTTATGAATTTCCTGTTATCGGTAACAGATTAGATATTCTGAAAATAACTGTTTGAATTTAAATAGGCCAAGAGTGATTTGTGTAATTTGGACCATACTCACTGACAGTTCGTACAGTTATAACTGCGTTCGATATTGTAATAATATAATGAAGATTTACTTCGAGTAGCTTAGCTACTTAAGTTTTTTTCTTTGAAGTTTAATCTGTTCTAACTCACGTATACCAAACATTAACGGCACGCGTGCTTCCGCATCGGTGCTCCTATCACTATGGCCCTGACCATAATTGACCTAATAAAAATAATACACTCCTCCGGACACGTACAGACGTAGACTGCACACGAGTGATAGTTTATATGAGATGGAATCTATTTATACAGCGGAATTGGGTCGATGTGTATTTTCTACATTAATCGAAACTCTTGGCCGAGTAGGAGAGAGGAGAACCACGGCAAATTGGTCAATTTGAAATTATTCGCCTCATTACACACGGTGTTCGTGTATAATTTAAAGTAGGTATGTGAAGGGACTTGTTTGACAACACAATAGCTTCTATGTCAACGCATGCACAAAAGAACAAAAGAGAAAGTTATCTAAGAGAAGGTAACGTGACTTAAGTGTGTCTCTATTCTAACAAAAATGTGTTTTACCTATGGGCCCAGGGCGGAACGAAATAGAGGCAGCAATGCACTCGATTGTCTTGCATGTGACGCCGATTTAATCCACTTTCATCTGTGAAGTATTGTCTGAACTGTTCGTCGATGTATGCAGAACAAACCCTCCAGGAGTCTTCGCAGTTAATGGCATCTCCAAACCCGGGTGTGTCTACAATTGTCAACCTCAACTTTACTCCTCGTTCTTCGATTTCCATTGTTTTCTTTTCAATGGTTGTTGTTTTTTCTATCCTGTCTGCAATGTGAACAATAAATATTGAAGCACCTCGCTTTGTTGTAGTTTAATAGCATTCTTTCTATCTGACAAACGTCCTTACCTTGTGCGTCAGGTATTTTTCTGTTCCTGTAAAGGTCTCCTAAGAATAAGCTATTGATGAGTGTCGACTTGCCCAGCCCCAACTCGCCGACTACCATGAGCGTAAAGTCGAACCCTCTCTTCACCGACTTGCGGTGCACTTGCTCGGGCAGGGTCGCGAACCCGATGTAATCACGCTCACCACGATCACGTTCTGTCAACAAAATTAAATGTTCCATGTTATTCATGGTTTTAGAAACACCAGTTCAGTCTAATCCACCGTATTAGTTATTTACGAATGACTACTAAAACTAGTGGTGGATTATTTTATGAGATCGTGCAGCCGTTCTGTAAAACTGTCGGAAATCTTAATTTATTATCTATTTTCTACAATACTAACATTACACGGTTGGTCAAAGTAGGCGGCTTGGATCAGTTTTTAGGCTTCGTAGTTAAAACGATGGTGTAGTGAAATTACGAAATATTAAATGTATTCCTCGGTTAGTAAGCGTATTTGAAAAGTGACTATTTTTCACAATTTCTATAAAAAGTACAATGGAATACAAACTTATTTTGCTGCTGATAAAAACGATGTTAATCATGTCATCCTGACAACTAGAACCCTACACCGTGCGTGGTTCGACACGCACTTGGCCGGTATTTTTACATAATTTTAATTCATCAGTTATGCAGTAATCGATACGTAAGGTATTTAGTAAACATCGTTTCATGTAGACATCGCTGATAGATGAGTTTACAATAAGTATTACAAAAAAAAAACAAAAGCATCAATATGCGTTTCAGAAACTACTGCAAAATTCTAAAGTTATTGTCATTAGAACATGTTTGCCATTCTGTAATAACCACTGTCCTACCTAACATTGAGTTGACTGCATGGGGTGTAAGATATGAATGGCTGACAAGCTTGGCACACTATTAATTACGGAAGTTATGTGATTAACATTAATTAGTTTACAACAGTAGGCCGTTTATTATTCTCTTTGTGTGCGTACGATTAAGCTAAGTCTGTTTAGCTTTAGGAAGCAGGGCATTGCAACGCGCATGCAGCGGAGTGTAACACGACTGGTTCCCTTGGAGCCTCGTCGTGGCTCGCAGCTCGCCGTCCAGGGACGAGGCGCGTGCCACCTGATATCGAGGACAATGAGGACGACTAGCGGAAGCGACGAACGTGCCACTCAGCCCCAATACACATGCGCAAAGCCTTGTTCTTATCTATTGCGATTCGAACCGAAACTAAAGGCGCCGCATGACCTATTATATCATGATAATTATCTAGTTTGTAATTATTTAAAATCTCTTTGATATTATTATGACAACCTAATCTACAGAGAACACTATATTACACAATAATTGTGAAAGATATTTATTCATTCTTAATCATTCTATCTTTATATAGAAAAGGTTTTTTGATTATAGGTACCTGTCTCTGTGATCTAGGTTCCTCCCACGGTCTTACCGTGAGACAATGGATAGCGTACATTACAGCAATCATTTTTCTTGCAAGATTAAGTTCGATTCAATGTTCACACAACTGACACAGCATACTTGATGCTGTGTGAACATTGAATCGAACTTAATTGTTGTTATTGATGGTTAAAGAATGGTTGGTGAGAGGATGGGATATTCTGTGTCATCATAAGGTAGCGAGAGCGACAACGACGAGGCACAGTTCAAACGTAGTTGTCCAGATTACAATTTGCTGTTTATATTCGGTACCTACGTCATTAGGAACTTAAATTAAAATGATGTCATCATTGCGCATAATCACAAAATAAGGTCCATTCCGTGTTTCCAACTTTGGTAAAGAATTGTAAATACCTACTTATAGATTTCTTTTGCATTCGTCTCTAGTCTCTTTTTTATTATTTTCAGTGCAGTAAATGGTTCACTTACGAATTTTTATAACGGTGGAAAAGGACTTCTTTTTCTTAGCAACGTCGCCGTTATTAGTTTTCTCTGTGTCTGCATATTTCTTATCGCCGATGTTAATTTCCAAGATAGCAAATGAGTCTGTCTTTTCCATTTTCAATTTGTTTATGGACTTTTTCATATATCTGTATTATAACTTCCAATGGATGGTTTATAGGCTTTGTGGATTGTGAGAAAAACGCGGGAATTTTCGTCACGCACGGTTGAATTCAATTGTAGCGTGATATTGTTACGGTGGAAGTGTCAATCGGCACGCGTCGTAAACCGAGGACACAGAGTACTTGAGGAACCACCGTGGACACTGGGTACTAGACGACGCGGGCGCAGGAAGGCGCGGCGCGACTCACGCGCACGATACCTCTGCGGAGCGCACGTTCGCACTGCGCGCGCCGCTAAACAAACTGACTCCACTCAGATTCCGGCAGGTTAGATGGAACGTTCAAATTATGTCACTCGTTAACAAACAAATTAGGTACCTAACATTCTAAATTAAGCGACTTATTAAAATTGGTCAACTTTGTATGATTCGCTATAATTTTGAAAAATACCTAAGTAAGTACCTTACTTGGTACCTTGTTTTATAATAAAATCTAATATCTAAATAGGTACCTAACCTAGGTTTTATTTACTACCTGACCTACCTTTACCTCACTCTGCGCAAAGGTGCCTACAGTACACATGTACATACCTACATGTGAACCAAATAAGTAGGGTGTGGCATCAACTTACATAACGGCAATCGAAAAGCAGAGAAAAATATGGAGAAGTCAAAAGTTGAATGAAAGCTTCACATTCATAAAGAAGTTGTAATTCGCTCTATTTGGACCGTTTTTTGCGTGAAAGAGTTACAAGCTTCCATCCAGAATATTAAGTAAGAAGATTAAACTAAGTATGCTGATGATTGTTCTATTCATAACATAATATCCTTCCTCTTTTAATGGCCACCTTTCTTCATCGGCCAGGTGTGAGCAAAGTGAGCATGTCCTCATAGTGACTTCATCTGAATTGAGAGACGCTGCGATTCAGCCGCGACGTTCATCCGGTGACGCAACGCATCTTGCATTGTTTGTCTGCTTCGAATAGCCTCGTTCAGCGGGCTAGTATTAAAACATTGAGTTGCATCTTAGAATGAAGTAGGTAGTAAGGCAACAATTTTGCAAGTAAACCTAGACAGGTCAGAGTTTACAAGGTGTTTATGGAAACAGGACACCAGTTTCAGTAACACTGAATAGAACGTGAAAAATCTAAATATAAGGTCTATCTTTTCATACACGAAATATTTTAAGGGTAACATCTATAAGTCGTAAAGTCGCCACAGCAACGAAAAAAGAAATTATTTGAGTGTTTTTTTTTACGAAATTATTATAAAGGCGCTCCCTCACCGGGAGCATTCGACTGTAATGTAACAAATGCAAGATGCGATTTTGAGCATTACGTTCACTTGTTTCTGTACAAAATCGAAACTTGGATTGTTACATTACAGGCAAATGTTCCCGGTGAGGGAGCGCCTTTATTCTAAAATTTTTTGAGACTTTTTGCATAAAACCTTTATTCCCATATTCTAACAATGACAGTAGGTAAATACGACGTAGTAAACTAGCGTAAAGGATGGTCAAAAATAAGGAGCTAGTATTTATTTTGTGGGTCAAGTAATTTTAAATTATTTATTTTTATATAATAAACTCAGATAAAAAAAATAATCCCTTGAAATGGCTTCGTATAGTCGTTAGATGATTCCCTGAAAATATTTCTTGTATGAATAGTTAGACCTTGTATACAGTTCTTTTTTATAAAAATGACTTCCTTCAGAGTTAAGAAACCAATTTCTCCGTCCTGAATGAAACCCTCAAGGATAAGGAAAATCGGCTACCCTTTGAATTAGTAACAAATATCTAGTGTGATTCCTAGTCCGTTAGGAGGTGCCCACTCTGTTTAATATCCTATAATACAGTCAACAAAATCGATAGCCAAGTGTACAAGCCGTTATTGTAAATATGAAAAATGTTGCGAGTCATATTTATATCACTTTCCTGATTCTTCCTAAGTAAGTACCTACTCAGTAATTAATTACAGTGTGGCAAAATTGTGTATTTTTTCTGTACCTCTATTTATTTTTCTATAACTCTAAACATAGATTTAGGTATATATATTGTTGACTATGGATTTATCAGGCGAGAAGTATAAAGTGATTAACAGACAACGAATATCTATCGAAACCTGCCTACATCCTACTGCGTCTAACGTCTTGTCTTCATCGGTGGGGTAGCACAAAGAACAACCGTCTTCCACCAGCTTGACGCGAGCGAGTTTCTTCTTGAGCATTAATAAGACCGGCCTAATGAGACTGTCGTAATTAGATATAAATAAAGTTTCACATACCAAATTTGTCATCTGCCTAGCCATTTTCAACTATGTTGGGGTCGGCTTCCAGTCTAGCCGGATGTAGCTAAATACCAGTATTTTTCATGGAGTGACAAATCTGACTTCCAAAACTCACTTACTAACGACTGCCCAAGATTTACAAATGACAGTTGGGATCAACGCGACGGCATAACGTGCTTTCCGAGGCACGGAGGAAACTCGGTATCTAATTCACCCTTCCACGGGTCGACCTTGGCACGCTTCTTAAACCGACCCGGAAGGCTGTTATTATTTAGCCACGGGCTTCTTTACATACAAAACTGCCTAGTATATAGGTATATTTACATATTTAGTCTGTTTTGCACCTTTACTACCGACAGTACCGACGACAATCAATAAAGGTATACAGGGTGTAACAGAAAGGGTATAGTCATATGAAACGATAGCTGCAGACCATCAAACTGAACAGCTTTCTCTTTGGGTCCAATATCGTAAATGCGAAAAAATTATCAGCTGTCCCATACAAAATTTAAGTACCTACTCGACCCAATTGTATGGGTCAGGCAGCTGACTATCCCAAGGAGAAAGTTGTTCAGTTTGATAGTCTGCAGCATATCCTTTCATTTGACTATACTCTTTCTGTTACACCCTGTATACATACCCAGGCACCTAGAAGTTTAAATGTGTTCCTACAACAAAATTTATGTAAATCCATCGTATAAGGTTATCACACACTGTATAGAAAAGGGCCAAATTCAGTTAGGTAACAATTTAAAAGAACATAATGAAAACTTACCCATAGTCATCTTCAGAATATCAGCACGACATAAGACTATAGCGGAAAATACTTCTTTGTTTCTAATGAAATGAATTATTTCGCATTGTCACATTTAGTGCAATACTATTCATTTGTTTTGAAAACGTTTTCATTATCCTTAACTACTACCTACTTATATATTATTAATGTGTTTAAAATCCTAAACCGATCGATCGATTATTATTTTCTTAAATGATCACTGTCCCGAGAATGTTCACTGCCGTTTCACTAAAACATTTTTAGAATTTACTTCGTTTTATTTTTTGCAAGATATTGATATAAAGTAGATCTAAAATTATAATATGTTAAAAATAACTCAATTAGTTGCTCGCAAGTTAACATAATATCACAATACTAATCCTAAAAATTGTATAAGTAATCAAAAACAGTAGAAAAATTTAAGATAAAATAAAATCACATTGTTTGTGCGCCGTCCTGTGCGTTTAATGTTACGTAATGTGAGGGTCCCGGGCCGAGCTCGCGCCCTCGGAGGACACCCCTCTCTTCGCCCCTTTGTTTGGCCTTGCGCGCAGCTATGCGCTGTTTCACTGCGCGGGAAAACCTCAAGCCCTCGTTGGGCCGACACTAACCCTGTCTCCTGCGCGCGCACTGGCGGCAACTTGCAGCCAACGATCGATACTCCCTCAGCGCACCGCGCCTGTGCCGCCGCCCTCGTCCGCTAAGTTATCTACTCCAAGCTCTATACTGCCCCAGATGCACAAGTATTGGCATTGTACTTGCTCTATTCCTATTCAAGGTCGTGTACGTCACTATATTTTTCAATGGCCTACTTATTAATTAGGTACCTACTACCTTAAAAAAAGATGGTAAAAACCAAATTAATCAAGTACAGTAGAAGCAAAAGCACTACTGAGCGGGTTTTAAATATTAACAACACGCTTGTGTTTCCCTGAAGGGTTTAGTTGAGGTGTAAACTATAGTACATGTACCCCACAATTCGCCAAGTATGTCCCATGTAGTGCCTAAATTGACATCAACCGGATACAAATCTAAACTTCGAGGTGCTACTGAGAAATGCCTAATGGAAAAAACTAATAACCTGCTTACCTGGGAAACGAACTTGGGACCTCATCTTAACCGAGCCCAACGCCAACGACGACGTATTAATATTAAACTGTTGCCTAACCTTATATTTGTAGCTATCATATTTTTCAACAATTCCATTATAAAACTCGACGAAAATATGTTTGCATTTGAAAATAAATGCAGTCCCAAAATGCTGCCCTGAGAAACTCCAAAATTATTTTATCCTACATTATTAAACTACTTCAGCAGACTAGATTAGAAAAGATCAATGAGAAATGCCTAATTGAACTCGAATTAAATAAGAAAATACTCTGAAATAAGTTGACTAACTTGACAGGAGTAAAACCGACACCGAAAGTCACATCATTATTGCCATTTTGCACACCAAAAATAAAGCACAGGATGACGGCTTTTTTGACGATACCCGGTATTTTGAATAACTAAAACAAGTCCATGCTAAAAACCAGTCTCTCATCGTATTGAATATTTTATGCTTTAAGTGGAAGCCAAAATAGCGTGTACTGGCTTGTATTTTGGGTTCCATTGTGACATATTACGTAAATATTTTAACATTAAATTCATCTGAATGAGTTCCATTCGAATTTTCGGTTTTTTTACGGTGAGATTAGAAGGAATACCGTGATAGAATGGGATTTACTCAGTACTCATCTCATGTATCGTGGGTGCGTTTACAGACAATTAAACTCACATACACAAACAGCCAGACCCGGAAAAACTATCTATAGGCCATACAGATATTTGTTCCTTGCGGGAATCGAACCCGCGACACGCAGCGCAGCAGTCAATCGCTCAGCCACTGTCACAACCGTGCCGTAAAGTTTACTTCATTTGTATTATAGTGCCGAACCGCGGCGTTCAAAAAAGTCAGATAATAAACGTCTTTTCTGTCATTGTGCAACTAAATAACAGTGATATGCCCGGGTTTGCATGGTAAGTGTCGACAATGCCGCCTCTAGCAGCACCCGCCGACGCCGACGCGTGTCCATGCTTAGTGGTATGAATTTTGGCGCTTGAATGGCATTTTTGCCAAAAAAATGCCATTCAAGCGCAAACATTTGTGAAATTATCTGTGGATATTGTACCTATTGAAAAAACAAGATGGCAGCATTAGTTCCGATTATGGCCACGCGCCAAAAGAATTATGACGCACTCAACATAATTATCAGACCCACAAATTAAATTCTTGCCGATTGTAACTGAGTAACTGAGGAGCACACGACTAACACTGACAATACGTAGATATGAGTATGCTCTGACCACAGCACGGTAAAAAGGGTTCTGTGGCTCTGAATCTTACAAGTTAGGTACTATAGTGGACATAAATACTTACTCAGTTTGAGATGCTATTTTGAGTGGCTTCAACCTTAAAAAACAATATTTTCTTGGCCTTGGACAAAAGATCAAAGCAAAGGGGTATCTTTTATAGGTCAGTCTGGGTGATGTTCACAAAACATCAATGAAAATGAGGTCAACGTAAGACTTAGAAACAAACATGAAAGAAAATTTAGGCCAAGGTAAGATTACCCACAAGAGCAGTTCTGCAAGATCATGGAATCAGATTGAAATCGTCAGGAACAGAATTTGTGACACGGGCGAGTTTAGGTACTAATATGTCGTGTCTTTCAGGTCATGTAATAGTGGGCAGCCTGTACATAACGGACAACAATCTAGATTCCAGGCCGGGTTGCTCCTGGTTGAAATTATTACATGAAGAAAGAACCCAATTTAGTAAAAAACAGGGATCGAACCCAGGACCCCATGCTCTGCAGTTACGCCTGCGACCACGAGACCAACGCGGTTGTCAAATAATTCTACGTCAGAAAATCGACCCCGTGGCAACGCCCCGGTTCACAAGACCCCGATCGGGTTGAGCTGTCGTGCTACCGCTAGGTTCAATTCCTAGGTCGACCAAAACGCTATTGGTTTTTTTACTAATAGGTATTTTCAGCAGCAGCCCGGAATTTTGATGTTAGTTCAGTGGCCCGGGAAAGCTCGCAGTGCCGAACTTAAGTTAAACTGGAATGCATATAGCCCATCAGAACGGTCTCCGTCTGTCACCGTAACAGTCTTCTCGCATTTCAAGCCAACATTTTGATATAACTGGGTAAACTTTGTTATTGCATTCGAGGCTGAATTAACATCCGAGCTGCAGGCGAGGATGTTATGGAGCCGAGGCAAGGGACCGCAGAACAGTAGGATATCGACCTTTATTTAGATTAGAAATACCACTCGACGTTTCATAACTCAAGAAATGTTTAAAAAAACCCGGCTGAAGAGGAACTGGACGTTTGGCCCAAATGCACCTGGCCAAATGTGCGCAACGTCAAATCACTGGACGCTTGAGAAAAGATATCACCATCTAGGTCGAACACCGCGACGAAAAAAGGTTGCTTTGAATGTCGAGTTGGAGCTGGACTGAACTACATGAGAAAAGTAGGCGAAGATCAGCAGAGCACAAAAAGCAGGTTGACGAAACAAAAATGACTGTTTACGACATTTTTTTTTTCATTACCAACAGAGTACCTCGAATAAAACAGCGCCAAAGATTGATGGAGGTGTTTTGACGACCCGTTTGTTTCTGATAATAATCTCAACGTAATTAGTTAAAAAAAACATGTTGATTTTAATTCGAAAAAAATTAAAAGAGTAGGTAGGTTATAATATCAAGAAATGGTATGACCATGATAATTCCGATCTTTCCTAGAAAGGTTTATTTTCAGTGACTCAGTGTACGGCTATACTAATTTTCTTCAATCATTAGTTCAGTAACAGACAACGCACCACAGCAACGCACAGACAGAGTAAGCTGCTCGGTCTGTCATTTTCCCTTTTAACCGGGTTTTAGTTTTGCAAGAAGTGGATTTTGCATAACGTTCAAGGAAGGATTTTTGAAAATACATCCCCTAGAAGCACAGCCTAAAGGAGTTAAACGGGAGATGAAATTATGTATGGAAGTCGTCATTTTTCTGATGGCAAGTCACACGCGGGGCACACGAAAGTCTTCCGCCTACTTTTCCTTCCACGCCTAAACCAAAGAGCTGTTAATGGTTATAAAAATCACAGATAGGCAGTCTGGGGCCTGATGGCGATGGGTTCGTTCCCACTAGTTCTACTAAACATTTCTACGGTAGAACTAATGGGAAATACAATAGGTACTTCCTTCATATTTTTGGCCTCCTGGTAGTTTGTGAGACTGTACTATCCTTGTTTCTCATCGCCTACTTGTCCTTGCCAATTTCCTGCTAAGAACTACCTATGAGAACAAAAACCCCATTCGTTTTAAAGTAGAATTGTGTAATAGAACTGGTAGAACAAATGGGAATTTTTGATCCTACTAGTTCTTCGATTTTGTACCACCTGAATCGTAAGTATTTAGTTCAACCGTAGAATTAGTGGGAACGAACCAGGCGATGAACATAGGAGTGGTAGACACGCTACCACAGAATCTATCCCCACATTCACGTAAAACTTCGTGCTCGTTAAAACGCATCGTATGAGCCCAACACAAAGTAGATGCCGTACAACGAGGAGTTCTTCTGGCGGGTTGGGTATCCTGCATGATCCTGGTAATGCCTGCTCACCAGGTCAAGGTATCATACTTTTGTAATATCATTGACAAGTCTTCTTCTTCAAACGGCTGAGCAGATTTTCTAAAAACATAACAGTTAAGAACACTTTCGATTAAGACACCTTTCAAACGAAAAAAAAAACTTAATCAAAATCGATTCATCCGTTCAGGATTGCTGATGCCACAGACAGACACACAGATACACAAAAGCTTATAATACCTCTCTTTTTTGGTCGTGGGTTAAAAATACACGCAGACGAAGTCGGGAGCAACAGCTCGTTTAGGGATCGTCGTATAGGATTCAATTTATCATTCGAAAGGTCATGGCCGGGGATCGGATCTCGGGGAACCGTATAATTTCCCAAAAGACTTGTATTTGAGAAAAACCTAATTTTGTAGTCGTGGTGACGTCAGTAGACTAAACTTAGTTTCGTTTTGAGTTATTAATAGGCCCCTAAAAATCGATAACCAAACTTAGAACTATCGGAATCTAGGTCGTCCAACCGAATATTGGAATTTAAAATCAAATTCATAACCGTATGAGGGTTATTCGAGGTCAATCTGCTAGAAAAATAAAATTGTAAATTTACGACAAGACTGACCAAATTGATATGCTGTCTACTGCAAGCAGATCCATAGCAGGAACTAGCGCCTATCAGGGTTCAACATCAAAGAAACAATTTGTACCTACCTAAGCCGGTACCAAAGAATAAAGGTAAATCTCGTCTTTAATATACTCGAACACTTACAAAGATATCAACAGAATAAGTATTATTTATGATTTACGTGTCATGCAATCACAATTTATTTGCGTTAAATCTATTTTGTTAATCCGAACCTTATAAAAAGGTGATAATAATTGAAGCTGGCTATTGACCCCCACCCTAAGCTTAGTAACCTTCCACGACCTTAGAATGTTACTCTGTTATAAATGTACAAACCCGATAATATTGAATTTCTCTAGGAATTTTCTCGCTAACAAAGTACTGCATATTAAATATCGGGTAGTGTAGTATAGAAATTTTATCCGCGGGAAAAGTGCCAGATGAGACGAGAGTTGGGAATACTCAGACTACGTCACGGAGAGACCGAACTAACTTTTATAAACTCGCTTCTATACTGTGACCACTAGAGTGGAAAGTACAACTTCTACTCGTGCTGAACACATTGGTGGTTCCCACGGATACGAATTAGACCTTATTGCGGGGAATTAGAAGCAGTTTTACAAACATTGTTCTGAGAGAAAGCACTTTCCGGTTGTGTGTCGTGTTGGATGACGCAGATGACGGCGTGACACGGCGAGCACCAACCCACCAACGGTTGCCAGTACTTGCCAGTCGAGCGGAGTCCGCTCGTCTGCTAGGACTGGAACGTGACCTCTCTACATTACATACAGTTTTCCGCGAGTACTAAGTTGTGGTGTGCCAACTGGCAAGTAGAAACCAAATAAATGATATCCAGATAACGAACAGAGAATAACGCAGTGTGTTACAAGGTAAGTGTTGTTTACAATTAATTATTATGTTATAAATTTATAATTTATGCTTTTGTGTCAACAGTTTTTCACAAGTTTGATTAATTTTTAAGTTATTGAAACTTTATATGAAGTAAAGAACTAAGTTAAAGGAGATGTCTCTAAGAACCTATATTCTGCTATCAAATCGAACCTGTGAGAAAATTAATAGTTTGGCAAGATCTGGATTGGTTTACAATAAAATAATGGTACCTATACTGAATTTTAATTTATGATCTATTAAAATAATATCATTACTAACTATACTATTGATAACATTTTAATCGTTACAAGTCAACAAATGCACGACAATCTCGTAGTGTCCTAGTGTCATGATTTAATATGGTGTTATTATATAATTATACCTGCTGCGACAATAAATGCAATAATTAAACATTATAGATGTCTAAATGTTAATCGATTAGGTATATAATTCTTATCAAGATGCATACGGCATGCCAATTCAAATCGAACTAGATTCAAACTTTCACATACTTAACAAAAAAGTGTGCTGCATTGTTTGTTGATCAACGATGCAAGGTGCATCAATGAAGTTTCACATTTTAAAAAGTGACAAGAATTAAGACATTTAATTAATTCGTTATTATTAGACTATAATGCATGTGATATACCTACTGATACAATATAATTCTCATTGGTTTATTTCTATAAAAACAATCCGGTTTACAAAGTGGCACGGAGTACCGCAAGGAGAAGACTTGTCGCAAAAGAATTTAAAAGCAATATTATAAAATTGAGACAGAACTACAGATGCGAAAATACCAGTTAAATTACTAGATATTTGTTTGACTTTAATTGGACCAAGGTAATTGAGCATACCCAGTCTTAAAACTATGTATAACTTGAGTCCCAGTCATTTAGATTTACTACTAATTTCAAGTTAAGTTACACGACTCTACAATGTAAATCATATTACATAGAAAACATCAACTTGAGATCGTTATGATGTCTTTTGAAAACGAAAGTTTTTTCTTTTATTTAGCGGGACTACGACAATAGGGTTAATGTGCCAAAGTCAACAGTTAGCGCGGAAGGAAAGCTGACGAAAAAAAACAGTTACCACGAGCACACATGAGTGTCGAACTAAACCATGATACCGACGCACGATCCTTAGGTATTGCAGAGATAAATCTTGAATTGGATTAGTGCAGATAAAAGTAGACTACCAAGGGTGCTACTTACTTACGTAGGTTTATTAGCTAACTGAGACTTGGATTGCTTGCTTGGATCGGCTGCACGCTGTCACTATAAATCCCACAGCTCGTCGAAGATCTCGTGGGCATTAAATCCTAATCAATATACTGATTGAGTTAGGTAGGTTCTTCACAGATATAGTTATCATTTTGTATAACCTAATGAATCGTAGCGACATAAATTGATAAAATGGAGAAGAATCCATTATCGAGACAAATTATACAGGGTGTAAGTAAACAGACCCTTCACATAGCCGTCAAGTTGACGGCGTCAACCAAGCATTCTGAACATCAAACTAAGTAACTTTACGCAAAAATTATTGCTGGGAAATGCCTTTTTTTTTGGGGTGAAAAATCACGTTTTAGGGTAGGACTCGATGGAAAGCACTCAAAGAATTGTGCTGATGGATGGATTGAATAGTATGGGTGTCGTGGCGGTGTGTAAAGTAAAACATGTATTTTAAAAAAAACTTGTGAATAAGTTGGAACTTTGACCCTCAATATCTCCGTAACTAGATATGGTATGGTGTAGAACAAAAAATGATCGCAAAGACGGAACAAGTGCCTTTCGGATATGTTAAGGGTCTAGTTAGTTACACCCTTTATAGGCCTCAGACAGCAGAAAACAAATGTCTGACTTAAAGCCGTAAAGCCGAGTTTCGAAGACCAGTCATGATGATGACAAATCGGAGTGGAGCGGTCTAAGAATACAAACCATAACCTGTACCTATGTATGTACAGACGCCAGCACATCAAGCTACTACAATCTGTCAAATTTCTTTAATCGATTTTTAACTTTATCGCTATAGCATCAGGTTCAAGGTTGATTGGGAAAATTAGACAGTTTTGGGTAGCTTGATGTGCTGGCGTCTGTAGGTACATAAGTATGTGGGTGGTGTAAGCTGTGCATAATGATTAATTAATATTTTTTCACGGATTGTGTATAATATAAGATTTTAAACTATCATGGTCACTAACTTTACTTTTACTTTTTTATTTTTTTATCGGGAACTCATAAGAAACAGTAAACTTGTGTATAATAGTTTCTCATTCTCATACCCATGTTAATCGCTAATTGTTGACAAATTACAAATACACAGCGATTTCTCTGGTAGCCTGCACCTAATCGAGTAATCGTGCGCGTTGGGAGATTATTTTAATAAAAAGTAAGTATTAATTACGGGTCGTACCTAAAGGAGTGTGATGAATTATTACTTTTACTTGTTTTATACGGTGATCATACGCAGGATGAAATTATTAGATGTGAAGGTACTTGAATGGACGACCGGCAAGAGGCATTATTCTTCTTTCCTCTTTGCGTGTCGATAGACTCAAATAATACCCGACCAGTATATTGCCACCTGAGAGGCATTTGTAATTTTGTGTTTTACCTCCTGCGATAACAATTAACATACTACAATGTCACCCTAACAAATTATGGAGTTAATTATACTTCTTACGCTTGAACACGGAGGTCACAAGCTACGTGTTTAAACCGTGAAATAAAGTCGGATAACCATGGTAATGTTTCTGGATTCTGTCGTGCGAATAAATGAGGCGATCTTGTACGTGATAGTATGGCGATATCAATAATCACGATAGGGTCAAACGGCGGGCGTGCGGACATGACCAATGACCGCGGCATGACATGACTAATACAAAATACCCAGTAATAATACAAGTCACGCTTTAAGTCAATAAACAAAAGAAAGTTGTCAAATACCAAGCGACGGCGACGCAACGCTTGTAACGTTTGCAGAAGTTTTGCAGTAGTTGGTCACAGAAATTTAAAAAAATAACCGCAATACCTTAGCAGTCTTTCTCTTCACCACATCTTTGTAATTAGGGTATCCTATCATCCTACAACAGAGGCCTATAGGCGGATAGACGACATGACGAATTTATAATAAAGGGCATTATAATAGTCGCGTCTAGGGCGCCGCGCGTAATAGGGCGGGCGGGAAGTTTTAACAGGGCCTGCATAAAAATAGAGCAGAGATCCCTCGTTATAACTAGGCCGGGAAGGAACCAAAACGTTTTTTGTGGAATTACACAAATAAGTTTTAGTCGTAGGGGTGATTGGGTTATAAATCATTGATTGATTGACGTTTTTTTGTACAAGGTACACACCGGTATTAAATTTAATCATTATAAGTAGTTCAGTAAAAATGAGTAAAATTGATCATAACACACTTCTTCTAATAGGTGTCTCCTAAGTAAGTAACTACTTAGTACTGTAAAGATAATTAATTGGATCAATGACGAACTACCTAATCAGTACGGCGTTCCACAGGGCAGCATCCTCGGCCCGACGTTATTCTTAGTGTATTTAAATGATTTATGTAATATTAAGCTACAAAACGGAAATACTAAAAACGGAATCTTTCAAATATCTTGGCATAATCATAGACTACTGTCGCAGCTTCCAACAACACATTGAAACTCGATTTAAAAGAATCCGCAAATTAATCTACATGTTTAAAAATCTACGACATATATCTGATACTTCAGTAATTAAATCACTTTATTTGGCATTATACCAGTCCTTGCCTTGCCTTGTCCTATGTTTCACAAATAAATAATTTGAATTTGCTAGCCTCCTGTATTACAGTCTGGGGTGGTACCTACATGTAAATCGTATTTGATTATTTTAGAGAGAGCTCAAAGAGCTATAATAAAAGTCAGTTGCTTTTTCCCAGTTCGCTTTCCAACCTTCGATCTTCACCAACATTGCAAAGGTCTAACTCATACTCCTGACTGTATTAAAAAAAAAACACTCTGAACTTCCCATAGATCACGATTTCTTTACTGAAAATAGAAGACCAGCAATATTTTTGTCCAATCATCCGGTTTAACACTAGTTTATTAATAATAAAATATCTATTTATGCTCTTACATACGCACACACACATTTACACACACATCTACTCACGCATTGCATCAATGCACTTTCATCACCCCATTTCCACTTTCATCCTCTTGATTTGAATTTTTGTTTTCGTGTATAGGTATTACTTATGTACATCCTTATTCTTGACCCACTTTTTGTACAATTCAAATTCTTTATTATGCTTGCAAGCATAATTTTTGTTTCTTAGGACACTCATATGTTTTTACTGTAGTAAAAGTGATAAACTCTTGAACTATTAGTACCTATGTCATAATAATGTTGTTAAAGTTCCCACCCAATTTTAGGATTCAGTTGATTTAAGTAAAAATAATTCAAGTCAGTTGCAAAAATGTTAATTCTTGTGAGATACGAAAAACTTAGCGAGTTTATCTAAGATAATCAAAAGATGGTTGCTTGCTGTGTATAAGGTCGGTCCACTAACCCAGTGACCCTGAACCACAGACCGGTTACGCCGCGTAACTGGTGCGCTCGCCCAAACATCACTATAATAATATTCAAAAGAAAGTTCCCCACATACTGGCAACACCACCCTGTGAACAATACAATTCATGAATTGAATCATCAAGTAAAACTAGCATTAGCTCAATTTTGTTTGAATTCAACCTGCATATACCAAAAAATGATACAGTTACGGCACAAATATTGTAAGGACAGAGTTCTTTCATTATTTTAAAATTAAAACACTTACATAAATTGGCAACCTACGTTTCATACCTAGGTACTTCTAACTTGTAGAGTACCAAGTACTAGCACCTTATAGGCCCATAGGCGTTCACTATAGAAGAAGAAATAATTAGAGAACTTGGAGACTTATTCAACGTTAGGTACATACGTTATTAAAATTATAATTTTAGTCATGAGTCTATGACACCATCAGTCTAAAATAAGCACCTCTAATTAAGATTGCTTAAAATTAAATAAATCTGAGTTGACATTGAATTCATAAATGTAAAAAAATAAATTAGTAACCTGTTTCCTGTTTTTGTTTTTTACGTTATTTGTTTATACCTAATACCTTAAGTATTTTATTATTGCAGATGGCTGGTAGTGTGAAAGCGAGTTTAGCTCGCATTTTTCTTTTGCTGACCTGTCTGGGGGCGACGCGATCACAGTCACTCTCTAATCCCACTTATAATCCAGGTACGGTACAGACACATTCACCATTCACAAAACAATAGTCATTTTTTTATGCAAGTGTGCCTATTAGCCTGCCTGTGTGTATGACGATGCTAATTTTTACGCATTTATTCGATTTTTACTTGGAAACATATTTCCAAGTGTGTTGATGTAATAACGTTACAATTGAGGATATAATATAGGTTTTCTTTAGTGCAAATATCATAATATTTGTACCAAAGAAAACCTACCATATCCCTGTTTTTACCCTGACCACGTGTTCTTTATGAATAAAATACAAATAATAAAACAACATTGTTCAGTCAGGCCATCGAAAATGTATAAAATAACTACATTGTGAACGTAAATTCGTTGGAACACGAGTAAGTCGCTTTACGAGCTGTGTGTGTTGATAAGTAATTTTTATGAAAATCATGCAACTCGATTGCATGCAGAATATCTCAAGTTAACTAAAGGCTATGTAACACAAAATCACAAGAAGCCTCTACTGTCATTTCGATGATGCAACTCACTCATCCTCTCAAATAAAAGTAGGTGCCTCTATCTATTAGCATAAATCAATGCAATGAGTCAATGCATAACACTCAGTTTATCTAGACTAATATACGAGTATCTTTATAATATTTTGTTTGATTGATGCTGATTAAATTCATTCATTGGGTTTTTAAACATAATCAGGTACTTATGCAATATAAACCGGCTAGCACGAGGATAAAGGAGGTTTTAATCTTTTTTTTCTCAAAGATGTCTTCAGCTATAAAATTGGGGTTTTTCCAACACAAACAGTTTATTTTCCTGCTATTTTATCTCATAAAATATCGTCATTTATTACGTATTTAATTATTGCATCTTATACAGATGAGGTATCTACGAATTTAGGCGAAGTCGAGTCCAGGGAGAATGGCCCAGATCTGGAATTCCGGTACCACGACCATGATCAAATGACCCGATACCTGCGATCTGTGTCTGCGAAGTACCCGGCCTTGACTGCACTCTACTCCGTCGGTAAATCTGTACAAGGTAAGAGCATTGCTGGTTTTGCCATATACATGGTCCGTCCTACCTTCAGATTCAAATGATCTAACCAAAATTCGTACCGTGGACCTTGCAAGCTATAACGGTCTAACAAGTTCGATCGCATAAGAAAGTAGTCGAAGCGGAACGTTTCGAATCGTTGAAACTAAGCAGTCAGATCGTTTCGTGTGGTAAGTCAGACAGAAGTTGCTTAACCCGACTTTTTTTCTCCAGGCCGAGATTTATGGGTGATGGTGATCTCAGCGTCACCGTACGAGCACATGATCGGCAAGCCCGACGTCAAATACGTCGGCAACATTCACGGAAACGAACCCGTCGGGCGCGAGCTACTTCTACACCTCATTCAAGTTAGTTGCCACAACCGGTGCTTAGCTGCAATGAGCACTTCCTTGTCATAATCAGCGACTACCTGTTTACATTGATAGTTAGCTAAGTTGTACAAGAGAAATGTTTTAGAGACTAGTACGCCTAGTCGGATTTCTAGTAAGATAACTGGAGTATCTATTGATTGGTTTTGTTGTAACATCTATAAAAATAGGATAAATAGAAGTCGCTTTTCGTGTTTGTTTGATCGCGTTGTTCTTCTAAACTAAGTAACGGAGTTTTATGTGATTTTCACCACATTAGCTTTTAGCGAATTCTTTCAGAAAGGTTTTTGGGTGTTCAGTTAATCCATACCAAAAAAATCCCGATTATTAAAACTAATAATATTACCACAAATTCAAAAAGGATTCGGGTTTTGAACCTAGTAGGAGAGGCAGTTTCCACTTCAAATCTTAATGAAGACTGCTGAGAGATGTCTCGTTGTGCATTTAGAAAATCCACCCTTCTTCAATATTTCCAGCACCTCGTGACTTCATATGATACCGATCCCTACATAAAATGGTTGCTGGACAACACGAGGATCCATTTGATGCCCTCTATGAACCCAGACGGTTTCGCCATCTCGAAGGAAGGACAGTGCGACAACACCTACGGCAGGTACGGATATATGTATATCGTCATTATTGTAATAAGTGTCTGCTTCGTTGGTCTAGTTGGGCGCAAGCGCGACTGCTGAGCAAGAGGTCCTGGGCTCGTTTCCCGGGTCGGGCAAATTGTTATTGGGATTTTTCCGTCAGGAATTTCTCAATAGCAACGACGGTGTCTGGATTTGTGCCCGGTGGATGGCAATAGGCACGCCCTCTATTACAAATTCAAATGTTTATTGCTCAACACAGTAAATTTTATGGGACTTAAACATAACTGGCGAAATGTGGGTGTACTATTAGGTACTCTGCCTATCACTTCGGGGATTACAGGCGTGATGTTATGTTATGTAATAAGTAAAGACCGGATTATAGTATATATTGATTATGGCAAGTTTTTTTAAGATATAGCATATTTTAGCTGAAATCGACTGATCGTGCATAATTTGGGTGTATTTCCTTATTTTTTTCTCTTTCTAACTAGAATAATGCAAAAATATACCAAAGGCAATACAAATAAAGAACATAAATTCAAAAATATAGTCGTTTTGAAGTATTTTTTTTTTTTTTATTAATAAAAATATTATAATTGAAAGAAGACTCAATACTGCGGCTGAGAATTTGGAACAGTACTCGATTATTGAAGTTTTCAGGTACGTTAATGATAGTATTTAATACAAAAAATAATAATTTGTTCAAGTCGTTATGTATGCTGATTTTTAATACTCAAAAATACATTATTTCGGACCTATTTAAATTTTATACTGCATATTTTGCCACTTTTTGCGTTTTTCTTGCATATTTCGACCATTATTATATTGCATATAATCCGGTCTCTAGTATTAAGTGTAGGTAGGTACTATTATTATGGATTTCCTATAATGTAACATCAATGCTAAACCGTCATAATAACGTTATAGTAAAAGCGATAACTAACTAAACAATACATTGAGCGAATAACCTACATATTCACTAGCATGGATACAACTTCAATGAAACTGCAATTTGAGTCTAACTGGTATTTCGTAAAAGTTACCTAGAGCAGTAACTTTTTGAATGGAGCTGTTTTTTTTATTGCAACATCTATTGATGAATTGATGATGGTCAATATACAGAAATATGTAACAAATGAATCTTATTAATTTGCAGGCACAACGCTCGTCGTTACGACTTGAACAGGAACTTCCCTGACTTCTTCAAGGCTAACACGAAGCAGCCGCAGCCAGAGACGGAAGCCATCAAGGAGTGGATCAGCAAGATCCAGTTCGTGCTGTCCGGTTCACTGCACGGCGGTGCTCTCGTGGCGTCGTATCCCTTCGACAACACGCCCAGTGCCAGTAACTGTCAATTTTATTGTTCTCTAACCATGTTCAATGGTCAGTTTCGTCACGCGCTTCCGGTCACATGTCATACTAATAGGCCACAGTCGCAACTGCCGGAATTTGACCATTGCATTAGCGATTATGATTGTGTTCATGGGCATTTAATGAAAATTTTCCTCATAAATGCATTTTATTATTTTCTTATAATTTCTCGCGGTCGCTTTGGAATTCAAGAGACTTTGTGAGGTGTTCTTTTAGTTCATATTTAGGGCATCTGAACGTTAAAGACAATAGAGTAACAGGAATGTTTTCTCTTTTATTTTCACGCAAATCAGGAATATGCAGATCATCAGTTCTGTGTTCCGGTGAGGTATCACGTTAACTTTACACGTAAACAAATATGATTAAAATTAATAATATTTCTTTTCGTCCAACATGTGGCCTGAACGCAGTATTCCAAAACTACGCGCACTCGCCGTCGATCGCGCCCGACGACGACGTGTTCCGTCACCTGTCGCTCGTGTACTCCAACAACCACGCCAAGATGTCGCGCGGCGTGTCCTGCAAGTCAGGCTCGCCCCGGTTCGAGAAAGGCATCACTAATGGCGCGGCCTGGTATCCTCTCACAGGTATTTTTTTAATGTAATTTTTCTAAAGATTTTTTTTTAAAGATAGCTGCGTAGTTTTACTTCAAAATTTAAGTAAGCTACAGTTTTAAAAGACAATAAAATTTAGAAGTTTACAGTAATTGCGCACAAGTTTTTATTCCATGGAGGCATTAAATTAATTGCATTGACGTCAAAGCTGACCGTGACGTTATGCCTCGTTCGCCGTAATGCTATGCATGTTGAAAATTCCCAGGTACCCAAAAGCCTACCGTACCCACCCAAACCCTCTCAAAAGCTGTCTTCTTCTAGGTGGCATGCAAGACTACAACTACCTGTGGCACGGATGTATGGAGATAACATTAGAGATCTCTTGCTGCAAGTACCCCCCTGCGCATGAACTGGCCAAGTATTGGCAAGACAACAAACCGGTAAATAAAACGTTCAATATTTCATGGATGAAAGATGATGGCTCCTGACCAATCAGCTTTCATTCCGTTATAGGGATATGGCACAAACTGGAAACAAACTCTTACGATAAAAATTGAGATTTTTTATCTTTTATAGGATTAAAATGTGAAAACTTGATCAGCAGCACCTACATCGTCCACACCAGGTTTATAAAAGAAAAATCCTGCCAGCAGAATCTATACAAGGTGTAACGTAATAAACGCAAGACCTCCCGTGTGGTCTCTCGCACCATGAAACTAAACAATCTTTTGTTCTACGATTTCTTGAAATTCGCAAAAAAAAAAAACTTTCTATGTATGGAATGGACGCAATCAGCTGATCCACATGTATGGTAAAACTAAAAAAAAAGTGATGAATTTCCAAAATTCATAGAACAAAAGTTGTTCACTTTCATGGTCTGAGACACCACACGAGAGGTCTTGCGTTTATTATGTTACACGTTGTATAGGGTGACTGATAATTAGTGACCGATACTTAAACACGTGATTATGCTCATAATAACAAACAACTTTCCCAAAGAAACATTTTTTTATACTCATCCACTTTAATCACAATAACACGGCATACGGCACGTGGCGGCCGACCTGTGGCGCGGGCGCCGCCGCTTACGGAGCGGGCTTGCTAGCCGCGCGGGTGCTCTGCCTACCTACTGTAGCACGGTACCAGACTAACGAGACTGAACGACGCCACGCGACTATAACAGCTGATAGGTCACAGGCGCGCGCGCGCGCGAATTTCATACAAATTACACATCGTTGTTTGTTCTTATGAGTACAATCACGTGTTTAAGTATCGGTCACTATTTACCAGTAACTTTATATGTACTCTCAAAAATAAAATTTATAAAATCACATCACACACACAATATTACATCGAATGGTCCTATATAGTCTTATAGCTTTAAGAAAAAATAATAGTAATTCTACGCAACTTCAGCACCTGATATCTAACAATTGGCCGTCGGCACAAGTTAGCACGTACGTTCACACTATATACTAACACTACTCGATGCCACACATTTTGTTAATTAATCAGAAAATAAGTAACGCCTGGCGGCTCTGGGATCTTCGACCAAAACAGGTAAGTACCCAAAACATTAGATATTACTTAAATGAAAGATTATGGGTCCTGCATTCCATTCCGTTATAAGAACAGAATGACACTTGGTAGTGGTCCCAGTGTTAACTTGGGAATTGAGCTGGGAACAAACCTTTACGATAAAAATTCCAATTTTATCTTTAATATAATATAATATGCAAACAACTTATATTGGGTTCAGATAAAGCACGGTCTTGTCTATCCGTAGGTGTATAAAATTAAAAAAACCTGACAGCAGATTCAGAACGTAATTTTAATTCTAAGACCAGGTAGTTACGTACCGCATAGGCCACGTACATTCACGTTGCACGAAACATTAATTTATAAAATCACTTTTAATAACTTTATTTAAACTGATTTGAAAACAAATGCTGCAGTTACAAGAAACACAAGCAACGACGGAGTCATAGAAGTAGCGGAGTTCCAAGGCGCACCAGGAGATTTAATTCCAATCACACCACACGCGACTCGTGGACCCGCGTTACCAGTAAGCAAGGAACCCGTGTCTCCTCCTTGACCCAGGTCATCCTCCTGCTGGTGGAGAACCAGAGTACGCCCCAAAATACTGTTGCGTCCTCGAAGTGAAATTATGCTGTCGATAAAGTCGAAATTCGCGACTGCAACGCCATTACCTACGAATACAACATTCCCGAGGTCACCAACATGGCGCACTTGATGATCCCTGCCGCCGTGATGTTTGTCACCGTCAGGGTCAAAGTGCGGGCCTGATGCGTCGCAAGTGCTCGTGTCACCGAATTCGTGTACATGGAACCCGTAGGAGCCGGCGCCTAATCCAGTAATGCTTCCAGCGACTCGAAGCCCATCAGTTGTCTCACTAAACACGATACTCCCGGTCACATTCTGCGATACTAGGTGTGCTACAGCAGCTCTAGTTTCACCATTTACATACGTTACCCCAAAAATAGCGATAAAATATAACCAACGGAATAACATTGTGAGGTGAAAAACAGACGTGTGTTCCAATCTGTGAACAAAAGAACTTTGGTTTGGAATTTCAGACGAAAGGCAATCTAAAAAGTAATGCGCATATCGGTCTAAAATAGCGATAAAATAAAGATAAGATTTAACCAGGTACTTAACTTACTAATTAATTACAAGGAAATAAAGTTCCTACATATCTAATGTAATGTCTGTCGGTGTGGTGAAGTATGAGTATTGCTATTGTCATTCAGAATTTTGCCTGTACTCTAAAAATAAACAGGAAAACAGCCTTATGTTGCTTGATCTTTTCTTCTCTAACAATTGTTTACCGCACGACTAATCTGCTTCCAGTGTAACGACAAAGAAGTCAGTGACGAAGGTAAAAGCTGCTCTTAAATCTTTTGCAAAAACTCCGAATTTCAGACCCTGTGTAGAGTGCTATAATCGATGCGTGTCACTAAGATCGTTTCAATAACAAAGCAAGATCATGGAGAAGTAAGGAGCTGTTTGAGGTGGGGAAAGATAAAGATGAATTGTGAAAGAACTAGCCAATATTTTCTTTGCCTTAGCAGATGACGTGGATGTTCTTACTTCTTTTATAAGAGCTACGAGGGTTACGTACGCGGGTTTCATTGAAAATTAGTCTGTTTAGAGATAGAGAGAACTGTGACAGTTAGTAGATGTGATCTTTGACCATTACAGGGACATTAGAATGATTTCAAAAATGCTATAGTTGAACCCATAGTTTTGGAGAAGGGAGTGCCAGCGCCCTGTCGATGTCGGTCGGTACAAGACTGCTTATCATGCACTTGCACATGCGCGATCGATAAGATAATAATGTAATTTATTTGTTTTGTTACTTTACATCCTTTTCGTCAAAAATGAACCGTAGATAATATGCAAGAGTGTGTTATAATTATTATAGATAGGTAGGTATATTATTATTATTATATATTTATTGTTGTTTATTATTTATGGCAGAACTTATTTAGAAGTAACTCGGGTAGAGTTACTACTAAATTAGTTTTAAAGTCACAGCTTTTCACGTATCGTAGATGCACACCCCGGGGACGGTCATTTAAAACATATTTAGATACTTACCAAAGATATGTTTGTTTGCAGTCCCTCATCAAATACTTAGCTGAAGCACACCGTGGTGCACATGGTTTCGTGATGGACGAAAATGGCAACCCAGTGGAGCACGCCACGGTCAAAGTGAAGGGACGTGACGTTACGTACCACACAACAAAGTACGGCGAGTTCTGGCGCATACTGCTGCCCGGAACCTACAGGATTGATGTAAGACATTGTCATTATCATAATTGAATCATTCAGGGACCATGGCTGCAAACAAGATGAACGTACCGTTTCTAAATTTTGTGGAAACCCCAGAACTCAAATTTAAAAGGACTTGAAACCCTTAAATCCGTGCATTGCTGAGATACAGACACCAGCACATCAAGCTACCCGAAACTGTAAAATTTTCCCAATCAACCTTGAACCTAATATTTTGTAGCGATAAAGTTGAAAATCTATTAAAGAAATTAGACAGATTGTGGTAGCGTGGTGTACTGGCGTCTGTAGCAAATTAATTCATTTAAAAAAATATCATTTTGAAGTCCACTTGATCGCGTAACACTAGACTCAAGTTTCAACGCTGAGTACCATTGAAACATGTACCTATCTTAGGAGTACCTATATTACAGGCCTTACGTAACTACCGAGTAGTAACAGCCTAAGCGATTGATAAATAACAAGGTAGTTACCGACCCTTCTAATAGCTGTCCTAGATTGTGTCTAGATCGCGACTGAGCAGTATCTAACACATACATATAATGTGTGTCACAGCCTCTGAATTAAAAGTGTACTTTTAAATTTAGAGGCTGTGACACGCATTATAAGTATTTATTGTCCTGAATTTGATCCCCAGATTATTTCAAGTTCAGTTCGTAGCATGCGAATTGCGATCGTGGTAGACGAAGACAGCCAGGCACGACTAGGGAATATATAGGCACCTTCTTGGTTTCAGAAATTTTATTTGTCCATATCCGCTTGCAGGTATCAGCGGAAGGATATCTGCCGCAAGAAGTAGAGTTCATTGTTATAGAAAGCCATCCCACTCTATTGAATGTTACTCTACATTCTGCAAAGGTGAGTCCTGAATGACCTTCCTATTTAATTTATAAACTATAACCTTATAAACACAAGGGACTTGATTGTTATGTAAATGTAGCAACTGAAATTGTCTATATTTGTTTCTTTAACTGTCATTTTTAGTAAACGAATGAATTTAGCACGGCGAATTGAGGGAGGGTAATATGATAATCAGCTCTATAATCAAGTTCCTCACTGTCAAGTGTACATAATCTTTCCCATTGTAAAAATACCCTACAATATCTTTAATATTAAAACTGTAAATATATCCATAGTTCTCTAGCTTGTATAATTTTGTACAGTTGCACTAATGGTGGCGTGGTTACAATTAGTTTTTGTGCCTCCCTAGGGTTACATTGCGAAGGCGGCAGGCGCCCTGCCAGCGGCGACTGTGAAGACTACTTCCCTACCTACAGCACGTACCACAGCTACCTCTGCCTCCTATAACGATGGTGCTATAGTGTTCCCCGAAGACTGATTCCTCAAAAAATGTGAAAAATTTGCTCTCTTTAAATAGCTTATAATGTTTTGTTAGATTTACGCAGTTTTCACAACGCCGCTTGCGACCGCGGGTATTTTTTACCATTTCTTTTTTTTTTGCTTTCATCCCTTTTTCTTTGTGGGTTCCTTTTTCGGTTCCTCCATAAGGGAAGAACGAAGCGTTGTTTGTTGTCTTGTCAGACTTCTACTACTGAATGTTTGTGTACCGCGGAGGTACTGCGGTACGTAACTCCGGTGTGCAAGCGGCGTCTAAATACAATTCAGTTATTTGTCGCGAAGTACCTGTAATGTAATCAAATATTCCTCTTATTTTTATAGCGGAGTGTTGTTATGTATCATAAACTTGCCTGCTTAGTATCTAGTGTTCTACCAATTAAATAAGTACAAATGCGTGTGTATATTATTGTGTGTCATAGAAAAGTAGGTACTTACATTATAATACATTAATTATTCCAATGAACGTTGTACATAAATATTTTCCCCTGTAGCCAGTAACCTATTTTTTAAGCTATGGGACTGCTGAACTATTTACATGTGGTGAAGGCACGGTAAGTTGTTTTATATTACTTATAATATGGCCAGATTTATTAATATGCCAGATTTACTACAAAATGAAAAGGTTACGCATATTGATGTGTTTTACATCCATGATACTAACCTCGCGTACTACGCGGCCGCTATCTAGAACAAACCAGTCGAAGATTCAGAGGCAAGTTTGTGGTCGCGGCCGCGTAGTGTGCGAGGTCCCTTATTATGCGTTCTGGAATGTAATCAAAATTCAAAAATTGCCTGACCATTTCTTTGCGCAAGCTTACTCCCATATACAAAGTCCTTGCTTATGAGTTTTAACCTCTAATAAAATGATAATAGATTTACACATCATATATTATTATGCCAGTCGTTTAACGTGTAATTTTGTGGTATTACAGCGAATCGACGGCGGGCCGTACTACCGGCCGGTGGCCCTGCCGCCCCGCGCCCCGTACGCCCCGCCCGCGTCCCCCGGCATCTTCGCCTCGCTCACCAACTCCTTCAACAGCATCGTGTCGAACTTCTTCGGATAAACTGAACCTATCAAATTATTCGGAACTAGCGCCGTCTTATGAAGTGTTTAATCTTTCGGTGAACCGATGCAAAACTGATGATGATATTAGTCCTGTATAACTCCATCTTTCTTGAATTTCGATGAAGATGGTTCTAACAAGTCATAATACTGGCCTTTAGCCTGTATCAGCTGGGACACTCATAAGCAGACCACAATACAGGGATATTCTTCTACAAGAGTTCACATCACAATTTTCAGTAGATACAAAAGTTCCATTAGAAAAATAAAATATGATTGGAGTAGAATTGTAAATTTGGAATTTCTGATAATCCAAGACATCAAAATTTACTTTCAATTACAATTTTCGCCTGTATGTACTAAGACTAATTTATCGGTAGGTACTCGGTAATATTAAGTAAATAATTATGAAGTTATTACTTGATTTAGTAAATATTTAGATACTGTTTTGCTCATCCGATGACAATTAAAGTTAATTTAATATTTAAACAATAAGCGACCACACAGAGTAGCCGTATTATGTAAGATGAAAAAATAATATCTACTTTCGCATTTATATTCTAAGTAGGTAAGTAAAAAGTATACTCAAGACATACCAAATTTTGCAGTAATGCCAATATAGAACGTATCACAGGGCTCTCAACCCCAAAAAGCAAGATCTCTTACAAAAAGATCAAAATATTTTAAGGAGTTTGTAAATATACATTAGTGGATAAGTTTAGATGCTTTAACGTTAAAATAAAAACTAATTTATTACTTATACGTGTTGTTTATTTTTATATTATAACACTTGCGTTGATTTAAAAGCGACAGTTCACCTGGAATGTTGACAATTTCTGTTGATGGAAGTAAACAAATAACGGTACTAACAAACATGCTACATCTTACAACACAATAAACATTAAAAACAGTTATTCCTTGCAAATGACTTGTTTACACCACTCGATAACACTTCACTGAGTACGCTCAACAACAGTTCAAGTACCACAAACTGCCTGACTGCATCTAAGGCGGACATCAAGCTTACCTTAGTTACGCTTCGTTAAAAAATTAAACTTATTCGCATAAAGTTAATGTTCTTATTCACATGACACGCTTGATCACAGTCGCTTGTAGGAATATGCACATCAAGTATATACTAATAAGGTTTATTTTCGGATGAAGCGCTACGGAGCTAAGCTTGAAGTAAGTCTAAATTGGCTCGGTAGACCAGGGCCTAAGTGTCCGCTGCATCAACTTTGACTTGGTCCCTGGCGACCTGGAAGGCCGCGATGAGTGCCGCGAGCTCGATACGCTCGCTACAGCCCGTTGCCAGGCGCGCCTCGGCGTCCGCCATCTTTATGAGCAGAGTTATCAGCACTTCGGGAGGTAGTTTCACTGTAACGTAAATATTTTGATAGTAAATGGTCACTGTATTTAGAGACATCTGGGTGTTTTATGATTTTGTTAGCAATGTTATATTGGAACACAGCTCATAGCCTTTTTTAAATTAGGCGTAGAGTTTTTATTCAAAGGTCCTACAGTGCAAGTGGACACTGAAGTCGTCAGACCTCATGTAAAACATTAAAAATCAGTTTGTTTACTAATGTAGAGTAAATATTTACTTCTCTGTATGATCGTGTGAACTTCAGTCAAAATGTCGCCGAGTGCCAGCCCTTTTGCAAGTTTGAGATCTTGAATGTCTGTGTGAGTTATGTTCAGGAAATTATATTTTGTGTAGCATACTTAGGTTAGATTACCAAAATAAAAAGTCGGTAAATAAAATTAATATGTCATTCATTCAATGTCTTCATAAGTAGCTTCTGCCCGCGACTTCTTCGGCGTCGAAGGAACATAATTATTCTTTAGCACTCGGTAATAGTTTAGCTTCCCATTGGTGTAATAATTGAAATCGGGTAAGTAGTTTCGGAGATTACCTCCTACAGCCAAACTTACGAACATTACCGATGTACGTGTCGTATAGTCGCTTGAAGAAACCTCGCTCGCGTTTATTGGCCGAAAAAGAAACGCTATCTATACGTGGTTAACCTTCTCATTCGGCTACTGTACCCAAAGCCTGCTATCCTCAGCAAAAGGATATAATTATGATTCAAGTTCATTGAAACAAACATTGTTAAAAGGATACTCTTGAAGCACACAGCGAAGTCGTTCTCATTGAGCAGCCAGTTGACTATGTTGGTGATGTCGGAGCGCAGCGGGTGTCCCACGCAGGTGTACACGTTGTCCTCAGTGACGTCACGGTACGCCAGCCATGTACTCTGCAAGGTGTTCAGCACCTTCCGCATGTCGCCACCAGATAGCGCCAGCAGAGCTTTTACACCGTCTGGGCTTATCTTTACACTGTAAGTCAAAATTATATTCTTGGATAAGGAAAACAAGTTTATGATTCTGACTTGAGTTATATGCAATAATGCAAAACTATTATTGTCAAATTGTAACTTGATTCTGTTCCAAACGATTGATGAAGTGAGCATTAAACACTCCAGCCTGAAAAACCGATGTTGATGGCTTTTCTACCGTTGTTGTTTCACTGATTCAACTTTTGAAAGACGCCAATTATTATATTGACATATTATACACGTGTCACTATGTCCGTACACCCTAATCTCCGAAACCAACCCACCGATTTCAATTAAATTTTGTGAATGTATATGGCTGGTTCCAGCTTGAAAGATAGGATACTTTAGGAGCCTGCGGGTCGCTTGTAATTTAAAAAAAAGTTACGTACCCTTCGGCAGCAGCGACTTCTTCTAGTCGAGGTATTATCTGGGTCTGTTGCAGTGGAGCAAAGCGGAATCGCGTACATCTTGACTGCAGTGCTGGTATTATTTTGCCCAAATAGTTGCATATTATGCAAAACCTCACATTTTCCGTATACTTTTCTATAACTGAAGCAAGGGGTTTGAGAAACATATATAAAAATATGCAAATAATGATGTAGTATAACGAATAGTGTACTCAATGACGCGTTTAGGATTTAACAGGTATAACTAATATTATAAATGTGAAAGCGATTTGTTTGTCAAGCCTTAACAGCTGAACAGATTTTTGTTTAGTACACAGGTACTCAACAGACCTGGATTAGGACAAAGGATACTTTATACAGACCTCCACACAGGCGAAGCCGGCAAAAGCTAGTAATAAATAAAAACCGAGTTATGAAACAGACTTTTTATTATTGTACGCTACATATTGCCGACGATGCTTTTCGCTGTTCTCTCCTCAAGGCTTTTCTATTCATGATAAGTGATTGCATAGGTTCCGAGTGCGAAGAGGGCGAGTGGCCGTTCAGTTCTGGGTCCTTGGGCACTACGGACCGGCCGTCCACGATGGCCGGCGGCAAGCGATGCACCTTCACCCCCAACACGCGGGCAACTAGGCTCGTGAAAGCGTTGCTCACCTGAAATTAAATGCATTGTTCACACAAATCATAGTTACACGGGCTTTTATACAATCAGGGAAATATGTTGTTAAGCAGATTGATACAAATATTTTTTTTATTCTGTAAGCCAGGGTTCCGCAAAGTGTATGCCGCGGCACACTCACCAGTGTACCGTGGTCATTAGTTGGTGTGCCTCGGAAAAATAAGACTATCTCTTAAAGTTAAATACACACACACAGACTTAAGAAAAATGCCTACTTAACTTTAATGTTGATTAATATTATGTAGAAAATGGTTTTTCATTTATGGTGTACCTCCAAAATTTTCCGATTTTCTAGATGTACCTTGAACACAAAAAGTTTGCAGAACACTACAGTAAGCAATACTTAAAAAGCATAAAGAAAGGCAGTTGCAAAGTAAATAAACATGCAATTTTAGTTTCTAGTCAATTACATAACATTATATCTAGCCAAAATTCCCAGATTCTGAAATAGACGTCCTAATGTTCGACGGCACATTTGGCGCTGTGGCCGAGTGATTGGCTGCTGCGCTGCGTGTCGTGCATTCGATTCCTGCACGGAACAAATATTTGTATGACCTACAGATAGTTGTTTCGGATCTGGCTGTTTGTTTATGTTAGTTTAAACGTTTGTAAACGCATCCACGGCCACATTACAAAAAAAAATCGTAATGGGGGCAAAAAAAAAAAAATTATCGACTAAGTATTACAACATCGCGCTGCAAAATTAAATTGCGATACTATTTCATTCATTTTGATGTGCTACCGCTATGTTGTGTGGTAGTGCTACTATAACTGCTTACCATCTCCCCTGTCCTTGCTGATCCCTTGAAGGTCTCCAACAAATATTCAGACGCGAATTTTTGTACACAAGACAGTCTCACTGCCCTCTGGTGTTCCAAATCAGACTTATTGCCAAACAGAGCCATCAAGGGTTTCGTCAATTCATTTTCGAATATCTCTTTCACTTTCTGTATCCATTCAGTTAGCTTATCGAAGCTTTGCAGATTTGTGAGATCGTAAACGAATAATATAATCTGCAACATAAATGTTCTTTTTTTTAATTTATTGAATTTCATTGACCAAAAAGATGATTTTCAAATCAGTGCAAGGAGGAGGTTTTGTATTCGACCGGTATCTTTTGGACTATCTTTAGAATTTAAATCATAATTGTACAATTAGTACGAAAATTTAATGTTCTATGATACTATGGTCATGCATGTTTGGAGTAGTTATATTACTTTAGCACCTACAGAACACAACCTACACTTGAACTTACATCAGAAGCATACAGATAGTTAGCGAGCATGTGCGTCTGCAGCGCGTTGCCGGCGACGTCACAGAGCTGCAGAGGCACGGGGGGGCGCAGTCCTATGCACTGGCCGGCCATCACCTCGGCACCCTGCGTGCCGCCTACCGGAGCCACGCTGTTCCCGCCCAGGTACCGATGGCATAGACAGCTCTACAAAAGAAAAAAGTATAGATACAAGATGTAAACAGACTCTACACGAAACCGTCAACCAAGCAATCTTACATCAAACTAAATAACTCTACGCAAAAACGGAGCCGGGAAACGACTTTTGTTTGGGGTTTTTTACGGTAGGACTTAGTGTAACGCACTCAAAACATTGTGCTGATGGATGCATCGAATAGTTCACGGGTCATGGAGATATTTGATATATGGTATTGGTTCTACAATCAACACAGGCGGCCCACTGTCCTTTACTATTAACTTTCCTAAGCGGCGAAAACACAGGACGCGGCAGGCGGAGCAAAGCGAGTTATGGCGCAACTATTGAGAGCTACATAGCTGTCTACAATTACATATGCGATATACCGAGATGATATTTTATTTATATAATAGATCAATCATATAAATACGTTGCTTAAAGATCCAGCCAAGGTCATCATTAACAACCACGTGCCAGCGCGTGCAGACGACACTCCTTACTGACCGCGTTACGATTTAGCGATCCAGAGACATGCATCACCAAAAACAAATACATACATAATTGGTACATTCTGCTAAAAAAAGGTACAATTTTATTACAAAATAACACTTACCTTCCCAGTTTTAGGCTCACCAAGAACCGCAATCTGAATGGTCCTGGTCTCGACTACGTCGTCTTCACTGTAGTACATTGTAAAGAACTTGCCATTAGCTCCTTTAAACTTTTGAACGTATTTTCCGAATTAAAAGACAACAGTTGTCTAACATTGTCAAATAAAAACATTATTTTAATTAAGGTTCAGCATTATATAGAAATTAACCATGATATATCAGAATCATTTGTTTTCATTAAATAACCATGGCAACTTATTAGGTATGTCAACTTAACCGATTCATTGCGGCATCCAGATTCGAAAACTATTTGCTGTGGCGGTGAACAATTATTTCAAGACACGACTGGCATACCTAACGGCCTAACGCCATAGAAGCTGATGGCACGCCTATTGTGCCATCAGACGTGTGTATAAAAAAATATACTTTCTTTGGTTTTTTCACTGATTTAGACTTGATCGAGTTCAGTTGACATCAAACCAAGGAAGTGAACTGCAGGATACGTTGTTTAAGCGGTTTTTGAGTAGCTAACCTATGTGTTTTCCTTGAAATGGATGGGAAGTGACTTCATAATTCAGATGTTTCAAACCTTTTGTAATGTTTATTTATTTAAAATGCATGTACGAAAGTGGTACGTACATAGGCGGACTAATGCCACAAGGCATTCTCTACCAGTCAACCTTTGGGTCAAATAGGAGTTAGGACAATATTGTTAATTCTTTTTTTATTTTGATAATATTATTATAAAGTGGGTTAAATGAATAGGTAAAATCTCGTTAATTAAATAAAATTGCTGTTCGAGTTAGACGTAACGTAGAATAACTGCCTGCAGTCACTTTGTTGTGTTTGGTGTAGGTTACTTAATTTTAATAAATAAAAGGTTTGAACATTTTTGTATGGAGCGTGGCATAGTCTCCATTCGCCATTTTGTTTTTTTTTTAAATCGCGTCGTACTATGAAACTACATATTACATTCGATTGCACTAGCACTTTTTTAATTTTTAGAATTAACTATTGTTTTCCCACCAATAAAGATGTAACTAAATGAGCTGTTTAAAATCATCTACGTATAATTTCAAGTTAAATTGAAACTTTATTCTATGATATCATCATTAATTTTTAAATCATCATTTTTCTCTTGCCCTTATCCCAATTCATTTGGGGTCGGCGCAGCATGTCTTGTTCTTTCATACTTCTCTATTAGTCGTCATCTTATCCGACACCCCCTTTCTTGCCATATCATTCTTTACACAGTCCATCCATCGTATCTTTGTTCTTCCTCTACTCATATATCCATCCACATTCATACTCAAAACTTTCCTCACGACATTTTCCGCATTCGTCCGCATCACATGCCCATACCACGACAACCGATTACCACATAACTTTTCAGTCAGATCCAGGGCTAATGTCGTCCACATTGGCCCTGGATCTGACTGAAAAGTCAAAGGGTTTGGATGTCATGGGGGGGAGTCATGGGCCTTTGCCTGGGCAAACTGTTACTGTTAGCTTGTCATCCCAGTGCTGGCACTAGGATGACACCAGCTAACAGTAACAGTACAGTAACATAAAACCAATACTTATCATCAGGATACCAATAATCTTAAGTAGTATGTAACATTTGACTGATATAAAGATAAAAGAGTATTTTCAGCATGGCATTAAAATTACTTTAAAAAAATTACTACTGAGAACTAATGAAATTCCAATTTATCTTTAGACATGATTTAATACATGTGGGACTTGACAATTCGTATGAGATGGTTTTTTTAGAATATTAGTAATATGTTGTAACCAGAGATGGGCAAAAGTTGCATTTATATTATTATGACCATTTTAAATATTACTAGGGTCTAGTAGCCTAGGGATAGAATTGGGTTATTTATATTGGGTATATCTATATATACCTAACCTCTTGTATACTGGACGATACCACGTCCCGCATGCTTTGTCTGCCACAGAAACGCGCACAGTAGTGCGTTTAAAAGTTACGCATAGATGTATGCCGTGGCAGATTACTGTTACTGATTTTCAAGTGTAGTCTATGTTCGGGGATACGAGTTTTAATAGTAAATGACAATTGTGCTACCTGAAGACAGTCGCTTTACTCACAACCTAGGGTTAATATTAATACTATGTATCAGTAGCGAAGGGTCAAATTTTGTAAGAGGTAAGCCGGAGTACATATCTTTAGTGTGACTATATTATTTGTCTATAAATACTAACTGTGCCATTTTTCAAAGGGAACCCGGTAGGAATCGGGTTGTATGGAAGCTTCGCCACTGCTATGTATATGCAAATTAAACATTATCTCACAAGTTAATTCTGTTATTGTCTACCTGTGATTCTCATAAAAATCTGTTCAGCCAATCAAAACAACATACATAGCATGCTAAATCCCAATCATCTAATTGATGTTATTTTTATAAGTCTTCTGGAAAATGAGGAGCCTGTGTGTGCTGCACACATATTGTCACCTTTTTTTTACTAGTTATTTTATTATAGTTAGTTTATAATTATGACTTACTTCTTCTAAGAGCATTCTGGGCATCATTAGTCATGGCATCAGCCTCATCTAATATAATCAGCTTGGGTCCAGCTTTGAATATTGTCCTGGTTGACGCAAAACTGAGTATCTGACCTCTTACTATGCCTATCCCTCGATCATCAGATGCATTTAACTCTAGCACCTGTGGAATTGAAAACCAAAATTAAAGAAATTTGGAACAAGAAAAGTTTAGAATAACTATTGTTTAAAAGTACTTAGGTAAGTGTCAATTCTGAGAGTTGGTATTGATTCTAAATTGAACAATAACATTGAATAACATTATAAAAACTCCTCCTAAAACTAAATATGCAATGTTTCTTTTATTGAGTAGTATTGATAAATTAATTAAAACATTGTGGTGTTGCTTCACTCTGCCCCTAAGACGACCCTCAGACCGCTTCCACAATGCACCGGTTCGTACAGCATATGCATTAACAATGACTTACCATTGAGTTGAACTGTTGCGGTGTGTACATTTGTCTTGCACAAGCTAATATTGTCGATGTTTTGCCAGTTCCAGGAGGTCCATAAAATAGCAAATGAGGCAATTGGTTCTCCTTCATAAACTGGTTTACTTAAATGTTCATAAATTGATTAGTACACAGAAAAAAACACATCTATAAATATAGTCAATAAAAGGTTTCCTACTTGTTTTAATTATATCGTCGTGAGAAATTAAATCTTCTAGCTTTGAAGGACGATATTTTTCGACCCTGAAACATGAAATGAAGCAGAAACGTTAGCTGTTTGCTCATCAAAACCAACATCAAAGTTGTGGTTAGAAAATACCGGTTCAGACTAACCATGGCAGATTTTTGCTCACTTCACCCACAGTCATTTTAAACTATTCCTATTATGCACTTGTTGACAAATCAATCGTAAAGCTAAGCAAATTATTTGAAAACAAATTCCCACAAAATAGTACGAAACTGAAGTTCTGTCAATCTATAACTGTCAAACAAAACCAAAGTAGTAGCCGCGAAAGTTTGTTTCATAAATATTGTTGTGGTGTCCGAACAGAAGGCTTTTTGCAATTTAGATAAACGTTCAGGGACAACAAAACTAAACACACACCGTTCACCCATCGTCTATGCAAGTTATTAATATAAGCTATCACCTTGGCTATCACACATTCACACTGCGTGAATATATCAATGGTTACAAGGTATATTTTATTTTTTAACCTGTTGAACACCAGAGCGTACAAATACGGGTCTGCCTAAACGCACGTCCAAAATCGAGCTTATAGCTTATACGCGCCGAAAACACGCTAATCTGAAATCGACCTACGCTCGTTGTTAAAGTCAGTTGGGGTAGTGAGGGTGACCCTTAATGAACCAGCAAACGACTTTGAATTGACTGTGCCCGAAAACTGTGATTTGTGCTCTATTGGGATTGAAATAAAAAGCATTATTTTCTTAGCAGATTTACTTGGTAGCTATTGAAACAATAACATAACATCACGCCTCTCTGTCCCGAAGGGATTAAGCAGAGATGCGTACAACCACATATCACCAGTTCAATAATAACATTGATTTCATTTTAGTAACTATAATATTACATATAATAATTATGTAGGTAGGTATTCGTTGTTTGTTTAATATTTCCAACAGGATAAATAGGAATATTTCATTTTTGTAAGTAATAAAAATAAATTTCATTTTAGCGTACATTTAGCCTAGCTTTTACTGTCCTTAATTTATATAATATTTACAGTTTTAACAATACCTAAAACAACTATTTATTAATCACACTTGCTATGTATTCCTCCATATCTGCGCGAGTTACACTTTCTCTCGTTTGGCTGTCGAATATAGCACTAGCTGATGGCTCCCATGGCCACATTACCCGCCGTGTGTATGCACTTAACATATCCATTTTGGCGTCTGTTGGAATAAAGTACTCGCTAATAGATTTACCATCCCTGCCCATACAGAAATAATATTCATGTCCACTGCTCTTCGAAACAGCAGTGATCCAAGGATCTGAAACACAGAATTTAAACAGTCAGTGATTATACTACAATAAGCGTGACCTTAATTTATCTCTAGACTAATGTTTTAAATTTTCTGTGTGCTTCCATGCAAGTACTAGATAAGATGGATGCAAAAATACTGCCTGCGTGCAAGGAGAACGACAATATTACCTTTTATTTCTTTCAAAAACAAGACAGATCCGACAACATAAAACATATCATTTCTGTTGACCCTATCTGGAGTATCAATCGTGACTGCTCTTTTCACTCGTTTCATGGCGCGATATTCTAAATTGCTGACAGCCGAATCGAAATGTTCCATATTGTACAATCTCTTCGTTCTTATTGGAAGAGCTTGATTATCAAATGGTTTATTCAATGCGGAACAAAACAAATTACACTGATTAATTCTGTAAAAAAAAAGAACATTTAAACAGTCATGTAAACACAAAATGTGTGTTACGTAGGTGCAGCTCAAATTTTTATTGACTTCAGTGTATGAATATTATTATATAGTTAGAAAATGATACGAGAGGATAAAAAGACGAAGAAAAAATACTAACCTGTCGCTCAGGGAATCGCCGGAAATATCGACCCCACCCAACATCAAAGCGTCTATAATGTGCAAAGCCTTGCTATAGATTTGATTGTTGCCCTGTCCGCGATATTCTTTTACAACCTAAAAACAAGTAATTGATATAATTCACGTTTTCGTCGTAGGTTTTTTTACATTGCTTAGTAGTAACTCTGCCAACGCGTTTAAACGATGGTATGCGACAAAAAGGGAAAAGTAAAATACAGTGGCAGGCGTCTATGTACCTCTCCGAATATCAGTGTTTTAGCCGGCAACGTCACGTGTAAATCTACGACTGTTCTCCACGTATTTGACTCCAATTGAAATACTTGCTTGCCCCCACAACCTTAAATGATAAAAAATAGCATTAAAACCTTTTACACATGGACGCAACAATCAAAACCTCTTTTTTTAACTCTGGTCAATATTTTTCCAGTTTTGCAACAACATAGTCGGCAAAATACAATCAAAATGAAATAATTATGGCTTTTTATTAAAAGAAAAAAAAAATCATAAGTAAATACGTAAATGTTAAAGTTACCTATAAATATTCTTAAATCCGGGCTATTTTTCCCGCTGCTTAAAAACACGAAATTCCAGTCTAATACATTTCTAAAATACGTCTTCAGGTCGGCGCAGGTCTCCAAGTAATTGGGTGGTCGGTTCAAAATGTTAGATTTAAAAGAAAATAAGCTGTCCGAATCTGATACCGGCTTCTTTATCATCGTTCTGATCGCCGATAATGTATCGTCATGCCCTCGACGTTCGGGCTGTGTTCTCACTGCATCAGGTAACTAAAATAATGTACTATTTAGTCAAGTTGTTTTGAATCACTATGAATGATATTATATTTTATGAGCAGAAAACAACCATACACAATTACTTATAACTTACTTTCCACAAAGTTAAACACTGTTCTTTCATTTCTGCTTGTGTAGTTTCCTTTAAATTTTTATCTTTGCTGAATCTAGCTATTTTTAGTAAATTTTGAATTTGCCTTTCTCCAAGTCTGAAAATAATATTTATTTATTATTTTACACTATATAGGCTTTCGTTTGGCCGCAACTCGTGATGTTGTGTGTGCATATTTGTATTTTCAAACATTTACGAGATAAATGGTCTGCCTTACACCCCCCAGATAGATTCTGGTAATTTCATCAGCATGATTTTTGTAAGAAATATTATTTCATTTATTAATTTATCAGGTAATTGCGACTATCCAGACGTTGTGAAACAAGCCATAAGTTATCATGTCAGCATACATACAGGCAGTTGCTTTTATAAATGTATTCAAAAAAGTGTGCATCTTCTTCCATGACTTTTAAAGGTACAAGTTGTGTGACGTCTCCGCCGCGTTCGACGTCACTCCATAGTATTGAGTTTACAGAAGCGAGGTGTTGTTCCGCCGGTTCGGTCCCCAACCGCTTCCACAAACATACAAGGTACCGCTCAGAATTTGCTGGTCTCGAAGTCACTGGCTTGTGAATACAGACTGAAAAATAAAAAGAAATTAAAATGGTAGTTGAATTTGAAGACCTACAAAAAAAAAAGAATATATAAAGAGTAATAAAAAGAATAACATATAAAAAAAATATATATTTTACCTTTATCAAAACATCTGTACATGATGTAAATCAAGCCAACACTAAACGGTGTGAAGACATCGAAAAGTTTGACCACAAAATGGCCGCGGGTTCTCACAAGCATCAAAGCAGCAAGACATTGACAAAGGTATAGCTGTTTTGACAGTATTTCTTGTATGTTTTCTTGACCTTGTACAGAGAAACCCTGAAAAGCCATGGTTTTTTTTTTATATAGAAAGAGAATATGGGCCAAAGTACTAAGTTTATCTGTGCTAATGTTAGGTATATGATGAAAACAATACTTACACCGTCAGCCATCAGAAAATGTACTCCTTTATCCTCTGTTTGTTTTAGTACATGCTCTTTTAATGACGTAAGATTTGCAGGATTAAAGATATTTCCATCATCTTTCACTCCATAAAATGGATTGAAGGTTTCAGCAGATCCAGCATAGAAATCAGATAGTTTAAAATCGTTAGGTCCTTTTAAAGTGAAGCCAAAACCTAAAATTGATATCTCATTATCACATTGTTAAAACAATATTTATTTTATAATCATGATCTCCTGATCAAGTATGTATGCAGTTGTATTTTTTTTTTTGAAATCACATAAATTGGAAAGTATATTGTGCATTTTAATTAATTACCTTTTGCCCTCCAACCCTTGCGATATAACACATATTCTGAGAACCCCCCAGGACCAGCACACACATCAGCAAAATACAATATTTCTTTCTGATCTACAGCATCTTCACCATTTTGTTTCTTAGGGTTTGTGAAATTAAAGTCGAATACAGCGTCTATATTGGCCATCTTCACGGCGGCTCTGTTCAGGAATATCACAGAACCAATAGTTTCATAGGGATTACTACGAAACCGCGCATGTCGTAAATCCTCATCATCCAAACTGTCGAAAATTGTCTGCAAAATTACATAGTCAAAAATTAAATGTCTCTTTTTTTTGGTAGGTCCCCCTGCAGTAAGTCTATAAGGTAGCAATACTGCTTAACCAGACTATCCTGCGTTGACCTCCAATGAATTTAAGGCCCCCATTCAGGGCTCACAAACTAGATCAGTTAAATGACTGCTCGCTAAGGGCACCCCTTGTGGGGTTCGAACCTCTGCTCGGAGGGCAGCTAGGGACAGGCTGGGTCCAATTATATTAAATGTCTCTTGTTCGCGACCGGTTTTATTATACCCGGGCCGACGCCGGGATAACCTTGTACACGTTTCCAGTTTCTAACCGGAAAGAGATGAGATTTTGTGTGCATGAGTCGTGCGTACGACCGGCCTCGTGAACAAGCGCTCATAGATTGTCGTTGTTTTCCTTCTTCGTCGCTCTCCTTCATTGTCGTTGTTGTCCTTCTTCGTCAAGTACATCTTGACGAAGAAGGACAAAGAAAGGGCCAGGTGCATAATGTGTGCTATTAACAGTGTAGGGTTTCATGGTTAGGATATTGATTTTATCGGCCGCAAAAGTTTGTGAGACCAAGATCAAAGTTACTTCTGCAGTTGCGAGTTCAGGGTTGTGTTGTGATGATTTAAATAGCAATTAAAATCAATACCTTTTTGATGCAACAAAATCAGCCAAAGAGGGTCACGGGACTTCCCCAACATAAACTGCGGCACACACATGCACAATGCTATGTTTATCTACCTACACAGTTCGGGTATGCCCCGAAATGTAAACTCGCGACTTGATCTGTTTTCTCCCGGTCATTCGTGATTGAAAGCGTGAATACAACAAAAATATTATGACCAGTAAGAACTTACTGCTAACTGCGGTTTGCAGTTGCGGTCCGCGGGTCGTCTTCAGAATCGTACCATTACCTTGATGGTTTCATCTACAGATCAGAAATGTAGAATACTTACTTTTGACTCTAACACGCCTTTTAATATTGCTGCGTCAACGAAATGGGTTTCATCATCAATATTTGATTTTTTTGGACCTCTTCTTAACCATTTCTCCAAAACATCACCAGATGGTGGTTCCTCTGGTGCAGGATCAAGCCATAACTGTAATAATTGTAATTATTCATTTTAATTGGGATAATTTATTGTTCTTTTTTTTTAATAATTTATGTTTTGTATGTTACTTGTGTGACAGAAAATGATAAACAGATTGTGCTATAAAAAGTAGTTTTTTCGTTTTTGAGTATCCAGAAAAACTGCTGCTTTTAATTAAAAATGGGGAATTAAAATCTGCCATAGATTTTTATTAAATGCTCCATGTGTAGAATAGAATAAGAATCATTTATTTACTTAAAATGATTAGCTTATTGGCTTTTAGACATGGTTATATAGCATGCCAATATGTATAGACCACAGGTTGCTTGCTTGTTTATTTTGATGTTAAAGTTACTTGTTTATGTATTATAAAACAACTTACCACTTCTTCCCTAGCTTCAGGCTTTGCTTCCTCAGTGGTTTCCTTAATATCTAGAGGCAAAGCTCCCACTGCTGATGGTTTGGCTCCCAATCCTCTGCGACCTTTTTGTGCAGATGCCTCAACAGGTTGTGTTCTACCATGTTCAAATTTACCTAAACCTTTTCCTGGTTTAAAACCCATGTTCATCATCATCCGTTTGGATTTTTCAGAATATTCCCCACTATATGTTTCCTCAAAGTTTTTGTTTTGTTCAGGATTTTTGTTATAAAATGAGTCTCCTGAATCTTGAAAGCTAGGACGTCCAGAACCTTCTCCATCTTCTGGTTCATCAAACACTGGCCGATAATCATCATATTGATCATTGGGTGAAGAACAATTCTCACTTAAACTACTTCTGCTTAACCTAATGTTGTCTTCAGGACTTCGATCTCCATAGCTTTGTCTGACTTTGCCTGGCTGTTGAAAATCACCTCCAAAATTGTCAGTAATTGGTGTGTCTGGGCTGTCTTTATCTGACTCTTGCAGTGCTAAAAATAATAGTACAGTAGTAGATTTCATAAATTTATTATGTAAAAATTTGAACCTTTCTTGTTCCTCATTATTTATACAAATAACATATTCATAAATACATTGTTTTAGTGCTGATAGTAAACAGTTATGTCCCTTGTTATTAAGATCTAGATATATTTTTCTAGTGAATTTGGCATACTGCAATTTGGAGCATTGCCATGTATTCACTTTATTACATGTGATTGCAATTAGTTATCTGGATGATTTTGCAATATAATAATATTGTCAATCGAATCTGATTTCTGCGTTGTGGACTGTGACACTTTTAAAAATAGGTTTTGCTCTTAATGAATACTGCAAAGGATAGAAAGAACTGGAAAATATGCTGTGCAGAACCCTAAATGAATTGGACAAGTGGCCTATAGTGAATTGTGCCACTTAGTATTTTGTACTAACCAGAGCCATGTGATGTTGTAGATGATGCTCCATAGGTGTCGGCTCTAGTGCGTTTGGCAGGTACACTTATACTCTCATCACTACTGCTGTCATCATCAGAAGGGTCTGTTGAACATCAAGAAAATAAAATAAGCTATTCTGATGATTGAGTAACTATCTTTTGATTGTGTTTGACTGCAGAACACAGACAGTAATACAGATATAATGTGTTAAGGCAGACACATGCTTGTTTAGTCGATAAATTTATTATCCGAAGAGAAATAATATCTTAAATAACAATAAATCAAGTGTGAAAGCTACTTGTACACCAAACTAAATAAATAACTGATTAGAGAGTGCGATATTTGAGGTTAAACGCCGACAATAACAAAAGCATTAATGTCCAAAGTAACAAATAATATGAATACTAACTCATATCATAAAATGTATAGGGAGTAAACTTACCTGAAAGATTCATGTTCAGCCTTGGGTCAGATAAATCACGAGCTGATATAATAGTACGATAGTAAATTAGTAACGTTTTAATAACCCGCCGGCAAATATGAATTAAAGCCAGTCGAAGAGTATTTTGAATCCATACACAGTATAATTACGTTAATTGTCAATTTGTTACCTCTCAACTACTGTAACCACATCAGTACATTGTTATCTTTATTTTACAATAAAACTGATACAAAACTTTGTTTGTAAAAGAAAGAACCAAGCAATAAACTACAAAATGACAATTTATACTTTTTAAAAGTGTACACAGAGTAAATAAAATAATAAATAACTGACCATAACAACTATGGATGGTGTTTAGAGTGCGTGGTGTCAGGTGTGAATACAATAGTGCTGCACGGATCTATTGGCGTTTGAATGACACGCTGTGAGTGAAAATTTGTGAAAATTCTTTTGATCGCCATTGTCACAATACGTGACAAGCAAGCGCGTGCCCTTTACGTACGCAAACGAAACAAATATGTGGTAAAAAATACACTATAACACGAAATAAACAATTAAATAGTTTTAGAATACCTATTCATTTTGTAGGTATTTGCGGTGAAATTGTGGCTTGGTGTAGGGTGAAATTGTGGCTTGGTATAGCCTTTTAATTTTGTTATTTGTTGTTGTAGCGGCAACAGAAATATACATTCAATTTTAACTGTGTACCTATTACGGATTGTGAGATACCGCCGGCTAAGCCGCTAAGAGACAGACGAATGGACGTACAGCGGAGGCTTAGTAATAGGGTACCGTTGGTTACCCTTCGCATACGGAACCCTAAAAGGAACCCGGAAGTCAAGAACAAAATTAAATGTAAAGAAACGCATGAGTCATCCATAGAGTAAATTGACATATTTATGAATGAAGTTAACAATTTTATTATATTGATTCATTGGTGTGCTGCTACGGAACCCATTGTGTGCAAGTCCGGCTATTTTCTCTATGAAGTCATCCTACGACCCGTCCATCCCGACAGCGCAGCGCACCTTTCTACCGAGCGGTGGTGCGCTACTGATATGCATGGCCAGACAACCGCGTAAACTTTCAAACACCGCGCTTCCAATTGCCGCGCTTATTTTCTGTGGCCAAAAGAACCTTTACTTACTGTCAAATTTTATTTTTAACCGACTTCTGAAGAAGGAGGGGATTATGTTTTCCCTCAGCATCTTTTTGTATGTGAAACATCTATAGAGGCGCCTAGGCGTTCCTTGGCAGTAAAACCGACTCGTATGCCGTGACGGCAAATGGCCTGACGCTGTCGTGGCTACATACGTGTTAAAATAAAATTATTATTTTGTTCTTTGATTCATGGATGACGAATGAAATACTACTCATTGGTTGCTACTAGCACTTTTTGTTTGTTGTCGTAGGAATATAAAATTGTACACATACACGCCAAATTGGCAATGTGTTTCTTTCAACTTCGCCTCCTGCAAAAAGTTTTGTTCGGCGATTCATACCTTGCCAACTCGAGAGCTTTTTCCTCTATGATCTCAGAAAACCAAGTGGGACGAAAGTTGACTCACATAATATATTTTTTTAATGAAATAGGTACTACACAGCATCATTATTTTATTTGTCACCATTTCGTATTATACTATCAGCAGTTACAAAGTTTTAAAAATTGACGTCGTTTTCTTGTCAGCTTTAGCCGACAGTGGCGTGTTGGGCACGTTTTCATTTGTCGGCTACATCCGACCTTGACGGTAGCCTGCAAAATTCAAATTTTCTTAAGTTTTTACCCGACTACGAGGAAGCAAAAAGGAGAGTTATGATTGCAAATTGCAGTTCAGTGTCAGGTTGTATGTTGATAAAAATATGATTCGCGTTCGTAAAACATGCAGTTAAATCATCAATACAAATCTAAGTTCAGTTAACCCTATTGAATGACTTTCATAAAATAGTAATTGAAAGGGATGGTCAGTGTCAGGTTGTATGTTGATTAACCTTTTGAACGCCATGGTCACATATACGTGTCATTGCTTGACGCTTGCCCTGTACGCCAACGTCACAAATATGTGACAAAATATTAGTAGGTGAAATTGTGGCTTGGCGTGGAGAGCACGCGCGTGCTTTTATGCTCTGGCGTTCGGAAGTGATTTGCAGACGTAATACACATGTATTTACAGTATCTTTCACATTGATTTTCATTAATTAGAATTTAAAAGATGAGCAACACGATTTTGCGCGAGCATTTTTCCGTTCTGTCTGATCCGACCCTAAGAATTGATCTCACGATCTCAGTCTCACGTCATAATTCAACTTAGTTCTTTTAAAAACTAATTTTGATTCTGGCAGTGATGACTTAGTTTAGTTTTACTGGGCCGCTCACAGATATTAAGGGTGTAATTAACCCTTAACATAGTCGATAGGCACTTATTCTCCCCGTCTTTGCGATCATTTTTTTGTTCTAGACCATACCTGCCTGCTTTGTTGACACAATGACAGATTTCTTTGTACTATCTGCCCCCGTAACATGACCACGCATCGTAGACAAGCCGTAGACAAGGATTTCTTTGACGGAAGAATCGACAAAACGACAGATTGTGTCGACATACACAATGACAGATTTCTTTGCACTATCTGTCATTTGGCGATTCTTCCGTCAAAGAAATCCTTGTCTACGGCGGTCATGCTACGGGGGCTGTCATTTTGTCGATTCTTCCGTCAAATAAATCCTTGTCTACGGTGGTCATGCTACGGGGGCTGGGAACCTTCTAGTTACGGTGATATTTGGGGTCAAAGTTCCAACTTTTTCTAACTTGACTACAATAACTTGGAACTTTGACCCCCAATATCTCCGTAATGTGAGATTTTTATTTTTTACACACCTCCACGACCCCCGTACTATTCAATCCATCCATCAGCACAATGCTTTGAGTGCTTTCCCTCCTTGCGCTTTCAGTGATAACGCGCGTTTTTTTACTGCGAGGACGCCCTCGCAGTAAAAAAAATCCTTCAAGATTTAATTTTTAATATTTACGCAGGCTCGAGAAGCTCGTGTATATACATAATAACAGCCGCTCGGGTCGATCTTTAGGTTAAGCCGTGCTTGCCTAGGTTGGTCTGTGGATGGGTGACCACCCATTAAGTACAGAGTTTATTCCGTGCCTCGGAAAGCACGTTAAGCCGTTGGTCCCGGTTGTCATTTGTAGATCTTTGCCTGTCGTTAGGTAGTCAATGGCCCAAAAAGTCTGACAACCAGTCTTATCAAGAGGTATCGTATTACCCAGGACTAACTGGGTTGTGGAGGTCAGATAGGCTTCGCTCCATTTAAAATACTGGCATTTAGCTGCATCCGGTTAGGCTGGAAGCCGACTCACCATCTGGCCGCACTTCACATCAAGAGCAGAAACGCGATTCGAGACGGTGCGTCAACACTAAAAGCGTAAATAAAGGGTCGATACGTGAGCGAGCCAAAACTTGATTGCGCGCAGTGCGGCCTCGGTTAGGCTAAGCGTATGCTGAGACGCAGGCGACGCAGCACAGCACAGTGCAGATAACACAGACATACGCCACGAGCGCATGCTGCGTATACAAACAAGGTTCACAACGAACTAATTCTATTAAATGTTCTGTCATTGCAACAAAATTATGTACCTATTTTAACGTAAAAAACACGTCGCAACTCGCACGCGTCGCGCAGGAATCTGTGCCGGCACTTCATTTCACTACAACCTACAACGAGGCGCAGAGCAGGGCAGACACGTATCTGCGTCGCACGTGCCTGCGCCGCAACGTACGGAGCACTCGGTAAATTCATGCATTACAAAACCTGCTTTGCCCTGCGCTGCGTGGACCTGCGTCTCAGCATACGCTTAGCCTTATCCTCGGGGCTCTCCAGCATTCGCAAAGAGGCGACAACGCTTGATGTCCGCATCGTTATTCTTATAATTTTCACTCTTAAATGGTAATTCGGTCCTATTTTTAATGCAGCCAGTAAATTCCGCAACCATTTTTAGGGTTCCGTAGCTGAATGGCAAAAAACGCGAACCCTTATAGATCACAGTCACTTTATTCCGAAACTATTAGGACTACACAGCAGTGGCGAAGGTTTCATAGAACTCGATTCCTACCGGCTTCCCTTTGAAAAATGGCACAGTCAGTATTCTGTAGACAAATAATATAATCGCATTAAATATATTACTCCGGCTTACCTCTTACAAGAATTGATACTTCACTTGGTAGATGTATTCTGTGAACCACTTTACGATTTTTATAAAAAAAATAATTAAAAGATTATGGGCTCCACATCATCATCATTTCAACCAAAAGACGTCCACTGCTGGACATAGGCCTCCCCAAGTGTCGCCACTTGACCGGTCCCGTGCGACTCGAAAAGGGCTCCACATACACGGAAACAAAATTATTATTTTTCTTTTCATCAAACCTATAAGTGAGGGTGGCTAGCATCCCCGTGCAGGGCACGCCACTATAGTGGCGATAAGTGGAGGAGTGGCTAGAGAGGCGCCACGGCGCCCTCACCTTCCACCTGACGCAGGTCCTCACCGGACATGGTTGTTTCGGGAGGTAGCTGCACCGAATCGGGCGGGAGGAAACGCCCGGGTGTTTCCATTGTGAGGATCGTCCGGAGGACACGGTGGAGCACTCTTCGCTTGGGGAGAGTACTGCAGAGTCCGCGTAGCAGCGATCTCTCGCGTCCGGCCCTGGTTCAAGCCTCGTACGGAGCGAGAGGGAATTGGAAGCAGTCACCTCCTTCTGCGAATCAGTCATGCTAGCGAAGGAGGTGGCGGGACGTGAGAGACGTCCCAGCCGCCGCGGGCGTCGGGGGTCAGGTGGTAGCCACCGTCCACAGGCCCGCGCCTGTGGACGGTGAGTAATGGGCTCGCCGTCCGGCCGCCTTTAACGACAGGCCGTGACAACGCGCCTCAAAGAGATGTTAGCAACAAGGAGGAACTCTTCCTGCAAGGGCCGATGCCTGCCGGGGCTGCGGGACTATTCGAAAGAGATACCGCGGCCCTGGAATACAAAGGGCAAAGAAGGAACATGGATGGGTTTTATTCAGAAGTCTGACACTCCCTTCCGCTCCGCCCAGAGCAGGGTAGGCGCGGGGACATTTGACAATTTCCACTCCGGAAAAAAAAAAGGTGGCTAGCATGGCTACGAAAATAAAATTATTCGCATGTGAATAGGATTTAATATAATGTTTCTACTATTTCATACTTTCATTGCAAAATTCTACACCCATAAAATTTTAAAAAAATCTATTGGTGCTTTACAACACATCTCGTCTCGGCTTTGGTGGGTGGAGTCGAGGCTTAATTCTTCTGGATTGCATCTGTCATCATTATGTGCAACTTGAAGAAGAACAGTATCTACACATCAGCACGCGTAGCATGACCACCGTGGAAACGGGTTTTGAGGACGGAAGAATCGACAACATGACAGATTCCGTCAACAAAACCCGTTATACGGTCATGCTACGCGTGCAGATAAAAGTTCTACTGCTTTGAAACGGATTTTCTGTAGGACTCGCTTTGGAAAAGTTACGTTGATTGTCTCAATGATAACTCATTATTTTATTAAAGGTTTTTTTCCGCATTAATTTGTTTTTTCGACTTTCATTTGTTCTTTCGGCACTCATTTTTCAATTGTAGTAAAATGACAGCATCAGGATCAGGTTTTATTTCCGTGGAATTAATTTACCGAATCCCGGGATTTTTATATCAATACTAGCGACCCGACGCTGCTTCGCAAGGCGCTATCTGTCGTGTCCTATGCACAAAAACACAATATTTCATTGAAATTGGTTAGATGGTTTCAGAGATTAGCGCGTACGAGTGAAGTGGTTTTTTTTTTTATATATTAAGAAGATACATTGGACTTCGGATTTTAGCATCTGAAACGTTATAGAAACGTCTTAGTTAAACCGCAGGCTTAGGTCCGGTCTCTTCTAAAGCAGAGACGAGACAAGAGGAGCAGAGATGTGTTGTAAACGACCAATGGTATTTCGTTATTTACACTTCTTGCCTCCATTTGGCTTCAGTGGAAACAGTTCAGCAGAGAAATGTTTCATATTTGTTTAGGCCAAGCAGGCAACAGCAGCAGAGACGAGAAGGGAGCGGCGGTCTAAACTAGGCGTGAGTAGCCTGTACACACATCTCTGCTCTGGTCTAGCAAGTATACATATCTGCACAGCTTCAGTGGATACATCCTAACTCCTAAGCATCTCCTCTTCTCTCTGCTTCAATTCGGTGGAGTCCGGGCTTTATTGCTAACATCTTCAAGTTTTTGGTTTTAATATACCAAATTACAGAAAAAGAAAACAGATTTCATTGATAATCTAATTATCAAAAATCTGAAGATAACACAAACAAAATCAAGGAGGCCTTACAAAAAAATAGAATAGCCAGAGTAATATTTAACTTGCTATATTACAAAGTAGGGTAAATGACTTAAATTAACAATTTGTCAATGTGTACCAAAGTCGTCTGTTTATTTAATCATTTAACATTGAATCAAAACCACAATTCCACATATTTATTGATATCAGTTAGCTGATATTTATAATTAACCGTTTATGTGTTGACCATAAAATATCTGTTGTCAATCTTAAGGAGTCCATGTATTAGCCTAAACTTATTTAAATTAGTGTCTTTTGCACTACACTTATATTAATCTTTCACTTGATTTCTTTAACATAAGCATCAAGCTCTGCATCCAATTGTTCAGCAGTGGGCACAGGACGCTTGCCACGGCCTGCTCCGGCTCCTCCACGGCCCCCTCCACCTCCACCACGGCGTGCATTGCCGCGTGGTCCGCCGCCACCCTGATTTCTGTTTGCACCACCTGTTTAAACAATAGTCTCTGCTTAAGTTAAATGTTGTGAATGAGATGTACATATTTTAACTAATTAGATTAGCACTTCAATTAGTATGCAATAGTTTGTGCTATGCATTGATATGTCAAGAAGTTTTCCTATTTCAAATCCTTTTTCTTTTCAAATCCATGAGGGATAATAATTGTTCATGGTTTGTCTTAGGCACTGAAACCATCTTAGATTCCTTTTGTGTTCTACTGTAGGGAAAAACCCTGTCACCATGCAATGGTTTTTGATTTTGACTCCATAAACAGAATAAGTCAGACATTCATCTGTATTTTAGGTTTTCAACAGAAAAAAAACTAATAAAATATGCATAATAAATATGCCAATGCCTAATAGATTATGCCGATCCCTTTTACCTTGATGCTACTGAGGAGCTATTAAATAAGCTTGAGCGCTTGCAAAATTTATGCATTAACTTTATTTTTGGTCTCCGTAAATATGACCACGTTTCTCACCTTCACAAAGAACTCAAGTGGCTCTCAATCCGCTTTTGCAGGAACGCAAGGCTCCTTTGTCTCCTCTTCAATATCCTACACAACCCGTCCTATCCTGCTTACCTGCGTAAGCGTTTTTGTTATACCCACCCTACTGACGCACCATGTAGATGGCACCTTAGATTCCTACTTAAATCCCATCCTCATTAATCCAGCTATTACTCATACTCCTTCTCCATCCATGCTGTAAAGTTGTGGAACTCACTTTCGCCTAGCATTCATGCATAATTAAATCAGAGCACCCCATTTGTAATTGCCACTACAAATTGATAAGTACAGGGCAAACCATGACCATTTTCTGACATTCATTCTCATTAAATTTCAATTCACAGATCCCAACATTGTCGTTTTCCACAAACTGTATCAATAAAAGGGTAAATAACTGTAAATGATTGCGTGACAGTTGACATGGGAGAATGGAAAAAAAAAACCACTTGCGCCAATCCCAAGTAACATGGGACAAGGGCAGGAAGATGATAACACAAATGAGTGATATTTACCTCCTCTATTTAAGTTCCTCCTAACAGGTCCTGCCCCACCACCACCACCACCACCACCACCGCCAATACGACTTCTTTCTTCCGGTCTGAAGGTGCTGATTTCAGATGTTGCTAATTGAATGTTCATGGCTCTTCCATCTAAAGGCACCCCATTATATTGTTTCATGGCTTTCAAAGCATCAGCTCTTCTCTCAAACACCACATCAGCAGTACCTAGAAAAGAAGTTACAGAATGGTTATACTTACTGGTGTACAAAACAGCCATTTAAAATTAATACACTTTTAACAAGCTATGCTTACCTAAAGATCTTCCAGATCGATCATAATGTACGGCTGCGCTTTTCAGAATGCCAAATTCTGAAAAGAGCTCCTGTATGTCTGAATCAGAGACTCCAAAATCCAGATTGGATACTAACAACTTGGTAGGACCAGTTGTGATAGCAGCCATGGCATTTCTCTGAAGCTTCCGTTCACCAAAGTCACTGAACATGTCATGTTTCCATGCGCTGTTAACATCGCCCTGAAATAGGTGGTCCTTCAAAGAGCTTGCCGATTGGCCGCTCGATGCCTCATTGAACATGATTACACCAAGTGTAATAGTGTGGCATTCAAATTAGTTACATAAACTGCTACATTTTTGTAACAATATAAAATTTTACAATGTGATAACAAAACAATACTGACAAAACAAATAAAAGGATTTTTTTAAATGCTCAATGCATTACATTAATTTGTCCAACATTTTAATGAGTCTTATTTTAGCACTGACTGGCACACACTCGCGTTGATTTTAATACAGCATCTTGCAAATAGATCAAATCAGGAGTAAACACAACAGCAGACTTCCTTGTCCACGGTGGCCTGTAGCTCAGAGCCTTGATGAAGACTCCATGGTGAAGACAACACGGTGACACATTCCCACCGCGTTATCCTGGCACTTCCACGAAATCAGTGAACATTTAGGTTGAACCGCAGGGATCCCAAAAAGATGACATCCGATGTGTTGTTATTTTGATTTTTGTTGCATTTCGATAGCTTTTGATGCCAAACATCTGGACAGTTATTTTTCAGACGAAAATATTCCATTCTAAACATTGTAGAACATGACAAACGCGTATTTAACATTGGATTGCTTTCTCGAAGCCAAATATAGATCAATGATCTAGGTTAGCAAGAGCGAAAATACGATATGCAGTGTTGAACTGCTGCTACATACAAAATGGCCAAACAGATAACTGAGTCATCATTGCAACTTGATCGTCCATAGATTTGATTGTGTGTAATATTTTACAAGATGCGTCATTTCACCACGTTTGTCCGCCATTTGTAATTTGTATAACCGTACATGTAATAATTTACCCTTGTGTAATTTGCTGATTTAGATATACCGCCACGGCTTCTTCCTCGCAATACGCCCCCAGCGCGGCCGTTTCTAAATCCACCACCAGCACCAGCAGCAGAACCTCCACGTCCGCCACCAGGTTTTCTGGTGGTATTAAATTTTCGTCCAGCGCCTCCTCCACCTCTGGGTTTCTTGTTTGCTTTTATAATATCATCTAAAGCCATTTCAATTTGGTCAACCATCTTGCACAAGTTATTTAGAATAGAATCTTATTGTATTTTTCCTTGCTGTAAACGCGCGTCGATGACAGAGAAAAAGAAGACAAAGAAAGAATCATAGATAGATAGACAGCGACTTCAGTACAATGTAGAGTTTATAGGGTTGCAACTATTTTATATTTAAAAACTGGTAATGTTGACATACGTGTCTTTCATTATAATGTCACTACTACACATATTGCACTTTTCATAAACACACAAACCAAACGTGATGCCAGCTCCGCTAACTTTACCAAACTATCTGAAATTAAAACTTTTAGTTCGTGCGCGAAGATATAACTACAGTATTTGACTTGGGTCCGAAAGTTGTGTTCACTAATAAATGATAAACCGATTTATTAGGCGGTGCAGAGTGGTGTTTGATAATTTTTATAAAATAGGCGCAGATAATGTAATACTACGAGTATATAGGGTTTTGGGGCAATGGGGCAATGGGGTCCCCCACCGACAGATACAGAATTATCAATTATATATGCTGCACTCTGTATACTAGGTAGTACATATTAGTTCCATGGACGAGCCATTAGACGAAAATTTTTGACACTGACAGTGTGTGTCACTTAATGTTTTTTCTATCTCAGTCTCACTCACAACACAATGGTAAGGTCCAGACAAGGCGTGCTGGGTGTTGTGTTGTGTTTCTAGTTTCACGTTGTTTTGTTTCTTTCGGTTATTTGGCTGAACCTGAAAGACATACATTGCAATATACTTAGTCTAGAAAAGACATTTATTGCAGTATACTTAGTCTAGATGAATTAGGGTTTCAGAAATCCTAATATACCGTATAACTTTGATTGTGGTGTCTTCATACTACAAGACTACAACTAACTCAGAAGCCATGGCTCTGAATAAATATATGCACCCTCGGAACATTTACAAAACACCACCTAATTTCGGAAACTTATCAAAGATGTATTCAGAATTTTCTGCAATTTCGAAAATTGTAAGTGATTAAACCTTAGATTTGATACTACTTAAATCATTGCTGACCTAATTACAAGTGGAACGTCGTCAATTAATGTGAATCTTTATGTCGTAACAAGTCACCTATATTCTTTTGAGAACTTGTTTGAGATGCAGGAGGAAGGTTTATATATAGATATATTAGATATTGCACCCGTGCGAAGCTGGGGCGGGTCGCTAGTCACTAATAATCAGAATCTTTTACTCCACAATGATTCATTTCTGACATAAATTAAGGCATAATTTATGGAACATAGAATATAAAATTTCTGTAAAAATATAATTTTTATAAAGCCTGACAAAGCCACTTTATTATAATTGATTATTTAAAATCTTAGAACATACATAATATACTTTTTGTTACATGTAGATTTGTATAAAGACGAAAAAGCTTAGCAGCAACCAATTCGTATTTTACTTAACACCTTCACCGCCAAGCCCAATCTGAAAGATACATTCAATATGGCATTTAAAACATACTGTAGGTATTTTATTTGAAAAAGACAATTGCTTTATGAAAGTACATGTTTCTTTCATGCATTTATCATCGCTAATGAGTCACCATTCCCCAAACTAGTCCGCCGTCTAAATCGATCTTGTATTTTCGAATTCATATTTTTTATTTTGTAAATTTTTTTTTTTTTGTCTGAAGTACCTTACTAAATAATTTTGACTTGGAATACCTTTTCCGTTTTATTTTTCAGGATGTCACAGGCAAGATCACAATTGACTTCAAAGATGCACATTCACTGAGGGTTCTAACAAAGTATCTTCTTAAATCCGATTTCAATCTGGATGTTGACATTCCTAAAGACAGATTAGTTCCAACACTTCCATTAAGGCTTAATTATATATTGTGGCTGGAAGATTTACTGGATGGTGTTCAAAGGAAAGAAAACATAAGGGGGTTAGATATTGGTAAGTTTTCTAAATAAAAATTTCACAGGTTAGATCAAATCATTAATTTAAGTCAGACTTTGATTACTAAAATTATTTTAAAGGTACACTTAAAAACTAAATTTAACATCAAAATAACTTTGTATAGTAATTTACATCTTTTTTTTAGGAACAGGAGCTTGTGCTATTTACCCATTGGTAGCAGCAGTAAAAAATAAATGGTATTTTGTTGGAACAGAAACTGATACAGAAAGCTTTATTAAGGCTGAAGAAAATGTACAAAAAAATAATTTACAAGAACTTATAAAATGTGAGAACATGTTTTTACTGGAATAAGTATTGCACGCTCAAATCACTATAGACCAATCGCTTTAATGAGTCCTCTGCCTTGTCTCATCAAAGGCACATTAAGCATCCATAAAGTCCTAACTGTATCCCACAGGTAATTTGCTTTAAAATAATACTAATTGAACCAATACGTGATCAACCTTCAGAATATTCCATTTAAATTGATACCTTCATAATGACTCATTAACCTGTTGGTCTATAGAAATTTCTTTCTTGCTATTAATTTATTTACTTGTTTATTTTAGTGAGAAAAAACTCCACAAAATCTATAATAACTCATGTATTTCAACATGATGACATGCATGATTTTGACTTCTGTATGTGTAACCCACCTTTCTACAGCACATTACAAGAATTGTGTGAATCAAGAAGCCCAGCTAGGTATGTCCAACATTATTTCATCATAATTTTATGTATGTTGAAATGAAATATTTATTAATATAGGTACTGTAGATAATTTTATCACATTATTTACAGATTACCACCAAAGAATGGTTTCACAGGGTCACCACAAGAGCTGATTACAGAAGGTGGTGAACTGGAATTTTGCAGGCAACTCATTAGAGAGAGTAAAGAGCACAGGGACAATGTGCTGTAAGTATCTGATAAGATACATACTCATAAAACACTCACTTCTACTTGTCATAGCTTAATAATTGAATATTTGTTTTATGTTTACAGAATATTCACCACAATGGTGGGCCATAAATATAACTTAAGTGTTTTAGTACAAGACTTAAAATTAGAGCAAATTAAACACACTCACACTGAGTTTTGCCAAGGTCGTGTTACGAGGTGGGGACTGGCATGGACCTATAAAGATTATGATTTATATAATCTAGGTATGGTTGCAACATTCTCTTATTTATTTTTATAAACATGTTTGACATGCCTAATTTCTACACTAGGCCTCATACTGGTATAAAGCAGAAGGCAAGCGCCGTCTGATTCCGATCTAAACTAGTCGGCACCGGTTCACACCTGCATCAACACCAGCGTCGATAGACGTCTGGTTTCTTCTCACTTTTTTTTTTAAACGTTGCCCTGCAATTGGAATTCCTTCTGTATCGTGGGTGCGTTTACAAACATTTAAACTCACACACACAAACAGCCAGACCCGGAACAACTACCTGTAGGCCATACAAATATTTGGTCCGTTAAATCAAATATTTGTTCCGTTAAATCAAATATTTGTTCCGGTAATCGAACCCGCGACATCGCAGCAGTCAATCGCTCAGCCACTGTACCAACCGTTTCGTCACTGATTTTGATTATACTTATTTTTAAAAGTGTCAATGACATAGAATAAGTCATATATTATGTTGTTACAGCTCCTCCAAGAAACAAACTAAGAAAAAAACATACACGAACAATATACTTATTACCTGACATACCAAATTGTGATAATACAACAAAAGGAGCACTAATAAAAATAAAAGATATGCTTGATAGGTTAAGTATCACTCATAAACTACTTGATAAGCGAGGTAACAATGTAACACTCGATATAGTCGCAAAGACGAATACATGGTCTAACCAACGACGCAAGAGGAGACTACAAAAAAGAATCGAGGGTCATGCAAAAGTACCTAAACTGGATCCAGAAAAAGATATCACTGTGAACAGTTCATTTAACGACAACCAAGCAGCCAATGTGTCCAATACCTCTGTTGCACCAGTGTCACCAAAAGTTGACGAAAGTTCCAGCAACAAAGAACAATTATGTGAAAGTCATGATGAACACTTAGAAGGCTCTGCACATACCAGTAATAACGAGCCACTAGTACATGGCTTTTTAAAAATAATAAAGAAAGAAAACAACTTTCTACTTGAAATTGACTATATTAGTGGCAGTGCAGGGAAAGAAGGATTACATCAAATAGCGCAATATATTAAAAACAGTTGGAAGTAAAAGGGGCTGTGTTTCACTACCTCCAAATAACAATAGTTAACAATACCCTACTACGCCACACCTAATGGGAGTATCTTGAAAAGTTGATAAAAAATAATCAAAACTGGGAACTGGGGATCTTAATCGTTTGATCGAACTTGGACTCGATATTGAACAGTGCTACATGGATCGTTTGGCAGTTAAACGAAATTCGTGTTGATATTGTATTGAATGAACAAGATGGTGGGATTAGTTCCGATTTTAGCAGACTACCAAAAGATCTATCATACAACTAGAAAAATTTAACAGTAGCTAAAAGCCTAGCGCATCGTTATATTTTGCAAAAAAGAGCGATTCGTTCAATTTATAAACAAAATTTCCAGTATTAGTTTACCGGCCTTTATATCCTCGGTCCACGGAACTAAGAAATTAATTAGGAATATCCTGGCTTCCGCACGAAGTGCCGTGCTTCTCCGAGGATATCGATGCTTGGAAACTCGCTTGCCCAAATACTGAAGAACCCGATCATCCTTTTTCCCAGAGACGGTGGGATGAGCCGCTCTGCAGTGTAGTTCAGAACAATTTACTGAACACGTCTGCTACTACTGCTGAGCGTGCGCGCCTACTGGCTGTGGGTGAGTGGGAATCGGGTCTTTGGCTTCACGCACTGCCTTCGTCGAGCATAGGCACTTTATTCGACGACACGACGTTCCGCCTCGCTGCTGCTTTACGCCTTGGTGCTGCCTGCTGTTCTCCTCATCGCTGTCACTGTGGTGAAGCTGTCAACAACCTCGGTCACCACGGCCTGTCATGCAGCCGAAGTGCGGGCCGTTTTGCACGGCACGCGAACATAAACGACATCATCCGACGAGCTCTTGTCACCGTCGGCGTTCCAGCTGTTTTAGAACCCCATGGTTTGGCACGCGACGATGGCAAGAGACCGGACGGCATGTCGTTGTTTCCTTGGAAGAAGGGTAGGCCTTTAGTGTGGGACGCGACATGCGTCGATACTCTTGCGCCATCACATCTTCCAAGCTCGTCGTGCTGTGCTGGCGCTGCCGCTGCGGCTGCAGAGAACCTCAAGCGGCGTAAATATAGAAACCTTTGTGGTAACTATATTTTCGAGCCGTTTGGGGTTGAAACTCTGGGGTCGTGGGGTCCGAGTGCTCATAGCCTGTTTAAGGAAATTTCGAAACGCCTAGTTGACGCTTCCCGTGACCCAAGGGCTGGCTTTTACTTTGGCCAGAGGCTAAGTGTTGCCATACAACGTGGCAACGCCGCCAGTCTTTTGGGCACATTACCAGCTGACAGCGTTGAGGAGGAGTTTTTTGATGCCCTTTTATTGTTTGTTGTTAGTGTTCTTATTTTAGGTTATTTAATAGTTTTTAATTAATTATGTATTTAGATAGTTTACCAATAAAATGACTTTAAATTTAAATAAAACTTCAAATGAATTTATAAACAAATTGTTATTTTATTTGCAAATTAACATCATTTATTTTATCTGTTTGACAGGCATGCGTGTGCGAAACCAGCGCAGGATTGGCTTAAAACTAGTGTACAATAAGCGCTGGCCTGACTTACTGTATTTTGTATAAGGGGACGTACAGAACAGACGTAAGACGAGGAAGCGTCGCAGGAAGCGTTTCAAAAATTTTCAAACAAAATATAAAGAAGCGTCGCGACACAAAATAAACAGAAAATACAGGGCGTGGACGAGATGTGGAAATGAAAAACGTATCCTCATCTTACGTCTTTTCTGTTTGTCCCGCCCCTAAAAGGCCTATTACATTACACGATTTTTCGGGCCCCGGCCCGCCTACCAGGCAGGGCGCCGCTTATTACACTTACGCTAGAAATCGCTTCCTGCCTGCCTCAGTCGTTACTCGAACGTGGAAACGTTTGCACGTCTAGGATTATGGCGCCGACTTTATCTAAACGTCAAAAAATTGCTTTAGCGTCTAGCGGTAACTTTGGCTGTCGGTCGTGTCGGTATCCGTGCAAGGCCAAGCTACAAAAAGGAAGAAAAGGAAAATATGGGTGAAAAAATATTTGCTAATAAGAGAAAAACTATCGAAAATGCAAATAGTCAGCGTTTTGGTCCGAACAGAACTACGAAACTATTCAAGAGTAAGAGCAAACCAATTCGAGGAGTTATTAAGCTTAGTAACAATCAATCTTACTCCTATAATAATGCTTTGATTTACGAGAGTGGATTGACGCACCAGAACTCTAAATAAACAAACAGACGAGTAGAATCTGCGCTTGCGGCCACGCAACTGAGCTCCCTGTCTCCCTGTCTCTTATTACACTACTCGATCGACAGCGCGGCAGGGAAGCTGGGTGGTTGGAACCACTCGATCACCCTGTTTAGGGACCCTGCAGGGCCCGAGAAATCGTGTAATGTAAGAGGCCTTTAAAAGTCATATTCTCTGGGCTCGTTTGTGCCTGCCTTTATTCGGGATAGTGGCAACACTGCGTCTAAGCTGTCATTGTCAATTACAATTAATGTCACTGTCAGAACAGCCATGAGCCAACCAATAAAACTGTGTAAAAGAATGTTTGGTTCGTTTCCGATGTGATTGATGTAAGAAGGCTTAAAATTGTGTGTTTTGGGGAAAAAATTACCGCCGTTTTGATTGTGTTTCCCAGCAAATATGGAGTCTGAACCACCGCCAATTGAAGCAACAACAGAATCGCCATCGACACAGAATGAGGAGGAACCCAACAAAGAAACCAATTCTACTGCTAACGCTGCGGCACCAACAGCAGCTAATGCTATCGAGTTAGCTGCTCCGCCTGTTCCGACAGCAATAAAGGACACACAAAAATCAAATTCTAAAAAACCCAAAAAAAGGAAACCGAGAATTCCTCGCGATGTAACAGCACCTCGGCAACCACTGACCGGTAATAGGTGTTATTTATTGTTATACCCTACCACTTAGGGCTTTTATCTCTCTGATAACTTATTTGAATAATTTGCAGGGTATGTCCGATACTTGAATGAGCGCCGTGACCAACTCCGTGCTGAACAACCAGATCTAGGGTTTGCAGAGTTGACTCGCCAGCTAGCTAGTGAGTGGAGTAAGCTGCCAGCTGTAGAGAAGAGACAGTATTTGGAAGCTGCAGACCAAGATAAAGAGAGGTGCACACTATACTTTTCTTCAAATAATTACTGTTAGTCTGTATTACCCCACTGCTGGGCAAAGGCCTCAAATATATTATTCAATTAAAAATATTTTTAAGGATAGTGATGATATGTCTTATAATGATATTAAAGTTGTTGTTATTAATCTTATTAGATACATAAGAGAGTGGGCTGCATACAAAAAGACTGATGCATATAAAGAATTCAGGAAACAACAGATGGAGCAAAAAGATCCAATCTTGTCAAAGAAAGTGAAACATAATCCACCAGAATATTCTGGACCTACAGGTAATTAATATTGAAGTTTTGTGTAAGTGTATTGATTTTCAAAACACAACAACAAATTTCCATAGACACAGGTTGTTATAAATGTCTTTATGTATTAAATAAGACAAGAGAGTACTTCAGCATTTGGCTCAAAGTTAAACTCCAAAGTCGATAGTACTACAATTAATATAAAATTCCCATGTGAAGTCTTGAAACTTGTAAAATATGGTGCTCTAAGTCAAGTGGTTGAAGAGATTTCCTACTGGCATGAGTAGATTTCTAAAAGAGATGCTTCTCTCTCTTAGCTCCAGCATCAATATACCAATTACCACCCATGTACTTATTATGTTAAAAGTAAATATATGTACCATGTACTTATTATGTTAAAAGTAATAAGTAAGCTGGTAAAGGAAGCTTTGAAAAACACTTAACAATATTTTATTCATTAGCAGGGAATGCACAAGGAACAGATCAAAATGTTACATCAAATACAAATACTCATGTGGCCCCACCTATTTTTGTGAATGTGCCACGACAGCCAACCCCACCACGTCCTCGACCTTGCATAACACCTGCTTCAGTAAGTTTGTTCATTTTACAGTTAATTTAAGGCAGATGTTGAGTTTAGTATTCTTGTGTTATTTCGATTTTGCCAATTAAAACTGTATTTGTTTCTGATAAATATATTTTATCAACAGGGTGAAGAATTGACAGCCGGAGACACAGATATACCAATATTTACAGATCAATTTCTTCAACATAACAAACTAAGAGAATCTGAACTACGGCAGCTCCGGAAAGCGAATTCAGATTATGAGCAGCAGGTTTGTAAAATGCATTTATTACACAAAAGAATAACAGGAAAAGTGAAAAGAGTTTCATATCGTCGGTGTGCTTGCCAAATCGAATATGTGCAATTTAAGAACTTTTCAGGACAACATAAAACTGTTTTTTTCGTAATGTATCTTCTGAAAAAATAAATAAAAGAACAAAATATGGCAAAAAATATCTATTTTAGTATAAGATAATAAAAAACTTATTACATTCGTGTATGAAAGCTAAAATATATTTTTTGTTGTGTACACACATATCAGGTTTGGCAAGCGCACCGACGATATATTTTTTGTAGTTTTATTAACAAATTAAATAACCTAATTATTCTACTTTGTAGAATGCTATACTCCAGAGACATGCTGAAGAAGTCAGTGGTGCTACGTCTAAACTTCGCGCTGAAACCGCGGCCGCCGCAGAACGCACCGCTGCTCTTTTGACGCATCGTCGCACACTTGTTGCAGCGTTAGTCCAAGCATTGCAGATGCTAGCTATTCCAGGTGCCAAACTTAACCCGATGATACCTGTGTTAGATTTTCTTTTATTGTTGCTCCAATCACTGTCACTGATGTCTATTAAGTCTTTGCGGAGTCCATTCGAGCCGGCTGCGATAGTGCGGTAATCTATCGGTTATGTCCCGAGTTAAAAGTTAATTCTAGGCTAGCGTGCTCCATCGCGTGCCAAACGCTAGTCTACCAACAAAATAAAAACCGCACAGTGCCAAATTAGGGTATATTTGTGACAACAGGACAAACATACTTAATAGAGGAATTGATATTTTTTGTAAGGTGTGCTTGCTTACAAAGTGTCTCTTATTTATTAAGGCAAATTAAATAAAATACTGTTATTAATTTTTACCCAGGTGGGCCAGCTGGAGCGACAGAGCAGAACATTGAAGAATACTTGGAAAAATTACAAGGTTTAGCATCTGAGGGCAAAAGCAGTGGAGTTGTAAATAAAGCTCGAGACATTCTCAATAAGATCGAATTACCAATGAACTAAATAATGTCAAAGCAGAGATCAGCAAAGTGACGAACATTTTACCACTTATCTACCATAAGTGTGTAATTGACGTCCGTGACTGCAGAACCACCAACGCCAATTGCTTCCATATTTGGTAAATAATTAGTTCTCAATTGGTGCTAATTAGTGCTCCAACAACAAAATTCGGGCCTTAGTAGTTTTCGAGAAAATCTACTTTGAAGGTGGTCCGTTTTCTTACTATGTACCTAGGTAAACAGTTCTTATAAAAATTATAGATATTAAACTATTGTTATTACTATTCCGACATCCATATATTTATGTGCACGAGTGTACATCTCATCAGCTCAATAACATTGACAACTTAATTTGGTCGGGTTATAGGCGAAGTTTTAGTATCGAAAAGAAAATTTGAACTAATTATTTACCTAATATGGAAGCGATTGGCGTTGGTGATCCTGCAGTAGTCACCGATATGTGTAATTGTGTATTCAGAATTCGAGTATTTTAAATAAATCAATTTTAGTCTTATTAGCCAGTTATTTTATTTATCTTAAAATGAGTCTTGATCACAAGAAATTGTTATTTCAGTTAATAATATTGTCTAGTTACTTTTAAATAAAGTATTTGTGGATAAGGACCAGTCTTACCAAGGGGTATTGTATTATACCCAGTACCTACGAACTAAGTTGTGGAGGTCAGTTAAGCAGTCTCTCCATGTAAAATACTGGTAGTCAGTTGCATCTGGTTATAGTGGAAGCCGTCCCCAACATGGTTAGGAAAAGGCTAGGCAAATGAATTGTGGATAAGGATAACATACTATAGGTACTTTTTTATAGCATGACAGTTTACTCTGATAAATAGTTGTCTAGATATTGCTACATTAGAAGTAGATACAACGCTAGTGATGACAGATAGTCAATGAAAAGAGCAATAAGATACAAAAGTGGGTTCTTGTTCGGTTGGAGCAATAGCCATACGTTAGACTACGCATTAGCAAATAGATTCGCGCGGGCGACATATCTTATACGCGTGCATGTCTACCGAGCACTATCCAAGTGCAAAATGTACGTGCACTGAGCACACACAATACGTAACGCAAGTTATCAAATTGCGCGATCTTTCTACCGACGCGACGTGAGCTCAGAGCGGCCAAGAAATTCTCCAGTCTACAGAAAAGAAGAATACATTACCCCCGTTCTTTCCACTTTCAAAATTACAGCAATCATTATTCATGTTGCAATAAGGTTGTATTGTTCGCTCTGTAGACTACATTATACAAAAAATTTGATTCTAGATATACATGACTCTATGGATATATTGATTGGCACTCCAAACACTATACTCGACATCTTGGATGTTTGGAATGTAGACAATCCTTACAGCAGAAATACAACTTACTACTACTGTGATTGTATAATAAAAATAAGTGGTTTTGTAATCTACATAAAACTTGCTAATATAAACCTCCCATATTACTCATGGGGTAGAATTCCTTAATTATATCTTGCCATTATATTTTAAATGAAATCATCTAACATCAATTATTTAGAATTCAAACAAATAATCAAATCATTAGCTTTTACACTTACAGCTATTTTAATACTAAAGTAAATGTTTAAACTAGTCAAAGTTACTTTTCTTAACCTATATTTTAGTCAAATACTGACTAACAATTATCCAGACTATTGTCACTATCTTCAGCATCTTTATTATCATCACCGTCATCAGAAGTGGCATTAGTGTCGTACTCATGTAGTTTTTTCCTCCACAGTTTAATAAGAGTATCCCATGATCTTCTGCTGTATTTGGCAAACTTATCTGGTGTTTTTGGATGATCTTTTGAGCGTTCATCACTGTAAAAGATAGAATTATCTATACTAATATTATAAAGACATAAAATTTGCTTGTTAGTTTATATGAAGGGGGTAATCTTGGTAATGAAAAAATTTTCGAATGTTTGATTACGAAAATTCTTTCACTAATGGGAAACTACATTATCTACAGTAGATTAATTTCTGTACATAATGGATGCAAAGCCGCGCGAAAAAGGTAGTAAAAAATAAAGCTCTTTTAAAATGAAGGAACAAAAAACAATCTACACTTACATCTTCACATGGCAAATATAGTTGTGATATCCAACTGTGTTTTTTCCATAATCAATCTGTTTTTGTCGTCTCTGTAGTGTGAGAGGGTCAGTCTCCAATTCTAAAGGCTTTCTAGGTGGACTGGAAAGAAACAAAACATATTGTTTAAACTCTGTAAAGTGCTCAGTGGCAAACATACACCAAGTTTCTGATTTAAGTATTTGAATAATGAAGTAATCTAACTCTACTTAGGGTGACTAGACTGCTACAACAACACTTGAAATTCAAAATTTAGTTTGACAAGTTCTAAACTTTAATACTTAACCTAGCAAATAGACTATCTGTTCTAGTCTAATCTGCTACTTAAATAATGGTCAAGGCATGTAACCAAACCAGCAGAAGAGAGACAAAGCTGAAGTTTCAGTTTGCTTAGAATTGTCTCATGCAAAATGCGGTTTTGAGTAAGGTTGTATGTTGATAGAAATAGACATGCAATTAGAAAAAATCTTATAAGATCTCTAGAGAAAACAAAAAAAAAACAAATAAATGAATACCATGGTTTAGTATCTGTGTCATTCTTATTGTTTGGTTTTGACTTTTTCCTGCTGTTTGAACTTTCCCTGCTGCCACCTGTTTTTCCTTTTGAAGGTTTACCATCTGAAACAAAAATAAACAGTGATGGTTTCTTAATTTGAACGGCTTATGCTTGGCTAGAACAGGCAAAAAGAATGAGTAATTTTCCACCAAACTATACCAGAATATACCAAACTGTATAGACCTTAAAAAATCAGGAAACAATTAATGTCCCTGAGTACAAACTATACTCACTATCTCGAGTTTCATCCATATCACCAGGCCAGCTTCTTTTAGAGGTTATTGCATTCATATTCAGCTAAACCCAAAAGTAAAAAAACTCTGGAAATCAAAGAATAAAATGTTTTTCAACTCATAAACATAGCACACATTGAAAGAGTACATATTCTATTTATTTTTTGTAGCTTTGTGTGTTCAACAGTTGGGTAAGTGGGCAAAGACCTCTCCCATATCCTTCCAGGTACTCTTCTCCTGCGCCACCTCAAACCAGCTTTCGTGAGGCGCGTTCAGATCATTTCTATTCTATGAGTAACTTCAAATCATGCTTTGATAAAACAATGCTAAGCAACAAGCACTGCAGATAAAAAAAGGTCTAACAACAACTGACAGCCAAGCATTTCTTTGAAACGAAAGCTTTGCACACAAATGTTTGCCAAGCCGTGTTGAGATTGGGAATCTTATCTCTGTCAACATGTGTGCAAAATACTTACAACTAAAAACTTAAAGGAGGAGAAAGCCGTAGAAAACAAAAATACATAGTAAATGTAAAACAGCGGCGAATTTTGACTAATACGGTAGCCGCGGGACACAAATCAAAAACGCGCGAAAAATAATACACAAAAGACAAAAGTGACTGACCTGACCTGACACATGACATAACATAAAAGCATTATTTTTTTTTTTTAATTTTTCCCTGAAGTAAAGGCTATATATGTCTTTCGACCATATTGCCTTGTCTTACGTCCATTTAGCAGCATTAATTAACAGCACAGCAGGAGACATACTATCTTTTTTTAATGTACTCCGAAGCGTAGGCCTTCAAACAAAACGAAAAACAAAGACAATACGGGCGCACGCGTGTAAGGTTCTTAGCGGTGGTAATACGAGTACTCGAGGACCTCGAGTACTACTACCACTCGAGTCGAGGTTCATTTTAAACCTGAAAAATGTTCTAGTTTGAGAGTGATTCTACTGAACGCTAATTTATTACGTACTTCTGAGCATCAGGCCCTCCTGGGGACGCCCAAGGAAATGATATGTCCATAGGCTTCTTTTTGCAAAACGTGGAGCAGGGCGAGAAATGAAACGTAAAGTTTGAGACGTTTCGTTATGTCTTGTTATCACTCTTCACCACGGATGTTCAATAGTTATTGTTGCCACAGAGTATTGTTGCCAAAATGTCAAAAGCGAAAGAGTGGTTATCAGAAATGTCATATGTTTTGTAATTTATGTCCTAAAAATATTTAGGAATCACATTGGATACAACATTTTGTTACAAATTCCTAATAATTGTGTTGACTCAGTATCATTCATTCCTATAAATAATGCTTAATGTAATTTTTGCATATAAAGGTTATTTTTATATTATGTAAAAAAACCTAATTATTTACAAAATGATGGTGAGTGGTACTACATAAAGTACAAAATAATTATAAACAGTTGTAACACCTTATCTGTATTACTTATTCTAAATGAGTGTTTAATTTACAGGCCGATAATGAGATAGATGAGGCCTTAGCCTCATTAGATGTGCTCATGTCTGAGTTCTTTGCACCAGCTACAAGTAACTTCAGGAAAAGAGAGATTGAGAGTATGCTTGAGAATTTCTCTAATAGAAGTGATTCCTGGAAACATTGTTTGTTATTCTTACAAAAATCACAAAATCAGTATGTTTTGATGTTCACTTTGACTACATTAGAGGTAAAACCAAGTTCACATTTACACGCAATTTATTAAATAATACATTATAGCATAAACAAAAGTATCCTCATTGTCATCCTCACATAAATTTTCCTCATAATTTTTGTATGAATTAGAAAGTAAATAAAATTTTAACAACTGGTGGAGCCCCGGGATACAATTTATTCTTGGTATGGGTAATGTAACAGATAAGTTAAGCTCTGTATTTTGTAAATATCTTGTAGAATATTATCAACCGCCAGTGGATCAGTTTGTCAGATAATGAAAAAACAGAAATTCGGCTGACATTATGGAATGAATTGTTGGCCAAACATGAAGTTATGGTATATTTTATAAGAAACAAGGTTGCAGCCCTAATGGTGTCTATTGCCCGCTATGACTGGCCACATTTGTATGATGACTTCTTCAGTAACATTGTTGAGGTAATGTTTCTTACACAGTCACATAGGTAAGTATACAAAGAAAATCTTGTAAAGTCAATGTTGATCGACAACTAGTAATTGAGCTGTGTTTTTACTCTGCATACAGAGTAAGAACACAGACACCTTAAATAATTGTAGGTACACTACATAATGAGACTGCCAGCTATGCCATAGTGAACTGTGTTTACACCACATAGTGGTGCTAAGTGAATTAAAACCCTACAAAACTAAAAAAAGTTTTGTTCATGCTGAACTCTTTTAATGCAATATCAAGTTCTAATATCATATCTAAAGTGCTTGGCTTAGCTGGAAACTCAACTGACTCTGTATAACATAACACCTTATAATTCAAATGGTATTATTGTCAATTTTTCTCTCTAAAGAGTTTGGCTGATAGAAAATGCTTTATAGCAATGTACCAATACTATACATGAAGTTTAAATAATTAAATAAAAAGAGGTACAAATATTATATTGACCTTTCATGACAATACTAAAGAACTCCTAGTTATTATTATAATGCAAGAAATATATGACCTTGTTTATGGTAAGTTGTAGTAAGTTATGTTGTTGGAAACATTTTTAACAGACATACTGTATGCAAGGATGCCATCATGCCACCAACATGTTGGTCCAGTTTTTTACCATGAATATACAGTTTTAATTACTAAAATAATCTAGATCTTAATAAAAATCAAATCCTTTTAGTATACGGCTCAATTGCCATAAGTGCATAATACAGGGTGAAAGGGAACCAACGCGAAAACGGTTACCACGTATTAGTACATCATTCTGAGCCCCCCACCATCGAAATTTTTGAACGGTTATTTTTAAAAAAATCAGGTGTTTCCTACAAAAGTGCAATACCTACATGGTCAAAATGTATGGCACAGCTGATTTTTTAACCGCTTTCGCGTCGGTTTTCCATCGATCCCGTATACACATATGAATGCCATACTTTGGGTTTCCAGTTGATCAGAAGTGATGGACCGCGCTGTTTGTTGGGCCTGGTCCTAGCTCAGGCCGCAAGTGAAGAGCTTGGAGCGGCGCGTGACACTGGCGTCCTACTGCCTTCCGTGCGTAGGAACCAGCTTGAACGTCTCATGCTCAAGGGGATGCCACAGCTGTTAAGTGCTCTTAGTGGTAAGATTGCCAATTAATAAAGATGGCCAATTCACATCTGAGAATAATCGGTCAACTTATGTGAGTAAATACTTTTTCAACGCGGAATCGACTTAAGCCGGTCAGAAAGCGATTTATGCAATAAAGGCGAATAATCGCGTCGTCCGAAATGCAACAAGGCGTATGACGTAATTTTCGCTTTTATTGCATGAACATAAAACTCTTTGTGAGTGGTTCTAGCAGATTTCGCGTCTGTCAGTGTGCTTACTCCCATAGATACTTACTTCGATACTTTGAATGACTCCACAAGTAGCGCTTTCGATCTTATACTGATATTCTTAGTCGCTGACTCAGTTCAAGCTCAAGTCCAGCTCGACACGCCCTAGAACCGCCCCATTAAACCATTGACAGCTTAGTTTGTATACAAATTATTGACATAAATGTCCACGATTGGAGATTTCATAAGAAATCATGGGTCAATGAAGAATACGATATGGACGTTTTTTAACCATTGTCATTACAACTGAGTCTAACTGAGCTGAGCATTTGACGTAATATGTAATATGAACAAATAATGGAATACTAGTCTTAATCTTGTTTTCGTTGTGGTACTGATACTAACTACCTACCAGTGGCGAAGGTTCCATACAACTCGATTCCTACCGGCTTCCCTTTGAAAAATAGCACTGTCAGGATTCTATAGACAAATAATATAATCATATTAAAGATATGTACTGCGGCTTACCTCTAACAAAAATTGACCCTTCGCTACTGCTACCTACCACTGTATTCTGTATCTTAACCAACATAATCCATATCAATATTTCTTTCAGATATTTTGGAAAAGAATGCCCAGAAGGAAGGACAGTCCAATCCACCTCCATCACCAACTAATGGTGTTCCACAAACATCTGCACTACCAGACCTTTTGGCAAATGCACATGATGTCAGTAGTACAGATAAGTAAGTCAATTCAAAACTGAATTTTAACTTAAAGTAGAATATTACGTACAAGTACATCCAAATGTCCATAGATATACTGAGCAGACATAAAGGGCTGCAACCAATCGATTTGCAACTACAGTAGAAATTATATACATAATTATGTACTCCATCTTGTGCAATTTTAACCTTATGCCAGGGATGCATAAAAAAGAGTGTTCTACTTGTTCCAGGGCTCTGAATATGGAGATAGTGGTAAAGTGTCTTATGACTCTTCAACATCTATTCTCGTGGTTGCCATTATCTTCCCACGTACCGCCATCATTAGTCACCACAGTGTTCTATTGGGGCAGCATAGCAACACAATCACAGGTATGTCATGTTGTGCCAAAAATGTACCAGGAAAATGATGCCCTTCTGTAATAATTGTCTATCTCCGGAAATATGGACGCGCGGTAATGAGATCTAATATCTAAAACTTGATACATCCGTCCAGGAAATATAGCTTTTACTACTCTATGCAATAACGAGAAACTTACGATAGATGATGAGGTGCGACCGGATAAGGTAACAGAATAGCGAGGAATATTACGTCACTTAACGTATAAAATCTTAGGAGCTTTGTTTTTGTGAAGGTTTAATCAGAGGTGCGACGTTCGTGCTATTTCGGAAACACGAAGAGCATTATTTTTCCGTTATAACTGTAGCAGAATATCTAAAATCTTAAAAATTTAGACGTAGCTCAACTGTTACAAATGTAGAGCCAATATTTTAAAGGTAGACTTTGAAACAACGCAGCAGCAGCCAACACTTGTCGTGCTGTTCTTGCAGCTCGACTAGTTTTTAACCTGGCTTCTGTTCCGGCGCAGAGGGAAGATTGACACTAAGTTATTAGAGCGTGTTATTAACCGCGCGTCGTTAAGGCAACTAAAGCGGCGCGAGTCGCGTGGTTCTAAACGCATTTTGTACAAAACCACAATAAATACTAGCCGCCTGTCGCGTAGTTTCAAAGTCTACGTTAATTAGGCCTTTCTCGATCTGTAATGTCCTGGTACGTGTTGGCGCAGAGCGTGGAGGCGGCGCTGTGCGGGCTGGGTGGCGTGTGCGAGCTGCTGTACCGGCGGTACGCGCCGCCGTCGTCGGCCGCCACGGCGCTGCGCCTGCAGCACTGCGCGTTGCGCCTGCTGCGCCACCTCACGCACACGCAGCACGCCATCATGCACGCGCACCACGAGTTAGTACACTCGACGGACGGCCGCTAACTCGCGCGGGTACACGGTGCTGGTGCATGCTGTCAATATCTCCTTATAAACGCGCCCGCGCCGGCCCGCTACCTGTAGCTCCCCTCATACAATTTTTCAAAACAAATACGCAAGCGTGCACCCGCACCCACACCCGCGTGTATTTTAGCGGACGCCTACTCTACTCGCTGCCTCACCTTTTCTCAAGGTTCGCTAAACCGTTCACGAGCACTAATTTGCGACTTTAATATATGAATAAGGCCTATTTCATAATAATGTTATCTCCCTAGCCTTTTCCCAACTTTATTGGGGTCGGCTTCCAGTCTTACCAGATGCAGCTGAATACCAGTACTTTACATGGAGCGCTGCCTATCTGACCTCCACAACCCAGTTAGTAGGTACTGGGTAATAATACGGTACCTCTTGGTAAGATTGGTTCTCAGACGTTCGGGCCACTGGCTACCTGTAACGACTGTCAAAGATCTGCAAATGACAGCTGGGACCAACGGCTTAACGTGCTTTCCGAGGCACGGAGGAAACTCGGTATGTAATGAGTGGTGACCAACCTAGGCAAGCGCCGCTTAACCTAAAGATCGACCTGAGCGGCTGTTATTATTTTTCATAATAATAGGGATTCCAAAAAACTAGGTTTCACCACAATACAGTAGAAAAAAAACAAACTTGAAATGGGGGAGCTCGTGATTTGAGAAATTGTGGAAGCGTTTCGGCTTGACCGAACCTTTATTCGTCTTCGCATAGTTCTATGGGTCTTCAGATATGAGACTGTCTCGTATGAGCGTTTCACTCACATATCTCGCATTAAAAAAAAAAAAACATGTTTAGTGCTATGCTGAGATGTGTTAGTAGTTTTTGTCCCCCTCCAGCATCTCTTTGCATCAACATGACTCTAGAAACTTTACTCAAAATAATGAAAGTGAAATACAGAAAGATTAGTGTTTCTTTCAGTAAATCGATTCCTTTTGATCCCTTAGAAGTATTTACTAAAGCAAAAGATCCATCCTTTTGTAAAAGGGCTTTTGATTCGAATGAAACGATATCGCATGCTTGAGTTTCTTAGGGAAGAGAAAGATATAGACAAATACAAAAATGCTGATCTGGGCGTAGTAGTATCTGAGTGGCTTCATGCCAAGACTGCTAGCTTTGCGAACACAGTACCGACGTGTATTAAATATGTGTGACTAATCAACATTATAAATTCTCATTAGTGATCATTAAACATTGTGTCCATTTCAGTTACCTTAACAAGTTAGCCGAGTTCCTAAAACTGTTTGTGTCATTGCATTTCAAGAGGTTGGAGGCGGAGCCAGAATTTGATGCCATTGAATTTTTGTCATATCTATTCCAATATACATTCCAGGTATGTTTTGTTCCAAAAAGCTATGAAAATATTGAGCACTTTCGTGTAACAACATACAAAATAACTTAATTTTGTTTTCAGGTGCCAACGTGTGCTATTTTTGTAAACTGTTTAGATATATGGATACAATTTATCGACATTTTGAAGCCAGAAGACACACCAAAGTATGTAAAAATAAACCTATTTATTATGTTTCGATTTAGCAATGAATAAGCACCCAGATAAGATGTGTTGTATTATTTCAGATATTGGGAAGCGTTACAGGCGCTTGTGAATGGCGTGTTGAATAAAATACAGTTTCAACACAACAAAGCGCAATTACAACACCTCGACAACGACATTCGCGATGATGACGTGAGTGCAAGTTATTAATAATAACGAACTATTAAAAAATCGCCAGAAATATTGCATAAGGATCACTAAAATGCTTGACCTGTTGAATCATCAGATAAACTTAATCTTTCAGGGCCAGACCGAGTGGCACACATTCCTGAAACATTGTATAGAGTGCATAGCTCGCGTCGCCGAACTGGCGCCGCTTGATGTTTTCACTGCAGTGGTAAGTAGACACAAGTAGTGCATTAGGAAATGTGTGCCTATTGTGTGGCATATAAACTACAAAGGTCAAGTAAAAAAAACCAGTGAAATTCCACAGACGTGACGGTTATCGACAAAACAAAAAATAAAAACGTATGTTTTCTTTTTTGGGGTCCTCGACCATATGCATCTTGTTACTGGACGTATGAGTTTAGAAAACAAATATAGTTATGTTTAGCCGTGTTGAGATATCGATATCCATCACGTCTGCAGCCTTTCGCTAGCTAATTTAATTTGTCCTGGTTTATTTGAACAAATGAGTGTGATAAATCGCTTGCCGATAGTTCTTAACCAATCTCAAGAGAAAATTCCCGCTTCTCCAAATGGTCTGTTTCCACCAAGCGGAAAATTCTTGATGTCACTGAATAAAGGCAATATTGTCGACGCAGATAAAGCGTCTCATTGTGCGTACTCGAGGATGCGCCACCACCCAATTTTATGGAAACGGACCCAAAGTGTTATGTAAAGGCGGGTGTAATGTGTGGTTCGCAGCTGGAGCGCTGGCAGTGCCTGGCGGGCGTGCATGCGCGCGCTGCGTCGCGCGGCGGCGAAGGCGAGCGCCTGCTGGCCGCGCTTCTGGACCTGGCCACGCTCAGCCGCGTGTTAGGCCGTCTCGCGCCTGCCTTACTAGCAGGTACGTAGTATAGGTAGTGTTGGAGGATGATTTTCTCAGTACACAAAATATATATATTTTTTTTTTTTTGTTTATTGTTAGAGACTGAGAGCAGTCGGCGTGCAACAGGCTGGGCTCTGGGCGCGACTCTGGTAGAGCGCATGGCGGGCGCGCTGGCGGGAGCCGCGCTCACCCGCCCGCACCGCGCCGCGCCACTCGCGCACCTCGCGCACGCGCACGTGCAGGTGTAAGTACACGCGCACAGTACAGTTCGCTAGTAGAGCGCATGGCGGGCTTGCACACAGTTGGTTGTTGCTAGATCACGGGTACTTCATCTCTGATTTTGTATCACTGTCAAAATCACAGGTCTTTTTTATCCACGTTGCAATAAGGTTGCTATTGGATTGCAGTTAACAGAGGTTAAATAACTGTGAATGAACTGTAGTTGTATGTATGTTCAAAGAGTAACTTGTTATATAATATCTTGAGCGCGACGTCTAAACTGACAATCGTCGTCTGACTGACTGTCTATCTGACTGGCTGTCTGACAATGCTTTTAAAGCTAAACTCAAAAGCTAGCTAAGCAACCAGGCATTATAATGACCTAAAATAATGGTTTTAGGTGAATATTATGTATGTTTCTATTATTGTTTATTGTGTTATTAATTAATTTAAATTTATGATAATTTGTGTTTGATGCTCTTTTTAATGAAATTTAGTCAGATTTAAATCTGACCTGTAATTTTTGATAATTTTAATAAATAAACTAAACCAGACATGCGGAGATGTTCGCGTGTATGGGTGCGTGGTGCTGCTACGCGAACGAGTGCGGCGTCCCAGTCCAGACGATGGAGGGATTGTTCTCTTCTGCGATACCCTTCTTACTTCCACATGAAATACCGGTTAGTTTCAATCTTTGTCTATTTGAATCCTCATTTTTATTCGATAGTAAGCTATCTATATCTATATAGTAGTTTGGATCTATGGTTATTTGTCGTTTGTATTTTGTAGGAACCACAGTTACTGTGCCATGCTGCAGCGCATCTCCTCTTGAGTCTCGCGAAAAACGTGAAATTTAACTGCGATCCTGTAGTGCTGTCTGGGGACTTGTATGAACATGCGCAAAGATCTCTACAGTATCTCCCGTCTAAGGTAGGTCTATATAACAAATTTTTCGAACTCCGGACACCGGAATTTGACAGATAATGTACTGACATATTTGTTAAAGTCCGGTGTCCGCAAACAGACCGAAGTCTGGTCCGGTTGGTTTGACCACAGTCTTGTTTCATTTATTCGGTGTACAATAAAGTATGTTCTATGTGTGTCAGACGGCAGCGGTCGTCCGCGAGGCGCTGGTGTCGCTGGCGCTGCGTGGGGGCGCAGGCGGCGTGGGCGCGGGGGGCGCAGGGGGCGGGGGCGTGGTGGGCGCAGGGGGCGGGGGCGCAGGGGGCGGGGGCGGGGGCGCGGCGCGCGCGCTGCTGGCGGCGTGGGGGGGCGCGCTGGGGGCGCACGGCCCGGCGCACGCGCTGCCGCCGCTCACGGCGCTGCTGCACGCCTTCTCGGACGCGCCCACGCAAGCTAAGAAGGTATGTATGACTAAAGACGGCGGCTCGCCTTTTCGTACGTCGAGCTCTCCTCTACTGTCCGTGTAGGCCCCAATGACCTTGGTCGTAAAAAACGAAAAACGCTCTGTATGAATAACCATTCGTGTTTTCACTCCACCCTTGACATGCCAGGTGATAGCGGAAGGTATTCAGAGCTCAGCAGAGACTGCGTTACGAATGCTGTGCGAACCTTCATTCGCTTCAGCGGAGGCGGAGATCACGGACTTTTTCCTCGCACTGTTCACGGCGCTGCTGCCGCAACTCGGTAACTTTGCCTACAACGCCATCGACGTGTTCTTGGAGGTTGCGCAGAGGTAATTACTTCAACTACTAGTTATTTTCATATTTTATTAATTAAATAAACATCTTCTTTGTCGTGTTCATGATTCCTTTAGTATTAAATAAGCTTCGGCCAGAACTCTGCCACCTCTATAGCGTTAGTAGTGGCCTCAGACAGGTCACTCAAGGCGTGACTTTGGATTAAATAATTAATTTAGACAATAAGCTCGCGCAATGACATCCGGACGCAAAATGTCCACTTGTCACAATACTCAGTATGATAGAAATTGCATGGAACAACATTACTGGCAAAATGTGGGGGTATGATGTTATGTATCGCTCTGTGTAGGGGCGGCGGTGAGAGCGGGTTGGAGCGTCTGGTGGAGTGCGTTCGGCTCGGCATCGAAGCGGGCGGCGGCGGCATGCTGGTGCGCTCCGTGCTGGCGCTGCTGCAGCGCCACGTACTGCCGCGCGCCGGGCTGGACGCGCCTGACCTCGCGCGCGCCGCCTACAGGCTGCTAGCCAGGTAATCTGTCGGCGCGGCATACTGGTGCCGTCAATTCCTGCAATGTGCAGACAACAGGACACGAAATAAAGTGAACGTTTGTGGAAGTACGTTCAGTAGTAGATGCCTTTCGACCGTGTGATCACCATGATGACGTTGTTACAGCGTACTGATCCACCGCTGGCGGTACTTCTTCCCGAGCAAGTGCGAGGAAGCAGAGAGCAGCGCGCGCACGGACGAGCTGCGCGGTGCGCTGGCGGCGCTGGGCCGCGCGCTGCTGCAGCCCGACATCGAGCTGCTGCGGCTCAACATCGATACGCTCGACTCGCTCAACACAAAGTGCAAGCTGTACCACAAGGTGACTCACACTGCTTCTTTATGTCGTAGCAGTAAGGGCGAATTTCATAATCTTGTGTAGTAGCGTGATGTAAAATAGCCTAAAGTACCTTCCTCAAAAAATTTGCTATTCAATGCAAAAATATTTTTTCAAAATCGACTCCGTATTTTCAGAAATTAGCGCGTCCAAACAAACAAACAAACCTGCTACGTTCCCAACTTATGATAAATTATTACAATCTTAGTTTCATCGACTGTGATGTAGAAAGATGTGTATGGGAGAACATTTGTTTTTAAAACGCAAACTCAATTGTGTACTAAAATTTAGGATTGGAAATTTTCAGAGCGTTATTCTTTCTTGCACTTATCACATTTCTTTTCGGTTAGTTTATTTCTAAATTTAGAAAAGACTAACTCGACAAACTGACAACGAATGCTGTCCAGGTGATGTTCCGCACGGAGTTCCTGGGCGAATTCTTGTCGGTGCTGCTGCTGGGGCTGGCGGAGGGCGGCTGGCGGGCGCTGGCGCGCGACGAGGTGACGGCGGCCGTGCACGCCATGGCGCTGGTGGACTTCGCGGCCTTCCGCGCCGCCTTCCTGCCGCACTTCCTGGCCTCTCTGCCCGGCCTCTCGCCCGAACATCAGCACCACCTGGCGCAGTTCCCGCCGGACACGGTATTTACTACTGACTTCTTCTGCATATAAAATCGCGTTCTTCTAATCTAGTTCTGTACACTTTTAGCATCAATGATCGGTCACTGTTGTGGTGGTTAAATGCTAATGACGTTATGGTCCCACAGAATATTTTGCAAATTGAATTGGCGATTGGAGAAGTTTGCGGATATCCGCTGCATGCGAGCAGTAAATGTCATTCGGATTCGATGACACACCCAACCAAGCATGCACAGATACATCTCACAATCATCATCTTCATTCATTCATTTTTTTATCATCTCGCATTTCATGACACGTCTTTTACCTAGTCTAAATAAACTGCCAGATGAAACCCCACGAGGGCCAAGGCTGTCGGGCGGGTAACGGTATCCAAATAATTCGAAGCAAGGAAATAATTCTGCCTATATTTATTCAACAATGATTGTTCGCAGGACTTACCAACGTTCACGCAGAACATCCAGCGCCTCATGAACGACGTGAACTGTTATCGCGCGTACAGCTCGCTGGCGCCCGTCGGTATGGCCTCCTAGCATCGCCTCCACCTTCACATGACGCTGTGATATTGGACCACTTGTGATAAATAAATAATACATTTCTAGCTCTACGTACATTTGCAAATTGTGCAGTAAATAGTGGATATAATGCAATCATGGGAATGATTCGATGAAGTAACGTTGGTATAGAATGTTTCAGGAGTGAGAACGTTAAGCATTACGATGTTCGAATATTCAGCAGTGAAAACGTCAATTCGGATGTTCAGTTCGGACGAATTTTTAAATAAAGCACTAGAATAGTATTTAAGCGTACATCAAGGCAAATTGTAAATCAAAATTGTATACTGTATAATTACTATATTTATATTGTAAACGTTGAACGGTCGCTGACTTCAGTTGAATACTTGGATGTATTCGATTCGGCATCGAACTAGCTTTGACCACGACATTTCTACAAGAAAGCGAATCATTTATGAGCATTTCGACATGCTGAACGATTGCTCTGAAATTGTGATTTTTTTTATGAATGATCTGGTTGTCCAGGTATGTACAAGTATCTACGTTGACTTTTGCGGAGAGTGGAAATAATAATCTGAACATTAGAACAAATATGAAGCTGTCGTATGATACACACATACTTCAGTGTTTATGGTCAGTCCTTCTCATACGAAATAGTAAGTACGCAAACGAATGTTTATGAGAATATTTGCACACATTGTGAAAAAAATCAGAACGATATCATAGAGTATAGTTTCCCATATTAATGTATTTTGTGCATAATATGTGAATGACCAGGATTAGTAATAATATTTTTGTACTGATGTTATGTAGAAAAAAAACTAAATGAGTTGCTTCATTTTCCAATGTGTGAGTGGGTTCAAGGGTAAAGGCAATGGGAAATCTGTGTATCCGTTAGGCTAGGATCTTGTTGTTGCTTATGTTATGTTGCCTTCTTTATATTTGACGAGCAATTATTCGTTGCGTTAAACTGGATTAACATATTTTATTATGTTGGTATATTTTTGTTGGTAGTTTTAGGGCACTTCCTATTAGGTATGGTGTAGTGGATGACCAGTCCTTAATTTAGTACATAAACATAATTTCTATATTTCGTTTTTATCACTAGGTAGTAGTTTACTAATTTTACTAAGACAAATCAAGTTCTTGACCGAATTTGCGTATAAGACTGTACATATACCTATTCATTCGATTTTATTTCTATATAAAAACACCTTTTTATTTTATGATGCGTGGTCGAACTTTAGAATCATATTTGCGATATGATCTTAGAAAGAAGAAATCATTTAACTGCATTTATAAAATTAGATATTGTAAATCAGCTTGAGGCGGTTTTCGGAAATAGTGAAACTAGTCATTGGAAAGATTTTGTTAAGAGGCATGGTGTTTGTTCATTTGAAATGTGACAATATGGACAGCCTTCTCAACTATTGTAGGCAACACTTACAAAATATACTAAACAGCTTCACATTAATTACCTGCTACTGTTCAGAAAATCACCAAGATGTTAAAAAATATGAGCTGGCAATTTCTTTTTTTGTCAAACTTGTCAATATGCTGACTGAAGTAATAAATTAACAACTTTCTTAATATTCATTGCATTTAAGTTTTAGTTGCTTGGGGGTGCAATAGGTCGCGTGATAATGTTCAAATAATAGTATGCGAGGTTAGAGATACTTAATACAAATATTATTATTTGATATTTCTGTATGCTTATGGACAAGAAAAATAAAAATGTAGTTGTTTTGATAAATCACAGTTTTATTCATTTATTCCTGTATCACGCTAACATCAGACTAGAATTGCAAATTTGAAACAAACAATCATTCTCTAACAAAGTGAAATTATTTTTTTTTTAAATTTTGGCTTTATTGGGATAAGTTAGATATCTGATGTTTTTCAAACACTGCCATTACAATATCTTTGTGGCTTGCATATAACACAATGTCTGGAGTGATGTCCACCCAGCGAACCCCAACTGCATCATCACCGGCATGTAGTTTTAACGCACCAACTGTGGAGCCATTGTTGTCATGAAAATTGTATGCTACACTTTCCATCCAAGCATTGTCTGTATTGCGAGGATCGTCAATGTATCCCTTATACACCTCATCACCCTCATTGAAGAATTTTTCGAACCTTTGGAGCCAATCCTTCTTTTGATCTGCAAATATTTTTTTAAAATAAATACAAATAAAGGCAATAGGCTCGCGATGACATGGGACTTAAATATAACTGGCGAAATGTGGGTGTACTGTTAGGTACACCTCTACCTAACCCTTCGGGAATTGCAGGCCTGATATTATGATGACATAAACATAAGTTTATGTTGTAAATACAAGTAGATATTAAATAAAAAAGGCCTCCCCCAATATTCGATTGATTCCTTCCATTAGCTCTTTTCCCGTGCCTCCTCGAACCAGAAATTTTTACTAATATTATTAAGAGGTAAAATTTGTAAGTTTGTATGTTGTAATGTTTGTATTCATCCAATTATTGTAAAAATTCTTTCATCACTGGCAGAAAGCTACATTATGCATGGGTATTATAGGCTATAAATTATATTTATATCATGCATAGTAGCCGAGCTATCACAATTTTTGCAGATGAAGTCGCCGGCGAAATGCTAATATTTAATAAAAATAACTGACCTTCACTCATTACTAAAGAGTTTATAGCTTCTTCCTGAAATTCTCTGGCAGCCGTAGCACTTAATTTCTCACCAGGGTCTACCATTCCACCTGGCAGTGCCCATTCTCCAGTGTCCCTTCTTTTCACTGCAACAAATTGCAGAATAGGCCTGAAATCAGTATTTGTTGTTAAGCAAATAGGTACCTAGAGTTAACCAAAAATATTAATAATCACATTATTAAAGGAATTTACTTATTACGAGATGTATCCTTTTCAATTTCACCATTTTCAAGTCTCTTCCAGCGAGTGACAACTGGATCAGCAGCATGGTTTGGTCCCCACCTCCCAAGAATCCCTCGACCAGATATACCTGTTCTTCCTATGGGATTTAGAGGGTAACCGTTCTCTATTTTGTATTGGCTCATATGGCTGAGTCTGCTCACATTACCATCCACACTGTTCCATTGTGGATTGAAATCAGGGTCACCTAAACACATAAGAATAAATTATTAAAGCTTTCCCTACTAGGTAAGAACCTGATTTGAAATAAGGCGTAGCCACATAGGTACAACCAATGATCTATTGAATCAATCATAACATAATTTTCACAAAATATCAGGGCGGTAACCAATTGGTTCACATTCAAAGTGAAAGTTAAAGAACACCAACACAAGAAGTTGGCAGATTCGTCTCAGAATTAAGTTGTAGTAGTTTTTCTTCATTATCTCTCCTAACTTTATATATTTTGTTTTAGGTACCTATGTATTTCATTCTTATATTTTAGTCAGTCTCTGCATCACCCTAAAGTATACTGGTAGACAATGCCCAAGGCATTAAGTCCGCCTTTGTACAGTATTTACTTGTGCATACAATTTTAATAAATAAAAAAATTCTTACCAATATTAGGATCTGCCCATGGCTTTCCATGTATGCATGGTGAAGTATAATTATGTGGTTGGTATTCCCTATATTCTGAAGACCAGCTGACCTTTTCGTCAGGCACAGGAAATCTTTCAATGTTAGAACGGGGATAAAGCCCTCCACGACATTTAATGTGAGTGGTTATCATAATGATGCTAGATCGAATCATTAAAACACTTAATAGTAGTAAAAGAAATGTACATAATCTACAGCCGGTGAATATTATTTTCATAATTTCGCATGCCTTTTAGCAACAAAGTGGAAGTTAACTTCCGTTTGGATTAAGTATTCTACAAATTCTTCTACTCTGACTGAAGTAAACAACCGTAATTGCCAACAGTGACAGCTGTGAGTCAATTGACAGCTGACTGACCCACTTTTCAGGTTGCCATAATAATCACTAGAAAAATCTATTCCAAAAATATTAAAAGCATCATCATTCCCAAAGAGAGATACTTACACCAAATGGAAATCATTCCCCTGCCCTTACTCCATTTTATTACGGGTTGGCGCAGCACGCGTTCTTCAAAAGTAAATCTAAAGGAACCCTGCGTCATACATTTGTGTACTAGTTTCGTTGTTACTCACATTTATGTTTTCTTATAGGTTTGTTTACATTTTTATAAAATATTGCGCTCTATCATTATTCTTTTCGAGTTTCCTCTTTATCGGTTTTCTTACAAGTTACAACAGCGCTGCATGATTCTTTAGGCGCAAGGCCAGTCGTTTTTTCGATACAAGTTCCAAAAAATATAATAGCGCCGTTCTACCCAAGGAACTTACCATTAGGCGCCTACCATTGTCATTTATGCGCCAAAAAAAGCCATGCACGTCTTTCAGGGAGCAGCTGCAGGACTAATATTGGATAAATTTATAAATGCATTTAAATAAAACAAAATATTTATCAACTCAATTATTTTATTTTCCGCATTTACACATTATAATAATTAATTACTATTATAACTTTCTTCTTCGTGTCGTTTTCTTAACTGTAGGTTTTTTGAATAACTCATCATCATTCTTTTTCTGGAAGTCTTCATCTGTAACAAATTAATTACATTATTATAGAAAAGCTACATTTGCTCTATTTTTTGTGAAAATTGTATTAAAGCTTACCAGAGTCATCTGATGCGTTCGCCGGTGCTTTATTCTTCCTCGTCGCCGCCCTACGATTCGACTTTCTCACACTTTGTGGGGTCTTTTCGTTGCTCGGAGGTTCATTCTGCGTTAAGGTATAATTTTAAATATTTTGGTAAACATTGTTTAACCGAGGTATTTGTGCCTCAGTTACTTATAGTTAGATGTGGAAATTCCGTTCCAATGAAATCTGCTTTTAGTTTTAACTATATTGGACTCGAGAACTTTACCTCGTCAGGGCTAGAAGAAGATCGTCTTCTGTTTCGTCGGGCCGCGGGCTTGCGTCGCGGTGTGGCCTTCACGGGCTCGTTCCTCCGCGGCGAGGAGCCACTGGCGGCGCCGCCCTCGCTGTTCTCTTCCGTATTCCCTCCGCCTTCCTCACCGTCGCGAACGGCGAAACATTCTTCTATCTTGTCGCCCAACTCCGTGACAAGAGTCTGTAATAGTTTTGTTTCTAGATTTGGTCACCATTATGGTAAAGCAATTTCGATCAGTGTTTCTTTTAGACCTACCTTAATTTCATTTTTAGCCATTTTGGACGTGTTATTCATTATAGTATTAAAGCAGTCCATGACTCCATTACAGTGCAGTTTATCTTTGTAACAGTCGAGATTTTCAATCAGCTTGCGTAGAGACCTCTCGTTGTACGAAAACAGGGACAGGCAGTACGCTAGGTCGCGCCACTGTCGCTCCTCGGTCGATAGTTTAAATCTTTGGCAAAGCTTCTCTACTAAGGCTTCCATTTGACGGTCTTTTTGTATGAGAGATGTTATATACCTAGAAAGAAAATACATTACTTTAGTTAGACAGGCTGGCTGAAATACTGAGTTGGCTTTAGAAAACTTTCTAAAAGTCACTTCTGTAGCTTTTACTTATAACTCACTTCATAATAACTCTGTATTGTTCTTCAGCGACGTTCAACTCGGGGTCGCTGAGCCTCGATATAATGTCAGGCATGACGTTATACAGTGCGTTGCCTTTCTGTGACAGTTGTTTAAAGAATAGTTTCGTCATAGAAGCAACTCGCGCGTCTTTGTCCGCACAACATAGCGCCATGTCGGCGATCTGTCCTTTCACTCGAACCATCTCGTGGAGAACGAGGAAGGAGAGCATTTTCACTGCACATTGTCGGACTTCTAACTCTTCGTCGCTTAGTCTGAAATGGTACAGAATAAAATTATACTGTCAGCGCCATGATCGCGGGTTGACTGTTAGGAGTAGTGTTGCCTTACTATCGATTGTCTATCGATAGGTTGTCAATACTATCGTGACCTCGAAAAATAGTCAGAATATCGATAGCCCTATCTATAGTATTTAAATTTTATAATCTATATATAGATACTATCGATAGTATCTATCCAAGAAATTGAGCAATACTATTGATAAAGTGTAATACTATCGATAGTATCGATACTATCACTATTATGGTGTGTTTTACTGCAATCACTGTCGATGCTATCGATACTTTTGTACTACGGTTTGAATCCAACACGATACTATTGAACTTTGGTAAAATATCGACGTAGTAAAACTACCGATACTATCGATAGTTTCGACAGTGATTGCAGAAAAATACACCATAATAGTGATAGTATCGATACTATCGATAGTATTGCACTTTATCAATAGTATTGCTCAATTTCTTGGATAGATACTATCGATACTATCGATAGGGCTATCGATATTGTGACTATTTTTCGAGGTCAACTATCGATACGTCAACTATCGATAGTTCGGCAACATTGGTTAGGAGCAGACAAATCTGTCTACCCTCTTTCTTTGTCTTTTGCTACGCGCACTACTGCAATTCGACACTAAGTCACGGCAATCACAGTATCACCAGGTTTTGTGGAGTCCTTATTACAACAATAACATAATCAATCAATTTCTCAATAATAATAATATCGTGATATCCCGTAAGTGACACTATAAGTGTAGTTTTAAACCGTGAAAGCTTAAAACGTTATAGAATAAGTAGCATTATCATAGATAATTAGTGTTAATTTAAGATTTTTAGGTCAGTTTCGTAATAAACGGACAGGCACTATCTAGCAAATTAGAATTGAAACAGAATTTTGTTTGTTTATCTGATAGATACTGAGGTGGTGAAACAGATCCTAAGAGATTATCGGCAATACAAAACTTAGAAGCTTTGTCTCTGTGGCGCGATGTTTGTCTTAATTCCGAAACACGTAGATAACCAAGGTTATAATATAATACATATATACCGCATACTCATATTTATTCTGGTTTAACTGTACTTACATGTGATAAATATGATGAGTCCAGGGTTGTGTTAGATTGGGGAATCGCAAGGTAAGGTCGGCGAAAGCGATAGTCAAGTTAGTCCTCAGAGGCACATTCTTGGACTTCTTGAGGACTGTCACCATCAGCTGAAGGCCATCTTCGCAAACCGCGTTGGAAACCAACATGAACCTACAATTTAAATCATCTTTACGATGGAACCTTACATAGACGGACTAAAACATTATCAGCAACTGCAACTGGCCTGTTTTGCAGGCAGGGAAAGAGGTTAGTATCCCAGCAGTGGCACTTACAGGCTGATTTATGCTATGATGTCTCGCTTGCATACTATTCTGTCCTTTACACGACTAGCATTACCTAGTGAAGCAGAGAGCAGCTGCCGCCTGCAGCGCTGGTACAGCGCGCGCCGGGTTGGACAGGAGCCAGCGCAGCAGCGGCACGTAGCGGGCGAGGCTAGTGCCGGCGCCCACGATGTCGCGCTCGCACACTCCGCGCACGTACTCTGCGTCCGCGTCGTCGGCTACTGCGCCTTCAAGGCCTGCTTCTTCTTCCGTCATTGTTGTGTTTACCTGTATGCATGTTGAAAATGTAAGTATTTTACTGTCATTTGACATATACAGGTGACTTTTTGGGTACGGGACCCTAAGCCACCAACTTCACGGGTCAGAGAATCGCGGCGATAGTCTCTGTCGAAACTCTATGAACTAACATCCACCCGGCGATAATTTTTGAATGGCGTGATTAATGAGTATCGCCGCGATTTTCTTGCCTAAAAAGTGTCAGCAACCTTCTTAAAATACGAACTTACCGAGGGTCCCTTGTTGGAGGTGACGCTAGCGGAGCGCTGTTGCCGCGAGGAGGCGCTGGTGTTGCTGACGTTCATGAGCGTCTGTCGGCGCAGGTCGTCCACCCGTCCACGTTTGCCTGGCGTCGCGAACGCACCCGCTTTTTTCTTGCGTTTCTCTTCTACCTTGCGTTCTTCGCGGACCTGACGAGAAGAAATTCTTAAATTGTGATGTCCGAATCGATAATTGGTTTAAGTAACTTATTTATATGGGAAATTGTTTTATTTTATGTTTTTGCAATGAAAAAGTAATATGCATTGGTTTTTTCAGTTTTTGTATTACCTGATTCCTTCTCCTGAGCTCGCTGTACACGTTTATATCAAGGTATATGAGTTGCTGCAGCGCCACTTGTCCCAGCACAAACACGAACCGAGTTAACATCTCCACCGGCAAGCTGACCTCCTCGTCATCATTCACCATCGTCTCCTCCACCCTTCTGTACATCTCTGCAAGAATGTTCCCACAGACAACTTCCGGTGTATCACAGATCGCGTATATGAGATCTATAGAGTTAGCAGCGAAGGCTGTGAATCTATCGAACTTAGAGAATGTTTCCATCAGACTGTCGTAAATAGAGGTGAAAATTGCGTGGTCGACGGGATATCTTTGAGTCTTTCTCGTCAACGGTAGCAACAGCTGTACACTCAAGTTCCTCGAGTTGTAGTCTGCAGTTAATCCGTGCGATTGTATTACGTCGAGGTTGGCGACCGCTACTGAAGGTTTCGCCTTAGCGACCATGACTAGAAGTGTTAGTGCGGCGTAGCTGTCCATGTCCGTAGTTCCGTCAATTTTCTTCAGGAACATTTCCCAGAAAACCTGTAAATAAAAATTATGCTTTTCTTTATTGAACACCTGCAAATCTAGTGCTGTAATTACTGAAAAAAAGAGATGGATGGATGAAAAAATGAGACAAGATAAAATAATAAACTGGTACTGGTGAATTACTCGGTTGACAATATTACAGATTCTTTAGCAAACATTTATGTGACAGAACCGAGCTTTTCTAATACTCGATATGTATTTTCGTGAGTAATATGTCTTTATTTAATAATGTACCTGTATAATACCGGGGCTGATGTCTCCCTTCTCGACCCACTTGTCCACGAGATGTTCTAACGCGAGCGCACTGCCGCGGTCAATGTGCATCATGAGAGAGACGAGGTTTTTGGCGATGGTGAAGGAACGCGCGCGCTCGACCTTGTTGTCGCACTCTAGGTACATGTCGCGATATGCTCGTTCTACTGCTTCGCGTTTCTCCTGAATATTTTGAAGTTGATGATGATGTTCAATTTGCAGGTTGGAAGAAGTACTTACTGAGTTGTGGAAGATTTACTTGGTAAAATAAAATCATTTTCTTTTCGTCTAAACAGGTCTTCTAAATTATTCAAGAATTGAGAGGATAGGATTCATAACAATTGAGCATTTAGCTCAACTGAATTACAGTGACAATTGGGCATTTAACTCAACTGAATTAAGTTACAAATTTTGTACATGTATACAATTAAATGTAGGATATGCATTCACTAAACAAGATTACCTGATCCGGCGACCACACAAGCAGCAACATATTCGCAACTCCCATCTTCGCAGATTCAATATTAAAATGATGCGCCGTCGTAAAGAAGTCGATGGCCTCGCTGACGTCACCGGCTTGCTTGGACATCAACAAGGCGTTTATAAGCGGAACGGCTTCAGACACCATGCGACTGAAGTGAACAGACTCTTGGAGAAAGGCAACTATGTTTTCTTTTTCTTCTAACCGTTTGTACATGGCCAATTCTTGTTCACACTGCTGTGTTAGAGATATCGTTGGGTCTGGTATTACGAACATGTTGCGGAGTAACGCTACGAAGTATGCGATCTGTAATGAGTTGATAAGTATTTTAGGTTTTATGCATTATGTTTTTGCAAGTTTGGCCCTGATTCAGTCTCAGTTCATCAGGATGAACATATAGAAACAAATATTTTGGAAAGTTCTTACCTGGTCGCTTTTTTCCATGTCACATCTAAGTAACTTAGCTTCAGGATACTGTCTCTCAGTGTGCTTAACAATGAGGTACGCCTTGTAATAGTTCTTCTCCCGTAAATGTTTGCGGATCGCATCATATAAGTTCTCCAGTGAAGCTTGGGAGAGTTCCGGCTCATCTTGTGTGAGTATATCCATACCTTTCTTAATAGAAGTAATGACTTCATTCTCTATACTCTCCCATTTTTTGACCAACTCGGGGTTGGGTCCAGGATTCAACTTCTTTTGTAGATCTTCCATGATTTCTGTTTCAGTCCTCAATTGTTCTTCTAGTACTTCTAGTTTAAGTTGCGCGGAAAATGGATTGCATTCTAAGAATATCTGGAAAATAATTAGAACAATAGAAATATTGCTTGTAAAATGGAGGCAAAGTACTTGACTTGATTAAAAATCTATAAGGTGAAAATGTAAGTTTTTAAACTGTCATGGTCACTAACATTATCATTAACACTAGAATTGTGAAATATTGGGAACTCAAAACCAACAGTAAACATGGTAAATATCCCGTTTCTAGTGTTAATGAAAAGGTGAAAATGTCTGACTGTCTGAGAAATGTAGCTTAGTATTTATTTGCTAATTTACCATACCTTGAGTAGTTGAATAGCGGCTTTCCTGACGAGCGCCGCCTTATCCCGCAGGCGTCCGATGGATCGCTCGAGAACAGTACGCTGCCGAGTTACAGGCACGCAGTTCTCTCTCTGCAGACGACACCAGAACTGGAGAACCTGTTCAAATGTTTCATACGTTAATGTTTAAGACTGTCGAGAGTACACTAGCTAAAGCTTGAGCCAGACCTATCCAGCCGGATATATCAGCTTCCAATTCCCGTTCTGTGGCTCAGAAACATCCTCCACTAGAACGGGAAACTCCTACACCCTTTGGTATTGGATTCGACCTTCTGTGTAGGTGTCCCTCAGGATTTAAAGATGCGGTACGTTACCTTGTGTCGTACATACGCGGACAGATCATGTAGATGCTCGTACAGATCGTCTAGGAAGTCATCTCGCTGCGTGCGCTGTTCGTCTGTGAGGCCCTCGCCGCGAAGCTCCACGCTCAGCACCTCGCACATCATGCCCAGAACACTTATACGGAGGGTGTATGACTGAAATAAAACATTATACATATAAAAAATTGGTAACAGATAAGAGTAGCTGAGTAGGGGAAGACCAAAAAATGTCGGAAAATTTCAAAGATCTAGCTAAAATAACTAATAGTAATAATGGTGATTTTTGTAAATGGATACCAATTAGTTAAAGCCTGAAAGTCGCTGTGACCGTGTAGTCATTAGAAGTAGAGAACGTTAACGTTTAACGTTATGCGGAGCTAAAAAATCACTATCGCTATGGACGTAGTCGGTGCTGACTCCAGATAAACTTTCGCAAGCTGTAGCCAAAACATAGTACTGGAAAAGATAAAACAAAAAATTACCTCATCACTCTCCAGATAAGGTTGTATAGTGGCAATAGCATTGGTCATCTCTTTGGGCAGTTCCTTAGTGAGCTCCACTAAGAATGCGCCACAGTTCCTCGCCGCCCCTTGCTCGGTGCCAGCACCGGCATTCTCATCGTCAGATGACGCTAACGCTTCTGCTATTTCTCGCACCTACATAAAATCGTAACATATAACATCACGCCTGTAATCCGCGAAGGGTTGCGCAGGAGTGTTCTTAATAGCATATTTTGCCGATTATATCTAAATCCCATGAAAAGGGGGCGAGTTTATTGCCATCAACGAGGCACAAATCCATATCAGCTACTAAGAAATTCCTGATGGAATATCTAATAACACTTTGCCTGAACCGAGAATCGAACCCAGGACCTCATGCTCAACAGTTGCGTTTGTGACCACTAGATCAACGAGGCAGTAAAACAAACAGCTCTGAGTATTTTTAGATGCATTTAAAATCCAGTAATGTAATACCATTTGAGGTCCAAATGTTCCAAGGCCAAATTCTTTGGTCAGTTGCACTACTCCCGCAACTATTGGCGACACTGAATGTTCTACCATTTGAAGGACCTGGAATAAAATATACATATCAATGACTATACACTGTATAATTGGCTTCAGACTAAAAGATGAAGGAGCACAATGTGTGAGTGTACACTAGGTTTTAAATCATTGTCAATGCAGAGATTTTTTCTTTCTTTTATTATTGGCTTATACACTGTGCCTGAGGGTCAGTTACATAGTTTATTTACATCATCATCTGCTAAACTTTTTCCCAGCTACATGTATTGGGGTTGGCTTGTAGTCTAACAAGATGTAGCTGAATGAAGTATTTTACATGCTGCCTGCCTATTACAGCCCAGTTAGTGGGTAACAAGTTCCCCCATGGTAATACTGGTCATTCTCATATTATTAATATATGTTATACTAGCTTTTGCTCGCAGCTTCACTCCTATTATGCACCGAAGTTACCCATGGGAACATTTTAAATGTAGCCTATAACACTCGGGGATAGAGTAAGAACTTTTATGGCATTCATGAAAGATTTTTTTAATTGGTACAGTAGTTCCAAAGATTACTCACTACATACAAACTTACAAACAAATTTTAGCTCTTTATAATAATAGTATAAATATATACTTATATAGACTAAATTACCTGAACCAACTTGATGAGACAGGAGGTGCCATGGTTGTACTTCTTGATCAGCACACCAAGCACTTGGAACACGGTTTCTCTGACAGATTTGTTCTTTATTATTTGTTCTTCTAATGCTTTATAGCAGGGGTCTGCTACCATTCTGGAAATAAGTTACAGAACTTACTAGTTATTGTTTTTAAGATATTTATTTTAGTCTTCTATTGAGTTGAAATAAAACAAAATCATTTAACTATGTATTGTTAAAAATTATCACTAGATAATCCCTAAACCATAACATAACATGTAAGAGACAAAATTACTTATATGAAATGCACAAGTCAGCTAGCCTAGAAAAAAAATGAAATAACTTACGAAACAAAGTTATCTTCAGCCAAGGGAGGGTCCCACAGCTTAGATAAGGGTTGCTGAAGCACCAAGTTCAGTGTAACTAGCGCTGCCTGCTTGTCTGACTCGGTCCAACCACAGAACTCTTCATCATCTGTCGCCTTCTTGCCCTTTTTGCCCAATGTCAGCTTTGTGGAGTTCTGCATTATAATAGTAAATGTAACATTCAGAATGTTTTTGGATAAATCAGTAACAGAATTTAGTCCTTTGTTTGTTGTTTGAAGTTGTAACATTAGGCACTGATGTCCTCAGACCAAATTCAAAACTTTTATTTACTATTTAATAATTCTAATAGAAGGCAATCTAAAAAACTCATGTAAGGTGAGGCAGGCCACATTGTCAGATAAAAGGCATAAGTTCGTCCTCCAGGCTTCTACTAATGAGTACATTTTTGCTACATGTGGGAATGAAACATAGGGAGACACAATATTAAATGGTCTAAATATTCCTGAGAGTTCAAAATTCTTCTAGAACATTATTTTTAAGTGTAAGACATGATTCTACTTACATCAGCAGCAAGCTTAGTGTCCTTAGTTTTCATAATCTGAGTGAACAGATACATCATCATTTTCAAAATGTTCAAGTTCTTGTTTCTGACATCAGGGTCTATCTCTTGCTCTTGTATTATGGGTTCTAGATGGTTGCAGAGACTTTTGCTTGCTCGTATGATGTGTTCGAAACCTAAAAAGTTGTTTAAAACTTACATTGTTTTTGTTTGATTCCTTAATATTATTGTCAAATAATGTTGTAAATGTATAAGTTAATAATTGTAAATTTAAAATAATATTTTGACGTAGTGTTAAGATAAGTTTACCTTTGTTTATAACATTCCATTCAAGTTTGGTTCCATGAACTATGATGGAAAAATAAGTATCAAAGTGTTCCAATATGTATTCCACTCCTTCAGCATTAAAAGCTCGCGCGGCATCTGTGAATAGGAAGCTTTATTAGTTTTTAACGAGTATGTAAATAATTGAAGAAAAAACTGGCACGAAATTACCTTGTAATTTGGACAAAAGTACGCGCGGTTGTACGACGTCTTCAACATGATACTGCCCTGCGTGAGATTCTAGTAATTCGTCCTTCTGAAGTGGTATAGCAAATTCAAAGTGGCTCATTTTGTATCAGATCATTAATTCCTTATCCATTCGATGAATTAACGAAGGTTATTATTAAGTTTTATTTTCACCACAAACAAGCGTTTCGCGGCATGAAACGTTTATTTTTGAAATTCGAAATGTGACAGCGACTGTCAAGTTGATTGGAATCAATTCTGCAATAATTTCAATAAGATCAAAGAATCGATTTGAATTGTAATCGACTTAGACGAAATTTTCAAAAAACGATTGTGGCCTTCGCATTCCACCAATTCTGTCTTTTGAATCCCAGCTTTGTAATAAGAATTGTTTTGACAATTTGACATGTCTGTGGTAATATTAAGTTAGATGTTGACAAAATATCGTAACTCTATAAGGCAAATAAACAATCTTGAATCTTGATCATCTAAGGAAGGTCCTAACAAAGTTTATTTTACGGTTTTTACGCCAAAATATCTGCATAATGGCTTTCTGTGTCAACTGTTCAACCATGATGTGGTGCAGAAATTTTAATATTAATATTAAACTCATTCATCCTCTGTGTTTATTCTTTCCATTGAACTTTAGGTGTTATTTTTAACAAATCTGGTTTATGTTTCTAATAAGTGAATTGTATTGTATGACGGAATTTATTTATTGTTCAATTTTTTAACCAAATGCACAGATATAGCTATATCTGTGACCAAATGTTTTTGAAAGATGGTAATATTTTTGACACGTTGCTTACATGTCATTTGACGTTTGACTTTCGCTCGCCAGCGCACAAGCCAGCTGAAGTGGTGGCACAATATCGAGCTGTCTTTGTATTTTTGCTACACGTAGTTCGCGCTAAGTATAGTTCATTTAAGATCAATATTAAATAAACAATCATGTCGGGCAAGGCAAACAAGGCTTTCACAAAAGAAGAAGAGCTATTGCTTCAAGATTTCAGCCGGAATGTGTCGACGAAGTCTTCAGCCCTCTTTTACGGGAATGCTTTCATCGTATCCGCTATTCCTATATGTGAGTATTACCGCAATACTGTTCCGACATTACTATGTGTTTAAAAAGTATGGTTTTATACATAAATCTTAGGATACGGTGTAGTGAAAGTACTGTTCCATTTTGATGTGTGTCACTCTTTAAGGGTTGTTCTGGAGGGTGCATGCCCTGGAGGTGAGCTCGTCCTTAGCGTGGTTCGCGATGGTAACTACAGCGAGCACCTGGCTGCTGGCCCTGGCATACAGGAACACCAAGTTCCAGCTGAAGCACCGTGTAGCGGTGCGCAGAGAAGACGCCGTGGCGCGCGAGATGGCTCGCAAGCTGGCTGACGACAAGAAGATGAGCAGGAAGGAGAAGGACGAGAGGTAATCTCAACACTTCTGATTTGTTTATGGAGTCTCCTTACTGGGTATGTGGCACATTATTAAATATTGTCCAAGTAGATAATAATACCTCAACTAAGAGATGAGACAGCTGAAAATATAGATTTCAACATTATTTATGTGAAGGTTTGACCTCTGGGAATGCAGGGTGAGATGGCTCAGTTAGAAATCTGAATAACAATATGTGCTTGTTTCAAATTCTCAATACTCATCTTGTATAAATTGATCTTTGAGTTACCAGATACCTTATCAGTAGATTTAATATTTGTTTTAGCTTGATAACATCAATGCCATCGACCCAGGTAAAAATATTATGTTGATGAAGTTTCATTGATCTGATCACTTTTACAAATTTTAAACTAGTTGGAATGTAATGAGTGTAATTATAATTTTTGTAAATTAACCTGACTGATTCTTATTTGACTTTCTTATCCAAAATCGTATGGTAATAATAAAATTATAGAATTACTGAGAACCTAACTTGGTTGTCTTTGTTTTATATGATTTCATCCTGCTTACCTAGTGTATTGATTATAAAATATATTTTTAGTTTAGATTATAAGCTAAATTATAAGCTATAAAACTGAAGATGAAGCAGTACCTGGAAGTTAGTAATCAAAACTATTTATCATGTTTTCAGGATCCTATGGAAAAAGAATGAAGTGGCTGACTACGAGGCTACTACCTACTCCATCTTCTACAACAACGCTCTGTTCCTGACCATTGTCATCCTCAGCAGCTTCTACCTTCTGCGCTCTTTCACACCCACTGTGTATCCTTTTACAAACAATATACCGGAACTACCTGATTGAGTGCAATGAACATCATCATACTTATTGAGATTCACCATGATTTAACAGTCCAGCTGAGGGCTATTTGGCACTATTTTATAGTGCAATTCAGTAGTAGGATTTTGATTAACATATTTTTAAAGTAAATAGCTACTGACAGGTAATGCTTATGAAATTTATTAATTAAAGCCCTGTTGACATGATCAGAGTATGCTTTTACCGAGTGGACTCAGATTATTACTCGGACGCAATTCATATTGTGGCAACCCATACCAATCCATCCAAGTGCACTCGGATAAGGGTTGCCACAATATGAGTTGCATCCGAGTCCACTTGGTCGGACCATACTCTGATTGTGTCAACACAGCTTTATACTTTTATTATGTTGATTATATAACAGTACTTTCATAATATTTATATAAATACTTTGGCTATCAGAAAATTGTTTGAAGTACAGACCCCAGCATATCAAGCTACCTGAAGCTGTAAAATTTTGCCAATCAACCTTGAACCCAATGCTTTAGCGATAAAGTTGAAAATCTATTAAAGAAATTTGACTGATTGTAGTAGCTTGATGAGCTGGCGTCTGTACATATCTGATAGGTTAATATTTATTTATATTATTGTGTTCTGTCCAGAAAGATTCCTTAACTCTTTGACCACAGTAACTACATTGTGTCCCTTTCGGTAGCCTCAGGACTCCTGGCCCTGCTCTCCACTGGAACCAAGTAATGAACTGCATGTGAATAGTGTTGCCAACAGAACAAAATAAAATACATCTATTTTTGTCTGAAGAACTGAAAGTGGCAACATTGTGAGTGAGTGAGATTGTTACAAAAGTTAAACATAACTGCCTCTGTTTTGATGAGGCATGTGTACTAAACTTTGCACAGTTATTTATGTGTTTACATTGAATAAATATAGAATAATTTTATAATTTAAATAAAATAAAATAACTGAAAACAGTCTTTAGTTTTATTTACAATTTGCATAAGGAAAACTTATAATTATATGGTTTTTCTCTATTCTTAGTAGTAAGTTATCTAAAGTTATTCTAACAGCTGTTCTTCATATTCTTCAGGGTGGGTTTAGTATAGTTTAAAATCACAAACAGCTTTCATTTCACACAAAGTTCATAAAAGTTTTTTCACATAGTCCATAATGTCACACATTAGTTGTTACCACTGCTAGATAAAGCTTAAACGAGATTAGAATCTAAATGAAGAATAGGTAGTAATTTGTTCACTATGCATTAACATATTTTTATCTGATTGTTTGACTAGAAAATAATTGCTTTCACATATTGGGGCAAACAAACTAATGTAATCGGTTTCTTCATTAAACTAATTATCTGCTTAAACATTGTGTCAGTTTGAATTTTGAAATAATTTAATTAATTAAATTATATAATTCTGTGGGATATTTAAAATAAGTGCAGAAGTGCTTTACGCAGCAGTGGGAACGTGTCGTCACAATATTCGTAGGTGTGTCACAGACTGCTGGTTGGCAAGTGACAATGGCGTCGCGCTGCAAATCCTAGTGTTCGCTTCGGAACTTGTGGTTTGTCAGGGGCTCAGTACATCATGCCGACGTGCAACGGCTCCGTGCGCTGGAAGTACACGTTGGGGTTGCTGCTGAAGGTGGGCTCCACGCTCGTGTACACGTTGCCCTCCTCCGGACGCACCATCACGCCTGTACACAACACGATACAATCAGTATGGCTTAGCTTACCTGCTGCAATAACTGTAAGTATGTAGTCTCGTACATGAGGACCTGAATCTGAGGTAAACCGTCTTGAAAGTGATCTCTGAAGAAAATCTAAATGATCTTATCAACAACTATTAAGTTTGCCATTGAAAAAGGGAAGTGAGAGTGCATTTAATTACAAGCGAGTGTAGGTATGAGTAGTTACCTGGCGGCAGCAAGTAAGGATAGGGCGGGTAATTGTAGTGATAGTTTAGCATAAGAGGGTGCATGGTGTAGTGTGGCGGAGTGTACAGGGCGCGTGAGTGCGGGTGCGGCGAGTTCGCGAACAGGCCTCCGTACGGATCTGCGAAAAGAACGTCGCGATCTGCGGTCAATCTGTGCGTGGAAGCGCTAATCCTCACTAGTAGCGCACTTTAGATACTTAACTAACCGGCTGGCTGAGCGGGCGGCTCCTTACGGTCCAGCACGGGAGGCGGCACGGGTGCCGGCGCCGCCGCCGACACCATGCCATACTTGACCGGCTTGAAGTGGAAGAACGAGGGCGAGTAGCCGGAGCCGCCGGCGCCCAGCGAGCTGAGGCCCTCGTCGCGATCCGCGTCCCAGCGGCCCTCGCGGCCCAGCGCCGCCAGGCGCCGGCCCTTCGGCGCGAACATGAGCGCGAACACCACCGAGCAGGTGGCGAGCAGGCCCGCCGCCACGCATGCGTCGCGGTGGCGCTCGGGTGCGCCCAGCGCCGCCGCCACCCAGCACACCCACACGGCGGCCGTGGCGCCGCCCGCGCCCGCGATGTGCGTCGCCTCGCGATAGTTGTCCCGAATACCGCGCGACCGCAGCGCCACTCCGCACACCACCGCGATCAGGAAGGCCGCGTAACACAGCGACAGCAGCATGTCTGACATGTGGACGTCGCACCGCCCGCCGCCGTTTATCACTCGTGGAGGAGAACCACCGAGCCACTGTGCACCGATCGCTACTTGTATCATTACAGCGAAAAACAATAAGAGTCCTTGGTACGCTGCAGGTAAATATACTCCACCATTCAAACTTAGCAAAAAAACACACTTCACTAGAAGTGAAGCGAATACGATTACATACGCAACACCCGTTCCGAATCGGACAGCACCACATGTGAACGCAGTCGGCGTAGTTGCAAACAATGCAGCTGTAGCAGCGCACGAGAACAACCCGAACAGTAGCGTCTGTCCGAGTAGCAGGTGGCGATGGCTGGGTGGCTTGCGACTCGCTCCCCATATCACAAACACTTCAAATCCGCCGAGGGTCAGCATACTAACACAAGCGAGAGCCAATATAGGGACTGCCCAAGACTCTGTTCTGAGTGCGCCCAAAATTTGCGGGGTCGGTGCTAATACGATGGTCAAGTTCGGTTGTGGTTCTGGTGTGACAGTTGTGGATGTCGAAGGTGGCGTTGGCGATGAGAGTCGTTCTGGTATAACGAAGTATTCAGTGCTCATTTCCAGTCGATGAGCTTCAGTGCGCGCGGGACGGCGCAGGGCAGGGGCCGGCTCTGGCGTCTCCTCTTCTTCGACGGAGAGGTCCTGCTCCTCGTACTCCTGCTCGTACACGTCGTCATATTCATTCTCGACGTAGTGGTGTGCGGAGGGGGCGTTGCGCGGCGAGTAGGCGGTCGGTACGCGCGGCGCGAGGCGGTCTCCGAAGCGCGCCGCATGCGCGCCGAGCGTCGCCAGCGCCGCCGTCACGAGCAGCGCGCGCACCACTCCGCTCGCCATCAGGCCGCCGTGGCCCTCAGCTGCCCGAGTCTCGCTGCAGACACATCCGCTCTCGTCCTCTTATCTCTGCAACAGATAAATGAGGCGTCAGTTAGCCAGGCGGTGTCTGTCTCGACTCGAGTCGCGACGTTTTGACTCTGAGATAACCAAACAAAGAATCTCCCGGTCAAACCGGTTCGACAGTCGCCTTGCACCTCCTAGGAGCCCTAACTTAACCGATTTGGTATTCTTTGTCGTTTTATTTTAGGTCGTTAAGATTGAAAAAGCCGAGGTAACGCTTACATTCTGAATGCTCACTTGCATATACAGGGAGAACGTGATCACGAATGTCTAGACCCTTATTATGTTATATTGTTCTGTTTAAGTTGAAAGCCATTTATGTGCGCTTTTTATTATTATTTTTCTAAAGAACTTTTACATTATGGGAATTATATTTCTTTATGTAATGGAATGAAGGAAAAAGGTGTACCTAAATGACTGCGTGACGGTTGACGGCGGAGAATGGAAGAAAAAAACGTGTTGCGCCGACCCCAAGTAACATGGGACAAGGGCAGGAAGATAATGATTTCTTTATGTAAAAACTGGCTTTGCTTTTATTCTAAGTACCTAAAGATTTTCGACGATCCATTATACTTAGTGTTTTCTTTCGTCGTTCTTCGTAATGACGGATAGAAGTAAGTTAAGAAAACGAGTTTATATCGCAAAATCGCAAGCAAATCTATAGGCCCAGATGTGTTCACTAATCATTCTAATAGACATGATTCGTACGTTTTGCCCAGACAATAGGTGAGTGATCCAGTAGTTGGGTGGATATAATTAACAACAACATTATTTTTAGTACATGCGAAACCTGAATATAATTTTTTCAGAATAAGTAACTGAATCGATTCCAATAATTTTTAAACCATGTTATATTTTGCCCCAAAAATATTTTAAAAAAGTTACAAGTTGGACACCAAGCGACACTAAGTACCTATCGCAATAATTTAGGTACCTACTGCCAAATTATTATTAACAATGAGCTCAAGACGACGCCGGAAGCAAGTGCGCGGCGGCGCCGCGTGGTGACCACGTTTTGGTGCGGTGCGGACAACCCAGGTTGTTTATGCCATTCATATATATTTTATTGTTGTGTTTTCTTTGCATTATCAACTATTGTCTAAGCGGCCACTGGGAGCTCGTCTTTGCGCTAGAGAAAGCGTAAACGATTAATGTTGTTCAATTTATCGGTGTAGGTATGGTGAGCATGAATATCTGTATGTAAAATTACAGAATGAAATACGACAACATACGAATGCATTTAAAACTTCGCGTATATAACTCACTTTACTGTACTTAATACTTATTGCAAAAGTAGTTGTAGGTACTTTAGTATAGTTTTCTCGTACATAGCTTATTCGTCTAAAGTTCACAGTTGTTATCTCTACTTATTCGCACGAGATATAGGTATACGAAATAAATTAATTAGTATCTGGGCGACCGAGGTCTGTTCGGTTTAAAATAGAGAAAACGAATTTCCCCAGATATAAGAACTAGCTAGATCGATTTTTCGCCACCGCGTAAAGCCCTAACTATATTGCAACTTTCATCGAAATCGTTAGAGCCGTTTTCGACAACTGATTAGAATACAAATATTACTCATTTAATAGTATAGGATAGGATCTAGTGATCGACAACTAATCAGTTACATCCAATTTAGTTATTGTTAAAGCTAAGTCTGCGCGGTTCAGATCAGACGCTAACTCGCTTAAAGCTCAAAGTAAACAATAGCTCCATGATCTGGAACTACTTACAATAACAGTATTATCTCCTAACATGCGCCCTAAGAAAATAAATCCACGGTGACCGCAATTCGTCTCCGCGATAGCTTCAATATAAAATATGCATCTCTCCTTACAAGGAAGCCTCTAATTCAGCCGAGAGATTACGTAGACAGCTTCACGGACCGGATCGTGACTTTAAACTTATTATCCGAATCAAAGTACACTGAACAACGTATTGTAGGCAGATTTGGTGCGAAAGTAACGGTGTGTGGACTCGGCTCTCGGCCCATCCGACAATCGTAGGAGCAAACGATCTCTGCAGCCAACGGGACTGAGTAGTGTTATCTTAAATCACCTCCAAATCTCCGCCCGAACCGTATCCAATGATTGCCTCATACTTACTTTGTTTTATCCAGTCAGTGTGTGCCGCGAGCGCTTTCGTAATCGAACTATCTCGTCAATAAATATAGATAGTCATCTAAACAAGCAGGTATTAGCGCATTAGTATAAACTTGCAACATCGATATCATACTGCACTTTATTTATAACATTGTTTTGATGTTAATTAATAAATATCTACTAAATTATGATATCGTTGGTTAGCTGTGAACATTGTGCATTGTTCTTTTGTTTAATTAGGGAAATACTCAGGTATTAACAAACACCTCGCTCACAACTTGACGATGTGTTGGACACGTGAACGCAGCGATCAGAGCAATGGTTTGATTCCACAGGTGATTAGAGATCCCTACGTCATGCGTCAATAGGTACATCAAGAGTAGTAGGTAACTAAGTAAATTTGCAAAATTTTATCACCGCTGTTCACGGTGACAGTGGAAAGTCAAAGTTTTCCTTTGATAGTGCGCAAAGTAGAAACAATGAGACTTAGGGAAACAGAGCGTTGTTCGTGTGCGCCAGCGCGTTGTAAAAGTAACAGCACGAATACTCGGAGTGAAACTCGCCTGAACTGATTGTGTGGCGGAGACACCAACACTGCTGAGTGCTGCGACTTGCGAGCATCACGTCACATTCCTCCATTACAGACAATTATTTAACTGATATTTCACTTGCATCGCTCATTCATTGTGATGTGATGAGTGGATGATACAACGCGAATTAGCTTAACGCCTTCTGAGGTGTTAAGTCGCTAAACTTGGGCGTTTTGTTTGTTTTTCTTTCTAAGCAAGCGCAATTTTAATGAAGAAACTGGTTAATTAGGTGCGAATAGTACGTTTTTAACCAAAATTGTCAGCAACTTAAATATAGACGTCACGGTCACCAGAGACCTGCAAATGTAACCCACTTGTTCAGTGTGGCGATTGTAGCGCTCTATTTTGGGTGAGTTCTATGCCCTATGTAACCTATGTTCAGCAAGCAGCGGTCGATTATGAGATATCTTGTTTGAATTCTCTTGTCGACCATTTTCATCAAAGTCCGATTAAACACGCCACATGGACATATCTCGACACAAGTCATTGAAACTTCACATTGCTCATAAATCATAAGAAACCAATACGAAATTAAAAGCGTGATTAAAACACTTTGTGGAATTAAAATACATTTCTGCGTTTATTCCTACAGCGTATATTTCGATCTAATTGATTGATTATGTTACACTTTATTGTAGTTTTTTTTTATGAATTACAAGCCACGGAAAATAATTAAGTTAGTTTTTTCGTGTCATGAGCACTTTCTGTCTGTTATTATCTTTCAATTAGGTACATGAAACGTAATTGTACGCTAGCCTTAAATTACAGCATAAGAATTTAGTTATGCATGTATCTGCAATAAATGTGAGTGCATTGTAACGACGTGAGGCATGAGGCAGGTACTAACTAACTACCTGGCTACGTTCTGGGTGAAATTGAAGAGCAGAAGCCGTTGCGGTTGCAGTGCGTGCATACAATGATTGAAATGTTAGTAGGTACCTACATAGGTAATACGCATCATGTACTTGCTTGTCAGTAAAGTTTGAGTGATGTTCTATGTCAGTGATTACCTATTAAGTTGTTATCAGTAAATCACTTACTAAGCGTCTCCTGCTGAAAATTCGCCTACGAACACACTCGTGACGAAAGAATGCCGTTTATGCCACTTGGGGTAATCACATAAAATTAATATCTCATCTCATATTCGGACTCTACGACACCCACGCCAGGTATGTTGGAGGGTGAAATGGAGTCTGGACGGAGCTAGTGACTATCGTGAAACTCCAGGCAGCTTTAGGCTAGGCAGAGGGTCCCTCATAAGGTGGACCAACGACCTTTAACTAATGATTGCGGGAACCCGCTGGGTGCGAGCAGCGAAGAATAGAAACGCTCATTCTTTCTTTGGAGATGATGAAACTTATTTCACAGGTCTCGGAAAATTCTGCTCAGAATTTCGATACCATTGTCCACGATTTGTAAGATTCATTAGCTAACGACGCGCATTCCTCAGCATGATGTCTGCTAATTATCTACTACGCTTGTTGCAGAAAGAAACCAAAGTCGAGCTTTACACGGCCGCGTGGCGGCCTACATGTGAAGACTGTTTACGATTAGGTATCGTAAATGACACAGACTTTAGTCGCTGTCTTCTAGCGAGAGTTTCAAGTCTCTAGATCATTTTAGATCCTTAATCAAGAACGATTATTAAATGTTATTAATCTTGCCGGCAGTCTAAAGAGAATGTCTATTAACCTTACTCGACTTTACCTGTCGTGTCTGAGACGTCAAGGTGAGCAGGTCATCCCTTTTTTTCTATATGGGTCTTAAACCTTAACCCAGGCGGGCTAATATATTATTATTTATTTTTGGTGAGAGACGGATGAGGAAAAGAAGATCGAAGAAGAAATGGATTAGGTTAATTTGCGGACCTGTGTTATGTAGAATTATAGTTAGGTACATATTACACTTGAGTGATCCTAAACGTTACGGCACGGGAAAGGGAAACAAGTATCCAACAGTCGTCTCATTATAATTATTCTTTGTTGGTGACTACTCTACTAATTTTTTTTGTGGAAAGTTTAATCGAACATTAGTATATCAGCTTTTGATCTCCTATCTCTAGCAAGAACCATTATCTATAGAATAAGGATTTTTAAAAGTAGAAATTTGAAAAGGGCTGTGTGCTCCAGGGCTGCATTCTGTCTCCCGTTTTGTTGAACGCATCGGATGCACCTAAAGATGTGTGTGTGTGATATTGGTAGTGAGACGTGGACCGATATATAGAATTGATGAATTCGACTAAGGGAGGAGGAGGTTAGCAGAGAATAGAATAGAATGTACTTTATTGTACACGTAAATTGAAACACAACTGTTTTCAAGTACAATGACTGCAATGCAATAGAGGTTGGTATTATAGTAGTTATTTTTTATATACAACTCGTTTCAAAATATGTTGTATTTCGGACCCCAGAACTGAAAACTCATAAGTACCGTGAACATACCTTTATGGTTTTCTCTCTAAATATCTCGTGACAGTTCACCATTAAAAGAGTGCGCGCGCACCTAAATACATTGTGTGACACCATCGATAGTTCGATCTCTGACTGACACATGTTCAAACGAAGAACCATACTCACGTTTGATATGGATCTTGAACATTGCGAATGAAATGAAGCTCACCAAATCAGATTTTAATGCAATAGTTTACGGTGGTAAAACACGAAAGCGAGACTATATTAGAACACTTTGAATGATTTTCATCATCCCGAATTCCCCACGATGTTCCTTACCAGGAACAGATTTAATTTGAAAAAAAAAATAAGTGGCTAGTCTAAAGCCTGCTTTGCAATAACCCTAGAACACCAGATGCCCAGGGATAATTAAAAAACTCAACGTTAAAAACCAAACGTCTATCCAAGTGAAGCCTACAACAACAGCATCCAGCAAGAGTAAATTTACTACCCCCATACACTTTTTTTGTTCATTAAGTAAAAGGTGCATCTGCATAGAAACTTGAGTACCTACCTACGAACTGAATTAAAACCTAGTCATTTCTCTGGTGAATTTCCCATTAAACAGGCTTCAAGTCTGAATTATTATACCAGAAACTCCAGAAATTACTAGTTCAAAACCTATGAATGTTTGCGTTGGCCGTCTTCTATCTAAGAGTTATAGGTAATGTTAGTATGCTCTAAATTACAATGATTTATTGCTCCATGAGGGCATTATTTTTCCCATTATAGACGGCACATTTTGCGTGTCTCGGGGCTCCAGGGCCATTGGCCATCCCGCAGGATTACAAGGCGAGGTGTCGCGTCGTCGTAAACACTTTGATTTATGACCGTTGAGCTATTTTGTGGCTCGACATTTATTTTGATTTTCATTGCCCAGAGCCTTTGCGAGCGCTATTACGAGATCGTTTTGCGGACAAGGAAGTCTTCGAAGATATGCTTTTGTTGTACAGGGTTGTGACCCCATAATATATAATTTCTCACGTAATTTATGTAACTACCAGATGAAGATAATTTACATGCTGTCCTAGGGCCTTACTATTGAGTTGCGAATAAGAATTAATGATCACTCCAAGTCACTTCGTTGCGATGGGTTTAACAACCTATCGAGATTAATGCTTTGCGTTCGAATGGCTGGCAGACATAGCTGGTTTTTATATCATTTTGATTTCCTCTCTGTACGTGCATAAAAAGAGCGTGACGAGAAATAATAACCTAAGGATACAGAAGCAATGACATAGGTCCAGGGCATTCGAACATTAACGTGATTTCGCTAGCTGATCCCATGGTGTGTGGAGTTTTGATATAATAGCAACTAGGTGTTGCCCGCGACCTTCATCCGCGTGAAAGTATTATAAAAATATTTATAAACATTTGAACCAGATTTTGTTAACAAAATTCAAGGGCTTGAACTTTGTTACTTATTTTTTTAAGCAACAAAATTCAAGACAAGGTTTGGTTACAATCAAACATTTTTATAAAATAAAAGTAGCCTAAATTAACTGCTTATAATATCAGCTATCGGCCAGTAAAAGTCCCGTCAAAGTCGGTCCAGAGAGGTCCAGAGATTAGCCGGAACAAACAGACAGACAAAAAAAATGTATGTTCAGAAATTAAAAATTAATGACTTTTTGTTATAAGCACTTTATAGGTATTATGCATTCAGTGAAAACCTGTTATTTTGAAATCACAAACAGACACTTACAAATGTATTTAATTGTATAGCTATAGATGTTAAATAAAGACGATATGAAGAAAAGTTTATAAAGAAAATCACAGCTTTTTCTTCTAAACTTCATATCGCGTTTCTCTAATTTTATTAAACGAATCAAACTATGGATTGTGGAGTTTAAACAAAACGAACGGCAGCACTCTTGGTAAATATTGGTAGAAAGATGACGATATACGGATAATGGTAAGTACAGATAAATAATATTTCAATAATCATAAATGACGAAGAAGAAATTACCACGAATGAAATGTGAACATCGAAACAATGATAGACAAAGTCACCGATAGAGATTAAACTGAAGCAAAGAAACAAGCAAGTAAAGCATAATTATTTGAGATTAGAAGATTACATCAAGTAGGTAATGTTTTGTAATTTCGTGTGTGATCTAGTTAACGTCTTACATAATGGAATTAGCAAACATATAATATACAATTGTATGTATGTAGGTGATATTTTAACATCGAGTTAGACAATTCCATTAAGCGGTCCCTTAATAAAATGAATAGTTAAACAATTGCTAAATATTAACTCAGAAATAGGGAAAACCATTACTCTTTTCCTATCCCAGGGATTAGTTCCTCAATTTCTCATCTACCGTACGGTTCTGGGATCTTATTTCTTTTCTTTGCACTTCAATTCTACTTTTACTTTGGACCATAATTAATTAAGCCAGGCTATTAAATAAAGAACTTTAGTTAGTTTATTACTAAACTTATTTTCGCCCTTAATCGACATTAGACCTAACCATCACTTTTTGGAGTCAGCCCTTACCAGATCATGTTATTTTATAAGATATGAGATGAAGCTAAGTAATCTTTTTTCCTCGTTCTTTTTCATAATGCAAAAGGTACACTAGGTATGGTTTATTTGACATTTTTTGCACGCATCATAACATATAGCTCCCAACCCGATAATATATAATCGTTCACATTATGTAAATGAAAGTAAAGTTGTTCAGCTAGCAACTATGCGTTTATGGACAACGGATGCACCACCGGCTCGGGCCGGGATAATGTCGATTGCATACATAATGTAAAATATATAATGATCCTTCTTTCCACGCTACGTTTTTATAAAAGTTTTACCTTGAATCAATTGGCGATGTTTAATGCAGTCTGCCGTAATTGTGGGCCCATAAAGCAAAATGATGAGCTCGTCCAGACGAAAGCATTCAGGTAATTGTCTTTCAAAATAATAAAGTACGACACGAAAATAGTATCTTGCATGTTGACGATAAGTACCTAACATCCAGCAGAACTCGTTCTGACATGTATTAAACTTTTATGGGCAGTCTACCTATTTAATTTAATTCAGTATTTGTTTATGTGGCTGGTTGTTAAAAAACTATATCGAGAAGGCAGAGGCTTTGAAAAAAATAGTTATTGTAAATTTACAATCACACGTGCATTGTGATGATGAATGTGGATAATGAAATAATAGAATAATCTTCTTGCACTAACCACACGATAAAGAAAGAATGGAATAATGAAAAATGTGGAAAATGATTAAAAAACACCTATGATGATTATTTTCAAAATAATTAGATTAGTTTCATAATAGAGACGGTGGACACTTGTTATTCAGTTCAGACAACATTGTTATTTGTTTACGGACAAAAATTCAAAGTGCAAATCATTCCAGCAAAAGAAGTTCGTCGATCTTAACAAGGTGAACAACAGGTTCAGTATAGATCGACTTAACTCTTTTAGCCCCGAGGAGCCGATGCGCCGGCGACGGTCAAAGCCCTAACCGGCCCTTAAAAGAAGATACTCACGAAAATATTTCTTCAGTGCTGCTATCTCTTGTAAGATCTGCTATCAAGAACACAACGGCCAGGCCCACGTCATGAATATCAGGTTGCTTTTTCATAGTCACTTGCGCGGGAAAAGCACCGGGCCTCCATGCGTGCGAGTAGCATGGAGTCTCAGGACAAACTAAGCGAATTTCTGGGTGTCCGTGATGCGTGACGGGTGCACGTGCTCGATGCGCAGACGCATCTTTACCGGAGGCTATACACTGTGTCTTGTGCAGACTGCAGAGGCGCGCAGAGCGGCGCGCTGCGGCCATGCTGGTGATACATACTTCCATACACCGAATTTTGCTTGGATATGACTATTTAGAAACGAATGACTAATTCATTCATGGCAGCAATCGTTTTAAAAGGCTTATGTTTTTATTGTTTTAGCTGTTCACTGATAGTATTTCGTTTACATGCGTGAGTTGCGCGTCCGTTCCTCACGTTATGAAGTTTGTGTACGTTCCTTAATCAAGTGGTTGGACAGGTAGCGCATGCACCGTCATTAGTCGTTTCGCTGTTTTGACGCTTATTTTGACAACTACATCAAGATTATGTTGTGAATGTGGGTGTGAATTAATAAACAGATGATAACTGTTACTCCTACTTGCAGAACGGCTGTTCAGGGGGCTATAACATACCTGACTCTGCCATAATGCCACCTAACAGACGGCTATGTTTTATTCATGGCAACTGTATTATTTCATGAAAGTCTTCATATATTCCGAGTTTCGCTCAGTATTTTCCGGATGAGAAACTCTTGTAATATTTTTAATTATACCCTGTGTGCGTATGAGACTTACTTAACAGAGTACCTCGGCATTCATTCACTTGGCCGACCATTACAATGGAAAATGTGTGTCATAGTAGTGGCGCTGGCGTACCATCAACAATGCTGCTGGAGACATCTACGTATGAGTAACGTGACTTTCTTTAGCGTGTTACAAGATCATTTGAAAGTAATTTCAATAGTAGATAATTGTACTTAATATTATTTTATTAAACCCAACTCAGTGACTACATGACGAAAAGTTCCAAACATAATGAAACAGTTATTCAACAAGAATTCCACGGAAGTTTAAAAATATTTAAGTTATCCGAGATTCCGAGCACTCATTTGTTAAGTTAATGAGTCTCATGAATACAACAATGTTGGTTATAATAGGTTGACCAGTGACCGAGAGATCATTATGCGCATATCTTAAGACAATATTAACTTTAAGCAACGGCCCGGGTGCCGATGGTTGGACACCATGGTGAGCGTCGTCGATACTGCTGGGCTGATTGTGGAGAATGCAATTGTGTCCCCGCACCCCAGTCAGAAGTGACGAGGAGGAACACCGTGTGCTTTTAGTTAGAAGGCAGGGCCATCTTTAACTAATTGGAGGCCCTGGGCACATTACAATAATGGGGCCCCTTGTAGGATGCAAGAGCGAGCGAAGCGAGCTCAATTTTTTTTACACCCTTAGGTTCTCTAACTGTTTAGGATTTCTTGTGACAAGTTCATACGGAACTATAAGTAGTAAGTAAAATCATATGCATCTTCACTGAGGGCCCATTTATTGAATCCTTGCAAAACAAATTGAGACATATTATATCATTTTTATTTTAGAAATTTTAATGGTAGCGTTGTAAAGGCGAGCTCAAAAATTTCAGTAGTCCGCCTGGAATAAGTAAAGTTTCAATTACTATTAATACTAACGGGATATTTACCATGTTTACTGTTTACTATGAGTTCCCGATATTTCGGCGTTGTTGCAAGCACCATGCTCACGGATAAACTCTATATCCCGTTAGTATTAATAGTAATGTTAGTGACCATGATAGTTTAAAATCTTATAAAGTTTCAATTGACAGCCACTAGCTTTGACACTTATAGGAACTCGGGGCCCCCTTGGATTTTAGGGCCCTGGGCAAGTGCCCAGAGTGCCCAATGGGAGAGATGGCCCTGTGTAGGAGTCATGCAGACCCCTCCACCTCGGCCCGCTGGCCCCTCGGCAGAGGATTTCAACATTAAAAAAAAAAGATGGTAAGCGTCGGTAAGTGCCTTCGCATTATGGTTTTTCGAAGAAAAAGCAGGCAAACACTCATTGTGTTAGCCTACTTTTTCTTCTAAGGTGTTCACACTAAAGAAAAAATTACAGAGCTAGAAGCCTTATTTGGGTTTTTATTACTGGACTAGCTGTTGCCCGCGACTTCGTTCTCGTGGAAAAATATACATAAAATAGATAAAATAAATAATAATAATCTCTATCAAAAAAAATTACAACCAACTACAAAAAGTATAATTTCACTGGGGATCGAACTTGCAACGTGATGCACGTAACGCAGTCATGAAACCGTTTCTCTATTTGCTTCGCTGACATATACTTTGAAATAGACGTTGTTACGCATATCATGGCTGAAACGATAAACAATTGAATAATACTAACATAATGCAATATTGCTCATCCCCTTAAGCAAGTAGCGTGATAATATATAGCCTAACATTTGAAGAAGCCTATTACAGATATTTGTGCAAAATTTAAACAGGATCTATGGAGTACTTTTTGCGCCAAGTCGGAACATCGGACCGGATTTTAACGATTTTATTATATGTAGAGAAGAGAAGAAGATATTATTATATGTAGAGATTAGTGGCGTGCCGCTAGGTCAGAATGGAGGCAAGCCCAGTTAGTCAGCTACCGATGTTCTGGGATACAATTTTATAAGTTATAGTTTTTCAATTAATTTCTAGTCTCCTTAATACGCTTGCATAATTGACAAAGGCGCCATCTATACGTACGAATCGTGACACCAAAGTAAGTTCGCTACGCTGTTTACAATTCAGACGTGCAAAATATTTCATTCAAAATGGCCACTAGATGGCATTTACACTATTGATTTGTTATTTTATTGCCGTACACACTATTTTATTAATTCAATATAGTATCGATTAAAATGATAATATTTGATATTACATAAATATTAATGATCTCACAAAATCATTATAAATCACTAATAAATAATAACCAATTTTATTTACTTATTCTATTCTTCAGAACAACTCTAGTACCTAAACTCATATTTACGTATTTTCTTATTTCAAAGAGATATAATATTACGATGATGGTTCTTTATTTGGAAGAACTTTATCAAATAACTACAAAATGATATGCGAAAAGCGACAAAAATACATTGCCGAGAAAAACTATCATTAGGACTTTTTTAACAGTGAAGTAAAGAGCTAACTCAACGTATTTACAAACCTTTTCGACGGTAATATCCGAATTCACATTCACAGACCACTTTATAACAATCAATTAATAACTTGCAAAATCATTGGTATAACTCACATCGTGCTAATAACTTTCACACAATTACAATAACAAAATAAAACCTAACTTTAGAATATTGTTCTCAAAATTTTCAAAACAGCATTCATTCGTAATAATTAACGCGTGCTACTGGCATAATTCCTAGGTCAAAACAATACGAACTAACTTGAAATCGTACTTTGAATCAAACTTCGCACGAAACGCACAGCCGCGAAAATCATCGGCGCGAACACACACGTTCTCTCTCAAACTTACACAGACTTACACGCACACATTCAAAGAAAAGCCTAGCTTTAAACTCGATACAAATTCTCACATGAGTACATAAAAATTTTGTCAAAAACGGACACATTTTGCTAGGAAACATGAGAGGTCATAGAAGCCACGTAAAAGCCATTGGGTGTGAAAGAGAAAGCGTTAGCTAGCACTGGGTCACTGACCGTAGGCCGTATTACGCACTAAACTTCAACTTTTCAACTCTTCTTTTGTATAGTGTTAGAGCGAGCCAGAGTATCGCGGCCGGCATATCAGAATTTAAGCGCGCGAATTTAAAATAATTTCTGTTATGGATTGATAGTTGTGTGGAAACCGAATGTTATTATTGTTTGACAAAAAATTACTAAGTATTATTTTGTTTTTGTAAGAATGTTATTTTTAAACACATTAAATACATTTTAAATATTCCATTATAAAACAATATAAAAAACATTTAAAAATATAAAAAATAGATGGCCCATCGGCATCAGGGAGAGTAATTTTTTTTTTTTTTTTATCGTTAGGCAAGCCAGGCTTTTCGGCTTGTATGAGAGGTCCGCCACTGGTAGAGATAATCTTAACTGGAAACATTAGGTACCCACCAAGCCAGCAAATACTAATTTCGCTAAGCCCTCAATTCATCTGTCTGTGTGGTCTGGGGTTTGAGAACAGTGTATACCCATCGGTAGACACTGTTCTCATATCCATGGCCATATTTGAAGTCAATTCGCAAAGCAAAACGATTTAGAAGTATTTGGTACTATCATTACGCTGGCGTGACGATTTGGATTCGTTCCTGACTGATTGGCCAGAGAAGGCGAAACACCGACAGAGTTGGAAAGGAATGGGGCAGGCCTTTGCCCAGCAGTGGGAAGGTACTATCATTGGTCTATTAAGTCATTCTTGGAAACAGTGATGTGCCTAGGGGCCAACAAGACAGCAAACCCATAAGGCTAGCAGACTGTTCAGAGGCTTGTATGAAAGTACCGCCAAGTTACTACTAGGAAGTTGTGGGTAATTTATGCAATAGTGTTAAATTAAAATGGCCAGTAGGAATATTTAAGCATGGATTAAGTTGTTTGGATACCGTCATAGCTCTGCACTTGAAAAATCAGTAATTACGATGTACCTAGTACAGCAGAAAACACTGCTTTAAGCTTCCACGGTTTAAAACTAAACTTATACCGTCATTTACGAGATATCGTCCGTGATAATTAATTATTTTAATTTATTTTCCATCCAACCGCATTCTCCAGTCATCCCGCGATCATGGCGCTTCCAACAGCGTCGAAATATCGGGAGCTCAAAATAATTAATATTCACGGAAGGTAGTAAGTGACAGTATAAGTTTAAAGAAGAAAAGTTAATAAATCATTTATAAGCAAAGACCAATTTTATATATTTTCTGTAAACATTTATGTTTCCATTTTACACGTCAAGAAACACCACCGAATTCATTATAGTGAAACACTAAGATTTTGAAATGAAATGAAGCATAAAAATTCTTCGTCTCTGTCCTCTGAAGAAAATGTAAGAAATTGTTTTATTTCAACTTCACTGCTTTCCCCTCAGCCACGAGGGCCCTCCCTCGTGGATAATGGTAGGGTTCTAGATCTGTAAATTTTACTGAGCCAAGTAGTTCAATTTAGGTCCGACCAATAAATTTAGTAAGTGAAACTTAATATTATTAACTTTGCCATTTTCGTCGTGTCTGTCCGTCGCATGCACGTCGGCCTCGTTCAATCGTCTCCATGCTTACGACTTTCCCGTTCTGCTTCGTCGAACTATTTGATGACTGTTGATATGCGTCGGCGTCGATCGTGTGTAAATCGCGCCATGATTCGCTATGCCTCCTTTTGCCAGCGGTACCTAGGTACTAATACCAGGTTTGCATTGAAGAAATTATTGTGAACTAATTGTGGTTTAGTTAGCATAATATGTGCAACCTGTTTTCTAATAGATAGTACGGGATGGAGAATGAGGATTTTTAGCCCAATGCTCAATCAAAGGCACATTTAACCGTTAGATGAAAAGGCGTTTCTCCGGAAGGCATATAATAAAATTATCACAAGGGCGAGGATCCTCTAGCGACCTAATTAATTTCCTAATTGACCTAAGCAATTTTCTTTACTTTGCTTTTTGTATCGGTGCTCAGAACCTCTAGCTTCCTCGAGCTTTATGCACAGATCACATTGTATGAGACAATTATTTCCAACATTCTTTGACTATTTGTGGCACCTATCGGCAAGGTCCCTGTTAGGTATAGCATCACCAAATAGGAATCTTACAGATAAAAAGTTTAATTGGAGATATTTGGGACCTAAAGACAGTTCTTCGTATCGAATTTGCTTTTGCCCGACTGCGTCAGACGGAAGGTTACCTAATATTGGAAAAGGATAATAACAGTTTCTCTAAACTTATTTATTGCAATGGTTATTATACTTTATCAGACTTTATCATTTTTATTGAGTTCGATGTTATTGGGTCGTTGATCTGACTAGCGTGAGTGATTGGAATAAAACTTCAAAAATAATTCAATTTTATAAATAATGTATTTTATTTATAGTAAGCTTAAGAAATTAATTACACCATTGTCGTCAGAAAGATACATAAAGGTGGCAGTAGGTACATAGGGCAGACTGCACTTTCCCAACTCGTGTTATTCTCGTAGACACAATTTAAAGCTCTATCATTTAGAATGTAGAGTAGGTAGGTAATTTACTATGTTCGTGCATAAAGTGCCTTTCGTAGTTTGTATTGATTACGATAGATTTTTGCAGTTTTCCCTTAGGTAAGTAGTTTCCCTGCAGCAGTCTGGTGAAGTTGTTTATTTAAGAACATTTAAATAAAATTCCACCAAAATATTCAACAATTTCAACGACTTATTTACATAATAAACTGCAAATACCAAAACATACAGTCTCGCTAGCTAGAAGAGTTTTTCGGAGTAGTTTTATTTAAATATGGTAAGTAGACTGCATTTCGTGCATTCATTATTGTAAAACGAAAAACCTGCAGCAAATTTTCTTGATTTCTTACTAACATAAGTATAAAGTAGATACTTGAAACCTGGAAAGCCGAGTAACTACGTATATTCGAACCTAGGGGCGATATTCAAGGTTAAGCAGCGCTTGCCAAGGTCGGCCCGTGGATTGGTGACCATCCATTACATACCGAGTTCCTTCCATGATTCGAAAAGCACGTTAAGCCGCTAGTCATTTATAGATCTTGACAATCAGTCTTACCAAGGAGTTCGGTATTATCTTGTACTAACTGGGTTGACGAGGCCAGATAGGCAGTTGCCCCAGGCAAAATACTGGTATTCAGCTGCATCCAGTCCACCTCAACAAACGTAGCTTATCCTATGATCGGCCCATTAGCGAAATCAGCTGAAACGGCTGCTCGTTCAAAAATACAAAGTACCTTTGAGTTAAGACGAAAAATGCATGCAGCTAACATTATGAATTCAGGAGATCGTAACAACGGTGTTTCGAAATGACAACTATTATTTTTTATGAGTCTATTTTGTGACGATATAATATATTTTTAATATAGTAGTCGGTACACAGAATTTAATTTAATAGTTGTGTGGTGACGGTGTAGTTTCGTGAAAAACTGTGAAAACTAATTAATAACCAGCCAGTCTGTTCTGATGGTCACTACAAAAGCTACATAACTTAGACTTAGGTAATACGTAATATTAAATTATTTGATTCCTCTTTTCTGCAAACACGAATTTGCCCAGACATTCCCTACAGATGGCAGAAATGCTCGCTTCAATGGAATGAATGCGCAGTATAGGCACCTAATATTCAGGTTCCAGTTAAGCCGCATTGTCATGGTCAATCGTGCAGGCAAAAGTACAGTCAGTGCATAATCTAACAACCTATCATCTTACAGATTTCGATCAAGGAGATGATCTAACAATATGAGCAACTCTAACGGCACTAAAATTCGTGGATCGAAACGAAGCAGACTACTTATCTATTAAAACAGTTATTTACATTACCTAGCTATGAAGTGGTTCGTTTATTATTTATTTAACATTTGTTTCTTTTTATCAGCCTTTCTTTGAAAACGTACCCATGCCCAGTATTATTTTTCAAGTCCTTCTACAAAGGTGTTTGTGCGTAGGTAATTAAGTTATCGAAGAGTCGAGCAGTCTGTTACCATCTCTATGCAAATTGACTCTCTATAATGTTCTAGATGTGACTTCGTATACTTGTATATGAATGCCATGTCTATACCATTCCTCATGTATGACTTTCATGGAACTATTGGAAGATGTATGTGAAAATATTTTAGTTCTTAGAATAGGAGAAATGCCATAAGAATACTATTTCTATAAACCTGTCTGACAAAGGCCAGGACCGTCTTTAACCTATAGCCGGGTACGGAACTTCGTGTATCATGCCCGATACAGACGCTCTCCGTGCATTCTGCTATATGTAGATACTTGGGAATGCAGAATTTATGTAATTTATCTAACAAAAGCTACATTTGACGAATGTAATCGAAATCTGCTATCTTTAGCCTGTTAGCATGAGAGAAGACGGCCCTTCTATCTAAGCGAACCTCAAATTCCTATTTATAATCTTGACGGATGCAGTAAAAGCCATGAACTACTTACTTATTTTTTTTTACATATAATTATTGCAACTTTTAACAACATAGTCGTTCACGCCACCTTACTGCGACGACATCTGATCCTTGAAAGACGTTAACTGTTAGTGCCGGCTGATCTTAAAGTGCTTACAACATAAAAATATCAATCGTATTCCTTTTCTAAATATACAAAACAGACCCAGTCTTATCCGTAACCTTGTAACTTCCTTTAAGGCTCTCTCTTTATTTAAAGCTGTACCTTGCAGGTAGTGGAGTACAGGCTGTGGTTATATTTTGACGTGGTGTTGTGAGCGGTCATCGTCGTCGCTGTGTTCCTCCTGGAGCAGCAGACTGTCGGGAGGACCTCGCGGGGGGGCGCGAGCGTTGCCTGAGCGTCGCGACCCTCCCCGGCTGAACATCCTCGACAGCTGGGCGAACTTTTTGCGGGACGCTGCGAAGGTATTACAAAATTAGCATCTAATCTTAATCACGTAGCGGTTAAAGACCAAGGTTAGGCGCGTTTAGCGCACCCCGGGCAAGTGGGCAGTCAGTCACATACGCTCGCTCATCACACAAGAAGGGGTGAGCTTATATCTACTAACCGGGAAAACAACAAGGCTCGAGGAGCGGTAGAATTGTTTTTCCACACGTCATGCACTCTGCCGTATCCTAATCCATGTTGTAGTCAGCAGTTAGCATAGGCCTTGTCTAGATCCCCGAGGCCCGCAGGTCAAGCGGGCCGGCACTAGTCCGGGGCAGCGGAATTGGCATTAGATCCCATTGCCCCCCGACCCAAGTGTGCGAGGCGTGATTTTAGTCAGTACGAGTCTGACAGACCCCCCTGCTCTCCCCAGGGCGGAGGTCTTCCAATGAGGATTTCCACATCGACAAAAAAAGGCCTAGTCTAGATGAGTGCCTAAATAGGTCAAATAGCTACTTTTATATTTTTCCCATTAAATTTGCCAAAGACGGTCTTTAATTCAATTCAACTGCAAATCTGTGGATGTTTATGGTGTAGAAATAGTTACTCACATTTGCCCATATTCTTCAGTCTTTCCTTGAACGCGGCCTCATCATCATGGCACTTAGTCTTCTGCCCTTGCTCGCTGTCTAGTGCTGCCATGAACTCCTGGTTCCAACGCAACTCCGCCATAAACTCCTCGTTTTGAAGAAAGGTAGCGATGCGGTCGTCATCCATCTCTAGACTCAGATCTATTCGTGCGTCTGTCCCTGGCGGTATTCGCAGAAACATCGGAGGTAAAGGGCCCAACATTCTTGGCACCCATTTTCTTCTTACGGCTAAAGGAATTGATTCGTCGTCAACGTCTCTGTAATAAAAAAATAAAAATAAAGTTAGAACTACCTAAGTATAAGGTACTTACTCTAAAAGTAGGTTTTATATGTCGTTAGAAGTTCCAAGGTGTTTAACGTCCATATATGGCTTAATCTGATTCCTGGTAGGTAGTTACCTATCCAGGATTGCGCATAGAGATAGGCACAAGTAAATAGAGGCTTGTGTAGGTATTCCCAGCAGAACGTAAGTGGTGAAGTCGGGCGAAGTGGATAATGATGTTTAAATGCATCAGCAACCTTCACGAATGACTCGCCATTTCTGGATTTCCACAAAAAAGTGGAGATTTGACTGCAGTAGTTCAAACAATGTATTTTGGCATTAGCACACTGACCTCCTAAGTAAAGTTCGACTTGGCAATAAGCCATGGGATGGTAAGTTAGAGGGAAAGATATTATCGCAAATGGACCTATAGTATCGTACCTAGTATCTAGAACTTATAGTGATCAACTTTGTTATACAAATTATTTTTTTCGTTTTTTCTGATAGTTGCAACGACATGTTCTATATTATAAGAGGTATAGGTAGCTACCATTTGTTTACTAATCCTAAAAACGTGACTTAATGAAGCTGCATGTTATCATTTTGATTTGAGGATTACGGTAAAGTAGTATGGAAGACTCCTCAGGGGAAATTTTATGAGCAATTGTGCACGCATGCCGAAAACTGGTCTATATTTTACTACAAAATAGAGAGGGTGCTCTATATTGCGTAAAATCAGTCTCTGTGAACATTTCTGCTAGTCATGCTAACCTGTTGCCTCAATTATTGGTTGACCTAGCGGTGTAAATGACAACATCACTACTGCGACCTACGAACGGAAGACGTAATCATTTTGACGGGCACACAATACGACGGGGTTTTTTTTGTGTCGCAGCGGGGAGAGGATCTATTGTTATGTTCTTGCTGTGCATTGGTTACTGTTTTACGTCCAATCGGTATCATTGTTTATCAGTAGTTATATTAATTTACTTACACAAGTGCTGTAGTGTCGTTGTCATCGCCCTTGTCTGCAGCTCTGCAGCCTGAGCGGCGATCTTTGCGACGGGACGGTGTGCTGCCTTCCACGCGCTCCATTTCGAGCCGCAAACGTTCGTTCTGATTATCAGTACTCATAGCTAGAAGTTGGTCAATGGTCGCATCAACCGCACCCTGGTTAGCACGGAGTACGGCTTCAATAACATCGTCGTCCATGTCCGGGAACATCGTCTTGAAGTCGGTCATCGCTTGCGTGAACTCGAGCTGCATGGTGGACGCCATCGCGCCGCCGGCCTGCGGCACGCGACTCGCCAGAAACGTCACGAGTGCGCGCCCCTCGCCGGCGAAACAGCTGACATGTGACGCAGAAGTGCCGCAGTGCTGATGAGGTCCGTGGCCGTGCGCCTCGCGTCCATCCTCGCGGCGCACTACACGCCGCCTCGCTCCGTGTCCTCAACTTACTAATTAGCGGATCGCTCGTTGCAATAGTCCTGTGTAGCGGCGCTATGCACCGTCGCTATCATGATGTGCGATTTCACTTTCGTAGTTTTTAGATGCGTTTTGCGCAGGCGCGGAGTGAGGCGGGGGGTGAATTGTCGATATAAATAGAGAATGCAGGCGACGGCGCGCGTCCCGACGGCCGGCGTCGAGCGAGCGCGACCCTCACTATCACTGAACCCTGAAGACGGCGCGCGGCGGCATGCTGCGCGCGCAGATGCAGGCAGCCCATTGTTTGTAAATCATGTTTGTCCCTCAACGTGACCTTTAAAGCTGTCGACGAAGTTCCGAGGATCTTGTTCTTGCGTAACACTGAACTAAGTAATAATTAACTACGGAGAGTCATAACAGGGATGCTACTGGTACAGGTTGACGGATTAGGTCACCAATCAAAGAAATCATAAAACAAACTGTATGGATTCCGTGTCACAGTTGCTCCACAATGTAGCCTGAAAATGTGGAGAAACTGTGGTTGTAGTACAGACAGAGCGTGGATTGATCAACCTGTTCTCACCTACCCACCTAATTCTTTACCTACGATAAAATCGCTTACTGTTATCTGTCGGGAAGTAAATTAATCCATCAATTCGTAACGATACTGGGTACAAGCAGTACCAACCGGTGCCTCGTACATGTCATCTATGTACAAACGAATAACGTAAAAAAATGGTCGAAATTACAACAAAAGGAATAAGACTAGGATGAATTTCTAAAATTAAATCACTATTATAGCAGGGAGTTCTAAAGTCTGTTTCTAAGTTTTTAAAACAAAAAGAAATACCATTTTAAGTGGATAATACAAAGGCAGAGTTATAATTCTACCTTTAAATAAATACAAACCTACCTACATAACTAAAGTAAAGGTTTCTTAAAACAAGTTAAAAAATAAAAGCATTGTAGCTTCATTTTATGTATGATTTATTTCAAGAATATTTTACATTAAGTAATTTAGTAAGTAGTAATAAGTTATACACGTCAATTTATAGTTACAGTCCTTACACAATTATGTAACCTCTTCTGACAGCTGCAGCCCAACAGCAACCCTATGTAACGAAAATAAAGTACACTGTGATATTGACAGTGATGAAAACTGGGAGATAAAATAATTTTGAAAGGACTGTAGTGTATTTGCAAATTAGAAACTAAACATAGACAAAATAACGAAAAATTTCATAAACAAATCAATGTTTACGAGTTCATAAACTGAGCAAATGATCACCGATCAATTTATACTATGATTATCTCGCCCTGACTCGCTAATTTATGGTTATATTTTTTTAATCTACTTCACATTTATATTCGTAATTACTTTACATCAAACACTTGTTATTTTATTTTTATATATCTAGCGTATTTATGTTTGGGCGAGATTCAAACAACGAAGATACACAAAAGCAAAAGTACTAGGACACACTGATGACATTTTTTTTACAATTTAGGCCAATACGAAACTACTTACGGTTTCTTACCAAGGTACCACATAAAGCAACGACGAATAGCAAACTATGACGTCACACCGAACCCTATCTAGGTACTACAGTTACATTTAATACATAGTTTGTACCTAATATATTTAGAATGATTGTTAAGAAGATTAGGTACTACAAACATATTTGCCAACGATATCATAAGGCACCAATGAGTGGTATGCATTTTTCTGTCCAACTTTTTATTTAAAGACTGCACTAAAAAAGAACACGCGTCACATATAAAGTTTTGAAAAATTACACAACGTGGATAACTATTACATAAATGAACGTATTACTCTCGTATCATATTAATTAGATTTATAGTTCTCATGAGGAAGGCTATTGCAAGCTCAAATTACTATCAACCCTGAGTAGTTACAAACCACACGTATGTATTTGCTATTATTCTCAAGTATAGATAAACAGGTGTATCTCTTTTCCACCTACTTCAATACAAACAACTTTTATGTATTTAATTTCAATGATCGCTATTAATTACATAAAATATTTAACTACAATATACTGCATCAGCTAATTGCTGCATATCCATATTCAAGTGGTTTTTACAGTTTAGCATGTCAATGTCAGGGTTTGAGGACCCTACCGCTAAACCAGAATGGACCTCATGTCGCAAGTTGACGCCAGACATGTTTTAAAAGATTTTAGAATGCAATATTTAGGAATGTTAGTAATGTTTCCTTTGCTAATGTCCGTGTATCTGAATTCCTTGATATCGAGTCAGATACTCAAGACGCTATTAAAATAAAATTATCACAAATAAAATCAACATAGTAAAATAAACTAAGTACAGAAAACTCTTCAACTCAAATTAGAGACCTCGTTAGGTGCCCCGAAAGGTGTACTTAATGGTGTATTTTATTTATGATTGGATAGGGAATATAATTCTAATGATTTTATGAAGTACAAAAATAAAATTTATTACAATCAACGCAATGGCACTATACTCATGGTATGACAAATCTAGATTGAAATCTGTGGCATTTACGACCAGACGAACTTATCGGCTCTAATCTAACTAGTCCACAAAGAGTCAAGCACAAGAATTACAATAACAACAGTATTTATTTTACAAAATAAAAATCAATAATACAAAAATCATCTCAGTGGCTTGTCTAAAAATAAATACAACTATGTGAAAGTAAAATACGAAGAGTTAAGAAATAATTTTACACATAAAAGACTTTTTTTTTACATGAAAGCAACGAGGATTATTAAATTAATTATAATGATTTTGGCCGTTTTCTTTGCACTTGTGAATATTTAATAGCTCTTTGGAAGATGTCTACTTTAGTTTTAGACACACAGACAAGTGTTACTTTACAGTTACTTCCGTATTAAGCGTTGAAGATGATTTCTGTAGAATAACTGCCATTCAAGCCGTTGCACGATAACTGAGCGACTTAGGGTGCTTATCCTTAGCATTGGTTGACGACACGTAGATGCTGCGCCAGCGTCGCGAGCACGTGATTTTAGGAATATTAACGTCGCCTTTGCACAACCTGTACATTCGACGAACGCGAAATGCTAGATGTCAAAGGTACTCTAATCAGTTTTATAGTATTACTATCAGCATTTTTGTATAATATAATATGTATACTAGAGGACCCGGTACGCAGAAGTTGTCTTGCGACAAAAACGCCACCTACCGGGTGCAACTATAGCTACGAACCACCCAGGTACATAAGAAAAAAAAAAAACAATCAAAGACGATCAAGTCGTCTAGGAAGAGTAGATTTTAAAATACTGTACTCAAGAAGGTAATTTAACTGTGCTAGTAGCACTTCAGACGCGTATAGGAAGAAACAATCGCATAAATTAGCAGTGCCCTTATGTGGTGAGAGTAATCCTCGGTGCTATCAGTTTAGTATGAGATTCAGACGCGTGCCTGCGTGCCGTTCTGCGGTAGCACCACCATGGTGTTGGTCGGCTGCGGCTGCGGCGAAGCCTGTTCGTTTTGTGCCCTCTCCTGCTGTTGAATGAGACAAAAACTTCGTCAGTTTATGTAGAAGATAAGCGAGTTGACAATGTTTTGAATCCCAATAAATTAGTGAATTGAATGCCACAATAGCTACTATGGGCTGCGTGGTGCTGATAGCATCGAACACAGTACCACAATTTTTTTATTTGGTTATAATCATCAGCTCATGAATAACAGTTCATTGCTACCTATTCTATTCTAATTCTACTTGCTATTAATAATCATAAACGGGGAAGTTTGTATGTCTATTACTCCATCACACTGTAACAACTTCAAATGATCTTTGGCACAAAGACAGAATTAGCCCTAGATTAAAATGAAGGATACTTTTTTATTCGGGTACATGTCCTATTTACAATGCAAGAATTGCATGTGACTATGCCCCAAGTAATATGAGACAAGGGCAGGAATATGGTAAAGAGTTTCTTTCAAAGAGACTAGTCACTAAAAGTGTTTAACAATACTAACAACGGTTGTAAGCGAGGGATCAGCGGCAGCCATGAGCGTGGCGGCGCGGTAGGAGGGCGGCGGCGTCTGCTTCACGGCCTCCTCGTAATCCGGCAGCAGGCTGGAGTAGTCCGGCGTCGGCGCGGCCGCGTACGGCGCCAGTTGGCCGGACGACACCACGTCGTCGCTCGAGATTACGAACGGAGTCTGCAATGCGTGCGCGCGCATCGTCAGGTACTTGTAGCAGCGCCATACTACGCTGATGCAGTAGCCCTGTAGGAAGAATTGAAGTAAATTAAAAACAAAACTGAAGTTTATCAATAGCGCCCAGCCTCTGCTTCGTATGGTTTTTATCACTTGATAGAACATAGAGACTCCTTTATTAATGCAAGTTTAATAACTATTAAAGAATTATACACATTACCTTCCATTATTAGCTTCTGGAATAAATTAAAACGCGTTGCGGAGTTTAGATGAACAAAGTAATCACGCAGACATTTCTGACTGCGTCGAAAAAGCTACATTAATTTATAATATGCACAGATGATAATATTTATATCCTAGCGATTAGATACTCTTTTTATCTACCTGAAGACAGCATTGTGGGTTATATTACAACAAAAAATTTACTATGTTAAAGTAGTCGTAAATGGTTACTGTAACTGTTCCTTTCAATAAGATAAAAGAGATAGATTCAAATAAAACTTGTCTACTGCGTTTCTCGTTAGTTGGAAATTAATACAAAATTGAAGAGTCTACAGTACCTAAGTTAAATAATACTTGAGTGGAATTAAAGTACGGACCACAAAGCGTTTGCAGTAAGGCACAAGCAGCATTTAATGGATGATTGTTTTTCAAAGCTACTCCATTTCGATTATAGTTACGTAATCTGAGCGAATTGAGAGATGCTCTAGAAGAGTCTAGAAGACGACTAACACTGCCAAGCACTTACATCTGTTTACATAGGCACCTACCTTAAACTGAAGGAAAGTGAAACACTTTATTAGGTCTCATAACTAAGTATAGGTTTTTTTATGAAAAAACGTTGTCCCACACTAGGAATATCTCCTGTGTCGTGGGTGCGCTTACAAACATTTAAACTCACATACACAAACAGCCAGACCCGGAACAACTACCTGTAGGCCATACAAATATTTGTTCCGTGCGGGAATCGAACCCGCGACACGCAGCGCCTGAGCCACTGCGCCAACCGTGCCGTCAAAGGCGTCTTATCGGTAATTAAATTAAACTCGTTATTACAAAATAATAAAAAAAACAAATGACGCAAAATGCGTCAAAGCTCTAAATGTGAGCTTTGACGCATTTTGCATTATAGTGTTTTCCTGTTTATTAAGACCAGTTTGGGCAGTCTTGTTAAATTCATACAATGCATAATAATACGGTAGCAATAATGTGAATGTTGGTCCCAATCGATTAGGCTTTTAATACAACAACATGAGATCGTCAAAAATATGCAATTTTTTTACTTCCTGAAACATATTCGAGGGAAAGGTCTAGATTATATGATGGTTCGTTCGTTTTGCTAGCGAACTTTTGAAACATTAATTTATTCTTCTTTGAATGAATTATTCTAAATTCATGATTTTCAAAGGCCATGCTTCAAAATTCCTTATCGATGGTGGAAAGGATATCGGCGAAAATAGGCCCATTAGCGGACTGAAATGAAATATATGCCAAAAAACGTGTGTGTCAGAATCGCGGGTGTACTTTTCAGATTTGCCTAAATTTATTGCAGTTATGCAAACAATAGAAGGTACCAAACCTTCTGTTGTTTGTTCTTTGATGTCGTTACTTTTTTTATAAAATAGTAAGAACGTCAAAGAAAGAAAATCGTTTTTTTACTTTTCGCAGCAACCTTACAGTATTTTGTTTATTAAATACGTGTTTCTGCAGGTAGACAAGATGCACCAATTCTACTTATACCGGGTACTTAGCTACATAATAATATTGGTTAGCAGTAATAGCAGTACACCCGCGGTTCTGACATCAGGATGGCGGGTGTACCTAATTTTTAAAATATCATGGTACGGGTGTAGGTACACAGATTTTCAGGAGAGGTACGTAAAGGTATACAGAAGGTACCAAATAAGTGCAATAAATTTAGGCAAATCTGAAAAGTACACCCGCGATTCTGACAAACACCAAAAAAACGCATAATTGTATTTTTGTCTATTTATCGTTTAAAAAAGTCCGAAAGCCATGGGGTAGTGTTTTATTATCGTGCTTAGTTAGCAACGACATACCACACAATGGGGTACGCGAGAAAAAAAATCCCCACTTCTCACACCGAGATACCCTAAAAAAATACTTTTCGAGATTTTATTTTACCACTTTGTCGGCGTAACTAATCTGTATATTCATGCCAAACTACAGCTTTCTAGTACTCTAGAGTAGTACTAGAAAGCTGTAGTTAGTACTCTAGAGTCTTTGAGCTAAGCTGCGGTCAGACAGACGGACATGGCGAAACTATAAGGGTTCCTTTTCTTGTTGACTACGGAACCCTAAAAAACCAATAAAAACAAAACATAGACCATATTCTATAGTCAATTTTTTATTCCTTACATTTGATTATTCATATTTCCATGATAAATATTTTGCACACGTCAGTTCCAATTTCCACCGTCGATGCATACAAAAATATACAAAGATGTACTACCACCATTGTGTATGTCGATATATGGATGTTAGTAAGGACACATTACCTTGAGCAGTACGGCGACTAGGAATGCTGAAAGTACGACGAGCGCCAAAGCGGGCGCCGGTAGCTGAAGCAGCTGGGCTCTCCACGGCACACGGCGCGTCTCCGCGACCAGCCGGTGTATCGAGCGCAGGTAGCAGAGGTACCCGGTCGCGGTCAAGCTGATGGGGGAAGGTAATGTATATGTTATTTGAAAGCACAAATTTTTCACTAAGATATAGCATAGTAAAAAGAACACTCGTATACGATACGAGTATGGTGAATTTAGCAATATACGAGAACACACACACTGTGGTGTAGAAATGAAATGATGAATGAATGATTTTGGGCCCTATAACCTTGACAAGTGAATATCGGTTCCAATGCGATTCGAATGTCGTCTAGACCGCCTTACAACGGGATTGAATTGTTATGTCAGTTCCGCGTGATTTTGACTTTTCCATGATCGTTTTCACTGAATGAATATCACTTAGTTTAAGCCCCCTGGACTGTCCGGTGGCACCTATTTCTAATAAAACAAGGTTTTCTTCTATCGAGAACTAAATTGCGTTTTTCGCGCCCAGCTTCTTAAAGGCTAGTTAACAAAAGCTAAGCTAGTCTGTCAGATCTACCACGGTTGTAGGTATCTGATCTTGCATGAGGTTACGCGCGCTGTAAGACGGTGCAAGGCTAATGAGACGGTAGGTACCAATATCATTATATTGTAGTACCTACCTACCTAATGGCATTTCCTGCTTCATTTACTACGCTCTACGGTCATAGAAAAATACAGTTTAGCCAGATCAATCTATTCAACACATACGAATACAAAGCAAACAATATAATTATGGTTGGCGTATTAATGTGACATACATGTTCCAATGATTTGATAGTCAGAGGCATTATTGTCACTTGATCTCATCAGAATTTAGAACAAAAAAAGCAAAAAACGTCTGATGCCATTTTATAATAAAAGGCATAATATTGCGTAATCATTGGCGATCCCGCCTAAGACAAGGCTTGTTTTGTTTTTCTAGTTATTGGATGGCTTATTGGATGGCCTATCTGATTGTAAGTGGCACTACCACCTATGGACATCTGAAATACTAGACGTTACTGGAGGCATCGCAGATGCGTTCCCATCACAGAGAAAGCTGAAATGTCTTAGGATCCTATAACTTCAAACTGGCACTCAGCCATGCCTCTTGGGGGCAGAAATAACATGGTGGTAGTACTTTCCTACGTCTGGGTTTTTTTTTTACTATTTGAAGCAGTACACACGGCGACATATCCAGCCATACATTTCCAGTATTACATGGCCTCAATTTGTATAGATTTCCCTTACAATGAGAAATCCGTGTGTACTGGTTTTGCATAGCTTGATTGGTCGTCACGCGTACGTGGAGTGTTACTTCTATGTTATACTTACACTGTGATCGCAAAGTCGAATATTTGGAGGCAGAAGAATGGCAAGAGGTGGGCAGGCTTGCCAAGCGCAGCTCCGTAGATCAGCATGAACGTGATGGCCAGGGTGCACACTGTAACCAGTGCGCCCACATCCACATCATCTAGCACACACACGGTCTATTAGATTATTGTTCATTCATTTTGCCCGTTTCCGGTTCTTATCGTGATGCTCATTTCAAGCAATTTTATATGATAATGGTGCAACTATTATTAACTAAAATACTTAAAAGATGTTTTAATAGTCCAGTCAAGTTAGCTCAAAAAATAGGGGCAATAATTCGCATAGAGCAAAAAATTGGTACGAATGTTAGAACCATTTTTTGTTTGATACCTACAATATTTTTAATTAAACAGGGCCACAATAGATCGTGGAATAGATTCACCGGGGTAACCAGTGGCAACCATGTTAAAAAAAAACGCCAAGTAGGTAGGTACACTACCTCACCGGTGGCGTGGTAACTTATGTAAATTATGAAAAACACAACTTTTTCAACGTTTTAAATACCTAGCTTTAGCTCAGAAATGGTGATTCTTAGGAAAAAGTGTAAAATCGATTATCTATACTAATATTATAAAGAGGTAAAATTTGTTTGTATGTAGGGGGGTAATCTCCGGAACAATCAAAAAACAATCCAATTCTAAAAATTCTTTCACTGACAGAAAGCTACATTATTCGTAAGTGCTATAGGCTATAAATTATTTTTATATCATGCAAATTAGCCGAACTATCACAATTTTCGCAGACGAAGTCGCGGGCGGAGTGCTAGTTATAGATAATTGCACGATCTACAATTTTAGTGTGACCTATTTTTATGATAAAACTTACCGTTTGGCTGAAAAACGCCAAAAAGCGAACTTTGACTTTGAATTTTTTTTTCAAATGTCGGATCGATGGGGACTTTTCACTTTTCATTTGTTCCGACCATTCGTACAAATTTTCAGCTTTTGAATTTTTGTAACCTTGCATGTCTAATTGACCGGGCTAGTAGGTAGGTATTGTACCTATTTTGATTTCAATATCAAAATGCTTATGCGAAACAATTGATAACATTTCTTTATAATATGAAAGACAATAATTTATAATTATTGTATTGATGTCTTTGAGTATTATTCTCTGTTTTTAGACATGTATCTATTTCATAACAACTATTGTGGTTAAGCACTAAATACCACAGTTACGTGCACGTATGAGTAATTATTTATTATTGATGTTCTGTATAAAAAGGCGTGGAAGTTTGCATAGGTACCTACATCATATTTCATTTCTGTAGTGTATTTTGTGCAAGGTCACAGCTGCTGTTTTACACAATGGAGGCGGTATCATAAATTATTACATGTCAAACAACTCTGTCACCGCCAAACGTTTCTTCCGCCCTATATCTTAGTACATGTGATGTAACTAGTGAAAGTAGGTTTTTGGCAAACACACCTAAATCAATACCCCTATGAGAGAGATCACTAAATATGTAGTTAGCAAACGGAATTTTAATGTGTTTATTCTCCTGCTGTTTTACAGTATGATCTCGAAAAGTGAGCGTTTTTCGTCCGCCTGCATGCTTACTTGCATTTACTTTCGACTCTGATCCAAGCTGCCTTCGCTTTAAGGCTTTTCGGCCAGTGTTGCAAGATCTTATTTGAATAGACATATGAGTACCTATGAGTATCAGGTTCACTTACGATATATCAGGCTATGATCTCGATCTCTTGGCTGTCCGACATGTTGTGGGAACGAGCTCGGGGGCGGCTCCACGTTGGACAGAGGCGTGGGAATGGCTTCATTGCCACGCGCCACGTCACTCCAGTTTGGGGCGGGGGCAGAATCGCGCTCCAACTCGTCCAGCAGTCGGGGATCGCGAACTATAGCCGCCAGGAAGCCTAACGCTATGAGGTGCAGCATCTACGGAGAAGTTTGTCATGAGATTTGGGGTCTTGCGAACACGATTCATGAGGTTTTCCTTTAACGTGATTCTTAGCTACAAAGGCCAATATTAATTCGTGCGTATTGGCTCAGTTAATTAAGAGGGAAAAGGGGCTGCGATTCTCCAAACAAATTCAAATTTTGACGAAATCGGCGTTTCGTATACCCCTTTTTTCTTCCTGAATGCCCCGTGAGCAATCTTTTTTTTTTCATAAAATCAAGGTCTACTAACACGTCCCTGTCATTTTCTTTTTTTAACGCAACTAATAAAGAAAATATGTCCCTCCAAAATTGACAAAAAATGACACATTTTTACGGCCGTGATTACAGGACTAACAGGCAAATTCGATAAGATTTTTACATAAAAAAAATTATAGCAAAAAATAATAATAAGAAAGTGTGTCTAAGACATACTCTTTTTCTTAATATATTAATGTCAAAAATAATTGAAACGGCTCAGTTTTCGAGGAGAAGAAAGGGGAATACGAAACGTCGACCGCGTCAAAATTTTTGTGATATAGGTAGTCAGTCAAAGCTGCAGCTCTACCTATCGCACTATGCCATCTACGGGGGCAGGCTTAACGCAGCGCGACGGCAATAGCTTCAGCAGCTGGCCCTGTTCCCTCTTAATGACTGAAGGACAACTCAATCATCGATAAATATTGGATACGACTTCTTAAATGTCGCCCACAAAAAATATAGATGTGAATTATTTCATTATATTTCAGTAAAGTAATATTTGATGAAGCAGGCAGGTATAAGCAGTAATAACTGAGTAATAAATGAAACATAATTTAGTCACACACCGCATTGTGGTAAAGGTCGTAGGCGTAGTAGGTACTTACAGCCGGTGTGCGTGTTGTTTGATAATATCATATATTGTGTATGTACATAAGAATATACATATGTATAGGTTAACAACGTAGCTGTAGGTGGAAGAAGCTAGATGTGTCAGCTTAAGGATGCAGTATTTGCATACACGGCCCTATGGGAAAATGGCGCATAGATTTGCATCACTTGAGATTTACCTGAAACTTTGGAACCTGCATACATTTGCTACTCCATCACATTGTTTGGACGAAAAATAATATTAATATTATAAAAACGAATTAGCATACATAATCGGTAAAATAATAATTATAATTGTCATGGTTTTCCGCGTAATAAGCCAGCCATGCCTATTTTTGGCAAATAATAAACCCACAAGGAAAACATAATTAATTAGCTACTATAACTGAAACTATTCATAAAAACCGATGTTTATGTAGATTGGAAGGTAGGTAGGTATGTGGTGTAACATCTTACAACATTTAATGCTGTTTAAATCTCTATCAATAGGTTTAGGTATAAGTTCTATTTAGCCTAGCCTTTTCCTACCTAAGTATGTTGAGGTTGGCACGAAGTGGGTGCTGCTGAAGACCAGTATTTTACATGGAGAGGCTGCTCGGACAGCCTTGCTGAAGGAGCTCGTAGCTAAATAAAAACTGCCACACTGGGCGATCTTCAAGGTTAAGCAGCGTTTGCCACGGTTGTTCCTTGGGTGGGTGACCGTGTGTTACATACCGAGTTTCCTCCATCTGTCCCTCGTAAAAGCACGTTAACCACGGGTAATCAGTACCCCTTCGTAAGACTGTTTATCAAACTTTCGAGCTTTCGACTACCCGTGACGACACTGACTGCTGTCTGAGATCTTCAAATAACTGCCTAACATGCTTTCCGAGCCAACGAGGGGTCTGTTATCTCTAGGTATGGTTAGCAAAACAAAATAACAAAAATATATCATACTTACTAGGTGCCATGTCCCCAGCAGGATGGTCCCTGTGCGCACATGGAGACAAAAGCAACAGCGCCATTCGCTGTTGCGCTCGCTCCCCAGCTTGGGACGAAACCTTAACATTTTTTCCTGTTAGAAAAAAATAAAAAACACCAAATAAGTAAGTTATTGATTATTTAACTTTTTCAAATTGTATTTTTTTAAAAAGGCAGTTAAATATTTATTAATTTGTCATGGAAATTATTTACAAAAGAGTCGGTATTCTATCTACACGGGAAGTTGGTATGGCTTTATTTCGTAGCAGTAAAAGCGATTTTAGTAATTTTAGTTTTACTACCAACATAATGGTTGACTGAACCTAGCAGATACTGAATTTTTTAATGTTATGAAATCTACAGTTTTTACGCCTAAAGTTTATCCTATAATAAAAACAAACATGAAGATAAGATACTTTAAAGATCAATAGTTCACACTTTTAATTTAAGTTGCCTTGGTGTGGCATAAGAAATTGTCACACTAGCAAATCTTTCAATCATGCAATTGCTTCAGTGTCTAATGAATATGATACTTGACACTATTGACTCTGTTACTGAGGTATTATTAAATTGTTAAGGAAGGCAAAACATATTTAACAATATTTTTGCATTTAAGCTTTCAGCTAAAGTGACTTCCATTATACATCATCCGCCTAACCAACAATAAAATATCTGCCAGACAATCTGATCATAAACCAATTTTTTAAAAAGATGTTACTTAGGTTTTCATTTTAAATAAAATTCTAGATTAATTGATGCACCTGTCCTCAGTGCAGTATCAACATTTCTCATCTTGATCTACTTTGTTACACCATTTAAAATTTTTATTGAAACGAATCTCTGTTCATGAGCTCTATTCAGAATATCCTTTTACACGGTTGTAAGAGACGCGTTGGACAGAAACCGGTGGAGGCAGATCATCCGCTCCAGATGCAACTTTGATGCTGACCACGATCCTCAGACATGAGGGACCGACCCCAGAGAGAGAGAGAGATTCAGAAAATACCTACATTCTATTTATGCATATCGTAAATGATACCCATTATGTACCTATTATATTTCACACTATCAAAATGAATATTTAAATCAAAAAGAGAGAGAGCAATTATGAATTTTAAATTATTGTATCATTTTATAAATGAAAACTGTGAAAAACAAACAGTCTCATTTCACAAGTATTTGCAAGATTACATAAACATAGTAGCAATCAATTTAATAATAATAATAAATAATTTGATTTCAAATCCAGTTACAGCATGTAAGCAATAAAATGCTGTGTATGTATATGTATGAGTCATCAATATAATATGTATCAATTTCTTAAAAAGTTTAATAATGTGGTATATCAATTTAAAATTTAGGTTTTAGGTAGTAATGTTAACATAATCTGCCTCATGCTATGAATCTTTCTTCTAAGTGGGTCACCCAGACTTGGAACAGCTATTTTGTTCAGTCACATGACATAGAACATCATGGTCACAACATAAACTTAGTCATCATTAAACCCCCAAATAATGCATAAAAGGCAATCACTCAGGCACTCTACTTATCATCATCAATGATGATGATAAGCTATTAGGTATTTGTTGTAATTCTAATCTAATAATATATTAATTCATAGTAATAATATAATAGAAATAACTTCTGGACATGGCGCGTATTGTTATGAGGTTCCTCTCTCAAGAGCCCTGACAACCACTAGCTGAAACCCTGTTCCTGATGCTAGGGAGCTACTATTGTTTATATTTTTAAATGTTTTGCTGTATTGTTTTATATTAGGATATTTTGATTATTAAAATTTAATTAATATGTGTGAAAGCAAATAATATTATATTTTAAAGAGGAGATTTTTTTGTTTGTTTGTACCAAATAAGCTCCGGAAGTACTGGACCGATTTTAAACATTTTTTCACCATGATAAAGCTACTTTATCAGGAAGTTACATAGGCTATAAATTATATTTATATCATGCAAATTAGCCGATCTATCGCAATTTTTGCGGACGAAGTCGAGGGCTAAGTACTAGTCTGCAATATTTTGATTGCCTTCCTAATCATTTAACCACATTGGGGAGAAGGAAATCAAGGAACTCATGTTTCTTTTTTTTTAAATTCCTTCATTTCCCTAACAGTAACCAAACTAACGAATTGCAAATAGGTTTATTTAGCAAATTATCTTACGAAAGGAGGATACACAAAACACACTTAAAAAAGGAAAGTCTGGGACGATGGCTCTTTAGCTATTTGAAAAAATAAGAAAATCTTAGGGTTTTTGCTATAGAGGCTATCAAATAACACCTATTGCAGTGAATGCATCCGACAGCTACAAAATATTGCTATAGCGCATATGTTTATGTACGTAACAAATTTCGCCCATCCTAATTAAATTACTAAAGACTGCTTAATTACTAAAAACTAACAAGGTTACTTGCCTGTTTTAGTGCGAATCTATTATTTTATCAATTTTTCCACAAACACTTTACGTAAAATGCCTAAACACAGAAATGAAATAGGTATTTTCTCTTTACAACTGTGCTGTATTTTATTTTATTAGTCATTCATTTTTACATCAATAGTTCAATACATGAATGAAATGAATGACGGAATGAAGTACTTGAACCACAGATAAATTTGAACTAAAGATGTGATAAGATAAGAAAAGATTAGTAATTTATAAGTGTATATAATATTATTAGGCTTATACAAATAAAATTAGATTGCAGTTAAAGAAAAGCAAGATTAAATGAACTAAGATAAAAAAAGTGAAATATAAAGATCGTGTCGGGCCGTCCGGTCCTAAAGTTCGTTGAGTCGACGATATCGTCAAAGTCGGGGGAACTACCTGGATCACCTGCGTCCCTTACTCAAAAAACCGGGAAGTGTGGAAGAAAAAAGGTGAGGCCTATATATACCCAGCAGTGGGTGATTCCGGGCTGATATGATGATGAACTAGCTTATACCCGCGCCTTCACCCGCGTGGAATTCGGAAATTGCCCACGGGATCTTACTTCTGGGATAATAAGTAATAAATGTATGTTTAGTACATACATAGATTTGTATATAACTGATAGACATGTCTCATATTTTTAATTGAAGAATGTGTACACCAGTTTTCGAGGCAATGGACCCAGAAAATATTAAGTTTCAGATAACGATTCGACTAAATAGTGATTCCATTAGAACTAATGTTTTAGTGCTGCCACTCTGAACGCAATCAAGCTGTCAATGTCAACTGTTCGATGACTTGATGACAATTTATGATTATATGATGACTACTACTGTCATATACACCATCTGTCAAAGGCGTGTGAGGTAAATTGAAACATTTCAAGTCATCTTTCTTTATTATTTATTTATTGTTATCATATTGTATTGATATTGCAGTTATAATGGAAAAGATTCCTGATCAGATCGGTTACTTGGTTTTAACAGAGGACGGGGCTGTCCTTGAATCTGGCGGAGAATTAGAAAACGACGAACGTGTTGCTACAATAATAACTGATCTCATCTCCTTATCAAACAAGTAAGCATATTTTATTTACGTGTAATGTATCCGTCCTGACACACACACAGCAAAGACGCGACGAGGTCCGGATTCGCTTGATACTATTATCTTGAAATTAACTGATTGTTTTGATAATTTCAGGGTCGACCCATTAGCTTTTGGTCCAAATGAACAATTCAAGAAAATATCAATAACATATGATGACCATTGGTTTGTAATATGTCTTTCCAATAAGAAGATATATGTGGTCAAGCGCAGCATACAACCTAGCATTAGTGAAGGGAATGCAGTAAATGTTTGAGATTGACAAATAAAGCACCATGGGGCGAAACTTGTTAATGAGCAGCCTTGAGAATGCATCATTTAACATTATATTTCAAATTCTATTTAGATGTGTAACATTTGTGATCAATGCATGGGTTATCAGAAATGTTGGGCATGAAGTTCTTGGTATTATGAATGTGCGGCTGCTGCTGTTGGAGAGTACCATACTATTCCTCAGCCGAGAACCATTCAACAGAGCTTGTCTAGGACAAAAAGATGAGTTCAGCTGGAGGCAACTAATAAACCAAATATGGCTGTCAGTGCCTGTGAGTTGTGTTCTATCCATTGTTTTTGTTTATATTTGGTTAAACTGGCTACCCCTGGGTCATCCAGAGCATGCATTTCAATATACATTTGGTTGCTGGAGTGTAGCCTTTTCATGTGTATTAGAATTATGTTCTGCTAATGTTGCTTTAGTGTCACAACAATACTGTTTCATTAAATTAAAAGTTGCCCTAGATACTTTGCATATTTTTATAAGAACATTATTATTCTTGTCTATTGTAATATATGATAGGTCTCTTGCACTTATTGCGTTTTCTGTGGCACAAGTTGGTAGTATAGGAACTATTGTGGTTTGTTACTACATATTCTTTTATTGGTATATTAAAAATAAGCCACTCTATGCAAAAGGAGCTCTTAAAAGTAAAATAGTTCCTGAATCAGTTTTGTTTAGTTTGTATGATAATATGGATGACTTTCAATTTACATCACTAAAGGATTTCTTACCAAAATACATTGGTCCAGTAAATACAAATTTCAATAAAAAATTAAGCACTCTCACACTTAGTTTTGCTAAACAAGGTGTTGTCAAACAACTTCTAACAGAAGGGGAAAAATATGTGATGTCAGTCAGCCCAGTCATGACCTTCAGAGAGCAGGCTACTTATGATGTTGTCAACAACTTAGGTAGTCTGGCAGCCAGGTTTGTCTTCAGACCTATTGAAGACAGTAGCTACTTCTATTTTACCCAAATGGTGAGCAGAGAATTACCCCTTCAAAAACAAGATCAAAATAAAATTCAGGAATCATGTACAGTACTGTCACAAGTTTGTAAAACTGTTAGTTCTATTGGTTTAATTGTTTTGGTATTTGGACAAAGCTATGCAAGAACTTTACTTTTATTGTATGGTGGAGAATCATTTGTTGCAAGTGGGCTGCCAGTGCAGTTACTAAGAAGCCATTGTTTAGCAATTGTATTGTTAGCAATTAATGGAGTAACTGAATGTTATGCATTTGCCACTATGACTAGTGCCCAGTTAAACAGTTACAATTATTTAATGGTACTATTTTCAATAAGTTTTCTTTTATTATCATATGTCTTAACATATATTTTTGGACCAGTAGGTTTTATTATATCAAATTGTATTAATATGTTTGCTAGAATAGTTCATAGTGTTCATTTTATCAGTAATAAATACAAGGATACACATTACAAGCCCCTAGATGGGCTTTATGTAGGTAAATTCTTTTTGTTGACTTTATTTGTTGCTGGTTGTGTTTGTAAACTCTCAGAAAACAAATTGTCACGAGATTCAGTAATTCTGCATATCTTTATTGGAGCTATATCGTTATTTTGTGTCCTGCTAGCGTGGGGATATGAGAATAGAGAACTTGTTATTAAAATGTATAAAAAAGTTTGGAAAAAAGAAGACAAAGTTTCTCTTGATTAGCATTCAATTATTGTTAAGCTTTTATGAGTATTCATTACCAGTGTTATATTACGTAAATAAAATAATATAGACATGTTATAATATGACATAGAGTTGTTTTATTTTTGTAACATAAAACTAACAAGATAACATTCTATACACTGCATTTGTTCAATCAGGGCGTATACACGCCCCCTACCTCGTTGCCAGATGATTGAGCTATTGCATGATTAATTTTTATTCATTATTGGTTTCCAACAACTTCACATTAATAGAATGTTTACATGGGGTAAAAAAATATCCCCTTCATTTGGGCTTCACATATCCGTCTTACTTCATCTAGAAACAAAAACATTTTGAAAGATTAGCTTTTCTGCTTCATTCAATTGTCCCTATGATAAATTCTGATTTACCAGTACTATTAAAACTCAGTGCAAAAACAGAAAAAAAAAACAAACAGGAAACAGCAAAAATGCGGCTGCCACGCTGATAGTGGCGAAGTATATCAAGGGCATGCGATGCGCACTTGACGCCACCACCAATGTATGCGTACGACTATAACACCCCACTTGAGTTAACAACCTACTCATTAAACTGTAAATATAGAATTTATTAAAAGATAAAGATACCTGCTATTTCTTTGAGATTGGCATTTTTCTCTTGAATGATAACATAAAACTCTCTTTCATTGGAAGACTTCCCGGTAATCCAGTATTCATCTGGTGTTTTGATTATAATTTCCCCATAGTTTCCAAGGCTGCTGATAAAAAGTAGATTATTAATGTAGACTTCACTGTTTTGCAATAGTGTTTAATTTATTTATTTGAGAAAACATGTACAATATTACACACAAATCCAAGCTATTGCGTAGTTAAAAAAACATATTTACAGTAAAAATGATTAAAACATTATAAAAATAACAAGAAAAAATCATCTTTTGTGCATCCTCTCACACATTAAGCTCAATGTGATACTCACCTTTTCTTGTCAGAATGTATACTTGCTATTATACTTAAAACTTCAGGTTTAATAGTGGTAGAAGGGTGCAGTTTATTAATTGTTGGCTGAAACATAAATCAAAAATAAATGGTAAAGTCAAAGTAGTTAATAAATGAAGTACAGTCAGTGCCCTGCATTTCCTTGAGTCCTCTTTTTACCTGACTGCCTATGTTATGTCCTTTGTGGCGCTCTAGAGGCCAAACGCATGGGCCGATTTTGATGATTCTTACGGCAATCGATTTTATAATCTTGCGAGTGTCATTAAAGAAATAGTTACAGTAATTTAAATTTTATATGGCGACGACCTGACGCCAGGCACATGCTTCCAAATGTGCTTGTTTTTTGCTTTTCAGTCGGCTTTTTTAGTTATTTTTTCTTTATATACACAAGTATGAGGGATTTGATAATGCAGGGCAGTGACTACTTAAATAGATATTACTTACAGAAGTTTTGAATGCTAAATTCAATCTATTGAAGTACACAAACTTGTGTTCTGAGACAGCAAGCTGTGCAGTGTGCAGTGCATGTAATGTGCATTGCTCACTGATTGTCGACGCTATGGCTGATAGTTGAGGACCAATAAATGCGTCTAATGATCTGAACATCTCGAATTGTAGGTTCACATTAACTGTAAAGGAAACGCTCAGTTTGTTAAATAACAAGACCATCTTTGTAGTTGTAGAGATGCTTTTTCATCAATTCGAACAGTTGGCGAGGTTTCGAAGTTCAACGACCATCTAGGGGAGTGACCACACTTATCGACGCGGAATTGGCTTAAGCCGGTCAGAAAGAGCTTTGTTTGCCTCGTTTATGTTCGGACGACGCGACTCAACACCGAGTACTATTTCGTTTTTATTGCATGGACATATAGCTCTTTCTGACCTGAGATTCCGCGTCGATAAATATGTTCCTCCCAAAACTAATCGAGTTGGTAGAGAAGCATCTTAAGACTGCAACTTACCATCAACAGTAAAGCAGACAGTGGCGCTCATAGTTCTATAAACAACTAAATAATACTGTTTAGTTTCCAAGTCATCCTCCCTCATGAGGTGAACTTTCACTAGTTTTTGCAAGTCCTCCTGGTTATGGATGCCGTCAGGGGGGTGGATGAAGCGACCGTGTCTCTGGGCGGCGGCCACGGCACCACCTTGGATCTCCTTTTCTACTTGTTTCGGTAGCAGTGATTGTACCAAATATTGGTACAATGTTAACATGTCATGAGTAGTGAGGCCATTCCTGTAGTTGAACAGAATATTATTAGTGTCATATACATACAGACAGGGTCGAATTAAATTATCTTCTGAAACTCTGTAGACATGATGGGTATTGATATCTAAATTTTGGTAAAATAAATGATTTGATGATATTTTAGCAACTTACTGGGAGTATTATATATGATGCTCAGTGGTTCAGGGCCCATAAATGTCTGCTTTAGCACAATCATAATAGATATAATATGAATCATGTTAAAACTCTTAAAATGGTCACAGACTCAGTTAATATTATGAATTGTCACTTTGTCACCATTTGACGAATTGTCACGTAATTCAAATTATTATCCAATTATGATTCTGCTTATTAGATAATAATTTGCGATCAGCCCCCAGGCAGTGAACAAAAAACTAGTAAATATAAATAAGCATCTTTAACAAACTTACCAGATCAGTTGTTCATTGTAGATAAAAGAAACACACTTGAAATGTGGGTAGTTGACTTCTAAAACGTCAATAAAGCATAGCACTCTGAAGAACGAATTCTTATCCAGTGGCAAATAGTTGATTCCTTGAATCACGTCTGTAATATCATTTGAGAGATTCCTTGAAGATATGAACTGAAAAGTATAAAATTCGATGAATAATTCTTACTGGAGTTGATCCATAAAGAAATATTGATTAAGAATCTTACTGGAGTGAAGAACTGGTCGCATATTGTGTAAATTTCTTCTATTGGATAGTTTTTGAAGGGTCCTCTGAACATTCTGAACATCTTGTATGCTGATTTTATTAAATCATACATCACAGATGGATTCACCTGGAAATGCAGAGTTTTAGATTAAATACATGAAACAGAGAAAACTAGGCATAACATAACGTCACACCTGTAACCCCCGGAAGGGTTAGGCAGAGGTGTACTTAATAGTACACCCACATTTTGCCAGTTATGTTTAAGTCCCATGTAAGAGGGGGCAATCAATCAAGCATACATTCAGACTCTGTTGTGGCTGGTACTGAGACATTCCTGATGGAAAAACCGAATAACACTGACCTAGGAATCAAACCCAGGACCTCATGCTCAGCAGTCACTCTTGCAACCACTTGTACTAGACTAATGAAACAGTTCAAACAGGCAAAAAGCCAGAGAAAACTAGAATAGCATTAATACTGGAGATGCTGGAAGCTTGATGGATCAAAGAGGTTTATCGAGGGTACCTATTTCTTTTTTTACCTTTTAAAACAGTAAAATAAGTACTACTTACAACATCACCTCCTCGGCTTTCCCCAATAGCTGACAATGCTTTTGTTGTGTAAGGTATCCTGACAACCTGAAAAGTTAAGGCTTCATGTGATTTACTAGCACCATGGTTAATTGGAACCTCATATAGCCAGAGGATAATATTCATATGAAGAGGAAATTATCTGGCAGTTCTTTAGGATTCTTTCTGTACCTAGTTAATTTGAGCTTACAAATAGTTCAGAATAGTTTCCAGTTAACTTAGCACTGTATTCTGTTTTCAAAAAGAAGATCCTCTGACATTTGATCTAAAAAATAAGTAAAGGATAATTATTTCAGTCATATTACCAATACCATCCAATATCCTTTTTCTGGTTGATAGAAAATATATCTTTTTGTCTGTGTTTGTAAAGCTTCACATGGCTCTGATGAGAATGTTCTGGAAAAGAAGAAAGTAAAGGGTTGTTACACAAATTAAAAAAAGAGTTTGTTATTAGTGTTTACTGTTTCTATTTTAATTCTGCATGTAAAATAAACATTTGTCTTGAGCCTCCTAATATGGGCTTTAATTGGTGTTGCTGATGTTAAATATGCCTTATATTTAAATGTGGTACTTAATAAGCATGCAAAGAATACAACTTACGACATGAATTTGACAACTGCTTCACATAAGCCAACTTGCATTTTCTGTGCATCAGCACTTGTTTGACTAGGGTGGTAGAATAAGATCCTTTGCAGTTCCTGAAAAGGTAGGAATATATTGAGATTTTATACTAATGGAGGATTAATTTAAGATTGACAACAAAGAAACGGTGACACCAAACTTGTGGTAACAAACTGAAGAGAAGGTTTAGCAAACACAACCTGTAGTATGAAGACGGTTCAAGCACATGAATTGTATGATTATTTTCGACTACGGCCAAATAACTAATAAGTATTAAAGTTCGAGTTTTGTATGATCGTAAAAATTACAAGGATTGGGAATGAAGTTCTGTTGATAGCACTTACATCGCCTTCCCTGGGACCAAAACTTGAGTTAAAGATAAAGAAAGAATTTATTTTAGCTTTTACATCAATCATTGTATAGAATGTAGATGTCTTCAAAGAATTTATCATTTAATATTGTAATAAGCAAATTATAAATAAATATTCAGTATTGACCACAAACACAAATTGTCAAAGTCAAATCTGTCAATGTAGTAATAGAATTGGAAATTGTTAGGCAGATGCAGATAGCCACAGACTATTAGCGCCGTTGCGTTTCGGTTATCGTTGACACAATTTTAAATCTGCTTCAAGCTTCATTTTTATTTCCGATTAATTTGTTTATATGATTACAAAAAAAATGTAAATGTGAATCAGATTTTAAAATACTTTTTTTTTGTATGAAACATGACTGTGACTTTTATTTTTCGTCTTTTTCTATGTTCTGTGAGAACTAAAAAGCGTTACCATAGCAGCGTTCCAATGTTAAGTTTGTTTTAATTTAAATTGTTTTCATGTTATAGTACTTTTACTGTGATTTTATTAAATAATTAATACACTATCAATTCAAGATTGTTGCTTTGATTTCAAGTTGCAATCATGTCGATTCGAAATCCAAGGCTACCGCTGTTACCAGGCTATGGTTCAAATCCAATGGTGAGTATCTAAATAGGTTGTACGTTATACCCTTAGACCCCTACTGAACCGTTTGTATCGCTGTATATCGTGGGATCGTACTCTTATACAAATCGACAGAATTGTCAGAATGGCGTACTCCTCCATCGAGTTTTCTTTAATTAAGTAGGTTAAAAAAACGAACAATGTCCTTAGACGTTACAATAGTAGATCATGCACTGAGGGGATAAAGCAGTGTCTTATGTCACGGGTGCTATTTGAATCCCGAACGCAGCGAGGGATGTTAGTGTTCCCGAGCGTAGCGAGGGAGCTTTATGTTTTAGAATCCTGAGAGCAGTGAGGGCCAAAAGGTAGTAAATATATTTATCCGCAAAAGTACATATTTGCCGCAGCAGCGCCAGCACAACACACTCACTGACCAAGGAAGATGGGATGGCCCAAGATATACAACCCTATCTAACGATATATAAGGTCTATCTTTCATACACGAAATATTTTAAGAGTAACTTCTATAAGTCGTATAGTCACCATAGCAACGAAAAAAAATAAAATATCTGAGTGTTTTTTTTTAAAGAAATGACTATCTATAATTCTAAAATTTTTTGAGACTTTTTGCATAAAACCTTTATTCCCGTATTCTAACAATGGCAGTAGGTAAATACGACGTAGTAAACTAGCGTAATGAATGTTCAAAAATAAAGAGCTAGTATTTATTTTGTGGGTCAAGTAATTTTAAATTATTTATTTTCCATAAAAAAAATAATCCTTGAAATGGCTTTGTTATAGCCGTTAGGTGATTCCCTGAAAATATTTCGTGTATGAATAGTTAGAACTTATAAATAAAGTTGCCGTCAATGAATGTCTGTCAAAATTAGAGTGAATTTTATTTGTTTTAACAATAAGGTTGTTCTTGGGTTGCCGCAGACGTAAAATAACTGTGAAAAGACCGTAGTTCATACATGACTAAAATATTAAACTGTGGTAGTGGTGACTTGCATGCGCTTGTTGTTGAACATCAACAAGGAACCAGGAGCGTTAGCATGGCGAAGAAAGGATGTAGATTTTGGTACTAATCAGTCTAATCCCTCTACCTTGGATCTGTGCCTTGCCTATGATATTATTTTTCCATTTTAGATAGGGAAGACGAACTTTGGAGTCCGGCCTGTATTCACGTCAGTCGATAAAATCAACATGTTGGTCGATAAGGCTGAGGAGGGCAACAGAGTGCCGTCATTGTATTGTCGCAAACAAGCGCCCGATCTGCCACCCTGGATCATGTATGACAAGAACGTAAGATCTTTACTAAGAACACATTTACCTTCACAAAGTTACCTAGCAATTATCAAGTAGGTATATAACCTGTTACCTGTAAAATAGTGCAAAAAATATAATTAGATTAGGGATGTAATGTCGGTCTTCTGGAAGCGAGATGACATGGGTAATATGCATATATCATCGCATCGCGGACACATCCTGAATAAGACCTGCGTACGTGGAGACAGGCAATGAAAGAGAGGCCTTCATCCAGCAGGCAGCTACGGGTGAAGTCCGACTGCTATGGGTGAAGTTGGGATGTAAAGGATAATAAGGTAGATATATATAACATAGGTATATATTTCATCACGCCTTGTAATCTCCGAAGGGTTGGGCAGAGGTGTACCTAACAAGTACATCCACATTTAAGTCCCACGTAATAGGGGGCGAGCCTATTGCCATCAACCAGGCACAAATCCAGACTCCGTCGTTGCTACTGCGAAATTCCTGATGGAAAAACCCAATAACACTTTGCCGACACGGGAATCGAACCCAGGTTCTTATGCTCAGCAGCCGCGCTTACGACCACCTAGCCCAACCTAGCCTAGACCAACGAGGCAGTCATGAATAGGCAATGAGGTGTGACAAGTTAAAACACCTTTACCTAGGTACTTGTATAGATTAATCACAAGTTACTATTAATACTAATAACGGGATATTTACCATGTTTACTGTTTTCTATGAGTTCCCGATATTTCGGCGCTGTTGCAAGCACCATGATCACGGATAAACTGAAGTTATAGTAGTAGTGTATTGTTATAGTTAGAAAGAGGGTAAACCGATTTGTCTGCTCATAAACACCCACCCGCAATAACTTCAGTTTATCCGTGATCATGGTGCTTGCAACAGCGCCGAAATATCGGGAACTCATAGAAAACAGTAAACATGGTAAATATCCCGTTATTAGTATTAATAGTAATGTTAGTGACCATGATAATTTAAAATCTTAATCACAAGTTGTAATGGTTGTATCGTCAGTTGTTGGTAGTCAAAACCTTGTATGGGAGCAGATTGTATGGCGGAGAGGTTTACTTTTGGGGAGCTCGACAAACATCGTTGATGGCCCCAAAACGTAACTTTTAATAGATTGTGTTTCCACTTCTCATTTTCTACATAAAACATTTTTTCGTATGATTAGACTCTACGCTTCCAAGGTTTCTTTCAACAAACGTTGCATGAATTCCGTTCTGGCTCTCACATTTTGCGGAAGGTTGAGATCTTCTTCTATCTTGAAGATGGCACTATAAAAGTAATGGAGCCGAAGACGGAGAACAGTGGACTGACACAAGGTAACTTTGACGTTTTTTTACCTACTTTCAGATTTTCGGAACGATATACCTTGACTATAGGAAAATAATTTGTAATTAAATATAATACAATAGCTTTTACTAATTGTTCAGGGACAATGATCAGTCGTCAAAGAATTCGCCTCCCGCACTCCTACGATTTGTATTACGACGTACTGGATCTTAATATTGGGCGTGAAGTCACATTCTTTGGCAAAAACTTCATGGTAAATAAACTTCCTTCTAGTAAATTGTTTTTATGTTTCATCTTCTAAATAATAACTATGGTTTGTCGCATCCTAGATTGTAAATTGTGACAACTTTACGAGAGTGTTTCTAAATCGCCTAGGCATCAATGTTCCGGATCCGATACCATTTCCAGACGCGATCGAAGTAAGTAGTACTTACCTAACTACTTATTTATGAAAGTGTAATGATACAATGAAACATGAAGTGTGCCTGGAATATTACAATGATTTCTAATGTTTTAGAGAACACCGGATCGCAGAAAGCCCCCAAAACATAGACCTTTCCAACAATTTTTGGAATTTGATAGACAAGTTTTAAGGTAGGCAAAGGTTATTTTTCTAATTAGGTACCTACTTCTTCCCAGTACTTCCAAGAGACTAGGGAGACAGTTACCGATAATTACGAAGCGTTTCTATGTCTACAGACTTTTTGACAAAAAAAAATCGATCTAGCCGTATCGCAATCCCGTTATTCAGGCTAAATATTACTGGTGTTTATTTTCTAACATTTCTCGGTCCCGAGTTCCATTCTTGATTTCAATTTGCTTCTGTTTTAGGTTTTATGGTTACTGGGATGATCGTGATTCAGAATTTGGTATATTACATTATCTGGAGATCCACTATTTTTTAGCAGACGATACTATTGAGATTAAAGAAAAGTTAGGTGCTAATTCAGGCAGGGAGGCTGGACCGATGTTTCTGAAGAGAATGCGTCTTCCTCGTGTAAGTTAACGTCTCTTACGTTTTTGGGAAGGATATAACCTACAGTTAAATGTACAGACGGCCAAAAACAAGCCGGCGGGGTCACATTGGATGCGCAAGGCGAACGACAAGGTGCTGTGGCGCAGCTTGGGAGACCAACAGTGGGTCCAGCAGTGGTCTGGCATAGGCTGAGTTGATTAAACCTACTTATCCTTTTCACCCTTTAAAAAAGCAGTGATCGCCTAGTGGTGTGACCGTCGGACTGCCAAGTCATAGGTCTCAAGTTCGTACCCAAGACACGAAAATCTCGGGACGTGAGAGGGAAAGAACCTCACGTCCCAGCCGCCGCGGGAGACGCCCCGGGCGTGGGGGGTCACGTGGTGGCTCCCAGCCACCGTAGGCGCGGGCCTGTGGACGGCGAGCTATGGGCTAGCTCGCCGTCCGGCCGTCTTATGACGACAGACCGTGTCGACGGCGCGTTCGTGTTCCACGCGCACCTCAAAGAGATGTCAGCAATGAAATGGGTGGCATAAAAAGTCTGACACCAGGTTAGGCACCTACAACACGATAAAGAAGCTCGATAAAGAAGAAATTTCGCATTCCGCATTCGCGTTTCGCGGAAAAGGATCGCATTCCTTTTCTGCGAGTACGAGTATACTTTAGGTTTGACGACATGGTTGGCGCAGTGGCAGAGCGGAATTCCGCACGGGACAAATATTTGAAAGACCTACAGGTAGTTATTCCGGGTCTGGCTGTTTGTGTATGTGAGTTTAAATGTTTCTAAACGCACCCACGATACAGGAGAAATTCCTAGTGTGGGGTAAGGTTAAAAAACCCCTTTGCAGATTTTGATCTCTTCTATCCGTGTCGCACAATAACACATGGAGCCAAAAAGCGGTGGAGGTGCTTATTCTGTAGTTTATTTGACAACTTTCTAGAAAATACCAGCCAGCATAGAAATGACTGGTGGGCCAGCGATAGCCTCCTACAGCCCTGCGGATCTGAGCATTGGAGCCATACTCAACGTATTTGGACGCAATGTGGTGCTCACTGACTGCGATCCGAATACTAAGGAGTATTACCGTGTCACGTATGGATTTGGTAAGTTTGTTAAGAAAAAAATGAAAAAACGAAAAAAAGAAAAATTCTGGCGGCAATTTCTAAATTATTGCCATCTGTTCATGAAATCTTAGAAACTGGAATAATACAGTGAACAAACAACAAGGGTTCGATTCCCAGGTCGGGCAAAGTGTTGTTGGGTTTTTTCATCAGGAATTCTCAGTAGCAGCCACGGAGTCTGGATTTGTTCCCGGTTGATGGCAATAGGCTCGCCCTCTATTACGTGGGACTTAAAACATAACTTGCGAAATGTGAGTGTATTATTAGCTACACCTCTGTCTAACCTTTAGGGCATTCGTGCGGGATGTTATGTAGGTATATATGCATGTTGAATATACAATTTTTTTTTTAAGATACGTTCACGTCATTGGCCCCACCCCGCGACGACGACAAGGAATGCATCAGCGCCGCGATGGCTGACCGCGAGCTGCCTCCCTGGAACGGATACGGCAGCTATGAAGACTCGGCTGAAAATTGTCGCACCGTTGAACCTAAAGCTCCACATAAAGACTTTCTCAAGTTCCTAAATAAAGACAGGTATTTAGAGCGTAAATTATATAATATCCGTACGCTTTCGCGGTAAATGCGTTGGTAGACGTTACTTTACGTTACGATCGACTGATAGAGCAACGCATACATTCGTCGAACACGAACGTTACCTGTTATGGGTAACAAACAAGTAAGGTAAGCTATACCAATTACATGAGAAAACCGGTTCTAAATAATTTAACTTTCCGCAGAGTTGGGTTTGATTCGCACGTGCTGCGCTTTTCGGCTCGGCTGATTACTGACAATCCCGAAGATCTTCGGCGCTATTTCATCGTCAAATATTTCTTATGTGATGATACAATTGGTGTTTATGAACTCGGCGAGCGTAATTCTGGCTATCTGGTGAGAAATTATTATGATCATTATTTCTGCCTAATTTGCATTAGGTGTTGGTCAAAGAAGGCGACAACTGAGAACTGGCGAAAAGCCACACAATTTTATTTACTCCGAGCGCGGCCTCAGCGGCTTATACGACCACCTGTACAGTTTCTACAGGCGCCCTACGAGTTCTACGCAACGTTTGTGTAGCTTCTACGAGCGTCTACGCGGTTTCTATGAGTGTTTCAGCGGCACCTGCGAGGAGTGTGTGTGTGTGTGTTACTGGCGCTAGAACACTCTAATGATGACCAGACATAATTTTAACCTATTAAATAGCAATTCCTGATTCTATTCTTGCGTTGATATGACACATTTTTCATAATTTGTTTGGACATGAATCATGCAGTCAGAGACGTTTTCAACAGGGTGGCACATTCTTCAGGCGCGATAAAATGTATCTACCAGACGTCAATTTCTTTGTGCCTAAAGAACCTCCGGCATATACTGATAAAGACATGTGGATTGGAAATGAGCTGGTCGTCAATAGCCACCGGTTTCGTCTTGTCGGTGCTGATGAGTATGCTTTACGATACATGGAGCTGAATGCTGGACAGGTGAGTCTTGATTACTTAGGGCGATAATTGTTAGTAAATATACTTTTTGTTAATATTCTGTGGTTGTGCCCTTGATCTATCTTGTCTTTAACAGCGTAAAATTGTGTTCCTCTATCATGATTTACGAATAAAAAAATAATTTTTGTCTTTGCCATAATTTAAGCAATAAGAAACTTCCCTGTAATCTGAATGCTTATATCCACTAGTACCCAATGGCGAACATAGCTTTGATAATGGACAAAATTCGTCGCACCCTGGCTACTCAAGATAATGGCTATAAGAACTTTGTAGCGAAATATATGGAAGCTGTAATACCAGACAAGAAAGATCTTATGTCTGTTAGATGTTTCAAGTAAGTGCAGCGATATAATACTTAATAATTTGTCTTGATCAGTTTAACTGAATTGCGTTATTTGAGCTCTTTGTGCATGATACACGGCGACACATCAAGCTATACATTTCCAGTATAACATGGCCTCGCTTTGTATAGATTTCCCGCACAATGAGAGATCCGCGTAAAGTGATTTTAATTGTAAATAATATTGATATAATGATGTTGCTTTATGATACTACTACTACATATTATGCCTATAATAGATTGCGTGATTGAACTAAGTAAGTTACTAATAAATAACTCTATAATTGTAAATATTAGTAGAAATGATTATTTATCATTAACTACATAAATTATTTTTTAATCAGAATCAGAATTTATTTGCTATGAAAGTAGGTACAGATTAGGTGTTGTACATAAATTAATGAGATCGGCTACAGTCTACCTTACGGCGTGCAAATTATAACATGTATACAAAATAAATAAACAATATTAAAAAAAAAAGTAATTCTTTGAATAATTTGTATGCCCAAGTCACAAATTATTAAATAATAAGCCACTTGGGCGGAGTGGCTGATCATGGAATGAACAATGAACACCTGCATGTAACCCATGTATCACGAATAAACGATTTGATTTAATTAGAATAAATAAAATTAAGAAATAACTATGTATGCTTATATAAATTGCATGGAAATAATCAAGTGTTAGTGGACTTATCAATGAACAGCAATTAATCATTACAGACAGGCGTTGAAAGAAATAATGTGCGAAAAGATGACTGAGCATGAGTTCGTGACTCTGATAAGATTCTTTCGAGGCGATCCTGGGAAGGAACTGTCAGCGCGCAGGGAAATGGTCAGGTACGTTTTAGTAACATAATAACATCACGCCTGCAATTTCCGGAGCGTTTAGACTAAGGTGTACTTAGTACATCCGTGTTTCGCGAGCTATACAGGGTGGAAGGGACACCGACGCCAATACGGTTACCACGTATTTAGTTAATCATTCTGAACGGACATACAATTTTTTTTTCGGTTTTTAAAAAAAACCGCAATACCTACTCGGTCAAAATTTTTATGGAAAAACCGTTTTTTTTTTTTTAAAATTGCGTCTAATCGTAGAAAATTGACTTTTTTTTAAACTACGTTTAGTAAGTCGGTGTCCCTCCACCTTGTATTTTAGTTCAATGTTATAGGCGCGGAAATACGAATTCTGGGCTGCTAATGCTATATATATGATAATGATAATAAAAATTTGAATAAAATGTCTGTGTGTGTGTGTGTATGTATGTGTGTATGTCTGTGTGTCTGTGTGTGTGTGTGTGTGTGTGTGTGTGTATTTCATGTACTAAAATAAATAACATTTTAAATGTTCTCCATCAGGAATTTTAATCCAGGCCTAGAGTCAGTCTAGGCGTCCGTAGTACGATCTAATAATACATTACTGATGTGCCAACGAAGCAGCTAGGTTAATAATTAATTGTGGTTGATAAACAGGTCCCTCGTTTTCTCGTCACTGACGCGTGGTTTGTGGGACGACCCGGAACGTCTCCGCGAGGGTCTGATGCACGCAGACACCACGGGCTCAGGCCTGGTGACCATAGACCGAATGCGCCAACTACTGAAAGCGCACCGCCTGCCGATTAACGTCGATCTCTTGGACTGCATGCTGCAAGTGTGAGTAATGTACTCTGCATCAGTGGCGAAGGTTCTATAGAACTCCATTCCTACCGGCTTCTCTTTGAAAAATGGCACAGTCAGTATTCATAAACAAATACTTTAATCACATTAAAGATATGTACTCCGGCTTACCTCTTACAAAAATTGACCCTTCGCTACTGCTCTGCATAGGTACTAAAGAGATGAACTCGAAGGTTTCAGAAAAGTATTTATGAAAAGTACCACATTCGAGTATTTCCAATTCTATAAACTGAACCATATCTGTTCAGTTGCCACTTTTTTTGCACAAAGAACATTAATGCAAATAAATAAAACTGAGGTGTCTTTTTGTAATTTCAAAATAACTGCTTTTTACGGAATTCATATTAACAAAATAAAAAAACATTTTTTAGAATTTTTGTCCGTCTGTCTGTTCGTTCCAGCTAATTTCCAAAACAGCTGGACCGATTTTGAAGACTCTTACTGGCAGATAGCTGATGTTATAAGGAGTAACCTCGGCAACTTTTATTTTAGAAAAAGGTTTAGGGTTCCTCGCAAAAAAATGAAAACCCATGAAATTGTTCACAAAATCAAATAGGGTTAGGGTGGCTGTTGGTTCAAATAGGGTTGTTATATTTTTAAAATAGTTTCACGCGGACGAAGGTCGCGGGCAACAGCTCCTAAATAAATATGATAATTTTTGTTAGTACCAACAGACTGAATGCCTTTTGTTTTTTTTTTCAATCAACTTAGTTCAGGTCATCTTCTAATTTATTACCTTAGGTTGCGTTCATTAAATTTTTTATGACAGGTTGCTCAAAGACGAGCACTGCAACATCCATTACGAAGATTTGATGACGTTCCTGGACTTCAAGACTCGGCCGGTGGTTAACCTCACTGAGGAAGACTACGACAAAGTCGTGCGTCACGCTCCTCCTGTAAAGGACACAGAGGTAAGGTTTTACCTCAGGTTTTTTTTTTTCTTGCCCATGCTGAACCACTGCTGGGGAAAAGCATCCCGAAGTCTTTGCAAGAGCTCTTGTACCGCGACTCCCGCGCCACCTCGGACCAACCCTCCCGCTATGCGTCCAGGGTGGTTACTATGACGTCATAAAGCAGGAGTAGTCCAGTGTGGGAAAGAGACAGTGCTATACAAGTCGTTTAGCACCATCTCTTTCCCACACTGTACGGCACCAGGTTGTCACGCCAACTCTTTCTGGGCCGATCTCGGCGCTTCACTTCAGTTTTACTCCTTGTCGAAAGTTTTTCGCAAAATCGTCGTCTGTCACGTGAAGCTTTATACCCCAGAAGAAAGAGTAGGTTCTAGAAAGTAGTCCCAACCTACCTTTACCTGGTTTTAGTGTTGATTTTAGCTGCTCCTGCTCGTCTCGGATATTGTGTAGAATTCCTCAAGAGGGGACAGGAAAAAAATTAGGAAACTTTCTAACTAGTGAGGACTTGAAGCTACGCCAAACCACGTCTGTAATCCCCGAAAGATTAGGCAGAGGTTTACCTATTAGTACACCCACATTTCGCCAGTTATGTTTTAAATCCCAAATAATAGGGAGGGGGTGAGTCTATTGCCATCAACCGGGCACAAATCCAGACTCCAGCTGCTACTGAGATTCCTGGTGGAAAAACCAAATTAAACTTTGCCCGACCCAAGAATTGAATCCAGGACCTCATGCTCGTTTGTTATATGGAGTATTTGTATAGTTCATTAAGATGGACCATTTTAGTGGTCCTTTCAGGCTAATTGTCACACTGAACTTATTTCAATGAAGAATCGCAGGACTATATACCCGTGATATTTCGTTTTACCCCCTCTCACAGATACAGAGAGGGGCTTGGGACCCAACAGTGGGAACGTGATAGGCTGATTATGCTTATCTATGCTTTTGCTTCTCCGTTCTTTATATTATTTTAATCATGCAACAGAAGAATATGAGAGTTGTGCTGTGTGTCGTAAGCTGTTGCGTTGTATGTTGCTGATGTAGTTGTACTAATTCTTTGACATATTATAGTGTAAGTCGTGGAGTGAGAAAGAGTTGGAGATTCAAGTCGGATTCGTGAACTGGAGCGCGTTCCTTTGTCAGCTGAACCTCGATCACCTCGTCAAGGACCAGACTGTCTAGGCCACAGTAGCGAAGGGTCAATTTTTGTAAGAGGTAAGCCGGAGTACATAATCTTTAATGTGATTATATTTTCTGCCTATAGAATACTGACTGTTCCATTTTTCAAAGGGAAGCCGGTAGGAATCGAATTGTATGGGACCTTCGCCACTGCTAGGCCATCTCATTTGGAAGCCTCGAAGTTAATAAAACTTACCTGATATCAAGGTGTAACATAATAAACGCAACATTACTCTCACGCGGTGTCTCGGACCATGAAACTGAACAACTATTGTTCTAAGAGACATGGAAATTCGCAAAAAAATATTTGGACTTTCTATCGATCGCGATCAGCTGATCGACATGTATGAAAAAGCTAAAAAAAAAATTACGAATTTCCAAAAGTCATAGTAAAAAAGTGGTTTAATTTCATGGTCACCACACGACAGTTCTTGCGTTAACTCTGTTACACCCTTTATAAGTAGTACACACGGCGCCATATCAAGCTATACATACAGTATTATGTGATCTCGTTTTGTATGAGCTTCCCTTACAATATGAGATCAGCGTATATATGGTTTGGCATAGCTTGATTGGTCGTCGTGCGTCCTCCAAGTGATAGGCAGAAGTAGCGATTCAGACGTGTTGGGTCAGTTACCTTAAGAAAAATCATCAAATATTTTTTGTTTTTATCTTGTTAAAATATCGATATTCATCACGTCTGTGGAGTTATGTTAGATAATTTAAATTGATCTTGTATAAATACATATAAAATATAAATATAGATATATATAATATAAACTATGATGAAATGATACTTTTGTTTTCCTAAATACATGCTGTTGTATAATTTTTGACGTTCGTAACTTTACAATAAAGTATATACAACGTGTAACAGAATAAACGCAAGACCTCTCGTGTGGTGTCTCAGACCATGAAACTGAACAACTTTTGTTCTATGAATTTTGGAAATTCATAACTTTTTTTTTAGTTTTACCATACATGTGGATCAGCTGATTGCGTCCGTTCCTATAGAAAGTTTTTTTTTTTTGTGTATTTCAAGAACTCGTAGAACAAAAGTTGTGTGAAACTGAAACTGTGAAACTGATTTCATGGTCTGAGACACCACACGAGAGGTCTTGCGTTTCTTCTGTTACACGTTGTATACTACATTTTAAAGTCTGCTTCCTTGAAAGTGGTTCCATCAGCTATTCTAAGACCATTATCAAAGGTTTCATAAATGCGAGGTACAGACGCCAGCATATCACGCTATTACAATCTATCAAATTTTAAAAGATTTTCAACTTTATCGCTGAAGAATTAGGTTCAAAGTTGATTGGGAAAATTTGACAGTTTCGGGTACTGCTTGACGTGCTGGTGTCTGTTCAAAATATAAGTACATATTTGAAAACACAGTAACTTCAGTTATTTAAATATTAAAGTAAGTACAATCTTAGTCGGTGAAACCTTTGAAACTTAGGATAGCTAGCAACATTTTATAACCCTTTCTATTTAATGTAGAACCGTTGTCAAAATATATAATTATGTAAGCAGAGATTCATATAAGACACCTGCGGTATATTTTCATAGAACTTTTGCGATTCAGCGGCTAATACATTTTTCATATCTTTGTTGTATTCATTACCTACATACATTATTTTTATTCTATACAAGGTGTAGACGGACCCTTCACAAAGCCGTCAACCAAGCATTGAATCATCAAAATAAGTAACTTTACGCTAAAATGATTGCTGGGAAACAACTTTTTTTCTTTGGGGTGAGAAATCACGTTTTACGGTAGGACGCAATGTAAAGCACTCAAAACATTGTACTGATGGATGGATTGAATAGTACGGGGGTCGTGGAGGTGTTTAAAGTTCTTGCATGAAAAACATGAATTAAAAAAAAATAAACTTGTGAATAATTTGGAACTTTAACCACAGAATAAACCCCCAATATCTCCGTAACTAGAAGGTTCCCAGATATGGTCAAACACAAAAAAATTATCACAGTGACGGGGAGAAGTGCCTTTCGGCTTCGTTAAGGGTCTTGTTACACCCTTTATTTATACTTTGATGTAGATGTCTTAAACGCGATGAGCGTTAAAAAAATGCTGCTTTTTAACTTTGGAATACTTGGTAAAGTTAAGATTTCAGCAATTCTGTAAGTTTGTCTGATGAGTTTTTGTGTGTGTTTGAATAAATATTGTATTTTGTGATTTTATCCAGTTTTTTTATTTTCTTCTAGATAGTTATGAACCGAGTTCTTTCTCACAAAGCAATCGTGAAACGATAATGTAATGGAAATTTATCAAAGGGTGTAGAATATGTAGATGCAATTTAAATTTTATTTTACAAATAAATACACAGCGTCCATGTTTCGAATTTGTATAATTATTTTTTCGATCACAATAAATACGATTTAAATCATTCACTCTGGTATTCTCACAATAGTTACAATTAAAATACATATCATAGGTACAATACACATTCACTGTTGCAAACACATCTTCACAACATTGAACATTATGACGTGATGTAAGTAGTTAGGACTAAAGTGACGTAGAAATTATTGTGATTGTTATTACAAATGGCTACACACCACATTCATTCACTCAACTAGAACTGAAAATAAGAAATAAATAACTTAATCTAAACGTACACCTAAATGACTTCGTTCTAGTAATAGAATACCGAATTATTTGAATTGATTCGATGTCATTTATTTTAATTGATATGTCGCTATTAACCTCAACATTCATGTCTGTAATAATAATTGTCGATTTTTTTGTAATTTGAACTCAATGTCAGTAATTTTAACTTCGACTTTTCGAGAATTTTAATTTAATTTTTTTATATTTATCTTCTTCCTTACAACTGTTTACTTATTATACACTTCTTGTCTTTTGTTTCATTACATGGCACAAAGCATTCACTTGTGTCGATGCAGCCGTACATTTACGTTACTCATATCTTACAAGAGGTACACAACATTATCTCCTAGGCATTTAATTTATGACACTGGACGGATTCGTTATACATAATTTAGATACCTACCTAGCTATAATTTACATATTTACAATTTTATTTTATTTAAAACAGCATTGTCAATTGGCTTTGAAGTTGTTGGTTTCCTTTAAAAATATGAAACATGAAGTTTTGAATAAGGTATTTAGTTTATTAGCTTGGAAACTTTTCACGAGACGTTTCATATTTTCATAGTAGCCGGTAACCAGTCCTTAGGTACAAAAAGCATGGTACGCACGGCGGCCAATCAAGCTATACAAAACCAGTTTATGCGGATCTCTCATTCTACGGGAAATGTGAAGAAAGCGAGGCCATTTTTACTGGAAATGTATAGCTTGATAAAGTCGCCGTGTTACTTTACTTATTTTGTCGTATTTGCAGGGTTTCTACATTATTCATTTCCTACGTCTATATCACTAAAAAGTTTGTTTCAACTCGTGGGTTTGTCTATTCACCGTGTATGAAGGTCCATAGAGATCAGTAACTTTAGATGACGTACCGCCAACAACACCTATTATTATTGAGTGTAATTAAATTATGCTACTATTACATTAATCACCACATGTCCTTCACTCGCTCTGCCGCTGGTATTTGGGGTCGGTACCTGGAAAGTGGAGACACACGCATTTAATAATATCCGTATTGTGAATATGTTTTTTCTCTGGCGGTTAATATGTTGGAATAACTATATAGGACGAATAAAATAAGCTAGCGAAACTCCGTAGAGGTACTGGATTTAGACATCTAAACATATTAAAAGAAACCAAACGGGTTTTTTACTGAGTAACTAACCCTACAGCCTGCCAGTGACCGGGTCAAAAAAGACAACACATCTTTGTACAATACCTACCATGTTTGCGGAGTCTCGCTAGCTAATTTAATGTCACCTTGTATAATTATCTGTTTTGAATCATTTCCATTAATAATGAAAATAAGTTCTGTTAGCGAAAACATCGAATATATTTTGATTATGATATTTTATGCTTTTGTAAAGTTTTAAATTATAGTAACCCTACGGCGACACCTCTGGATAAGCATCAATACTCACTTCACAAAATAATGTCAGCAAGCAGCACTTATTTAACATAGCGACAAGACTGAGAAGTACTCGTAATGTACCTATGCGCAGGGATGGCAGGCGGCGACGCCGGCAGCGCCCCCGCGGCCAGTGGCGACATCTTGATGCCGGAACTGTTACCGTTTATGCTTGAGCCCAGGCTTGACGCTGAGTCCGCTCTGAAACATTAGCTTTGTTATAGTTCATAGAATCTTTGATTTGGAAGCAGTATATCTTATTTCCACTGCTGTGAGCTTGGTTTCCTTCCACATTCCTCGAGTCATTTCGTACGACTTAAGAGGAGAACGTCTGAATATGCTCCAGGACATTGTACGCCCATAAAACATGTATTACCAACCATAGAACATGTATTATGGTTCGGCGTATGACCCTGAAGCATTGACGTTAATCGTAATTCATTGAAAAGTTTTGACGTAAAATAGACCATTTTTCCTGAAAATAAATATTCAGCTGTATCTCCTCATTTGTAAGTTCTCTCATTTACCTGTCAATCTGTCTTCTGAAGAGCGGGTACCTCCACGGTGAGTTGGGTTTCCTCTGCTCGTGCTGGTAACCAGGGTTGTCTCGACCCCTCTCACTAACCACTGTCATCGAGACCTGCCCGTCTGTTTCCCGGGTCTTAGATGACAGTCTTCTGCAATGTTCAGAAGCGCTACGTATTAGGGACAGAAAAATCGAGTTTTTTTTATGCAGGTAGCGGTGTTGTGTCGTCTACCTACATCTATGTATTAGATTAGAAAAGGGCTCATTCAAAAACAGATCGAATTATATTTCCTGACACTGAAAAAACAATGGCTTGCGGCTGAGGGTTCCAGAAGGAAAAGCCCAATAATATACCATTTTAATGACTTACATAAAACACAGGTCATAACGTTCAGCGGCTGTGACACGCGTGTGTCAGGACCATGGCCAAAGATGAGCGAAGCGGATAATAGACCTGAGGTTCCGGTAAGGCGAGGCATTATTTTAAAGTTAGTTCAAGCATCTTAAACCTTTCAAATACCTTGTAGTTATTGATCTACCGCATAAAATTAACTCGATACAAAACAGCTTAATCCAAAGCCTGCGTACGTATTTTGACAAGTTTGGTTCGGAAAAAGAGACGTTCAAATATTTACGAGTGATAGACGGGACAAGACGAAGAAAGTCTTAATCCAATACTTGTTACTACTTAGTAACAAGTCGTTCTGTCTAGTGCACGGATATAGATAGACTATATCTGTGGTCTAGTGCCACACGTCCGCTTGTCATCAAAATTATTGTATGACTTTATTCCCAATGTCCGCTCTATAATTCTTTTAAATCTCTTTGGTTCGGTATGACACTGCTCTGACCATAACCCACCTTAGTATCCTAGAAGGTAACGAGGGTTGTATCTGCGGCCTGGCTCGCTGTCGGCTGTCGACGATGAGGACGTGTCTGTCGTACGGCGTGTCGTAGTCCACCTCTAACACGGTGGAGAATTTGTGAGGCCACACCAGGTCCAGAATTGCGATTATTAGACCCACTGCTACGCATACACAGCCTGGAAAATAATAAAAACTTATTAAATAATTAATAACAATGTTAAAAAGGAGTGTGCCTGATGTATGACAAGAATAATATTTTTTTTTTTTTTGTTAAAATTTTCATTTTGTCATGGTATCGGAATATACTCGACCAAGCTTAAGACCTACCTGGGGTTGTTTAGCCTTTAGATGATGATCATCATCGACTCTGCAACCTTATCTTTCCTCTTATTATCGTGGTAGATTTGCGATTCTCTGGACGTTCTAGACTTTGAAAACGCATTTGTGAAATAACGATATAAAAAATCAAATTTCTTCACCAGAAGTGACCACACCAGCGGCCAAATCGCTTGATATATCAATACAGTATGTTTCGTACCGTTTCTATGAAAATATTTTCGATATTAATGACACATCTTCACAAACCTTACCTGCTATCAACACAAGCCAGAAGCACCATCCTAGCGAGAAGAACAGCATTGCTCCATCGAGGCGCACGACTAGAGGCGCGTGAGGCAGGGACGCCCAGTAGCCTCCCGCGGCTGCGCACAGTGTCACGCCGAGCGTGGCCATTGCGTACGCGCCGTATCGCGGTACCACCACGAGTAGCAAGTTCATCAGTAACCATAGTGCTAGCGCCGTCCTGGAACATCAATATTAACTTGTTAGAATCCGCTTCAATGATAGATGATTTGTTGGTTTTGGATACATTTTAGAGGAGACTGAATATGGACGTTATTCTCTCATTCAATTATGTATCTTTAATAGAAACATAACATCGCACCTATATTTCTCAACGCTAACAGAGGTGGATAGTTGGTACAGCCAAAGATGAATGGGCGCTTTTATATATGGGCTCCGTCCTCAATGATATATCAAGTTCTGCAATGTGTCTTTTCAAAGGTGATAATTTAATCATTAACTCCAATGTAGCAGGGGTGAGCTTATTGATAATGAATAGACAGAGTATGCAACATCTCCATACCATAGTAGCGTAGATGTGGTATATCCCGCAGCGCGGTACTTAGCCCCCCAGTCGAAGCCCTCATGCTGCACCGCGAAGTGTTCTGCGACGGACAGCAGAGGGAAGGGCAGGCCTCTAGCCAGGCCGTCCCGGTAGAACTCCTGGATGGCCCCGGCCTCCTCCCAGCGGAACTGTTCGTTGTAGTCCACGCCAGGGTCGCCCACGCTCGTGTTGCCCCAGGACAGGGCTGGAATTAGGCAATTACACACACAATTTAAAAGTTCTTACAATAGTGCTCCTGTGTAGCTGGATTTTCTATCAATGTTATTAGTTTCAAAAGATTTGAGTGAGTCTCAGATTTCAGTGGATAAAGATGAAATTAAGACCTGGAGAGAAAATAGCATGGGCATCCCAGAAGGATGCTAAAGACTGCTCTAATAAACGACTGCGTTATGAAAATGGCTATTTGCATTACTCACCGAATCCAGGTTTCGAACCCTGTTAAATTAACCAGTGTTTTAGACGTTACTGAGTTCATTAAAATTTTGCTTTACTTGATTTAATCATCTACGAGCATATCCTACAAATCATACCGGTGAGCGTGACGTTGACATGTCCGAGGCCGACGTGCACGGCCAGCCAGCAGTCCAGGCGCTCGGCGGAGAAGGCGCGGTAGGCAGCGCGGGACACGCGAGCCCCCGACACGTGCCACGACGAGCCATGCTTACAAACTGGAACCAACATCACAAAAACATTAGTAAAAACTTCCGAGGCTCGATGACAAAAGAACAGATTGTTGAATAGAAGGTATTTTAGACGAAAAAGTTCAACTTTGACCTAAAACGCGTAACCATACAGCGTGTATGAGAAATGATACTTACATATTTAAGAGTGTGGTATAGACCATCAAACTCAATAACTTTCTCTATGGGACCAACATAACGACTCGTGAAAAAATTATCAGCTGTCCCATAGATTCATCATCATCTGTCTAGCCTTTTCCCAACCATGTTGAGGACGTTAAGGTCGGCTTCTAACCTCCACAACCCAGTTAGTAATGGATAATACAACACCCCATATCCCATCTTTTAATAGGACCACCCATTTCTGATAGGTACATGCTGTATATACCCTATAAGTAAGAATCGCAATGAAAGGACTTGTTCAGGTTTAACGCAGTCTCACAGTTGTTGCAGACAATCGGAACATTTCAGCTAAACTTATTCAGTCCAGTCCTAGTAATGGCATTTGTAAACTTTGCATACAACACGGTTTTGCCTTGTACCGTTATTAAAATTATCTCAACCGGAATATCAGTACTTGCATTGAATTTATAATGAATCGGTGTCAGACTGTCGGTATGAGTGGGCGTAATCTGGAACAGTGAATTTAGCATACTAAGGACCAAACCATACACACGATAAGAAATTGTATTGTGACACCTTGTGACATTTTACGAAGTGGGTATAGGTAAAAAAGGTTGTCTCGAGACAAAACTTTGAAAAGTATTTTCATATTAATTTACTGTTGTCCGTGATTTCGTTCGCGTGTTCGTGTTGATGTGAATGTGTGAAAAATAAAATAAATCAAAACTAGCTATCTTTCAAGCTAGAACCAGTCATACACATTCGAAAAAAAATATTGGAATCGGTTAAGTGGTTTCGGACTTAGCGTGTACCTACAAACGAAAGACAAAAGAAAAACGAAGATTAAAACAATAAAAAATCCAAAATTTTGTTACAAATATTTTGTGTTCAACGTTGAAATCCCTTTTAAAGTTTTGTCCCTCTCATCCCTATTTACCTCGTTTTACGGTACGTACTACAAATGTGTCCACATGGTAACAGGAGATGAAGACGTGTACGCACGAGGTGCGCAGCCAAAATTGCGTTTGACACACGAAAATCGCGGTCAATGGCAAAAGGCAAGTTGATTTCACCACTCGACCGGCCACCCGAAACAATGGCAGATTCATTACGAAAATATTTACAAAATCTTTACTAAACGGATCTTAATTTTGATTTGATTATGGGGAGATCATAGAATATTGTCAAGACAAATATATTTGGATGCTTCTTCCGACGTATTTTCTAACTCGTTAAGATTGTGCTTTGTTCTTAATCTTTACCTTGGTATATTTTTTTCCTCATCCTCACTCATCATTAACTTTTCCTCAGTCGACTCGTTATGACCGACTTCCAGTTTAACCAGATACTGGTTTTCCTCACGAAATCCTACGGTTCATCTTATTATTATCATCGTCATCAACTACCTCCCCTTCCCCAAAGTTTTTTAAAACATGTATGTATGGTTCACTTTGCCAAATGCTATTTGCACTGTTGCACGCACGTCAAGCATGATTTAGAAATAAGCATCCCAATCATCTTGTCAATTATTGTAAAGTATCTATCAACAAATATTTTCGTCATCTATAGTAGGTCTCTGTAAATCGTACGATAATTTATATTTCCTCACCATTTCGTAGACATTTACGAAACACTACTATTAGTTTTATCTTAGTAAATAAAACTTTACTGAATTTAATAAATATTCTTGTTTCTTGTTGTTTTTAAGCAACGTACTTGCATTTTAATTAAGTGTCCATTAGAATTTTCATGGCAAATGAGAGTAATTAAGTCGTTAAAATCGTTGCCAAGGCTGTTACGTCTGCTGCAATGATTGACGCTTTAAATGTAGTGTTAAAATTGTGGAGTTGTACTGCAAAAACTGTGCGGTTACGTCTCACTAATTATGAACAAAGAAAGTGGAAAGTTGTATATTCCATAATGCTTACCTAGGATGACTGTGCCGACGAAGAGACTCAGTGTGACTATCGTGAACGTTGAGAATCTCTGTAACAAACAATGGATAGGTCTTAATGTAGCTGTTATGAGTTATACCTAGTCATTATCGTGATTTCTGCGGACGTTTCGTAAATAACGCACTCCGTAGTACAATCAGGTGGAGATAATACTATGTTAGGCGGAATATTAAACAAAACAATGGCCATTAGATTGTCAGGAATGTTCATAGACATAGTCAAATAATAAAGCATTATTAGTATCTTGTATTAGTGAGGGCCTACCAAAGCGGACTGTGCGATGAAAGGTGTCATGGAGTGTTTATGAAGCAATCAAACCGTATAATTACACGTTTGACTGGCTCTGTCTACTTGAAAAGGTATCTAATAATTATGGTCTTCAATGTAATTATTATTTAACAGCTTCAAACATTTACAATTATCTGTGTTTATAGGTGGCTGCTGTATGATGTAGTGCTAATGATTGTAACCAAATTAACGATTATATCATGAACATACTACGCATCTTGTACAGTTATGACCTACTACTACTTGGTCTACTTATACTATTATGTATTCTGTGCTACTACTGAAACACATCACACCACGTTGTTATCTGAACCTGTATCTAGAGGTAACAAAAACACTACTTAAACTTATCAAATGTTAATCTACGGGAAGGTGAAGGTTTGACATTTCTTGTGTTCAATTCACTCAGAGCATAGTCATCTAAACTGCAGAGGCCATATAACCTCGCTCTGGACTGCACAGTACACAGTGCACAGGATCTATACTTAATGAACATTTATTAAACAATGAAAGGAGTCTGTGAGAAGTTGATTCCTTGTCTGTTGAGTTGTTGTTGGTGCTAGACAATGTAGCCTTTAGGGCTTTTGAAACGGTTATCGTCTGCAAATTGCCACTCGTCAGTAAAAGCCCTTAGCTTCAGGTATACAATAGCAAATAACATCTAATATCACCATTGTAGGAAAAGTATGAAGTAACATTAAAATAATACTGCTGTAAGAGAGAGTAGTACGACCCCAGAGCCTTAAAAAAAGTAACATATAAAGAGTACAACCTCTTTCCTGATGCCGGGGAAGACAGCGAGGAAGGCGACGTAGAGCGTGAGAGCCGCGATGAGAAGCGCAAGCGCAGGCACGTCCGCTGCGACAGCCGTGCGGTTGTGGTACGCGTACAGGGTCGGCCCGCCTTCCTCGCGGAACGCGTCGAACCACCCCTTCATCGCTCAACCAGCCTGAAAGAATGGAGATGAAATCTTAGTACTTAGCTGTTGGAACGAGATATATAGACTATGGTTACTTTAAGATGTCGATGTTTCCTATCTAACTTGACACGACAAATCCTAACTAACAAACTCAGTGGTCAAATTCCAAGTCCAGACATTGTCTTGGTCGGAGTCGTGTCTGAGATGATTTGAGTGGACCTGTCCAGTAAGTGCACGTGATGTCAATTAACTTATTTAACTTAACAATTAACTTAATCGTAAAACTCAACTCAAAACTTTAAAAAAAACACCTTTTAAGTTCTCAGCAAAAATATTTAAAGAAGTTGTCAATTGCTCAAAAGCTTACTTAAACGTCAACTACAGAGAATTCTGGTCCACTCAAAAGTACCAGTAGCGAAGGATCAGTTTTGTAAGAGGTAAGCCGGAGTAGGTACATATCTTTAATTTAATTATATTATTTGTCTATAAAATATCTACTGATTGTGCCATTTTTCAAATGGAAGCCGGTAGGAATCGAGTTCTATGGAACCTTCGCCACTGCGAAGCACAGAAGTGGCAGTTTTGATGGATTCTGCAAACTCTCCCATTGAATGAGTATAGCCTCCACACATATGTATTATTATGAACCTCGTTACGAAGGCTTTGCTAACACAAACGATGAGAAAGAAGGCAATTAGGTTTTAACTAAATTACACACATCTTATTTATGATCCTTGGTTTCATAAAAATATAAAGCAGAGCATTGTAAGTATGTTACAACTAGTCATCATAAATAATAAAGTTGCTAACACTGTTCCGGTTGAGTATTTTTATGAACAAATTTTGACGAAATACTTCAGAAATTCTGAAATATTTATACACCTATTTCAGAAATTATTTTAGTTTATAATCTTGTTCAGTAATTTACCAGTATAATTTCAAGATAAATTTTGGAATAGCAGTCCGTGTGACTAATTGTGCTATTCTTGAAAAGACGTTTTATTATTGTAAAAATATTAAGATATAATGATGTGTATGAGGCAAGAACGTGTGATTACATAGATTTAGGTCACTTGTGGACATGAAACTGAAACGTATCAAAAGGATATACTTATAGGATTAACGAAATAGGTACTGACGTAAATTGGAGAGCCTGTTTTAATTGCTGTAGGTTATCTGTTTAACATATTAATTATAATTGAAGTTCTTATAGACCTACCAATTTATAAATTGGTTACGCAAATACAAATAGAACTCAATTATTAATTAAAATCAAACATAACCTACGAAGCGGTTTATCGAATGCCATTAGTCGGCATTTTAGAGATACATACCATTTCCATACATATACGATATTAGTATTCAGATTATAGACATTAGGCTTCATGATAGTGTTCATGCAAATAATAACTACAAATTATGTAAATTCTCTATGGATGCAACACAAAGACAAGTTGGTTAATTAAGGGTAGGTGCGAATTGCTAAGGCCGGAATCTACAAGCGTTACTTAGGACATAAGCCTTGTCACTGTCGCACAACTGTCAAATTACAAGAAACAGGAAACATGTGTTACACCCGTATCTATAAACAACTCTAAGTTAATTACTTGAGTTAACGTAATAACTCAACCTAGGATTTTTATTGTGTAGTTTAGTAATTGCTTGAAGTTAGAACTGTCAACAGTTCAAATTCTTAGATTTACTTTTTTTGACGGTTCTTACTTCGTTTAAATTCTTGTCTATTGCATAAAAATGTTTGCCCAAGTAATTACTTAAACTCATATAATTTCTTTAACTTGACTATACAAACGGGTGTAGGTCAAAGCACGGCCTAAGTAACATTTGTAAATCTCGGTCTGAGTGTCAGACCTACATATAAGCTGTAGACTACTAACTGTTCTATGTAAATAAGACGAGTTTCGTACTTGACACAAATATTTAGTGCAGCAGATTTATGTGCTGCCGCTGTAGATGTTTATACTAGCATTTAATTTTATACCAAAACGAGTTTTGGTTATATAAGTCCCTAATAAAATTATCATTATGGCTGTATAAGACTTTAATTGGGTAGACTTCATCACTACCCATTTTAGTGATGGGACTTGTCGCAAGTTTTACGAGATGGATGGTGCCACGGTACAGCTAATGATTAATAAACAGCACTATGTAGGTAGGTACAATCTGTGACTACTGATGAGTTTAACAGGTGTTGTGATTAAGGCTATGAATTTATAATGTTGCCAACTCAGGAAGGTTTTTGAAAGGATTAATTATGAGATAGATTATCCCCAGTATAATAAACCATAGGTTCCTAATTTAAAGCAAGCTACGATACATCATTAACAAAAGTTCTGAATGGCCTTAATGTAAAATAAAAACCCTTTTTATAATTCAGAAAACAATACAGTGTTGCAAGTGGTATCGTGTCTCGGCGCGATGACGCGGCTGGCATGCGCAGGCGCAGGAGTTGCGACACACTCCTGCGTCGCTTCGCCTTCGGGAAACGGATGTAGTTGCCTTAAGCCTCATGGTGCACTCAGTTCAGCCACTAATTAAATAATAAACTGCTCGCGATACTCCGAGATTGTGTGCCTTTCGTAACAAACCCACGGAGTGTGAAATACGGAGCAAATCGCGTTTAGTAAAAGCTGCAAGGACTGCGATTGTGTGATTCGTATGCAGATAGCCATTGCAGCAATGTATCTGCATTTTGTTAAACAAGTGCATCTAGAAAGAGTTTCTGTTTGGATTTTTCCTTCTTGTCCACAGTTGCCAAAATAAATATTACCCATGAAACATGCGGTGGGCGACTGTTATATGTCTGTTATTGATGGTGCGGATTCTAGAACTAAGGGAGAACTCCATACCACGCATGAACAAGCAATAGTGGGCAAAAACTTATAACTATCGTTGACTACACTTATCTCTCGTTAAGGCTGCACTTGGCTTCGATCGGTATTGCTACCCAAGTCGGGTTGAATGACTTCTAGTAATATTATACCACTTGACTCTTACTCGTCCTATAGAGGCCGACGCGAAGCACACCTACATTCTTTTAACCTTTCTTATTTTAAGATACAAAATATTGTTCTAAAAATAGACATAAGCCAGCCATTGTACCTTGAAGGTCTTCAGAACCTTGAACTTAACGAAGGTGCCGGAAAATTCTCGAAAACTTAATTGATATTTGTTAAAATTGAATACAATCAAATGTTCAATCAATAACAAATTACTGACCTCTATCAAGATAAAGTTCTTGACATAAATTAAGGCACGTGGAGTGGTTTGCCGGAAGTGTTGAGATGTGCGATGATAAGAACGAGCCGCCAGTGGGTGCGCTACCGGAAGAAATGTCTCCGAAGTATTCCATCGAGGTTGGTTCAGTTCTTATTATACAGAACATATTTAACCTTCGTGGAGGAGAACTGGTTACGATTAAGGCCCTATTTGCCAACTTCTCTGCTACATATTTAAGCAATGTGAAATTATATTTGAGTATATAGAGGTCGTACACGATGACAACGAATTCATTATAGTTTCAGTTGATTAATAGTTCTACACACATTCACACAGGAACAAACAGATATAAATATCTCAAGATTGAGACGTTATTTTTAACGGAAAAATAAAGAAGTTCAAGTACGAATTAAACACGATACTATTTACTTCGTGCTCTGTGAGTACATTTGACTGCTATGTGTTATGTTTATTTTTTTTAGGACCATTCGAAGTGAACCTTCATGCTGGATGGAAAACTTATTCAACACAGTGTTACAGTTACATGATGATTATATATGCGACTTTGAAACTAATAATTGTCAAGTTAAAATGTCGATGGTCACTCTGAATAGATTAGACAGAATAGATGGCGGAACTGTATTGTTTCAATGCTTAAATTTGCTATATATGAATGAACTATTATATTATTTAGCACAAGCTTACTATAGATTTAACATAAATCTTTAAATTTAATTCGTTAAGCGTTTGTTTGTTAATGTCTTTGACTTTATAATAATACTTCTATGAATGTCTTCTAGTAATATCAGTTAAAGTTATATAAATAAAATCATTTTCACATAAAAAGTATCTCCTGAAGCAGCCATAAGTAACATTATCGGTCGTCGTCAGAAATTCTTGAATTGGTCTGAATTTTGTAGGAAAATCCGTGATTGTCGCAGGAAATTCCGAATCGATCGTACGACATAGATCCAAATCTTGTGGTTTTTTCCAAACTTCCACGTTACACAAAGAAATTAGCACAAGTTAACAATGTTAACATACAATATGTTATGTTTTATTATTGTGTATCTGACAGTGCATACCGGTGCTATTATAATACATATAATGAAGTGGTTTGTAAAGTTCAAGGGTGAACACTTGAACACTAAATTACATGCATTATTTATACATTTAATGCAAATTGTCCCTTAACTCTTGTTAATAACCTGTTGGCCTATAAATGAGATAATAATATTCTTGTGCACAAAAAGCTCTTTACCGCATGCCGCATATAATTGTACTAAGATTATGCATAATGCATATAATTGTATGTACTCAAACAATGGTTACGTAGATTCAAGTTTATTGGACCACAAATGGCAATTCCTTTATGTTTTTATAGTGATTAAATACAGCAGTTTGTGTGTTTAATGTGGAGTGTTTCATGGATATTGGCAGAATGATATGTTGCCAACAGTTACGTACATTTGGCTTGGCTTTCTCTTTGTATAGCTGAGTGATGTACGATGTTGAGTTGCTTGAGTACGAGCATATGATGCAGTACCTCTTTATCCTTTATTGTCCATGTTGGCCCATTGTGTGATTGTGTGTCCCATGTCGGTATACCGTTTCACAATAACTGTATTTACGATAAAGTTTGTCATGTTATCAGAACAACAACTTGCTCTTAGTTTGAACAATGCTGTTGTCTGGTTGTTTAGATTTAAGTGAGTGTTAATAGGTACTAGAATATTAATCTGTTTAAAATATTGATGATCATTCTCTTTATAAAACTTCCAACTTACAGGCCAATTGGTACGACAACATCGAATTATAAGTTTTATTTTGCGAATGACTAAAAATGTCGCAATTCTATCAAAGCATTTATTTCAAATAGGCCAGTTACAGGCACTTTTGAATTGTCGAAACGAAGACAACAATAGCTACAGTCCCAGTCACAAGGCATAAAAACTGTGAAATACTGTAGTTGCCCATTCCCTAACGTAGATCTCTATGGAGAAGAACGGGCAAGAAACTCCATGGACACTCTTTTAAATCAGTATACTTTTACAAACTCTTGGTTACATCATTCATGTTGAGATGGTACATTATGTGAGAACGATGTAGCAAGATGTGTACGTTAAAAGTGTCCATAGTAAACATTTTTTTTTTTTCTATGTAATATTACAATTTGTCTACATATTTTAAAGATTATGTCAGCCAACATAACATTATTATTGAAATAAAACAGTAGTGTAGAGTTCACTTTCATGGTCAAGTTTAAAATTAAAGTAATTTTTGTACTACCTTGATATCTTATCGAAAAAAACATTTTTTGTAGTTAGTAAGCCGTTTGCCAACTGCTTGAGAAGCTCCCTTAAAGATGCTGTTTAGGTTTAAATTTTTCCTTATTTATGTTATGAGAAGCGAACTAGAAGATTTTGTTTGAATTGGATTGTAAAATATTTTTCAATTCACTTTCTCTAAAACTGGTTCTTATCGCACTACGATTAGGTTCAACATGCAGTGTATTTCACACGTGTGGATTTTTAATATTTTTCTGCACATGTGCAAAAATATAAATTTCCACAGACAACTATACTTATACTAAGTCCAAATGGGTTCAATGGCTATTAAGTAGGCGGTGTTTTTTTTTTTTAAAGTTCGGCTAAGAGAGGCGAATAAAAAAGAGAAGACGCACAGTCTTTACGGCGTAAATATTTTTTGAGTTTTTAAATTATGTTTGTAGATAGAATATAATTATCAAAGATAAACATGATTAGTTAAAAAAATATTTACTTTTATGAACAAATTAATATTTATTTGTGTTCTAAATTCTAAAATATTTGAATTTTCTTTTTTTCATATTAAGCTGTTTAGCGGCATTATAACTTTGCTTTTTCTTCAACCTGGCGAAAGCAAAGCGCGGAAAAAAAGCAAATTAAATAATAGTTTCCTAGTAATTCCTGACAAAAATATAATAATAATATTTTATTTCTTCGAAAGTGTATTGAAAAACGTCGTTTGATACGCGTGGGGATTTTTACTGCACTTCTCGGCTCCATAACACCCTCAAATGCAGCTCGGGTGTTAATTTCGCCTCGAATACAATAACAAAGTTTACCCACTTATATCAAATTACTATAAACGAGGAATGAGTGATTGCAATTCACATATTATTTGGGAAGCAATTAAGAAAAGAATGGCCATCAGACTAAATATTAGTGTTGGCGATATAGCCAAACGTCTAAACGTCACTTGTCCGCCCACAAAACGAACAGCACCATTAGTAACACCAATTTATTAAGAATTAAGCTCCTATTAAGAAACCTTGCCCTGTACCTCCCGGAAGCCAAGCTTGGGTCATTGTGCTCGGAGGAAGGCCGCCCCAATAACCTTGGACGTCCATCGGTGATAGCAAGGGCGATCACAACCGTCATTACGCGAACGTGCATACTACCTATGTTAAATTAGTGACTTTATTGTTGCTATAACGTACAATTAAATGAACCGCCAATTTGCAACCTGTTCGTTTATTTTGCACAGCCTATGTTGGGTTATTTTTAATTAAATACATACGATTGCGAGGTTTGCAACCAATTGATTTATTTTCAATCGTTAGGTCACGGTACCTAATCGTTCTCAAATATTGCGTATACCTTAGTGTTGTGAACTTTAGCTAATAAACTCGTAGTTAATAGTTTAGACAAACAATCTAAAGGGAAAAGGTGTTACCTTGATCAAAACTGCAATTTGTGGACGTACTTACATTCAACCATTCCTTAAAATGATTCATTATGTAGTGTTTCTAATTTAAATAAAAACCTCATTTGCCTTGGCTCATGTCATACAGCATTGTTCAGAGATCATCAAATCAAGGAACACTGTCTACGTGCACTTCACATTAATCTTAAGCACAGAGATCAGGAAAAAGCCTCTCCATCCATATCAGATGACTTCCAAGTGTGGTCATGGACCTGTCACGGTCGTTCGAAGTCGAGGGCACAGGAGCCGAAGCACCTTGCCTCCATCAGTGACTCAGCCTTGCTCCTTATGAAGTTTATGAGCCCATAACAGATGCGTGTCACGTAACATTATTATATTATGACGAAGGAGCGTACGACATAACATAACAGTCGGTAAATAAAGTTTCAATCGCTCTTTTTCGCTACATTCATTCGGTACTAAAAGTTCTTGATTCTTTATTCTTAAACTCAAGTCGGGGCACTTAGAACGGAAGTGACTGACTTTTAAGGATAAGGATCAACTTTGCCCGGCCAACGGTTTTCTAAATTATTATTTGAAAGGTGGTTGGGATATCTATGCTCTATGGTTGACTTAATCCAACTTGGCCTATGTTCCTACTACTCGTATATTGTGTCGTATTATATCTACGTGTGTGCTTAGGTTTTGAATATGTTAATTTCAGGGTATCGCGACTCCATGGCTTTTGTCTGACGGCTGTCGTTGACCCTCTTGATGGCTGTTTTTTGAGTACCTTAATGTGGAACATTAAACATTTTAATGTATTCTGTCGTACAATTTATTACGGGTTTGCGAAATGTGTGATGTTGGTTATTATTGTTGCTATAAAGGGCAGAGGCATTTCAGATGTCGTTCAACTCGCAATCTTTGTGATTTTGACATTTCACGCGTTAAGAAATGTAGTTCATGAGGCAAAGTAAAGTGTTCTGTACTTTTTCAACGACTTTTATTGTCCGTAATTGGACTTGGTCCCACTTAACCTTCATTTATTTCAAGCACCTTATTAATAACAATCATCTCGACCTTTGCAGCTTCCTATTCATTCATTGAGTTCTTACTAGTTTTTCTATAGCCACATACGCAAAGTTCATCACTTAGTTTATGCTTCAAGTGCCAAAGACACGCGTGTAGTTGTGAGTTACGCAGTGATAACCTTGCTTGACACTTGATAACTTGATTGCAGTGTCAGCTAATTGTTCTTTACCAATATTCTTTGTAAAACTATAATGGTTGGGCAAATAGTTTACACAAGAAACCTACCTATACGAACAAGTGGTCATAGGGACACTGTCGTAACACATTCTTTATGCTTAGGCTTGTAAAGAATTGTTTAGTGATAATGTAATGAGCGGTACTTACTCGCTTGAGTATTATTTTGAAATACTTATGTGACGTGCTATGTAGGTGCGCGTTATGTATATAATATTTAAATTCCTATTATTCAAAGGTGTTTTAAGTGAACTTAAAATAAACAATGGTATATGATTTATCGCACATGGTGTTTTGTAGTTTCTGCCTGTCACCATGCAAGAAAGGCTTTGAAAGTCACCTCATGTGTGGTATAAATAATGTAGGAAATCTCACTCAAAATACCACTGTGGCGTGTTTTAGGGCCTACGTCATAATTATGACGTAGGCGATGATCGTTGCTCATTGTTCGTACAATTAATTGTACGAACAATGAGCAACGATCATCGCTCCGTATTCGTACAATAGTATGCTAATTAAGACAACTTACAAAGCAAAAACCAGCCAAGTGCGAGTCGGATTCGCGCATCAAGGGTTCCGTACCATCGTAGCAGGGGAGCCCTCTGTAAAATTTAATGTATTTATTGTTATAGCGGCAACAGTTATACACATTCTGTGAAAATTTTAACGTCTAACTATTAAGGACCGTGAGATACAGCCCGCTGATAGACAAACGGACGGACTGTGACGGACGGACGGACCGACGGACAGCGCAGGCTTAGTAATAGGGTCCCGATGATTATCCTTTGGGTACGGAACCTTAAAAATTATAAGATATTAAGGCTACCTAGGTACTTAAAAGAGGTACATAAGTCTTGTTCTAAATGTTTGAAAATAATCTTTTATTTCCATCGTTACGTTTCTAATTAACCACTACTTAGCATAAGAAACCGTACTTGCCTCAAGAGAACACGCGATCACCTCCTTTCAGCTTTGCTTTTAAATGGGCATTGTGTTCGAAAGGTCGCAGATCATTATCAGTAGCCAGTTAACATTTCCTATTGGGCAAAACAGGCTGAATGTTGGTGGAACAAAGATCCTACGTACTGTTGAGGATCCATTGAATTAACAGATTCATTGACCTATAGGCCACAGCCATCATACTTGATTTGTACCAATTTTGGTTTGCTTCTTAACTTGCGCTCGGTCGTGTCTAAATAATAACATCCACTCGGTTCGATCTTTAGGTAAAGCCGCGTTTGCCTAGGCTGGTCCGTGGATGGGTGACCACCCATTACATACCGAGCTTCCTCCTTGCCTAGGAAAGCAAGTTAAGCCGTTGGTCCGGGCTGTCATTTGTAGATCTTTGACAGTCAGTGGCCCGAAAGTCTGACAACCAGTTAGTACCAAGGGTATCGTATTACCCAGTATAACTGGGTTGTAGAGGTCAGATAGGCAGTCGCTCCATGTAAAATACTGAGATTCAGCTGCATGTTGGGGTCGGCTTCCAGTCTCAGTTAGACTGGGAGCCTAGCTTCTAAACTTTTATAATTCTGCCGTGTGTGGATGTGACGGCCTTAAGGCTATGGGAACAACGACTTCTTGAAAACAAATTTTAAAACTGTACATTCCACGGAATATTATGTGTAGTCTCAATTCGTATCTGCAGTTCTCCATGCGTCATATCAGGCCACACTAGATTTGCCTGTATGGCAAGTTCGCTTTAAAGATTATCGTTTAACATTACAAGGATTTTATGCACTAGGCGGTCTTATGCATGCCTGCAGTTAATAACTACAGTAATTTGAACCTGCAGCGTAATTATAGTGTTATCGACGAGTTCTCGGCGACTATAAAGAGGATACACTACTTTGTGAGCAGGTTCTACAATCACAATTTATTGCCTTAATGTTGGGTGTTCGTCCTTGTGAATATTTCCCGACTGAATGAATAGCGGTTAATTTTAATGAGGCTCACCTCTGATCTCAGGTTCGAAGGTTCAAGCTTTTAATAATGGTACAATGTTTTTGTTTTGTTTGTTTGTTTTTGTAATTTTTTGGTGGGTCATATTTTCTTAACTTATTAGTTGCTGAAAAAAAGGAAATGACAGACGTGTCTACAGTAGACCTTGATTTTGTGAAAAAAAAAATGATTTGTCTAGAGGCATTATTCAGAAAGAAAAAAAGGATGATTCTGCGATTCTCCATACAAACGTATGGCAGCCCCTGTTCCCTCTTAATAGATGCGATAGTTACGATTTATATAGAATAGAATATTATGTAGTATTCGTTTTTACTTTTATTGATTTCTGACAGGTTATTTATACAGGATAGATAACATACCCGCTTCTGGTAAACCCAAATACAAAGTTAATGATTCAAAAGCAAAGATGGGAAAGCACAAACAAACATTCATTTCATGAGATCAGGAAAAGCATTGAGACTATGAAAAACCCACCGACCACGATTAACAGGTACCTTATATCGTATATTGATTCGTCAGTAGAGCCGATTATATTATAGGAGCAGTATTTCATAACGAATTCTGATGGTGATTCTTATTAAATATTATTATCTATTTATCATTTAAACCAAACCGCCTTAGGTGCGTTTTATGTACGTGAATTAGTGTGTCAGTGTACATACGTGACCGCGGGCGCAGTACGCATGCGTGACTTTTGGCACGCTCAGGAGATCTGCGCGCACGCACGGCCCTTTGATCAGCAGAATATGACGGCACATCCTCAAAATATTTCGAAATACCTAATAGGCATACACTGTGTCATACTATGACTATTCAGATTGGAACGTTTAAGGAAATGTTGCTAAATAAATGGGAGATCGCATGATTTTAATCACGCATGTTTTTTTTTTTCTTTTGTTTAGCGTGGTAAAATCATCAAATGAGTTCTCCCACCCAGGGCAGAGCGGGAGGGACTGTCAGACTGGTACTGACTAAAATCCACGGTGTCCTTCAATAGCCCTTTATGTTCCAGGGTCACGGTAATTCTATAAGTCCCGCGACCCCGGCAGGCTTTGACCCCGTCATTATCACGCATGATTTACAGAAGATGGAACATTGAACAATTTCTATGATTACTCATTCATTTTCACTTTGGGAAGCTTCTACAGATCACTACTAAGTAAGTGAAATTGCCATGTGACTTGTAAATAATTAGATACCTGTATTCATTTCCTGTGCAATGGTGTCCCGGTGATAATGGCTCCAACTTACCTGTCGTAGGTTCCTCCTATCCAGACATTACTTTTATCACCAGTACTGCTCTCAAAACGGTAAAACCAAGATGTCTTAAAAGCAGAAATTTGGAGACACGTGACATCTTCCAACCTACACTGCCCGCGTGATGGATAACGAGCCACTCCCTCACAGAGAGCAGCTCTGTGTTAAAGCAGGGAACGCTGTATGCTGACTATGCTATTCAATTCCTGAGCCACTACCGAGGCTAATCTCCCCTCCACATAGTCAAGACAACACTCCCATAATCGGTATTTAAATATTCTTAATGACATCTAACTTAGACTTTACTCAGCCTTTGAAAACTATTTTTTAAGTACATAGTGACCGTCACATCCCAAGTGTTTGATTCGTGATTCAGTCTTATGAATTTCATCAAAAGTCAAAGTCAATAACTGCATTTTTTGTTTTTCCAAAGTAACTTTTTTGAGTGCACTTCGTACAAGTGGCGATTAAAATTGGCACGATTGCCCACACAAAATTTAGTCTGCAAAAAATATTGAATAGCCTAACCAATGTGCTCTTTAGGGGCCCTAGTGATTTTTTAATTTTTTTTTTGGTTATGGCATCTCGCAGTTCAGCCTATGAGGCTGACTTCTGCTTAACCGGTCTAGTCCTGTGGATGCCTTGAGTGTAAGGGCCTCCAGCCAGGGGCATAAAATCTATTTATAAACTAAGCGCACCCCCTGTGGGGTACGAGCCTCGGCGTAGGGCGTCGTTGGAGAGGGCAGCAGTTGGAGGGGCAGGCTGGATCTGGTTTAGGTTATTTAGGGGGGGGGGGGGGGGGTTAGAGAATGGTAGCACTGGTTTTTATATAACTGACAGGAAGTATTTTGATTTATTCTGCGGTTTTCGTTAATGATTTTTACACCAATTAGCTGGCCTTACGGTTTGCGATGTGACAACCTCAGAGCGTGCTTTTGCTGGTTTGCTTGAAAAACCACAAACAAACATGGTTTCTGTGGTTGTTTAGGAACGTGTCATAATATTCTTCAAATGCGATAGATCTAACGATGGTTGCATGTTCTCTCAAAAACCTACACGGCATTTACATGAAACAAAAGAATTTTCTTTTCTTTTTTTGTCGTGTCTCTTCAGACAAAACCATATGCACTACCAAGTAATCGTCTGTTATTAATGTTCAAAATTATACCTTTTGTGATCACAATATTATTATTGTTGTTGTCTATGTAGACAGTGGGAGTGAACACAATAACAACAGAAGACCACCAATGTATCCTGACCCTTTATGGGGGCATCCATTACAAAGCAAGTATGTAAAAGGTAGTACATAAAATAAGTTCTCTTCTTCTCCGTCTGCCAAGATACACTGGCCACTTTGTGGTCGTTTTTTGTACTTATTGTCGGTTAAAAGTAGATCAATCAACAGTTGTTAGTACGTGAGTGCGGCCGGTTGCCGGTTGCTGAGGTTACATAACCCGACGTGTGGCCACTGGCCAGAGCCAAGTGCTCGGAACTTGACCTTGACTTGTTCCACAAACAATTTACTGGCCATCACTCGATCGACATAGTTGTGTTTAAGAAGTTTTTTTACACTATGCTGTGTTCAGAAGGTTAATTGAATTAATTCATGTTAGAGTGTATGATTTGAAGGGAGTTTTGTTCTGCTTGACATTATTGAAACCTACTTTTGTCAGGTCATGTCATGTCATTGGACGACCAGACAAGAGAAAAAGCTGAACTTGTCGAGTTCTTACATTTCGTTCATAAAATATAATAGCTCATACAATTGGAATTTTCAAACTAAATAACTCTGTGGATTACACAATCGATCTGTAAACACACGCAAAAATGGCGTAGTCATGTTTTGGAGTCCCAGACCTACTAATATGTAAAAGCTGTTAATTTGAATATCAAATAAGAACTGCAAGAGGTTAAACGCATTACATTTTCGGAGGTAAAGAACCGACGCCTTAATTTTTCTCAGTTTTGGCTGAACAGAAATCGCCGTTTGTCGAATGAATTAGTTCGTGATGCCAATGTTTGACAACCTTGATGACGCGACGACGTTGCCTATACGACTGGAATCTGGTGTTAATTTGCCTCTTGTCTATATTTTAAGCATTTAACGGAGTAGGCGGCTTCTGCTCACTGCGAGACTATTTACTTCTCAATCGGTTTGTTTTCGTTATTTAGCAATTTGCGTAAACGTGACGTAGTTACGACTTAATAGTTAGTTGCAACGTCTCGCGGCCTCCACCGTCATCTAATGCGCGATGCATTATATTTCGCACCAAATGCAACGATCATTTATTTCACTCGCTGAAATATATTATCCTTGCTTGTTGCTAGAATCCAATTCGTTGCCTTTGTAGTTATTAAGATCAAAGATCAATGCAACAATATATATTATCAGCAAATTGTAAAGAGCGATCAAAAAATAAATTCAAGGTGCATGGGCGTTTAGGACCTGGTGATAAATTATCTGCACAGGTATCTAACAGGATCCATAATTAATTTTGATTGATAACATGCATAGACATAAATAGTTCATCTACCCGCTGAGAGTAATTTTTCAAGTGACGGGTGCGAACATGAGTCGCGTGCATCGAACAACACTATAACATGTTTGCATTGAGTGCTCCGGTACAACCTTCTCAAATGACAGCGGCGTATAAAAACAACGGACAGTTGGTATTCGAGCCAAGGTCCTGTAATGAGATATGTTGGTAGATAGCTGTGCTAAGAGAATTAAGACAATTCCGCCGACGAGCAGATAAAGCTTCGCTGGGTTTAATAATTAATATTGTGCGGCGCAGGCGCAGGGTGTTATTAGCGAGATGCGTGAGCGCACACGCCGCGCGCCGCGTGAACAGCATTGTGCTGGTTGTGAAGGCACCTCAGACAGTTACTCATTACAATGAATGGTAAAGGTCGCAGCTTAATGACGGGATTAATATCTGCGTTTTATTATTATTATAGGTACCTACCTAGGTACCTCTTTGTTTTTGTTGCTACAACACAGGATTGTTGAATTAATGTTTAATTAACCTTTAAGTGGCAGGTATCCTAATGATTGATATCTCTATGAATTCGATATTAATAGAGTAATATTAATTCATTGTATAATTCGAGGTTGATGCGAAGCACAGATAGGTTCACCGGCTGTTGTCTGTTGATCCGAAACAATAAAGTGATTGCGACACGTAGACACGTAGTCAGTCGCAGTGCACTCAATTAACGTGGGAAATTATTATTTTTATCTCATCCGTCCATCGTAGGCAGTGAGCAGTGAGGCAGCATGTCCAATGAAACCGCGAGGAACAATGTATGACTGACTAAATTCCTTTGTTGTTATTTAATTTTATGTAGGAATTATACACTCTTGTTTTACAACCGCGCTCTAATTATGTTTATTACGTTTAGGATATAATCAAATCGTTGGAGATATTGTGCAAATGGCTACTTCTTCCTAGACAGGAGGCACGACTCGCGTCTGTTTGACGGATACATTATGATATTTCTGAGAAAACATGGAACATTATGACAGCTGGCGTCAATTACCAGCTTGAGAATTAGTCTTTCTTAATGCTTGCAAACAAATTAAGTTTTTATTTCACAGTAGTATGTAAAAGAATGTGGAATTTATAGCGTGCATGTTTAAAATGTGGTGGCTAGATAATTTTCCTCTTCCTACTTGGTCAAGTTTCTGCGGTGTGATGCTGCGTCATGTTGGCCGAGGCCGTTGTGAGGTCGCTCGCTGCTTCACTGAACTATAAAGATTTGAATATTCCTACTAACTGACCATTGTGTTGGAATGTTGTCTTATAAAGGAGTTTTACTAGTTCTTTTTTTCTTTATGACATAACCCTCATAACAGTTATTTCATTTTATATTCTCACAATAAATGCATAACGAATAGTTTTACGAAGTAGTTTTGTATGAACGTATCCGTTTGTAGTAAATGTTAGTTCTGGCGAGTTACTTATTTTATTTTAATGTTCTTGTGTTTTGGTAACGTGTGGGATATCCCGTCATTAAGTAAATGATAAACTTGTCTTGCTCATAGGACGTGTTTTGTAAGTTACAATTAGCTGTCCTAGATTTCTGTAGCAAGCGACCAAGGATGGTTTCCCAATTGTGGTCTATTTTTGAGGTTTGCGATGGCATTATAATTTTCTAGTTCAGCAAATTAAATAAGAATAGTTTTATCATTTTCGGTAATGGGATAGGGTACTCGTTTTTATTCATAGTTTCAAATGGGCTGCTCAGGGAAATGGGACCTTTTGACTACAGTCTTGTGTCCAAACACTGTTTCAAGCTTTCAGGGTTTACAACTAAACTTAAACTGTCACTTACGGGATATCTTCTCTCTTCTTCTTCTTCTTTCTTCTTCTTCACGGAAGATATCCCGTAAGTGAGCAGTATAAGTTTAGTCTTGTGTCCTTACAAAAAACCAAAATCGCCAGCAGTGAATCTAGCTTAGATTGGTGATTTTGGCAACATTGTTATCTCACAGAAGATCATGTTGCATATTAAAAATGTACAACTCAAATTACGACATTTTTATCTCAAACGACATAATTAATTTCAAAATGGTTGTGAAGTAAATTCCTCGATGTAAAAATAAACTTTAGTATTTTGTTATTCATTAGGAAGCTGCAGCTATGTGTAAGCAAATAGCAAACATTACATAAGATTATATAGCGTCAGAACATAATTATTATAAATAACACTGAACTAATATTGTCGCTTTATATTATGTGTTTACGAGGAACCATTTGAACCGCACTATTAAGGACTGTAATGCCTGTAATAGTTATTTACGCAGTTTGAGTCACTAAAGGGCTTGCCTTAACATAAAGCAGGGATATTTTACTATATTGACAATAAACGGCACAATTTAGACTTACCACCAAATGGATGGAGACAGTCGAGAGGCCGTACCTACATCTGAATGTAAGGAGTGTATTTCTCTGATCCAAAATATAGTTGTAGGTATTCCATTACTCAAGTAGGTACTGTGAAAGGTAGCTTATTGTAAGAGTCGAATTTTTCCATGCTCGCGAGAATGTTAGCACACGCGGCAGAATTGATGATGCGGTTAGCAGCACGCTCTGTTTTTTGCTTTAGCTAATGACGGTTCTAAGCGATAGAAGAGGATAGGAGCATGGAATTCGTGCTGAACCCTTAGACTGTAGAACGGATGAACCTAGCGTAAAGGGACGTCCGACCTTCTTCCCTATAGTCTAATTTAGATAGATATAGCATAAAATAAGGTGGTTACTGACGCGACTAAACTAGGGCCATGTAAATCAACTTAAATCATCGTAATGTGCCTTAACAAAGCTACATGAATTACATACAAAGTACGTAGGGACACCTACACAATAAAAAAACCTCATTAACTCAAATGACAAAGCAGTACATAATCAACTAAGCCATCCATCACGTAGATGATAATTGAATATAGACTATACGAAGCTCGTCGAGACTTCTCCTAATTAACCATCACTTAAACCGGGTTCAATGCTTCTTGCTAACGATCAATTATGCACATTAGGCTCACTTTGCGTTGATTTTGCAATTAATAACGTTTTTTTTGGTCGTCAGGTGATGTATTACGTCAATTCGCCATCCCAATTTTATTGCCAGGGCAAAAAATCTTACCTGAATCTTCTTCAGTGTAATTTGAACGAGATAAAACACTTAATTATGGCTTGGCTATTATTTTAATGACTAAAAAAGTCAATAATGTTGAGATATCAGACGAGAAATGACTCATGATTAAAATATTTTTGGCGATATTCCTGGAACTTAGTCATCTTGAATACTTAAATAGTTTTTACGGAACTGTACAGAAGTGTGAATTTGACTCCAATTTGTCAGAAGTTTTTGTTAGTTATTTAACGTACATTGTAGTTGTTATTTGCGAATCAATCAAGAATGATATCCGTTGATGGTGCCGTCAATCACATGACGGACGATATAAATACATAGATCGAAAGGTTCCGGGATCCTCGTCAGGTTTTTTGTCTAATATCGTAGGTACCTAACTAGATCGAAGTTTTCCATTACGATTATGTTGATTAGACTTTACTTTTTATTACTTGTTTTTTATTATGGATCAATATTGATCGTGATACCTACAAACCATCAATTTTCTAAATTCAATTGAGCATAATTATTTTTAAGTTGCTCATCGGTCTATTTTTACATTTAATGATGATTTAACTTTTTTCTAAGTAATTATTTGAAACAGGGCTTTTTATATCTTTATATAATAACGATTTATTTTCTTCTTCTCGATCTTTACAAAGTATGCTTATTATTTCTTTAATGCTTAACGGTTTCTTGAATGTTAGCTTATCAGTGTCGAAACTTGTACAAAAGGAAGTTGATTTCGTAATTAATTAGCCCTTAAGTAAAGTTAAATTAACAGCAAAGTGAGAAAAGTAACATTAATTGAGATTTGATCACACGAAAACTCCTTGGAATTAACATAAAACCACTAAGTGTAAGACGTTGGCTTGAGTAATTAGATTTGACGCAATCAGAAGTACTTGTTAATAGTTCTGTGTGAATTTGATGTACTAGCTGATGATGTTTTCAGTGCAATTCGAAGGGACACTCGATCTTGTAGGAAGAGTTGTCGCAACGTTAAGAACAATGGTTGGGAATGGGCCATGTTGTGAACACGTAACTAAGATAACTTGCTGTAGATAAATGTATTATAATTACCGATCTAAATCGTGAATGAGTGGCGATTAGAGAAAGTACAGAAGTCATGACAAAACACTTTTTCAAATATGGCATTTAAATGTAAGGGATAAAGATTGCTTTTGAGGAAAGAGAACTTGATCAGGTACAAACACATCACTCTATAACATAGCATCACACCTGTTGTACCCGGAGGGTGAGGCAGCAGAAGTGGGGCTAGACTAAATACCCCCACGTTTCGCCGGTATGTTTAACTAATAGGGGCGAGCCTATATTGGTCATCAACCGGTTACACCCGGATACAAATCCTGAATTCTCTGAGGAATTGTGACAAAGGAGTAAAGAACTTTGTTGCTTAGGCGTGAGTGTCTATTTTAATCATAAGCAATGATTTAAATACGAGTATGTCAGTTACAATATTCGGTTATATAAAGAAAAACACTTCATTATGCTAAGTAATAAGTTAACGTAAGTATGACATACCCACTTGTGTAATATTCATTAAAATTTCAATTAGTTTTTTTATTAATTGCGGTTTTAACATAAATCATACATGTTTGAATGTATCGATTAGTTACAATATTAGTTCTGTCTCAGGAAGTAAAGCCGGAAGTCTTCGATATCCTTCTGATCTCGTCTATTTCCCTGTATAAACCGGAACACTTATTATCAATAGTAAATTAATCTTATGAGTTAAGTTATTACTTAAAAGGAGACGTACGAATACTAAAATGTGGTAATCTTACTACACCATCATCATCTGCCTAGCCTTTTCCCAACTATGTTGGGGTCGGCAGTCTAACCGAAGGCAGCTGAATACCAGTATTTTACATGGAGCGACTGACTATCTGACCTCCACAACCCAATTAGTACAGGGTACCTAATACGATACCCCTTGGTAAGATTGGTTGTCGGACTTTTTGGGCCATTGACTACCTAACGGCTGTCAAAGATCTACAAATGACACCCGGCACCAACGGCTTAACGTGCTTTCCGAGGCACGGAGGAAACTCGGTATGTAATGGGTGGTCACCCATCCACAGACCAACCTAGGCAATCACGGCTTAACCTAAAGATCGACCCGAACGGCTGTTATTATTTAGCCACGATCCGAGCTCCTCGTAATCTTGCTAAACCAAATTCAACAATATTGTATTACTTAAAAAATTTAAAAATCCATGACCTTTTCAATTTAGCTAATCCAAATTGTATTGTATTAATTAATTTTATCGAGTTACTTACTTTCTCTCAAACATTTTGGCTTGCGTCACCTTTGCGTGGGTTATCACAACCAAAATACCAAAAAAATCTCAGATTGGTCATAATAACTAGATAATTGTTCATGTTGGTCATTTGTGTAAATCGTCGATCAAGGGAGCGGTCGAAATACCTACAGCCTACAGTGCCCAGCCCGCTTGTAATAATAGATCGGTTTGGAAACAATCCGGAATTATCGTGCACTTTCAGTTTTACCAACAGACCTGTTTCATTACACCAGTAAATTGTCCAAGCCTGAGCAATCAGCTTATCATACAATGCAAGCTATAACTTAATGTTTGACATTCAAATTGTTTCCCCAAATTATGTAAAATTTTGATGTAGGTGTTATCAGATACGATGAGGAAAATTGACAGAACAAATGAACACTCAAAAAGGTGTGTTTTTTCGAAATAATGTGTTTGAATTTATTTCAAGCGATTTAAATACTTATTTAGGAAGACAATTAAATATTTTTAAGCGGTCATATAAAACAAGGGTCACTGTACGAAAATGACATTGGATATTATGAATAATCATAAATGACACAATGCTCATTTGAAATAGTAACGTTGAGTTTATCTATGAAAATAATTGCCAAGTTCAGAAGCACAGCAAGTGCTGTCCTGCAGATTTTTAATGGAAAAGTATCTAAAGCTCCGCCAGTCATTGACATAACATAACATCACGACTGTAATCCCCGAAGGGTTAGGCAGAGGTACCTAATAGTATATTCACATTCCGCTAGTTATGCTTAAGTCCCATGTAATAAGTGGCAAGCCTATTGCCATCAACCGGGCACAAATCCAGACTCCGTGGATGCTACTGAGAAATTCTTGATGGACAGCCCCATTAACACTTTGCCCGACCTAGGAATCGAACCGAGGACCTCGTGCTCAGCAGTAGCGCTTGCGACCACGAGACCAAAGAGTCAGTCTTTAATTGGTAATTGGCCAGTATTTTTTTTTATTTTTCTTCGAAGGATATACAATACATACGCAGGCGCATTACAGGAATTTTTTTAAGTAATAATTATACAGTGCAATCAAGAGTAATTACAACGCTAAAATGCTGAAGATGCAGTAAAACATTACAATCGTTTAGCAAATCTTACTTAATTATGCTAACTTAATTGTTAACCTACTTCAACGTTGCGGAATTAAATGACGCCTATAATTTTGTAAACTAGATTTTGAATAGGCGTAGTGTTAAAATACGTACGGGCAAAGTGTTAACAATTAAGGTAATTACGTATTGGCCAATCATTTTGTGTACTTACTATGAAATTAATATCAAACTTTTCCTAAAAGGTTAAGCAGATTTGATTAGTAGGTTTCGCCCGCAAAAGGCCAGTGATGTAAGTCTGTTATGATTAACTGGGTAGAAATCTAGACTCTAATTAAGTCGCAGGAGATGGCGGGACGAGCTGGACAAAACTAACGACCAGTGGTCCACATTGGCCCTGGAACGAAGAATTTGGAAGTCATGGAGAGAGGCTTTGGCCCAGTAGTGGGATGACACAGGCTAACAGTATCAGTATCAGTTATAACTTAGAAAAATTCAATGACAATTTTCCTGACTTGCGAAATGAACGATTCAGGATCCCATGCTTTGCAGTCGCGCTTGTATTCATTCGAGGCAGTCAGCTTTTGAATTAAACCGTTTGAAAAGAAAACAGTTAATTGGATATGGTGCCACCATCACGTAGGTAAACATTAACAATAATTACATGCGGGTTTCCTCATGGGACATGATTAATCACACGTAGAATAATCTTAAGGCTGCTCATTACGAAATTCAAATAGTCGATTAGAGTTACATAATTTATGAAAATATTGTAGGTACATGTGTGATTGATTGTCATGCGTATCTATAGAATTCTGAGTAGGTTATGAAAACTATTATTGTCATCAATATTGTCGTCTCATCGATAGCTTACGAAATAAACAATAGTTGCTAAGTAGTTGCATCTTGTGCCTTCCGGCACATTCCTGAGACGGGCCAAAGTTAAACTTAAACTTGCGTTTTGGGCTTCAAAGTTAAACTTGTGTGGTATCGATGATTCTTATGTTAAAATCCCCCAGACCTCTGCACATCGAAAGCGTTGGCAGTGGATTCGGGTAACACTTTAAAGTACAGCGGGAGTTGCACAAAAGAGGTGGGCCATCGTTGGTAATGAGGCTGCGCAGTCATACTTCGTATCTTTTGCTAAATTTCTTTGTCATTGACCTGGAGTGGTGCCACATGAGTCAATAGTTCCAACCCCTGCCAAGTGAAACATAATATTGCCGTCACTGACGCTGTGTCAGCGGACTCTGGGTGTGTCATAGTATTGAAATGTTTGTATTTCTGGTGTAATGGTTATGTCATTTCAGAAAGACCAAAGTTGGTTGCAAATGCTTTTCTAAACTCAACGCCCACTAGATCGGCATCGCCTATATTCGGGATCACCATTTTTTGTGATGACTCCATACTGCTCGGTTCCGGATCATTCAGTAAAATTAAGGTAAAGTGATGAAGATCTGGTGTAGTTCTCATACATACCCCATACCTCGGTCACCTTTTATAATGAAGGGACATAGCTCAAGAGCCAAAATAGGTCAAGACAACTATGTTCGGGTCGGCTGCCAGTCTAACGGGATACAGGTGAATATCAGGATTTTACATGGAGCCATTGCATATCTGACATCCATAACCAAGTTAGTACAAGGTAACGTCCAAAGTGAAAATAGAAAACTGTATCGCAGAGTTGAATTCTATTTGCAATTATGCATTTAGTAGAAACGAACGTTGGCCTGTGTTGTCATTGTACTCGAACGGCTTGTTGAATGATTCAACGACGCTTGTTTGTTCTACGATACATCAACTATAACCTACGCATGTGATCCGGAAATAATGTGCCCGACAATAGGTATATTTTAAGTTTGTTGAACAAGTGGCTATCGGGGATTGTTTCATATTTTCAGAACATCGTATTTTAAGACATGAATGAGTATTGAAACGATTATAGTCAAGTTTTGCGTGGATTAGACGTATTATAAAGATAAACACAAGTGCTACCTCTTCAAACAACGAATGATAATCTCAGAGAAAAGTAATTACTCATCATTTCAGTCATGTCGTTAGGCGTGGCAATTGTTTGATTAAATCCTACTAATCCTACTGTATAATATAATATTATAAATGCGAAAGTTTGTGAGGATGGATGGATGTTTGTTACTCTTTAACGCAAAAACTACTGAACGGATTTGGATGAAATTTTGCACCTGGTATGATCCCGTGGGACAATTATCGAACTTCACGCGGGCGAAGCCGCGGGCATAAGCTAGTTGGTAATAAAACAACAATTTTTTTTACAAACTATAAAGTATTCTGCGGTTGTACGATAGTAACAAGACACAATCATTTTATACAGTCTTATCACTTAAAGTTAACTTAGATTGTATAATTATCACTTGCTTCGGAGAAGGAAAACATCGTGAGGAAACCAGCATGCCTGAGAGATATTTCTCGACGGCATGTAAAGGCAATTCAGAACCCACGGGCGGCATAAAAAACTCTGACAGCATGTTAAGCATTAACCACACGATAAAGAAAAAAGAACTTAGATCTAAGCAAAAATGCAGCTATCACTTAAAACGATAGCACATTTCGCTGTGTAATTACAGACACCCACTCACCTAATACAACTGCACTTGTGAACACAATTAACACCTCCTAATATGGCACAAGGAGCGTTGGCACAAAACATCACAATATACACTATTCGTATACTAGTCGTGTCACTAGGCGGGTACTGCACTGGGGACTTATGTCACTAGGGGTCGTAAGATCGCGTCGGGTAAAGTTGGACAACTTGTCACAAATATCGGTCGTGTTGTATCGTTAAAGGCTCGGGCCAGACTGAGCGGTTTATTATTATATCGCGGCAAGGAGCGCGGCTATATTCAAGGTTCCGGCCGCAGCCGGCGCACGCGCACGCAGCACGTAGCGACGCTTATCTGCCGTCGCCTTTGTCGCTCACGACTCGCTCGCGTCGTCTCGTTACGTTCAAGTATCGCACGGAAATCTTCACGTTGGACTATTTTGGCAAGCGACTGTTTCGTGACAGATCAAGATGGGTCTTTGATCCCTGTGGCATCAAGAAAGCTGTTCCAATTTGTTGCGTGGTTCTAGGATATTCACATCTCTAACTGCATAAATCTTTCATCATAATCTTAAAACACCAATTTCATAGGCCATTGCAGAAGTCTGTTTATTGAAATGTTAGAATGTAATCCTATCGCTGAACATTGATATTCTATGCGTCAAAATGTTCATATCGCACTCATAACATAGGGCCTGTGTTTCCGAGGGGTTATGTTTATAAGTCATAAGTCAGTCTAGTTAACCGGTTAACCCAGACTACGCCCAGAATCCTTCCTGACCTGAGAATCAAACCCTAGAACCTCACACTCAGCAGTCCCGCTTGTGACCACAAGATGACAAGACCAATAAGGCAGTAACATATTATCTCTATTTGCCAACTCTCAATAACTTACTGGAATACAATAAATTAATGTCTGATTTACAAACTTATATATTAATAAGTTAATTTGTAGTTACACCGATGTCATAAACACAAGGTATGCGGTTTAATAAGCGATGAATAATGGAAGAGGAATACTTATCATTACAAATATCGAACTGGATTATTGTCCGTGTTAACGAAATACAGGTAGGTACAATTTGGTCCAGTGGGGGTGTGACAGGCGTTGCCCCATCAAAACCATGGCTCATCTCCTGGCCTGCACTTTCTGTAATTCTACCTGCACTTGGACGAAGTCACTACCAAGTTCATCGATGTGGTGATCTGTGGGCCTAAAATGGCCCCTTTAGCAGAATCTTAAAATTAATCACGTTAAAATTCATAAAATGGTCACAGACGCAGTTAATATTATGAATTGTCACTTTGTGATCATTTTACGAATTGTGATTCTGCTAAAGCGGACAGTTTAGGCTCCCTGGTCGAAGCCAATTTGACTCAAATAATAATGGGAATCGTCGACACAACGAAAAAGAACGAAATAAATGAATTGATTTCGTTTAACCAAAGTACCTAAAATGTAACAGATTCATTGTGTGTTTAATTAATAACACTTATGCTAAACATATGATCAATGTTATACTATACAACATTATTTTAGTATATGCGAAACCTGAATATAGTTTGTTCAGAATAAGTAACTGAATCGATTCCAAAAATGTTTAAACCATGTTACTCGTTTATTTTGTCCCAAAAATATTTAAAAATGGCTACATGTTGGTTACCGAGCGACACTAAGTACCTATCGCAATCATTTAGGTACCTACTGCCAAATTATTATTACCAATGAGCTCAAGACGACGCTGGAGGCGAGCGCGTGCGCGCCGCGTGGTGACCGCGTTTTTGTGCGGACAGCCAGGTAACAGAACAAGCTTATAACTTTGTGATTTTTCATGATACAGTTTTGAAATTTTGTACTTAGATTTTTAACATAAAAATAATAGACACGAGTTTCAGGTGTATATCATCGTGTGTAATTTTAAACGTTTAATAGTACCACTATAAAGCATATTAAACAGTTTTATTGTAGGTATCACTTCCGTTTGTCTAGAAATCAGTGACTATAACTATATCGAGGTTTTAAAACACGTTTTTAATATCTTAATCTTAAAATTATGATGAAATAGTTTTAAGCATAACTATATCACAACGAATTTAAGGAAGAATAACAACAAAATCGATTGGTTTTTCTATAATAAAATGTTCTATGACAAGTTTTAAAAATATTCCCAAAACTTTTTTAACTAGATGATTATTTTTTTATTGTATCCCGTTTTCGTAGCATCTCGTAGCCCGTAGCGCGTAGCTGTAGAGGGGCGTAGACAACTGCTACGAAAAGATAAGGGTGGCGCTACGCGGAAACATGATGTCGTGTCAACGAAGTTTCTAAATATTATCGTGATTCATGTCGTATCGTGAGTACTCTTACAAAATTAGGAAGTTCATATTAAAACGACAAACAAACTTACCACCCAATATAGTAGTTAAATAGAACAATATTTGCTGTTGCTACGTTCCGGCAATATTTTTTTCTAGATACATAGATAATATATGATTATATTGATTTTGACGTTGAGATAATAAGCAGGTAGTAGACTTAAGATAGCGAGTATCGGAAATAAATTATAACTGGCTGGTTGACCTTTCTATTTGGCATATTCAATAGCGACTTGTAAAGAAGTAAATAGGAATCAGATATCACTTCCTACTCACACAAGGTTACTGATTATATTTCCTATGTATTAGTTTGTATTTATTAATAGAAGAATAAAATATGTAGATGTGTTCACTGATAATGACGAGAACTATTAGTGAGAATAATTTGTGTTTCTTATGTTCCGTTTCTATGTTTAAAAGAAATCGTTTTACTTGTTGATGGGAATGTGAGTAATCTATGTTTGCTGGTAATAGTTTTTGCAGTATTGGCAAACTTACGTTTTTAGAATACTTCTATAATTTGCTATATTTTAAAGCATATTAATGTCTTTTCTAATGGGAACAGAGGCATCCTGCTCCTACGGGGCTGACTATACCCAGTCATTTTAATTTTTTTTTTCACAAAATGTATTACTACCTTATAAACGTCACGCCTGTAATCAATGAAGGGTTTGGCAGAGGTACCTAATAGTACACCCAAATTTCGCCAATTATGTTTAAGTCCCATGTAATAGGAGGCAAGCCTATTGCTATCAACCGGGCACAACTCAGACTCCATCGCTGCTAATGAGAAATTCCCGATGGAAAAACTCTATAACACTTTGCTCGACCTGGGAATCGAACCCAGGACCTGATGCTCAGCAGTCAGTAGCAGGTCAAGACTGATATTTTATAAAGTTCAAGCATATACGAAATAAGAATGATTATGGAGGGGGTCACCATTCACAGTTCCAATATCTTTTTTGTTAGTAGGTTATAGGAACAGTGCATTCAATAACCACACTAGAATACCTTGTCTTACCTCATATTAAATTACTCGAAGTACAATGAAGGTTAAATTAGTATGTAGAAACAGTGATACATGTGTCATTCGCCATGTCTTGTAATGAAATTAGACGCGGTATTGTGATGGTAATATGAGAGATATTCTTTTGAAATTTATATTAACAAACATGCTGACTGCATGCATCGCGAGGTTCTTTGTTAGACGCTTTTAGTTTTGCATAATACTCAAATGTTTTGTGCGTATGGTTGGAAAAATAAATATATGTTGGCAATGGCTAGGCGTGTCTTATGATTGAGAACAAAGATCAAGGAAATTTTGAAGGCTGCGTTTGACAAATACTCTCAATTGAACTAGTCATTCCAAAAACACCGTGTATTCTATGAAATTATCGCTTCTTTTTAAATTTTAGTCAGCATCATAAAGTATAGTCTAAGTATTTTATTATTATTGAGATAAGGTGCAATTCAAATCGATTCAGGGCTTAAGTTCTTGTCGTCAACGTGCAAGTTAGCTCGTTTGCTGTCCGTACCTCGTACTCAAAATTAGTTTATATAATGGACGTACTAATAGTATTTCGGTCTGTGTCGCATCCACCATGTCTAATTTAATTTAGCGTCCCAGTTTCGGTGTGAATAGTTACACGTTCTCCTACTAGTAGCCTACTTGAGCTTGTCTTTTAACAATGTTATGTCAGTAGTATAGTATTATTTTCTATTGTTTTAATTTTATTATTGTTTTAAAGCTGGCAGTTTTTTTTTTTAAAAAAGAACCTTGTATCGTGACCTACGTTTGCATAAGATAACTTTGACACTTCTTCTCCTTTTTCTGAAAAACAATATTTTCCACAAACATTTTTGTGGTTTCTTGAAAAAATATATGTCCTAAAAGTGCTGTGAACGATACAGAAATTTAAATTCAACAATTTATGCGTTTGAAATAAATTATTATTTCAAACGCATAAATTGTTGTGGTTCAAATTAAAAAGTAACGTTACAATTCCGGAAACCTGGTTGTATAATAATATCTAATGTATTGACGTAAATATTCATAAATCATTTTAACCGCAAATAGTGGAGCGGTCGGTTTGCATATTTTAATCGAAACGTTAAAGTTACGAAAGTTATTTCAACCGTGATACCGTTACTTAGATGTAGATGTTGCATTTGGTCTTCGGATCCAGTCTGCAGGCCGGTTTGGCTCACATGTGGGTCACTGGTCACTGCGCCGCGTCAACATACATTCAAGAATGTCAAAGTGCCGATCATTGATCCATAAAAATATAAATAAACTCTGGGCTGCTACTGGGCAATTCCTGGTGGTAAAACCCAATTATATTTTGCCCAACCTGGGAATCGAATCAAAGACCTCATGCTCAGCACACACTTACTACACTGTACCATATTAATTAGATAATATTGAACTAATATTAAAATAGTCTTTAATAAAATTATTGCACATAAATATTGAATTAACAGAATATATTGAAATTCCATGGCGATGCGACTTGTATCGAGGGACATGCGCGAGCGACATGCGGCAAGGGACTTTTCCTTCGCGTGAGAACAAGTTTAATTGAAACGATAAATTCATTTCGTGAATCCTGGGCTTACTCTAAGCGCTTTCATTTGTTTTCTCCGCAGTGTTCGTTCCGACACGCATGTCGCTCGAACGTGTAGCTCATGGCCAAGCAGTGTGTAATAGTTAAAAAGGAATACATTTGTTACAGCGTAACTTAGTTGCGATTGAAAATAAATTGAAACGCTCGCTTTACATAGTCTCACGGCAACCACAAATATACTCTATTCATAGTCTCACGGCATACAAAGTTATTGATTTAAATGATACGTGTCAGTGAGCACTAGTCTTTAGACGGATAAACCTATAAAGTCGACTGCGCATAAAACATCGGAGGCCAAAGCGAACATTATCCGATTCAAATGATATTTTCATTGAATGCTCGATGGCTCATAATAATGGCCTCACTGCTGCGCTGCACCGTCGCTATGAGTAAATCACTTTACAATTATATGAATTAACAATTATAAAATACTTAGTCAATCATCAAGGTGTTCAGTCGTCTTTTGTTTTTATTCTGTTCGTGTCACAGCAGTGAGTACTTGCAAGTAATAGATCAATTAGCTTCAAGGATCTCGTGGCTCGGTATTTTACTCCGACGAGTACTTTAAGTGTCATTACATAAGTACTTCTATAGTAACGTAGGTCTCCAGAGAATTCCATTTAACACTTTAAACTGGTCTTAGCAAAGGAACCTAGAAATAAATTTCGTGAAATTAAATGTAACGTTGTTAGTCCTTCGGTAGAGACAGACGCTAGCACATCAAGCTAAAAGCAAGCTGTCAAATTTTTTTAATAGATTTTTAACTTTATCGTTATATTATTAGGTTCAAGATTGATTAGGAAAATTTGACAGTTTCTGGTAGCTTGATGTGCTGGCGTCTGTACTTTCAGTAATTAACAATTACCAATTTTATTGTAGTTGGCCAACATTATAAAAATATTGGTAATAATGCAAATATTATAATCGTAGCACCACCTCGTAGCGCTACAAAATTCCTGCCAAATAAATTGCGTTATTAAAAAACGACGTCAATACCTTTGTTCAATGATCTCATTCTGTCGCCCTTAACACGGAAAACCGAATGAGATTCGTTACAATGTTCCCGCATATCGGAAGGCGTTGAACAATCAGGTGTTAAAAGTGCATGTCGTTAAGTTGACTCACTGCACCGACTCGGCGAGGTTGCTCTTGTGAAATAAACTCAGCCTCTAGCTTAAAATAAGATAATACTTGAGCATTAAAATATATTGGGTAGCAGTAAATAGCACATCGCCGACATTGTTGTTATATTGCTTTTAATTTTGATTTTACTGCTTTGTTTGTCTGTTGGTCGATGTAATAAAAAAACCCAAAAACACTTTACCCGACGGTAAAGTGTTTTTGGGTTTTTCCATAATTAAATTCCCAGATGCAGGATTTGTTTATGGCAGTAATATTCATATTATCGACAAGCCTGATAGCAACTTGTCATTAAAGTGGAAGCGCCAGGGTAGTCCACGAAATTCAAATTTTCTTAAGTTTTTTTCAGGAATTTCCAGGTCAGTGTCAGTTTGTATGTTAATTAAAACATGATTCGCGTTCGTAACAAATATGGCTTAACCAAGTTATAATCTTTAAAATCATCAAAACAACCCTCTCAGTTCATTTAATCCCATGGAATGTCTATTTCAAGAAAAAGTCAAAAGAAAATTTAAATTTCCCGAGTTACTCTGGCGCTTCCACCTTCACAAAATCCTGCAGTGGCTGGATCGGGTAAAAGCCCTAAGTTTTAACAGATCAAGCGAATAGGGTGTATCTACTGTATCTCAGTAGCGAAGGGTCTATTTTTGTAAGGGGTAAGCCGTAGTTCATATCTTGAATGTGATTATATTATTTGTCTATAGAATACTGACTTTGCCATTTTTCGAAGGGAATCCGGTAGGAATCGGGTTGTATGGAACCTTCGCCACTGCTGTATCTATTTCTACTCTTTCTAGAAATATAGCCGTGTGTTATCTCAAAGCACAGACCATATTTCATAAGGTGTTCAAACGTAACGGTTCTTACCGATTGGCACTTTGTAAATTGATATTCTTTCACAAGTTTATTTGAATAGTCACAAGATTATGATTAAACGCTATCATTTATTATATTAATGATGCTTAATGAGGACATGTTTTATCTTGCTAAGGTACCTATGTTCCCAAATGTTGTTACTCAATTTGTGTTACACTTGTATGCATCGGTAAGTGCAATACTCGGTCTTTGAAATAATACTATTTATTTGCTTCTGGTACTGTACTTATTTCACTGAGAGCATGTTGTCTGCGAATTTAAATACAATACCCATGTTAATAGTCGATGTAAGTGTCAATCCAAAGATTGATTGCCAATTTTTTGATAGTACCCTACATTTAAACCAACTTATCTGTGCAGGCGGGAAAACACAGAACTAAAATAAATGTACCGAGTTTGACATAGCGATGCAAATTTCCTTGACAAGCAACGCCACCTTGAACTGTACACGTAACATGGTCATACTATACCTACACGATACTGACGGTTCTGTATTCTTGATATTTGTCAATGTATGACATCTAACATATGACATAGCTCACGATATTAATATATTTCGCAAGTCGCACGAAACGCCGCAATGGCATATTCTCGGATGAAGTAAATGTTAAGCCCATCTACATAGGTACGCTAACTATTATGCGTGCTATATGCAAATTTTCATCAAGTACTGAGAACTTCGCCACGGTAAAAATGTCACTGGAATTTTTAAGGCGTTTCTACCTGTACGCACATAGTTTTGTATTAAATTAATTATGTATCGAGGGATTGATGAACTGGAGGATTACCTTGAAATATCAGCATTCCTTAATCATTTCCAACCTTTTCTCTTAATAAGGACAATAAATGTAAACATTGAATGTCTAAACAGGATTTTAGTAGCGCTGACGACGACAGAATTATGAATAGGGCAAAACAATTGACGGTTGACGAGTTTAAATGTATGTAATTAAATTCTTAATTTACCCATTGTTGGTAGGCATGTGTGTGTGTGCTTAATAACCAATTTCCATAGCATTTTATTTTACTTATAAAGTACGCATGCTCGTCAAGATTCAGTAAATATTTGCTACATTAAAATTTATTAACAAAATAAAAATCAAAGCATTTATTTCAAACAACAAGGCAATATATTAAAACAGGTGGATAAAGTTCTGTTCGATATTATTTTCTTAATCACTTATCGGTTGCACAATTGAGTACAAATCAAGAACACATTCTCATAGTTACAACTATTTATTATTCAATAAAAAAGCAAGACATATCAATCGCATATAATGAACTTAGTTAAGATTTTTCTATAATTGTCACACATAGTTAGATATAATTACCTCGGCAAGCGATTGTAAAGCTATGTCCGGTTGACATTTATAAATTATACATTATGCATTTGTAATAGAAAATATAAAGGCCATAGGGACAATCGAAAATCATTGACACATGTCGTCGAGAGCAACCATCACACAGTGTAAGATGCTGCAAGCTACAAGTTGCATTACCATGCATATGTGACGTAACTCGCAAAACTTACTATGTTGACCGTTCAACACATATGGAAGCAACATTTATCTTTGTCAAACTGTAACATTCTGAATATTGTCAGCGCAATGACAAGAAAAGGATGGGGATGGCAAACCTTTTGTAATTATAAACAAATTCACGAAAAGAAATATACACCGTGACTTTTTAGTTGTCTCCCAAATTTGGTCCACTCAATGTACCCAAAATAAAATAGCTCAAGGTGCCTTTTCTTTTTTAGCTACCTTATAATACAAAGAAAAATAAATAATACATTAGAATTTTGAAACATCTTGTTAAAGATGTTTACGTGTCAAACGGGAGACATACCTACCCAGCGCTTGAGTCCAGTAGATCATCGCTCGCAACAGGGTGTTTTAACAACGTCATGCGTCATAATACTGAATTATATTTTTATTTTTAAATTATTAAAATCTCATAAATACCATTTTTTTTTTTATGAATCTTTGGTAGTCATTGGATACATGAAATGGGCTGCCGTTGTAAGACGACTAAAAAGTCACCGTGTATATACTACTACTTGCCCTAGCGTGTCACTTCGTTTGAGACCAAAAAAAGAAGAACCAAACCAAAAATCTGCTGAAAATGTATTAAAGTATGCACTGTAGACTTATAAATATGAAGATAATAAATATTATTAAAAATTGTTTTACACTTTAGTTTCTCACATCAATTAATGAATAAAACGCAAAACCAGAAGTTTATGGCCCGTACCATGGGTTCACCACCCCTGTGTGTGATCGTTTGCCTTGAGTGCGCGGGCGCAGGGCGGCCTCCGCGCGACCGTCGCGCCGCGCCGCCGCCCGTGACCTCACACACCATAATGTACAGGAAAATGTACGCTTCCGTACACCTGAAATATTATGTCTAACGAGCGTCACTAATGTCTTAAGTCATTTACTTTTCCCTTGAGTTTAAGAGTTCGACTTCTATGTATATAAAAAAAAAAAAAACAAATAATTATGACTTAGGTGACTATTGAACTTGCCTGAGTATCGATGCCCAGGTGTGTTTTAATTAGATGAATATATGCCAATTTTGCATGTTTTACGACTTTTAAAGTTTGCATGTAACAGTAAAAACTCCGTTATTTTCCGTTGATTAGTGGTTTGATAATATTTAAATTTTGTTTTTGATGGACCAGTCATTAACGAAATAATATAATTAAAGCGGTGAAATGTATTTCCGTAAACATTAAAAATAACTGTACAGAACAATCATAATATCCAGCTTCATAAAAGATGTAAAAAGACCTTTGACGAAGCCGAAAGGCATTTGTTCTCCCCATCATTGCGATAGTTTTTTTGTTCTGGACCATACCTGGGAACCTTCTAGTTACGGAAATATTGGAAGTCAAAGTTCCAACTTTTCCACTAGTTTCTAAGGTTTACTTTCATGACCCGTTTACTATTCAATGCATCAATTTGCACAATGTTTTGATTGAATTCCATTGAGTTTTACTGTAAAACTTCATTTTTCACCCCAAAAAAACGTCGTTTCCCACTTATAGTTTTTGCGTAAGGTTGCTTAGTTTGTTGTACGGAATGCTTGGTTGACGGCTTCGTGAATGGTCTGTTTACACCTTGAATGTAGAATAAAAAATGTACAAATTATGAGCCTTAGTAAGGACATATTTTACAAATTAAACGTACATTAAATAAAAGATAAGGTCACATAGCCAATCGTTACTGTTCCTAGAATTGTGCAAGCGCAATCGAACATTATCGTAAATGTCGCTTTTTATCCGATACACTTCTTCGAACTCCTTCAGTTTCGCCCGTCATCGTCCGGTAACACACTATGATATCATACGCCCACAAGGGCGCATATGACTGGCAGCCATGGCACCCGTTAATATCATGATAATCACTATTAAGGAGAATATTTTCCTGATTCAAATGCCATGCGTGACTAAGATCACGATAGTCGGCTGTCTATTAGGAGTTAGAGGTACCAAGAGTGATTGATTATGAGCGATGGTGCCTTAAGTTCGAGACATCGCCGATATCTCGAGGAAAATCATTGTAAAGGGCATGGTACGCCGAGAATGTAGTGAGGCTATTTTCAACCTGCTGGAGTGTCCCAATTTAAGAATTGAAGAACACGATTGATGCTGAGATAAATGTAGACACTTACAGTACCACCAGCCAAATTATAGGTCCCTAAACTATCAGAAAGTAGAAGTTAAGAAGGGGTTTATAAAATCCAAAGAAAAGTCAGATTTCGATGCCTGGTAACCCTTGTATATTTCATATCATAACACCAAGCCTGTATTCACAGAAGGGTTAGGTAGAAGTGTACCTCTAACTAATATTACACCTTCATTTCGCCAATTATGTTTAAGTCCGAACTTCGTGACTGGTTCTCATAAATTCTTGATTGAAAAAGACAATAAAACTTTGCCCGACCTGGGAATCGAATCCAGGACCTCATACTCAGCAGTCGCGCTTGCAACCACTGCACACTGGAGCAACGAGGCAGTTCATAAAATTATTAGTGCCTAATAATATATTTTTTAGAGCAAAGAAGGTCAAGTTCATCGACATTTGTCATAGTTCGGGTGAAGTTTCTCGATGACAAAGTAAGATGAGTCTATTGAGTAATTAAATTCGAATAAATAACCAAAAAAAACAGGTTTTGAAAACAATTTATTAAGAAATATTTACAGGTTCTTGCTGTTAAAGGGCGTGTTAGGAAATATACATTTACATATATATATATGTGATTCATAGGAGGGTCATTCAGTCAGCTTTCATTTACGAAACTTTCATGTTACGACATTGACATGACATTCTTGTGAAATATGGTGTTTTATTGTTTTAACGCTCGCGCTGTCGACGTCCACTTAATTAAACAGTCATAAATTAGAGTTGTGATATATTGAAAAATAATATTGTGTATGTATGTACATAAATTATAAGTAATTAAAGGGTTGGCTTTTATGTAATTACATAATTTAGTATATAATTAATCATATTGTCGCTTCCAGCTATTCATTTGAAAAACAAAATATAAGTTATCAAAGGGCAGGCTTTTAGGCAATGAAATAATAATTATTAATACTCGAAACGGGATATTTACCATGTAACTCATAATAAACAGTAAACATGTCAATATCCCGTTTCGTGTATTAATAATAAAGTTAGTGACCATGATAGTTTAAAATCTTATAATGAAATAATTTAAAACGCAATTAATTACACTTTTTCAAATTTCTGTGAGCTGTAATCCACCACGTTGGTCCAATGCGGGTCGTTTCCAGCAATTCTCCAGTAAAAACAATATCCAACTATTTTAGTGTACTTTCTGCGGTGCATCGTTAGCGATGCGCAATGCATATGTTCAAGTCACCTGTTACTGTCTAGATATGCAAAGACATGATCTTTAACCCCCTTTGGCACAAGTCTAACATAAATTGTGCCTAGCTCTGCAAGCTTACGTTTATGGTCAAAATGACATGAACGTTACGTAAAGGAAGACAATGAGACATACGATAACAAATAGATGTGGGAAAATTCAGTACGCTTGTAGGTGTGTCCCAGAATCAAGCAAATTGTAACCCAATGATTATGCTACAGTCATGTTAGTTTTGACTTCAGTGATGTTACTTTAAAAGGACATGTTAATCGAACTTCAAATATATTTTGATTTACGATATGAAATCGTATAAATTCTAGTTAATTATGGTCTTTTGTGATGTGAAAAAATTCCAAAAAGTTTAAAGAGGCTCCAGACTACAAAGATCAAAAAGATTTCTAAAGATCAAAAAGTTTCGAAGATCACTTAAAAGGCCCATTTCAAAGTCGTTATATGGTCACTTTGAGACCCTGTGAGTGTTGCCGTGCTTTTTACTGAATTGCGGTTCGATATAATTACGGAGGATATCCCGTTAAGTGCAGTCAGTTAGTTATAAAATGTGAAAGTATAAAAATATCATTGCAATATCACACAGAATAGAAATCAGGTACCTAAACTCAAGGCATACTCAAATAAACGTCTGTTGTCATCCTTGTCTTACTCCAGTACAGCTTCCAGTATCTAATTAGGTATGGATAAACATCAGTGTAGTTATAATGAGGAGCAACAGTCATGACCTCCGTAACCTAACAAGCGGGAATGTCAATATAATAGACTGCAGCCTTATTTAATTCTTAGTGTCTGCATAAAGAAAGTGCAACACAATCAAATGCGAGGCTTGCGCAAGTACCTAGGTATGTACCTACGCGAGTTTCTCCGACCAGCGCCAATTCGCAGACTACCAAGTAACCACAGGGTGTAGTTGTAAATTACTTGTTTGTTCTCTAAATCAATTTATTCAGATCTTTTCGTAGCTTTTAGTCTTGATGTGTTTTACATAACATAATAGAGAATGAAGAGTAATACAAAAAAGGAGGTTGTACGGTTGTGTTTGGAAGTTAGCTCCAAAACAAAATTGGCCAAAATTATAAAGGAGAAACTTATGTTTTGTACTCTGGTCCGATGGTGGTGACGTAATAAAACCCAAACCAGTTCAATATTTGTGCAATTTCCTCTCAATCGTGTGCATGCTGATTGCTGAGTCACATTTCAAATATGCATAACAAAAACCCGTCAATAATTACTTCGCGTGACATTATTTTTCGCACATAGCAAGTATGTTGAAACAGAGTTTGGCATTCTTTCAACTTATACGTGTGTTAAATCACTACATATTGATGGCACAGGACGGAATTTCTGTTATTTGTAGGAAATAGGTAAAGCCTTGAGACTTAATATGTAAGGAAGATTGTCTATACGTAGAGACATTGAATAGTAATTGGTTTCGAGAATTTCTTCCGGATACAATTGGCTCGTTACTGGCTGTAGCAATATTGGTAATGAGTTTCTAAATGGTTCGGTATACGATATTGGTTCTGTTTGTAATTCTAGATAGTCTTGGTGTTATCATTTCCAACCAATTCGTGCTGGGGCCTATCACCATAATAATAGCATGTATTCTTTGCTACAACCAAGCTTGACACAACTTATTTATTAAAATATTCAAAATCCGTCTTCAAAATGTTTTAGTTAAAAAGATGAATGCCTCCTAAACAAACACATTACTCGATACTGTAAAATATGATAGTGGTGATATAATAAATATCACCTGATCGTTGGATTAGCTGTCACATTACTCATTGAGTGCGAGGTGTCTATGCGACGGTAGTCGGCAGTCGGTAATACAGCTGACCTTTGACTAAACAGGTCCCGCATTAACTGGCTGAGCCGCATATATGTATAATAATGTAATTTATTAAATACGCGTTTAATAATCTTGCTGATCTTGCTGTTGGTGCGTGGGTGTAGCTTTGTATGTTCCAAAGTTATGCATGCAATAGATTTGTAGGATAAACTGCATTGCTGAGGAGTTTTGTCATGCAGTCAATGACAAATTTAATATATTTGTACTGGATGGATTAAAATAAGTTGTGCTGAAGATATAAATATAAAAGAAAGAATTAATTCTTTCAAATTTCGTAAGCTGTAATGCCTGGCGTTGTTCACTTCACATCATAAAAGGTGCATGTTTCAAAGGATTGCCACAGAAATCGGATTATCTTGCAGCGAATCACAACACACGTTTTAATATGAAATAATGAAATCAGACCATATCTCCTCGGCGATTTATCTTGATCTAGTTTTAAAAGTCAATCGGAGGAAATGCATAACTTAAGTTGATCGACGGCATTGAGCAAGCCGTCTGTAGACTGTCATTACTCACTATTGCATTTAATCATTTAATTTGGTAGCGAAAAAAAAAATTGGACGAAGATATTCGACCAGTTACGGAAAGTTACTGGCTGAAAAGTATCGATTTAAAATCTTATCATCCCCGAATGAAAAACAAAAATTACTTTCGTCAAACTAAGTTTCGAGTTGGCCACGTCGGTGTGGGAAAATGGATTTGCTATGGAATGGAACATTGCTCTTACCGTGACAATTAGAAAATGAACTCCTGAAAAAAATCGCTCCTTACAGAATCTTGTAGTAATTGAAATGAAGTAAGTGTACGTGCTGTACGAGCTACCGTTAATAGTTAGATTTTCGTTTGAATCCTTCGCTTTTATAGTATACATTCTAATCTGGAGTCACGAGAGCGTGACCGTTTCAAAATTTTCAGATAAATTGCTTTTGGTACGTGGATGAGTACATCACTAACAATATTTGTAACTATGTGAATAGATAGAGCGATAGCTGAAGTCTAGAGTAACCTATTGTTGAGTACATAAGGAAAAATCGTGACCAGTACGTACTCAAGAGTTTATGGTTTCCTAAGCAAACGTTCAATTATCAAGAATTATATGTACAACTAGCTTATGCCCGCGGCTTCGCCCGCGTGGAGTTAGGGAATTGCCCACGGGATCTTACTTCTGGAATAATAAGTAATCTATGTATCTATCTATAATACATACATAGATTTACATGTACTTGCTTATAACTTGCAATTATTATTATAAAGTTATATCAATTAAATTAGATACGTGAAATATTGATACCTTGGTTTGAGATTGGACATCGGATTTACTGGATTTTATCTGAAGAGTATGAAAACAAATTTTCAAGTCAATCGACCCCGAGAGTAAAAAGTTTCACAGAAAATTCAACACCCCATTTCACCCTCTAAGGGGTAGGAATTTCGAAAAACTGATACTAACTCTTCACAAAGAATACACCCTCCAATTTTCATATCTCTGGGACCCGCGGTTTGGGCTGTGCGTTGGTATATCAGTCAGCCAGTCAGGACATGGAATTTTAAATTGGGGGATGATTTTGTGATACACGTATCTCATCATTTTAACTGAAGTATAATTATGTAGACACAATTTCAAGTCAATCGACTCAGAGAATAAAAAGTTTCATAGAAAATTCAACACCCCATTTCACCCTCTTAGGGATGAAATTTCGAAAAACCCTTTCTTAGTGGATACCTACTCTTCACAAAGAGTACACTGTCCAAATTTCATGTCTCTAGGACCAGTGGTTTGGGCTGTGCGTTGATGTATCAGTCAGCCAGTCAGGACATTGAATTTTAAATTGGGGGATGATTTTGGAAAAACTGTAATACACGTATCTCATCATTTTAACTGAAGTATAATTATGTAGACACAATTTCAAGTCAATCGACTCAGAGAATAAAAAGTTTCATAGAAATTTCAACACCCCATTTCACCCTCTTAGGGGTGAAATTTCGAAAAACCCTTTCTTAGTGGATACCTACTCTTCACAAAGAGTACACTGTCCAAATTTCATGTCTCTAGGACCAGTGGTTTGGGCTGTGCGTTGATATATAAGTCAGTCAGTCAGTCAGTCAGTCAGTCAGTCAGTCAGTCAGTCAGTCAGGACTTTGAATTTTATATGTATAGATATGTACACATGGTAAATCAATTACGAAGAGATTGGAACCAATCGTCGTTTGAAACACAAGATCGATTGCTCACGCGCAGGAATGTGCGTTTTGATTGTGTACGCGTTCTTCACAGGTTAATCGATGTTCAACCTGAACATTATCGCAGGTGTCGAGGATTATATAAGATATCGCTATGTTTTATACTTTCTATGTTACTGTACTTGACTTGTGCACTGCAATATCTGCGTACTTGGCTAATCTCCGTTGAGAAGTAGACTTTTGCTTTAGAACAAGCTTTAAATAAAACATAAGGTCACTCCTGTAATCCCCGAAGGGTTAGGCAGAGGTGTAGCTATTTCGCCAGTTATATTTAAGTCCCATGTAATAAGGGGCAGGCCTATTGCCGTTAACCGGGCACAAATTCAGACTCCGTGGCTGCTGCTGAGAAATTTCTGATTGAAAAACCCAATAACACTTTGCCCGACCTGGGAATCGAACCTAGGACCTCATGCTCAGCAGTCGCGCTTACTACCACTCGACTAACGAGGCAGTGTGCAATGTGATACAATATAACATTAATGGTACCACTCTTATTCAGAGGGTATAAAGTCTTGTCTTTTAGTAAAAATAAGGTTAAAATTGGTTTCCTTATCTGGGAGCTCCCAGGTGTTTCATGACTATAAATATCGTGCTAATGTGCCACTAACTTGATTTCGAAAGTTTTGTGGAAAGAAGCCCAAGCAGATACTTGAATTATTTGTTCACCAGTATTAGTATTATACTGAAAACCTAGGTGCTAAATAGATACACGTTAGAACGAAATGTGTTGCTTTCTTATCCCATTCTCGGCTCGGTATCATAACTATTCTAAATGAAGGCGTCATGTAATGTCAGTCAGCAAGTAAGTTGTTGACGGTAACCATACGAGTCGGTACGTTGACAACACTTTCTTCGTAAATGCCTCATTATATAAACGAGAGGGTGCCGGCGGCATTCCACGCTTTGGTACGTATGGCCAATACTGAGTGGGCGATACTTACTATAGCATGGATTGTAATTTGTAATGATATTGACGGATATACACAAACACACTCACCTATATGTTTTATAGAGAAAGTTTTCAGGCCTTTTTGGTAAGTTGTCCTGAACTCCGGACTGAATGACTGAAGACTGTTATGTTTTTTTGGTCATAAGAGATAAATATGCCATTCATTTGATGGGATCAATGCCATCCATGAGATCCATCCCATCAAATGCCCCCAAACGAGACTTAGAAAAGGCAAGGAGTAAACCTGAAATCACGAAACATTATTTTATCTGTAGTTTTAATAATAGTTTAGTCAGTTTCATATTTTCTTATTCTTTTAGCTTATGTAAAGAATGGAACACCTTATAAAGGGTGTAAATAGTACCCTTAACATATACAAAAGGCACTTGTTCTCCCCGTTTTTGCGAACATTTTTTTTAACATACCTGGGAACCTTCTTCTTCTTCTTACGGAGATATTGGGGGTCAAATTTCCAACTTTTTCACAAGTTTTTTTTAAAAACATGTTTTTAATGTAAGATTTTTACTTTACACACCTCCACGACCACCGTACTATTCAATCCATCCATCAGCACAATGGATCCAGTGCTTTCCATCGAGTCCTACCGTAAAACGTGATTTTTCACCCCAAACAAAAAAGTCGATTCCGAGCTATAATTTTTGCGTAAAGTTAATTAGTTTGATGTACAGAATGCTTGGTTGACGGCTATGTGAAGGGTCTGTTTACACCCTGTATACAAAATATCTACCTGATGTCTAGAGGTCTATAATCGACCCAACCCACAATAGTCAACAAAAAGTTATGCAGATGTCAACAAATTATAATAATGTTGTTTACGAAATTATAATAAATGACATGTTTATCAAACTTTGTCTGACATTTTGTTGCTGACATAATATTCAACCACGAAAGGTGACCTGCGCCTTTGTTTAGAGGCTGAGGGCAATAACTCATCAAAGCTTGGGTTTCCACAGCAAAAAACATAATCCCTTAACTAATGGATCTCTTCAATGTGCCTTACATTCGTATAAAACAATTTACGACATGAATAACATCATTAATGTCTTGCGACATAATACCATCAACTGGAATTGCCATCGGTAATGCAAAGGCATTAAGTCTTAATACATCTTAATGTCTCGATGGTTGTTTTCATACATATTGAATGGAATCAAATCTCAACAATGGAACGTAAACACATGACCTCTAACATAATAGGTGTCAGTGATTATGGAGTGGTCGCAGGATGTTCAATTGTTTCGCCTGTGCGTCCGTGTTTGTTGATGAATGTTAATGTCAGTAAGCAGCTCGATGATTATCAGTGATTGCTTCCTGCGCGGGGCGGGCGAGGAGGGCGAGGCGGCGGCTCACTGCGCATCGAGGCGAACCTCCCAAGGAGGCCGGCGCGCACGCAGCGCCCACGGCCGCCTCGCTCGTGTGAAGCACGCCTAATGACCACTCTTCCGGATCCGGCAGGCAAAACCCAATTAATAATAATAATGAGCCTCATTTCAAGAAGACGGATCAAATTAGGATGTAATTTGTTCCGTGTTCTTGTTTTTTACCATTACGTTTTCTAAGACTCTGTTGTGAACAGGACACAAGAAGAATGGATGTGGTAAAACCTTTTACCTACCGTGTACGTATTTTCTTCGGTTTGTATCAAATGACATTGGACAGGCTATAGTGCGTTCCGTTGAGTGATTAAAACGGTCACGACTGATGCGGGTCCGGTGCGAATCACCGCTAAAGTTCACTTTCGAATCATTATTTCTATCTACTTTCGGAATACAGTCTAGATATTATATAACACTTTATTAAATGGTATGTAAATTAATATTATAGCATTAAAATACAGCGGCATCTTCAATTTGCTTCGCTGTGTATAAAATATTCGTATTTCTAAATTCATAGTTTGAGGTTGAAGTATAATTTAGTTATGGTCATGACCACTCGGCTGCGGCTTCGCGCAATTCACGGCAAAAATAAAACAAAGGTGCGTCAACAATGACGACCTTGTCGCGCCTCAGCCGAGCACCGCCGAGACCCGCCGAGCCAGCAGTCGGCGTCGCGCGGTTGTGCAACACTACTTCACTAGAAAGCACACTTTCTTTCATGTACATAGCAAGGACTAATGTCTGCGTTTCCAAAATTGCCATACTGTATTTTCGATGACGCTTCAAAAGGTCAAGTCTGACTCACTTTGAAAATACCGACTTTAAACTTCCGCGTTGCGGTTTATTTGACGAATATACTCTCTCATAAACTCGTTCGCAATTGATCGAATGTTGTCCATAAAGGGCATGTGCAAGCGCAGTAATTTGATATGGAGTGTAGTGCGCTGGTCGCGGCGGTGTCAGGGTTCCGAGGTGGCGGTCCGTGGCTATTTACACTTTCACCTCACTCCGGGCTTTACCAGAATTTACGTCACCGCTGCGCCCGCCGGCGCAATTATATCATCACGAAATCAGCTGCTGAGTAAGTGGCACAGTGGCACACTGGGCTTTGAACCCAAGTCTCACTTTTGTTTAGTTATTGTATTATGGAGAGTTGCGATGCTCGTTATCGGTCATTAGGTTTCATAATGAATAGGAAAGCGATTTACATTTTCAATTGCGTTTTCGTTCTCACGCAGGTACATACTTATATATACGTTTGCAATGTTGAGGAGCCGGTTTTATTATGAATCATGTACTACTTAAGTCACCACAGTATTCCTATACAAATTATATGGTACTCAGTTACTATATTTTACCTAGTACCTACCTACTTAGTCTGAAATATTTAGTCTGAACATAAAAACGTCAATCGAACAAACACTTTTTGCCTGAATGAAACCCTGTCCACAATTTGCTTGAAATAATTTAGAAGTTCTTTGTATGTAACTTGTAATATTATTTATTTGTTTTCATTCATTGCGATGACTTTTTGCACGCAATTCTTTTTAATGCTTTTTTGTCGTGTGGATAGAAATATCATTGAAGTTGTGTGGTGTAAAATGTCGGATAAAAAACTTGAACCATGGTCAGAATCTAATCTATTAATATTATTGTTCACGTCCGTAACCTAGAACCGTAACGTGTGATGACATTCACGCGAACATGCACTCGCTGTTCAATAGCCTTACCATTTGCGTTTGTTATTTCAAGTTATTTGCTAGTCGACTTAACATTAGTAATTACAGAATTCCATAATGGCTGTTCAAAGTATAAACGAATATTATATTGTCTATATTTTATCGTTAATGAATGTTAAATATCCTATTCTTCTGGCGACCATGAGCGGCTCTGGTCACGGTCAGTCTAAAGGGCTTTTAACATTTGAAAATATTTAAACAATATGCGCGAAACAATAGTAAAGTTTGCTGAACATATTTCAATACCATAATGTTGATTACACACACAGATCTCTGTGTTGCGGGTAACAGTCATTGTTTTTTAGCGGTTTCTCTTTACCTAGTCGTGCGTTACCTCTGTGTCGTGGACTATATCGTAAGCTGTTGGTGTTTACTAGCCGTTACGTCACTGCACAAATCCATTACGTTCCAAACAATGTGAGGTTTTGCAATAATTACGCTTCAAACATGAAACATAATAAATTTTGATTCACTGAATATTACGCACATTATTTAATACTGGCTTTTCTTTATTGTCTGGCGGCGGTGTGACCCAGAATATAACAATTAAAGTGTAACTTCGACGTAAGTTAGTATGAGTTCCTAGTTATAGCGAAAACCTAAGGAATCTCAGTGTTGTAACCTCGTTAAATGTAAAAAATAGTTAGTGTTGAACTTACCCGTGTTCCGGAATAGTTTTCTTGTACTTTTCTCTTTTCATTTCCACGCGTTTGTTCAGAGTAGTGGGCGCGTTTCACTGTTCATGTCACAACACTCACGGCACACACTGTACAGTTCATAACATTACACTTCTTATTATCACTACGTCAGATTCACTATTTCTGCCAGTCCCATATCGCTGTGACCTGCAACAAAAATATTGGACATTAGTGACGCGTGAACACACTACTCGTATTATGTTTGGCTGTGGGAGTCGGCCCGCGAAAGTGTAGGCCGCAGGCAACAGTTTTGGTGGAACGTCGCAATTTTGCGTTTTTTATGGTATCTTATGTTGTAGTGTATGAGGAGCTCGTTGCTAAATAATAACAGCCGCTCGGGTCGGTCTTTAAGTTAAGCTGCGCTTGCCTAGGTTGGTCCCTGTTTGGGTGACCCATAACATACAGAGTTTCTTCCGTGCCTCGGAAAATACGTTTAGGCGTTGGTCCCGGCTCTTATTTGTAGATCTTTGACAATCGTAACAGGTAGTCGTAGCCCGAAAGTCTAACAACCTGTCTTACCAAGGGGTATCGTGTTACCGAGTACTACCTGGGTTGTGGAGGTCAGACAGGCAGTCGCCCGATATAAAATTCTAGTATTTAGCTGCATCCAGTTAGACTGGAAGCCGACCCCAACATAGTTCGGAAAAGGTTAAGCAGATGATGATGTTGTAGTGTATAAAGATAATCACTGACACGTATGATGCAGTTGGGTAATATTGTAATAAAACGGTTTTCAGAGAACATTATCCTCGGTTACAACATTTTAGATATAATTCAATAGTTTAGGCTTTTGGTTGAGGTATTGATGATCATCATAAATCCAAATCATCGTTGCAGAATGATGTTGAATCTAAAAGTTAGTTTATATAATGGTCTAATTTCGAAATCATATGTCTATGCAGTTTGGAACTGTTATTATGTCTGATGACATGTCTCCAATCAGCTCGTACACTATCAGGTTGATCGATGGCTCTCGGATAGCAAATTAATCGATTATCTTATTATATTGTATTTATTACATTTAGGTATTTGAGAGGTTGTTAACGTAGATCATTGTCGTGCATTTTGCAACTGTATAGTTTTTCGCAACCGACAACTATTATTTATTTAGAAGGGTGATAAATTGCGAGACTGTGCTGTATAATTAACTAAACATTATAAAATCAAATAATAGCTTATAGCTCATTAATCAAACTCGTGTTAAAAGGGGAACAGCGCTAGTTTTAATCGAATCATTCGATATTAAATAGGCTCTTGAGTCCTTCACATTTTGTCCGATGCTTGCTCGATATTTAAAGATTTGAAGAGGTAAAAAAATCATGTGCGGATATTCTACTTTTTCTTCGTGTCGCTGGCATATGCCAGTAGTATATACAGGGTATAACAGAAAGGGTATAGTCATATGAAAGGATATGCTGCAGACCATCAAACTGAACAACTTTCTCCTTTGGTCAAATGTTGTAAATGCGAAAAAATTATCAGCTGTCCCATACAAAATTTGAATACCTACTCGACCCAAATGTATGGGACAGTTGATCATTTTTGCAGCATATCCTTTCATATGACTATACGCTTTCTGTTACACCCTGTATTTTATATCTGTTGGCAGAATATATCGCCACTGCCACTGTATCGTCGGTGGCAGCTCAGGGTTCCCTGACATTTACGATATACGATACCTTCTGATATTTTTCTTCATAAATATAACCGTATCTACCTACAGTAGCTCAGCTATGCATGCCTGTGTATTTAAACTTTTTATCGATCATTCTAGATCACGACGAGCAAAACACGTCGCCGCTGACGTTTGAGAGTAGATCGTGAGAAATGTGCGCATGCGGCACTGTTTCACAGACAACAGGCATTCCTTGTGGTATTAGTTTTAGAAAATTTCATGCAAATTGTACATGAAGGGACGTAAAGGAAACAAAACAGCTTAATCAGGAAAATAAATGAGCGTATGTTATCGAATGATTCATTTGCGACCACAGAGCTCAATATGTCCCTCTTGTTTCTACTTGAATGTAACAGTATCCTCTTAAAGAATCCTGCTGTTATATACGAGCATTATTATTTATTTATTTATTTTAGTACATAGGGAGGACTTACAGCTAATAAAAACAAATAAAAAAAAGAAACCATAGTCACCAGAAAGCCAATTACAAATCCTCAAGTACAGACTTATAATAAAAAAATTACGGTGTGAGCAGTAATTAAAATATTTATTGGTACTTAAATGAACCTGCTGCATAAAATTTAATAGCACAGCGCCAATTAATAAAATAATTAACTAAACAGAGTGTCAGTGTTGTATGTATTTTACGTTCTAATCCTTGACGCGTACCTAGATATATCCTTTATCCTAATTGCCGGAGTTATTTATAGCTCAAATGTTATCTGTGGTGTTGCAAGCCGGCCTTCGGTTCGAGTCCTGTTGTGGACAATCACTCGATGTCTATAATTACTCATTACGCTAATGGATGTTCGATCGAGGCATTATGTGCTTTGTCACGACCTGATCACACGACGACTCATCATTGCTCTTGTCTGCACGTGATTTACTGAGGGAACTCGCGGGTGTACGGGAATCTTGATTTATGATTGCTTTTTGTGGGATACGATGATCATGATAGATTGCTGCTGGAGTTACAGTTGTAGGGCATGTTTCTGCGAAAAATAAGGAAATGTACTAATGTGACTTGCTCCTCGGGCGAGTCAAACTGGTAGCTATCTACTCTATCTACCAAAGATATTAGTCTGATCTCAAGTAAAAGATAGCAATATTGCGAGTAATTTAAATCGAAGATTAGTGTCGTTAACAGACGCGTTGAAAAATCTGCAACAGTTTTAAACGACGCGGTACGAAAGGTTGACATAGCATTTCCGCTGTAATTAAAGTTATCTCTTAAGTGTAGGTTTCATTGCAGTCATAAACTAGATGTACTAGAAAAGAAACTCAGTACTATCTAAATGGTGTAATTTTACGTCTTCTAAGAGCTTAGCGCCGGTCCTAAGTGTCTTGGTAAATGACATTTCTAAATTCTGTTATGCGAGACACTAAATTGCAGTAATAGCTTCAGAATAAATTACTGTGTGGCGTCTGTCTGTATGATTTAATGTGGCTCTTGTGGTTAATGTATAAACAGTTGCTTCGCAAGATAATGCTGCAAAAAGGCTTAATTTTGCTGGTCAATACGAAGCAGCCTTTACATTTGATCTGACACCGACAAATCAAAAGATAGATTCTATCTTAGCTAGCAGTGAGATAGGGAAAATCAAAGGATGCAATTAAAATGAGGACCATTCCTAACAACAAAAATTACCTTGAGTTACGGCTCTTAATAAAATTCTAAGCTTTACTCGAGATAAACATTTATGGAGCTGACGACTGCGGAATAAATTACTAAAATATTTCGAAACACCTAACTACATAACATTTAAGTAGGATTACTTACTTTAAATACGCTTCGGCGGAGAAGGACGCCGAAATTAACATGTATTTAATGTAAATACGAGGAAAATGAAAATGCAAACTTAGTGATAGTGACATCTCTACTTGCCCGCACGACGCTGCGCGAGATGTTTGCGCAAGAGTTGTTCAAGACATCCATCAGGTGACCTTGCCCGAAATTCTTCTTAGATCACTGGCGTCACCCTTTCCATTAGGCAGTGGGCTCTATTGAAGTAAAACGACATTCCGCAGATTACGTGTGTTGAGTAGTCTCGTTATTAGGGGTTCGATCAAATCTTAGGCCATGTTGTAGTGTGATTCTTGTAATAAGTTTCGCATATACATGTCAACAAGCCCAACTGATTGTCAAAGATCAATCTCCGTGTAGGGCAATATTTAAAAAAAAACTCATATGTCTTTCTATCAATATTTCAAGAAACGATGGATGGATTGTGTGAGGAAATTGATTGTGAAAGAAAATGGAGTAAATGATAGCGTGACGGTTGACAGAGGAGAATGGAAGGAAAAAAGTGTTGCGCCGACTCTAAATAACATGGGACAAGGGCAGGAACATGATGATCTCTTTCAATATTAATACAGGGTGTAAACAGACCCTTCACATAGCCGTCAACCAAGCATTGTGTACATCAAACTAAGTAACTTTACGCAAAAATTATTGCTGGGAATCGACTTTCTTTTGGGGTGAAAAATTACGTTTTACGCTAGGATTCGATGGAAATCACTCAAAGCATTGTGCTGATGGATGGATTAAATAGTACGGGGGTCGTGGAGGTGTGTAAAGTAAAAATCTTACATTAAAAACACGTATTTAAAAAAAAACTTGTGAAAATGTTGGTACTTTGACCCCCAATATCTCCGTAACTAGAAGGTTCCCAGGTATGGTCTAGAACAAAAAATGATTGCAAAAACGGGGAGAACAAGTGCCTTTCGGATATGTTAAGGGTCTATTTACACCCTTTAGTAATGTTTGAAATGCACAAGGAATTCTCTGTCCGTTACCTTTTCACGTCTTAACAGCTTAAATAATTTCTATGGACACGAAAGATCATGGCCGGGGCTTACAAATAGGACTCTTTTTATCCTGGTTAAGCGGTCCTGTAGTATAATTTCCGACTTCTAAACGAGCGGAACCGCGTACAAAAGCTTGTTTCTAATAAAAATCTAACTAATAACGGTTTTACATGGTTTTACACATGCGGACGTGTTTACTAATTCGGAAAATTCGATAACGTCACGTAGGCTAACGATAACCTAACTGACGTAGATAGACGTTGAATAGTAATATAAGAAGACGTATGAATACATTGACTCTATGCAAAAAGACGACCTCGACCGATGACATTGTCTGAGCATCACTGACGGAGACTGTTAGTACTATAACTTGCAGTATTTTTATGAATACAATATTTGGTCTTGTATTTTGGTTGCAGTTGTAATCAATTTGTCCCGAGCTACTAAGTCAAACTTTCATCTTTAGCTTATGTTACGACATCTGTACATTACCCAGCAATGTGGTACATAACATCACAAACATAACAATCACACCTGTAATCCCCAAGGATAAGGCAGAGGAGCACCTAATAGTAAACCCATATTTCGCCAGTTATTTTAAAGTCCTGTGTAGTTGGGGGCGAGCTTATTGCCATCAACCGGGCGCAAATATGTAGACTATGTGGCTGCTACTGAGAAATTCACGATGGAAAAACCCAATAATACTTTGCCTGACTCGAGAATCGAACCCAGGACCTCATGCTGATCTGGTGCGCTTGCGACAACTCGACTAACGAGGCAGTGTGCAATGTGATACATATAACATCATCATCATCATCATCATTTCAGCCGAAAGACGTCCACTGCTGGACATAGGCCTCCCCCAAGTGTCGCCACATTGACCGGTCCCGTGCGTCTCGCATCCAGCGGATCCCTGCAACCTTTATGAGGTCATCGGTCCACCTAGTGGGAGGCCTTCCAACGCAGCGTCTTCCGGTTCGCGGTCGCCACTCCAGAACTTTTCGGCCCCATCGGCCATCCGTTCTGCGAGCAATGTGCCATGCCCACTGCCACTTAAGTTTACATAATAAACATTAATGGTACCAATTTTATTCAGAGGGCCTAGACAGAAGGTACTCACTTTCAAAGAATTTCTTTTGTCTACCATGATTTTCCACACGATTGGCATAAGCTTTTCGGCATCCTTCGCCAATTAAATATTTTTTTTGCTTTTCCATCAGCGGTATCGCTCACTTTGACCTCCCTCAAGACAAGACAGTCTAGCAGGTCAATTTGAGGTACAGACGCTAGCACATCAAGCTACTACAATCTGTCAAAATTATTTAATAAACTTTCAACTTTATAACTAAAGCACTAGGTTCAAGGTTGATTGGGAAAATTTTAAAGTTTTGGGGTAGTTTGATGTGCTGGCGTCAGTACCTAGAATAAACAATTATTTTGGCGACCGAACGCTCGATAAAAGAGTACCACGCCTTCTCAACCAATTGCCTCCTGATATAAGAAGTCAGAAAATAAAAGGCAAAGGATGATGCCAGGATTTGTATGAACACACATATAACACATAGCTATTGAAGGGTGGGACCAAAATTTGCATCATCCTTTTGCCAAATTACTTAAGCTATTCTTTCTCAAGAGCTTGTGTTGTGAGCTATGTTCTTAGGAAAGTGGTTTACAAATTGTGGATGGAGAACAAATAGTAGTTACCTAAGATATACTGAACGAATTTGGATGAAATCTAGCAGTTTATAACCTGGACAGGGTGTAAACAGACCCTTCACATAATATCCGTCAACCAAGCATTCTGTACATCAAACTAAGTAACTTTACGCAAAAATTATTGCTGGGAATCGACTTTTTTTTTCGGGGTGAAAAATCACGTGATACGGTAGGACTCGATGGAAAGCACTAAAAGCATTGTGCTGATGGATGGATTGAATAGTACGGGGGTCGTGGAGGTGTGTAAAGTAAAAATCTTACATTCAAAACATGTATTTAAAAAAAAACTTGTGAAAAAGTTGGAACTTTGACCCCCAATATCTCCGTAACTAGAAGGTTCCCAGGTATGGTCTAGAACAAAAAAATTATCGCAAAGACGGGGAGAACAAGTGCGTTTATTTTGTGTTAAGGGTCTATTTACACCCTTTATATGACATTTTTTATTCCGGTAGTATGATCCCGTGGGACAGTTACCGAAGTTCACTGGGACAGTTACCGAAGATCACGCGGGCGAAGCCGTGGGCAACAGCTAGTGTTATCGATTGCTCTTTCTTGTAACAATATTGTTATGATAACTTGTTCGTCTATGTTGATGTACTAGCACAAGCTAGTTTAAAATTTCATAACAGCCGAATATTTTGCCAACACGGTGGATAGTGTTAATTAGTTCCATACACAGTCTTTTATTATAACCGTAGATGTGCAATAGTTGGTTGTTGATAAAACGACATTTTGTTGCGGTGATTCGTGATGATAATGTGGACACGTGGTTGAATAAAAACAATTGCATTTACGCCACAATTTACTCGGGTACCTTCGTAGACATTCGTCGCTAGTCGGTCGCGTAGGTGTGAAACTGTACCACAATGTATATAAAACTGTGTACGTACGTATGTGTATGTATGCGGAGGTTCTGTGTGAACAGCCTGTCTGTGCTTGCGCCTGCACAATAGCTGGCTCGAGTCACGCGCTACTCTCCACACTATTGTTAAGGAGATTTGATCATAAAAACAATTTACAATCAGCTGTCGAGGACGCCTATGTATAGTTATAAAGTTAGGTGCAACTGGCGCGCCCCGTGACTACGTCCGTGCTATTTAAACATGACCTCCATTTGTATTCTTATGATATTATGATAAACATAAAATCACGCCTGTAATCCAGGAAGGGTTAGGCAGAGGTAAACCTAATAGTACACCCACATTTCGTCAGTTATGTTTAAGTCCCATGTATTAGGAGGCGATCAAGGCACAGATCCAAACTCCGTGGCTGCTACTGATACATTTCTGATAGAAAAACTTAATAATACTTTGCCCTACCTGGGAATCGAACCCAGGACTTCATGCTCAGCAGTCGCGCTTGCTACTACTAGAGTAATGACGCAAACCACGATTTTAGAAGTAACTATTTCCCAAGAAACCTCACACATGTTCTCTCCCGTTTAACGGTTGCGTTGCGAAAATCTAAGATCACAAACATTCAGATAAGGAACAATTTATCCGCGGGGAATACAAAATATTGGTTCCGTGACTAGATAGCTAAGTTCCGCTCAGTACCCACTGGTCGTCTAGTCCATTTGCCTTTTCAAATCATTAAAATAAAAAGAGTATAAATGTATAGTTATGTCATCCATTCCGTTTTATTGTTATTATTTTATATTAAAAGGCTTTATTTTATGTTTCGTATACCAGAAATGGTTATTATGAGGATCCTTAATGTTATATTGTGTAATGTAACATTTATTTATTTACCATCTATGTTGACCCATATTATGCGAATAAATTATTTGATTTGATTTGATTTGATTTGAAACATTGGCAGGCCTTCAACTCACAAAATAACGTTGGACATTACTAAACCAAAGCGCTTCCATAGGCATTTAAAATGTTAATGGCTTCTATTATAAGACCAAAAAGTTGTTAAGAACGTTTTTCATTGGTACAGCGGGCAGTAGGCGGACAGCTGATTTGTCAAGTCACCAAATAGTTTTCTTATCTATGAATTTAAGTGTGCGGGCGTTGTAAATGTTACTCTTAGAACGATTTTATTATGAAATCTTTAATGGACCTAGCAACACTTACCACACAGTAATAGCCGATGATAAGGAAGACAAGTTATTAAGTAGAAGATTAGTTTATTAGAACAAGTAGACTTTGACTAAATCATCATCATCATTCGGCCTAGCCTTTTCCCAACTATGTTGGGGTCGGCTTCCAGTTTAACCGGATGCAGTTGACGCAGTCGCCTATCTGACCTCCACAACCCAGTCAGTACTGGGTAACACGATACCCCTTGGTAAGACTGGTTCTCAGACTAAGTAAGAATCAAAAAGGTCCTTACCAGAAGAAGACAGGAGAGATATGTCAGGTAATGCAGGACACCAACTGTACCTTCGTATAGAGAAAGTTTAGAGGCTATTGCATTTTATTACTAAGGGCACTTGTCATAACAACGTGTTACCTATTTATATTTATGGTTATTTCTTTTATATGGTATGAGCCCGTACGTAGAATACTAAGTGGTGCCATTCTATGAAGAAACATTGGAACAACGTTTGCAGACAATGGTGTGCCGGCTTCGCATTAATGCCCTTTCGTTTTACTTACCTCGGAATTCTTAAAAGAGCCTGAAAGATGCTCAACAATACCTTTACACCACACACCACACACACACATACACTCCACTAAATAGCAACACCTTCCAATAGCGACTTAACACTGAATTTAAGAATTCGGTCCTTTCTTAAGCAAGTTATTCTTTTCAATTTGTAAGTTGCCTACCTGATTTCTTCCTTTAAAGGCATTCAATTCATTATTTCGTCATTTGGGAGTTGCAACTCGAGGATTTATACAATATACCACTGCGATATCTTTCTCTTCTTAGCGTGTCGATGACAATTTAAATTGAGTCAGCCCAAAATTTGACTTTCAGTAGCGTCCATCAGATCCTGTGATATGCAAGCAACAGAACAGGCAGGACACGATATCAAATGTCTCATCGTTTGTGGGGCAGCACCACATTTACACTCCAAGGCAAAATCATCTATGAATCTCCACCTGAATATCCTTGCTTCGGCCAACCTGTGTCCGGAGTCTGTTCATAGACTTCAAGGTCAGCCATGGCAACGCCTATCCAGGTGGGAGACTTTCAGCAAGTTTCACACTTTAAAAAACTGTTACGGCTTATTCTTGTTTCGGATATCTTTCTTATCACACCAAAATTACCATATAACACCGGCACCCGCGAATTATATGGTTCTTCCCACGTTGGAGTTTCAATGTCGGTCGGTGATTGATTGGTAGAAAGGCATCAAGCTACTAACAGTCACGCTGATTTTCAATTTAGTCGTATAGAAAGGTGGACGCAGTTAATGATAGCTTTAGATTGACTTTCACACGTGAAAAAACTTATTCGAATATCTACGTTTATAAATTGATTTAGTAGAACCTTAACACTAGCTATATAATTATGTCATATTCGTACAATTTTTTGTTCGTGTGAATATTCGATTACCACAACCTTATTTAGTGAATTGATGTGAATTGATGAATTGATGTTTATATTAAAAGTGAGGTTGTTTCAGCTAGAGGGTGTATAGAAACCCTTGATGATGCCGAGAGGCACCTGTTCTTCCAGTCATTGTGATCTTTTTTTTTGCATTGGACCATACCTGAGAACCCCCTAGTTACTGAGATTTTGAAAGTAAAAGTTACAACTTTTTCAGACGTTTAAAAATACAAGTTCTAAATGTTACTATGCTTACTTTAAATACCTCCATGTCCCATGTATTCGATCCATCTATCAGCACAATGGTTTGAGTGCGTCACATTGCGCGCGGTGGTAAACCGTGACTGTTCACACCAAAAAAAAAAATTGTTTCCCGTACGATAAGGGATTACGGTTTACCAAACAGAGTTCTTGTATCAATCTATAACAGGGAAGTTTATGTGGACAGCAATAGGTGGTTGAGTAATTCAGAAAGTCTAGTCTACTAGCAGCATAGAGGCATATATTTTTTAATATTAGTGTTTGAAAATTGTCCGTTGCGAAAAGGTGAACACGCACTGTAAAGGAACACTTTGGAAGAGAACAATGCGCTTAAAAGGACGGGTGCACAATACCTTAATCTCCTCGTCACAGGCTCCTTGAGCGTTGAACACCACGAAAAACGACGAAAACACACCAGTTTTCAATAATTTCTAATTATTCTTTGGAGTACAATGGTTCGGGGCGCGTTGAGTTAGGCAGGCTGCGCTGGCGTCGCATATTCCTTCTCGCTCGTACGAAGGCGAGGGCATGTTGGAGAAGGATGTGGAGGGAATGCAACGAGCCAATAAAAAAAGCGATAATCTAATTCAAAGAATTTAGCCAATACCAAAACAATAATCTAATCCGATGAGTTTTATCTACCAATCCATATGAATCCGCTCAACCAATTTGTAAAATTCAATTGTATCTTCAAATAGTACACACGGCGGCAGTTGAAGTTGTTAATTTTCAGTATAACTTGGTCTCGCTTTTTATAGATTTCCTATACAATGAGAGATCCGCATAAACTGGTTTGTATGGCTTGATTGGCCGTCGTGCGTACCATAACTTTCGTGGATTAAGTAAGAATCGTAGCACAGTTATATTTAAGGTGCTGTCGCCGTGGTGGTTATAAGAAGGAGGCTATTTTACACATACTGAAACGTTCCAATGTATGTATATCCGTCTTCACCAATTCTATTTGGTAAACAATGTTCCGTATGTTCTAGTAATGTTTACGTTTTATACGTGTCTAGTATCCATTATCCGGCTCAAATATCAGTCGCGTGAGGAAACGCCACGTAAACGGCTCAATAACGGTTTTTGTGTTATTACTGTTACGTGTGCTTATATAATTTTAATATAAATATACTGTTTGTGCATGCTATGTAAGAGTTATATATACGACCTGTGATTTAGATGTGCTAAGAACTTTTGAAATCTGCAGTGATCGTCTTTGTAATCTTTTAAAGGCGCTCGGGTCGATCTTTAGGTTAAGCCGCGCTTGCCTAGGTTGATCCGTGGATGGGTGACCACCCTTTACATACCGAGTTTCATCCGTGCCTCGGAAAGCACGTTAGTCCGTTGGTCCCGGCTGTCATTTGTAGATCTTTGACAGTAGTTACAGGTAGTCAATGGTCCGAAAGTTTGCCAACCAGTCTTACCAAGGGGTATCGTATTACCCAGTACCAATTGGGTTGTGGAGGTCAGATAGGCCGCGGGAGGGGGGTTAGGCTGGGGTTGCTCCATGTAAAATACTGGTATTCAGCTGCATTCCGTTAGAATGGAAGCGGACCACAACATAGTTGGGAAATGGCTAGGCAGATGATGACAGGTGCCCTTCACCGGGAGCGTTCGCCTGTAATGTAACAGTTCAGATTCATATGTAAGAATCTGTACAAAATCGAATCTTGGATTGTTACATTACAGGCGAATGCATCGGTGTGGGAGCTCCGTAATAGATTTTGCAGCGCAAATCTACATAGCTTTTACTACACTACTAAAGATTAAATGATGTATTGTTTTCGAGCGAGCGTTTTGTCCAATCATTTGTTATGTAGGTAGTCATGCTTATGCATAGCAATAGCCCGTATATCGGTATTAGAAACATATTTTGTTGAATATTACCTAACTGCAGATATATCTTGGTAGGTTTTCACCACATATTTGCTACTCAACTAAAATAATAATATCAGAATGCATTTCAGCTGTGTACCCTATTTTTTATTATGTCATTATTGCTGAACATGGTCATCATATAGATACCGCTGATGATTATTAGACATGGTGATTACGAGTCGTAATCATCACGTTTCGCAAACGGATTGATGATGGTATTAGCTTTTTCTTTCGTCATCACGTCATCATCATCATTCAGCCGAAAGATTCTTCTAGTACTTTTTCTTTAGACTCACATAGTTTTGAACCTAGAATAGGGAAGAAGATTTATCAGACAGCTAATTTTTGAAAAGTGCTGTTTACAAAAAAAAACTAACAAAAACCGGCTAAGTGCGAGTCGTACTCACGTACTCCCCGCACTTAGCCAGTTTTTGTACGTGAGTTTTAAGTACGTGGGAACGAACATAGGGTTCCGTAACACCAAACAATATAATAAAAATATTTTGAAGGCTTAATCTTATTCAAACTAATTTTGATTGAAAGTTTTTTTTACGTGCTACAAACCTACATTTTTTCAGAATTTTCCTCCTCTTACTTTAGAAATTAGAGGGAGGACATACACATTTTACCACTTTGGAAGTGTCTATCTTTGAAACGATTGACTTTGAGAAAAAATGGTTTTAGGAACCTCAAACTCATTTTTAAAGACCTATCTATAGACCCCGCACGTACAGGTTTGATGATTTTTATTTTTTCCCTCCCTTAATCTTTATTTTTTTTAATTTTTGTATTAAAAACGTAAAGCGGTTCACGGAATACATCAACCTACCAAGTTTCAACTATGTTTTCTAATAGTTTCGGAATAAAGTAGCTGTGACATGTGGACAGACAGACATGACGAATCTACATAAATAAGGGTTCCCTTTTTCGGCATTCGGCTACGGCACCCGTAAAATGAAAGACAAGTAAAAAAAAAAAAACAGTTTTCTATACCTGACGTACCTTTACCGTGACGAACCTTTGTATTTATTGAAGCATGCTGATTCTATTCTTATCTGAGTTATGACAATACAGTATGGTAATCGAAACATAGGTAAAATCCACATACATTTTCCCAACATATTTTCATGTACATATTGCCACATCGTTCGTTACGACTGACATTTGTATGTTATCTACAATTAGTTGTTCCAAGGTGCATTGGGTAACCTAATGGGCTTATGAACTTCACTTAATTCTGAAATGTTCCCTATCTTTTATCTTCCCATCGTTACTTGGAAACGTATGTATACGGTGGGTAACAACATCAAAATCACGTTGTCTGACGAATACAGAGACTTTCGAGTTTCAAGGAGCGAATTGTTAAAAGGTTTTTGAAGTGTTTTACAAAGATTCTTGTAACTAAGTCATAATTCTTTCTAGAATCATTATGAACCTGCCATCTACTTGATCACCGGAAGACTAAACTTGTTTAGTAAACCCAGTAGCTAGTATTGACTAACTAACACAGTTGAAACTATTATTCGTTCCAAAGTCTTTTTACGAAAATACCTTTTCGGTGTCTTGGAATACAAAAGTAGCTTAGGTAAATGATCTACAATTTCTTTTCTAAACATCAAATATTTTCGTAAAAAGTTGCAAAAAAATATTTCTGCTGGCCAGATGTGGTTGATCAATTTCAATAAGTGGTCACAGAACATGATATTTAAAGTTGAATATCAACTGTGTGTAAATAATGTAGACATACTACATACTAGGCTACTACCGGTTGTCCTCGCTTTTTTTCTAGACAAAATATAATATATACTGATATAACAATATTATACTGATATAATATTATATCAGTGACTTTAGAGCAAATCACTTTCCGTGATCTAATCTTTGAGTTTCAGCAGCTTTGTTAAACATATACTTAGGAACTTGATTCAATTTTTGGTTACGTGCCTGATATAAAAGTATTTCCTGTTTTTGGTATAATAACTTAGTATGTAAAAACTAGTTGCAAAAAGGCCAGCTGTAAATGTAGTCTAACAATGCAATCTGACGGAAAAGCTGGGAAATAGGAGATTTCATATACATAATCAAATATCTTTGTGCAATCCCTCGCAACTTAGTAGAAACATGGGCTGCAAACTTGCAAAATTCAGTTGTGTTCTAATTAACGGCTATGTCTGCCTGTCAGTGTTAGCTCTTGTACGCATTTCTCCCTGACGAAGTGAACCGTTGCGCACTGCAGCCCGTGGGCCCAGTTACGACAGTGCCGAACTGGCGAACTGATAGCATTCTTACAAAACAAACCACAGAGTAGATCTAATCTCAAGTCCGTCGCATAAGTTACAACATTACACTTCGATTAAATCATATTAGCTTCGGTTGCGGTCAGCTTGGACTGGCTGACACGGTGCTGATGCGAACTAAATTGGATGTCGCCTCACACCATGCGCAACGCAATTCTTGATTGATTTATTTACTTGTACCCTCGCAAGTGCCCTGTCAGTATCGATATTTCTAAGTCGAATTGAATTTTGTTTTATCAGCATATAATCCATAATATCGATCATGCACTAATTCTAATAATTAAAATTGTAATACAAATTCTCTTTGTACACTAATAAGACACAACGACCTTACTCTAATGGACATTCAAAGCTCGATGCAGTCGACATCGTCCCAAATCGCTTCGTCTACAAGCTTAACGAATAATCTCGAGCACTTTACAATTACTATAATTATCTCCTTTTATAGATTTTAGTGCAGTGCAATGGATCAAAAATAATTGTAACTCGATTCAAGTACAAGTAATCGTAAATTACAAGCTTATTGCCACAATAATATGAACCGGGACAACAATTGTAAAATTCAAACAAGAACTGCCGTAAATTGTTTTAATTGAGGACAAGGATGTCGAGCTGGGGCCGCGGCGTGCGACTGCGGTCGCAGGCTCCATCCACACTTTTAATTGATCGTATTCACCTGCCGAGATCGGCGAACCGATGCCCTTGCGGAGTCTCCCGGTGACGTCACTGCGGCACACGTTATGTGGACTTCCGACCGGATAAGTTTAGCACATCACTAGCACTAGGAAATGTGTCGAGTTGCGAAACTTCGGAGGTCGCCGGCAGAGAGCGCCTTCGCCGCGCGATCACTGAAAACTAAACCCGCGCTCACTATCGCGCAGCAAGCCGCGTCACCCGCGCCGGCGCTGCGACGAAAGCGCGTTAGAAAGGGACGAATAGTCATTTCTTTCGTTTTAGTCGGGCATCGATAAATAAATAGCAGCTTTCATATTGATGGCTGATAGCCAATGAGCCGGCGAGCACCTGCGAGCTGGTTTTACGTGTTTTTAAAAACTAACATTTAAATTAAGGAAGCCGATTTGTTATTAACAATATTGAAATATCAATTCATAAGTAGCCTTCTTGGAAAGAAATGGACAACTGCACAAACGGATCAATTTTGAGAATTAACGTTCATAAGTAATACATATTCATTGATAAATCTCCAGTGGAGTGTAATCAGTAATTTTCAATTAGCTTCCTCGCGAGAGAGCGTATAATCAGGAAACGGGCTAGGATTATCAGCGTACGCGCACCCGTGCGGAACGCGCCGCTGATTTTCCGCCAACTTTTCACCACACGTAACGGGTTTGCGGATGTCAGACTTCGGTACAGTCTGCCAACATTGTGCCGGTTATGTAAATAAACGATTAAATATGGATTACGTCATTTTAATGCTCTTGTTTGACTTTTTAAACTGATTTCAACAAAAAAAACGATTTTATAACGAGTATAGGTTAAGCGGACCCTATAGAAGGAAATAAAAACAAGAATACGTTTAATTCGCGTTTCTCTACCCATTTACTTTTATTTATACAGCACATTAAAAAAAGAACTTTTAATTAAATCAGTTTTATATTACAGAAACAAACAAAAAAGTTTCCGAGATCATAATTCTTATTCTGCCTTAAGGTCACAGCAAAAACGACTTATTAATTGACCCGTATTAATTTGCATTACTTTAAACACAAATGAGACTAAATTATATAAGTTTATGTGACGGGAAACAGAGCGTGTGGTCTTATGAGAAGACACGGACCGTTGACTTTGTTTGAACATTACATTAACCGAGTAAATTGTACCTCAGCGTGATCCCGAGGATAAAAGTAAGGTGATTAAGTGGCTGAATTTATTACTTTGGCATAAAATAATGCATTGTGAAACTGTGTCGAATTGAGTTCGTTTGTTAAAGTAGTTTATACCCACTGTCGAGCCTGCCATTAACACCTCTTGTCCCAACGAACAAGAGATCTCACTCGCGTCAAGAGATTTAATGTATTAATCAAGTTAAAGTACATGAAACGTGCATTTGATGATATGTCACTGTTCAGACAAAGGAAAACGTGAAAGGAAGCCTTATTTTCGGTTTTCGTACGATTTATTATCCTCCGTCTTTCATTTGTTTGCTCTTGTTCACGTATGGCGCAATCCGTAGCACATTTACGTGTTCACTATATTATTATGATTGATGTGAAACTAGCTTACCAAACAAATAGCAAAGTACGTTAGGAAACTGTACTTTGGCATTGATATATTAAACCCAACCGTCTCGTTCTTTGTAAGAAGTTTGAAGAATCGTGGATGCAGCTGTCTCGACGGCCCCAGCTGCCTGTAACAATCGGATGTTCTCGCCGATGGTGACTGACAGTTCCAATTATTTGCAACATGTTCTGTTTCTATACAAAAATAGCACTTTAATAGGTCAGGGGCCAAGCTATTTATTGTTAAGATCAAGAACCTTGTGTTTGATTAGTTTTATTACTAACCTTTTGTGTGAGAAGCCCGTAGGCTGTGAAAGTAAGTTAATTCATGTAACTATAATAATGTGGTCATGATAGATTGAGTTAGTGAGCCCCTCTAGGTGTGCTGTCAGGTTTATGGTGTGCTATGTCAGCGTGGAGGTTAGGTAACTGCTGGAGCACGGTACGTGACTTCGACCGTAATTAACAACAATTATGTAGATATCGTCTGCATAACGCACCGCTGACAACCTCCACAACTATAAATAATGAAGCAACAAGAATGAAATTGTGCATGTCACGTTAATTTACCAAGTTATTATTCTGTGTATACTTGAGAATTTGAGGAAAGAAATCTTCGCCCGAAGACCTTTGCGCGTTGAACTCTATTGCACGGAAGTTGAGGCGCTACGTGCGACAAATGTAGTAAATATTTCCTTGTTGTCCATACGCTATTCAACTTTTCTTTTGTTTCAACCCAGTTTTAAATCGTTAATCATTTTAAAAGAGTTGTTACCTTATATTTGTCATATGTGCAATCTGCCTAATGTTGGATTTACAAAGTCAAGTTACTTGAGAAATTAGTCGGTGGCTACTTTATTTTACCACATTGTAGTAATAAAAAATGAATTCTATTTATATTTCTGTAAGATTTAATTAAATACTTCCTGGCAAGTTGGACTGCAAATATGGTCGTGATTATGTGGTTACAAAGTAGTCATACTTACCTACGAGTTACAGATTACGCTATATTTTATTACCACATTGCTGATTTATTTTGTAACGGATATCATAAACTGTTATACTAATATTGTTATGTAAATATCACATATAGGTAACACATGCCTTCCTACATTTTATCAACTTTAAATCTAATATTAACGTTGCTGTGACGATGTATAAATGGAATTATATTGCATGTGCTGTAATGCCCGTAAACATTATAAATGCATAATGCAGTAGAGGATCTCGTTCAAATCGATATAATAACAGTATGTAAAATAGACTTTTAGTGGCGTTATTCTATTATATGTGATTCGAAAATCGTGAAAAAGTGCTCGGTAAGAAGTTACGTGACGTAAATGCAAACGATACATATACGACGCACATTAGGCCGAAAATGAAGCTCCTTAGACTGAGCGCCCCATATAGCACTTTATTTTCGGCCCAATATGCCACGTACCTAAATGAAAGAGAAAAGAAGGGAGCTTATAATTTCTGATAAACAAAAATTACTCCAGTTTCTTGTTACATTAGGTATCTATAATAATTTATAGATACCTAATGCAGAAGTGAATCCATTTTCATTACGAAATACCTAAGTAACTGCACTAACTGTGAAACCACAACAAAACAGGTGCAGCAATACTATAACTCACGTAAATAAGAACCTGCAATTGGGATCCTCAATAGAAACATTATAAATTATAGTTCAAATAGGTGATGATGATTGCCACTTTATTCTGAAGGCAGCAATTTACGTTTAGAACTTTATTCCATTTAATACAATAATTTATGAACTACTTTATTTTGGTTTTAAGTGAAGTGCAGTGAACGAAGGTAGGGAGCGAAGGCTACGTGTCGTGCAGTGTGGCAACACTGCGATCCAGGCTAACATGATGAGATGTGGGATAAAACCCTGTCGCAGGATCATCTCGTGCCGGAAAGAGACATGAATATGTACACATTGTCCATTTCAAGTCAAGTCGAGATAGTGCGAGGACAAAACTTTGTTAGCCTGGCTGAACTAAATTCGAGCGATCAGATTCTGTGCAATATGATATTGAACACTAAAATATGGCCTTAATTGCCGAAGCTCAGTGATTTGTTCGCACGCGCCGTTCCATAATAGAGGACATACAGATGTGTTTGGTGGACAACTTGAGGATGTTGACTTCAATGAGTTTTTATCTTGAGCTTTGTGCAGATTCGAATATCAAGCAGGTAGAATGAACTAACATTACAAGTTTTTTTAAGTGTTTTTTGAACATTGCTGAAGGAAGAACATCGTGAGAAAAGGGACTTACCCTATATACCGGAAAACATTGATTCGCCTTGATCAAGTGTGGTAATCATTAGAGATCTTTGTCCTGCAGTGAACCAATTATAATGGGTGTAACAATATTCATAACGAAGCCGAAAGACGCTTGTTCTCCCCGTCATTGCGACATTTTTTTGTTCTGGACCTTACCTGGGAACCTTCTAGTTACGGAGATATTGGGGGTCAAAGTTCCAACTTTTTCACAAGTTTTTTTTTAAATACAAATTTTTAATGTTATTACTTTACTTTAAATACGTCCACGAACCCAGTACTATTTAATGCGTTCATCAGCACAATGTTTTGAGTCAACGTGTTGACATGGAGACTTACCGTAAAACGTACTTACTAACTACCGTACACGAACGGCTTCATGAAGGGTCCATTTGTACCTTGTATGCTGGTATGTATATTGCTCTTTTAAAATCTTCACTCTACCAAATGTGTCTTACAAACCAGAAAATAAGTTCTTTTTTGTTTTACTGACACGATGGCCTGCCTGATGCAACGTGAGTGCAATAGGAGTCTGATTAAACTAGAGCAAAAGATACTATCTATTTTTTTTGTGTATCAAATGCACTATTCATGATCATGACAAAGCAGACGACCGAAAAAAAAGAAACAGCAGCTTCTGAAACACGAAATTAGGTAATCGAAGATGGCAATATAAACTTGAAACCATGTACTGGTCCAATCAAAACTAGTGCACGATTGGTGTTCGGCGCGGTCGTGTGTCACGAGCCCGCAAGGCTATTGTCTGCACCTTTTACTTTGAATTAAGAGCGAGGAGCCTCGAATTACAATCCATAAATAATCCAAGAACGACTCTTAAGGCCTGGGAGTAATCATACAGTGGAACTGTTATTAAATATTGTAACGCACTACTGTTCAATCAAGATTTACTGTTGTTCGGTGCTATTTCAGTTAATGCTTTTGATATTTGGGATAATTTGCAGTTTGTTAACTACTCTCAAATGGATTTGAAATTTATAGCTAGTATTGTTTAAAACCTATTTTTTTCGATAAGTATTACAAAGGCACTATAATTTATTTACATATTTGGTTTGTAAAACTATCATATCATAGATTTTTTATGGATAGTGAACAAAAGTTTAACTTAATCCAAAGTTAGACCATTTATTTCACTTGGGCCATTATAAGGTTCTTTTGAAAGTCAAACAGTTTAAGAAAAGCAAAGTTTAAGAAAGTAGGTATGTATGGTCACCAAAGAAGGTCAATTAACATAGTCACGTTTACAAATCAACAAAATTGACACAAAATGATTCGGCAAACTGCTTTTCAGCATTTTATATTTACAGCTATACCTACTACTGTTCCGGCTGTACTTAATTGAACTTTGTGATCAATCCATACTTCCATAACCATTCATACTTCCATATCCATACTAATATAATTATAAATGCAAAAGTAAGTTTGTTTGTTTGTTTGTCTTTTCACGCCTAAACCACTGAACCGATCATCCTGAAATTTTGCGTGTACTTTGTCAGTTGTACAGAAACGGATATGCGTACCTTTCATCCCGAAATAAAGTACCATTCCCGAGGAAAACAACATTAACGTTCTTATGAAAATAGATGGCGACACGTGTCTTTCGAATCATGATTGGATTATATTATTAAAAGCGGAGTACAACCCGAAATGATTGTAAAATTCTAAATTAACGCGAGCGAAGCCGCGGGCAAAAGCTAGTAAATAAATAAACAGAAGTAGTTATGTTAAGCATGTAATCTATTTTAAATTAAAATTATACGTGAATGTTTTTAATGCCGAGTGTCACAAAATCCAAAAGTAGAAAAATAAAATGCAAAAAGTATCTGTGTTTAAATATTTATTTACAATTGATTCAACGTAAAAATACAATTACACTAAAGCCAATACAATTTCTACATTATTTACAATACAGCTCTTCGGAGCACCGTCGTATAAATAATACAATTTAGATCGCAATGAGTATTACAATTTATTTCTAAAGTTATTTCTATATAATGATCTTTTGTACATTGAAATGCGCGATTGATGTTTTTGTACTACATCATTGTTAACTGATTTATAAAAGCATACAAAACTAAAAATAAATAAGTTAGGTAAATCTAAGTTATACAGGAATGTCTAAAATATCCGTGTTTGCTAGCATTTTTATTGGTTACCAAATAGTATTGGCATGCACGGATTAACAAGCAATTTTGTATTTAACACAATGTAGGACGAAACAGCCAATTAATTTATTGAATAACCCCTGACACAAAAGCACGTTATACGTTACATAAATAAACGCTTTATAACTGCGGTTTCGATTTTTTGGAAAATATAATGACAGGGTTTCGGAACTAAATTATGGCTTTATGAGTCGAAACATTTTCATAATGTACATCACGGATTTTATTGGGCTCGTGGATTACATCATGGCTCAGTGTCACAATGGATAATAAATAATACATTTTAAACAATAACACAAGTTGGTAACTTTTGGTACAATTCAGCTGTTTCGGTAACTTGGGTAATTCCATGAGAAAAACAAGTAATGCTCGTTTAAATACAATGCAACGATTTGTCCATTTCGCCCTACATATCTCCAATGGCTGAGATAAAACCATCTTCTCACAAAATGATAAGGGTGTATGATTACATTTATCCGAAGTTCTCGAAGTGGTGTATGAAGTACGGCAGACGTCTCGTCCTGTTCACTTGTTCGCACGCTGACATCACAGATTTGGTGAGTGGGCGAGGACCACATGAGAACACGCCGATTTTAGATACCTGGGGTATATAAACATATTTATTTAATTAATTGGAGCTAAGGATAATGACAAGTCGGTGGTATACACCGACAGCTGTTATAAAATAAAATAAAATATGTGATGAAAAGATATTGGATCATGGAAATTACGCAGTCATGTTTTTAATAGGTTATGGTTACATTTTTGTTATGTAATCTGAAAACTTTGAAATTAATGAATGAAACTTTGGCAGACAAGACAATGACAATGACCCCTAACCCTCATTTTGCTGGAATTAAATTCGTCATATTTAAAGTTAAACTGTAAAAACCTTTATTACTTACATAGCTATGTTTCTTCTGCACGAACTTGAGGAAGGAGGACATGTCGGGTCTTCCGAAGTGGTTGACCGCCTTCAAACCGGTGAACATCGACGTGCGCGAGAGACGCTGGAAGTGATTCTCGCAGATGTACTGTATGGAAAAACAAAGCGTTTGGTGAGTTTACACTTTCCTTATGACCGTAGTTTTACGAGAAACCTAACAAAACCTTAATTTAATAGTAGTTACAATTATTTCCAAGATGAAATATTTTCCAATATCCAGTTGTGTTGTACCTGTAACACATTTTTGGGCCAGCTGAAGACACTTTTATCTTCGATTAATTTTCTCGCAGTTTTGGTAAAAATTAAAGGTCTGTCGAAACAGAAAAATATAAATATAGTGGCTGTTATAGCAATTTTAAAAGGTGCGGTCACAAAGGCCGGCCACCAATACAAATGTGGTGCTGTTCGACAAACGATGAGGCACTTAATAAACTGGAGAAGCTTCTGAAGACTCGTAGTCAATTTTTGGGCGACTCGACTTAGAATGACATCGACACGCTAAGAAGAAAATGTATGACAGGCAGTCTTTATATTAAGTTTACTCACCAGCATGGTAGTCCTGAGATCGAACTTGTGGAAGAACTGCGTGATGAAGATGTGTATCTCGAGCACGTTGGTGACGTCCTTGCGCTCCACATCGCGCAACACGTCGATGAACCACTCGAAGTGCTTGTGCGACGGGCATATCCAGAGGAAGTATACCTGTGTAACAATGATAGACGATGTACTACGATGGCACATTGAACATGCTGTTGGGTTTTCAAGTTTCGGTTCATCAACGCCTCTTAGGACATTCAAATTTCCACCGTTGATATATCGAAGCTGAATAGACAGACAGAAACAGACAAACAGAGACAGACAGAGGAAACTATGAGTTTCACATATTTATTTTGTAAGGTTAGGTTAGGTTCCTGCCAGGGCTGTGTTCGAAAGAGATACCGTGGCCCTGGAACACAAAGGGCAAAGAAGGAACATGGATGGGTTTTAGTCAGTACAAGTCTGACACTCCCTTCCGCTCCGCCCAGAGTGGGGGGGGGGGTCATTGGATGATTCCCCATCCGAAAAAAAAGGTTAGGTTAGGTTAAATTCTTTTTTCCAGAGACGCTAAATGGTGAATGCGAATTTCAGCCTGAATTCGACCATGAAAGAACTTCAACATTAACAGCACCCTTTCATTCAGTGAATGTATCTAATCAAACTGGGTTTTAAGTGCATCACATCCTGCACATTATGTTTGACAGAGTCATTAAGGTTTACAAGGTAACGGTAACCGGATATTTCGTAATCACTTCATTTACGTCAGTAGTTGACATCGAAGTGCACTTAAAGAAATACACATACATAATATGCATATTTTCTTGGTTGGTAAACCTGAGTTAACTGTAGTAGTGAGCTAGTTACTAAAAAGACCGGCCAAGTTCGAGTCGTACTCACACGCGCACTGGGTTTCGTAGTACCAAACAATATAATAAAAATATTTTGAAGGCTCATTGGTTGTCATTTTAAAGACTTGTCTACAGATACTCCGCACGTATAGGTTTGATTACATTTTTAATTTCCCCTTAATCTTTTAATTTTTGTATAAAGTAGTAAAGCGGTTCACATAAACCTACCAAGTTTCAACTGTGTAGTCCTAATAATTTCGGAATAAAGTGGCTGTGGCATACGGACGGACATACTTACAGACAGATATACATGAAGAATCTATATGGGTTCCGTTTTTTGCATTCGGCTACGGAACCCTAAAAGTATCGATTTGTCTTTAATACTAACCTACAAATTCAAACGATATTATTTCTTCTTCTTTATTGCGTCCATGGTCGAGTAAGGGTCGATTTTCAGGTCGCGCAAAGTACTATTAGGTTTGTCCATCATAAATTTTTTAGTAGTGGCCCGGAGAGAGGATTTTTAGTGATGGCAATTATCTGATGATCAGTATGTGCTATAGGTACACCTCTACTTAACACTTCGGTGATTACAGGCTTGATACTAAGTTGTGTAATCTATTTTGGTAAACGGGGCTATGGTATTAGGTACACGAGTGCTAGGCACTTATTTCGTCACGATGTATTTACGTATTACACAAAAGCCGTAAATCCCTAGTTAGCGTCTATGTCATCACTTTACATAAGAACTAAACAGGCATAGTGGGTCATCGGTCAATGTTGTAAACGGTAAGCCACGTGCTAAGTCACGGCGAGTCGTGAGCAAGTGTCAATCGTTCCCAATTCCAATGAGTAATTTTCTATTTGACGAAATCGTGAATTTGCTCAATGAAATTATTTCATTTAATATTCATGGCTATCAGAAATAATGACATGGCTACGAAATTTTATAACAAACATTTTATTGTTAAAGTAAATAATCTTTTCGGGTTATTTCACGGTTTAGTTGTTGACAAAAGAATTTCCTTGATTGTTGAAATTAAATTGTAAATCTTGAAATGTTTCTGGGTTACCTAACTTTTCTCCCTAGTTTAAGGTGTCCCAGTTTTTTCATACTTGAATAAGTTACCAAGAATTTGATTTTGGCGTGTTTTCTAAATTAAATAAATAAAGTACTTGTTTACGATTACGAGGTAGGAGTTTATGCTAAGGGCTCGCATATCCCATAAAGCCTAAAATAAAAGGGTGTGTCTCTAGAAAACAAAAATAGTTCCTCAGACCGCTTTCTGTCATGGCGAGTAACCTCAGCGGAGATTAGCCATCAACGCTGGAAACATTAAAGCGAGTGCGCATAAATAGGTGCTCTCTTAGTTTCCATACTCACAGTGAGAAGAGTGATGAATCGGGTTAAATAAAAACGCTATCTACTTTACCTTCTTGCAGGCGACCCCGGAGTACCGGTTGGTGGAGGTGCCGAACACGAGGTCGTTGAGTATGGAGGCATAGGGAGTGACTCCGATGCCGCCGCCCACCATCACGGCCACCTCGAACTTGTACCAGTCCTGGTTGCCGCCGCCGAACGGACCTTGGATCCTAAGTGGACAAAGGAAATAATGGTTATATATCTCTCGCATAATGGGATTAACATCTGCGCAGCCTTTTCCAAACTAAGTTGGGGTCGGCTCCCAGTCTAACCGGATGAGCTGAATACCAGTATCTCACATGAAGCGATCTGATATGCATAATCCAGTTACTGGGTAACTTAGACTTTCGCAAAGGGAAAATAGATGGATAAAATATGCTATATTGTGTCAGGGCAGTAGCTGTACACCTCTATCACATTTGCAATAGCCAGCCTCATTTACAGCATCTGACGATGCATAATCGAGTTCGCTAAAATTATGAAAAACAGGCCTTTGATATTTACATCTGCAGTTGAGGGTCAACATTTTTCATATCAATAAAGTGCCCAAAAAGAGGAGTTTTGACTGTAAAACAAAACGCAAAGGGTAAGTCTATCTAAGTGAAATGTTTTTGCCTGAAAGATCGTGAGACATCCATTATTATTAGATTTTATTTCCAGATTACATTTTTTTTGTTTGCCTGTAAATTTACCTTATTTTGGGACGATCCTCAGTATTATAATTGCAGGGATCAAAGTAGTTCCTGAGCTTCCACGTCCAGGGCCCCTGTGCCTTGATGTGACACGACAGGAAGTTCTCGTGGGGAGCTGACGTCAACGTGAACGAGTGGAACTCTTCCTTCTTGAACGCCGTGCATGAGAGACGCACCCATTGACCTAGGTGAAAGGAAAAGAGTTTAACTGTGTTGAACCATCCAGAATTTCAGGCAGTTCCCTATTTATATTCAGAAAAAAAAACCAGTAAAAGATTAAAGATTTGGTACATCTCCAAAAACCTAAAACAACAATCTTTGATCAGATAATCTCTAAAATGTCTTCCTTATAAACAAATTACTTGTTGAACAGAGGATGTAATTATAGGTTTTAATGGCTTTCATAATTACCTGATAAATATTTTAGATTAGGAGGCCTGTAGAACTTAATTTTGATAACATCCGATGGCAACATTTCCGTTTCTAATACGTCTAGCGCTAGGTATTTCGTCCGTAGTGACACCACCTGATGAAAAAACATACATGAAATTGTACTACATGTGGAAAGTACTCATCGTTATGGAAAAATTAAGTCTCGAACTTTCTGGCTGTTACTATGTATTATCGCTGACCGTTTTGAGAATGTAACCCACGAAAACACGACTGTCACGTTTACGAGCACTAAACCAATAATACAGTCCTCATCAGTCAGTAAAGGTACTGACTGAATTAGGTAAGGACCTTATCGAGCGTAAAAAGACGTAGGTCGTAAGAAGAATATTTAGAACCTGGTCACGCCAGTCAGCTTGGCCAGTACGTGCCCGAGTCATACAAAATGTCTTACCTTATCAAGGGTATAAATGACGGCCGGTCCCAGGAAGAAGATCCAGAACCTCGGGGCCCCAGTTAATCTCGCCAGTCCGTGCACCAGACACAACGCGTAGAGCAGCACGTGCAGCGAGTGCGCGCGCCAGAACCACGGGTAGGCGCGCTTGCGGATCGTTGGGTGCGCGAACACGAAGATTATGCACATTATCACGAAGAGTAGAACGCCGGTTATACCTGGAGGACAAAAAAAAGCTAGATATCAGGGTCTCACTTTATTTTTGTGGCAGTGTTAGTATGTAAATTGACGTTTTACTGGACCTTTTCCAACTAAATATATTGGGGTCGGCTTCAAGTCGAACCGGATGCAGCTGAATAGCATTTACATGGAGCGACTGCCTACTTGACCTCCACAACCCAAGAACTAGTTAATACGATACCCCTTGGTAAGCATTCAACAAGATTTGTGAGGCTTAAATGCAGTGATAGAGTAATCTAACCTGACTACCATAAGACATAATAATTATCCTGAATAATCCAACGCGTGATTTGCGAGGTTGCCACACTGGCCGGGATATAACTTTTTCTTTCAGAGATCTAGTTATTGAGAAAAGGGCAGAAGCCAGAACCAAAGAGTTTCTCAACATCTCAACTCATCTTTTCAATTTACGTTTATTTTACCATTGACATAAACCTTATGTCAACGAAAATAAAGGTCACTGCAAAATTGGAAAAAGGTAAAATAACAATGACAGCACCGTAGTTTATGCATTGGACATCTAAAAAGATAAAAACCTCTCTATAATTATTGTTCTAACCTGTAACAGTCTGGAACACCCAGTACGTGATGCCAGGTCTGAAGTCCGAAGTGAAATGAACCTCTTTAGTGAGACAGCGTAGGTTCTCGACCGGCTGCGTTGATACGTGGTAGAAGTTCACCATGTGACCGGCCGTGTGCAGCAGGGAGAAGAACAGTGCGGTGCAGGCCACGATCTTGTGGAACTGGATGCTTGAGTCTAGTGGGATGTATTGTTGGATGCTGAATTCCTGTAAAATAGTGTTCTGTGTTAGAAGTGTGATAAATACGACTGCACTACAAAGGTTCTGCCAATCCGATACGGAACAATTGCAGACGCAGCTCCGGACTCTGGACTCTGATAGATGTGTATTGTAGTGTTTGTCAGTGTCTGGTGTCCACAGCTGTTCCGCTACCTGTCCGTACTGGTTTAACCGAATCCCAATAAATGTGTCCATTATGTAAGTTAGATTGTACTACGAGCCGAAATAACCGTATGAATTCTATATTATTTATTTCTATTTTAATTCTTTATTATTAATTATTATATCTATAAAGGTGCTTAGATACAAAGACTATTTATTGTATTTATTTAAAAAAAAAACTTTTACTCCTTTTACAGTATTTTACAAAATTTGCTTAACTGGAACAAATCAATAAATAAAGATAACACTCACTTTTAATTTCGTCAACAGATTCCTCGACATGGTCAACAACAGCAGACTGTAGCAGAAAGACAAGGAAGCAGCGGAGCCCCTGGTGATGGCGATGCCGACGCCCATGATGTGCCGCAGGTCCAGGTGCTCCGACATGAAGGAGTAGTGCGCGAACCTTTCCACGAACAGTCCGATCGTCACCACGTAGAACACGAACAGGTAGAATATGTTCTGTCTGTTCTCTTCTAGGAAGGTTGTTAGGTAGTCCCATTTTAGGAGGACGCAGTGCCTGAAATTAGTCAAAATATACAAACAAATTAAATGTAAGTGTAACACACGATAAGTATAGAATGAAAAAGTTTTAACCTTTACTTCGATAGTTAATTCAAATTAAAAATCATTGCTTGTATCCACATTGTTCAGGGGTGAAAAACGACACATGAAAGGTAATAAAGATTGATTCCATAGAAGCTGAGATAAGAAGGACTTCACTGATCTCTAGAGTAGATCTGCCGACCTTCAAAGTATTTACGGTAATAATTCGTTCGTTCCTTTTTTATACGTATTTTACATACCTGGACTGCTCCATAGATGGTTCAATATGGAAGCTGGTCATCCTCGCAACGTTTGTTGAAGTATCGAGGAAGTTTTGCTTGGCACCCTTGCAGTCCAGACCGATGGCGACGAATTCACCTTTGTACTCTTTCATCATTACTTTGAAATCTGAGTATGTGAGGTGATCTTTGTGTTGGAGGCCAGCGTCCTATAAAAGAGTGGAACAAATGTAATCGAACCCACTACCCTTAAATATTCATGAAGGAAATGTTAATAATTTTGTATTATATACATTATTTTGATTGGTTTCCAGTCTAACGGGATGTAGCTGAGTAGCAGTATTTTACATGGAGCGGCTGCCTATCTGCCCTGCACAATTCAATTACTTCTGGGTATTACGATACTCTTTAAAAACCAAAAAGGAAAACAAGCGTCCTAAAATGTTTCATACTCACAGAAAACATTCCATCAATAAGTTCAGTGACATGTTCGTCTCTGAGCGACGTGGTGCGCGCGATCTCGACAAGAGACCTCAGCATCTCGCTGAGCTCGCCCTTGTCGATGACGCCGTTGCGGTCGTCGTCGCACATGTCGAAGATGATGCGCAGCTTGTCTTCTGTCGCGCCTCGGGAGAATAGGACTACCGTGTCCAAAAATTCCTGGAAAAATAAAAACATTTATTCCTGTTCTTTCACTCGAAATATGAATGACGAACTGCCAATTATACCAATGTGTGTCTTGAAGAGCACATTCGTAACAAGTTGGTAGCCATTGGTACATCAAGTTTGTGACCGACTTCGGTTTTGTGACAGTCCCTTTCTTATCTACCATAAAAAAATTATTTGATGAAAGTCATGTTTAGGTGTTACAAATCATGAACTACCTGAATAATCTTTTGTACATTGACATAAAGTATGTTAATGATTGAATCATAGTTATGAAATACAACATAGTGTACCTGGAAAGAGATCCTGCCATCTCCGTCTTTGTCGACGATATTGAACATTTTTTTCACGAATACAGCATCTGCTTTCATTCCAAGCGCGCTGGCGAATTCACTCTTTGATAGTGAGGTCCTCATAACAATAGACTGAAACAATACATTTGTTAATGTTTTCTTCCTCCAAAAATGTATGAGTATTATATTGTTGAATTCTTTGGTCACTTACTTCAGGATCTGCGTCTTCATTCCTCCGGTGCCTTTTTTCACCGGGTGCTAAACCAAATGTGATGGCGTAAGCTTCTCTGAAGAAATGTTCCAATTTACGTTGACGACGTTCTCGTGTTTCTGCTGTAGCCAGAATTTGTTCGCGATGACCCTGCAACCAAACAAAAATTTTGAAACTCTAAAATGCACAGTATATCTAACATTCGAATCTCTTTGATTTCTTTCTTTTTCTAGTGAAGGCAATAACGAAAGCCAACCCATCAAAATGATATCTAAACCAATTTTGTGAAACACTCATTCAAAAGTCTTGCTTAAAACGGAAGTGTCCGAAACGAGTTTGTTTGATTTCTTACTTGGGTCAGATTGAGTGCTTTCTTATGATTTCCTAAAAACGTGTCCAATTTGACAAGAAACTTGCGGCGGGAAGCAGCGGAGTCCATTTCTAGAACCAAGTCGTGTTCTCTGGGGGCACGGATCAAGACTAGAGGACGCTTGTTGTTTCTGCTTTCCTGTAATAAATACATTGATTTATTTAGTGGATATTTTTTTTCTGTACACACGTTTTAAGCAGTTTGTTTTATTTATTAGTTTTAAAGCAAAACTTTAGTCGCTAGCTACCAAGTTAATAAACGAGAACTTAAAGAGTCCTGCAGGGGTGTATATTCAGGCAATTCTTCTTTATGATTTACATTCTGTTTAAGTTTCTGTTTAGTTTAAGTTTCGTTTCATTATTTTTTTTACGAAATCCATCATTTTTACCTGACTTTCAAGAACCGTAAGTTGATCAGTATGATCCAGAGGAAGTGTTCGTAGTTTGTCTCCTTTGCGGTCCGTTACGTGCAATGCTGGTTCGGGTCCCAAACGAAGCTTTACTATGCGTTTGTGCGATGCGTGCACCCATTCACGACACACCATTTTGTCTACCGAACCTATAAAGTAATGAATATTCTTTGATTATTAGCTCTTTCATCTTATTACCCGACTGTTTATTCATATAACTTTTCATTTTCACCTGATTGGTGCTCGGATTAACGAGATATAAGGTGAATTGTAGAAAGGAGAACCGGTTTTTTACCTTTATATTGTGCATTTTTGAGATGCTCTTGTTGGATCTTAAGTTTCCTCCGGCGACTATTCTGCAACTTCACCACTCCATACCCTGCGCCCGCGCAAAGTATGGGAACGAAAGCCAGTATCAGACAAGTGTAGATGTATGCAAATTCATTGCCCTGAAACAAAGATAAAAAGTTTAGGAGGTGATATGATAAAATGTGAGAAAGTGGTGTGTACAAAGGACGAAATTTTGTGGAGCACAAAGGCATTGGAATAGTGACCACTATGTAGAAAACGAGGCATTGTCCAGGTGGGGTCAAAGGTCGAGCAAGGGGCCTAGACCAGATCGTTAAGGGAATCAATGGGAGACATCACCCCTTGATTGTTATTTCTACTAAAATTATCATCATGAGTCATTATGGTGATGATGAGGATAATAAGATCGGGTTAAATGTTGTCTGTGTAGTTTTTTTTAATAAGCCTCATGCGCAGTTATACTATTTATACTCAATAAAGTATTTACCTCAAAGTAGTCATATCCCCTGAGGTACTTGCAGGGCGGCAGCTTGGAGGCGTTGAGCTGGTAGGGCTGCGGGCAGGGGTCGCCCGCGCGCCAGTGGAACACGTCGCGCTGCAGGTCGCGCGGTCCCAGGGATGTACTGTTCACTATTATGTCCCACATTGTGATCTGACGCAGCTCGGCGATCTCTTCTTTTGTAAAGATTCTGGAAAAACGAAAAGCTTTTATGAGAGTTTTATTTATAACCTTTTTTTTATTAATTTAAGAGTTTCTGAAATAGCATCAATGGAGTAACTCTCATTAACTAAACCAATATGAGATGTCCTCAAGACAATGTTTTGGATAAGAAGACAAATTCGTAATACCTAGTTAAAAATAACAATTATTATCTTACCCATTATGTTGATTTTCAAACCAGAATCTATCAGAGTCTCTTATCCTGGTGAACTGGTCTATAATGATGGCTCTAAATAAGTCTCCAGGGTGTCCAGTGGACTCCAACATACCGCCTAAAAAAAACCATGTGTTTAGTTTTGTTGTAAAATATAGTATTTACTTGGGTAAAAAGAGTTTTGTTGAACTTACCGATATAAACATCAATATTGTCAAGTCTTCCATTGTAAGCTTGAATCAACTTCTGCAAGAGATCCGGATCATCCTCAAATAGTTGAGGGTTGATTTCGTTGAATGTTTTAATTTTATTTAGTCCGAAATATTCTCTGTAAGATATAGTTTTATTTTATAAACGCCTTGAAACACGTCTCATTAGCTTATTATTTGGTTAAGGTTTTCGGTCATACATTGAGTGGGTAGCTTGATCTCATACTGACTTCGATTTATGTAGTCCGTTCAGAGCCCAAAGGATTGGGTGTAAGACTTGTAATCTTGAAAACATTTAAAATTTTAAAACAAGGCTCAGAATATTATTATTTGGCAACTGCTCTATATAAAACTTTTGTTGAATTAGATACCTGGCAGTATTATAATCAGGAAGTCCGTTATCTCTTCCTCGCATGATATTGAGCGCTCCCAGATCTCTTCTCGAGAACTCCATGGGTCCGAACAAGTTGTCTCGAACGTCAGAACAGAGCAATGCATCCTCTCGCTCTGACACTTGTGACGCCATTCCTAGGAGGACTTCTTCGATTGGTACTTGAGACATCACGTCCTGAAAACATTGTTTGAAAGTTATGGTTAAATTTTAAGTACATGTTTCACGATATCTGGAAAGGTACCGGATCGGAGTCAGAGGTTACCATTTTTTTTTTTTTTCTTTTTAGCCCGTATTGTCCCACTCCTAAGCAAAGGCCTCCCCCCATTCCTTCCACATATGGTTACCATATGGCACAGAAAAAATGGAACAGAATTTAATTTAATTTAATTGGGGCTTATTTAGCACCGTCTTTTTCAAGTACTATTAAAGATTTTCAAGAGTCAAATGGCGATGAACTAGTTTAGAGCAATGCATACCGCTGTCTATATGTTGCACTTTTAGTTTATTTGATTGGGCGCTCACGCTCCAAAATTTGTGAATGATGAAATGATTTTTTCTTATCGCCTAATTAGGTAAATCAATTTCTTACTCACATTTCCATCCCACCAAGTCTGGCACAGTCTGATGGCATCATGTCCTCCGGGCGCCCGTCCGTATTTACAGTGTCTGTCCCGCAGCAGTATGGCGGGCGGCACCAGCGTGTGGCCGAAGCGGAAGGCGGCCACGGCAAAGGAGTGCGTGACGCCGGGAGCTATGTCTGCGCGGTAGCCCTTGTAAGGTGGTAAGGGTATACCCAAGAAGGCTGGTACGTACTCGTTGAGGATGACATTCTAAAAATAACAAATTATTGTTTAATTTAATTTGTTTCATGCAGGAGTTGACTGTAGAGAGCTGTATTTGGGCAGTGCAATATCGGCTTTCTGCCGTAAAAGGGTCAAGTTACTCATGAGCGTTCCCACTCTGGCTAGCCATACTAGATAGATATACCAATTCCTGTACGGCCACTATTTCGCTATTACCTCTGTAACTACACATAATTTCGACCACTAAAATATCAAAATGTCATTGATCAACATCAGTTTATCTGGTCTACTATTTCTTCGCTAAGCAGCCTGCTCAAATATTGCAGACTTATATCTACATCATTACCGGTATGACAGATATCTGTTTTTTCAGATAACAATGATTCATAATGACTGGAACTTACAAACTAGCTTAGTAGGTACAAAATACATTTACATTTATTTTACCGTCCCAACCGCAACGCTTACCCAGACGGAGTGTCGGACATTTAAAAGAGACCTATGTGTGAATTCAACTGTAGTATTTTTTACCTGCAAGCTGGCTATTACGATCCTCCTTGCTCTTTGGAACAGCTGCTCGTCGCTCCACTCAGGATGCTGTCGGTGCACCCGAGCTGCCACCACGTTGTGCCAGCGCAGGAGTAGCATACCGAACGTCACCATCGCTGGGTTCTGGTTAGTACGTGGATCACCCAATACTGGAAAAAAATGGGAAGGAATTATTGTTAAATAGGAATACAAAAATGTGGAAATAATCAAATAATCTTAAACATATATATGTAGTTTCTGAGTAATATTAGAAGTAATCCTCATGACCCTGAAAAAAATTCTTGAACAGATTGGATGCGGAAACCGTTCAGCACAATTTGGGAGAGGAGCAGTCGCTAATTATTAATTATTTATGTCATAAACCTGAACGGCAATAAAAGTTAATGTTTAAAAGAATTAGTATTGCTCGCATGTAAATGCGTAGCTTGTTAACTGAAATTCAATGAATTGCAGCTTCGGCTTTACAACTGAAAAGGGTAGGAGATAGTGGAGCACCTTGTAGAAAACTTATTAAGGAGAAGTTCACACTGTTTACAAACCATGGTGGTTATGTAAACTAAGTAGGTTCTTACTATAAATAAAAACAAATCAAAACTTACAGAATAATCTTTCAGGACTGAGCATCCTCATATAATGCGGCACGGGGTTGTTAAAGAGCGGCACTCGCTTGGTGTTGCGCAGGGGCATCCCTCCTTCACTCGCAAGGCTCCCGTTCTGTACGCGAAATGGTATAAGTTAGTTGAAATGTAGTTGGAGGGCAATTGCATCTGAATGTTTTTATTGTTTTGTGTGTGAGTAATGTGAACATTTTGTATGCCAACATCAGAAAGAGGTATAAAGATTTACGTTCTTGTTTGGGAATTCGCTAACGTTAATTTGAAATAATATAATCGTTTGTAGCCAGTTTTCATTCACTTAATTCTGAACTGCATATCTGTATAAAAGCTGTGCGAATGTCTCTTTTTAAATAAGAGGAAATTAATAGGTTTTCGCCATTCTGACTTATTTCTCATAATTTTGACTCTAGTGTATCCTTAATAAATAAATAGATAATTAAGAACGCTCATTAATCAATGTAGCTTTAAATCTGTTCAATATACGTATTACATACATGAGTTACGTGACCTTTGGCACACAGACCTAGCCCGCTTAAATGGAGAAACATGACTGATCGCGTACAAATACTGTTTCAATTATATTGTGCAATAAGATAAATTATTCGGCGTTTTCGTGTTAAAATTGATGGATGCAAATGAGGATATACCTATATATTTATAAATCTTTGGAACGTGACCTACCGTTGACTACTAGCGAAAAGCGAGTAGAGCTAGTAACTAGAAACGAGTTGGCAAGCAACAAGTGTGTAACACTGTTTCAAGCTTTCACGGTTTACAACTAACAACATAACACAAACACAACACACGCGGTTTACAATCACGGAAGATATCCCGTAAGTGACAGTATAAGTTTAACAAGTGTGTAGTTTGGATAGTTTTGTCACCTTGAGCGAGAAAATAGCTTGTCGCTTCCTCGTCGACGGTGGGGGTGGTGTTAGACTGCATATAAATACAAGTGTATTGAAGCCAATTTACTAGAATAAAGAAGTGTCGAAGAGTCTTTGGTACAGCAGTGCTATTCTGTAAACGGTGACTCACTTCGAAAGTCATCTCGCAAATCATCTCGAAAGTCACACTCACTTCACTTCTCATCTCGCCTGTACAAGTTTTGGTATTCTCATGTCACGATCAAGGCCAAGTGAAGTGAAGTGACTTTCGAGAACTCAGGTGACATTGCTCTATGGTAGTAGGGCGGTGACACTGAATTGTGCCTTGTTATGATTTATATCGACTCACATAATTTAGCCGAATTAACGCTCTAAAATAATAGTTTATAGTTTATTTCAGCCATAAATGTAATGTAAATGCATTATTTTGTACGTTTTAATATTTAGAAGTTTTATTTGAGATAGAGAATGAAAAACTAGACTGAACGCAGTGTCGCCTTTGCCTCAAGGAGTTAGGGGAGCCCGCGTATAAAAAAAAGCATTCACTCAATTATTTTTTTGTTGACAAACAAGCTTTGTTATTTTTATTTTCCCGAAATTTCACTGTGAAGTGTTTAACAAAATGAAGTAAGTACGATTTCTGATGAAGTAAGTAAGTTACTGCCGGTATCGTTATATGTATTCATATTTAATTGTTAATTCTCTACTTCAGTGCTGAGCGTACTTCCCATCCATCTGCGGGTCAAGTGGAGACGCTAATCGACTTCTTAGAAAGGAAGCCTAGCTTGGCAAAAGGATTTGCCAAAAATCAAAGCGCCAAGCAGGCGGCTAATAAGGAGTGGGATAATATCACTGTAAAATTAAACAGTATGGGTGGAGGTACGATAAAGACGGCAAAACAATGAATAAAGGTGAGTTGGTCATTTCAGTTAACGTCTAAACAAAGTAAACTTAATTATTTCACTGTGCGAATGTTATTTGTGCGTCTGCCCATCATGCAGTGTGAAATAATCATTATTTCTGTATTTCCCATTGTAGTATTGGTCTGACAAAAAAAGTGCAGTAAAAAAGAAAGCCGCTACACGCGCCGCGTTTAGAAGCACCACAGGCTTGGGAATGGTGGAAGGTGGCATTCCAGAGCTTTCAAATATAGAAGAGCGCATACTACTGTTAATGGCTGGTGAAGGTTTTGCTACTGGCGACACATACTTACAAATAGAACCATTTGTATATTATTCATTCATTCTGCTATTAACTCACTAACAACTTATGGACTCTACACCTAATATAAAAAAATGATTTTACAGGAACCGTCACAGGAAAATGAAAGTCCCTCTATCTTGGCACCAGTGGCACAGGCTAGTGGCACTTACACAAACAGTGAGTGATTTGTATATTAGTAATATAAAAATATACTTCTTCATTTCACTGTCAAGATCTGATGTCCGTTCAATGAAAATGTCTTTGAGCTTACTTCATCATGCTGCTTCACTGTGGCTACGCAAAGGCCAGTGTTTTCAAACCGGCTAGAGCCCACTAACTTTCGTTCATTACTGTCATTTTATAACAACAGCTGAGATCAATATATGTACATACACTCCCACGCCCACGCACAAAGGAGAAGAGAGAAGGAGAAGATTAACTGCAACAACATCTGACTCTTATTTTTTTATTACTAAGTTTTGACATGAAAAATGTATTGTTTCAGGTTATTGATGACTATGTATTGGAGGTACCAGGCACATCAGTAACTGTTGAACAAGTTATTGTATGAAATATTCTATATATTCTTTATTTAACATAATAAAGTTATATAAGTTCATTCTAACTGTTTCACTTTTTTTCTGTAAGAAAACCACAAATATATAGATTACAGATAATTGTTCTTTTTGTTTTGCATTTATATCACATACATATTTAAAAAACACTTACTTTCACTCAAGAAATAGTAACTTTTCATTTGACAGATGAATTCGTGTGTGAGATGCGAGATGACTTTCGATACGGTGAGCGAATTGTGTTTGAGAATACGAAATACTATGGACAAACGTCAAAATACTCACCCGTTGTAATTCCTCTCACTTCCGTCATCACTTGCTGGCGCTAGTGTCGAATTCACTCAATTTGAGAATACGAAATGTTTATGTCCCAAGATTTCACCGCGGATTCAGAAGTGATTTCGCAAACGAAGCTTTCAGAATAGCTCTGTTGCCAAGACATGCAAATGATCGTTGATGTTCAGTGCCAAGACTGTATTGAATAAACATTTAAACACTTGTGATTGAATGTCGTCCTTTATTATGTTGTCTTCTTTCTCTAGAATCATAAGCATGGTGCTAATTTAATTTTGGTTCTGTTATTAATTAGACTCAAAACCGTCCTAACTGTGTATATTATTTCGGCCTATGAGGTATATCATGTTCTAGCGAAAGTAAGCATAGGTATGTGAAAGTTGTTGTATAAGTACTTGGACATAGATGAGGGTATATGATATCATATGTAGGTATAGGAAAGTACGTAAAGAGGCAGGCGTGGCTGCTGGGTGGCACCTGAAATGACCTCATTGCATTCACCCACGCCTCGCTGGTACTGTACACGAAGCTGCCGTCGATCCACGAAGTTATTTGGTTTATCTGCAACAACAAATAAAATGTCGTACACTTATGCCATATTCAGGGTCGAGTGCAGCATGTTTGCATTTTTCGAAGTGATTGAATCGTGTCTAAGTAACTACATACGTTTTATTTTGTATCCAGGAATTGGGTCAAATATCTATACTCTATTAGAGACCACATGCTCAGTTCGACAGGCAGATTTTATCCAAGTTGTTTTAATTTATTGGCGTCCAGAGGTATTTTGACATATCAATGTACCATTGTGCATGCCTAGACCCTCTGAATAGTATGGTGTTTTATACTTAAAATTCCCGAGAGCTGCATTCATTTAAAGTTGAATGCACAGAATTGACAGGTGAATAATGCAACAGGTATGGGGTTACTGCTAATTTATTCATCGATACATTTTATGGTTCAACTCAAGTAGCTCTCGATTCGAACCTGGCTTATTTTGTAAGTTAATGTCTTTGAGAAATCATGCGATCTCTACCGAATTAGAAGTTTGTGATTACTTGTGTATAGCTGATCAAACTTGCTGCAATTAAACGCCAATTAACATTCCTATTGCGGCTTGTAGGTTTAAGGTAAGGTTCGCTAGTTGGGACATATTTGTAGGCTGCCGCTGCATTCATGTGATGGGTGTATCTGGGTTATACTACCATTAAGTTTTATTGCCTGGAATTCGGCCTTCGATGAGCACGGTCCGTCGGAGGTTAGGCCGAGTTTACATTACACAAAAAATATGTGATTTCGTAATTAGAATGTGTGATGCAAACAGTGTAAATGTTTGATTTGAAAACAATGCCTGGAGTCGGTGAGCTTAGTAGTTTATATACATATCTTATTTTCAGCATAATAAAATAAATACAAAAGCAATAGGCATTTTTTTATTACGATAATTGTCTTCAAAGTTACTTCAGTCCACATAGAGAAGTTTACAAATTAAAATATCTACCTCTTTGAATTATTTATTCAAAACATTGTAATCAATTATGTTCGATGACTGCAATAAAGTTGAAAGCTTGAACGAAACTCGTCATGTGTAGGTGGACGTACTCTAACGTAGCGATGATGCAGCGATCAATACTATCGATTACCGCTGAATACTAATGGCATAACTGAACACACTGACATCATGATTTCGGTACATTTAGACAGGTTTTATGTGGTCATCGCATTGTAACTATACAACTAACTGTTAGTAATATTACACGTGGGCAAAGAACTATAATAATCTGTCAATGATTATTTATTATAAGTCTCAATTGCCCCTATAGACAATACTAACTTAAGTATTTTACGGCGGTAAAGATGCAGGACCAATTCACAGTGTGCGGCAGTCTAAAAACGACTCTAGCTATAATTCGAACTACATATTTTAAATGCTGTCATGACACAAATTACTTAATCAGAAATCCTAAAAAGGCAGGACGTCACTTGACGTACCTAGTAGGTGGCTGAGGGCACATACATAGTATGTGTACCTACGATGCATGTACCAGGTGTTGTTGTACCATATCATACTAGGTATTCATCTCAGCCCATAGGCACTTTGTCCCTATGGTAGTAGATATAGTATCCTGCTTTCATAAAAATTCACTCTCCTCGGACCACCCACATAACTTTCTATAACCTATCTACGAGTACCTCTAAATTTTGGTAGTGTTCATTACCTGTTCTCTAGGGCTGTTAGGACTCTGACCAGTATTGCGATCATATGCGGCTCTGAGGAATGGCATGTATTTGGCTCCATTGCACTCAGGGTCGTACATGTGGTCACATTTGTCCACTGGTATGCGATGGTGCTCGATGGGACAGCCTGACTCGGATGCCATCACGATCTCGCCGGTTACGACCTGGCCTGAAATAAGTAATCAGATTAAGGAATGGTATGTATTGTACTTGTGACATATCTGTCACAAGAAATGCGATCCGAACCGTAGAGGATCTGTGCTTTTGGATCGAACATTACCTGCATCACATTTTATCTACAGATAGAATCGGATGACCGAATCGAATTCTATTTAACGGAGCTCTAATCCCTAAATAAAACGATGTCAGTACAGTCTAGTTTCCAAGACATTTGTTTTTCATGATTTTAAATGCTGGCGTTGCAGAAAATTTTAAATTGAGAGTTGTTTTTTATATATCTTACCAAAGAAGGCCAGCAAGGCAGTCCTATTGGCTAGCGAAGGCAGTCCATCTTGCCCTTTCATGAAGAGCTTGGACAGTGTCCTGGCACCCGGCCGGTCGACGCCTGCCATCATGTAAACCCCATCAGCGTATGACGCCGGCGTCTTGCGCGTGAGTCGGCTACCTGTGAATAAAAGAAGGTGTTATTACTGTTGTAATTGAAACAAGTATTGGTGTGCATGTACAATTGCAGGAATTCACTGCGCAGGACTGAGGCAATGAAGTGTCCGCTGCATCGTTATGATTTTAGCCTCGGATGACCGTATATATTAATTGTCGAGTTTTGTTAGTATATTTGCTTTTATGCAAGTACGATATGGTGTGGGTTATATGTTTGTCAATTTAGCTTTCACGTTTTCATATCTATAATACTCCAATATGTAACTGTTTTATGTCCCCAATAAATAAAATAAAATAAAGATAACACCACGATTTAGGAAAGCAGTTTCCTCTAGACAGATCTGAGATTAAGAGAACGGCGTTTGTGCGTCATAGATAGTCACTATATGTGCTGTGAACCTTAAATTACATAGAGTATTTCAAAGCTGGAAGGAGAAAGACAGAAACCTAGGTCGTCAATAAATAAGCTCATGAACAATCAAGAGAGAAGTAAAATGTTACCAGAATAATAATAGTTATGTGAGACCGGCAGTATAAATTTAATGTTACTACTGTAGTTACTCGTAATAACGGCAATTAAGAGTATTTAATGCATGTGAGTAATAAAATAATAATCATTAACAAAGCTGATCGATGTTGCGTGTTGCGCCCACCTATCAGTAGGCTTTGATTTAAACGATATGAGGAAGCAGTGTAGCATCTCAATAAAAATTGTGTGTTAAATTTGAAACTGCATCTTTTAATGGCCACCTAAACATTTAGATATTCCACTCGCGCAAATTAAATAACATTATTTTTGTTAAAAAACAACGTCTGTCGAAATGAAAGTTGTTTTCAATACATCATAATTTTTAAACATTCAGTGGACATTAATTTATTTAAGAGCTTTGATAGTGCAAAAACCGCAGTTCTCGTATTTTTCGAAAAAGGCAATGTCGAGTGTGTTTGAGTTGTCCTCATGAGCTATTTATTGCGTGTGTAATTGTAATTAGGTTTTAAATAAATATGGAACAGTTACTGGTGGATAGACACGAATGTTATTAGTCGAATTGCTTAAAATTGATGTTAATGACACTGGACATTACTTGGAAAGTTACAGCGGGTGTTTCAGATAAACGTCGTAATTGGACAGACTCATAGCTACCAGAAGTGAATGTAGCCGTTCACTCTCGTTAAATCAAAGCTCTCGGAGAATGCTCAGCATTGGGTAATATCCTTTCAGTTTGTTCCTGTGAACATTCACTGTAGATGCACTTATCTGGCCTTTGCATTGTTCTTGCACACAATTTATCGATTTTATCACAATTGTTTCTTAATTTATGGTGGGTTTTAAGATATAATCTGGAGGATATCAGTATTATCTTTATATCTACTTATTTAGATTGTTTAAAATTTTCATAACGAACCGTGTAGATAATGTCGACCACATTGTGACACTGATTCTAATAGACGACTGCTACGAGTATCAACTTTTCATGTGCAAAGTTTACGATCAAAGATGAATGCAAGCATGTTAAGTTGCTAGATTTATTAATGCTAACTTTTACAGTCGTCATAAACACTAACAAATTAAAAATTTGCATGAACAAAACTTCGCTCGTAAATCAGAAAACCTTGTTTCCACATTGGACAGAATTTTAATATAAGTATTTACTTATAAGCTAGCATGTATAAACGCGACGTCAGACGATTGCTGACAGAAATCGAGCAAACATGTTCAATGTAACTAGAGCATTACAATGGAAAGTGACAGGAGAGTACTTCAAAAGTCTTACATGGTTATAACAAGGTATGGTTACAAGCATTTTCCTTATTTAAATACGTACGTGATTCTCTTTTACATTATCAGAAAATAAATATAACATGGTTTCCTTGGATATATACAAGTATACAACGTCTTCATTGACATGTGCAGCTTATTTCCTTATTTTAGTTATGCCCATTGCATTCTTTCCATATTTGATAAATCTAACCACGTCTTGTCAAATTTTAAGAGCATGATATATTGTTATAATATTCCAATTTTCTTTAAATATCTTAACTAAAACTTTCAAAAATAGTATAGCACTATGTTTCTTTCTATTTTAAAGTCAATATATTTTCACATTTTCGAACCGGTTATGGGTTGCATTAATCATTCTGTATAATATAGAGTTTATTGCCTTTCCATAGTCGTTTGTATCACATTACGGTCCAGCTCAATAGGTACTGTTAGTTGCGACAAATAAGGAGGAACTACTACATTACAGTTTCGAATGCAGCTCATGACACATTTGCTATAAAAGAAAAAGAACTGTCAATATTAATGTTTTATTGCTGTTAGTACGGGTATAGTGTGACCACTTTAAGTGTACAGTTCCAGGTGGCACTGCTCGTCAAGAAATCTTGCCTCGATATTTCTAATAAGGTACATCTATTTTAGTTTTGTGTTCTCCCGCCCGCACAGATAAGTTGGTTGAAGTTTACAGTGTCGTCGCGTCTGTCAGTCCTATCAGCGTGATAGTCTCTTTCTAATGTTTCATATGCCATATTTATACCCAAATAAAAGGTTATAATAACGGGGACTTATCTGCTAGAATGAAAGGCGTGCTCGATAATAATATAGAATAGTTATTCCTAGAAAAATATCAGCTTTCCGAGATAACTCACTTCTTCTTTCCTATTCTCACTATTTCTCAGTAAAGTTACGTTTTAAATAATTAATAATCACGGGTTCTTTGAATGAATGGTAACAATTGCTCAAAATCAAGTATGTCTCGTTTGGCGGGTCATTGAAAACGACGCTTTTATATTTGCCCCGATTTATCAATGTGTGCTGTCTTTCTGATTTGCCTTTATAAAAGCTACTTGGTAGTAGCAATTATAACATAAGTTTAAGTCTCACACATATTTTTAAATAAATTATAAACTCAGTCACGATCTGAACTGTGTAATAATTTTATGTCTGGTATGTTTTTTTGTTTCCCGCGATATTTCGTAGGATGAATGTATCGATTAAAACATTTGATACCGACTAAGAAAAATACTAAGCGATGATACATTTGTAGGAAAAATAACCTAATAAATAATTTTGATAATGTTAAGGTTGTAACCCACTGTATCATAACTAGCAAATAATTAAGATACAGAATATTTTTGAAAGATTGATTCGAGACGTGGTTGATGAGCTAATCAATATCTTTTCTAACTTTCACGTTACGCCATTGAAACAAAGTTAGTGGTTTTGCATCAGTTAGTATTTACAAAATGTCAATGTGTATTTTATTATGTGTTAACGTTTGACAAGACATAATCAGATGAAGCGTGAAATTATTAAGAACAAAATTATTATGCGCATGTTAATTTTAATTAATTAGTGGGTAAATAAATTATTAAGCATTAGATTATGAATGTATGCGCCAGACGGATATTGATACAAGTAGATAACACGTGTGGTTCATACTAGATCTAGATAGATACCAAACTTTATCTTTATTGGATACCATATTTACAAATGGAAACTTAGAAAGTTGCATTGGGACTCACAAAGAAAGTGGTGGTCTAGTAGTTTGTAAAGTAGTTATATTTAGCTAAGTAGGAGACATGATTATTTTAGTCTACAAAACTTCTTCCAAAATGTGTTGTTTTGATGTTGTCTGTGACTCCCATGAAAGACAATTCAGCGAAATCAATTTGAAGCCGGACGAATTCAGAAGAAATTCGTTGATATAAATGCGTAAAGGACATCTTATAAACGATTAATTGAATTCAACTCCGTATTGACGATGCTTATCACCAAATCGGTGAAGTTTTGTTGCCTGCACGAAAGGAGTTCAGTTTAAGGACTTATGACCCGTTTTTTTATGAGATTACCTTTCTGGATCTCACGAGGAAGGACACAATACTTATAATATAAAAAGGAGAAATCGAAAAGCTGGCTTTCGTCAACTCCGATTTATTTCAATGCTCATGGAATTACCATTTTGCACTTGTGTTTGTTGTTAAAATTGATTTCTTCACATTTAATAGCTATCAAGAAGCCTGTGGCTTGATAGGGTAATTAACATATACTCGTAAAATTAAATTCGCATAAAGTTTATGTCATGATTTAAATTAATTTATGTAAACTTGCACAGACTTTGTAATCGAAAGCGTTTTAGTTGTTTTATATCGCGTTCATCGTTATGAATTTAATGTGATTTGTGCATTGTTTTGCGATACAAACTTTAGGTTTCAACATACGTAAAATAGGCTTAGTTAAAATGGCGTTAAAGATATATTTCGTAATGTGAAAAAGGCCAGCATTCTTCACATCAGCACAGGTTTTATCATATTATAATTTTGAATTGTCTTGCGAATGCGTAACACAGTAAGTTTTTAATTTATTTACATACTACTTTGACAAATACAAATAATCACTGGGAACAATAGTTATCAGAAACCAGTCACACGAGAGTTCGAATGTGCGTGACGCTAGGTGGCGCAACTTCACGTCTATCTGCATGAGCCACGAATTAGGGACGAGGAGATTTCGACTCGCGCACAAATTACACCGAGGCTTTGTAAGCTGTGCTCATCATAGTCATTATCGCTCGATAATCGATAGACGATAATATAAATTGCTCACGAAACGATAATAATGGACATTGAGAGGGCTATTTTATTATGACTTAAAAATCCTATAATTATTTTAGATAATAGTTTTTACCAAATGTGTAATTGAGATGAAATTATTTGAAGCACCGCTGTGTTTGTCTATAATTATAATTTAAATAACTTTAAGATTCAATTTAATGGTTTTGAAACAGTGGCTTTTTATTTTTGTCGTATAAATGTGTTGCTGTTTAAAGAATAATATTTATTCTCATAAAAGGAGTGATCGCAAGAGAGCGTGTGAACTGTATAACTGTAATATTTAATCACTGACAATCTGATAAAAGTGGTCGCATTTTTTACAGCAGCTTGGTTACGTTAGGGTTATATTTTAAACTCTCACCTGTAATATAGAATATTCAAATTCATAGTAATTGAATAGCCCAGCAAAATCGGTGCCCCGAGGGGTTAATCTAGATTGTAGATAGATAGAACAAATGAATAAACGAATCCAGATAGACATAGACTGATAGAGTAACGATCTAATTTAATTTATTATCTTGAGACGGTCAATTAATTTAATTGAATTGAAATGAAAGGCAATAAGTCGGACAATCGATGACTGATGTAGATAGACAAGTGAGTTTGTCAGTGTGTCCTGTCCTGTCGATAAAGATCACAGTTACGAAACATTGGATGACAAATCAATCAGGCCTTTATAGCTGAATTACCTACACACATTATCGCTAGGGTTGGGTTGGGTTTTAATAAGGTACTGTACAAACAATTTTTGACGTCACTTCAAGCATAGTAAGTATTTTTTAAGCGGAAAGTTTGGATGATTTTATCTGTGACGCAACAACTCAGTAACTCCTCAAAGGCTAAAAGGATGACATGACCGGTACCTACGTGTCTTTTCACACGTTTCAGCTGGTGCCTGGCACCGGATACCTCGCGGTGTAATGTTTGGGCAAATATAGCCCCGTGTCATAATACAGATTAGCGACCATGACGTTCATTTTGTTCGGTAAACCCGAACGTCGCGACCTATGGAGGACACGCCTTCCGGTTTTCCGAACAAATGAATTACAACTTACTAATCAACACGAAGACCGCGTTTTTGCGTGTTATTTTAGGAATAACTACAACTTACGCGGACTATCCAATAATTTGCCTTCTATAAGTATATCGTGCTCAAAATATTTATAATGCGTCTTGTCACAACGCATCAGTTTCGCAACACTGGATGACAAATTAATAAGGCCTCTATGGAGCGTTATGTCGGTGTTAGTAGATTCACGAGTTGACCGCGTTGCGCAAGAGGTCACCGCGGCAGCTACTGAGCAATGAGCATCGTGACTTTACGCGACCTCTTTTACAGTTTCAGTAGGTCAACCGCTAATCTTAACGTTTTTCAATCGGCATACAAACTTTTTTTTTTTGCATTCCCTACCCTGCTAAATGTTTGGCAGCAATAACATAATTACAAGAGCTCTAGAAATATAAATTTCAAATTCATCATACAAAGTTTAAAGCTGAAAAATAAAATCTTGAATATACAAGTGTTGTATGATTTCATCATAATTTAAAGAACTGAAAGTTTTAGAAGAGCTAATAATAAAGCAACGTCAATCTCAGCACCAGTCACGATTTGAGATGAATCGATAAAATGGTTCAATAAATATCGGAATTGATGAAGTAATCTCAAGTTTTGCATTGAATCAAAAGACATCAGAAACATACCAAAACTATAAACTTATTTATGTTCAGTCAGATCGTACGGATTGATTTCGATGACTACGGACACTGGTGGACCCTTCAATACATTATTTGTCTGAGTCCGGTGTCCGGTGTGTTGTCCGTACTCGTTTTACAGAACCTTTTATCTATTGCCAACAAACTATTCAGTTCACAAAAATGACCCGCGCGTTGATGTCTTTTACTAGAAAGCTACGCAATTTCATCAACAGTTTAATTTTCTTTTTATTTACTTCATTACATTAACTAAAAGCGATTAAATTGAATGTACAATTATTACCATAAAACTGAATTGTATAGTCAATAAATATACTGCTATAATAAATCTTACAAAATCTCTATTGAATGTAAAATAAATTGAGAAGATACTATCGGACTGTTCGCTAAGCTCAGAGACGTATTGATTCTTACATTGAATTGATTATGTATGAGCATGGACGTGAAAGACAGTGGCTAGATATAATTGGTATTATTATACAGACAAGTTGTTTGATGGATGAATGTAATCTGTTTCATTGCTTCGCTGAGCAACTCCAAAAGACCTGAGCAAACGACTTTAGTTTAAGAAACAATTTGTTTTATGTTATTCTAAAATTAATAATACAATGTTTTCTACAACCTAATTAGCTAAATACCATCCAGAGTTTAGCGGTCGTTGTAAAAAATATGTTAATAAATTAAATTTTTTATTTTACATTTAATTAATAAGGCATTCATTCGCCTCGCGCTCCGCCTGACGAATGTCATGCTTGCCTCTATATGGAAACTTTAATGAATCGGATTGTGCTTTGGATATTCGAATATGACAATTTTAAAGTTTATATGGTATTTTGTACTGTTAAGCTATGCCATAACTCAATCTTCGATGGTGACTGATGTTTATGTAAGAGCCAGATTCCTAATTTTTCGCTGCATTTTGAAATTATACAGAAAACCAGGTAATGTTTTGTTATGGAGGATTATAATTAATTGGTATAACATAACTTTATGGGTATAAAAATATTTTTAAGCAATAATAATAATAGTTTGGAATGAGTAAATACGTGCTTAGAAATGCAAAGTGAGTAATTTATGGTCCAAAACTTTAATTTGTTACTGACACCTTTAATAAATGGATAAATATCTATATATGTATATTTAAAAATACCTAATTCATACTTATTCCAAAAGGTAGTTAATAAATATTGAAGTGATACTCAACAATAATGGCGCTAACCATTTACGTAATTCTGTTCCATTATTGACATACAAAAAATATAAAGCAGTTCCCACTCACATTGAAGTCAAGTTTCCATAAATTGTGTTACAAATATGATCGTATCGAAAGTGGTTCAGGGACCACAAAACAGCTACTGTCATCTGATAAACTGTCAACGACTTATAAATAAATTGGGCAATTTTCTTACATAATCGTTGCGTTTCGTTATAATAGACTAACTAAAGCTAGATATCGTCGGGGATAGTGCAAATCCGCGGAACTAGCATTGGATAATTCCGCGTATCTGAAAAAGTAGCCAATTTCAATTACGCATTGTCGTAGCGACTAAATTAATGAATTTAATAGATTTCTACTGTTAACAATACATAGAAAACACGAACTGTTGCTATTCATGTAAACATGAGGTCAAAAATCGTTGAAATAATAAAAAAAAAACTTATAACCTTCCCCTGTAAACCTACACGTAGTGCAGATACGCGCACTTTACGTATGGTCGATTCGCGGATTTGCACTATCCCCGACGATATGGTGGAAAATATAACACTTCCATGCAAATATAACCAAACTTAATCCTCAGATAATGTGTAATAGGACTGATTGTTACATTACTCCGCGTTTAAGCGTCGAAGCGTGTCATTGTCCTTGAATGATGCATCCTTGCCTGTCATTCGAATGTAAACCAATCATATTTGAACTAGGATCATCATCTACCTGATGTTATTACATCACAGGGTTTCAATGCGGATGCAATTAAGACTGTACGCAATATAAAATTTAATGACGATCTTTAGAGAATGAGGTATTCATATGGAATGATATTTTTTATTCCAGCATTATCAATACATATAATAATATTCCTTATACATTTAGCTTTATGATCACTTTGAATAAAAAGCTTCAAGTAATAAAATGTGCTTAATACGTGTATTAAGTCCAGAGAAACGTGAACCGAGATCATAATATGCAATAATAACTATATTTAAGTGCTAAATGTGCACAAAGGACATAAATTAACAGTATTATAAATATTAAGTGAGAGCCCAAAAGATAAGTGTTGCTGTTAACTTTAGTATCTGATCAGTTAATGCATTAAAAGCTTCTTAATGTCATTCTGATAAATCGGTTCCTTTCTTAATTCTTTTATTTGCAGATAAATCGACTAGTGTTGTTAACGGTTACCACGTATTAATTCTGAGCAAATTTTTCATCGGTTATTTAAAAAATACAGCGGTTTCATACGAAAGTGAAGGAAAATTTCCATGTGGGGTGGCTCAGAATGATGTAATGAAAACGTGGTAACCGTTTTCGCGTCGGTGTCCCTTCCACCCTGTATTTAGCAGGGAATATAATGCTGTCACTCAATCAATAGCAAACAATGGTTTTGGGAGCAGTCCTTAAGATAAAGAGTTTTTTTAATGAAGTGATTGAAAAATATGTTCATTAGATTGCTGAACACCAAAGTAGTAGCCAATCACTTTTAAAACATCTCATATTTCTACAACGACTTTCAGTATGATGCTTCTCGAATATGTATTTTATTTTTTACATATCCTGCATTGCAATAGAATTCGACTGTGTGAAATCCCTCTGAAACCTCGACTAATATTAATGCACTACTAAACCGAAAATAAAAAGAATTAAGGTGGGCCTACTTTAACGACAAATTAGCTGGTACCAAGATTAGAGTAAGGTCAAATCGATAATTCAAACGGCTAAAGCAAATCGTATTTGATTAACGTCATTCCAAACAATGACAGCTGACAAAGAGGTTGAATTTGACCGTGTGGATTACTCGATAGTGTGTTACAACACTACTCGGGTTTCTATGATGTATACTTGCATGTTTGGTCATGGCATTGTTTAATATTTAACTTCAATTTGATTACTGTTTTGTAAGTCTTTATGTCAGTTGTGAGTGACTTATATAGGTTTTCATTGAGACAATTATTGTTCTTTGTAACAGTGATGATCATAAGTTAATTTCAGTAATATGCCCTGGCAACATTGCCCTGACAGCATTAGCAACATTATGAATCGTCTATCATATAATGATATAACCATTCATCATCATACACTATAATCGACGCCGAAAACGTAGTCAGGTTCTAATTATTTGGTCATCTCTAGCTTTATGTTTACGGCCTTTCATAACAGTTAAGCTCTTTGAATTGTACTCCAGTAATGGTGACGAGATGGTGCTTATTTTTGCAATTATTTAAGTTTTGCGGTACTCACCAACCGATCCCCAGTCTGGATAAGCTCTGTTGTTGAACCAGCCATCGTATCGCTGCTTCTCATAGTACACCTCTGAAAAAGACAGAAATAGTTAGTTGGCTTTCTATTCTATGTTGTTCTTCAGTATTAAAGTTTATTACGCCCATGTTTCCAAAATAACCCATTTGGGATAAACATATTTGGGTTTTTTCATTCCACTAGATCATAAACTTGCCAGTTCAATCTCTTAATTACAACCTACTTAACATCAACCGGTGTGGTAAAGTTCTAATACAATGAATGGTGTAGAATGTTTATTAGCGAGCATAGTTAATGAACACGCATTGAGTCAGGTGCTGGCTCAATGTTTTTGCGGGTCGTACGTCGTCGGTCGTGCTAGATGCGTGCTCGAGCGTTCCTATCGAGACCTTGCTCTGTCCGCTAACCGAGATGCATCGCAATGAGCTCCTCGTTACGCATTTATTGAGCTTAAATGTTGCAAATTATCGTTGGATTATAGGAATTTCACAGCACCCGTGCTTTAAGGGTAGACGATTAGGTAGGTTTCACATGACCGATTTCATTAGGTACGTTCCTATTGTTACGCCCATTGAAAAAAAGTATGCTGTTGGTATATTATAAGAAAATAGTTGTCAAAAAAACAAACTTTGTCAATTGTACCCAATTTCACTAGAGGTATTTAAAAAAAATGTCTCCAATTTTCGATTTTCTTATGTAAAACTAGGTAGGCAATAAATGGAAAAGTCTTTTAAAAATCTAAAACATCTAAATACCATTACCAACTAATTCCGACAATAAATATGCTCCTGTTAGAATTTATTTAAAGATTTAATTGACTTGATTGTAGACGATTTTGTAATTATCAATCTAATTGCCCTTATTTATAGTCAATATATCACTATTAAAGAATTGTGGCCCTCAAAGTTATAAATAAATCTTGCCATAATAACCCTTTGATGTACCTTCTGCTTAGAGTTATTTAATTTATTTTGTTGATTGATAATTGATTTGAATGGGCATCAGTAGTATCCCTATTGATTGGTTAAAGTTTAGTTATTAATATTTCAGTAACCTCAATATTCATTAAGAATTGAAATATGAAACAAATTATATTTAATCATTTTCATAACATGATAAATCAATGTCGGCTTTATTCTTATTATTTATTTCATTAGTCTGTAGACATTAATATATAAATAGCTAAAACTTTTTATTACGAGTCTAAATAGGATCAGGCTAACGACTTTACGGCAATAATTAAATTGACTACCAACTGTGACGCTCTATAAAATTCCCAATCAAAATGAAAGGATTTCATAAATTATCGCAGGTTAACACAATAAATTACTGCAGGCTGTCAAGGAGCCACATTATCTTATTAAATCTAGAGCTACTGCGAGGACATGCCGCCATCACACCTACGAGACATTAGGAAAATTAATGTGTAATCCACTTAAAGCGACATTATGTTTATAAATATACACGGACAAGATCCGTATTCATTTGCAGTTGACCATTCAAACCTTAATTTTTTTTAGTAATACTATAATTATTGAGGAGTGCCTTTCAAAGGGGGTATCCCCTTTTTACAAGACTATGCGAAGTCAAAAGGAAGGGTTATGTTTTTTGCAGTCTATGTATGTATGTTTGTATTTACGTATGTTTCTTCGTAGCGCCGATGAATATGGTGTCAATCGATTCGATATAGTGGCCCGGGTACCGGCAACATTTTAACCGACTTCAAGAAAAGGTGGAGTCAATTTTATCTTGTCAAACCCGAATTTAATTAGAGCGTGATTTTTCAGTAGTCGGGTTTTTTAGTTGTAGTATACCACACAAGTGCTTGTCAAATTCAAAATATTTTAAACTGAATATGATGTTTTCTAACTGATGCTAAAATACACCTTGAAGAAATGCAAAAAGGGAAATTCTATTATAAAACGCGATATTTTCTCAACCGTGCGCTAGGTGTTTCTACAATCAGTTTTTTCATTTTCCGAAAAACAACTGTCTTTTTTGCTCGACGGCTTTTCTTAACACTATTATAGTATATCCTGAATGTTCATCGTTCTTAAAACATGGGCGTGCTAAAAACAAAGTATAAAACATGACTATGGTCGGTGAGGTCCCTATTGAACGGCTTTTGTATAGAGTTGTAAGGTTTTCCTATTTACTTGACCATCGTCAATAAATAAATAAAATCATACCTATTTAATTATTGCATATAGAAACGGATATAGGTACAGACCGCTTGTTGCCGGGACACCTGCGTGTGCGCATTTTTTACAACATGTATGTTTCATGAGTAATTATGGTCGCAATAATCGATTGAAAAATTGTTTTAAAATGTCAATAGAATAACTATATATTACTTATTAGAATTGCGATATGACATAGTTTAGTATGAGCTAATAATTCATCACAGTTAATAGTATTGTGGACCCATTATAGTGTATGATTGGATTACAGTATAAGAAAAATAAGTTGCCTATTTTTATTTGTTTACCACCTGCGGCGATTAGTGCTTTTAAATGTACTGTAGCTTGATATTTTAGGCGTATAATTATCATAATTTGTACTGGTAATGTTTGGCGCTGACATTTGTATTAATAACTATATGTACATTTTGTATTTGTAGTTGATTATAAGTTAAAGACTGCATGTTGCAACGATAGGCAAAAAGGTTTAAATTAGTCAAATTTCAACCTTTTTATCTCTCTTATTATTGCCTTAAACTAAGTAACTAAGATAAATAAATCCATTAATATGACAACATGACGTCAAAGACTCAGGCTGCAACTTTATTCTAGCAAAATGTGAGCTTAACTTGCATCCGTTTTATTTACTGGCATTGAAGATTGGTAGATAGTTTATATACCGATAGGTTAGGTAATCAATACAGAAACTCCATGCAGGTAATAATAGTTCTGAGATACGGTTTTGAGCAAGAGACAAGTGAATGATAAATTGAGATTGATCGAACTATAAAACGTGAAACACAAGACACAATACGGTTTCATAAAGCATTATATTTGTAAATTCAAATGCTGTATACCACACATGTGCACGCTATCATAAAATATATTCATAGTTGGTTGCATTCTAATTCGTGCATATAAATTATTGCTATCAGCCAAAGATCAGGACATCGAAAGGCTACACACAAAAGTAAACGTAGATAATTAAGGTAAATAAAAAAAGAAACGAGGCTGTCATTGGCAGTCTTTTATAGACAGTGGGTGTGACATGAACATCAGAGATCTCTATTTGTAGTTGAGTACTCGTAGGCGCTCTAGTTTCGTAACATGTATCGGGAACATCACAATCACATTCTGACAATGTCGTCAGTACTGTCATGTTGAAAGCTTGTGAGAGTATAGTTAAGTGTAAACAGGGCATAGGTATGCCGTTTCTTTTGCAGACCGGTTACATGATGACAGTGATCGATCAATATCGAGTGATGGAAACAAGTCTTTGATTTTATTGGCATCGTCGAACAAAATTGATGGTAATCGCAAAACCCGAGGTTTCGAAAGCATGTAGTGTAAAGTTGGCTTATATCTTACAACTAGTGGTTTCTTACTCAAACATAACTGCCGAAATGTGGGTGTTCTTTAAGGTACAACTCAGCCTAACCCTTTGGGGATTACAGCCATGATGTTACGTATATTTATTTGTTACTTTAGTTTTGAGTTAAAATTTATAGAAGAAGGCGAAAACCAGTTACAACTTAGTTTACGAAAGGCCGAATTTAACGAGATATTTAAGTTCTAACCAAGCCGTATTACACGGTTATTATCAACCCAACCCATTCAACTAAAGCCAGGTTAAACCAGTTGTTTTTGTTCTTAGAAATGTTAATTTTGTAACATAAAATATACTCGTGAAATAAGGACTTTATTCGTAATCTTGTGGGACATAATAATTCGTTAGTAACAGTCTAGTTTAGCCAGTCTCAACCGCTGACAGCTGATCTAAGTGGGTTAGTTACTGTACATACTCGTACATGCATTTAAACATTTATATTTATTAGAGGAGCTAGTGGCTAAATAATAACAACCACTCAAATCGATCTTTAGGTTAAGCCGTGCTTGCCTACTTTGGTCTGTGGATGGGTGACCACCCATTACATACCGAGTTTCCTCCGTGCCTCGGAAAGCACGTTAAGCCTTTGGTCCCGGCTGTCATTTGTAGATCTTTGACAGTCGTTACAGGTAGTCAGTGGCCCAAAAAAGTCTGACAACCAGTCTTACCAAGGGGTATCGTATTACCTAGTACTAACTGGGTTGTGGAGGTCAGATAGGCAGTCGCTCCATGTAAAATACTGGTATTCAGCTGCATCCGGTTGGACTGGAAGCCGACCCTAATATAGTTGGGAAAAGGCTACGCAGATGATTTATTAAAGGATTATGCTAAAGAAGGGAATAATACATTGATGTGATTTAGTTTTACTGCCTCGTTGGTTTAGTGGTTTCAAGCGATAAGTGCTTGGAACCACTAACCTGCTGAGTATGACGGCCTGGATTGGATTCCCAGGCCGGGCAAAGTGTTTTTGATTTTTTTCATTAAGTTTTTCTCAATTGTAGCAATGATGTCTGGTCTTGTACGCGGTTGATGGTAATAGGCTCGCCCTTTGTGGCACTTAAACATAACTGGTGAAAAATGGGTATACAGGGTGTAAACAGACCCTTCACATATCCAACAACCAAGCATTCTGTACATCAAACTAAGTAACTTTACGCAAAAATTATTGCTGGGAATCTGCTTTTTTTTTTGAGGTGGAAAATCACGTTTTAAGGTAGGGCTCGATGGAAAGCACTCAAAGCATTGCGCTGATGGATGGATTGAATAGTACGGGGGTCGTGGAGGTGTGTAAAGTAAAAATCTTACATTTAAAACATGTATTTTAAAAAAAAAAAAAAAAAAAACTTGTGAAAAAGTTGGAACTTTGACCCCCAATATCTCCGTAACTAGAAGGTTCCCAGGTATGATCTAGAACAAAAAAATGATCGCGAAGACTTGCCTTTCTTTTATGTTAAGGGTCTATTTACACCCTTTATATGGGTTTCTTTAGATACACCTTTGCCTATTTCTTCGGGAATTACAGGCGTGTCGCTATGACTATAGGTACTAGATTTCAGGTTCTGCTATAGTGCCTATATACAATAACTTTCGAGGTATCTTTACGTGTAAGAAATGCTCCGTGACCAGTCTCGTGGTTAAAGTAATCGTGTATCGAAAAACCGTGACTGGTTCAATTCTTTTGAAACTGCTTTTTATTTTCTATACAAATCTACATCTGAATAGACGCAAATATAATGAACCTACCACTCATTAATTTCACTGTCTCAAGTGCCACTTGATATGTACAGAATAACGGATACATAATATTTGATCTATCTGAAGATAAGTTAGATCTTGGTCGGAGATTAGATCCTGTTTTATCCGCACACGTATCTTAGTCAATGGCTAATTAAAACGAAATACCTACTCATAGAATTTTTTCACTAATTATGTAATGTTTGTTTGCATTACTCGTATTCTAGTGCTAATTGGTTGGCATAACATAATAATTATGTTTTCATAGTATTGTTTTTATTTAATGGTACGTTATATCCACTTAAATATTTGGGCCAGAGCAGCCCATTAACGTCTAATGGTCCTATTAGCCGACATTAGCATAAAAACTAACAAATTGCAATTCGTGATCACCCTAGGTTCCGCTTAAACACAAAAAGTAAATCCGGTACGCAGGATAATTAATATAATAGTTTCATGTGCCATGTTTTTGCACTAATAAAACTTTTTATAATGAAATGAGATCATGTATCATTGGAACACATCAGCTCATCACAATAACTATTTTTTTTTTACAGTCATGTACGTATTACTAATTGGTATTTCAAATTGAATAGTTCTGTGAAACAAATCTGTGTATTTAATATAATTTATTGCTGCACGGTTGTTAAGAAACCCAATGTAAAAAATATAATAAAAACTTGTCAATAGAAGTAAAAAATTGTTCAAACTAATGTTCATTGACTCTTACTATCAGCATGAACTGGAAATAAATAAAATCGTTTTAAATTATTCCGATTTGTTTAAATAATAAATACCTACTGTAAATAAATAAGTGTTCGATAGGGTTGTCTTACGCCAAGTTTTAATAAAATCCATCGTTCGCGTGAATTTCTGAAAACTGGCAGACCTTGTCGTTCAGGTTCACCAAACAAAATGAATGTAACTGCGATGTGCTCGCTCAGCAATCGCTTTGGTTAGGATACTGCTATAAAATAGTCGTGAGTCCTAAAAACTTTTTACGAGTTCCTACTTACGTGTTATGCTAGGATATGCGTATGGAGGATTCAACTAAAAATAACTTTATATGCCTGTGTTTACTTTGTTATAACTAGTCGAGTGATGCTACCACAGTTTATGATTAATTCAATAAATATAACCAGGAAGTAATCCACACCTTAATTAACACAATAATCAGCAACAAGTATGAGCACATACCTTGTAATTGCACTAATAACTTAAGTAATTACCATTTCATAATACATTTGTATTTATCTATTTAAACACGGAATGTGCAGGCCTTTACTTATTACAAGTATGTGATGAGTACATTTACATAGTCCTGCAACAATTCAAAGATTATACAAAGCCATTATCTTCTTATGTCACTTAATTAAAGGATTACAAAACAAGTGTTGGTTATTTATTCTGTTATTCAAAGATTTCCGTATATTCTCTAACATACACCTACTCAGAGGCAAAGTCATTGAGTCCGTTTTTGCACATATTGTGAATTTGACACGATGTATCATAATTTATCTGGAATTGCATATGAGACCTAATGAATGGAGTTTTACTTCCTCTTACCTTATTAGGAAACTCCACTCTGGTTAATGGTATTCAAAACAAAAACATTGCTGAATTTAAAATAGCGTAAATAAATAATGAAGATAATGGTGTTCGCCGAACTAAGAGATTTTACTTTGTCTTAATGCGAAGATTCTACAGACGGATGACCACACAGATTGCATTCAGCTTCTTGTGTTTACATATAAGTATGGCAAGTAAACCTCGATTGCATGCGCCGCCATTAATAGGCGTTGTCCTCAGGGTCAATTATACGATTAATGTCATGGTCAAAAATTAAACACGAGGAAGAGGCGAATGCGAAAACATGAATGGAATTTGAGTTTGAATGTGATACAGTTCCAAGCGCAGCCGGTAGGCGTAAGATCCTGTTTGACCGTCTGGTGTTACTAGTGTTAACTTATGGGGTTTTTCGATTGGGAAATCCTCAATTACAATCGTCGTGTTGGAATTCGCTAAATAGCTATGACTCGCCCACTATTGTTTGGAACCAACCGTCATCGGCTATGTAGGTATTTATTTCGAAATCCCTCGCCGTTTAGCGAAACCCTTCAACTGTAATGAGCGTGACGGTTATCTTCAGTGGTGAATAATTAGTTGATAGTAAACGGGAAACTGTTCGAGCGTGCGTTGTAGTGATTATCTAAATAGCGGTTGTTGACGGAGGAGTTACGTTAGTCAGCGGCCTTCAGCTTTCACTATCGCGACATGTAGACGACGACAACGCGACGCGCGCTGCATTCGCTCGGCGTGTGCGCACGCCCGGCACGGTTTACGTGATCTCACGTTAATTTGAACTGTTTTCATCTTCAATTTGATAACAATCGAGACATTCGTGATCGCCCAAGTTGTGGGAGATTTGGATTTATTTCAGACCACACAATAGTAGTACACACCATTTCAGGGTTTTCATAATTTTTGAGAAAGTTTTAGATTCACAGCCAGTTTACAAAAAAAGTTGCAAGAGGCGACCGGCCGAGCTGTCCAGGTCGATACATACTGGTCGGAAAAATTTAAGTCATCGATTCGAAATAAAGAAGAATATCAGCCGCTCGGGACGATCTTGCCTAGGTTGGTCTGTGGATGGGTGACCATCACATACCGAGTTTTCTGCCTGCCTCTGAAAGCACGTTAAGCAGTTGGTCACGGCTGTCATTTCTATATCTTTGACAGTCGTAACAGGTAGTCAATGGCCCAAAGACTGACAACCAGTCTTACCAAGGGGTATCGTATTACCTAGTACTAACTGGATTGGAGGTCAGATAGGCAGTCGCTCCATGTAAAATACTGGTATTCAGCTGCATCCGGTTAGACTGGAAGCCGATCCCAGGATGTTAACAACATAGCTGGGAAAAGGCTAGGCAGATGATGATGACACATTACAGGCAGTACCTATACTGATATTTCCGTTTAGCTTTCATTGTACCCAAATGGACGTAGTAGCCTTCATGTACAGGAAGCTAGGTTATCAATTAATATTACTTGAAGTAGTTGTGGTGTGCAATGACATTTAAATGTCGAAAATTGTCCCGGAATTAAACGATTGCTGCATTAGCTGAGACGGACAAGATTTATAGGTCAGGTAGTGGTCCGGTAATACGATTAATTTCTGCAGATGTGTAGCATGTAAACTGGAATCTTTTGTCTTCGCCCTTTCTCTTCAAGTTCAAGTACTTATGTTGCGTTGAAGACATTGAAGGACGATTGGTTCATTGTTTCAGTTTGTCACAGATTGTATCAATATGAACGGTGGGTTGAATTTTTTCAACTTTTCCTGTTTTTAATGTTCATCAAGGGAGAGTACGTTCACTAATCTAATCTTTAGCTACATGAGTGTTGATTTGTTGATTAGGAACTTACTTAATCATTGTTTAACGACATTTTCATCTAAAGTCTTGACATATGATCAAGCCTGCGATCAAAAGGAACTTACGTTATGCTTATTTATAAGAAGCTATAATTTCCTTTTATCGTTGAGTTATCATAAGTAATCATTTTGAATTAAATAGGTCAATAGGCACTCAACTTTTGATGTGATGACAACATAATAATTTCATTGCAAATTTTGAATTATAATTTCATTTTTAATATAGACCGGATGTAAAACCACATTGCTGAAGCCGTTATAGCCAAACAAAAAACATTATTGGCTATATTATAGCTTATTAAATTACTTGAATTTATCGAGGTTTAGTTTTTGCTAGATGATGTAAACAATTTTGAATCGTGAGTACTTGTAAAAAGAGCGCAAAGTTTTGCACCTTTGAGCCTAATTCTTCCTCAAAATTAAATAAATAATGTAGTTAGTTTATAAAAGCAGTGTATGTGTGTGTGAGGTAAAGTTTTTACGCAAGTTCAGTATGAGTCAAGGGCTCTGGTAGCAATTATCAAATTATAACTTACGTCACGACATACGACCAGCCTTCACCTTGTCTTGGAGGATTCGAAAGCGTTTTAATTGTTTCTTTAATCAACAAGTTTTTCCCTTTAATACCATATTGGAAACACATCACTTTTTACATTGAGGAAAATATTTTTTTTAAAGGAAATCTAAGAAGGTCCTACTCTACAATGTTTTTTTTCTTTCAAGAGCTTTGTGTGATGTCAAATTACCAACGTAAGTACGTACTTATTCGTTTAATATTTGTCAAGTCATGTTCAGCGAATCGTCTCGGTGAACTTTCACGACATGATTTGACTGATTTACATACTACAAGAATAATGGATGATGTGCCATCTAAATACCTTTATTTTTTACCTATTTGTAAAAAAAAGTAATTCAAAGGCCACGAGTATCATACCAAGTAGAAATAAATCAAAAATAAATATCAAGAGTGAATGGACCAAAGGTGTGAAGTAAATAATTAGAGAACCAAGAACTTTTAACTAAAAATGACCAATCATTTCTGTGATTCACTTAACCGTATTAAACCGTGACAACTTCTATATTTCACAAACACGTAAAACGATTGAACCTTGACCTGTAGGAAGCGGAAGTGCAGCCAAGGTCGCGGGGAAATGTGCGGCGGTGTCATGAATGCTGCGCTGCGCACGCGGCCAAAATGTCAAGATCTCAACGTCACTGCAATGAGTTCAAGCGCTAATGATCGTGATATCAAAGTGATACACTTTAAAGTGGAGCTGTTACTAACGACTACATGCAACAGGTTGTGTTTCCGTGTATTCCTATTTGGTGTTCGTTATTTGGCTCGAATTAAGCGTAACGTGGCGTAACTTAGAAATGTTTTTTTTCGTTCTGAGCGAATCTGCAACTTGAACTGCTTTTCTTAAACTTGATGATCTTGTGTATTATCTCGATGCTTTATCAGAATTATCAGATCGAGGTTGCATAATAAAACCAAGTCGATGAAAGGATATTTACTATGGTTTACAAAAAAAAGCTGGAAAGGACAAAATAAGATCTGACTTCTTATTGATAATTGAAATCATTTATACATATAGGAATATTTAAAAATGTAAAAATTAAGTAAGAAAAGGGAAAAAACGGATTAGTAATTGAAACCATCTTTGGAAACCAACGAGGAAATGTAACGCTCGCTCACCTAAGTTTCAAATTACTTAATTGATCTTTTATTGTGTCTAAGCTGAACAATAATTCGTGATTCACAAGAAGATACGCCACAGGGAATCGCGCACGATTGTTGTGAAATGGATTTCAAGGATCTCTAAGTAAATGATTATTGCATTAAGCATAACTAACTTTGTCTTGATCAATAGAATGTGATTTGCAGAAAAGTTGAAGCTAGAAAGATGTTTCCACTTAGAGAGGTAATTCCCGTACTTTCAAGTAAATTCGCTTTCTATTCTTGGCCTCATTCAGTCAAAAATACATTTACACTTACCTGGATTTTTGAATTGATCTTCAGATGTAAATAAATATGGGATCATATCAAGCTAAGTTTATGCTTTATGTCAATACTGTGAATCCTGTTCATGTTCTATGAACATTAACGAGTATACCAGTTCATAATCGCAATTCGTGACCGATTCACACGCGGGACGTACTTGGTGACAATAAAAACACACAGTAACCATTACACATCCTTGTTGCACTGGCAAACCATTACTCCACAACGTGTATGGTAATAAAGACCCTGAGTATTCACGTAAAGGACCAGAATCCTTTGTACAAATATGACTGATAGTTTGTGTTGCCAACTCTGTGTATGTATGCACGTGTGTTTTATACATCCGCCTGTAGTGTCTTTAGCAATAATATTATCGTTTCCTTCACTAACTGGAATCAATTAAAGTACACATTCGTATTTACGGATCCTGCCTTTGTTAGTTATTTCGTTTTGACAAAATTGTTACCTGAAAACAGCCGAATGAATTTGTGAGCATGAAGGCCATTACATAACATATTATACGGTCATAAAGTTTATGTGTTATAATTATTTCAATAATTTTTCAAGGTTCGTAATCAATACGAGAAACGAAATGTTTGCAACATTAAGTGGGTGCCTAATGTAAATGTAACGCTTGCTGATTCTTCATAATTAAATAATAAAAACGCATTCCCTATTTATTGAACACTCTGCCTGCTGACATCAGACAAGAAGACAATAAAGTAAAATTAACACGTAAACTTAAAAAATATTTATTGGATTCTATGTAAGTGTAGGTATTAAGTAAATATATTTTATGGATGTACCTGATATTATGTTTAATGTATTAGAGACTCAACGATCTCACAGTTAAACTGCGTAAGCAGTTTTGTGGGGCAATGTAACTAGCCTTAAGAAATTGTATTTTTTTAATAAATCATTCATTCATTCATTCATTCCTTCAATCAAGAATGCTCTGCTAAATGTTAAGAGTGTTCTCTTAACACATCATTTATAGAGGCTTTTAAAACTATATTATATGTTACGTTTTAAAATGATATAGGTATTTAGCAACAATTTCTCCTTTTTTACTAGTCATCTTCTCGTTATGGCCAGTAAGTAAGAAATATAACTTTTCAGGAAACGCCTATGTTTGCTTATTCGACTACATTATTATTTATTATCCTTATTTGGAATAATATACCCTAATTAAATGGTCATTGAAATATTTTATAGACGTATATTTCACGATAATTAACGACTATTATAATATTTGAAACTAACTGGCTGTTAAACGTTATTCTAACAAACAATTATTATTTTATGACAACTTAATTTCGATGATATTACCTATACCATGAACGTACCAGTGATGATATATGTTTAGCTGTTTGTGTCTGGATCTATAATATCTACAAGAAATAGAAGAAAGTAACTTTCTAATTTTGAAGATTTAGGACCCGAATTGTACATTATGGTGGGTGCCTGACCGAATTTCAACCAAGACAAACCATCGGTTTGGGAGGTAGGTATTAGAATTGTCAAGTTTATATGCAGACAAGGATGCAGTCTTTGTTCCTTTACTCCCATAGTCCGAAGGAACAGTAATTCGACACGACCGGAGAAAGATCAGGTACAGGACCAACAGCTTAATGTACTTTCCGAGACACGGGGCCACACCGCCACAGGCAATTCGTGAAGGAAAATCAGAAAAGTGTTGATGACACTCTTCTCGGTAGTGTTTAACATAGAAGTAACTGAATACCTAATAGATCAATTGAATTGGCAGGTTTATAGAGGAAACTATGCTAATCATATCTACCTACAATCTACCGGGATTTTACTCGATGCCGAGTCGTGAATATTATCAAAGAGGTAAATATAAGAAAATCAAATCAACTTACCAGGATCAGAGAAGGCTTGGGTAATAATCTGCAGTACCGGAACCAGAATCAGCAGGAGCCAGGTACGACTCCGCAAAGTATCCGGCGCGGCCATCTTGTTTGCTTAGAAACTGAAAAAAAAAGCAATAGAGAACTGAAAACCATGTTCTTTGAGAGCTTTATCATAAATAATATAGATTACCTACGAGATCATAGGGTCCGCTCAAAGGGATTGATTGAATACAAAGTATTTCATTCTATGCCAATAAGCTAATATACGTTAGCACAGAAAATATAAAAATAAAATATAATTCTATAAGTATGAGCGACTGCTGCGAAGACACCGCTACGCGGCTGTTACGCAAAGCCCACGCTTACCCTACGCTACACATACGCGGTTGGGCGAACAATAAATGCGAACACACTGAGAATTAAGCATTACAACTCGACTGCTTGGAATTCATAAATGTCTAAACATATCTGTTGACTTAAAAACCCACACACCTTCATAAGTATAACAAGAAATGGTTAAAATTAATCTACAACACGTACATTTGAGATAAAAGACTAGGTAGGATGTAATAATGTACCATTTAAGTAGCATTTCTTTGTAAAGTCGCGGTCGCGGCATTTGATAGCGGTCTGCCTTTCAAGAGACGTCGGTACCCGATATGGTAACACTAAATTGACATATCAAACTGAATGTTCATCTATCTGCACATATTACTTTATGTTACTAGGCAAAAGAAGCACATTTTATTAAAAACGTATTCATTGTTTCACAATCCAACAAAGGCTATTTAATATTAAAATAATGAATTTACTAATCACCTAATATCGTAGCTAGATTTTAGAAATTTTTTATACTAATTAGGAACACTAACCTTGGCATTATACGGTCGTCACCTCTAGAGAAGGCTTAAATTTATTTTATTACTTTTATTTAGTAACCTAATGTTTATGTTAAACCTTGTGTTCAATCGAAAGTTTAATTTTCTGTTAGAACAATAGAAAACAAATGAGAATCTTTTTAGTTCAACCGGTGTCAAAATCACATTCTGATTTCAAATTATTTCGTGATAATAAATTCAATTTTGTTCTTTTTAATCATGCTGGCTGCTATTGTGCGTTGTATATTTAAGAAGGTTGATTGATGTCAAATTATAAAAAAAAAGTATTAGGTCGAAGTTTTGAAGATTAGAAGAATTTTCTATTTTAATGTTTACCTTGCTTAATTGTGAAGGCAGCCCACACCATAACATTTTAAATAAAAGGCCAATGAACTGTTTAAGTCCGCGAGGTGTCATTTTTTTTTCGCGGAAGGTCACTCATCAAGCCTTGCTACTGTAATTTTCTGAGTTAATAATTTAACTGACATTTCTACCTGTGCCAACAATTTCAGAAATGATTAACGTCCTCAAAGGTATGTTAAGCTTCGTTAGTTTGAATTTATGAAGGTTGTTATTTTACACTTGAATATTGTTTATTGAAGTTTTACAGTGTAGGTTTAACACATTAAAATAAACCTTTTAAGGTTGTAAGTAGAGCAAAACATGCAGTTTTTGAAACCTTGTGTTTAAAGATGAAGCTTGCAGGTATAATATTAGCAATAAACAATTAACCTAATTACATTACACGATGTAATATCTCATAAAATGTGGCCTCAATGTAAGATTAACATATCCACAGACATACAGAAGTTAGTTATGTAAGTGTGGGACACGATATCTTTATCTAGATCAAAACCTAATGTTCTGAGGATAGAGGACTTATTTACTGTCTTAGCCCACATTCAACTACACCGAAGTTAAGGCTTGCTAAAGCTGAGAAAACATGTTTTTCAGAAACGAAAATGATAATATTAAGTAACCTTAAGAGCGTTTACGACTTTTTTCATACAAACTTTTGATCCCTTTTTTATCGAAATGACTGGACCTATGTTAATGAAACTTCATACGCATAACCAGGATACATAAGTCTAAAAAGTTATCAGAGAACATTTTCAAAAAATAGTATTACAGGCAAATTAGACAGATTTAAATTTTCCATAGAAACCGAAATTACTTTAAAGATATTTCGAAAATGTACTCTGATAACTTTTTAGACGCATGTGTCCTGCTTATGCGTATGAAGTTTCATTAAAATCGGTTTAGTCATTTCGAAAAAAAAAGGACTTGGAAGTTTGTATGAAATGCCGTAAGTAAGTTGTAAACGCTCTTAAGGCAATGCCTCTAAAGCTAGGAAAATATTGATCAAAAAGCTAGGGACCTCATATTTAAAAAAGTTTGGATAACGCGTGAAACACATTTATTAAAAGTGTCTTATAGAAAAACTGCTATTTCAAACAGACGTATAAATTGCTCTAAAACCTGCTTATATTCCTATTAATAAAGTGTACGTAGTACAGCCACAATATGCCTACCTACTAAAATATGTATTATTGTCTAATCCTACGCGAGTCATAAATAGTATTACAAAAAGCTAATATACAATGCGTAGTTACTTAAAATAAACAACCAATTTTATTGGAACGACCACGCAATGTCTTAAAAGCAATGTGTAAATCTCATATTGACCAGTTTTATTCGTAATACTAGAGGTTGTATCTAAGCAGGGACGTTCACTTGCCTCTCGGACATGAATATTAATAAAACTTGAGGCCGATTCACACCTTACTGCGATTAAAACCGTTTTATAAAAATAATTGCAATGCTACAAACAGGAAAGAGTTTTTTTTACATAAATATCGAAGACGTAGATCTAATTCCCAGCTGTGAGAACTTTATAGGCTGATTATGCATGTTGTAAGTAAATAAGTAAAACTGTTTGCAAAAAAAAAAGAAATAATGCATAAGGAGAAACCGGAGGACATAACATAACGTCACGCCTGTAATCCCAGAAGTGTAAGGCAGAGGTGTAGCTATAATAGTTCACCCACAAAAAACTCCTGATGGAAAAATCCAATAACTCTTTACCCGACCTGGGAATCGAACCCGGGGCCTCATGCTCAGCAGTCGAGCTTGCGTAGGACTTATAGTAATAATGACATTCTAACGATTTCAGGACACGTCTGTGGATAATTTTGCGTTGTGTAAATCGGCCTTTATTGCGGATTCGCATACATGTGCTATAGAGTTACATAATATACACACGAACATAAATAGAACTGGACGAGTGGCTAGTAGTTTTATATAAAGACAGTCATTATTTGTCATTCAAACTTTGACCTTATATGTATATCAATTGGTTTTAGATATATCTTCCCTATTTTATTACTATTACTTTCAGACCTCTTGACCAGAGGAGCTCGTGGCTAAATAATTACAGCCGCTCGTATCGATCTTTAGGTTAAGCCGTGCTTGCCTAGGTTGGTCTGTGGATGGGTGACCATCCATTAAATACAGAGTTTCCTCCGTGCCTCGGAAAGCACGTAAAGCCGTTGGTCCCGGCTGTCATTTGTTGACGACTATCAAAGTCGTTACAGTGGCTCAAAAAGTCTGACAACCAGTCTTACCAAGGGGTATCGTATTACCTAGCACTAACTGGGTTGTGGAGGTCAGATAGGCAGTCGCTCCATGTAAAATACGGGTATTCAGCTGCATCCGATTAGACTGGAAGCCGACCCTAACATAGTTGGGAATAGGCTAGGCAGATGATGATGACTTTCAGACCTCTTGACCATATTTTTTTTTTTTAATACCCACTTTGTTTGAGTGGTTGTGCCTGTAAACTAGGTTTAATAAACAAAAAAGGTGCCTGAGGAAGTGTCTTTTGCTTATGTCAAGGACTCATGGTGAGGAATCAATACTTTTTTGCATTCGAACTGGTTTAAGATTATTAAAATCACTTGAATGTTTCGCTTATTTTAATAAGCTTAAGTATATTACAACCTTCTATTTTTTGTTTGCTAATAGCTTTTGTTTGTTGCACAACAATAAATAATATTCAAAGTATGTTTTAATCAAATAAACATCGAATAAGGATTTAAAACCCGCAGCTTTAGATGCTCCATTTGCTTAATTTTAAATACCACTTTTAACTATCCTAATATAGGATAGCAAAGAAACTAGCTTATTGAGTTCCCTCTCGATTAAAACAATAATAATTATGAACAAGCTCATACCGAGAAAAAAAAAACGTCGCTTACCTACATAATCTATTGAATATCGAATTTAGAAGGACCAAACTGGCTCCAACTGGATACAGTTTGATTGAGGCAAAAGGCTATAGAGATTGACAACCATGTACCGGGCTCATTAGCTTTTATAATGACAAGATATCACAAGGACGTCGCCACATAAGCAAAGATGTACGCCGAGATGTCTGGCCTACATTATTATACTGTCTTGTGCAATAAACAGATTCACTCGCATAGTCACCAGTTAGTGATGGCACACGAAGGTATTACGTGAAACTTACTTTGTTCCAAGATAAAACACGTTGCGAATAAAAACTAAAGACACAAAATGAAATCGTGAGTGATGATATTTAAGACCTATTACAGAAAGGACAGACGCTATCTGAATACTAAGCAAAAGGGATCAACCAATTAGCATTCCAAACAGAGCATAGATTTAGGTATTCCCCAACTTGAAGTTCAAGAGCTGGGGGAACATGGTGAGCAGCAATGTAGCTGGCTTCATTAATTAATGCAAAGATCACATAAGGTCGAGCGAAACAATAACATTCCTTAAAACAAGTCTTAAATGAAGTGTTTTGGCCAAGTACAGTAATTACAACAAAAGCCATTACATTTCGTAGGCGTTTTTTCTCATGATGATCCGATAAGTGTTTGAATTATTAAATAAAATAATGGTCGGTCATGTATAATTGCGCTTGGGCAAGCGGCGCGTGAATTTGACCCATTTGCAGACAAGGCCGGCTTGCCAAACCATAAACCAGCATTGTGCTTACAGTGCAACTATATCTTCTGCCGCATCAGATATCTTTGATGCTCTTTGTGTTTTTGCACGGTAGTTTACTTTGCAAATTCCTTTTAGACGCAGTTAGGATGACCAGTCAAATTCTTTATTGAATCATAATTTCAATACACCATTATTTTAGTGAATGAATTTCAACAAGATACGAAAAACGTTACATAGTTAAATTGATCGACTCGAATAGAATCAGAATTTTAAACTGAATGGTGATCGTCGGAGAAAGCGATATGGTGTAGTGGATTGGAATATGATTGAAAAGTTGTGCTGACAATACTAGAAGATCGTGTAGGTATCTAACTAAAGAAGTAGATAACCACAATCAGAATGCCTTCATTAGACAACTCAACCCTTACATTCTCTAACAACTTTTATCAAGGGCTTCCAGCGGACTCATAGATTATGTTAGTCGCGGTTCAAGTTCATTTTCTTAGAATTTGAGTCAAGTAGGTCAGCAGGTGTAATGGCATGTCACCTTCGTTTCTTCGATCCTCCGCCATAACTCAAATGTGTCACAAATCACACAACAAATACGTGATGTTTACCTTATGAGGCCTTTTATCGTAAAATGGTTATTTTTAAACTTATGTGATGGTTCATTAATTAAAAATCGAATCCCATATAAGGAGCTTTAATAACTTTAATAGACTTGTCTGCTAGACGTGTTTATGCAAATAAGCTTTTAATGAACGAATTCACAATTTATTGTACAAAATAAAAGAGAAAATTGACAAAATCCTTCATTTGAATCATCTGATAAAAGATTATCGTTAAAACGGCAAAAGAATATAATAATTACCCTTTAATAGATACAACCTCTTCAGCATAATATTCTACGGTTATAAAAACTTAACAACATATATAACAACATATATCTTAAAAAAAAAACAATAAAGAACACAAACGTGTCACTCAAAGAAAAACGTTCGTGTCGACTATGATCTCGTGATAAAATACGTCGAGGTGTGACATAAGACATAACGGTTGTGGTGCTGCATTTATTGTTTATGCGTAGAACGACCTCCAGCACCGCATGCGTCGCCGGTGTATTGTAATAGGTCATTGGCAGGATGTCAAAGAGGATCCTGCCACCTCCATGATTCACGCGGGTTTTGCTTAACCGAACACGATCGGAGGCGTTCGGGAAAAACGAAGGCTCTCAAGTGAAGTCATGCGGAAACTACACAGATACTAACTACTCAATAATCTAACGTAATACTGATGAGTGATGATTTGATGAATGATCATTAATAGTTCCGTCTGTTTACAGTACATCCATCCTTCCTTGATAACGATATCTTTACCATGTGGGCAGTAGATGAAGGAGGAATAGGAGAATAGTTCGAGTATGATTGAGGATGGCAGAGTAATACAATAACGAACAAACGAGGAGTAGACTCCGTAAAAGGTGATACTGCCAGAAAGCGGATGAAGATGAATACTAAGATGACAGTAGATGCAAGAATCGTCTTAGGGATATCCCTAAAGAAGAAGGAAACCAAATAAATTGGGATAAGTCAGGACGGTTCCAATAATGTAGAATGATTCGTTAAGTTTTCACAGCGACATGCTGCTATCTAGAAAATATGGAATATGATTACGGATTTATAAGATACAAAATGTAACTATGGGACACTTGCACATTGCCAAATATAGGAGATATCTACAGAGCAGTGCAGAGTCTAAGAATATTTTTTTTCAGTATCGTCCTTTTAAAAGATGAAAACAAGTGTTGAATTTACTATACTTTCCTTTCATTGCTTTGATGGTGTGCTAATATTGAGGAAAAGAGGACTGCATTCATTCAGCACGGGAAGTCAAGCAAAGTTACACAACTATCACCTTGTGTTGTGACTTACTTACTCGCGATTTGTCACGTACTTTTGTTTCGGCTCGCTGTACGGCGGAAACACTTTTGGATACACCGAATTAGAACCAACGAACCTTAGCTATATGACTTTTTAAAATTTTCACTATTAAAACAATTTCAATAATACATCTGTCATCAGCCTTTAACACAAAGGAGCATTAAACATCAAATCCTTGAGCATTTAAAGTTGTAAGTTGCAAGTATTTAATAATGCATTATGCAGTTTGTTCGGCCTTTACACAATTTGACAGGATGCCTCGATCCGTATCAGATTTATCTTCCTTTGTCAGACCAGCTGATCTCAAATGCCGGCCATACCCAGACCGGTCCGTGCTTAACTGTTCATCTAATGTAACTGTTTGGACAAATATTGTAGGTGTGTGGAGCTAACATAAGGAGGACAACTACAAGTATTGTTACAAAGTTTTCAATTAATATGTTAATTGCGGTTTCTTTTCTCCTGCGATGAAAAACGTGTGTTTCTAGTAGACAAACGAATTAGGACGATGGCCGGTGGACGCTGGCTCCGACGTCCAGCCCGATCGCGTCCTTGCGTTCACTACTAACATTTGCGCCCACCTTATCATCTAATGTCATCGTCTAACGTATAGTGGACCACGGCAAGTAGAAAGGTAACAACACTCACCTCTTAATTACGAAAAAGCATCACTTTGGTGTACAAACTCGACAGTTTGTTGCAATCACGACTCCCTATGCACTGTCTCCGGTAGGAATGTTGTCAATGTACTAACACAATATAGTTCACACGAAAACTGTTTACGGAGCGAAAGCGGTTTATGTTTGCACGCGGAAGTGTGGGTAGTGGTCGGTGTGTCGCGCCAGCGTCGAAGGCGGTCGACTCGCGCGCGGCTGCGTCTGCGACTCGCGGCGACGCTCGTTTCACCGGCAGAGGTGTCGCGAGGAGAAAGTCTCGGCCGTGGTGCGCCCGCGTCGGTTGGCCGCCAGCCGCCAGCGCCGCGACGTGGGGGGGTCGTGACGTCGACTGAACCAACAACCACCTGAGCATCACCAGCGATTGCTACACCACTCACGCAAGTCATTGTTAGTTGCGTTGGGATGAGCAGCTAATGAGGTGTGTGATAGCAACTATGTATGATGTTATGAAACCCACCTGCAGAAATATTATGGCAGCTTAAAATATTATCAGCAAATCAATCAAATCAAATATTACCAGGCTATTTGACTTTGATAAACGTTCTGTAAATAATGGTGAAATATTAGCAACATCAGAAACGACGTGTTGATAAATATTTAAATAAATGCAGTAGCCGTTTAAACTTCATACACGTGAGTGTGTAAGCTCACAGTCGCATACAGTCTTCATAAAATTAATTTGTAGTCTTTGGTGTCGTCTATTGTTTTTTCATGTGAACTTCGTAACTGTTGTAAATGAATACGAATGAACACAGCGGTCGACATATCGTATAATTTAGCCAATTAGCCGATGTTCCCACGGAACTCCACGCATCCCCTCGAGACGTGTACGCGAAACATGTTGAATGAATTGAACGAATAGCTCAATGAAAGAAACGTGAGACATAGGCGGACATAGCCCAATGATATATACGAAGACAATTAACTAATCATGACTTATAGACACGTACTTAGTAGTTAAATAATTTACGACCAGTTGAAAGGGAATTAGGGCGTTGTACCTTTGGTTTGACAAGGTAATGATTATTCCGATATGAGTTATTACCATCCCGAGGCAGCCGAGGCTTTGAAATCACTTCATCAACGGGACTGCCCATAACAGGATCAATCACATGATGAAATCAAATGCATGGAACTAGTTCAAACAAAGGAAGCATGTCTTATATATCAAGTAACAAATTAAAGAAGAGATTCAGTTTGAGGAATCATCGGGGTCATTAAAAATATTTATTGCGGTAGTTAGCTTAAAACAACAGACGAAGCTCGGGGGAGACGCGTTTTACATTCTTGATGACAAGTCACCCATTCGCCACACCAGGGACGGACTGTGATGCAACAATTTCACCTCTATAAAAGTAATTATTTACAGTAACTTATTATGAAAAGTAAAGTTGGGTTCTGTGGTTAAGATTTTTTTTTGTTTTGCTTTTATTTTGCTATTGTTACGAGTAAGTTTCAGCTACAATTACTGTTGTTAAAATTGCAACTACATTTTGAACCACATTGCAATAATATCGCATTATTTCTAAAGTGGACGAGTGACTCATATTCTACAACAATGTTGCATGCCATATTTTTTTGCATGCCATTCAATTTCGAAACAACCCTATACGTTCACAACCCTATTTAAAAGACCTTAATTTTACCATGTTTTTACACAAATAAAAATTATTCTATTCTGTGAGTATTCTACACCAAACAAAAAATACACTTTCTCAAGCCCCAAATGCGTCCCTGCTACATTAGGAGCCATCTGTTTATACAATTATCGGTTAAGACCGCGTCAGTGGCGCGCGCTGTTCTTCCTAAATGACTCCTTCATGAGCGATATCCAGCGGGATACTTATTAGTGGGCCCCCATACGTCCCCGGATTAGTACGTATCCTGCATTCGAACCTACAGTATCACCGGAACACGAATATTGACGTCACATCTAGATTTTTTCCCGAGGTCAAAGAATTTTCTTAAATATAGCGTAGTTACAGGGAACTGTAATTTGTGTAGCGGTATATTTTGTTCTCCAATGGAGAATTTCCTAAATTACCAGTGTGCAGAAGAAACATGGGAACAGCGTATGTTCTCGGTGAGTTCTTATCAACATGCGGGCTCGCAGCCAGCGGCGAAGCAAAGGTGCCAGGCCAATGCGCGCGAGAGGGACCGGACGCAAAAGTTAGTATTGCATGTGGAAGTTACATTATTGCATGGTTTCACTTCCCAGACTTTTACTAAATAATGAGAAGTTGTTAAAGTCAGCGTTTTTTTTTTAAATTAAGTGATAGTAGTACCTATTAAAATATTATTTGTACCATGTTTATGCCTGTTGAAACTATCATCCAGGAAATTAAATTCAAAATCTATTTAACATTAATTGTGATAGTGTTAATGATTCTATGTTGCCTTTTGTGAAAAAAAGTGCAATATCTTGTGGTAATTCAGTATTTAAAGGTGTCCCCCAAACGCAGAATTTGTGCAAAGACCCCCTGATATAATCCACGAATCTATTTAAGATTGGGACTATCACTTTCAAATGTACAAACTTAAAATAAATGATGCTATTTATTTGACAAGGTTATAATGATTACTTAAGTAAGATATCAGGCTCCTCACATTTGGCGCCAACAGACTACTGCACTAAGAACTACTACTGGATTTAAAAGCTTAGAACTGACACACAAGTATAAGCATGTTGCAAGAAGCAATTAGTTATAATCTATTTTGTGAGATGCGTTTTTTGTTTTAATCAATCTTTACGCTTTAATTCTTTAACGAGGTGCCTACAACTACGTCTGTCTAGGACTTAGGTCGAACTGTAGAAAAGAAATAAGGCTAAATTATTGCAATTATGATTGAAAGATTGAAACCAGGCCATAGGCATTTAATGTTAGTAACAGTTTTATTAATCATGCTCACTTGCTTTCTTATACGAATGTTCCTTTCTTCTTCTTTCTTATTTTCAATAGAATTGTTGTCAAAATATTTGTATTTCCAAGCAGCGTGAACATAGCGTTCAATACGCTACGCCTGCTGATCCCCACGGAACCACCGGACAGGAAGCTCAGCAAGATCGAGATCCTCCGCCTAGCAGGCAGCTACATCACGCACCTCGACAATCAACTCTATACCGGTACCACACAGTCCACTATCCCCTAACAATCTGCAAATCCGGCTTTCAAAAACTTCAATATTTTTAAAGTACTTAGAAATAGGTGGGCCGAGGCTAATTGTAATCAGATGCAATAAGAGCGGTTTGCGTTCAGTCTCAAAGGTACAATTGATGTGGCCTTACTTTGGTATAATGTATGTATAGCACATTCCATTATTTGTACTCCATATTAGTGTATTTCCTGGTTCTCGTATTGAGTTTGATCAATCATGTTTGCTCTTATACCTCATTATCCAATTAAGTAGACCGGTACGATTTTAGTACCTACCGAATATTTAAGTAATTGATATTAAGGCTGTTCAAGGACTTGCCGTGATTTTCATATTGTTTTTCGTAGAATGAATAGAATTTATATTTGTATTTTACAGGAGAACTGGAACAGCCCTGTTTACAGAAGAATGACGTAAGCGACCAAGATAAATCACTGTGCACTTTTTGTTGGTCGGCCGTTAAAAAAGACGTAAGTGTTAAAACAGATCTCCAGTAAAAAACTTCATTACTTTTTGTAACAGACTATAAATAATTAAGGTAAAAAGTTTGATTAAATATGATATGAGTAAAAACAAATAACTATATCACGATTTTCTCACAGAATTATTACCCAAGTGGCCAAGTACGTGACTTGTAGCCAATTTGAGTCAAGCGGAATGCTATCATGTGATTTTTCAAACCGTTTTATGTTGTATTTTTTTTTTTTTTGTTAGCCTGTTTGAGTGCTGGGCAAAGGCCTCCCATTTCTCCTTCCAAACCTCTCTGTCCTGTGCGATATCTGGCCATGGTCGCCCCGCAAACGAGATCAGATCGTCACACCACCTTCGCCGCGGTCTACCTCTACGGCGATTTCCTCCGACAGGCGTCCAGTGGGTGACGATCGTTGCCCATCTCTCCGGGCGCATTCGTGCTACGTGGCCAGCCAACTCACATGTCAGAAAAAAAAAACGTGTTAAATATGTAGTATTAATTGCGCGAAAAAGATTCAGGTTTGGATGCAGATGCAGCACCGCCCTCCCGCCCGCAGAAATATGCACTTATAGGAAAAGCAATAATAATTAGCATGAAATGAGGAAATCAAAAAGTCTACTTTATTCACCCAGGTGATATAGTGGAATAAACCTGCCATTCACCCAAACCTATGCTATGTTAACAATTAATGTCATGGATTTCCGCAAAGTAACGTCTGATTCTACAACTTAATATTAGGTGCATATTATTTCAAAATGATGCCTGATAAACCTACTTCTTATCCCGTGAGTGTCGTGGCCGCAACTAAAAGATTGATCCTGGAAATTATGGGCAGGGATACAAGGGTAAAAAACAACAAAATTAAAATTAAAATCACTAATTTACAGAGGTACCTCTATCTCTCAGTTGGATTGTTTAGCTACAGTCAGCTCATCATCATCATCTGCCTAGCCTTTTCCCAACTATGTTGGGGTCGGCTTCCAGTCTAACCGGATGCAGATGAATACCAGTATTTTACATACAGCGACTATCTATCTGACCTCCACAACTCAGTACTGGGTAATACGATACCCCTTGGTAAGACTAGTTGTTAGAGTTTCGGGCCACTGACTACCTACTTGTAACGACTGCCGATCTACAAAGAAAGAACAAAGATCTCCAAATGACAGCCGGGCATAAACGCACGCGCGTGCCCTCCACGCCAAGCCACCATTTCACCATTTCACCTACCAATTTGTCACATATTTGTGTCGTTTGGCATACAGGCCACGTGCTTTCCGAGGCACGGAGGGAACTCGGTATGTATGGGTCTACAGCTAGCTACAGCTACAATCAGCTATGTTGATGGTACCTTCATTCTCTCGTTTGTTTCAGAAATCACCTTCTCCACAGATCAGTTACTACAAGTCTCCGCGCTGATACAGTACTTTCACTCCAGACTCAAGTCTAGTCCAGCAATAAATTAATAGCTTTACGTGAAATGCATTTGTAACTTATTTTATTTTAACGGCAACATTTTGTAAGTAATATATCTTGGTGAAAGTATGTTTAAATCATTAACTATAATTTTAATGCCTGAAGCGGTGACTACGTGCCTAGTAATGTAGGCATTTTATTACTACTCGAGGTTAATAGATGCTTACACGTATTTAAGTGTTTCTAAAAGTAAATAAAATATTATTTAAAGATTTTCATGTCCAACTATGAATTAAATCTCTAGATTTCTATTTAATGTACTACCAGTGTAAATGCTACATAGTTTGGTATGATAATTATGTAGGTATGAACTGTAAATAAATAAGTAAATATCTTGATCTAGTCTCCTAATATTAAGCAGTTTTTATTCATATTTCCCAAATCCAAAATTAGGGTCTATTTTCAGAGATCGTAATAATCTCGTCACTAATTGACTTCAGGTCTTCGGGATCCTGAATGGTCTGGGTCTCGCCTAAACAAGTATACATTTTCCCGTAATCGTTGAATCTTTATTTTTCAATTTATTTTCCAAATTTAAAAGGGACTAACTTCGAAATATATCGCCTCCTACAATCGTTAAAATCGGACCACTTACAGGATGGGTGACCTGTCTAAGAAAACTTAAGAAACACTCCCCAAGGTACAGAGATACTATAAGATAGGTGACTTATCTAACAAAAGTAAAAAAGATGAGTGATCTATCTATGGAAAGTGAACCGAGATATCAAAAGTCAGAGCAGACTGCGAGGAGTTTCCAAAATAACATCACATTCAAATACAAAATGTCGTTTGTTTGTTTTGCTCCGTATATACATACTGGTCATTGGAGTTTAGATAATTTACAATCAAAACATAATAATCTCCTACATGCTCGTTTTTTTGTAACCTTTTGTTTAACTAATATTAGGGCTTAGTGGCAAGGGGCTCCTAATTTACAGCCTTTGTAGCATTTTATCGATGCTTGATGCGAAAATCGAATAGTTGCACCAAACCAGAATCAGAAAAAGGGCGCCCAAATGAATCCCCCCTTGCCCCCCCCCATATCGCCCATGTGTGAAATCATAGAATTCAGGCAAAGAGGGGTCAAAGAATGATGATTTACTTTTTTTCTTTGGTAATGGCGTCTCGCAACCTATGAGGCTGGCTTCTTAACCGGAGTAATCATGATGATTCAGACAGGGGTTTGTATATTTATAGGTCTTTGAGGAAACACATGATTAGTCGTAGAACATTTCGTTCTTGTTTTGTTTTGAACGAATGTAAACAGGCCCTCCTCTTGCGTTTGTGAGTCGATGTTTACACCTCACTGTTTTGGTTTCAAATGAAACAAGAAATCAAAATGGCACAATTTTATTCAATCTAAAATGTACTATTAAGTAGGTATGTAGTTCATAACAGAAATAATCACAACCAGTGTTATTTAGGTAGTCAAAATTTTATTAAAGGGATATAAAATACTAGGTGATGGGATAGTTGGCAGTGTTACTTGGCGATTTTATATAAAAAGTGTAAAATGTATGCCTCTACTTGCAATAGAAAATTTTGTAAAAAATCTAATGACATGGAACAATAATATTTACAATATAATACTTAATAATGAACCTATGTAGTTGATATAACAAATTCATTTTAGCACTTTATGCAATACCTAATTCATGCTTGATAATAAGTGAAATGTGTGTGATTTATTATAATATAAATTGTAAAAAACGTCATTAAATATTTAAGTACCTACCAGGACTTTTAAAAAGTTCTTTTGAACATTTTTCAGTAGTTTTAGTGTCCAAAATCAATTGTGACCGATTTCACTTACATAAAGGACAATACATCACTATTCCCTACACATAATCTATAACATTATTACAATTCGTGACTAGTGAAAAATCTAGTCAAATTAAGTAGACATTTAAACTATTCATAAATAATAAAGGCAAGTACGTATTTACAGAAAAAGGAAGTTTTAAAAATACATAATCCATCAGAATATATAAACAAACAATCTGAAACATGTTCACATTACGCTAGAGAAATGCAATTACAATAAAACAATCTATCGTGCTTCAACATCAACAAAACAGGTGGCCTACCATGACGTCTTAGAGGAGGAGTAATTCCAGTGTGGGAAAGAGATGTCGCTAGACGACCTGTATAGCTCTGTCTCTTTCCCACACTGGAATTACTCCTGCTTTAAGACGTCATGGTAACCCCCCAGAACATAACTTTAGAGCATCACATACACACAAATTCCTCTAAGAAGACATCACAGTCGGAGATATTACATACTAAATACTTGTGCACATATAGTCGTTTTTTTATTTACACTTTTGCAACAGTTTTGGAACTGGGTAATGTCATCACGATCAGTGTGGGCTATCGAACACTGTTCCTGTCCCTCCCTATGAACGGGCTAGCTTCATGGTTGTTCTTCTCCAGGTTCCCGGAGAGCGTGGGGTCTGGTCTACTGCGCTTGAAGAAGCCCAGTTTCCACAGCGCGATGATGAGCAGGATGAGCACTATGAGCCCCACTATCACTGAGATGATGATCACCCACAGGGGCACTTCGGTAGGCTTGCTTATCTTTAAGTCCGGATATGCGAAGGTTGGAGCCTGTTTGGGATGAAAATAATTTTATAATTCATCAAAGTCAAGTTTTTGTACTATTTGCCCTACAACTTGCTGACTGTTGATTAAAATAGTGAATAATCTAAAATAGAAATCGTGCAAAAGATCGTCTCAAACAACTCGATGAAGAAGATTTAGGGTTAATGCGGTTGGTTATCCTTTAGATACTTTAAAGGATAATTCATAAAACATTATATAGAACTCACACTAGAATTCGGGTGTCATTATAGCTCAAGATCAATCAGTCTCCAATAATACAATGTTCCCATGGATATCTGCTATACTATTTACCACAGTACCTTCACAAATTGGCGTCTACTTAAATCTCGACATGTTTCGGTGTGTCTAGTAGATATAAGATTCTTCGCTTCACATTTAAATTAATGAAACTAATAAAGTTAGTTTCATTAATTTAAGCAAGGTAACATTAAGTAGACATAAATATCTATTACTAGGTTATGCCCGCAGTTTCGCTCGCCCGGAGTTCGGTAATTAACCCAAGGGAACGTACTACCGGGATAAAAAGTATCCTATATATTAATTCAGGTTATAAACAATCTGTGTGCCAAATTTCATCCAAATCCGGTCAGTAGTTTTTGCGTGACAGAGTAACAAATATCCATCCTCGCAAACTCTCGCATTTATAATATTAATAGGAAGTAGGATTCAACTCGCCTATCATCAATCTGTATATTCTAATGATGATATTAAAATGGGTATGCTAACATACGCGGTAGAAGCTATGTTAACTCTAGCGGCACTCGCGAATCTTCCTAGGACTTACATACTCCATAATCAATCAATTGTATTGAACCAAAGATCAAAATATAGGATATTATAAAGAAGTACAACTCACCGTAGCCCTATCATCACTGTGTTTATTCTGGTGAATATTAAAATGCGACGGTATGCTAATATACGCACTAGACGATATATTAACTGCGGCAGCTCTCGCGAACTCCTCCACGAGCGTCACATTCCAGAGCCGCGCCCGCACGGTAATGGTGCTGGTCTTCTTCCGACCTAGCTTGTAGATCACGCATTGGAACTGGATGCATTTCGCTGTCTTGTCTTGGCAGTTCTGCAATGGAATAAAGGTATCAGAATAAAAGATACGAAGACGATGCAAAAGTGAGTGCATCTGTTCCTTTCTCGGCAGACAGTCCCACTAAAACCGCTTGGCTTTTGGGTAGAAATTTTTCCACAACGGCATGAGCTGTTCAGTGCGTCGATAAAAAAATACAAATGACGCCAGCACATCAAGCTACCCGAAACTGTCCAATTTTGCCAATCAACCTTCGACCTTATATTTTGGCGATTAAGTTGAAAATCTATTAAAGCAATTTGACAGAGCTTGGTGTGCTGGCGCCGGTATGTACAATAAGGGTTGGTTCCTTATGACAGATCCCAAAATGTAGTTTGTCAAATCGGACCGTAAGCTCCAACCATTAGAATAGAATAGGTCTTTATTTGCTTAGAATGTAGGTACATAAAAATAGGTTGTTAAATTATATAATAGGATCCGTGTACATTCTGCCTTAATATAGCATGCAAATGTAGTACATAGCAAAGGATAAAAAGGATATTACAAAAAATTATCATTTAAGAAATCCGGCACAGAATAATAACATTGTCCACAAGTAATTCTGTGAAACGTTTTTTAAATTTTTGTAACGGTAAGTTTTTAATTTGGGCAGGTATTTTATTAAATATTACAGGAGCCATACTAATCACACTTTTTTTTAATAAGCTAGTGAAGAATTTGTATAATAATATAAGGGCGCAAAAAGAAAAAAACGCGCGTTTGAAAGATGTTATCTTTCCACGGGATAATTTCAGTACTCTTAATGCATTATTTCAACGCAATCGGAAGAAGTCCACAACCGAACTCAGTCCTATCCCAAGTTAAGCCACAACACCCGGTTGTTGACAGCAATTTCCAAGACTTCAATAGACAATATCAGATTTAAAAAAAAATTAATCACTTACCAAATTAACAACATGTTTCTTATCAGTATAGGCTTCCGCCTTCACAGCATCCTCATCTCTCTTCCGTCTCACTTTATTACTACTACTGCTATAAGAAGTAGAACTGGAACTGGAGTACTCCATGAACTTCCTACTCGTATCGTTGTGAGACTTCTCGCTTGAGCTGACGCTCAGTTTGCCGGTCGTAAGGAATGGATTGATTTTTAAGTTCTCAAGGGGCTCTGGGGCTCCTGGTCTACTGGTTAGGTTTAGAGGGTTGCTTTCTCGGGCGAAGCATTCTCCTTCTTGATCTGAAATATTTGAATAACTTACGTTAACGAGTAATCATACTTTACACTTGTGTGATCTTGCTATACAGTAAGTTCAAAACAGTCTTTCGTGTTGAATTCCGTGCAATTTCTACACTGAACTCAATCCTAGATCAAGTCACACAGACAGGGAATAAAAGTCAAGAAGATCATTAATTATATAATCAACTTCGAGGTGCGGAAGTGGATCATATTATTGTTTATTATAAGTATTGCGTCTGACTGTATTAACCTACAAGTCGACAAATCATATGAAAATGGCATAATCATTGCATCAACAGTTCTATAAGCCTGCGACCGAATTGCTGAAAGTCATGAGGCCTTGACCCAGCCGTGCGATAATGAAGGCTGAAAATCTAAGTAGCCTGGTATATTTGTTTGCAAATATCCGAGTTTTGGAGACCAAAATTAGAAGAGATAGTTACTGACCAGCTTCTCCAACTACAGTGGGCACATCTTCCGGATAGAGCAGCCACTTGCCCTGCGACGAGTCAGACGCGAGCTGGTGTGGCCACTGTATCACAACCTGCACTGATGACACGTGCCAGGGACCATCGTTGTACACCTGGAAGGACGGTTTCGAGAATTTAAGATACGGGTGGAACTGAAGAAGTCACTGCTAATTCTAGTGCTATTCATAGCAGCGAAAGTTCCAAAATGATGATGGAAACTGTTTTAGGGAATTTATCTTCAGAAAGTACCAGCAAAACTTAGCTTAAGGTTTTTCGGAATCCTCCCGATAGACCAACTGAGTTTGGTGCCATTTTATTCGCCCATATTTACCTGATACGTGTGCTCCACCCTGGTCCCGATGTCATCAAAGTACGTCATAGCAGACTCTCCCTTAATTCCTCCGCCATAGAACACTTGTTCTGGACTGCCCCCACTGTAAATAAGACCAATAGGTTAGCACGATTACTAGTAAAACAATCATCATCAGCTGATATCTCTTTCATACTAGATGTACCTAACTTTTAAATGACTTCCCACTTTTTTGGTTATTATCCCTAACTAATAGGTAATCAAACCCAATTCAATGTCCTCTTACCCCTTAATCATCAGTTCAGCATTCTTAATAACCAGCGCCTCAACCTCCACAGGCCTTTTCCCAGCATGCAGTTCCTTAGACGTTGAGTTAGCCCACACAGTGAACACCACTGATTGGTCGTTGTCTTCCAAAGCGCGCGCGTCGAAACGCATCGTGATTGGAGGAGAGCCATCCGCTTGCTTCTTGAACGGATTCTCCAGCATGCAGATAACCGTCGTCTTGTTTAGACTTGTGCAGATTACGTGCTTGTCCTGAAATATTATTGAGAATTGTTTATTTATTGATATCCGCTGAGACGTGAATAATTTTGAGTCACCATGTGAGCAAACTGTGAGAGTGTATGTTGTAGTAGTAACCGCTTGTTAAGATAGATGGCAGCATCGGTCCTGAAGTCTGTGACTATTATATTTCATGGGCTCGATCTATTCACAACTAATATTTAACAGTAAAAATATTATGTAAAATCACTCTCATGCTGATTAAGAAAGCAGGATGGATATAAAGTTTGTACTGGGGCGAAGGTTTATATCAATCCTACTTTAGTATTTAAGGCAGTCTGATTTCGTCCAAAAATGTTCCCCTTATGCAGGTTTATAATTTAAGTAGTAGTTTGGGTTTAGGTACTTACGCTAATATTAACTGCGATGTAATGCAGGCTGGGAGGATGATTGACAAACAACTGCGCTTCATAGGCAGACTCTCCGTAGTTGTCCATTGCTATCGATAGCTGGATTTCTTCATGTCCCAGGGTTAGCGCGTAACTCTTATTGTCTTTCGCTGAAATGGCAAGAGACAAAATGAGTACGTTGACAGCTACAAAAGCAAAATAAATAGGATGCTAAAAATAGCGTAATCAGACTATAATGTTCTCACTGATGGACGCAGACCTCTTCTCAACAAGAGGAACGAGGACTATAATCTAGCACGCGGGCCAGTGCGGCTGGCAAAACAAAAAAAAAATTGTTACCTTAAATAATTGTACAAGAAACATCTAAGCACTATGCAGCGTTACATCTAGGGAACAGAGTGTTTTCGATGGGTTCTGGCACCCAATGTTAGATTTAACTTGTGTTTAGGGTGCCAGCGTCCTCGTCTATGGTTTGAGCATGTAACATTAGTTGTAAGACGATTAATTTATTAATTATAAAAATTAATGCCAAACACATATCTAAAATATCAATTAATATACTTACTCAATGGCAGCAACAGTTTAGCATCCAAAACGAGATCACTGATACAGACGGCACCAGCCCCGCAATCGTTGAGGAAGTTGGCAGTGAACATAGAACTGGCTGTGGCGTTCAGTACGGGGTACTGGTCCACGTCCGGAAGGGTGCCAGAGGGAGAGTAGAGAGGCTCTGCGTGGACCAGGAGGTAGTTCAACTGGAACTGTGGATAAAGAAGAAATTTTAAAAGAGATTTAACAAGAAACATAAATATAGGAAAAAAATATAATTATAAAGAAAGACGATGGTCAAGAAATTGTTATTGCTTTAGTTTTTGTAGCTATGATTACAACAAGTGCGATTGTAAAGTTTCTGGAGAGTAAGGCATCTACGATCTTTATACACTGGTTTCTTTTTTTTTATTACGAAATGGGCCCGCTCTTGACCTCTTTGGGTCTTGAGGTCTTTAATATTTTGAGAGTCCAAAAACCATTTTACTCCATTTAGGCAAGCGATTCTTAAAACTTAGAAGCAGATTCAGTAAGCCACTGTAGTTACGAATGCTAATTCAAATGACTTCTACCAACACAATTAAACAAATTCAAATTACCTTAATCGGAGTCTGTATGTCTCTCGTATTATTTTTCAAATACACGATATGTTCTCTGCAAGCTTCAACATCTCTTCCAAGCATAATAGTTCTATTGACAATATTGCTCTTATCGGAGTCGAAGAACACTCTAGAATATTTCCTTCCACCAGGGAAGGTCTCAGCTTCGATAACATAGTTGAGTCTATGGATGGTGGACTGAGAGGTTTTGACTAAAGACTCGATGGTGCAGCAAGCTTGGAAGTGGAAGCAGGTGTAGTTGGACCCGGGGTCTCGCTCGCAGCCGTGGATCGTGGGGTCGATGTTGATGATGGTGTTCGATGGTTGGATGTAGGTCTTTATGTCGATGATCGGTCGTGTTCGTATTAAGGCAACGCTGCTCTGAAAAAGGAAAAATATTCAACAATTAGCAGTAGTCAAGACAGAGAGAAAACGATTAATGCTAAGAAAATTTGACTAGACTAAGTCCATTAATAATAAACCCCAAAATATACAATAAATCTTAATTTTATACAGATTGTCACTTAAGTTCAAATTAAATGACAGATCATCCCTAGCAAAAAAACTTTAACTTACATTTTCGTATGCGCCAACTAACAAATCAGGATATCCATTGGCATCCAAATCGACTCCTCCAGACAATGCATAGCCGAAAGTCTTCATAAGAACCGGCAATGCTTCCGCAGTTATCACTTGATCAGGTTTAGTATTCAAACCCTTTTCCCTATCTCCCATGTAAATGTACACAACCCCATTCCCATCATAGGGACTACCTATTGCTATGTCTTGGCATCCATCTTTGTTCAAATCTCCAGCATTTGCAATGGCAATGCCAAACTGGGATTCTTGTTTGCCCGTCAGCTTGACGTTGTATTCTTGGTGCAGGCTTGAGTTTATGTTCAAGTAAAGGTAGACGGCACCGCCCACGTCTCGGGAGAAGTAGAAGGGAGCACCGACCAATAAGTCTGGCAACCTGGAAAGAATAAGACATTCAGCCCCCGTAGCATGACCACCGTAGACAAGGGTTTCTTTTCTTTTAATTGTGTCGACACAATGACAGATTTCTTTGCACTATCTGTCATTTTGTCGATTCTACCGTCAAAGAAATCCTTATCTACGGTGGTCATGCTACGGGGGCAGGATTAGAGATTTCCTAATCGTCTATCTGCTCTTGTTCTATGTTACTTGGGGTTGGTGGAACACGTATTCTTATTCCCTTAGTTCCTGTCAACCGTCTCACTATCCTTCCTTCCCCTTTATTCCTTTTTATGCAGTTATAGAGAATTTAATCATCTTTTAAAGCTCTTGCTTATAACTATTGCATCTTATATCAGGGTGTTAATAATATATAATATGATCATCACGATTCTAATAATTATGACAAGTGAAATACTTCAATACCGTTGGTTATAAATTTATAATCGATTAAGTGTCTGCTACTCATAAATGCTGTGGAATGTGGCACTTCACACGATGACCATTACAACAGTTGATGCCAATCGTGTATTCGTACCTGAATGAATTAATATCTAGTAAAAAAATATCACTACCGCAATCCTACAATAATCTGAAGAAACTTGCATTTTATTAATAAAATTCAATGTTATTTCAAGTAGTCGTGCGAAAAACAGCCGGGACCCTAGTCAAGAAATAAAAACATCAATTCAACATACCCATCTCCATTAACATCAGCACTGGCTACTTCGTATCCGAAGTTAGAACCGAACTGTTCTCCTTTCAGAAGTAGGGTAAAGTTCAGTATGTTCAGGTCTGTTCGCCCCCAGTCTTCAGTGGCGAGTTTGCTGAAGATGACCACTTGCCCCGTGCCGTGGGCTCTTGGAGCGCCAGCTACGTATGAGGCCTTGTCGCCACCGAAGAAGTTGCCGCTAGATACTGACATGCCTGGAATTCAGAATTATTTTTGTGATGAATTTGTCATGTCGAACTTGCTCAAAATTTCAACTATTGAAACTTGGGGCGTATGATACGTCACACGGGTCCAGTTTGAATTAGGTGGAATGAATCAACAGGTCTTAGTACAACAAAGCTGAAGAACTTACCTAAATAACTATACTTCTCGACAGGACTAGCGCCATCCTGCACTGGAGCCATATACACGACGTTGTCTCTCTCCAGCACATCATCTCTAGTGTCCTGGGCGAAGATAGTGCCTCTCCAGGTGTAAGGACCGGGGCTGCCCATCAGCAACGTGTCGTCGTCTAGTAGGGTGCTACTTGTTCCTACTTGACAGAATCCGTATTCTTCGTGTTCCCTGGAAGATTATCGATTGGTTTCATCAAATATTAGTAAGCGATAAACAAAAGACTTGCTGCACGCGTAGCATGACCACCGTAGAAACGGGTTCTTTAGACGGAAGAATCGACAAAATGACAGATTGTGTCGACACAATGACAGATTTCTTTTCACTATCTGTCATTTTGTCGATTCGTGATTTATTCTTTCGTTACCGCGTGGGTAGTGCCTAACCTGGGGCAGAGTTTTTATGCCGTCAAGGGCCTCTGATTTGGTTTCACATGCTGTCGAGAAATATCTCTCAGGCATGCTTGTTTCCTCACGATGTTTTCATTGACTGAAGTAAGTGAGAATTAATTATACAATACGCATATGAAACCGAAAAATCAGAGTTACGTGTGTTGGATTCGCACTCGAGACCCATGACTTGGCAGTCTGACGGTCACACCACTAGACTATCACTGCTTTGATTTATTGGGAAAACGTTTTACTATAGGCGACGGCAAAGAGACGATAAATTACTGACTGTCCATAAAATAACTAGACCGAGATAATTATAACATAGGGCACCTAATTATAGTCCATATATCATGCCCTGAAATTATAGGACATAAATTACTTAGTGATGATAGTTTCGCTATTGCTATAAATGGATTGTGTTATTGAAAATTGGCTTTGATGGGGATGCATAATAGTTTAGGTACCTATAAATATTATAATACAGACTCTGTAGACTGAATTGGGGCAACAAATATCATACCTAGAGACAGATCTTCCTCTGCAAGGCTCCATGACATCCACTAATTCTAATTCGTTGCTCAATGTGTAACATAGACCTTGACCGAATTGCAGCTCTCCCTGTTTTCGAATATATCTGAAAAAATTACATTTTTGCTTGAGTAAATAGGAACACCGTTTATAAATCACGCGTGATTCTTGGATCTAGGTCGTTAAAATTATTTTACACTACAGTCGCAAAAATAAACATGTTTATACGCATGTGTCGTGCGTGTAAAATTATAAATTGTTTGTGACACAAATTTCAGTGATCATCACCTACGTTGGTTTCCAACGTCTTGCTATGTCTTATTTCTGTTGTTTAAACAGGATCATAAAAGAAATCACATTTACAATTAACATTTGAAACGATCAAAGCGCCCAAATCATACGAACCTGTGTGCGCATACGGCTGCCTTCTTCCCAGGACCCTGACTCCTCACAGACACTCCCAGCCATTGCCCCTCTTTAATCTCATCCGAGTAAGGGGCGGTCAGGTGATCAGAATCCAAATCTATAGATTAACAAACTCATCAGTACGTGCAACTCAACCAAAAGCAGTCGACTGTTAAAAAGCGACGATTTTAAATCATAGCAAAAGTAAATTAAATATTATTCGAATTAAATTAATCACATATGTTATTTCATATGGATCATGTTTTACTAAGGTGTTTAGCACAATTTCGCTAAATTTTAAAAGCTCAATTAGACACAAAAACATAATTAGGGTATAATATCTTAGGTTTTTATGCAATTCTAGAACACCATGTTATAAAAACTCAACCCAAAGTAAATTAAAAATGAATCAAAACTGCAAAAGAATATATTTTATTAGAATGCATTAAACAAAGGCAACTTATTGTAAAGTGATGGCTAGTTGCTTTTGTTTTCAAAACAGAATTTTGATACTCAATACCAATAAGAAATTGAGTCGGTGATAATCTCGGCAAATGCAAAGCATTGCAACCAGGCGTGTGTAATGCAAGAACAGAGTTCTCAACTAACAGCAAAGGAATCTTGCAAATGCATCAGAAAATGATACTCTCCGTATCACGTTGCACAAACATCGTGCATTTGATAGAACATAGCATTTCGTATAAACATGCATCCCCTACTTGATAACAAAACCTGAATTATAAGGTCATCAAACTAAAGTGATAAAACTCTTTATTATTGGATCTCTTTATATCGGTACAAACAAAACCACTTTAAAACGTGCTTTAATTAAAATTATATTAGGGCAACTTCACATACGTTATTTTACTGTGATCAGACAGTGACTTATTGTGTAATTAGCCGAATTGATATTGTCCATCGTTTAGTGGTTTTAATATGTTTTTATCGATATTAAAAGTGTCAGTATAAGTGATAAAGGTGTGTTTGCTAAGGTGACGATATACTCCTGCAACCTGTAATGAATCAAGGTGATAACAACGTGAAGATACGGCTCAAACTTGTGGTCTCGGGTTAATGGACGTTATCGAAGACTACGTATGTTAATTCATTAATTAATATGTAAGTTATTCGGCCCAGCGTTACTTTGTAGTCTCTTGTTAAACTTATTATTATACAAAACCAGACAGATTGGTTTTGACCATATTATTTAGTAATTAGAATTTTGTAAGTGCAATGTTTTGCGCACATTTATTCATCCGAATGTGTCGTTAATACTTATGTTTAGATATTATAGCCAGTCACCTTTAGTTTCATGTTACGAGTTAAGACGGTTTTGTGAATTTTCACCTATTAGAATGTTCGTGAGATTAAACGGTAGATTAAAATTTCATGGCCTACTAAATTACGAAGCTCTATTACTTACACTTCTAACAAGCTCTAGGTCTAAGTTCGTCGGAGTCTAAACTAAATACGTTTCCGTTTGAGTTTCTTCCATGTTCAGTATATTGAACTGAGTCTACTCCAGATAACGATCGGTACTTATGATACGTATAAATAGTAAATATATAGGTTGGTACTATCTAAAGTGCTGTGTAGCTCAAGCATGTGATATCGGTGCTATTGCAAGCAGTTAGTGCTTTATATTATCGTAAGGAGGATGTAGTTTCTGTAGATGAATTATATTTAGGTGTATTTTACTTATAAGTACCCAAATGTTAGTAGATATTTTTAATAAGTATAGCCACTTTAATTTAAATTGAATGCTCAGATAAATAAAGCTCTAAGTTGAGGATTTTCCTCTGAAGGTCACTGAAAGCCTTTCTATTACAGAAAATGCACCCTGAATACGTAAAGACGTGAATTTGATGTATTGCAAAATAAAATTCAAACCACTAAGTTAGTGATGTCATGCGTTGCAGTATCATAATGACGGTCCAGCTGGAACTTGAGCAAGAGTTGACAATTAGTAAATCAAAAAGTACATTACAGCGATTAGTCGATTAGTCGGAGAGCAAATGATTAAGAATAAAAGGAGGTTGAGACCACAGCTCACTTACTCGTGTCTATCTTGCCGTACTTCGCTGTTTGGGGCACCACCGACAAAAGACAACATTTTAGTTAAAACTTATATCGATTACATTGATGCTTCGGTATCGATGGACGTTCCAGCGATTCCTTCGTTTGTGCCTAGATTGTGAGAACACGCTAGGTACTACTTAGCAAGTGTCTTGCGAGTCCTAACTACAAAATCATCTAGTAAGTCATCTATGTGTGTATTTGACAAGTTTATCTATAGTGAATTTAGAAACAAAACACAGTGTGAGAACTAATTCTAGTTTTAACTAACTCACTTAAACTAGAACTTAATTTAACACTTGAATTGTGAGTAAACCTTGATCCTGTACGAAGTACGTAGTATATACAACTATATTCTTTGAAAATTGTCTGAAAATTAGGAATAGGTATGATGGAGACCAGATGCTATGAATTAATGTTCTGATACGTATTCTGAAGACTGACGAAAGGTTCAATGCATAGGAACGAGTAATCTATAGTTTCTCTGCGAAGTGTCCTCACAACAAATGCGTCTATTCACAGTTTACTCACTCCTTTTCCCATCAGTGATGATTTGTATGCAGTCAGTGGGGGTTGAGGTCACGCTACACTTCCATAGCGCACCGGACTTGCTCGTGTTCGGCTGTAAATTCTGACCCAGTGGAGCACCAACCAGCAACCTGTAACAAAGAAAAAATATTATAAAAACGAAAGTTTGTGAGGATGGATGTATGTTTGTAGCTTTTACACAAAAACTACTGAACGGATTTGGATGAAATTTAACACACAGATAGTTTATAACCTGCATTAACACAGAATATTTTTTTATCTCGATGGGACAAATATCGAACTCCACGCGAACAGAGCCGCGGGCGTAAGCCAGTAGGTAACTTAACTTTCGTAGTGTCAAGTTTGTGTCCAACAAGTAAATATCACACACAGTCGAATACTTCACGTAAATACTACGTTCTACTACGCTATCTATCTGTATATCTGCCTAAAATTTTGAAATTAGATAAAGTCGTTGATCATTGTGATTACTAGTACATATAAGCCGCGGAGCGCGTAGCGCCTTGATACATCCACAGTTGTGGATAATTTCTATCACCGTGAAACGGACGAGCTCTTCGGAACCTTTAATCTCCAAATTAGATAACATTAACTGAGTGCAATAACATTGTGTAATTCATGAATTCTACTAATTGCAACTGGATCTAGATAGTACAAACGAGCATTAAATAGATGCTATCATAACATATAATTTACGACCCGATTTAAAAATAACAAAGACACCGATAAAATAAACCGAAAAACAGACAAATAACTGCCTCCGCTACATCTCTGTTCGGGAGGACGTAATAAAACGATAATTTTGATCATGAACACTATATCATTAAATTATCCTCACATTCATGAATCAAAAGGAATGAAGTTGAATAAAACCGTCGTCACTGTCCATTGAGGTATAACGAGGTATGATTGCGGTACGTTAGGGAGCTTTCATTACGTCATTATGTCCGTAATGACGGGACTCACGATGCCACGACAAACGGTGTTCCTCCGTAATTATGCAGAGATCCCAGATTACCATGTTTACAAGATCCTCGATAAGGAAGTAACGGACTAACTCAGTGTGTCGCAATTAATGTCCCTAACTGTTATGACAAAGTTGAGTAACGTGTGAAAATTATTTTATTCAAAGTTTTATAATAAATACGATTCCCAAACTTAAAACATTATCGTGGGTACTCCGGTAAACGGTTAAAGTCGGGTCGGGAGTAATTGAGCATGAATACTCAAATACCATATTTGGAGGCAAAACAATCGAGTTTAGTGTTTAAATAAATATTTATTGTACTAATGAACGCATACCAGTATTTACTAAAAACAGTATGCTATATTTACTACGAATCGGGACACACACGCGGAAATAATTCCCATCTATTAATACCCAGTTAGATGTTGTTAACATCAAACGAATAGCTATCAACTAATTTGAATATTAAACTGCAAATTACAACTCCTAACAACAATATTGTGGTAATCAATATAAAAATTAAAATGCGTATACAGCCAGCAACCGGCTTTAGAACGTATAAAATAAAGCCATAAATAAACATGAGATGCACAAGACTAAATTAGCGTAAATAATTATAGGTTCGTTCGATCCTTCCTCCCGAAGCCAGTCATGGCTTAATTAGACCCGGTACATTTGCATGGTAATGCTTGTGGAACATTCATTGTTTTCCCGATAAGGCTAGTTAACATTGCAACGGTCCTGCACTCTAATGCATCCAGTCACTGGTAGATGTTCGATTTCATCACACTAAAGCTAAAGTGGCTATAACTTATTCGAATACGAATAGCTCAACATTGTTAGAAATTGATATCTTTATTGCTTTATGTTTCTATAATTAATCTTCGGATGTCAACGTGCTTTTAAGATGAGAAGTTACAAAATTATAAATAAATAATGCAGGCTAAAATGCAGCCCATCCATCGATCATCTCGCAACGAATCGATTATGAGCGCGCGCCGTGTTCGATCACTCGATAGCAAATAACCGATTCGTATTCAATTTAACATTGGTCACGGGCAGCGGCCTCTGTGATTATACATACGTAGCATCGTCTACTACATGCCCTTATGCATTTAAATGAACATAAATCATTACTAACCCCGTCGCGTGTCGTCTCTTACTTGACCGTATTAACAGGCTACTTTCGTGGCTATTAAGGGAATGTAACTTTAATGAATGATTTGATTCATCAAAAAACGATGAGTTAGTAATTTTTGAGCATTGAGGTAACTTACATCCAATATACAGATTTCATTTAAGCTTGCTGTTCTGACGAAAGTTGTTAACCAGGTAATGCTAACTCTCAGGTTTCTGAATATTACAACAATCCGTACATTATTCCACCCACGTGAGTAAGGGTCGACGTACTCATAAGTAAGGAATAAAGGAAAGCTCTAACAATTAACAGCTCATTGTTTTGCTTGATGTTGCGACATTTCCTTATCTAAATATTTCGTTAGGAGCGAGAAAGCCCCGCGTTCTAAATTTGAGTTGAACAAATAGCGCTCTCTGGTGCAGCGCCCTGCGTCGAGCGGAGCGATGCGCCCGCGACGTGCACACGGCTAAAAGCTCCAGAATACTTCCGCGTGGGTATCAAATAGAAGACGATTAGTTTTTGTTATTGCAAAAGGCGATCGGTCAGACCCTCATGATCAATTTACAGCACAAAGGGCTCATTTATGGTGAAATGCTCCGCGCCCACATCGTAGCGATCGATCGTGCCCTCATTGGGGTTACCCGCAGAGTGCGCCTACGCTGCGTGTTTATTACTGTATACAATAGTTAAATTAAATATATTGTAAGACAATATGTTTGCGAATTTAACCCGAGACGTCCATTAACCGTTAAAATGTAAACAACGTCAACGTCTATCGAAGACCGCTCCTAGTTAGTGTCTCGTGTTTCGTATCCTTGGGCCGCGCCCAGCACTGTGAAGGGCGATAAATTCCCATCAACAACCTATCTATCCTTGACATCGACCGATAATGCCACCATATTGCACAACCATTTAGATAGCCATTACAATAAAAATGCATTCCGTGGGTGGCCATCAATCTTTCTTTGAGAGCTTTACGGTTTCTTGGCTTGTAAAGAATGTCTAAATGTCAAGTTGATGATATTTGGGGAACCAGATACTAAAATTAACGTCGACGACGAATTTGTAGGTGCGTCCGCGTCACGAAATAGTTTAATAGACTATGGCTGTTAAGAAAATAACGAGCGAACTATTTGATGATGATGCACCTTAACAATCTAACTTAGATTTGAAAAACAACCTCTCATTTATAATTTGAACATAATCATGAAACATACTCGTCAATTGACCGCATGTCCAAATTAAATCTAAACAGTTGAGTGGCGATGACTCCATGAGCCCAGGAACTAGATAAAACTTTGATATATTGTGAGTAGTATTCGATTAAGTCAATTGTGGAGATCAAAGAGCGGCGGTCGAGCCTCAGATGATGTGATAGCATAGCGCTGAATAGAATGCCTTCACGCACATTACGAGCGTAAGCGATGCCCTACGTGACCACACGCGAAAACGTGGAATTGTGCACTTTGTGTCACCTCGTTGGGCTCGAAACTTATTTCGATAGTTATTTAGTTACCACAAATATATCTATTGACAGTCCTACCCATTTTACCAGTATTGAAAAATAAAAATCATATTAACGGGTCTTGCTTTCCTTTTCAAATATCGTTAGAATTTTCAAAAATGGTCATAAACTATTCTGTACCCCACCACAAGTATTAGAAATGGATATTGTCGTGGTTTAAACGAATCATTAAAAGTGTCTCGGCAATGTGGTTCATGCGGTATGAAACAGGATATTTCTTCACATTAAAATACATGCCTTCGACCAGACGAACATGAAGGTAAAAAATAAATGTGATACCGGAATAAATTGTCTTTTTATTTATTTAAGTGAGCGACTGAATATTATCTTCGCAGTGAATGACAATAATTCAGGCACATAGTTTATTTAAAATCGCTCAAGCATTCTCTCTCCGTTGAAGTTTAATCAACATAGCTCGGTATACCGAGTAATTATATAACCTGTCATTCTAGCATTTTTAAATTCAAGGATAAAATAAATGGAGGAATACCAGCTTGTTTTTAATTTAAAATTATTTTGAAAGAACGTCATAACGAATATTTTCGGTTGCTTTAGGTTTTTTGTTGGAGTTGTGCGTGTAGTATGAGACACGCGTGGTGACAGGCTGGGCTCGGAGCGGCCGCCGCCGGTGGTCCACCGCAAACACAGTCCGCCTCCATTGTCCCAACTTTATTGTCATAAGTGCCTACATGAGGTCGCTCCTATATCTCTTGTAAGATCGACCCTTCACGACCAACAGGTATTTAGTGGGTATTAGAAGCTGTGAAAGAATAGAAAGGTGCCACTATGCTTCTTTTGTAAAGCATCAATCAATATTCTTTGTGACTTCGATCTTTAGAAATTACAAATGCCAGTTGATATTATGTAATGGTCCAAATATTTTGCTTAAAAATTGTGAACAAGCCAGTAATTTATCATATGTATATTTATCGCATGGCTACTTAAGTGGACATTTAACAGAACTCGTATAAACATTTGAAGTACAAGTAAAAGGCTTCGTGGGCCGGACTTCGGAATTGTTCGCAAAAGGAGCGCGCACGCGCCGCGCCGTGTGTGGCGCAAATTGTATGGAAATAAGCGGACAAGTGCAATGAGATTTGTTCACTGACCAGCAGACACACAAATTGCTACAAAGCTATTATCATCCCCTGTTTTAACTTTGATGTCGGTCTGAGACTCCCTAGAGCTTTTACAAATAGGTTATGCCTGCATTAACAATTAGGGGACGACCCAAGAGGGTGATAATGCTAAAATACCAAGTGGTCATTAAAATTCCATACACATAAAAAAGAGGGCTGCTTCATTAGTCTAGCGATAGGTACAGCTGAGTACGAGGTCCTGGGTTGTATTCTTAGGTCGGATCGAAAAGTAATTGTTTCCCTAACATACATATAGAAAAATCTCAGAAAATTTCACACCCCGGATTTCCACAATTGGCGAAATGTGGTTTGTAGCTACTGAGGCACACTTCTGCCTAACCCGTCGAGGATTACAAGCGTGATGTCCTAACAAGACACCAGAAATTCTGCCTTCAATTGTAACTACACAGCTCGTAGTCGTAACTAATGCTAAAGTGCTAAGAAACGATCCTCATTTCATTGCTCAGTATCATCAGTAAAACACCTTTTATTATCCTTTTTCGTTCATCAACTCATCATAACGTACAAAGGAACAACATGACTTTATAAACAGTCGTTTTTATTGGCCGTCAGACGGACGCTTTCACGATTGTTCGAACCGTACGGCAAAGTGTCGTGAAATCTCTTAATTAGCGGAAGATGTAATTACTTGACTATGTAAAGACTTAAGCTGTATATTTTATGGGCTTGTGAATGTTGGAAAGTATTGTTTCTTACCTTAATGATGTGATGACTGATGATTAAGAAAGTTGACATAAATACTTTTTTTAATTTATTTAATAATACGTCTAGAGCAGCGGTGGCCCAGTGGTGGCGGCCCCGACTTACGAGCAGTAAATCGTGGGTTCGATCCCAGCCAGGCTCATTACTTTGTGTAATTTATTTCATCACCACTGCTCTCAAAACGGTGAAGGAAAACATCGTGACGAAACCGGCATGTCCTAGAACCAAAACAATTCTAAGACATTTATCAACCCGCACTGGGCCCGCGTGGTGGATTATAGCCCATTCTCGCTCATAGAGAGGAGGCCTGTGTCCCAGCAGTGGGAACATTATAGGCTGATTATGCTATGCTATGCTTTAATACGTTTAAATAAACAGTAATTGCGACTTTTGTTCAATAGGGATGTTTCCTGTGTAAAAAAATATGATTCTATTCAGTCCGTCAGTTAGATTATCGAAAAATATTGGATACGTATTTTTTGTTTTATCAAATTAATAAAAATTTACGAAGATAAAACGCATCAAATATCATGACTGGGGGCCTGTGACGTCACTTTTCGTTAAAAAGTCAGTACACTTTACTTACAAGTATGACGTCACACGAGTTTTCGACGCACTGTATCGTCAAAAAAGAAAAAATACGTGTCCAATATTTTTTGGAAATCTATCTGACGGACTAATTAGATTTTTTCAGAAAACATCTCTATTGCATGTGACAACACATTTCAGGAACCGACTGTTTTTCTAGCTACATGTTTAATTACTTGACTAGTAAATACCTTAGCTAGACGTTTTATGGCTGTGATATTAAAAAAAGTTGACGATAAAACGTTTTAGTATTTAGATATTGCGACTAAGTATTGTTAAATTGCATGTGACACATATCAGAAACCGACTGTATTTTTTTTAAAACACTCTTAATTACTTTTAGCTTGACGTTTAATGGCGTCTTACCATAATAATGTGATAATTACGAAAGCTGACATAAAATACGTCAAAGTGTATAGACATTGCGAGTATTGTTACTGCATGTGACTATACAACTTTCAGGAACCGTCTGTTTTTTTAAGTACAGTAACGTTTTATGGCGTCGTCGTACCGTAATAATATATTGATAAAGAAACTTGACATTAATAGCTAGTGATTTAGAAGTTTAGCACGGGGCTGTTGCTATAGGATGATAACAGAGAGTTGTAACAAATCAAATGTCTGATCAATAACCTATTTATCGTTTCATAGAAACAGAAATATTATTCGCAGAAAAATACATAGAATTATGAGTAAATACTTTTTAGTAAGCTATGCATAATCTTAAACAAAATCAAACCTTTTAACATAATCCCTTAGGCCTCAATTTGTTTGATCGTGTCTGAAGTGACACCTCGCAGCGCAGAATCCATTATGCATCATCTTCGGTGACATTTAGAATTTATTACCGTTGTCTTAGTGATGGAGGAGGTCTACGTGAGTACCAACTGAGCAACTATGACGAAACGCAAGAAAGTATGAAAGTGCTTAGATTGCACTGTCACGACGTTACTTACTGTAAGGTACCTACGCACTGAGTTACTTGCGAGTTGTTTGTCTTTGTCACTAACTTCGCTCATACTTGTAACTTTGAACACGTTTCACACGGTAATAAAATATTATTTACCAGAAATTACCATTACCGTAAAAGCACACAAAACTATAATTAACAATTACTCAAAACATATTTTCAGTTTCTAACCAAGAACTAAAAACAAAAGAATAAATACCTGAATCAAAACTATTTTTTAAAAAAAGAAACAATATTTCAGCCAGTACGATTTTTTTGGATAATAATTAATTTTTCTCGGTTTTTATTGCTGGCTGGTTCAAATTTTTCAAAGGAAAATGATCTGCGCTTACCGAAGATGTGCCGGAGAAGTTTAAAAAAAACAAATAAAACCTATTTATTATTCTTCAACTAGGCCAATTAAAAAATAATGTCTATTCAATAAAATCAATTAGCCAGAGGATGTGAGAGGACATAAAAATAGCATATTTCTTGCGAAGAAGTGGCGGTCTGTGTCGCCTGGCCACGTCGGTATCGGGTGGCGAGATCGCTCATTAGCGCTGGTTGCCGATACCCGTCGCGGTTCGTGCCTGAGCCATGTTCTTCGTTACTGGCAACACTGGCCTGCTCCAAGTGTCACAGCCGTGGTTTATAATCGTTCATATATCATGCACGCCTCAATAGGAGGCCTTTGACCCGCTTTCTCGCAGTTGCAAAGTTGTTAAGGTATTAATTTTCTAAACAAAGTGGCCTTATGGTTTTAATTCTTGTTGTTTTTTTAGTGAGTACCATTTATATTGTTTAGTATATTTACGGTGTTCAAAAAAATGAATTCTTAAATAAATTTACAATCTCTTCTCTCAAGACCAACTTCCATTCACAGAAACAGGAGTCATCAATTATCGATTTCAACATAACAACATCGACATAAAGTTAAATCTATTAACACACATCGCACCCCTAGATAAAAACCCCACTAACTCAAAAAGTACGACTTTCGAGTTAGGGGCTTTATCGAATTCCTGACTCGAATACCTATACATCAATATAACTCGCGTAACTATAACTTCAACCGCTGTTAAAAGATGGCGCTAAATGCTGCTTTACTTAAATGACATTGCCTCGAAAGGCGCGAGCACTAGTCCGCCATTTTTAGTTGTGTTCTAGTTGGCGTAACTGACGTACGTTTGAATAGTGGCAGATTTTGAGTTGCAGGAGTTTACACGAAATTTATTAAGTAAGTTTCCTTATTTATTTTGAGTTGATTGAGTTTTGCTGAAAATTCATTGCAAGCACTAATAGTTCATTTTGATTTACGGGGGTTTTGATGATTTTATGTTGCAATATTTTTTTTAATATTTCGAGTTACTCAGATTTACATGAAAGTAAAGGTAAATTTCGATTTACCATAGTTTTGTTGAATCAAACTTTAACTTTGTTTATTTTTGCCTGTTCAGTGAAATATGTACTTTTTATAGAGAAAATAGGTTATTTATGACAGGTTCAATTATTATTTTTTATTTGTTATACAGTAACTAAACATAGTACGTGCTTTTGAGGGGTTTTTTGAGTTGATTGACTTTACGTGATTCATTATTGAATTTGTACGTTATTTATTTTTAGGATAATGACTGGGCGAGGAAAACTAATGGTACAAATGATTAACGAAGAAAAAGAGGATCCTGAGCAACCGCTACTAGACTAGACGCACAGTAGAATCAACACCTGATAATACAATTTTGAGTTTGAGTAGAGCATACACAGAAAAAATTAGTTTGTCTGAAGCAAAAAAGAAAGACATTAAAGAACTTGTAGACAAAGATGTGATTCCGAAACCTTATTATGATAGTTTTTACAAAAATGTTTTGTAATGACTAATAACGTTACCATTACAATTTTTATAATAGAAGTAGGTAGACTTGTTTAAGAATTCTGTGCCATTAACAAATTTATTTGATTAGAGAGTACTAATTAAGAATAATAGACCAATAAATATAGTGCTGTGATTTGCGATTTTAAGTCTGTGGGATACTATTACATAAGTAAGTAAAACTAAGATGAAAATAGAGACTGCCTGAGAATTTTATAATGACTTGTTGATTAGTTTTTGGCTTGTATTAATGTTTGTTCAGAGGCTGTACTTATTTTAACATTATTCTGATAGTGCGTAAAGAGATAAGAATACTCAAATTTATTTTTGTTTATAGGAGATAAAAGTTTTTGTTAACGTATTATTGCTGTGATTATTTAAAAACGCATAATTATTAATTATTATACGTGCCCAATCTCAATTTCGTTAAAATGTCTAGTATCTAAGTAATAACTGTTATAAAAAGGACATAAAATTTTATAACACTAATTATTGTATTTAGTTTTTCTTTGTTATTCATTTAGTAAATAAATAACTTTCTATTTGAGTACATATTTAATTTTTTTCAACTATTTTAGATCTATGAAAACTAAAGCTTGTGTTCTTAAGAATAACACGTTGCAATCATCCGTTCATAGCATTAACTCAAAACCCCCGACAAAATGTTATCTTATTTTTGGGGTGAAAAGTAATGTAACTCAATTTTATTTCAGATGAAGTAAAGTAACTTGACTTAGTACACAAAAAATTTGCTTACTCCCGCTGCAAAACTAGAGTAACTAAAAAATCTCGTTATTCTCCAGGTTTTTAACTGACAAAATACAAATAAGCTTATTAAACAGCTTTAGAAAACGTTATCTTTATAAATGTATCATTAGATCTTTGATAATCTTTCTTAATACTCTAAAAACAGTTTTTCGTCATTTCTGAAAAATGACGTTTTTTGAGTTGCCGGAGTCTTCATCTAGGGGTGCGAATAGTTAATGAAGACATCAGAAGCATGCTCACGCGCACGTTCAAGTAAGTCACCGTATCTGAACATCTACACCGTCGTCGGCAGCCACAGAGTAACGAATAACTAACAATATTAAGTACAAGTATGCAGGTAATCTGTGGCAACGGTGTCGGCCAACGATTTATTATCCCTGTCCCACAATTTTACTACAAACTTGTACAACCAGCTTTATTGCTTCCCTGTGCTTTTGTTTTAAGTTTTAACTGCATCTCGTATCATTGTACGCCACGTTCTTATGTTTATTCGTACAGGTTTTTACAGTATTTTCGGAATTAAATCTATTTAAAGTAGTAAAAAAGCCCACTTCATCTACATTTACACACATATGCCTTCTCTTAAGTATCGTTGAAGGGATCTTATGTAGCAGAAGGCCCTGTACCAAAACTTTTTACGAATGATCAACATCTTTGGTTTAGACCACCCCGTCGAATGATTGAAATTAAGAAGATAAACTTTCACAATTAATAATCATAGCAATCTTTCTTCCCAAAGAACTAATTAAAAGAATGGCTGCAACTTAAGCTACAACATCATTCTAAGTTATTCCGGCGTTTAACATAACACAACACACTTAATGCGCCTTACTAATGGTGAACATAACCATTTGCCTTTCACTAAGCAGAGATAAATAATAACAAAGTTGTTCAAAGGGAATTGAATCTGTTCCCAGTATTCTGTGAGGAAACAAAACAAAGTAAACATGGTTAGCCTGCCAATAGCCCTGAAGTTATGCGCACTTTGCGAACATTGTGGAAGTAGTAAAACCTTCTTTTGATTTTTTTACTCATGTGCGTTGACATGTGCTGCTGAAAATGATGCCCCTTTCAATTTGGTTTCACGATGATGTTCTGGGAAGTAATGAAGGTGTTTCCGGGTATGTGAAGATTTCACTTTGTTTTTCATAAATTTGCAATTCTTTCCCAATAATTTGGTGGTTGTTGATCCCAATATTTACTTAGGTATTAAATAATCTGCCCTAACTCAAAAAATCAATTCTGGTATGTAGCTGAATTAATTTCCAGGTGCAAGCAACACACCCTCCTAATATAATATCTGTCACCAACAGCGATAAAAACGGAGTAATTTGGCGATCTATTCTTAGTTCATACTATGCACACATGGCACCAGCCACCCAATAATTTAACGCTAGGATATTAGGAGCTTGGCTTAATCAGTATTATTACAAAATATTACACCGTGGAATGAGAGTTGTAAGGCCGCTTGTACACGCTAAGAAAAGTCGCCGGGCCTATGCAAGAATTCGTGTCGTTTCTACACACGAACTGTGTACCCTGCTTCGGCGCTGACCAAGAAAAAAATCTTGTCTGCGCTAGACCTGACGCGTGAAGTAATTTTAACGAAAATAAATTTCCGTGCCTAGATTCGACAACATTCTTGTCGTTTACATGATGAATTGGTCCTATCTGCAGCAGACACGATAAAATTTCTTAACGTGTACAAGCGGCCTAAAGCTCTACTGTCCAGTCGGTCGGTGACCGTCTCTTCTATACTTACAACATTTACTTACTTCGACTTTCGCACGCAACCGTTTGCTATTTATTTACTGGTTTTCTTACTTGTATAACTTTTAGCTCTATTCAAATAAATTGATGCTAAACTCAAGATAAATGAAGATCCGTCCGAATTCTCTGCTTTAACATTTTCTACATAACTAATATAACCATTCAATCATGAAGAGCGAAAAGGTAGCAAAAACAAAGACGAAAAAAAAGAAAGAAGGTTTTAGATTTCTATATACAGTGAAACGTCGAAGAGATCAGATAGTTTCATACAAATTCAAATAGGTGCCAACATAAAGTTTAGCACAGAATGCATAAACAGTTGCACTTCACAAGTTGCCAGTGTTATTAATCTTCAGTTACCTTGACACCTAGAGCTGGTGGTTCTCGAACAAACAATACTGGATTATCCGCGGAACTGCTTCACGACAGAATTATGTAAAACTATAAATCATGATAGGGTACAAAGCTGCACGCAGAGGCAGCATCGCGCTGATTATCGCGAACCTGTTTAACATGGAGGAATAAGTAAATGGAGTGAGCACTGAATTTGTGTGCGAATCATAAGTGAATCATTAAAATTCAACAGTTTTGAGTATACAGATTATACGGAATCAGTAATTTGATTCCAGGTGCATCTTAGCAAACGGGAAGTTATTTCATGATAGGAAAAAAAGCTGTGATGTGAAAATTGTAAGGACGTATTATTTAGCATTTGACATACTTTTTGTAAACAAACCTTTCACAAAACAATTTTAAAATTATCATGGACAATAGTTACGTCTGCGTTTAGCAAAAGCTGACAAACCTTTGGCAAAAACCTGGCTTTTACAGCAACACATTTTTTTTTTCGTTGTCTTGCTCTACATCCCTCCATTTCCATTTCCTACGTACTCCTTGTATTTTCCAGACGGAGGGTAAGTAATAGCCAATGGTGTGCATTCGTTACAGGAGCGTGGGCGACCAGCGCTCTAGCTCAGTAAATAAGCTGGGCTAATCGAACTCGAATTACTGTGCTTTGTACATTTTGTTTGCTTACTTTAAATGACTTGCTTAAGACCAACGCAAGTAATTTAAAATACAGGTAGGATTCATCTTCATCTTTCAAGAGTATTAAACAGGATTATGGTCTTTAAACGTGTCTACAAAAAGATCCAGAATTCATGTGACAAGTAATGTTTCTGCTACTATTTTATGACTCGACTCGTATGTTTTCTATACAATACCTATTTATTTTTAGCAAACATTTTCACTCTGACTGACCAGATGCACGAGCGCGCGGTGCAAAACATAACGTAAATACGTCTATTTTTTAATCGAAAATTTATTAAGCATTTTTGTTAAATTGTTTGCAAAAACGATAATCAGTATCATCCATAGATATGAATAAATTCGTAAAATTATGAAAACATTAAATGTGAAACGAGTATTTTTAATTTAGAAATCGACTTATTTACGTTACTTTAACATCGCACGCTCGTGCTAGTGCCTCAGGTAAATCTTACTGTAACTTTACAGGTATGTATATTTAGTACCAATAAAATACACACTCGTTGATAGCTTACTTCATTTAACTTATTACTCGATGAAACTTGACGAGGTATCCTGGAACCATTACTTGAAGAAATACTCTCAGCTAAGCTTAGAATGTTTTATTCCCTCGTTAAATATTTTATAAGCTGCAACGATCAACATGCGCCAGAAACTATTGTTTTGCTCACGAGTGGAGTACACAAAACTGGTCGCCATTGTAAATACACAGTACCCACCAACATCAACACCTACACAAAGATAATCAGAACAGAAGACCCGGAACACACACACATTAATTCAGTCGTACTGCCTGGACATTCTATTTGTTTCCAACGAGGAACATTAAAACAAATTAATGTGTAGTAAAATAACATTAAGAAAACTCTGTGGGCAGAGTCGCGGTCTACACTGTGTGGGATATCGTTAAATAGAACACCGCTCATATTAAACGGCATGTTAGAACTGTTAGAGGCTATTTAATATCAACAGCACCGTCGTATTTGTAGTAAACGCGGTAATTTCTCTTTTAGACTTAAAATTATTGTCCGTTATGGAAATAAACGGACTGGCAGCGTGTTTATTTCTATCTAACTCCTCTGATCTGAGTTTAAAGCTGTTGTAATTTAGTCAGATATGAATACGAAATGTTTGTAGCCTAAGATATTACGCTCCGAATGAATTGACGCACAGTTAAGTTTAATACGTACAAATACTCCGCCATAAGTACGGCTAAGATTCGATACCGCATAACCGTGATACAGGTCATTTGCGGTTACCATTTCTAACATAAAGCGGATCTAAACATAGAAATAGCCTAGCAGTTACCACAATAGATGTAATCAGAGCTACGCGCAATTCTCTCGGTGAAACGCTAGTGCGCGATCATTGGCCGCGGTACTCGTCAGACAGCAGATCTTAGCGTTTGCTAAACGCTATCGATTAGCACTAACACAAGGTACATTTAACGTAATGAAATGTACCGCTGGGCTGTAGGCACTGGCCAGTGGGAGTCGGTCGCGTTATGCTCGGGACAATATTTACCCAGGCCGAGGCTTTCTCACGGCGGGGCCCGGCGGCGGGCACGGTACGGGACACAGCGATCAGTAAGAGTCAATAGTCCAAAATATTGTTTATGTAACAATTTCGAGTGTGTGATAATGAGTGGTAGACGGTATGTATCGTTTCTGACTTTATTTATTTTTGAGGTTGGAAGCCAGAAAGGTTACGTCATTTCTTTTTGATAACTTTCGATGAGAGGTCTTCAAAACATGTTTTATTGTAAACAGTCAACTGAATGCAAGATTATTTTCTGTAAAATTTAAAATATTCCCGCTGTCATCATTACTATTCATTCAAATGCCCATGCCACAGGCAATAACAATAAAACAAATAAACTTGTCTCGCGCCTAACATAAATTCGCAACACAACTAATTTTACTTCGTGTACAACTCGAATGCAGTGACAAAAATACCTCCCTGTTCTAACGTCATCCCTCCGTGATATAAATAGCGAGGATTGCGCGAGTGCACTCGCGATTCAGGCCGGCGCATACGCATATAACGTACAACTTGCATATACACGTGCAACGTGCAAGAAACCCAAACCATCTGCTTATTTAACAGATTATATTTGTGTTTATTTGAAACGAGTATTAAAACATCATCTTTTAGGCAATGTTTTGATCTATTTCAACCAAGGAATTCACTTTTATCCTGCAGCTAAAATGTTGTTTGGTAACATCTGCAGATGCGGTGCTGTGAATAAATAAACTGTATGATTAATATGCACTACGCATAAACCAAGGAATATTCCTCCTTATTATTCTTTATGCAATACCCCCATTTATTATTTTCATCGCGGTTTATGATTCATGAATCATATTAAGAGAAGCGCAAAATCATATAAGTCAGACTGTACTAAATTACATGCGAAAAAATTCGGTCAAGAGCACAGGCCACAGCCTAGACAACATAAAAAGTATAGAAATAGTCGGCCTTGTGCTGGCAACATTGTCACTAGCAGGAAGAGGCAATTGAGCGAATGAGTCGGCGGGCGCGGATCTGAAACGTTCAATGGTCTGATCACGTGTGAACTAGGCCAGTGGGTAAGTCAATGACCCCGCTAGATCACGGAGAATGTCATAAGGATATCGATCGCGGTTTTGTAAACAAACTCGACGAGAATATTTTTACAAGATTTACCAATGGAATGGGGGATTTTTCATCTCCTATTATACTATACCGAATTTAATAGTCTCGTCCTGCTAGACTTGAACTTGAGCTTCTAGTCACAGCTATTAAACTTCGTAAACCGTAATCTACAAGAGAAGTTAGGTTACGGCGAAAGCTTAGTAGCAGAAACGTTATAACTAAGTATACGACACTCATGTGCTAATCAAGAAATTCATAAAGTTCGCAACTACTTCATAACTACTTAGCATATAAAAATCTAATGAGGGAAACAGGTTAATTAACTTTATAAGTGATCGACCAGATAAGAAACTTGGCGTTAAGTATTATTACTATCGACATGGAAGTTTAAAGACCTAACTTAATCTATAGTTAGTTGTGTTGCGAGAAAACCCATTACTCTCGAAGGCATACCGTTACAGCTTCTGAAACTTCATCTTATCTTACATGCTTATTACTCTCCATAAAAACTCGCGGCCCCTAAGATCATCCAGCATCATTTATCATCTCAGTATGATGACATTTCAGCCAATTAGCGGATGTTTTGTGCACGGTATCGAGATAATACGGCAGGGTGCCGTATATGGTGCATCCTTATTGGGTGAAATTTAAACTGATTGGTGGCCAACGTGACTGGACAATGCACTAAGCACCACAGAACATAAGTAAGGAGTAAGCACAGAATTAACCCTTATGGGCTCGCCACTAATTGGGCCCTAACTTGGATATCTCGGTATTTCGAAGAAAGTTCTTAATTAATTATGCCTAAAATGTAAGGATTGTTGAATTGTTTCTTTAGAGCCCATGTGTGCTTTATGGGATGGGGGACTTGTTTAATTATACGTGATAAAGAGTACTTTTTCTTTCGTAGTCACCATTATCATGGACCTGATAAGGAAGGGATCTAACATAGTAGTAGGGTACATAATAGTTTTGCCCTCTGGATAAGACTTGAGATCTTTTTATTAATTTAAAATAGGTATGCCAACAGTACATTTTACATTTATCAAAAAAAAAATAGTTTTGTAGGTACGCACGGCGGCCAATCAAGCTATGCAAAACAAAATTAAGCTGATCTCTCATCGTACGGAAGCTCATACAAAGCGAAGTCAGGTTATACTGGTTATGTATAGCTTTATGTGCCGCCGTGTGTACCAATTACCGGTGTACACATTTTATTTTTAGTCTACATAGAATTGTGTATCAACACTCCTCGACTATGCAGTGAAAGCATAGAAAAACATTGTTCTCAAAATTACGGAATGTTCACATAATTTTAAAACAAAGAATCTCATCCATCACCCCGGTAAGTTCAAGGCATCCGTCGGTTACCAAATCTCAGGCAGGGCTTGTTCGTCACGATACCGCTTACCATAACAATAGCAGGTACATTTTACAAGAAGGTAACATCGCCGACCCTCCTCTATAATTTATGGAAATGACCGCAAACAAAAACACACGACAAAGGTGTCTACTCGAAATTAAATAGATGGGTTGTGTTTCGTGTTCCTCATTGTTTAGCTATTGTTCGTTCGGTTCATAATCGTAAATATCATCCCGTGACCCTCTGCGTGAACCGATACGTTTTACTGCTGAAGCTATTAAATGTTACGACGTCAAAATGGGACTGGATACACACAAAGTTGGCTTTTGTGTGTTGGCATTCCGAAAAAGGAAAACAACATAAAAATAAGAAAGCGAAAATACGTTATCGCGTGTCTCGTTCATTACAGTATCGTACGTGAAAATGTTCGGAGAAATGATTGTATAATCGTAAAGCTAATAATCGTATCGTCGTATTTTTATCGTGATGTATCTGCAGTACGGGGTATGTGTGGAGTGTGGAGTGGCTTGCGCTAAGTGACCGGCTTCGCTTTGTCGCGATAACGCGGCGGGCTCGCTAATTGGACACGATTTATTAGCCTGCGCGTACGACACAACTAAATCGAAACTTTAATTTTAACCGGCAACAGCCACTTTGTTTACGGTCTAACTAACCACAAGGTTCTGTTAATTAACTACTGTCTAGTCACCCAAACCGCAGTTTCAATGTTCTGTTGTTCAAGATCATACCCTATTTCCTCACCAGATGTCTTTATCTCCCTACGTTGGTTACGAAACGCGTTCGCCCACGTCCGAATTTCGAATCGACTTCGCTATCGAAAAATAGAAAGTCATAAATTACCGAAGGGCCGCTTTCCCACTTATATCTAGGTTAATGCTGTCGGGGAACTTCGGAACTGAACTTTACTGGAAGGAACTAGCGATGACTTGGTTCTATTTTTGTTTCACCCACTGAATGAAACATAAAGCTTTGTTTCCGGTTTGTATTCGGTCAAAGAATGTCTTGGTAATAAAATAAAGATCCAGTCTTCAAAATAAATTTAAAATTAGAATCAAAGACTAAAATGAGAGAATGAATGTGTGGTAGGAAGCTTCGAGTACTGAATGCACATCTGTTTCTGCAAACGAATCTCAGTCCAAATTGCTAATTCCATATCTTTACTCAAACTGCTACATAGTCGTTTCCAGTGCAACAGAATCAAAGAGTATCAATAAATAGTGAATAGATTGAGTGGCTGTTGGGCATGTAAACAAAGCAGATGCCAGCGTTGGCCCACATGAGCGTACGATCATCTTCTCTGACGTAACCATGTATCGTGGTGTTGCAACCTCGCCGGCCAGTTTGCATGCCTGTTTATATCTTGATAAACATTTCTAGTTCTAGCAATAGATTACAAATTTTTAAAGGGCCGAAGAATCTGAACTTACTAAAGACGCCACTAACGACACCATTTAGAAAATTTGTATTTTCATACATTCAAACATTTCGCGTTTTGTTAAGGTGAAGGCGATACGAGATGTTTCATCCATTGCAGTCTAGTGAAGCTGAATGCCTATACACAGTTGGAATTTCAATGCTCGGCGCTAAGCAGAGCACTGAGAATCCAACAGTACGCAGTTATTTAGGCTTAAATTTAATTTGGTGTCACCCTATGTAACTGAAAGTTGACAAAAGTATTAGTAACTTAGCTGTAGTAACAGCTATGTATCTTGTAGTAACTGTTGCAATCCACAGCACCGGTCAGTACAAACGATGCAACAAACTGACGATAAAAATATAATCTCTTTCCTTTTTCCGGATTAATGTTCCCATAGACACTAATGCAGCATTTCATGGAGGTTATATAACAAGCAAGTTAAGATCATCGGACAAGCAGTTGACAACTTGTCCAACGCCAATGAACACGTTTATAACGGAAATATTATTTATATCTGATGAACTTGAAGTAGGGTACAGTCTTATTCCGGTATCCAACAAAGATTCTGATAGGTACCTCACTTCATTAATAACAATTAATTTGAACATAATGATTACCACGATGATTACTAATGAGCGCTGAGCGGGCCCGATTTCTTAATTAGATACTTTAAGTCGTAACTTGTCGCTACCGATTACCGCGGCCAATTATTTTGAGCTAAATGACATCAGAATTAGAACTACTAATTCTGAGGAAAACTTCATATTAACGAGTATTTCTTCATAATAAATTACGTCCTGAGTTATTTATAGTATTAACAGAACCTACTCAAAATTAGTCATGAGAATTTAGTCATGAAACTAAACAAATAGGTATGACTCACATCTCTATTTTGTATGTACAATGACAGCCAATACAGGAAAGTATAAGTTTCCGTTAATTGTTTCAGTATTCAAAATTCAATATTCAAATGAGATGTCACAAAATAACGCAGAGCTTTTAATAGATGAGTCCATATATTAGAACATATCAATGATAAATGCTCAGATTATTTGCATACAATCGCAACACTTATGTAGTTGTGCCCAGAATTAAACATGGACTTGTCAATATAAGACAGTCGAGCGAAAAAATATTCAAAAGATTAGAATAATAAATTCACTGGTGGAGTTTGAAAGGTTTAATGTTTTGATAACATTATAGAAATAGCAAATAGTATGTACAAGGACTAAAGTAAAATGAACACACTAGAATTAATAGAAAGTATAACAAAAATCTTTCAGGACGAATTGGAGAATCGATGGAAAAGTTGCTAGTGGGAAAGACTGTCAATAAGGTTCAAATTCAAGGTAGCCTGGAAACAATGTGTGTGTTGAACTTCATTGACAAAGACCCGCTTCTTTTGATTCCGACCTTTGATACAAATGCCACGCTGCTATTAGGGGTACTTACTATGAATTCAAATGCCGCTGCCGCCTCTGTCGGAAAAACTATTCAAAATATTAGGCATGGAATCGAATTAAGGAAACAATTTGATTTAAACTATTTCTGAGAAACATAAAATAAACTGGTAAACCACAATATTATAGGCATTTATAAACAACGAAAAACAATTTTAATTAATACTGAAAATGATTCATGAAAGTATTTCCGTAAGCCATAAAATTCAGCCTGACGCATTGAATGACCTAGTATCATCATTTACCCATTATTGGTATAGTTTGTTATTCACTAGCTAAATAAAAATGATGAGTCCATATAGTAGAACATATCAATGATAAATGCTCAGAATATTAAATATATAACTGTAAATATAGATTTTTAGCGTTTGCATTATCGATTTAAGTGTATACAATATAACTGATAATATGCGATCGTAAGGCGGAGCACTCAATTCGCTGCATACAGAAATGTCAGGCTCGCATTCCATCTTTCAATAAATCTTGCACGAACGCATCTGTTCCTGCTCAGATTTCATCTACAGTCTCAACTTCAACCTTGGTGCAATTTCCATATTATGCAGAATAATCTCAATCATCACGCTGAGTGCGAGAATCACCAATAGAGCGATGATCTCATAGAGTTTAAGTGCCCAATTGGCTTCGAAGTATAACGGAACTAAATTAGCCATAAACCGCAACAGTGTACTTATATTATAACACTTTTATTGGACTTGTTGAAGATGAGTTGAGAAGAACGAGCATAAAAAAATACGACAGGTTATAAAATGTTTTCTTCAATGGTACTCGTACAATAGTAATCGCTTAACAAAAGATAAATGACTATATAAATATGAAATCTTATCGAAATTAAAGAATCAAACGACACAATCACGTCGACACATCGCGCCGGGCCTCCAAATGAAATGGATTCGACATTTGAATTGTAAAACTGTTAGATCGTCGGTAGTGGGACGCGGCGACCTCCGACCTGCGCCCGCGACGCCCGCACCACGCCGCGCATAGCCAACCATGCCGGATTACGTTGTACATGCATCTGGTTTACAGATGTTAATCGCGGACTACTACTCTTTAAGGCCGTATTAATACCGCCGCCTGTAACTCTTTGTTTTGATGTCATATAAATAGCTTATTATGGCTACCATTAGCCTCAGTCATAACACGAGTTATGAAGAAAAACCGTGTCAGTTCCGTGTTAAAAATTTTACTCGACCGTTCATTGGTGTCCGCTCCAATTTCCCGTCCGTATGTAACGTTGTAAGTTTTATGCCTTGTTTAGGTCGGAATGCATATTGAGGTCGGGATGTTTAAAAATCTTTCAATTGTGGGGCAATTAATCACTTATGCAGCGGGTGTTGAGGATCTGTTGACTCACAGTTAAATGAAAAGGAGCATAACAAATAAAGTTAAGTGCTGTGTCGGGTCTCGTTTCTTTAATAATGAATCACGATGTGAGAAAAAAGGCAATTACTCTCATTATTGCCGCACATGAGTCATGGCGGGGGAAGCGGTATATCACATGCGCCGACGAGGGTGGCGGGCGCTTCATTAACCGCCATACGTTACGACTGAGAGTTTCAGGAAAGTCAAACATACTGCGATATGCGCACAAATGTATTCTAAAATTACAACAGTTGCAGCACTTAGGAAACATAAACTTGAGATATTTGCGTCCGTTACATGCATGATATTCTATTAATGTTACGGATGCAAATATCTTCAGTTTTATCTGATTAAAGAATGTAAGTTTACCCTAAATGCGTGAAAGCTCGTTGATGTGATCGATTGATTAACACCTCATAGATAAGATTCCAGATGAATGCCTATTTAGTAGATAAGCTTCGCATTACCAAATGCATACTTTTACCAGTTTATCAGATAAGCAAATGAGCTTGAAACCGGGTCCATGAGATGGATTACTAATTAATGTCTTAGCGAAACTTGTTCATGTTGTTAATTTATTAAAGGCGCTTAGGGACGCCGATCGACCATTAGATTAATAATAATTATGGTCTATAAATTTCTCTTCAGGGGCAGTGCATCATCATCATCTGCCTAGCCTTTGCCCAAGTAGGTCGGCTTCCAGTCTAACCAGATGCAGCTGAATACCAGTATTTTACACGGAGCGACTGCCTATCTGAACTCCACAACCCAGTTAGTACTGGGTAATACGATACCCCTAGGAGCAGTGCATATACATATATACATTTTCGTTTCATTGTCTTAGACGCGATTTTTTTTAATCACCAGACACACTTGGAGCAGTATTAGCTACGCGATAAACGACTGTGTACCGTTACAATAAGACGATATCTTTTACATAAACTTATGGCCCCTGGCTTTCAAAAGCTGTAAACAATGAATCTAGCTTATCCATTCAGCTCTAATAAAATAATTCAACATAACAATAAAAAACCGCTCACATCTCACATGCGTAAGCGTGTGAAACTATGAACTTATTAGGTCAAGATAATCTCAGCACACGCCACAAAAAGAAACAGCCATACATAGCTCGCTGCTCTATCAAAAAGTTAAAACCCAAAGATTTTCTCCAGACAAAAAAGGCAATGAATCACAAACAAACGCAAAAAGTCCACAACTTGGTGGAGGTGCAGTTGCTTCGGGTACTACATTCGAAGTCCAGATTAGAGAGCACATCCACATACACACGGAACGGATATGAATAGCGTACGACGAACAAACAGACGAGTCTAATCACAACAGCACACAATGGTATTGTTTATTTCATCCAGTGAACACGGAAACTGTATCTTGGTACTCAAGTGGGTGGTCGATTACCATCGTGATAGAATGCATATTTGTGGTATTAAATTAAATGTATCAATGAATAGGTAACTTTTGAAGAGAGAAAATAATTCTGTCTTATCGTCAAATTCTTTATGAGCCCTATCCGCATTTCTTTGTCGGCGACTGTTAATAAAATAAGACGGTTGTATCAATATATTTATTAAATATTCTCTTATAATAACCTCCACGGAAATTAAATTTATCGATTAGTGGTTCTATAATGTTCTGCGTCCACTCTGACCTAAAATATTTGTTTAAATTTTGAAATCCCGAGGCCAATAGCCAAGCAAAGCTCATAACAAAGACATAAGTATTTACGAGTTTAAAATCCCTATTCATAGAACATACATACATCAGCTTTCAGTACCACACTTGACCGGAAGCACTCGAGGTCTGGTAGCCGATACCGATACCGATACCAAGCCCACTTCAGATTACTCCGACACCTCAAATAGACTCCATCAGACCAAGTTATTTGATCTTACCACTTGAAACGAAAAACATAAAGGATCTTAAGATTTCTGATGGAGCAAGGATGAAGGATAAGCCAGATGACCCTACTTACTAAGCTTCTTTAAATGTTTATGATTATAGGACGTTAAAGTATCTCTTTACAAAGATTCGTCGGATGTGTGGATAGTAAATTCAATATTAAAAGAGTAAAAGCAAACGAAACGACGATTATGTTGGTTTCTCGTACACACTGAAGATAATATTTTTCGTACGATCTGCACGATAAAGAAAAGTAAACACATCGTTTGCCTCAACATTTCTAGTCAGTCTTTGAAGTTAGACTTAAGTTACCTGACTGCGAAAGAGGTACCTACTAACATTTCGGTGAGATTTAAACACGTGTAATCAGAATTTGAGATGTATCTATAATTTTCTAAAGCAATAAGTTTGAACTTACAGCAGCACGTAAACGTATTTATTGCTGAACACACGCCTTTTAATAGACTTCACATCGAACAGACGATACCAAGTATTGCTATAATCCATTGCAAAGAACCGCATGATATGACGCTGATTGTACAGGCTAGTAAGAAATTAATCCACCAATCCTGAAAGCAATGTATGACGTGTAAGGCAACACGTTCGCAACATGGTGCCTCGCACTCAGTGGCGGTTGGCCGTGTAAAATAACAAGAAGTCGTAAACTGAACCGCGACGTTTATGGGCCTGTTCTCACAGTGATCCGGTATCGGGACACTTTTGCACAGAATTTCAATAAGTTACAACCATACTCACAAATTCAATTTAAAGTAATGTTGATCTGGGAATCGAAGGCTCGAGAAACTTCTTGACTGATTTTATTTCTACATCATGATCGTTAAGACATTCAAAATACAGTTTGATCAAATTGGTTTTCTGATAACCTTTTTATTTTGGGAGTGTAGAACTAATTTAAGTTACATTTATGTCATCCTTTTAACATTATTATGAGTTTTCTGCAGTTATCTGCAAAAGATATTGCTTAAATTAGCAAACAAGTTGGAAATTCCATAAACGAATCATGAATCCCGATTCAAGATATTAAAATTCTTGACTAAATATAACTTCTTTATAAAACATACATAAACGTAAGATCTAAAAATAACTGGATTTCATACCGGTCCCAGGTAACATAAATATGTAGAGTATCTCTAGTCAGCAGAACTAATAGCAGATAGCATGATTCAAGGCTCTGTAGGCATCTCGTCTACATACATAAATTATGTTATGCATGTACCTAATATCTCATTACGTAGCGATAGACTCCTTAGAAATGTGGCGCCAACAGCTAATGATGCACCAAGTTGATGCACGCTCCGCATTACCGCGCCGGGTGACGAATCAAGAATGCAATTTGAAATGAAACGCGGATGTAAGGCTTCCAATGCGCGGGAAATTGCATTAGAAAATTGCGTTTAATCAAATCTAGTACCACAAGAATTTGATTAAATGCAGCTAGAGGGTTCTTTTAATGACCATGTATCAATCTTGTTTGCATCGGTAAGTGAATTAAGATTTCTAAAGAGACTCATTATGAATCAACGATTAATTCATCCGTTGACTGGTTTTACCTTTTCAATTTACTTTAGTAAATCGCTGCATCACATTCTGATTGGAGATGATCGCTTATTTCCGTGCCTCAGCATTATTTTGGTCAATTTCGTGTTTTGGGTACGCCTTCACAATCTGTTGCGTTAACGGCAACAATCACTTATTGTGTGCGTCCCGAACAGTGAATTACGTCTTGCATGACTTGGGGTTTTAGTAAAAGATGAAGATTACTTTCAAATTCTTTGATTCAAAATGTTTGTGTTGCGCTGCTCTTGATCTTGATTCGATACTTGAGCAGTTGTGCAAGTTCTTCGTACGCAACTGCGCCTACGCACATTCCGGAGTAAGATCGAACGTTTGATTTTATTTACCTTTGACACCTTTCTTGATCGATTTTCTGGATTGGGGTTTTGGACTTACCTGGAAAACAAGAAAAATATTTATTACATAAACGTTCAAATTGATGCTTATATAAAACATCACCAACATATTGCAAAACAAAGACCTTATTATAACAAGTTCAAGTTCAATGGAAATCTGCAAATCTCAGAACAAGTTTATGGTAGTAAACTTTTCTTTTACAAGATGTTTCCTTTGTTTATTAGGAAACGCCTTTACTGCTGAACTAAAAACATTCCCTAGCACCTTACAATTACAAGTTGCGATCTATCTAATAAGCAGTTACTTAGTTCTAATTAATTCAACCTTATGATGCAAGTACTGCCAATATAGTTAACACAATTGTAGAAATTCTTCGATAAACGAATAATAGGTTCGCGTTAATTAAAGGCGAGAGTACTTACAGTCGCCTTATATACTTGAACAATGCTATTGACCTCGTTGCAATTAGGTTTACTGCTGTTTAATGAAATGTCCTCTCTCGCAATTGTGTCAGAAGGGCTTAGGTTATCGAGATAGTTGGCTACTTGGCTATCACTCTTCAATTTTGCTGCGTACCTACTGCATTGTCTGAGTCACTGTATTTGTCACTTTACAGATCGTAACTCGTAACACTTGGTAAGATTCGGTACAATAACTTCAGTGGGTTTGGCGTGACTCAAAAAAAAAAAATAAGATGAATTCAATTTATTTTCCGAAACAGCGTTTATGATTTTTTATATTTTTGTTGGGATAAATCATAATGGTTATTAGTCACAGTAAGTCCTAGTCAGATACAAACCAAAATTTTCAATAACCCAAGAGAACGACAGCACAGAAATCAATTTCATCTTTGCGTAGGAGAAGAAAAATGTTCCATGTCGCAACTAAGGCGTTTGATTGACTAGAGCATGTCTTAGGAAGAGTAATATTTGTGCGTATAATAAGCCCTTCTATTTTAATCTAAAGTGTTTTACCGCTTATCACAGACCCATTAATTACGGCTGAATGGAGTCAGACGCCCACCAGTACTTACGTACCAACACAAATATAATTATAGTAATTGATTTAAATATCATAATAGTAGGGTTGTCGCAAGATCCAATCTAGAGATTTCGATAGTGTGTGAACAGCGTAATTGAAGCGCTTTCTATACAAGTTGTGTGTTATACGCTTTATTATACAATCTTCAAGCATCCATCGACGCGGCGATGGGGCCCGATCCTATCTTGCTTATTATTTTTTCTGACGATACTTGTAAACAATGGTTAATATTGAATCGATAAAGAACATCATGCTTATAAATAAAAGGTGATAATTTATAAAGATAAGTTTACAATAAAAAAAGATAGTTTCTTTTGTATCTGCCTACTCTGTCCCACTGCTGGTCAAATGCCTCCCCATGGCTTTTCAATTTTCTTTAACATTTGTGTTCTCCGACCAAACTGTTATGAATGAGTTCAGATCGTCACACCAGCGTTTCTTGGCACCTTTACAGCTCCCTTTCCTTTTCCTTGGTAACTTTACAAGTACTTATTTTTAAAGTTATAGTCTTCTTCTAGGATACTTTATTTACTGGAATATAATCTCTTATTATGGCAGGTTTTCACTTTCTAATAAGCAGATAAGGATATTAAAAGCGAACGATCATGGGTAGCTAACTAACCGATTTTAAAGTCGTAACATATATCTGAATTTTATGTGTTTTCTCTACACCGATTTACCTGTATTACCCATAGACACCATACAAACATAGCATTGTCCTGACAATAAATTCTTGTATTTACGAGATATAAAAACACGTTCGGTTAGTGGTTTCTTTTGAAAAATCAAAGTATCATATTACGGTAGCTCCATGTTATTAAATTGTCCTTCAATAACGGAGGCTGTTATATGCATCCGCTGGCTCCTTTATTAACCGACTTGAAAAAAAAAGAGGATCTTGGCTGCACCCATCATTCGGTAAGCAAGATGAAAGACAGCATTGGTAATCTCTGGGTGTAATATTACCGGAGCTGTGGAGGGTAACACGATGTTGTTTATATTGAAGCTAATTTAAATATTTACCCATTGCATTTGAGCAAATAACAAATGCTATATAGATAAAACTGGCGTGGGAACTTTCTTGACAAATATTTGATGCTGCGGAATTAGCATGGACGGTTATTACATGGTATAGTCGACCTCGAATTTGCTTTAGTGCTTTTAAAAACAATTTGTACTGAATTTAAACTTCACTAAGGATGAAATTATCTAACTGTAACTGGACTAGACAGTTCTCAATGACTTTTAAAGTGACCTGTTCTTCTAAAATGACTTTCAGACGGATTGAAATAAGGTTGCTAGCTTTTTACTTTCCCATTCCCCAACTCACACAGGCGAGGCACACAATTTTATCCTTTTTGTTTAGGTTAATTTTATCCTTTTTGTTTAGGTTAATTTTATCCTTTTTGTTTTCTTTTATTATTTCGGTTTTATTTTGTGTGCACTTGTGGCATGAGCCAAATAAGTTAATCTTCTTTGTTTCTTTCTTATCTCTATTGCTGATATTATGTCAGTTAGACTAGGCCCTCATATCGTTTTTGCGTGCAAGTAACATTCAATCTTAGAGTGGTAAGGGAATAGCGAGGTCGACTATACACAAGATGGTAGTTCGGGTTACAAACGCAACGATTGCGATAAACAGAAAGATGAGAGCTATTGAGAACAATGGTGGCACTCTATTCGGTTATTTTCTTAATTCTTTGGCTTTCATAGTGCAGACGGAAATTATTTGAACACAGAAAAAGCTCAAATGGTTATGCCTACGTTGACGAAATATATAATTATGTTACCTAACCTTTGCATAAATAATTGTGTAATGTGTATACGGAAAATATCAGTTACTTACGAATTTACAACCGGAAGAAAATTAATTGTTAAGCAATCTAACAGCCTACGTCAGTTTGCGATGTTATAGTCATTTCTTACAAAGAAAAGACATGAAATGACTCGGTATTAGAATATACAGACAATATAAGTTGGTAATAAGTTTGCTTAAAAATCAATTTGCCTAGTAGTATTGGAAGTTTAACTAAGAAAATAAACGTTTGTGTTACAAAATGTACACAAATAAGTTTACTATTTTTTTGACCTGTTTCAAACACAAACGTAGCTCATAGTACGGTGTTCATAAATAAATCGCACTCGACGTTCTTACAACTCCACCTGAAATGAGATGAGATGGGACTGACTAACTCCCGGTGACGTCATCGGTTATCGACCTCCCGCCTGTAAAACTTCAGTAAAATTCGCAGTCAAAACAAACCGTACCCCATAAAAAGAACTTTATGAAAATAACCCCCATTCCCCAAGATTTAGAGTTCTATTTCGAATCGATGAACTCAACTCCAGACATCATTATTTCGTGTAGTTCCGACTTGCACGCAAACACTCCACGTTTTCCTGTCAGTACAAACTCTGGACCCACTTCGGGATGTTTATTATACATTGGTTTGCCAAAATTATGTATATTTTCTTCAATTTATGTACTCTTTGCATAGTTATGGACTACTTGACCGTCATTTATCTTGATTTGGTTAATAACGCTGCATTCTCATCGTAATAGAACCATCAATCCGTGGAGTACATCGCCCACTACCTTTTCTCTCATTTAGCAACTGTCAGTGTTTGGAGTGAGGGCTCTGTCATACCCACGTACAGTAGGAATTAAGTGCACGTAACTTATTATACCCCATTTACTTAGAAGTCCGCTTAATGCATGACAATTTATTTTAATTAATTAATTCAACGAATGTACATTTCTTTCCACTTATTAAGTCAAGATTTCAGTGGAACTGATATGAGTCATGGAGGATTTCCTTTTGAATCATGTAACGATTAAATTAGGAGATACGCCATTTAATTTCGTGTCCCGGGACAATACTGCCAGCTTTGTCGCATTTAATGATTCGTGATTCGCAGAAACTGCCAAGCCTAGTCTGGGATTTTAATTACAGTGCCTTTCAAAATAGCTGCGCGTAATGTATAACATTAGGCATGTGACATTGTGAGCTGCATGTGACATCATAATGAGCAGTTCAGAGAACAGTCTATGGGTTGAACCGGGAGCTGCGACCTGCGTAAGCTGCGTTTCATTAAAGTTTATGGATATTGAGATCGTCTAGCGAACTATTAACGGAATGAAAATTGTAGTTAAGTAATTGCTTAATTAAACTGGATGGTCCAATTGGACCACCGCGTGGATGTGCTTCATAGTTACAAAAGGAATTAATAAATAAATATAAAAATAAATACCAAAGAAATAGACACCGGTATCCACCTGCGTAGGTACTCATTACCGTTTTATGATGATCCTTCGAGACCCAGTCATATAGTAGCTTTATAGGCACAACCCACATCCACCACTGGACGTTTACGTGCCGATATGATGAAACTGTTTGCACTTTAAGACGAAAAGCATCCATAAATTCAAAATAAAGGCAGCTATAGGTTAAGATTTACGTAGGCAGTAGAACAGATCGTCTATTCAATAGTGTCTATCCGTCTGACTTCGCATTAATCTGATTATAGACGCACAATATAGAATACTGACGCTTCGTCTATTGTTATTCTACGATGATCGTAAGATACGTGAGATCAATATCTTACTTTATAGACGTCATATTGTGACGTTTAAGCTTTTATGCCCTACGTCCTGTGAATACTTAGCTTTGACCATAGAATTAAATGATTAAATCCATTCTCAAGGTCCGGTTATGCTTGAAAATTCAAATTCAAACTGTTTTTAAAATTACAATCGAAATTCGACGGCTTAAGATTGATGATTGCTGTTGATCATTATTAGGTTGGCCTCTTACCTAATAGAACGTGTAGCTAATCTATACGTATAATATATATATATAATAATATTATAAAGCTGAAGAGTTTGTTTGTTTGGTTGAACGCGCTAATCTCAGGAACTACTGGTTCGAATTGAAAAATTATGTTAGTGTTGGATAGCCCATTTATCGAGGAAGACTATAGGCTATATTACATCACACTATGACCAAAAGAAGCGGAGCATCAATGAATTTTTTTGAAAAAACTGGGAAGATTGTATTTATTTATTTATTTTTTCGTACGAAGATCGCGGGCAACAGCTAGTATTTAATAATTACAAATAAGTGAAGTTACCCTAAATCCTCATTGTCTTCGTGTGGGAAATGCTTGTATCTCCGTTGGGACGACACAATTGGGAATAAATAACCACAGCCTGAACGTCCGCAACAATTATCTCTATCACGGTACAATAAAACATTTAGTGGAGGAGAAATTATTGAATTAAAATTATAGTGTACAGGTTCCGTACGTACTTATTAATAAAGGTTATATGTGTGGCTGTACGTTTACTCAGGTAATTGCAACTGACCACACAAGTAGACGTAATTTCATTGGGCGTGCTTACAGCGCCCGGAGGTTTCATACTAGCCGCGCCCATTTGTAATGTATGCTTATATTTATTAATAATATAATAATAAAAGGGCTCCGTTGATTTATTTTAAAACACGACTTAATAAATATGTCCGCAAGTTAATGTTAATATGCATGTGACCAAACCACTTGCGTAGTCAATAAATCTTTAATCGGACAGTCAGTCTTAATTCACACAAGTACCTATGGCTTGGAGCGTTTACGCTGACATTTCATATTCATGTAAACGAAATAACTATGCAATTTAATTCGCGTTTGCTCTTTATCTGAACTCGGATTTCAAACAAAAACACTGGGAAAGCAAAATAATTAAGTAACTGCATTGATGTTCCTTTGTTTGCAACTTTTGAATTCAGAGCTTGCGCACTTCTTTTGTTATTTTACCTGGCTGTTCAGGTCAAGCTCGAAAATCGAAGAAAAAGAGAGTCGTGCTATCTTCTACGCATTTTTTCTTTTCCTATTTCACAGCTATTTGAAAAGCTGCGTGCAACCGTGCGTGTCGACCATTGTAATGCGTGGTGAGTGCGCGTGCCTGCGCCGACGCGGTTGTTCGACTACGAACCATTTCGCGGATGACTGCCCCCAATAATTACTATACCTTATGGACCTCACAATTTCATACACCTATTGAGGCCCATTCATATAACCTGTTGATTCCAACTCATCAATTGTATCGATACAATTTGGGCATCGATGATTTATAATTTAATCGAGTGCTATTGAACCTTTTAACCTTGGAGTCAGAAATTGATGGCATGCGGCCAACCGGTACTGATGGTGCGACTGCTGGGCTTTTAAAAACAATTTGTTATACATGATTTTGTTCAACACAGACTGATTTAATAATAGTCAAATAACGTTTTGATTTATTGTTATTAACGTTATATTCATATGAAATCGGAAACCTTTGATAGAATTCAAATATTGGTGTGTTGAAAAATGTAATTATGATTATCTGTAAACAGCATCTCTTAGTACCAGATGTGTTGTTTATCATCTGTATTAATTACTTTAAAGTTTGTCTATGTGTAAGAGAGTCAAGTTTTATCTATGGTTAATTAAATTACGCAGCATTGTTCTTGAGTAACAATGGTGTGTAAAGTAAAGAAGATGTCTCGACGCATACGTGTCCACACACCTGTTGTTTAGTAACTGGTTTATACGAAACTGAAAAATAATATGGACAAAGGTTTAAACAGACTTGTTTCTAGATGGTTTTTTTTCCGCAAAAAATATTACAGAGAGGTGTGCTACAGGAACACGTGTTCAGGTAGGCAAGATTCTTCACAGGCGGGGGGTAACGCTGCCAGTGTAGTATCGAATGGAAATTTTGACACCTGGTTGTGCCCAATCAAATATTAGGTATTAGTCGAGGTGTTCGAAAGAGATACCGCGGCTCTGGAACACAAAGGGCAAAGAAGCAACATGGATGGGTTTTAGTCAGTAAAAGTCTGACACGGGAGGGATTCCTCTCCGCCCAGAGCGGAAGGAGTCATTTGATGATAACCCATCAGAAAAAAAAAGGAGTCGAGGTTTGAGGATTTTGATCCTATTCACTAAACACGAGAAAATTGTATTTACAAGGAACTTAGTTAGAACTTTCCCAATTCAGGATTAAGCGGTGTTGTACAGGTACATATGTACATAAGCTATATATTGTAATTTTGTGTGTCTATCATTAAATAAGAACTTTTTTGGTGAAAACTCAATTAGTAATAATACAAAAATTACGTTAGGTTTTACCTAAGAAAGTCTACAAAAGGCTTCAGCAAGTTAAGGCAAACGAAACTCTTGCATTCCATCATAATCCCTATTGAGCAATTTACGCAGTTTCTCATCGGTAAATAAACATAACCATAACTTTATGGCCAGTTTATGGCTATACCACTTAATTATGTTATGTTTTACCATCAAAAAGTGTACATCCATTCCCAGGGTCATCATCATCACTATTGACGATAGTGACCTCTCACAGCCTATGTTTATTTGAACAGATTGGCACACCATATCATTACGACACGATCTAATGAGACTCGCACGATTTGAAAGTAAACTTTATTTACCATAGCGTGAGATTTGGAGAACTTCTCACACTAAAACTTGAATAAACATGGATTTAGGTAGTACTTACCTACTTGCGTACTTATACGCATAAAAAAAAATGAGGTCGTGGAAATTCTATGAAAGTGACACTAGGCCTGGCAGTTGAATAAAACCATAAGCTAATAATAAATGATGAAAATCAAGTGAAAAGTTCTTTATGAAAAACAATGGAACGTGGAACACTGCAGGTACAGGAACCAACCCTTACCACAAATTAACATAAACTAAAGTCATTGGTTTTGAAGTTGCAAAACCTTTGTTCAAAAATAATAATATTTAATTTAAAGCGTGAAATCCTAACGAGCAATAACATGCATCCATGCATCTCAGCTGAATAATGCAGATTATACAGATGTTAGTGACTCGCGTCTGTAATTTAACATCTCTAATACCTACAAGAGGTCATTGCCCCCGCTCATCCGACACACAGATGTTCTCTGACGTTATAATCTGTCCTTTTATTATCTGTTACACAACACAACACACACAAATATAGCCATAAATTACATCGAATACAACATTCATGAAGGAAATACAATTCATTCATAATGTTGGTCCATTCTTCAGTTTAATGCGATACACGGCCGAGTATCAAGATTTCTTACAAAGCTGTGCGATTTAAAAGTTTAATTCTGGGTATCTTTGGTCGGTGTGCGGCCACAAAGTATTGGATAATGTTTATTTATTACGTACAAACAATTCTCTTGAGACAGTTGTTGACGGGCACATCCTGCCCACTGACATTGTCACATCGTTTAAATAATATCAGAAGCTCTCACAACCCGCTATATCTTATATTAACATCTTTAAGTTATTAAGTTTGTTTACTCTGATAATAAAAAGTGAAGCTAACATCCTGGGAGCGAACTGACAGATGAAATGCGAGATGACTTTCAGTGTAATCTCGTTCATAAACCGTTTTAATGATCTTCAAGCGGGCAGCAACTAAAATAGTGGCAAAAAAGACAAAACGACCATAGAAGTTAGCTGTGTACACTCTCTAGTCGAAGGTTCTCTTTTATAATGACGATAGTAATATGTTTTTTTTTTAATTCCTGAATGTTTTAGAAATTGTATGTCATGTCTGGTGGCTGACTGCACCCCCTTTGGGGGAGGTGCAATGGGGTGCAGTGGCGATGGCTGCATCGCAATAGAGATTAGGAATTTTGGCCCTGAAAGATCGTCTGTTTAAAACATTAGTAACGCAGAAAATTGTTTTCATCCCAAGGCTTGAGAAAATCTCGGGCATAACACAACTCCACAAGATGAATAGATATGGCACCGCCCCGAGCCAAGCAATAACAGTTAAAAGATCACAGAATTACGCAAAGTACAGACAAATTACTAGTTAGCCTATGAGAATACACATAGATAAATAATTATGAATTATTCAAAGCACAGAACATTAATTATTTAAAAGTTATTAACGGGCGGGAGTATTTATATATTTTAATTTATGGGATGCCATATTGTGCGCTTGCTCACACATTTAGGGCGAATTACACAAATTAAACTGAACGCGATTAGCTGTCAGTGCCAATAAATTATTCTTGACAATAAAAGCTGAAAGCTCTTTAACGCGGTTTAGAGGTAGGTATTTTTTTTAATTTTAGTTATTTATTTGCATCAGACACAACGATCCATAATTTAGTTAGTAGTTGATCGCGTCCAGTAAAAACGACGAGATCGGCCCTTATTTCATAAACTACTGAGTATTCGTTAGTGTAGCGACACAAATATCATTAGTTACGTAAATTAAGTAACCATTTAATTCGTGTATTTCCAAACAGGATACACTAATAAAATAAGAGCAATTTATAAGTTAAATTAATTTTAATAGCCAGGTAAAACTGCTTACAAAAACCCATAATAGAGAAAAGTAAAACCAAATGAATACAGGAAAATGGCAATTTTTATGGTTTAAACATGAAAGTGGCCAATTTTTAAAGGTTTACCAAATTGGACATGAAATATTTTCCGACTTATTATTATTTATAAAACTGTCCCTACAGTATCTAAATAGTCGTGTTCATACGCAATTTGAATTTTAATTCTTTCCGCTCTATTAAAAAACAAAAGCTCATGATGCGTATTTTTTTACAACCACAGAGCAGTTAATTTGGACGATAAATCAAAAGCGCCATTGCGCTGTGGCATGGCGTCGCGTGTGCCAAGCCTTCGTCGCGCCCTGCAGCAGCTTACGGAGACAATGTCATACAGCCTGGACAACAAAGGGTGTGCGAAATAGCTACTGGTCCTTGAAACACGCGATTTCATTTGCTGAGTGAAAACTGTAATAGAAAACATGAAGTTATGTAGGTACTTAATTACAGTAACGAGAAATTTTGTACTTCCTGTATAACGTTGTTATGTTGTCACGCCTGTCACCCCCGAAGGGTTAGGCAGAGGTGTACCTTATAGTACATCCTCATTTCGCCAGTTATGTTTAAGTCCCACGTAATGGGGAGCAATCCTATTCCCATCAACCAGGCAAAAATCCCGACCTTAAAATATTTCAAATGAAAAAACCCAATAACACTTTGCCTGACCTGGGAAGCGAACCCTGCCGGACCTCATGCAGCTGTCAAGATTGCGACTACTCGACCGACGAGGTAGACGCTTTATAGTGTTTATTTATTTATTCATATTTATGCACAAGTAAAAATTACAAAGGCGAACTTAATGCCTTGGGCATTTTCTACCAGTCTACCTTAGTGTTGTTCTTTGTAACTCTGATTAAATACAAGTTATGTTTTAATTGAAATACCTCGCTAATTTTATTGATTATTTTATTAGTACTTAATACTATTTGCAGTCAGGCTTCGCGGTCTTAAACGTTTGTAACGCATATCTGATTATACAGCCTTCGCATTTTAATCAGTGAAAAGGTGAAAACACATTACTTGTTCCCATTTACAACTTTGAGGTTAATTGAAAAAGGTGGTATTACACGCTTGTGTATTATACAGCTTTTGAAGCTATAAAATGAGCATAAATATGATTAAATTCTCGTTTTATTTAGCTAATCTACTTTAAAAGCCACTTATACTTACATTTATTAAGTCGTAAAGTTTCTTTAAACATAATGTCTACGTAAATATGTAAACCGCAGACAACTTCAAGTTTTCAAGAACAAGGGCTTTGCTTAACCCAGCCCTCAAATTAAATAAAGTGTATTGTAATTGCTGGAAGAACTATTATGCATTTATTTTAACTACAACTTTAACTCGCGTTACATAATAACATGCTAATTTTGTGTTTCTGTCTGGTATACATTCATCTTTAAAACAATAAGTATTATGATTTAAAATGTTTTAAAATTTAAACTGTGTTAAAGAAAGCAGAAAGGCATATAAAAATGGTTGTTAGACGTTTTGACTTTTTCCCATTTTACAACCAATTTTACCCTAAGTGCTTTCAAGATTTCGATCAGAGTTAAGGTTTATGAAAATTCAGCATAGAGACCAAAATCATCAAGTTTCAGTGTAGGTACCCATACTGAAGTACAGTTCCGAAAACTGTACTTCAGTTTGGGAGATTTATGAATAACGAATTTTTAGTACTTCTATGAAAAATGTAGATATGCGGAAATTTCATAAATACAGCATTTCAATAAAAACCGATGTGCGTCATAATTTTCCTGTTAACTTCGTACACCAGTCCATGATACTCAATACCTATTAGTTATTACGCACTTAATAGATCCAATGTCATAAACACTCACATTAACGCACCATTTCGCGGTATGTTCCTATTTCCGTTGTGTACCTATTGTAGGCAGGCGCCTATTATCATGGTCGAACACTGGCCCAAAAACATTAAACGATTATATTGTTCTGTTCCTAAACAGGTTGCATAAATGTATGAGTGATCTATCAAAAAGGTTCTGATTACTCTATAGGCAAATGAGCATGACTACAGCTATTCTCTCTTTTTCAGCCATTTCACAAATAAGTGAGTATTACTCAGTACTCTATGGGTGTACTGACAGCAAAAGAGGTTCAAGCAAAGAGGTATGACTACAGCTGCTTATTAACTCATTTCAAAAATCCTTTACTTTTGGCATTATTTTTCAATGGTGGTGGTCGGATCCAAGGTGTGTGGTAATCGGTTGACTTGGAGGAATGAGGAAAATGACGTGAGGAAAGTTTTGAGTATGAAAGTGGATGGGTATAAGCATAGAGGGACACCAAAGAAACGATGGAGGGACTGTGCGAAGGATGATATGGCAAGAATGGAGGTGTCTGATGAGATTACTTGTCATCTCATCAGATAGAGAAGTTGGAAGAAGACATGACGAAATGTATGAAAATATTGACTCCAAAAAGTTCATTTAAATCCATTTTTTGTTGCAAAACGAAGTTGAAATTGAAACGTTTGTGAAATCTTCTTGCCCCTGTCCCATTCTACTTGGGGTCGGCACAACACGTTTTCTTTTCCCATTCTGCCCCGTCAGACGTCACGGCATCATTTACACCTTTCTCTTTCATATCATTCCTCACACAATATGAAAAATAAACTCAATATATAAATATATGTTAGCTATACCCAAGCCATTTTCCTGTCAGTAGCAACGTGGGACGTTTCACGCCAATACATAAATCTAGAACTACAGTGTAGGTTACCTCGTGAACCTGTTGACTGGCAGTTTAAATTAGCTGGGTGTTAGCCAGTGACATTAGCACCGGCCGTAATTACCGAGTGACCCACATAGGTCTTAGTTTAATTAATAATTATTCGAGTTGCAACGAGCGCTGACAACCGTACTGACCTTATATGGAGAGACCAGTACGTATATCCGTCGGAATTGAGACTGGCTTGGAATAGAACCACTAGCTTTGTATACAGGATTTATTTTTGGATCTTGAAAAACTCCATGAGGTCTTGGGTTCGATTAACAGTTCGGACAAAGTGTTATTGTTATTTTCCATCAGAACTTTCTCAGTGACAGCCACGGAGTCTGAATTTGTGACCAGTTGATGCAGTAGGCTCGCCCCCTAATACATGCGACTTTAACATAACTGGAGTAAGGTAGGTGTACTATTAGATACACCTCTGCCTTACTGTTCATAGATTACAGGCGTGATGTTATGCTAAGAAAAAGTAAATGTTATGCTGACCTTCATTTGTTTATTTTTTTATTTTGTTATAGCCTTGACAATCAACTCTAAGTGCTACTTATCATTTACAGAAAAAATTGTTGCAATCTGGCGTAACAGTAAACAGTATCAGGCAGCTTAATATGATAAGATTTTTACAATTCTTATGATATTATAAATCTTATCTTATCATTCAGTTGTAAAAATATACTATGTATCAAAAAACTTTACGTGAAAGACTTGGTACAAAGTTACAAACAAGTCAATCCTACTTATTGTCCGTAGAGCTCTAACTTTTACATAACACAATTACGTAGAATCCTTTTATCGTCTAGAAAACTAGAAAGTAGCCGTATAGACTGAGACTAGACAGAGCAAACACAACCAAATTAGCTCGGCTTGGATTCCTTCCGATTGGCACGGATCGTGACTTCCATTCAGACAGTAGAAAGAGTACCTAACGACTAATCCTTGCTAATATTATAAATAAGAAAGTGGGTTTGTCCCACTTTCATGGCGCTACTTTACTATAGAAGACCTTAAAATTTTGCATAGGTCAATAACGGATTTACTGTCCAACCAATCAATCCTTTCACAGTCAACTGCTAGAATAGACCTCTCCCAAACGGCACCACAACACCCTATTATCCAATGAAGAATAATATCGACTTTGAAGTGAACGAAGCTTTATAAAAGGTTAGCTTTTGCCCGCGGCTTCGCTTCCTTTATGGTCGAAAATTATCCCTCGTGAACATTTTAAAAATAGCCTATGACACTCGGGGATAATGTAGCTTCCCTTTTAGTGAAAGAATTTTCGGAATCGGATCAGTAGTTCCGAAGATTACCACCTACATCCAAACTTTACCTCTGTTATTAGTGTGGATTTAACGTTCACGCATGCAATAAATAAAATAAAATAAGCTTTTATTGCTGTTCTACAATTTACAATACACACACTTTTCTTAATAATATTCATTTATTAACAGATCGACTACACGATAGGTTTCACTTCACAACTTGTCTTCCGACAAAGGCCTCCTCTAAAGCTTTCCATTTCTGCCTATCTCTCGCTGTTCTCGTCCACTCTGGACACGCTACCTTTTTGAGGTCATCTTCCCATCTTTTTGTTTGTCGCCCTTTATTTACGCAGGCAATACCGCTTGCTAAATCTAGTGTAAACCTAGCCTTAGCTAGCTAGTAGTCTTCCGAAAGCAATCGACAACAGTCGATAGGTACAGAGACCTCACGCATCGTCCGGTCACGTTTCTAAAATATTGGCAACGTTATGTGGGAATGACAATGACAATCAGGCGCCATTCCGCATCGCGCATGCAAATCGAATGGTCGTTTCGGTGATAAATGTACCGTCGAAAAGCTGTCAACTTTTATAGGCTTGCGGTGGGATGGAAAATCCAGGAAATCTTTCCATTGTTTTACTGAGGTAACGTTATTAAGTTATTATTAAACCAAGGTACACACACGACTACACGATATACTCAAATACCGAAAATAGTTTACGACGAAAGACGAGCTTGGCGAAAAATTTTTTAAAATTGTTTGGACTTTGGGACCTCTAGTCAAGTCAAAATAAATGCCTACAAGAAACCCTGAAATAGAAAACATGAGGCCATAAAGCCATGAAAGCGCTGTAGCAGTAGGCGTCAAGTGCTACGATGCATTGTTGGCGGTTTACTGCCGCTCCTAAATATCGACCGGGAAGTAGGTGAGTGGTCTACTTGGTGTAAAGTACTGGACGCTCGTAAACTTGCAATTTCCGTAATATAATCCTTAAATGTATTGCTACGCTAACAGGTTTAATCATAAAATAAATATAAAGTATCCTTAATTTATTTATCCTGTGCTATAATTTCAATTGACGAGACTCTAATTAATGCACTGTTTGGTTCATTGATATGTAAGTTTGAATTGCATTGTTGACGTTTCCATTCATTCAGATTTTCCTCCATCATAAATTAAAAGTTCCACTTTGCAGCGAACAATCGCTTGATATTATGTATTCATTGAAATAGTCGAGTCAAAGCAATCATAGTCGAATGTTGTGCTCAACAAAGGCATAGACAAAAGAGTGTAAAACAATAATGGAACACGCAATCAAAATTCAAAATTGAGGCGCGCACAATTAGAGTGCATTCACGCCCCAACGCTTGTATTCAAATTCGAACATTATGATGAGTACTTTTTTACTTTTTTTTGTCCTTTGTTTTCATGACTTTATTTTGTTGTCGCCCTGCAATTCACAGGAAACTGTGGTTCCAAAGCGCGTATTGAAAAGTTATGTCATAATTACATATAGCCCTCGTAATGCTGTGTTCGCAATCGCAATCCATGTTGATCATACAATACCAAATTCGCAAAAAGAAATTAAAACAAGTCAATAAAATATTTTGACACTGTTCGTAAACGATATGCCACACAACTCACATTGAAAAAGGCGTGAAATTAAAAAGCAATCGCACTGGTGGGTCCAATTACAGATGAATAATAAATCCAGCATCGTGGATACAGGATGACACATAATTTATTTTGTGCGAGCATAAACGCATGTCAATCGAGGTGAGGTTGTGTCATGAACAAATACATCGCATATGTCACCGATAGCGCGGTACGGTGGGACATCTGCTGTTACTGACTCATAATCACAGACTATACACGCATTACATGGATTAACACGTGGATACAACTGGTAGAAGTTAAACAACCATTACGAAAAGAAATCTTTAATTAATATAACGGTATTTATCTACAATTTACATAACATCATCATCACACCTGTAATCCCCGAAGGTTTAGGCAGAGGTGGACATTTCGCCAGACAGTTTTTAAATCCCATGCAATAGGGAGTGGACCTATTGCCATCAACCGGGCACAAATCCAGACTCCGTCGCTGTTACTGAGAAATTCCTGATGGAAAAAACGAATATCACTTAGCCAGACCCGGGAATACAACCCAGGACGTCGTGCTCAGCAGTCACTATTGCGACCACTAGACCAACGAGGCAGTCTAGACCAATTTATATTTATAATTTATTGGTAAAATAAAAATAATAAAAAATAATTTTTATATTACTTTGTATAGAAATATTTGAAAATGTAAACAATATGTATAGAAAATAAATAAAGGAATAAAAAATAATAATAAATTAAAGTTAAAAATTAAACAAATTCGCCGAGTTAATAGAGTAAAAATAGTAACCAACCAACTAAAGTAGTACAACAGTTAGTTAGATATTAGATTCCATTTAAATTCAATAGAGCACGATTTCAGGGTTCATTTGTTTTAGAGACGAAAATTACCCAGTAGCAATGGAGTTTTACCCGAGTTGCAAATCGATTACCTACACCACACCACACCTCAGCAAGGCTAATGGCAAACTGGTGCAATTAGGACCATACGTCCATGTCAGGTAATGCATCAACTTTTTTAATTAAACTTGATTGAATTAGCTAATGCATTAGTCTGAAAAATGAATATGTCTCATGATATATTAATGTTTGTTTACCTTTAAGCTTATACTCTGTGCCAAGGATTCGGCTTATCGAAGTAGGTTCCCTCGTGAAGGGTCACGAACAAAATGGCCATAGAAACTGGTGATGTATTACTGTGTATGAGATGCGCATGGCATCCTCTAACTCACGTTTTCTTGATATTAATTGTTTATTTATTTATGCAGCAAAATAATTAAAAGAGACAGAAAATATTGTAAAAAATCGAATCGAAATCGAATTATATTATTACAAGCACAGTACAACCCGAATTGATTGTCAAATTCTAACTTAACGCGAGCGAAGCCGCGGGCGAAATCTAGTTGAGAAATAAATGTCTAAACATAAGTATGATACTGAAAATATTTCCACGATGACAAACTGTATTCGTAAACCCTCATAAACCGTCTAAACTGATGCTATCAAAATTATAATCTGTCGACACAAACGACCATATTCTATTAAAGCGATAACAGAACAGATAACTATCTAATCCCTACACAAGAATTGTGAGCCTCATTTTCAGGATGTTAAGCGAGACGGACAAGGGAATTATGAATGAGCACCGCACCGCGGCCGTATCGCGTAGAAACAGATTGAAAATACAAGTTTGTCGTGTTAGGGAGCCGTACATAATGGGCTGGGCCCGCTTTCCACGGCATCTAGGCCACAATAACAAGAGAAGCGATCGCTAAGTGAAATTAAACACAGCGACGAACACCGCGGAAATGCAAGACATCGGTAACCTGATGCGATAAAACTCGGGGACCGCCCCGATCATTGTTTGTCTACATATCGTGTTAGCTGACTTCGGTGTTCTTCGGGTTACTTCGACACACATACCACTCATCTCGTGTTTTACATTTCTGAACCTAACGGCAAACTCGTATAGCCGTATTAGCATTCGTCTTTATTTTACCACATTAACTTCTAATGAGTAAGGCTTACTTATTACTGTTAGTAATTTATACTTTAGTATGGGCTTTATGGGCAGTCACGTTTCCGTACAGGCGGGTTCTATAACGCTAAATATCTCGGTACCGGTGCTGCAATAACTTTTGCTCTTAAAAGACGCATTTATGTCAAGTTATTATCGCATGGCCTACTAGCGCTTAGTTACAAACGTTTCAATACAATGAAATCTTTCCGTGTTTGCAGCGATAAGTGTACAGTCACGAGCACCAATATGTAAATACTTAACAACTTTTAAAAGTGTTTTTCTCCTACTGGTCTGATTAAAATTTCATGTTGTTACGAACATAGTATTTTGGATCTCATATTTTTATGAAAAAGATCCTATCTCCAAGTTACAATCGTTATTTCTCGCGAAAATTGCTTTTAAATTTAGGAAAGTGAATACATATTGGTGCAAGTGACTGTACAGTTAGCTGGTTACTCACTTTACGTCTGAAATATGTACTAATAAAACAGGCTGTGCTTTCTGAAAATCGTCAATAGGTTTTCATGAAAATCTGCCGAAAAAAACATTATTACCTCTTTGTATTAATAACACTTTCAGTTTGATACTATTACAACTGAAATTCAAAGAACCTAAAGAAAATCTTTTCACGTCGATCCATTACTTTTTAAATGGTATTTACAATCATTGCCAATAATAAACAGAACCGGCGTTTCGGTTATAAACCTGTCTAACTCCAAAGACCGAACGTACACAAAACACTCAGAAAATCTAAAAACGCAAACATAGTACGAATGACCTGAAAGATGCTAAAGAATGTTTACATTGTAAACTTTGCACCATTCCGAATAGCTACTCTAAAGTTTTCTATACACTATTAGCAAACATTTTTGTTCCGAGAGAAGACACAGCAATGTGTTGACGAGTGAATTTACACACGCTACACACGTTAAATGCATAAACGGATGAATGGGCTAGGAAAAACACTGGCCAGCGCTGGCCGGAGCTTGTGAAACTATGATGTTACATTAAATTTTATGGATGTTATATTATTTCGTGTACAGGCGGTTATTGCTTTGAGTCCATACTAATATTATATTATAAATGCAAAAGTAACTCTGTCTGTATATATCTGTTTCCTTTTCATGCAAAACCGCTAGATTGATGCATGGATATTCAGGCATGGCACTGGAAAAAGTATCCTATGACCAGACTTAGGCCATAGGATACTTTTTATCCCAGTAGTGAGGCCTCTTTGGGTTTATTTCTGGCAACCACGCGAGTAAAGCCATGGGAGAAAGTAAGTACTGTATCCATGGTTATTTCGAACCAGCGTGCTATGTCGCGAGTTTGAACATCATTGTGTATGAATATGTTTTTCACACGCATCGCTGTAGTTATGGTTACTATTTTGGCACTGTGATACTGTCATAGTTACCTCATATCTAAATGTATTTCTGGACTGAACTGGATTAGAACATTTCGAAACACTAGTCCTTTCCCCCCGTGATATTTATTCCCGGGTATTCGCCACGATCAAGCTTTGACATACTCGTAACTATCTAAATCTATAAATGTCTGTCAATGATTTTAACGCCCTATTTTTCTTGTCTCAAAGTCTCCATTTCTCCAACAAAATTCACTCCTTTTATCTATCAAAATTCCGCCTGAAATAAGAATCCAACTCTTTAAACCAATTAGTAAAAACAAATGTCCTGTGAAAATGTAACTGTGAAATGAGCCGTCAATCGACGAAAGTCAATCAGACATTAATATATCTCTCAAGCACCATTGGATGCACGCTGCACGCGTCCCCTTGAGTGGCGGCACGTGGTCACACAGATGCGTTGGAGCGGAAAGTAGGCCGGTTCGGTCCTGGCAGGAACTCGACGAGTTACAGGGAAGTTTAGTGATGTGGAACAATCTCTTTCCACTTACATTATATTACGGCCGATAAAGTGTCACAAATTGACAATGAATTTTCGGGAAAGTTCTTTGGGAAAGGGCTTTGTGTAGCGTCATCTCTGTCGAACTGAACTGTGGTTCGAACTCAGACCCATAGATAATATACAATGCCCAGATAGATGTGTGCTTTGTGTAAACTATTTCATCACTAATGCCCTAATAACGGTGAAGGAAAACATTGCATGTCCTGGAACCACAGGAAAAAATGGGACAAGGGCAATGGATTATAGCCCACTCTGTCTCGCGGACAGTGGGCCTCTTTCCCAGCAGTGGTAACAATAGACTGATTATGCTATCTCTGTCACTCATGCTTCTGTAACAGTCCCTTGCTAAAGCTGCATGTGTCATATCAACACCAGAACCGTTCAGGGAAGTGCACTGATGCAAAACAATCTCTTGGCACTTACGTTATATTGATGGAGTGATGGCCGACCCACCAATAGGGTCGGAGAAAGTGCCAAATTGGACGAAAGTTACTTTTGTGATGCGTGTGTGCTTTGCATTGAGTGGTGTGATGTTTTTTTTTTTGTTATATAGGACTGTGAGGGAAAACACTTTCTTTGCTCATGGTAGGTGTAATAATCTATTTAGTTATGGATAAATCGGTATTAGATTAAACAGAATTAAAACAGTATTTCGTACAGACAGACACGTTCTTTAGTTCTATTCTATCCACTTCATTTCCGCTGTTAACAATAGATAGTCAAATCTATGAGTGAGCCAGTATTATTCGTTCTATTCCTGCAATTTGAAGCTTCTTTCTGCACAACAACGCATTGTAGTCTCTCTCATTCAACTCACAATAGCCTAAATGACAATATTCAAGGACTCCCATAGAAATACCTTTATTCAGAGATGCTCGCGAATCTTTTGTGTGATCCCCCACACCACACAGTACATTAGAATAACGCACGGCCATCGGGCATGTGGGCCCGGAGACCATGTAATAAGTAACGATATTCCAACACGACAGTTTGACACTGAAAGCTGATAAAACTTAGTACACTTTATTTGGAACTTTCCCATATTTTACCATGAAGTTATCGGTTACATAAATAAGTTGAACAGATAAAGTCTGTAGACGTGTTTACTCAACTAATTCGTCTTCCTCTTGACGCGATATATGGCTTCTATTTGTGTATAGTTTATTTCGTGTTTTACACACAGCTATATTTTACGATGTTACTTGGACGTTGAAACCTACCAATTCGTCTTAGAAAGCGGGTTAATTGTTCTCGATTAAGAACAAGTACCCTAACTTCAATTTCTCTTACTTTATTGTTCTAAGTAAAATGTTCGTTGTTATCGTCACGGCCATGCCCTTTTCAACCAGATGGTAAATCGAATATTTTTAACCCAATAATATCCGCTAAGGCAACTTTTCTATGTATAATTTTGTATGTACTCGAAAATCTTTACTTTATTCTAATGCATAAGTATCATGTTATGTTATGAAAATATAATGTGATAATATATGGTACAATAAGAATAATTAACCCTTAAAATCGAGGATAAACCTCAGTACCTATCAAGCTTAATTCAAATGAAAATCAAGTACTTAGGTCCACATAAAGTCCTTCACCAAGTTTCAAATAACAGTCGTCAAGTGGCCTCAGAGAGCCAGGTGCTAGACTATATTTCTCATAATAGGAACAAAGCAGGCTGTGTTCCGTCGTCTAAACAAATCGGAACAACGCTGGACTTGTTCCACTCCGTAGTACCGCTGCCTACGGGATAAACACACCGACATACGTACCATGACTGTATCTTGATCAGACGAATAAATTATATTATTCATGAATATTAATACTCGCCACGTGGGTTGCCAGCTCAAGGATGAATAACTGTTGCATGCAGATAACTTACCTAAAACAAAGGAAATGGACTTTTAATAACAATTTAACACATAGTATTAACTACAGTTTATACACTGAACGTGGTTAAAGCATAAACAACAAGGTTAAATAGTTTTCGTAATCGAATCCGCACGGAACGGGGGTGAAATGGAATGAAATAATTAAATTCTCTTTCGTTTTCTGTCAGTGTGACGTTAATTTATTTGATGTGACCACCCCGAAGAGCTATTGTGCTGCTCTTCACGCCAGTCACTAGGACGTGACTGGGGGAATCCAATCCGGGGAGACATTGTCCGTACTGATTTAATGGAGCTTTTGTTATATCATGGTGAGTATACACATAAAGTGAAATGAGGCGGCTTATTTGAACGCAGAATTAAGTAGAAGCAGAACGAAAAAAGCATAGACAAAGAAAAACTCTGCAGAATTCCTCTGACTACATACTCAACCAAAAGAGAGCTACAACACTAAACCATAAAGCACTTGAGAAACTATCTAAACTTCTCCAATAAACATCCATTCGTTACTCAAACTTGAATTAAGTATCGCACAGTGCACCATCAATAAATCCTCTTATCTAAATGAAACTCATAAAGGGCTGCCGTTTCATAGCTTTTAAATCGCTTTATTAAGAAGCTTTTACACTAATTAATGACCAAGCGCCGGTATATCTCTCAGAGAGATTGTCGGATCATTGTGGACCGGGAATAGGTCGGTCCTTGCTCATACCCGTTGGTGAATTAGGCCCAGTTTCCACCGAAGCGTAGACGAGTGGGGCGGTGTGATGTTGTTCAAATTCACGGGAGATACAGGAGACGTGATGTGGATGGTCACTTCCCGTAAGTCTACTGCTCCGTTCGTCTCAGTTTTGGTGAAAATCGGGCCTTAGTAGGACATTCCCGTCGCCGTGACGAGAACAATGACATCGTGGTTGAAACAGACCCAGATACAAATACACTTACTGACAAAAAAACAACACCTTCTTTGTAAATGGAATGCGTTTCAACGTAATTCCCTTGAACGAAGCATTCTTTGAGGACTAAACATTCCTTGTTGGAGTCAGAAATAGTTTCGTAGCTTTTTACTGCGGATTAATGAAACTTATCCGGTCTTTAACTCTGAATTCTTGATAAACTTAAGTCTAGAATGTCGGTGCTCTTACATTACGAGACGTATTCAGGTTAAATGTAAACAACGTGCATAAATATTTCAAGAACGTCAAGACATCAAGACTTTGTTTGTATCGAATTAGGGAAAGTCGTAAAGCTGACAATAAAATTCTGATGAATCGCACACACGCTAGCGTCTTGCGACATCAAAGCAGTTGTATAAGTTAAGTTACAACAAAGATACTAATAAATTACTAATCTGCAATAAAAAATGTAGTAAAATTCATATTATTAACGTTGGCTAGCACAATTTTATCGATCAGCAATAACGGCCATGGAATATCACGTCGGAATAAAATCCTCATTCTTAATGCGTTGATTTCATTTTAAATGTTGAAGGATTCAAAAATGCCAGGGATAATACGATAGCATTAAAGTCGTGTTAACAAACCAGTCCCACAAAAACCAAAATTAACAAAATAATGACGTGATTACAGTGGTCGAAAACAAATACCAAGAACAAACATAAGTAAATGTAGCTGCGCCTTCCTCGGCTATTTTAGTACAAGTTCAATTATTCTCCGAGGATAAATTGTGTCGGGACGCACATTAAGTCAGTTAATTTACTTTTATATTTAACTCGCGACTACCGAGGATATCTCAAATTACTCCTGAAGCTGTTGTTGGTAATGGAAAGACGATAACAGTAAAACCACTTGTTATTTTAGTTTCAGAACGCTATTTCGGTCTACCGCTTAATTGTAACTAACTACCAATCGTTTTGGTAACAATGAACGAACGATATCTGAGGTTGAAAGTCGTAATAAACATTTCGATTACGCATTGGCATAATAAAGAATCGATAAAGATCATAATTTACAACAACTGCCGCTGGGACTCATCTCTCAATTCGACACATTGATTTAACATAAAAGAAAATCAGCATGCACATTGTACGAAATTCCTTGAAAACATTGGCATGTCGGACAAAAACACAAATGTTTAATTATGAATGCGATCCAGCCGTGGAAGTTTAATATTATCATCGCGATTGCGATTTTTACGGCTTTTGGTAGAACAAAAAGCTTTCTTGTGTACCGAGAGCGATATTTCACATGTTGTTTCAGTAATAAATCGCTGTCCGCAGCTTATTACGGATGGTAATTTTGTAGTGAAGGCCTTATAAGTGCATGATTAATTATCCGATATGGTGGTGTGCGCGCTTCTTCGACAATCGATTATTACTGCAGCCACCATCAGGATGGGCGAGCGTCTTAATGGGGATTCCGAAAGCATCGTTGCACCTTTTTGCGATGAACATTTAATCATTAAGCGGTCTGCGGTACCTACAGATAACGTAATGTTGGAGACAACACTTTTGGCGTGTTGGTACATGAACGTACTTAATGTTTATGTTGAGTCGCGTTTAAGGTCGTTTAAGCTTTTTTCTTGCGAAATAAGCAGTTTTGTGTTTTGTGCTGTAGAGCATTGGATATTAAACTTTTTGGTACCTAAGAAAAACTCCCAAAGCTCACAGAGGACGATAACTTCTGATTATGGCAAGCGGAACCCGGTTTCAGTCCCATAGTAACACCAGGGAAATCCAGGGTTTCTGCTCATCCGGGTTTCCGCACTTCTGATCACCTTCCTCGAATATGCAGCAATTCCTCAACAATATTAGGAAAAAGAACCCTACCCAACGATTCCATAAAAGATATCGAATAACATTTCGTAGATACAGATATCACGATAATAAAATTAAACAGAAATCAGTAAATGGAATGATACGGTACGTAGGAGGTGCTAAGGCGTGTAATAATCGGAACTGCATTCGATAGTGATTCCCGCAAACGTTGATACGGCCGATTTACGACACGTAATTACAAGCACCGGTCAAATCATAGCCAGCTGTCTGTAGGCAGACATTACTGCACCTAATAATGCGTGGGATTAATACCATTCATTTTGTATGAACTTTACTTAACGATAATTCTGGGCTTTGTTGAAATCGTCTCGCATTTTCGCTGCAATTTGAAGACATGATCGATGTCTGTATTTTGAAAGCGAATAATACAGTTTCACTCACGTTTTGCGTCAGATTACAGTTAGATGAGGCAAAGTAACTCCACGATTCATGGAACTAAATTATTTTTCACTTCAAATCGGAATTAAACTAAACATGTTATTAAAACTTATTGTAGTGCTTAAAAGAACACCGCACGAGCTCAAACCAAAATTAAATTAAATCATTTTATTACCTTTAACGATTTCAATTGCATCTGGCCGATTAGAAAGATACTTGACGGCATCACAACAAAAGGGCTCAATGTGGGGCTCAAGTTATTCAATCGAAAAGAGAAAATTCGAACTTCGAACGAGGCGTCAGAAAAACATGGCGACAGCAAACGGGTATACCTCCCACGCAAATTCCTGACAGGGCACAGTTTGCAGTGCCGAGGTGCCAAGATGCTGCAGAAAATATGCACCTGCCCTAATAGCAGCACTTTAGTGTTAACCACACGCATTTTATCGGCACCTACGACGGTTTTATAAGGCGTATTACCATACCTTATTTACCTGAGCACGGGACATGGCGGTATGACACGGTCACTTAGCGAAGTTACATTTAAGATTTTACTGTTAGTACGTAAACCATGAGTTTTACTATTGTAGACAATGTAAAGTGATCCGACAGATGTTCTATATTATAAGACTGTATTTATTAGAGAAAAAAACTGCTCTGTGGTTAAAAACTTACATCAATGGAGGAAATATCAGTATGCAAAATGATAATACGATAATTATCGTGTTTTACTTATATTAAAAGTCAAAACATAACTAATCTGAGAAGGAACAAAACATTCAACACATGCAATGTTGCTGCGCTACTGTTTAATAATTTGATGAAGTGAATAAAATAAGTACAAAACGGATGCAGTTTTAATGATGCAAACGAAATCCGATAGCTACTAGATAGTGAAAGCTTGTGTTTAAGAATTTTCTCGAAAAACTTTCGAGAGTGGGCGAAAAAGGGCCACCTATTGTAAAGTTACATATAATATTTATTTACATGTTAATATAATGTATAAAATAAACATAATTTCGTTTTATTCCGCAGAAGAGACAGTCGTGAGGTCGATATTCAAATCGCCTTGCGCCAACTTGACGTGCAACATAATTGAAATGTATTATGCTAATACATTTATGCACATAAATAAAAGCTGACACGTATGTACCGCGGGGTGAATGAACTCGCAGACTCGCGCTCGTGATTCATCCACAAATTCGAGATTAGGACAAACATCCCATAACAACTATAGTGAAGACTAGCGACCCGCCCTTGCTTCGCACAGCGCCACCTATCGGGTCCAAAACTATATCTAATGTAACCTATATTTTAAGTTAAGCATCTAGCAGTAGAGCGGTGTAAACTGCATTCAAATCCATGCAGTAGTTTTTGCGTGGTACGCGTACAAACATACAGACAAAAAGACAGACATTCTACAAACTGTTGTTTTGGTTGCTGTTGCTCTGATAAGGACCCTCCATATATTTTTTTTTCAACATCTTCAATGTACTACAGACATCGGCATATTACAATTTTATTATATGTATAGATAAAGTATACAGGACGGGAGTGCTTGCTTTCATGTTTTGAATTTTTCACAACGCCATGAAACATATAGGTTAATGTGTTACAAAGAACTGGTGAGTAATATTCTACGTGCTCTCAAATACGTACATAGTAAACTATGACTAGCAAACACTACAGTATGACACACAATCGTAAACATGCCTTATCTATAAAAATAAATTCTAGTAACCTTGTCTGGAATGGATAAGCTCTGAATATTCAGTAAACAACGGGTCTGAAATTATTTGTCTTATGTACTTATATCTACTATTATAAATGCGAAAGTTTTGATGTATAGATGGATGTTTGTTACTCAATCACGCCACAACGGCTGCACGGATTTGGATGAAATTAGGCACAGAGATATATTATAGTCTGGAATAGCACATAGGCTACTTTTTTTCTCTCAAACGTACACATCAAAATTTCCACGGGTACGAAGTCTCGGGCAACGGCTAGTAGGTACTATAATAAATAAGTAAAGTTTGTAGGTATGGATGTAGAAGGTTATCTCTGAAACTACTCAACCGATGTAAAAATTGTTTCACTGATGGAAAATAACACTATTGCGAAGGATTCTATGGAAGAGTGAGTTTCTCAGGCGCGCGAAGCCCCGGTTTCGTATTGTTAAAAATAGTAAACATACGACATTTTAGCTACAGCTTCAACAGTAGTTAAATTCCTATTTTTTAGTCTACAATTTAGTAGTCCTTATTCGCATTTGAATTATTATTTATTGCAATAATTAAATTCATTAGCAGTTTCCGTTACTGATCAAAAATAAATTCACATTTAATTAATGGAGTAATTTACTTGTAAAACAAATGAAGCACGCTGAATTAAGATGACTACAGGGTGATCTCATCTCTATTTCCGTAAGATCGCTAAGTAACCTAATCCTCTTTTCCGCGAATAAATCCTGTAATAAAATTCACGTGTAGCTCTAATACCTACTCATCTATTTATTGGTTTCTATAACCAACAAATACATTATGTATGAGTCAATTTATTGTTATTGGGTGATATTAGCTCCCCTATTGAAATAAATATCCCAATTCCAACAATGTGAGACATAGTGATCGGAATCTCATGTTTTTTATATTGGCCTCTAAAATATTAGTTTTCTTTTTTATCCATGATATTTTTTAGCCTTGAACAGCTTTGTACAGAATCTTCAGCTGTCTATAAAAGAACCAAGTGTTATCTTCTAAGGTCATGCATGATGCTCCTTCCTGATCAGAGTTCTTCCGTTATTATCTTAGATTGCTTCGAACCATATTTGTAAAACAGGCTAGTAGATAGCACACTAAACAGGGTCATACTATCTCTTCCATTTTAGAAAAAGTGTGTTTAATTTTGAGATTCATTGCACTTAGTAATCGGCCTATAATGATCATGTTCTTCAGACCTTTGGCCAGTATATATCTACCTGCCTAGCCTTTTCCCAACTATGTTAGTGTCGGCTTCCAGTCTAACCGGATGCAGCTGAATACCAGTATTTTACATGGAGCGACTGCCTATCTGACTATATATACTTATACTATATCTACCTTTGGCCAGTAGTGGGACAATATAATTTTTGGAAAAAAAACAGCCCTGAACTTCTCACTACTGGGCCAAAAGCCTCCTCTCTGTAAGAGGGAGTGGGCCATAATACTCCACGCTGGCCCAGTGTAGAATGGTGGATGTCGTCGAACTTCTAGTTTATGATAGTTACAAAAGTATGAACAGAATAAAACCGACGTCACATATCTTTATATCAAGGCATTAAAACTGCAATAACACAAGTTATTGTCAATCATAACGTGAAAAGAGTCATGTTAAGGTGTAAACTTTTACTGTACGGTGCTCGTAAAAGATACCAAATGATGTTGGGCATTGTAAAAGATATTATTACCATAATCCTAAAAGTTATGCAAGCGTAGCACATGATAGAGTGTTACATTTCTACGGTATATGGGATTATAAAATTACTGTGGATTACTTTGGGTTAGTTATAATAGCCTTAGTGGGAAATACACTAGTTTTGTGGAGGTAACTTATGATTATTTAAATTAAATTATTATTGAAAAAGATTGCTCATGTAGTGAAGCATGGAAAAGATTTTCCCTTGATACCTCAGACCTCAGTTCTGTAGCAATATTATCTTTAAACCCAAATCCAGTCCAGAAAAAACTACCTTGATCTTATAACACCTATGAAAAACGATAGCCAATTGTGGCCTAGCTAAGATTCTTATCATAGTTTGATCTTTGAACTTTTACCACAATAACCACAGCAAAACATGACCATATCACACATTATATAATTATATATAATCATATGAATTAACAAAACACAAATATATTCCTTCACAAAGACGGCCATGTTGCTCTCAAGTTCGTAAGGCTCTTTGATAAAAACTGCCAAAAATAAAGCAGAGGGTCCAGGATGACGCCATTGGGCAACCGGTCTTTTTAATTGCAGCATTCCTTTATGAAGCGTGTCCTGGCAATAAATACGAGAGCTGATAACCTCGGAAAACAAATTTATTTTTGGAGAAGTATGGCGTTTCGTTGCGTGTAATAAGTAATTTCATTTACGAGAAGGGATAGTGGTGGCGAATAAGGCGCGTCTCAAAAACGGACAATTCTTATTGAATCTTTTTTTAATAGTGTTGGAAAATACAGACATACCTACGGAAAAATCCATGAAGGAAAAGTCTGACTGGAGACAATGCTTAATGAAAATTCATGTTTATTTTCTTTGCCGTCAAGTGGCTAGACGTACCTAAGTTGACTGAGCACTTGTTTACCAGTCCAGACCCCGCTACTGTATTCAAGCTATTTTCTTCGTGAAAAGTTTGTTGAGGAAATATTTAAAATTCAAAATGTAACATCTACTTTTACCGCTAGAAGTTCTATTCTCCGTCCATGATTGCGTATTTGCGTCTCATCAAGTCTGTCTCCATAAAATGATATCATACGCACATCATTATGAGTAACGAGGCACACTAATGCATACTAATCTTGCGCACACGCCGCCGAACTAATGTTGCAGCCGCGGCTACCTTGAGGCCGCCATGATTTATTTGATACCGCCATAAACCGACTCAACTAAATAATGATGAACCTCCGCAAATGATGATGAAACGTCATTCTATGAACTGGTCAAAGAGTAATTTGTTTGAAGTTTTTAATAGATAGGAAAGTACAGTACGATAATGATAACAAAGTTAATGAAAATATCTCTTATTGTTATCGCAGCAAGGCCACGCAATCAACGATGAATCAAACACGATAATAAACCAACAAAAAACGTTGCGAACGTTACGGTACTGGAGCAATCTTCATGTTATCCGTACAACATGTGATCAATTATAGATGCGCCCTCGATACCGGCCAGGAAAAACTTACACCCATTAGAAGCACAGTTATATAAAACAAATAACACTGTACAAATGTGGTAAAAAGTTAAAAACTAGTCGTTGAGTAACGGATCGACGCGGACCGTCAATGGATTGGAAAAACTAGTCGGGTTATGCCAGGCGAAGGGCGATGGCGACTGAATCGAATGTGATGCGATGGGCGGATTACTTTCTAAGTTTTTATTACGTAAATGTGTTTTTGTAAGTCAAGGTGAGCGGACCACCTGTGTCAATATAATGCCCTAACATTAAATACCATCTTGTTTTGTTATAATAAGGAGGAGCAGGAGGTATTATAATACCTAAGCAGTTTGATGCTTTGTTGCCGCCTCAGTACATAGAATAGAGAACAGTTACCATCCTTTCAGAGTACCAAATGGCTTCCATAACAAACAATCAAAACGTGTTTATGAAATAAACAACAGTTTCAGAACATAACATTCTTGCATTTGCACTGAGTAGTTTATTAACAAACTGAAATAGTTAACACAACTTTATCTATGTAGATAATAGTTAAATAAGTCCTAAGTCATAGTAATTAGCTAAATTACCCTTCATCTCATACCCTCTCTCAATAATTTCATGAAGATGGGTACTCCTAGATGCGCCTGCGCACCGTTAGCGCCATATAACCGTACATAATGTGAACAAGTTATATCGACACCGGTCAGCTAACCCTCCTTAGATGAACTGACAACTTAATAGAGTCGCCATATTTCTGCTCAACATACCAACCTACATACGGCTAGATAAACATTACGTTGAAGATTAGCTATTTACTTGCAAATATGAAGTGAGGACGTTATTGTATGATATCTATGGCGTGGGAACCAATCAGGATTATCGAGGCCTGGACAAAGTAAGGTAAATGGAAAATCTACAAGAAAATTACAAACATAACATCACGCCTGTAATCCCCGAAGGGTTAGGCAGAGGTGTACCTAATAGTACACCTATATTTCGCCAGTTGTGTTTAAGTCCCATGGAATAGCGGGCGAGCCTAAGTAGGCACAAATCCAAAATCCGTGGCTGCTACTGAGAAATTCCTGCAATAACAATATGCCCGACCCAGGAATCGAACCCAAGACGTCATGCACAGCAGTCGCGATTGCGACCACTAAACCAACGAGGCAGTTCAATACAAACCAAGAAAATTACTGTCAGCAGTCGGAATGCTCAGAAAAAAATATCTTAAACGGATCCTAAGGGTTAAAAGCTCATCGTTTCAGTAACTTATCAATATCATATTTTGAACTATGATAAAGCCTGCGCTTAGCATCTTCACCTAAACGGTTGGTAAGAAGGTACCTATCTGGAATATTTCAAGAATAACTTAAACGAAATATCGTTTGAGCTTAAACTGTATCGGGGCATTTCCAGGACACTGAAGTCTTAGCATCGTAAGCCTATATGAACGAAGCTGGGTTTTTCTCAACAGTCAATTCATCATCATCATTTCAGCCGAAAGACATCCACTGCTGGACATCCCCCAAGTCAATTTATTGAACTATAAATTACTCTTAATAAAGACCCATATTAACATTTGGGTTTTCCAGACTATGAAAGCGATAACCTCATCTCTTATCGAGAAAGACCCATACAATCAACATTGTTCTGCCAATAATAATGTTTTTAATATAGACCTAATTAATTGGTGCCCATGACATAATATCGGTCGAGGCCTTCACACTCACAGGTCATCACTTCCCATGGGCGTTGTAAGAGGTGATAAGGAACTATGTCAGGAGGATATGCACTACTTATTCGTACTTACGTAGTTACACTACGTGTTATTTGCAGGAAATAAAAAAAAACAAGCATGCCAGATTTGTAGCAGGAATATTTTTCAAGAACTACCTCGTTGGTCGAGAGGTTGTAAGCACGAATGCTGAGCATGAGGTTGTGGGTTCGATTCCCGAGTCGGGCAAAGTTTTATTAGGATTTTCCCTAAGGAATTTCTCAGTAGCAGCGACAGAGTCTGGATATGTGCCCGGTTGAAGGCAATAGGCTCGCCCCCTATTACATGGGACTTGAAATATAACTGGCTAAATATGGGTATACTATTAGGTACACCTCTGTCTTACCCTTCGGGGATTAAAGGCGTGATTTTATTTTATATTTTTCAGGAACCACTGTGAAAGTTATTCCGTTTAAAGAAACGATGGATGGACTATGCGAAAGGTGATATGGCAAGAACGGGGATGACATGGCGACTAATAGAGAAGTGTGAAAGAAGAAGACAATGCTGCATCTGCTAAACTAGGATAAGAACTGGATAATAATTATTGGTTCGTGTATCTATCTTTCATACGATTACAGCTGAACCATTTTTTTAACCTTTTTTTTCTGTTATTGCACCTACTGTATATTGTCTCTGCATCACCCTAAGGTAGACTGGTAGAAAATGCCAATGGCATTAAGTCCGCCTTTGTGCAGTCTTGTTACTTGTGCATAAAGTTTTAATAAATAAATAATAAATTAATTAAAAATATCAAGGAGTCAAAGAGCTAGATACGATCTATAAAATTAAAATTCATTCCGCAAAACCTAAACCTTTTCACATATAATAAATAAATAATAAATAAATTCTTTATTTCACCAAAAGCCATCACAGTACAGTATCTACAGACTAAGAGCGTATAAAGCTTATAACTAGGACACAATAAAGTTAATACTCTGACTCCTAAACTAGGTGTATGTGCCTGTGTCTTAGGAGTCAGTGATTCTCCGTAACAAACAAAGCAATTGTATAATTATTAAAACGGGACGTTACAACAATAAGCAAATGGTGTAAAAGAAAAACAGGATACAGTTAATCTAAGTAAAGAATACACAAAATAAAATAAAAAACGTCAAACTGTGTGGTGAGAGGAATAAATGTAGGGTGTGTGTAGTGAGTAAGTGTAGGATGTGTGTGGGCGAATGTGGTGTGTAGGTGTAGGGTTTGTGTAGTGAGAAAGAATTTAGACTTATATTAAATTGAACATTATCATTGTAAATTACCCAGCAGAAGACCCTCAGTGTCAGCATGACTTAGTGTTTGGAGATAATCTCTAAGTAAGTTTTTACATTTATATTTAGGGCACGAATAAATTTTGATCTTTTTATTTAAGAGGTTGTACATATTAATGCTACTAACGTAGAATTGGCGTTTAGCAAAGGCAGTTCTGTGGCGTTCGTGGGAGAAGACATTATGCTTAAGCCTGCCAGTCGGTTCCTTAGGAGGGCGGGCAGAGTGTTTGCGTAGGGTCGACAGGAGCACATAAAGTTGCCGGACTGTAAGTACCTTGCATTCGGAGTAGAGCTTCACAGTGGGGTACCTACGTGGAAGAGAGAGCATTACTTTAAGGACAGCTCTCTGGGCTCTCTCAATGCGGATGAATACATTTTGGGTGGCCCCACCCCAGACGGGCAAGCAGTACGTTAGGACAGATCGGCAAAGGGCAAAATATACTAATTTTAGCGTTTCATAATCAGCAGAGTTTCGTAGCTTCTTGAAAACATATATTAGCTTACGTATGCGGGACGTGACTTTGTCTATATGGGGGTGCCAGTTGAGATGCTGATCAATGAGTACACCTAGATACCTTACACAAGTGGATTTGGTGAGGAAGAGGCAGCTACACTGCGTTAAGGATCCGCAAGCGTGCGCTTTTAGGGTAAGGGAATTTGAGGGACACAAATCCGACCGAATGGCAAAGGGAACATAAACCGATTTATCAACATTTAAAGTGAGCAAGTTATCAGCCAGACATTTCATTACGGTGGACAGCGCAGCCTCGGCGTTATGGTATGTCTGGGGCCAGTCATAACCATTTACAACAAGGGCAGTGTCATCAGCGTACGTAAATATCTTGCAATTTTCGAGAGGCAGTTTACAGAGCTCATTAATGTAAATGAGAAAGAGAGTAGGCCCCAGTATGCTGCCTTGCGGAACGCCGTATGTGATCGGAAGCTCATCACTTTCGTGTGGGCCAATTTTCACTATTTGGGTACGATCGCTGAGATAATCTGCGAAAATTTTCAAAGGGTGTCCACGTATTCCAATGCTTTCCATTTTATTTAATAGGGCTCGGGCAGAAACGGTGTCAAATGCTTTTGACAGATCGAGGAAAATTCCCAGGCTCTTGTGTTTTCGATCAAGAGTCCTAGCCACGTGACCAGACAAATCCAGGACTGCGTCTTCGGTACTAACTCCATTTCTGAAACCATATTGGTTATTCGCTAAGATATTGTTTGCGTCGAGAAAGCTGGTCAGGTTCTTATTAAGAATTCGTTCTAGGATCTTTGACATTGCTGATAGAATCGAGATTGGACGGTAGTTGTTGACATCATCTCTGCGCCCAGACTTGTGAATGGGGTGAACTACTGCTTTTTTAAACGCGGTAGGAAAGACACCTGCTCTTATAGACAAATTACAGATATGTGTAATAACCGGAACTAATACGCATCTCGAGGCCTTTATTATTTTAGACGGTATACCGTCTAACCCAGTAGCACAATCAGACCTAAGACCCAAAATAATGGAGTCAACATCGTCTTCGGTTACCTCGAAGAGGGCCATTGAGCTACACGAATTTGAATCCAACACAGAATTGGCCACGATTGAAGGTGATTTAAATTTCGACGCCAAGCTACTGCCTACATTAGCAAAAAAATTGTTGACATGGTTAAGCGAGGATTTAGGATTATCTAATAAATGTAACAGGTCAAAAGAGGGAGAAGATTGAGTTTGAAGATCTGAGACTTTCTTAATAACATTCCAAGTAGCCTTAACATTATTTTTTGCTTTACGAAACTGTTCCTTTTCATACGAGCACTTAAGTTTTCTCAGCAGGGAATTACAAAAATTGCGATAGCGAGTGTAGGTGACTTTTAATATTAGGTTATCATCCGACTTTTTGAGTTTGACATGCATGCGGTCACGGCGACGTATACAGCGGAGTAGCCCCGGCGTAATCCAGGGCTTCAAGTTACGTTCTCTTCTTGGAATAGTTTGTTCCCGAGTGTGCTTAGTGACAATAGAGGAGAGATTACCTATAAACGCATCTGCAGCTTCATTCGGATCCGAGATGGAGAGCATAGGAGACCAGTCTCGTGTTTGGATATCCACCATAGCGGAATCGAAGTTTATTTTTGATCTAGTGCGGGTCACATCTGAGTTGGCACTCCTGGTTTGAAGAAACAATAGCAGCGGTTCGTGATCCGTTATGGATGATTCAATAACGAAAGTCGTAGCGGATTTATTTGTTTTCAGTAGGATGTGGTCTAAACAGTTTGTGAGCCGTGTCGGAAACTGATGAGCTGGGAGAAGTCCGTTTGAGGCAGCACAGGTCAAATACTCATCTGAATGACTATCAGTGTTGTCAATCTTGATATCAATGTTCATATCACCGATCAGAACCACGGAAGGAGTTGTTAATTTGAGTACGTTATCGAGACTATCAACAAAATTGTCAATGTTTTTAAAAGAAGGAGGGCGATAAATAGCCACTATTGAGACATCCTCTATGCGACAAATAAGACAGTTCGCTTCAGCAAAATGTGGTTCCTTAACATCAGCTTTAAGGGAAGATTTAACGTAGATAGCACACCCGTCGTTTTGGTTGTACGTGTTTTTAGTGTAGTATGACATGAAGCCATCCAAGGTCGGCAGGTGTGAAAGTTTGCTTAACCAACACTCGGTGAGAACAAGAACGTCGCTCTGGAAACCCATTAATCGCATAAGTACCGCAACTTCATCGAAATTTTTAGAAATGCTTCGTATGTTTAAATGTAATATTTTTAAACCTTTTGTCGGGTCTTTTATAAGCTGCATGCAATTCTCAGGTGGACATTTGAGCGATTTAGAAATATGAAGCGAGTCTATTTCATCATTAATTGAGTTGCCGCTGTCACACCTAGCTTTGCATCATTCCTCCATTCGAATTTAATCTAAAAGCAAACCTCTGAAGCAGCCAACCCGTCGCAGCCAATCCTATTCCACGACACACCGTAAGCACATCAGATTAGCGAACGCATCCTTGCATTAACCACCGCTCTGCGCAGACGCAGCCTATCTACTTTACTCCCCTGTTCAATTAAACGCGAATTAAGGTAAACTAGCGAGGTATTACCGCGATACAACCAGTCCGGTTGCCGACCAAGTGTTATTTACCCCTGCTACTAGTTATTTGCCGACAGACAGCACAAGGGCTTCGTAGTGACGTGCGCTTGCGACGGTATTACACGCGTTTAGGCGCGACGATAGCGCATTAGAATATTAGTTGCTTGTAGCTTATTAAAGAAAAGGAATTATTAATAGTGGTGTTTTTAGAGTCCTAGTGGAACTACTCGTAAGTCTAAAAGTGCTGTTTGCACGTTACGGTAAAAAAATGAACATAAATCGTCATCTTTCTTTGATTGACAAAATTAGCAGAGATTTTTGTTTCTTTACCAAAAATTTACATAAACCCGTTTGTGACTAAAAAATGTTCTTTCTAGTCTACCTATTGAAAGCCGGTTTAAATAACTAACTCGCGTGTTTAAATAGTTTATTAATTCAAAATACTTTATGGAACTTGATTTCTCACATGCCACAGGGTCATATAAAGACTTTGACCTTAGCGAATCATCAGCCTTGAGAAGTATTCTTGGAAGATATCACAAAGATGTGTCATGTACGAAAAATAAACCATGTTCATAATATTATTACTTGAGAATGCAGAACGAACATATATAATTTTATATTGTCTGCGTATATGACAAAGTCAAGATGACTTATGAGGATTTCATTTGAATATCTTAAAGTTAAACAAAGGTTTAAGATTATTTCAACAGATTCGTAGTCGATTGGCTGTCGATGTTCAAAGTACAAAGTTCCATTAAAAAACAAAACGAGACTGATATTATACGCTTTAAACACCGCAATTTGCAATGCAAAATATCTTAATTACGTAGCTTTTAAAAGAATTCCAACAATGTGTTGTACATTACCACATTAGGTACTAACACTAACTACGTAAATAGATACATAAATCCTCCTCAGGCTCGTCTGTGTTACTAATGATCTGTGGATCAGCATTTATTTAACATGGAATTATTTTAAATTACTACAGTACGATCTCGCGGAGTACGCGTAAGGTCAAGCGCATAATGGATGATTCTGACTCCGCTAACCATGATAAGTCAAGCCTTTAAAGGTTAGACAGAATACTTCGTCCAATTACGAACAAATGTGACATAGTAAAGGGCCTTAGGGTACTAATCAAATCAATAAAATGGTTTATAAGGACTCCTGAATATGGCAAGGGATTTTCAAGATAAAAGGTCTTGCTTTGGCACCTATTTCTAAAATAGTGGCTTGTGTTACCATTCCCATATTTTAAATAGTAAATCTATCAGCAATCAGGTTCGTAATTATCAAAATCATTATTTTCTTTGATAATTATCACCGGGTAATTATCATTTCTGATTAATTATTTGATCTCTTATAGTTTTGACTTACAAATCTTAATTTCATTACTAATATATTATGAAAAGAAAGACATTTATAATGACTAATTGACTTATTTATTGAAAACCTTAATTTGACTTTTATTGGAGATAAAATAACCTAATTGTTGAATAAACACTATTTTTGTGACTGTTTTATTTAAATGGATATGCACGAAAAACATCAAATCGAATTCGGAAACACGCAAACTGTATTGTTTTATGATTTTTGTTATTATCAATGATAATTATGACTTTAATAAGCTTTAAATAAGTTCTATTTTGAGACTGAGATTACACAAGAGAAACACTTGGCGTTGTCTTGCCTAGATCAGAATGCAAAATAACACTTCTTATAAGAACTAATAACAACATCAGCGCTCTATATCCTCATCCTCACAGACGACCCATCAACTTGGTCACCCAGCTGTCTTACGAAAGCAGTCCAGTTACCGATAGAACAAGATTCTTAACTTATCTGTGACAAGCGGCATCGACAGCTAATGAATTAACATCCGCTGTTAATCATGTAAGTCGAATAATTGCGATGCTGATTGACAACTCTCCTTGTATTTATAGCTAGAAACTTAGAAAATTATCCAAGGAAAAACATAAGGGTATTAGACCTTAAATTATGTGGCGTAAAGCTCAAAATAAGAAAACCTGTAACTGAAAAGCCAATGACAGTAATAAACTCATTTAAGAAGCGAGTAGATACTATACAGCTTTTATGAGCTTGACTTGGTTCAGATAACTTACGACTTTAGCTCATAATCAAATAGTAATCAAGAATAATAATGACTTTAAAAAGTAAATCAAGTCCACATTATCACTAAGGCTGAGAGCAAATGTTGAAAACTATCTGTCTTTTAGTAGCTATAGATAGAAGTTGCAACATTGTCTTGTAAACAAGCTTATCAATGAGTCGTCGACGAGAGGAATTATTAACGAAAACTTATAGCAGATGAATAAATAAACGCATCCTCACTTCCTGTGCTTGCATACAAAGGAACACACATACATACACATTCAAACATACATGCACACTGCGCTGGCGTCATCCACACTGTGGGCAAACACTCATCTTACTTCATAGAAGAGATATCCGATTCTTATCTGATAGTAACAACACTGATTCAAATTATCATCGTGTTATATTACCTTTTTAGATGCAATCTTATGCCCTTGTACACTAATAATCAATAATATATAATTTAAGAGATTGTAAATTCTATGAAATAATTCCATAAATCAGCAATATGGCGGAATAATTTAGCGGTAAGCCATTCAACAAATTGATTTGTGTTGGTTTTGACTTGGAGACAAAACATTGTCTCGATGTTGTTGCATTCATTTACTTTGAAGTGTTGTTAAATTATGTGACCGAATAACTACGCAGTTCTATTAATAGACAATCGGCAAGCAAATTCAACATCGAATTGTGGAGAGAACGATTTAGCTGGTCAGTTTTTGCACCAATGTTCTTTGTGTCACATTCACGGTCTACTTAAGTTTAGTTATTTATTGTAACAAAAACAAAATCTTCATAATCACTGTATGTTTATTTTACTACGTGCAATCTGATTCCCAATAAACCAAATGAAACCACGATCAAAAGACACAGGGATTACCAAAAATATGTAAAAGCCCACAACGACCCTTATTGACAAATTGTCAACACCACAACACGCTAGAGACGATCTTAACCTCAAATTTCGTTCCCCAAAACGCGATACACCTTGTTAGGGGTCTTACCTGACCCTATTATGTTCGACAGGGTGTTACTCGAAAATTGGGAGTTATTCCGAGAAATCACGTAACAATCACTTTCGTTATTCCCTAGTTGAGAAATCCTCCCACTAGGTGGACCGATGACCTGGTGAAGGTTGAGGGGATCCGCTGGATGCAAGACGCACGGGACCGGTCAATGTGGTGACACTTGGGGGAGGCCTATCAGTCGACGTCTTTCGGCTGAAATGATATAAAGACACCTAATGCTCTTGAAATGTATGTAGTTTCTTGTAATAGTGGCAAAAACCAATTTAAATATTACTCATATTTTCCCAGTTACAAAGTAAATTTTCAGCAGCATATTTATAGGAAGTCAGCGATGAATCAATTTTAGTATTGACACTTTGCCATAATGATGACAAGGCTTAGATAGAACTTAAAGCAACTGACTCATCCTTTCTAAAGCTATCAATAACACGAACGAACTAACTAAACAAGCTTCTCCACAAAGCTCTTAATACATTCTCAAGCTCAAGCTCGGCCTAACAATCGCCACAATAATAATCCCATTGAAAACACTAACAAGTCTTAGTGGCCGCAATCACAGGGAGGAGGCCTGAGGAGGCCCGAGGCCAACTATTTACCATAACAAGAGGGTTCTACACAATGGCTGCGCATGGTAGGAGAAGCGGGCCTAACTAGGTGTAAAATGAGCTGATGCGATATGTAGGCCCCTTTGTATCGTGGACTAGAAATCTTATTATGTTACGATCGCTTGCTCCGAATTTTATTGTTCGAGATAGCGAGTTCGTTTATATTATTTACGATATAATTTTACTCTCATTTCTATTTATTTACTGATCAATTCATACCTGTGACAAGTATGCTAAGCCGTGAATATACTTTACAAACACTCTGATTCAATAAACTTCTGAAGTGTTTAAAAAGTCAATGACTCGTCGAGCAACCTTGAACTGGTACTGACGTATTGAGAGCAGAACAAAAACTTGACAATAAAGCCGAGGGTTACCGGCTCCTTCAAGTTGCTACAATAACATACTATTGTTTCTAACTCTGTTTCAATCACGAACTGCTTCAAATAAAACAAAATTAACAGCCGAAACCAATGAATTTATTTTCTTAGAATATTTCGAAGAATTTTACCGCTATTTGTTGGATACCAAAAAACGTAAAAGAATTAAATAACTTAGATACTCAAAATCTATTATTTTTAGGGTGTACACAAATCGCTGTTTTGAGTTATAGTCCAAAGGATACACAAAAACAACACTAAAATCAATGACTTCGTAAATTCGGAATAAGTTATGACATGCTAACGTTTTCTATCAACGTTTTATAGCATTCCTCTCATATCTTAAATTAAAACACAGTGGGATCATCATTTCGAATAAGTAAATAAGATGTGAGATTTTAATATTAAAATACCAATTCGAGGAAACATCTCCGCCTGAAGTAACGTAAATATAATAACGACAAGAAAGCAATAAAATTGGGGTACTTATTCAGATAAGTTTTTACATTAAATGTTGGGTTCGAATAACAATAAATTAAAATAAATGTTGTTCTTATGGGTCAGTAAAAATCCAGTTTATTTCGCGAAAGAAGCCGAAGTATGGGAGTTAGCGAAAGTGGTCAGTGTCGTACAGAGGTCCGATACCATACTAGGCGACGCGCGACGCTGCGCAGACGTCCAATTAGAGGGAATGTGCGCCTGCGCCCCTCCGGAGGCACACACAGGGAGTTGCGATTTATACCTCACTCCCACACTTTATTGCCTCTCTCGGCACTAACTTTTCGTCCGAGATTATAAGGCTCCGCAGACAGCTATTCTCAAATCACGAATAAGGCATCATCTGACGCTATTTACGCTCATACTTCCTCGATATTACGTACACGGATGCATGCAAAATAGTTACTTTAACAATTTTGGTCACGTTTGTGTAAGTGGTCCGCTCTTGTTCATGAAATTACCCATAATTCTGTATTTATAAATTTTAAACCAGTATTTTTAAAGCAACTTATTGTGTCTGCCCAATTTCAATGTCTGTCCATAATTACAGTGTCGACCAAAAAGGAAAACTTTACATAAAATAACTGCGATATAAAGTTATCAGCGCTAAAAGTTGTCCGAAAAACGGGTGAGATTAAACGAATCTGGTTTGAGATCCGCCTGTAGCCGCGCGGGCTCTCCTTAAAAGGCGGCTTGTCGACAATAGCCTGGGAACTCAGCTCATTTGAGGAGAAAATATCATGTCGTGTCCCTCGCCTCGCTAAATCGCTTTTTAAATGTGACTACGTTGGCGACGCGTCATGAACAAATATGAAGTGAAGATGAATCCCTGTAATTAGTTCACAGTTTGTTTGGTGACAGAGAAATGCCGACGTTTTTTTACAAGAGAAGGAGTAATTATAACATGCAATCATGGGCAGAGAAAATGTGTGACAACTTGACAGCCAAAAGATAAAAAAGGTTAAACGCTGCTTACATAAATTAAAGAACATGACAAGACCATTTACTCAATTATCTTTGGTTGTTCCGAAGGGAGGGACAAAAACATCGAATTGACTTAATATTTTAACTTTCTTTAATTTTATTACTAGGTATAATGCAACTAGTTGTAGGTATGGGTAAGTTCACCATTATTATTTATTAATTTATTCTTCATGTACAATAGTGGTAAATATATTCTCTACCAGTCAACCTTTGGGTTAATATGACAACATTGTGAAAGGTATAAAATAATATTTAAAAAAAAAACTCCTTGTTTTCGAAAATTTATATACCTACTTTGATACTAATACACATATACAAACAAAATAAACTAATAAATATTTGAGAGCAGAGCAAAAACCACCATTATCACCATGTTCTTGTACCTAATTAAGGTAGTTATATAATTTGGCAGTGTTGCCCATCATTTTTAAATAATTAGGTAATATCGTTTTTTCACAATCTGTCCCCAAAGGTTCGCGATAACGTCATACTGGCGTTTTACCTTGAGGTAAACAAACAGGGGGCGACCGTGGTTACTTGATATCAGTGGGATTATCACTACTAATCTCACTACGATAACAGATAAATTAACGAAAACTCCACGTTTTTATAACGTTATCACCAGTTACTGCTTCGCCGGTTATTAAGACTGAATAAAATTAATATTTCATTGCATAATGAAGTAATAATGCGTGTACCACTATCGCCATCGTTTTCGTTACCCATAAACCTATAAGGTTTACAAGCTTTTTATTTTATCGCCTTGTAAATTATTTAATTACTATATGACCGGTTTCTGTAACGATCAAGACGAATCAACTAAATTAAAGTTATGGGTTCTCTCGACGAATGGCTTGAGTTGGCCTCAAAATTTTACTGGTTCTGTTGGTCTACAAAAAGCTGAAAGATGTTGTATCGAATGAGAGAGCAAATGCTTGTGACCTTGCTCGCGCTAACGAAGGCTACAGGCCAGGCCATACAAGGCTGGACTGCAACAAAAAGAAATAAAGCTCGCCGCGTAAAGACCTGCCACAAAAAATAAACTAATAAAAGAAGCCGGCGATGTTCGGAACGTGAGCGTGCCGCTCGAAATATTCCAGCTCTAAGTTTTCGCTTTGGAACAAAGAGCTCAGTGTAATATGACAAAAACCTTTACTTGTCTCGCTGACAGCTCGGACAGTTATGATGAATTAAAGTTAATTATTACAGTCAATCAGTTTTGTTCCTCTATTACCTAAACCGTTATAGTTACATTCATTTGATTTGTGTGGAATGTTTTGTATCCGTTTATATTTACAAGGTTTTTTTCATAGGTATGTAAATACCGCTACTAGCTATATAAAAAAAAACAAATAATATGTTAACTTGACACCAATCAAAAATATTTATATTATTGACGTTTCACAAATTGGTTTCTGCTTTAGCAACAACAGTTCAGAGATAGCAACGTATCACGGCACTATCTATCGGAATAGGGACAGATGTGCCCGAATTGGGTTACTTTGATAACGCTATCGAACTATTGCACGAATCAGACACTCAATCTGAGTCAAACTTTAACAGCTCACCCAATCCGGAACCAACCGTTTTTTTGTTATAATGATCTGTGACTGGCTTTATACGGATAGTGGTATCGTTTTTGTCTGTTTATTCGCGGCTTACGTGATAAAATGCAGACCGGACTAGGCTGCCCCAAATGTGGATTATTTCCTTATCTACTTTAATTAAAAATGTTTTAAATCATGCAGGTAATGCATAGAATGCACTGCATTACATAAGTTTTAACTATTTACCGTTACCGGTATAAAATAGTTAAAAGCGTTTACATGCGAATAGTATCGTCATAAAATAGCTTACAAACACAAACTATAATAAACAAAGTTATAACAAAATAACCCACAACACAACAAAGTTGAATCACTTCAGTAAGCTTACCGTATCTTAACTACTAGTGGCTATCAGTAACTTGTAAACGACCAGTAATAACGAACGACAGGTCGCAGTTCACGTGAATAGTGACCGAGAAGAAATCTATATCGGTGTTACAGTCCTTTCATAGTTCATTTTACCTCGTAAATAAACTTTATGACAACGAGAATAAGGTCATCATCATCATCTTCATTACAGCCCGTAATCACCCACTTTTGGGTATACATAACAGCCAACAGTGGGTCATTACCTTCCTTTTCTTATGCCCTACTTCTCAGTTCTATGCGTCCCTCATCCATCTGTTTCCCGCGAATTTGACAATACCGTCCACCCAACGTGCTTAAAAAAGGTCTACTGTAATGTAATGTACTGAGAAAACCACAGGTAAAATAATAATGAAAGGACAGTATGTCGATACTCACAATTGTCGAGTCAATATAACTCCTGATATCCCGAAAGAAGGGTTATTATTATTATTTATTTTCAATAATCGGAATACAGAAATCCATAGTGTTATTACTTTTTTCTCGAGCTTGAGCTCTGTGAGGCTGTAACCTTATTAGTTTATTTGTCTGCTTTTCTATTGTTAAAGTAACGTATTTTGTTCATTCATAACGTATTTTGTTTCAGGAGCTGTTTGTGTCGATAACTGGGTGTTTTTCCTAATGATTCCTTAGCTAAAATTCTGAAACAGATTTCAACTTTTTTTTAATACGAGTATCGTTAGGCATGAAATTTATTTTATGTTCAAAAGGATTGTCAAATTATGTAGCTACAAACATGGAATCTGTATCTCAGTGAAAACCTGATGCAAAATCAAAATTCCCCGGACTCGTAACGAAGTGAGTTATTAGATTATAAACACTCGTACGATGTTACCCTCTCAAGAGAACAAAGTAGCTTTATTCATACAGTGTAATAATCGTGGTGATTGATTAATTCAATGGAGCCAGCTGCCGTGTGATTGAGTCGCATTCTGCATATCAATTGCTTCCAATGAAGCGCGGACTTTGGCGGCAACTCGCTCGCCTGCATCTATGCAATAGAATAACCATACATATAGTCATACATCTTTCATTTTTAAAAGACATGAATCACAGCAAATTTATTGAACAAAATCTGTATTTGCATTCATCCAATGTCCTAACTCGCGTTTGCTAGTACATAATTTTCTTACACACTATTTTCCGCTCTTAATACAGTATATTATGCACGGTTGATGTGTTGTTTACATCAATAATAAATACCACAATTAACTCAAAAGTCAACAGTACAGTTAACTCACATTTTAATTAAATTTTACTATCCGGTAACCGGTACTTATAACGCTCCCCGCATGCGCACCGCGTTAACTTACTTTACTCAAATAAAATATGTCTTAAATCTTAACCATCAATTAAGGTGCACAAGTATAATGTCAGAAGCGGTTATTAAGGCGATAATAGCCATATACAGCGATAATTACCCGGAGATTGCGACATTTTGAGCTTGGTGATCATTGCTCTACTTGAGGTTGTTAATTTGAATAAAGTCGATGTTTAGTTGTTCGTGTGAGGTTGGTGCAGGTTCGAGGACTGGTTGAGTGCGACTGCGCAGTTGTCAGCCGGCGCCTACGCAAGGTGGGCGGACGTACTGGCCCGTGCACTTACTTGATCTTGAATTGTTTACTGCCTATGTCTCGTATTCGTCATTACGTTTTATAGTCGGCTGTAATGAAAGTCTATCGGACATTCCTTCAATTCAGATTACTAGAAATAAATCTACGATAATTTACAGGTGTGTTAGAATATGTCTTATTGTAGAAGCTGTCTTAGTCGAAAGCAGATTAAAGTGGAAACTTGTAAAACTTTATTAGAGCAGTTCAAATGGAATCATCATCAGCGAATATAACGTCATTCATCATTTGCTGATATGTCTGTCCAGAGAATCACAACATATTTGATGATCAAATAGGGTGCAGTGTTAGGTAGGTTACTCTATTTTCAGACCATCTTTAAAGTATCTTAGATATCATTATCATTCTCCCAATCCCTTATCCCAATTCATTTGGGATCGGCGCAGCATGTCTTCTTCTTCCATAATTCTCTATTACTCGTCATCTCATCAGACACCTCCTTCTGTGTATAAAGCATCTTAGGTAACGATGCAAAAATATTCAAAACCCACTAGGTGCTGAATTCGATGACCAATTTCAGAAAATAATAATAACAACGTAGGTAGTCCACTCAACTTCTTACATGCAACAGTTACATAGCCTGATAAGCACACAATACTATATACAAGGCAACAATCTCAAATGGAATCTAAATGTTATCTTCCATATCTGCAATAAACAATACGAGTCGAATGTGGGCGCTCTATTCACAGCGTTCAGAAATACGCGGTCTAATAACAATGTATGTGCACTGATTTACGTTATATCTTCAGATCTGATAGTTCTAAGCTAACTTTATCTTTGTATCTTGTACACTGTTGACCGCAACTTTGTCCGTGCGTTTCGGATATAAAGTTAGTCTCAAACTCTCAACGATATGCGTACTTGAGGATCCGATGGACTCCGCGAGGCGAGATAACGTGGACGCGCCTGAGGAACGACTGGTTTGAGGTGACGCCGGAGAAGAGTAGGTACCTCAACGGATATGGGGAGGCCTTTGCCCAGCTGTGGGAAATTCTAGGCATAAAAAAGTTACCATTTTATAAAGTTACCATTCCATTCTCCCTCATCTTGAATTGATTTTCCAACAGTCACTCTGTTGCATACTTTCCGTTTGCTAACACACAAATAGGTTTTCATTTGCAGTCATTTAGGTTAAATATGCTTTGTGTATCAGTCAGATCATCAGTGAATCACAGAAATAAATCTTGCAATTTGAATACCTACTTATATGACAGACTAATTTCAATGACTATATGATGAGATATATAAGGTCTAACTATTCATACACGAAATATTTTAAGGGTAACTTCTATAAGTCGTAAAGTCGCCATCGCAACGAAAAAAAAAATCTGAGTTTTTTTACGAAATTATTATAATTCTAAAAATTTTTGAGACTTTTTGCATAAAATCTTTACTCCCATATTCTAACAATGACAGTAGGTAAATACGACTTAGTAAACTAGCGTAATGGATGTTCAAAAATAAGGAGCTAGTATTTATTTTGTAGGTCAAGTAATTTTAAATTATTATTTTTTTTATAAAAATATATATATAAAAAAATGATCCGTTGAAATGGCTTCGTTATAGCCGTTAGATGATTCCCTGAAAATATTTCGTGTATGAATATTCAGACCTTATATTGCGGGCTTAAGTTACTTAATAGTTTTATTTTTTGCTATCATTTCTATTAACTAACTAGCATCTGAGAATTGACTACTAACTTTGTAGCCAATTCTCAGATACTATTGTTCCAGACTTGTTTATTCATGTTCTTATAGAGGATAAGAGTCTTGATTTTCCCTTTTGAAACATGGGGCTGATGTGAAGTGTCATTATGTTGAAACAGGAAAAGGCTAAGCTCAACTGCACACGAATTTGAACCTTTAAAACGATCACCCTCATTTTTGAAGTGCACCAGTCACACACATGAAAAAAAATCTTTGTTGGGTTTTCGGAAAAAACTATACATGGAGAGATTTGTATGATTGTGATGTTATTTACGAATGATATGAAAGAGAAAGGAGTAAATGATGCCGTGACGTCTGGCAGGGGAGAATGGAAGAAGAAAACGTGTTGGACAAGGACAGGAAGTAGAATGGGACAAGGACGGGAAAATGATGATCATATTGATCATCATCTGCCTAGCCTTTTCCCAACTATGTTTAGGGTCGGCTTCCAGTCTAACCGAATGCGGCTGAATACCAGTATTTTATGTGGAGCTACTGCCTATCTGACCTCCACAACCCAGTTAGTACTAGGTAATACGATACCCCTTGGTAAGACTGGCTGTCAGACTTTTTGGGCCATTAACTACCTATTACTACTGCAAAGATCTACAAATGACAGCCGGGACCAGCGGCTTAACGTGCTTTCCGAGGCACGGAGGAAACTCGGTATGTAATGGGTGGTCACCCATCCACAGACCAACCTAGGCAAGCACGGCTTAACCTAAAGATCGACCCGAGCGGCTGTTATTATTTAGCCACGAGCTCCTCACAGGAAGGTGATGATGACGTATGATTTATTTTCCGTTAAGACACAAAAATATAGACCCTAGTCCTTCGATTAAATTCCACCAACAAATTAAATAGTCCCCTTAGGGTAGTAAAACTAACGTATTGTAGGTCCATCGATCAGTATCTCAAAATAACTGAACAAATTGGTGCACCGCACATTATAATTATGAGTTAGATCTGTCACATTGATAATAACTACGATTGTAACCGCAATATTAGCTAATCCTAGTTTTAATTGCATTTGATACAATAATTGGTACCATTGGAAAACAAAATGGAGTTGGTGCCAACAATTACCTAACGGTAAATTATTGTACAATTTAAATATCAATGGGAGTGCATGCCACTATTTATCTAGTGAGTGCTAATTTGCATAGCATGATTACTTGTAGCTGACTCAAATAGTATGCGCTATCTTTAGTACTTACTGGAATATGCGAGCAATTTTGTTTACCTTCATCCTTCATCTAAGGAAATTTCTTATCGCGATTATAATAATAATACGTTTAATTCAGATAAAATCCATACAGCACAATAATAAATTAAAAATAAAACAAAATGATTAACAGGTTCGTATTTTTTTTCTTTTTAAACGTTGCCCCACACTAGGAATTTCTCCTGTGTCGTGGGTCCGCTTACAAATATTTAAACTCACATACACAAACAGCCAGACTCGGAACAAGTACCGAGGCAAGACCAAGGCCATACAAGTATTTGTTCCATGCGGGAAACGAACCCGCGACACGCAGCGCAGCAGTCTATCGCTCAGCCACTGCGCCAACCGCGCCGTTAAATTTACCTCATTTAATCTCTTGTGAATCTCGTATCACGTACTCTAAATGAAATATAAAACTTTTCTCCATTTTTTTCGTTCCATGTATATTTTCCGTCATCTTTCACAAGTCATTAAACCATTTCGCCCGGTACCTTCCTCTCCGCCCTTCAAAGGACAGTTTGTTCTACAAAATACGACGCTACACGCTAACCATCAATGCTTAGTAAAGTTGTGAGAATCGACAGACAAACGGATAGTAATCGTGGTCCCCGGCGACAGACCAGCGAGTTGTCACTTCATGCAACCTTACGATCTCAAAGCCGACATCTTATTACCGAGCGCACCGAGCTACGACAAACCTGCTGCGTTTCCTCACTTCGTATTCTGTCTATCCCGTTACGAGAAGCCGTGACGACGCATACATACATAATATTATACAAATACATATTTACATACGAACAGGATAAAGGATCATCTGGTACACATAAAGATCCTGGAGACATTTCAAATAACCAATAAATTCCACACCTGACTCCAGTTTGTTTGGACATTTTATTTTTGACAGTCGCCGGTCGTGCCGGACAGTTTACTACTAGTTTATAAATACCGGCGGTAAATAAACAAGAACTAGTCGAAGCTGCCGTTGCTTCCGATAATTGGGACACAATTTCTGGAGTTACGGCCAGTTACAGGCACCATTATGAGGATGTTAGAGCGATTACGTAGATAACACCATGGACAAATAGTCTGCCTCCAACGTCTCGTAAATCATGGGTAAACGCCATAATTGGAGCTTCACGTTAAGTCAAGCTCAGCCGATAATCAGGAATGTGGAAGCAGCTCAAGTTTTTTGTGTAATTGCGTCTATCGCTATTAAAGGCAATAACCATACAAGCATCTTTGAGCCTCTAAATCAATATTGAAAAATACATAAATCACTTTATTTGCCGTAACAGCTTTACCTTTACGCGCTTTTACTTTGCCTTCCGACATGCGACAGGCGACAGCGTCCGTATAATCTCATATCTTTAAAAGTTTATTTGTAATTAATTCAAAGTCCCTTTAAAGGTCTAAAAGTCTATTCAAACAACTAAACCGCATACAAATAAATTTAAATTGTAACAAATCGCTTCTCAAATATTTATGTTATTGAATTTCCCGCATTGGTCCAAAGACACTCATCAGAGTAGCATCGTTACTGACTCCCCGCTGTGCTCGACGTGTGAACAATTTAATTGGAAGAACCGGGGGAACAGCCCCACTTATAGCCACGGGATTATTGAAACGAGACGCACGTCATTAACTACTATTTACATACAAAATAAAACTTATTTATTTACACGATATAAAACGTAAATTGAGTGTCAAACAGACTTGAAACGTTTATTACCTTCTCACATTCAAAACTAGGGACTACAGAGCAGTTATTTTTCATCCAAACACAATAAAAATCTGTATACATTTGAAAGGGCACAAAAACACGTATTTTCATAAACAAACACGTTCAATGTCACGTCGAACGGTGAGAAAATGTCTCTATTCGTGTGTAAACTACTAACGTTACGTATAACTCCCACGTACAAGGTATTGCTTCAAAAGCTTTGGAAGTTGAGTCCGTATTCGAAGTACGTGCATTTACATTCACAACTATAAAGTGCGGTGAATAGAACTGAGATGTATTCTAACCTTTATTTATGGTGTTGGCAACCATAAAGATTGATGAATGTGCAAGAAACTTTCATGGAATGTGAGATTACGGGATAGTCTGCGCTTACTCCATAACACCATAAAAGTACGTGACGTTAAAGAAAATAATGTCGTAATCTCATTGTAAACCTATTTGGATAAACCGTCATTACATTTGTAAGTAAAAAACAAATAAAAGCCCATTGGATATTTAATTCAGTCGGCATTATTTCGTATTCATAAAGTTATTGACATAACCAGTAATTTATTTGTAAAATAACGGAATGCACACATAATCTTGTAATACAGCCTCGATAACGGCCCGTAATACTAACTGTAGGTTAAATTACATAAAAGCCAAGCTTTTAAAGTACTGGTTTTGGCCCGTAGGTAATCGAACCATCTACTTATCGACAGTCTATGACCTAGTATTTACATACTATGTCTGTGTTAGACATAATGTTTGCACTTTACGATCTGAGTATGAACAGAGATGATAATACGTGATCTGATAACTTAATTTATATAACGTGAACGTCTATATTGTGAACGTGGTGTTGTCAATAAAAGTGGTTATCGATAAGAAAATACAGCTATTTTGTCTTGCATCGGCCCGTCTGTCGATTTCAAAGCTTTATCAATATGGGGCAATATTTTAAAAATTTCATACCTACTATAAAGAATCAAAAGCTCCTAAGAGGTACAATTTCTGAAACAAATGTTTCAGCTTGAAACAATAACTATGTTTTTTATCGCACTAAAGTTTATTTTCGAAACACATGAGCCTGAACTCTTCATCAAAGTAATAAAACAAAAAATACATAAGAGGAAGATACATAAGTAATCCTTAATGAATCCTACATGTGCGTCTCAATTAAAACATTAGGTTCTCATAGAACTTATTCGTAGAAGCATTTTTTGTGCGCTAACATCCGTTTAAAACAAAACAACGCCGCCATTTAAAAAAAACTATCGCGACAAGATCTTAGAACAATCACACAGATAACGCCAATTGGTAAAACCGAGACATAATTAATTTTGTGACTATAAAACGTGCTTCAAACTTTTGTTGAACAATTTTGAATCTTAGTGCGAAGTAAAAGAATATGTACGATAAAATATTTGGCGAATTCAAGCGCAGTGACATCTCGGTCAGGATATAAATAAAGAGTGGGTCGAGGATGTATCGCCACCGACAGTCCGCCACCCGCGGGGAGTCGTTGGATCTGTTCCAGCTTCAGACACACTCGAGCTCGTCTAGTGAAAAGTAAACGAGACTGAAATTGTGACTCATCCTGACTTGCGTTCCTTAATTTCCTTTTCGATAAAATCTGCTCTTGAAAAGTTCCTTGAACTCTTCCGAGTTGAAACTGAAATTTTCGAATTAACGAAGCAATACTTTACATAGCAAAAATCAAAATGTTCTTGTATGAACCGTGCATTGCAATTTACGTCGATGTGTTGAAACAAAAACTCAGCTGAAACTACCGTTAGCTGACTAAGGTTGATGGAATAACTACTGCGTCGGAACATACACATCGAATAGCTATTTACTTATTCAGTGGTCAGAGTTAGACTTTCTGATTACCAATATGCCAATTCGCGGATATTTCCGATCGATAAATTTATGAGAATGACTTCGTCAGTAATAAGGAAATGTTTGTAAGTAAGCACAATGTAGTCTTTGAGCAAACCTCATCTTCTTCCGTCTGGCGCCGCTTAGTAGGTCACTCTCCGATCGCCCAGAATCGCACTCAAAACATGTTCGTAATTTGCTTTAAAATTTTCCTTGCCGATTCATCAATATCGAGTGTCTATGAAACATGATGTGTCATTGTATAACTATGAGACAGCAATTACTAGGAATTTCATCCGTGGAGCGCTAATCTCGTAACGGAAATGTATATTTGAACAGCCAAATCATTCAAATTGCAAGCAATAGTCAGAAATATGGAAAGTATACCATTAGAAATGGAAGTTGTATTTTCTAATCTTCGATATGAGTTCACAGAAATGCACGAGTTCGTTTCATGAGCCAAGTGCATTTCCGTCCTGGCAACAAAACAATTCCTTTGGCGACGACCCTAATCGCTGGCAGTGATGACAGCGATGGTTTCGATCTAAGCGATACACAGCTGAAATTCTGCTCGTGTAACAAAATGAAATGTAGAGCATCATTAGGTACACTAAGAACAAAATGAGTAGATGTCTAACTATTCATGTTTCAGTACTACGCATTCAGATTTTGTTTGATCTTGTGATAATCATCCAGGAAATTAGACCTTATATCAACTTTGCTGACTCGCAAATATTTTACAAAGGCATATTCGCCACAACATCAACTTCAAGTCGTTCGTGGTTCGAGTTCCAACTCACCATCTACAGACCTTCCTGAAATAGGACTTTTGGCCGAAAGGTGTGGTATACCGACGATTCCGAGGACTGTTACGCGACACCATGCAGCAAAACACGACGCCGTCAACGATACGTGTATAGTTATAGTTCAATGAGGTGTTTTTTATAATTATGTATTAGTTCATTATTGTTAAGGATTATTTTGTGTATTTATATATGGGCCTTAGTTGCCTGATAATAAAATTATTATGCTTGTGATTGTCATTATCATATCTTACAATGAAGGGTAGCCTAATCTAGATTTTCACCACATCAACTTGTTGAAAAAAAATTCAACGCATGCTAAAGTTTGTTTGGACGGACAAGATCTCTTCTATTCCTGTCAATACATCGCTATCACCACTCAGAGGAATTATAAATTAAATTCGCAATCTATTTTCACTGCTACGTCCGACAACAACTCCCAATACCTCACTATCTAAGAGAGTTGGCAGTAGTGATGTGACATCAGTGACATATGAATCAGTATCAGTGACATGATGACATCTCTCGTGTACGCACGAGATGATGCAGAATTAGCTCCGCTGGGTGCAATGCTCGGCCTGGCGCCGCTGCGCACTAGGTCACAGCCCTGCTCTCGTATCGAGATGTATTCCGCTCATTCATTATATATTCCGCAGTTTATATGCGTATCCATTCATGAGACAGATAGAAAATACGGAAGAGCTGTGAGTGAAGTAACTTTGGCCCTTTTGTTAATCTTTCACTGTTTTGTAGACTGTACTGTCCCTCACCATCATTTTTGTTAAACAAAAACACTGCACAGTATTTACACCTTTCTCCATTTAAGGGTTATTTAATGAATATGGAAATGTTTTTGTTTGACCCAAACTTCTCAGGTAAGTACTTTACCTGACTCCTTTGAAATGCGCTCAGTACGACAGGTAGGGGCAGGGCTTACGCCAGGAGACACCTTTTTGTTGTTCAGTTCCGCTCAAATTTAAGCTCTAAAAGGAACATTGTACCATTGGTATTTTTAAGAGGCTATTGTCTCAACTTTGAGAAGTGCTCTTTGACTAAAGTACCTCCTTGTAAGAAAATCTCCACGTGATTTATTTCCCAGTCCAAATTGTTTTATAAACAAAGTTCCAACTGGCTACAAGTTACATAAAATGTAACTCATTAAACAAGTTTACTTAGCGAGCTTAGCGTATAGGTATAGGCACTGCAAATTACAATGGCTTCATAAATTCTTGATAAGCATTTCTGATAATTTTCATATCACACTCGAACATAAGTTTTCGTACACTGCGCTCAAAGAAGCAAGATCAACAGACCGATAGAGCATGTGGAAGGCGGCGACCTTCACATATGACATCATAACGTTTCATTACTGCAAGATAAGTTGCGCTAAGATCAGATCAGCACTCACCAACTTATGTTAGATCCATCTCCGTTGACGGTGAGGTGTTCCGCAACAGAAAATCCAAAATAAGAGCCTGGCTCTCCGAACTTTATCACAGGGATCCTCGGTTCCAGATTAAAACTTGTGACACTGTATAAAATGCACAATAATAAAACACTAGCGCACCTAACTTCAGCCATGGTGTTCACCGTTCGTAATATATTCGTGTTATAAATCGTGTTATCGCACCAATTCACTGTCTCCCAGTTAATATTTGGCACATCGCGAGTTTCGTATAGTTGCGTCGTACGACGTCGAGACCCCCAGCGCGGTTGCCGTCCGCCGGCCGAGTCAGGCAGAGTGTTCCCGGCAAACTCAGTTCGTATCTGTGTCTCTACGTAGTCATAACTTGTTTTACACGCCTCGACGCTCGTGAGGCGCGCTCTTGGTAGAGGCAGCTGAACCCATAAACTTTGACAACTTTTTGTTGGAATAGCGCCACCTAGCGAAGGACTGCTGAGTTTTGTAGTGTCGGACTGTAGCCGGACTCTCGCCACGTTATTTTTGCTAACAACGCCATCTAATGTATAGATCATGAATCATGTAGCTTAAACAGAGTCATCTATAGCATTTTATAGTAAACTTTCTTAGAGTAGTTCCCAGCATCGATAAAAGATGTCTGGTTTCATCTATGACGATATAAATGTTCAGTCGTGTTGGTATGCAAAATAAGTAACATTTAATTAAAAGTATTAAAAATCCCGACTACAAATTGTTTTATGTACCTATGTATTTGAAATCTCCTTTTATTTTCTTTCAGTTAAATACTTTATTCGATAGGTTTGGTTGAAAAAAAAAATATTAACGACTTTCAATTTAGCGCCAAAAATCCGCCATTTCGTTTTTTTAACACCTTTTTAGGGACACTTGGGTTTTTGAGACAAATCTAATGATACCTTAATCGTCGAAATCCATCCAGCCTATTTGGAAAATAGAGGTAAAAAAGAAACATACAAAATGCGCGCGAAGTAAGTCCTTGGCAGTCGGGTAACAAATCGTATGGGCTGGGCGAGGCATTAAATTTCTTCTGCACTTTTATTATTATCTTTTACTATTAGTCCTGCATAAGGTTCAGCTTTTGGGTTCGGAATACGGAATTCATCGGAAAAATAAAATAAAATCGTGGTTCAAACAAATAGGCTGATTTATTGATTAATGTATTACAATATTCGAGAAAAAATAACAAAATTAAATTATGTCCCGATAAGGTGAATAACTCATAATAAACTAGTCTTTTTCCTATTCTCTCCGGTACAAAATTTCAAAATTCCAATTTGATTGTGATTGCATTACAAATTAACAAATTACGAATGAATAAAATTAAAATACTGATCAATCCTTGCTTTCGGAAAGTACTTATAGTAACTTCAATTACCGACACAAATTGCCTTAGGATTTTGTAGAAGGCTGTAGACTCCACCAAGAAACTTCACTGACGTGTATCCCATTATTGAAAGCAGCCTATATTTGTGTCGTTACTATAGCAATCTTCGCAGCGGTGATGGTATTTAACTTGAGCTTGATGACGAGTAGCTCGTAGATACTTTTCAGCTAACAGCTGAAACGAGTATACAACCGAATCGCAAGCAGCATCGGTCAAACATTCAGACCATTTCTCGGTTGCAGACTCGAGACCAATCGATTGGCATTTGACGAAACCTATGTCGCGCCTGGTAGGTTTTTAGTATTACAATACCTCTATGTGAGACGACTGCCGTCACAGGTATTGCAACACCATTCGGACCTCGTGATTTATTTAGGGCAGAGGATGGAAAGTAAGCTCGGTCTGTGAGTGCGCGAACAACAGGTTCAACTGTGAGTCCAAGCCGACGTTGAAGACCTTCACTAATTTGGCGACAGCCTGCCCGGGCTCCTTGCGCACCAGAGCAACTCCTGACACCTTCATGAGATGCACCTCAGAGTCCGCGGACCCACCACCTGTGGTGGCTAGCTTCACGTGGCATGTGACGTCCACATGAACGTATTTCTCAACCGCCTTTCCTCGCTTTCCTGGGATATCTACGTAATCTGTTTTTTCCTCAGCCTGGGGCAAATCTGCGCGGAAAACGCTAGCTTCTCCCAATAGACCCTGCAAAACAAAACAAATAACGTCAGTATAAATAGAAACAAATCCTAAAACAACCGCCAAGGTTATTTAATCAACTCCCATTTTCTTGGCTGGAAGCCAAAGTAAAATGTAATTAGAAATTGTCCTTCTGCCAAAGTATTTTGAACTTTGACACGAGTATTAATAGAAAATAGTAAACAAATCGGCCAGAAAGAAGTTTTATCGTATGATGTCTCTGAACACGTTCGTGTTATGATGGCCACTCGCCAAGGGGGTGTGTTACCAGCTTTTATTTATCATTCTGATGTGTCAAATAAATATTGGATGAAATGCAATTGCAACATCACAGAGATCGTACCAGAAATTATTTCGAGTGAAAAAGATGTTTGACTACTAACCCCATTTCCTGTGATTGAGAATTTCATGCCCGGATGGATGGCGCGGGTTTCGAAACCAAGACCTTCAGGATGTGAATCCGACCAGAAGTAGTTCTCTGGCGCATTAAGAGTGTCGGGTTTGAAGGATATGCGCTTTCCATATCCCATGCCCACGGACTGCAGCATCATGCTGCGACCCTCAAAGAGGTGCCTTCTGCTACCGGCCGGCTTGACGCGGTAATAGAAACCAGGAATGATGCGAGGATCCACGAATGTCCCTAAAATGACAAAATAATTTTAGTATGATGTCTTGCAACAGCAAAAAAAAAATTGAGTAGGAGAAAGTATAGAAATAATAATTACCAATAGCGGGCAGTTCATATTTCTCTAAGCCAACAATGCAATACTGGCAAGGAATGTCTTTAATATCACCACCATTGACGGTGACCCTTCTGGAGGAGGATTCAATGCCAGGCTTGAGTTCGTAACCCTTCCTGAGCTGATTGATACCGATGGCGACGTTGAGCACCCTGGACACGGTTGCGTTTCCTCTGCCCTTCTTCAAGATAGCCACACCAGTCACGGGCACCAATTTAATAGCACCGTCATTTTCGTACCACTCCACTTTGCAAAGGGTGTTGATTTTAATTTTCTTGTCAATGGATCCATTGTCGTGAATCTTCTGCTCAATTTCAATTTGATTTTTCTGCAAATAAATCGAAGGAGTTGGTTAGAATCTAATAAAGTAAGTTGAACATTTCAGTTTATTCCATAAAAAAATAAAGAAATTGATCATTACCTGCTGCTGAACAACTTCCAGAATACCCTGAGGTTCATGGTTAGCATCGTAGATCGTGAACTTGTCGCCAATGGACACGGCCTCGATCTCAAACACAAACCCTTCAGGCCTGGAGTCAGTCCAGAAGAAATTATCATTCTCATTGAGTTTGGATCCAACGGGCTCGAATGTTAGGCGGCGGGCATATCCACGGCCAATTGATTGCAGGGTGAGGGCCTTGCCTTCGAACAAGTACCTCGGCTTCACCGATAGGGGAGGAGCATCCAGAGCCTGGAAAATTAAGGCCTACATTACTCATCGAGTTACTTAAAGTTACTAAAGATTCATATACTTTACTTCTTAATTTTAATTCAACTGATATATAAAATGATTTATTTTAGTTAATAAATAAAGAAGAAAATTATTTACATTTCGCAATTTAATAACTGATACATTTTTTTATTGCTTCTCAAAATCAAGTTCGTGATCAGTTATGACTATTCTTCCCAATCATCATTATTCTAGCCACAAGTGCTTAGTTAAAAATGAGCGAAAAGTATGATTAAGATTATGAGCCATCGAATAATTTGATATCCAATATTTGCATTCACGATTAAATGAAAAATAATCATATCAAGACCACCAAAAAGTAAGTTTTTGAAATAGAACATTGATATGATTAACAATGGCGTAACGCCCTTATGAATGATACTTATGGTTTACCTATTATGAACATAACATGCTGCCAGCCAGTATGTCACTTTCGACCTGTCGGGTCTCTGCCGGTTTCTTGAAGTTACAAACGTCTGTCAACGCCGCTCTGGGCGAGGGTCTGAAAAACTGGACGATCCACATACCATCGCCTACAACGGTGCACACAACCAGTGGCAAATCACGAAAGTCAACAGTGTTGATCGTTGATGATATTTTCACTCTGGAAATGTCAGCAACGGACACCGCTACTCACTGAACTAAGTCCCCAATATTCCAATTTTTCTTAATTCCCCTGGACTGCAGAATACGACTAGCGAATGTTCTAGAATTCGATTTGCACAAAGATAGGCCAATCAATATTAAGATCCTATAACATCTTCTTTAGACATCAGGTATAAGGTTGCCATTACAATATTAAACTGCTTTAGAAAATGAAAACTTGAATACAAAGACATTTTCATTACAAGCTAAATTGTGTATTTAATTGAATTAACTTTTAATAAAATAATTTGTAGACTACTAGACTGTACTAGAGACGGTATAACTTTGTGTATGATTTTCAATGTTTGTGCATCAAAATTATAAAGTACTTCTATGACAACCTCATGTATCGCGCTCTGTTTTAAAAGTTAATAAAAGACAACTTACTAGTTATTAATAAGTATCTAACTTATCGGTTGTGGTTATGTACAATGGAACTTTGCGAAGATTCTCATATAAATGTGTCGTTTTATTAATCTTACGATTTACAGTAAAACATGAAAAACTAGCCAATTAGTCATCAAGAATTTTCGTTAATTCCATGAACATTTTTGTAAGACTTGAAGAAACTCACCATCCTCTTGATTCTGAAAAGGATTATTCTTGCAAAAATGTTCTAATCTAACCACAACCGATTTACTTTGTTTGTTTCGCAAAATTGATGGGAACTGTTAATAAAATCAAAAGAAAGGAAAAGCCCTTTATTTTTTATTGAAAGTATTATAATTAAAACGAAGTTAATTTTTAGCACGATAGCATGTCTAAAGTCAGCTGTTACGACTCTCCAAATTCAATTCATATAGCATTCTTTCATCGACATAGTCGTTTCTTTCGCAGTCCAGTTTCAAATAATTTTGCCCGATTTTATGGATCTTCGTCGTTTTTCTGTTTGATTCCCTAGGGGAGCTCGACAATGTTGATACAAAAGCGATTCCAGATTGATTCACATTACATATTTGTCGATGGGTAAGCAACATTCATTGTGATCATGTGGGGAATGATCATCATTTTATAGTTTGATATTTACTTTATCCTCTTTTGTATAAGCTTCGAAATGTGGAGGATTGCGTGCATTTGGTTAGTTAACGCAATCATCAACACTTCTAAGGTATAAATGAGATAATTTCCCACAGATCGCGAGTCGAGTATGTATTTGCGACAATGTTTAGACATAAATTAAATTACTGATCTCACCTGCATGGGTCTGACTTTGTAACGGAAGCCGGTTCTGACGCGGGGGTCGATGTACACGCCAATGACGGGCATCTGATGCGGTGCGGGCACCGGCACGCGGTACACGGCAGGGACATCGCCCAGCGTGCTCGCGTCCAACAGTACCTCCTTGTTGTACGCACTCTCAGACCAGAAACCCTTGCTGGGGACATCGGTTGCCTCCTATAAAATTTACGACAAATTAAATTACTGCGTTCTACTACACTTTTTATAGATACTCCGACACACGCCACTTTATTCATAACGTATTCGTACTTCAGGCCAGTCTGGATCTTCGAACACTTCTTCAAAATTTTCGCAATCGTCGCATTGTACTTTGATTGCAAGCATTTCAGCGATTAATTTACCAATTCGATTTATTGTACCTAATTGAAATTAGTACAATGACCGACCTACCGGCCGTTGGATGGAAGAATAAAGGAATCAAGTCTGAACATAAGGTATAGCTGCACCCAGTTGGCACAGCATAGGCGCCCATGTGATGTTTCATACAGTTGCCAAATACCGTGTAGTTATGAAAAAGTTACGTCGTAGTCGTTGTTTACTTTTATTTCCGACCGTGTCAATCAATAAACGTCGTTTGGTTGCATAATTTGTAAAAGAAAGAAATATCTAGCCTTGTGACAGCTGCCAGTAACAGAGTTAAAAGCAAGTCAGACAGAATAACAATCACCATTTGATAAGGTATGGGAATATATTATTACAGAGCCTATCTACAACGCCATCATTGTATTCGAATTGAAACAATGATTGAAGTCCATTGAATGCCATTAGCGTGACATGGGGTGGACAATAGCAACTCATGTCATATAAGTAATGGTTTGTGCGTCGGCAATCAAGTCAAATTGATTTGTTGCTCCCATCTATCAACTAGGATCAAAGTCCATTCGACCGGAGATAATGTACAAGTTATTTTTAAAGACATTTCCTCCGAGCTATTTCGGCTATTAGTAGTGATCGCTACGAATTCCGCTGCGCCTACGCGATTGTCTTGTACAGGAAGCGATATAGCTTCTTGTTGAGGCGTCCTAATTCATTCACGAAGGCTACGACCTCCGAAAGATGTCGTCGGAAACCTAGCAAGTTTATGTTAACAACCTTTTCATTCGCTTGAGTAACGAGCCGTTGAAGCGTGATTAATGCCAAATCAATTTGAAGACAGTCAAATGCATGGAATGTTTGTCTACGACTAATTTTATGACGATGCTCACTCAGAGAGGTGTTATCAATTATGATTATCTAATTACACCGGTGTCTAGACGCGGGGGAGTCGGCGTGACGTCATACGACGTTGATAAAGCGATAAACGTGAGAACTGAGAAACGTGTGACATACTTTACGAAATTAGTAAACATCGGACTAACAAATCTGTTGTAAATGATGAAATTCCAAACATTGTCGTTCCCGCCTCCATCCGTCGTGTGTTTACCAAACAAGAAAGCTGAGAACGTAGTAGAAGCATGAAAACCGATACACTATTTATAAATTCGACGTCGTTTGTGTGGTAACTTGTACCTACGTAAACTCTGCCGTCAGGCCACGCCTTCAATATCTTGCCAAGATTTTTTGCCATGCATCATGTACTATTATTTGGCTCTAGATTTTAAAAGAAAAATGTTTGTAGGTATACTTACAGGAATTTCTAACTCCGGGAATGCTTCTTCACCATCGCTTTCATAGTCGCTAGGAGCAGGGAACGAGGCTTTCGGCGTACCCTCAAACTCCTACAAAAAAATGACATCCATGATTCATTTATTTACTGTGTAAGATATAGGAAGTTATCTTGAATGAAATGTGGAGAAAAATGTTTCTTTGTATATAACTGATAAGAAAAGGGGACATAACAGAAGCCCTTGACTTACTGCGTGATTGTACATATACATGTCACATATTATCTTTGTATAATTATAGATATATATGTATGTATGTATTATCATGATCAATTTCTTAAGAATCTATGATCTAGGAATATTCCATTTTTAAAATACAGAATTCTAGAAGCTATTTCAATAGCTTATGCCATGAAATTGATTTTAGTAAGTAGGTAGTGACTTAGTTAGTTAGTTATCACCATAAACACTTGGAAACATTTGGTTTATTATGCCTAATTGTTAACATTTATAACCAATTTACTGAAATCAAATGATGTCAGTCTAAAATTAAATTCTAAAGTTGAGATTTCAAGATTGCATTTTTAGTGGACATTACATGGAACATTTTTAGTTGAAACGTTTTCTTTCCCAACCCACAGTTTTTTTTTCTGTAAGCTGGGAACCACGAAATCTTCTGAAATCTGACATGGTATTTACCTGAGCCGGTGGCAAAGATTCTCCAAAAGCTGGTTCCACGTCTAGAGCGGTGGATGTACCAGCAAGACGCGCGCGGGTCAGGTTCCACAGGCGCTGAAGGGCCAAAGGAGTCTCCTCCGACTGCATTTCCATTGCTGGACTGGCGAGCATCTTATCTTCTTTCAATACTTCTCAAATCTACGAACGAATGTTTAAAATTATTAATTTATTCCTAAATAACCTGAATTTCTAACTTTCTTTCTGAATATATGCTAGCTATGTTAGAAAACGCGACATTCCTTAGGTCTCCTTGACCTAGGTGTCTGTTATTAGACGTAATAATTACAGATAAATGGTCCGATTGTTATTCAATAGTAGATCAATTGCTCTCTTGTCCTCTATTGCTATCATAATATCAATAAAAAGGACACAGAAGGTTCAATCATTGAGTCATGGCCTTTACCGAAGTGCACCAAAAAGACATAATAAAAAAATTAAAAAAACTCAAAATCGTATTGTATTGGCGTTGTTCATCCTAACCAATTTTACATTAAAGTGAAGACTACCAAAAAAAACACTGAGGAACATTTGAAGGTTACAATTTACTGAAAAAAGCATTAAGACTATTTTTAACTACTGAATGCAAAGTCTAATTGCCACCATCTTTACATCGCATCAAGATTATCTTTTACGTGACTCTGTGATTGAATTTGGAGACAAATATATATTATATATTTATTTATTTATTTTTATTTTCTCATTTTTTAATTTTTTTAAAACTGTGGTTTTTTATTTTGTATTTTTTTTTTATAATGTGTGCTTGATGAACTGACGTCAAATAAACTTTATTCTTTCTTTCTTTCTTTTTATTTGGTATTATTTGTATGATTGAGTGTATTTCGTTTCCTCATTCCCAATCATACCAGTGTACCAGCGCTATCCGAGTTTACGGTTGTTTCATAATGAGCAGCGTTGGGTAATAGATTTGATGGACGTTCACGTGTTTTGTAAAACTAATAAAAGTTCAGTTGCGTTTTACGATTTAAACGTTTTTTCTGCTTTTTAATTTCGTTCGAATCTTCTAGATTCATGACATTATTCGCGATGGCTTCTACATTATTCTTTGCGCAAACTTTTTGACAGCATCGACCCAGATTCCGCAATCTGATTTATTTAGAACAGCAATTCTTCTGTTGTGATTTGTTTCCTTTTTTTTAAATCAGTGTACATATTATTCACGGTAGTTATTTTTGTACCATCTGTGTGGTCTAGGTCATATTGCTTCCTCATATGAATAGCCGTAAGGAAAAGGTCTCGTGACGTTAATATTATTTGATCAGCTGAATCCGTAAAAACGTCAGAAGGACACCAAGTTATTTCAATTGTTGGAAATTTTCCGTGTACAGAATGGATGAAAGGAAGGTGATTCACCCGTCTTACCATATTTGAACAGTGCAAATAGTAGGGGGATCCCGAATTTATCGAATTGCAAATACGGTTATCGCGGAATTTCAGTTTATTGAAACTGAAATTCCGCGCAGCAATCGCAGCAATTTTAATTACATGAATAAAATTTTATTGTTGCTAGATGTAGTAACTCTACTGGATGTTACTAAAGAAACAATCCTTGTTTCGGAGGATAACCTGTTTGACGATTGCCATTGTGTGGTAAAAAAGTAACCCTCGCTACTCAAAGGAGCAGGTAAAAGTTGAGAAAAAACTATTGAATACCAAACTTGAGCAACACGATTCAAAGGATCACACAGTAAACGCAGTCAGCCGAGCGTAAGATTTTTAGTAAGACGTTCTCCAGAGTGGATGAGGTTTGTGATTAAAACTTTAAAACATGCTGCTAACAATTACAACACGAAAGTACAAAAACGATGTTTTTTACCTGGTTTTAAAATTAACAGTTTTGGGAGTTTTCTAATAAATATGGTCAAATCTGAACTTTCGAAGATCAAGATGAGAAACATATGCATATACATAATTTAAAATTAGAAGGCACCAATTAATAGTAGTAGTAATAGTAGGTGCCACATAAATAATAGGCGCCACAAAAAACAGTAATAGTGCAATGGAAAGTAATTTAGTTTAGCCTGGCGTAGCTAAGCCAGCGGCCAGCGGGCCCGTCGAGAGAGAAAGCGCCCGCCGATAAACAAGTCGGCCATTTGCTCCCCATAAACCGTTAGCTTAACCAGAATGCTAGCTGCTGATTTATCTGAGCTCCTGCTATCCTTATTTGGAATAAATCCTTTACTTTTCCGCTTTACATATTCGGTAAAATTCTTGTATTCCAAATTTTGTATAACTTACCTAGTCTCAATTAAAATTTCGAAACAGCTGTTGCTGACGGGTACTCAAGGCTTCAATCTAGGTAACAGCCTCCACAAATCTACAATACAAAAAAGTAGTCACAATAGTTTCAGCGAACGTCACACGGTGCAAGACTTTCAACTGTACAGAAGCGCAGCTTGATCACCACTGAGCGCTAACCCTCGCTACGGTGGTATTTTAAACTTACCGGTGCTCCCCGGCCGCGCCGCGCGCACTAGAAGAGGATGCAGATATATGGTTTAAGCGAGACAGAAAGAGGAGCACGCTCCGACCGCGTGCTCCACCAGACAGTTTACACACACATCGACAAATTGTTACGCATGCGTCCAAGCTATCGATACGTCTGAATACGTCGAGGTCGACGTCACTGTCCCCGTTTCAGACCCAAGTGCAAGCGAATACAAACGGGGGATACACACCCTCAAATTTTGTCACGTGTACCAACCCAACAGGTAGCATTTAGAAACTTTTTCCAAACTTTTAAAAGACGTTAAGGAAAGAATGTTTCGTATCAAGAAAATAATGATTGAGTATATCGTCACAAAGTCATAGTAATTGCTAGAAAAAGTCATTAGAATATTAAAGAACGTCTAGCGTAGTAAATAAATCAACTAATTTATTATGTTAATGTAACAAACACGTGAATCGTTAAATAATGACCATGCTCCGATCACGTTTATAAAATGAGGCTAAAAATACTTATTCATAAAAACAAACTTAATTTTAACGCGATGAAGGCTGAGGAATACCAAATAACTGATGCACTGAGCTAAATCTGTAGTCAAGTAGGAGGCACGTGCACGATGCCTTGGTGACTGTCTCCATAAGCGCATAGGAAGACGATGCTATTCTTGTAATGGACCATACTATATTTATCATTGAATTGCAATAGACGATAGGCATTAATTGTGTAGTTAATAAATTGCTTAAAGATAAAGATAAAGATATTTTATTTTGCAAATACGAGTACAAGTCAAGGTGTTACATAATTTAAATACAGAAACAGCCATATTTTGCCAATTACAAGGCATGCAAAAGCATAGGGTAGGTATTATAGTCTTGAACAACAAATCTCTTCATTGAACCAATTAATAGGACTTTTCCTTTAGAAATTAAATCTTTACGTTTAGCTATGCTACAGCATTACACAGCATTGGAGATTACATAATCAACAGCGGTCACTTGAAATAGGCAACGACGATAACATGCATACACCAACATCACCCGCTCGAGTTCAAGGTAAGCTGCAGTTATGAAGCCTATTCGCTATGGTGTTCCGACTAAGCTATATAATGTGCAGAATGTACATAGATAAGTTAAGGCTACGACATTCAATGACTAATAATCAATTCCAAGAAGAGGTTAAGCCAAAAGATTATTTAATTACGAAACTCTTTGACCGTAACTAAGTAATGCTTTAATTATCTTTCGCGGAATCCTTTACAAATTAGATGAAGCAATTCATGCGGAAACAGAGATAAGATAATAATTTGAGTCTACAGAGTTTATCACTGAAATCCAGACAAAGCTTTAGATAGTAACCAAAATAAACAAAGAAGATAAAATCTTGCATTTCACCGCCACGTGCTACAGTTAGCACTACCTTTGGACTCGACAAGTATACATAGACTCGGAGACGACTGCAAAGGAAACCCGCAAAAGTAATCAAGAAAGCTGTAAAATAATCTGCCAGACGATATCGTAAAACATCGTTGTCAAAGTAAACGATGTCTCCTAGCGGTCTGCATTCTTTACAAAATTCTTTATTTCCTTAGCCATAGACATCAGCCGCCATTTTGTCTTCCGTCGGCGTTGCACCAATCGTATAAATATAGAATTTCTTGAAATGCATCGAGATGCTTCGGTGCAAAATTCATTTCTTCGTCATTTAGGTAATTAAATGGAGTGCTATAAATCCTATAAGCAACTAGATGTACCTACATCATAGCGGCCTCCATCCATTCATTTGCCATGCTAAGAAAGTTTCATTCTTGTATATAAAAACAAAAAATCTCTTTGCACACATACCTGAACGTCTTTTCATACGAACAGTGAGATTTGGTTCAAACAAACTCTCAATTACGATGTGGGTTTGTGTAAATAGTGTCCGATTCTGAGATAATACCAAAACCATATAATTTACTTTTTTTGCTTGTTGATGGTAACTTGAATCTTTAAGCTTTAAGCCAAAAATTCTCCATAAAGTAGTTCTAGCGAAAAACAGTCGGAATCCACTGGGACCTGTAAGCAAAGAGCTGCGAAGCTAGGATTTTATCCAGGATTTATTCTCTTCGGATTATTTATGACGCTGATGATGATGGTAAGCAGAATGAGGAGGCTACGTAAATACATGAAGTTGTAGATCCTGATGAGATGTTATTGCTCCGCTTTTACGGATTGTCTTGAATCCACCTAGGGGATCACGTTACTTGCAACAATACGACGTCGCTATGCCGACAGTTTAGGTTATAAACTGACACCCCCACGATTCTTAGAAGCCAATGTTTAACAAACATGGCTCCCGATAGTACTCCTGAGCCGAAACGATGGTTGTTGTTCACAATCGACAAATGATCGCAGTCACAGGCTCATATTCATAGAAACAAAGACAGGAGTTAGTGTTAATCTATCAACATAATGTGTATGCCTCCTAGAAATAACTATCACACGAGAAATTCTCAGTGTTGTATGACTAAATCCGTAATGGGATTTTTTCCATTGAAATGTCTATGCACAATCAAGCAAATGCGAATGCTACGCTTATTGTACAGATGCATATTATTATAATTTAAGAAATTACATTTGATATTATACATACTATTGACCGGTCCCGTGCGTCTCGCATCCAGCGGATCCCTGCAACCTTTACCAGGTCATCGGTCCACCTAGTGGGAGGCCTTCCAATATATATTATTGTATTAGATGCGGGTATGTCATGGTGTGGGCATTGGGCATGTGCTGCGGAGTCAGTGCGGAAGAATGAAGAAAATGTCGTGAGGAAAATTTTGAGTAGGTACATATGAATGTCGATGGCTATAAGACGATGGGGAAGACCAAAGAAACGGTTATTGGATTGTGAGAGATGAAAAGAACAGAAAGGGGATCACTACAAAGATGACGAGAGAAGTAAGGAAGAAGGGGACATACTGCACGGACCCCAAAACAAATTGGGATAAGGACAGGACAGTGAATGGTGCAATACGGTGTTTATTTTATGTAGATACTACAGAAAATCTTCAAATTTTCCACAGCACCTAACTGTTTTTGAGTAGAATTATTGTCCCTTGTTTATTCCCAAGATATTGTTCGCATCAAGGACAGACACACCCTGTTCAGATGCGTCTGACCCGTCACCGTCATTATCTGTTAAGACATCAGTAATAGTTAATTTGACATAATCGTCTCCGTGTCATGTAAGATCAATACAGAAAGTCACGTTTTCTACCACACCACGTGGTGTTGTATGTGGCTCGTTGTTCTATACGTTGCTAAGTAAGTGTACCTATGCTAATACTTCTATATAATTAGTTCTTGTGTTACAAACCGGTTATATCCAGATACGATAATGAACGTGTAAGTACTTAATTATTCCGATAGAAATTACTTACTGTTACAATAGGTACATACCTACTTAACTAATTGACTAATAGGTATACTAATAGGCCTTCTATTGTACATTTTAGACAAGGATAATTAAATATATGAGAAATATATACCTACCCATCTTTTGTACTTATCTTCATTAACCAAGATGTCATGCGTCGTTAAAAGTGCATCGACATTTTAACATGGTTGTTACAAATGTGACTATGTGACATCTGACCACTGGAATCCATCAAGAGAATTATACCGGCATCAGATTCCGCCAGAATTCCTGTAACAATGATCTCGGATACTTTGATGGCAGCATACTTAAGGCATACAGATTCGAAGAATCGATATAATGAGAATCCACTGCTCTCAAACCAGCGTCGGGTAACATCATGAGGAAACCGGCATGTCCTAGAACTAAAAATTAGGAGATATATGCGATGTGACATCCGCTTCGTGCGCTGGAGGCTGACAGTCCACTCTAGTGGCGGTACTTTTATTCAAGCCTACAAGCTCGTTACCTTTGTAGCCTTCGTGATGTTAGGGTTTCTGAACAGTCTGTTTGCCTTATAGGCTTGCCATACTTTTGACCCCTAAGCACGCCACTGATCCACTCCCTCTCTTAGAAGAGACGCCTAGATGTCCCAACTGTAGGTTCGTTAAAACTGATAATAATTGTGCTATGACGAGAACAGTCACCGCTGCGATGATTAGAACATTTATTATCGATTTATATACGCGGTAACTAATTAGCCGCGGCACGAGACTCAACCACATAATGACTTAGTAATCGTGTCTATTCAATCATTAAGAAGTACTTGGTCTACTTTTCTGCAGCAGCAGGTAAAAGTGTTTTGTCTCAGATTAGGAATATTCCTTCCTTCATTGTCATTGGGTATTCAATACATGCGTTTTGACTGGGTTTTTCAGAGTTTTAAGGAAAATATAGGCGTAAATATTAATTGACCTACAGAGATAATAGTGGACAGTCTGTCCTTCGATATGACGTTGTCAATGGAGGTTATATTTGAGGAGCTGTTGAAACCAAATTAAGAGGAGCAGACCTCGTAGCTGTGGTTTTAATTATTCCAATGCTTGTTACAATTGCTGCATCGAATTTTCGCAGAAATAATACGCCTTTGACGCACGACTTACAAAAGTGCACAAATGTGTTCGGACAGAAGCAGGTCTTTTCTCCAAATCTCCTTGTCCGGTGGAATGGCAGTTCGAGCACCACCGGAGAGACCGACGGAGGACCAATTATGGCTTCCTGCTTTCCGAGGTACTGAGGTATCAGATTCTAGCAACTTCAAAACTGCTTGTGCTGCTACTGGGAAATTCTTTATTGACAACCCAATTCCACTTCCCCCGACCTGGGAATGAAATCCAGGCCATTCAGGCAGTTGCGCTTGCAACTATCAGAGAGGTAGACTTTATATTATTTTATTAATTCTTGGTACCTATTAGAAATGAATAAATAATGTGGGGTATTTTCCTTCGCTATGACTAATTTCTTATTACATTAAAGTTGAATAATAATTACTGAACAACAACTATTCCAATATAGCAGGAAGATATACAATAATATGCGTGAACTCGCGTGTGTTCACTGATTTAGGCATCCTGTACTATCCGGATCTCATTTATCCTGTGACGACTTTTCAAGCTGCGCCAAGCTTACTACCTACCTACTCAGTTGTTATTGTTGATGACAGTATGTACGAGTATTACCTACTACGACAATTATGTTTTGGTTGACAATAATGTCATTGGACGCAAGACTTAAGCGCAGGCCACACCGCCAGCTGGCGGGCGGGCGAGCGACGCGAACGACGCCCTTTTCATACTTTGTTCGTATATTTCGATAGTTCGCGGTGTGAACCAAGGTATGAAAAGAGGTGAAACGACGCGTCGTTCGCGTCGCTCGTCCGCCCGCCAGCTGGCGATGTTGCCTGCGCTTGACTTCATTTAAATCTGGAAAGGAATCAAGGCTTTTATCAAAGAACCATACAGGTGGAGGGCACACCGACGCTAAAAAGGTTTCCATAATATATTGAGTACATCAAATATTAAATTTAATAAAAATAGAATCACGACACCTTTTCCCATTAGACCTAAAGAGCTAAAATATAAAACTGTTAATAAAACGACGATAATTTATAAGTCATAGAGAGACGCTCGTGTTTAGTACATTACCTTCTTGAACAAATACTTTTACCGGCTCTCATCGGGTTTACACCGGTGACTGTCTAATGAAAACCTTGCACTGCTGGTGACAAAGAGTCATGGTGTTAACAGCGTGATGGCTGCGTGATCCTTGCGTGATGCCTACCTGTAAAGAGTTGACTCATGACATGCATCAGGGAAAAGTTCTGATGACGAGCACTGCATACGGTACATAGGTACGCACATACCTCTCTAAGTATTAGGCCAGAATCTGGTAAATAACAACACCATAAGTGGTTTTCTACTCTGTCATGTTGCTGCTAAACCACCCGTATCCAATCCCGTTTCAATAACTACTTATTCGCGTGAGTCGCTTAAATATAACACAGCCTGGCTTTGATTGTTTCTGATATTTTGATGGTGATACAAATACAAAATAGTTTTTACATAATATAAGGTCCCATTATAATAGATGGACAAATTAACACAGCATTCAGTACGTCTAACCAAAGGTGTCCAAGCAATAAAAACACTGATTAAAGTGATTTTATTTTGACCTAAAATCATTGGGTAACCAACTTTTTTAGTGTATTTTCGTTAGCTGTTTTTTTTTCTTGTAAGTTTCTAATGCGTTTTTCTTATTATTTTTTTTACCATTGTCCTTATTTTGGTGGTCTGAATGATTTCTAACACTTTGTCCATCTGTTTTAATGGTATCTTATATATTTGTCGGATCAGGTCATTAGTATGGACATAAAATGAATAGCAAGTCCGCTGGTGGTGACGTCACGCAACCTACTTACACTAGTCAACCCCCACCACAGCGTGGCTTCTACAAAGCCCTGATGTTACAGCTGGAGGCGAGGACGACATTGAATGTCTGATCGCAGCGGAGTTGAGACGTCCTGGAACTGTACCCGATTCATTGTGCCCCGTGTTATTGTGTTAAATTGTAATGTCAAGTAATTTGTTAGTTTATTATAAACAGTGTTTCGCACCTAGTGTATTTTCATTGCATGAAACCCATCGTCTGCCCACATGATGTACGAGCCTAACAGAAAGATCCTGACATATCCGACATATTTATTATAATTTCACAATTAGCATAATCATTACATTTAGACGTGTTTGAACACCTAAGAATGTATATGATATCCAGGGTAAAGCCAGGCAGAAGATCCATGTAGAGGAAGTTTACATTGACACAACAACGTGACACAATGGTCCTTCCACAAGCCATCAGCTAAGCAGAAGCATGCAGCTTAAATGTTATTCATTCACTTCCGGAGATAAGTGAACACAACTCCAGTTTGAATTCATAATTAATTTGACGGAAGCATGAATTTACTCAAACATTTAGCCCCGTGATTGGCTTGTTGGTCTAGTAGTGGCAAACGTGTTGCTGAGCATGGGTTGAGGTACTGAGTTCAATTACCGGATCGGGCAGTGTTCCATTTCACATAAACTACGCTAAATTGAATATTTGTTACTTCACAACGTAACGACCAATCGGATTTATGGTCTGTACAGTTTATGACCCGCGCACACGACATTTATGTTTGATGCTATAACTGGAAATATGTGTGGTTTCAGCATTCCTTTGTCGGTTGTGATAACCTGAGAAAATTCAGTGCTACCAACATATTGATATATGCAAGCGTAAGATGAACGACACATAAAGCCTAAAACTGTGCATAACGGCACTGTCATAGAATAGAAAGATACAGGCACATGAAACATTTCAGCCTTCCCTCTGAAATTATGTCAACGCACTTGCGATGCCTCAGGTGTAACCTATCTACCACGCGGCGTTTACCCGTCGCCAATAGTAGAGCAGGTGGGTTGTTTACCAACCAATAACATTCTGAAAATTCATTGTCAATCGTATTTACGGAACGTCCAATAATGAATTGAATTTGAAAAGGAATTGCATGAAAAGATCATCACTATTGTTGTTCCTCTTGCACTTTTAGAAGACGATGGAGAAACACGCTTGCACGCTCGCACTGAACTCCTGGTCATAAAAAATAAAACGTAAAAACAGTGAGCTACCGATGCCAACTTCTGAATTTAGTGAAATGCAAAAGGCATGTGCCAACTCCCACCAGTTTTCTAGAATGATTTAAACGAACGTAATGTGTATCAACAATGCTGCGACCTCGAGCGACGCGTGTCACAAGCCATAGAAAATGTGCAAATATCACGTGTGGCTTACATTGTTTAGAAGTTTATTTTTAATTTAACGCTTTCGCCATTTCCTTTTGGTTTTACTGCTACTTTATTCAAAATGCAGAACAAAACACAACTTCGTGAGGAAATCGACAACCCTAAAACCGAAAATATTTGACATCTACCAACCCGCACTGGGCCCGCGTGCTGCATTATGTCCCACCGAGAGGAAGCTTCCTTACCAACAGTGGGAACGATTATGTGTGCAGTGAGAACGAAAAGTAAGGCTGATAATGCTAATTCAAAATAAAATTCTAGAAGAGCCTCTTTAAAATCAACGTGCACGAACGTTGCACGTGGACATTGGATGATAGATAACTGGCATAACAATCAAGTACTACTAAGTGTTTTTTGTTTTTTAGAAAAAACGTAGAGGTATCTAATACCTACTTTGAGTTTGTCGTCAACAACACATTATGTTCCTGGTTTTTTCCTGACTCCTTATATTTAGTTTCACCTTCATAACTTTTTTGGTAGGTACCCATACTTCCCATAGGATATCCTCATTGACTGAATTCGCTAAACTTATACTGTCACTTACGGGATATCTTCCGTGAATGAACAATCACGGAAGATATCCCGTAAGTGACAGTACTTATAAGTTTAGTTGTAGACCGTGAAAGCTTAAAACAGTGTTTGAATTCGCTAATTTTTAATTAAGTTTTACCATGGAAATCTTCAACATTAAAGAACATAAATTGTTGTGTTTAGTATTTAAAAGTAAAATGTTTATCTGATTTCTGAACTGATTTAGAAAAGAAATCTGAATTTAGAAAGCTCTGGCTCTTCTAAAGAGAGCTTTTAACTGCGTAGTCGACGATAATTTTTCACCTAATTACGGCCAGCTTCATCTAAATATTTACATATTTACTTACCTACTATAAAACAGCGGACTATTTGGTCTGGAAGCTGAGCCAAGCATACTATACCTACCAGTAGCGAAGGGTCAATTTTTGTAAGAGGTAAGCCGGAGTACATATCTTTAATGTGATTATAATTATTTGTCTATAGAATACTGACTGTGCCATTTTTCAAAGGGAAGCCGGTAGGAATCGAGTTCTATGGAACCTTCGCCACTGATACCTACGTAGGTGGTTCCAAAATCTAGATTGAGAGATAGAAAGATGCCTATATACATATAGTGTGTCTAACAGGCGCTATTTACTTGATGAGTCTACTCTAGAAGCTGAAAAATCCTTTCTTTTTACCCGACTATGGCAAAGCCCAAAGAAAGGGTTATGATTTCAGAAGTCTATGTATGTATGTCAGTAGCGAAGGGTCAATTTTTGTAAGAGGTAAGCCGGAGTACGTATCTTTAATGTGATTATAATTATTTGTCTATTGAATACTGACTGTGCCATTTTTCAACGGGAAGCCGGTAGGAATCGAGTTCTATGGAACCTTCGCCACTGATGTATGTTTGTATTTACGTATGTTCCTCCGTAGCGCCTAAACTGTTCATCCGATTTTGATGAATAAGGTGTCAATCAATTCGTTATTATGGCCCGGGTAACATAGGCTACATTTTAACCGATTTCAACAATAGGAGGCGTCGGTTTTACCTTGTAAACCCCGAATTTAATTAGAGCGTGATTTTTAGTAGCCGGGTTTTGTAGTCGTTGTACATACAAATAATGACAGGAAAATGAAATTTGTTTACTAAGGACAACACCGCTTGTTTTGTCCATTTAACAAGGCCACTTAATATGAGTTAGTCAGTAGTTCTATGAATCAAAATCAAAATCAAAATCAAAATATTTTATTTCACATAGGCCTAGATGGGCACTTATAAAACGTCGACAAAAAGGTGCACGGTTCGGGTTGGTCGTTTCCTATGGAGAAGAACCGGCAAGAAACTCCATGGTTACTCTTTTCTTATCTATCCTTCATTAGAAAGAGGTCTTAATTGACATCATCGGTTTTAAAAACAAACAAACAACAGAATTATTTTGATATAAATAGCCGTAGGTATGGCAGAATTCGTAAATAACACAGCACTAAATAAACACTACGTAAAGAAATATCCAAGTTTCAATCACTTGTAAGTTTCCATTGTTTTTTAATTGCGTCAAGTATCTAGTGCAATACTTTATCAGCCGAAATTAAAATAACCGACTACATGTTTTATATCGATAACCTCTGTCTGTTCTAATATTTTCAATACTTTCCTGTCTCTCGGAGTTCCCTTAAACTATCGAAGAGTTATCTACATACTTACTCAGTAAGACGGACTGGGTTCTGAAGGTTTAGATTATAATACGGTGTAGGTACCAGTGGCGAAGGTTCCATACAACTCGGTTGCTACTGGCTTCCCTTTGAGAAATGGCACATTCAGTATTCTATAGACAAATAATATAATCACATTAAAGATGTGTACTCCGGCTTACCTTTTACAAAAATTGATCCTTCGCTACTGGTAGGTACTGCCTGTGCTGGTATAACAATATTAAAGCATAAAATTACACAGTAATCAGCTGAAAATAAGAATTAAAATCTTAATTTAAAACATGGGTTACTTATTTTTGTTGGTAATGAACTAAGCTAAAAGTAGGCTAAAATGGGACTGGGCAGGCCATGTCTGCCGGATGCCGGGCACAGTTGTGGGCCCGAATATCGCAAGACTGGAGCCCTGAAACAGCTAGACGGGGTCACCGTAGACCGAAGAGAAGATGGCGGGACGTCTTGGATGGCTTCCTCGCGAATTGGTGAGAAGAAGCACACCATCGTGAGAAGTGGAAGGAATGGGGGAGGCCTTTGCTCAGGAGTGGGACAATACGGGCGTACTAAAAAATAAATTTAAAAAAAAACAGGTGGATTAAATATTATAAACAAGAAACTAGGAAACAAACGCGAAAGGCCCATTGAAAGAGACCTCCCACAAGCACTGAACTGTGGTATCTAATAATCTGAAAGGAGACTATAAAATAAATTTAAGCCGGCTTAATACCGGCTGAAAACCAGCCCCTTTATATTCCTCGCCTGAACAACGAAAGCACTACCTACGCTCATTTGTTTCAGAAATAATTCATGGGTTCCGAGAACGTTCAATGTAAAGCAAGGCTACGGATCGATCGCATGCACCTACGACTATCTCACATCCATCACAATCGATATTGAATTCGACCTCTATTTCAACTTGACACGCTACAAATTTTATTCTGTAATTTTCCATTGAAAGTTGTGGCAAATTATTAAATTGCGTGAGGAATTTAGTGACGCGTTCCTACGCAATCTCTTATTTATTAGCTACTGTTATATATTCGAATACGTTATCACCTTTCTGTAATTTCGAGTGCATGATGACGTCAATGATTTCCAATCTATGGGAGTTTTGATCATTAGTTTTGACATATTTCCTGGTTTCTATTCTAATTTAACCTTTGTCAAATCTGGTGTCAAGTGATATATTTGGTTGTTAATTCCGCCATCCAAACACTACAGTTAACGGAGAAATGGTCTGAAATTGGTTTGGTTAGGAACTTGATAGGCCTCTCAGAAAGCTGAGAGCCAGTGATTACTGTCTACTTCATATGATACCTATACCTACCCAAGTACTCTTCCTCCATGAAGTCCCTTGATGTGAATGAGTGAGGTCATTCATGCCACACTGCGAAGTATCCGCAATTAAATCATTACCTACTTTTACACACAGTCGTCTTTCTTCGTGCCGGCACAAGTTATACGAAAACAGCTGTCGCTGAAGTGACAAGGTTGGACTTTCAGCGAAATTGGTGGAGGGACTGGGTTAGGCTGCGTAAATAGACGTTGATATAGCCCATTAGATATAGATGCACTCATCTCTCCATACTCTGTCTCCACTGAGACTGGTGGCTTTATTGCCATTAAACAATTAAGTCAATAAATGATGCAAAGTTTCTCACAATTATCTTCATGTACCTAGCGTTACCCAACTATGTTGGAGTCGGTTTCCTGTCTATTCAGATGAGGCTCAATACTTACAAGTATTGTACATGTAGTAACTGCTACTGGATAGCATGGTACTCCTTGGCAAAGACTGGCTGTCAGACTCTCGGGCTTTCTTACTACCAGAAACGATCGTCTATGTATCTAAACTAGTGTTGCAAAAATTTGTATTCTGAATTAACATTCTATTTAAAGCTCATGGACACAACATAACCCCAGTATGAAAAGGTGCGAGCAATACTATCTATATACTATTTACGTCAATGGCCTCTGAAACGGTTTAATTAGGTAAAGACGGATGTTATCAAGTTCACACGTTATTGATAATTTATAATGGTTTACGTTTCACATTCAGTTTGAACCAAATGTAAAGCGTAGGCGTTTTATATGCTTAGTCGCGATTACCTATGCACTAAGCAAAGTGAAAAGGTTATTTTCTCGCGAAACAACGAATTAAACTTTGAGGGAAGGTTTTATAGCTAAGATCTATTCCCTAATATAGCATTACTTTTAAGATACTATTCTCGTAACACCTTATAATAGCGATCAATAAATACATCATCACCTGCTTAGCCTTTTTCCAGCTGTGTTGGAGTCGGCTTCCAGTCTAGCTGGTTGCAGCTGAATAGGTACTTACCAATATTTTACAAAGGGGACTGCCTATCAGACTTCCACAACCCAGTTAGTAGTAACTGGGTAATGCCAATTATTATCGAATTCTCTATGACCCAGTTCCTTCCGATAGAAGGACCTGGTTTGCACCAAGCCTCAAACTGCGTTTGCTAACCGATTTTATGTGTTTTTAGGACCTTTTCTGTATAATATCTAGACTTAACAAAATATTAAACTTCTATAAGTACTTTAAGTTATAGAAAATGTTGTTTTATAATATCGGATCATTTAGCGATACTTAATTACATAAAGACAGAAAAACTTCTAGAAGTTCTGGTTTGATTATGGTATCCCCCCGTATCTAATTATATCTACATCATTACTTAGTTAGTTTTAATGTTTTGTGTACCAATTTGATTATTCTTATAAATTCTTAGTTGATAATGTTTAGGTAGTGTTCTAATTAAATTGTGCTATGTAAAATGATGGTCTGAAATACAGTTTTAAATAAACCTAGATCAGGCAGCGGGCTACCAAACATTTGAATTCAACATTATCGTAACTTGCAACTATTTAAAATATTTGAATTATAGTTTACTTATAAGCATTAATTATACCATTGTTTGAGAAATAAAACTACTGCGCCTAAATGTATACTTTTGTAATACTTACTTTTAAATAAATTATTCATAATTATCCTTAAAAAAAAATACGATACCTTATGGTTAGACTGGTTGTAAGACTTTTAATTGAAATCAATAAGTACCTACATTAGAAAAAATATATTTTGAATTTTAAGTGAAATAATATTAATTTGTGATCCTGACTGTCGGACCTAACCTCCACAGAATTGCCAGTATGGCTTCAGCGGCAATCGAAGCCGACCCAAATGAATGAGGCGACGATATTCTTGCTTTTTCTAGACAGAAAGTTGTTTGTAAGTCTGGAAATCTATTGAGGTCAATGATTTAAAATATCTACTTGCTAAAAACAACTGGGGTAACTTTAGTGCATTAAGTACAAAGATAACTAGGTACCTAGGTAAATGTTTTTTTTTAATAAACAGTTCACATACTATTATTAAATTAACTTTTTCAAGGATAATTCCTACATTGAATAGGTAACATTCATGCGTTTCTGTTTCAAAACCGCTAATCGCTAGTGAATTAAACATTTCTAATCGTTTAGGTAAATTTACTGAAAGCCATTAATTAGATTTATTGCGTTCTAGTTCATAGAAATTAATATAAATGCACTTATGCAACTGCGCTGTAGCTATTTACATACAATAAAACAGTAGCTACCTGAATTATAAATGTGTGGAGTCATTTCAGACCACTTTTATTATATTTTTTTTATTTCGTACATTAGGTCACTATTATAGAGAAAGTATCTACCTAATATACTTTCTCATTTTTAGTGACATAGGTATTGAATATTATGGGATTTTATAGATTTTTTCTTCAACGTAATCCATGTTACCAAGGAATTTCCCATCTACCTGGGCACGTGTGGCCGACTTGGAAATCTCTAAACAGACTTCGAACCCAAGTCGACCGGAGTAAAGACAAGCTGTGCAGATGAGAGTTTATGGACGGCTCATATCTCAAGTGCTTATGCGGCGTCTCCTCACAGACAATGGCCCACCTTCCATCTTGCACCGCATGCCCTATCACCTGCGCACCCACTCACTGCATCGTGAGCCGGGTTCGCGTGTTTTGGGCTAAACAAGAACTTTTTGCCATAGTTATCTATGGCAAAAGCTAAGAAGATCTACCCATTACAATTCTGAACAGATAACAGACTTTGATCTAATTTTAAAGTAGATTCTGTTTTGAATAGATGCCCATTTTACTTTTTGATTTTATGCTCGCACTCTAGCAGCGTGTTTAGGCAACGTGATCTCTTGAATCATAAACAACAGTACAAAACACGTGTTTTTTGCAAATTTAAGGAAGGGAGATATCCACCTGCATTTAGATTTTTACAGTAGAAGAACTTCACTGAAAAAAGACTTTGTAGGTCTTAGCTTATCGTTCGTCTGTCGCCATGAAAGACAATTCCTGTGGTGTTTACCAGGGTCCATTTGCACTCTCCGATATAATGGGTGTAAAAAGACCCTTAACGAAGCCGAAAGTCACTTGTTCTCCCCGTCATTGCGAACATTTTTTATTCTAGATCTAGACCATACCTGGGAACCTTCTAATTACGGAGATATTGGAGACCAAAGGTCCAACTTTTTCACAAGTTTTTTTTTAAAGCACCTACAAGTTTTTAATGTTTTATCTGACCTTTAAAAACCCCCTGGCCCCTGGTCTAAATGGTCCCTGTCCTATTCAAGGCTCAATGTTCTGAGTGCGTTACATTGAGTCTTACCGTAAACCGTGACTTTTCACCCAAATAAAAAAGCGTTTTTGCGTAGTTACTTGGTTTCATGTACTGAATGTTTGGTTAACGGCTTTGAGTCCGTCTACAGCCACACCCTGTAAGGATGGATACATCCGACAGTTTAAAGACCTCAGTAGCTACGGATTAAGCTCAGATCGATGCATGCTCTACAATGTGTGCAGTATGATATACCTGGCTACAAAATGAGAGGACTTCTCTTTTCACGTTTGTCTTCAATTAAATTCAGGAGAGGGGGAAACAGAATTCCTACGTATCAAGAATTATCAGTCATCTCACGGATTTTTCATAGATCGTCCATTCATCGATTTGCAGATAGCGTCAAACACTAATTCGATAAGGTATTTTCCCACCACTTAAATGGTAAACAATGGATAGCTCGTAAATACATGTCAATTATTCCTAACGGAATCAACAGGGGGAAAAACAAACACTTATTTGGCTTTGTCTAAATATGGGGACGTAGTAACGATGATAGGTTTCTTGTCGTGTCTCGAATGTGGCGACAGACGAGTAAGTTTGTTTGCTTTCCTGTTACCGGCCTTGTATTTGAAGTGTTAGGTACTTGTTAGTGGCACAACGTGGTGGAACAAACTGTTACTATTTGGATATCATCCATCCATAGGCTTGAATATAAGTAGGTCTAAAAGAAAATATTCCCTACTTCTTAATTAAATTGGCTTGCGTTTGGCCACAACTCGCCTGATGTAAGCGATGATGCGGCCTAGGGTAGAGTGTGCTTGCCTATGAGAAACCGATTCACAGGATTCACTCGAACCTTTTTTTCTTTTTTTTTAGCGTGGGTCTGTCAGACTTTGTTCTGACTAAAATCCACGGTGTCCTTCAATAGCCCTTTATGTTCCAGGGTAACGGTAATTCTATAAGTCCCGCGACCCCGGCAGGCTTTGGCCCTCCAGAGGGGGGCCCCGTCATTATGCTGACACTCTTTGAGGCGCGCGTGGAACACAACGCACCGTCGACCCGGGCATGGTCCATGGTCGGACAGCGAGTCGCCCATTACTCGCCGCCCGCATGCCCGCGCCTACGGTGGCCGGAGATCGTCTGCCGACGTCCGGCGCCGTGGGCGTCTACCACTGCGGCTGGGGTGGAGGGAGGACGCTGTCCTCTTCCTCACGTGGCCCGCCTCCTCCTTCGCGAGCATGACTGCTTCGCAGAAGAAGGCGTTCACTCGAACCTTGAAGAGATTTAGATTATAATTCTCGGGGAACAGAGATGCCGATGTTGGTAGATAAAATTACCTACTGTATTTATCTACATTCCGGGTGTTCTGTTATATGTTTGATTTCCAATGCCTCGTAACGATGGGGTCATTTTAAACATAATCAATGGTTAACCCCTCCCTCTTATCAAAAATGTTTAAACATCAGCAGGCAGTAGTCATATAATCATGGTGACTGACATGTATTTTTTACTTGAAAAAGAACTTGCCAGAAACGTTACGATACGACGTTACGATATAGGAACTTCGATATAGGAATTCAACGAGAATATAGCAGACACCAGAAAAAAAAAACAAAAAAATGTGATAAATAAAATTTAATTTATTATAAACGAATACAAAAAACAACAGTATAAATAATTTTCTTATTTCATTTAGGTACCTATAAAAGCATAATTTAAATTAAATTCTACATGTTTACAATAATTTACAGATCAAGATCATAAAAAACAATGTATACGTGGAAAATTATTATTTAACTTCAATTTGTTCATTACCTGCATGAGAAAAAAAAAAACAAATTGGTGGAATACTATTATCCCTATCATGGGCAATCATTTTCTGTTATGGCAACTGACAGCAGTGGCTGCTGATACATGAGGAGTGTCTGTTCAAAAGGTTCTATATACCAGTAGAAAAAAAAAAAATTTTTTTTCCTGAATCTGCAACTTAAATCCCATCCATATATTTTGATAAAATTTTTGGCCCCTTGAACTATGCTTTTGTTTTTACAATGCGTTTCAAACTGATAAAGATGAAAATAAAAGAGCATCGTACCTATAAGCCAAGCGTATGGCGTTGTCTACGTTGACCTTGGTGTATATAGATAGATAGGCCCTAGTATTTTAGCAATAAAGTTTATCTTAATAATAGCCCAATGAGGAACTAGGTACGAGACATTGTCTGGTACATTAAAAAGTGTCATACAATCTGTTTGAACAAAACTGTTTTTATTTATTTGTTCAAATTGATAACGAGCAGGATTTAATTAGTCTGTACTCCAATTTCATGTACTTTTTTATGTTTTTAGCACTAGTTACTAACCAAAATTGGCGTCATTACAAACAAATATTATTCTCGGTTCACTTATTTATTCGAATGTTACAAAAATAAACTAAGTACACTCGTGTTATCAATTTTTAACAAGGTGCTACTAAAATTGTGACGTATTTATAAATAAAAATGCTGTGCAATAAGTCTGAACAAATTAACATCACTATTAATAAAAACATGAGTTTTACAAATATTTCTCATTCTTTTAAAAAGACATTGCATTTCACCTATGAGATATTTTTTTTTTTCATAACTGTTTCTTTTATGGCAACATTTGTTAATATATTTTATTGCCAGTTTCAAAAACGAGATCTGAATCTTACAATCCTTAAACCAATTATTTTTCTGTTTTACTTAACTAAGAGTTAGTTAAGTACTTAATTTGGTTATTTAAATCATAATTGCAATGGAATAAATCCTGTGTTAGTTCCAATAAATAGAAATACTAGCCTCACTATTTAAAAAAGGTCACCTCCGTTAATTCTGACACAGATATAAACTTACTCTTAAATATTAGGATTGTCTTGACCGCATTAATTAATAATCCCTAACAAGATTAGCCTGAGATTACGCCAAACATGACTCATTATTTGTTAGACCCATATATTTCTGTAGTTATATCCATTCTAGCATTCATTTTACAGCAGACTAGTACCTTTCCATTTCAGGGTAAGGTCTTTTTGTCCCTTAATAACACACTTGTGATAGCAGGTCCATACGGTATCTAAGTCAGTGCTTTCGGTAAGATTCAAATCTGTAGTCCACGGAGAGATTTGCAATGTTAGCTGCGCTGTTCATTCGTTTCTAAGCCACACCCGTCATCATGTTCATACAAAGCGTAGCTAAGTAAACGGGAATGGCCGTGGAGAGACACCTTAAAGATCATCTATCCATCATCGACTTTACATGTCCCATATAAATATATCTTGCAACATACTCAACGCTTGCACCTGCGTGTCATTGGTCGCAGTCAAATCAACGGTGACATACTTAGCTGCCTGAAGGATTCTCAGACAGGACGCGTTCTCAGGAGCCAGTTTATGACAGACTTTTGTGAAGGTGGCCTTAGCGCAGTCGTAGTGAAAGATGAGAGGATCTAGGATGTCGGTGAGATCGGCCTGGGTGAGTAGGCAGCAGAGGTGGGCTAGAGTTATGCATAGCTGGAACAACAGAGACTACATGTTACTACAAGTTATAAGTTAAGAATTCTTAACGTAAGCGCGTTTCATCATTAGCCCAGAAGAGGGCACATACCAAAATATATTATAATAATCAAACTTTAGATATTCTTGTTTTTTCTTGTTGACACCAATATAAGAAAAACCAGCGCATATGCAATAGTAAAAGACAAGCCATTCAGCTGGTTGGTAGATGTGGTGGCCTCCATAATAGCTGCATAGCAGTTGTAAAACAAATGATCCTCAAGATGTTTACTCTTCTAGTTCTGTCAAAAGTGAAAACTCACCTGTTCAATAAGATTATCCTTGTGCTTATACTCATTGAAGTCATCAACATCGGCCGCGTTCTCCATCGCAGCCAACACCCCCCTCCACACTAACGCGTAATGTTCGGCGTAGTGCGCCCGCGCAGACGGCGCGCGCAACGCCGTCGCCGCGTTGATACGGACCTTTAGGTTCTTGCACTCCTTGGTTAGAGTGCAGAGGCTGGAGTAGACTTGGTTCTGGGGGAAAAGAGGATGATTTAGACGAAGACTTATGACATAATCAGACTATAATATTTTCCTTGCTAGACAAGACTTTGCTACATAGAACATGAACAGGTGCAGAAGAACTATAGCATTGATTGATGAATACAATTTTGTAGAGGAACAATGTTAAATAACCGGGTAAATGCGAGTCGGACTCGAGCTTGAAGGGTACCATCGTAGTAGGGGAGCCCCTTTTAATTTATTATTTGTTATTTATTTATTTAATTAATTACAACGGCTTTGTTAAGAACCAATTACAGTAAATAAAAATATAAAAATAAAAGAGATTGTTGCTATAGCGGCAACAGAAATATACATTCTGTGAAAATTTCAACTGTCCTATTACGGATCATGAGATACAGCCCGCTGACAGACAGACAGACGGACAGCGGAGGCTTAGTAATAGGGACCCGATAGTTACGCTTGGGGTAAGGAACCCTAGAGAAGTTTGCATTACTACCGAAGTAATTTTTACTTTTGAAGATTATTTTTGCCCTACACGTTTACTTTTAGCTGAGATGATTTTAGATGTAAACAACTTTCAAAATTTCCTCACTTTTGGGGTCTTGCATATTGACTACAAGACCAACCTTCAATTACTGAACCTTTTTGAATATCTTACCTGCCATCCATTAAAACAAGTGAACAGCTGCTCATTTTTCATAGCGTTGCCCATCGCGTAGCAAGCGTTCCATCGCACCTTCATATTGTTCACCTTACACGCGCAGTCCAAAAGCTTTCCTATTGCGGTCTCGCACAAGGTCTTCAATTGCGTGTTTCGAACCAGATTCTCGTTCTTTATTAAGCGAAGCAGATTCCCAAGGCCTCGTGTTGCACTCATTTTTACCTAATAAACAAAATATTCATGACATTTTATTTTATAAGTATATATATAGATTACCGATTAATTGTTTATTCCAGAAAGGTGATTAAGGATCAGGTGTAGCAGCAGGAAATGTAACCGACTCATATTTGAGAATATGATAGAATAGTGTAATAATTATATTCTGAATTAAAAATAAAATTGCCTTCCACGCAAATTCTACAAGCTTCAAGGTTTTGCCTTTCTTGGTCAAAGTAACAGACATTGAACTCTTTCAGTTTTTAACACCTCCATGTGGAAAAAATTTAAGTATGAAAATTACACTCATTATGTTCTTTGTCGTGTGTTATTGTTTAGTTCTAATTTGATCAAATTGACACGATTGCTAGGTTAATTTATTGATTACTATGGTATGGTCATTGAGTGACGGTCCAAGATTGTTCTAGAATACCACCAACCAATCCAAACTGACCTTCTAAATATTCATTGAACCTAATTCCTTTGCTCAAGGCCTAAATATATCGACCTTGGCCGACAAACTAGTTTATTTCATCAGTAGCCCATCAGATTAAAGATATAAGATATAAGCTATCTTTTATTATATTCAAAATTGCTCAACATCTACATTGTCCTTTTTTTATGTCTTTTCAATACTAGATAACACCTAAATTAATTTCTTTATAAAATCACACTGTGGAATTTTCAACGTTCGACTCACCGACGAGAGTTCAATGTCCAACATTTGAATCATCGTTCGTTTGAAAACGGGCATTAGTGACACATCCTGTATGGATAACGTTCTATTGAAACTTTCCATTAACTTAGAGATAAGGAATTTAATATAACACAAGCTGATAGTGTTGTCCACGTGCGGAGAGCTAGGGACCTCATGCTGTTGCTTTAGTGACCCGTGCCAAGATTAGCTTTCTACATTTCCATCAAGTACGATTTACACAGGACGATTCGCGTAGCGCTTTCCAAAAGGTGTTAAAGGAAATTGAAGCGTTTATGAAGTAGTTAAATATCATATTTGCATTGAGTGTACACTGGTGTGGAATGCGCATGGATCCAACCGGGTTTCAATCGGCGGCACCGGACGGTGTAAATCGTACTTAATAAATGTATTTTTAGAAGTTGTTACTAGAGTGTAAAGTGAGTAGGTACTGGATTGATCTAGATGATTATCAGTTGTTTTATAATTTATGATTTATTGCTCATATCGAAGTCAAGATAAACTTGCATTAACATTATGTAAATATAAGGTCTAACTATTCATACACGAAATGTTTTCAGGGAATCATCTAACGGCTATAACGAAGCCATTTCAAGAGATTATTTTTTTTTATCTGAGTATATTTTTATGAAAAATAAATAATTTAAATTACTTGATCCACAAAATAAATACTAGCTCCTTATTTTTGAACATCCATTAGGCTATTTTACTACGTCGAATTTACCTACTGTCATTGTTAGAATATGGGAGTAAAGGTTTTATGCAAAAAGTCTTAAAAAATTTTAAAATTATTATAATTTCGTAAAAAAAAACACTCAGATATTTTTTTTTCCTTGCTATGGCGACTTTACGACTTATAGAAGTTACCCTTATAAGAAAAGATAGACCTTATATATCTGAAGTTGCTTTTAGTCATAGAATATTCGTTAACGAGCTTCCATATGGCTGCGAACAAACAAATAGAAAACAGAAATAGCCACAGTTGCCGAAATATCGACATGAGATGTTTTATTATTATAACATGGTTGGTACTATTCCATTACAAGCCAATTCATGTATTAACTAAAGTTTTACCTAGCTGTTAAATCAATGTAGGACGTAGGTGGCATTTAAAAGTAAAAGTCATTGAAAAATAATTCGAAATATAGTCAAAATTTTTTGTGTAAATATTTGACTATTTGTATGTCCAGTTTATACTCCGGATGGACGTTGGTAACATAGTCGCTTACGTGCAAACGGGAACTCAGGTTCCCAGTAGGTATTTGCCGTAAAATACAATTGGGATCTGCAGTACCCACGCGGCAAAGTTTTGTATCTTAATTGTCTTTTTATGACGTGCAAATGATAATCAACTTTAGAGTACTATATAGTATTTAGAGTACTAAAAAAAGACGTATCTAACATTTTTTATTTTTGCAAAATATAAAAATACTGGTAGATGCCATTTTTTTACTGGTTTCAATTTTGAAAAAAATGTTAGATACGTCTTTTTTCCTTATGGCGGAAGTATAGCAGTTTCAAGGTCGACTGTACACTTATTGAAATGTGAAACTTTTACATCTAATAAAAGTAGTACTTAGAACAAAATCTCAATCATAAGATGCGGGAAATCTATGTGACCGTTATCTACCATCAATCTAACTACACACAGATTGATAACGCCAGCCAGAAGTTGAGACATTACACCATATTATGTAAATACTTATGACCCTTACCCACTTAGGTTTAAGTCCCAGCCTAAACAATCATGAATCATGCGCGTGATTTTATGTTTTTTTAACAAATTATCATTCACAACATGAATGAACGACGTGCGCAAGACAGACGCACTTGCGATAAGACAATTGTCTCCAAATATTATGTTGTTAGGGGTTACCTTATCGTTGTCGACTGCGCACTGGATGCTGACCTCCAGCAGGCGAACCAGCAGGGCATCGTCTATGTCGTCGCATTCTGGGTCCTCCCTGTTACATGAAAGAATAGTTTAGAACTTGAATAGCCTTTATTACCAGCAGTGGGCGGCATCGGCAGAATAATAATACTGATAAATTGTGGAAGTCATCATCTGCCTAGCCTTTTCCCAACGGTATTGGGGTCGGCAGCTGCATACCAGTAGTTCACATGGAGCGACTGCCTATCTGACCTCCACAACCCAGTTAGTACCGGATTATAATACGACCCCTAGGTAAGACTGGTTGTCAGACTTTCGGGCCACTGACTACCTATAACGACTGCCAAAGATCTACAAATGACAGCGGGGATCAATGGCTTAACGTACTTTCCGAGGCACGGAGGAAACTCAGTAAGTCATGGGTGGTCACGGACCAACCTAGGCAAGCGCGGCTTAAACTAAAGATCAACCCGAGCGGCTGCGTTATTATTTAGCCACCAGCCCCTCTCTGAAGTCACTGATGTCAAATAAGCAGTCGTTCCATGTAAAATGCTGGTATACAGCTGCATTCGGTTAGACGGAAACCAGCCGTAATTTAGTTGGGAAAAAGCTAGGTAAATGACTAATTGCCTATTTCACCACATTTTTTTTTTTCGAGTTGGATATCAACTAATGACATGCCCCCCCGCCCCTCCCGCTATGGACGGAGCAGAACGGAGTGTCAGACTTGGACTGACTAAAATCCATCCATGTTCCTTCTTTGCCCTTTGTGTTCCAGGGCCGCGGTATCTCTTTCGAACAGTCCCGCAGCCTTACAACCTTACCGCAACCTTAGATCACCTTCCAGCAACTAGAAGATAATTTCATACAAGTTCTGTTCTAGATTTTTTTTTTATCTAGCAGGCAATGCCTTTTCGTAGGTATACGAGATCGGCGATAATTTTACTAGAACTAAATCCAAGGTCATTAGGTGGATTAGGTTGCAATATTTCAGAAGCTTCCGTAAAAGTCTAGAATGCTTTGATTCTTGCACCGTTAATATGATTCGTCTGTAAATATGTTACGTCACACAAAGCGTCGATATTTTTTGCGCCACGCTCAAATGTTTGATCTATGACATTTATTTGGAGGTTTCCATTATGCTGACAAGTATGTACCCAATCAAATGTAGGTGTGGGGGAGACTTAGGTACATGTTTATTTAAGTCCGTATTCTGTGAAATCTACTCTACCACATTAAAGCAAATATCCCTCGAAAAAAGGTGAACATTGAAGGTCAACAGGCCATGTTAGTGAGTTGGGAATGAGCTAATAGAATAGTAATATAATTTATTCGAGTACCCCAGACTCAAAAACTGTTAGTAAAGTCAACAAAGACGTTTTCACTTACACTAAAAGACACCTAAATGCATGCCTAAATATTATTGCAATTTCAACTCTCGGTGCTGAGTGGAGTGTTGAAAATCACATAAACTGCAGACAACGTTACTTTAAGAAGACAGTAATTAACCAAACACGATACAAACAGTTACTAATCAGCTTCTCGGTCATAACGGATACTCTGGCTCTTGTTGCCTACATTGACGTCTATTTACTTCCTTTTGCTTAAATCTAAGAATTAAGCAGTAGCGAAGGGTCAATTTTTGTAAGAGATAAGTCGGAGTACATATGTTTAATGTGATTATATTATTTGTCTATAGAATACTGTGTGACATTTTTCAAAGGGAATCCGATAGGAATCGAGTTGTATGCAACCTTCGCCACTGGAGTTAAGTCCTCAAAATGTCGAATTGTGTTAGATTTTTTACACGCAACGTGACGTAACTCCAAAAACCTACACACAAAATATTTGAGATAGATCACTTGTTTTGTTTAAGCTCGTGCATCAGAGTTCGAGTGAATCGGTTTGTTCTAGGCAAGCGTGCTCCACCCTTGGCTGCGTCATCGCATCAGGCGAGTTGCAACCCAATGCACGCCTATTTAGTAAAACAAAACGTTTCGTAGCCACTATGTAGGAAGTAATAAAACTTACACATTCAACACTAGAGCATCGCAGAGGTTTCCGAGAGCCCAGGCAGCCTTCATCCTAACCACTAGCGTAGGTTCAGCCAATGCACGCAGAATGTTCTCCCCGCAGTCGCTGACGAAACCGATGTCCTAAAATAACAACAAAGAGCGTGATCTATTGACAGAGTCTGCGACAGCATCAAAACGGACAGAGTAAATTGATTTTCTATTTATTCGAAAGATTAAGATATTTATTTCGCAGTTAAAAATGTCGTGCGCTACGGTGGGTAGGAGTAAGTAAGCTGGTCACTTAATAAAAACCGGCCAAGTGCGAGTCGGACTCGCACACGAAGGCCACCACCGCAGGAAACAGCACGTTTCTTGTATGGGGAGCCCGTTTGTAATGTCAACTTTTGGTTGTTTAAATCAAGTATCTACCTATAACGGTTCAACAGATACATTCCTGCGACAGACAGACAGATACACGGTAAAACAGCCATCGCAACCAAGCAGATCCGTATAATAGGGTCTACTAGGGAACTCTAAAAATGATTTCGATCGTGTCCAGGACTTGCAAACAACGTGTCACGAAGGGCCGTGGCAGTTCAATTGGCCAATTGACCTAATTTCGTGGCAATGAGTTGTTTGTTTACGTGAAACATCACTTACAATCCTAAGTTCCTAACACGTTCACATTGACAGACACAATTTTGTTTAATTGAACTTACGTAAGCACACTTGAACCTATATCATGCGTCCGTAGTACGCAGTACGATCAATTTAAATACTAGAACGTTCCTACTGCTCGGGAGTGGGCCATAATCCATCACGTGGGCCCAGTACAAGTTGGTGGGTGACCACTGCGCCCTCAACCCAACATCAGCTAAGTACCTACGTAGCAGCGACTCAATATTATGGCTCATAATTACGTAATCTAAACTTCGAAACCTTTCTCAGGACATGTCCTTAAATACGTACTTCTCTCAGACTTCGGTACATGACTAGCATAGCCAACGCTCTCACAGCGGCAGCGCGCACTGTCGCCTCCTCGTCACTGCATGAGCCAATCAAAAGCGTGCAACACAGCACCTGCAGATGTCGCTAAAGAGAAGAAACAATAGGATAAGTTTAGAACTTTATACTCAACAGTGTAGATTAATGGTGATAGGACAACTTTTTAGGATTTCAAGTTGGGTAAAATACCATAAATGTTTTTTTAAGAAGGTCAGCCCACTTAATTTTTCATCAACAAAAGTAAATGTGCGAAACTACATCTAAACAACTTAAAGACACCATTTTATATGTTCATAAATGTTTGTTCTAGTACTTTATGTGTAGGGGTAACTTCAACGATGTATTTTAAAACACCATTGAGATAAGAAAGTGCAATAGTGAGACGAGTAGATAACTATTTAGCAGTGAAAACAGTCATCAACATCAAGCAGCGAACAATGAACAGATCACCAGCCCCCTAGGGGCGGGACAAACAGAAAAGACGTAAGAAGACGAGGACGCGTCGCAGACTCGGCGCCTCTTCAATAAATTTTCATACAAAATGTATAGAAGCGTCGCGACACAAAATAAACAGAAAATACAAGGCGCGGACGAGACGCGGACATGAAAAACGCGTCCTCGTCTAACGTCTTTTCTGTTTGTCCCGCCCTTTAGTGGAGTAATGTCGAGAGGGACGTGTAAGCGCGGTATATATCACCATCGACATACTAGGCAACCCTATCCTGGCGAATGCTCAAGGACGCCCGACCCCAAGTAAGTTACAAAGAAGGAGATTCAGTTTAGTTTGACGTTCAAATGTTATCTTTACCTCAATCGTCTACAGCTACACGGATACATAATAAATGCAGCGGTGATTAATAGTAATTCCAATTACTACCGATGACATTACACAATAACATCGTGTTATTACAAGAAACATGGCATACGTTTAATACGTCAATTGCATACTTATTACTTATTATTTGTGTCAATAGTAGTTCAAGATAGTGGGGTTTTACTACGTTAACTTTGAACCCTCGTAAACTACATAAAGGCCAGCTCACACCGGGGACGGCAGCAAGGGATTTTGCAATGGCATGCCGACAGCTACCAAGACGTCCTGTGGCATGCCGAAGCGTCCCTCAGCTTGCCGTCGTATCCCTTCGCGTCCCTAAGCTTGCCGTTACCTCCGGTCGCGTCCCGTCGCAGGCCATCGATCCCGCCGCAGCATACTCTAACGCAATCTTCAATGCCGCGAAGGGAAATGCCCTTTCGACGCCGTCGGGTCGATCTCTAAATATTGGAATCTGTATCTTGTTACCACCAGCTACGTCTAAATTTACGTTGGGTAAAGATAAAATCGGTCCGCGGTCTGCGCTGGCCTTAAAGCCGCTTTAAGACGGTCATAATCCGCTGGGAAAGTATCTATGATAAAGGTTTAACTTTAAACAGTTGAGTCACAGTCGAAGTCCATTTTCTACTAGACCCCAACGTCAATGGGTAATTAATTGTCAGTTGTTGCAATTGCAATAAACTAGTGACGCAGTTATCATCACCACGGATTCCACTTATGCTGTTTTTGATGTGCTCGTTTACTGAGATATTTCAAATCGCAATAATTTATATTATTTTTTCCAGAGAACTACTGATTCTATGGATACGTAATATGACACTAATTTACGGAAAAGCCGCTCAAATATATTTCTCAAAAATATCGAATCTACAATAATGATTCCATAACGCGCGATAAAACTTTAACAGTTTTTCAGAGGACCTCAGAAACGGTAAGCCATTCGACCAATCAACGCTTCTTAAGCAGACTTGCACTGTACTTCTGGTACTCCAACTTACCGGTAATTCTTTGAAGGACCTCTCCCCGATGTTTGCAATGCAGTCACAGACCACGGCCTTAGCCGGCGAGGAGTCGTGGCACTGCAGAACAGTGGACAGAGGTGTTACCAGCTTCCCCCACATATAGACGCAGTGGTTCAGTGGTGGTGCTCGGTCTATTTGCTCTGTACAGATGGGAGTAAAAAGAAGGTTGTAGAAGCTTTGTGTTACAGTGAGGTATATATGATACACGGGAAACGATGCAGTTGAATGAAAATGAGATGTTAAAATTAGAACGTGGGTTCTGTTGCTGTTATCTGTTAAGGAGTAGGACGACCATTACTTTAAAAAAAAATGTTCTCAGTTGTGAAGAGTTATTACAGGGTTCTTATGGTATGGTGTCAACTCTCAACGGGGCCGTCTATATCCAGCTGCTCTAAAAGTATGCGAAAATAGCTTTTAAAACCTTGTTTTTAAGATGTTACACTATCCTGTCAAGACTTACCCAGTTTCTGTATTCCATCTCCTATAATGCTTATAGTACTAGCTATCTGTACCACCACATCTTGATGTTCATGTTGCAGCATTTCGCTCAGGATGTCGCCAAGCAGTGTGATATGACCGTGCAACAGATCTTGAAGGTGGTGGAACGCCACCGCGGATAACACTTGTAAGGACTCCAGGATTATTGGAATCGCTGACGGCTTGATCCTCTGAAAGAATTATGGACTGTAGTTATTAATGTTGCGCATACGGTACAAGAGAGAGCACAATTAAGCTAGAGGAACGTGGGTTTCTATTCGGTAAGAGTACGACATAAAACCCAATCTGGGAAGAAAGAATTCAATGAGTTCTATGGAAATTTACTCACGAAATATAATAGTCTATGGGTAAATATTGCGGTAGGGCTGGCTGTTTGTGTATTTAAGTTTAAATATTTTAAACGCACCCACGATACAGGAGACATTCCTAGTGTGGGGCACCATTTTTTATAAAGAAAAAGTAAGAAGAAATTGTATGTGAAGGATTTCTGTGATTTCGTAGCTATATGCAGTAATTGGGATAAGTTAAAACATTAAACATTAATTCGATATTATGTTTTAGGACAAAATTTGAGACGTGAGATATCGGCTGATTTTAGCCTACGCGTAAAAAAAAACGCATTGCAACGCATGCCTGCAAACATGATACAGGTAGATTTTTTATAAAATTGTCTTTAATAGTACCTTGAAGTAAACAGATCATTCGCGCACCAACCAATTAATAGTGTACAACTTGTAAGGATATCAACAGTTCAATTAAGAGTATTGCGCGCTAACTAAAGTGCAATACGTTCTGACGTCGCGGTCGGGCCCCATATTACTAGGTGATCAATCAATCGTTTGCTTTAAGTGGAGCATCGTCACCTAATGGCTTACAATTAGGACTGTTTTGATCAATATATGATGCTATGTTACCACTTATAAAAAGCAGGCGTGGTTCTATGTACGAGTGTGTGTATTTTTTTTAAGTTCCAGTTTTGTTTGCCGCATGAAGGGTTCAGTACCATCGTAGTAGGAGCCCACTTGAATTTTTAATTTATTTTATTATTTTTTGTTACAGCGGCAACAGAAACACACAGTCCGCTGACAGACAGACGGACAGCGGAGGCTTAGTAATAGGGTCCCGTTTGTTACCCACGGGTACGGAACCCTAAAAAGGATTTGATTATTATTAATTTCACATAAAAATAAGTAATAAATGATGAAGCAGAAAATTAGCAAAGTCTTTTGTTATTTTGACCTTTGAAATTGGTTTGCACACTAAACTACTCTCAGTTTAAAATCAAAACAAAAGATATTTACAATAACCAGCACATATTCAGATATTCATCCAGTTATATCCAGTGTCTAGATAAAAAGCTGGTATCAAGTAAAAAATCCGGATTCATAATACTGTAATCTGGTTTCAACGAGACTGTTGATAAAAATCAGTTCACAATCAAACAAACGTAAGCATTAAAATAGTGCTATCAAAGTGAGGTAATAATAATTATGTTCCCGTCGAAAATCATCCCACATCATTGGAACATACTACTGGGATTCCCAGGTCATGGTCTACTTGTGTGCCAAACATCATCGAAATTTGTACAGCCGTGAAGGCATAAAAAGGTATCGGACAGACAGAGTTACTTCCGCAATTATAATAATTATGAGCTTTTGATATTAGATTGAATCCATTTAGCATGATAGGTAAATGCCAAGATTTTTCATTTAAAAAAGGATTTGTGTTTTACTAATTATACATAACGGAATGTCCATTATTTACGTGAGGCGTTTAAGGGGAGGAGGGGGTCGAGCCGAATGTCACCCAATCTCACGAGTGACAGAGGGGGGTCTCAGCAAATACCACGTAATTTTTTTTCCTATGTTGGTCCTTTAGTTAGTCGCCTTTCACTCACCCTCTCCACATGAACAAACCATCTAAGCATACTCTACATAGGACACGCCGCAATCGCGGCGGTAAGACCCCTCTTTGAGGAGTGGCTGGATAGGCGTCACAGCGTCCTGACCTACCGCATGACACAGGTCCTCACCGGACACGGAAGTTTCGGGAGGTACCTGTATCTGATGGGGAAGGAGGAAACGCCTGGGTGTCACCACTGCGAGGACCGCCCGGAGGACACGGTGGAGCATACGGTGCAGGACTGCCCCGCTTGGGCAGAGCACCGCCGTGTCCTCATGGCGGCGATAGGCGGAGACCTCTCGCGCCCGGCAGTGGTCGAGGCCATGCTGCGGGGCGAGACGGAGTGGGAAGCGGTCGCCTCCTTCTGCGAAGCAGTCATGCTCGCGAAGGAGGAGGCGGGCCACGTGAGGGAGAGGACAGCGTCCTCCCGCCACCCCAGCCGCAGTGGTACACGCCCACGGCGCCGGACGTCGGCAGACGATCTCCGGCCACCGTAGGCGCGGGCATGCGGGCGGCGAGTAATGGGCGACTCGCTGTCCGACCATGGACCATGCCCGGGTCGACGGCGCGTTGTGTTCCACGCGCGCCTCAAATAGTGTCAGCATTATGACGGGCCCCCCTCTAGAGGGCCAAAGCCTGCCGGGGTCGCGGAACTTATAGAACTACCATGACCCTGGATCATAAAGGGCTATTGAAGGACACCGTGGATTTTAGTCAGTACACCCACTCTGCCCTGGGTGGGGGGATGATTTAAACACGATAAAAAAAAAAAAAAGCATACTCTACATGCGACACATTTCTTGGTATTTTTATTTTAGGATATTATGTCGGTTTCTAAACGATGTTTTCCTTCACCGCTTCATCATCATCATCATATCAGCCCGGAATCACCCGCTGCTGGGTATAAGCCTCTCCTTTCTTCAGGAGAGGTTCTGAACGTCCCCTAGCCGCTTACATCTATCTATATATATAAACTGACTGACTGACTGACTGACTGACCCGGTGATATATCAACACACAGCCCAAACCGCTGGTCCTAGAGACATGAAACCTGGAGGGTGTGTTCTTTGTGAAGAGTAAGTATCCACTAAGAAAGGATTTTTGGGTGTAAGTTGGATGTAAGTCTATATGAAAGTCCGTCGGTTTTGAAGTTAGGGTCTTCAAATTAAGTGTTTAGGCTGACGATTGAAAATTAATTAATACGTGTCTCAGCGTTTTTGATAATTGTACCCCTGAAGGGTTAAAAAATGGGATGAAGGTAAGTAATCGCATATTTTTCGATATCCACGCGGGCGAAGCCGCGGGCAAAAGCTAGTATGGCATAAAAATAGGTAATGAATGATGTAGCAGAACGTTAAATTTTTTTTTCTCTTGTTGTTTTGATCTTTTTAATTGGCACACCAAACTACTTCAATTAAAAACAAAAAATATTTACAATAGCCAGTTTGTTTTCACAGACATATTCCATATCCAGAAATATCCAGTGTTCAGATAAAAAGCTGTTATGAATTAAAAAATCCGGATTTACAATACTGGAATCTAGTTAAACAAGAATGAAATGATAACGAAGTTCAGTTCAAAATAAAAGTCAACGCACGAACTGTAAATGTGGCAATCGAATTATGTTATCAGTGGCACCTAATATAATTTCTACATAGACTCCGAACTATGAAGAAAGAGCATTGCGGTAATTAATTAAATTGTACAATATCTTTAAAATCATTAAGATACTAATTTAAATGCAATGTAATGTAAATGTGAAGTTTGAATCAATGAAGTCCAAAGTTGGTTTTTTTTTTAAATGGTCAGTCGCAGTCACAATAAACGAAATTCTTGGCAAATGTGAAAATCAAAGGAAGTAAGGTAAATACAAAATAGGTACACTTACCACAACTTCATTTCCTCTAAAAATCCAACCCATGTTCTTGAAGCAAATATCCAAAATCCAACTTCTAAAATAGTGGCCTTCCTCTATTTCCCTATCACCACTTCCCAGCGTTGGGTGATCAACAGCGGTGAACATTTCATCATCAGAGTATCCTTCTTCAAAGTCATCACACTCTTCAGCATCTACTTTGTGGGTAGTATAAACTATTTTGGAAGAACTCATGGAGGTAGATATTTTAGAAGGCACTGCATCTTTCTCTATTGCTTTTAGAACTTCGTCTACTTTTGGATCGACAGACAGAACGCATCCCATTGTTATTAAGGCACCAACTTGTAGTGTTACATCTGAAACGTGTTTATGTGGTTTTAACATCAAAAATATTACATAGGAATCTAACGTCGTTCCTCGAAACAATATGGCTCGGGTTCAATTCAACATGATCAAGTCAGCCTTACATTAGCCTCCTGTCTGTGAATGCGAAATTATTGAATTTTTGGTTCTAGGCGATCCAGGTTCCTTACGATATTTTTCTTCGCCGTTTTGAGAACAGTGGTGATGTGATAAATAATACAAAGCCTGCTTACTTGGGTTCAGTCAAAGTGGCCGTCTACTGTGAAATCAAAAGGCTCCTGGTAATAACTGAGTAGGGTAATTTGCTAATTAGTACCTGCCATGAGACTAAATCACAATATTAGCCGAAATACATAGTGGACAAGGGCCTCCTGCCCAAGACAGCGCCACAATGACATGAGACCAGCGGTTCACCAATCTCACAGGTCTACCTATTGAAACATTCTATCCGGTTTTCACCTTGTATCTTACCTCTATGGACCAAAAACTTCCTGGTCGACATAACCAGCTGACTGATAAGGCCCTCCTTCATCTTATGATAAGGCGACGCCTGCACCAGCGCTGCGCAACATTTGAGGGCTACAATGATGACGGCATGGCTTCTCTCGCTCTCCAAGATACTGTTAAGGACCTTGTGTAGGCATGTGATCATGTAGCCCAGGGATTCCGAGAATGGGATGAATGACGTGCTTTCCTTTTTACTGGAATAAAAAAAAAACCGAACTAATGCATTTATTCAAATCACATTTTGCGTATTCTCAAGTAATTTCTTCAACTGGCATGTAAGCATTCCTACCACAAGTCGTGAGGTGTAGATTCCAGGCATAAACAAGCATCACACATCTAACACACAACACATATCACAATCATACATTCTGGGCCCTAATTCCACTATTTATCAAATTCAATGATCTTTTGTTTCATTGTTTCTCTCTCTGATTCGACTAAATTACAAATGCTTCAGTGGAAAGAGAAGGAAATCTGCTCACCTAGACTCAGCCTGAGACAAGTACATCCTGGATCTAGACAACAAAGCCAGAATGACGCTAAGAACACTTGCTCGACTGCTGGCAATAGGGTCAGTGACTGCGCAGTACGCAAGGGTCTTCTTAGCTGATTCCTCTGAAGACCAGTTGGCAGCATCTGGTGAATTCGGCAGAAGAGCCCACCAGTAACCGAAGATCTCTCGTTTTTCTTTTACCTGAAATTATTAACATTTTCATGCTTTATTAGTTTAGCTTTCAGCAATTCGCATACGATTAAACAACCATCCTGATAAAATGAATTTTCCAATTTATACCGTCCATAGAAGGCTATATGAGGTAGGTCCATTAAAATATTCCATTTTCATGATTTTATTCTTCAATGAAGACCATATTTTTTGTTGGGTTTTATACTGCACCCAACCACCAACCCATGTTGGTCACACACAAATTAGCGTTATTAATTTCATACAACAAAAAGAGATTAAGTACTTACTTTAATCAAGACCAAGAGCAGGTTTGATGCACCCTGCCTCACTCTGGACTTCAAAGCAATCAGTTTTACTTCTTTGCTATTCTCCACATCAGACATATCAGAATCACTGGTCAATGCCCAGTAATTCTTGGCTTTTTGAGGTTCCAAGTAATTCCGACTGGCTGGTTTGTATGCAGAGTTGTTTTCAAAATTATCAACATCTTTCATAAGACTGCGGTCCGACACTGGGATTTCTTTCTTTAGACTTTCTATTGCATTATTTCTCTGCTTACGGAGCTTTTGTTTCTGTAATTTATGACAGTAAGTTATTAGAGCACAAGACTAACAAAAAACATAACATCACACCTATTTTTCTTAAAGGGTTAGGCAGAGAATACTGAATGACCAAATGCTAGAATCTTAGGATGTTCAATTGAAGAGTAATTGTATAAAGACAGTTTTGTTTAGAAAATTATGTAATATTTTTAGAAAATTTGTATTAACAATTCACAGTACTTCTGAGAGCATGAAAAGTTTGGCCATGCTTGCTAGTAACTTTTACAGATTTTATTTGTGATATTTTTAGTTACAAGCTCATGAATAAATAATAACAGCTCAGATCAGTCGTCAGGTTAAGCCGCGCTTGCCTAGATTGGTCTGTGGATGAGTGACCACCCATAACAAACCGAGTTTCCTCCGTGACTCGGAAAGCATGTTAATTCGTTGGTCCCGGCTGTCATTTGTAGATCCTTGGCAGTCGTTACAGGTAGTCAGGGGCCCGAAAGTCTGACAACCAGTCTTACCCAAGGGTATTGTATTACCCAGTACCAACTGGGTTGTGGTGGTTAGATAGGCAGTTGCTCCATCTAAAATATTGGTATTCAGCTGCATCCGGTTAGACTGTAAGCTGACCCCAACATAGTTGAGAAAAGGCTAGCTATATGATGATTTTTAGTTAGAAGTATAAAATTAGGATTACCTTTCCACCTTTAGGGTTGGGAGTATGCACAACAGGCACTATAGCAATTGTCTGTTGGGCAGGCATAATCTTCTCTGGCCGGCCAGTCTGAGTCACCAGGCCAAAGAGTATGCCATATCTACAGATCCCCATCACCTCCGGTAGAGGTATGTTTATGTTGGGGTCATTGAAGTAGAGTTGAGACAGTACCCTTAGTGCTGATATAATCACCTGTAACAAAAAAATAAACAACGCTTTTGAAGGAACAGTAAATTAATCAGGCTAGACTCAAAGGAAACTAAAGACATAAATCCTTTAATTTTATTTATTTGCTATACAAAATACATACCTTACAATACAAAAATTCATCATCTGACTTTGAATAACCCTTCATCAAAAACTTCACAACTATTTGAGATATTGACTGCTTTAGTTCAGGGGCCACGGTTGTATCATTTTTGCTATCATCTGAAGTGGATATAATACTTATGATGCTTTTTAATGCTATCAAGTGTATTTGCAAACTGTTTTGACTTTTCTGCAAGCTCCTTGTTGAGTCAATAAGACTTATGAGGACCCCTTGACTACCTATTAATTCTTCAGTAAACTGTAAAAAAGGTAATATTTTGCATTACTGTACAATCATATGGAATGGAACAGTTTGGTATTTATTTTAGCAATACAGGACAACATTAAGTTGTGAAAACCTACTCTGCTGACTGGCAAATCTGCCAGACAGGAGGCAACAATTATAATCTTTCTTAAATTATGCAATGGCAGCGAAAACAAGTGCCTTTGTAAAGGGTCTTTTTACACCCATATTTAGCGGAACACTAGGATTTTTTCATCATGTTTGCTAGTAACTTTTACAGACTTTAAATTTGTAATACTTTTAGTTAGAAGCTCATGGCTAAATAATTACAGCCGCTCGGGTCGATCTATAGGTTAAGCCGTGCATGCCTAGGTTGGTCTGTGGATGGGTGACCACCCATTACATACCGAGTTTCCACCATGCCTCGGAAAGCACGTAAAGCCGTTGTTTCCGGGTGTCATTTGTAGATCTTTGACAGTTGTTACAGGTAGTCAGTGGCCCAAAAAGTCTGACAACCAGTCTTACCAAGGGGTATCATATTACCCAGTACTAACTGGGTTGTGGAGGCCAGATAGGCAGTCGCTTCATGTAAAATACTGGTATTCAGCTGCATCCGGTTAGACTGGAAGCCGACCCCAACATAGTTGGAAAAAGGCTAGGCGGATGATGATTTAGCGGAACATTAGAAATAGCCCAGAATTTAAAAAATACAGCTATTTTTTAAATGTCTCAAAATTTCTTATTCATAATTACACCTTTTCACATTAAAATAAGATCACATTTAATATACTTTTTGTGAGTGAAACTGTTTTTGGTGAAATATTGATGCGACAGACATGACGACAGACGTGTTCTATCAGCTTTATATCTACTGACCTCACCAGCCACTCTATAACTGTGATATTCATATTATTAAAATATGCTTGGGTTGAACAAGCAATATGCAGCCGAGCATTATTTTTTATTATCCTGCATCAAAATGAAGTTGTCACAAAGTATAAATAAGTGTGATATAAATAGTATATATTTTGTTACATTTATCAGTCGTCGTCACTTACTTTATGACTTGCTTGAGAATTAGATTGTAAAATACATTGCATATTATGCAGAATATCAGGCAACACAATATCCGTGCACTGCTTCAAGCATTCAATATGCCATGAGATCACCTTCCATAGATAGTGAGTATCAAATTGCAAGTTTTGTTTTGTCACAATACTGTTAATTAAATGCGAGGTTTTCGCCGCCAAAAAGTCATCGGCAGGCTTAACATTTAAGCAAAGAGCTATCATTAAAGTTGCAGCATCCTGTAATAATATGCATTAATTTTATATATGCAAAATAGAAAAGTTTATTTTATGACTAAGATAACTTAAAAAGCTTACATGTTTCCGCACAAATAACTCCACTTTATAAGGTTTGGAGTTCAATTCATCTACCAGTTTGTTAAATTTATCTTTATTGTATTCTTTTACATAAACTAAATTACAAAGTTCTCCGCTTATTAGAGAAAAACTCTGTGAATGTGTAGTATTCATTTTGGAGATACGTTTAGCACAAATTATAACTTAATTTATGGATATCATCCAGTTAACTACTCTATATTTCTCTATACAACATAATATAATCTTAAAACTCCATAGTTTTATGAAAAATATGCAAAAATGTAACAAATGTTTACAGGAAAATAAATAAGCACAAGGACAAGCTCAGCGTTGACAAAGATGTCACTTGTCAGCTCAGTAGTTGTCAGAGTTGACAACAACAACAACCAACAGTCAGTTGACAGCATGTTGACAGTCACATTTGGCGTTTAAAAATGTGCCTACCAAGTTTGTTGAAAAAAATATTATTTTTATTTCTTACAAAATTTCATGAAACTATGGATTAATAAAGTTGAAACTTTATTTTCAAAGATTTACCATACGCACAGACGCCTGCACATCAAGCTACTACAATCTGTCAATTTTTTAAATAGATTTTCAACTTTATTATGGGTTCAAGGTTGATTCAGTTTCGGGTAGCTTGATGTGCTGGCGTCTCGTCTGTACATAATAATACATGAAGGCCTTGAAAACTACTTAATATTATGAAGTTAGAAAAAAGAAAGAAGAAATAAGAAGAATAATTAGAAACTGGCCAAAAAATTCGCAAGATATACTGAAGACTAACTGAGATTTAAAAAAAAATTAAGTCAAAAATACATAAATCAGGGCCAGTGCAATCAGTCAAACTTTTTACAAACAAAGATGTCACTTTTTAAACTCGCTAGTGAATTACCTTGCAAAGATAAAAAGAATCCACCTCACCCGTGGGAAAAAATTATAAAACATGTATATACTGGCACATATAAATATGGCCATAATTCTGCGATGAACCCAATTTATCCACCACCAAAGAAAGACAAAGTTCCAAGTGCAGACCGGGTGAAATTCACGGTGGTTGGGATAAAAACTTCTAATGAGTTTATTTATTGCATGAAGCTCTTAAACGGACTACATAAGTACAGATGGAAACATTTCGATGCTCCAATCTTAACGGGTAAGTGCCCAATTTGAGTTTTTAAAATATAGTTCTATTCAAACCATAAGGCGGTTCGGAAATTAGCTGAGAGTTAAAAATATGTAGAGGTCCCTACATATTTTTATTCAACGAAAGTGTAGAACAATGATGACACTGTCCACATACAGGGTGTAAACAAAGAACTATAAGTTTCTTGGGTGTAAACAGACCCTTCACATAGCCGTCAACCAAGTATTCTGTACATCAAACTAAAAGTCTGTTTTTTAATCTCGGAGACTAAATTGACAAGTACAAATGGCAAACTGACATAGATGTCAATAGCATTTTTTTTTTTTTTTTTTTTTTTTTTATCGTGGTAAAATCATCAAATGAGTCCTCCCACCCAGGGCAGAGTGGGAGGAACTGTCAGACTTGTACTGACTAAAATCCACGGTGTCCTTCAATAGCCCTTTATGATCCAGGGTCACGGTAATTCTATAAGTCCCGCGACCCCGGCAGGCTTTGGCCTTCTAGAGGGGGCCCCCTCTAGTCATAATGCTGACACTCTTTGAGGCGCGCGTGGAACACAACGCGCCGTCGACCCGGGCATGGTCCATGGTCGGACAGCGAGTCGCCCATTACTCGCCGCCCGCATGCCCGCGCCTACGGTGGCCGTAGATCGTCTGCCGACGTCCGGCACCGTGGGCGTCTACCACTGCGGCTGGGGTGGAGGGAGGACGCTGTCCTCTCCCTCACGCGGCCCGCCTCCTCCTTCGCGAGCATGACTGCTTCGCAGAAGGAGGCGACCGCTTCCCACTCCGTCTTGCCCCGCAGCATGGCCTCGACCAATGCCGGGCGCGAGAGGTCTCCGCCTATCACCGCTTCACCGCCGTGAGGACACGGCGGTGCTCTGCCCAAGCGGGGCAGTCCTGCACCGTATGCTCCACCGTGTGGGCGGTCCTCGCAGTGGTGACACCCAGGCGTTTCCTCCTTCCCCATCAGACACAGGTACCTCCCGAAGCTTCCGTGTCCGGTGAGGACCTGCGTCATGCGGTAGGTCAGGACGCCGTGACGCCTATCCAGCCACTCCTCAAGGAGGGGTCTTACCGCCGCGATTGCGGCGTGCCCGTTTCAATAGCATTTAAGTCAGTTTTCACATTTTCACTTGTCAATTTAGTCTCCGAGATTAAAAAACAGACTATAAGTCACTTTACGCAAAAATTATTGCTGCCCCCGTAGCATGACCACCGCAGACAAGGATTTCTTTGACGGAAGAATCGACAAAATGACAAATAGTGCAAAGAAATCTGTCAGTGTGTCGACACAATCTGTCATTTTGTCGATTCTTCCGTCAAAGAAATCCTTGTCTACGGTGGTCACGCTACGGGGGCTGGGATTGACTTTTTTTTTGGGGGTTAAAAATTACGTTCTAAGGTGGGACTCGATAGAAAGCACTCAAAGCATTGTGCTGATGGATGGATTGATGAATAGTACTGGGGTCGTGGAGATGTGTAAAGTAAAAATCTTACACTAAAAGCATGTATATAAAAAAAACTTGTGAAAAAGTTGGAACTTTGACCCCCAATATCTCCGTAAGTAGAAAGTTCCCAGGTACGGTCTAGAAGAAAAAAATGATCGCAAAGACGGGGAGAACAAGTGCCTTTCGTGTATGTTAAGGGTCTATTTACACAATTATACTTTGGTGGATTAGAACGGTCGCGGTCAAAAGCGGCGTCTAAAGCGCGTGGACCACTTTTCATCCAGTCGTCTAACTTGTCTAAAGATCCGTTTCCACCAAGCGGAAAATCATCATCCATTTATTTTCAGGCTACTTTGGCCCATAGATATATACCTTACAGTCTAACATACATTATGATAAAATACAAATTGTTTAGTAAATAGAACCTTAAAACTGTATTAGTTACACTTTACTTGTGTACTTTGTCACTGTACGTTCATATAGCACTTGCCCGTAGAAGATTCCGTTTCTTCTACCACTACCACTACCACTCCCTGCGGCCAAAAGTCCTCCTCCAAGACGAGGTGCAGATAACACGTTGGTATTCGTACCACGAACACCTTAAAGCTCCCGCCACGTACTTGGTCTTCTGACACGTAATCCACGATGTCCTCCGCCCTAGTGGTGTAGTGTAGGCGAGAGATGTACACCGGAGTGTTCGGCTTCACGGCACGAATAGGCATGTTGGGCTCCGATGGAGTCGTACCGCAGCGGTTCTTATTGGTACGTTAACGGCGCTACCTCCTCAAAACCGCCACAAAACCATCATCAGCCCGAAAGGTGCCTTTTCAAGCACGGGAGCAGTTATGCCCGCGACTACGCTAGCGAAACGTCCAGCAACACGTCGAGACTTTGAAGGCGCTGCAGAAACAGGCAGCGCGTCGAGCGTACTTGCGGCGGCGAGGGAAGGAGCCGGCGGGACAGGAGCGGGACAGCGGAGCGCACGAGGAGCGCACTCTGCTGGCTCAGCACTCTTCGGTGACGACGGCGACAAAACTGCTGACGCGAAACTAGCCGACGATACATCGAAGCCAGCTCCGCGACGCAAGTTAACGTTCGATGCACGCGACGGTGACCCAGATACCGTTGCCTTTTGACGCCACTCATTAAGTTCGTAGCGTAATACGGCGACGGCAGCTTGGGATGCATCTAACTTCTTCTGCACATTCACTAGACTTGCCCTAAGAAGAACGATGTCCTTCAACAGGCTAGTTACATCGACGGCTAATTGTCTTAGGTTACGTATGCACTGACAGGTGGCGGCTTGCTTAGAGCCTAGAGGCTAGCGAGTAGCGAAGTGAAACGAATGTTCTAACATCATCGCAACCGGCAGCACTGAACGCTTGTCGCCTGGTGTGTATCAAAGCAACGTGCTTCTAGGCCCTTTCCAAGCCAGCTGTCAGTGCGTACGTAGCCAAAGTCGGCTTAGAAGAAGATTTGGTAGTACCAAAACTTTTTTTTAGTCTCACCGCTCACGTCTTACAACAAACTGTTTCTAGGGGTAACGAGCGTGGAATGGCCAAAAGTATTGAATGATTTGAAAATAAAGTATGGTGGTGAGCTTTATTGCTTGCAAAGTCCAGTCGCTATCTTTGCGAATGAGGAGTTTCTTGGCGGAGATAAAGAATTAAAAGAACTGATTGAATCGAAATACCTTTACTATTTAAGACCCAATTATTTCGTCGATGCTATTAAGCAATTTTCCACTTATATGGAAACAACTGGTGTAAGTTTACTTCAAAATATAGTGTACTTAGTCTGTGGTTTCCTTTTTTCAGCTTTACTTCTTGTCCAGTCTATGCCCAAAGCGTATATGTATGATATATCGAGTTTACGTGCGGCTTTCCTTTTCATTTGAAACCGGTAAAGGTTTCGAATGTTGGAACCAACGAAATGAAAATTAGAGTAAAGCAAAATTATTTGACTGTCTACATATTATTTAGGTTAGGCCTTCCTGCAGTACAGGTACAGCATAATGCAGGAAGTCTTTGAAAATGCATTAACGACTCTCGTCTTATATTGTCTCAATAAAGTAAAGTTCTTTACACTAGAACAGATAAAATCTATACTTAATATTATAAAGCTGAAGAGTTTTTTGAGTTTTTGTTTGGTTGAATCGCAGGAACTACTGGTTCGAGTTGAAAAAATATTTTAGTGTTGGATAGCCCATTTATAGAGGAAGGCCAATCGGCTATATAACATCACGCTACGACTAATAGGAGCGATGCATCAATGAAAAATGTTTCAAAAACGGGGAAAATTTATTCCTTTTGAGAGCTTCCGTTGCGTGCGCTGCGTAAACGGTTAAAGTTACGCAACAATCATTATGATTGAAGAAAAATTGGTGTTCTAAAAAAAAGTCTGCGATGTCTATCTTAAAAGGTTGACTCATTATACCTTTTCATAGTAATCAATCATATTTTTTCTAAAATAATGCATTATTTGCGAAGGGGTTTTATAGATATGGTAGTAATCCTTTTCCAAATAAATATGTTATTCATCACAAGTATTTAATTTTGTACAAAATTGCCCTTACATCATTTGATTTCAATGAATATCTTAGAAGATATCACAGTTTAAAGTAATTCCGCAGCAAAATAATGATCAAGTACCGCGCGCGCATTTTTATTATGCTCTCTCTCTCTCTCTCTCTCTAATGTGACGCAGCCGAAGTTGCGCGGGTCCGCTAGTCTATACATATAATAAAATCGTAGACTTTCCGTGTCTGTACATTACAGATTTTTACAAAAAAATCACTGGGAGGTGCGAGAAATAAGTAATAGAAAGTAAAATCATATTTTTTTAAATTTTTGTCTGTTTGTCGGTTTGTCTGTTTGTCGGTTTGTCGGTTTGTCTGTTCGTTTGTGCGCGCATCACGCAAAAACCCCTCATTGTATTCAAAATCGAAATATTACAAAATAAGAAGCATTTTTCTGGGTATTATTTAGCGTTTATTTCATCAAAATCGACCAACAGATGCAAAAGATATTAATATTTAAAATTTAGTTGGTAACCTCATGCGCGATTTCTATGATAAAAATAATTTACGTAAATAGGTTTTAGCAGTCGTAGTGTTGTCGGAATGAATGAAAATTCATTTTGTTTTATTTTTCCTTTTGTCTTTTCTCTTTGCACTAAAAATTTGGCACCGAAAGAGAGGTTTAAATATGAAAAATCCATCTAAATATATGAAAGCGAAAGGTCACTCACTCACTCATCACGAAATATCGAAAACCGCTTGATGTATAAAGATGAAATTTGGCAGGGAGATAGTTTAAGTTAGTAGACGTCCGCTAAGAACGGATTTTACGACAGGGCCAGATTAAGAAGGTCTAAGGGCTCTTGCAAGTTTGTATGAAAGTCCTTCATTTTTTGTGCTACAAACTTGAAATTTGGCAGGGAGGTAGTTAATAGTTAGTAGACGATCTCTAAGAACGGATTTTGCAACAGGGCCGGATTAAGGAGATCTAAGGGCTCTCGCAAGTTTGTATGAAAGTGCGTCATTTTTTGTGCTACAAACTTGAAATTTGGCAAGGAAGTACTTTATAGTTAGTAGACGTTTGCTTAGAACGGATTTTGCGACAGGGCCGGGTTAAGGAGGCCTAAGGGCTCTCACAAGTTTGGATGAAACTCCTTAACTTTTTGTGCTCCAAACTTGATATTGGGCAGTGAGATAGTTTATAGTTAGTAGACGTTCTCTAAGAACGGATTTTGCGACAGGGCCGAATTAAGGAGGTCTAAGGGCTCTGAAAAACGGTGAAGGAAAACATCGTGAGGAAACCGGCATGTCTTAGAACCAAAAATTCAAAGACACGTGCCAACTACCAACCCGCACTGGGCCCGCGTGGTGGATTATAGCCCATTCCCTCTCATAGAGAGGAGGCCGGTGTCCCAGCAGTGGGAAAATTATAGGCTGATTATGCTATACTTATGAAGGGCTCTCGCAAAAAGTAATTTAATGTTGTATACAGAACGGTATTAGAATAAAAGCGCTAAACAAGGTTCACTTTGAAAAAAAGTTGTATAGCGCCAAAATACACCGATTTTTAAAGCCATGTCGTCGCCTCAAAGCCATTTAATTTTGTTTTGGACCTCTGCCGCTCAGAATTACAGCACCCAAAAGGACGCCTTTTGTAGTCATCAGTACATTATCACCTTTTGATCTGGCAGTCAGTTCTCACACATAACATAACGTCACGCCTTAAAGCCCCGAAGGGTTGGGCAGACGTGCACCTAATCGTACACACACATTTCGCCAGTTATATTGAAGTCCTATGTAGTAGGGGGTGAGACTATTGCCATCAACCGGGCACAAATCCAGATTCGTGCCAAATAACACCCAATCTTATTTTGATAAATCTCACGTGAGATTAGGAGGGAGACGAGGGGGTCAAGCCAAATCTCACGACATCCCACCAGAGGGGAGGGGTGTTGAAAAATAGCCTCACGTAATTAATGGACGCCCCCTAACACAAGCATCTCCTTGCTTAAAAGGTGATCATCATGGTGATCGGTGGTGATGGTGATCGGGAATCATGTGTGTGATAACTTTATGTAATTGAAATAAACATTTTTTAACACTGCCCGACCCGGTAATCGTTCCCCACGCTTAGTAGTCGCGCTTGCGACCACTAGACCAACGAGGCAGTCTCACACATGCACACCAAAATTTCCACGCGAACGAAGTCGCGGGCAACAGCTAGTGTTATAATACGAGCATACACGGGGTGAAATTTTTCAACATCACCTGGAGGGAAGCTTGTGGTTAAATAATAACAGCCGCTCGGATCAATCTTCAGGTTAAGCCGCGCTGGGTGACCACCCAATACATACCGAGTTTCCTTCGTGCCTCGGATCTTTGACAGTCGATACAGGTAGTCAGTGGCCCGAAAGTTTGACAACCAGTCTTACCAAGGGGTATCATATTAACCGGTAATAACTGGGTTGTGGAGGTCAGATAAGCAGTCGCTCCATGAAAAATACTGGTATTCAGCTGCATCCGGTTAGACTGGAAGCCGACCCCAACATAGTTGGGAAAAGGCTAGGCAGATGATGATGACCTGGAGGGAAGTAGTCTAAATACTGGATATAGCAATTTACTCAAAGGAACGAACGAACGAAAAGATTTTCCTAAATGCGCTTGCCACTCGAGAATCGAACCGACTAAAATTCGAGAAAATAACATTCTGTACTTTTATAACATCAATCAATAGGGTCAATCATATGGACACACTTTGAAAATTAAATGAAAGGAAAACAAGCAAGCGAATGGGCATGCGAATTTTGGAAAATCTGTGAATGCAGATTTCTTTCTTTTTAAAAATAGAGGAATGTTTCCTTTGAATGAAAATTGCTATCTCCGGTATTTAGAGTACTTTCCCTCCAAGTGAGGTTGAAAATTTCCACCCTTTGTAAGTGCCTAGGTACTAGGCTGTAGGTAATAATTAAAGATATAGGTAATTATTGACATAAATTTAAATAACTTGCTCTTGCCTGCAAACTTAGCTAACGTGCAGGGATTAAACCACTCGGCGAGCTTTCAAAAAACAACTTACCCAAATTTCAAGGCAATCTGATGAATAGTAGATGGTAGCTACGACTGCGCTAAGACAAACCAAGAAACATTTAAACATATAGATAGGAAGATAAAACACACAGGGTATCTGTGAAAACTTAAAATCAATTGTAGATAGTCATTATATTTTTCAGAGACCTTGTGCACATTTGGACATTGTGATCGATGGTAATTACGTTGGATCACTGGTATTTTTGGTAAGATTAACCTACGTTCATAATAAAAATACAGGGTGTAAACAGACCCTTCACATATCCGTCAACCAGGCATTCTGTACATCACACTAAGTAACTTTACGCAAAAATTATTGCTGGGAATCAACTTTTTTTTTGGGGTTATAAATCACGTTTTAAGGTAGGACTCGATGGAAAGCACTCAAAGCATTGTGCTGATGGATGGATTGAATAGTACGGGGGTCGTGGAGGTGTGTAAAGTAAAAATCTTACATTAAAAACATGTATTTAAAAAAAACGTATGAAAAAGTTGGAACTTTGACCCCCAATATCTCCGTAACTAGAAGGTTCCCAGGTATGGTCTTGAACAAAAAAATTATCGCAAAGACGGGGAGAACAAGTGCCTTTCATTTGTGTTAAGGGTCTATTTACACCCTTTATAAGCTGTGCTTTACAAATCTTACTTTGTAATTTTAAGTTTAAAATAGTACCTATAGTGTGATATTTATCCTAATAGCAAGCTCTTACTGTTCTGGTCGTTGAACGTTAGCACAGCTGGTGAACGTGGTGGATTCCTAAGGCGGGCAAAGCGTTATTGGATTTCTGTTCAGAATATTTCAGTAGGTACTTAGCATTCCGGAGTTTGGAAATTGGCGGTCTGACAAAGACAGTTCGGTGCAACGACAAGTGCGTAAACCCGTTGGTCTTGCGCCTGATATCTGCCCGGTCGTGCAGGATTGCCGTCCTCACCCAATGGAGCGGGAAAAAGGCAGGTATTTATTTATAAACGTTTGAAGCCAAGGGGTGCAAGTACACAGTACCGGCGCTCATGGCGATACCCTTCTACACTGAAAGAAAGGTAAATAATGATATAATGCAAATAGCACCTCCAAAAGGTTAGATTTCCTTTAAAACACACAGCTCAAATTATTTGCACTCCTCCGATAGGTCAGTTTGTTTGAAAATTTATTTAAAAAAAAAATTGATTGCTTAGGTCGGCCTGTGGATGGGTGACCATTTATGTCATACAGAGTTTCTTCCGAGGCGTCCACTTGACATATTCATCTTAAGCCAAAACTCAAGAATTGCTTCGCTGAAGTCTTGTCTTGTTACCTGTTTTTACAGTCCTGCTGTGGCAGAAAAAAGCACAATGGCATCATCGAATTGAAGTACTAACTTTATTTCCAGTTATATGCTGACATAGTCCCTCGTACCTGTGATAATTTTCTTCGTCTGTGTCATGAAAAAAAAGGCGGGTATTCGGGAACTCCGGTACATCGAATAGTGAAGGATGGCTGGATCCAGTGTGGGGGATATGGACTTAAAGGAATAGACCTGGACTGTGAAAACTTTATTGTACCGCCTGATAGACGAGGTGTTATGGCCATGGCTAATGATGGCAGGTACGATTTTAATTCTTTTTAATTCATTTACGTGTACTTGGCCAAACCACTGGAATAAATTTAGGGTTACCATACGTCCGGAACTTTCCGGAAAGTACGGTATTTAAGATCAGTTCCGGAATGCGGGGGAATTCTACGTCCGGAACGTCCGGAGTTACCAAAAACGAGAAAAGTAAAACACAGAATATACAGTGTGTTTGGTCAACCAGTCTTACCAATGGGTATCGTATTACCCAGTACTAACTGGGTTGTGGAGGTCAGATAGGCAGTCGATCCATGTAAAATACTGGTATTCAGCTGCATACGGTTAGACTGGAAGCCGACCCCAGCATAGTTGGGTAAAGGCTAGGCAGATGATGATGGTGATACAGTGTGTTTGGTTAACGGTTACCTACCGATACTTTAAGGGCATATTATAAACGATATAACAATACCCTTAACGAAGCCGAGAGGGACTTGCTCTCCCCGTCATTGCAATTTTTTTTTTGTTCTGGATCATATGCCAAAGTTACAACTTTTTCACAAGTTTTTTTTTTAAATACATGTTTTTAATGTAAGATTTTTACTTGTAAACACCTCCACGACCCCCGCACTATTCAATCCATCCATCAGCACAATGTTTTAAGTGCGTTACATTTAATCCTACCGTAAAACGTGATTTTTCACCCCATAAAAAGTCGTTTCCCAGCAATAATTTTTGCGTAAACTTACTTAGTTTGATGTACAGAATGCTTGGTTGACGGCTTCGTTAAGTGTCTTGTTACACCCTGTATACGGTACTTATAATAAAAACTTTATGTCTGTCTGTCTGTCTGTCTGCCTGTTTGTGCCGGCTAATCTCCGAAACGGCCGGACCGATTTTGACGGGACTTTTACTGTCAGATGGTATAAGGAGTAATTTAGTAATCTACTTTTATTTTACAAAAAGACACCCGGAACCCGAACAGGGTCCCGTGCAAAAAAATAAAACCCTCGATATTTTTAACAAAAGCAGATTCAATTAAGGAAGTAGTTTTTTAATAATTTCATGCAGATGAAGATTGCGGGCAACAGCTAGTTTTTAATAAAATCAACGTAGGCATCAATAGTAGGTATTATTTGTATAGGTATCTTAGATATAATGCGAGTAGCATTTAATTATGTTTTGCTACATATCTTTCTCTATAATATTATCTCTGTAAAACAACTCGCAGTTTAAATTATCTCGCATGCTTCCAAGGAACGAAAAGCCAGGTATTTTCTTCAACTCTCCGCAATTTTCTCCGGAAAACTATTTTATGGATCTGGGAACCCTAAATAAATTCTAATGGTAAAGATAGACGGTTCGTCAAAACTGTCGTTGCGGCGGTGATTTTAGAATGTTTTTATTCAGTTTTGACTTGAATGATCAATTTAATAAGAAAAAAATTGGTTAAAGACCAAATAATGATGATGGCTGTAATATTTGGTTCTGAAACATTTATTTATTTCAGACATGTTGATTGCTCAACACAATTCTTCATTTTATTACAACCGCAAAACTGGATGGCATTCAAATATGTGGTCTTTGGTCAACTCGTTATCGGTGACAACACTCTGAAGTGTATAGAACAGGTACCGACCTGGTACGAGTCACCAAAGAAAGATGTTCGCATTGCCAATACCGGTATTTTAAACTTGAGGTGCGAAAAAATTACAATTAACAAAGAAGTTATTAAATATATAGAGGGTCACACTGATGATCTCATAACCATAGGAGAGATATTTTATGAGGTAGGTACTTGATTTAGATACGGACTAAATTGTATTTAGTGGTCGTAGTTATAGTCGTCAAAGGCTATGAGAGGCTATGCACACGATCCGTTGACGAGCGACGTCGCAGCGGCATCCTACATACCTACTTATAAAGAAATGCTACGGCACCACGCGCGGCGGCGTGAACGCAACGCATGTTTGCACAGGCTCTCAGAGTGAGGCAAAAGACGCACACATATGAACTATAATATTTCCTGCGCCGATGGCTAGATTGCTGCCATGACCGAAAACGGTCGAGAGGAGTTAATTATTATTTCTAGAAGTGGGTGACAAAGCAAACGGAATGAAACCAACAAAACTCACCGACTTCTCAAACTTATTAAACACTCATTACATTTTTTTTATTCCCCAAAATTTCAGATATTGTTGGAAAAGGTGTTTTTAGAGGCCCAATTAAGAAGTTTGCAACGAATACAAGATGAAATGATTGTGGGTGCAGAAGGTGAAGTGATGAATGAGGAAACTATAGCCATGAATTTACGTACCACAGCAAGGTTAGTTCGATTCTGGACAGACGCACGTATTGACGTCTGCTATGTTATAGTTTAATCATAACATCGCTTATATTATGTCATCATCATCTGCCTAGCCTTTTCCCAACTATGTTGGGGTCGGCTTCCAGTCTAACCGGATGCAGCTGAATACCAGTATTTTACATGGAGCGACTGCCTATCTGACCTCCACAACCCAGTTAGTACTGGGTAATACGATACCCCTTGGTAAGACTGGTTGTCAGACTTTTGGGCCACTGACTGCCTGTAACGACTGTCAAAGATCTACAAATGACAGCCGGGACCAACGGCTTAACGTGCTTTCCGAGGCACGGAGGAAACTCGGTATGTAATGGGCGGTCACCCATCCACAGACCAACCTAGGCAAGCACGGCTTAACCTAAATATCGACCCGAGCGGCTGTTATTATTTAGCCACGAGTTCCGCTTATATTATGTACCTATACCTAAATAAAGAGAAGCCTTGTGAATTTAGGCGAATTTAATTCTTTGTACAATTCACGTGACTTTGGTTTTGGCGCAGTGTTGTGTTCCTCACACCCACACGCGTACACGGTACGAGAGTCACTTAGGTACTGCGCTCCATGACCCGCTGGCAAACCCCTCGAGCTTGGACCTTTTTTTCGAATCGATGGTTAAAATATTAAATGACCTCTGCTAAAGTGTCGAAGACTTACTTAGATTAATATCATAATAGTAATTGCAACGTTGGTTCTGCTGTTTGTTCCTAATGAATTAACGGTTCTTCAGATTTATGCGGAAAAAAGAAGAAATAGAAAAAAGTCAGACTGATCGTAGCACTAAAACGACACCTGCTGTAACTGTTGCTTATCGTAGCCAAACAGCTGTTGATAAGAGCGAAAACAACGATTTTGACGTAGAAGAATATGAATTTGAGTACATGCCTGAAGAATATGCGCATCAGCAAGCACTAACAAGTTATCAACTAAGTCAGAGTGTCATCAAACCTCAGAGGCCCTTTTATATACCCTTAACAGACGTGCCCTATCCTGGAGAGGTTAGCTCCGAATTCGATCTAAAAAGGTTTGTTTTTATTAATCCCTCTTTCAGGTTTAAGGTAGTAGCAAGTTAGATAAATTCGTCGTTCATGGTATCTACCTACTAGTGGTACATTTTTTCAAGACCAGATATTATTTTATTCTTCAGATTGCTCCAAGGGAAGTATTGCCACGAAGGCGATTTAGACAGGGATCTTGGTAAGGCAAAAAAGAAGCCTGATGAGGACAGAGTAATTGACCATCCGGAAATACTCAAAGAGCTTTTTGAAGTTAAATCCCCAGAATTGGAATCCCGTAATAAATCCAGCTATTATTATAATGTAACAATCTTGCGCCTTGTGAAACGTTATTAGCGATACTAATTTAAGGCGTTTTTATTTACAGGAAATTCTTTAGATTCTAGTGAAGAGGAAGTACTCAGGAAATATCTAGAGTAAAAAAAATCTTATTTATTTAATATGTTGATATTGTTTGCGATGTACCTACCTACCTATTTAGGTTCAGGGACCGGCCCGTCTGTGGTAAAGAGATCTCGCTGACTACGCGGCCCCGACCGCAGGAGTTTCGACCAGGTCCTATGACGTCAGTGTGGGAAAGAGATGGCGCTAGACGACCTGTATAGCTCTGTCTCTTTCCCACAATGGCATTACTCCTGCTTTAAGACGTCATAGGTGGTCATAGTAACCCCCCCGGAAAAGTTTGCTCGCACGGCCGGGTGTCCGACCAGTTATGTTCGAGATGGCAGCGTGTCATGCGACTAGTCGTGGTCGTGGCCGCGCAGTGCACGAGACCTGGAGGATGCAGGAGTTTCAATGGAATAAGACTCCTGCTTATACTGGTTTTGTTACCACTGAGAGCACTGCGGCCTACCTACCTACATCAATTTTATTATAACCAACATGTTGAAGAGAAAAACTAAACAACTGTCGCGGTCGGTCAGGCTGAATGTTTATAGTTATACCAGTAATTATGTTCCTAAGTACTAAGTTTTTTAAATAATACCTAATACTACAACAATAATGATGCTTTTCAGTGCTACGGTGGATCACGTGAGTTTTTCGGGCAGAGTCATAAAGAACCTGGCTGCAACCGGTAAACGTAACGTATTTGACAGACAGTCTAAAAAGTAAGATTCTTTCTAAATGATTGGCTGTTTCTTGCCCGTGCTCAAACTTAACGAAGCTCTTATTTTTTAGGACTGATTTAGTTCCCGATGAAGCCCTGCGTAAATACAGGTAGGGGAACCTGATGATTTGTGTATTAACATTTTGTGGGAACCTATAGTTACCTACCTATGCATCATATGGTTGAATTATCGAATTTTATAATATATCTGATTTTAGAGTGGCTGATTATGAACTACGTCAAGCACGTGAGAAGTAAGTTTTACTTGAAATCTTTTATCTAGCCTTAATAGTATTCAAAGATTTACAATGTAGGGTACCTACTTAGATAGTTATGCTTCGATTTGTGGATTCAAAAAAGGACCCTCCGACCGACTTAACGCTTTACACATCCTATGATACCTAAGTTAGGCAGGTTGTCAATTGAAGAAACTAGACGTTTAGAAATGGTTTTCCAATAGGTAAATGGTCAAAATGCTGACCAAACACTTGTCTGTTTTGGGTAAATCCTTTTTGGGAGTTCCGCGGCGTACCTCAAAAGGAAAAAACGGAATCCTTTGTGGTCCGTCTGTCTATCAAGACCCTTTATCTCAGGAACGCGTGGTATCGAGTTGAAATCAAAGCCATATATTCAGGTCTACAGTCTCTAGAAGCTGTATAAAAATCAGACACCTACGTCAACGTAAAAAAACGACACTCAAGGGAATCAAAATGTATAGGGTACTTTCCTTTGACCTAGAACTATGAAATTTGGCAAGAAGCAATGCCTTACAGCACATTATAAAAGAAAAATCTGAAAACCGTAAATATGTAGTTTAATAAAAAATACCTGCAAGTTTGTACGTTACCCTCGGTGCGCGAGTCCAACTCGCACTTGGCCGGTTATTTTACATACCTAGGTTTATTTTTTTCTGTTTTTCATTTTTTTTAGAAAAGTTTCTATTACTCTTCCTGGAGATGCTGCTGAAGCGATTGAAATGCGCAAAGAAATAAATAGACGTCAAACTGGATTCGTACGCCCGGAAGATTTAAGTAGATTGCGCCAATTTGAACTAATAGACGACGAGGTTTACAGTGATGACGCAGACTCTGACCTAGATGATTATCTACCTTATACTAGGTGACAGCGCTATAAAATTAAATTATTTTTACATTCACATCTTTCTCAATTTACCATGATTTGGTACTTGGGCGTTTTTACTAGATATTTGCATGGCATTTCGTGAAATTGATCAAATCGTCACGACTCACGACTGCTTTCGGCATCATCAAATACTTCGCGGTCAGATCACACAATAGTTTAGATCCACGCACACAGGGCAGGAGTTCTGTCTGCGACACAGCCGATTCGGCAACAGCAGCCCAGCTCTGTCGTCACGATTAATTTGATTTAGTTCTGCAAAAATGAGCCAACCCTCATTCTCTTATTAATTCAGTTAAATATAAATACGTCAAACGAGTCCAACATTCTAATATTAAGTAGGTACTATGATCTAGCAAACTTCCAGTCAATGCATACAAAAAGTACCTATACTTAGATTTACAATTCTCCTTTTTCTCGAATGGATGATCTGGACAGCTCTGACGTTTGCCTCATTCAAGTCCTGGAGGGTGCAGTTAGTTATGCATGACGGGCAGGAGAGGTGTGGCGAATCCTGTATTCGGGTTCCACACTCGCATGCATTGTGTTTGAGATAGGTCAATTATACCCCACTATCGAGCCAGTTTGAATCTGCAGCGGCCAACTTGAGCCTGCAGGACAGAGTCACGTGTTCACCCTATGTATGAATACCAACTTTCTCAAGCCTGTTTGAAGAGTCGAAAAAGCTTTATTTCTAAGACACATGTCTTCGTGCACACTGCCTGTGGAGAAATCAAAAATATTCTTCACCTCCGGCACCTTCATTACATCGGCAGATTTACAATTAATCCGCGGTTAATAACTATTCAATCTCGTGTTTGTACATACATTTTTGCAGAACTAAGCTCAATTTAGAGAATCACTTCTATTTGCTTTCTTGAGGCGAGATCCCCTTGTATCTATGTAACTATGTATATTTGTTATAAACGGTGCGTATGAATGCCTCGTTAGTCTTGCGGTCGCGAGCGCTACAGCTCAGCATGATATCGGGGTTGATTCCCAGACCAGCAGTGTTGTTGAGTTTTCCCATTACGAATTTATCAGCTACCCGGAATTTGAACCCGGTTGATGGCAATAGCTCGAGACGGCTCGACCCGGGCCCTGTCATCTAAATGATTGAATAGAACTGGTGAAATGCTGCCTTGATACCACCCACTATTATTACATACACAACAAACTCACGTCTTTTTCCTTTTTTTAATATTATTGTGTTCATTTTTTTTATTTTAGACAAGTATCAATCCAACAGCCACATTCATTTGCCGCATTTAAAAATTTGGCACCCGAACCGTCCGACTCTCCGGTTGAAAAGATAAATATTAAATCCAAAAGTAGGAGTAAAGGCAAAAGGTATTTAATATACATTTTTGACGAGTACCTAATTGAAAAAAATATAGCAGGTAAGTGTTACATTATGTTGGGCTCGGCGCTGTTACATTTGCAAAATGTTATACGGATCATGGTTTTACAATGGTGTCCCACACTGATTGTTGCTCTTCTGCTCCTTTGAAGAAAATGCAACAAGTACCGAGGATCCTACTAAATTCACACTAGTGCAAACTGGAAAAATCGAAGCGAGATGATCTATACAAAGAAATAAAGTTGAAGTGTGTGTTTTAAGGAGATGGCGTGACAAGCTGGACTCTTGTCCAAAGGACCCAAATACCCAAAGAGAGATAAATGGAAAGAGGGAAGGGGGAGGCCTTTGCACTGCAGTGGGACACATCAGGCTCATAATAATAATAATAGGGAGGTATGGCAGAGCAAGGAGCTACACGGACGCTATTTCCGGACCTTATATGGGCCTGATGTAGACCTCTGGCGTCCGTATCTTGGCTTACGATTCGGTGACTTTTTTGGGGAAACCGAAGGGTTCGTCTGTGCTATTATGGAAGAAGTTAAATTATCATGACGAACAATTATCGAAAATACATAGTCAAGGTTGGTACGGCTGACATCTGTCGGGCATGCCACCGTCCCGGTGAATCGATCCGACATATTGTTTCCGGTTTTTCTCGTCTTGCTAACGGTGCACTTGCCCAGACACAATCTGGTAGCTATGATTATCCACCAGCAACTTGCCTTGCAATACAACCTTGTGGGTTCTGCAGTACCATACTACAAGTATGTGCCCGACCCAGTTCTCGAGAACTGTCATGCCACATTGTATTGGGATCAATCTATCATCACAGAACTATTTTAGCAAATAAACCTGATATTGTGGTGATAGACCGCCGAGAGCACTGTGCAATGTTTTTTGACATCACTATCCCTCATGACGAGAATCTCGTGAAAGCTGAGAATGATAAAAAATCAAGTATCTAAGCTACTCAAATGACTTCTTTACAAACTGAATGTTCTATAATAGCTGTTCAACTGCTGGTTTACTATAATACTTTAGTGTTTCAGTCAAAAAAAATACTTAAGGATAGACTGTAGCATTCGTCTATTTAACTTCCGAATGCTAGATAAATAGATTTTTCTTATGATAAATGTTTCAATTGAGGGACTACCTTAAACCGATTGTAAATTTTGAATGGCGTCTTTTACAAACTAGAGGTTGAATTTACAATCGTTCAAGTACTAACGCTAGACCCTTATGTAAATATCAAATTCAAGTCAGTCAATTCAAGTCTGCCACCACTGAGGGACCACTAACTTTTGAGTGGCTACTTTTACGAACTAGAGGCTGAATTTACAATTGTTTGAGGACTTTTACTAATGGCTGATGCATTCAAAAGCTCAAAATTCAAATATAGTCCCGCATTGGGAACGGAAACGAAAATAAAAGGGAATTTTGAAGTATGAGATCCGAACTGACCTAGTCCGAGAATAAGTACCGGAGTCATCGACGCGACGTAACTTTTAGTAAGTTGTTGGCAAGCTAAACGACGGGTTTTCTAAGGATATTTTGCGTGCAACCGCGCACAAGTGTAGTGGAAGACGCACCTTAAACTTTTGAATGCCAGAGCATATACACGTACGCGCATACCCTCCACGCCAAGCCACAATTTCACCTACCATTTTGTCACATATTTGTGTCGTTTGGCATACAGGGCACGCGCTTGTTTGTCACGTATGTACAATTGACAATGGCGTTTAAAGGTTTAAAAAGAGAGGCTTGGATAAGGCTGCATGTAGACGGCGGAGTTCGGAGAACTAACTGTTGTAGTGTTACTCGAGAGTGCCTTAAGTATGTCCACTGGTTAGGCAGTGGATAACTACAAACTGAATTGGTAGAAAGATCATAAAAGTAACTTGTTTTCACCACAGTCCAGGCGCTGGTCTAGCATGGAAATTAGACGAAGAAAATCGCACGCCACGGGTGTCCGAAGTTGCCGACGAAATTAAGCGGATCTCTGCCCTCCGTAAACTCATGGATCACGTTGTCGCAGACCACGGCCCAGCACCAACCTTGATTGGTTGTCAGTAAGTTCACTAACCAGATCTTGCCATTTTATAAAGAAGAATTTTGAACCCACATTTTTGCGATAGGTTTAGTTGATTTATACCATGATGTTATGTAGTTAACCCTATAATAAATAATACTATGGAAACCACGATGAAAACTGAATGCAATTTAGTTTCCAAACGTAAAAAAAATGTGTTTTGGAACACGATAAAAAAGTGTTTTTGGGGCATGCATAACGTTTAACGCTCTTAGAACACGTTCAGGGTCCTTCGTATATCTGATTATCTGAACCGTTATTGTGATAACAAATGACTTATTGCGAGCGATTTAACATTTTCATCTGTGAATGTAGTCAGAAAATACTCTAAAAATTACGGTTGGTCTCCAAATAGTGTTTATGTAGCTATAACATGTAGTGTACCGCGGGCTTGAATTGGTACCGCCTTAGTAATAGTTTGATAGACATTAATTGCATGTTTGTCATACCTTTACAGACCACAATATGAGGAACAAGAAAGAAGCAAATTCGTCCTTGTTACGTATTCTCCGGATAAAAATCAAGACCTCCGATGCTCGAGCGACGATTCCCGCGAAGTGTATTTAAGGCGACGCCACTCGATACAAATAGAGACTCGGAAACCGATCGACGATGTTCTTCGTTTACAACATGGTAAAAATGTTTCCCGCAAGATATCTACGGATTATGTAAAGACTATCGGTCACATCGAAGAAAAGGCAGCGACTTCTTTAAGGGCTTTGGAATATGCAAAACGACGACCTTCGATGTCAGTTAAGGCTTACCTAAAGAAGAACAAAGAGTATCGTGAGAAACTTAAACAAGAATCCAACGTAAGTATGTGTAAAAAAGCAGCAAAATGAAAAAGCAAATTGCAAAATGTAAGTTCTTATTTTATTCTCAGATGTTATCTTGCCTAGCCCATGTACAAAATTTTAATATAAAGGTACGTAAAAGCACTGCGCGTGGTCAACACTAACTTATTGAGTTGAGCTGTAGCCTCGGTGACTGCTGTTTACTAGGACCACGAGACGAGCCGATGAGCCGAGTCGATAATGAGCCCGTGCAGTGTTTGTACGTTGACCTTAAGCATGCGTGGAAGTTTGGATTCTTCGTAGAGAGAATCAACGGCTCAAGTTGAGGCGGTGCTGATCGTGTATAGTGCATATTATGTATTCGTTAAACTATATGAGTAAATCAAAATGCCAGTTTTAAATAAAAACAGTTTTAATAACACTGAAATAGCACATATAATTTCCCATCACAATTTTAATACTAGGTACAATATAGTTACATCATCACAATGTCAACTTATGTACATCATTAGGTTTGTTCGGTGAGCTAATGCTTGTGCATAATGTACATAGGATCTAGTTTACGATATTGATACAAAAATTATTTGGTTAGAAATGCTCTTCTTGAGTGATCTGTCATGTCCCTTATGTCTAACGCCCTCGAATCAAACAATTGACAATATGAATCGATAGTATTCGAATTCACTGATCCACGAACCGACTAACACCCTGCTTCGTTACTTATGACTGTGCACTTAATGTCCATGGCCGTGTCCGAGCGCGCCGCCGTTGGGTTGTCCCGGCAGCGGCCGAGGCTCGGTGTTGTTGTTGCCCTCGCCATTGCTTTCGTTGTTATTGCGATTTTCTAGTTGCTGTTGCCACATTGACGCGTAGAAGCCGCCTTGTGCGAGAAGCGCTTCATGGCTGGAAATAACATGGACACCTTAGTTAATCAATTCAACACGAACGGCAGCCGTATTTACTGCTACGAAAATAACTAAGTAAATAAAATGGCTGTAAGAGTTTTACTCACTTTCCTCTTTCGATGATTTCTCCTTCTTTCAATACGAGAATTTCATCGGCGTGTATGATGGTAGAGAGCCTGTGAGCTATTATAATTGTTGTCCTATTGGCACATACTCGTGCCAAAGCCGCCTGAAAAATAAATAAATACAACAATTAATGACCTTGGCTATCAGTTGAAAACACAACACTTAGAATATTGACATTTTAACTCTACCTGTATATTCCTTTCCGTGTTGGTGTCAAGTGCTGACGTTGCTTCGTCGAGAAGTACTATCGCCGGGTCCTTGAGTATAGTCCGCGCTATTGCTATTCTTTGCTTTTCTCCCCCGCTGAGCCGAAGCCCTCTCTCTCCGACCTGCAAATGAAAAATAACTTAAATTACCGCCAATAGAAGTCTCTAATCAGCTTTAACCAGATTTTCATCAACTTGTCTATTTTCACCCACACCTTACTCTTACGTTGCGTCTTTGTTTCTGAGAAATGCTTCTAAAGATTCAACGCCTATTTGTTGAAGGGTGGGGAACAGTGAAAATAGTGGTAAATAGTGACACTATTAAACAGTTACGCATACAGGACAATTTTGTACGTTCATATATACGTATTGACTACAGGCTCGTACGTAGACGCGATTATGCGCGATTGAGGATTGTGCGCAAAATCCACGCATCCGGTTAGTTTGTTCTGATTGATCTCTCCATGAATGGTCTGGACTTTTCAGACAAGCAATCATCATCTACCTAGCCTTCCCCCAAATAGTTTAACAAACATTCATTCAGTCGTTCGTTTTTGTTTGTCAGTGTGCTGTTTAAGGGTGGTCTGTTGGACCCCTATCGACTTTCAAAGATCCAGTCCTTTTCAAACACAGTGATAGTATTTTATTCTTACCTGTGTATCATAAGCATCTGGGAATGTGAGGATCCTGTCGTGGATGTCAGCATTCTTAGCCGCTGATATTATGTCAGCCGCCGGCGCTGTCAATCTTCCATACTGAATATTATACCTGAAATTCAACAAGGGGGGTCTTAGCAGCTATTCTATCAATTTTATTTTTTCCTTCGTAGTTTTATATATTTTTAGTTCATAGAGATTTTGTTTTCTGAAAGGTTTAAAAAAAAACAAAACTTTTGTGTTGGACGATCCCTTAATTCTTAATTCTTTATTTTTTTTCCCTTTTGATATGTATTGTAACTATTATGTTCACAATAAAATTATTTGTTTAAATATGATTAAATTGAACTGTCTTATTAAATGCAAGTATGTTGCTAGTGCATTACATCGTTGCGTAGCTATACTTTCGACGCACAGAGTGCCACGCTGTCGCTCCTGCGTCGAGCAACATCATGCGTCCCTGATTCGTCTATCAGCCCCCGTATTCACGAACGCTTCGATTCGAGAAGTCATGTCTATCTTTTTTGACTTTACGAAAGCGAGCGAGATAGGCGAGGGCTACATCCCTCTGCTTCGGCTAACTAAAACCCGTGAGGGTGCACGCTCGCGTGTCTGTTTTGAAAACTATTATTAGCAGGATATATGGCAGTGGGCACCCTCGCAAGTTTTAGTTAAGGGCTTGTAAAGACTTTTGCCTTTCTACAAACACGTTTGTCACTTTGTCTAGGCCCTCTTGTCCGTCGTGTTGAGCGCGACGTCGCAATACAATGTACGACGACTCGGCGTCACCGCTCAGGATTCGCAGCGCACCGGCAACGCATCGTGTGGCTTAAATCTAACGGGACTCTGTGACCAAATGGCTCGATTACCCGTATCGAGTAATGTGGAGGAACTGAGCAAAATAAAAACAATGCACTCTATCAAATGCACTTGCCAAGAGTTCTTTGTGTTGGCACTGACTTGCCCCTTGTAGTAAATAATGCTAACACCCCTGTATTCGCCACATGCATTCCAGGCATTAGGGCGTCCGGAAGAACGTGCTGGTGCGGGAGCGGGTGCTCGCTCGCGTGTTGATATTGAAAAATAGTATGAACAGTGCTAATAGACGCGGGCGCGTGCAACGTGTTACCCAAGAATATTTTGACAGCGAAAAATTTAGGGGGTACACGCTTAATCAGAACCACATTCCTCGACTTACCTGATAGAATTATTGAAGAGCACGGTATCCTGCGGCACGACGCCTATGTTGGTGCGCAGCGACGCTTGCGTGACCGTCCGCACGTCCTGCCCGTCCACCAGCACGGCGCCCTCGTTTACGTCGTAGAACCGGAAGAGCAACCGCATGATTGTCGACTTGCCTGCTCCAGTGGGACCCACCTGTGTACAATATTGTTAAAACATTAAATCAAATCATTTATTCAAACTTTCCTACAAATCAGCATGTTTGGCGCATCCAAAATAACAACACAGTCCCTTAAAACGCTCGCCCTTCCCACAATTCTAATGGGTTTTTATATAACTGCTGTCTAGTCATTACGTCAGACAGCAGCTTGTCAACAGTAAGCTTATGGCAACGCGTAAGTAAACATTACTGTGATTTTGACAGAAATATCAGTGGCAGCAAATCAAATGCAACCTTATTGTAACAAAATAAAGATCACTGTAGAAGACTGATGCAAAATCGCACAGAAAGTAACTGCGAAAAACAGTAACATAAAGCCGCATAAAGCCACAAGAGTCACTCAATCCATATAAATGTGGATCGACCGCAATTTAGTTGCACCTTTTCACATAAAGCTAGGAGCATATTAAAACTGGACTTACCAAGGCGACAGTGCTGCCAGGCGGCACTTTGAAGCTAATGTTATTGAGCACGAGCCGCTCGGGCCCGTAGCCAAACGACACGTGCTTGAACTCCACGGCTCCCCGACGTACCAACAAGTCTGGAGCCCCGACGGCATCACGCACGTCTGAGTCCACGCGCATCAGGTCGAACATGTTCTCCATGTCCACGAAGTTCTTTTGGATAGCTCTGCGAAGGTTTCATGGGTATTTTTTGTGAATAGTTAGAACATGTGAGAGGATTAGTTAAAAAATTAATACAGGTTAAAAACGTGGCCTGAAATTGCACAGAACAGAGAGGTTTGGAGGGAGAAAGAGGAGGCCTTTGCCCAGCAGTGGGACACAATGTAGGCTATAAAAAAAGGAGGTTAAAATTACTGCTTCTGAGCCCCGTCGAAACAACGTGACGATTTTTATCGTTTACTGGATTTACCACGCACTATTTAACGCTGAGAGTTGAAGATACAATATTGTGCTTTTTTGCTATTCTCAACGCTCGACTCAATTCTGAGAGTTGAAAATCCAGTGCGCTCAAAAAAATCACCAGTGGTTTTGAGGGCTAATACTTCTTTCGGAGTCAATAATACTTTTTAGATTAGTTCAGTGTTGGTAGAAAGCCACGTTAACAGCGTCGGTGGCGTTCATTACATACTCAAGTTTAGGACTGTTACAGTCCTACACATCGCATGTCATACACACACATAAAACTGACCCCTGCGGAACTCCACACGTAATCTCCTTACGATGAACGGTACCAGGTAAGCCCCGATGATGCATTGTAGGGAAAGTGGCACTCTGTAATGTACAAGTGCCGCCCTGATCGCTTCCCAGGGCCTGCTGTTGACATACCTGTAGTAGGTGCCGAACCAGTTGAGCGGCACATACAGCTGCACGATGTAGGACGCGAACAGCACGTAGTCGCCGACTGTCAGCTCGCCCGTGTTCACAACCATGGACACGCAGAGCAGGGAGCCGGCCAGGAGACCTAATGATGACAGCATTTTTTATTACTATGATGCCTTATGAACAATACAGTCAAAAAACAAGGAATGTCACAAAAACAGGATTTTGAGTAATTAACATTTTAATATTTTAAAAATTACCAGTTTTTTTTTCCCGGGTCTTTTGTTGTAACGCTTTTTACTTGATGCATCATCAAAAAAGGCGCGAAAAACTAACATTTCAAAATACTTTCTAATCATTTATTTGAATTTATTGTGACATTCCTTATTTATCGCCTGTTCCTTTCACATATGACGTATGGAGTCCATGATTCAAGTAGAATATAATCGATCTCTCTCCGGGTAGGGATAAATATTAGCGGAAAAGCGCGGTGGAACTTAGCACGCGAAATGAAGGCGTTGTGGTAAAGCATTCTACACAACATGTGCGGATCGGCTTGATTCGACACAGCCAGGTAATAGTACATTTTGATATAAGTGGGGAGACTTCGTTATTGCATTCGAGGCGGAATTAACACCCGAGCTGCTTATTGGTTATTCGTTAAAATGAGTTACGGTGACCATCAGCGACGATAAGCACCATTGACGTCACACTTGGTGGTCAAACCTTTTGACAGTTAGTCGATAAACACTCAGCCAAGTGATCATCACTATGAACTGTCAACAGAGATATTTTATAGCCCTGCAGGAAGTCACGACAAATTAACTGAACATGTAAATAAAATAAATAAATAATTATCATAGTTAAGTTAATCAATACAGTTTTAGAGGAAATCAGGTATTGCTACTTTTTTAGGAAAAACATTTAATTATTTTTTGCTTATCTTGGGATCTGTTTGTTGAACAAAATCCCTAAAACTACAGTAGACAAGGTCACCGAAAATTATAAACTTAATATGAAAATGTTGATGTATGTTTCGTTATAGTTTAATCTAACACCCTTTATGAAAAAGTGAGTATTATTTATTTATTTTAGTACATGGAGGTCTTACAGCTAATAAAAAGAAACAAACTAGGAAACCATAGTCACCACTTATAATAAAAAAATTATGGTGTGAGCACAAAAACAGAAAACACACCGCTTTAATCATAGTAAGAAGAATATAAAAACTTGGTTTGCAATTGTATGACTAAAATAATAGAGAGTTAGTAAAATAATAAAAACAAATAATATAATCTACCGCTACTTGAAAAATTTGAGACTTAAGCACCTTCTGGTCGAATTCACACTAATTGTGAATGGATCTAAATCATATTCCTTGCATATGTCTTAGGAATGAGTTAATAATAAATAACACTTACCAGAGCAAATGATGACATTTTGTAATGTGTTCAGCATATTCAGTGTTATTAGAGATTTGAACTCCTCCGTCTGAAAATTTTAACACATAAAATCTTTGAACATCAATAAATATAACAATCTCACGCCTGTATTTTCTTTTTCCTCCGTTCTGTCTAAATTTTCTCTTTCTTTAGCTATTTGAGCCCAATCCTTTTAAGTTGGATTCAGTCAAGAAACCTTATTCAGAATCAAAGCATTTATATCTATTAGGCCAGTTACGGGCACTTTTGAATTCACAATAGCAAAATCACTACATAGTATAAAATAGTACACTATATAGTCACTTCCCGCTGTCTGTCTGTCCCTATGCTTAGATCTTTAAAACTACGCAACGGATTTTGATGCGGTTTTCAGTAATAGATAGAGTAATTGAAGAGGAAGGTTTATATATTTATATTGCACCCGTGCTAAGCCGGGGTGGGTTGCTAGTATAAAATAAATAAACGAAGCTACAGTCCCAGTACAAGCCATAATAACTGATAAAATTTATTATAGATTTCTAATTTTTAGTATTGTTTTAAATAATTATAATTTTATTTCTGCATTCAATTGAATATGTTGCTAATTAATTGATAAAATTTATTACAGATTTCTAATTTTTAGTTTTGTTTTAAATAATTATAATTTTATTTCTGCATTTAATTGAATATGTTATCGTAATCTTAAATTCCAGTTCTTATACATATAACAACTTCATAAGATAATGGCGGCATGCAATTGTTTTTAAATGAATATATTTATTTCGTTCATATTTGTACGCTTCACGGCAAAACATAGAGAATCTGATTTCTATATTGTAACATCTCACACACCGTGTAACTACCTATGTTTACAAATAAAAGTTTCTTATTCTTAACTGCGAAAGTATTGTAGTTGCCCATTTCAAAGCATCTACGCTTTGAAATGGGCAACTACAATACTCTATGGAGAAGACCGGGCAAGAATCTCCATGGATACTGTTTTAAATCAGAATATTGTTTTAACTCCTTGGTTACATCATTCATCGCCTTTTAAAACTTGCTCCTTACCTGGTAGTTAACAATAGCCTCTCTATAAGACACGACTTCATACATCTCAGCGCCGTAGTACTTGACTGTCTCATAGTTGAGGAGAGAGTCCACGGAGCGCGCCTTCTGCTCGTTGTCGGCGAGGTTCATGCGTCTCTGGAACTTTGTCCGCCATTCCGTTACAGCTATTGTCGCAACTGAAATGTTAATGTTATTGTTGTTTTAGGGAACTTGCCTGTTTTTTAATATTGTAGAACTAGCTTATGTCCGCGGCTTCGCTCCCGTTATTATCGATCTTTTTCTTACGGGAACTTCTTAAATAAACGCTTAAAACCTGAAAGAATTTTCGGAATCGGATCAGTAGTTCCGAAGATTACTCCCTATATCCAAACTTTACAGCTTTATAATATTAATAGCACTTCGCCCGCGACTTCGTTCGCAAAAATTTTAATAGTTCAGCTAGTCTGCATGATATAAATATAATTTGTAGCCTCTAGCACCCACGAATAATGTAACTTTTTGTCAGTGAAAGAATTTGTAGAATTGGATCATTAGTTCCAGAGATTACTCCCTACATACAAACAAATTTTACCTCTTTATAATATTAGTATAGATATAGACTATGATATAATATTAGCCCGTTATATGGCACGTCGTGTTTTAGAAAAAAATCTGCTTTGTAGAATGCTGGCTCTGTTATTTATTCCTGTTTCATAATCTCTTTCTATGGCAAGCTCTCAAGACCGAAGAGTATAACCTGCCTCTCTGCTTGGCGTTTGTGGACTACGAGAAAGCCTTGGATTCGATCGAGACTTGGGCTGTACTGCAGTCTCTCCAACGGTGCCAAATCGACTATCGGTACATCGAGGTGCTAAAGAGTTTGTACAAAAACGCCACCATGTCAGTCCGACTTCAGGACCAGACCTCGGAACCTATCCTTCTGCAGCGAGGTGTAAGACAGGGAGACGCCATATCTCCGAAACTGTTCACCGCTGCACTGGAGGATGTCTTCAAGGTTCTGGACTGGAGAGGGCTAGGCATCAACGTCAATGGCGAGTACATCTCTCACCTTCGGTTTGCCGACGATATAGTGGTCATGGCTGAGACCATGGAGGACCTCAGTACAATGCTCGATGACCTCAGTAGAGCTTCCGAAAGAGTGGGTCTTAAAATGAACATGGACAAAACCAAAATCATGTTGAATGCCCATGTAACACCCACTCCTATCAAGATCGGAGACTCTACACTCGAAGTTGTAGACGATTATGTCTACCTGGGACAAACGGTCCAGTTAGGTAGGTCTAACTTCGAGAAAGAGGTCAATCGTCGAATCCGACTCGTCTGGGCAGCGTTCGGGAAGTTGCGTGGTATCTTCTCGTCCAACTTACCGCAGTGTCTCAAGACGAAAGTCTATGACCAGTGTGTGTTGCCAGTGATTACATACGGGACCGAAACGTGGTCGCTCACAATGGGCCTCATCAGAAGGCTTAAAGTCACCCAAAGGGCAATGGAGAGGGCTATACTTGGTGTTTCCTTGCGTGATCAAATCAGAAATGAGGAGATCCGCAAGAGAACCAAGGTTACCGACGTAGCCCGAAGAATAGCCAAACTTAAGTGGCAGTGGGCAGGGCACATTGCTCGCAGAACGGATGGCCGATGGGGCCGAAAAGTTCTGGAGTGGCGACCGCGAACCGGAAGACGCTGCGTTGGAAGGCCTCCCACTAGGTGGACCGATGACCTCGTAAAGGTTGCAGGGACCCGCTGGATGCGAGACGCACGGGACCGGTCAATGTGGCGACACTTGGGGGAGGCCTATGTCCAGCAGTGGACGTCTTTCGGCTAAAATGATGATGATTATGATGATGGCAAGCTCTAGCAAAAGAGCTAAAATGATTTCAAACAACGTCACCCTTTACATCTATCTACCCTCGTGCCGCAAAGGCTAAAAAGCCGAAACAGCATTCTGATGTGTCACCCCACTCACTGGTGGGGCCGTTCAAATATTACGTTAGCAGATTTATAAGTTGCCATGGCTAACCTAGAAGTCTTTAAATCTCCGGACCAAGGTTGGTCGCAGCAAGGAAAACCTGCTCAGGTGGAGATTCATTAATGACGCTGCGCTGGAGTGTAGATGTGGTGCTGTTCTACGATGGGGCACTTAATATATTATCGTGACCTGCATGTTCTGTTTTTTGTTCACTATAAGAACTAATGGACGCTACCGAAAGCGCCAAACTAGTAGCTCAGTTCTGGGCTGACACAATTTAGATTGCCATCAACACGCTAAGAAGAAGATCTCTTTCTATGACTCAAGCTTAAAAAGGTCGCCCGTGGCCAGCCACGGTCAGACTGGATGCAGTAGGCAGGGTGTACTGTACTACGATAGGCTGACTTGATAGATAGCTCAATGTGTATCATTAACGCCCTGAATCTGAAGCCTTCGCCATATCGTAAACACATAAAACATTTCTGTACGGTTTATTTCTGATACTACCTTGTCCCAATAAAAATGATATAGCGGAGGACAAATCTTAATGATCGTAATACCTAGATTAGGCCAAACATTGTTATCAAACACGAGATGTTTTGCAATTGATTGTAGCTCAAAATCAATACAACAAAGGCTTGGAAACAGTGAAAAAATATTACCTACAAATACCTGCATATTTTAAAGACCATTATATGCACGCGACCGAAAACCGATTTAAGATAACATAGTCCGATAAATCGACATTGGAACTACTGTAAATACATCTCTTTTACATTAAAAAGAAACAATTAGAACGTGTATAGCGATAAACATATCGCAAAATTTACAACTTACCTCGCTGTTTATTGTAAGATATCAGGCAGTAAGCCTCAGAATCGATCACTATTTCCTGGCGACCGTATTCGCGATAACGACTCAATGAAAATAACGACCACCAAATGAACTGATATCAATAGGAAAAAGGTAAAATGAACTAATTATTATTTTAATGCAATCTCGCCGATTGGATTACGTTATGCCAGCGAATTTCAACACGTTGAAATGTCGGGATTTTAGTAGCAGTTCAAAAGTTGTCGTGATATGAGGATACTGACTACAGCTTTACAGCATCGGGTCATCCTAATCCTAACTTCCTAACTAATATTATAAATGCGAAAGTAAGTTTGTTTGTTTGTAACCTTTTCACGCCTAAACCACTGAACCGATCATCCTGAAATTTTGCATATACGTTGTCAGACGTACAGAAACGGCAGTAGGGTACCGTTCATCCCGAAAAAGAGTACTGTTTCCAAGGAAAACAACAATATCATTCTTATGATAATAGATGGCGCCACGTGTCTTTCGAATCATGATTGAATTATATTATTACAAGCAGAGTACAACCCGAATTGATTGTCAAATTCTAAATGAACGCGAGCGAAGCCGCGGGCAAAAGCTAGTCTTTAATAAGTAAGACAGCACTCGTTCAATATAATCTTGCACATTAAGCTGTCTCAGATATATTTTAGAATGAGCCATAAAGCCAAACTTACGCCGGTTTTTGATGAACGCTTAAATAAAGGGCCCTGCAGTAACAAACAATAAAAATTCAACAGTATAAAGCTTGTGCGAAAATTTCCGTCACAATATGTACTAACCAGTGAAATTAAATTAAAGCTTGTAAAATATTAATAAGACAAAATACTGACAAGGGAGAAGGGAAAACTTCGTGAGGAAACGAAATCGGCAACCATCTTGAGCTAGCGTGGTGATCAATGTTCGTGCCTTCTCTGAATGAGAAGAGGCCTTTGACCAGCGGTGGGACAGTAATAGGCTGGTAATTCTAAAATACTCACGTATATAAAGCACCATAGTAGAAAACACGATGAGTCCGAACCACACATTGAACTGCGTTACAAAATATATGACAGCCACAATGATGTCGATGAGCGTCGGTGTGATTGAGAACAGTATGTACGACAGCAAGTTGTCTATGGAGTCCGTTCCTCGGTCCATTACTCTGAGGACCTCTCCTGTCTTCCGCGCCAAGTGCCACCGCAGGGGCAAGTCGTGAAGGTGTCTGAATAGTTCTAACTGAAATAGACAAGGCATATTCAAACGATAGTTTTTAAAAACTGCGAATTTGGAAAAAAGTAAGGCAGTCCCGCTAGTTGCGTAAGTTGATACAACGGGCGCCACATCAGACTATCCGAAATTGGCCCTTGAAACCTGTTGCATAATATCGTATTCACTGTTTAATGAAACAAAAAAAAAACAGATAACAAGACGTTTGACACCATATTTGTTTGAAAAGGCTTCATGAAGCCCCAGGTGTATCTCTCACTCATTGCATAATTATAATAGCATATTAGTCACGATTACTGTATCAGCTGGAAGTGAAACAGAATACCCGTATGGCATTATGTTATGAAACATTTGATTCATACAAGAATCATTATTAAAATGTGTCAGTGACAAACAAACAAACAATTTATCAAAACAAAACAAATCATCAAACAAAACATAACAAATCATCTTATCTATATTAACCTAATGTAGGGCAAAGGAATGTCTCGGAAGTTCTCTGCCAATGCAGCCCGCGCATTTTGATAAAAGTCAAGCTACTACTCATTATCTACCTAGTCTATTTTCTATGTTAGGGTCAGTTTCCAGTTTAACCAGTTGCATCTATAAACATTTATTTTGTACATGGAGCGACCACGTGTAACACCACAAGTCTTGGTAAAACTATTTGTCAGAATTTCGGGCTACTGAATAAAGAACAATTTTATGTTTATACCTGTATCTCTCTAGTAGTATACTGCTGCACTTTGATCCACAAAAATGAGCGAAGATTGTTGAGGAGTCCCATCCCCCCGGTACCACCGCCTTGCAGGAACTTGAACAACACGTAGATTAGCACCAGGTCCCATCGGAAGAAGAACGGGGGGAGGGATATACTATCCACTGAAAGGAAAGTAGTTTTATTTAGAATCGTATTGGTTATGGAAAATATCAACTTCTTTTTTTTTTTTTTATTCGAACTCTTTCCCGCATCGTGGGAAACGATTGATGAGGCTACTATGGAACGAGCGTGTCTAGAAGACGCTTGTTGATTCTGGTAATAAATTAACATTGTAGCCAGTTAATATAGGTTTAAAGATGTCTTCGATCTTTTTACAAAATATCTTGTTTGTGAGTGAGTCTAGAAGTAATAGTACAAAAGCAGAATCCTTCGTGAAAGACTGGTCAATTAAATAGATACTGTCCACTTGATGACCTTAAAACTGCATCAGTGAGCGGAGTTCGCGTGGCTGAATTTTGGGTCAAACATATTTGAAATGTTTGTCATCGATACGCTAAGAAAAAGAAGAACATACATGACAGGTGTATTTTTTACTAAACGATAGCTTACCTATCATTTTGCTATAAATAGGCACGAAAAGGTTAACAGCTCGTCCAGCTATGAGGGCCAAGACGCATATGAGTACGTAGATTTGGAGGCATCGACTCTTCCTTGGCCACAGGAAGGGCAGAAGCGTTCGCAGCTTGCCAAACACATTGCGGAATGTCGATCTGTTATCATCCGGCTATGGAGGAAAGAATATGTTAAATATTTTTGAAAATGTGTACGGTAAGGGGCCGTTGACACAGCGTATTTTTGAAAAAGTTCGGCTTTAAGTCGTTGTCCCTGTATCACATAATGCCTGTGTGACAATCTATTTTTCTTACACTCTGTATGCCATATTAACGCCCGGGAACAGTACATTTTTTGGGCTCGCACACCGCTTATTGCTTTGCAGCTTTTTAAGGTTTAGTGATCTGACGACAAGGGTTTCAGTCGTCGGAGTCGGTTGCGGCGGAGGAACAACTCTTGGCGCATTTGTATTGATTGAATGGTGTCTGTATTCGATTTAATCATTCTAACCGATAAAGTCTGGGCTTGGTTCAAGTTATCTATACTTCTATACTAATATTAAAAAGAGGTAAAATTTGTTTGTAAGTTTGTATGTAGGTGCTGATCCGATTCCGAAAATTCTTTCACTAACAGGAAGCTACATTAGCCCCGAGTGCTATAGGCTACATTTAAAACGTTCCCGTGGGTTAATTTCCGAAAATAACGGTAGGAAAGCTAGTAAGATACAAAACTAACAATAACAAATGATTATAATCTCACAGGGTTGTAGACGTGAAAGTATTTCCCCATTTCCTGCATGTTTGTTGAGTAAACCAGTTAAACAGTCTGAAAACAAACATCTTTTGAAAATAAAAAATTGTCTCATTCTTTGAGGAAAAAAATCCGGGGCGAAAAGAATCAAATTAACCTTTACTTAAAGCTTTTTGCTTTACTACTGCGAGTTAATTATTCTCAACGGAAATATATTTCTCAATAACTATTCAGACTGTTTACTTGTAAGTACTCACCCTATTTCAAAATATGGCATCACGATATAGCAGTTCTAAAATGTGCAAATAATGTGAGAGGTCAATACACTTGATAATTTGATCACCTTTTTTAATTTAAATATATCTTTTTCGCCTGTTGAGACAATTAAATGATTTTGATATGGGCATGACATCTTAACCTAGAAATTAACTACAAAAAAACTAACAAAATGACGTAAATGACAAGAGTAATGTAAAGGAAATAAAAAAGCTTTATCATCATCAGTAAGTTTGTCAAAAAATAGTTTTTATTCATTAGGTGGCAACTACACCGATCTCATTAATTTATGTACAACACCTAATCTGTACCTACTTTCATAGCAAATAAATTCTGATTCTGATTCTGATTCTTACAGTACTGCTGGGCTCCTGTGTTAATTTAAGGGAAATAATGATCACAGTTCGAGAAACACCGAATAGCTACTTATCCCAGCAAGAAGTAAGTCATCAAACCTTTTCCCTGCGCATACGTCACAGCCGATTAGTTAAGCCACAGATATACGACTTTTAATGATTTTAAATTGAACATCACGTTTAAACTTCTAGTCTTATTTTTTTGAAAAAAATATATGTTATACTAGACAATTTTCTTCATAATTTGATATGTGAAAATGTGAAGTTATATTTTTATAACATAGTGTAATTAATTTGTAAAATAATGTCTAGCGCGGGCAAAAAATCACGCAAAAACTTTCGGGCACATTTGCATGAAAATTTGACATTCTAAAAGACAATTTAATAACCTATATAGCGCGCAGGCACTTAATGTCGCCTTACGGGATTACGACCAAGCAAGCGAGAAGCGTCCTTGCACCCGTAAAGCCTTGACACAATACTTTTATGGTTTCTTCTTAAAATAATACAGGATGGAAATTTTCTACTTTAACTGTTGCAGCTACACGAAAATGGTCTTAGGAGACTATCCATAATTTTTCGTGAAATTTTGATCCCCATTCGCAGGTTTCCGAAAAAATTTACAGTTAGCAAGAAAGCCTTTTACGGACACGGGATCAAAAATCTTTTGTGCCTACATTACTCGTGTGATAACATAGTCGACAGTTCGTCTGCCTGATTGCTAGTGCATTAGGCAATAATGCCAGCTATTAAGTCAAATCGGCTATCAGGCTTTTCCGGGATCAGGACTGGAGCCTATACCTACTTCATGCAAAACAAATGCAATTCAATTTCAACTGTTCCTAAAATAATTATGACGACGCGACGCCTTGGCGGTTGATAGTTCATTAAGTTAATTACGTTAGCTGCGATCGGAGGATTTAAAAAAACCAAAAATGATTTAACTAAATTTATTTTAAAGTAAAAGAATTACATTGATTATATTAAATCTAAAATTAGCCTACGTGCCTATTCGAAGTATGAATATGGAATGGAATTTTACAGTTTTACAATAATTGAGTAATCTAGGTCTGTGCGACAGAAAGTGCTATCTCAGCTCGCCGTTTCCGTGTTCGTTTAATTGCAGCGTATGTTTCTACAATAAAATTATTGAGTGCTGAGTTGGCGATTCCCCTTATGCAGCTGCGTGTAACATCTCCACCCGCAGATCAGAAATTATTTTAGAACTTTGAGAGAAAATGTTTCTGGGACTTTTCCTCTGGGCGCGCGATCCTCTTCTCTTATTTCAGGTTCTTCGTAAGTATGTCCCTTGGTGTTGGAAGTTTCGCAGCGTTTGCAAAACCATTTATTGCGATAGCCCAGTATAGCAATGATAAGTGCGCCTGCACCTAATAATGCAATGTAGAAGGGTATGGTCGTATGATATATGACATCTGATTGCAGTTGGTTAAGCTGTATCGGCTGACTCGTCATGACATGGTTCTGGATACTGTGTAGTCCTCTTAAGTCGATTGAACTGAGATGAACTTGAGTTAAGGCAGCATGCGGTGTGTCCACGTCGTTGTAGGGAATGTTCATTAGTTTCAAAGGCTGCCCTTGTATTACATCGTTGTCATTGACTATAGTTAGTTCCTTTGTACGGAGATAACAATTGATAGGTATAGTGGCGAGGTAGCTTCCCTGTAGCGTATTGAAGTCTTCTCTCCCACAGACTGATTGCACTTGCGTTGGATTTGGGAATGATATGACGTAATGCTGGTCATCTAGTTTTTCCATCGCTTCCTTTTCCAAAAATACTGTTTTAAATTGGCAGGAACTCTTGAGTGCTTGGTTCATGATAAGTTCTTGTATGCAGTCAGTTTTTGTTCGTATTTGATGGGTTATTTCCTTTTCACAGAGATACCAGTTATTAAACTTCGAGCATTCTGCTTCTATGTACACGAAAGAGTTTCCATTAGTTGCTATAAAGGGATAGGTAGGGATAAGGGCTTGACGATTTTTATTGGGTACTATAGATAACTTATATAAATCATAAATGATTTTGGAAATTATAGGAAATCTGAAAACTATAACTATTTGTTTTTCATTGAAATATGATCCGGGCCTGATAATGTCGTAGTATTCTCTGAGCTCTAGACTTAGTATTTCATCCTTACTGTATATTTGTTCTAACCTATTTACCATAGACCTAAGTGTTTCTATATCTATCATAGAATGAACAGTGCTTGACGCATGTATAAACGCTAACATATTCTCTATTCTAACTAATTCTAATCTTAAATCTTCTACATTTTCACTTATAATAGAAATGAGTTGACCAAACTTTGCATAAGTAATTAAACTGCCTGTGGTAAGAGTGTTATTTAACAGTAACTCTAAGGTGCTATTGATTTTACTCTGGTTTTCGACTAACTGTAGTAAAACGTTATTATGCTTAGCCATCCATTCTTTACTGAGACTAATGTGATTATTGAATTCGTTAACTAACTTATTATTGTTAATTTGTAGATTTTTGATAGCGTTTTCATAATTTAAGGCATCTGTGTAATCTAGATTTCCGGTTATGCTTTTAACTACCGATCCGAGACCGTCTATTAGACCTCTCTTTACACGACCGGGCTCTAAAGATTTTAGCTGATTAGATACTTTGCCAATTTTGTTAGTAAGATAATTAATTTGGAACTCAAACAGTGTATAAGTGTCATTACTAAGCCGACTTTTGTATTCTGATATCTGATACTGTAGTGTTGTAATTTGATTTTCAATGTCCCTTAGATTCACGTACTGAAGAAATGTATGATGATGAGTCGTCATTCTCGTCGATCCAAGTTTATAAGGTAGTAAGCCGGGTCCATTGGCCAAGCTTTCAAGTTTTATCTCCGACGCGGTCGTCTCGCGAAGTACCAGCAATAATAGAATCCTGCAACAAGTTAGGTTCCTTAGGGCCTCTTTTTAATCTATTTTTGGCTACAGGGCCACGTTTTTTGGATGTGTAAACGTGTATGGGTAAATCGGCCAGAATGGTATCTTGGGTATATCGCGGTGCTGTTTTTTGCCGACTTGCAGAAGGGTTCTTAATGAATACCTGTTGTTGAGGAACGTATTCTATTTCAGGTTCGCGATTCTTATTTCTATTTTCTATCAATGCAGTACGATTTAATAAAGAAGTTTCGTTTATGATATTATAAACTTCCTTCATTTGTGCCCTATGGTTGTGAACGTACTGTTGTAATGCTTGTTGCGTAAAATCGATGTCTAGAATATCGCGGGGGTCAAAGTGACCAGTTAATAAATCGAATGGTCTGCATCTAGTAAAGCTATGTATTGAAGAATTATAACCAATTATAGCATAAGGCATAAGATTTACGATGGGCTCCTCTTTGTGCTTTAGTTTTAATATTCTTATATGTTCAAGGAGAGTTGAGTGGAACCTTTCTATGTTACCGTTATCGTTAGGCGAATGCGGTAAAACTCTATGATGGTTTATCTTATGAAGGCGTGTGAATTCTAAGAAAAGTTGGTTGGTAAATTCTGTTCCGTTATCAGTTACTATAGTTAAGGGAACTCCGTGGTGGGTGCAATATTGTAATAATGATTGAAGTATGCTAATGCCCGTACCATCTCGGAGATGGTATGCTTGTCCGTATTTAGTAAAAACATCTATAAATGTCACATACTTTTCATTATGAACAGTGAATAAATCCATGTGAACTATCTCGAATGGTTTTGTTGCCGGGGGTACAATATTAAACTGGGGTCTAACAGGTCTCCGGTCATATTTAGCTTGCCCACAAATAATGCATTCATTAATGAATTTAGTTATTTGATCCTTCATTTTGGGCCAGTAATACTTTCTTGAAAGGGCTAAATAACATTCAGTAATTCCTCGGTGATTAGTTTTGCCATCATGGTAGTGTTGAATTATCTCCTGCTGACGTAGATAATCTTTAACGTTTTCTAATTCTATCTTAGCTAGTACTAAGTTCATAGATGAACTCTTAAACTTTTCTTGTATGACTGGTATGATGGTATACATGGCGAGAGGTGGATTTATTAAGATACCGGTTTTTACTTTCGGGTTCACATACTCTTTGAGGGCATTAACTACATCTTGTTCTAATTTAGATGATGATATTTGGATTGCTATACGCGTGTGGGTATCAAATGGTTTAGTAATTACTGGTTTTCGTTTAACATCTTCCACTACAGTGAGGCATAATTGTCTATGAAATCTGTTAAGAGGTTCGTCTGTGATTGGGACTTCTAATATAGGATTTTCGAGGCTGGTGTGAACGGTTGCAGTGGATGAATTCGTGGATGGCGGGTTTTCTGATGGGTTAGGCATCAATGAACATAATTCGTCTATTATGGTGTTAATATCCTCATTGTGAATCTCCACCCGAGATAAGGCGTCAGCGTTTGTATTTGATTTGCCTTTCTTATAGATAACGGTGAAATCGTATTCACTAAGTTTCAGCCTCCATCTAGTTAATCGCGAATTGGGTTCTTTAAGGTTCATCATCCACTGTAGAGGTTTATGATCCGTCAGTACTTTAAATTTACGACCAAACAAGTAAGGTCTAAAATACTTGGTGGCCCAAACTATAGCAAGAAGTTCTTTTTCTATGGTGCTATAGTTAAGTTCACTTTCATTTAGGGTTCGGGATGCAAAACACACAGGTTTGTCGGAACCTACAGGTCCTTGAGATAGAACGGCACCAATTGCAACGTTCGAAGCATCTGTCGTCAATATGAACTCCTTATTAAAATCGGGATACTGTAGTATGGGGTCATTTGTTAAGAGAGTTTTGCACTTTTCAAAACTGTTAATGTAGTCGGAGTCTAATATCACTTTTCTACCTTTTTTCAAACATGCTGTGAGAGGTTTCGTAATTTTTGCAAAATCCGGGATAAATTTACGATAGTAACCTACAAGGCCTAAAAATTGCTTAATTTCTTTTGGAGTTTTTGGAATGGGGTATTTTTCTATGGCTGTAATTTTATCTGGATTGGGTTTTATTCCTTCACTACTTATAATGTGTCCAAGATAACCAGTTTCATGCTTCAAGAACTCGGATTTATCCATTTGGATCTTAAAGTTCGATTCCCTAAGTCTATTGAAAACTTTCTCGAGATTCGTCATATGCTCTTGTAGTGACGTGGAAAAAACGATGATGTCATCAAGGTAGACCAGGCATATGTCATTCTGGAGACCTCTGAGGACATTGTCCATCACTCTTTGAAATGTGGATGGTGAATTCTTAAGTCCCATGGGCATTCGAAGAAACTCGAAATGTCCATGCTCGACATTGAAAGCTGTTTTTTGAATATCCTGAGGGTCCATTTCCACCTGGTAGAAGCCGCTAGCCAGGTCTAGAGTGGTGAAGTACTGGCACCTACCTAGTTTGTCAAGAACATCGCTAATGTTCGGAATGGGATATTTGTCGTTGATAGTTTTTTCATTGAGTTTCCTAAAGTCGACTACTAAACGCCATTTTTGTTTGCCTGAGGCATCCATCTTCTTGGGGACCACCCAAATGGGTGAACTCCATGCTGAGTCTGAAGGCTTTATTATTCCCTGATCTAACATTTTTGAAATCTGTTCCCTAACCTCCTGGCGATGGATGAATGGGTATCTATAACTTTTTGTATAAACCGGGACTTCATCTGTAGTCTTAATGCGATGTTTTATTTGATTAGTAAAAGTTAGTGCTTCGCCTTCGATGTAGAACACGTCAGCATATTTCGAGCAAAGAGCTATAAGGTTGACTTTTTCTTCCTCGTTTAAATGATCTGTTCGTAATCGCGCCGTAACCTCTTGAACTCGCTTGGTACAATGTTCGGTACGCATGCACTCGATATTAAATAAACTCGCGTGCACTGGTCGGTCAAGTGATAATACAATATCATTCGGGCTCGTATTTTCTATTTCCAAGTAGCCGCGATTATTGTCCACGATAGTAAGGCACTCGCGTACAGTACAATTACATATAGTCTGTTCACTTACTAATGCCGCACCGTTTGGAGTGTCGATCGGTATTCTAACTAATTTTGAAGATTGAGCAGGTATGATGTCTTCATACAAGTTAACATTATAGGAATTATACATACGGATGGGATTGGATGATGTGCGCGTTATTAACCTCTGATCTTTTAGGTCTATCTTAGACTCCCATTTAGTTAGCAAATCTAAACCAATTAAACCATCGAAATAATCATGAAAACGGTATATAAATAACTTGATAAACTCTGGATCGTTAAATTCTGCAAAGCAAGGTAAATTTATAGAATAATTATTTCTACTAACCGCGTGTACATTGGTAACTTCAAACGGGTCATAATTTAAGGGAAAATTTGGGAAATATTTTTCTACAGCCTCCGGGCTTATAAAAGATTGATTCGCGCCAGTATCAACTAGTAATTTTAGAGGTGGTTCTGCTATTAGTATATACGGCAATTGACGCTGAGTTTGGAGATTTAATTCTATTTTAACTTTTTTGATTTCTGATCCTCCTGAAAATCCTGACTTGGACCTGCCTGAGGTTCAGACGAATCTGCCATATTCCCTTGAACACTTAAATCGCTTAAAGTCGGATCATAGTTGCACTCTAATGCAGCGAACGGACTATAATCGTGGTAAGTATTATCGTAATTAAAACAGACCGGCTCGTAATAGTACTCCGTCGGGTAATATGAGCTATCGTATGACGCGCACTCATTCATGTTCATCTCTCGATGTTTAAAATAATTAGTTGGTGGCGGATTGCCTGAATTTTGCCAATTATGACCAGATAACATGGGTCTAGGAGTAAAAGGTTGTACTCCACTCATAGGTTTAGGACCTTGATTTTGATTTTGCGCCGGATTGTTTCTAGGGGGCAAACGGAACATGTTACTTTGAGCGTTATAAGTTTGAGGTACCGCACGGAATATTTGCTGTGTACGATTAGGCATGCGATTTTGTGACTGCTGATTAATAAAGTTGGGATTAAATCTAAACGGTTGTGGCGGTGGTAGTTGGTTGGGTCTAATTCCTATGGGATTGGGCCAGTTGGGAATTGGTACTGCGAAATTATTATTACGTGGAGGGACTGGATTGGTATTTGTATGAGGTGTTGCAGGGTTAGAATTTTTTTGCGCAGTGGATTTTGAGACCTCACTACGTTCCTGTAAATACATAACGTTAAGTTCTTCCTGTACATATTCAAGGGCTTTTTCGATGGTATCGGGACGCATACACCGTATGCGGGACCCTAATGGTTCCTTTAATCCTTTAACAAAAGCCTGCATAGTAACTTTTTTGTACAGTGTACGTTTCGCTTCAACTGTGGTAGAAATTTGTTCGTGTAATGTTACATACGTCATCATCGTACTAAACAAAGTTTGGCATTCCTCATAAAATTCCTGAGGTGTTTTATTTCCCTGCGTAGCTAAAGAAAGGTCTCTATACAAAGCCGTTTCATCCCGTTGATCGGAAAAGTTATTGATTAAGGCCGTTCTAATCCCTAGCCAACTTTCAGGTATGCCGTTGGAATTGATGGTACAAGCGGCAGAGCCTTTTATTTTATTTAAGATGCCATTTAATAAGCATAAGTTGTTTAACTCGCTACCTGGGGCATTACTAACGTACTGAGTCACTATTTGATCGCATATTCTAACAAACCTAGTCAATACATTTGGGTTCCCATCGAACTCCGGGACCATACGAAGGGTCTTGAAAATTGTATCGGGGTCGTGGGCCATATTTAAACTATTTATACTACTATTTAAATTATCTTCTCTATCACTATTTAAATCTCTACTGTTATCTATAGCACTCCAGCGAGCCGTACGTGATGAGGGCTCCTGGGAGTTAGAATTTTTCGGGTGAAAAATCTTGGAAGTTGGGTGGTACTAGGACTAAATAGGAAGCAACACAGGAACAATTCAAGTGTACTTACAACAATTTCATCTCTGGTTCTCTTGTGAATCGAAGTCTGGATTCTCCTTCCGGAACTGCAGCTGGACCGTAGATTCGGATATTCGGCGCCGGGGCTCGATAGCCACCCAGGCGATTCGCGTACGCGGATGTCGATATTAGAGATCCCTAAGCTCGCGAACCGGCCCGCGAATATCCTACCGACTGCGCCAATTACGTTAGCTGCGATCGGAGGATTTAAAAAAACCAAAAATGATTTAACTAAATTTATTTTAAAGTAAAAGAATTACATTGATTATATTAAATCTAAAATTAGCCTACGTGCCTATTCGAAGTATGAATATGGAATGGAATTTTACAGTTTTACAATAATTGAGTAATCTAGGTCTGTGCGACAGAAAGTGCTATCTCAGCTCGCCGTTTCCGTGTTCGTTTAATTGCAGCGTATGTTTCTACAATAAAATTATTGAGTGCTGAGTTGGCGATTCCCCTTATGCAGCTGCGTGTAACAAGTTTATCAATTCGCACCAAACCTAGCTACTATACAATGTCAAATAATAAAACAAAAATGAAAATCCTCACCCTCGGTGGTATATTCCTGCGATTATCGTCCTCGCCCTCAAGGAACTCAAATTGGTGCATGATGCCTGGCGCCTTCAGACCAAGCACGAACATAATCATGCATGACACGTAACGTCCCACAAACAGGGCCATCTCCAGGCGGTCTTGAAGACTGGGGACAACAGATTTTTAAGATTTTTTGTGAAATTAAATAGATCAAGTTTTCTTGGGGGTGAGCAAAAATACTTAGGCGTTCTTTCTCACAGGTTGCGACTTCTGCCAGGCATACATTGATACTTTAGAAAAAAACTATTTTACACATTCTATAATACATGTTATTGAACTTTTTTGTTTCAATAGCCTTGAATGTAATTTTACTTAAACAGAGAAATCTAGAATTGCGTCCTTTTTGTTGGTTTTTTTATTTCAGTTTCACGCTATAAATTTTGCAGTTTTTTCCCATTCTGTGCTCAATAGCATAATTTGGATGGTTTACTAATTAACATTGCTCTAGGCTTTATCCAGACCAGCCCAACCCACTGCAAGTCACCACAAGGCTCAAGTATTGGTACAGGAAATTATACTCACTTTTTCAGATGCCACCACCATCCTTCTTTATTAAGATTCAGGAATGAAAGGTTTTCAGAAACAAATATCATAGCCCAGAAGACAAGCAGTACAAATCCGTGCCCTTTCGGGGGGACAGACGGCAGGAGAAACCGCCTCTCCAGTACTGCTAAGTAGGCCGATAGGGGAAACACTACTAAAGTTATCACTAAAGCTAATATCTGAAAGAAAAAAAATACATTCATAATAATAAAAAATACAGAGAACTATCAGACAATAGGAATAACGGAATACTTTTTAAAGTGAAAGTGCAACATCTGTCAGTTAAAAACGCGTTTTGCGACATAGTTTTCTAAAAATTTAAACATAGTTAATGTGGCGACACTTGGGGGAGGCCTATGTCCAGCAGTGGACGTCTTTCGGCTGAAATGATGATGATGATGATGATGATGATGATGATGATGATGATGATGATAATGATGATGATGATAATGATGATGATGATACATAGTTACGATAAATGAAATGTTGCATATGAAAATCCGCTGAGGGTGTCTAAGAGTCATGTGGTGTTCATGGTGTTTAAGAGTGGGTTGTCAAAAAGAACCAATTTAAAAAAATATCATTATTCATAAAATAGTTCATCTGAAGGTACGTAAAATTATATAGGTAGGTAAATAGCACATACCATATATCCATAAATAGATCCTCCCTTAAATACAAAAGCCTGTAGCAGGAATCTTATCACAGCCAGCACTGGTACAAACAACGTGAAAAACAGCTGCACGGCGAAAAGCCGTGACCTTCTGACATCAACCACTTCTGTAGCATATCTGAAAATTTTATGCTTATTACTAACTGTCACATGAAAAAGTTTTAACTTGAAAAATATGATGTATCAACATGGACAAAGCAGAAACAGTATGTAAGGATCTTAGCCGGTTCTGTAGTTTCTAGTGACCTTGACCCCCATGAGTAAAAGCGTGGGTTTATGTAGGTATGGAAGAATGAAAGCAGGTTTTTTTTATATGAATGGATAAAATTGTAATTTGAAAGTCATGAGCAGCTGTATCCATAACATTGTTTGTATTGATGAGCTGTAATTAAAATCTACTAAGAAAAAAATTGGATGACATGCAGACAGATTAACAGACAATAATAATATACACTATATCAATTATATGGGGACCCCAGGCTGAACCTAAAATTGTAATTATTGAGGTCCATATTATTGACTTTGAACTTATTTTGCTTATGGCTCTGGAGGCTTTAAACTAGCCTAAGCAGATGTTCAAAAATAAATAGTTGAAGAGAGCAATATAAGTCAAAGTTATTATCTACCAATTCATAAAGTTTTCTGGTGAAATTTGTCAGTTTCGGCCCTAAGCCCTATCTCTAAGACATTTAGACTTTCAAAAACATAAAGAACAAATTTTGTTTAATTTTGTGTACTAGCTCCGCATATTTCATAATTACATTTTTAAACCTTTATTTCGGTGTGGAACTCCCTACTTTGGACTCGTACATTCAACAATACAAGCTACTTATTTTATTTATATGCAAGTGTTTTCGTTTACTTTTTAAAAACATTAGCATCCTTTTGGGCCTAGCCACAGTCAGAGAAAACGGGCACACACCAATTTTGATACAGGGCCTATTGTTGGACTAACTGTACCACTAATTTTAACAGATGCATTCTTATTAAAAAAAACAATTATTTGTCTCAATTTATAGTTGCCTTGCTAAATAAATCTATTTTAGTTTTATCATAAAAAGTATAATTATGAAATTACAATAATAATCTCACATTAATTATCATTCTTATCATTGCATTCAAATATAATCAGCCAATTCAGCCAGATTAATTAAAAAATTTAATAGCATAAAATGCCAATATATGTTTTATTAGATCAATTACATAATAACATCAACATGACTAGTATAAAAATGGAGTGGATAACAATCGATGTGATAAATAAAATAACTAGGCTATGTATAAATTAACTGATAGCACTTGGGTATAATACGTCAGTGTTATCATTATCTGAGAAAACATTACCTATACTTAAGATTGGTTAATAATATGCTCATAACATCCAAAAAATTTCCTTGTTCCTCCTACTTGACTTCCTCTCCAAAGAAGAAGGATCAAAATTCACCCACGTCCTACAGCAACGAGAAGTATCTCAAAAAATAGATAAAAATGGTTATAAAAAGATGGCATATTTCCAAATTCCATCCTTACAGTCTAACATATAAAAAAATTGCTATGAAAATTCGTTCAGTAGAATATCTACAATGAATGTACTACAATACTACATGGTTATTATTTGAGAAATACTTGGCTATCTTGACTTGACTTCAATTATTGAGTTCCATCATCGAACAATAGAGGCTTTTTTCACTTGTTCGACCACCAAACATCGAACTAGTGAGAATTAGGCATAACTTGATTGTTTGATCATTAGCATTATTAAATAGAATAAAGTAGACTAAGATAGAGTAGGGAACCGTAGACTATGATAAATTCCACATAATAATCGATATGGTAATTCCATTTGCAATACGGTTATTGTTTTTTTCTTTTGATTAGTTAAAAGTTTAGCCAACATCCCTGACTTGTGATAAAGCTCTATTGACCGTAGAAGGTATGTTTTAAAGAGGAACCTATTACCTTATAATTGTAAGATGTTAAAAGAGTATTTAATTATATTATGATTTTTTAAATAAAAATTCAATTCCAAATATTTTTATTTATAAAAATAGGTAAATATTAATAAAATGAACGCTATGTCTTGCCGTTAATGGCGTTCAAATATTCTAATTATAACTTATGAATAATTGCCAAAAATAAAAGTATACAATAATAGTAGGTTTTCATTTTACATTATGTAGTTGTTGATAATAATAAATGACCTATTGTGATTTGTTGGATGCTATTTATTACGTGCCAAGTTATTACCGGAATTGATTAAGACTTGTGATTTGGTCACTGATGATATGGAGAACAATTGTGTTGTGTGTGAGCATTCACTGCGACGGCGTCGTGGACACATTCTTAATGAACATTTTCTACTATCATGACCGGACTTTCGAGAACATATTCCCCATGTGGTACGAAGAAGACAACGTTCGAAGAAGAGAGTACTATACCTATACGCTTTACAACAGAGAACTTGAAGGGAAAAATGCAATAATTGAATATTATTATACATTGTTGTTCATGCATACATGGGCGCAGGACACTGGGAGCATGGCCCATATTATGATGATCATCTATTTCTAAGAACCTATGAACCATCCGGCACAATTCTTAAATACTGTATTAAGAGATATGGAAACAATAAAAGTATGCGCCCGACCCAGTTCTAGATCAGATAATGCTATTATCACGTTGTATGGGGATCGACTTCTGACAGGACTGTTGTTACCAATAAGCCTGACATTGTGGTGACAGATCGATTGGATCGTAGCGCAATGATTAGTGATATAACGGTCCTGCTGAGTTGCTGGTTGTTCTGAGGAGGCTCTCGGTTGGCAGCTCGATCAAGGGCTTGATTCAGAAAGCAGTCCTTCTGGACACGACACGTATTGGTAGGAGTTTCCTCTCTCAAGATCTAGCGGTTGTTAGAACCGGTAGTTCAAACCCTGTTCCAGAAGATGGTGGCTACTATTTTTTATATTTTTGATGTTTTTTTATATGGGTGTACTATTAGATACATCTCTGCCTAACCCTTCGGGGATTACAGGTGTGATGTGATGTTTTTTTATGTAGTTTTTAGATTCCTACATGTTATTCGAATATTATAAATGTATTATCCTATATACATTTTTAAATACTCCTATATTTAAAAATGTAAACACATAAACATATCTGATAAAATGAATAAAGCAAATAATTAAAAAAAAAACATTATCTATAGTTGTAACATAATCTACCCTACTCTATTTTAGTCAACTCTTTTCTATTTAACAATGCTAATGATTAAACAATCAAGTTATAATTCTCACTAGTTCAATGTTCGGTGGTCGAATAAGTGAAAAAAACCTCTGTGGCTCGATGATGGAACTCAATAATTGAAGTCAAGTCAAGATAGCCAAGTATTACTCAATATTGTAGTACATTCATTGTAGATATTACTGCCCCTGAACGAATTTTCATAGCATTTTTTTTTAATGTTAGACTGTAAGGATGGAGTTTGGAATTATGCCATCTTTTTATACATATTTTTATCAATTTTTTGAGATACTTCTCATTGCTGTAGGACGTGGGTTAATTTTGTATGAACCATGCTCCTTCTTCTTTGAAATGTCTAGTATTTTCCTCATGAATATAATAGTAATATTAGACCACACTATGGTCTAATAATAATGCAAATTTATCATTTTGCCTCTAGGCAGCTACTCCATGTAAAATACTGGTATTTAGCTGCATTTGGTTCCACTGGAAGTGGGTGGAAGTGGACCGCAACAAATTTCAGTAAAAGGCTAGGCAAATAATTAGTATACATGGTGGATCAGTTTTAGTGTTGATGTCCCATTGATGCTTAAACGGTTACCACGTATTCAGTACATAATTCTGAACCCCACACATAACCGTTTTAGCATTGTGTCCCTTCCGCCTTGTATATACTGATTGAAACTTTTTGAAAATAAATTGCAACTTGATATGTCAAGACTTATTTCAGAAGTTTTAAGAACATTGTTTCTAGAAGGTTTTGCGCAAAATATTGACACACTAGGTGTTGAATAAAATTAACATAATTTGTGGCTGCTAGCATTTCTGAATGTTTTCTGATGTTGTGTACAGGAATTTAATATTTAAATTGTCAACAAAGACAGGGTATAATTTGAATATTAGGCCTAAAAATAGAATCTAGATATTTCTTCACAGAAAATAATAGGAGGATGATGATGAATGATGTCTATAATATGTAATACATCATAGCACAATCTAATCAAAACGTATAGTGTACATACCTCTTATACATAACAATCTGTATCAGTCCTAAAATTAATAGGAATCCACCAATGAAAATAGCGGAGATTGTCTCCATAAAACATTGGGATATTCCGTGGTCCACCCATATCTCTCCCAGGGTCACGTTAGGGGGGCAATATTCTATCATTTTGCTGCAAAAATTTCACATAAATTAATATAAATTCTTGAAGTTATTAAACAATAGGCATGATGATTTCAAATTGGAAGTGGATAACAGGACTTTATTGTGATGTTCTGTTACCCAAAATGTATTACAATATCATAGAAAGATTTAACGCGCATGTTACGCGCACTACGTAGTGTTCTGTATTAGTGCAAAAAAATATATACAGATATTACAACGCAAAAATAATTGTCAATCCTAAGAAAGTATTCAGCACAAACAATATTACTTACATTGTGGTTAAGTTTACAACGCGGTTTTGGCTTGAAATTTCTTCAAAACACACTGCCGGCTAACTCATATTGCCTTATCAAAATGCTATAATCATTCGATTGAAAATTAAAATTTAATTTAATTTGACAGCTCCATTGACATTTCTTAGGCAGCTTTTTTATCCAAGCGGTCAAAGCATCGGAAGCTATTCAGCCTGTCTTACCGATTTGGTGACATAGACAAGAAAAATAAAGCGGTCCATTAACCATCCGACACTTCGTAGTCTGCTGCGCTGTCTGAAAAGCGATAAAAAATTAGGTTAGCGAATAATTGCAGTACAGTAATAAGATTTTATTCATCTTCAGATATAACTTAAGCAAGCGGATTTAACATTAAAAGGGATGGGAACCGAAATGTCCACCATTTCTCGTGTGATTTAGTGAGTGGGCCGCTTTATTTTGGAAGATAGTCAAACCGTTGCAGCGAAATATTGCATTGATTTAGATTAAATTATAACATACGATTCGAGGATTTTCATCGCCTAGACAATAAATAACAATTTTTAATCATTAAAATGTCCTTCAGTAACGGATAATTGGCCCAAGCCGCGTTAGCGGTTTTTTGTCACGTACGGTAACCGAAACACCCGCTATGAGATGTACGCACTATGATATAAAATCAATCGCAGACTCGCAGCAAAGTCCACGGATGATTGCGCTTACGTTGATTTCTTCATGCGTATCACACCCCCCTGATATGAGTACAATAAAAAGTCTAAGGGCGTTGCCTATGCGCATCGCATAGACACGGTGTGATTTTTGAAAAAGTACCTAGCCAAAGTAAAAGACAGCAAAAATGAAACAATTTTAAGCAAAATGGGCTACGGATTAATCGATATTTATTTTTAAACAAAGTATAATTAAACCTGTTTCTTTATTCTTATTTACCGTGTTTCTGAACGAAGCACAGAAAATCGGTATGAGGGTGTGTGTAGGAAACCGTATATTATTTGTACGTGTTTACAACACGAAATCATTAGTGTGAGTGCAGAGTTCCGGATGTGTGCGTAGTCGCGGAGTGACGGGTGTTGGATTAGATTACGTTTTTAGCGATTGTAAATCATTATTTGTTAAAGCTTCTTTCCGTGTAATATCTGCTACAATTAATTACAAACTGTACGTTTATCTTTAATGATAGTTTGCAAATAAGTTACGTGGTCCTATGTTAGTAAAAAAATATTCTGCGAATGTGAATGATCAGCATGTGTCACCACTCATCAACAAATTCTGTGAAACGGTGAACAGTCGCGATGTGAGGAAAGTTATGACTATCAGCTAAAATCGACTTGAGTTAGTTAGTGTTTGTGTTGCGAACCAGTGTTATTTATTTTTTGTCTGGTGAAGGTGATAAATTGAGACTCAAAATGGCGGACCTCGAGGCTGTGCTGGCCGACGTCAGCTACTTGATGGCTATGGAGAAGTCGAAATGTACTCCAGCAGCACGCGCTAGTAAAAAGATAGTTCTGCCAGACCCAAGGTAATGTTTCCAGGCGTAAAACTACGACATGGCAGCTCGGTCGATCGTGTTTACACGATTCAAAGAAAGACTCCTGAACTTGTTTACAAAATTGATTTTATTGCGATTTATTAAGAATTCTGTTTAATCTATGGGAGAATTAATGAGATAATCACTTGAAATTACATTTCCTAATAAGGATTAATTATTCAGATCAAAGTTTATGCTATAGAAGATAAGATAGATTTTTAAATAGTGAAATTGAGAAACTAGAGATGGTAGAACTTTAATAGTATGAGGAAGATGAAATGAATGAGTGAAGAACCAATGTTTTGTTCATTTTTGGATAGTAAACAAAACCGAAATAAATTTAGGTCATTAACATCTGTTGAGGTCATTGCACTCAGATCATGTAGTTATTACCAAAATGATATAACAAATTTCATTTTTTATATTATTGTTTCCTAAACATTATCAATGTTAATTTATAGTTAGATGAATTATAATTATTTATTTTGAAATGTTAACAGGTATTAAAAAAAAGTTTTTTTTTTAATAATAATCACATGTATTTTAGAGCAAGGATTTTTATTTTTTGAAACAGTGTCATCAAAAAATGGAAACATACCGATTTGCATTTTTTACACTTTTTAGTTATCCTTGACATAAAAAAGATTATGAATCAAAGATAACAAGTGTCCATCTAGACTGGATTTACATCATTGATGATTTATATAAGTGCAAGGTTATGTAAAATAATATTATTATAGTTTTTAAGGAAAAACACCAACAAAAACAGAATATAAATATTATTCTGCTGTATGGATAGTGCTTAATAACCATTGTTAGGCCTCTACTTTTGTATTTATTTCGATGTGCACATTAATTGTGCAAAATACTTCCTACATAATATTAGTAATTGTTGATTAAAATGCTGCTTTATTGATAAATGAAGTGTTGTGATAATGATGGCTGTAAGTTTGAAAAACATTTTTTTTTTAAACTAGATGTATGATGTCTGTGTTATGTGTGATGTAAAACACCGACACAAATTGTAGGCAACAGGCTTTTAACTTCCAGACATTGGCGTGATCATATCAATGTGCGGAGTATGCCAGGTATATTCTGAGGCTAAGAAAAGAATACTTCAAAATCCATCTGATGTCTTCATTACCATCAAAATTCTCCCACAAACTAAATGCTAGTTCAATACTCTATTCCAAAAAAATCAACTGCAAATCCAGCTCAGAGCCTAGTTTGACCTCTTACATATTAAACAGGAAGGAATGTGACAATTTGATTGTTACTCACAATTCTGTTACCCCAAGTAAACAGACTACATGGCCTGCCTCTGATTCATTTAAGTGAGTCATTCGTGAATTGAGGCTACTAACAGATGTTTTGGGTCAGCCTAATTAGAATATTTGGATGATACACTTTGTAACTGGCTATGCTTTTAAAAGAAATCAGTTTTAAAGTGTATTACTTTACAGATGCTATTTAAACATTCAACTGATTATTATCATCACTTGTTTTGGTACCAAAAAGGTTGAGTTTTCTCCTTAAAAACAAAAAATAAGCAAAAAAAAAATTTGATCAATTATTTTTGGTGGGTTTGGTGAATCTTCAATTGTATCCTGCCTACCTACTTATTATGGCCAATTTAATCATTTTAAACATCCTTTTTTTAGACCAGTAAATATAGTTAGTAACTACTTAGTGCAAAAATAAACATCATCTGAGTACTTAAATATGTAATGTTTTTCTTCCTTGTATACAGAATAGTAAAAAATAGCAACAGTAATATAATAACTAATTGCAGACTAGTAAACAGTATTATTATTGTACCCAGCCATTCTTTGTCTTGCTCTAATCTTTTTTATCAGGTTGCTATCATTGTTCACTAACATGTGCACTCTGATAAAAGTATAATATTTACATTCTAAAATGCAGCATGTCTGTTTAAATGACAACAATACTTAATATTTTACATACATAAAAGAAAATGTAAATAAAATACTGTTCAACTAAGTACCTTAAGTAAGGAGTTCAATTAAAGTGCATTTTGTAATTTTCAACGTAGGTACTTTGCGCCCTAATCTACGTCGACAAAAAGTCGCTCGGAAAACTCGGAACACTGAACTCGAAAGTCTATTGTCCTTTCAAACTAAAACCGCCTTTCCTTCGTGTTTAATAAAGGCCAATTTGAATCAAACTCGTAATTCGTGGAAGACAAAACGAGTTCGATGATTTTCCAAGATTTTCGGAGTTGGTTCGCGTTCTCTATCCAATTTTCGCCCACACAATCCAAACGTTCACTTTCGCGAGGTTCGTTTTCGGAAGTGTAGGCTATATCATGATTTGAGTAAGCTAAATAACGCAAGAAAATACTGAAAAACGACCATAAACCCAATGATTGAAAGTTTTGAATTGCATGTTTCGCTCTCGCAAACTCAGTCTTACAACTGAACTGATTGCCATATAACTATTCGTATTCCTGAATGTTTTTTTTACCGGAACGGCAAAGGCAGGTTTCACAAGCTCTCAGGGCTCTGAGTATTCTTGAGTTTTGCTAGGTAAAAGATAGATAGGCAAAAAATATTTTTTCGCTGTTTTGATTTCTTTCGTGCCTTGCGACGTACTGTACATTATCATACGTGTACTTGTTGTACATAAAAATAAGATGGCGACGATACGATCTTTGTCTACAAATTCATATTGGACCCTACCAAAAATATAAAAAGTTTAACAAACGCCCCACTTTTTACACTTGGCAAAATAAATTTACTAGTATTTCATATCTCCGTTGGATGCACCACTTAACATGCGCATTAAACTAACATACTTATATGTATATTCAAGTGCCAGTGAGTCCTTCGCGTTTCCTTTGTAAATATTTCGATTACTGGATATCATACGTTCGTAGACGATGATTCTGTCTCTGTGGAGAAAAATCTTCGGTGCGCAGCATACTCGTAGAACGAATCAAATTAGTTGAAAACTTCTTTGAAAAGTTGTGACAGTACACACATGGGACTATGCAGTATTTGATTTGAGTGTAGACACTTAAAAGAAAACCTCGAGATTTGTGCCGTATTTAGACTAGGTAGGTAGCAACTCTACAGGCAGTGCTGATGTCCCTATATCAGTATGTAAGATCGCGTACCTATCACCTCGGCATGAATATAAGTATTCAAAAGGAATCGCACTCGCAGGCCGCATAGTAAATTAAAATATGAAATAGGAAAACTGCGTGTTGGTCTAGTCGCGGCGGTAGAATCTGCCTGTTCAAGGCACCACGTTCGTTGTTAGAGTAGAGCTTTTTTATTAGCATATACAATTCTGTGAGGACATTCTGTATTTAACCATGTTTAAGTCATAGAATCGTTAACGATAAGACGATCTTAGATTCTTGCTTGTGAAAGGATTTTTCGTAATAGTTTTAGCTACTGTACTAACTTACTGATCGTCTCTTGGCGACAGGCTTCTGAAAATCGTTTTGGACGACTGTTACAGACCTGCCTGCAATCCTCTTTGTGTTCAAAATGACAACAACGGCAAAGGTTTTTCATAGCTTCGATAAAGATATGTGTAAATGTTTTATTTTGCTACGCTACTTGGTGTCCCATTGCTGCGCAAAGGGTTCCTTTTTCTCCCAACTACTCTACCTTGTGCGATCTCTGGCCCAGTTTTTCCCGCAAACATGATCAGATCGCCTCACCACCTTCGCCGCGGACGACCTCATCAGCGATGTCCTCTCTCGGGCATCCAGTGAATGACGATCTTTGCCTATCATGCCGGGTGCATTGTGACGTGGCCAACAGGAGAAAAAACAGCGAGGCTAAACTGGGAGTGGCCCAATTCAGCCTGGCTGTTATGTCTCCCAACATCAGCTACGTAGATTCGTACAAATATTGTAGCCAACATCACTATGCAAGATGCGAAGTAAGCACTCGACTAAGTTTACCGTCGCGTTACAGACGGGCTCGTAAAAAGTTCAAAGGCACGTCCTCACACAAAAAATATGGTGGTCGCGACACGGTAAACAAAACGATAAACTAACATTTTATTTAAGTCGCGACTCCGTGGCATTGTTATACTATACATTTTACTGGTGAATTTGTTGGTTTGGTGGCTATACTCTTGAATCATACCGATACTACTGATGAATATGGGAAGACAAGTTATCACATATAATATGAGAGACAACATGCCATTAGATATTGTGCGCAAAAGTTAGTTCAGTTTTTGCCACGATAATTATCGTGGCAAAAACTGAACTAACTTTACTCTTACATTTCTGCCTGATCATAACCTGAATCCTGATCCGACTAGGTACTTTGATACAGATTTTTTATCAAATAAATAATCCTATGTTTTGCCAGCAACCATTACATACCGGGTTCCCTCCGTGCCTCGGAAAGCACATTAAGCCGTTGGTCCCGGCTGTCATTGGTAGTGGCTCGAAAGTCGGACAACTAGTCTTACTTTGTTGTGGAGGTCAGATAGGCAGTCGCTCCATGTAAAATAGGTACTGGTATTGAGCTGCATCCGTTTAGATTGTAGATTGGAAGTCGACCCCAACATACCTACTTGGGAAAAGGCTAGGCAGATGATGTAATGCCAGTAACTAGCGAAAACCAAATTCTTGTGACAATTGTGGCTTAATAACATATTTTAAAACTACTTTTTTATTTGTTTCAGTGTTCGAAGTGTAATGCACAAATATATGGAAAAGAAGAATGAAGTAAATTTTGACAAAATATTCAATCAAGTCTTAGGTGAGTACTGTTTGAACATCCAATTACATCTGAAACATCATGGCGTACCGTAATTTCTTTATCCTGAAAACCCTGTTACGTGATATGACCGTTCGACGGTCTTACTAAATAAAGCTCGTGCTGACACGAGAGAAGAAAGATAAATGTCAAGAATGTGCCAATTTCGTCACTTCCTAACTTTATTATAAAATTGATGGGTACTTAAATCGCTAACGCACAGTGAAAATTTATAGTGTAGCTGGAGGTAAATAATTTGTAGATGAAACAGTAAAAAGTTTTCCAATGGAACTAAAGAAATAAATCGGGCAATTACAGCAGGAATTACGGCCATTCGTAAAAATAATGCACGGTCTTTTGTGACTGTGTAACGCGGAAAACGTAACTGCACGATTCGCGACCAGAATGTTTTGATCAGCAGTAGGTATCTGTCTTCCGCGATCGTTGAACGGTTAATTACCCCTCATACTATTTTGAAGACTATTTCGATTAGTTTAACCAACAGTCCATGGCAGGACTAATGGGCACAACTCGAAATGGCACTTCCTAATGTTTGCCACAGCCTTATCTTGTTTAATGGGTGCAGTATCATAAATGCTAATTGTAATAGACGTTAACGCACCATGTTGTATTTAGAAATATATTTCGAAAGTACAGTGCGGGTTGTGCCTACCATAAATTGAAACTCCTAAGATCGAACCTTTTCGAAAATAATTTTTAAACGTACCTTGCCTTTAGCGTTACATTATTGGTACCTATCGAAAGTATGTGTAATGAACTTTAAATTAACAATCATTTGATATCATAATCAAAACAAGTCTTCTGATTACGAGATCTTTAAATAAATGTAGCCTAAATATACGTTAAAGGGGCCACTAGTTGTACCCACTACCCACCCCCTACAGGGGTATAAAACGCCGATACAGGTCAATGTAGGCCATTCTAATATAGGCACAACGTGCACCGCACCACACGCATGACTCCACATGCAAACAAACTCACGCGACGAATGTGCGGCGCTGGCTCGCAATTCTATTAGCTGACATGAGCGGTGTTACCCAAGTAAATTGCCGCTCATCACACACTATAACGGCCACTTAGTCTGGAGCGTGATCGGCCCGACCTGAAAGCGTCTGCATACATCTTCGCTAGGAAGCGCCTGAGCCACCTCTGTCGGTGGTCGTCACCCGCTGGACCCTCTCTGGACAACCGGAGGTCTCACCTGGCAGACCGCCGAGATGGCGTGAAGCAAGTGGCGCTATGATACAGCGCCGTAGCGCTCCTACCGAACACAATAGCAACTACTCATAGGCAAGCCGCGTGCGCGCCTAAATGGCCAAATAATGAATGCCCGTTGCTCTGGGCATACAATTCAAATCCGCGGGACCAAGGACGAGGTCCATACCCCGCCAACGGCGACATCCATCTAGTGTGGGTCATTAACTATCCAGACTTCAAAGAAGACACGTGAACAGTTCAAGGAAGAAACCACCCTCTAGATGGATAGGCTGAAGAAGCCGCTGAAGCGATTGCACTTCTGCAATCAGGAATGCGGCAGTTTGATATTGCTCGGCAACTGAATTTGAGCCGTTTTTTCATTCGATGAGTGTTCCTACGGTTCCAAGAGACTGGTGGTATTCGAAGGCGTGGATCTGGGAGACAACGCTGTAAATCTGAAAGAGATGATCGACTTCATTGTGACTACCGCAATCTGCTTTCGAATGCTGTTTAAGAGCAACTGCTCAGCTTCGATCACCTCGCAGAACAGTTAGCGTCTGTACGGTTAGGAGAAGGTTACGAGAAAAGAAAATTGCGGCCCACGGAGCTGCTACAGGCCCAAAATTTACTGCACAGCATCGCAGTGACCGGTTGCAGTTTGCCCGCCACCATGTCGATGGACGATCAACCATTGGAGGAATTTTTTCTTTACGAATGATAGGAGAGTGGATCTTTTCTGCAACGACAGGAGCAGAAGAGTGTACAGGAGACGGGGGGAATGGTTGGCATCAGCCTGTATTGAAGAGACAGTGGAATACGCGGGTGGATCATGGATGTTTTGGGGCGTTATGTCAATCGACGGCAAAACCAACCTTGTTTGCGTATACCGGGCTGGAGGTGCTCGCGGCAAGTGTCACTGGCTGCTCGTCGGTACGTTACAGAGATCCCATTAAAGAGAGGAATTAAATTAGATTACCTTTCCAATGAGACCTCATAGTCGTGCCTTTCCCATTGATCAATATAGGGTTAAAAGTAGTTTGAAGTAGGTGTGATTTTAGTGACGCAGAGTGTATAAAGGCGTTTTCAGCCCCATGCAGATTTGCTCACGCACGCGGTGTTGGCGCGGCATATGCGTGACACCTACAAACTAATTTTTATAAGGGACGCCGATCCTAATACTAATTTAAACACACACTTATCATGTAGTGTTTATTATGATGCGTGGATTCTGCACGCATGCGGACTTGCCTTTCGGATCAGCCTGCATGCCGTCCGCAAATCTGCATGACACTAAAAACGCCCTTGCCAAACGTATTCGCTGAAATTATTACAAAGCTTTATACTATGATAAGCCGATTTCATTACAACATTACAATTTTATCGAACGAAAATAGTGCTCCGTCTCGTTTAATCCTCCACGTCTTTCCAAGTTCCTCGGCAGTTCGGCTTAGATTAGAGACAGCATTATTGGTTGGTCGACGCTAAAAGAAACAGTGTTGTGTAAACACGAGGGCCCTTTGAGCCGTTTCTTTTCGAGCGATTTACGTCTGCGCTTTTACAATTGCTTCGTAGATTGAACGAGCACTTATGTCGTCTGATCACACGTCAATGTTTGCTATTATTCGTCTTTGATGTATGTTTTGTGTTCTATCCTAACTAAAAATAACAAAATGTTTTGCTCTCACAAAATACGTTAGTTAAAATACATGTTTAAATTAAAACTGATTCCACATTTAGCTGAAATTGCCTTATTCATTATTAATAAATTTCGCCCATGCTATGTGCTCTCATGCATTGTAATGTATGCTGTCTGTAAACAAAGCTTCTCACAGTCTACAACGAAGATAAAAATAGTGCAACGTGCATACCATTTGTTAATCGTATCAGTTTGAACCGGTACGTATCGCAAACAGGCGTAGGACGCCATTGATTTAAGGATTCCAGACAAGTTTTATTCAAATTCACTTTCGTAACAACTTTCTTGCGGGGATTTGTATCGTAAACAAGATTAAACGTAAGCGGGCCGGGTAGGCCGCGTCGTTGGTTCCGCGCACAGTTCCGCACGCCGGATTATTGCCGCTCTGCGTACAATTGCTTTCCCTCTAATGAAGTTGTCTCATGTCGCTAAGGATAATTTTCTCAGTCCTGGACTTCGTTCTGCCGAGTGCCTTTTTCTTTCTGCTATCTGTCTAGTTTATCATTTTTTAAAGAAATGAAGCACTGTATATGTGAAATAGGTTATACATCAGTTATTAGCATCCATACCTCCGCAGAAGATGATTAGAAATACATGTCAGCCTCCCAGGTTTAGTTATTTGGAGCTTGATGAAAGCAAAGCCTGGTGTTGACATAAGTGTCAATCTGTTAGATAGAGATTGCAGTGCAGCTGTGTGCTAGGCCCGCTGGGGCGCACACTTCAATATCGAAGATTTCTCTTGAGGAAACATGTAGGTTTATGGCACACTTACAGGTCTCAGGCTTTATAAATGTCGCATTGAACAACTGTAGTATTTTTACATTTACAAGTAACTCGAAAACTAGCCTCCCTATTATGTTTCTTTATTAAACTACTTATTATGGTAATACACAATGCTGTTTACGGCCAGTTAAGTGAACACGAAACTTCGCTCGAAGCTGGCACAATAGGGTAATATTTTATTTAACTTCATTCCATTTAATTTTTTACTGTTTGCAACAGAATCATGTTTTGTGAATCAGCACTCGAGTATTTGATTAAAGCGTTGGTTGGTACTCAGTTAATTACTCAGTTACTAAGTGTGCATTTTCTGAGTATATTGCAAGCCACAAGTCTTCTATTTCAAGAATATTGCCCTACAAATTATTTTCGCAACGAGAAAATTGCTTTATAAGCTTGTTAAAACAGCTTCACCGGGTCCGTCAAAGCTTCCCAGTACATGTTTGCAACACGTACGCTACTCATTTACACGTAACAGCAGCTTTTAGTAATAATCATATCATTTATGCTTTCATGAGTATTAATAATGTAGATCATTCGGTCAGCTAAATCTGACTGTCACGCACGTCAACAACTTGAATGTAGGACAAACAGATTCGTCTTTTTTGAGAGTTTCGAAAGCCTAGGTGATTAGGGGTTACGTTTACGGAGATAGAGCACGGGGATAATACGAGGGGATCCTTATCTGTCCTATATATCAGTGACCCACAGCGGATCAAAAGACAATACCATTGAGAGGCATTTCTGAAAGCCAGGAGACTACCTACTCTCCAGACATGAGCAGTTGCGTTGTGAGTTTAGTTACGTAGGAAATAAAGTAGATTGTCCTAGAAAATGTCAGGAAAGTTAAGCATTACTTCGGTCGGAGCACTGTTTAGATTGAGTTTGTCGAACTAGAACTTAGCTGTATTGACTATTTCACATCGGACGGTGAAATGTACATCATTTAAATGTAGGGACCCCTCGTTGTGTTTTTAACTATTTAGTTCTACTATAATTGTGATTGGTGAATTCCCATAGAATAGATCGTGATTAATTGTGTAACATTACCGGAATTAATGTTATGATGACGCTATATTGCTTGCCAGCAAAGTTGTCGTGTCGCGTTTTGCTGTAAGAAAACCCAATTCTGGGTTAAGCTCGCCATTGTACGTTAGCTATATTGTTGCAATTTTTATGTATATTTTTTTTTGTGCGCAATAAAGAATAAAGAAAGAAAGATAAAATGTAGGAAGATAGGAAGAAATAGGTCTTTGATTTGCTTCACAGACGTGGTGAAGTTTCGCCAAATTACTAAAGGCTCTGATACGTACTTTTGCATAGTCAAACTATTAAGTCATAATGACTGATCTTTGAACACGCAGCAGTCATCCTTGTACTGTGATGCCCTAAAGTACATTATTATTCAAAACGTGTGTAACTACAAGTTCGATCATACAACGCAAAACAAACACTGCCACGCGGCAGACCTAAGCTTGCAATGAAAATGCCATTTTAAAAATGTAATCCAAACAGAAATAATCACGCCAATTTATTTTTCATTAAGCCCACTTGTCCGCAGGCGCACTTTTCCAGAAATTGCTGTAATTTCAATGATCGTCTTGATAGTTGGTCGAGAAGGCTATATTGCAGCGAGGCTCCCGGGAACAAGTTACAAACGCAATTTACGGTGGCCCCACTTCGACTTGCAGTAAATAACTTTATCGGCTGCACTGGACTGGACATTGTAGGGGCACGTCGCCGTCGCTCGTTCCCAAGTAGACAATAGCCGTTTGGGTTTTATGTCGATTAAAGTAGTTTCTGCGATAATTTTCAAGTTTTCCATGCCAAGAATGGTAGAGGAGCGTTCATTCCAGAGCACTTATACAATTTGATCGTCTTTTATTCTCGCTGTTGTATTTTGAACTAGATGGAAAACTGAACTATCTCTACTTTGATCTATCAGATTTACTACTCGTTGAAAGAGCAAAGCAAAAAAAAAATGGGAACTTATTTACCTTAAGGCTGCGTTTCCACCAGAGATGAGCGAAGATGCGTAGCGAGGGATGTGTGTGGAACTAACCAATCACATAGCTAGAATAGCTCAAGCTGTGAAAAAGAAGCGATGATATTGGTCGGTTTCACACATTTTGTTAAGAAGCAATATAATCACTTCATTTATCTAGCCTCGCTCAGCGCAGCTCTAGTGGAAACTGCTGCTCTGGTTGCGCAGCGGAGTGAGGTTTTTGTACAAACAAAACAAGGGAAGGATTTGTGCAAGGGATATTTGCTAGGGACGCGAGCGAAAAATAGCAGTCACTAGACGGTATGGTTACCAGTAGCGAAGGGTCAATTTTTTAAGAGGTAAGCCGGAGTACATATCTTTACTGTATAGAATATTATGGCTATACAATACTGACTGTGCCATTTTTCAAAGGGAAGCCGGTAGGAATCGGGTTGTATGGAACCTTCGCCACTGATGGTTACCGCTCGCATCTGAAAAGAGCCCACCACACATCCTCCCGCCGCTCATCTTCGCACCGTTTCACAGCGTCGTCGCCATGCATCCTGGCACCGCTCAGCGGCCTAGAACATCTCTGGTGGAAACGCTCACACAGTTCCGCAGCCCTTATGCATCCTCGCACATCTCTGGTAGAAACGAAGCCTATTAAGCATATTAATCTAGACATCCGTTTAACAATCTTAATTAATTTTAAACAATTTTTTTTTGATGATTTTATTTCAGAGCTAGCACAATTTTTATGTTTTTTGTGTCATGAGAATCCTTGACCATGATGAAATTGTTCCTACTCTCTAACGGCATAATGCATCTCATGTACGAGCGAGCTCCAGTCTACAGGATTTTCATTCAAGTTGTACTTAGGACTTAGCTTAGTTACAGTACCTCGAAAAAATTACATAACATGAAGAGCGGTTTACATTCAGAGTTACGCAATCACATGTTCTTTGGTTATTACGTCGTTTCATTACCGAAATAGGTATAAATTACAAGTTTATACATTGTCAGTCCGAAAATACGCATTTGCCATTTTTATTTTGTACTCAGTGATTCCATTTTGACGCAAAACATGGACTGCTGTCGTACCCAACGATTATTACATGTTACGCACACCACTTATGACTAAATTAGCAGATGCCACACAATCAATTGACATCATACATATTAATTTACATACACATGTTAAAAATACGTGTGAAACCAACCTTTGAGGTGCTACGTAAACAAAAACATAATTTTAACGTATTTCTGTATTGTTCCAGGTTATTTATTATTTAAGGAATTTTGTGAACAGACTTCTGACGAACCAGTGCCACAATTAAAATTTTATGAAGAGGTAAATATGAGCCATGTCATTGCATTTTCATTTAAAATGGTGTTGATATATGTTTTTCATACGTATTTTCTTTGGCAGATTAAATTATACGAAAAGCAAGAATGTATTGAAGAAAGACGACGGATCGCAAGGGATATTTATGACAATTTTATTATGAAAGAACTTCTAGCACATTCACATGTAAGTAAAGGAAAATTATGATCAATTCATATTTTTAATCGATCTGACGACGCAACATTCAACAAAATGTTTAGACTAGATGATATCCTTTGTCTTCTTATGCAGACAATGCTCTTAGCATCGAGGTTGCTGTCGCCAATACAAAGTACACACGTAACTGCAACAGGCTGCCAGTGTCAGATAAGCCAACGCAGCGTAGCCTTTTTGTTATGCATAATGCATATTCCTTGCTGCTATAATTCTACCTCACGAGCAAGACGACATTAAATCTAATGTGTATGTCTTATAAACCTTCACAGGTCATTTCATATTGTATTGTCATATTAAAATCCAGTATATGAAGTTCATAACCCTACATAACGACAATGTTTGTTTGTAGAAATATCGTAGCAAGCTTCTGTGCTTCGCCCACAGCCTCGTCACTCGGCGTCCGTTCGGTTTTAATTCTTAGGATTATCTCAGTTGTTCTAGGAGATTTGCACTCAGCTTCACTTGCATAACTATCGTTATGTTCGAAGCTAGAACAAATATTTAGTTCAGTTGCATACAGAAATGATAACCAGAAGCAATTGAACTGCGGTCTGCGCTGTTTTATAATTTTTTTATAACTGGAGCTGTGCTGTATGAAAACAGACGAAAAGTCTGAAACAGGCTTAATAAAATCCCAAAACTTTTTATGTCTAGCATTGAAGATGAAATAAAGAATAATTAAGTATTCTTTCTCTTAAAAAATCTTTGAAACAAACATCTAAACTCTACAAAATACATTGATTTGATTTACTTTACCTGCGCTGTGATATTCAGTCCAACGAGCAGTCTTTGTAAACCATATTTCAATTATGTAAAAGCTTTTAACCCGATGAAATGAGTGACTACAAAGTGATACGATCTACGTGGTCCATAAAGCGTCGCGGTTTTCGTTTTCAAATAGTTTCTAATCTAACATCTCTCGTCTCTCTGTATGCTATACGTAAGTTGTGGGGTCCCTATAGATCAGGCCGACGGCGCCTTTGTTATTGGACCTTCTTGTTTCCAAACATCGCCGCATATGGCGGTTATGTATTCCGACATGATTCTGTTTTCTCTTTTTTGTGGCAAAAGTTTTTGATGAAACTATAATGCAAGGGGTACTTGCAAATGAACATAAAAACTTCATCCATAGAGAAGTTGCACTGCGTTATTCGGCGGGCAAGCTGCTGTTTGCATTTCAACGAGAATGTTTAGCATTTTGTAAAATAAAATGGTTAAAATCTGTATGAAGTTAGTATAGAAATTGCGAAACAAGAGGTCGTAAGCGTTGTATCCGGTTAGAACGACTGTTGTTTGTATAATGAGCCTCGTTAGTGGAGTGTTGGCGTGATGCCCAGGCGCGTGAACCTCCGATAAATAGCTTAGCGTTGGCCACTCATTATTTCAAATGTTACCCTTAAACCCCGTAAACGTAATACGATATCGTCTGTATGTTGTGAATAATGATTCTCCTAATCTCTGATTCGAAACTAATCAGCTTAGGTTTTTATACATTACCGACTTTTTTATTCTGCCTGGTAAAGGACCACCCAAATTCTTCCCAGTACCCGTTTTCTAAGCCCCCTCGAACGAGCCCTTTGGGCATAACCTGATTAGTCTAGAGACAAATACTTCCCGATCCTATATGTATTGCTCCTGGATCCATTGTAGATAACATATTGCTAATCATCAGTGATGTTTCTTTCACCTACATCGAGTACCTACCTAGGAGAAGAAAAAGAAAGGGAAATAGTTTCTGCAACGACGACGTTCACGAGCAGTGGCGTCTCTATTGATTTCTAATCATACTAGTGAGAAACTGTCTGAACTGCTTCAGAATACTCTGAATTTTATCACCTCGTGGTTATTGCCTTCGTGTGTACAGGCAAAACTTGTCATTAACAATGATGTGGTGCTTGACGACGAGTCCTAAAGTTCTGCGCTTTCATAAGTTTGTTCCATACCATAAAATGCTGCTCCGTTTTACTAGCACTGTCGTGTTTCTAAAATGGCGAGTTTTCACCTAAAAGTAGTGCAGTTTCCTTTATCCCTGAATAGACCATGAGCGTTTCAGTGATCGATTCCGCTCAATTATATATTTGGAAATGTTTAGATCCGATTATCTGATATTGTTTTGGGGTAAAAGTTGGTCGGCATAATTACAAATCGATGTTGTTTTGTGATAGCATATAGACATATCTAAGTTTCGTGATAGGTGAACTATTTAAATATTGGGTACACAACGCTTTTGACCGATTGTAATTGACTTACTTTTCATATTGACTTGTGTATTGAAACTTTGATGGTAACCGTATTTTTTATGAAGCATTTAAAGGTTAACTAAAGAAAAATAGCTTATAATAATCCCGTCTAGTGTTATTATTTTATAAAAAAAACAGTAATTTATACACCTAAGTTTCATACATTATTCTATAGCATGCGTGATGTGTACACATTCCCAGTAACATAATTTATTTATATCTAACCTCGATACCGTATTTGTTTATTTCACTTGTAAATCATATGCGTATTTTTTCAGGATTATTCTAAAGAGTGTGTAGCGCATGTACAAAAATATTTAATGAAGCATGAAGTTCCACCGAATCTATTCGAGGTATGTTCTACCAAACTTTAAAAACAAAATTGAGCTGTTTATTAATATTTAAAATGATTAACAATCAATCGTCTTTCAGCCCTACATTGAGGAAATCTTCCAACATCTGCGAGGGGAACCATTTAAATTGTTCTTAGAAAGGTAAAAATCATTCTGATTTGCTAAAACATTACTTGTCAAGTCTGATCACTATTATAACACACCTCCATTGTTTCAGCGACAAATACACAAGATTTTGTCAATGGAAAAACTTAGAATTAAACATTCAACTCACAATGAACGACTTCAGCGTGCACCGCATCATTGGGCGAGGCGGTTTCGGCGAGGTAAGTGCCGCCATTAGAATATTACCCGTAAATAAATACACTCAAAGCACAAAGTTAGTTACGCAAGTCTCGATGTAAGTCCCAAACCTAATATCATTAGCATTCTGGGCTTGCAGCGTGAACGTGTTTACTATATATTCATATTCATCTCGACGAACGGAAAGCCGCTACGTAGGTGTAATAAAGCCGTCCTGTTCCCCCGCTGGAATAGTGATGGATTTTAACGCCTGTATTTTAATATTACACTTATAAGTACTACGTGATCACTCAAATGTGTTATGTTTTACATAATGTTACATTATTAAAATTAGATGTTGGGTGGTCGTTTTTGGTGACCGAAAAAAAATTTCGTTATGTTATAAAATCGACTTTGGACTCAATTCAACAGGAAAGCTTCTATTTAAGCATATTGATATACTTTTCACTGGATGTAACGCCACATAATTATATTCGGTAATCCCTTTCCAAACCTGAGTATATCTGGCAAGAGATCGGTCGTTGCGGCTTGAAAAAGGTCTACGTTCTGCCGTGGTTATCTACTTGGTTATGTACCTATGTAGTACACGTTTCACAAATATCCTATTTTGAACGCGGATACTGCCACAAATATACAAAACTTACATTGTTGTGAACAGCCAAGATTTATTTGATCGACATTAGGTCATTTTTACGCTTCACAAACGTTTAGATATGTTTATATTTCTAAGAAAGAAAAGCTGAACGTTTCCTATATACATTCTTTTCTTACAGTTCGTAAACACGAATGTGTGCTTAAATAATATTTAAAATAAACTGTGTGTTCACCGTGTTCGTGTATTGTACGAATCAATTCGAGCACTTATGTCTGGAAGCGACATGAAGTGCTTGTCATAAATCAGTTCACACGCGACTTCCTATTCAGTTCTGCACTTTACCAAGCTGAAATGTTCGTTATTTTCAGTTTTTTTTTTCGTCATTATAGTCACGCTTTTACTCCATTGCGACGTTGAAGGCGATAGGGGACTTTTTATGAGGGGAAATTCTATGGTATTTCGACCATTGCTCTAATTGTAGCTATTTTGTTAGTTACTTGTAATGCGGTGTAGGTTACTTTGTATGACGCAATGCCTAATCCAATCCCTGAACTACTTACGGGCTTACAAAAATCCCCAATTTACCCTTTACATCCCGAATCAGAAGCTCAAAAGCCAAACTTCATCGTTGTCTTCAACGCAATTAGGTTCCCCGTCGCTTAAACAGAGTTAACTTTGCACGATGATATCACAATCCAATGATGTAACGAGCAGACATCCCGAACACAACCTTTTAAGAGTATGTACACATAGGTACAATTTGGCAGCGGCACGTTATGCTCACGGCTCGTACAGATAAATACCTTATTTACATGTATCTTGTATACAGGTGTACGGGTGTCGGAAGGCGGATACCGGCAAAATGTACGCGATGAAGTGCCTCGACAAGAAGCGTATAAAAATGAAGCAAGGGGAGACTCTCGCCCTCAACGAGAGGATTATGCTCTCTCTAGTCAGTACTGGGGTAAGTACTTTATTACATTTGTATTTGTTTATGACTTTGTCGCCATTTCGACGTTATTGCGTGTCGGATTGTGTGTGTTCTTGAAGTTTAGCTGTGTGACGAATATGTTTCGGCAATTGCACAACCGCATCATGTTGTGGGTGGACTACTTACCTTTCAAATATCTAAGTGGCATATTTTCTAGTAGCTAGGCATAATTTTACGGAGTACTGATTTGGTCCTCAATTCCTCACATTCTACTATGGGATAAAGGTAATTTCCAAAGAGACCCCACTAGTGAAAAATACGGCGTCGGGCGTGGGGCCAGGTTTTTGCAGATCCAACCAACTTAACGCTACTGTCCTTCTCGGGCTGCTTATATTCAACAGCTGATGGTGATGAGCTATTTTAATCACAAAGTCGCAAGCTAAAATCCTCGCTATAATACAGGGTGGTGTTACCACGTATTCAGTACACGACGTACTGAACACGTATACGGATACAGACATTGTGGAAAATGACTGCTTGCTGTTACGCGTGTGGTTGTTAGTGCATGGGTACCCATAATTATTTTTCAGAATTTCTGTCTCCGTGTTCCAACAGAGATAACGATTGTTAAAACAGACACTGTATTCCTAAAGTTTATTGTATCAAACAGAGCGTCAGTATGGGGAAAGAAAATCACATATACACTGCTGTAAAGCATAAACAACATGATAATTCCTATAGATATAATATGTACCTAGCTGTATTGTATGCATATGTGATACAATACAGAGAAACGCCCACTCATAACTACGTCCGATGTTTTTAGATACTGGAATGGAACAAAGTGCATGTTCTGCTATTGTGAGATAAGCACATAAGTTTATAGAGATATTCCTATCAAAGAACTATTGTAGCAGAATAAGTACGAATGGTCCGAGAAATAATACCGGACAAAAATAGGGAAGCTAAATACGGGATATTTTTTCATTCGTAAATATGAACTGTGTGCTGTTAATATATTGAAAGATACGTGATTTATTTATAAGTCTAGCTTCTCTCTGCGACTTCGCCCTCGTCAAGTTTCTTTTTTCAATGTAAAACTACGGCAGAAGTGTACCTGTCTATCAGTGTAAGAATTTTTGAAATCGGAAGTCTAGTTTCGGAGATTATCTCCTAAACTGAGATGCAGGAGATAATCTCACTAGCAACCTTTACCTCTTATAATGTTGCTGTAGATTAATTGTTGCAGTTCATCGATTAACCCGCGTATAAGGAAAATAATAAAATTGTGTTGTTTAGTTTCTCTAGGATATAAGTGTCTAATTAAACATCGATCAGCTTTAATCGTATAGACATTGTATGCTTCTACTTGATATTATCCTTGAAAATATAAAACTGTTTTATGGCGATATGTTTTTGCCAGAACGCACTCGCTAATCTCATTATTCATTTCGTGTGCTTAAGACCAATATAGGTTTCATTTCGTGTGCCGAAGACTAATATAGGTTTACTTCGCATACTGTAGTATGTGAAGCAAAAACCTATGTATTATCCCCAAAAATTCAAACGTCTTCAAATCCTAACAGTTTCCTCCACTATAGCTTCCTATTTACATTTTACATGTTCAGTTCTCACAAAGCTTTGTTAGCGGTGAATGTGATTTAACGGGTTCCCGAACTAAACTGAATTTAATATCCGCTTGTTAACGTCACCACCCACGCTACATGCAAAGATACTTCCGTCTATTGCGATCGCCCCCAAATACTCCAAACTCTCGTATCAATTTTAATTAGTTTCAGCCCCCCAGCCCGGGTAATTCGGCAAATTTCTTTATTATTGCCTTTCTTGCCCACAACTCGCGAGCAAAAAATTTGAGGAATTTATTCATTGTAATGAAATAAAACGGGATGGGTCATGGGGTCAGTCCTTTGTTGTAAGGGTGTTGCCCAAATAATGATAACAAAAGTATTTATAAAAATATATTCTCAAAATCTAAAGCTGTACATTATAAATGATGAATTTATGATTCCATTGCGCATCAAAAGCAATCGACGCGCGTAATGTAATCAATAGATACGAAATATTTCAATGATTCGGAATTTTCTATTGATCTCACCATCGTTGTTATTATATGAATGGCATGCATAATGATGTTGTTTGTTTCTGAGCGATGGTATACAGCGACGAGAGGATCGTACGTTTCAATGAAATCACCGACTCGCGACACATACATAATTCTTTATGTACGTTAGTTTAGTATCACACTACCAAGTTACTGCACAAACAAGACGTTTAAATACTCCGTCATAGCGTGTTATGTATTTACAGATTATGGCGTCATAAATAGTTGATTTATACGCAGATTTCTTATTGGATCAGCGTTATCAGTGGCTAATGTGTTACAAATTATCAATAAAATGTGATCGACGCCACAAAACGGATGATGGTCTATATTCTGGACTTTATTACTTGTTCTACCGATAAAATTTAATAACTCAAATAATTGCCGTTTACTTCGTTCCCACCGCCCTCGCCTCTACGAGGAAAGCACCACATTACTTGCAAACTATTTAAGAAGCGAGTTTTAATAGTTCCGACAACTTTCTCACGGAAATTAAAGAACACATGTTAGCAATACGGAAAAGCTGGCGAATACATTTAATGATGATGATATCATCCACAAAAAACAGTAGGTTATGCGTTTAAAAATACATGGAACAGGTGAATCCGAGCATCTTGTTTAGCTCAACAAATCTGAAACATCTGTTAGTAGTTCAACTAGCATCAAGCTATCTAATGACTGCAATTGTCGGTTTAACACTCGTTTAGTATTGTGATATTGAAATCTATCACAGCTTATCTTTATTTAGAAAAAGCAGGTAGTCTTCGAGTTACTTTCCTTTTTATTCAAGCGCTTTAACAGCCCCTTCTTTTGTTGCGTTTTCTTTTCTAAGAAAATGCTTTTTACATGACGTTCTGGGACAACTTTCTTGCGCAACTCGCAATTCAATGCTTGGAACTGTTGTCTGTGCCGCCATTGTGTGCGCTGGATAGACATCATACTGATTTCAATAGTAAGTAATCTCAGAGCAATCTGCTAAGAAAAATACACGGGTAGTTAAAAAGATAATATTCAGAAACAATGGAATTTCAGATTCAGCTGGAGCACAAGAATATTTATTAAGGATCGGTTAAGCCATGGTCAAAGTGTTGGTTTTGATCTAATTTATTCTGACATAACCTGATCAACTTCCTGACATGCTCACATTAGTTATGCAAATTATGTTTGTAATTCACGGCAGCACGGAATATCATAACAAACAAGGGCAACATACAGTAACAGCAAAGTACGCATTCTTATTTGAAGAGACCGTTGGGTTTATCAGCCAATGACTTCGTGTCCAACAAATTAAACTTACTCGTGTTACGTGTATGGGGCAACTTTGTATGTAGAAAAAGGCTTTTCTTCGACTGTACAGAGACGCACTCGTCAACCGGACGTCCAACGTCAGTAATATATATTATCTGTAGAGTTGATATGAGCATTCCGTTTTCGAGGAGCAGTTTCGAACGAATGAAGTGGCTTTGCGCAAACTCCGTCGGAAAGTACTTTGGTGTAGCCACCGTGTAGTAGATTATCCTTACCATCGTTTGCTTTGTACACCTACCTACATACTGTCTATCCGGTTAGGTGACACGTGTGACCTCTTCTTTCGACAGAATTTTAAAGCGTTAGTGGCGAAGAAAGTTTTCAGAAGACTGATTCAAGCTTTAAACCTCTGCACGATATGTGCACACGTTAGTTGAACAAGTTCTAAGATACTTTACAGTGGGCCAGTCTCCTCGAATAGAAGGGGAGAGAGAAATCTATTGATTTGGAAATAAAAGAAAATGCAATAAATTCACTGAAACGGGTTATTGCTTGGAGTGGCATTGCATTGTACCATTAGTGACATTACATTGCTTTTGTGAATGGTGTTGGAAACCTTTTGGTAGTCTTTATTCGTAAGCATAGAGGATATTGGATCCTCAAATATGCGCATAATTTTCGCTAAACACGGCTAAATGAATGACTATAGTATCCGATTGCTTATCGATTGCAAACTGCTTTGATTCGGTGCAATACAGCAGTGATATACCTACGTTTTTATGTGTGATATGGTATCGGGGACATAAACGATATCCAGCCAATTGGACTGAAACGAATTGGATCGCCCTCAATTTGTCGTCGTAGTACAATCCGCTTCCGCTGCATTTTGTTTTGCCGTTTCATCCCGACGATTAGTGTTTTCCATTTTACATTCAGGGCTGAAGTTATACATATGTAACACGTACCTTATGTAACATGTGTACAATTTTATTCTACGTGACCTAAAAGGCTTCCCAAACTTTAACAAGGCCGTCGGTTTCCGAAGCAAAGTTTATATAAAACGAGAAACTGTCAGTCGTTCTGTTACAACATTTATATGTAGTCAACTTTCGACATGAATTTTCTTTTACTGTGACCTCGTTTTAAAACTTTATGCTGTGCGGTAATAAAACGTTTTTATTTTATGTTTACGAGTAAGCAAACTCTGGTTTATAGGACGGGACGGTCCGGTGTGGATGACAAATTTTATGGATGTTCGATCATACATGCCCAATTCTCCAATTGTCTATCTCAGCATCGACTCCTTCTTATTTGTAAACTTGTACGAATGCTCTTTGGCCGAAGCAAGAACCATTCATAATCACTTTATAATAATATAATTTCGCATGGACTCGTACCTACGCGGATTCGATTAAAATAAGCGCTTGTTAAATGGCAGATTTGTTTAACATTTCAGCGTTTGTATTTATAACCAAAAGTAGGGCATTTGATAAAAATCATGTTTCTTAAATATATTCATTTATTTCTCCCTGTATATCGTATGTTTTGCGGAGCCAATGAATGTAAGCGAATAAAATGGCGTTCACGTGGAAAAGGCGGCGCACTGTGAAGGCTTTGTCATCCGCTCACTCAGATATAATTACATATTGAGATTTGAACACGCCCCACTCCGTTTTACTTACAAAGTCATCAACTACCAGTAAACGTCATAATCACAGTTTACAGAGGGTATTAAGATCAGTGTATTTGGCAGTGATACTGTTCGCAGTATGATATTATAAGTACATAGATGCTGCTGGCCATTCATCTTCCAGATATAATCCCTGCTCGCCTCTTACGTCAGTCGCGGTAAGTGACGGGTGGTCTGTTCGGCGAGACCACACGGTAATGTTACTTTATACGGGTTAGTTTATCATTTATGAGCGTTCGTCTGGTGTCGGGGCGGCGCCGCTTCGTCTGTCCGTGTCTTACGAACGGTTTCGGGGTTCTTCGGAGCACGGCTATCGTCTCGCCCTGTTTCTCTGTAACACTAGCAAATGTGACCGTTATCAGTTCAAGAGTCCTGTATACAAACCAGAAAAGTCCAACTTTTTTGGTTCTGTTCCAGGACGATGATAAAATATATGAAACCTTAGAGGATGCCGTGTTATTTATTACATTTGGGGGCATACATAAAGACACACTTACATATTAAACATACTTGTTTACTGGTATGACCGACTTACCATGTTTTGTACAGAGATAAATCTTATAAAGAAAATATTCTGTTACCTCATTTCTTGCCACTGTAATCAATACGACTCTTAAACGTTGTTACCGCGTAGTCACCGCGCACCGGGCCAGATAAACAAAGGAGTGCATTCATCACAACATGTATACTTAAATATTTCCGCCTGCCATAATATCGTGGCACTGTGGTTTATAGCTTTTAATGCTATTTTACATTCCGTATGACTAACAGTAGTAACACCCAAGTTATATTTGTCACCAGCCTTCAAACGATTATGCCAATTTCCCATTACTGTTTGTATGGATGCAAGCATATATAAGTTTGATTATGAACCGGAATTAATTATATAAATTTTACTATGTTTATTTCCTGCCCCAGTTTTAGTGCACTGCATAATTAACTAATTACCACACGGTGTCGCACGCGTGCCATGTTTTTTTGTATAGTTTAAGGTCATACGCAGTCAATGAATACGTTTGTACAACGCTGTTTGTATAACAGCTTATTTCTGGCAAAATTGAAAATGGTTTCCTTTCCAATTCACCTAAGGAAAACATCCCATTTCTATGGTTGCAATCAAAACAATGCGTTTCACGTGTTTGGAGTGTTTAGCGATATATCATTCCCAAATCATGAGTACAAATGAATAAATCAAACATTACTTCATGGATCTGGCGTTCACAATACCTTCCAGCTTCAATGCTTACCTCACCGGTTCTAATCTTGTTGGCACAACCAACGTAAGCTTCAGTGACGTCATCAGCTTACAGTGCCGAATTAAGTCGAAAGTAGTATCAAAATATTTATACGTAGACAGAAATAACTAATGTCACGAGAAACCTACCCTTCTGCGGCTTTCATGGCATGCAAAGTTCTGACGAACATCACATCTTGATACGGTGTATGAGTTCTCGTCACCGGATTGGTAGTGTGTAGGTATAACTATCCGTCGCTATAGCACCCCTTCAAGGTGACTGGTACATGACAGAGGACGCCTTCCGGTTTTCAAACAATTGAGTGACATGAACGCGACGACCACGTTTTCGCGCGACGATCGCTTTCAGAAACACATAACCCTCCTTTTGGGCTTTGTCACAGTCGGGTAATAAGGACAGGCTCTTGATACTATCGAGGTAGCTACGCTGGCGCCTTATTAAAAAAATATATGAACCTTTGATAAGAAAGAGAAGCCAATGAAATGGCCCGAGTGATCGGTAAGCCCTCCAACTGTCGCATCCTTGACATAAGCCCACTCTTATCACAAGCTTATTTAGCTTAGTAGATATAATGAGACATTATTTGTTATTTCCACAGTCCAAATAGTATTATTGATGTTTTAAGGAAGTACCTATAGATGGACAAACGTTGCTTCTGCATTTCCAGTAAGCAAAGAAAAACCGGTTACCACGTGTTCAGTACATCATTCTGAGCCGCCCCAGATAGAAATTTTTCATCGGTTAAAAAAAATAAATCAGCTGCTCCATACATTTTGACCGTGTAGGTAACTCTTTTGTAGGAAACAGCTGTTTTTTTAACGATTTCTCAGAATGATGTACTGAAAACGTGGTAACTGTTTTCGCGTCGGTGTCCCTTTCACTCCGTATGTAATGTTGAAATATAGGTGTACTATACACACCCATATCTCGCTAGTTACATTGTAAGTACCATATGATATGGGCGAGCCTATTGCTATAAACCGGGAACTGGGAATCCTAGATGTCCCCCATTGCTGCCACTGGGAATTTGATATAAAATTATACGACCCAGATGAAAAAACTCGATTATGTATAATAACAGTATTGTAACTGTAACAGTATTGTAGAATGCTAAGGGGGATGTGTAGTGTAACGCGAATGGATAAAATAAGGAATGAGTAGGTACATAAGACTCATAAGAGGAAGTCTGAAAGTGGCGCCGGTGACTGAAAAGTTGTGTGGTAATCGGTTGTCGTGGTATGGACATGTGATGCGGAGGAATTAGGAAAAGGTAGTGAGGAAAATGTTGAATATGGATGTAGATGGCTATAAGAGTAGAGGAAGACAAAAGAAACTGATGGACTACTAGAAAGGACGTGACTGCTGAGATGACGAGTTTGTATGGAAGAAGAATGTCTTCTTCTTGGGACCGACCCCAAATAAGTCGGGATATGGTCAGGACAATGATGATGATGAACAGTAATGTATTTTGCTTACGGAAAACCCTATATAAAAATACTGACACTAGAACCGCACCTAGGATCCCTATTCTCAAGCTAGCAGTCGTATTTGCGATCACTAGTCCAAAGTGGCAGTCAACATCTTTATATACAGGGTGTAAACAGACACTTCACATAGCCGACCAAGCATTCTGTACATCAAACTAAGTAACTTTAGGCCAAAAATGATTGCTGGGAAACGGACTGTTTTTTTTTTGGGGTGAAAAATGACGGTAGGACTCGATGCAAAGCACTCAAAGCATTGTGCTGATGGATGGATTGAATAGTACGGGGGTCGTGGAGGTGTGTAAAGTAAAAATCTAACATTAAAAACATGTATTTAAAAAAAAAAAATTGTGAAAAAGTTGGAACTTTGACCCCCAATAACTCCGTAACTATAAGGTTCCCAGGTATGGTTTAGAACAAAAAAATGATCGCAAAGACGGGAACAAGTGCCTTTCGTATATTATGTTAAGGGTCTATTTACACCTTTTATAGTTATTAATATTCTTGTCTCTGTTCTGTTCCCCAGGTCGACTGCCCATTCATCGTGTGCATGACCTACGCCTTCCACACGCCGGACAAACTGTGCTTCATCTTGGACCTGATGAATGGAGGAGACCTGCACTATCATCTGTCACAACATGGCGTCTTTAACGAGGCCGAGATGAAGTTCTATGCTGCTGAAGTTATATTAGGTAAAGTAATTCATGTAAAATGTCGTTTAGATTTTGGATAGAAAAAAGTATGTCGACATCAGTATGCCTAATTTTAGGTACGTCCCTCTAGTTTGGAGTTTTTCAACAATAAAAGGAGTTGGGGTTTTCCTAAATTAAAGTGGGGGGAAAAAAACAATTACTTCTCATCACAAATGTTGTAGTTGAAGTACTTATAATCTAATAACTAGGATCTAAACCTGTAAGCTTTCACGGTTTACAAATAGACTTATACTGTCACTTACGGGATATTTTCCGGGTTATCTTCTTCTTTTCTTTATCTTCTTTAATATCAGGAGCTCAGAACAATCACGGAAGATATCCCGTAAGTGACAGTATAAGTCTAAACTAGGATCTCTTTGGGTTGTAAGAGAGTGGTGGCCGAATTTAGGTATAAAATAACTGTGTGTGTGTGAAATAGCAATAGCCAAACCTACTGAAATATACACACGCAGGTAACTGTGTCTGTATTGTAGGATTTGGCTATTTCACACACACAGTTATTTCACATCACTTGTCCCTTACTTCATTTATTAAACACATTATGTACATCAAAGTATAAATAATATCTATCTATCTGTTGAAGAGCTCTTATTAATGGTTGCGGCCGTGATACAATCCTAATGCGCAACTATTCTTTTATCCGATGCGTTAATCGGATCAACGTATGACCCATTTCTCTTACCCCATTGCACTGAATAGGGTGAACATATTCCCAGCATTTTAAACCCTAAGAATTATCACGTCATATGCAGATTCAATTGCGAAACATTACGCTATCCGAAGGCCACCCAAGTGAAACCAGCCAACACTACTTGTTAATATTGGTATTGCAGTCATATATCAATATGAGTCATAACACAAGCACCTACAAATAATCTCTGCAGTATCATCAGAATATAATTTTAGACGCAGTATTACTGTATTTAAAAATTGACGCAAAGAAATAAATAAATGACGTGAATAGATAAATTATTTATTAATGATGACGTATTTTAATCAGGCGATTATAGTACTGCATGATGAGTGATTGACTGAGAATGTTCTTTCCTTATCTGAGCAAATTATTTTTTTCCCCGTTAATTTAATTTTAACTAAATAAAAGACTAAAACTGTGGCGAGGCAGTGCATCCTTACCTAACCCATTCGTTCTACCTGCTGAAAATCTCCTGCCTGCACGCATAACATGACCACCGTAGAAACGGGTTTTGTCGACGGAAGAATCGACAAAATGACAGTTTTCTTTTGTTGATCTGTCATTTTGTCGATTTTTTATGGTGGTCTTGCTACACGCGTGCTGGACATGAGTCGCCATGTCTGACCTGGAAGGCTTTAAATAGACTCCGGGCCCAGGTTGGTCGCAGCAAGGAAAACCTGCTCAGGTGGAGATTCATTAATGACTCTGCCCTAGATTGTTAATGTGGTGCTGTTCCAAAAACGGGGTACTGATATCGTGTCCTGCGTGTCCTGTTGTTTGTTGACTACAGGAACTGATGGACGCGACCGAAAGCGCGAAACTAGTAGCTCAGTTCTGGACCGATACAATTCAGATTGCCATCGACACGCTAAGAACAACAAAATAAAATTACTCATGATTAAATTCAGCCTAGCTGCCAAATAACACAATGCTTTATTATTTAGGCGTAGTTTGCGTTAAATTGGTGTCATGGTTCATGTTTGTGTTTCAACGAAAGTCCTTCAAAAATATAATTTTATATTCACACAACGAACATAAAGGCGGCCACGTAAACAACATGCTGCAGCGTAATTACTGACAACCATGGCATTTAACAGTGTTTTTTTTCCCTAAGGTTTGGAACACATGCACAAGCGTCACATAGTGTACAGAGATCTGAAGCCGGCGAACATTCTCCTCGACGAGCATGGACACGTCAGAATATCGGATCTCGGTCTCGCTTGCGACTTCTCCAAAAAGAAACCGCACGCTAGTGTGTAAGTATCCTTATTTTTAATCTGTATGGACGCAAAAGTGATGACACTCCATCACATTTTTATTCGATCATTCATAAGCATCGTCATAATTGGCAGCCTTATTACACCTACTGCTGACAGGCCTTATTTTTGTCTCAGTCAGGTCTTCTGAATGTCATCGACCTATGTGACTATTGGTATGCCAACTCTTCTCATGTCTCCCGGAAACCATTCAGCTAGGGCTCTACTACTCACGTCTTGTCAAGTGTCCTGCCGCACGTTTGGGACCTGCTAATTCGAAAATTAAATAATAATTCGACCTAGCTCTACAATAAAATAAATAAAGAGATATATACACCAAACAATATTATGAGTGTAAAAAACTTGTTATTAATTGGATCAAACCACTCACATATGACGACGCTGAGGCCCTCCTGCAGCACACATCATAACTCACTCAGTCACGCGTCCACTTACTCACATGTACAACATGTACAATTACATACATCCCACACACACACACACACACACACACACACACACACATATAAGATAAGTACACAAAACGCACACTCATTTAAATAAGCTAGTGCAATCTGTAATATTGTCTTCTGTATTTCTATGTTATTTTAATTTTCTTAATGTTCTTCCTCGAAATGTAAATTATAAATAGTAATATAGTAGTAGTTAACATAATTCTTGTATGTACATTACGTAAATTTAAGTTATGTAAGAGTGGCGTGTCCTAATACAGGCATTTACTTGCTTAAAAGGACACTTCTATCACTAGATATGGAGTACAAACCATGTGAAAGAAAAATAACCTATTTGTATTTGTACCCTGCCACAAACACCCCGTGTATCGCCGCTATTGTCCTTCGGGTTGCGACAACTGTAAACAAATAATTATACTTCAATTTGTTGTTATTATTAATTAAACACCCCATATGACCACTGCATAATATCGATAAGGAGTAATTGAGGATAATATTACTATTAAAGCCGATATAACGGCTGTAATGGTCTTGTTTAAGAATCAATTGACGTAATGCACTATGTTAATTGTTTTAATTGGACCTTATACGCACAACAGTCGTTCTTATGTAATACTATCATAATTATTCGAATTGCCTTGACTGGTAATTAAATGTTTATCAATTAATTGTTGATTGTTGTGAAAAAATGTTTGAGGGGTATAGAGTGTGTCCCGATTTTGGTTTCAGGGTAATTTTAATAGTAAAAGTCGGTCGAATCCGACACTATCATTGGTTGATCAGAGGAGCAGACTCCTCCTACCAAACCAATCATGCGCTATCGTTGGCTTGGTAGAAACAGCTTCGTGATAAAATAATTCAAATAATTATTGTTTGACGTAGAGGTTTTACCTCAAAAGGACGCTTCCCATATTTTCATTTTCCGTATTAGATTGTTCTGTATAAACTATGGGAGTCCCACACCTGCGGATATTAATAGTTGACGTAAAACGGGAGAATTTTGTGCTAAAAATAACATGTTAGCTATTGTGACCACAAGATTAATAAGTTTGTGGTCACAAGTTTGAATGAAGATACCAAAACATTGTCGCGCGAAAATTAAATGTTTGATGATGTCAGCTACTAAATATGTTTCAATGACAGATGACCCAGCTGTACCATACATAAATTTCAATACCTACTCGACCCAAATGTATGGGACAGCTGATAATTTTTTCGCATTTACGATATTGGACCCAAGAAGAAAGTTATTCAGTTTGATGGTCTGCAGCATATCCTTTCATATGACTATACCCTTTCTGTTACACCCTGTATAGCTGTGTCACACTAGATAAATTATCTAGAATATATAAATATTAACGGAGTCAGATAGACAAAGATTTCTTTGAAATAACTGTATATTCCACTTACTTCCAGGGGTACTCACGGCTACATGGCGCCCGAAGTCCTCTCGAAAGGCACCGGCTACGACTCTTCCGCTGACTGGTTCAGCTTCGGCTGCATGCTGTACAAGCTGCTGAAGGGACACTCGCCCTTCCGCCAACACAAGACTAAGGACAAACATGAGATCGACCGGATGACGCTTACCATGGTAAAATTCTTTGAATGAACATATTTGTATACAGCCACATTTACGGTCCTTTCACAGTTATTTTTTCTTCTGAAGGCAGCAAACGAACTGCAACCGTATTGTAACTAGAATAATGATCTCAATGATTTTGACAGACATGTCTGTGAGTGGTGCAACCCAACATCAAACTTATAGCAAAGAAAATAAAGATCATTCTAATTTTGACGGTGATGTAAAATCAAATAACGGTGAAAAGACTAAAGATGTGGCGATGTCTCTCTCTTTCCCTGTATCTGTCTCTTTTTAATTGCTTCCATGCACTTGGATAATGCTCAGTTAAGCTACTGAGATTTTATATTAAATTTCTACTTGTATTAATGATTATTATGACTTGATTCCATGTTTTCAATTATTAAAAGACCATCGAGAATTGGAAATAAACTGTGTCTTAAATCGCATCAAAGAAACGTTGCGATAAAAAAAATTAAGGGTTTCGTTTTTTTCTAATACCTACAGAACCCAGAACCCCTTAAAAATGGCGCTTTGGCTTTTTTATATTTGCTTGACCATATGCGCTGAAAATGCAAAAGAATATTTAATTGGCCTAATCTTTTAAAAAAATACGGGATAAGATGCAATTTTGTCAAAATTTCTATGTTGAAAGTAAAAGATGGAATCATGTCTGCAATAGAATTACGATGTATTTCAGAACGTGGAGCTGCCGGAGTCGTTCAGCCCCAGCCTCAAGAGCTTGCTTGAAGGGTTGCTGCAGAGGGACATCAACAAGCGACTCGGGTGCAAGGGACGGGGGTATGTGTGCACTATTATTATTATTTATTATGAGCATGATGTATCATCTCATTGCAGGGCAAAGGCCTGCCTTCCCTCTTTCCATTTACCTCTGTCTGTGACTATTTTGGCCCAACCCATTGTAAGAATCCCAACTCGTCACGCCATCTTCAGGGCCTAACTCGTCACCGGGTTCTGTTGTTCGGTTCCAATTCGACATTCGGCGGATGTGACCTGCCCATTTTAATTTGGCTGCTGTTTTGGAAACGTCTGCGATTACGGCCTTTGATACGAAGTATACTGTTTCTTATAGGTTCAGGACTCCTATTATACTTCTTGTATTGTAATAATAATACACAACGTCCCTCCTGCATTCCTATTTTTAGTCAGAGGTGTCACCCCATCACTCATGTATCAGGGGCCCTATTGACCAGGCACCAATCGAAAAAAATTCTACTCGAGAAACGCACGCAAGACTCCATGTTTATTATTCGCGGATATGACCACTACTCCAATGGGGCATTCAATATTATAAATGGCAAATATATCAACGACCAAATTAAGGTCACGGGGATGCGGGCAGAGTGGTTGTGGAAATGCAACGCCTATGTCCATTGGTGAACGCCTTTTTGCTGAGCAATGGAATGTTACTTGAATAAGGTAAAAAGAATGTTAAAAATTCTTTTAGTGAAAGGGCTTATCCTAAGGTAGCGGTACTTTTTGCAATATTGGACTTTCTATAAAACATATGAGTCAGAATGCTTTAGGTATTCTGCATTTTTTTCCCGGTCACTGTATTTCTGACGCACCTTTAACTTTCTCAGAATCCACTCATTTCATTTTTAACTAAGATGTGTATTCTTGGAGGAAGGAAAATCATTTGTTTAGTAATGACGGAACAATAAAACAAAACCGTCATATGCGGATCTTTGCGAAGTTATGGAAAACCCGAAATCATAAGTTACAAATCGGACGTAATCGTAAGTTATAATGAATCTACTCGTATATTTGATGAATAAAGATTTAAATAACCTTTTGTCGGAAGCATGATTATTATTATTTTTATCAGAAAATCTTGCGTATCAAGTTATACATTCAGCATTTATAGGCTACATGTTATTCGTAATTAACTGTTTAAGTTGCCTAATACAACATAGGGTTCACTTTCCGACATAAATAACAAACAACATGACGCCTGTAATACTCGAAGGGTTAGGCAGAGGTACACCTCTGCCTAACCCTTCGGTTAGGCAGAGGTGTACCAACAGTGCTCGCACATGTCGCCCGTCATGTTTAATTTCTACGTATTAAGCACCAGGTGTTGTGGAACAGCTTGGAAGAGGCCAGCAGTGAACTGTCATAGACAAAGTTGATTAAATAGCTCCCTATTTAATTTAAATGTTTCCCCATTTTTTTTTTCAATCATTTTGAACAATTTTCTTTTATCCAATTCCAGTGCGGAAGAAGTGAAGGAGCACGTGTTCTTCGCTGGGATCGACTGGCAGCAGGTGTACCACCAGAAGTACACGCCGCCATTGATTCCTCCTCGCGGCGAGGTCAATGCCGCAGACGCCTTCGATATCGGCAGCTTTGACGAAGAGGATACTAAGGGCATTAAGGTAATTGTTGACATAGTCTAAGGCCAGATTTTGTCTCCCATGTATAATTTGGGTAGATTATAAAGGCTAGATATTGGGGTCTACCTGATTCGGCACAGCCGGGCGGTAAAATATATATTTTGCACCCGAGTCTTGTATCTAATCAGGCCAACCCGAGCAGGTAGCCTTTATAATCTACCCAAATTATACAATAGAGACAAACTTTATAAGGTCTAAATCGCTAAATTCGTCACCTCCTGCTGCCGAGTCTTCGCTAAATGAAAACGTTCCAGTCTGTGATTCCGAATTTAATTTTCAAAATGTCACCTGTTAAGATATAATTAAAACTTTTCACATGTTATATGTAAAGAAGATCGCCGATCTATGGGGTCATTCTGTGGACATTGCTAAGTCCATTATAACCATTGTAGCTTCCTTTGAGAATTTTTTGCGATTTGTCTAAGGCTTACGATTGCGTTCTTCATGAACCATTAATCAGGAAACTACACCACTACAGAATCTGGAACACTTCTCTTGATCTTCTTACTTCACTTTTGAGTAATAGGATTCAGAGAGTTGATGTTAACGGGAAAATATCTATATCTATCGGGTATTTTGTGTGTACATAAATAAATAAGAATGGGGGTATCCCAGGGCTCAATTCTTGGCCCATTTTTGTTTCTTATTTATTTATACATATAAATGACTTGCCTCACCTCATAAAGAATAATCATGACATACTCTTGTTTGCAGACGACACTTCTATTTTATTTAAACTCAAACGTCAGCAGCTAGTTACGGACGATGTTAATAGCGACCTGGCTAAAGTCGTTAATTGGTTTAATGTTAATAATCTACTCCTAAATGAGAAAAAAACTAAATGTATTAAGTTTAGACAAGTGGAAATTAAAGTACTAATCAAGGATGAAGAGTTGAAATCGGAAGATAACACAGTATTCTTAGGCATAACTTTGGATGCCAAGCTTCAGTGGGGCCCCCAAATAGACAAATTGTGAATAAAACTTAGCTCTGCAGCATACGACGTCAGAAAAATTCGTGATTTAACTGATTTAGAGACAGCCCGTTTAGTTTACTTTAGTTATTATAGGTATTCTCTTGTGGGGCAATGCCGCCGATATTCAAACAAAAAATAATATTTTGCAAAAAAGGGCATTTCGTTCAATTTATAACCCAGATACAGGGAGTATCTGGGTCATAAATCTAAGAGAAAAATTTAAAGAGATTAATATACTTACTGTGCCCTCTCAGTGTATTTATGAAAAGCTTTTGTATGCACATAGGAATATTAATTTGTTTAAAAATGCAGTGATAACCACAACATAAATACGAGAAACAAACAGAAATTTGTTGTTCCTGCAGCGAGGCTCATAAAACTAAGGGGTATGTTCAGATGTCAATTATACGTATTTACAATAAGCTTCCGAGACATATTCGAGCACTAAATCAAATAAATTCAAATCGCCTATAAAACGGAAGCAATGTCTGAGAGCCTACTATAATGTCAATCACTATCTGGAAGATAAAACGGCTTGGGATTAAGCTGCTCCAATTAAATTTACTCTATGTATCTCGAAATTTCGGACTTCGCTTGTTTATTATTAATTCCTTTCTTTATACACTGTGAAATTTGATGATTTGACATGAATATTTAGTTTGTTAAGTATTTTTAGGGTTCCGTAGCCGAATGGCAAAAAGCGGCACCCTTTTTTCTGTCTGTACGAATAAGCTTTCAAAATATTTTTATTACATTGTGCGGTGCTACGGAACCCTGTGTGCGTGTGAGTACGACTCGCACTTGGCCGGTTTTTTTGTTTGCTTTTTCCCTTTGATTTTAACGATTGTCTGGCAGTTTGAATACTACAAGCAACCTACCCAAACATCCTTTCTTTGGTATTGTTCGTCGTGTCGTTGAGCTCCTTAAGTTATAAGTCGAGCTACACGATAACTGACAAATGCTTGCACTGACTGGACAGGTTCTTTCTTCAAAATACCATCTCGGAGACTAATCTGCATAGTCCTCATGTGAGTTCACCAAATTATGTCTGAACTTTAAAAGTGGCTATGACCCGAAGCTGTGATGAAGTTTGTTTCGACTGTTTCTTCTCAGAGTAGTCAAGTACGAAACACCAGCCCCATCTAGTTCAAAAATGACGTATAAAATATTGTTTGTAAAAACCTATTTGCATAATAAACATCATTTATCAAATTTATCTATTAATAAATAAGGCCTAATAAATATATATTATAGTAAATATATATATATATGTTTTATCGAAATAAAAAATTGCTACCACCTTTTTGCAGTCTGTATGATCACTAAAATTAAATAAGAAAGCATTTAGGGAAGAATAAAAATTGATCCCCTAGGATAATAACAGGTAGCGCTCTGTAATTCTGTCCATGTACTGCTAAGAAACGAAAGTTTGTATGGAAGTTAGCGATTTTGGCTGATGGGGAACCCCTTCGAGCGCACGGTATCACAAACAATAAAATGCGATTCTCATTTTCCAGCTGACAGAAGCAGATCAGATGCAGTATAAAGACTTCCCGCTGGTGATTTCGGAGCGCTGGCAGTCCGAGGTCGCGGAGACGGTGTTCGAAACCATCAACCAGGAAGCTGATAAGAATGAGCAAAAGAAGAAGGCCAAGCAGAAACAGAAGTTCGATGCTGATGAGAAAGGTTCGTGTCACTTTTGTTCGCAGTAAGACTTGTAGGGCTTCAATTTCGATGTGCTGGCCAGTGTCAAGGATTTTATTCAATATCTGAGTAACTGTTTGTGAAGGACAAATAGACCTAGACAGTCGCTCCATGTAAAAAACGGGTATTTAACTGCGTCCAGTTAGAGAACTCCAACAAAGTTAGGTGCTTTTTGGTTAGTGTTCAATGATGTCACGGGAACCGAAGAAGAGTAAAACGCAACAAAATTTTATTAAAATGGACTGTTACAGTGAAGGGGAAGGGGAAATTCCAAATATGTAGTTTATGTATGTGCCTATGTAGGTAGGTACTTCTGATATTGTGACGAATTTGGAAATACAGGAGAATAGTAGGTGGTTATCAAGCACAGGACTGGGTCTGGTTTTAAAATTCATGTTACACCGTGTTTATAATAAGTTTCCAAACCAGTCGCGGTTCGCCCTACAACGCTTTTTAGTTACGTACTTTATTAACATAAGGCAAACCTTACAGAATCGGACTGTATACTGCACGGGTACATCAAGAAACTTGGCGGTCCGTTCGCAAGCGCCTGGCAGACGCGTTACGCCAAGCTGTACCCCAACCGGTTGGAGCTGCACCTCGAGAACAGCGCCAAGCCCGAGATGATCCTGCTGGACTCCGTCGAGGATGTCTCCTCTGATCTCGTGTCCATCAAGGGCGAACAGTGCATCGTGCTGAGGACCAGAAACGATACTAAGATTGTGCTCACTAATACTGTAAGGATTTTAGATGTGTCTTATTAATCTACTTCTCGATCCAAACTCTTGCTCTTGGCAAAAGGGGAGTTGAATTTGGAAATATAAAATAACTGCATTGGACTTTTTTATATTTTTTTAGTGGTTTTTAACATTTCTAAGCCCTTAATATTGTTAATAGGATGAAATCGGGCTCAAGGAGTGGGCGCTGTCGCTGCGGTCGGCACACAAGTGCTCGCAGGAGCTGCTGGCGTCCATGGCACGCAAGGCGGGCAAGATCTACGGCACGGACGGCGCCAAGGACGCCATGTCGCTGGTGCGGCCGCCCGCGCCGCAGCCCTCGCCCGCGCTGGCACGCGCGCCCAACGGGTCCAACTAGCATGAGCTTCCCGCGCCCAATAAGGGCGCGAAGATGTTCCGCCGCTCCAAGAGTGCGGCGCAACTCATCAAGTGAGCTCGCGATCGGCCGCGCCCCCCGCGCGCTCCCCGCTCGCTCCGCTCGTGCCGCTCGCGCCGCTCGGAGCGCTCGCAGCGCTCCCGCACGTACAGTTGACGCGTACCGCGCCGCGACCCGCCGCGTGCGCGATGAACTCTTAGTGACTCTTTAGGACTGCCAATTATTAATAAAATGAATGCTGACCGCATTTTATTGTTGTACGAATTAATGTGATAGGACCGATCAAATTAAAGAGTACGATATATAAATATATATTTCGTTTACCTCCAGTGATTTTCGATTGTGGATAAATAGTAACTTTTGTAATCGTTTGCACCGATTGAATTTTGTAATTATTAACGTAACGTTCTGGATGTTGTATTTAACTCTGTGGTAGGTATTGTAAAAATTTAATAACTTATAATTCGAGTAGATAAGCATAGCGACTACCTATATGTGTTTGTGCAATAGATCAAAAATATATTAAATAAAGTAATAAAACGTAACGAGTAATCGGTCGAGTCGGTTAAAATTAAAATTAGTGAAAATCTTGACAATTTTAATGCAATTGGATTGTTCGTTGTGCGTATAATATAGAAGCTTCAAATTAATCGATTTATATCGTAATTAGAAATTCTAGCACTTTGGTTACGACTCTGATAATATATTGCACACAGTGGAGATGTTCTACGGGCTACGTTTGTGTTGTCTCCGGTTGCTCTCTTACGCGCTGTTGTCTAAGTTAACTGTTACAGATAGTTCCTTTAAGTATAACGTAACGCGGAACAATTTCTTTATTTATTATAATGGTACTTAAATATAACACTTGTCTGTTGTGTTCGGAACCAACTGTTCATATTAAGTTTCAACATTATTTATATAAATAGAAAAAAATGTAAGTAGATCTAATAAAAATCTCTTTTTCATATATAATATTTAGAGGCAATACTTTTCTAACAACATTTAGGTGTGATTAATAACAATAGTTGTAAAGGCAATATTTAGATGAAAAATAATTAAAGCATGTTCAATGTCCATGAATTTATGTGGGAACCATTTTAGTTAGTATTTATTCCATAGACGATTTATTATGGCCTGGCCACGATGACATTTGTATGTTGTGTATGTTTTATAATAATTGTATAGCAATGCAAATTTTAGTTATTACTTGTTTTGAGTCTGATGCAGATTTAGTTTACTTTATAATCATGATGGTGTACATTCGTTGCCATGATTGTTTTATAGGCTTATATATTGTATCTTATGATTTTCCATATTCATGATGAGTCAATGACGGACATTGACGTAATTTAAGAAGCTGAGCAATACTTAGAACATGGTTATCAGGGTGAGATGTAAATTGCAACTCGTATGTCTTCATTTCAATGCTCTTCCAATACTAAATTACTAAGAATTGTTAATTGAATATTTGATAGTAATATAGTCGTGAATATTAAAGTAACTAATACCCGTAGCATTGCTTTGCTTCTTATTTTTACAATTTATTAACGTATGCATTGATTCAGCATGCGGGCGATGCATATCTAATCAAGTAGTCCATGGATATATTACATCGTTTTGTTATAGAATTTAGATGCTAGTCAAAATAAATTTTACTACATTTATTGATTTTAATGAAACTAAGTAATTTATATGTATAATGTAATAGCTATTACAGCTAAACAGTATTATAGGTTAGTTGTTTTCTTGATAAAATCTGTCTATTGTGATGTTTCAAACGTTTGCATAGAATAGACGTATCTGTGACAGTAGTACTCTTCCTCCTGGTATAGTTTCTTCATATATGAATATATCTAGTACGAGCTTAGTTGCTATTTCGCGTAATGATGCCGCTTTAAAATTATTTAATTGCTATAGAAAACAAGCATATTGGCTATGAGACGTAGTATTAGTTAGCACATAAAAAAAAACTAAAACTTGAGTTGCGTTTGCGAAATCCTTTATGAATTTGAAGGCCAAAGTAGTCGGGGATAATCAACATTCCGGTATGCCAAATTAGATTATAATGGTGGTAATATGATGCATTTAAAAGTTTTTTTTATTTATTTACCGCGCACGATATAGTTCGCCCCCATTTGTTGAGAGCTAATACATTGCTTACTTACAAAAGATTTAAATTGTAATGTGGATAGGCACCGGCTATGTCTGCATCAGACAAACTGTTACATACCTCTGTTAGAAATATTTTTATTGTGAACCTACATTATGTGTAGTAAATTGTTTATTTAATCACCTGGTTGTTTTCATTTCTGGTACAGTTATATCGTAACCTGTCCTCAGGTAGGTTTCAGCTGAATCACAAGTTGCTTGGCTACTTTTCGTGAGTTACATTTGCTCATACAAAAAATAAGGAACACATCCTCCCGTTATTCTCTATGTATTTAAGCGTTGATTATTCATCCACGAAATCCACAAATATACGCTGTTTTTTTTTCACACACAGACTAACTAGCTACTGCCCACGACTTTCGTTCGCGTGAAATTATTATAAAAAATATTACTTGAATCGAATGTTGTTACCAATTTCAAGGGTTTAAATTTTTTTGCACGGAACCCTAATTCTTATTCTGAAATAAAAGTAGCTTTAGTTCCTCCTTATGACATCAGCTATCTGCCAGTAAAAGTCCCGTCAAAATCGGTCCAGCCGTTTCGGAGATTAGCCGTTTGAAACGGATTTTGTTAAAATTTCAAGGGTTTTCATTTTTTTGCGCGGAACCTTAATTTTTTTCTAAAATAAAAGTCCATAGTTTCCCTTTCATTTAATGTATCATATTTGTTAGAGAGATTTGATCCTTATGATTGACCCTATCGATTGATACCATAAAAGTACAATGTTATTTTTTTGGAATTTAGCCGGTTCGATTCCCGAGTGTGGCAAGCGAATTTTCGAAAATCTTTGAATGCAGATTTATTTCTTTTTAAAAATAAAGGAATGTTTCCTTTGAGTAAAATTTTCTATCTCCAGAGTAGTTTCCGTCTAGGTGGGGTTGAAAAATTCCGCCCTGTATATCATCCATCTGTCCTGTAAACGCCCTATTAGTTTAATCATCCGCCGATATGAAACTGGACTGGTAAACTGGATGTACTCTTTGGAAACCGTTTATAAAAAAATCTACACATTTTGACAACTGTTGTCACTGTAATTTAAACAATAACAATTAATCAGCAATAATAACAAACATCGAAAATGTTATCCGTTAGGCAACGAATAAAATGGTCTCGTGCTCTGACTTAATATACTATTTTTCTCTACTAGGATGCATATCATTAGGTGGATACTACAAGGACATCAAAAATCCGGCCATAAAACGCAACTATGGGACGGCCCTCGGCATACTCGTAATTTGCATGATATGCGGTCAATTAATACTGCACGCCTTTCTAATGGTCCTTGGGAATATTGTCATTATAAAATGCTGCAAAAGATTGTAAGTTTGTTCGAATTATAACTCTTGTGGTCCACATAAACTTTGAGAATGAACAGGCAGGTCCGTAATAAAGTTAGGTAACTGCTGGACGTTGCGAAGCAAAAACGTTCCTACTTATATTAATATAAATCTTGAAAAAGTATAACTAGTTAGGTGCAGGCTGCCAGGCAAAAGCTTGCAACCTTGAATAAATTTTCATAAACGCTGGTTAAAGCTTATATAGAGACGTGTAACCGTCAAACTTATCGCGAATTATTGGATAAAGGCACTCCCTGACCTGAACATTCGCCTGTAATATACCCACGATTCTATTTGACCATGACGTTATGGTGCTCCCTCACCGCGAGCATTCGCCTGTAATGTAACAGTCCAAGATTCGATTTTGTGTGGAAAGTGAATCTGAACTGTTACATTACAGGCGAATGCTCCCGGTGAGGGAGCACCTTTACAAATATACACTCCCGGCGAGCGAATTACCTGTAATGTAGGTAACAATCCAAAATTCGTTTTTGAACAGTAACAAGTGAGTGTTACAAATTGTTTCGTTACAGGTTGCGCACTGTAACGCTCGGTCCGCCTCACTGAGTGTAGGTTATGCTCGAATCTGAACTGTTACATTACATGCGAACGCTCCCGGTAAGGGAGCGCTTTAACTTTAATCAGTGATCATGAAGAATCCCCTAAATCCAATAGTTTTATTGTAATCTCTTTCCAGATACATTCATCATTTAAGCTTAGCTTACACATGGCTTTATCTAACGTACCTGTACTCTAACATTGACGATTCAACCAACCATGCCAACTATGTGCTTTGGATCCACCAGGCGATAGCACTACGTCTGGTAGGACTAGCATTTGAGTTAAATATGGCTGAGAAGTCTAGGAATTTGGGCAGTTTATCTACTCTGCCCACGATTAATGTCAACATAATGGGAGATTTGGCTAGTGAGCCTTTGGAACCTAGCGTTCTGGATGTAATCTCATATGCCTGTTTCTTTATTGGCTTGCACAAAGGTACTTATAATCAAGAATACATAGTAGGTACTACTACTACATAGACTCCAGAATGATAACGTTCACGTCTCTTAATGACGATTACCTAGTTAGTCTTAATCAAGTTGTCACGAAAATTTAATTGAAGTTGTTTGGTCAGTAACAGTTGAAGTCGCTCAACAAATCCCTTTCAGACACAGATATAAATATACCTATTACCTAGATAACGCAAGACCACCTAGTTAGCGGCGAAAATGGCACGCTGAGTTTTCTGTTATATAGTTATGATATAGGTATCAATATCTGTGTTTTCAAACAATTTTATAACCTTTTCACCGGTAGAGCATAAACGCACGCGCGTGCCGTCCACGCCAAGCCACAATTTCACCTAACATTTATCCACATTTTTGTGTAGTTTGGCATACAGGGCACGCGCTTGCTTGTCATGTATTATATATATGCAACAATGGCGGTCAAAAGATTGTCCATGAAGTGCAGAAAAAGTCGTCATAGATATCGCTCCTGATTGTGAATAGAATAAAATTATGGATAAGTATGTTACGGATAACTTAACTGCTATGGTTCAAGTGATAACCTACCCCTGAAATAACTGATTGCTTTTTAAAGTACTTTTCCGTTTCAGGGCCTTATTACAGGTGGAAAATATTTAATGAACACTTTAAAATTCCCTTTGGCACGTTAGGAAATTGGCGGATAGTGACTGAACGGCAGGTGAAAAAGGCTTTTGCATTTGGCGTATTATACCTGGTGTTAAGTTTGTCATTTCCTGACGAGGTATGATAGATTAAATTATTCATTTTATACAAGGTGGAGACGACAATACGACAATTTTGGCCAAGGTTTTTGAAGTAGCGAGTTTGCAACATGTGTTTAACGTTTATACCGATGCGGGATTCGTTAACCTGTTGGTGGTAGCCTATTATCTACACTATGTAGAAAATGCTAAAAATGAAAAATAACGTCCTGTGAATAAACTGCATACAAAATTCAATCGAAAATATCCAGTAATTTTCGATTGAATTTTTGTATGCAGACTGGGAACATCATGAGTTACATACAGTTTAATTTATTGTCGCATTGTCGTCTCCACCCTGTATAAGTAAAATAGAATAAGTAATGCCAGCAATCGGTCACAAATACAGACTCCGGGGCTGCGACTGAGAAATTCCTGATGGTAAAACCCAATCACATTACCCGACCTGGGAATCGAACCCAAGACCAGAATAGTCAGCAGTTTTTGCTGATCCTACCGCCTTATCTTTTTCTCACCATTGATTACAGGTATATTATAAGAACGGCTTCTATTATAACCACGGCTCTGACTACCGCTACCTGTACAACATTCCGCAGATGTTAGTTTACGTGCTTCAGTACCAAGTATTGATGATGTTGTGCACATGTGTGTGCACAGAGGCCGGCTTCGGTGTTTACCCCGCTAAGACGCAGCCGGTATGCGCTTATGGACCTACTACAGGATGGAGTATGCTTCAAGTCACGTAAGATTAAACTTGTCGATTATTCTGGACATTCCTAATTTTAAATTGCGTCTCTGGCTAACCGTGTGCGCTTAAAACTTCGAGACAAAGATTGCTTGAAAAGATAAAGATTAACTTAGATTAAAAGAGCTGGAATTGTTTTCTGGTTGGGTTTTATTAGGTACTAGCTGTGCCCCGCGTCCTTCGTTCGCGTTAAATATATTCTCCTTTATTATTTATTTTCTTTACATATAATTTACATTTTTAAATATTTCTATAGAAAGTAATATAAAAAAACATTTAAAAATATAAAAAATAGTAGCCCACCGGCATCAGGAACAGGGTCCGGTACGATTACAATTACGAATTTTATATAATTATGAATATAAAAATATTACTTCTTTGTTTGAATCGGATTTTATTAACGACTAGCTGTTGCCCGCGACTTTCGTCCGCGTGAAATTTTATAGCCTATAACCTTCCTCGATAAATGGGCTATCCAACACTAAAATAATTTTTCAGATCGAACCAGTATTTTTTCAAATCGAAAAGTTTAAAAAATACTTTCTCCCCTCTCGAACCCCTCTATTGTGCGAACTATTTGAATCGCCCTCGTACTTGTAAATTCGGTCAAAAGCTGTTATTTTGCAATTACAAGCTTATTTGATGTAGATGTATAGATTATCCTACGTAGGTAGGTAGGGTCGTTGCGCCGGTAGCGCGACCACCTTCAGTAGGCGACCATTTGACGGACTAAGTTTCTTTAAATCAAGATAATAGTATTTGTAGAGGTAACATAAATAAAAAATAAATCTAACGTGCTTTATAAGTAATTATGAAATAAGAATTTACACAGTTTGAAACAAATGGGTTAACCCAGCTCCGAAAATAAATTTCTCAGTGCGCGTCTTGATTCAGTGGTGAGTAAACGTACGGCGAGTTAGAGAAAAAATAACATGGCGCGCGGCGCTCAAAGGTAAGTATTATTACATAATTCATGTTTTACACACAAGTTAGATGTTAAATTGTACAATCGATAAGTTTTGCTTATTATTTAGTTGTATTTTGCTATTTTTAAACCTATTATTAAGATAAAATCAAGTGGTCGGTAACCGAAATGCTTATTTATCAAAAACGTTAGTTAGCGACCGCATGGTCGCAAACCGACGAGAACTGCATTATTTTATTTTGATTAATATGATCCTAATGCTTCATACAGGACTGTTACAATTTTGAATGTAGCATTGTAAACGTTTTTCTATGTAGTTCTTTAGTAAGCGACCACCAGTTTCTTTGAAAGAACTTAGTTTAATTTACGTACAAAATTGGGTGCTAAACAGGTGGTCGCAAACCAAAATAATCGAAATAAAGACATTGGTTTGCGACCACTATAATTTAGTATGAGAGAAATAACGGTCGCTAACAGAAATAAGTATGAAAGTTCATTAAGTATGCCACCACGTTCGTTTAAAAAATATTTTAACAAGCAACCATGTGGTTGTACATAATCTGTCGAAACCTAAATATTATTATTTTTCAGTTTAAAACAAAATTAGTCATAAAAACAACAATAAACTATTTTATATATTACTTTTTTTTTAGATGGAGCTCCCAAAAAATATAGAGTCAACAAAAAAAAAGAAAAAGACTGTCCAGTACACTGAAGAAGCCCTGAAAAAAGCTCTCGATGATATCCGAATAGAAGGGAAGGGAATAAGAGAAACATGTAGACTGTATCAGATCCCAAGGACCACGACACAAGATTGGCTTAATTCTGAACAAGAAACGTGGAATATCATCATCATCTTCCTGCCCTTATCCCATGTTATTTGGGGTCGGCGCAACACGTTTTTTTCTTCCAATCTCCTCTGTCAACCGTCACGCTATCATTTACTCCTTTAACTTTCATATCATTCCTCACTCAATCCATCCATCGTTTCTTTGGTCTTCCTCTCCCTCTCCATCCATCAACGTTTATATTCATCACTCTTTTAGTCACATGCGATTCGTCCCTCCTCATCACATGTCCATACCAAGACAGTCGATTACCTTTCAATTTTTCTGTAAGTGGCGCAACTTTGAAACTTCCTCTAATATACTCGTTCCTTATCTTATCCATTCTTGTCACACCACACATCCACCTCAACATTCTCATCTCCGCTACATGCAATCTCCTTTCATCCATCTTCTTCACAGTGCAGCATTCCGATCCATACACTACGACAGGTCTAATCACGGATTTGTATATTGTCTCCTTTAACTTGAGGGGCATCCGTGGGTCACAAGTTGTTCCAGTGACCCGTCGCCATTTCATCCATCCTGAGTTGATCCGGTGCGTTACGTCTCGGTCTACTTCGCCATCCCCTTGGACAAGCGACTCGAGGTACCGAAAATCGGAATAGATCGGTATGGGCGTTCCGGCAAGTGTTATGGGCACAGGACTGGAGAGACCGCCGAAATCACAGAATAAGTATTCTGTTTTGGTCCTACTGACTTTCAGGACAACATTCTCCAGTCTTTGCCACCACACCTCCAATCTGCTCTGGACCTCTAGGCCACTCTCGGCAACCAACAGAATGTCATCGGCAAACAGCATACACCAGGGAGCCTCTTCCTGGATGTCCGACGTAAGTGCGTCCATTATCACCAGGAAGAGGTAAGCGCTTAGAGCCGACCCTTGGTGCAAGCCGACAGCCATATTGAAGCTGTCGGTAGTGCCCGCTGTAGACCGAACTTGGGTACTACACCGACTGTACATCGCTCGGATCAACTGCACATACTTCCCAGGCATAGCTTTCCCTTTACGGGCCCACCACAAAACCTCACGAGGTACCCGGTCGTATGCCTTTTCGAGGTCGATGAACACCATGTCCAAGTTTTTGTGCGCACTTCTGTATTTCTCGCACAGCTGGCGGGTGGCAAAAATGGCATCCATCGTTCTCCGACCAGGCATAAAACCGAATTGGTTTCGTGAAATTTCACTCTTCTCTCAGTCGTCTTTCAATAACTTTCTCCCAAACTTTCATCATATGCGCCATTAGGTTTATTCCTCTATAGTTATTGCACTCCAGCACATCACCTTTATTTGTAAAGATGGGCACCAGCGAAGTGTTGCACCACTCGTCAGGTATGGCTTCTTCTAGCAACAACTTATTGAAACGCGGAATACGATTCCTAAAATAATTTTAAAAACCAGATGACTTGAAAATATTGATATTGATTATTTTTAAATGTTATACTACATATTAAGGATATTGTTTGACTAATGATTGTTAATTCTATTACAGCTATGACTAAGTTCCTACGAAATGTAAGATTGTTATTTTTTAATTATAAGAAAACATTACACCAAAGGATTACCATATTTGTTTTTATTAAGAGGCAAAAATTAAAATATTTTTAAAGCGATTATAATTGTTTTAATAGCATATTTTTCATATTAAAAAGGGTGGTCGCAAACCGGCTCATGGTGGTCGTGAACTGATGAAAGTGGTCGCTAACCGACGTTTTCGCTATATTTTCACTTTTTCAGCATTTTATAAATATTTTTGTATTAATGTATTTTATTTTATGTTTTGCATCCAAACTAGACTATATTTGGGATCAATTCACATTAACATAATAATATACTATTTTGCGTGTAGACAACATTTTTTTTTCCTCATCTAATGTGGGCAACTCAACTCTGGTCGCTAACCGGCGCAATGACCCTACTTAGGTCATTAGTCCACACAAACAAAACCGTTGGCTCAGTCAGTATAGCTTAAATACTTAGTAGCTATAAAATAGTTAAGAGTATTTTCGAGCAGCCGCAAATAACTAGCTTGACGAATTAGCGAGCAAGAGGTTTGATCAAACCGGTACGACTAAATTGCGGACGCCACTCCTGGCAACGGACTCTGGCGACTAATGAACTGAAGTATCTGACAGTGTCCTGTGATGCAGCCGTTTCAGTCTATTCATACCGGCTTGACCGAACCTTACGTCACAGAATAGGTCTTCCAGTTTTCCGTGCCGGAAGACCAATGGCTGTTGGAAATGCAGGGGGCCTTATGTATGGAGCACACCAAAGCATGTCGGCAATTTCGTATGCGTTCAGTTGAAATGTTCGCGTCTTTTAAGTGTAGGCTCCATTATGTGGACATAACGTATTATCTACTATAGACCGACCGCTTTAATGAGTCCTCCGCCTTGCACCATCAGAGGCACATTAAGCGTTCACAAAGTCCTAACAATATCCCACAGGTTGTTTCCTTTAAAATAACTATAAACGACGTAGGTATTACGATACTAATTGAACCAATACGTGATCAACCTTCAGAATATTCCATTTTCAGTCTATAGTTGTGTGTGTGTACATTTTTAATTCTAAATCTTTCTTTGATAAATATAAATGTGAGTTATGATAATGAGATAAGCCGCTATAAATTACGCACACGGCACAGGCGCACACGATACAAAATTCTAAACACAATCTTGAGATGGACGTGTGCAAATAGTCTGAATGCTGGGAAATACGCCACACATTTGTACCTACTATCTAAATGAGCTCAATCTAAAATAATTGTCTCTTAAATTGTTACTATGAGAAGGTACCATTATACATAAAAATTTAATTGGCGACCAATATACTGAATGGGCGACTATTGTACCAAGTAAGTAACTATTTATCCGGTCATTGCGGCAAGGAGAATTTAGGAAGCAAAAGCGAGCGAACGCTGAGAGAGACTTGTAGCACCCCGACTCGTACAGGTTAGGTTCGAATGGGATGGCGGTGTATAGTGAGCGACCGAAGTGAGCGAACTAACACCCCGGAATCCCCTTCGTGTAAGGTTACTTTAAACCCTGCAAACAGAAACAGGAGCCCCGCACAGCGGGGCTACGTCGACTACGCCTTCTCTACAATCTAGTGGTTAATAACCTCGTTTTAGGTTTTTTCAGTCCTTGAATTATCACACGTGATCGTATTGAACAACTAGTAACTCAAAGTATTTTCAAGTCGCTGTTGTAAACATTTTGTATTCGCCCACTGTTTGTCGCTCACTTAGTATTTCAGAAGCCCATTTTCAATATTTTGACACCTTTAATTTGAATTTATTTTCGCTCGTTTAAATACTACCCAACTGTTAATAGTGACGGTTGAGACCTAACTTAAGCCATTATGTGTCTCACTATGCCGAAGTTACGCGACCGAAGTTCGGCGGCTGATTTTACGTTCCGACGTATTCGGCTGATATGACACACCATAAGTGCAACTTACACGGCAGAAATTCAGTTCCGCAACATTGTGTGTGTGTGTATTCAGTGTCTCGAGCGCTGTCGGGCGGCTCCCCGCCGCTCCCCGCCCCCGGATCTTCGTCGGCAATCGAACCGAACTTCGGTCGCGTAGTGTGCTCACAGAATAAGTTGCCGCTGAACTTACGCCCGAACGCAGTTAGGCTGTACGCTATGACGCGACGTAATTTGTGATAGTGTGTCGTCAGTAATTCAAATAGCATTGCAGGCGTAATTGTGCTGAACTTCGGTCGCGTAACTTCGGCATAGTGTGTTTAGACACTTAGAATTTTAGACCCATTGCCCTTCTTGGAAGGTCTGCTATAGTATATTTTGATTCAAGTGGGGAAAGTTTTTGTGTGTGGGGAATTTTCTATTTTTAATACTAGACTGTTTTGTGACTTCATACCTTTGCTTCTGCTTTTACCCGCGAAGGCAAAGCGCGGGGAAAAAAGCAAATTCAGTCATAGTTTCATAATGATTAATGGCAAAAATACTTCTCGTTCTGTTTAATTTCTTCGTAAGTGTAACGAAAAACGTCGTTTGATTCACGTGGGCGTTTGTCACTGCAGTCCTCGGCTCCCTACCACCCTCTTCTACGGCTCGGGTATGAATTCTGCCTCGGCTGCAATGATAAACTTGGGGAAACTTGTATGTATCAAAATATTGTCAAAATTTACTTTAATTTAAACTGTAATTTCAGTGCACTTTGGGATGAGGTGTCATTAAAACATGAATACAATTTCGCCATGATAAGAACTTTCGAAAACAAGAAGCTACTGATGGGGCCTCGACTGTGCGATACGCTGAGGGGTTGGGACAAGTCCACTCGATACTGGTTCAGGACATACATGTACAACAACATGATCAGAGGGAACAAGGACGTGAGGTGTGTGTTCGATAAGGTATCTATAATAGGTACCTTCAACATCATAAAGGACGGGTTGTCTCATTTTCGATACTGATTTGTAACGACTGATGCAAATACTTAATTGTAATTGACGATATCAAACACCCACCCTGAGACAATGTTTGTAAGGAAACCATTTGAAGTTTATCAAAACATTTGGTGAACCGGTGGGATGTGGGCGACCTAAAGGAATATCCCGCGACAGTCCAAAGTTTTGTAACCTTGTATGTGATAAGAAATTAAATAAATTCAGTCAAAAGTCACAATCGCCTCGCAGTCTTTGCTACACTTCAATCAGCCTAGGCCCTGATTCACTATGATAAATCCTTAGGCCGCAAATTCGGAGGGGCGTTTCTTGCAGCGTGCAGCGGGGCGTTTAAAGAAATTGCAAGCTGCAAGAAAAGCTCCTCCTACAGTCCTACGTATGTACCTAACCTAAAGGGTGTAAATAGACCCTTAACATATCCGTAAGGCACTTGTTCTCCCTGTCTTTGCGATCATTTTTTTGTTCTAGACCATACCTGGGAACCTTCTAGTTACGGAGATTTTGGGGGTCAAAGTTCCAACTATTTCACAACTTTTTTTTAAAATTCATGTTTTTAATGTAAGATTTTTACTTTACACACCTCCACGACCCCCGTACTATTCAATACATCCATCAGCACAATGCTTTGAGTGCGTTCCATCGAATCCCACCTTAAAACGTAAGTTTTCACCCCAAAAAAAAGTCGATTCCCAGCAATAATTTTTGCGTAAAGTTACTTAGTTTGATGTACAGAATGCTTGGTTGACGGCTATGTGAAGTGTCTGTTTATACCCTGTATACTTACCTTAGTGATATTAAATTTTACACAGAAAAAAGTTATTCAATACTAGGTAGGTACAGACGCCGCCGGCACATCAAGCTACTACAATCTGTCAAATTTATTTAATAGATTTTCAACTTTATCGCATTAAGTTCAAGGTTGATTGGGAAAATTTGGTGTGCGTTCGCGCAGCGGAATGTTGTTGAATTTAAAGATTTTAATTATGCAGATAATTAGTGTATGACGTCCTATAATTGTGTATGGTAAAAAAAAATTTGTGTATGCAGCCATTGTGGAGAAATTCACCAAAAACTGATTCCGCTGGGCGAACGTTGTCCTGGCGGAACTTTTTTTAATCCATAGACTTTAGAAGAAAAGAGATGTGTCCAAAAATTAGTGTGTATTTGTGTGTAATTGTTTATGTATGAATGAAATCAGTGCATGCATAAACTTCGGAGAAATTCAAGTTTCCGCTACGCGAACGTTTGGCCATTAGCTAGTTTTCATATAAAGCGCTTACATAGAGAGCTGTAGATTTTTACATACGTTGTTTTGAATTTGTTTATATTTGTTTAAAAAACAGATTTAGAAAAAGTCGTAGGGTTTAAAAGATAAAAATATAAACGTAAAATACACTTATTAGGTCTTAGTTCTTAAAGTATGCACTTTGGGGTCTAGATTTTCACGTTTACACAAACCTTGTAAGTGTCTGCAACATGTTGCCAAGTATCAATGATGTTCCGTTAGTAATTAAAAAGTTATAGGACAATTTACCATGAATAGATCACTGTTTACAAAGCAGTCGAATATCACGACGTTCTAAAGGAATTGCATGGTAAAATGTATGCCAATAATTTGTTTAATCATTCAACTATTCACATGCAAAATTTCATGTCATTAAATTCAGTAATTAAAGAAAGACAATTATAATACTGACGAAGCATCGAAAACCTACATAATCCGACCAAGTTCGGATAGCTATAAAAAAGCGGCCGTGCAATATATTTAGGTAACATCCCAAAATTTACATTATAATACCGGTATTGAATTGGTACAGGTGATAACACAATTGTTGTTTCGATATAATTTATAGGTCATTTATTTTTCTACACCTACTTTTTTAATGTATTTGACTATGACAGAAAGTAGGTACTAATTACGTAGGTACTTTATTTAAGTATGCGCTTGAGACTTGAGATATAATCTAGATATATTATTTAAGACAAATAATATTCATACAGCTAATTTCTATTGAAGATTTCACGGATCAGGATTCTAACTATAGACCCCTTAGGGAAATGAAATAATTACCACATGTAAGTACTACTGTTTAGGTAAATATTTATCATATTGTAGCTTATTACACTATTTAACCAATGGACTAGGCATGCACGAGCGTTCCACTTTGCAACTTTAGTGGATCAAACAATCTAATAACTTAAAATACGTAGATAGTGGCGTTATTATTAAAAATATTTTTCATTCAAGAAATGCAATTGTTTTATTTTTTCCTAACGCTTGTGTACGCAACTGTACCATATTAATAAATACTAATCTTCCAAGTTAAGAACGTTTCTTAGATATATGGCACGGCCGCTTTTTTATAGCTATCCGAACTTGGTCGGATTATGTAGGTTTTCGATGCTTCGTCAGTATTATAATTGTCTTTCTTTAATTACTGAATTTAAAGACATGAAATTTTGCATGTGAATAGTTGAATGATTAAACAAATTATTGGCATACATTTTACCATGCAATTCCTTTAGAACGTCGTGATATTCGACTGCTTTGTAAACAGTGATCTATTCATGGTAAATTGTCCTATAACTTTTTAATTACTAACGGAACATCATTGATACTTGGCAACATGTTGCAGACACTTACAAGGTTTGTGTAAACGTGAAAATCTAGACCCCAAAGTGCATACTTTAAGAACTAAGACCTAATAAGTGTATTTTACGTTTATATTTTTATCTTTTAAACCCTACGACTTTTTCTAAATCTGTTTTTTAAACAAATATAAACAAATTCAAAACAACGTATGTAAAAATCTACAGCTCTCTATGTAAGCGCTTTATATGAAAACTAGCTAATGGCCAAACGTTCGCGTAGCGGAAACTTGAATTTCTCCGAAGTTTATGCATGCACTGATTTCATTCATACATAAACAATTACACACAAATACACACTAATTTTTGGACACATCTCTTTTCTTCTAAAGTCTATGGATTAAAAAAAGTTCCGCCAGGACAACGTTCGCCCAGCGGAATCAGTTTTTGGTGAATTTCTCCACAATGGCTGCATACACAAATTTTTTTTTACCATACACAATTATAGGACGTCATACACTAATTATCTGCATAATTAAAATCTTTAAATTCAACAACATTCCGCTGCGCGAACGCACACGAAAATTTGACAGTTTTGGGTAGCTAACGTGCTGGCGTCTGTACAAAAGATAAGATAAAAGCACGTAATTAAAAGAGATACCTATCTTTTGAACGATTGTGTTTCAAATGGGTTGTCGAGGCATAGATTATGATTTTCTTGACGCAGACTAAAGACAAGATGTCCCAATTGGGACGTTTTCGAGTCCTCACAATGCGCTCGCTATTCACGTCATAGTCGTATATAGTCTCAGCGTTTAGCTTTGCAATATGATCATTTGCTATGCATATGATCTCAGATTCAAAGATATTAGCAATACATTGTATTGAACATACCCTAGATGAAGCGATTAAAAAAACAAAATAGCTGTCATTCGCGGGGTGTAGGGTTAGGAGTATTTTATAAACGTGTATTTGTCGATAGAAATGAGTACATAAAATGCCCTTAACACTGTTTACTTTCATATTATAAGAATACAAAATGAGGTAGATATTTTACAACTGCTACTACTACATTTAGCCCCTTCATAAATTTTCCAGAAGCGCGCTAACGTTTCTGGCATGGGGGGTGTGGTGCGGCTTGACCATTCAAAAAATAATTCTCTGCAGCACGATGTGGGTCCATGTCCGACTCGAACAAGAATATAGCGAAACGTACGGCGCTAATGTTGAGTCGGTAGGTTGAACTCTTTTCTTTGAATAGTTTAGTTGTTTTGCCCGAGGAGAACGGCAGCACGCGATGGTCACAAGTTGACGTTGAGTTGATGTTACGCAAAAGGCCTAACACTAAGTTCGACTAGTCGTTTTTCGTTTGCATCTAAGGGAGCGTTCAAGTATTACGTAACGCAATTTTTTAATATTTTTGACCCCGCATGTAAAGCGCCGTAACGTTTTTCTGGGGATACCCCCTCCAAAACATCCAAAGTGACCATAAAGTCACAATTGCGCAAAGTACGCTAAAATACCTTTGTTATGGCTTTAATTCGCTCGCGCGCCGCTGCTGCGTGCCGATCTCCCTGGAGTATAATTATAATGTTCTTTGGTGCTGGTGTTAGCTTCTGCTTCGTGTACAATACAATCGAAGGATTCCCCGTAAGGCATAAAAGAAAAAAGTTGCCAACTTGGGCGATTTTAATTCCCTAGTTTATTTATTTAAATAAAAAAACAATGTTACGCGTTCTTGGATAAACCCCCCTCCCTCCCCCAAATTGCGTTACGTAATACATGAACGCCCGCTTACGACATTAAGGTGGAAGAGCCAAGGTGGCCCGAGAACTTCAAATTTTCTTACGTTTTTTTGCAATTTGCAGGTCAGTGTCAGGTTGTAAGTTGATGAAAAATGAGTAGCGCAAGTTACACGTGGGTAATTATTTCATTTGGTGTAAATCGGCTGTCCGCGATAATTATCACCATAAATGAAGTTAGATTTTTACCGTGGATTAAAGTAACTTGTAATAAAGAATGATTTCTAACTGACGCTTCTTTTAAATTGTATATTTATAAAGTAATGTGAAAGTTATTTTGTTCAAAAGGGCCAAAATGTCATTACCAAGGGGTGTCCGCTTTCAAGTTTTCGATAAAACTTGAGCAAAATGTTCCATTAAATTCACGTTTACGGCTGAAACTACTGTTTACGTAAAAAGTTTAATAGTTATGACATACATTATTGATTGCACAAATTAAAAAGTATTATAAAACACTGAACAGCATCATCGTACATTTTGGTTCCTGGTAAACTCACATTACCGTGTCACAACGTGACGCGACATGCAGTTCTTCACTAAATAGCTTTGCACAAACCCCGCCGCGTGCCTCTAGTCACCATTCAGACGGCGAAGTGAACTTTCGTCGCGCAGCGCACTATTAAGATTTTTTATATTTTTTACAAAGTCGAACCGTGGCTTTTGCCACAGTAATATTGTCTTTCCCGTGGGTATCATTCCTCGGTAAGTATACGAATTATTTATATTAATCGTATTTTATCTTATAGCCTAACTGATTTGTTATGACTTAATCAGTAGATACTAAAGAGGAAATTTCTGGATTTTGTCATTACCAAGGTGGTCATTACCATGGATTACCGTGTACTTTTCAATCCACGGTAATGACAATGATTCCATGGTAATAACTATCTCCACTTATCCTGCAAAGACCTTGCCTTTTTAAATGTTTGCGTTTAGCCTAACTGATTTGAAAAGTAGAAGGTTTTGGAATATCTTATACGGTACATGCTAAAATGGATATTTCTGGATTTTGTCATTACCATGGACTGCCATGGACTTTTCAATCCTTGGTAATGACTACGCTTCCATGGTAATGACAATGATTCCATGATAATGAGTATCTTCACTTACCCGGAAAAGAGCTTGTGAAAAGTATTAAGAATACTGCATTGAGACTTTTACACATTGTTTTTACTACACAGACACACACACATAGACTACAGATACTGCAAGAACTGTTCACTAATTGGAGACAGAAACATTTGTCATTACCATGTGCTATGGTCATCACCAAGCGTGCAAAATGTCATTAGCATGACGCTTAAAACTTTGCGGGTCCATATCTTCACTAATATGGACCCTAAAAGGTGGCCTTAATTTTTTTTATAATCCTTGAATAAGAAACTTTGAATTAAGATGAAGTTTGCGATTAAAAACAATTTTTTTTAATATTTTTAAAAAAACCGCCCAATTTGCACCAAATGAAATAAATACCCACGTATGAAGTTACATAATTACAATCATTAATAATTATCATTAATACAACCCTCAAAGTTCATTTAATTTTAACACCATTGAATGAGTTTTTTATAAAGGAGCTGTACGAGGGTTGTTTTGATGATTTTAATTCTGTAACTACATACTTACGTATTACTTACTTGACTCATTTTTCATCAAAATACAACGACACTGACCTGCAAATTGCAAAAAATGTAAGAAAATTTGAATTTCGCGGGCTACCCTGACGCTTCTACCTTAATGTAGGAATACCCAATTACCCGTTTATGTACGTGTCATCGAAATTAAAAAACAGATTTTTCAAACAAACTAAGTAGTATAAAACTGTCGACGAAAAAGAACACCATTTATTCACTATTTATTATTATTATTATTATATATTTATAGGTTCACTATCCTTAGGTATAATTTACACTAATTCGCATCTGGAAATAAAATTTAAGGAACGAATTTGGTTTTTGAAGTAGGTACTGAGTTGGCAATATAATTATTGTGTTTAGTGTTTATACCGATACATACCGGGCTATTAACCTGTCGGTGCTAACCTATTAATCTACATCATGTAGAAAATACTGAAAATGTAAAATAATGTCGAGTGGCTAAAGTGTCGGATATATTGGATTGAACTTTTATATGCAGACTGGGAACGTCATGCAGTAGGTATAGGATGTCCATATCAACCGCGCGGCCAATTCATAAAATTCGATGAAACTTTGTCATAGGCAGTTTATTTTTTATTTATTGTCGTATTGTCGGCGCCAAACAGTGAACAGTGGAATAAAAGTGACATGTGACTGTTTTTACATAGTAGGGGAAAACTATAAAAAAATCAATATTTATTAACAGGATAGTCCTGGGGCTCGTTAGCACTACTAATCTCTGTAGTTTAGCGCTAAACAACGTTTTAAATAAGTTAATCTATACGGTTATAAAAGTTCGAATTTGGCCTAAATAATTAAACAATTGTACGACTCCACAACAAACGTCTTTTGTTAGTAGGTAGTTATTTAAAATATAATCTTACAATACAGCGGCGTTGTAAAATTATCGCTTGTTTAACTAACACTTACGTAGCTAAGTGCATATAATTTTAATATGTACCGTGTGCAATGATAGCGATTATCGTAATTAACATTAATTTGTTACTTCAGATGAAAACGACGTGGGACATCGGATTCTCGATCATGCGTGTGTTCTGCTTGATCTATCTCACACCGTGCCTCGTTCTGGATGATTGCTCCGTGGTACTTCGCTACTACAACTCCATATACTGGGTGTACCATATCATTTTATTACTTTTAATCTTAGGCGCCGTGGCCCTTCATAAAAATCAGATGATGGTGAGAACAAATTATGCTGAAGGGTCGTAGAAATCATACCGTGTATTTTCATGTTAATAAATTATTGCAAGTCACTGTTCTTTTTTTTCTATTTGCCGATTATTTTTTGCCTACTTAATCCGGGCCAGCTGGGCACATTTTCTAACAAAACATGTTATCATAATATGTTATTCGTTCGTCGCGGCAAATATTTTATGTTAAGTCATGTTAGCAAATATGTTTTGTCACTAACATTTGCATTAACACTAGAAACGGGGTATTTACCATGTTTACTGATTTGTTTGAGGTTCCGATAACAACAAACAAAACATACAAATCAGTAAACATCGTAAATAACCCTCTTTGTAGTGTTAATGATAACATGTTTTGTGTTATAATAACACGACAACATAGCGCAGCGGACCCGGCTTTAGAAAATGTAGATTGAGACTAAGTTGACTGTTAGAAATGAATTTCAAAGGAAAAAGTAAGTAACTACTATATAAAACAAGATATGTTCAATCAATAACATTTATTAATACATCTCTAATATATCATTATAAAACACAGATACCATAAAAAACACAAATTGCACGACAATGCAAATCACTTCATAATATTCACGAGTTGCTTAGTCAACAAAAACAAAATGATAACAATTATAATGCGTTATCTATCAGTTTATCACAGACACTTAAATTTATGTTAATATAATAACTTAATTTTACTATGGAAGACATTAGACATTGGTCAAAATGTAATTAATAGATAACGATATTGCATTGTTCATATTTAAAACTCACAAATTACATAAATTAGTATTTTGTAACTTACAATTAATGATGTGTATGGTCACTAAATATTTATTATTTATTAGCATTATTCAACATTTATTTGATACATCATTATTTTATTGTCTTTTAAGTAGGTACACGCGCACAATATATAAATACATCTATTTAATTATGCCATATTCTTATAAAATAATAACATTGGCAATTCGCCTTAATGAACTTTTCACTTATTTATAGTATCTTTACTACCTTTACTGCAGAAATGGTTATTGTTGGGTCCTCAATCTGATTTTTATTTTGAATAAGTCTAAGCTCTTTCAGTTTCGGGGGAATCTTGCCTGATGCTTGAACAGCTGAAAAAGAAAACGCTATAGTTTCATGCGATTTTTGAAGAAGACTGGGTTAGCGGCTCAGTGCAGACAGAGCAGCAAAATGGTCGAACAAGTTTTAAGAACTTTATCAAAACTGAAATAAGGTTCAAAACAGGCAAAACACACTTGACAACAAAGAACATGATATCATTAATCTTACCTCTAGCTTTTTGATAAGTATCTTGCACAATATTCTGAAGAGTCGAAATTGTATTTTCAAGAGTCTTTTTCAAATTATTATTTGTTTTGTGCCACCACGCCAAGAACAGCGCGGCAAACAAGTCACCCGTCCCAGTAAATGCTGCATCCACCTTCGGAATTGAAATCTGGTAACACGAGCCTGAAATAAGGAGAAGCATTAGTTACTGAGTAAAAGTAAATATTACCTCTGAAAGGATGTCATATGATGAGCTCTGACGACTTTAGGACATGCGTTTTCAGCATTTCACTTTTTGATTGCCACCATTGACTGTTTCGCTATGCTCGAGTGCTATTGTCCTCATTACTTGGGAGAAAGAGGCTGACAATGAGATGACGACTAATAGAGAAGTAGTGAAAGTAGTTAAGAAGAGCATGCTGCGTCGACCCCAAATAAATTGGGATAAGGGTAGGAGAATGATGATGTCCCCATTACTCGGAACATATGGCCATCTTTGTGATGGCTCAGCCAAATACCAACTCCCAGCCACACTCGACTTTGTTGAGCGCAGAGCCAAGAGGCTCATTGATGACGATAATCTGGTGGGTACACCAAGCTTCATAGCCTGGCTCACCGCCGCAAAGTTGCATGTCAGTCCTTTACAGACTGTACTTTGGTGAGTATATGCCCAAGAGTACACGAGCAGGTGTGTTTTTTTTTTAAATTAACGATGAATAGTTGACTGCTTTCGGAATTATGTACCTACTGAATAACCTTCTGAATAGGTACGTGGTAATCGTTCGTGCGTCAATGTCCCCTCAACCCTGTATTACAGCCGGCTACTGCTAACGCCCTTACCTGCAGTACTCGCAATGCCAATCATATGAGTCTCGTCTCCAAGATCAGTACTGGACAAAACAACAGTTTTGACACCCTTATCGTGTAGTGCTTGGATGACCTTCAGAGCACCGTCAAGGTCATGGACTTTGAGTCCTGTCATCAGCTCAGCCTCGAACTGGTTCGGGGTGACCACGTCAGCTAGGGGAACCAGGATGTCTCGGTAGACGGGCAGGATCTCTTCAGGAACGTACATTTTTCCGTTGTCACCCATGACTGGATCGCATACTGGAAAGTAAAAATACATTACCCTAATAAGTTTCTGCCTAGTGTCTAACTGCCTTCTCTCATCAGAAAAAGGCGTGACATTATACTAATGCTATGATGCTGTAATAACATCTTAGTGGGTAGGTACATCATACGTTATTATAGCGTGGAATTAATTGAATAATCCTTCAGCTAGAAGGTGAAACCATACTAAAACTATTGTATTGCTGATATTATTTTATTACTTCCATTGTTTCGAATTAGCATTCATTGGCAATGTGACGCCTATCATAGACTCCGAACAATTCCGCTAATATTTGCATCGTGTTTATAAACTGAATAATGTTTGTTCTCACATCTAGTTTCTTCAATCGTATACATATATTTATCTTGGTGATTCTACCGCGAGTTTCTATTTATTTTAGGTACAGCCAACCGTACATCAGTACCTAGTAACAAAACAGTAAACAAACAGCGACTTTACATCGTAGCAGTAAGGGCGATTTTCATAGTGAAAATGATTTTCATTGTGAAAATTACCAGTAATGTGCAGTTGACTGTATACAGGGTGATACAGAATAAGCGCAATACCACTAAGGAGGTGGTTCTGACCATCAAACTGGTCAGCTTCGCGTAAATGAATAAAATGGCCCGAAAAAAATACTATCATACTAATTGCGTATGCCGTCTGCCCAAACATTTACTTTTCATTTGAAGATTTTTGACCGATTCTAATAGGGATCTGCTGCCCAAGTATAACCTTGGGAACTTTCCAGCAACTGGCGTGATCAGATCAGAGTTCATACATCTGGTCAGTAGAGTAGGAGTATGTTAGGATCGTGGCAGGTGGCGTTCTGTAGTTACTGCCTACCAGTGGCGAAGGTTCCAAAGAACCCGATTCCTACCGGCTTCCCTTTGAAAAATGGCACAGTCAGTATTCTATAGCCAATAATATTCTATACAGTAAAGATATGTACTCCGGCTTACCTCTTACAAAAATTGACCCTTCGCTACTGCTGCCTACCCCATGTAAAAAAGCCTTGAATATGTATGTTGTTAAACAATAATTTCTATTCAAATACTTGCCTATCAGTATTTAATGGACTGCCAGACTTATCAAATTAACGTCTGCACAAACAGTCTCATGTGACGCAACATTTCGTAATACAATAGTCGGATCTTTATTGGTTTGTACATTCTTTATTAACCTGTTTTTATCGTAATTGAAAGAGGCCATAATATAATGAAGATGATATTATTATGGCTGTCATGAGACTTATGAGATGATGACTAATGGTGAAGTATGTGTGGGAGAAGAAGACATGCTGCGCCAACCCCAAATAAAATGGGATTAGCGTAGGACAATCATGATGAAAGAGGCCATATTGGGATTGACTTAGGAAATCAGGCAAGTCCCATGACCAAACTGAAACCTAGTGAACACAAGACATTATGTATGTATCTACTACACAACTTTATACTATCAGTAGGTATCTATTATAAGACATTTGTACATGTATTATAGTTTGTGTACTATGTCTTATCTATGTAACTTTACTACTATGATTGTTGAACACAGCCAAAAGCTAAAAATAAATATATACATACAATTATATTCAATTATACATATAACTTACTTCTTCCTTTTTTAAATATTCTTTAAAAAAAAAACGGGAATAGATACTACTATTACCACAATATCGACTTTCTTTGATCTTGGTTTGGAAATATGGTTGGCTTTGGATTTTATTTCCTGTATTTTGTTTACTGTCTGTATGTTTTATTTAGTATATCACACATATTTTTTTTGCTTCCTTATGCCCTCAGTCATACAAGGTTGTTTTTTACTCATGATTCCATAAAATTACCATGATAAGTAGGTACACACGACGGCCAATCAAGCTATACAAAACCAGTTTATGCGGATCTCTCATTGTACGGGAAATATATACAAAACGAGGCCAAGTTATACTGGAATTGTACTGCTTCATGTGCCGCCGTGTGTACATACATTTTCTTCGACTTGTAACAAATAGAGGAAAAATAACTATTCATTAATTGCACTTACCATAGGTTAGATGGGGACTCTTTTGTCTCAGCTTTTTGAGTAGTTCTGCAATCTTTTTCAAAGACTCTGGGGATCTAGAGTATCCCGTCAAGAAATGTGTGTAATAGTCTACATCATTCAATGCCAGGCCTTCTATAAGTTCATCCAACTCTTCGTTTTTTAATAAGTTCCCTTTGATATGTTTGTATCCTGTGTGGGTTGAGAACTGTACTGTATTTATAGAGTCTACTTCAAAACCTAGTACCTGAAACCAAAGTTATTATATTGTTTTATGTATGTCATTTATCAAAATCTTTTAATACCTATAGATATATATAGATGGCATAAGGTCACATATCTCATACATAGAATTTGTCAAAACAAACTCTTAACTTATTGAACTTAAAAACAATATTAATAAATATATAGTTTCACAGTATCTATTAATTAACAATGCCTATACCTAGGATTGAATTATTCGAAGAATGTGTATAAATGTATTTAGCGCTCTAACAAACTTTTTAACTGATCTTCCTTACAGAAAATTTTACATAGTTCTGAAAAAATGGCTTATTTCTCAAAACTTTTATCCCATGGCTGAATTTCTCCAAAAATAATTGTCAATTATATCATTACCGGAATGCATGCGGAGTAGAGACCTACAATAAATAAAATTGTATGTTTGTGTATTTAAATAAAAAAAATTAATGTTAACAATTTCTTTGTAGTGTTTAACAGCAACATTTTGTTTTGTATCAAGTTTATTAAACTTGGAAATATACTTTATTTAGTTACCTAATTTAATGTTTGTGTTCACTTAGGTATTGTTTAATGAAATTAGTATCTTCCTTTATTAATTTCATTACAAATAAATTACATTTTTAAACAATATAAAAAACATTTAAAATATAAAAAAATTGTAGCCCACCGGTATCGGTAACAGGGTCCAAGCTACCGGCGGTCAGGACTCCAGAGAGAGAATCCTAACAATACGAGCCGTGTCCAGAAGTACCGCTTTCTGAATCAAGCCCTTGATCCAGCTGCCTAATGAGAGCCTCCTCAGATATTGGCCGAGGCTCTTGGCAATTAAGCCATGGGCTGATACAACTATCGGCATAATGATCGCTGAGTCCACATCCCACATGTCGACAACCTCGTGAGCCAAGTCAAGATTTAGTATCTTGTTTATTAATGTTTAATTTTTATGGCAAAATGTGTCATTGCACTACATATTATTTTTACCATGTTTTGTATCACATCTAGTGCAAATAAATAACTATAACTTTGACTGTGGGAAGTGTGCAATAATTATGATTATCAGCTATTTCCCATTTAGTATATAGATTTCATTTTCAATCTTGGTAGCATTTACCAATTAAAAAAAGGATATTAATTAAATAGACCTTTCTATTTCATTAATATTCTTTTTTAATGGATATTAATTTTATTATGTCTGCTTTAACAAATATCAATTTCATGCCAGTGTAAAATAAGTTGATTTTAGAGTGACTATTGAGGATACTAAAACATGCTGCAGGCGTAGCACAAGCTGAATTTTAAACTGAATATGTCTAACTGAAGTGCAAATGTACCTTATACAATTTTACTTTTAACATAAATTAGTACACTTAGCTACGAGACTAACAAGCATTATTTGTAAAAATTTGCTAAGCAATGAAATAATAACAACGAGGGCAACCAATAATATTTGAATTCAATCAAGTAAAGTAAGTAGGTCAAGGTTTAAAAAAGTGACATTCTATTTACTGAACCTTAGCAAGATAATTTAATTTAAATACAGCAATATGTCTATTGTGAAAAAAATACTTAAATGTACATTAATAAATAGAATAGCATTTCCCCGATTAATTGTTGTGGTTTACTTCAACATTGTAGCATGTTTTAAATGAGATGATAAAGTTACCTGCAGTGGAAAAACAGCACTTTTATTTCCAACGTAGCCATGCACCACATGGCTCTGGATAGACAGCACTCTTGGGGTAGTATCTGAAGACATCCTTGAGAATTTCACTAACAATAAGTTATAAAATAAATGCGAGCTACTTTTAGTATTTTTCAAGCCAGCGGACCATACAGGACTTGACGCGCCAGGAGACTGAACGGAACTAACAAATATTTATACCCGCTTATCCATAAACAGCTCAATTATGTTTCAGTAAGTCATACATTAAGTGATAAGAGTGTTTTATCATAAATTCTTATCAAGACACATGACATTGACAGTGCTACTGTGATCCGTCCAGTCAACGCATACATAATCAATGTGATGTGATGTGCAGTGCTGCCAATAAAAAATTCTCGATTCAGTTCAGTGTTGTCAATTCCCCGCTTCTTTTTTATTCATTGACCACAAAATCCCCAAAATGATATTTTTTAATAAAAACGCTGTTTTATACAAAATTTGTTTAATAAACTACTAAAACTTTTATAAAACTATACCTTATAGTCTTATTTCCTGCGGAACAAGGGCGGCTCTCAAGGAAACCGTATTGCACACCTCGAACGCGAAGCGGAGAAGTAGTGCTTTACAGTCGACAAACTCAAATTCTGGGTTCCGGTTAACTTATGCTGAACATGCAACTTACCTGTTTTTAACAGTAGCTGCACTTTTTAACCACTTTTCCACAATGTTATTGAAATTTTCAACCGTTCGCACCAATTTAAAAATCGACAACCATGAACAATTATTAGTTAATGATGTAGAAATGGATGCGTTCAGAAATACAAAATCGTGTTCAAATGACAGTTTAGCAGTAAGCAGGCATTTGAGTGGTGTTGCCATTCAAAACTATGTTAGTAATGTCGAGCTCTGTTTCTGCCAAGTCCAAATGTGATTTTTTAGGTGTAGTATAGTATACGCGACATAAAATAGTTTTAGCCCACCGAAAAAACTGGCCTGAATTCCCCGATTTTTGTCATTCCCACGCTCTCCCCGCGCTAACCCTCAATTCCCCGCAAATCGGGGATTTTCCCCGCGATTGGCAGCACTGGTGATGTGACAATTCTTTGGTGTTACCCTTACTAACCTTGCTAGAGTATTAATATTCTGTGGTACTAACAGCACAGAAAATTAATACTCTAGCGAGGAGGGACTAACCAGAACTAACAGTCAAATGTTAAAACAATAGCAACATTGCAACTTACTCCATTTTTGTATATTATTATTTCACTTTTCTCTTTACTGGGGGGTAAATACGATACGCCTTGGTCATAGAGGAAGTAGACCTGGAGTTGGTATAGCTGGACTTACCCTCAGCCAAAGTAAATTGGACCTAAGCGAGTTAAGGTTAAGTTTCACTTCGATAGATTATAATCTACCGAAAAATAATGCGTTAAATTGTAAGCAGTATGTTACGGTTCACAATCTTTCGACAATTTACAATCTCGCGAGATAGATTATAATCTAACGGTATTTACAATTTTACGGTGACACAAACAAGTGGTCTCTAAAAATGGTCAATTGTGTAAATACCCGGCCGTAACATCGTAGTAGGTATAGGGGGTACAATAATAAAAATAAATTAAAAATTTCAACAGTACCTATTACGGATCATGAGATACAGCCTCTTGATAGACAGATGGACGGACGGACAGCAGAGGCTTAGTAATAGGGTTCCGTTGGTTACGGAACCATAAAGCGATCTGCCACTTCAAATCTGCAAAACCATGGTATAACATATCACATGTAAGTGCTAAATATGCACTAAAATGATTTTTATACTGTCACTTACGGGAGATCTTCTGTGATTGTTGATTATTTTGAGCTCTTCTGCATTTTAGAGTTTAGTTGGAAATCCGAGAATTTTTTTTATTTTTTTTTCACTTGGGAAATCATCAAATGACCCCCCCCCCACTCTAGGTGGAGCGGAAGGGAGTGTCAGACTTGTACTGACTAAAACCCATCCATGTTCCTTCTTTGCCTTTGTGTTCCAGGGCCACGGTATCTCTTTCGAACAGTCCCGCAGCCCTGGCAGGCATCGACCCTTGCAGACCCCTACATCGTTGCTGACATCTCTTTGAGGCGCGCGTGGAACACGAACGCGCCGGCCTGTCGTCATAAGACGGTCGGACGGCGAGCTAGCCCATAGCTCGCCGTCCACAGGCCCGCGCCTACGGTGGTCGGGAGCCACCACGTGACCCCCGACGCCCAGGGCGGCTGGGACATGAGTTTCTTTCCCTCTCACGTCCCGCCACCTCCTTCGCTAGCATGACTGCTTCGCAGAAGGAGGTGACGGCTTCCCATTCCCTCTCGCTCCGGACCATGACTTGAATCAGGGCCGGAAGCGAGAGATCGCCGCCGCCAATCGCCGCTACGAGTACACGACGGTGCTCCGTCCAAGCGAGGCAGACCTCCACGGTGTGCTGCACCGTGTCCTCCGGACGATCCTCACAATGGAAACACCAGGGCGTTTCCTCCCGCCCGATTCGGTGCAGGAACCTCCCGAAACAATCGTCTCTGGTGAGGACCTGCGTCAGGCGGTAGGTGAGGGCGCCGTGGCGCCTCTCTAACCACTCCTCAAAGAGGGGACTTATCGCCACTATGGTGGCGTGCCCTATCCGTAAAAGCTTAAAACATTGTTTAAAATGTTTTTATTTAAGTACAATGTCGAAAAAGCAGCTCGAACTTTGGAAGTTGGTGGTATAGTACCCCCATGCCTTAGAAAGCGCCTGATATCTCTGCAGTCCTGTTGATCAGCTGGCCTGTTTAGATATTTTAACTAAACATTAATCTTTCTTTATCATGTGGTTAGTGCCTAACCTGGTGTCAGAGTTTTATGCCGCCCATGGGCCTCTGACATTAATAAAACAAGAATATTTACTGCTATTAGGGTTTATTGATTACTGGTACTACTAACAATGCTAGGTTGTTCTTGGGACATTTCATATGCTCTTTCTAAAGTATCGGTGACAATCTTCATATCATTTTCAATACTTCTGGCCCAGTTTTCTACATCCCCAATTTCTTTAAGGGCACTGCTGAAGTTCTCAACAAGAGCAAGCCATTGCTGTGTCTGTTTAGCAAAATTTATAGCTCCCTGATGCAAGAGTTTTGCTTCGGCATCAAGCTTCTTTTGATTTAGGTATGCCTGTGCCACTCTGAAAGGATAAAATTACAGGCTTTATTTTTGTTATATTATCAACACTATTGCAGTAAATTATGTTATGATTATGTTTTTCATTCTGAGTACTTATTGTAAAGTGTATGTACTTCTAATCATGCAATACTGTTTTAACCCATTTGAGTTTGATTATTTGGATGATACTTGGCCTATGCAGAGGTAATTTTCACATGAATGTTTTGACAATATCAGATTATATTTAAAATTCTCATGTCACAATGTTAGTTACCATACTCCTCTGAAACGGCTTGACCAATTTTTATGAAATTTTATATGCATATTCAGTAGGTCTGAGAACCAGCTACTATCTATTTTTCATACCGGTAGGGAAAGTAGGGTAGGTGGTAGGGTAGGGTCGTTAGGTAAGGTAGGTAGCTAGGGTAGGTAGGGTAGGTTAAAAAAGGTGCATTGCAATGCATGCCGGGCACAGCTAGTTATTGATGTATATTAAAGTGAACAGTTTACATCCATTTTAATGCATCAATTATCATTTTCAAGCTTTCAACGAGAGCAAGGCTCTAAAAGTTTAATTTACAAACCCAACATTGAGATGGTCGACAAGTGCTTGCGTCAAATCGTTAGCTGCAGTTATGCATTCTTTGCGTTTTTGTTCTGAAAGGTGAAAGCACTTTTTCAGTTTTGTTATTGTTCAATAAACAAAGTGTGAATATTATCCAATAGGTACCTACTCTTATTGGATTTTACTTGAAATATTTACCTTGTATAACTCTTTTTGAAGCTTGTTTTACTTGGTGTTCCTTTATTAATGAAGATAACATAATGGTATGGTATCTATGGAATGTTTTTGTTTCGTTCTCTCAATATTTTTTTAGCCTGGGCTTAGCAGCCTGAATACTGTTTATGTACTTGCTCCTAATGTTTAGTTTGATATTTTTGTGGTATGAGTTGACAGATATACAGTGACAGTTAATTTGACGTTGCTAGTTTTATTAAAATTCGTTCAGAATCAAGGAATGGTAAGGTTTTAGTGCGGTTGGTAAATCTTAGACAATATCTTAGGAGGTTAAAATAATAGCGACATTTCTATCGATTCTAGAAAAGCATGATTTTCCAGAAATTAGAAATACCAACTGGCTAGGAAAAACAAGAAGAAGAATGCAGTGGATCAGTGGCAGACGTGGCAGTGGATCAGTGGCAGACTTGGCAGTGGATCGTTTGTTCGAACTTTCAACCTCTCCTGCTTTCATCGGCGTCGCCAGGGGGAGGGGACACGGGGAGGTAGCTGCCCCCCTAGAGGATCAGGTTTTTAAAGTTATAACTTTTCCTGCCTGATGCCGCAGATTTATTAAGTACCTACGTAATAAATTGTAGCATACAGTAGAATCACTCAAACTAAAATATTTTTAAGGCGAAAAATCACCATCTGAGTACTCGTACTACCGCTACACATTCAATAAACCAATGCATGCGGTTCGTACTTTGAACCCTGAAAATTATCACAGAGGATCATTGATATTATAAAAAAAGATCACTATGTTCACACTGAGCGGCGTTCAAATATCGTTGCGTTATAAGCTTTTAAACTATCATGGTCACTAACATTACTATTAATACTAACGGATAAACCGTGATCATGGTGCTTGCAACAGCGCCGAAATATCGGGAACTCATAGAAAGCAGTAAACATGGTAAATATCCCGTTAGTATTAATAGTAATATCGTTGCGTTGTTACGACTGCGATAGATAATATGGAACGTATGATACAGAAAGAGATAGCTATTGCGCTTGAAGTACTTAAATTACGACAATTGTCTGAATTTTTCTGCAGCAATTTGCGCGCGCTAGTGCGATATCTACCTCTTTTTATTTAATAACTCTCTGGATTGGCACTCCTATTGGATTTTCGCATGATTAACCGGTAGACAGAGGCTGAAATTAATTAGACATGTAGACATTTTGATCTCAAATTGCGTATCTAAATTTAGTCGAGGCAAGATGTAAATATTTTCGAGCTGGCTTCGCTCGCTATTGCAGCCTACTTCCTCTCGAATCTTAACTTTGTCTATAAGCTGCTCAAGTAACTGCGGTAGGTCGAAGCAATTCTAACCTGTCCAAGGTAGGTAGGGTGTTAGAAATTTCGAATTTCGCTCGCTCTTGCAGCCTACTTCTTCTCGAATCTTTAGTTTGTCTGTGAGGCAACCAAGTAACTCCTGTATGAACGTTCGAATCAATTCTAACTTGTCCAAGGTAGGGTGTTAAAATTTTGGAGCTCGGTTCGCTCGCTTTTGGAACCTTAGTTCCTTTTGTTCTTGTAATGGTTTCCCTTAATCGATTAAGTAACAACTATTACTGAATAGAAGGACTAAAGTGCGGGCTAAAGAAAAGCTAACTTGTCTGGAGTGGAGACCTTAAATTTTCTTTTAGTGCCTAGACTTTTCAAGATCTCTTCAAAATTAGTAACTTCTACTCCTAGATGAACGAGTATGGAAAACCTAACCAATCCGAGGTGCTAACATTTTTGATTCTTAGAAGAAATTCAGCTGCATCCATAGATAGTAAACTACTTAACCCTTACACCTCCGTTTTTACTTATGCCCCTGCCTGGCTCAAAAGCTGGCGACGTCCTTATCTGCTTTAGTGAAATCTAAAATAGTCGTCGGTTTTTTGATTTTTAGATGTAAGCGAAGATATATTTTTGGTACACTTCTTTTATGAAAGACTGGTTTGGTACTTTGTCACAACTTGGATAAGTAAAACACGATCAAAAATAAACTGCCATCATTCTAGTCTTTCCTAGCCTTTGCCGCTTTGGGAGTTGGTGACAAAAAAGTGGTAGTCAGCTTTTTTTACCAGGATCAAAGACATCGCTTACTTTTTACCTTATATCCTATCACGTAGCCTTATGTCTATCATGCTTCGCTCCATACTGCGTTGGCAAAGTATAAGTTTTTGGCTGTTTTTACTCGTAACAGGCCAAGTTTTGCACCCATATATGTGAGGGATGGGAGAATGCACGTGTTATAAAGTTTTCTTTTCACCGACATCGACATTGGTATTTTTTCGTTTTTAACCATTTCTTTTGTAGGTAACCTAAATAAATGCTTAAATCGAAGTGAGTTGTTTGGTTTGAAAGTAAAAATCATCACATTCCAAACCCAAACTTTGAACTTTATTTTACGTAGATTATTATGATAAAAGTAATCGTGTGTGTCAGTATCTACCTAGTTCCTAGGTACACAGTCTGAATCAAAACAGTGATCAACGCTGGTGCCTTTTGAAGTGCCTTAGCTTCAGGAATTTTAGAACTTGAAAGTAGACAATGCCAACTTTGTATCTGTGTGCACTATGCAGGCGGCCATTAAACATCAAGTCGTAAGTTTTGGATCAGCTGTTTTCCGTGTGATCGGTAATGATGCGGTTAATTTATAATTTACAACTGTCGCTCGCGTACTCCACTTTAGTAAGCCCACGATTGCATTGCATTAATTATACCTTGCTAATGGAAGAGGCCAATATCGATTTTCGCTTATCGCTTACGACGGCGCCAGCTGCGAACCATTGGAAAAAGATTTCAAGCTTGTTTCATTTTACTCATTTATGTGCAGAGCTGATAGGGTACAAATTCTATTGTATTTTATCGATGAGTACAGAATAAGGAGTTTCAGATAAATTAGCTTCCCTTTTGATGCGTTCAAAGAAAATCGATCCACAAGAAAATTATACAAAAATTTGAATTTAGTTAATTTAATAAGATTTTTATTTGGTTTTTGCCATTAAAATGCTTATGTTAATTTGTCGAGTAAAATTCTACACCCTTATTTCTACTACAGTCTTCATTAAAAGTAAAAACGGAGCGGCAAATAAATTATGCCTGTGTCCTGTCTTCACTGTGGCTGACCGCGCCGTATTTCGCTTTGAGTTTCTCATTGAATTCAGGGTCGTCCCATCCCCATAGGTGGTGTGAGCCATCCCCTGTGCGGTGTGTACGCTGCTTTATAATTTCGGGGGACACGTATTTCAAGTCGTATGCTTGTCCAATCTATGTAAAAAAAACAAATAAGTATTATTACATTTTGATTAAATTAACGAGAGCTGGGTGCGTTTTTACAGGTCACTGAGTGATAAAGGCAGTCGCTCCATGTAAAATACTGGTGTTCAGCTGCATCCAATTAGACTGGAAGGAAGCCGACCCCAACATAGGGATGTTGGAGTCGGCTTCCAAAAAGGCTAGGGAGATAATTATAGATAATAATACATGATCCCTATATTGGACTTGTGCATGACCCAGGAAAGGCTGACGTTTGCCAAGCAGTTGGACACAAAAAGCTAATAAAATGAAATAAGTTTACCACCTCATTTTGCAGTTATTATTCTCATCTTAAAATAATAAGGTATAGTTCGTCCAGCAGATGAAGCCGTGTATTAATATTTTCATCTAGGTACTTTAATATTAACCAAATATATTCACTGATGACGATGCATAAGCACGTGTTTTCATGTTTCGGTGCCAAAATTTAAACTTCCGCCCATAAAGTCTTATTATAACAAGTTTCCAGCTCCAAGTTAAAGTTTTGCGAGCAGCATAGTTCAAGGAAATAAGTGGCTATTACTGGAGCACAATCAGGTCGAAATTTAGGCTACCATACTTTTATGTTCAGTTTGTGATATTTTAAACTTGGTCTTATAAAAACACAACGTTTTCTCTCAGCATAGATTTCGTTTTTTTTTTTTTTTACAAATTGTTGGCAACCCTAATCTCAGGTTGACCGCGCAAGGGTTAGCCTATTTATTTTTCCGCTGTACACTTTGTTAAAAGGGGTCCAATGAATACATACCTTTGCCATGAGGTCGATGAACACGATGGTGGGTGTAAGCATGTTGTAGAGGGGAAGCTCAGTCGCGCGGTAGTCCCAGGGGAAAGTGTGGTGGTAGTTGTGGAAGCCTTCCACACAGATCAGCCATACTCCAATGTTTTCGCGCGGGTTCAGTGACCTTAGAGAAAAATATATTTTTTACATTTTAATCTGAGGAGTGAAGTCCGAGACGATTTACGTTCTCTCTCTAATAAGAGGAGTGTGGCGTTTACTTAACTGTGAGAGGTCTTACAGTTTGAAGCCCCACTGATTAATAATATATAATAATAATCTTTATTTATCCATAAACATACAGAGTTTGAATTACAGTTTGATATTTGGTTTAGAAATACATAGTTTATGTTACTTTATATTTTAGTGCATGTGAGTTTAGATTTATAATATTGAGATGTTTGTTAATATTTTTATAGATATGACTACTTAGTATGTAATATTGATGTTTGGCGAATGAGGTCTTGTGTTGTATATTTGGCGGAACGTACGTGCGTTTGTTTGTAATAAGAGGAGGAAGGCCTGCGATTAAAGATAAGTTGTGTAACATAATCTTGTGGAAAAGCTTCCCGAATAATTTTCCATATGAACTTATAAGCAGTCAAACTCAAATGGTGATAATGAGCACAAAAATTTATAATTTATAATTTAAAAAATCTATTGGGTCTTATCAGACTCAGAACTACTTCGTTGATCCAGTGGTTAGTTGCAAGAGGGATTGGTGAACGTCTAAGTCCTCCTGACACAAATGGTTAATGGGTTTTAACATTAGTAATTTTCCCCGTAGAAGTGACTGGTAATCCATACTGAATATAGTAACTACCTATTCAATTGGTAGGTACAGGAACCTCGCCTTTAACGTTAATCGGCTTACCACCAATAATAACAATGTAATTAATTACTAGTAGGTAGACTGGCTACTTGATCGCCGTGCATAATTCATGAAGCATTATTGCTATTAATTGATTCAAGTTGTTCTGTGATTCAAGTAATCAAATTATCTGTTCACTTGTGCGGTTTACGCGACTGTACGGAGCCTAAAAGGAGGGTAATGTTTTTAGCCTGATCTAGTTTGTAGCAAGAATCGGGAATAATGCCACCCTTGAGTGTTTCTATGATAAAAGACAGATAGTGTTGTGCTTTGGCGTTATAAAGGGTGTAAATAGACCATTAACGAAGCCGAAAGGCACTTGTTCTCCACGTCTTTGCGATCATTTTTTTGTTCCAGACCATAACTGGGAACCTTCTAGTTACGGATATATTGGGGGTCAATGTTCCAACTTTTTCACTTGATTTTTTTAAATACATGATTTTAATGCAAGATTTTTAAACACCACCACGACCCCCGTACTATTCAATCCATCCATCAGCACAATGCTTTGAGTGCGTTCCATCGAGTCCAACCGTAAAACGTGATTTTTCACCCCAAAAAAAAAGTCGTTTCCCAGCAATAATTTTTGCGTAAATATAGGTACCTACTTAGTTTGACGTACAGAATGCTTGGTTGACGGCTTCGTGAAGGGTCTTTTTACACTCTGTATAAGTAGGTACCTACCTATTTATTTATAATTTCCATAAATCTGTTTGAGATTTAATTTAGGTTAACGAAGAAGATTCACCTATTATTAGCAATTAACCTACTGTTGTTTTCATGTAAGTAAACTATGTACCTGAGTTACGTTCAGAATCCGTCAGTGGTTGACTTTGCAAAACTATATGCAAATATAGTAGTAAAGTTTAGTTTGCCGATCTCTCGCCAGAGTAGATCCTTTGTTCTACCTACTTCAATCAAACCAATCTGAGGGTGATGAAATATCCAGGTGGATCCGTAAATATCTCCGTAATAATTCTTATTTATCTCTAAAGTTTTTTAAAAAACGTTGCCCCACACTAGGAATTTCTCCTGTATCGTGGTTGCGTTTACAAACATTTAAACTCACATACACAAACAGCCAGACCCGAAACAACTACCTGCAGTTCATACAAATATTTGTTCCGTGCGGGGATCGAACCCGTGACACGCAGCGCAGCAGCCAATCGCTCAGCCTCTGCGCCAACCGTGCCGTCAAAATTTGTATTATTCCATACCTTTCGAAATTGTTCCTTAAAGTGATTTTAGGTAAAATCTTGAATTGGGTACTTGATTATCATTAACACTAGAAGACATTTACCATGTTTACTGATTGAATATCCCGTTTCTAGTGTTAATGATAATTTGTGACCATGACAGTTTAAAATCTTATATTGGGTACTTGATACCATTAAGCAATAATTCGAAGACACAATTTCACTAAAAAGAGACTTTAAAAGTCATAAGCCTTGAGTTCGAACCCAAGACACGCACCGCTGATTTTCCGGATTCATGTGCGTATTGTATAATTTTATCACTAGCTTCGGTGAAGGAAAAACATCGTGAGGTAACCAAACATGCCTTAGAGGCTTTTGCAGCGATGCAGTAATGATGCTGTCGCACATGTGTATCGATACAGCCGCGATGCTGTCGCTGGCTGTGTACCTTTGCCCAATTATGTACCGCGCGATATTAGCGATGCAGAAGCGCGTTTACAAAACGCGCGACAGCATCGCTACAAAAAGTCGCCGTGGGCGAGGGGCCTTTAGAGACATTTCTCGATGGCAAGTAAAGCCAAGTCAAAAGCCCATGGGCGGCATAAAACTCTGACACTTAAGGCATTAACCGAACGAAAAAGAAAGAATGAAAACTCATTAATTTTCAAGTAACTGTAAAATTAGGTTTTTACTTGCTTTGAAATCAATAAATAGCTGAGTCATTGAGTTGGTAATTATTGACGTCATAGGTTACTATTGCCATACAAAATCTATGGGCGACTCGCTTTTTTTTTTTTGACTGCTCATAAAAAGTTTCAACTACCCTATTATGAGGCTTTTGTATCGAGGCACTTACTTGTCATAAGGCCTGTATCCGAAGATGTGCGCGAAGCTGTTGACGCTCCACACGACATTGATCCCGCAGGTGTATCTCAGGATGGTAGGAATGAAGAACGCGTTAGTCCAAGTTTCACCCCAGAAGTAGACCGGAACCACGGTGGGCAGCACGAAACACAGCAGCGGCATCATTTTCAAATAGTGCCTGTAGAAAAAAAAACCCGTAATAATTATTTCTGCAAACGAAAGAAATGATGGATAGCATTTGCGTAAAAGATGATAAATTTTCGTTGATAATTATGGCTAGAAACGGGGTGAAGTCCAAGATGATGACTCATAGAGACTAATGGAAGAAGAAGGCATGCTTCGTCGAAATGAATAATGATGATAGCGGATTTCTGCACCATGTTCCCTTTGTTTTTTCTTAATCCTTGCTCAATTCATTCTTTATTCATCAAAGTTTGTTAATTTATTAATTGAACTTAAGCAAAGTCTGCACGGCACCATTGTCAGCGTCTTAGTTTAGAACAGTACTAATGACCAGCTTTTAGTGTCTAGACGATAATGCTGGACCCTCTTTTTAACATCTAGTCAAAACTATTTTACACATTCATTTAAATGTACATTTTACGTAAGTACTCCTTGTACTTACGCAAAATGTACATTTAAATGAATGTGTCATTACATCAACATAACGAGAGACCCGTTTTAAAACACGCAACCTTCAACTCCCTCAGACTATCAACATTTCATCATAAAATGTTTTAATATTTATGTCGACATCAACTTTGTTTCACACTTCATAATACCCTCGGCCTGACGCTTGTTGAAATTGCGACCTACGTGATAAAATGAAAGTCTCTGCTTCACTAGAAATAAATGTTATTTGACCTAACTTTCAGAGAACGGGTGGCTGTGGGTGGTTGATCCGTCGTGTTTCTTTATTTTTCTCCCACAGTTAAAAGACACAAAGGTCTTAGAAAAATATGTTTTGCTTTTCCTTTTAATACCGAGTACAGCAGTGGCTTTTGTGAGCATACGTATAAATATATTGGAGACAGAGTCGGCGACAACCGCTCGGAGAGACTTATGGTTTCACTTATAACACAGAATTCTGCAGGATATTAGATAATCGAAGAGGGTTATATTTGTAGGGATACTATTTTATTCGTAGTATTTCTGTTTTGGGTTGTAATAGGATTATTTGGTCTGAGAAAAGCTTTTCGTTGAACTCGGCATGTGGCTGGTCTAAGATTAAAATAGGCTAAAACAAATACGGGGAAACGAATAATTAAACTAACATATTTTTACGCGTGCGAAGCCGAGCTGAGCTGTGTGAAAGATGATATGGCAAGAAAGGAGGTGTCTGATGATATGACTAATAATAGAGAAGTATGGAAGAAAAAGACATGCTGCGCTGACCCCAAATAAATTGGGATAAGAGCAGGATAATGATGGTTATTTCTACGCCTGAGAAAATCGCTACTCTTTATAAAATGGATTTGTGTCATAAGTTACCATAATATGTTTTTACTCACTTCCTCTGGAACATGACAACTGGATCAGCATACAAGTCAGTGAGATCAATGCGCTTTCCACCTTCAATGACTTCAGGACTCTTCTTGCAGCAGAGCCAGCCCATGTGGGAGAAGAAGAGGCCTCGCTCAGCATTGTGAGGGTCTGCATCAGTGTCCGCGTACTTGTGGTGGGTGCGATGATCGCGAGCCCACTCGAATATGCTGTCCTGTTGCATGGAAATGACAAAATTATAGGAGGGTGGCAGATGATCTGATGAAAATAGGAAACAGCTAGAAAACTTCCTCGTTTAGCTAATTGGTAACGCATATTATATGAGCATTGAGAATATTGAGCATATTCTGAGTTCAATTGCCCGACTCTGGGCATAGTATAATTTGGTTTTTTCATAAAGTATTTTTCAATAAAATGTAATAAATTACATGTGAATTAAACATTACAGGTTTCCTTCCCTGTTAATACGATTTTTTTATGTTTTATAAGAGAATACTAAAGATTCAAAAGTCCAAAAGATGACTGAAATCAACAAAATGTTGTAGAAAACGAAGCTCCTTGCTTATTTGAAAAGTTAGTTTAGCGTTTACGAGCTTATAACATACATAGTCATAGTCCTTAATGATCCTTTAATCGACCCTTTCAGGGTCTGGCTCATCAATTTGCACATTAACTAAGTAAACAGTCAGTTCTTGACATAACAGCGTAGATACTTATCATTAATTGACTTGAAGAGGTCTGGTAATGATTTCAGCAAACGCCTCTTGACGTGAGAGGCTGGTTTGACAATACAGTTAGCATTTCTAGTACTTATTATTTATAATGTGGCTATAACTTTACATTGAACTTATTGTCCTATAAAACTTTTATACTCGTTCCAAAAAGTAAAATAATTCTTTCATCCTCTGAGGAATACGAAAAATAAAAGCGCATCGAGATAACTTTTGGGAAGGAACAAAAAAGCGTTCGTCGTCTAAAAAGGTTTTAAATAATTATTTTAACTTGTGTTTTATTGTTCTGCTTACCTCGGCTTTGATATCGATAGTCGTAAATTGTATCTAGCAGTGGTAGGCTTCCAAAACGTGTTGTTGCAGAATGGAGACGAATCGTAAGAAAGCAAGGATCCAAACAATCATGTGGAAATATCTGACTATGAAGAAGTAGGTGTAGTCTGCTTACCTGAAAGCCCATAGTTTGCCATAGCATGAGCACTACGCGGAGAGGAGTGCGTGCCTTGAAACATCTGTGAGTCCAAAGGCGATGAGATCCTGCGCCGATGCCGATGGCGCACATTAGGTGTACGGCGAATGCTGCAATACAATTATGTTTTTATACTTCTGTATTTTGTAATTATTTTGGGTAATTAACTTGAATTAAACGGAAAGTCAATTGCATGACGTTATTTACTGATCAAAACAATGTCAATTTTGGTAAAACGAGAAAGTTTATCTAAATGTACGCTTTTTTCGATAATGGATGATGTTGTTGTCAAATTATATCAGATACAATATCCAAACGTATTTTCGTGGATTTTGCTCTATAGGTTTCGGTCAATATTATCTTAGGTACTATAAAGGGTGTAAATAGACCCTTAACAAAGCCGAAAGGCACTTGTTCTCCCCGTCATTGCGGTAATTTTTTTGTTCTACACCATACCTGGGAACTTTTACGTTCTAGTTACGGAGATATGGGGGTCAAAGTTCCGACTTTTTCACAAGTTTTTGTAAAAATACATGTTTTTAACATGGAAGATTTTTACTTTATACACCTCCTCGACTCCCGTACTATTCAATCCATCCATGAGCACAATGTTTTGAATGCGTTACATTGAGTCCAACCGTAAAACGAGTTTTTCACTCCAAAAAAAAGTCGTTTCCCAGCAATATTTTTTGCGTAAAGTTACTTAGCTTGATGTGCATAATGCGTGGTTGACGGCTTCGTGAACGGTCCGTTTACACCCTGAATACATTAAGTATAACTCTGAGAAGTCTACTCACCAAACACATTAGTCTGCCATTTAGCCGAAGTGAAGACGAGATACAATCCATACACCGACGCAATGTGCAAGTAGAGGAACCAGAAGATGTTGAACCACACATATTCGTGTTTCCTGGGACTTGCATGTTTCAGGACTGAGACATCTTTATCGAGTCCCAGGTCCGAGGTCTGTGTGTCCGATTCGAAGACAACGCCACTGGGGATTGGATCCACTTGAGGAGGCATGGTCTAAAAAATAAAAGATATTTACGATTAAAAAAAAAAAATTACTGCATTTAATTAATCTGCCAGCCTATGACGTTTCGCCTTCTGCCCCCGTAGCATGACCACCGTAGACAAGGATTTCTTTGACGGTAGAATCGACAAAATGACAGATAGTGCAAAGAAATCTGTCCTTGTGTCAATACAATGTCATTTTGTCGGTTGTTCCGTCAAAGAAATCCTTGTCTACGGTGGCTGGAACGGTCGGTGTTCCATTCTCTTTGCGGGAGGGACTTTTGCGGACGTCTAGAATATTACTGCTAGGAAAGAGATTATCCGTCCTTATTATTAGTACTTTATTAATCTTTGGACACATTTTTAACCGTTTTTAAATACTTCTGTACTCTCCATTAAAGTTCTCTGTAACTACTTTTTCTGACGAATTCTCTAAGAAAATCTAGACAATCTGGCTCTAGCTACATCCACCAGCATTTAATGCTGGACTTAACGATACAAATTAAGCAGGCTTTGCTTCGGAAGATGAATTATTGCAAGAAAGATCAAACTCGTTAAGTCTAATAATTGCACTTGTTAGAACGCCAGATGCATTTGATTACCTCATTAAGAGTTTCGAATCAAGTTTAACTTTTCTTGCCAAGTAAGAACGTTTAAAGGCAAAGTGAAGGAAATCGAAAGATTTTTGTACGAAAGAAGACTATAATGAAACGTTTACCAAAGAAAATAGTATGGAAACCTGACGGCACGTTTGGCGCAGTGGCTGAGCGATTGACTTCTGTGCTGCGTGTCGCGGGTTCGATTCCCACACGGATTTGTATGGCCTACAGGTAGTCGTGGTTTGTGTATGTGAGTTTGAATGTTTGTAAATGCACCCACGATACAGGAGGAACGCCTAGTGCGGGGCAACGTTTAATAAAAAAAAAAAAAACTATAAAATTAGTGCGGAATGACATAACAGTCTTAGGTTCTAGTTCTAACAAAATCTTTAATTTACATTCTTTGTGGAAAATTCCAAGAACAGATTGGAAAACCGATGAAAATTGAATTTTCACGTTATATTATAATACTTGAAAAAAACTAATGCTGTTGTAGGCTTACCGCTAAATGCTCATTTGAATCTAAATAAATTGTGAACTGGTCCCGGTATGCTTTTCGATACAAAAATTGCAGCGGGGAATGATAAGTTCCGAAAAATCTACTCATTATCTTTGTATTACGTTATTATACCAGCGATCAGAAGATATCACTTCTTTTACTACGTCTGTATCAAATGAACAATTAAAATAAACCAAGAGCCACCTACCTCCTTCGTAGAAGAAAAACACTTAAATAATTATATCTTATTGTGGTAACACTTGGACACACACTGATTCCCTATACCTATTGTCCTAGTATATATATAGGATACAAAACAACGATTTGAATTTCAAATAATGCAAGTAAATCCATATAAAGTAAATAAACTAGGGCATTAAGTTTCGTAAGAGTTCATTGCATTGTAAACACTCATTAGCTATGTAAAGTGAATCGGTTCAGAATATTTGTTAATTAGTTCATTGGTTCATGTTTAGGGATCTAGCTGAATTCGTTCGTCACTGTTTATTTGGGTAATTCAGTGTTAACCACGTTGAGTTCGGGTTTTGATTTTAGTTTTTAGCATAACTTTCGGATAAGTATACAACATTATGTTTAGTATATACGAAATCTGAATATAGTTTGTTCAGAATAAGTAACTGAATCGATTTCAATCGTTTTTAAACCATGTTATATTTTGGCCCAAAAATATTTAAAAAAAGGTTACAAGTTGGACACCGAGTGACAATAAGATCCTATCGCAATCATTTAGATACCTACTGCCAAATTATTATTATCAATGACTTCACGACGATGCAGGAGGCGCGTGCGTGGCTGCGCCGCATGTTGACCACGTTTTTGTGCGGACATTCAGGTAACAGAACAAGTTTATAACTTTGTGATTTTTCATGATACAGTTTTGAAATTTTGTACATAGATTCTTTACATAAAAATACTAGACAAGTGTTTCAGGTTTCGCATTTCCTAAAAGTAATGTTGTATATTATGTTTCTTGATTTAAATGTTCTTAGTGAGGCATGTGCATTTCTATGGGCACATATGCTTTTTTAGAATTAAACAACATCACGCTTATAATCCCCGGAGGGTTATGCAGAGGTGTACCTAATAGTACACCCACATTTCGCCAGTTATATTTGAGTCCCATGTAATAGGGGGCGAACCTATTGTCATCAACCGGGCACAAATCCAGACTCCGTGGCAGCCACTGAGAAATTCTTGTAGGTATCTGCTGTCTAGATTTACACAAATGTGTCTTAATATTATGTTAATATCTTCTTAATGAAGACAGTTTACACACGAAACCATGATAGAAGCTAGTATTAATAACACGATAAAAGAAATAGACCCACTCCTGTAATCCTCTGTGTAAGTAAGCAAGCATGTTAGTCGGACATTTAATAACATTTCCCGTACGATATTTAGGATATATCGTGGTCCGTTACCGTCCATTTATCCTCGGGTCTTATTGCACTGCAGACGTGGCGTTGGCGGAATCCATCCTGGCTAGTAATTTCCGCAGAGGCGACCAGGCAATACTACGGGCTACGGTTTAGTTTGCTGGCAACACCAGATCTGGTGGACAGATTATTAAATTCCGAATGTCATGAACTAGATTGTTACAGTTGTAGTAAGGTCAGGTTTTTTTTAAATGTTTAAACTTTAACGATTTTTTTACAAGCTGCAAATTATGAAAATCATAGTTTGAAAAATCAAAATCAAAATCAAAATATTTTATTTCATAAATCCCTCGATGGGCACTTATAAAACGTCGACAAAAAGGTGCACGGTTCGGGTTGGTTGTTTCCTATGGAGAAGAACCGGCAAGAAACTCCATGGTTACTCTGTTTCGAGTTCTCCAAACGGGTGAATAGGACATTTTGATTAAACAATCATTCGAAGGTAGCTAACCATTAGACCGTATAAAATAGAAGCCAAGCGGAAGCTGGCTTAACACTTCAACAGATTAGCTGACACAGTTCGGCTGCCTAATGCGATAGCCTTCAATATTAGGTAACCTTCGTATACAAGACCCAACTTCAAAGAACCAAAGAAGACCTACCTACCAAACTACAGTTGGGTAATTTCTTAGAAGAATGTTCGGCCATTCGAATAGATTCGTTTTTATGTTAAGACAATGAGATCGTAAATGAATCGGATTCTGATTACCATTGAACTTGCTCGATTAGGCTGGGAAAGGGTGATCGTAAAACGTTTGTTGTATCGGACTCGTAAAAACAATATCAAAGTCTTTGTTGTAGAATCTATTTAGAAATAGAGCCTAGACAAAACCAAATAAGTTTTTTTCTGTAATGTCTCATTTATGAAAGCCACTGATGTCGCTTCAACTCGAAAATAAATAGAAGTATTGGTACTTTGGTGTCTACCCAGCTTTTTCAAATGCAACTTGCTGACTGGTTATCTATCTTAATATCTTTACTCATTAGGTACAAATCACTGTAAAAAGGGCCTATCGGAGCCGCGAAAACGATCTAAGTTAATGAGGGTCATAAAACAGGCTCTGCGAGTGTCAATACCTACTTAAGTACTGTGGGCGCACCCTGGGCAGTTAGTCTTGCTTTGATCACTTGGCTATTTTTTTCACAATAGTATGAGGCTGTGAGCATACAAAGCAGAACTCGAATCGTGCCGAAACAAGAGAAGAATGCAATGCGGTACAATAAAAAAATAAAAAAACAGGTCATTGACCCATATTCGATAAACAAACAAACACTTTTGTCAATTTACAGGCTGATTAACTTCTTTGACTAAATAAATAAAGTTAAATAAATGACTTAAACATATAAGAAATAAACAAATGTCAGATCCAATCAATAAATGTCAAAAGCAAAATAAAATAAAATAAAAAATGACACTGAATTAAATTAAGTAATGACAGAATCAAAAATTATAATATCCATAAATATTATAAAATGTTACACAGCAAAAACTGAGGTTTCCGAAGTCACTTTTCAGCGGTTCCATAAAGAGAGGCAAAACCTTTATAAATCTTTTGGAAAAGTGCCTGAGTTGCAGGTAAAAACACAAATGCATCAAAAGGCAGGCTCGAAAACCCATTACCAAAAACCAGGAAAAACGGTGACAGTAACAGTAATAATCTTGCTAAAAGGCGAAGATTGCAGGCGTATCGTCACGCTCGAATACATCCGGATTCGTAGCGTAAACACATGTGAACGGAATGAATGGCGAATCTTCCGGTCGGGTAACTGGGGCGTGAAACGGAGATTTTATTTTGAGGAGGCTGTGGAACCGAGACCAGCCTGATTTTTCCACCTCGACGGTAATTCCGTATCGTGTTCAGTCAGTGACAGCTTTCAGCCGATACAGATAAAAGATTTCATCTTTTTGCAGCTTATTTATTATTCGATTTACCGCGGGCATGTGTTTTAACTGGTTTACCGTTTTTAAGGGGTTTAAGCTTGTTTGTTACTTTATTGTAATGCTGGATTATTCACATGTTGTTGAGTTTTAAGCTGTGTGTTAACCTCTCCGGCCTCGAGCTCTTAAACGGTAACCGCCCCCGCGCCTCACATAGTTACGTCATCGCAGGTGTCAAGTGGCCGCGCGCACAAAAACGCTTATTGCTCGAGTTCTAGTAACTCTTATCTCAAACTGTAAACAGTTTCGTGTTCGTGAAGAACGAGACTATGTATTACTATATAAACAATTCTTTTATAACTACTTTAGAATTATAAACATCCTCTAGACACAAGAGAACTCGCCGCAACTCGACTTGTTGCCGTATCTTATTTTTTTTTGGTAAAACTACTGAATCAATTTACACGAAACTTTAGAACTAATATTACTAATATACAAGTAATCTAATGACAGTGTTTTTTAGGAGTCCTACATACATTATTCTTATAAGAATCCAACTCAAAATTCTTATAAGCGGAACTGTCATTTTGGAATTGCGCAGTTCAATGCATGACTTTATAAACGATCATCCGTGTTATTATCAACAGGTATCAATATAAAATGTTTTTAGGATACTACCTATACCTTCTTCGAGTGATTTCTAACCATGAATCGAAAAAATATTCTAGGAAATTTGATAAATACGAAATTCATTTCACAGAGCGATATGACCTATTTTCATTCGATAATTTAGGTTTTCCAATTAGAATCTTACTTGGAAGCAAACAAAAACAAGATGCTTTATCAATTTCTATACACACACATCTTCCTATCATAGAAAAAATAAGAAATATCAATATTTCAAGTGGTTGTAAAATTTGTACTGAATTCTAACATGCCGTAGGGTGGGGAACACACCACTACACTGTCGATAAAATGTGTACCTATCGAAAATGTGTTCAGTAAGGAAAATAAAAAAATACAATTTAGATCGACATTTTTTATATTGTGCATATACGTAAGTTATTCACATAAAAAGTATTTACTACTTTTACATCGGGTAAAAAATATTAGAGTAAACATAATTCTTATACAAACAAAAACATCTTATATAGTAACAAAATAAAAGTGATTGGCATAATATGTGTTACGCAATAGGGAATATGCAAGCAATAAAAAAACTCTTTATTTATAAAAAAAAGTTAGATGTAAACAAGGCAGATTGAGGTAAATGACGTCACATAATGGCCGCCACAGTCACGGACATGGCGGATGGCTATGGTAACGCGCGAAACAGGGCTCTAAACAAAGTGGAACACCACAAATATTGCACCAGTATGACGTGCGTTTGTTTCGCGTACTGTAGGATCCGCATACAGCCCTTCCTTTGGAATGCGGGCTGCAAAATGCCGTTCCATCGGAACTTCGGGCATGCCAAATGTGATTGGGGCCGCTGTGGGTGCACCAACACAAACGCCAGGGGCACTGCGCTGTTTTGGTATATATTTGTGGTGTTTTTGGAGTATCTGGTTGACTAGCTCCAACCGAAAAACTATGTGTTCTTTAGGAGTAGTGGTTGAAGCCGCTAAATGAATCCGTGAAGCAGGTATGGTCCAGCATTTGATCTTTACGATCAACGCCTCCCATACCCTTATTATAATCTAAAATTACCTGGGGTTTATATTGAGCTTCACGATATGGTCTTGGCTCCATCTGGTCTTGTTGAATGCCATGGTAGGATGAGATGGTGCAGATTTTGCGTTTCTTATCCTGATAGGCCATGACAACGACATCGCCGGCATGACGAGCTACGATCTGACCTTCTTTCAGCTTGCACAGCGATATGAGTGGAGTATCTGTGAATAAGGATAATAAATTGCTGAAAGACCACAAAATCTAATTGTAATAACTGACAAAATCCTATTTTGTATCAAAACTATACAATGTCAAGTCTATGCGACAGATCTCATTACAATAGATTCAGTAATTTAGTCAAGATGATGTAAAGGATTTACCTCACAATCCGATTCCTCAAAGTCTTCAAGGAATTCCGGCTCATCATATACCGGCTCGTCCAACTCATCCTCGGACATGTCTACTTCGAGGTACTCCCGTCTATCGCCCTCATCCTCAGAGTCGCTGTCTAAAAAAATTGAACGGGGCTTCCACCCGCCCCACGTTCCAAGATATTTCTAAAAAAAAATAAAAAAACAATAAAATTAAAAAATTAAATATATTTGTTTTTTTTTCTCAAACTGTCCAACTGTTGGGCAAAGGTCTCCCCAAAATATTTCTACTTCACAAAAAAATGAAAATTAAGTTATCGATACCATCGATAACTTTTGTCGATATGACCTACGGTCTAGTGGTCGTTGCGGCCATGTTTGAATTTTGACAGTTTCGTGTTACGAAAATAATACATGAGAAAACATCGAAATATGAATGATAATTGAATAAATACGCCTGGAATAAGTGAAATTATAAATTATCATTAGTTTTTACGTTGTTATATAACCTTACAAAGATAGTAATTCATTGAGAATTATTAGAATTTATAACAAACAACGGCGACGCGGACTAACATTTTGTTGGCTCAAAAGAGTAGTTTGTATATATTGTTTCAAGCAAACAATTATATACAAACTTGCATTAGATACTTAGCACTAATATTTCATCCACTTATTATATGATTTCACACCAAATCTAATTATAATTCAAAAACAATTACGCCGAGTTTGTCTGGCGGTTGACATTGACCTTCACTTGAAAATACTTGAAATATAAATAAATATGAATAGATATGCCTCGAATACATGAAATAATGAATTATCACTACTTTTTACGTTGCCACTAATGTTTCCAAGACATATTTCATTGTAAAACAGTCACAATTCATATTTTCAATCGTTCATTCGATGGCGACTGACGAAATCGAAATTAGGAATATTTTGTTGGCTCAAAAACATTATTTTGGGATATTTTTTCAAGCAAATGATTATCTAATAAGTTTCGTAATACACTTATAACATACTATACATTTACTTACCAAAGTTTCACACGCTGTAGCGCACTCAAACATCCAAATACCACACCGGCCGCTCACTTTTTTTGCACTGAATTTTTTCAACGACAATGACGCGTTTTTATATTTTTTTCTAAGTGATGCCCAGTTTATTTTTAGTAACAATTGGTGTCGTTCGAATCGACTATTAGTTGGCCATAGAGGTAAATCGTTTGCAAAGCATTTGGAGCCGTATTTTAGGTAAAAATAAGGTTTAAGTTAGCTGGTTCGCACCGTACCGAAAACGGTACACCGGTGCTCAACGGCAGTAAGAGTTTGCGTACCGTTTTCGGTACACTTGGGCCGGAGAGGTAGTGTTAGTATGGAAATTAATTGGTAATTGTGTGATAACTGGTTCGTGCATTTGTGAATTTATTTCTTGGATTCTGTTTCTTTTTAAAACCACTTTTCAATACATGAGATTTCTTAAGCTCTTTCAGAATATACTTCAACAAGTGCAACGTTTAGTACATAATTGGGCTCTTTAATATTGAAGTGATGTTATGTAGATTGTGATTCGATAACTACTTCAATTAAGTTTTGCAAAATTACAGTACATAACGTACTACATTTCATCTGAAGTTCACAACTATAGACCCTATATGTAGGCATTTTATTCAGTTCACCTAACATTGTGCCTCTAATTGCTGGGTCAGCTCGTTCTCGAAATGTCGACCCTAAACGTCAGAAAAATATATAAATACAATAAATCAATTTTAAATATAGCTGGCCCTCCAGTTGAAGTGACCGGTCACGAGAGCGGCTGTGAACGTAATTTTGACTGGAATGGCCACCAACCGATTACCGGTATTGTGGTTTAAATGGGTTCCGATCTTGAAAAACGATTCGCTTGTGCGGTCCTCAAATTGAAATCCACAGTGTTCGGTCATTTCACACAAAATTTTTGATTGAATTTCACCAGTACAGTTAGAATTCTATTTTTAGATTCGATAGCTTGTTTAATTGATCCATCGTAAATTCGATTGACGTTACAAATGGTTAAACGTGAAAATTGTGACAAGCTAAATTATAAGACAAGTTGAACGTGACTATTATCACATCATCTTGAACATTGTCCGTAATCCAGAGAGAAATTAATGGTCTTTGTCAGACAACAATGTGTAATGCAAGCAGTTCGTTCAGAAAATTAAATTACGTCTAGAATATTCATAGTGAACGTTGTGTAAGCGCTGCTCAGAGCTCCATTACCTATTGGCCGATAACAAAGGGCCTCTTCGGGCACGGAATCAATTTAGAGCACAAGAGAGGTCGGCTGTCGGCCATTGCGCATACTTCCTTAACTATTAACTGGGCTGGAGAACCACTTCTTTTGAGCACGGCTGATAAATTCACGTTAATTAATATGTTGGGTTGATGTACTTTTGAGGTCAGAGGTAAAATAAATGTACATACCTAGTTGCTCACGCAGGTTTTCTGATAATTCTGAATTCGGAACAGCCTAATGAGGAAGCGCAACTCTATTTGGGATATTGCGGAATGATGATGAGTCTTACTCACGTATTTAATTAATGACTAGGTAGAACAATTGTACTACTTTTTTTTTTTTCTTTTTTTTTTTGTCGTATTAAAGTCATCAAATGAGTCCTCCCAACCAGGGCAGAGCGAGAGGGACTGTCAGACTTGTACTGACTAAAATCCACGGTGTCCTTCAATAGCCCTATTTGTTCCAAGGTCACGGTAGTTCTGTAAGTCCCGCGACCCCGGCAGGCTTTGGCCCTCTAGAGGGGGGCCCTGTCTTTATGCTGACACTCTTTGAGGCGCGCGTGGGACACAACGCGCCGTCGACCCGGGCATGGTCCATGGTCGGACAGCGAGTCGCTCATTACTCGCCGCCCGCATGCCCGCGCCTACGGTGGCCGGAGATCGTCTGCCGACGTCCGGCGCCGTGGGCGTCTACCACTGCGGCTGTGGTGGAGGGAGGACGTTGTCCTCTCCCTCACGCGGCCCGCCTCCTCCTTCGCGAGCATGACTGCTTCGCAGAAGGAGGCGACCGCTTCCCATTCCATCTCGCCCCGCAGCATGGCCTCAACCAATGCCGGGCGCGAGAGGTCTCCGCCTATCGCCGCCGTTAGGACACGATGGTGGTCTGCCCAAGCGGGGCAGTCCCGCACCGTATGCTCCACCGTGTCCTCCGGGCGGTCCTCGCAGTGGTGACACCCAGGCGTTTCCTCCTTCCCCATCAGACACAGGTACCTCCCGAATTTTCCGTGTCCGGTGAGGACCTGCATCATGCGGTAGGTCAGGACGCCGTGACGCCTATCCAGCCACTCCTCAAAGAGGGGTCTTACCGCCGCGATTGCGGTGTGCCCGACAATTGTACTACTTAATACGCAATATTACGAACTCGTTCTTCTTGTTATATGCACCTATTTCTACAGCATTTTTTGCCTTTATTCTTCTAAATGCGCCTAAATGTACACTTTTTGTAATACTTTTTAAATAAATTATTCTTATTCTATTCTTCTATTCTTTTTATACTGAGAATAAACTGGTGTTACTAACCATCATGAGCGCTTTCAATGCAACCTTTCATAAACAAGAATTCTTTTGTAGTGAGTCTTACCGATAGTTTTGTAAACTAAATCGCACTCATCTTTTGAAGGAACGTGCCGACAATGGAAGGATCTGGATCAACACCCTTTCAGTGCATCTCAATGCTTTTGCATCACATGTGAGAAATACACCGTTACGGCTTTCATGTATTCTTCAGCGCCGATCTTGAAATAATCCCTCAAACGTCTTGTACGATATGAATTATTGATGTACACACGTACTTTGTTATGTGTTGTATTTTTCGTCTAAGAGTTATTTTACGTTTATTTGAAGTGTATCGAATTTCAAGACTCCTTTTATATGCTTAATTTCAGAACTTCTAACTAATCTTTAGAATACTGTATTATTGCCCTAAACTCGATGAAATTTCCTACAAAATGACGAGTTTATAAGAAACTTTCATCCCATAATATTTTAACCCGAGTTGAATTTTCGCAAATTCATTTGTCGTTAGTTACAGTATAAGAGGAACTCTTATACAACATTAGTTTTAGTATAAGCGAAACCTGAAACACGTGTCTAGTATTTTTATGTAAATAATCTATGTACAAAATATCAAAACTGTATCATGGAAAATCACAAAGTTATAAGCTTGTTCTGTTTGTCCTGGTTGTCCGCACTAAAACGTGGTCACCACGCAGCGCGCCTGCGCGCGCACCTGCGCCCGCGCCTCCAGCGTCGCGCGTCGTCTTGAGCTCATTGATAATAATAATTTGGCAGTAGGTACCTAAATGATTGCGATAGGTACTTGAATGTCGCTCGGTGTCCAACTTGTAACTTTTTTGAAATATTTTTGGGACAAAATATAACATGGTTTAAAAATGATTGGAATCGATTCAGTTACTTATTCTGAACAAACTATATTCAGGTTTCGCATATACTAAAAATAATGTCGTATTTCGGATAAAATCTCAAGTGCGTATGCGGCGTCTCCCTACAGACAATGGCCCACCTTCCATCTTGCACCACATGCCTTGCCACCTGCGCAATTGATGATCTATTAGCTGCATCAGTGAGCGGAATTGGCGTAGCTGAATTTTGCCATGATACGTTAAGAAGAAAAAGAAAATAACTCTTGTGGTAACTTATTTCTTGATACAGCGGTGCAAGGTGTGCGTTGAATTATTTAAGAAGATTGTAACGGGCGCGATCCCACAACAGACCAAGTAGGTTCTTGTTGGTTTTATCAAGGGAACATGCCCGGCAAACAGCCGTGTATAGGCTTGCCCCAATTAATAGGAACTGATAGCGGTATAGGACGTACATACAAATGTACAGCAGGTGTGCCGTGTACCTTTCTACCTGTGTCTCCTCTGGGAAATACTGGCTTGATGTTATATAAATACAATACAAGAGAAATGTTACCCGGCTTTGTCTAAAAATAGTTTTCTTTTTAGTAATAAATAGGTGTCTAGGCAAGTTATGACTCAATTAGCATAAAAATTGAACGTTACGTGCTAGAAGTATTTCGGTTTATTTATTGTGGATTTGAAATTCATGTAAATTGGTGAAATAAAGCTGGGTTGGGTACATGAATATCTTGTATATTAATTTGTTTGTCTTAGTTTTTTTTACTTTTTGTTTTGTACTAAAAAGTTCAACGACGGGTCGACCTACATAAAGCCTCTCTGAAACTAATACCTAATCTTGTTCGCAAGTTTTCAAATCTTCACATTACACCTCACAAAGCAATGGCGTGAGCACTCGCACGAGCACTGGCGCGAGGACAGGCGCAAGCACTGGCGCCAGCACAGCAGTTTTTGTTGCCGATGTAAGATTCAAGGCTGGCTCAGGGCACATTAAAACAATACTCGTGAAGGCTTAGGCTTTTACAGTATTCCTTTTATAGTCTAGTCTCTAGTCTTCCAGCTCAGGCGCGATCATTTTCTTCCAGCACTGGCGCGATCATTGACGCGAGCACTGACTTTATCACTGGTGCGAGCACTGGCGTTCAGCTCTGACTTAAATAGATTTTTGTTGTCTATATAAGATTCAAGTCTTGCTCGTGGAGGCGTAGGCTTTTGAAATATTCCATTCATAATCTAGTCTCTAAACCTGCGCTTTTTCGTTCACCTGACCATGACCTTGACGTCTTAAACCAGTATTATTTGAAGCTTACTTTGTGTTTTAAATGAAAATGAAAATGAAATGAAAAATGTTTTTATTTTACGAAAACCTTCATGTACAATGAATTGTGCTGGGAGAGTTTTAGTACCATGATGTCCTTAACACAAACTCACTACATTCCTGCTAGTAAGGGTCAGTTTCCAGTACATCCAAAGGTTACCAACATAAACATGTATTTGTAGTTACATCTGAAACACTGTGATAGATGAAATAGCCTTCGTGTCTTGTTTGAGTCCTAGCCTTTAGCTAGACAGTGCAGTCGCGGCCTTAAATCCGACACGTCGTTGCCATACATGGCACGGCGCCAAACTTGTGTACCGTCAGTTGGCATCATGTAGTTTGATGAATATTTAATTGGAAGTTGAACTTTTTTTTACAAATCATTACCGGGCCAACTTGTACTTAGATTTATGTCACATTATCATTTCAGCTTGGAATCACCTTCTTCTAAGTAGAATGCAGTAAGGTAAGTAGTAGTAGTCTCCGATCTTTTGCCAAACTTTCCGTTTCATCAAGGTGTTTCCCGCGACTTAGGTATGTACTATGTGATAATCTGACAAAGTCGCACGGGGTCCGCGTGGTGGATTATGGCCAAAGAGATTTAAAATTGTTATAGAGCGGACATTGGGAATGCTGTCATATAAAAATGATCCCGAATATTTTTGATTTTGACACACAAATCTCTCTGACAAGCGGACACTAGACAGACCGACTTGGACTTGTAACAAAGAAGTATCAGTGATAGATTACGATTTTGTTCGTCTTGTCCGATCTATCATCATCATCATTTCAGCCGAAAGACGTCCACTGCTGGACATGCGCCTCCCCAAAATGTCGCCACATTGACCGGTCCCGTGCGATTCGCATCCAGCGGATCCCCGCAAACTTCACAAGGTCATCGGTCCACCTAGTGGGAGAGGTTCTCTGAGGCTTATTTTCATACTTACCTAAAAGAAAACAATCAAACAAGTACCTATTTGTAATAATCCGTGTTACATGCAAACCATTACGTAGACTGTGCTGGCATGTTTATTTACTGCTAAGAGGACTAAAAACCGTAATGGTGGGAAGCACTTTAAAGTTACTAACAATCAGATTACCAGCTTTGCGTCGCTAATACTTGCTAATGATTTGCTCCCATTCGACTGTTACGTTTCACGATAAAAGTAGCTGAAAAGTCGTTACGTTGATTTTAGTTTTAAAGCTTAATGGCTTTCCTGAAAATAAATGTACAAAATTTTACTATTAATTGAACATTGAAACATGGAACTCAATGTCTTAAATACTAATGAGGTACTCATGAGGAGTTCGATTCCATGGTCAGACAAAGTATGGATTTATTTTTACATCAAGTTTTTTTCTGAAGCAATCTGAAGTCCGGACTTGTACCCGGTTGATGGCAAAAGGTTTACCCCCATTACAACAGGCTTACACATAACTGGTGATATATGTACTTAAGGTACACCTCTGCTCACGGCGGCGATAGGCGAAGCCCTCTCGCGCCCGGCATTGGTCGAGGCCATGCTGCGGGGCGAGACGGAGTGGGAAGCGGTCGCCTCCTTCTGCGAAGCAGTCATGCTCGCGAAGGAGGAGGCGGGCCGCGTGAGGGAGAGGACAGCGTCCTCCCTCCACACCAGCCGCAGTGGTAGACGCCCACGGCGCCGGACGTCGTCAGACGATCTCCGGCCACCGTAGGCGCGGGCATGCGGGCGGCGAGTAATGGGCGACTCGCTGTCCGACCATGGACCATGCCCGGGTCGACGGCGCGTTGTGTTCCACGCGCGCCTCAAAGAGTGTCAGCATAATGACGGGGCCCCCCTCTAGAGGGCCACAGCCTGCCGGGGTCGCGGGACTCATAGAATTACCGTGACCCTGGAAAAAAAAAAAAAAAAAGGTACACCTCTCTAACCTAACCTAACCCTTTGAGAGTTACAGGCTTGATACGTTATGTTAAAGAAAATTGATAAACTGTGATGATTGTTGCGTACCTACAACAGTACAAAACTAGATGTCGCTGATATTTATTTACGTAATCTTCACGTAAAATAGTGGTCATCGACAGATTTAATGCCTCAAGGCATACTGAATTATTCTGAATATTCTGGAGCTTGAAGGGTTCAAAGTATTCACTGGAGAGAAATCTAACGTAACCGTAAATACCCCAATCTGGAGTAACGGATAGACAGGCGTTCGAAAGCCTGACAACTGGTCCTATTTTAGGATATTGGTATTCCTCGGTGGAAGGAGATCGTGGCTAAATAATAACAGCCGCTCTCTCTTTAGGTTAAGCCGTTGGTCCCGTCTGTCATTTATATACCTTTGACCGTCGTTACAGGTAGTCAGATGCCTGAAAGTCTAACAACCAGTCTTACCAAGGGGTACGTACGGCTCCATGTAAAATACTGGTATTCAGCTGAATCCGGTAAGGCGGGAAGTCGACCCCAACATAGTTGGGAAAAGGCTATGCAGATTATGATGACGATTTTCCTCGGTACCTACAAAAGATAGCTACATCAACAAGACGTTTCCTTGTAACTTTGGGAGCTGACTGTACCAAAAAACTGTTAAAATGTAAAGTCGGCGAAACGTATGAAGATAGTTACGAAAAGGCACCTTTTTTCACTTGTTTTGTACATCTTTTTTTTAGTTGGCGAATCGGAAAAGTTACCAAACGGGATGTAACCCTAATTAGGTAGCTTGAGGGTAAACGTTCCAAATATACTGAATATAGATACCTAGATAGCAGTAGCGAAGGGTCAATTTTTGTAAGAGGTAAGCCGGAGTACATATCTTTACTGTATAGAATATTATTGGCTATAGAATACTGACTGTGCCATTTTTCAAAGGGAAGCCGGTAGGAATCGGGTTTTATGGAAGCTTCGCCACTGCTAGATAGGTATCCAGTTTATTTATAGACAAGATGAAGATAATCACTTCAGGGCCTTTTGGCTACGATCAAAGTAAAGACGCAAGCAAGGCGTTCAAAACTGAGAATGCTAGAGAAGTAACAACGATGAGGTTACGCAGAAAACACATTTAATCAACCACGTCTCATTAGTTCAGAAACAAGAAACCTTTACAAAAAAAAATGCAAATTATTTCTCACTAAACATTATAATTACAGCGAACGAGATGAAGATAAATGAGAGGCTGATTGCGACCAGCGACCAAGCGATTTTGATACAAAAGCCTTTTTAAATCCCTCTAGTGCCGCGCCGCCCTCATAATCCGTCACTGAAGGATTCCGCAGATTGGCCGCATAACTTTTTCAAAACAAATTTACATATTTCCCGGGACGCTGTGACTGATCATGTCAACGTAGTTGAGGGTTGAGTGTCTCCAGATGTAAGTACCAAATAATGTTAGTATAATAACAAAGCGTTATGTAAAGAAGAGGACGCCGTGTGTCCCAGCAGTGGGAACATTATAGGCTGATTATGCTATTATGCTAAACAGATGAGTGAAGGTCGGCCTTAGGCGGGATCTTAGACTAAGAGATTTAATTACGAAATATGTCTGTTCTATCTTTTTAATTCATGCTTGGCTCCATGGCTCCTATCACATGAACTTTAGAAGTTGACTCTAGGTTTACAGCAGGAAACACACTGTGTCTCATTTGTTTCTACTTTCTTTCTTTATCGTGTGGTTAGTGCCTAACCTGGTGTCAGAGTTTTATGCCGCCCATGGGCCTCTGACTTGGCTTTACATGCCGTCGAGAAATATCTCTCAGGCATGCTGGTTTCTTCACGATGTTTTCCTTCACCGAAGCAAGTGATAATTATACAATACGCACATGTATCCGAAAATCAGAGGTGCGTGTCTTGGGTTCGAAACACCACTAGACTATCACTGCTTATGGTTATTAGTTATTTTGTTTCTACTGATTCAAAATAACTAATCAGGTCACAGGTTCGAAGCCCAATCACACATATCAAGCCGCCTCATGTACTAGAACAATTTAAAATGTAGATTTGTTTCGGAATTTTGCCTTTTACTTTGTGGGCCTTTGCGGGATCCTGCTTGAATTGATTAAAAAAGGGATTTGCTCTTTCGTTCAAAGTTGCCTAGATTCTGGCTTTTGACCAATGTCAGTCGATGTTATAGAAGCGTGTTAAATTAAATTATACGAAGCCAATTAAAGTAGCTAGCGAAACTGAGGAGAGTGATGGGTATCAATCAACATGATAAAACAAAGAAAAGATTTGATGCTTTTTTTTGGGGTTACGACCAAAGGTATACATACTATACTAAGCGTAATGTAGTATTTTTTTTGTTTATTCGTGTTTAGGTATCGATAGTCAGAAACCATAGTTGTCGACATAACTTGCAGAATAAGTAAGCTGAAGTGGCAATGGACTAAAATTAATTAAATTTTAAATGTCCATCAATAACCAAACATAGTTTACGTACATAAGTAAATACAGATCAGAGTGTTATATTATTTGTACTTCTACTATCTAGCCACAATAGGTATGAGTCGTACACATATAGCGCATTGGTACAAATACAAACCTCAACCCGGAAATTACCATTCCATCTCAGGTTGCCATTACCCATTACAATGGTCTGTACCTGGCCTACATATTTAATCTGTGGTTGAGCCTATGAGGGATTGAGCGTGTTGTGTTTACCTGCTCGTTCATTCAGGGTCAATGCTAGGTGTAGTGTGTACTTCACTTAAGTTTCAGGCGCGTTAACGTAAAGGCTTTGTTAGTTCCTTTTGCGGAAAAGGAAATAGACTGGGAATGTTTCTCTTTTATTATTTTGGGTTCAAAGGATTAGAATAATAAAAGTAAGTTAAAGCAAAATCTGCTAAATAAATTCTAGTCAAGATTAATCGCTGGAGATTATTGTTATTTCGATAAGAAATGTGTAAATGGTGTCCCGAAAATCAGTATTTTTTCAATATTGGGTAATCTAAACTGCTAACAATAATATTTGTATGAAAATTAATGACGTAGATAAAGCCTAGACTATACGTGTCATCTTCGTAGCAAAAGATTGCTACTTTAAAGTTAACTATGTAACACTCCCCAGTGAAATGAGCATATAAGAGGAAGTTTGAAAGTGGCGCCTGTGACAGAAAAGTTGAACGGAAATCCTTTGGCTTGATATGGGCATGTGATGAGGTCGGTTGAAACGCATGTGATAAAAAATAGTGAAGCACATAACGTTGAAAATAAGATGGATGGATTGTGTGTGGAATGATATGAATGAAAAGGGAGTGAATGATAGCGTGACGGTTGACGGGGGAGAATGGAAGAAGAAAATGAGCGATCCCAAGTGTAATGGGACAAGGGCAGGTAGGATGAGTGAAGTGTGCTTTTACGATTTTATAACCGGTTTAAATGATATTAAACTTAAGGGGGACGCGCCAGGGTAGCTCGAAATTCAAATTTTCTTACGTTTTTTTACAATTTTCCGGTCAGAACCTCACGTCCCAGCCGCCGCGGAAGACGCCCCGGGCGTCGGGGGTCACGTGGTGGCTCCCGGCCACCGTAGGCGCGGGCCTGTGGATGGCGAGCTATGGGGTAGCTCGCCGTTCGGCCGTCTTATGACGACAGGCCGTGTCGACGGCGCGTTCGTGTTCCACGCGCGCCTCAAAGAGATGTCAGCAACGATGTAGGGGTCTGCAAGGGCCGATGCCTGCCAGGGCTGCGGTACTGTTCGAAAGAGATACCGTGGCCATGGAACACAAAGGGTAAAGAAGGAACATGGATGGGTTTTAGTCAGTACAAGTCTGACACTCCCTTCCGCTCCGCCCAGAGTGGGGGGGAACATTTGATGATTTCCCATCCGAAAAAAAAGGGGGACGCGCTAGGGTAGCTCGAAATTCAAATGTTCTTACGTTTTTTTGCAATTTTCCGGTCAGTGTCAGGTTATATTTTGATTCAAATATGATTCACGGCAGTAACAAATATGGTTTTACAGAGTGATATCATTAAAATCATCAATACAACCCTATTAAGTTTATTTATTTATTTGGTTCACCAAAATTGCTTACACTGGTATAAGCAAATGAAACAGCAGCAACAAATCAGAATAGAGTGTAACAATCACTTACAGGTAAAATCTACATGCACACAAAACGTTGTCGTAATTTACAAAAAAAAAAATAGAAATAACCTTAATTAATTAGTTAAGCTAAATTAAAACAAATTAAACTAAATAAAACTAGGAGACCGAAGAAACTCAATGTTCAGGGAGATACTTATAAAAACTGGTTTTTCTGTTTGCCTAAACCAAGTTCATTTAACTCCATTGAATGACTATTTCATGAAAAAGTCATTCAATGGCTTTATGACTATTTCATGAAAAAACCATTCAATAGGTTTGAAAAGCTCTATACAACTAAACACATTATTAACCAATAAGTTTACGCAAAAATACGATAACGAAACATTTACCTATTCCAGAACCAATCACGTAATATCTAGATACAAAACAGGCTAAACTACTGGATTTAGAGCTTCCAGTACACACTAGTGTGGAAATAGCGCAATCCATCCCGATATTACATCCTGGCCGGCCCCCAGGGATCGAAGGCTCAACTACAGCCCAGCACAGACGAATTGAAAAAAGAAAAGGGTAAGCTTTTCAAATAAAACTGATTTTTATTTCGTGTAGTTAAGTATACGGTAATCCCCATAAGCTTAAATTTTTAAAGAGCTTTTAAGAGAATTTTGAAAAGCTTTAAAAATGAGTTGGTGCCTTTGTTGTAGACTTTTTTGACATCGACTCTTGAAAGTAAAGTTATTTATCACTTCTTAGTGTTTTTTTTGGAAGTCGGTTTTTTTTTTGCAAAATAGTTTTATTTTATTATTTTATTACGCTGTTTACGATCGCACACAAATCCTTGTCCAGTATCAGTTTTATACTACTTGAAGTTATTAGCATATCATCCACATGGACGAATAAGAAAAAATGCAGATTATAGAGGATAACTCATAAAGTACCGAAGCAAACTATAGAAAATCTACCACATGAAAAAAAAAATCACTTAAATCGGACCAGTAATCACGGAGAAATCGGTTTTCACCGATTTCACATATGAAAAAAAAAGATGCTGGTGGAATACATAACCTCCTCCTTCTTTAGAAGTCGGTTAAAAGGGAAGATAGACTTGTCTATATCTATAACACACGATGTCTTAACATAGTGTACATACTTGTCAATACTAAGTCGTTTTTTTTGGACAATGTGACCGTGTTGTTCTGTCTGGACTAAATTCAAATGCGTCAAAAAAAAGCGATTTAAATTAATTCTTTTTATTATTATGAATCAAATCTTATAATTAACAAATAATAATCTGATAGTTATCTGATAATTATTAGATAATTATCATGGTAATTATCAAAGAAAATAATTATCTTGATAATTTTCGTAATTATCAAGATAGTTAATTTCTTTGATGATTACCATAATTACCCTGCTAAAAAACACTCCCCAGTAATCATAGTACTCAAGTCCTGCTGTATGAGAACAGCAGGACTTGAGTACTAAGACCCTATTCAAATAAACATAAGCACAGGACTGGACAATCCTAACAATTAGCCCAAGAATTTTTCAAACGGACCCTCTGAATTAATGACAGTTAGTCCCTAAACACGAAAGTTGCATTAACGCTTTAGAATAATTAAATATTTCCCCCAACTGTAGGTTCTCCTTGCCGGAAGGTTCAAGACTGAATGAAGTAAATAAAACAAAGACTAGTGTTGTAGAAAATTATGCTGAGTGGTGGAAGTATCCTTTATTATTTTAAATATGCGCAGGACCAACTAAAATGTGAGAGGATGTCAGATATTTAAGTTAAGGTGGAAGCGTCAGGGTACCCTTCGAAATTCAAATTTTCTTACGTTTTTTTGCAATTTGCAGTGTAAGTTAGTATGATTTGCGATCTTAACAAATATAGCTATACAGGGTCATAAAATTATAAATTAAATATTTTTTCAGAAAAAACACGTTTAATCTTCACAAAAACAATTTTTAAAATAAAAATGAGCATTTCAGACAAAAGTGAATCGTTAGTGCCTGTACTAATGTTTAAAAATCACTGTATCACAGACACCAGCATGCAAGGCAGCGGCAGTTATAATTATTAAAATCATCAATACAACCCTCTCAGTTCATTAATCCTGAATAACTTTTTTATAAAATTCTCATTTAATGGGTTTATATGAACTTAGAGGGTTGTATTGACGATTTTATTGATTTTAATTCTATAACTACATGCGTGTTACGGTCGCGAATCATATTTTGTTATAACATACAGACTAACATTGACCTTCAAGTGTAAAAAACGTAAGAAAAATTGAATTTTGCGGACTACCCTGAAACTTCCCCCTTAAGTAGTCCTGAAGAGTTTAAATCGTTCAATGGTTTTCTGCTCATATATTTTCTTTGTGTGTCACATATCAATAAGCCCCTAGCATTTATTACAGGAACACACAAATTACGTAATTTTCAAAAGTCAGGACTCAAACTTTATCAGTTAACAAAAACCCTTACCCAAGGAAATTGAAGCCAATAACGCAACGCAATTAAGCAAACACAATGTATGGAATATAGACGAGTATTTAACACACATAATTCTGCTTACCCCAACAACATAACACGCTAACATTGTTTGTGCGAAGTTCACGCGGTTCCGTTTATGCTAATATCCCTTATATCTTTAGCTATCCGTTCTCAGTATCCTAACGCAGAATTTGCATACTTCCAAGATGTGTTTACAGTTATAATAAGTTTTATAATATTCCGTTTTTGTTTCAGCGTTTTTGTACTAAAATACTTTTTAGCCTAAGACAATGGTTATCCATCAAAATGATGCATCATTCAAATGAAAAATGTCGAGAAGCAGAGAAACGTGATAGGCAGGCTGTCATATCCGACATAATTCTGTCGAATTTGCCGAGCTACCGGGTTAAAATTCGGAATTCACACTTAAAAGTATGGTGCCAGTTACAGAGTGAAATTTCCATTTTTTCCAATTCCTACTTTGAATTTAGTAACTTGAACCGTTGCAAGCGCCGTTGTTTTTCCATTGATCGTTCATTTTTTATTGACTTAAAATACAAACAATATTACGTATCCGAACGACTACATAACAAGAATCTTAAATTCACTGACAGACATCGCCCAGCCTAAACTACGGGGTCAAGCAGAATGATTTTTGCAAATTATTCATCTTCTAATGAATGGCAAGTTTTTTGCTGGACGTTTGTCATTTTTGGATAAAATTCAATACCAAGCACACGGCTTGTTACCATATATAATTTATTTCTGTTACCAGCTTATATTAAATTCAGCTGGTATACATGTTTGTAAATGCCCCTGTCTGCCATCTCACAGACGTCCCGTCTTGGCACGTATTTGGCCGTCAGGTGCTTCTAACTCAACGTTTAATATTATTCTCGACAAGGCTTTTTCTTGAGAGCAAAATTTTACGGTATTTTCAATTCTATTAAGCTGTGGAACTGGCTGCAATGACGTGAACTCACATCTAGCATTGTTGAACTTCGCTCACAATAGAATAGGTACATAATCCTTGTATATTTAAATGAATGCATTATTTCTACTTAAATATTGTCCGACTTTAAATAACCTAGTCTGACCTTGCAAAAGTACAATTTGCTAACCAATCTTATTGTGAGAACATTACTTCGTAATCTCCGGAGGTTTCCAGTAATTTTCACAAAATAATGTAGAAATAAGAACAAATGAAAAAACTCGGCAAATAAATCTTGTGGAGTGCTGCGAGCGTTTCCTTAGGATGTCGATTTATCAACTTAGAATAGAAACAGCGAGTTTAACGAGCCTTAACATACAACAATTGAGATAAACGTTCTTACGGAGAGGTAAGTCGAATTAAATCTTAATTGGATGAAAATGCCAACTATTTTTTCTCGCTGCAACTGAGCCTTACTATACGCTTCATTGCCTACATTTTTAATGTTATTCAGAGATTCTCTCGGTCGGTCGACCTACGTTAAAAAAACATGTAATTAAGTAGGTAGTTAGGTACCCAATTATCTTCACCAGCGCCCAACATTATTTTCCTTTTTACACCGTCACAAAGTAATAATAAATATTTCCCCAAACCCCAGACGTTTTCAGTCACAACTTTTACTCAACTATTTAAACTTAATCCTGTAAACGAATTAACTTATACCGTGTTTAGCTAACAGGCAGAAAAATAAGCTTATATTTTATAAGAATAATGCGACAAACACGACCAACCGCAAAGTCGTACCTAATTGGAGTTTCAAAACCGTATTCCCACAAAGATTTCGTGTTCGGCACGTCTTTGTTTTGGGGGAATGTACAGAAAAGCCCCCATCCCCCAGTATATGAGGTAACAGAGAAAAATTAAATTAGCCGAGACGAGAGCCCCGTATCAGTATGTTCACAATAGGGGAATATTCGCCATTTTTCTTTTAGTTACACATCCGTTTACAGGGGAGCAAAACTTTTCGGTTCAAATTGCCAATTTTCGTTCATCAAGGGGATCGTAATTTTGAGAATCAGAATGGGAGCTAATCTTCTAATGAAAGATAAATCTTGCACTATTTACGTTACAGGATTTTTGGGGGAAGAATTTATTTCTCTGGTTAGTAGGTATCCATTTAGCGAATTAAGGAAAGGGATTTTAGTAAATATCTAACATCATATTATACAATCTGAATTCAACAGGGCCCTAAAATCGATATTGTTCTAAGCGATTCCCAGAAGTGGTTGTATATTCTTTTATGATTGATATTTTTCAGACCGAATATTTTATGCAGGTAAGGCAAAATACTCGTAGCGTGGCGAAGGGACCATAAAACTCGATTCCTACCGGCTTCCGTTTGAAAACGCTCAATTAGTATTGAGTAGACAAATAATAAAATCACATTTAAGACATGTACATACTCCGGCTTAACTCTTAAAAAAATAATCCTTCGCTACTGGTAATACCACAGCATAAGTATATCATATTATACTATGCAAAGCATGGTTCAGTGTTTGCTCATACTAGTAGTTTACGGTGGCTACCGCTAACTTCCACGTTTAATACCGCACTATTGAAGAGTTTTGTAGCAGAAGATTACGGATGAGTTACTCTTCATCTCGCTCTACTTACTCAATACCTATCGATTTATTTTGTGGTCTAGTATGCTAAAGGAAAACTTTGAGAGGAAATCTGGACTTAATAGTCTGATCGCCAGCTGGCTGCGAGAACTCATCTTCGAGGAGGCATGATTCGGTACAGCCAAGTGGCAAAATAAAACATAATTATGGAGGTATTAGCTTGTGCCCGTGGCTTCGTCCGCGAGGAGTTCAGTAATTGTCCGACTGGTTCGTACTACTGGGATAAAAAATATCGTATGTGATAATTCAGATTATAAATCTGTGTGCCAACTCCATCCAAATCCATTAAGTTGTTATTTCGTGACAGAGGATCAAACATCCATCCATCCATCTATCCATCTTCCCAAACTTTTGCATTTATAATAGTAGTAATATTAGTTCGGGAAAAAGCCGCTCGATTTAGCTCCAAATGTGCCGAGCCGACTCGAACGTGATTCAGTGATGGTAGAGGTTGAACAAAACTCGTTAATCAGCACGTTACGAACCGAATGAAAGTCGAATATGTGTTGTAATTGCTTCAGATCGGCTTAGTTGTGAACAACTAAGCCGACTCAACTATTCAACTATTTATTTTACTACTTTTTCTCAACTATTTTATTGAAATAAAATATCGCCGAATCGAATGTGCCGTCTCGAAAAAGCAACGTGTGAAACAACCTTTACTTTTGATGTAGCTTAAGGGTGATGTTGAGGTCTTTGCCCTCTGTTATAATATTGTTACTGTAAAGTTACTTTGCATAATGATAAAGTATGTTTTCGCTACATTTCAGATGTTTCTGACGTTAGGTGAGTGAAGTCGCAATGCCATGTAAAATGCAAGGAGTAAGAAGAGCAGTGCATTTTTCCACGCGCGTTCCAGTTTGCTGTTACCTACCTACACGAAGTCCAACAAAATAATTGTACCTACATCTGTCGTTCGTCAAATGCTGTATTTTTGTTTTTTTACTAAGACGTGCACACAGATTTGAAAAGAATAGTTACTGTTCATTGCACCGATAAACTTTTGTGTTTGTAGAAAAGCTTACATTTTAATCATTTTCCCCATTCAATGTCACTCTAGATATAAACTGTCTCATTACAAACATTGTACGACTACATTCACCCCTCACTACATTTCCACCACACCAAGTTAAAAAACAAAACACACTCGACAGTCCTATTCTACATTGCGTTGGGGAGCGAAAGAAGTCGGAAGGCGACATCATTGAGATCGTATCGTGCGTCGGAAGAGCCGCCTGATTTATGTGGACCCTAATGATCAGTCCCGCGCAATTGATGAGCAATTGTGCTGCAATGAAATGGCGAGTGATTTTAGAATTGCAACGTCATCAAAAGTAGGTGGGGAAGAAAATTGGTGTTGTTATGTGAAAGAAATTGTTTGTTGATTGATGCAGTTTTTGGGATATGATAAAAAACAAAGTTTTCGAGTAGGTTCAAAGAAAATAAGTCGATTTCGAGTTCGAAGTTCGAATTATCGATAAAACATAATTTTTTGGCTTTATTTTAACCTGAATAATGTGGCGACACTTGGGGGAGGCCTATGTCCAGCAGTGGACGTCTTTTGGCTGAAATGATGATGATGATGATGATGAATAATGTTAGCTTCATTAACCTGAATAATGTAAGCTTCTGATAATAAAACAAGTTACATAACATCATCATCACGTAAAGCAGAGGTGTACGTACCATGTCTAATTAACGTGCACAACATTAATTAGTCAAGTAAATTCTTGATAGACCTACAAAGTGCGTTCACCAGTACCTTCTCGAAATGAGCGCAGCCGGTACCGATACAAAATTCCCAATAAACAGTCAAAAGTTAATACAGCCACATCGGTTAAGTAACCGCACCGGGTATTACGGCCATAAATCACGGCCGAAGCAAATTGTTATCGAATGAGACAGCCGGCCGGCTCAGCACTGGGGGCACTGACAGGGCCCTATACTTCCCTGTGATGAGACAGGTATATGATAAGAAGGCCAGCTCCATACAGACGAAGAGCGTCGTTCTTCTTTCGTATCGATTGGTTCTTATTTTCAAGTTTTTGAGTCCAGTATGTGACCAAGTAAATCGCGACGATAGTGGTGTTTTTATGTCCTCTAAAGTGCAGGAGTAGGGACATGAGAAATAACAATAATCTAGTTTTCCAGAATTCAGTGAATAGATTATTTTGTTGGAAAACGTGACTGCATTATTAAACTTCTGATACGATAATTTTAACCTATAAAATGGATCTCCATAGAAGAAACATACAGTAACGAAATGCAAACAGCAAGGGAATCAGGACAAAATGAGATGCAAAAGAAATTGCGGAAAACAATATTGATGGAAATAATAGGTGATAACATAACATATCATCACACTTGTACTCCCCGAAGGGTTTGACAGAGGTGTACCTAATAGTTCACCCACATTTCCCCAGTTATGTTCTAAGTCCCATGCAATAGGGGCGAGGCTTTTGCCATCAACCGGTCACAATTCCAGACTCTGTGGCTGCTACAGAGAAATTCCTAATGGAAAAACCCAATAATACTTAAAATAATAGGTGATAACCTTGGAATAGGTTCCAAAATGCCTCATAGTCATTTTCATCATAAATGTCACTGCGCTTGAGCGGCTTTGTAACTGCTCTTTACACTTTGCGTTCGCCTTCCAAATTGTATTGCCCTATTTAACTTTTTCAATAGTTGGCCTTCTGTCTATTCTATTTCCTTGTTCCATACTGTAGGTACAAAAGTGTTTTAAATATGAACTCCAATTCCTGACTCTAATTCTATAATGGCGATTGGGACTAAGATGAGTAAATAATGGTTGCTTTGAGAAGGGAATATGACAAGAGTTATTGAAACAATTTAGTATTTACCGATATTGATGCTGGCAATATCGCAGATTTTCTCAGGAGAAATTATTGTGAATGCTGTTGAGGTAATCTTGTCTGATGGTCTTTGTACAGGGGTATTTATGGGTTTCCATTTTCCAAGCGTCTTGTTAGTACTTAAGTGTTTCTGATATTAAACGGTGCCCTGCTACTATTATGTAGTTATGTAGGTGTGATAATGTACTAAGGTCCGGAACAACATGCTTTCCGGGAGAAAATATTTTAATTTCATGAATCGAAACCAAAACCTTCGTCTTTTCAGTCTGCAGTTATTTTATGAAAAACTAGCTGTTGCCCACGACTTCGTTCGCAAAATTGACCAAGTTTCATACAAACTATGAATTTTCAAAAATCCCTTCATAATGCACACTTACGTCATTTAAGAAACGTTTGTGCAAAATTTGCTTCTAGACCCAGCGGTTTCAGCTGTGCGTTGATCGATCAGTCAGTGAACCAGTCTGCCAGTCAGTTTTTTTACTTTATATGCATATACGAGTATATAGATTACATGATACTCTCTAAAACAATGGACGGCTCTAAAACAATATACCAGTACCAGTCATAGAGTAAATTAGTTATTATCATAAATAAGAGAGAGTAAAAATGTAAAAGAAGAAGAAAAAAGATAAACAAGGTGATTTAAATGAGCCCGCGTACACAAAGCAAGGCTGAGCCGAAAAATAAACGGATCATATTGTGAGGGAGTAATTTTACTTTTTGTTTGGAGTGCCTTTTTGCTAGGCAAGTGAGGTTTCAAGGTTTTTAGAATAACAAGTCAAATCTGATGGTCGTTTAAGTTTTGTAAGGCCATATTTTATCAGCCTGTCAACATTAATTGCAGAAAATATACCAATATGACAACTTTAATCAATTAACGATTAAGAAATGAAGAAAAACAAGCGAAGCGAAGTACAGCTATGAGATCTCAATACCAGAATCTATTATGCACGGGCGTATTTAAAACTAGCTTATTAAAAAAAAGTGTGATTTGTATGGCTCCTGTAATCTTTAATAAAATACCTGCCCAAATTAAAAACTTACCGTTACAAAAATTTAAAAAACGTTTCACAGAATTACTTGTGGACAAATGTTATTATTCTGTGCCGGATTTCTTAAATGATATTTTTTTGTAATATTCTCTTTATCCTTTGCTATGTACTACATTTGCATGCTATATTAAGGCAGAATGTACACGGATCCTATTATATAATCTAACACCCTATTTTTATGTACCTACATTCTAAGGAAATAATATTAGAATTTTAGAATAGAATAGGTCTTCTATTCTATTCTATTCTATTCTAAAATGCGTTATTGACTTTTCTTAAGCAACTCATTAATGATTTGTTTAATTTGTTATTCAAATAAAGGAGGCAATTTTTTTTCAGAATATTGACATATTCACGTCTTAAATCCTAAAAAAAAACTTTACTTTAAAATTCATAGGCCACTGAATATATTAACAAACTAGCAGAACTTAAGTTTTCTGAAGAAACCCACTTCTTCAGAAAGTACCCTTTATAACATCAAAGTCATATTTTTATGACAAATAATTTCCGCGGCGTGTCGTCGTAAAAGTCACAGTTTTTTCATCTTCATTTATGTTCTATGAAAATATCACCTGCCTTTAACATATTTTCCTTAAAAGAAATGCCTTTGAATGCAGGTTTTTTTTTATTTTATCATGACAAAGTTTGTGGGCATGTTTTTAAAGAAGGTTGTGTTTCCCCCTGGGTGATTTCGCTTTTGTTTTCTTTTAATGATATTTCTACCTTTCTGAGATGAAAATTATGAGTTTTGTAAGAGAAGACACATGTTTGTGGTAAGTTTTTACTTATTTGCTTTACCGTAAAGTTGTACCTATTAGGTACTTACAACTGGATTCTAGATGCCTGGTAAAGTTTCATATTAGTCTTCTTAATAGCTATAATGATTGCCGGACTAAACGGACAGAACACAGAACTTGACATGAGCTTTAGTAAAAATTCGAGAACAGATTAAATTGAAAAGGCTTTCAGAAATCGGGTGAAGTTCCATCAGCCTTTGATGGCGTGCGCTTGTTTATTGAGCGGGATACGAAGCCCATGTTTGATTGAACCAATGCAGGTACCTATAACTCCAATCGACTTATGTACACCAACGAACCAAAAAAAATCGAAACGCGTCCCTCCCGCGGGTCTGTACCCAGCATTATTACGGCAGCCTATTATCATGATTATCACTTTGCCCCGTCCTAGTTAGGGAATCCCGACTGAGGTCAGATTAAAGCAAATACAAGAAAATGAAGCAAATATTTACCTATAAAACCTCATTTTTTCCTACCAGCTTTACACTAACCGGCGTTTGATAATGGAGTTACTTAGGATAAGGGAACAACGTAAATTCTGCGCTGAAAAAATCTTTAAGTCTGTAATTTACAGGAAAATGGGAAGAAAAAGCAAAAAACTCGCTTTTTCTTCTTCGAAAGGTCAAGAAATGAGTTCAAATCATTAACTCATGACCTTGTTTGATGCTTAATTGAGCGTTGAGGCTATTAATTTCGCTGCGGGTATATTTTTGGTCCATTTTGGCGCAACAACGGCATTCCAATGTGTCGGTGGGTAATTTGCGGGGCCATTCGGAGGTCACCGATAAATCTTCATTATGGGCCGCGGATACCCGTCATGTCCGTGCCTCGGAGAGATTCCTAGCATATCGTCAGATGCTGTGTTTCTGATTGATGTTTTCAATCAAGCTGATAGTTGATGTGAGTCTTCCTTCTTTAACATTTGCAATTAGTGCTAGTACCGTCCAAATATGTAGCTAATTAGTCTCGCAGTACCTAATTATAAACATTTTTATTTTCTGTTTGGGCCAAAAATTTTGCAGCTCATATGCAATTTACAATTTTTTTTTTCTTTTTTATTGACCAAGAAAACTTCTGTCTTTGTTCCTTAACTAACCGAAACTAATTCAAATTCAAATATTTTTATTTGTAGAACATAGGTAAACAAATAATTTATTTATGTATCTACAATAAGTTCAGGTAAGACTGCCTCGTTGGTCGAATGGTCGGAAGCGCGACTGCTGAGCATGAGGTCCTGGGTTCGATTCCCGGGTCGGCCAAAAAATTATTGAGTTTTACCATCAGGAATTTCTCAGTAGCAGCCACGGAGTCTGGATTTGTGCCCGGTTGATGGCAATATGCTCGCCCCCTATTACATGGGACTTAATACATAACTGGCGAAGAGTAGGTGTACTATTAGGAACCCCTCTGCCACCTTTCAAGGATTACAGGCGTGATGTTATGTTATGTTATTTCTTCAAGCTAAAGTTCAACCTTTATTGTAAAACTTTTAGCGAATCCAATAGAGAATGACTTCTCCAACAGGTTTAAAGTAACCTGCAAACACTTCAAGGTTTGCGAGCGTGAAATGGAGCGTAGTTCTCAGGTGTTCAATTAACGGATACAGTTCGGAACAGCACAGTGCACTCGCTGTACATATCACTGACCTAGCTGGAAGTCACAACTGGAGCGAGGTCGGGCAATCGCAAGAAAATTGGATATTTTAATAAGTCGATAATACAAGGTGGACCCTTCACGAAGCCGTCAAACAAGTGTTATGTACACCAATCTAAGTAACTCTACGCAAAAATTATTGCAGGGTAAAAATTTTTTTTTTGGGGTGAAAAATCACGTTTTACGGTAGGACTCAATGTAACGCACACAAAACATTTTGTTGATGGATGGATTGAAAAGTACGTGGGCCGTAGAGGTGCTTAAAGTAGAAATCACATGAAAAACATGTATTTAAAAAAAAAAACTTGTGAAAAAGTTGGAACTTTGACCCCCAATATCTCCGTAACTAGAAGTTTCCCAGGTATGGTCTACAACAAAAAAATGATCACAAAGACGTGGAGAACAAGAGCCTTTCGGCTTCGTTAAGGGTCTAATTACACCCTTTATAATCTATGAACTCTGATCAATAAACATAACTCCTGTCATCCCTGAAGGGTTAGGCAGCGGTGTACTTAATAGTACCTACACTTACAGTTCACCAGCTATGTTTAAGTCCCTTGTAATAGGGAGCGAGCCTTTTACCATCAACCGGGCACAACTTTCTACTAGAGAGATATTCCTGACGGAAAAAAGTCCAAAAATATTTTGCCGGACCTGGGAATCGAACCCAGGTCTTCATGCTCAGCAGTCACGTTTACGACCCCTAGACAAACGAGGCAGTCAATGAAAAGTAGAATTCCTGGTATAACAGTGGCGAAGGTTCCATACTACTCGATTCCTACCGGCTTGCCTTTGAAAAATGGCACAGTCAGTATTCTATAGACAAATAATATAATCACATTAAAGAAATGTACTCCGGCTTACCTCTTACAAAAATTGACCCTTCGCTACTGTGGTATAATATCTACGAAAGCTGGTATTCCTGGACAAGGGCGAGCTGGAGCAAGGGCTCCAGCTATCATGTCAAGGGGGGGTCACATAGTTATGATCTAGTCATGACAGGCTCTAATTCGATTACAATAATAATTCAAATTAAGTAGAAAGTGTTTTATTGCTATATGTCAAAATATATTTACTTAATTAAATAACAAAATCAACTTGTCTCATGTGTTCTCTCAAAACGTCTTAAAATTATAATTTTTCCCAGTCCAGGGGGGGGCTCATGACCCCCTATGCCCCCCCCCCTGGATCTACCCTTGTTCCTAGAGCTCCTTGTGATACAGCTCGTTCTGAGAAGCATCTCAGCATATTATTCCGTCACCGAGCAGTTTTAATGAGAAATTATTACAATATACTAAATTTAATTTTCAAATTATGTACATTATATACAGACTACTATAGTATATTATAACTAAACTAATGATAAAAATAAGGCTAAAAGTAAGAAAATATAAACAACTAAAAACGATACAATATATGAATTTTACTTATTTCAAAATTTTCTGCAGCAAATATTGTTTATTTTTGTGATCCGTTGTTTGATATTATTTATCAAAAATGGTGATCAATAATATCGAATAGAATGTTTTTGCTTAAAATCCTATCGTCGATAGTGTTTCAAGAAGGCATTATACCCGTGTATAGTTTTACAGTATGCAAATGAGAACATAGAACAATCCATAATACCTGACCCGAATACCTGGCGTATTTGTTAATCTAAGAACATAAATAAGCTGGAGTATCTGATGTTCCGTAATAAACGTCCATTTTTGAGGGATTCGCTTCAGTCATGCAATCCTGGTACAGGCTCAGACATATTTCACCGTTCCTTGTCTGTTCGTGTCAGATATTGTGAAGAAAAATAAAATAACGGAAAAGTGTTTGAGTTGAAAAACTTAGGAATTGAATTTAAACATCGGTCGATGTGGTTTTCTTCTTTTTAGCCAATTGAAATATTGAAGCCGGTTTACATAGAGCCGATCTGTTATTTTTTGTGCCATTAATGTCAGTCTTTTGGCACGCGTATACAGGGTGTAAACAGACCCTTCATATAGCCGTGAACCAAGTATTCTGTGCATCAAACTAAGTAATTTTACGCAAAAAATATTGCTGGGAATCGGCTTTTTTTTTTGGGGTGAAAAATCACGTTTTACGGTAGGACTCGATGGAAAGCACTCAAAGCATTGTGCTGATGGATGGATTGAATATTACGGGGGTCGTGGAGGTGTGTAAAGTAAAAATCTTACATTAAAAACATGTATTTAAAAAAAAACTTGTGAAAAAGTTGGAAATTTGACCCCCAATATCTCAGTAACTAGAAGGTTCCCAGGTATGGTCTAGAATAAAAAAATGATCGCAATGACGGGGAAAACAAGTGCCTTTCGGATATGTTAAGGGTCTATTTACACCCTTTATGTATGAGCGAGTTAACACGAGTCTGAATCGAATATATGTTATTTTATCGTATCCGATATCGTCGGCTCGTGTGAACACACCATGCGAATAAAATCGCCACCACACCACAAATAAAATGGGACATTGAAATTAACGGTCCATTAAAAATAACGGATCAGCAGTGTGAAAGGCGTTACAACAGTTTTTTTATGGAGCAAGAACAAAAGAATATAAATTAAAAGAACCTAATACGTTTGCGCCTTCTTATTTTCATTGATACCATGCATGAATGCATGCATGGACTCTTCATGAAATGTAACTATAGTTCTCAACTTTAGAATAAAATAAAATAAAACACAACTTTCTTTTTCCCTCTGAATGGAAGATTTGGAGCTCGTGGCTAAATAATAACAGCCGCTCCGAACGGTCTTTAGGTTAAGCCGTGCTTGCCTAGGTTGGTCTGTGGATGGGTCACCACTCATTACATACCGAGTTTTCTCCGTGCCTCGGAAAGCACGTTAAGCCGTTGGTACCGGCTGTCATTTGTAGATCTTTGACAGTCATTACAGGTAGTCAGTGGCCCAAAAGGCCTGACAAACAGTTTTACCAAGGGGTATCGTATTACCTAGTACTAACAGGATTGTGGAGGTTAGATAGGCAGTCGCTCCATGTAAAATACTGGTATTCAGCTGCATCCGGTTGGACTGGAAGCCGACCCTAACATAGTTGGGAAAAGGCTAGACAGATGATGACTTTTTCCCTCTGACTGTCTCGTTGGTCTAGTAGTCGCAATCGCGACTGCTGAGCATGAGGCCCTGGGGTCGATTCCCGGATCAGGCAAATTATTATTGGGTGTTTCCATCAGGAATTTCTCAGTAACAGCCACGGAGTCTGGTTTAGTGCCCGGTTTATGGAAATAGGCTCGGCCTATTACATGGGACTTAAACAGAACTGGCGAAATATATATAATATATGTGTTCTATGAGGTACCTACGCTTCCACCTAACCCATCGGGGATTACAGGCGTGATGTTATATTACTTTTTCATACAAAACTCAACTAATCCAATCCGAATAAAAATTACACTCATTAAAAATCAAAAGAAACTTTAAAAGGTAGAAACTAACACAGTCTGTTTACGATGAGTACCAAGAAATTCAAGGCAGTGTAATCGCGAGGGAACTCATTAAAACCTGTCAGTTCGCTGAAGCCTTAAAGACATGGATGTAGTCAAAGCTTTACTGACACACAGTTAAAAGATATCTGAATTAGAATGTGTACTAGTTTAGCGGTACTCGGCTTGGGAAGGGGAGCTCGTGTGAGGTGTGTCGAATGAGTTATAATTATGTTACTCTCTGTGTATGTGTGATGTGTTATGTGCATGTGCATAAAATACACATTACTGATGAAAACTTACAAAGTCGTTACATCTTGACGGCACGGTAGGCGCAGTGGCTGAGCGATTGACTGCTGCGCTTCGTGTCGCGGGTTCGATTCCCGCACGGAAAAAATATTTGTATGGCCTACAGGTAGTTGTTCCGGGTCTGACTGTTTGTGTATGTGAATTTTAATGTTTGTAAACGCACCCACGATACAGGAGAAATTCCTAGAGTGGGGCAATGTTTAAAAAAAAAATCTACGAAAAGGTAAACAAAAGAGTTTAGCTCATCAAAACACCAAAAAAACCGACCAAGTGCGAATCGGCCTCGCGCATGAAAGGTTCCGTACCGTCGTAGTAGGGGAGCCCCCTTTAATTTATTTTTTGTTGTTATAGCGGCAATAGAAATACATATTCTGTGAAAATTTCAATTGTCTACCTAACATGGATCATGAGATATAACCCGCTGACAGATAGACGGACGAACTGACGGACTTCGCTGTCCGTCAGTTCGTCCTAACATTGTTGGTGAAAATTCGATTTAATCTAAGTAATATTTAGTTAAAGATTCTAGAAATACAGCTTACAGGTACGGGTAGTAAATACCTACCAGTACAGTTCAGTTTTCATGTTCTGGGAAAGTTAGCTAAAATTCCTAGTAAAACAAGGTATTATAGAACGGAATTTGTTTGAAAGCGTATTATCATAGAAAACTTTTGGAGTATTCCATGAAGTTAGAATGTTTGTTACCGACAAAACTAAACTACCTAATTTCTATTTTCCATTTGCAAATGAATACAGAAATAAAGTTGTTATATTGAATGAACTGAAAGTTCGATGAATTACTCCAGGTAGTATGATACTGTAAGTATAATTGATTGATTGATTGTTTGTTTGATTTATTTTATTTGGTTTTAATTTATTCAATTTGATTCTATGTTATTTTATCGAATTTTATTTGTCCATGTTTTCAGATTTTTATTAATTTATGTGTGGCAATGGGTGTTATTTACTTGAAATAAATAAATAAATTTATTTATTTATAATCACGGTAATTAATAATTAATCAAAATTACTACTAAAATAATATTTAACTAAACTTTCCGTATTTTTTTGCAATCATGTTGTTATTTAATTTTCTAACAGACTAGTTGTATGTAATGGCTATAAGACAGCAAGGTGTCTTACAATTAATTTCCCCTGACGCGGACCATACTCTTTCCAACATAAAGTACATCTTCATTAATGGATCCTTTGACAAAGTAATCAAGCCAGAGAACGTGTAGGTGCCAGATAGTTGCACTGACATCCAATTTAATAGTACTATGAGTACCACAATACTTTCAAAAGTTACATCACTACATAGTCTACAACAAAGTCGCTTCCCGCTGTCTTTCTGTCCCCATGTATGCTTAGATCTTTAAAACTACGCAACGGATTTTGATGCGGTTTTTTTTAATGGATAGAGTGATTCAAGAGGAAGGTTTATATGTATACATTGCACCCGTGCGAAGCCGGGGCGGGTCGCTAGTTGAATTATATTATTAAGAAGAGTACAACCCGAATTGATTGTCAAATTATAAATTAACGCGAGCGAAGCCTCGGGCAAAAGCTAGTTAATTAATAATGCTAGTTCCTCATGCAAAGTAATGAAGCCACATCATGTGTAGGTTAGATAGTTGTGCTGACATCCAATTTAATAGCCCACACATGAGTTACATTTTACCGAAAGTACTCCGTTTGTATACAAGATTACCATTAATTATTAAGTAATCCATTAATGATATAATTGATGTTCGAGTAACTGCAGAAGGAGAAGCCATTAGGATTAAATGCATGCACTGTGCATAATATGCACAATGCACATGTCTACGTGTTGGTAGATGGGTAGCTAACCTAACTCGGGGATTAGGAATTAATAGTATCCACAACATCAGGTATTAGTAGTATGACAACCAGTCTTACCAAGGGGTGTCGTATTACCCGGTACTAACTGGGTTGTGGAGGGCTTGTTGTCAGATAGGCAGTCGCTCCATGTAAAATACTGGTATTCAGCTGCACCCGATTAGACTGGAAGCCGACCCCAACACAGTTGGGATCAGTCTGAGCCGATGATGACGTTAGGGTTCACAATAAATCATGCATGATTCAAATTCAAATTCAAAATCATTTATTTGCTTATTTCAACCATATTACACATTGAGGCATGCAAATCTCAAGCTTCAGCTGTATCACAACATTATTATACAATTACTTGCAACAATAATTTATAATCAATACCTCAATTTTGGTAATTTCACAGTGACAAATAAAAATATTAGCAAATAATAATGTCAATAGAATAATTTAAAATTGAAATGTCATGTATTAAATGATTGTGTGCATGAATTATTGTGAATGGTAACGTCGCTTCTGAACAACAAGTAAGCAATTTTAAGTAGAACAAATTAAGCATTTTTATTTTGAGAAGAATATTGTTTTTACATTGTTTTTATTTTAACGAAATTAGATGTATCAAAATAACTCAAAACTAAATTAAAAAGCCAAGTGATCGAGGATCAAGAATAAACATACCATTATCAGTTTTATTCAAATATTAGACTGACAATAGAATAATTTTACGTCATATTATGCTTTCTATTCTAATCTTCCGAAAATCTGTTTCATTGTACCAGTTGACGAGACTTACGCTTTAATAAGGGCGGTGACAACAGTTGATACAATGCGTCGGTGACGGGGTGAGTTCGGGGGACGATATCACGCGATCACTAGCGCATTTCTGTTAATAGTCCCCAATCCTTATACGAGGTCCCCGACGTAAGAGCTAGCGGGGAAGGATACTAGTCATGATTAATGTATTTGTGATGTATTTTTTATACGACGTTTGTGATGTTATTGATTGTAGATGGGCCTTTAGGGTGATAAATGTGTCGTAAAAATCTGAGAAGGAACTAATGTTCGTTTGTATTTAGACTAAGCGGCACTTAAATGAATGCCTAAATATGACTGCATTTGTGTGGTTTTACGTGGTGTTAATGAAAACGGACATTAGTATAGGCTAGATCGTCGTGTGTTAGTTATTATGTCTACTACTACGATTATTTTAGTAGGTAGGTATGTTCCTGCCGGAGCTGTGTGACTGTTCGAAAGAGATACTGCGGCCCTGGAACACAAAGGGCACAGAAGGAACATGGATGGGTTTTAGTCAGTACAAGTCTGATCTGTCTGGTCTTTGATGATTTCACATCCTAAAAAACAAGGTAGTTAAGTTGAGATTCTGTAATAAGGATAGAGTGGCATAATACAAAAACTACTACAGCGCCATCTATGACGCAAATGAAGAACTAACATCAAAATTCTGAATCAAAATATTAAACTAATCCGCGGGTTAAGATCATATAAAAATCCTGACTATAGGTTTTCAGACAGTGGCCCACCAGACACAACACCCGTCGAAGGATCCTCCCGTTTAAATTGGGGATGAGGAACTATGAACCCTGTTCCTCATTACCCTTAAAAGGTTTAAGGTTAAATACTAAGGAGTCCAAAGACAACACAAGAGTCACATTTACGTCACAGGTAACAGAGTTAGATAACAGGAGTTGTGAGTGTGTGATCTGCCTAACCAAAGATAAGTAAATAACCTCCCCAAGAAAACTATTTTTGTCATCGAATTTTTCACTGCGAAAAACATCAGACATAATATTTTGAGCCATTCATTACCATGAAAAATTATGCCGCGGAGAAAAATAATGTCGTCTCTAATAGATTTCGTAATACTTTAGTAAATAAAGCAGCTTAAATGCTTGCTTTTTTTATTTTCGTGTTCGACATAATTCGTGGCAACGTTGTTTGGAATTTCTTTTTCTTTAATCATAATAGCGTTATGGCGGCCCTTTAAGTATATTGTCTTTTCTTGGAAATACACTGAGAAGATGTTTTATCGAGTCTAAATGTAATGAGTTTAGAAAAATGACATCGTAAAGCACTTATTTAAGTTCCAACCCTATTTCATTTCTAAATTAATTCATAACGGCTAACCACTTTTATAAAAGCTTGCTTTCGATTCAAACATAAAACTATAACAATAAAAAAAAAAACAAAACAAAAGAACGCCCAATAAAACCAAGTCATTTGATGACATAAGTAGTTCACTTGCACCGTTCACCCCTCGGAGGGTCAGTGTAACAGCGGGGGTCCGACGACAACCCCAAATAGAAAGGGCTCTCACAGAAAACTTCGTCCCTTTTATATGACCATCATAGAATTCCGCTCAGATGCGTCTCAACACCATACATAGCTTCGCTCACACTCGCCGCTCTGTATTTTACTTTATTTTGTCTTGTTTCTGAAAACAGCCCATTACACGGATGAAAGATCTTATTGAAGTTGTATGAGGTTTGTAGAAGCAAGATTTGTGTGTGCTGAGGAGTAATGCTCTTATTTTCTTAGTATATTAGCCTCACTAAGATACGCTTTTGTGTGTCGTCGTGTTTACGAGGAAGCGACGTTCCTGAGGTCTCTTAGAAATTGTCTCACAATGTGGCATTACTCATGGTTTAGTATACGTAGAAAGTAAATAGCGAAACATTTTGTGATTTTGTAGGAGGAAGGTTCTTAGTGGTTTAAACTGCACGATATAAATACTACCAGATTATGTTTATCAAATACTAGCTTTTGCCCACGGCTTCGCTAGCCATATGGTCGTAAATTATCCCACGACAACTTTTTAAATGTAGCCTGTGACACTCGGGAATAATTTAGCTTCCCGTTATTTAAAGAATTTTCGGAATCGGATCAGTAGTTTCGAAGCTACCCCCTTCACACAAATTTTTCCTTTTTAAAATATCAGAAAGACTTACATCTGTCGTGTTTGATTTTAGAAACTGAAGTCGAAAACTGGTCAAACACCTCGTTCAATATAGCCTCTATAGGATTTTTGCCAAATAAATTATGAATTTCAAAGGTACTATCTTAAGTATACCTAGAGTTTGTCAAGATTTGAAGTGGTAATTCTCAATCATGATTTGAACTTGAGAACGAGATTTTTCGACCTGAAATTAACTCATCACACATAATTTATATTGAGACCAAACTGAACCTACAAATTCACGATCTTATACTTCAAAAATTCTGTTCAGCTAAAATAATTAATTCAAGAATATAACAACACCATGTGTGACCTATGTCAGACATCACATGTCTGTGGCGAGCGTGGGACCGAACGGATGTGACTGACAGGATAAATGCAATTGCTCCTTAACACCTGTGCACTTAAATAAAGATATATCACACTTATACCAAGTTATAATAAGCACTTTCGTGTAGCTTTAGAAAGTTTTGGTTTTTCTGAGTCATCACCATTTCAGCCGAAAGACGTCCATTGCTGGACATAGGCCTCCCCCAAGTGTAATTTTAGTTTCTCACAGTAATCTTTTTTAATCGTTTATTGACAGTGACGGCCCGAAGTCGACGCAGCTATACTTCGTTGAAGATTGTGGGACGTGTTGGAGAAAACGAACTGGCAATGGTCTATATTATTCTTGGATGGAAAGAACTAGAAGTCGTGGGCCTTTGCCCAGCGGTGGGATGATGCGGGCTAACAATAACAGACTCAGTTTCGACAGTGTGATTATTTTTTGTTGGGAAAGTTGGGAATATCTTTGCATACCATCAGCTAAATTAAACTACACTAAAATATTGCAGTTTTTTTTTTCCTGTGGGATATCATCAAATAACCCATCCCACTCTGGGCGGAGTGTCAGACTTGTACTGACTAAAACCCATCCATGTTCCTTCTTTGCCCTTTGTGTTCCAGGGCCACGGTATCTCTTTCGAACAGTCCCGCAACCCTGGCAGTAAAATATATTGCAGTACGGATGTTTCCTACTAAGTAAATAAAAATACTCAGGTATGTGAATTTAAATTTTATAGTCACTCAACTTGATGGATCACTTCTTCCAATCTAAATACGAGTTTATTCCTCCACGTGGAAATGTGATCTTCAATTTTCCTGAATTCAAATTGCTTTAACAACTTTTAATGTAATATACTTTCCCGGAATATATCAAAATATTCCAAGAACTTGCAAGTTCCTAACAAGGTTACATGAAACTTTGACACACAAGTCAAGTAAGATCAAGTTTCTGAGCACCTGTCAACGAAATGAAATAAACAAAGTGTGTATGTAGATCTACGAAAAACATTGTTTTATCGCATTCGTTGTTTTGGTCAATTGAAATTCATCGGGCGAACTAAAACGTTTCATTGAAAGTCTCGTCCTAGGAGAAGCATCTGTTTATGTACGAAATAATTCAGTCTGTCAGTACATTTTCCATTGCATTTTTTCTTCGGTAGCATTCTATCACGTTGGTTGTGTGTCGGGCAGTGATGTATGGAGCCAGTGGTTCACGCCGCGGTCCGGCTCGGTGTGGGCGGCGAGGGGACTGCTGCGCAGAGGGGAGGGGGAGCCCGTGCTGACGTCACGCGCGCCTGCGCACCGCGCGGCTCCTTGATGCACAGAGTAGGCAACCAACACAGATGCTCGCAGAGTTGTTAAATTATTCCGCGGTCGGAGAACGTTGAAATATTTTATCGTGTTCGCGGTTATGATTATGGTCTAAAAATAGAACAATGCAGAGGGATTGTATTTTTAAATATTGTTATGTATTTAGAGTTGGATAAAGTAGAATGTAGCAACCATTGTTCATCAGAAAGTCATTTATTCAGATCCCTTGAATACTTTTTTTAAGAACAAAGAACTGATATTATATAATGCCCAAAATCAAATAATAAAATTACTATCATACAATAAATATTCCAAAATTACAACTCTATGCTTGACAAAAATCACGCAATCATTCAACCAAATTAATATATCGTCTATTTAAACCAAACTTATTCAAAGACCAGCATCGAACTATCAAACTAACCTACCATTCTGCCGTACGGCAAAGGAAAAATTATCTGTACACCGTAAGTACCCTGTGTACGGCAATCCGTGTCCGCGAAGCAGGCGGGCGGCCAGTCGACTCGCTCCCGCGCGCCGCTACGACCGCGAGCTACGCGACGCTACGACTCGTAGCACTCGCGACTACGCGCTACGCCGACCCGAAAATTATTCGCCAGTGACTCGTGCGAGGATACTCAATTAAACGGAATTATTCAGTGCAAGCCAGTGGTGTGCTACCTCTGTTACTGAAATAGCAGAGCTGAATTATTCCGCCGCTGGACTATAAGGTGGGTGAATATTGAATAACGGGATATGAATAGGTATTGAGAGCTCGGATGCGAGTGGTTTGCTCTAATGTCAAGGACACGGATATTGATCAAGTACCAGATGCTAAGACTACTTTGTTTACTCTCACTGTTTATTTTACCGACGTATTTACCAATGAACACGTCTGTCCCACGCGCACATCATTTTTAGGGCTTACTTATTCCGCCACTCAATTGTGTTTATGTCAAGACACATTTGTACTGAAGAACAAAAAGAGTTCGTAGATTATACATGAAACAGTCTTTGAAAAGGCCGTTAAAAGTAATACGCAACAAAGGGATGGGATCCGGCGTGGGCCTGAGAATAATTTATAAGGATAGGTGCCACCTTGCGTTACACGTTTCATAAATTAGAAATGTTGAGAATGCTTATAAAAATGTTAAATGTTTTATTTCTTTTATAAATAAGACGTTGTTGAATAAACGATAAGTGATGTATAGGACATTAGTGCTGACCTTTACGGTAATTGATTGCAGAGGGTTCGTTGGCCTTTGTCAGGGACATGATGGATATGTTTAGGTATTAAAACAGGTAATTGAACTCGCTCCTGGATATAATAAGTCTCAATAGACCTTTATTACATTGGCGTTCCTGCGTTCATAAAGGCACAGTTCAAACTTCAGTTTTGCGGTTGAAAAAACTTTTGAAGGAGCTGTTTTACGTCGTATTTTACAATGCGTACATATATCAGCTTCTTTGTTATACTTCCTTTATGTTAATAATTTTATTTTCGACTTTATTGAGTTATGTAATAGATCGAAAGTACTTTATTGTGTTCGCAAACGTACAAAGCGGGTGGAAATTGAAATAAATTCAGATACAATAAGCTTCTTTAACACTATTCATCACCAAAGTAATATTTATCTCAGAGGCATCGTTTGTTTGTCGTACATTTATTATTTTTATAGGTTTCTATCCATTTATAGGTTTGTAATAAAAACGTCCGCAGGGCACAATAATGTTATATCTAGGCTGTATTTTGTAAGGAATATATTATAAGATCTATTGCTTATAAAATACAGCCCAATTTTCATTATCACATTATTTGTCTATTGATAACAAAGCTACACATAATTATCCGTTAATAACTTCTACATAGTCATGAGAATCGTTATACGCATATTTTTTTCGGATTCACCCGAGTTCGTGATTTTCAAGATAATAGATAAATCTCGAAGATATTTATTATTTTGTCATCTAATTCAATTGAAATGTTAGTTATTCTCTGGGAACAAAGCACCGACCATCAATCATTTTTTAATGACAGGCTTGTTTTATCAGTAATTAATATTAATATTCGAAAATAAGAATTTTGAAAAAAGCGCCCTAAGATTGCTTACGCAGATACTATAATTGCATGATCTTATAAATTGAGTATCAGGGTCTTTGTCTTCTCTCATTCTTCATCATCTGCTTGGTCTTTTCTCAACCATATTGGGGTCGGCTTCTAGTCTGACCTAATGCAGCTGAGTTCCAAGATTTTACATGGAGCGATTTCACTTCCACAACCCATAGTTACTGGCTAGCATGTGATGTCCTGGTAACTGGTTATCAGATTTTTGAGGACTACCCGTAACGACTGTCGGAGAAGATGAATGTGTTTCTCGAGGCACGTTAAGGTGGGGGGATGAGGTATTTTGTATGGTCACCCATCCAAGGACTGATCTCAACCAGATTGATCCGTGCGGTTCTTATAACATAGCCACAAGCCCCTTTCCGCTGTTTTCTTCAGTAATTAAATACAATAAAAGTTAAATATAAAAAAATATATTAAAATACATTAAAATAAAAATTATATATGGTACATTTAAATGGCAATTAACCTTTTACATGCTTTCTCAATAGATTTATCCAAAATGAATCTATGTTAGCACAACGTTATCTAACTTTGATAACACGCTTCGGTAAGCTTGCCTGCAATATTCAAAGGTTCAATCTCACGACCTCTTGGTCTATGGTACAAATATGTATAGTAGGAATATACTGTTGTATAATAAAGGAAATGTTACCGGCGAGGTTCCCCGGCCATGCATCAGTGGTCGATCTGCATGACGTCACATTTGCATACCGCTTCAAGACACCTTTATATACTCTATGTCTTCCCATCACTTTGTTTTGGAATATTCTTATGTAGCAAATAGATTTACTGGTGAAGCAAAATAGGTACTAGTTTTAGTGTAACGATGAGGTATGACATAACATCACGCCTGTAATCCCCGAAGGGTTACGCAGAGGTGTACCTAATAGTAAACCCAAATTACGCCAGTTATGTTTAAGTCCCATGTAATAGGTGGCGAGCCTATTGTTATCAATCTGACGCAAATCCTGACTCCGTGGCTGCTACTGAGAAATTACTAATGGAAAAACCCAATAACACTTTGCCCGACCCGGGAATCGAACTCAGCAGGGACTCAGCAGGCGCGCTTGCGGCCACTGGACCAAAGAGGCGGTCTATGAACACTTATAATGAGGTAATTAAATTATTAATGAGGTTATTTATAATGAGGTATAAATCTTGTATAATGCAAGCAGTAGGGTATATTGAAAAATTATGTTCGGCCCACGAAACAGAAAAAGGAATTTAAACAACAGATAGCATGAAAGAGCTCCAGAATCCACACTGTTGCCTATCCATCGTGATTGTCCCGCTTTCGGAGCTTGGAATAACATGTTCAGTTAAACATAAACTAATTCACGTGGAAACCTACAAAAATCTATTTCCTGTACCATTATTAAATTTAGGTGTACCTAATATCCCCACGAAATTAAACAACATTAAAATACTTTTCCTAGATCACAAATTACTGGACACCCACTAACATTAAGCATATTCGGAATTCTGATGGAAACACCGGAATGTACCGCGGTGGGTGTTAGCAATATTTCATTCAGTGAATTATTGTTACGGCTATACACCTCGCCTTACTTTATTCCTGAATTCTAATACCACGAACCTTAAGAAAAATTGTGGGTATCAATTTCTGAATTGAGCTACGTTTAACGAAGATTTTTCGCTACAAAGTGAATAGGTAAATCTGTGAGCCTTTTGCTTATCTTACGTAGATTTTTCGGCGATAAATAACATGCTTTTTTTTCTTTGTTTATTCAAAGTTTGATCTTTTTATACAAGGCTTTGATAACACGTGTAGGTTAATTCATTTGCTTTGCTTATATCTAGATAAACACATGGTTTTAAAATGTGATATGTTTTTGTGTGCGTTACTATACAGCCGTAGCTGCCTAGACTTGAACCACGCTTTGCTGAGAACCTAAAAAATCTAGATTAGCACCGATTTGACCTAATGCTTACGGTACAACTTAGGTATGTAGGCCACGGTGGCACACAATCTTTAACAAATTCTTTTTCGTTAAAAGTATTTAATTACAAACAAAAATACACCATATACATACCACGTTTGAGTACATAATCTCTTTGTAACACGTACATGCATTAACGGTATTTAATCACATTCCTTTTCTTTCTTTTTCGGAAAGAACCTGAACTTACGTACTCCAAAGGCTACACAAGAAAAGCCCGAGGTAAAAAGATAAAAACACAGCTTTTCCATTGAACGAAGATGGGAGGACGGAGGGCTTTACGTGGACCTTTTTCTAACAATGACTATTGCATATGTGTCACGAAAACGGTGTTTTATAATAATGGATTGACAAGCATCCATACTAATATTATAAATGCGAAAGTAATTGTCTGTTTGTATAATGGCATAATGGCAAAATAGATTTTGATTAAATTTGTAAAATGGATGGACCATGACCTAGGTTAGGACATAAGATACATTTTATCCCAGTAGTACGTTCCCGTGGGACAATTTCCGACCTCCGAAAAGCTAGTAATGTATATATGCACGAGTATATGTGAATTGAGGATTAAACTTAACATACAAAATGTTAATAAACCTTCTTTTTGTAAGCAAAGTTATAAAACCTTCTAAGCCTCAGCTTACTTAATTTTAATTTGAAAACAAAACACGCCTCACTCAAAAATCTAAATTCAAATATTTTTTCTTTTCGTTTTCAACCAGGATGACTCGCTATACTAGTATTGCATGGTTCTTTTAACACGTGGCCATTTTCGTAGCTTATGCCGCCATTTCGTTATTTCAGTACATTTACCATAGACAGCTTTACAATTTTTTACAAAAGCCCGCCTGATATTGACAACCAAGCGCCAAAAGAACCATACAACAGTATAATTTGAATTCGCAAACAAAACAAAGCTCACTCAAATATCCATTTTCAAATACTTTGTTTTTTTTTTATTTTGAGCCAGTATCACTGGCTTAATTATGTACGTCATCAGTCATAACTACGTTGCAGCAAGGTGTCGTTTGACGTATACAGATGTCGGCGCGTGAATGCAAGTCGTTAGGCAGAGTGCACATTACGGAGCTGCCCTAGTACTCTGCACGCCCTAGTGGCCCCGAGAGGAAGGCTTCATTGTCTACGTAGTCGAGCAACAGGCTTGTTGTTTCTTTAACGATTTTATAACTTTACGAGTCATTAGCACGACGTTCTTCCTATTGACAGAAATTAGGAATTACCATACATGAGTTCATCCCTAACCCCTTCCGGGGATGAATTTTCAAACATCATTCGTTACTGCTCATCACAGGATCGTCACACCTTCGTTATTTATGGAATTCCGGTGCAAAAGCTGATGCTTTTAGGCCCAGCAGTTTAGGCTACGCGTAATCTATCAGTGAATGAATTCAGAATTTTCTCAAGCGGAGTATTGTATTTAGAGTAAAAAATAAATGGGTAAGACAAATTGTTGGAACAAAACTTGGTTTGTATAAAAAAATTGCAGACTGATTTATTGGTCTGAAAAGTTTGGAACGGTCCATAGCACCGTGGATGGGCACTTAGGTGGTAACCTAAGTGATTTTGTGGTGACCTTTTTACACTAGTAGGTAAACTTAGAGATGATGATAATATCGTTATGCAATCTATAGCATAACCATAATTAGGCTATGATGTTCCTACTGCTGGAACATATTAAGTACCGCGTGGGCCAAGTACGGCTTCGTTCATGTAACATTACTTCTTATTATTGTTTGGTTCCAGGACATGCCAGTTTCCTCACAATGTTTTTCTTCACCCTTTTGAGTCATGCAGATGAGTTTATATTCATAACTAAATATATTAATTTATCAACTCATTAATGTGGACCGCACCTCTGTACATCAATTTAGATTAGAAGTTGATTCGATAAACATGCTGTTTATGAAAAACATTGAAATTCAGTCTAGCTTAGTCAGACTGCCTAAATCATTCTCATCATCTTCCTGCCCTTGTCCCATTCTACAAGGGGTCGGTGCAACGCGTTTTCATCCAATCTTCCCTGTCAGACGTCAAGGCATCGTTTACTCCTTTCTCTTTAATATCATTCCTCACACAATCCATCCATCTTTTCTATGGCCTTCCTCTCCCTCTCCATCTGTCAACATTCATATCTATCACTTTTAATACCACAGTCAGACTGCCCAAATATTTGGGACAAAAACATAACTTACTGATGACAAAAATATGCTTTCAAAATAGTTTAAAATACATTTTACAGCTGTTGTCTTATCGACATTTAAATCCATCACTCTTTTAGTACCACAGTCAGACTGCCCACATATTTGGGACAAAAACATAACTTACTGATGACAGAAAAATGTTTTCAAAATAGTTTAAAATGCATTTTACAGCTGTTGTCAAGAGGACAAGTCGTTAGGTAGAGTGCACATTCAGCGTCGCCCGAAGGCAGCATCCGTCCCACTGGCCTCGAGACTCGAGTTACATTGTGTCGCTTGCTCGTCTAGGCTCCAATAATTTCTTTGGTACACAATAATGTGTTGTTGGAACTGAAAAGATAATTAGACCGAAAACTTATTTACAGAAAATCGTTTTATAAATTTAAGTAGGTCGGTTCACATACTTGATTAAAGACACATTTGAAAAAACGATTTAGTATTAAAACTTGTTTATAGGTTTTGTATGGTTGTATGTTACTTGTACATAGTATGGTTTTAAAATTATGTTAATTTAAGTTTTTAAATGTACTGTTTATGCACATAAGTATATCCTCTTCTGCAAATCTCGCAGTCCAAGTAAGGTTTGCTGTAAGAAAACCCAATTCTGGGTTAAGCTCGCCTTTGTACATAAGCTATTTATGTCGTAATTATGTATGTATTTCTCTCAATTTTGTGTGCAATAAAGAATAAGAATAAGAATTGTATTGCTCAAAACATTCACACAGTTTTCTGCTTAATTCATCTCTTCTTAAAGAATAAACAGAAAAAATATTTCAGAACTCGGCAAGTGATATTTCGAACAAAAATAAATATATTCCAGATATATAAAAAAAAAAAATTGCGAATGAAAAAAAGTGATAATTCTTAAACGTAGGTAGGTATCGTTCACAGTTCACTATAACTTCTAACACAAAAACAAATGCTTAATGATCTTGTTTTTTCTCAACCAACAAAAAATAAATCAGTTTGCTACTTTATCTTAGGTTTATTTCGTGGATGTAATATGGGTCCTGGGCGGGGTGTAATGACTGATAGCTTCTTAATGTCATCCCTTGAGATTTTCCTTTCATAGATAACTTTTCTCTATGGTTGCTTGAAATAGTGACTATACAGTCTTATTGAGGTGTTTATTATTAAGTTAACCTCAAAATACCTAAGAATACCTCGTTACCTGGCTTTTGTTGTTGGCTGCCTCTTTGGTCGAGTGGTCGCAAGCGCAACTGCTGAGCATGAGGTCCTGGGTTCGATTCCCGGGTCGGGCAAAGTGCTATTGGGTTTTTCCATCGGGAATTTCTCAGTAGCAGCCATATAGAGTCTGAATTCAGGCCCAGTTGATGGCAAAAGGCCCGCTCCCTATTACATGGGACTTAAACGTAACTGGCGAAATGAGGGTGTACTCTTAGTTACACTCCTGCCTATCCCTACGGGGATTACAGGCGTGATGTTATGTTATGTTGTTACAAAACCTGGAACTAATTAAAATCATTACAAGACAAGAAGAGAAGATTTTTACTTATCACGGAAACACATGACCGAGAATTTTCTTCCCCGTATTCCGTTTATTAATGAAATGCCATGTGATACTTCTGAGAATTACTGAGTTGATATTCGTTTTACTACACTCATATTCCCTTCCTACCAAGAATTCATTAATTCAAAAAGCGTATTTCAAGCTTTCATACGAGTCCTTGGTACATATTATACCTTTATTTTTTCTGTATATTTTTCCAAGATGTAATCAAAATCATTTTCTTGTTGTTATTGTGTGTACGAAACATAATAAGAGGAAGAATCCATTAGCCACAGAATGGGGTCGCCCGTAAAAATGTTGATCACGGTAATAAATGTGGTGATTGGTGTCCTTTCGATACACATTTGACAGCTACACTGACAGCTATTTTGGGATCACTTACCGCGTACTTATAGATATTATGTTTGAACATAAATTTTCATCATATACACCCACTTGGGCGTCTTATGACATTTAACCCTGCAATCTTATGGTACAATCATATTTTATGCGTGATTAACTGATTAGTAAATAAAGACTTAGGTGCACTGGTCAGTGTATGTCCTTATTTATATTGGTGATGTTTTTCAAGAAGATCAGGCGCGTAGTACATGTACCTGGCGTGTGTTTATGACCAGATGAATGAACGTCGACGTGGCGAATTGAGTATGTAAGGATCGTAGTTCAATAGCTTCTACCCCTACCAGAAAAATTCGTGAACTTTTGTATGGATGTAATAATAATAGTCCTTTTTTTTTTCGGCTGGGAAATCATCAAATGACCCCCCCCACTCTGGGCGGAGCGGAAGGGAGTGTCAGACTTGTACTGACTAAAACCCATCCATGTTCCTTCTTTGCCCTTTGTGTTCCAGGGCCACGGTATCTCTTTCGAACAGTCCCGCAGCCATAATAATAGTCCTGCTGACCGAATTTTCACTATGTCTATCTCAGCGGGCTAGTAAGTCGACGCGGGAGATATTATAGTGCACAAGTATGTGCTCGGACAGAGTTATAAAAGAGATACGATTTACAACGTCTAAATATTGGTGCTCCAGCCATATGACCAAATACCGATAGATTTTACAAGTTATTCACCACAACTTTACGTAGTAATAAGTATCTACGATATTATGATTTGTCTTTGCATAAAAAAAAACGTCGACAGGTAAAATGAATGGAATATTAGGTGCAATATATTTTTGTGCATACCATTGAATAAATGAAAATACTGACCCATAGCAGTTTCAGTGAATGGGTCATTTACACTGACCCATAGCAGTCAAGTTAATGGGTCGTTTACATTAATAAACTTTTGTGAGTGCGGATGTGAATCTGTAAGCAAATAAACGCATAGTACGTATGTGTAAAATTTAACAATATTCTCTTTATTTAAAAACAATGCCTATAGATTCTCTTTTGATTTAAATGGCTAAGGCTCGAATACCGTAAATAGGCAATTGTTTCCACAAAAATAATTGAAAATAGCTCCATTTTTCCGCGAATATTTATAAATGCAATGGTTTTATCAATATTCAGACCAAATATTTGAACAAAACGAATGAAAAACGTTTTTATTTTGGACTTAATTAAAGCGTTTTGTGTTTGTTTATTTTCCATTGTGCTCGATAGTCGTACGTGAACGTTTTAGGCAACACTGCCCGACAATTGTGTTATTTGATGTATTGTACATACATTTGTATTTATTTGTCGGCGTGTGTTTAGAATATCTGCAATTCTATGAATAGTCGAAACAAAACCCTCTGAATTTGTAGCATTTTCATGCGAATTGCGCGCATTTGACTACATGTTGAAGTGACTATAGGGTAAATTAACTAGATTTATTGTTATAAAACAGAGTATTATTCAAAAACTCAAACTCAAAGCATTTATTTCAATTAGACCATCACATGCACTTTTGAATGTCAAAGTCACAAGGCATAATTACTTGAGAAAGTACTGTAGTTGCACATTCTAAAGCGTAGATCTCTATGGAGAAGAATGGGCAAGAAACTCCTTGGACACTGTTTAAAAAAATATTGAATTTCATAACCAAGGTAGGTTATGAAATTCAATATTTTTTTAAACAGTTTTAAGTGACTTGTAGGTTCACCAGTGAATATGTTTAATGAAAACCGAAATAAAAAAACTAGCAGCATAATAAGCAGGGTTTTGATCTTATTTTTGAATGGGAGATTTCTTCCTATAAAGAAAGTAATTTATTTTTGTTGTCTTCAACTCCGGTAAGTATGTGTTCCATTTTCATTGTAGTTTCATGAAGAATAAGTAGCGAAGTTGCAGATTTATTACCTAACAGGAGCCATGAGTAACAGAATCTTATTAAGGGTATTGTCTTTTCTCGAAGTTATCGCAATGCAGTATGTGTTATTGTGCAAGAATCCTTACCTATTTTGTTACAAATATTTTGTCTTTATTATTTATGACGTCATACCATTGTGTCGATAAATAAAGTTTAAAAGACTCTGCCCACTACACCGTACTATACCTAACCGTGCTATGAGCGTATCAGGCAATAAAATATACTTTGCATTGAAAAGTATGAGACAATCGCGCATAAGATCGTTCCGTCACAGACCAACACCGTCGCGTGCCATGCATGTAGCGTAAGCCGTACGCTATACTGATGCCGGCAAAATATTCTCGCCGGCAATTGTTTACGCTCCGCAATTGGCACGCGACGGTGACGGAAAGGTCTAGTAGGCATGATGAACGTTCTAGCCCCGTTATAACCGCGTATGATGACCGTTCTAAACCCGTTGTAAACGGGCATGAGACGCTGCTGATACGGTGTAGTGGGCATAGTAGTGGTTGTCGTGTTTCTTTCCGTGCCTGATACGTTCATAACACGGTTATGGTATGGTACGGTGTAGAGGACAGACTCTTCTATACCAAACTTATACTGTCACTTACGGGATATCTTCCGTGATTGTTCATTATTTTGAGCTCCCGAAATTTCGGCATGATCGCGGGCTGCGGGGTTTTACGACAGTATAAGTTTAGTTGTAAACCGTGAAAGCTTAAAACAGTCTTCTATACCAATCAAATGAATTACATATTTAAACCTTACCAAACAAACATTCCCTTTCATCCAATTTCTCTCCAATCAATATCATAAACCGACGTCACGTAACACAACGTCCTCATCTCAATATAGACCGACCTTATTAACCTAGACATGACCTTTAACCCGTTCTCAGTTTCAGCTAAATCACAACACTGATGTTATTACTGTGGCCTTACATTTCCCTATTAACCTCCCACGTTTGGATTTAAACTTTAGAGCTCCGCAATAGGGTTTCTATTAGAATGGTATGCATATGCAATAAGTCGGAGTAAAAAGCCGTAATGCATTACCATATAACCGATGGGTTGAAAGTAAGGCGGTGTGCAGATAGGGTGCGTTGTCACGGGGTGACACGCTCGTCGCTCAGCAAATAGGGGGTTGTTCCGCTAGTGAGGTATTAGCCTTTGTGCACATGGCAGGCGCGTCATGAGATAAAATTTGGGAATGTTTCATAGACCACAGTTGTGTATTCAATGGTAGGAGAATCAATAGATTACGTCAAATCAGCTTTTTACTAGTAGGTGTGTTGTGACATGACTTGATCAGTTAATGTGATTTACATTGAGACTAATAATGATTTTATGAGTAGAACCTCACAAATTTTTTTCAAGACACGCTACTTTTCTCGAAGAGAGAAGAAGGTCGCAGCTAGACTTAAAGCGTGATAACCTTAAAACTGGGCCACCTGCAGCTATACCCTACAATTTCGTCAATGGTGTTCTGACATGTCCGCTATGTGCTCGGAGTTTTTCGGCCAAAGTTGGGTATGCTAGCCACGAGAGAGCACATGATAGAGCAGCACACCAAAGCTCTCGACAACCTCCCTAGAAAGCCATCGAATGCAGTCGCTGTGGCGGAAATCGGCTAGATGGCATCACCATGACATTTCTCGAGTGTATAAAGACACGAAGATAAATAAAAAAAAATTGAAGTCGTGACGAACGGTTTTTTACCAGATTTAAAAGATAAATTTATCACATTTGTTTCTGAGATATTTAGATTTATTGGATTATACAGTGTATGATTTAGATAAACAAAGGTATAAAGCTTCTTTCCTTTTGAAACTAACGTCAGCATCATAAAATAATTCCCCACACCAACCTCCTACTCAACACTCAGTCAATAAAACCGAGTATTTCCATTCACCAAGCTAGTCTTATATTTCCTTGGGTATTCCTGAACTGTGCAGACTTTTACGAGTCGAGGAGGTTCGAATCAAGAGACACTTTACTGCTCAGGACACTCCAGGGAGTAGGTCTAAGAGTACCGCCGGGCGACGAACGTAGCGACGAACATTCTCGATTTAGGGCATTAAGATATTGGCAATGTTTCGTGCCAACCGATTTGGATAGGTAGGGTAGGTTTTGGGTTATGATAAATTGGGTTCGCTGAGTACGTCTATATTGTACAATTGACTGTTTTAAATAACGTAACATCATGCCTATAATCCCCGAAAATTGAGGCAAAGGTAGCTAATAGTACACTCTCTCCGCTGAGAAATTCCCGATGGAAAAACCCAATAACACTTTGCCCGACCTGGGAATCGAACCCAGGACCTCATGCTCAGCAGTCGCGCTCGCGACCACTAGACCAACGAGGCAGTACCGTAATTATAATTGACATCTTTTTCATTAATTACGATACATTAAGTTGTCGAATTGCATTGAGATATTGCCAGCTTATTTCAGGAGATTTATGATTATTTTGTTGATCGACAGTGGAACTTTTTTGATTGAATATACTGCACTGGAGTAAGGTATCTTAGATTACTGATGGAGTACAGAAAAGACAATTTCTCCCTGAAGATAATCCCGATGAATCTCACTAACATCACATCAGACATCAGGCTAAACGTTTGAGGAATACCCATTTAAATGGTGGAGGAAACTATATAAGTTGCCATATTACAACCCCTGGATAAACGCAGTCGGGACCTTTTATTAACACTGTGACCCCATATTTGTAGGTAGAATCGCAACCTTTTTGTGACCCACAGTGATGAAATGAAAATACTTTCGAGCGATGTTAATACATAGAAAAGCAATCAAATCAAAATTAAATTATAAATCAAATAGAAGAATTCGTTTTCGTGTTTCACTTATTGTCAAAGAATTTACCAAAATTTATTATAACGTGAAACCAATCTTTATTATACCAAATAAGTTTTGAAACCGAATAGAGAGAAAAATGAGAGTTTGAGAATGAAATTCACGAACACGAGGCGAGGATAAAAAATCTTGTAAAAATAAATGCAAAAATAAACAAGCACTTAAAGAATAGCAAGACTTATTATACGGGAAAGATTCTGAACAATATTTTGGTGAGTAAAAGTCGTCAAGTCGAGATTTGAATGGAAATTGAAAAACTTTTATTCCTTGGTGGACATTACAAGCGTTTTAAACGGATTCAAAGATTTATCTGTTCCGGAATATGCTTCCGTTTATTTGATAAGAAATGTGAGACGAACGGGGGACCGTGTTCTGTTGCATATTGTGGCGAATTACTTGAAGGATTTCATTGCGTTGTTACTTGGTTTTTTGTTTTGTAACATCTAAATGATAGCGAAGAAGCTGTTACCAACAGAATATTGGATAAATATAAACACCTGCACATACAGAATAACCGATGTTAAGGAAAATAAAATATTATAACGAATAAGTAAATAAAAAGTTGAGTTGTTTTTCGAGAAATGTTTCCTTGTCGATATCAATAAAGAAAGTCTCAGTTATCAAGGGTATAATATACAAAAAGTATTACTTCCATCGTTTTTGACGCCGACAAATTCTAAAACCCACAAAACTCGTCCTTTTTCAATTAAATAATAATTTCCATTATTTGAACACAGACGAGGCAGGCAGGGGGTGCTCTTCGGTTTGAGAGCACAACAGGTACAATCGATATTTCCGGGCGCACGAGGGGAGGCCTAGCAAACAGACGGACGAATGCTTAGACGCGACACGACGCCTTTTCAATTATGCGCCCCTGGTACGTTCCCGTGTGAAGCGAATGTTTACCTAAATAAATCAATTCAGATCAATGTACTGAGAAGTAAAATATTTTCTGTACATTTTCATTCCCATTTTCTTGTTGTGGTGAACCTGAAATTGCACTCTGTGGGTATATCTAGAGTTCTTACTAGGTCAGCTGTACTAATTGTCCAAAATAGGTCAATTCGGTGCTCCCAATATCGAAAAGCAATTACTTTGGCGACGACAACTTGCCGCTACCTGTTGATAGTTTCGTGGGCAGCCCCAATCAGAAAGATAGATAATCCAGCGATGATACAATGTGATTCAATCCTATTATCCTAATAGCCTCTTAAAGTTGCTAGCTCTGTCACTCGACCGCTGGCAGTAATCCGTCTACAGAGGAGAGTAGGAATTGAAGAGCCTCAGGAAAAATACGCTTATGTACCCTTCTGTTGAGGGTTCATAACTCGTAGGGACAAGGGTAACGTTTACTTATCGACGTGGAAAAGGTTCCATAATACATTTCGTCGCGTTTCGCGTTTCGTCGGAAGGGCGAACTTTTTATTTGTTCCGCAGACGTGCCGCGGCGAGCGGTGCACTCGCCATTGTAAATTTTGTGGAAACATTTTTTTCGGTCGGAATTTCGTAATTGGTATATTGTGCGAATATACGGCGGGTATGCCTTCCGCTATACCTATATGTATTCGGAAGATACGGTACGTGACACATAAAGAACGTTTGAAGAAGGTTGTCTTGATCTTTAAACGGTTCAGTATTTACATACTTTCTCCCTTATAATGGAAATGGGAACATGAATATCAAATTAAGGTAGGCACTCGATTTTCATATCGTTTTCGCGAGTAGGCCGTTTGAGGGCATTCAAATTAAAATCAACAATATACAAAATACGTTTTGCGGTGAAGTGGTGGCACTCAAACAATATTGCCAATTATAGCACATCCGAGTGAGTGATCACAGGCAATTTATATTGAAGTTGCCAAAATGGTTTCGTATAATTTGGTCTTAAATTAGAGGAACCACTTGCCTGTATTTAACAAACAATAATTATACGGGCATGGGTAGGCGTCTCATTGCGTAGGATTTACTTGAAAAATATTCGATAACATGAAATTCAGACGGTTAATTAGTCCGCTAATTGGTTGGGAATGTTATCTTTTACATAAATAAGAGGGATCGAAACGGTACTTAAAATCGGGGGAATCTTTTGATTAATGGTGAACAAAATTGTGAGATTTATTGTTTTAACATTTAAAACCGTTTTATATAATGTTGCTTTAGAGATGAGAGAAAGGTAGGAAAGAAAACAAAGGTTTGTGACGAGGAACGAAGAAAGTAATTACCGATACACCTGTTTAAAAAGGATCTTGTTAACGGTGTGTTGTTATATCGCGTTTCTTTGAAAGGTATCTAAGTATGTGGAGCCTGTTTCTTTATTTTTCGCTGTTACGGAGCAGGATATTTTTATTTGTCTTTTTTCCCATGAGATGATGAGGTGCTATATTTATTTGTACGCGTATCCCTCTATATTTACCATTCTTCTTTCGTTCTTCCTCGTGTGTTTAGTGCCTAACCTGGTGTAAGAGTTTTTATGCCGCCCATGGCCGACTTGGCTTTACATGCCGTCGTGAAATATCTTTCAGGCATGCTGGTTTCCTCACAATTTTCCTTCACCGAAGCAAGTGATAATTATATAATACGCACATGAATCCGAGAAATCAGAGGTGCGTGTCTTGGGTCCGAACTTGAGAACTATGACTTGACATTCCGACGGTTACACCACTAGGCTATCACTGCTTGTTATAGCCACCATTATGAGTATATGGTTGCTTAAATGTTTTTCGCAAAATCAACTGCTTGTTTGTTCTAAACGCTTGTTCGACTGAACTTTGTCATCTGCACTAAATATTTATTTAAAGATTTGTCACGTTTATCCACTCCTAAAACAACGTTAAAATACAACGTATGCAGTAGTCACAGTCACATGCATTTACAGTCGCACTCACAATAAAGGCTTCGCAACGACAATTCCCCAATAAAGTCGTACATTGTTGGTTGACAATACATTGCGATCGAATCCGGCAGCGTTCCGCACGCGATGGACGGCACACCACATTTTGGATCAAGTTGCAACCACATCGGTGACGTCATGACGTGACATACGCAACCGAGCAGGGATGCCGCGACCGATGGGTATAAAATAAATGGAAATACTCAAATATTTTATTTCGTTGTGAGTTGTGTGACGGAAGAAAGAAAACCTCAATTGAACGGTGTGTTGTCGCGATAAGACTCAAGTTATAACCCCACAGAAAAAATATCTGTAGCAGTTCACTACAGTCACCCGTGTGTTGCCTGAAGGCAGCGGCAGAGATGTGCATTTCGCCAGTTACGTTTTTGTCTTAGGGAAATTAGGAACAAACGAATTATCAACTGGGAACAAGTCCAAGCTGCTCTTGAAAATATTATAATTAAAACCCCAATGGCACAGAAGCCCAGAGGGTTTTTCAACAAGCATATTCGCCATGAAAACTTGATAGCAGAGTAGACTGGGGCATTTTAGCGAAAGGCCACAATTTCTTCGGAAATTTTAATTGTGGTACGCGGAGCCCACAGGGTTTTTATCCAGGGCCTGGTTTGAATTTGCACGTAGGGCAAGGGCCCTACATAGTGAAGAAATGTCTCGCCAACACGCCATAGATATAAATCAGATAGATTTTCATCATCCTGAGGTCGAGCGAAAGTGTCTACACTGAGTAGAACTGAAACCAGGCCCTCATGTTAAATAGTTCAAATTCAAATTCATTTATTTCGTGAACACAGGGTATATACAGAAGATCTTATAAATAAATTAGAACCGAACTGTGCCCCGCCAAAAGGCATTCAAAATATCAAAAAGTTTTTTTTTTTTCTTAAACAAATATATTTTCGAAATTTAAACAATAATTCTAGAATTCTACAATAATTATAATCATGTCAAAATTATATAAAATGTCAAATAAAATAAAGTAAAAAGAACCAAAAAATACAAAAATAAAAAAAAGTTCTGCTTGCGATCAGTAGACCACTAAAGTGATAAGACCGGCGAGGCAGTGAAGAACGTGTATAAGAAAACAATGCCATTAACACCTTAGGTAACTTTCCGAAGATTGAGGAATATTGAATGGTTTAATGAGATGGGGTCTGAACTTGTGCCCGGCTGATTGCTATAGCCTCGCCGCCTGTTACGTGGGACGTTAACATAACTGGCGAAAACTAGGTGTACTATTAGGAACACCTCTGTCTAACCTTTCGGGGATTACAGGCGTGACGTTATGAATGGGAGGAACACCATAAGGCATTTCATCAACATTGACAAGTATACAATACTACCTACAAAGTACTTACGTAATTCAGCCTGTATTTGAAACCTGCAGCACGTTTTAAGACCGCAACCGTGGATGTGACGCCCGTCAACAAATAGGATTACCGCAATCAACGCTAATGTTTCAGACGATATAGTACCGATAGGTGTATCTGTTTTATAATCAAACCAATTAAGCACATACACACAGGGATTGTCCCTATTAGATTAGTGAAGGTTTACATATGTGTTCCTAAATCTTAATTAGTAAATAGTAGGTTTACTTAAAGGTAGGCGGGCATATAAGACATAATGGGTGTAGAAGTACCCTTAATGAACCCGAAAGGCAGTTGTTCTCCCTCGTCATAGCGATATTTTTTTTTCTAGACCATACCTGAGAGCCTTTTAGTTACGGAGATAGTGACGGTCAAAGTTCCAACATTTTCACAAGTTTCTTTTTTAATACGTGTTTTTAATATTATAACTTTACTTTAAATACCTTCAAGACCCCCGTACTATTCAATGCATCCATCAGCACAATACTTTCAGTGCGTTACATTGAGTCTTACCATAACACCTGATTATTCACCACAAAAAAAAGTAGGAAACGACTTTTTTTTTTCGACTTAATTTGATGTACAGAATCCATGGTTGACGGTGTCGTGAAAGGTCCGTTTACACCATGTATACTAGGAAATCACTGAGATAGTACCTAAGCTCAGTATTGGGATGTTTATTGTTCACTATCATTGTACGAGAACGCTAGTCAATAGGTCTATGTCATGTCAAGCGATGTCAAGCAATCTTGTGCCATGTTCCTATTAACAGTAGGTGAAATGTCATCTTGGCTTGCCAAAACCGTCCTTTCAATCATAGGGCCTTGGCCTTTCTGCACAAATGGCTGGTTTGGTAATCAGGTTCTCTCCTCACAAGCCACATTTGACGGTTGTAGGATCTGGGCATTTTCAGTTTTACCCAATCAATATAAGCCCCGAACTGCTACTTATACTCCTGAACCTAATTATGGCATACTAGCTAATTGCCCTTGCTTTGGATGGTTTTTACGAACTGACAGAGAACGTCGAGATTTCTTTGTAATAATTAAAGTCAATATCATGTCCGGAAAAATTATCTCTATTATGATGATACCCTCATCAAAACTATTCAAAATCCGTCGAGTTGTTTACAGGAATGACGCGGTCACACAGATAAACATACAATGACTTTAATTCATAACAATGTGTAGAAATAGCATAGTAACTAGCTCACGTAAACAAAGCAGGATGGAGTGCTACAAATCCTGAGTGATGTTGAATGCGTCGCTTGCGCTGCGAGTCAGACCACATTTAACTGTGACCGCAAACTGTGACGTCGCGTTTGTGACAGAATACAGAATACGGCTGCTATAATGTAGGTTTATGTGTAACTAGCTTATGCCCGCGGCTTCGCCCGCGTGGAGTTAGGGAATTGCCCACGGGATCTTACTTCTGGAATAATAAGTATATATCTATGTATCTATCTATAATACATACATAGATTTACATGTACTTGCTTAAAACTTGCAATTATTATTATAAAGTTATATCAATTAAATTAGATACGTGAAATATTGACACCTTGGTTTGAGATTGGACATCGGATTTACTGGATTTTATCTGAAGAGTATGTAAACAAATTTTCAAGTCAATCGATTCCGAGAGTAAAAAGTTTCACAGAAAATTCAACACCCCATTTCACCCTCTAAGGGGTAAGAATTTCGAAAAACTGATACTAACTCTTCACAAAGAATACACCCTCCAATTTTCATATCTCTGGGACCCGCGGTTTGGGCTGTGCGTTGGTATATCAGTCAGCCAGTCAGGACATGGAATTTTAAATTGGGGGATGATTTTGTGATACACGTATTTCATCATTTTAACTGAAGTATATGTAGACACATTTTCAAGTCAATCGACCCCGAGAGAGTTTCACAGAAAATTCAACACCCCATTTCACCCTCTTAGGGGTGGAATTTCAAAAACCCTTTCTTAGTGGATATCTACTCTCCACAAAGAGTACATTCTCCAAATTTCATGTCTCTAGAACCAGCGGTTTGGGCTGTGCGTTGATATATCAGTCAGCCAGTCAGGACATTGAATTTTAAATTGGGGGATGATTTTGGAAAAACTGTGATACACGTATCTCATGATTTTAACTGAAGTATATGTAGACACAATTTCAAGTCAATCGACTCAGAGAATAAAAAGTTTCATAGAAAATTCAACACCCCATTTCACCCTCTTAGGGATGAAATTTCGAAAAACCCTTTCTTAGTGGATACCTACTCTTTACAAAGAGTACACTGTCTAAATTTCATGTCTCTAGGACCAGTGGTTTGGGCTGTGCGTTGATGTATCAGTCAGCCAGTCAGGACATTGAATTTTAAATTGGGGGATGATTTTGAAAAAACTGTGATACACGTATCTCATGATTTTAACTGAAGTATATGTAGACACAATTTCAAGTCAATCGACTCAGAGAATAAAAAGTTTCATAGAAAATTCAACACCCCATTTCACCCTCTTAGGGGTGGAATTTCGAAAAACCCTTTCTTAGTGGATACCTACTTTTTACAAAGAGTACACTGTGCAAATTTCATGTCTCTAAGACCAGTGGTTTGGGCTGTGCGTTGATATATAAGTCAGTCAGTCAGTCAGTCAGTCAGTCAGTCAGGACTTTGAATTTTATATGTATAGATGAGAAGGACAGATTTACATACCTTATAACTCTTCTGTTTAGTCAATTTTAACTGTTTACCCCTATGAAGGTAAAGATGCAAGATTTTTCTCAAAAATAGAGGTTTTTAGTCGTAGTTGTGATTCATGATTAGTTATTTACTAGTTTTTTGTTTAAAGGAATCTTAGATAATATTTAGCTATAAGCACTTCAGTGAGTTACCAATTATATATATATATTTTTTATTATTTATTCCTTGTTCAGATAGAATCCAATTTTTGTATAGGTACATTGTAATTATTTTTGTATTTCAATTACAATTTCAATTTCGCAATTTCATGAAAATTGACAACTATAAAGGGTTAGGTAGTCAGCGGGCCCAAAAAGTCTGACAACCAGTCTTACCAAGGGGTATCGTATTACCCAGTACTAACTGGGTTGTGGAGGTCAGATAGGCAGTCGCTCCATGTAAAATACTGGTATTCAGCTGCATCCGGTTGGACTGGAAGCTGACCCCAATATAGTTGGGAAAAGGCTAGGCAGATGATGATGATGAAAGGGTTTGATATTATGATGAATCAGAAATGGGAAAACCCGTCATTACAGTAAGACACGGTGAATGTCGGTGAAAATTTTTACCCGGTAAATCAAGAAAAATGAGGTGTCTTTCTCCATCTTAGCATCAGCAGTGATACCAAAATTAACCCGCTTTAATTCCAAGTGACCTTAGAGAGTCAAGATGGAATCAAATTCAAAACACGCTATTCCAACAACTTATCAGAAACCACAAAACTATCGCTGATTTAGGTACCGACTTATGTCGGGAGATCGCAAGGTGGTAGGAAATATCGACAGCTTGCTGATTCATCGCTTAAAAGCACTATTAAAAGTTCCCTGTTTCCGTGAAGTTTTGAAACTTCGACGGTGTTATAAGCTACGAACACACTGTATATTTGCCCTTATTCACCCTCCCCTGAGACCTGTGGGTGTTGAAGAGACTTATATTACATAAGTAGGATGGGTAACACCGTCATTCTGCGATCGACAATACGCAATTTCACCTCTTCAGTGATCAAAGTGATCAATTAATGAATACTTACATGGTCTTAGTTCGGTTGTTTTGCATTGAAAGCGTCGAAACTGATCATAAGAAGAAGAAAATCAGCTAATTTCCATTTTGAGAGTGTCTTAGGCTATTATACTTACTGAATTTGGCTCTTCGGTGCCTTCATGAGCTTCTTCAAGAATAAAAAGAACCTGAAGTCAGTTTAGCAATCTCGATTATTTAACATGACTCTATGGGTCTCACTGTGTGTACACAAGTGATTATAGCTATCAAAGACATTCATCTTACTACAGCGACTTTTGACTCCTACATTTTCGAATTATTCGTCTTCTTTACCAAATAATAAAATATTATAGTTAAAAAAACTAAAAAACACTCTTTAGTGTGACGTCATTTTATTTCTCGTATTCTTCTCAGCACACCCTTTCATTTGATACCCATATCATGGGATTGCATAAAAATTGAATAGTCCGCCATCTTTGAGATCCGCCATATTGGATTTAGAATGACGTCACTAAAAAAAATTACGTAGCTAACCATGAATTGTCCCAAACTTAACATGTATGCAAAATTTCAGCTCAATCGGAAACCGGGAAGTGGATCAAATATACTTCTAAGATTTTCTTACGCAGTTGGTAACAGGTGAAGCTAATAAAAGCGTTTTAAAAATAGCATAGAATGTCACTTAAACTCGGCATTACACAATTACTGAATAAATGAAACTAACTACACGTTTCAACGAACACGTTGCAGCACATACCAACGATTGCTCTTGTAACTCATCCCTAGCTCTCCAATACAGTTGTAGTTTGATTCATCAGAACCCGACCGGCGGGCGGGCAGTTGATGCAATTGTGCGTTAACTATGGGTACAGTTAGGTACAAAATAATAAAAAAAAATTAAATTAAATAGTTTTTGCAGCTTTACGACAGAGTATGGTTTTGAAAATGGTATGTTCGTAACACTATTATAACGATTCATTAATAGGAAAACACTTTTCAATGTTGCGTAAATGTGTGGTATTTATGCCCGTGACTGTACCCACCGAAGCGGGCAGAGATGGACGATTCGCTCGTTGAACATCCGCGGCTGCGGCGCTACACACGTTGATTGACGCACCTGATTTGCCTGGCTTATCTGTTAATTTATTGCCAGACAGAACGTATAGGTACACAATATTTAGGTGTTTAAATGATAGGTAAGTGGAACTATAAACCACTATACATTGTATAATTGTCTTTTTGGTATTGTTGTTGCAACGGTGACTTTTTAGCATAAGGTCCTAGGTTGGATTCTAGTTTGAACTGGCTGATATTGGGTTTTCTATTAGGATTGTATCAGTTGTACCCCGGAGCTTTGATTTGTGACCGCCCCCTCTGATGTCAATAGGGTTAACCCCTGTTGCGTGAGAATTGTACAATAATGTGGGTATTCTCTGCACCTTATTCTAACCTTCTAGAAAACACCGGTATGAATGAAAAGTGTAATATTGTGAAGATATTTTATCGCCCTCCCTTGGGTGTCGTTATTGCTGATTGATTACAGAAATCTCCATAGAAAAAGATAACAACAAACTTACTTTAATTTATAAAAAAATAGATGTATTGCGATTTTGATTTCTGTTCTCCCCGTCCATAATCGTGATTGATCATGATTTTAATGAAATTTCGAAATTAATAATAAAAAAACTGTGTGTCACTTTTTTTTTTCTTTTTTTTTTTATCGTGGTAAAATCATCAAATGAGTCCTCCCACCCAGGGCAGAGTGGGAGGAACTGTCAGACTTGTACTGACTAAAATCCACGGTGTCCTTCAATAGCCCTTTATGATCCAGGGTCACGGTAATTCTATAAGTCCCGCGACCCCGGCAGGCTTTGGCCCTCTAGAGGGGGGCCCCGTCATAATGCTGACACTCTTTGAGGCGCGCGTGGGACACAACGCGCCGTCGACCCGGGCATGGTCCATGGTCGGACAGCGAGTCGCCCATTACTCGCCGCTCGCAAGCCCGCGCCTACGGTGGCCGGAGATCGTCTGCCGACGTCCGGCGCCGTGGGCGTCTACCACTGCGGCTGGGGTGGAGGGAGGACGCTGTCCTCTCCCTCACGCGGCCCGCCTCCTCCTTCGCGAGCATGACTGCTTCGCAGAAGGAGGCGACCGCTTCCCACTCCGTCTCGCCCCGCAGCATGGCCTCGACCAATGCCGGGCGCGAGAGGTCTCCGCCTATCGCCGCCGTGAGGACACGGCGGTGCTCTGCCCAAGCGGGGCAGTCCTGCACCGTATGCTCCACCGTGTCCTCCGGGCGGTCCTCGCAGTGGTGACACCCAGAACTGTGTGTCACTTTAAAAAATGACACACAAGCCTGTATGATTCTGTATGCTATGCATAATGCAACCCGTCAAAATGTCATTTAATCAAAACATGAACATCACATGCAATAAAATGAAGATTGACACACCCCTGCATCACTCTGCTCTTCACAAAATCATAAAAGTGAACAAGCAAAAAAATATTACACACTCGCATAATTTCGGTAAGCATAAATAAAATACTCATCATTTTTGCCAAACATGAGTAGGACCAAAAAAAACGCAATTCATACTTTGTGAATAAAACAAAAGAAAACCAGTGTCGTAGCTAACCCTCTTGTGCTGCGAGATAAAACAATTTGAGCCGCGTGATATCAAAGTGCCCCCGATACCCCTGGCTGGATGCGATGCCCCTAGATGTATAGTTGTCTACAAGCAATCACCGCGGTTGTTGCCATTCGACGCGTGCGCCTGACAGCGCTTTTGTGCGCTCTATGAATTTAGGGGTTATAATATTGCATTTTATTGTCAAAAAATTCGGAATGATTCTTAGCTTTTTGTGTTCATTTTATTAAAAAAGAAACAAATAAGACGTCTTTTTAAATAATAATGGTCTAAGAACAATAGTCACTCACATATAAATCAACGTTATTATTTACTAAAACATCATATTAATTTATTTTCTCAAGAATATATCGGAAGAGTGAATCCGGATAAATATAATAACACAGTACAAACCTAAGTGTTTAATAATAATGCAAAACATATTTTGAAGTCAAATATTTTAAAACAATGATCTCGGCTACCAAGTAAACGTTGCAAATGTAACGAAAGGGTGGGTTTCGAAGTGCAGAGAGTAATATTGTGTAGTGTCGAGGGCGGCGGGTGGGGGTCGCCAATCGATACGCACCCCTGCTCTGCCCGGCCTAATGCACCCCTAACACGGCGGTACAGCTCGAGCACGCAGCAAGGCAACGGCATGGAAACCATACACTCTGTGTTCCCAGCTCAAAACCGGGTCATTTGCATAGCCAGCAGACTCCAAGCTACTTTGTTTAAAAACACACGCAGAGAAACGGTTTGTGCGGTAAAAAAAATGTTTAAATATTAACTAACCCCTTAAAAGCGCCTCCCAAAGCTTTGAATGTAAAATAAGCCACTATTGCATTGGAGACGTCCCCGTGCGCTGGCCGGCGCGCCAGCCCGCTACTCTGCCTCCGAAATGATTTATATTTTATAAAACGGTTTTATAAAATATCTAGCTGATACGCCGGTTTTGCCCGGATAAAATGTATTCCAATTTCGTCCAGTTAGAAAATTGCATTCATATTTTTTACAGCCGACTTTTGGATTTATTTGTTAAAAATATAGGCGAAAATATTTTAGGTCCATATCTCTGCGGGGTGGGCGTGTCGGTGTTATTTTAAGGGTATATTTTGAAATAAAATATTTGTTATTTTGGTTTTTACGATGTCAGTGTTATAACAGGGCTTCGGGCGTAGTGCTTCTACTATCAAGTAAGTACATCATTATCTTACACAAAGAGCCGCTCTCGACACAAATGGACTCAATTGCAATTTTTTTCAGTCTTCGGTTGCTCCTGACCTAAAAACAAATTCAAGAGTTGTTTTAAGAAGAAGACTTTTTGCTTCTATAACACAAAGGGGTATCGGAACGGTTCCCATGCACATAAAAGATAAATGTTGTAACACGAAGAGGCAGTTATTAAAACATTCCTCATTTTTCTTTCATTACTTCCCCTTTGAAGTGCTTTTCACCGCTTCGCCGAAAAATTTGAGCTTTTGAAGAAAATTTATAAGAGCGATAAAAGGTGGTCTTCCATTAGTGTTTGAGATGCGTTAGTCTTGAGGTAATACGTTTTATTTCGCCCCTTCTTTTGAGAAGTTGTATTATTTTCCTTTAATATGATCCTGAGAGACGATTGGCTGTTTCAAAGGCATTGTGTTCTATCGAGGGTGATAGTGATCGTTCCCCACAATAAACGCGGCGAAGCGGCCGCCGTTATAATCTATTAAAGTCTCGGTAGCGATGTGTTTCGCCTCACTCATGTAATTTTTAAACCATATTCTCGTACAATACTCGCGTGTGTGTTTCCTAACAAACGATAATTACTAAATAAAAGTCTTAGTTGTACACGACGCCTGTGTAATTAAAACATTCAGTGCAGTAACTTGTTTTACAGTTGGGAAAAACTGTAAATGCAGTTATTAATTTACTGTGGGAGTCATAATACCAGGGTACGAGAAAATACAAGGAGTTTTACAAATAAATTCTCTAGTATTGCACTGACGCAGGCGCCCTCTACATGAGAAGTAGGTACACTAAGTAGCAGAATTTATTACATTAGAAGTGTTCTACTTGACTTCCTCTGTAACAGGCACTGATTCCAGTTGTTATGATACTCGACGTATCTGATATTATATTTGGAACATGTTTTGTTTCAATAATATGACTTATGTCAAAGGAATGAAATTCAGGGTTCTCTATCTTCTAGGAATATCGTCTAGGATTTGATATAGGAATAAAAAGATTTGTGAAACTAATCTTGGACACAGAACGAACGTCAGACGATGAAATGACGTCGAGGGGAGCGCTGGTAACAAAAAACAATGCAATTTATTGAAAAAATAAATTAATAGTAAAAAAAATAATAATAACAAGCTTTTATAATGCTCTAAAAAGAAAATTAAATCAAACCCATTTTATTACATTATACCTACTATAAAATTTATAATAATATGATATAAAAGCTTGCCGCGAGATATGCTTGTGTGTTTCTGTGTATTTAATCTTGTGATCGTTTCTTTAGTAGCACAAGTAGTTCGAAAATGAAATCTGTAAGTGTTGCCAATAAAAATAAAATGAAAAAGTGAGTCAATTGAAGCGGGCAACCGGCGTCAATGTCGATGTCTACGGAAAACTGATTTCCTGCACGTCTAGACACGTTTCCCCCCTGCCAAATTATGTTGCAGGATGCAGATCATATTGTTTTTGAATGTTGCTTTTACTGAAATCAACGATAATGTTTAAAAATCTATTACTGTAGCTTTTCTTTTGTAATTTTTCCGCCGGCAGGGGACGCCCTAGAAGGAAATACACTGACCTTAGGGGTGAGGTTCTTCAGAAAGGTCAGATACGTAGTACTCGCAACTGACGTGCATGTATGACCAGATATAAGAACGTGGACGAGGCAAAAGGAGTATGTAAGGATACAAATGGGAAAAAGGCGTGTTTATTTATGGCACATCAAGCTATACATTTCCTGTATAACGTAGCCTCGCTTTGTATGGATTTCCCGTGCAACGAGAGATCCGCATAAACTGGTTTAGTATAGTTTGATTGGCCGTCGCGCGAACTATAGTACGTTTAATATTGTTTGCATTTTGTGGTGGTAGCAAAGTTTACGGAATTGCTTTTTAATAAAAAGGTGCCGGGAATCGCCGTCTCGTTTGTCTAATGTTCGTTAGCACTACTGTTGAGCATGAGGTCCTGGGTTCGATGCCTGGTTCGGGAAAAGTGTAATGGGGTTTTTCCATTAGGAATTCTCAGTAGCAGCATGAGGTTCTGATTTGTGCTCGGTTGATGACAATAGGCTCGTCCTCCTATTACATGTGAATTAAACATAACTGTCGAAATGTTCGAGTGAACTATGTAGCTAGTACTACTTAGGAATTGCACCAGGACTGTTTTCAATACAAATAGAATTTGCTGGATTGACTTCAATCCTGCGGGATTCAGCTGGATCTCACATGGTTGTTATGGTGTTTGTTGTTGTTGTTGTGTGGCAATAATCAAGTATTTGTTTCAAAATTACACAAAACAACAATAGTTTACTTACCTAATTGACTAATATCCAACCTAGGGGGGGGGGGGGAATGCTATCCTTATCTAATTTTCACCTCTATCTATTATGTTCCACACACCTAAAATCTATCCAGCTTAAATAAATTAGCAGTACTGACATCACAAAGATAAATGCTTACACCAAATGGAACAGAGGCAGTGAATAGATACAGTTTTCAATTTGATAGCAACATTAATTACAATTCGGCATCAAACAGAATTGTTAGTGCCTCCTAAATGTAGTAGTTAGTTTGACTTTATTGTTAAACTAACGGTTTGTCCTGGCTTCGCACGGGTGGACATTTTTGTTTTTTTTTTGCGATAATAAATATAGCCCATGTTACTCAAGAATAATGTAGCACTCTAATGGTGAAAGAATTTTTGAAATCGGTCCAGTAGTTTTTGAGTTTATTTGTTACAAACATACAAATCTTTCCTCTTTATAATATTAGTGAAGATAATTCAAAATGGCTCTAGTCAACTGAAAATTGACCAAATAAACAATACACCTGTCGTCAAAAAGTAGCGGCGTACAGGCTAGAAAGTAAGGCTCATTTCACGTTGTCGCGGAATGGGATGGAAATGATTTTTTGTACAGAGCATAATAAACTTTATGTTAATAGTTTAACGTACAGACTAGATGCAAGCCGAAAAACAAGTCGCGCGTTTCTGGAAAATTCTCGCGCATTCTTAGGAATTCTCGTAGTTAGCAGCTTTTATATAGTTGTTCCTCCTTGTTCTGCCGTGGACCGAGATTATAAAAGCCGGTAAACTAATACTGGAAATTTTGCGGATTTTTTATTTTTATTTATAAAATTCCATCACAAAAATCGCTTCCGAGGCAATTTAAATTGAGCCTTAGGTATTTAATTAGATATTTATACCTACGTAGTTTTGAGTAAGCTCAGAACAAAGGATTTTGCTTTATTGCTGTTTTATGACAAAGGTGAAAAACTTTATGACGTCACTCGTCTGCCTCTGTGTAATTATTTTGTGACGAGTGAAATGTGGAATGAGAAATGAGTTCGTTTTCGTAAATATCAGCGTTTTGTTTTCAGTAGTTCAGTAGTGTAGCAGACTGTATTTATACAAATAGTTTAGATCATGAGGAGCCCTTAATGCTGATAAAAGAGACTTATGTAGGTGTTTTTATATAATATTAGTAGTTTTTCCTACGGTATTCATTTACGATTGTGTTATTTCTTGGTAAGAATAAATTTATAACGAAACCCGAAGATACAGTTAAGAAAATTTTGTCGTAAACCATATCCAACAAATACAGAAAACCTAGGACAAATTCAAAAGACAATTTTATTCAATATCAACCAACAATATTACTTCATGAAACCTACACACGGACCGATCGCCTCAGAAAATGAATATGGAATACTATTCCATATTTTCGCAAAGCAGACAGAATAACGGACGGTCTATTTCATGCACATTTCACTGTGCGTATTCCAAGACCCGTAGCACACCCGTGGTCAGAAGTACGACAATAGCGCACAATACGACATTGAATGCATAAAACCAGTTGTATGACGCACACACACATCGACGACTCTGTAGGCAAGCAGGACGGCCATTGAGTGGCATTACAAAAGGTATTGTGTGCGCCGGGACTAGTTTATCTCGCGGCCATTCGTTGAGACTGTTCCGCGCTGATAACGCTCAAAACGTCTGTCATCTGTAGCCGCCGCATCACTGATAACACGCCAGTAAACATCTAAACACCAACCTCGTCTCATTATCATAGTTTTATACATTGGCACGAGTGTTGACTCAAAGTGAATAAGTACAAATCATCGCCGGAATGCCATTCAGATTGTGGGTTCCAATCCTTGATAATAGTTCAAGATATATTCAACTAGGTAGGTACCTATATTATCAGTGGAAGCAAACAATAAGATGGTGTTTTGTTCATCTAGTTCCTGTAATTTATCTTACAGATATCGAAATTTGACAGTTTAACTATTGATAGTAATCTTATACCTATACCTATGTATAGGTATAAGATTACTTGTGATAAGTCAGTCGTCATCTGACCGTGAAATCTCAATATTCAGTTTACGACATCATTTTACTTGTGAAAATTGATTTAAAGTGAAATCAGTGAATAATGCCACCAAAAAAAATATCACGGTGTCATGAAGACTTTATTGACTTAATTTACAAAACGGCTGAGCTAAGTAATATGCAACTAACTGACTATGTAGTACAGCTAGGATGTGAAGAGGTCGACAGTTTCCTGACCGGTATATTCAATGTGCAGCTTAAAGGGATTATCGATGGACAGAAAATCAGAAAGAACATAATGATAAAGTGGCACCCGGAACCGAAAATGCGTGCATGCTTCAGAGAATCGTACAAACGAGAATTCATCTTTTACCAAAAGATCGTACCGAAACTGCTGGAAGCTCAAAATAAAATTAAAAACGTCGAAGGATTGAAAATCAAATTTCCAAACTGCATTTTAGCTTGTGCCGAATATGGCAAAGAAACCATCGCCGTGCAGTCATTAAAGGAAGATGGCTACAAACTACGCGACAGACTCTTCAAGGCGAATTTGGATTATGTTTCACTCGTGATGAAAAATTTAGCAAAATTGCATGCGCTGTCCTTTGTGCTGGAGAAAACAAATCCGAGAGAATTTGAGGAGATAGCTCGTTTGTGCCATGACGATGTGCAGTATTGTAATCCTGGGCCCGCGCCGAAGAGTATGAGCTCGTATTACGAGGCGTCTGTTAACGTAGTACTAGACGCATACGCGAGAGATAAGTTGAAACGACTCGCCCCAGACATACTGACGGTTTTGTATAAATGCACTCGGCCAGATTCCTACAGGACTATTTGTCACGGTGACTGCTGGAATAACAACATACTTTACAAAGTTAAGGTAAGACCTTCAAGAACTCAACAGTTTTGTTGAAAATGTGAACTAGGATCATGTAAATATTGACTTATTTATTATGTTTAGAGTAAATAATTAAAATTCGAGTAGCACTGACTCATAGTAGAAATAATACAGTCACATTACATACACAATATTATTAATTGAATTCAATTCAATCCAATTCATAACAATTTAATTTACTTCATTCAATTCATTCATTCATTTAAATAAATAAATTCAATTACAATGAGTCACACAACGTAAAGTAAAGACAACGCTATCAGAATAAAAAAAATCGGTTGTCTGTAAAGTCGGTTTACTGACGATAGTTGAACGTGACAACGTCATAAGAAAATACTGATGGAATGGTTGCATTTTTCAAAAAATGAATGTGCGTTGAGCAATTGTTTTATGGAACGCCTCAGAGCGAAGTAACGCATGTTTTTTCGTGCGTGCAGCGGGCTCCATCGAATTATAAGACGTTGTGACGTGAAAAAAACTTTGTTATATTATACATCAAATAGATTCATCACATCAATGTTCATTGCTTGCAGGGTTGCAAGCCAGTGGAAGTGATATTTATTGACCACCAGCTGGTCCGACTCGCATCGCCGGTCACTGACATAGCCTACTTCTTGTACATGTCAACCGACGGCGAATTCCTCAGCAAACACTATGATCAAGTCCTCGACATTTACTACGGAACATTAACAGCTGTCCTTCGATATTGTAATTTGGACGTTGAAGAAGTATACCCAAGGAGTATTTTTCAAAAACATCTAAACGAATATTCGGTGCTTGGGTTGATAGAGGCTCTAGTCTCAATGATGATAATAACGGCCCCATATGAGGATGCCCTCAAAATGACTGAAATGAAATATGAACATTGTCATGAAGAGGTCTACGAAGATGAGAGCACAGACAATTCATTGTTCGTAGAAAGAGTAAACGGAATTGTGAACGACTTTTTTGCAAGAAATTATTCTTTAGATGCAATATTAGAAAAATAAAGGTGAAGAGATCTATATTATAATATTGCGTGATTCCGTTTTATTTCCTGAAGAATTTTATAAAAAGACTTCGTTGTAGCTAAAGTAAATATATTCCGTAAAATAAGAAATTCATTCGCAAATTAGGTGTTAGCTGGCGTGAAATAACTGAGATAATCCTTATTTTCATACTGATGCGTCCTTTCAGTCCATTCTACGGCGCGAAATGCGTGGACTGCAAAGAGAATTACACTAATATCGACCTTACTTTGTCCTTAGTACAGGCTTTAATCTAGTATTATGTTTTTTTTATGTCCCACAAAAGAAATATTAAGGGTCCTCGTTTGGTCCCGGCCCTGGAAGGAATTAATTCCTCGTCGCTGCAGTTAATTGTCTGTTACAAAGGTTTTTTCTTCGAATCTCTGTCGGGACAATCGAGAATCTTTGCTGGAATGAAAATAATGGCTCCTAGAGCAGATGGCCATATTTAACAGTCCATGCTCTGATGGTATTATAAGCATTTTTGGAAGAATTAAATTGTTGCCTTCAATGGACTTTTAGATTCTCCCAATAGCTTAGTGTAAATGTATTTACATCCTATTGAAAATATGCAATGTCCAATTGAATGGAATAAATACTAAACATTACAAATTCACAGGAAATTACTAATAAAGGTATTTTAACCACATCGAATCATTCAATGGCCTACCAAATATTAGGGCGCAGATAATGAAATACATTAGTGAATGACAATTCTAGCTAATTCAGAGTTAACGTTTAATTTAATTATGTGTACCGTGTCACCACAGATACCGGTAACAACAGACTGTGTGTCCGATATATCGGTGGCAGATTCAGTATTCTAATGTTCTAATATTATTTAATGGACAATAGATTGGCTAGCCAAATTGTGTGCTTTGTTTGTATGAATATAAAGTTATAGTTTTACTAGCTGTACTCGCGGTTTCCACGTGGAGGTTGATATCATTTCATTTAAATAATCAACTCATGGGAACACACTACTGGGATTAAGAGTATCATTTATCTCAAATCAAGAAATGGTCTATGGGCTACATCTATTATCTGTTCAACTTTTAAGGTGGATGCGCCAGGGTTGCCACTGGCAATTGGCTGTTGGGTCACTGTTTCTAAGTTTCGATATTGCAAATGATTGCGTTTAGAAATACCCGTATGTTCAGATTTAGTAATATATTTGTTTCTTTTTTTTACTTTGTGCAGCTAAATAAAGAAAAGATATTACGTGGAAAGAAAAACCCCGTAATTGCTTCAAACAGGATGTAAACAGACCCTTCACATAGCCGTCAACCAAGCATTCTGTATATCAAACTAAGTAACTCTAAGCAAAAATTATTGCTGGGAATCGACTCGTCGTCACGTTTTACGGTAGGGCTCGATGGAAGGCACTCAAAGCATTGTGCTGATGGATGGATTGAATAGTACGGGGGTCGTGGAGGTGTGTAAAGTAAAAATCTTACATTAAAAACATGTATTCAAAAAAAAACTTGTGAAAAAGTTGAAACTTTGACCCCCAATATCTGCGTAACTAGAAGGTTCCCAGGTATGGTCTAGAACAAAAAAATGATCGCAAAGTCGGAGAGAACAAGTAGCTTTCAGCTATGTTAAGGGTCTATTTACACGGTCGCGGGACTCATAGAATTACCGTGACCCTGGAACATAAAGGGCTATTGAAGGACACCGTGGATTTTAGTCAGTACAAGTCTGACAGTCCCTCCCGCTCTGCCCTTGATGATTTTACCACGTTAAAAAAAAAAAACAAAGGGTCTATTTACACCCTTTATAATGTATATGCTTTCATTGATGAACGCTTGTGAAATTAAGAGAGCCACAAGATGCCGATCTTCTTTCAAAAAATGCAAGAAAATCTTAATTACGTGGGCTAGCCGGCGCTTCCCCTTTAAGGCGTGATTGGTTGACACATCCAAGTGCATAAACTTAGAAACACCTAGACTTTCATATCTAAACTAAAATAATAAAGAAGAAGAGTTTGTTGTTTTTTTGTCTGAACGCGGTAGACTCTGGAACTAACATTGAAATTTCTGGATTTGAAAAAAATTTGGCATTTGATTTCCAATTCTTGAGGAGGGTTTTAACTTATAGGTTATTTACTACTACGCTACGAGTTTTACGACCCCAGCAAAGGGTGAAACTGGGCACAGCCAGTTTATAATATTAGTGGTATTTCGTGAATAACATAGTCTGTAATAAATCAGCTCTCAACCATATATTGTCTACACTTACCCTAACTTCATATCACGTCATTTTCAATATTCAGAAAACAATTTCCCTTTCGAAGTAAGTGGCATTGTTTACTCAGTTCCTGCGGCGATATTAAATCTTACTTTGTGGTTGTTTAACTAAGGGAACTTTGTTTTCGTGTATGAAAACTAATTTTCAATGCAAACACCAGACGAGTCTACATCATGTGAGTGAAGAGAGTTTGGTTATGCATTGCACCGATTTTATCAGATGTGCCAGTCTTCTTTAGATTGCTATGCCTCTTTGAGTGCAAGATATTACCATAAACAAGACACGTCAGAGGATTCAGAGGCCCTAGCACGAACGCGCGACGTCTAGATACTAAGATAGCCTTAAAACCGAGATTTTATGTGCGATACCAAATCGTCCGAATTTCCATTATGTTACTCCGCGTGTTCATATTAGGCCCACTGATGTTTCTGCAAACCGCATCTTGACGCTAAATATTCTTGGGAAGGGTAGTTCAAGCGAGGGATGTCTACACCACGTGCGACTTACGTCAAAAGTACGGTCATATCGTACGTCAGTGGGTACTCGAAAGTCATTCTTACTGCTAGGACATAAAGACTCTGTCAATGCAATGTCAAATTATTAAAGTGTATACAAAATCGTGACCGGTTGCACAATAGATCAAGAAAAGATCCCAATAATCTTATCCTGAAACTTACCTACACGCGGTACCGGAATTATTGTAACGACCTGCTCCGGAAACTAAAAATAACCCATGAAAAACGCGAACTTGAAAAATCTCGTAACAACCCCAAAGCCCTCTGGAAAACGATAAAACAAATCACCAGTACCATCAAAAAGAAAACTAGCCCCGTAGAACTGTTGGACATCTGTGATAACGCTACTTCATCTGTAAACGAAGTATGTAGGTTTTTCAGTACCATAGGCACTAACTTGGCAGAAAAAATCTTGTCGCAATCTCACCAACCTACAAACCCACCTATGAGCTCATGTCAAAACATTTCGTCCAGCCCCTCCACCTCTCTTGTGATACTTGAGGTTGATGAATCAGAAGTGGAGTCTCTTATTCTACAACTGCGTAGTGATTGCGCAATAGGTTGGGATGGCATATCTCCCTTGGTACTGAAGAGTTGCCGTCAGACCTTGACGCCACCTTTGACATATATCCTTAACTCTTGCATTCAAAAAGGCATCTTTCCTGCTGCGCTAAAGAAAGCAATCATCCATCCAATTCATAAGGGAGGGAACAGGAACTGTGTCAATAACTACAGACCCATATCGGTCTTATCAGCACTCTCTAAGATACTAGAAAGGATCCTAAATAACGCTTTAAACAAATTCCTCAACAAACATCAGCTCATAGCTGATAATCAGTATGGTTTTCGCACAGGAATCTCTACTGAAGATGCAGTTCTTGAGCTGACACAATTGGTTGCTAAGAATCTTGACAGTAGAACCAAAAGTCTAGGGATCTTCCTAGACCTTTCTAAAGCATTTGACACAGTCTCTGTTCCCAAACTTATCTCTAAATTGGAACTTCTAGGGGTACGAGGGAATACCCTCGAAATTTTCAGAGACTACCTAAATAACCGGACCCAGCGAGTAAAAATTGGAGAGTATATAAGTGAAGAAGTATCGACCACTTACGGTGTACCACAGGGAAGCATTTTGTGCTTTGTTTGTATGAATATAAAGTTATAGTTTTACTAGCTGTACTCGCGGTTTCCACGTGGAGGTTGATATCATTTCATTTAAATAATCAACTCATGGGAACACACTACTGGGATTAAGAGTATCATTTATCTCAAATCAAGAAATGGTCTATGGGCTACATCTATTATCTGTTCAACTTTTAAGGTGGATGCGCCAGGGTTGCCACTGGCAATTGGCTGTTGGGTCACTGTTTCTAAGTTTCGATATTGCAAATGATTGCGTTTAGAAATACCCGTATGTTCAGATTTAGTAATATATTTGTTTCTTTTTTTTACTTTGTGCAGCTAAATAAAGAAAAGATATTACGTGGAAAGAAAAACCCCGTAATTGCTTCAAACAGGATGTAAACAGACCCTTCACATAGCCGTCAACCAAGCATTCTGTATATCAAACTAAGTAACTCTAAGCAAAAATTATTGCTGGGAATCGACTCGTCGTCACGTTTTACGGTAGGGCTCGATGGAAGGCACTCAAAGCATTGTGCTGATGGATGGATTGAATAGTACGGGGGTCGTGGAGGTGTGTAAAGTAAAAATCTTACATTAAAAACATGTATTCAAAAAAAAACTTGTGAAAAAGTTGAAACTTTGACCCCCAATATCTGCGTAACTAGAAGGTTCCCAGGTATGGTCTAGAACAAAAAAATGATCGCAAAGTCGGAGAGAACAAGTAGCTTTCAGCTATGTTAAGGGTCTATTTACACGGTCGCGGGACTCATAGAATTACCGTGACCCTGGAACATAAAGGGCTATTGAAGGACACCGTGGATTTTAGTCAGTACAAGTCTGACAGTCCCTCCCGCTCTGCCCTTGATGATTTTACCACGTTAAAAAAAAAAAACAAAGGGTCTATTTACACCCTTTATAATGTATATGCTTTCATTGATGAACGCTTGTGAAATTAAGAGAGCCACAAGATGCCGATCTTCTTTCAAAAAATGCAAGAAAATCTTAATTACGTGGGCTAGCCGGCGCTTCCCCTTTAAGGCGTGATTGGTTGACACATCCAAGTGCATAAACTTAGAAACACCTAGACTTTCATATCTAAACTAAAATAATAAAGAAGAAGAGTTTGTTGTTTTTTTGTCTGAACGCGGTAGACTCTGGAACTAACATTGAAATTTCTGGATTTGAAAAAAATTTGGCATTTGATTTCCAATTCTTGAGGAGGGTTTTAACTTATAGGTTATTTACTACTACGCTACGAGTTTTACGACCCCAGCAAAGGGTGAAACTGGGCACAGCCAGTTTATAATATTAGTGGTATTTCGTGAATAACATAGTCTGTAATAAATCAGCTCTCAACCATATATTGTCTACACTTACCCTAACTTCATATCACGTCATTTTCAATATTCAGAAAACAATTTCCCTTTCGAAGTAAGTGGCATTGTTTACTCAGTTCCTGCGGCGATATTAAATCTTACTTTGTGGTTGTTTAACTAAGGGAACTTTGTTTTCGTGTATGAAAACTAATTTTCAATGCAAACACCAGACGAGTCTACATCATGTGAGTGAAGAGAGTTTGGTTATGCATTGCATACAGGGTGTAAACAGACCCTTCACATAGCCGTCAACCAAGCATTCTGTACATCAAACTAAGTAACTTTACGCAAAAATGTATGCTGGAAATCGACTTTTTTTTTTGGGGTGAAAAATCACGTTTTGTGGTAGGACTCGATGGAAAGCACTCAAGGCATTGTGCTGATGGATGGATTGAATAGTACGGGGTCGTGGAGGTGTGTAAAGTAAAAATCTTACATTAAAAACATGTATTTAAAAAATAATTTGTGAAAAAGTTGGAACTTTGACCCCCAATATCTCCGTAACTAGAAGGTTCCCAGGTATGGTCTAGAACAAAAAAATGATCGCAAAGACAACAAGTGCCTTTCGGCTATGTTAAGGGTCTATTTACACCCTTTATGAGCACAAGGGTACTACTTATTTCATAAGAAATTTCTGCCAGCAGACAAACCCCGCAAAAAGGTGAAATGAAAAAGAATAATGTCGCCAAAAAAAAAGTCGATCCCTAGCAATAATTTTTGCGTAAAGTTACTTAGTTTGATGTACAGATGCTTGGTTGACGGATATGTGAAGGGTCTGTTTACACCCTGTATATTATAATGTTATTTTCCTGTGTTGTCTTCTGTGTGTACATAAATAATTAAATAAATAAATTGTTGGGAAAAGGCTAGGATGTTGGTAAAATTATTACGTGGTTCTATGAACCAAATCCTTTCTAGCTCTGTAGTTTCAAGTTATATTTATAGACGTCACGCTATCGATACACTTTCTAGTCGATTATCATCGCTCTATTGCATTAGATATTTATTGTAAGTACCTACCGCTATTAGTAATGTTCGTACAGAGTAATTGATTTAATCCGATTATGAAATAATTACGTGTTAATAGTTTTTCGAAGCTGTTTATTGCCTCCATTGCCATAGCGTTTCTTTGGGAGTTTAGCCGGTTACTATCGAGGCCATATTTTGTGGAACTCGTTCTTCTATTTCGTTATTTCTTTGAGTAAATATACCACGATTGTTATGTAAACGACGAGTTTGAGGAATATTGTACGTAAAATTATATAGGTTGGTAGGTACTTAGGTAGACTACATGCTTTTGCGCTTATCCGTATCTATTGCAGTAGCATGAATACTGAATAGCAGAATGTATATATTTTTATATAACGTACCTTTTCGGGACACCCACTGAAATATCAATGTGAAATAAAAGAAACTATGAAACTAATGGGTCTACCATACAATAGGTCAAAATAATGAAAAGTTTGATTCCTATTGTGGCCTTAAAACATGTTTTATAGTCCATGTTTTAAGGCTACAAATGAATAGCGAAAATACACAAAGAACAAAAATTATTTGGCTGTTACGCAGACCTATAAAAATACATAATCGACTGACCGATATTAGATGAAAAGTTTCAACGAAGAATCAAACAGCTGACCTATTTTTGGGGGTCACTCACTAAATCATTGACCGATTTTATCAGATGTGCCAGTCTTCTTTAGATTGCTATGCCTCTTTGAGTGCAAGATATTACCATAAACAAGACACGTCAGAGGATTCAGAGGCCCTAGCACGAACGCGCGACGTCTAGATATGAAGATAGCCTTAAAACCGAGATTTTATGTGCGATACCAAATCGTCCGAATTTCCATTATGTTACTCCGCGTGTTCATATTAGGCCCACTGATGTTTCTGCAAACCGCATCTTGACGCTAAATATTCTTGGGAAGGGTAGTTCAAGCGAGGGATGTCTACACCACGTGCGACTTACGTCAAAAGTACGGTCATATCGTACGTCAGTGGGTACTCGAAAGTCATTCTTACTGCTAGGACATAAAGACTCTGTCAATGCAATGTCAAATTATTAAAGTGTATACAAAATCGTGACCGGTTGCACAATAGATCAAGAAAAGATCCCAATAATCTTATCCTGAAACTTACCTACACGCGGTACCGGAATTATTGTAACGACCTGCTCCGGAAACTAAAAATAACCCATGAAAAACGCGAACTTGAAAAATCTCGTAACAACCCCAAAGCCCTCTGGAAAACGATAAAACAAATCACCAGTACCATCAAAAAGAAAACTAGCCCCGTAGAACTGTTGGACATCTGTGATAACGCTACTTCATCTGTAAACGAAGTATGTAGGTTTTTCAGTACCATAGGCACTAACTTGGCAGAAAAAATCTTGTCGCAATCTCACCAACCTACAAACCCACCTATGAGCTCATGTCAAAACATTTCGTCCAGCCCCTCCACCTCTCTTGTGATACTTGAGGTTGATGAATCAGAAGTGGAGTCTCTTATTCTACAACTGCGTAGTGATTGCGCAATAGGTTGGGATGGCATATCTCCCTTGGTACTGAAGAGTTGCCGTCAGACCTTGACGCCACCTTTGACATATATCCTTAACTCTTGCATTCAAAAAGGCATCTTTCCTGCTGCGCTAAAGAAAGCAATCATCCATCCAATTCATAAGGGAGGGAACAGGAACTGTGTCAATAACTACAGACCCATATCGGTCTTATCAGCACTCTCTAAGATACTAGAAAGGATCCTAAATAACGCTTTAAACAAATTCCTCAACAAACATCAGCTCATAGCTGATAATCAGTATGGTTTTCGCACAGGAATCTCTACTGAAGATGCAGTTCTTGAGCTGACACAATTGGTTGCTAAGAATCTTGACAGTAGAACCAAAAGTCTAGGGATCTTCCTAGACCTTTCTAAAGCATTTGACACAGTCTCTGTTCCCAAACTTATCTCTAAATTGGAACTTCTAGGGGTACGAGGGAATACCCTCGAAATTTTCAGAGACTACCTAAATAACCGGACCCAGCGAGTAAAAATTGGAGAGTATATAAGTGAAGAAGTATCGACCACTTACGGTGTACCACAGGGAAGCATTTTGGGCCCCACCCTCTTCCTAACATACGTCAATGAGTTGTGCAGAATGACCATCCCCAACTCCAAGATCATTGCGTATGCAGACGACACCGCAGTCATAGTTCACGGACCAACTTGGGATAGCGTTAAGCGCTATGCAGAAGCAGCAATGTCCACTATAATGAAATGGCTCAACCTAAACTTGCTTACCCTAAACTGCGACAAAACACTCTACATTCCCTTTGCTATCCGACGTAACAACTTGCCCGACAAAACTTTCTCCATAACAGCGCACTCCTGCCCCAAACAATCCCCACAATGCTTATGTCCGACGCTTGTAAGAACTGATAGTGTGAAATATCTGGGTGTCCAAATAGACGGAAGCTTAAGATGGGACAAACAGGTCGACGCCACTACCACTAGATGTCTAAGACTCTTGCATATTTTCAAATCCCTTAGAGACTCGGCTGCACCTGATACCTTGAAGATGGTGTACTATGCATTATGCCAATCCATCATTGGATATTGCATTACTGTATGGGGTGGTGCAACTAAAACCAGTCTCCTGAGGATTGAAAGAGCGCAGAGAGCCGTACTAAAGGTGATGTCGCGCAAACCTTATCGCTACCCCACTACGCAATTATACGCTGATTCTAAGGTACTTTCAGTGCGCCAACTTTTTGTACTGCAGTCTACCGTAAGAAAACACGCTAGCGTTCCCCCACCTGACCCTAAAAAAAGGAAGAAACTACCCTTAAGTACCCCTCACAAAACCGCCTTCGCTAAACACCAGTACTACACATTAAGTACATACATTTACAAACAAGTTCACAAAAATCTAAACATTGTCAATCTAAATAAATACGAAATAAAATCAAAATTAACGGAATGGCTACTGGAACAGGACTACTTACGAACAGAATCCTTACTTAAGTACGTCTCCTAAGTACCTACATATCCCGAATCACACACAACACACCCACACACACCCACACGCGCGCACCCACACTCGTTCACACGCACAAACACACACTTACTCACACGCACACACACGCAAACTGTCACACACTTCACGTATAAAACATTTGCTATTACTTAAATTAGCTTTATATTCTCGGGTAGATCGACACAGTCTACTATTTATACTAATTTAGCATCACTTTTTAAGCTGAATCACTGTCTCTCAAGATACAGGTTTCCTAGTTTGAGAGGCAGGGTTTTCCATATTGTGTACAGATTTCAGTCTTAGTTTATATTGCATTGTGTTACTACCAAGGATCATTTAAACCGAGTTTATATAAAACATGTTAAATCTGTATTTTTGTGAAATAAAGTTATTTATTATTATTATTATAAATTGTTAGCAAATACGTGCAGTTGGCTGTAGTGTCTGAACACGCTGCACAAACAAAGCCTGTACAAATTGAAATTGGGGGCATTTTTATTGTTTCCACAAATGTAGAGGGGCGATAAGGAAATATTTTTTTTCTGAATATTTGAACTGTGGGGAGCGTAAACTTGTACGTCATGGAATTCTATGGGTTAGGAGTAGAATGCCAGCTGCCAACTGTTGTGGAATGTTCCATTACTTTGTCTTTTGCTCCCAGATTTGTCAAGAGAATTTATTATATAAAAGGTCAAACAAAATAAGCTATCAGAGCGCTATGGGTATCTAACCACGATAAAACCAGAAATAATTTATAATTTGTAGTTCAACAAAACTGTCTGCTGAACCCAATTTTTTATTCTATATTTATCGTCTTTAGACAGCGATACCATCACGATTACGAAGTTTCGAGAAGACTAGCCAATTTAATTTGACCTTTCATAGGTATTTTTAAGTTACAAATAAAAATCAATGTTTATTATTTCAATCTTTAATATTGGTAGAATTCATTCAAAATTCACCATTTCTGATTGACACTTCATATTTCGTTGCCTCTAAAGACAAAACCACATACTTAGCTGATCTCATTTTCGTTTAGAATCATATAATACATGTGCTACATTGATATCAATACCGATTTTTAACTAAATTAACTTTATCTTTGTATTTGTAGCGCAATTTAATGTGAATGAAAGCCGGACTAAATTCATGAAGCCTTTAACGTTAATTGATTGACACCGGCGTTGTCACATCTGTGTGAGAATGAATGAATTATTGATTTCAGGCTTAAAATGGGCCGCCATTATCGGGACGTAGGTACCTACATAAGTAGGTAGGTAGGTTTGCATGCAATATCAGTAGAGAATATTGCAGTTTCCATTCGGCTGTGTTTTAATTAAGTATGGATATAATATCATTATACCTCTCCACTTTGACTGCCTCGCTGGTCTAGTGGTCGCCAGCACGACTGCGCACCTGGTTTCATAAAGCATTTTCAACATAATTGAATCCTGAATCCTTTAATATCTCAGTATATTATGTACTTACACAAATGTCACTATTTACGTTTTTTCCAAAGCGATGCTTTCAGCTGGATTACATTACATACGAAGTATTTATTGAGAATAGATGTGAAGCATTAGGTATGTTTTCCAATAAGTACTGAGATACTTATGTAATGTGCTCGTTGAATAAATGTTGGTATATATCGAATTGATGATGCTCTTGAAGCGCTTAGAATTGACTGGTTAACCAAAGGACTTATTCGTCAACTGGCGAGTGTGAAACTCGTGAGTGCGCGCGAGTTGGCACCTTCCTATTTTTTTTGTCGTCAACTCGCTCGACCTTGAAAATCTGACGTTAAATACGTACATACGTTGTCAGCTACAAAAACTTCTTATAAAATGTATAATATAGGTACCCACCTTAAATGTATAAGACATTTTATAGGACTTGACTTTAAAATAAAACACGGAGGTTACATGAGAAGGTCAAAAGTAATGTAAAATGTTACAAAAGTGACAGTTTGGGGGATTAGGAGTTACCGTTCTTTCAAAAAATTATCCGTTATTCCATACAGTGACTGGGAAAAGTCAGTAAACCATTCACTCTTAACTACATAAGTGTGTTCATAAAACATTATGTATTCTTCCGTTAGCTTTTGTGGACAGCTGTTTGCGCGCACACGAGTGGAACGAGTGCTGTGATTTTAAATTCTATTTTGCGTAAAAAACAAATGTACGACAGAGTGAAACATACTGTGGTGTGCCTTTTGAAACTATTTATGTGATTGTGAAAACAGAACTAAAAAACAATAAGTGGTAATTAAGTTATTCACAAAAACAAATCTCAAAATTGAAATAACGAACTATAAAGAAAAAACACAGTGTCGCGTAGTTGGAAAGGACCGCGTTCTGTGCCGATCTGTGTCTCACCGTGTCACCGCGGCGAGCGACCACAGCGGGAAGCCCCGCCCACCAGCACTGTGTCGCACATTGAACACAGGCGAAGAAGATCTCTAAATTTGCCAACTTGACGTCAGTATAAATAGCCATGGATTTTGAAAATGTAACTCAACGAAGACATAAAACTTTAATTAGCTCTCCTAATTCTTCGTTCGGTTCCACAAATTCTGAATATCTTTCGAAAAGTCTACCACAAATTGCTACCGGCTTAAGCTGCGAAGAATTTGATAGACTTAACGAAGAAATGGAACAATTGAGAATGCAATTAAATACCGCTAACAACGAAATAGATAACTTAATCATGGAGAACAGCACTTTGAAAAAACAAACAGTTGAACAACTAAATACCATAGCGCAATTAAAAAACCTATGTAGCGGATCAACTAGTAGTTCAAAAAAATACTCAACATCGAAAAAGAAGACATGTAAGGTACAAAATCATAATATTACGTTCAAAAAGAAACTTGAGACAAGTTTAATAATTGATCTCGAGACAAAATCGTGTGAAGAAAACATAACAGATGGCGCTGCAGGTAACACGAGCCCAAGCGGGTCAACACAACACAACCTTAGCTTGAAGAAGTGTGATCAGGGCATAACAGATGGCGCTTTACTAAAACTGCATGGAGAAAATGAGGTAAACAATAACCAACAACTGTCTAACACCACAGAAACTAAATCTATATCCCAGCTAACTATAGTTGGAGGTCAACAGTTTACGGGGCTTGCGTCACTTCTCATACAGTCTAGAAAAGACTCCAACTACAAGAATTATCACATCTCTTCCACCACAAAACCATATGCCTCCACAGAGGAAATTCTTAAACCTATTATTGACATGGAAGATTCCAAAGATAATTATATAATTATGTGCATAGGAGAAAACGATACTAACCCCAGTAAAGTAATAGTAGAATTAGTAACCATCCTTAAATCGTTCCAAAAAACCAACTTGTTATTATTTAGTGTCTTAAGGAACAGATATTTAAATCAAAGTATGTTAAATAACAACTTAAAAACCATATGTGACAACTTTAAAAATTGCTCATTTATTAATCTGAAATGTAATTACCCGTACAATAAATCCTATTATTTATTAGATGTATGTAAATTAGTAAACTTCAAAATTGACTCAATTTATTATGACAAAACATTTTTGTGTTGTAAAAATCTTATGTTATTAAGGCACAAGGCTAAATTAGAAAGCACAAACATTCCTAAGAAGGGCACAATTCCATTCTACTTTAAGTCGTTTAAAAATATATATCCACAAGGTAATAATAATTGTACTGCCTCTTTGAGCAAACTAGAGGTGATAGCCACCGGAACACACAAGAAGGGAACCATACCCTATTATTTTAAAAAATCTTCACAGTACTTAAGCACACAATCTGATACACTATTGCCGTCACAAGGGAATAAATGTTTTCGCCCCTAATCCGGAATTCAATTTTAGAATTTTTCACCAGAACATTGCCGGCGCGATCAATAAAACCGAGGAATTAACATTTGCAATCGACGAACTGTCGCAAAATAGTAAAAGAATAGATGTGGTGTGTTTAACGGAAACTTTTATGAAAAAAGGTACAGAAATGCTTTTAAAAATTTCCGGTTATAAATTAGTTGCGTCATATTCACGTGACACGAAACGAGGAGGGGTATGCATATTGATAAATAATAATTTAAAATATAAAACTTTGACTAATATTTATGACTTGGCATGTAAACTTAATTTTGAATGTTGTGGTGTAGAAATCAATAAAATCATGATTATTTGCTTATACAGAACTCCTAACAGTAACCCACAAATATTTCTTGAGAAACTTGAACAGTTACTAGTAAGCCTTAATAGGAAACACAGAAAAATTATTCTTTGTGGCGACTGGAACTTGGACATCTTAAAACCAAACAAGAGTAGCGAAGAGTTGAAGAGTATGTTGAAAAATTATAAAATTGAATTACATATCAAAACACCAACGAGACAATTGTCATGTCTTGATCAGCTGGCAAGCAATATTAAGCAAGTTAAAGCGGAGGTGCATCACCTAGCCTTGTCTGACCACGAAACAGGACAAACGTTATCGCTGAAAACTACAAAATCATCCGAAATATTCAGCTCGTATGAGAATGTCAGAGATTATAGTAGAGAAAATATGGACAAGTTCAAAAGTTGTATGTCATCCCTGACCTTTTCAAATGTATACGAAAAAAAAACGTTACAAGAAGCGTTTGCGGAATTTCATGATTTATTTAAATTATTTTTCAATCTGTGTTTCCCAATATACACAATAAAGAAGTCTAATAATAAAGGGAACCATAAATGGTTGACGAAGGGCATAAGAAGATCCTGTATAAGGAAACGGTCTCTCTATCTTATCCAACAACACAATAAAACAAACAGAAAAAAATCAAACAAACACTATAAATCATACAGCTACATACTCAAAAAGTGCATTTATAAATCTAGACAACTACAAAATAAGAAATATCTTGACACTAATAAAAACATATGTAAAGCCACATGGGCAGTGATTAATGAAAACATTTGTGACGTTAGTACGATAACACAAATTGATAGAATAATCGACAATAATCAGACATACTATCACCCTAAGGAGATAAGTGACAAATTTAATGAATTTTATATACAATTGACAAATAGCAAGAATTTTAAATATAATATAGACGAGATAAACAAAACGATCGAGACTAATAACGAACATACAATATTCCTTAAGCCTACTGATGCTATGGAAATATCGCAAACAATTAAAAATCTTAATAACACAAATGCAGCAGGAGTGGATGACATAACAACCAATGTTATTAAATTATGCACACCATACATATGTCAACCACTGTGTTATTTAATAAATTTATCATTTGAGGAAGGTACTTTTCCACACATCTTGAAAAAATCTGTTATTAAGCCGCTTTTCAAAAAAGGAGAAAATACTGACATGAATAATTATAGGCCAGTGACGCTTATACCAATAATGTCAAAAATCTTTGAGAAAATTATGCTAAAAAGGCTGCAAGACTTTACAACAAGTTTTCGGATACTTAAAGATGAGCAATTTGGGTTTAGACAGAATAGTACCACTTCATTGGCATGTTTCAATTTGATCAAAATTGTCACCCAGGCTATAAATGAGGGTTTACCAATTGCTGCGATTTTCCTAGACATGAGTAAGGCGTTCGATTTTGTAGACCACAAATTGCTCTTACATAAACTAGAAAAATACGGAATAAGAGGCAAAGCAAACGACTGGTTGAGGGACTACCTAAATGACAGAAAACAATGTGTGGAAATTTCTAAAATACATAATAATAGGAAGGTTTTACATAGAAGTGAATATCGAATAAATAATTTTGGAGTGCCACAGGGCAGTGTATTGGGACCTTTTTTATTCCTCATATATATTAATGATCTCCCAAATATCATTTGCCATAACACAATCTTGTTTGCCGATGACACAACTCTAATTGTGAAATGTGAAAATGCAGACACATATGAGCAAGACATAAACGAAGCAATAGACAAAATAATAAACTGGTTACACTCTAACAACTTACAAATTAATATGGAAAAAACTAAAATGATCCAATTCCAAACCCATAAAAGAAAGCCATTAACGTTAAAAGTTAAATATAATGCCACAATGATTGAACAAGTGGCAAGTACTAAATTTCTGGGGATAATGTTGGATCAGAATTGCGACTGGAAAACGCACGTCGATTACGTCTGTGATAAACTCGACAGATTTGTCTACGCAATAAAAAGATTAAGAGTCACGGTATCAACAGAAGCGGCTCTTTGTGCTTATCACGGATACGTTTCGTCCGTACTCGCTTATGGTCTCTTGTTGTGGGGTAATTCGGTGGATATTACAAAAGCGTTTATAGTACAAAAAAAATGTTTACGTGCAATCTGTGGGGCCTGGTATACGGATAGTTGTAAGCCCTTGTTTAAAAAGTGCAATATTCTGCCATTGCCGTGTATGTATATTAGAGAATTATGCCTATTTGTAAAACAGCATCCGCAATATTTCATTAAACGCAAAGATGTAACCAAACGAAATGTAGTTCCTAGAAATAAAAATAAATTTAAACATGAGCTCTGTGTACCGCAATGTAGGCGCGAATTGTATAGGAGGAACTCGTACATAAATGCTGTAAAGGTTTATAACAAATTACCGGATGCTTTTAAGGATCTTCCCTTGAACATGTTTAAAAAAAAAGTAACGCAATGGTTAAAAGACAAATGCTTTTATAATCTTAATGAATACATGTCAGATCGAGGAGAGTGAAACAGAAAACAATAATATTGGTATGTTCCTAATAATAATTTATTGATGTTCGGATTAATATTTATGACATTATCAATTACAGTATACTATTATTTATGACATACTTATATTCATAATCTGACATTTTTATAAAACTTTATCACTTGAACTGACATAGGTATAACTTTGACATCAATTAATTATTTATTTATTCCTATAAATCGATGCATGAGATCTTATTTGTTTTTAACTGACTATTTAATTTTCTTATTTTATTTTTGTTCTGAATGCACTTAATTGAAACAATAACTTTGTGCAGATTAAAATTAAATATTTGCACACCATATGTGATGGTAGAATGTAAAGGGCCCACTATAGTTCAAGATCATACTTTGTAAACCTACATTCTGGCAAATAAATAGATTTTGATTTTTTTTTGATTTTGGTTATTTTTTCCATTAACTCCGGCCTGTGTTATAAATAGTCGGTTTCCCGGCGCACCCATGTCAATATCGACACGAAGGGAGTAGGTACTGCCTTACTACCAAGTGCCAAGCTCAGGTAAACACGACTAGGTGTAGGTAGGTAAACGAAACAATATTATCCCTCGGAGGGTTTCGGTAATTGAAATCTGCCGCTAAGAAGCTAGCCTTATTCTTTGGCCTCGCTCACGTCCTCGGGCGACGTAACTTGCGTCAGTGGAAATGCACGCGCGTCAGTTGTTTCCGTCGCGTGCGTATGTATCGTCACTCCGCTAGTCACGTTGATCACGGGGAATCGTGGCTTGGTGTAAAAACTTACTTTCTTTTGTTTTCTGCGGAGTCAGTGGGCGTCCTCACTGACGGCGGCGCATTGTGCATGCGGAATCCACGGCGTATGAAGCAAACATAGGGCAAGTTTGAAACTATCCGGAGTGCAAGGAGCGCGTACATGCTCCAGGCCGTAACAGTTCGGGATTCGTTTCATGCGCCGCGAATTTTGCATTCGGTGATGCGCCGTCACTCAGGACGCACGCTCACTGTCGCAAGACGCGTGTCGGTTGAATGGGTAGGTCGTGGCAAGAGCTTAGGGTTAATATTTGAGGTCCATGGAATAGTGAACTGTTTTTATGAAGGCGTCAAGTCCCAAGGGTGCGCTGAGCTCCCGCGAACGTTTGATTAGGATCTTTGTTCGCAATACTTTTAGTAAGTGGGAGGCTGCAACGATGTTAATATTGTAAGAAGATAAGTTTGTTTGTACACGGGATAACGAGACGCATTCTGGTATTACAACAATCGCAGAAGACTGTTGAAATAACTGGTCAGCTTTCTTTCTAAATTAAGCAGTGGCCGTCTTTAGGAATGACACCATTTTTTGAAATATTTCTCTTTTGTATAATTATGTGCGGTTTAGTGTGAACAAGCAGTGTCCGATGTCAAAAATGGCTAATTGTCATCTCCTATTTAATCTTTTTTCCTAGTACATGAATTCTTTAAAGAAGAAACTCTCTTATACAATTGTATTTTGGATCCAGAAGTTTAAATAAATATCTTGTTAATTTAAAATAAACCTCATAGAAAATTACTATTCCGATGTTTAAGTTAAAGTGCATATTGTTAGCGTTCGCAAACGAAGGGTAATAGACCGATATACATTAAGTAAGTATCAGAAATTAAGCACTTAACTCAAAGCATTAGTTTTCACTTTACTACACACATTAATATAAAGTCCAGAATTTGATAGATACTATTCGAATGCATGAGGTATGAGGTACTGAGTAACGAAAATTCGGACAATTGATTGTTGATTTACGTGACAGGTATAATTAGTTACACTCATAGGCCTGAATAAAATCCTAAAACGAGTATTTCATAATATTCCGAATTTAGGTACATTATTTTACCCACTTACTGGTGACTTCTCTACCTACATTATAATTTATTAGTGGGTTTGTTGGTTTAAACTGAAAGACTCCACCATCAATGTATTTGGAATATTTCTAAAATGGAAGCCGTAAGTAGTAGGCGTCTGGTCTTACGTGAAAGGTTTTCAATTTTCCAGTATGAGAAATGTTATGAAATCTTTTGCTTACGCCAAAAATCTGGTCTACCGCTTTTTTGCTCGGTAATTTTTACTCATGGACGCTAGTGAAGGTGCCGAACTCGTAGCAATATTCAGGGCCATCGGATCACAACAAAAAAGAAGAATAAATGAATAAATGGCCAATTTCTAACAATGATTGGTTGTTTTTTTTTTTCAAAAACGATATAAAAATGTCTGCTCTATAAATTACCATTCACAAATATAAAAAATAAATGTTTTTCATAACCTCCTAATCTACTTTCAACGTTGGTATTACATTATCTGATCAATCGTGTAGGAATACTAGGAATTTGTAACGTCCTTAGAGGATGTATCAAATTCCCGATGTCAAAGAACAATATCGTACATTTCGGATGTACCTTAACCCTTCCCATGAGCCCGTCTTGTCTGTAAAGCATTGACCCGTAAAATGAAGCGAGCGACTAATCCCTGCCTTAGCTGGTCGAGGCGATAGGCTGTTTAATACAAAACAATGAACTTAGCGCGTACTGCGTCGATAGATTCGTTAAGGATAAAGGGCTTTGGAATTGTCTGTGTAATTCCACGTGCTGGCTTATCGATTTCCGATCTTATGTGTCGATAGGCAATGTCTATATTCACGTATGCTCTGTTTTTGGGGCGCTCAATCTAATTTCTGCTAGGTTTATTTGAACAACTATAATAACTATATGTAACAAGCGAATATTTCAGGCGATGAGCGTCCATTTAAAAGTATACTCAAAGTATCAACACAATTACCAATGTCCGATGTATAATTTCTTTGATTTTTATAAAATTCTTTAGAGAATTTGCCTGAAGAAAGATATTGCAAATATCACCAATTGCTAACGAATTAAAATTAAACGAATTAAATCACACACTGCTAACGAATTGAAAATTATAGTTTCCTTTCTAATAAATCCAAAATAATCCTTTAAACGCTCGTACAAAAGCAACATTATTGTAAGTAAGTATAATCTTTCAATGGCCGCCTCAGCGTGGCCAAGACGAAGCCATTGAGTATAAAAGCTATTAGACTCAATGAAAGAAATGGCCGACTGCTATATTTACAATGGGTAAACTTTAGAGCCAGTACTGGTGCTCATTCTGTTCAATACAGACTTAACTAAACTTGAACTATTGCTTTCTTTTACCAACAATTGAAAATAGAATGAGATGGAAAGAGATTACAGTTCTGGTTTCCCATATTCGTATATTTTACATGTTGTCTTAAAATAAATGGGTAAAGTCGACGTGTAAAGTAATTTACACCTAAAAGTCTTGACACAAAAACAACTTCAGAACAAAAGAAAAGCTGAACAAAGAAACGCGTGCTTGTTTTTAACTTAATCCATACACCCATCCCCTGTCTACGCACAACTCCACATACACAGCCGTTAATCCATTCACACACGTATACAATTACCAGCATTTTCATACAAAAACATCGCATTCATACGAAAATAGTCACACGCAATTTCCACGCGTTAATACTCAAAAGGAAAAAAAAACACGATCGCTTTTATAAAACAACGTGTCGCAGCGAGAGCGGGGAAAATATTGTTCAACATATGTTCACACGTACGCGCAGGCAGGGTTAAGAGCTGCGATGTTTAAAGTTAACCCTTTTAGTTGGAGAACAAAGGGTGGGTCGTAAACACCCCGCTTCACCCACCCGTCAACCTATTATTGCGTAAATGTTAATTTGCCACCCAAATTGTTTTCTTTGCACCTAAAAATTCAATTATGCAGTCCGGCTAGGAATTTAACTAAAATAAATTGCGCTGAACCTACGGATGCAGAGCCACATAATGTGGGGTTTATGGTCTTTTTTTCAGTAGTCGCTACCCTCTAAACTTTTTTAATCATGCTTTTAAATTACACACAATATGAGCCACGCGTTGTAATGCAAATTATTTGGCACATTCATAAAAAAACAACAATGATATTCAAGCGATAAAGTCAGCCCATAAAATATGTAGACACTTCCAATTTCCACAACAATACGAGGCTTAGAAATACAACCCTCATTTTTGTCGTAAAAATCAATAGCAAGTTTTACAAGCCCAAATTAACAAAAACAGTTGTTCACGTCGCAACCGGGGGCTACTTTCGCGACCAAAAGAATAACAAAATGAAAACAAGCAAACTTATCTCAGTCCGCTTCCCTGTTTCAAATTAAGAAATATACCAACTTCATTCTTTGCGGCTGAGAGAAAATATAAAATGGATAAACTGTTGGGGAGGGACTACTAGCTAAAAGGGACATAGATGTGTAGGTAAACCCTCTCCGGCGACGCTGTGCACGGTGTCGGGGTTAAATCTAATTTTTCCCCCACTAATGCCGCCTGCCCCGCCTCACTCAAGGTTGAGTGGGCGCGAAAATTGTAACCTCGCCGCTCACAGGAATCCGGCGTAGCTGTGAGTACACATGCATCCAATGGGTTAACTTCAGCAATTTCTTATCGATTATATTTTTGCTCTTAACTTCATTGCAGATACTTTTAGGCGAATCTTTGAAGCAGGTTTTAATCAAAGAACTTAGCTCTGGTTCTAAAGATTTGAAGTTGGTACTGTCTTGCGTAACGTCTCTTATTGATGTTGCTTCAGACCACTTTGAAATATAATAAACCTGCTGGCAAGGACATTTCATTATTGAGTCATATAGAATTTATTTTGTGCAAATCTCTTTAGTATTCCGAATGCGGTCGTAAAAGTCCCATACGAAAACCCCTTACTCGATGGGATGTGAGTTTTAAACAACATAACAACGGCAATAAGACATTATGGGGATACAAAGTAAGAACTCACTGATAACGATTTCATTTTCTGAAAAAAGGAAATCTCTACGTGTTTCATTCGGCTCGCTGATAAAATATGTATGCTTTGGGCTCGCCCTTGAACCTCTAAATTTATCTTGTGCTTGTCTACAGATTGTACCTACGAAGAGCTTTGGTTAAATAAAGAGAATAAGAATAGTTGTTTTAATGTAATAAAACGAATTCTTGAAAAATTTGAATCGTTGTTTTAAATGTAATGACATATTTTTTTGAAAGTTGGCAAAAGAAAATGATTATGTATTTTTCAGTCCTGTCCTCAGCTCAACAATCAATAAGTGGGTATTTTAACAAAAATCATATTTTATTAAATAAACTGAAGTATGGCTAATTAGCTCTGTGATGAATGCTCGGTTAACTCCATAACAACTCAGTGGATTCGGCATTACCTTTGACGATATTTTTATTCAATTTATTATTCAAAAGACCTTTGTAAATGAAATTGTATTTTCTTGAGTTTATTTTTAATTTATTACTTTATGTCTGTAGCCCACCCGTACAGAAATTTTCCACAGTGTTCCGCCTTAGGTATGGCTTACCGAAATACATAGTTTTAAATACACGTGCTTTTACATACAGGGTGTAAACAGACCCTTCACATAGCCGTCAACCAAGCATTCTGTAAGTACATCAAACTAAGTAACTTTACAGAAAAATTATTGCTGGGAATCGACTTTTTTTTGGGGTGAAAAATCACGTTTTAAGGTAGGAAACGATGGAAAGCACTCAAAGCATTGTGCTGATGGATGGATTAAATAGTACGGGGGTCGTGGAGGTGTGTAAAGTAAAAATCTTACATTAAAAACAAGTATTTAAAAAAAACTTGTGAAAACGTTGGAACTTTGACCCACAATATCTCCGTAACTAGAAGGTTCCCAGGTATGGTCTAGAACAAATGGTCGCAAAGACGGGGAGAACAAGTGCCTTTCGGTTATGTTAAGGGTCTATTTACACCCTTTATTAAGCTTTTTACAAAGAATTAAAATCAAAGCAAATCCAAGCCACTCGACAATCCAACTCGACATTTTTTTGTACTTTTGTAACATTACATCACGCCTGTAATCCCCGAAGGGTTAGGTAGAGGTGCACCTGATAGTACACCCACATTTCGTTAGTTATGTTTAGGTCTCATGTAATAGGGGGCGAGCCTGTTGCCATTGACCAGGCATAAATCCAGACTACGAATGATAAAAACCCAAAACCAATTTGCCCGACCCGGGAATCAAACCCAGAACCTCATGCTCAGCAGTCGCGATTGCAACCACTAGACCAATGAGATTTTTTATTTCCATCTATATCAGATACATATAACAACATAGACAACAACATAACAACAACATAACAACAACATAACAACACACAACACACAACAACAACACAACAAACATAGCAACTACACAAACAACCACAACACACAACAACATAGTAGACAGTAGTCGTAGTCGTAGTTTTTAACATAGTTTTAAGGTTCATGTTTACTAACACTATATGGATGTAAAATGTCCGAAATAAAATGATTATTATTATTATTATTATATATTCCCCATCTCTGTCCTCAGGACTAGATTGATGTCAAGAGTAAGCCGATTTTGAATAAAAAAAAAAGATCGTTGTTGAATGACTTTTCCAAGGTATTTACCTACCGAACTTTTAGGGTAGCGCAATACTTTAGGTTCAGTGTTAAATACTGAAAAGCTTTAGGGCCGTTTGAACTTGTTCGTCGTTATACTTAAGCCGATTAGCTCTGGTGTTGACTTTAAGCCGATCACATTAAAACATAGTACTTAACTTTGTGGTAAATACTTATTATACACTTGAGGTCACATTTGAGGTTAATTATTTTGTGGTTAATTAACCCGTGTGGTTATTAAAAATAATAGAGTTAATAAAAAAAAACCTCATTAATTAATAAGTTTTTTTTTTGGATTAACTCGATTATTTTTTCATATTGTTGGTGATCGGCACCACTGCGTTTGTCTTCATCAATTTATAACATTTACATTAAATATTTATTTATTTACTAACAGGTGAACCAACAGTTATAACAGATGGATAACAATTGTATATGTAACACAGAGTCAATTACAGGTGCTCACGAGTAAAAACAGAAAACCTGTCAAGTGCAAGTCGGATTCGTGCATGAAGATTCCATACCATCGTAGTAGTGGAGCCGCCTTTAATTTTTATTTCATTTGTTTTGTTATAGCGGCAACAGAAATACACATTATGTGAAAATTTCAACTGTCTACCTATTAAGGATCATGAGATAATCCCGTTGGTTAGGGTCAAACAAACACGATAAAAATAAAAAAAATAAAAATAAGGTACAATAAGCACTAAGCGCTTTTAACAAAATCACAGTTATACCAGTTTTATTTCATAATCAATCAAACGATTTCAAATTAAGCAGAGTGGTTCTATCGTATTGATGAAGGTATCGAAATATCAATTGCGCTGGATGAATTATTTCTATTCACAGCAACACAGTTATCGATCGGACATATCGGTCCACAGAAGCACAGTTCTGTATTAATATTCCACACAAATACCAAGTTTACGTGTCATATAAGACGGGAAAGAAAAGCTTTCCCGTGTTGCAATCATATAGGGCTATTTATATCCCTCCCGAACTGTGCCGATTGGAATACGCCGTCAAAGAGTAGAGACCCAATAATGTTTCTATAGATCGACCGTCCAGCCTCCCCATATAATTACGGTCAGCTTCGACCCTTTCTCGAATATTTCATATGATTATATGATGGGAATCCGAAAGCAGAACCCTATAATGAGAAAAAAAGAACAGTGTATTAAATGTCCAAGTTACCGCAAACTGTAAAATTTCTTCAAATGATTTTAAACCATAAAATGTTGAAGGTTATGTTCGAAATCGAATGAGAAAATTTGACAGTTTGTGGTAACTAGTAACATCAAGTTACTTCTGTAACACATTCAATGCTACAATTTATTTCACACAGAGTTTTTCCAAAAGTTTTTGTTCGTTTTCAGTTGGCATTGCGATAAGGTATTTTTATTTTTTTTTCGTGAATTTAATTAATTCACGATGGTGAGTGAAAATGTAGCGTTTATACAAAATTTAACTTTCTGATATTAAAACGGAATACTGTGCCGTAATTTATACAAATACTCAGTTGCAAATTGGTATTGATATTCTTTGTGCAATTTAACGAATTGTATTTAATAGTGAATATTCATTTATATTATTTTGCCTCGTTATTCAAAGCGGGCTTTTACTGATTAATTAAGTGAAAATATTATTTGAATGCCATTAATGATAGGCTATTAATATATTTATACGTCGTCTATTGACGCCTTTATTTTTTTAAATCCCCTATTCACGTCGAAGTACCATCGTGTGCACAGCTATATAATTAACAAAGCGATCAATGCGCAATTAGCACGATGTGTGGACAAAGGCGGTGTTTCACCGCGGCGCACGTATGTGACCACGGCCTAATAGTTAGGTACCTGGGTATTGAATGCGATCATTATTTCGTATCACGTTCATCGAATGACCACCGGCTGTATTGATTTTGGGGCAACTGGTCGTTGGTCAATTAGATGCTTTTGTCTCGTGTGTTTTGAAGTATTTGCGGGTTTGGGAATAATTATATTAACGTTCCAGCATTTGGCAATTATCCTTTATTAGCGTTTGCTCGCGGGTTTGCCTGTGTAGTTGTTGAAAATTATCCTTCGAAGACCGGGATAAAAATTATCTAATATGGCCTAACCCAAGTTTTGATCTATCCCTATCCGCATGCCAAACATTCAACTCCGTTCACTCGTAAGGTAACAGACAGACGGACAGACAATACCTTTCGCATAGATAATGTTAGTATTGTTATTGATGACTGCCTCGTTGGTCTAGTGGTCGCAAGCTCGACTGCTGAGTATGAGGTACTGGGTTCGATTCCCAGGTCGGGCAAACTGTTATTGGGTTTTTACATCATGAATTTCTCAGTAGCAGCCACGTAGTCTGGATTTGTGCCCGGTTGATGGCTATAGGCTCGCCCCTTACTTAAACATAACTAGCGAAATGTGGGTATACTACGAGGCTCTGCCTAACCCTTCGGGGATTACAGACGTAATGTAATGTTATGTTATTGATAAGTATGGAATATTTGATGTAGTAGGTAAAAAAAAAAAAAAAATATAAAAATAAATATCCAAAGCGTATTCAAGTGGAGTAGTTAACCTAGGATCCAATTGGCAGCAGTACGTTTGCCATGTACGCTACGGGAAATGGATACGATCTTCGTGTCAGGTCAAATATTTATACGGATTGGACGTTTGTTCGTTTATTGTCTAGCTGTCCATGCACGTGATTTGTGCTAGTAATGGCTCACCAAAATACTCCAATAGTTGTACAAGGATCTTCGGCACGTGGCTAAAATGATTTGTCTATCGATCCTATCGCAGTGCCGCTGGAAGAGATTTCTTAATGAAATAAGCGGCACCTTTGAGCTCTTTTGTCTCACTGTTATATCCTGTATATGTGTTTTGTGTGTACATAAAAATAAAATGGGAATATCGCCATCTCGTTTTTCCAAAATTTCACTAAACAAATTCTGAAATGTTTACCAAATACGCCTCTCTGTCAATATGATTCAAGCGCTAAAAAAATATTCTGGCACTTTTATGGCATTTTTTGTGATAATCTGAAATGTTTATAGTACGTAAGTCATAAAAATATACGACCACATTTCACTCAAGACGTCGAGTATTCGTAAATAGTGTGAGAACGGTAGTGATCCATTTCTCTTATCGCAAAACGATATAATATTCATTTAGACATGCGATCGATCTTGTGGGGCCAGTCAATCGGTTCCCAAGTCACATAGACTTTTACCAATAAACCATGGTTGGATGGAATATCGCCAGCAGCATAGACAACTAGACATACAGTATTTCAACTAGGAACAAATGAGTCGGAAAAGGTTCACACACAAGCGTAGCGTTTACACGAATACTAAACATGCTTCAGGTAACAGATTAGTGGTGAGAAAGTCATGGCTGTCGCAGCGAGACAAGAGGTTACATGCTTCATAACCAAAAGTTTACTTGTCAAGGCTAATGACCCCTTTGATTTCACAAAATGGGTCTGGTATACAGGGTGTAAACAGACACTTCACACAGCCGTCAACCAAGTATTCTGTACATCAAACTAAGTAACTTTACACAAAAATTATTGCTGGAAATCGACTTTTTTTTTTGGGGTGAAAAGTCACGTTTTACGGTAGGACTCGATGGAAAGCACTCAAAGCATTGTGCTGATGGATGGATTGAATAGTACGGGGGTCGTGGAGGTGTGTAAAGTAAAAATCTTACATTAAAAACATGCATTTAAAAAAAAACTTATGAAAAAGTTGGAACTTTGACCCCCAATATCTCCGTAACTAGAAGTTTCCTAGGTATGGTCCAAAACAAAAAAATATCGCAAAGACGGGGAGAACAAGTGCATTTCGGTCATCTCAAGTGTCTATTTACACCCTTTATTTATTTAATTCTTGCACAATAATGTATATACATAATTTAATTCTGAACTGTAGCAGGTGTACTGCTGACAATTGAGGATTCAATTTTAAACTTTACTGGTATTGTTGTATGATTGGTTTACTGCTTACCTTTATACTGTGACTCCAGTTATGTGGGCCATCGATCACGGCACACTCATAACTTCGCGTGTCGTCAGTCCCTAAATATTAGCAATATATCGAACGCGACAGAACCTTCTAAGGTATCGGCCTATCTCGACACATTCCACTAAGAAATATCACTCTATCATATTTTTTCGGAAAATATTCTGAAATATTTGATTTTCCTTTGTATATTGGGGTTTAGACAGACAAAATAAGGTACATGCCTTCGTATATTTTATATATTTTGACATCATTTAACACAAAAATGTTTCAAAAGTATCTATAGTTTATTAAAGATCATGTCTATTTACATAACATAACATCACGCCTGTAATCCCCGAAGGGTTAGGCAGAGATGTACCTATTAGTACACCAACATTTCGCCAGCTATGTTAAAGTCCCATGTTGATGTAATAGGGGGTGAGCCTTTTGCCATCAACCGGGCGTAGATCCAGGCAGACTCCGTGGCTGCTACCGAGAAATTCCTGATCGAAAAACCCAATAACACTTTGCCCGACCCGGGAATCGAATCCCGGATTAGTAATTATAATAAAAGTCCAGGACGGACCGACTATGTTTTAATACTTTCCAAGTAAATTGCTTTAACCTAGTCTGTATGCACATCTAGTTACGTAGGTAACCATAAACGCATTTGCATCGACCGTTTTACCAGAACATTTTCTTCAATAACAAGTATCATTTAATTAAAAGTATGAAAAAACCGGACAAAAAATTGTGTTATGTACCTATATTTATAGGGTGTTTTTTTAACGTAGTATTCATGAAAATAAGCAACTTTTACTATGGGACAGATCATGAAATCGCGAAAAAAATATCAGCTGCTCCACACATTATTGGTCGCGTAACTCGAAAAAATGTAGGCAACAGCAGATTTTTTAAATCATATTTCGTAGTTAGCCCCATAATAAGAGTTGCTGATATTTATGAGTACTTCACACCCTTGAAGTGTTGCCCATGTTTAACAAAACACCCTGTATATTTGTAATTTAATTTTAATTTCCTTGATTTTGATGCCCAACTGATAGCTTTGGTTGAAAAAAAAATAGTAACGACTTACAATTTAGCGCCAGAAATCCGCCATTTTGTTTTTTTTTAAACACCTATCTAAGGACACTAACACCCATATTCCAGAACGCCGACTTAGTCCATTTTTGAACTTAAGTCGACATTTGTTGTCATGGCAACAGGTGAGGAACGCCCACCACGGTATCAGCAACACCCACTCAATGATGTTCAAAAGGTGAGGACAGACTAGCTAGAGCTTGCATTTGCAACAAGACATCGAGCCGCTTGACACTTTGTTAAAACTTGATTTTGCTAAGAAACAAGCAACTTGTGTAACATTTCTTAGAGCAAAAACACGAGCGCGGGCAAATCGTGCAACATGGAAAGAGGTGCGTGGACTTTGCTGGTCGTTACTTCTCCTAATTCGCTCAGTGTTTTTTTTTTTAATATTAAATTAAATTGCAGCACACGCGACTTGCAAATCCAACATATCAACGAAGAGTACCTAAATGCCACACAGTAAGAACAGTCACTAAAGAACCCCACCGGCTTACTCCTTTTGCTTCGTTCACGTTCATACATGGTCATACACGCACGCAAGTCGCGAGCACTGCCACCTGACCTTTTTTAAGAACAATACCAATAATTTTTGTCCTTCTAAGGTGTTCTCTTTCGGGTTTTGTTAGTCGCCTTTTACTCGTCCTCTCAACAAGACCATCATCCAAACATATTCTTTTATTTTTTTGTCTCTACATCTCCTTTTCAACCGCAACCTTGCAGTATTATATCATTCCTCAATTTACCAACCAATGTTACAATACGTTTAATTGCTCAGATGAGTACTCACCTTAATCTACCTCCAAAACATGCTGTCCATTTCAAACCCAAAATAAGTATGTTGCATGAAGGTTGCAAGCTGCTTTGTATGCTAAAAATGTTATATTAAAATACGTCCCAATGCTAGAGATGTCTTCAATTGATGTTCTACCGAATGCTCTTGGTTGACATCATTTGTCAAAGAACTTAAACGGAATTACTTGAAAATAAATATTTATTTTTTCGTGGTTCATTTATAAGATTTTCACTTAAAATAATGGCATCAAGAATTTTCTTTTCGGATGGTGAAAAGTCAGGACAGGAACTTGTCTGCAAGTACAAGCTTCTTCAAAATACGACGTTGCCGGGCAGCTCATGAGCGACAAAATGTGCTGTGGGCTCGCCTAACCCAAGAGTATAACTCAGTATTTAACTCGCGCGTAAGTACCAAATAACATGTATATGCTGTTTAATTAATACCTGGTCTATGTTTGATGATCGTAATGAACGGCAATCTTTTCTTTTTATAGAGAACCGAATCTCAGTTAAACAGGTGCTGGTCCAATATTAAGGCCACCCTTAATTTAGAAAAAAAAGAAAGAATGAGGACTGGGGGTGGCCCCTATCCTGGCCCCGCGTCCTCAGATCTCGAAGGAGTGAAAGATGCGCTGCCGGCCTCCACCGATTTGAAATTGAGGTTCGCAATGGACTGTGACACTATGCCAAGTGAAACTCCTGCTGACGATACACCTATAGTCTAGTAATTTTATTGATTCTATTCTTTGTGTTAACGAATATATGATTAGATTATTAAAAATATTTACTTTCTTTTTTCAGTTCTGGAATTTCGTCCGGTAGACGAGGTACCGGTACCGGTGGCTCAAGGGCCACCTGAAAATAACTCGACTGACTTCGCGTCAGCAAACTCGCAGTTTATTGGTAGGGTTGATCAAATGATTTTCAGTTCATCTCTACACGTTACCGTACATCAGAAAGTTAAATTATCTGTGTATGGCACCAATACAGAATTTGAAATAACATCAATCTATTTGTATTCATTCGAAGCATTTTATTTTTTATATTCTCATTAGTGTTTTTTGAAGGTGCTTGTGGTTAGCAAATTAATACTATTAAATGTTCGCGCCCAAGTTATAATAAAGGAGGTACGGGCGAAAAATTTAAAACGGAATGAGGAACGAGAGGAGGAGTAACATCTGCTGAAAATGGAGAAGCAGAAGTGGTGGTGAAGGCAGCAGAAGAAGCGTACCAAAAGGCAAAACTCGAACGTTTGAGTGCCGCCCAGCTACTTCGATTCAGTGATGTTACAAGGGACGAGGCCGAAAAAATAAATTAAATTATTATTGTACAAGCCAACTGGTTTTTATTTTATTTAAAAGTAGTATCACGTATAAAAATATCTAAATTACAAATTTATAGACATAGAAAAACAAAGGAAATTTTTCATTTTCATTCACGTAGGACTACGTAAGACTGGATCCAATCTCTAGGTTAGTAAAACCCAACAAGCATGCATGGGGATCGAACCCATAACCTCACACCGTGCATTTGCGCTTATGACTATTTGACCAACGAGAGAACAAAAATACAAATATGATCATCACACAATTATAAACATACTAGCTGTTGCCCGCGACCTTCGTCCGCGATTTTTATATTTAAAAAAAACCCGTTTTCGCAACATTTTTTAATGCTCCGCTCCTATTCCTCAACAAAAGGGTTATCCAACACTAAAAGATTTTTTCAATTGGAACCAGCAATTCCTGAGATTAGAAGGTTCCGGTCGTCCAGAGTTGAGGGAAGAATTCAGTTGGACGATGGACCGAGTAGCCTTGAATTTCTTTGGATTCGTTATCGCTTATTCTCTCATCATTACTCTGCAGAATGAGTTTGTGCGCATGACATGGTTGTGGTCACCCAACATAATGGTGGGTTTCATTATATCGGCCCTTCTCTTCCTCCGTTTAGCAGTAGCAAGCCGCCTGCTACTCATGTTTAGCTTACACCTGTCCTTTCCCGTATCATATGAAAACAAACCTAAGATAAGCCGGCTAAACCACTAAACGCAACGGCGAATAAGAATTCGATTTGATTGTTTTATTATTGCAATATAACAGAAACTGGCCACAACAGCGGCTGACGAGCGCTACATCCAAGTTGGTTGCATCAAATTTGTATTTTTTTCTTTCTCCTTCTATTTACAATCTATATACTACTGCGATAGTACCGCAAAGGCAATGGGATTACCCGTATTACTACAGGTAGAAAGATCTATGTGCTATACCAGACTATAATATATCTCTGTACCAAGTTTCATCCAGATCTGTTCAGCCGTTCTGGCGATTGAGTAACAAACATCTATTCATCCAAACTTTCGCATTTATAATAGTTATGTAAGATTTATGTGTAAGCTTTTACTTTTAAAGTTGAATAGGTAATAAATAATAGTTAGTGTAAGTATTTCATTTTATTTGAGCAATACAGACACACTCGCGTTTTTCTTACATGTACTTACTTATAACTTGTTCATTTTCATATCAATTACATTACATTTATGTGAAATATTGATAACTTGGTTCGAGATTGGACACCGGTGGCGACAATCAAATGATTCATTAGGAATCTATATAGACATAATACTTTTACATAATATTTAATATCAGTGTCGCGTATCACGAGTCAATATGGCGACAGTTGGGGGAGGCCTATGTCCAGCAGTGGACGTCTTTCGGCTGAAATGATGATGATGATGATGTTGTATCACGAGCCAACGCGAAAATCGGGTTTTCACATATATTTACAGACACGACTACCTCAGAAATATTCTACCTACTTACTAATAGGTAAATGCGCCCTGCCCTGCGTAAAACTGCGCGCCATGGCCCGTCTACGTGAGTTTCGAAGGCCTATTTGACTCTTGATGATGTTTTTAAGTATAGATAGATGATGAGAGCGACTTTGTGGTATCGTAGGTATAAACAAAACAACACGAGTATGGGCAAGCTCGCTCATAAGCACCATTCGCACCATTTTGTCTGAGATTCAAAATGGTTCGTTAGTTTTCTCATGCTTTAGAAATATCACGTGAATTAAGCTTGTATTCATCTTTTATGTGTACGGTACTCCATATTACGACTATTTGTCACTAATATAATTATTTACGCGATCTTGATTGCTAATTCATACAATCCCACGATAATGAACACCTACCGATACCAATACCTACCGATTTGAAAAAGAAACCGTGCTTTATATATATTTACCACGGATATTTGAAAGTGCTCGCAATATTAATAATCATTGATTAATAATCCCGACTACATACTAGCTGGCTTGGAAATTAAAGGCGACGGAAAATAGTTTTTATCAACAAGGGCCGTCCACGGGCTGTAGGTCAAAATTTCCAGAACGAAAACGTTGGAACCAAAAACAAACCGCGTTTTCTTTTACAGTAGCTTCCCTATTTTATTTTATATCAGCCCTCTATGTCCTACTGCTGGGCAAAGACCTCTCGCATGGCTTTCCAATTTTTGTACGGTTTCCTTCTAAAATCGAAAGTGTCTTTGGAACTGTATATTGATGTCACATTCTAACGGGTTGTCGGCATCGGGTCGCGATAAATAATTGTATGGCATATCGTATCCTACATAACCGACATACTCCTCAAAATTCATCTTGCTTTGGCTATAACAAGAAAACAATTTTACACACGTCGATTCACTTGGATTTCAGTAGGTACATATGTCACCCACAAGGTAGGTTTCAAGGATCTGATGGCGCGGGCAAACATCGGAACTAACGCAGCTATCTCTTTCTTTTCTCAATATTTTTTACAAAACAATTAACAAAAGGTTTACCAACAGCGCCCCCCTGTCAGCTTCATTCGAGAGCCAAAACATTCTTGTACTACAAAACCCTTGAAAAGTGGGCGTTTATGTCAAATTATAAACAAACTGTAGCTGTCAATATGACTTATGGGGTGAAAAGTAGGCGTGTCTAGTCCGACTTAAGTTCAATCCACGACTTAAACTACGGGTGTTAGGTTTTTGAGACGAATGTAATGATACCTTAATCGTCAAAATCCATCCAGCCATTTAGAACACATGAGGTAATAAAGTTTACAAAGAAACAAACAAGGAAACATAGAAGATACGCGCGAAAAACATAACCCTTCCTTGGCAGTCGGGTAAAAACGCACAGACTGTCAATTACTGGCGCACTTTATAAAGTTAACTAAAACTTCATTGTGTCTCTATTTAAATGGGCACCAGTGCATAAAATAATAATGAGATATTGAAGAGCCACCTCAGGCTCTAGAAACGAGAAGTAATTAACAAAATGATTAGGTACCAGTGCTCTCAACCCTTGCGTGTAGAATATTATGTAAGGACGTAACTTGGGGTGAAACTCAATTGGGCACCGTTATACTCGTATCATATTTGTATTTAGTTCGAACGGGTACTTTATAAAAGACTAGCTTATGCCCGCGTGGAGTTCGGTAATTGTCCCACAGGATCGTACCACCAGGATAAAAAGTATCTTATGTGCTAATCCAGGTTATCAACTATCCGTCTGCAAAATTTTATCCAAATCTGTTCAGTAGTTTTTGCGTGAAAGAGTAACAAACAGCCAACCATCCGACCTCTCAAACTTACGCATTTATAATATTAGTAGGATACATTTGAAAATGACTTTTTAATCTTATATCGTGTGCAAGTTAGATAACATTAACTCATCACATGGTCACAATATTAGTCCCTTATCAAAGTCAGTAATATTCTGTGTTGCCACTAGAGGAGGGGCTTTAAATATCCCCAAAAAGGGAGGTTTCCATTCTTTGTCCCATTTTTGGCATCCAGGGGGTAATGGTAATATCTTCCTGTCCCATAAACATTTTTTTTAAGGAATGTTGTTCAACATTTTTATTTAAACACACAGATCTCGCTCCAGATGGTACACTTTAATAGATAACGATATAATGTTCTGTAATTAATTAATATAACGGTGGACAAGCCGTGTCGCCTTTTATTAAAAACTGTACCTAGACCTACGTTGCTGGTAGATAATTAAATAATAATAATAATACATAATTTAATTAGACTCTTTTGTATCGTTTACTAAGGCCAGTATAAATAAATATGTAGAAAGGCACGAATAGTCTGTGTAAGTGATTGCAGGCTTGTGTACATAATATGTATTTGCTACTTTTTATTACTATACAAGATTAGGTATAATTATTCACATGCCTTGTTTTTTTTTTCTGAGGCCTTTGCCCAGAAGTGGGACAATGTGGGCTAGCTATAATAATAATAAATATTATTGAGCCCTAACCACCGGTAGCTTGGACCCTGCTCCCGATACCGGCGGTCCACTATGTTTATATTTTTAAATGTTTTTTTTATATTACTTTGTATAGAAATATTTAAAAATGTAAATCATGTGTAAAGAAAATAAATAAACGAAATAATAATTATATTTCTCCGTCTTTGCTAAAATCACATACACCCTAAAAGCAGCTTTAAATTATAAATTAAATTATATATAAAAAAATTAACACCAATATTTTATTGTATGTATTCCGTGGAAAATGTTGTTAGTAACACATTTGCTCATTCTTGTTTTTATTGTTTTTTTTTTAGATTAATGTAATGTGTCACTGTTTGTTTTCCCCAATAAACAAAATAAAAAAACAAAATAAAATACTGCTTTTGCCGTTTCATTGTTTGATAAACTTAGTAATCGGCTGTGATTGCTGCCACCGTTAGATATTCATTAGCTATACATACAAACAGGTATGTCATACCTTACATAATCAGCGTACAACGTTCCCGGAACGGCAAAAACAAAGGCCTCCTCTCCGTGAGATACCTATAGAGGGTCATGATGGTAATAATGAAAAGTAAAGATGAGATTCCGTGATTATTAGGTATATGAAAATAGGAAACCTAAGAGATGTGATTTACACTGTAATGAAACAAGCACGCTGTGTGCACATGTACTCTTATTAAAAGAGTAGGTGCAACAAAGTGACGCTATCGTCACTTTTTTGATAATTCTGGCTAACGCCTTTTTGTCAACGATAATACCGTCATCGGTGAACCGAGGATTAAGGGAATCCCCGCATAACCCTTTATGGATTACATGTGTCCGGGCTATTTCCCAATACATTGCACACGTAAAGCTTTTGTGAACAAAGCCGAAAAAACACGAAACATGTCGCGTCCCTTATCTCATGGTCAAATCAAGCCTTTTTACGTGTAAGTACAACATCATTAACCTTGTTTAAAGATGAGGGTATTACCTTGACATAAGGTTCAAAATCCCATTAATTATTAATTTATTACAATACCATCAAGGCTGCTAATTTAACACACCCTGTATCAACCCTTGTACAACACACGCTGTATAAGCCTTGTACAGAAATATTTGGGTTAATTACTTTTCCCGATGACTTGTAAAACTCATCGTTTTTAATTGTTCCACGAAGTAAACGTTTCCTTAAATGCGCTGTTGACCTCGTTGTGAAGCGCAAGAAAAAATAATTACTGCGGAGGTAGGGTTGTACAAATAACAATTGCTTTAAATGTGTGATATTAAATTGTAGGAAATTTTTCAAGAACTGTTTTTCTTTCATATTGAAAATCGGGATGTGTTTATCAGTACGAAAGTTGATGAAACAAAGGAGTCTCGATTTTATTTCTCGATTTTTTTACAATGACTTTACTAATACAGAAGTGTCGACAAAAGTATCTGGCATAGGTTTCCAATCTCCGTGCTCTAGTCACGAAACATAGACAGTATTGATCGAAGTCTACCTGGCTTTCCAACCCTCCTTTGTAGTTTAATAAATGAACAGACTACCCCCATTTCGAGATGAATCAACTTAATTACTTTACCTACAGGCCTTAGGCAATGACATCAATGAAGCTGGCATGCGACAGTCAACGACAAGGTGCTTCACAAAGCGCGTCTTGAACACAGGCAATGTATTTGTATGTTTTTGAAAGGATCATGGGTACTGTAAACCCCAAACCAATAGCTTATGCGCCTCTGACCCTCCCATAAGCCAAGAGAAGAGAGTCTTACGTAGACCCATGGGACTCCACCGACCAGCCTAAATTGACAAAGGGACCAAACCCTGACCAACTCTCGTGGGCATTAGCATTTGTTGTCCCAAGCCCCGATAGTCCCACACCGTTGATCTACAAGCTTTAGAACGTAGACGAATTGAATAGGAATATAAATGCAATTTATCTACAAGAACTACGTCATTTAAGGGACTGACGGATACCCATTGCTCCAACCAAAATACATTACTATTCTACTTACCCGACGGTCCAATTTAAATAAAGTTAACCCCTATTATGCCGTAATAGTTCTACAGAACCTATTTTACTATTCAAGTCTTCTTTCGGAGCTGAATATTTTATTTTTGCAAAAACAAAAAACGCTCTGGAAGTAATGAAAAGGGGGAAATATGCAGGGAAACATCAACGAAATGCGTGGAATCATGCCGAGGGCACCTCTAGAGGGCGACTCTAATTAAATTTCTGTAAATACGGCTGCATGAAAATTTTCATTTACTTTCGGAATTTGTTTGTCGACTGCATTTCTGAGACGGGGAAAAAGTGGCCTTTTCCAAACATCGCACTCTCCCCTTAGCCAGGCATCCCTACCGTAGCGCGCCAAGATTGCTTTGATTCATTTTCACTGAAGACTGTTCTTCTAAATATTTGTTTAAAAAGCAGTGAAAAAAATGCAAAGCAATTACGATTTGAACAGTACCTATCTCAAGTTTTAAAAGCGTAAGTAGACATTGCTTAAGTGCTTTCTTACCCGTGTCTTAACCTTTTAAATTAAAGTCACTTTAAAATCTTCGTTAAGTTGGAACACTTTCAGTAACACTGTTATAATCCCGTCTGAAGAGATGCAACCATCGGCCCTCATTTAGTAATCCCGGTCGGCAGTGCTTTGTCCCGCGTCGTCGCTCGTTACCCGACCTGACCTTGTACAACCTCATAACATAATTACTGCTGAGTGCTTCCTTAAATAAATAAAGTCTTTTGTTTCGCGAAACACTCGCCAAGCTTCGCGTGACCGAGATTTGTTTGCACTGCGTATTGTGGGACTGTGTTCACAATGTTTACATTATCTCCTAATGGATTTAGGCGTATTTTAGGTCTGGTTAATTTACATATTTACAAACAATTCAGGTGAACAGAAATCACTGTCTTCGCCTTCCACTGTGAAATAAGTTTTTGTGCGGGATGATGAAATTAAATTTCAATCTCTGTTCCGTGGTACAGTACCCCCCGGTTATAATTTAATGCGCGGACAAGAGGGAAATCCATAAAATCTAATGGAAAATTCCGCGACGCGATGAGGCTTTTAAGATTTATCTTATAGTACCGAGTGCGGTACTGTCTGTTTAAGCATTATTACGTTTCGGAATATTGAATGTTATGAAACGTTTACATGCAATATTTAGATAAGCGTCGCTTGTAAAGTGGGGAATTTATTTAAGCAAGAAAATTAAGGATGAGAGCAAATATTTTGACAATTTTATGTTTTAGGTGTTATAGAAGCATGACTGAATTTGAATATGCTTTAAAGAAAAAACGCCGTCAGCGTTCTTCAAAACATTTTAACTTGTTACAGCTAAATTCTGGTTAAAAAGAGATTCTCACGATCTATGCTTCAGCCACAACAGCTATAGAATACCAATTATTATTTTTATGTACTTAGGTAAATAAGGGTCCGGATTGTACCTTAGTTAAACCATTTTAAGACCTTGTTAACATTATGTAATTTAAACAAAAACATGCTAATCTGAATAAACAAAAACCAATATCTTTTCTACCAAAACACATCTTAGATGTTACCCAATATTTCTCACATATTTAATAAGTTACTCTGTAAGCTATTACATAATATTTTGTAAGTTCCGGTTGACTGCGCTCTGGCGTTTGATGGGCTCATAAAATGTAACGCGACCCCGGCCGCTCCCACGTCTTTGCCTGCACTATACCAAACACGCCTTTTTAGGGAGCGCCCATGTTTTTAAATGCAGCCAATTGTTGGGAAACGTTTTCTTGAAATTGATATGTTTTTACATTGTTACTTTCGTGACACGTTGTTAATTCTATGTATTTTATTTTAAGGTACATATTGGCCAGTTGTTGTCAATGACAGACAGTTCATTTTTTCTTTTAGTTTTCCGCGAATGCGTTCGGATTATATTCATATTTATATCTTTATTTGCATTCCATAATGTGTGAAAATCTTACAATGAACTTAAAGCTAAGGTACAATTACGCACAGCAAAAAGTATAAAATTTATGTGAGAAATAAAATTAATACTGATTCAATTTACAATTTTAAAACATGTGCTTAATATTTAGTCATTATAGTGCCTTTATTTATTTCCTTACATATGATTTTACATTATTTTTTAATTGTTTTTTTTTTTAACATTATACACAGACTACAAATATAACTAAACTAAAGTACTTTGACGCCTAAGTGTCCTATTGTCGTCGTTGTTTAGATGTTTATATTTTCTTACTTTTAGTCTTATTTTTATCATTAGCTTAATATTAATTAACTAAATTATTACATTAATTTTATTGAGATCAAAAAGGAGTCCTTGTTCATGAGATCAAGGTCATGCACAATATCGAACACACCTGTTAAGGAAGTGCCCAAGTTTTAAATGCCAACTAATGGGAAAAACTTTCTTAAAATTGATAGGTTTTAACTTTTCTGACATGTTGTTGTTTTTCTGCATTGTAAGTCTAGTGTTTTTCGGGATTTCTCGACTTCCTTTGTACAACTTATTTCTTCAGCAATTTTCATTCGGATTTGGTTTATGACTTACCAAGTTTCCTCCGTGTCTCGGAAAGCACGTTAAGCCGTTGGTCCCAGCTGTCAACTGTAGATTTTTAACAGTCGTTACAATTGGTCAGTGGCTTGATAGTCTGTCAACCAATCATAGCAAGGGGTATCGTATCACCCAGTACTAAATGATGATATCAGTTTCTTACATTTTGAATTATCCGTCATCGTTATTTTTCAATATTTTATCGCATAAAGAATTTCACAATTTCTAGCTATACTGTAGACTTTAGTATAGGCTGTTTTATTTACGAGAACTTAAAGCGTTATTGGGAAGTTCTCGAAAAACAATAAAAAAGGTAACTGTCTGAAAATATTTCAAAGACAATCTCTGTGATTGAGAGTACTTTAAATAACGTCTGAAATTTCAATATTCAAGTATCTTTTCTCATCTTGTAACTGTTAACGAAGATGTCTAAAAGTTTAGAAAATTGAGATAGATCGAAATATTACATAGTTGAGAGTTTATAATGAAAAAGTTTCTTCTAATTAAGAAGGTTATTATGAGTCTTTATCTTTGGCAATCTAGGTCTTTGATAGGTATCGTAAAAGTGGCTCTCATCATTTAGTACTTATAGTTGGATTAACTTAGTATTTCAAATTATAAACAAACTTAAATACATAATAAAAATATGTACTTTCTTGTTGCTATCAGTCTAGTAAAAAAAGTCATCGACAAAATATAAAAAAAAAAAAAAAAATCAGCTGTCCCATACTAAATTTCAATACCTGCTCGACCCTAATGTATGGACAGCTGATAATTTTTCGCATTTACGATATTGGACCCATGGAGGAAGTTGTTCAGTTTGATGGTCTGCAGCAGATCCTTTCATATGACTATACCCTTTCTCTTACACCCTGTATAACATATATTTTACACCAGCATACACAAAATTGTAAGTTAGTAAGTGGTAGATAAATCTACCGAACTTGCAAGTAGTTGCAGTAAATCTCTTTAGATATGCAAACTTCCAGCTAATTAGTGTTAGAACTCAAATTGCGTTAATTAATCTTCTTCTTTGTTTTAGAGTTCTGCTGGCCTAGTTTAATATCACCGTCTGCCTAGATTTCTGAACATTATTGGAGTTGATTTAAATTAAAGCCTAGATGCTTTTGAATATAAGTTTGATATTGTGTGATTTCTTCGACATCATTTGAAATTCGGTCAAAGATGTTACATTTATTTACATTAGAATTTTTATTTTGACACAGATACGAGAAACTCTTTTTATATTCATAGCCTATATTGTGTCCCACTGCTGGGCAAAGGCCACCCCTTTCTCCTTCCAAAGGTCTCGGTCTAGTGCAATTTCTGGCCACGCTTGCCTGGCGAACATGATCAGATCGTCACACCACCTTCGCCGCGGTCAACCTCGTCTTGTGTCAGAAACTCTTTGCCGAAGAAACTAAATTATACAAGTATATTATATATAAAGTGGGCCGTCTTATTGCAATCAGCTTAGATTAAATGATGACATTTTTGTCTTTGATGTCCGCTCTAAGTTTATCAATTTCCAAAGACGTGAAACTTTACAAGCAACTTGTTTTTGGCGTTTAATTAATTTTCAGCAATGGGTTTATCCAGGATTCTGTTACTGGCGCCAGACTAGCAATGGCACTATTATTAAGTCCTTTCTTGATGAGAATTGTTTACCGCGCTGACTAACAGCGTATAGTTTGACATACAAATATTGGTATGACGGCACGGTTGGTGCACTGGCTAAGCGAATGACTGCTATGCCAAATATATGAAAAATATTTGTAGGACCGGTAATTGTTCCAGATGTGGCTGTTTGTGAGTGTAAATGTTTGTAAACACACACGATACAGGTGAAATTCCGAGTGAGGGACAGCGTTTAAAAAAAAAACACAAGGGTATAATAGAAGTTTCAAAATTCTACTTACAGAATAAATGGCCCAAGATAACAAAGAAGCTCATGGCCTTTCGACATTAGTTGAGTATGAGACAGTTTCGCAGTCACAGGTATAAAATGGAAGCCGGTACGTGACCACTCGTTATAGATATTCGAAGGCAGGGCACGATTTCTATCGCGTATGACATTTTGCATTTTCACATTTCCAATTAGGTATCTGCTACTTGACATTTTTCCTTTTTCACTTCGTTTAAAGGGATGGGATAAAGAGGCCAGATTTATCTTGTTTTATGATGATATGATTCGTTGACTGTGAATAGGTACGTCTGTTTTTTTTTTTAATCTTGGTTCTATCTTTGAACCATCTGTATTTCTTTAGTAGTATTGAGATTACATCCTTTATGTTCATGTATTAGTACTATATTGGTAACAAAAAAAAATAACATCACGCTTGTAGGGATTACAGGCGTGATGTTATTTTTTTTGATGGGTTAGGCAGAGGTGTACTCATTAGTACACCCACATTTCGCCAGTTATGTTTAAGTCCCATGTAATTAGGGCGAGCCTGTTGCCATCAGCTGGTTACAACCCAGACTACATGGCTGCTACTGAGAAATTCCTGATAGAAAAACCAAATAAGGCTTTGTCCGACCTAGGACTCGAACCCATGACCTCATGCTTAGCAGTCGCACTTGCGACCACTCGACCAACGAGGCGGATTAAAAATAAATCTTGGTTCTATTTTTAAACTCTGTATTTCTTTTGTTGTTTTGAGATTATATGCTTTATGTTCATGTATTAGTACTATATTTTTAAAGGCAGTATAAGCTACGCAGTCTTTACTCACAGAAAATACTGTATTTCCCGCCGAGTTTGAAATACGAACAGAACATCCAATCATAAGCTGATAATGTTACAATGTAGCTTGTGAATCTTGACGTAAGTTGACATGGCAAGGTCGCAAGTCAATTCAAATTACATCATCCATAAGATCCAATATTTCCTCAACATCGCCCCCTCAACCTACTTCCCTTAAAGGAGGTACTTTTGAAACAATTAACTAAGTAGGCTAAAAGGATTCTTAATTGAAAATTTTGTTTAATCTAATTTGTGCTCCCGTTCTTTTTAAAGTATCTTCTACTTAAAAGTTTAATAGAACATCAGTTTTTGCCTCCGGATTCATTCGACAGTTTAAGAGAAATCTTGGGATCTTTCATTAGTATTAAGTTTGGTAGAAGGCTCTTTAGTTGTCAAGACCGGATTATATGCATATCTATTTGCATGTTATGGCCAGTTTTTTAAGATATAGCATATTTTAGCTGAAATCGACTGATCGTGTATAATTTGGGCGTATTTCCTTAGTTTTTTCTCTTTCTAACTAGAGAAATGCAAAAATGTGCCAAAGGCAATGCAAATAAAGAACCTAAATTCAAAAATAGAATCAATCTTTTTTTATTAATAAAAATATTATAATTGAAAGAAGACTCAATACTGCGACTGAGAATTTGGAACAGTACTCGATTATTGAAGTTTTCAGGAACATTAATGATAGTATGTAGTCCAAAAAATAATAATTTGTTGAAGTCGTTATGTATGCTGTTTTTTAATACTCAAAAATACATTATTTCGGACCTATTTAAATTTTATATTGCATATTTTGCCACTTTTTGCGTTTTTCTTGGATATTTCGAGTATTTAAGATGCATATTTGCATGCATATTTCGACCATTATTATTTTGCATACAATCTGGTCTCTAATTATCAACATAAAGAAACGGACAGCAAGTTCAGTCAGAGCCAGCGTAATGAGCGTTTCAGTTACTCATACAAATGGTTTTTGTTTAAAAGACCTCATATTATTAATCATGGGTTTGTAGTTTCAGCAATTAACAAAGTATAACAAGCACAAAATCATAACTTTAAAAAATGTTTAGTTCAAAACAACATGCAATGTCTACATTCTTACGTGCATTTGTTTTACCGAAACATAATTTCTTGTCGCCGTCAACTTTTATTTACTTTCTGTCAGCGAACTATATCAAAATTAAAAAGCGTATAACATTCTTGTAGTTTTTAAACTTAATAATTAATAAGTGCTTATCAGGCTGTCTCGTCTAAACAAACAAATATTTATAGTGCAGCCAGCAATGAGAGGTTTGCGTGCTTAACTGAAACTAATGCCCGCCGTAGTGTAGGCCCCGTCGTCGGTTAGTCTAGACTATGAATACGTGTTTAAACACCATGTTATGTCTTCTTTGTAATACAATTTGGACGATTGTGTACATGATACATTCTGATTCGAAAGCTGTCCTAGGAGATTGGATTTTGATGTCCAAAATAATATAGGTGAATAAATAAATAGTATAAGCTTTCTAAGTACCTAATTGTGTACCATGCGGTAGTTATATCTACAGCGTATATGAATATAACCTAACATAAAGGTGTGTTCATATTTTTAGGGTTCCGAAAAAACGGAACCCTTATTGGATCACTCGTGTGTCTTTCTGTCTGTCCCAGGCAATTTACTCCGAAACTACTCGACCGATTGAGTTGTAATTTGGTACACATATTAAGTTGGTGACCCAAAGACGGACTTGTAACGTAAATTAATGAATTTTAAACATGACGCCTGTTATCCCTGAAGGGTTAAACAGAGGTGCCTGGTATACCTATTAGTACACCCACATTTCGCTAGTAGTGTTTTAAGTCCCATGTAATAGGGGGCGAGCCTATTGCCACCAACCGGGCACAAATCCAGCGTCCATAGCTGCTACTGAGAAATTCCTGATGGATAAATCCATTAACGCTATGCCCGACCCGGGAATCGAACTCAGGACCTCATGCTCAACAGTCGCGCTTGCGACCAATGAGACACTCTTTTACTCAGTATCATGCACTTATTTGTGCAGATTTTTTCAGTTTTCTTTAGTAAAAAAATCAATGGAATTACAAAAAAAAACTATTTTCTTTCAGTTTCTCAGTTTTATAGAGATTCTGATATTGATCATATAGATGTAACTAAAAGCTTTTTACTGTTTGAGCTATTACGGACTTGTGCAATAACAGTCGGGTAATATTAATACACATTAAATTGTGCTACAAATTGGTAAAACGAACGAAATTAATCATTTAGGACACAGCCAAAACGAATTACATTTGTGTTTTGGGCAATCATTGCATCATATTCTAGTAATGTAATTAAACAATGTTATAATAATCCAGCTATAAATTGAACCACTACAAAGCAAATTGAACCTTAAATTTAACATGATGAATTGTTGAATGGTATTTGCTTTGTTTGCAAACATACAGGGTGTAAACAGACCCTTCACATACCCGTCAACCAAGCATTCTGTACATCACACTTAGTAACTTTAAGCAATAATTATTGCTGGGAATCGACTTTTTTTTGGGGTTATAAATCACGTTTTAAGCTAGGACCCCCGTAATATTCAATCCATCCATCAGCACAATGCTTTGAGTGCTTTCCATCGAGATCTACCGTAAAACGTAAATTCTCACCCCAAAAAGAAGAGTCGATTCCCAGCAATAATTTTTGCGTTAGTAGTTTGATGTACAGAATGCTTGGTTGACGGCTATGTGAAGGGTCTGTTTACACACTGTATACTGGCATACAGTTATGAGTCAGTTGTGTCGTTGTAAACACTACAGTTTCGTTGACAATGAAGTTCTTGGAGCGATCTCGAGCCCGCCGCTTCACTGGCCCGACTAGCCAATGGACTCCTGTCACCTTTGTCACAAACCCACCTATGTATTGACAAGCTAGGGCACTGAACTTTACGAGTATGTTTAGATCAATAGTTAGGGTTGCAATGTTATATGTATAATGTAGGTATATATGTGTAGATTGTGCGTGTCTGTGTAATATGGAGGAGCTCGTGGCTAAATAATAACAGGCGCTTGGGTCGATGTTAGCCATAGTAGGTCTGTACATGGGTGATCACCCATTATATACAGAGTTTCCTCCGTGCCTCGGAAAGCACGTTAAGCCGTTGGTCCCGGCTGTCTGTTTGTAGATCTTTGAAAGTAGTTACAGGTCAGTGGCTCGAAAGTCTGTCAACCAGTCTTACCAAGTTTTATCGTATTACCCAGTACTAACTGGGTTGTGGAGGTCAGATAGGCAGTCGCTCCATGTAAAATACTGGTATTCAGCTGCATCCGGTTAGACTGGAAGCCGACCCCAATATAGTTGGGAAAAGGCTAGGCAGATATGTGAATATTTTATGTGTAGTGTCATGAAAGTAAATTGGCTAATTTAAACCTTAATTTGGCTATTGTTTGACGTGTTGGTTGGCTATATGAATAATGTAGGTATCTGGTATATGATGCTATGTTTTTAATTGAGGTTCGGGTTCGATGTCCAGGTCGGACAAAGTGCTATTGGATTTCTACATCAGAAATTGCTCAATAGCAGCCACGGAGTCTGGCTATGTGCCCGGTTGATAGCCTATTAAATAGAAAAATCGTAAATTCATCATCTGCCTAGCCTTTTCCCAACTATATTGGGGTCGGCTTCCAGTCTAACCGGATGCAGCTGAATACCAGTATTTTACATGGAGCGACTGCCTATCTGACCTCCACAACCCAGTTATTACTGGATAATACGATACCCCTTGGTAAGACTGGTTATCAGACTTTTTGGGCCACTGACTACCTAACGATTGTCAAAGATCTACAAATGACAGCCGGGACCAACGGCTTAACGTGCTTTCCAAGGCACGGAGGAAACTCGGTATGTAATGGGCGGTCACCCATCCACAGGCCAACCTAGGCAATCGACCCGAGCGGCTGTTATTATTTAGCCACGAGCTCCTCTTCGACAATGCGTAGATAAATCGTAAATTGCAAAACAATATTTTTCACAATTTTTTTTAGATCTATTTGTAGTTAATACATAATGTACATAGTAATTAATTATTTGATATATTAATTATATTACTGAAAACATTAAATATATTTGGAAAAATAAAGCAACAGTAAGCGATAAAATTGAAAATAATTATATTGGAGGTTACCGTATGATTCCATTAACCGAATTCAATAAATTGTTTGTTAATGCATGATTAACGAGCATATTAATTTCCAATTTACATTGAAATTAAATGAAAGTTTTTTTTTCAGGTCAGTATTACAGTACAGCAGAGGCAAAGTGAAAAGAGGTGGATTAAACTCATTTCTGACCAGTATTTCACCTTCATACGTAAGTTTGTTTTTTTTGCTTCTTCATCTATACATATAAAATTCAAAGTCCTGACTGACTGACTGACTGACTGACTGACTGACTGACTGACTGACTTATATATCAACGCACAGCCCAAACCACTGGTCCTAGAGACATGAAATTTAGACAGTGTACTCTTTGTGAAGAGTAGGTATTCACTAAGAAAGGGTTTTTCGAAATTCCACCCCTAAGAGGGTGAAATGGGGTGTTTAATTTTCTATGAAACTTTTTATTCTCTGAGTCGATTGACTTGAAAATGTGTCTACATATACTTCAGTTAAAATGATGAGATACGTGTATCACAGTTTTTTCGAAAATCATCCCCCAATTTAAAATTCAATGTCCTGACTGGCTGACTGATATATCAACGCACAGCCCAAACCGCTGGTTCTAGAGACATGAAATTTGGAGAATGTACTCTTTGTGGAGAGTAGGTATCCACTAAGAAAGGGTTTTTGAAATTCCACCCCTAAGAGGGTGAAATGGGGTGTTGAATTTTCTATGAAACTTTCTATTCTCTGAGTCGATTGACTTGAAATTGTGTCTACATATATTTCAGTTAAAATGATGAGATACGTGTATCACAGTTTTTCCAAAATCATCCCCCAATTTAAAATTCAATGTCCTGAATGGCTGACTGATACATCAACGTACAGCCCAAACCACTGGTCCTAGAGACATGAAATTTGGAGGGTGTATTCTTTGTGAAGAGTGAGAATCAGTTTTTCGAAATTCCTATCCCTTAGAGGGTGAAATGGGGTGTTGAATTTTTTGTGAAACTTTTTACTCTCGGGGTCGATTGACTTGAAAATTTGTTTACATACTCTTCAGATAAAATCCAGTAAATCTGATGTCCAATCTCAAACCAAGGTATCAATATTTCACGTATCTAATTTAATTGATATCTATACATACATTTAAAATTTAAAGTCCTGACTGACTGACTGACTGACTGATATATCAACGCACAGCCCAAACCACTGGTCCTAGAGACATGAAATTTGAAGGGTGTATTCTTTGTAAAGAGTAGGTATCCACTAAGAAAGGGTTTTTCGAAATTCCACCCCTAAGAGGGTGAAATGGGGTGTTGAATTTTCTATGAAACTTTTTATTCTCTGAGTCGATTGACTTGAAAATGTGTCTACATATACTTCAGTTAAAATGATGAGATAAGTGTATCACAGTTTTTCCAATATCATCCCCCAATTTAAAATTCAATGTCCTGACTGGCTGACTGATACATCAACGGACAGCCCAAACCACTGGTCCTAGAGACATGAAATTTGGACAGTGTACTCTTTGTGAAGAGTAGGTATTCACTAAGAAAGGGTTTTTCGAAATTCCACCCCTGATAGGGTGGAATGGGGTTTTGAATTTTATGTGAATTTTTTTATTCTCGGAGTCGATTGAATTGAAAATGTGTCTACATATACTTCAGTTAAAATGATGAGACACGTGTATCACAGTTTTTACAAAATCATCCCCCAATTTAAAATTCCATGTCCTGACTGGCTGACTGAAATACCAACGCACAGCCCAAACCGCGGGTCCCGAAGATATAAAAATTGGAGGGTGTATTCTTTGTGAAGAGTAAGTTTCAGTTTTTCGAAATTCCTACCCCTTAGAGGGTGAAATGGGGTGTTGAATTTTCTGTGAAACTTGTTACTCTCGGGGTCGATTGACTTGAAAATTTGTGTACATACTCTTCAGATAAAATCCAGTAAATCCGATGTCCAATCTCAAACCAAGGTATCAATATTTCACGTATCTAATTTAATTGATACAACTTTAAACTAATAATTGCAAGTTATAAGCAAGTACATGTAAATCTATGTATGTATTATAGATAGATACATAGATTACTTATTATCCCAGAAGTAAGATCCCGTGGACAATTCCCTAACTCCACGCGGGCGAAGCCGCGGGCATAAGCTAGTCTTGTATAGAATAGAATAGAAAAGAATAGAATAATTTTATTAGTGTAAAAACATGGTACATTAAGATCTTATAAATAGGGTTGGGAACTTACATGTTTCGCCATAAAATAGCATACAAATACTAGAACATCTTTAACGTAGAATTATAATGCAACTATTAGATAGTGTAAATATTAATATAATTATGTGGCAGTGATAGAATAGTCACAGATAATATAATACTGCTGGTAAGACCGCCAAGTCATAGGTCTCAAGTTCGAATCCAAGACACACACGTCTGATCTTTCGGATACATGTACGTATTGTATAATTATCACTTGCTTCGGTGAAGGACAACATCGTGAGGAAACCAGCATGCCTGAGAGATGTTTCTCGACGGCATGTTAAGCCAAGTCAGAGGCCCATGGGCGGCATAAAAACTCTGACACCATGTTAGGAACTAACCACGCGAAAAAGAAGAAAGATCTTCTTGATACGTGAGTTATTCACAGTTTTTCTTATACATAGCTTCCGATATTCACATGAAAGTTATCGGTCAGCTACATTTATCTCCGACATATTAGCATACAAGGCTTACCATGACGTGACCAAAATGAAAATCCTTTTCAGCATTTTAAAATTTCGCAACAAAATTCAAGCGTGGCAACACATGACAAGGGTTGCCACGTCTTTAGTCAAAATAGAGCTTATATCGGAAATTAAGTTTTCATCAAGAATTTTTGAGGCTTTAAATCGAAATAATTTTATTTATATAGTTAAAGAAAAAAGATAAAGATAATTTTATTTGTCAAAACATGCGTATACATGCAAATTAAGCATGCAGGATGACACAATATGGATATTTCGTACGTACATGTTTCACCCGTAAGGCGTACTTTATAAAATTAACTGAATATTAAAAAATAAATTACAACATAAAAACTAAATTACTAAAGGTACTTCAATCCAAGTACATAATAGTCAGTAATAAACATTGATATGTCAGTAAAATAGGGCGCAGATATAGATATATACGTACCTAGATAACGTAAGTATCCCGATCCGTATCTAAGTTGCTGGATTTTGTAATTTCCTTGAAAAAGAAATGACGGATTTTTGGTGCATATTTCAACTAGTTAATAGCTGGGTCCAGAAAGGCAATCCTTCTTTCTATTTTTTAATTGAAATATTTGGTGGTGTCAGACGGCTACTTGGTCGTCGAGTGTGCCACCACTGGTGGAGGTTTCCACTAATTTTAAGTGTCATCTGCCCACCACCAGTGGTGATAGATGCGACAAATCGTTGCAACTACCACCAGTGGGGACAGCCTTGGGGGGGGGGGGCAGACGGGAATAAACCCATTTTTTTACTAACTTCTATCCTCTAACAATAATAATAATCTCCTATCTCCTCTATCAAACAAGATACTATACGAAATAGTCTACGTTTTTGTTCTTTAAATATCAAGTATTAATTTTTTTTTTTTTTGAGGTAGTCCTTGCCCCACCAGTTCTCAAGTTCAAGTTCTTGAGCTGTAACGTTGTTGTTTTAAACAATTTAGCTTGCTACGACATTAGCCACGTTAAGCATAAAATGCTTAAGCCGGGCATGCGAAGTAGGTGCTCTTGCTTTATCTAGGTATATCTATATCTGTGGTTTAGGGACTTATGTCTTCTTATATCAGAATCAAAGACAAGACGAGAAGTTAAGACGATGTATGACAAAAACTTCAAAGGCGAAGATGAAATCATATTAAGCTTACAGACCTTTTACAGTTATTTTACCTTGTGACAGAAGCAACCCAGTCGCAACCTTATTGTAACGTGAGTAAAGATCATTGTCATTATGATAGACTAGCTGTTGTCCGCGACTTTCGTCCGCGTGAAATTATTATAAAAATATTACTTCCTTGTATGAATCGGAGTTTGTTAACAATTTCATGGGTTTTTAATTTGTCTGCACGGAACCCTAATCCTTTTTCTAAAATAAAAGTAAGTTACGCCTAAGTTACTCCTTATAACATCAGCTATCTGCCAGTAAAAATTCCTTCAAAATATGTGTAGCTGTTTCGGTTATTAGTCGGAACAAACATACAGACAGATACAAAATTTAAAAAAAAAACTTGTGTTTATGTTTGTTGTTATACGTACCGTATATACTTTCTTAAGCATTTAGTCAAAATCTTTTTATTTTGAAATTACAAACAGATACTTCAATTTAATTTATTTTTATAGATATAGATGCGTTAGAAACCCAACAGCAACCGTATTGTAATAAAAATAAATTTCACTGCGATATTTACAGTGATACAAAATCAGAGGTAAAATAACTATGGACGGACTGTAATTTTCTAAACGAAGAGTAAGAAGGATATAACCAACTTTGGATTTAAAATTCGCACCCAAATTAAAATATCTCCAGGTTCCTGATATTGATTCTGCCAACCCTATCCTTGTCGCAGTATACGGTATTTGAACGACTCGCTAAATCGTTCACAGAAATATTATGTCACTACAGCAAAGTCGTTCAGTCAGCGATGAGATTTTGTAGTTTGAGTTGTGTGACTACCTGTACCCGCCCGCACTCGTGCATAAACTCCAGGCAAACAAGTCTGTGTCGGCACAACTCTGTGTACACTCGCGAACAAACTGCATTAGAAATTGTGCGGCAACATTAGTTTTATGCTTTGATAAATAAACATGCTGTAACTTAACGTAAATGAAACATGATTTATGTTCATATTCTCTTTATTAATAAAGCTTAGAGTGGCGTGGCGTAGGTATCTTTGTGTTCGTAGTTGTTTATGGGAAGGTCTATTCAAAATTTTTTAATGAAAATTGGAATCTTGAAGCATACTTCCAACAGAAAGTTGCTCAAAGTGTATCATTACTCAACCACTGAAAATATAATTATTTATATCTATGCTTCTATACTAATTTTGTAAAGAGGTCAAATTTGTTTGTAAGTTTGTGTGTAGGGGTAATCTCCGAAACTAATAATCCAATTCTAAAAATTCTTTCACTGGCAGAAAGCTACATCATTCGTAGGTGCCAAATTATATGTATATCATGCATACTAGCCGAGCTATCACAATTTTTGCGGATGAAGTCGCGGGCGAAGTGCTAGTCTTCTTTAATATATCTTTGATGGTTTCGAAAGGTAGTAGGTTACTAACGTAACAAGTCAAATCAATATCTTAACAAACAATCTATGTGATTATAGCTATGTTGTTGATTGAACCAATAAAGCGAATTCTGATAATTAAGAATAGCAAGTAGACTTTGTTGTTCAATCATTTAGAAATGCCTTAATTGGTTGATTTGTTATTTGCTTTGAAATGAACATGAACCTATTTCTGTCTGATTTTAAGCCTATCTGTCTCATCTTTTGTAATCGAATTTTCTTGTAAAACTTTAATTGTAGGTAGCAAATTACCAGAAAATATAGACATATTTATTATTTTCTTTAAATTAAGCTACCAAATAACTTGAAAATCTATTTTATACAAAAACATCTGATCTTTTATAATAGAGCTTTCTTTTAAACATTTAAATGTAAATTGCAAATAGCTAGAAAATATAGTTGATAGATTAATTATTTTCTTTAAAGCTACCAAATAACTTGAAAATCTATCTTTTATACAACAACATCTATAATTATTGTAAATGTTAAAATAATAAGAGGAAATAAAAACCTTGCCACTTTCTTTTAAGCCTCCTTCAATACGTGAGACCGATAAGCAAGTCATATGTAAACAGGGCATAGCGACTCTCGGAGTTCACAGCCCCGGGCTTCGCCTGTTGTTGGCACGTATACGCCCACATATGAACTGGGCCTCATTGAATATTTTCACCAAAACTTTTAAAGTGCTTGTTGAATACTGAAAAGGGTGAGTTGGGCTATTTGGGAGTGCCGTTTTTTGTTCGTTGTTTTGAAATGGGTTGCTCCTTGGCCTGGCGAGATAAAAACATTCGCTGTAAATGTTTGTGATCTAGTGATTTGTTTTAGATAGTACTTAGTTGTTTTTGGGAATTATGGAGAGGGCTTCTGTATTTATAATAGAAATGTATGGATCGAAACAATAATATGTCTGTTACAAAATTAAATACGCTACAGATTTTCTTCGTTATCCTATATTACACTGTACGTGCCACTTTCATCTCTTATTCAAGTGAACTAACTTTTCACACATTCCCTCAGCCAATTTAGATAACATCACGCCTGTAATCCCTGAAGGATTAGACAGAAATGTACCTAATAGTAAACCCACATGTCGCTAGTTATTTTTAAGTCCCAGGTAATAGAGGGCGAGCCTATTACCATCATCATTCATCATCATCATTTCAGCCAAAAGACGTCCACTGCTGGACATAGGCCTCCCCCAAGTGTCGCCACATTGACCGGTCCCGTGCGTCTCGCATCCAGCGGATCCCTGCAACCTTTACAAGGTCATCGGTCCACCTAGTGGGAGGCCTTCCAACGCAGCGTCTTCCGGTTCGCGGTCGCCACTCCAGAACTTTTCGGCCCCATCGGCCATCCGTTCTGCGAGCAATGTGCCCTGCCCACTGCCACTTAAGTTTGGCTATTCTTCGGGCAACGTCGGTAACCTTGGTTCTCTTGCGGATCTCCTCATTTCTGATTTGATCACGCAAGGAAACACCGAGCATAGCCCTCTCCATTGCCCTTTGGGTGACTTTAAGCCTTCTGATGAGGCCCATTGTGAGCGACCACGTTTCGGTCCCGTATGTTATCACTGGCAACACACACTGGTCATAGACTTTCGTCTTGAGACACTGCGGTAAGTTGGACGAGAAGATACCACGCAACTTCCCGAACGCTGCCCAGCCGAGTCGGATTCGACGATTGACCTCTTTCTCGAAGTTGGACCTACCTAACTGGACCGTTTGTCCCAGGTAGACATAATCGTCTACAACTTCGAGTGTAGAGTCTCCGATCTTGATAGGAGTGGGTGTTACATGGGCATTCAACATGACTTTGGTTTTGTCCATGTTCATTTTAAGACCTACTCTTTCGGAAGCTCTACTGAGGTCATCGAGCATTGTACTGAGGTCCTCCATGGTCTCAGCCATGACCACTATATCGTCGGCAAACCGAAGGTGAGAGATGTACTCGCCATTGACGTTGATGCCTAGCCCTCTCCAGTCCAGAACCTTGAAGACATCCTCCAGTGCAGCGGTGAACAGTTTCGGAGATATGACGTCTCCCTGTCTCACACCTCGCTGCAGAAGAATAGGTTCCGAGGTCTGGTCCTGAAGTCGGACTGACATGGTGGCGTTTTTGTACAAACTCTTCAGCACCTCGATGTACCGATAGTCGATTTGGCACCGTTGGAGAGACTGCAGTACAGCCCAAGTCTCGATCGAATCGAAGGCTTTCTCGTAGTCCACAAACGCCAAGCAGAGAGGCAGGTTATACTCTTCGGTCTTCTGTATAACCTGGCGTAGCGTATGTATGTGGTCTACGGTGCTAAAGCCTTTTCGGAATCCGGCTTGTTCGGGAGGCTGAAAATCGTCAAACCTGCGCGCGAGACGATTCGTGATGACACTTGAGAACAGCTTGTAGACATGGCTTAGAAGTGAGATGGGCCTGTAGTTCTTCAGCCGGGCATTGTCGCCCTTTTTGAAGAAGAGTACCACCACACCCCTGCACCACGCCTGCGGCGTTTTCCCCTTGAGTATGACGGAATTAAACAGCTTCTGAAGGGCCTTAAGTACCGGTTTTCCACCTGCCTTCAGGAGTTCGGCCGTAATTCCGTCATCACCCGGTGCCTTGTTGTTTTTAAGCTGTTTCAGAGCCATCCTAATCTCGTACAGGCTGACATCCGGAATGTCTTCGGTATAGTGTCGGGTCAGTCTAGCTCTTGGGTCGTTAGCTAGATTTGCAACGGGTTTGCTAGTTGAAGTGTACAACTGCCATCTATTACCATCAACCGGGCATAAATCCAGACTGCTGCTACTGACAAATTCCTGATGGAAGAACCCAATAACACTTTGTCCGACCCGGGAATCGAACCCAGGACCTTATCCTCAGAAGTCGCGCTTGCGACCGCCAGACCAACGAGGCGCTCACCAATTTAATGCCACTTAATTCAGGATGAAAACTCGCTGAACTTTAAACAAAGCCTATTTGTTTTCGTATTTCATAAAATAGTTTGTAAAGGTACAGAAATACCTTTCAGGCCTCACAATTCAGGTAGCCTATCGATCTCCGAGCAGAACAAACAAAGAGTGGTATCAATTAAAAACTTTTCTATTAACGTAAAACAAACAAGAAAACAAAACAGAAGTTCGAAAGTCTTTGATTAAAAACGACATTGAATGTGCTGAGCGAACTTGATTCTTATACCAGAAAAAATAAGAGTCAGTAGAAAGGATCTTTTGTCATAGATTTTTGAATTAAATCTGTTGTGAAGAAGAGAAAAGTATCTGTGGAAACTTGAGTTCACAAAACAGCCCCAGTTAACATAATGACATGGATTAATGGGGAATATTTTTACTCCATTACAGTTGTGGTTTTATTACAAGAAAGTGAGGGAAAATTTACTAAGTGGCTTGAATTTTGAGAAACTCATATTATAAGCAAGTGCGAGTTGGACTCGCGCACCGAGGGACCCGTAATAACTTGTAGGTATTTTGTTATTAAACTACATATTCACGGTTTTCAGATTTTTTCCTTTACATGTGCTGTAAGACATTGCTTATTGCCTAATTTCATGATTCTAGGTCAACGGGAAGTACCTGTAGGCTTTGTTTCCCTTGTGAAATCGCTATATATGCGACATAAACGGTCATATCTTTTGATTGCGTTGACTTACAAGTTTGATTTGTTCACTGCTCTAAGGGGTAGCAGACTTGAGTATTCGGTATTAATTTCAGCTTGATACCTCCACGCGTTCCTGAGAAAAAAGGTCTTGTTGACAGACGGACAGACAGACAGACAACAAAGTGAACCTATAAGGGTTTCATTTTTGTCGACCGAGGTACGGAACCCAAAAATAACTCCTGTTGGTCTAACATGCTATTTCTGTTTAATTAATGATTGACATTGAAAGCATTGATGTCAATTACTTAACAAACTGAAAATTGAACCATTTTAATCCATTTATAATGATTGATTTCTACAAACAAAATATCAGATAGACAGGAAAATAATTGAAAACGAAACTTCAGAGAAATCACAAAGAGAGTTCACACGGCAGCACAAGAAGCTGTACAATTCCAATATAACTTGGCCTCGATTTGTATAGATTTCCTATACAATGAGAAATCCGCATAAACTGGCTTGGTATAGTTTGATTGGCCGTCGTGCGTACAAAACTTGTTCGCCGTTATCCTTATTGTTACATCAATTATAAATTCTGTTTGAATAGGTGTTTATGAAAGTTTTATGTACTCGAATCTGAAGGCTTGGCCTACTTAAACATATTGCTTTCATTTATAATTCACGTGGCGCGTAACTTTCAGTAAATTTGCTCTCAGATCTGAATTTGAGAGAGACAAGTTAACATAGAATGCGCTCAGAGTTCAGAATCAAGTATTGCGAGCGGAAAATTTAGATGAGAGAATTTGAATGGGCCTGAAATTCGTAGCTCTACATTTTTCACGTTTATGAATTTTAAATTTCAGAAAGCTCATTTTTAGAACGAAGGTTTAAATGAAATAGTGAATTTTTACAAGCTTTTGTTTAACTTCCAATGTTTGTTTGTTGGTTTAGGTCAAATTTGGCAATTGAATTTTAAAACAGCCTCAGATTGAGCTGAAATTTTGCAAACACGTTTAGTTTGGATTACAATGCATGGTTAGCTAAGTGACGTCAGTCTAAATCCAATATGGCTGACTTCCACAGATGGTGGACTAGTTATTTATTTATACACCCCCATGATATGGCTTTCAATTAAAAGGGTTTGCTGACAAGAATTCGAAAAAAAATACGTCATACCTATTTAAAAGCTTGTTTTTAAAAAAGGTTTTTTTTTACTATTAGCTTGTTATTTAAATCAACCTTTAAGTGTACCTACTACTCAGTAAAACCATCTCGCCAAAACCGTTTCCAAATTAGCTGCCAACAAAGCTGACAAAAGCCACAATACAACACCTTGTATACGACACAAAATGCTATACGCTTGTCTATGAAATTGTAGGCTTACACCCTCAGAAATCTCATTTAGCCACGAGGCGAGAGGAGCCGTATCTTATACTGTCGACGGATTATTGATGTCGTGAAACCATATCCACACAGATTGCCGCGAGGGGGCGCACTCCCGATTTAATTCCCCTTTAATTATTGAAGAGCATGTTTGCTATTATTTAGCTCCTAAGTGGCTCTTGCACTACTCCGAAATAGTTTAATACTGTATCCAGACAGGCAGTATTGAACGCATATTAAGGTACGTTTTACGATCTTTAGGTTAAGCCGTGCTTGCCTAGGTTGGTCTGTGGATGGGTGACCACCCAAGTCACACCAAGCCATACCGAGTTTCCTCCGTGCCTCGGAAAGCACGTTAAGCCGTTGGTCCCTGCTGTCATTTGTAGATCTTTGACAGTCGTCACAGGCAGTCAGTGACCCAAAAAATCTGACAACCAGTCTTACCAAGGTGTATTGTATTATAGGAGGTCAGATAGGCAGTCGCTACATGTAAAAACATTGGTATTCAGCTGCATCCGGTTAGAACCCAACTATGTTGGAGTCGGCTTCCAGCCGACTCTAACATAGTTGGGAAAAGGCTAGGCACGATGATGATTAAGCTACGTTTAGTCTCGTAACTTTAGTTTAGTTGCTTATTTATTAGTTTTATTTCTGTGTAATGTTGTTTTGGTAAACTTGGAATCGTTTTGCAGTTAAGATTGATGGCTGTTTATATTTTAAAGTAAAGCCAGCTTAGATAAATTTTAGTTTGACAGCTCAAGGTAAACAAAAAGAGGCTCTGTGTAAGCTCTCTGAAGATAAGCTCCCTTATGTTTGGCCGACGAAGTGGTCTCGGTTTCGTGGGTTGCCGGGGAAGACAAATGAGGTGCGTTAAAGGCTTCTATAACTTGACCAACGTCAAGATAATAAGGATCGATTGTCGTTTTTTTAGTTCTGAGGTTAGAGTCGATTCTTTAATGATATTGTTCAACTGTTTTTGTGTACTCAGATACCTATAATAATATACATATGAATGTAGAATTGTAGATGTCATCGGGCTGGAATCACAGAACAACTTAGATTGAGTAATTTGCGTAGGACGTAAATGTTAAGTTAGGTATTCTCTCCAATTTAAGTTCGTTTAAAGTACCCACGCACCTAATTCACTGGCATTATTATAACTTCAGAGGCCATTTTTCCTCATTTCGGAAGAGAATTCTCGTAATTTAAAAAGGTTTTTTTATGTTATTAGGAAGCGTAGTCCGTAATCATTACTTGTCTTGCGAGGGAGGATAGATGCGCATTTATTAATAAATGGACTGGTGTTAGCGGGCTTGCGTTGCGACCGCGACCCGTAAGACATTGCGTTGGAAGGCCTTCCACTAGGTGGACCGATGACCTGATGAAGCTTGCAGTGATCCGCTGAATGCGAGTCACACGGGACCGGTCAATGTGGCGACACTTGGGGGAGGCCTATGTCCAGCAGTGGACGTCTTTCGGCTGAAATGATGATGATGATGATGGGCTTGCGTTAAGTTTATTTTGGCCCACCTACCTCTAAATCTAACATGATTTGTCTCAAGCTATCACAGTTCAATGCTAGACTTAGCCGACCAAGTTGATGTCACCGGATGAGCGAAATAACTTTATTCATTAAAAGCACAGCAGTATTTCGTTTTTAATGTGACTTGTGACAGCCATGTCGGAGTAAAACAAATGACAATGCATCAAAACCAAGAAAATTCACGAGTCGACGTAACGGGAATCGACATGATTCTTCCAATTTTCTACTAACTTAAAGGTACAATAAATTTACTTAATAGTTACTATTACGGGTTTGGGTATATTGGTTTCTTACTATAACCAATAATTCTCGCCTATAATTGCAATTAATGATTTGATTGTAAATTAATTAGTCGCCTTGACGAAACAAACAAACAAACAAACCAACAAACAAACTTAAAACAAAAAAATAAACAAACAAAAAAAAACAAATAAACAAACAAACAAACAAACAAAATAAACTCAAATAAACTTTATTCTTTCTTTCTTTTTTTTTCTTTCCTTGTCTATAATAATGTAAACATAATAACATTATATGTCAGTCAATACTCGAGTAAAGAGGCCATGTTGTTAGAGTTCATCAGTTCATAAAACTATGAGCATACCATAGCAAGTATACAGGGTGGGAGGGACACCAACGCGAAAACGGGTACCCCGTATTCAGTACATCATTCTGAGCCCCCTCCCTACATAGGAATTTTTCATCGGTTATTTAAAAAAACAGCTGTTCCATACATTCTGACCTTGTATTTATTGCACTTTTATAGGAAACAGCAGATTCTTTTTTTAAAACCGATGAAAAATTTCTATGTGGGGGCAGAGAATGATGTACTGAAAACGTGGTAGCCGTTCTCGCGTCGGTGTCCCTTCCACCCCGTATAGCGTACGTCCTAAATAGAATGGGAGAGAATAATTAACGGTCTTAACTCCACGGTAATTGCTTCAAGGCAATCTTAGGATAGGATGATGTTGAGTAAACAGAACCAGAATAGTTAGTTTTGTACATGAATACATAGTTAAATACATATCCTTTGTGATAATGAAATATTATGACACATTATATCTGTTTGTACATGAAACCGGTTCACTGAAGTGTTATTTCATGAAACGCCCACTCCACACTAATGTAAGCGCTCAAGAAAGGCGCACTCTTGATTGACACAAGTTCCCAAAAAGCTTTATTGTTCTTCGAAACTTGATATAGGTGTAATATAACTTTTGGGTCGCCGAGTCTTCTCGTTGATTTCTGCGAGCAAAAGTTGTATCGTCGTACTTAACTACGACAAATTCAAATTTGTATTGACAAGGAAAAGGGGAAAATGTTGGATGTAGGCGTTGGAAGTTGGAAAAATACGAGCACGTACTCTCACCTTACTTTTTATTTAATAAAGGAGCGTTATACGTGCCTTTTGAAACAAAAATAAACCTTTTTGTGTAGGAGTACGGATGTACCAAAGTACATATAGTTTATAAAAGACACAGTAGGCAGGTTTTTAGATACATCATCATCATCTGCCTAGCCTTTTCACAACTATGTTGGTGTCGGCTTCCAGTCTAACCAGATGCAGCTACAGGTTTTTTTAGATACGTTAGATATAATGTACCGTCACGCCTGTTTTCTCCAAAAGGTTAGGCAGAGCTGTATCATAGTACACACACATTCCGCCATTTAAATTTTGTGCCCCGCGGTTTCAACCGCCGCTTCTGACTTGATTTGTTTTTGCTCGGCTCCTATTGGCCGTAGCTTGGTGTTATATAGCCTTTAGCCTTCCACCATAAATGGACTATCCAACACTAAAAGATTTTTTAAATTCGAACCAGTAGTTCTTGAGATTAGCGCGTTCACCAAACAAGCAAACTCTTCAGCTTTATAATATTAAGTATAGATACCAACGTATTTTGTTTTATTTATTTGGCTCACCGACAATTGAATACACTGCTTCAAAGATACGAGATACATTCAATAGAGTAATGTAATAGGGAGCGAGTCTATTATATTGCAGTTACCTACTTAAGATATTTTCACTGTAATTTGGAAACAAACATTTTGTTAGCCTTTAGTGGTGTATACCTACTAAAGGCTAATACTTACTTAAATATTTCTTTAACGAGTCTATCTATGATAAGAAGAGAAAGAAAAATAAATATTTGGTGCCTGTAATTCTCGTACTTACCCTGGTATCTACAGGGTGTAAGGGACAGCCCTCCATTTATGTAAATAATACAGCTAAAATAAAAAATCCAACAATGGATGTTGAAATAATCTAACGAAAGACGCGTAAAATCAGCTGTTCCCTTCCAGCCTAGCTACAGAGTTCATCGAACTCCTCGTCGCGCTTGCCGTTCGCTACGTGCGTTTTGCCACGATAACGATACATTGCGTATGAGGAAATAAAACAAATCAAATTTATTGGATTTCCATAACATTCCTGAAATAATTTCTTGTACCTGTCATCTTAGTTTGATATAGTAAATTCACCCCATCAGTTTGTGGAGGGCTGTCCCTCTTACACCCAGTATAGTCTAGTAATGAAAGTAATGACTTGAGTTTAAGTAATGACTTATGCAACCGTTTTTATGCAATACACATGAATTTGAACAAAGTAAAAACCGTCAAAGAAAGCAAAGCTAAGAATTCTAACTTTTGACAGTTCTAACTTCAAGCAGTTACTAAACTATAGAATACCGATAGTATTCTATGTAATTACTTTAAGTCAAGTAATCACTTTCGACTAGTTTATAGACAAGGGTGTCAAAGTCTATGTTCTGAACAAACGTTTGACACTTGATCGACGCGTGTCTAATGTCAGCTTTACGTCAAACTTCAAACAAAAAAGTCGTGTTTTCTAGTTGTTTGAACTAAACTACTGGTTAAAACAGTGTTACGGTAGTAGCGAAAGTGTTATAAAGGTCATCTGATAGATGTTCAAGTTGGCAGTTTGTCGGTAGCAATGTAAGATTTATAATACAAGTTTTCTTTCGAACCGTATCCGTTTTTCTCTTTGCAAAATCCTCTCGGAAGTGTTTCACAGACAGTGGATACAAAATCTTCGATCTTGTTGGTTTGACAGGAGCTTTGTAGATTAGTTACAGTTTTCTTTGTTATCAAAGGACAGGAAATACGTTTTGTTTGTAGCCGTGCAAATCTTGGCAACTATCATTGTGTTTTTTTTAATTTTAAATCTAGTTTTGTACACACAACCTATCCCAAAAATTCTATCCTGAATTTACCAGGACTAGATGTCAACCGAAGTGCGTGTATTAGCAGATGTATGAACTTGGACGAGGCAAAAGGAGTATGTAGGGATCGTGGCAGGGTATTCCTCAAAGCGCAACTATATTTAAAGCGCAACCAACAAAACGTAACTAAATTATTCCTCAAAGCGCAACTATGATGAAAAATAGAGAGGGGTTTGATGGATTCATTATTTTTTTTTAAATCATGGTTGCGCTTCGAGGAATAATTTGGTTGCGCTTTGAATACCACGTTGTAGCAGGTGGCGTTCTGTGGTTTCTGCCTACCCCCATGGGAAAACGGCGTGAGTTTATGTAGATATGTATGTATGTAGATGTTTTGATCGCCAATATTGAGCAAACGCGGTAGATTTTTCCATGAAAAAAGGCTTTTGCCCTGTAGTTTCCTAAAATATGTATTTGAATTTAATTCAGGATATTATATCACAAAATAATGTTAGAATTTACAGTAGCTGGCTTCCTTTAAGTACGTTCCTCAAGTTGGTATCCGATTTTCTCGCAACTTAACAGTTAGTTTGTTTTGGCAGTTCTCCCAATTCGCACCAGATGGCGTTGGAACTCGTACAAAACTTCTCTTAAGTATCTACTTTTTTCGTGTTCGAATTACATTAGAAGTGTTAAGAAGTACAAGGTGCCAATTTGTAAGAGTTACAGTACCTATCTGACTGATAATATGGAACAACTATCTTTAGAAAAACGTACCTGTGTGACAGTAGGTAGCTACATACCGAGTGTCCTCCGTGCGTGATAGCGCGTTGAGCCGTTGGTCCCGGCTGTCATTTGTAGATCTTTGACAGTCGTTACAGGCAGTCAGCCCGAAAGTCTGACAACCAGTCTTACCTAGGAGTATTAAATTACCCAGTACTAACTGGGTTGTGGAGGTCAGATAACCTGTCGTTCCTTGTAAAATATTGGTATTTAGCTGCATACGGAGAGTCCCGTTGACTCTGGTTGAGTCTAAACTGGAAGCCGATTCCAACGAAGTTGGGAAAAGGCTAGGCAGATGATGATGACCTCTGTGACAGTAGATACAGAAAGTCTCTTAGGCTCGTTTTGTCTTAAATACGACCTTGGACTGAACTGAACGTATTCCTTTCAAAGTGAAGTGGTTTAAACTTAGATGAAATTCTGGAGATAAAATCTACGCAGACATTCGCGTTCGCACATTCTATTTTAGGCTTAGGAAACTTCGAATAAAGTCTTCGCTAACTTTTAAAACGAATTCTCTTCACAGAGAGGTCTGAACAACAACAGAGGGAATTATCGGCTGATTTACTTACCTATGTTACATAAAAAAAAACTAGGTACTTAAGTACCTGGTAAGGTAGATGTTTTTGTAACTCTTAAGAGTTGTAAGGTTTTACAATAGTCATAACTTAGAATATAATTGCTCTCAAAACGGCGAGGTAAAGATTGTAAGGAAACTGGACCGGCATGACCTACAACAATAAAATCGAAGACATAATGACATCTACTAGTATGCAATGGGCCAGGCGTGGTGGAGTACAGCCCATTCTGTCTCATAGAAACGAGACCTGTGACCCAGCAGAGGGAGGGAGGAGCATTCTAGGCTGATTTTGATACGTCATCATCTTACATTACGAAGGAGGTGGCGGGACGTGAGAGGAAAAGAACCTCACGTCCCAGCCGCCGCGGGAGACGCCCTGAGCGTCGGGGGTCACGTGGTGGCTCCCGGCCACCGTAGGCACGGGCCTGTGGACGGCGAACTATGGGCTAGCTCGCCATCCGGCCGTCTTATGACGTCAGGTCGTGTCGACGACGGCGCGTTCGTGTTCCACGCGCGCTTCAAAGAGATGTCAGCAACGATGTAGGGGTCTGCAAGGGCCGATGCCTGCCAGGGCTGCGGGACTGTTCGAAAGAGATACCGTGGCCCTGGAACACAAAGAGCAAAGAAGGAACATGATAAGAATTCACATCGATACGTAAAATCATATTGAAGTCATTTAAATAATACGATCGATTAATTCAAGTGCTTTAACTTTCGTATACGTCCATCGATGTAGCAAATATTCAACGGTAAATATTGTTACCGTTAATTATGCCTATAATTACTCTCATCGCAAATGATGAGCGCTTCACAAGCTTCGCTTTATATTGAAATATTTGCCATTCCAATGTTTAAATTGTAAATGAAATAAATGTAGCGTGATTTCTGAACAATAGGGAGTTATGTAAATGTATTTTGTGTTATGATATCATTTATTTTGTGGTATTTATTTTTTGATATTTAACAACAAAATTCAAATAACCATGATATTATTAAACAAACAGAATCTGTTTGTTTATATATAACTGCGAAAGTAGTTACTTTCAAAGAGTTGTTTGTTGCAGAGTGTTACCTTTTTACTTAATAACTGATGAACAGATTTCGGTGAAATTTTTTGACACAGACGTGGATCTGTGCCTTTTGGTTTGAATATACGATAGCTAGGACTTTTTATCTCGGTAGTACGGCCCCGTGGAATCATTTCTCATCTCCACGGGGATGACGACGCGGGCAAAAGCTTCTAAGTAATAAAAACCGGACAAGTGCGAGTCGCGCTCGCGCATGTAGGGTTCCGCGCCATCGTAGTAAAGGAGCCCCCTTTAATTTTTAATTTATTGTTTATTGTTATAGCGGCAACAGAAATACACATTCTGGAAAAATTTCAACTATCTACCTGTAACGTTTTATGAGATACAGCCCGCTGACAGACAGACTGACGGACGGATGGACGGACAGCTGCGGCTTAGTAATGAGTCCCGTTGGTTACCCTTCAGGTACGGTACCCTAAAAAATATGTTTTAGGCCCAAAATAGAACAAGGTATTTAATTTCGGACAAGGCACCGAGTGAAAAGGACATTTCAGTCTAATATCTTGACCTTGCTCGACATAGAAGGTTAAATTCGCTTGAGTTTACTTCACACCTCGTGTAGGCTTTACTTACCTTAAATAAAATGTTCTTGCGGATTACCGTCAGTCTTCTTACGCCTTAGAAGTATTTTCACAGAATTAGGATGAACACCTCGGTGGGTTTTGAGGACTTTCAGGTAGCCGCCCTAATTGCCATGTCTTAAACTGTCACCCTGAAGAATAAGTACTGAAAATAATTGTTACTATTAGAGAATAGCTTAACAACCAGTCTTACCAAGGGGTATCGTATTACCCAGTACTAACTGGGTTGTTGAGGTCAGATAGGCAGTCGCTCCATGTAAAATACTGGTATTCAGCTGCATCCGGTTAGACTGGAAGCCGACCCTAACATAGTTGGGAAAAGGCTAAGCAAATGATGACTATTAGAGAACAGCTGTTTTTTTTTTAAATATAATGCTCTATAATGCACTTGGCAAGCACTAATATTATAAATGCGAAAATTCGTGAGGATGGATGGATGTTTGTTACTCTTTCAGGCAAAAATTGATGAACGGATTTGGATGAAATTTAGCACATAGATAGTTTATAACCTGGATTAACACATAGCATAAGTTTTATCCCGGTAATACGATCCCGTGGGAGAATTATTGTACTCCACGCGGGCGAAGCCGCGGGCACAAGCTAGTATCATAAATGCAAAAGTTCCTGAGGTTGGACGGATGTTTGTTACTCTTTCAGGCAAAATAATGAATTACTAATGAACGGATTTGGATGAAATTTAGCACATAGATAGTTTATAACCTGGATTAACATATAGGATGCTTTTTATCCCGGTAGTATGATCCCGTGGGGCAGGTACCGAACTTCACGCGGGCGAAGCCGCCGGCAACAGCTAGTAATGCATAGTTTAGCTAAAACCGGTTAATTGTGCATATTTCCCTTAATTTTACCTGTATCGAACTAGAAAAATGCAAACATGTGCTTTTAAGGTGATGACTCGCAAATAAAGCACCTCAATTCAAATTGTGCCTAGTGACCTCAATGGATGGCACTTTGTTCAATATTTCGGACATTTATGATACCTATTTTCATGCATATTTCGACGATTTAAAGTTTCATATAATCCGGTCTCTCGTTATTATAAATATCAAAATGAATAGGAATGATTGTTTGTTTGCCTTGACGGCTGAATGGATTTCGATAAATTTAGGCCCGAAATTATTCCCGGTAATTAACGTGCCCGGTCGCAGTCGCCTGCTGCTGCTAAATCTGTAAAAGTTTGTAAAATATAATTTGGAACCTTAGTACATACTTCTTGGGTATATTTTATTCTACCACCAATCTCAAATAACCACAGCGTAGTTAATCCAATTGTAAGAAAATTCTTTTAAAAGCCATTGAAGCGGGACATTCGGTTCGATACAGTTCCATTGTCTTAGCGGCCGACAGGTTTATAGTAGCTGGGATTATAGTAATGAATCCGTGGTGCTGCAGGATTGTCCACTTTAGACCTGATGTTTTATTGGAATTACGACCTTATGCAGTTACAGCAGTATTGTAAATGTACTTGTAGTTTTGGGGTGTGAAATCGTTTTGGATAATCGGTTTTGTTGTGTTTAGTACTTGGAGTTTATAAAAGTGGGGAAATATAAGCAGGGGCGTTTAGTAAATGTATTCTTTTTGTGATAGATACTTGAAGAGGGGTGTATGTCGTGTTCATGGATTACGTACTCACGTACGTTTAAACTGTATATTTAGATATTGGAAACCATTTAGAAAAACTAGCAGATACTAATGACCATAGGCGTACAGGACATGATGCATCCGAGAATAATTACTTGCCCTGAAAAACATCCGACAATCTACTTCTAGCTTACAGTAAACAACATCAAGCCTGTAATCCCCAAGGGGTAGAACAGCACAGGGCAGAGGTGCACGTTATAGTAAACTCACATTTCGCCAGTTATGTTTAAGTTCCATGTAGTGTAGTAGGGGGCGAGCCTATTGCCATCAACCGGGCACAAAATTTAGACTCCGTGACTGCTACTGAGAAATTTCTGATGGAAGAACCCAATAACACTTTAACCGACCAGGGAATCGAATCCAGGACGTCATACTCAGCAGTCGGGCTTGCGACTACTGGCCCAACGAAGCAGTCTTACAGTTAACCCTCTGAAATTTGCCTGAAAATTATAAAACAGAAAAAATGGGAATTCTAACTAGAGTTTAAAAACTACTCAAGCATATAAAAAATGCAAAGGACAGACGGTTTTGGAAAGGGTTTACGTATTCATTTGAATATGTACATTTACTAACAAAAGTACTAAAGCAGAAAAGCTTTTTCTGTTACCACTAAAATGCATATTAGATAGATATGTTCAGAAAACAACGTTATAACTTATAGCAAAAGGTTTTGTGAAACAACTTTGTGGACTCGTGAGTACACTAATGGGCTAAACTTGAAATCAAATGAATATTCTATTAGCTTTGCTATGTAATGTGTGTGTTTGTAGATGCTGCAGAGAGCGTGGTCCAGTGCAGAATAAATAGAAATGTTATTTTGTTTTGTGTTCCAAATTACAGTACTTATTATTATGAGCTTTTTCCCACGTTGTAGTCGGAAGTACGAGCACACTTTAAATGTAGCATTATTACACTCGGAGATAATTTAGTTTCCATAATTTAAAGAATTTTCGTAATCGGATCAGTAGTTCCGAAGATTGCCCCCTACGTCCAAACGTACAAGCATAAAAACTTACAAACTTTACCTCTATAAAATACTGCGTTGTGGAAATTCCACGTAAGTCAAAAATAGCACCTTTACAGTAGAGTGGAAAAACGGCATAATTATGCCTAGGTAATGGTACTATTGTTATTATCAGTCATTTGTGTCCCACTGTCGGGCAAAGGCCTCCCTTCCCTCTTTCCACTTATTATATACTTTCCAGTGCTGTTGTTTGCCAATCTTTTTGAAAAGAGTCGAGTTCGTCCCGCCATCTCCTTCTGAGCCTGCTGCGTTGCCGTTTGCTGCTGTTTGGGACCCATTGTGTGATTATTTTAGCCCATAGCTCCCCCGGCATGCGACAGATGTGGCCAGCCCAGTTCCATTTAAGCTTGGCAGCCGTGTGACCTACATCAGCAATTTGAGTTTTGGAACGCAGTATCGAGTTCCTTATACGATCACTAAGTTTAACTCCAAGGATACTACGATCCATTGCTTGCTGACAGACCCCGAGTGCGGACTTTTGACGCTTGGTTAGTGACCATGTCTGCAATTTTTATGCTCAGAACATTATGCATCCGACCGATCCGTCTCCGATTATGCATACTCATACTCATGTGAAATTTAAATACTCCTGATGGCCATTACACGATTTTGGCTGGCCTGGATAATAACATGAATCTGTGCTCACTATTTATTAGAACCTTGATCATTTCTTCATATTTCTTTTACATGAATTATTCACTAGCACAAGATAATAAATTCGAAACAAAAAATTGTTTCCTACGCAGATTTCAGTACGCAGTTTCATAAACCTTTTTTTATAGTTATGATCGCTCACATAACCGCTTTTAACCCATAAATCGCAGATGTTGCCTAGAACTTATGAACTATGGCTTGCTACTATATTTTCTAGTTGTCAGCACACAGAAAATAAAAGACAACTGAAAATATTGATGTTTCTGTGCTTCTAGGAAATTCTATTGGATGTTTTTCTTCAGAAGTCGTCATTTTGTGTTTTATTCGTATTGAACTGGGTTAGGTTTGGTTCTTGTGACACAGAACTTGATGAGAACCATTATTCTGTTTTGATATTTAGTAAGTGTTCACAATTCTATTGGTCAACATCAGCGCAAAACAATCTAATACGAGAAGTCTCGAAACCAAAGTTTTATTAACTTTATAAATGCATATGTCATGATTACAGCACTTGTCTAATATTTTTAGTTCTGTTTTTGGTGATATATCATAATTATGTTTTGACAAAAGGATCGATAGAAAAATAAAGATATCAGATATGTGCTGTAGTAAGTTTGTATAACGTGTTTCTAGTTAGTAAGTGCCAAGTTGTTTATTTATTTGTTATGGATCTCTGGTCTGAAAATAAAGATTTAATTATTATTCTTTTATTTATTTTCATACAAATCTTATACATTTTTAAATATTTCTTAAAATAAAAACAATATAAAAAATTTCAAAATATATAAAATGTTGTTTATTATTATTTAATATTTTCTTATGTGATTTTAGCACAGTGCGTTCACCAATCTGTTTAATAAGAGAAATAGTAATAAGATAAACAAAACACTCGAAAAGAAGCAAAAGAATGTCTCAATAGAGGCTTCCTTTTGTTTAGAGCAATTACTTTGAGGTAGGACAGTATGCCATAGGATTTTATTCAATCATGGCAGACTATACGGACCTGGCAGTCTGCCAGTGGTTGTCAGAACACTCAACGCCAGTAGCTTGACGCGTAAAATTAAAACTCTTTTCTTGAAACTATTCCATGTAGTGCACCGCACTAAAGCATTGTAAAATAAAAGAAGAAGGTTTCTACATTAGACGAAAGATGCAGACAGACGTAGTCAAACATCTTTTATGCAAATGTTCTCTGAAGTCTTGTCATGCATATTTTTAAGCTAAAGATACGTTTTTTTTAAAGATAGCACTCGAGTACGTTTAATTCTTTCAGAGTTTACCCTAAGCTCCTTTATTTTTTCTCATTAAAATAAAAATATACCCAATTATCATAGATTTATAATCGAAAATAACATCAGCAAAAATTATCAACATAAAAAGGTGCGTTTCGCATGTTTTCCCCTTAGGTGCTCTTAAAGCAACCCCTCCGAATGTTATTGCAATATAAATATAATTTGTCGGACAGATCCACCCGTTTCACTTTCAAGTTAATCGAAAAACGTTAATCTTGTGAAATATTCGATGGGCTCAGCAATCCTGACGACTTTATTAAATTAGATCGTTTAAAACGTCAAGTATTTATGGATAACCTTCATTATGAAATTAGTTACAGGTTATTAATTTTTGAGATCAGTTAACGTTTATATGATAATGTTAATGAGAGGAAATTGTATGAAAAATGGCTCAAAATAGAAATGGGGTAGTAAGGATTAACAAAGGCGACTATTACAAAAAATGTGGCTTTACTGAATTTGACACTTACAGGCGTTTTTTGAACCCATGACGCTATTCACATTCACCATTTACGACGCCTACACATGAAAAGCATACTTCGCCAGTCACCCCACGTAACAACACTAGAACAACATCACATCACTATGCAAACAAAATGTCCAATTCCAATATATTCCTCTCCAACATCATCATAAAACAAAGACTGTCCTTATCCAAAAGGTCAGGAGGTAAAGTGATAAATCTGCCGGGCAGGCGACGGCGCCCGGAGACTGCACCCGGGTGCCGCTTCCATCTTAATTTATCTCTTGAAGGCCTCGCAGTGAATAGTGGAGTGTTTGTTGTGGCACACACGGGTTAACCGGGGCTAACCGCTTAAATGCTGCGCTCAAAAGTGACCGGTTTTTGTAGGGTTTAGAGTGCTGCAAGACCTTTTTGTGAGCAGGCAGGAAAATTGTGGGGGTTAACTGAACAGAGGTAGCAGAAAAACTGTGTAAAATATACATGGAGCTGTTTTATGTCTTGCTTTATGTAACGGAACTTCCGTTGCAAGATTTTCAAAAGAAATTGAACCAAATCATTCCAAGAAATAGCTTAAGAGGGGTATTACAAAAAAAAACCGGCCAAGTGCGAGTCAGACTCGAGCATGAAGGGTTCCGTATCATCGTAATAGGCGAGCCCCCTTTAATTTTTAATTTATTTTTATTATTTGTTGTTATAGCTTTCTTATAGGTTTTCCTGTAATCTATAGGCAAATAACTATATTTTGTTCTATTTATTCCCCAAAAGTGGCCCCCATGTTTAAAACTCATTAATTTACGTTACACGTCCTTCTTGGGTCACCGACTTACATATGTATACCAAATTTCGACTCAACCAGTTCAGTAGTTTCGGAGTAAATTGGCTGTGACAAACGGACAGACAGACACGCGAGTGATCCTATAAAGGGTTCCGCTATTTTCATTTGAGGTATGGAACCCTAAAAACGCGAAGTTGTATGTTTTTCATTCGTTGCTTAAAATAACAATTACTTGTTTTCAGTTAACTTATTCATTTACTTAGTAAAAATAACTCTCCCGATGCATATTTAGGTAAAAACTCACGGAGACCTGATTTGTAGATTTTATTGAATAAACAATATCAATTTTTTTTCCATCTCACAAATATCCTTTACTTTTATAATAATAGAATACATTTTCATTGTATGCCTTTTAGGTAAATTGTTAAATTAGCGTAAAGCCGATATGTAAGAGGGTCCTTAAAAGAAGTTGGAACTAAAATGTAGCAATGAATTTCATGGAGAAATTTCGTGGATGCTGAGAGCTCTGTTCAAATAAGAACGAGAAAGAGCGAAATGATAATAATTAATCTCTCTAATTCCAGCAGTGACAAAGCTTAAGCGGGTTGGAACGAACTTATCGCAGCTGGAACAATTGAATTAGGGTACATACCTACATTTCCAGATAAATGGACGGTGCTATTTCAAAAGGTTTCGTTTGATCTGTGTAGAAAGCACGTTACAACAAGAAAATTTACTTAAGAATGCAAACCACGTCTCTGAGATTGTTATTTCATGTCAGAAGATGATGAAAAATTTCTAACAAATAACCTTTTTTTTTACTGAAATCTCCGATCTGATCTAATCTGATGTTATTCATTTTTCAACCAGCTTTCATAAATCGAGTGAGAACAAAACCTTATTCTCTGTGCAAGCACCCTTATATTGATATCTCCAGTGTTCACTGGCAACAATTTGTAACTCTCAATGCTTTACAGTTCACTTACTCTTTAATCCCCTTCGGCTTCGCGTTTATTAGCTAGCTGTCATTAAAACTTTCACAAAACGCTGTCAAATGCGCGCCCACGCGTACGTGGCCCTAATGGCATTCTGTTTAATTTATATTCCACTTTCACCACCAAGCACTTTAGGGTTTTAGTACTTATACCATTCTTTTTATGAATATAATTTTCTTTCGACGAAAAATAAGGCATCCCCAGAGTAATTGTGGCTTGTTTATTCGACCTTTTTTGATCTCATTAATTCCGCGAATGTCTCTTGTTTGTCAAAACCTTCCATCTATTTGTTTTACTAAAACGGTTTTAATGGAAAACATTAAAATGAAAACAGTTTTTGCTTTGAACAAAAATATTAATTAATAAACGAAACAATGTTTGCGCATTTCACGTTTGTTTGAGTAGACTGTTCAAATTAAACTCATACAAAGCATATTAGTGTAACATGAGAATTTCATAAATTTTGAACAATTTATAATATTCACCATCATTTTGATTGCTTTGTGGACTCATAGCACAAGAACATATTTGCAGATCATTCAACAGTTATATTTAAAATAAATACAACATCAGTGTTCGGATGTGAATGTCGCCAGATGCTTATAACAAGTAGCACTTCGTGTTAATTGATACAAACAGATTTGTAATTTCCTCGGGCACAATTATTGCCAATGTAAAATGTTTAGGAGCCTTAATTAAATCCCGCGCGGAAGGACCCACTGATTAAAAAGGAAATGTTCCCGTTGCCTTTGCGAGGTATTAAAGAAATTACGTCACGCCTCTGTTTTTGTGACCAATTAACGTCGAGCTAATTAAAGTATAGCTTTCTTTTTTATTCCTCTTCCTCAGAAGGAACTGGGCATTAAAAATTCAATTTGTCACTTTGTCATTCCGTCGTCGGGGTTAGATTATTTTCACTTAACGTCAAGTCAAAGTGGGTCAAAGAAATAGTATTATGTTTTCATACTCTGCTTGACTGAAGCAATCCATTTAATAAGATTCCTGTAACATAATTTTACACATCTCTCGAAAATTACTAATTTCGTAAGAAGCCTCCACATTCCGAGGTGCGATTACATAAATTCTGGAGCAAATAATTTTACTTGAACATAACTTCCGTGATATTAGAGGTATTCACACGTTCCCCTTTCTCATTTTATGGTCACAAAGAATGTTCGAACTGAGTTTTACTGTGGGGCCACAGTGCCGGTGCTAAAAGCGTTTTTGTGTGGAAGCCTCGCATCACTGTGCCTCTATTCAATCGGGAAATAAATTGAATTTACGAGCCGTTATTCTGAAACATTAAAGAGTTTTGTTTGATTTTTATTTTTGCGAAATTCGCCCCGTTTTAACAAAGAACATTATGAAACCGTTGTATGCTTCAAGGTAAAGATTTTTTCATACTAAATGGGCACTGTGTTTTTGCAAAAATACTCTGTTATTAACGTTACCGGGAATCGGACCAAGGACGCCCACGGAGACGTGTTGATGTACGAGCCTCATTAATTACTGAGCTATTGTGTGTTTAAAATTGAAACACAAATTCCTCCATGAAACCGTATTCAGTTCAAGGGAATGCGTTTCTGTCAGTTCTTTCCCATTATAAATAATGTATGTTGTCCATTTTACAAGCAGACGTCATTATCTGCCTAGCCTTTACCCAACTATGATAGGGTCGGCTTCCAGTCTAACCGGATGCAGCTGAATACCAGCATTTTACATGAAGCTACTGACTATCTGACCTCCACAACCCAGTTAGTTCTGAGTAATACGATACCCCTTGGTAAGACTGGTTGTCAGACTGTCACTGACTACCTGTAACGACTGTACCTGTTACAAGCACAGATGTAAATCCATTAAAAAATAACATAATATTTTTTGTACCTTTATTTTTGTCGCTCACACTCACTTACTCATACCTTGCAATTTATTATATTCTCGCTTCCTTTTGCACGCTGCTTGCTAGTCATGCTTCAGATACAGATTACTCCCCTTAACACGACAGTACCGCAGGCAAGCAAGCGAGTACTCGACTCGAGTACTAGCTGCCAGCACGTGGGGAGCGGTGTTGTGATGCCCTATTACTGGCCACTTGAACGTTGAGCTTTTTAATTAATCTCTATGGTTAACGCGGGGAACACGATTGTTTGTGCGTTCTGCAATTAATTCTTATCTTGTGATGTGTGCAAGAATTGCGGGTTTAGTGCGGAGTTAGGTGGGTTAGTTATCATTCATAAACTGACCTATGACGAAACCTAAATCCTCCTAATTGTGTCACATTTAGTTTCACATACTCACCCTCCACACACACTCACTCATCTACATTCAACACAAAAGGAGGTCACTACTCCACTTTGCTATATTTTACATTTATTTTATTTTATTTGCTCCTAGATGATGTAAAACCTAACGTAATATATAATGAAAGCCAAATTAAACTACAAGCTTTTAAATGTATATTTTTAAGGAAGAGCTATGTTGTCTGAGATACAGATACTCATTTATCTAATTCAGACTCAGATGTCTTGTCGAATTTCGGTTTTTATAAGCTCATCTAAGATAGTTTTTAATTATTTCATGTAGCATCTCACTTGAATTGAATTGATTCATTTCCTTATATTGTGTACATCCATACATAGCATAGTCTTTAATACTCGCTGAGTCTTTAATACAGAAGAGTGCCTTAAGGACATTCACATTTTTACAGTGTAGTTTTAAGTAAGGGGCGAGCCTATTGCCATCAACCGGCCACAAACATAATTTCCAGGCTGCTATTGAGAAATGTCTGACGAAATTACCCTATTATACTTTGCCCGACCTGAGAATCAACCCTAATACTACATGCAGTAGCGATAGCGGGTACTGGATTAGGTTAGGTTAGCCGATTACACAATATACAAGTCAGTATATTGGGTACTATTAGGTACACCTCTGCTTAATCCTCCGAGGATTACAAGCGCGATGTTATGTAATAGTATGTTATATTTTGTAAGCGCCTGTAAATTATGGTAATACATTTAACAAAACAGAATTCACGTCCTTTTGCCCTTCAGGATCGAAGCCTTGGAACTTGTTTATTCAATTACTGAACAGTCTAGACCTAACAGAAATTATGCTTGTAGGTATCCTTAAGAAAATATTTTCTGAATGTTATCTACACACATAACATAACAACAAGGCTGTAATACCTAAGGGTTAGGCAGAGGTGTACACTTCAATACACCCGACACAAAAAGATCGACTTTTATGGTATAATTATGAAGAAGAAAAATAAAGGGTCAGGAAGTAATTTTTTTTTTTTTACTTAACAATATGGGTTAAGTAAGTACTTCCTAACCATTTATTTTTCTTCTTCACATAATAAATAAATACATTTCATTCTGATATCACAAGATTCATATAGGTACGTTCATAATAATACACGTTCACAAATTAATTCTAAATGTTAGTATTTAGTAACGTTTTGAATTAATTTAAATCATGATCATCATAATTTTTTTTTACCTACTTATCTACGTTAGTATTTAAATTTAAATGTAGGTTGCTCTAAGCTTATGTACCTAACCGACTGTCCAGCATGTCACTAAACATCGCTAGAATGCTGTTAGGACTCTGCAGGGCAAGGCGGCATACCTCTTGCGCAAGATGGCATGGATGCCGTCCACCTGTGCATCCGCAAACATCCCTGATACGCGGCAGCATTTTGCACCCCCATTTTATTTTTCCCCGTCATTGCGATATTTTTTTGTACCGTACCTGGGAAAATTTTAATTACGGAGATATTTGAGGTCAAAGTTCCAAATTTTTCACAAGTTTTTTTTTAAATACTAGTTTCTAAGGTAATAACTTCACTTATATTACCTTCATGACCCGTTTACTATTCAAAGCATCCATCAGCACAATGTTTGGAGTGTGCTGCATTGAGTTTTACAGTAAAATGTGATTTTTCACCCCAAAAAAAAAGTCTTTTCCCAGCAATCATTTTTACGTAGGGTTACTTAGTTTGATATAAATGCTTGGTTGACGGCTTAGTGAAGGGTCCGTTTACACCCTGTATAATACAAGGCTTTGATGAGACTTATAATATTATCATAATCTTGCATATTCTGTCAATACTTAGGTATTCACAGACATTGCAACATATTTCAATAACTATGCTAAACGCTATTGGTATACTCTGAGTATATCCTCAATATTGCAGATGTGGTGGCAGCGCTATCAAAGTGGAATTGCAATATCGAATAGGAATTATTAATCTATCGGGCTTGTTAGGTACAACACATACTCCAGTATTAGACATATTGAATGTGTTATGAAGAGCAATTTGATGCAAGATAATTTAGTAATTGAGTATAGTGAACACTGAAAGTATATATTTAGAAGTCAAAGACGTGAAATGGTTTCTAAAGGAACGTCATACACGCTATGGTGTACCTGAGTACCCGACAGGTTTGCCTGCACAGTTGGACTGTAAAGGTAACTCGGAGCGTGTATGTTGCAAAACTGTGCAAGCTTGAGTTGCGTAAAGGACAAACCTGCACAGTTCTGCAACATACACGCTAGGGTGTCAGGTAAACCCTAGCGTGTATATGTACCTTTATGTAGATACTTTGTGCAATAATCAGAACATTTTATTTTCTATCCCAGCAATCTTCTATATAGGTAACCTACGACGCAGGCACCTACTTGAACTTATTGTTGTCAAATTGGTTGCTGACTAAAATTCTGGCCAGTAGGTAATGAAAAATTTAACAAAAGATGTTTTATTACAAGATGGTACTTAAAGCAGACTAAGTAAAAAAAAAGGATTTATTGATTTCAGGAAAAATATATATTTCTAACAAAACTTATATCTCAATAATTAATGTTGTAACAGACGCTAGACTCGTTTCGTAGCGCGTAGCCCTCTGCTACGAAGTGCTGCGAATCGGTCTACGCATCGATCAATGAAGCAATTATCAGAAGTTATGTTAATTAGTACTTATCTACTACTCTATCTACTCGCTATTATGGTTATAAGTCTTGTCTTACGACTCCCCAAGGGGTTTTTTGGTCTTAAGTTGAAATTACAGATGCTTTCAGGCCTACGTGAAGTTATAGACCGTAAAATAACTTTCTCAGAATCAAGTTTACAAATGTTCATAATTATCACTAAGACAAGTGTATACTTTCCTATAATTTTAAAGACTCTAAACTAGGCCTTATTTAGCAGTTGATTACAAGTAAAAATACCTATATAAGACATTTTTTCATGCCAAGAAAACTTTTTGCCTTAAATAAAACGATTTATTTTCGACACAAGTGAAGTAAAACTGTTCTTTTAGATTCCATTGATGTGTCACGCAGGTCAAATTCAACCTTTTCAGGAAACATACTTACGCATAATCTTCGGATGAAGCAAAGCGTTCCTCACACTTGAGCGGCTTCTCTTTCATCTTGAACGATTCTGCTCAACTTTTCCATATATCTTTATGACTGACCCCGCCCGACATATTGGGTAACGTTTACCTTTATATGAGTACTATTTATATGTAGCCTGGCTTTTTGGCAAAATACATTAATACTTAGTAATCTCAGAGGAAGTCTGAAAGTGGCGCCGGTGACTGAAAAGTTGTGTGGTAATCGGTTGTCGTTGTATAGGCTTGTGATGCGGAGGAATGAGGAAAGTTTTGTATAAGAGTAGAGGAAGAAACCAAGAAACGATTTATGGAGTGTGTATCAGAGGCCCATGGGCGGCCTAAAAACTCTGACACCAGGTTAGGCACTAGCCACACGAAAAAGAAGATAAAAAAGTAAAATAGAGAGTAAAATTAATACTTATAGAGTGTTTATTTTAGGTTAAGAAACATTAAGTTGCACTCTTTAATACCAATTGTTTATGGATTCGTGGGACGCAATATTGTTTCTTCGTAAGATTGTTATTTAATTTTGATATAAGAAACTAAAAGATTATACTTTGGGCGCACCCACATTGGTGAGCGCGTTGGCGTTAAGCGCTGTCGGACACTCTTTAAGGAGCTTAAGGTCCTGTTCACATGGCTTTAATTATTACGATATTTTACCGTATAATTTTGGAATCACATAACAGTTTCACACTGTTTTTGATTTTAACAAGAATGTTGACTGTGTCCCAACATTTTACCATAAAATATCGTACTAGTGATTACCGTGTGAACAGGGTTTTAAGGTACAGTGAAACCGGACAATTGTGGACAGGCTGCCGTCACCGGACAGATACTTCAGTACGCACGACAACCAATCAAGCTATACAAAACCAGTTTATGCGGATCTCTCGTTAGACGGGAAATCTACACAAAGCGAAGCCTTGTTTTACTGGAAATATATAGCTTGATGTATTGCCGTGTGTACATTAATTGACAGAGTTCGGCGTCCGGTGACGCGTCCGCAACTCGACCGTCCGATTTAATCGCACCTTTACTAAATGTTCTGAGTTCCAAAATTCTATAAATAGTCTATAGAAGCTTTGTAATTCAAAACAATGTCTACTGATACAGATTTAGTTATTCAAATTGTAAAGAAACATTAGAAGTGGCTCTCGACATTTAAGTCTTTATTGGCATAAGCATTTCTCTAACATAATGTATTGTTGTAATATTTCCTTGACCTTTTGGGTACAAGCTTAGTATACAAATAAATAATTAAATAGTTATGCCTAATTATATGGCTAAGCAATTGCCTACAATTGTTACCAAACAACCCAATAAAAATAAAGAGTTTTTAAGGCTTTATTTTATGACCTACTTGAAATGGTTTCTTTTTTATTATTACTAAAATAAACAAAATATCGCGTACTAAAATGGTCCCTCGTATAAAGATCAAATGTATGAACTTTGGGGCAATCGTATTTTTTAGTCCTTCATATATAAAGGATGATCGAAGCCCATTTAGTAAATGTATTGTAAAAATTTGGAACAGTAGTTTCCATTATATTACACATTCCATAATAGCCCTTATTCAAAAGGCATTTTAAAGAATAAAACAACAATAAAAAAAAAACTAGCGTTCACCAGCGACTTCGCCTGCGTTGATATTACAAATAATGAGAACGTACCTACTACCGATTTAAAAAGACTCCATATCCTGGCCCATATCGTGGTATACCTACGTGGCAAAAAATCCGTAGAAAAGGTAACAGACAGACTGACATATACACTCTTTCTGAAAAGAGACAGAGTTACTTTCGCATTTATAATATTAGTACGAATATGATTTGAACGAACAGCCAATTTTAGATGCCAATAGGAAAAAACAATACTACTAAAACTTAGAGTTATAGCATGATGCGACGCAATGTCTAGTTTTTTACTAGTTTTTTTATCAAATCGGAGACATGTTTGTAGCCTACCAATATTGCGACGAATTTTTATGAGTTTTTCATAGCATAATACAACTATCAATGGTTATTATCAATATTGGCACAATAAATGGAGGAATATTTCACAATTCATGACAGAGAAATACTGATGTTTGAAAATGTTTATATAAACCAACCCTAACTAGGCCAGCAATGGCATAATTGTGTTGGTAATCAGTATCAGGTAAGGCAATTGTACACCTAAAATGTCCTTGGGGGTATGAAGAACAGGGTGTAAAAATCAAAGCATTTATTTCAAGTAGGCCAGTTACAGGCACTTTTGAATTGGCGAAACAAAGACAACAATAGCTACAGTCCCAGTCACAAGGCATAAAAACTGTGAAAGTACTGTAGTTGCCCATTCCCTAACATAGATCTCTATGGAGAAGAACGGGCAAGAAACTCCATGGACACTCTTTTAAATCAGAATACTTTTTTACCCCTGGTTACATCATTTATGTTGAGATGGTACATTAAAAAGCTCTTCATCCCCCATAGAAAGGGGAATATCCTCCGATCAGACGGGTGTCATGTCTGGTGAGCTACTGCCCAACAGTTGCTGTCGAGTTCTTCTATATAGTCTTAAGTCGCGGATAAGTTTACTTGCGCGATGCGGATTTAGGTGAATTTCGATGTTTAGTTCATCGTTCTGTGCGCGGTATTACTTTTTGTTCTATGTTGCGGTAGTACTCTTTGTAGTGCCGCTACATTTCTAAAAAACCACAAAATAGTAGGTGTCATAGAGCATGTTTTATTCGTACATACTTTAAATATTAACTTATGCCGTTTTTCTATGAGAGGCAAAAACTATATAATGTCACTGCTACGAGTTTTATTCAGTACACAATAAGAACGCTACACAAAATTATCAGCTACTTTTAGCCACCCTGTACCTTATATACAGCGTGTTACAAATCGTAAATCAACTTATTACGTGCAAAAAACCATGTATTGTCTCTCATTCCAATTGTTTTCCGATGGCGCTTGTTAGAGAGATGATTTTCCCCCATTTACCCCCATTTTACCCCCATTGCCCCCACCGCGTGGGTTCACTATCACAAGCAGTGTGTTTATTCCGGCCCCCTACTCTTTAACGAGCTCGATGCACGATACGAAAGATATCGGAGTCGCTACTGGAGTGATATTCGGTGTTTATCGCTAGTTCCATTAAGTTTATTTTCTTACAAGGAGAATTGTGTTCGTGGAGGTTTATTTTTAAAGGGTTAAGGTGTTTTGAATTCCGAGTAGTTTTATTGACAGTTTTGTGTTAAGTTTATTGCATGTTTTTATAGTGAGTCATTTTATGTTTTCGTATACATAACATAACATGACGCCTGTAATCCCCGAAGGGTTAGGCAGAGGTGTACCTAGTAGTACACCCTCATTTTGCCTGTTATGTTTAAGTCCAATGGAATAGTGGGCGAGCCTTTTGCCATAAACCCGGCACAAATTCAGATTTCGTGGCTGCTACTGAGAAATTCGTAATCGAAAAACCCAATAACACTTTGCTTTTACCTTTGCCATTTTTTATGTTTTCAGATATGAACTTTTTCAAATTATTCAGATTTTTAGTTAAGTTTATGTTCTGGGTCTTATGTATTAAATATACAATTGTTTATAAGGGGTATCGTATTACCCAGTACTAACTGGGTTGTGGAAGTCAGATAGGCAGTCGCTCCATGTAAACTGGTATTAATCTGCATCCGGTTAGACTGAATGGCCGACCCCAACATAGTTGGGAAAAGGCTAGGCAGATGATGAGACAATTGTTTATTTATTTATTTATAAATAGGAGAACCAAGAGCTATAACAAATGAATAACAATAATTATGTGCAATACAGAGTAAATAACAGGGTCTCACGAGTAAACACACAAAAGCTAATAGAAATCTTAGGATCACTAAATAATAAACACAATAAAAATAAAAATAAAAGGAAATAAAATAAGAATTATAAAACGTTGTTGCGTTGTTGTTGTTCTTTTTATTACCTTTTATACGACTTACATTTACATGAAGAAGTAACTATTAATACTATGAGCCTATGTTGTCCCACTGCAAATCAAAGGTAGAAAAATAAGTCCAGCTCAACCCGCCGTCTCCTGGGCCTGCCGCGTCATTATCTACTAAATGGTTAACAAGAAGTAGCCATCGAAAAATTTATATATGAAGTTAGTTTCAATAAGAACATACCGAGGCAGTAGGCTGTCTATGCTGTGACGTTTGCCCTCCAAAACAGACATATCTACTAAAACCGCATTATAGAACTTCACACATTTTCTAACGGAATTCTAAAAGCATGTGTAAATATGGCAGTTGCGGCTGAAATGCCTGAACCGCCACATAAGCTTAATTCAATATTGATGTGGGTAGGAAGAGCACGTGTATCATGCTTATGCATGTGTGTGTGTATGTGTGCGTGCGTAAATTACAGTCACCTGGGTGTCGTCCCCAAGGAAATTAATGTTTTGTATCTCAATAAAACTTTATTGCGAACGCGACAATGTATTAAAAAATGTGTGACAACCTTTTTTTGATATGTCTCTTTTGTTGCTCGTTTGTGATTTGTACCTACTGTTTATTATTGTAGGTGTGTGTGTTTTTATAACAATCCCCAAAACAATTTACCTATAGGTACGAAATAAATATGTCTGATATGTCAGGATTTACTTCGTTAGGCTCGTACATCATATGTATGAAAACACACTGGTGCGATACACTGTTTCTAGCAAACTAACAAATTACTTGAGTTTACAACTCAACACAAAAATACGGGATACAATGAATCGGGTATAGTTCCAAGACGTCTCAACTCCGCCGCGATCCGACACTCAATGTCGTCCTCCCTCGAGTTGGACATCAGGGCTCCGTACAAGCACACCGTGTGGTTGGTAGACTGGTTAGTAAGTCGCGTGATGTCACCACTGCACACTGGCACTCTTTCTAATTCATTTTATGGCCGTACTAATGACCTGATCCGACAAATATATCAGTATCTGATGATGGTAGATGTTAGAAGTTCAGCACATTTTTTTTTGATGCCGATATTTTCTGTTCTTTCGTCTGACAATCGTACTGCAAGAGTAACGAGTAGAGTAACACATTCACATTTTGACAATAACAGAAGACATGTATGTATATTAAAAGACCGCAGAAAAGTTTCCCAATAGAAAAGCTCATTACCACTTAACCCGAGCCAGGAATTGAATCCAGTACTTACCGTTTGGCAGCCGCGTTAGTGTCCCACTAGGCAGCCAAGATACGCAGTAAATGTTTATAGTCCAAGTAATTGTGACAATTCTAACTTTGACTATTAAAATATTATTACGGATGTGGTGTTACGTACTAAAGGGTCTACTTTGTACATGTAACTAAAGTTTTAATTGAACTATACGCCTCTCCAGAACATTAAAGTAAGGTTAGCATTGCAGCATTTTGATGTTGGCCACGAGCTACTTGCTCAAGCGACAAGCGCGGCTGTGGAAAAAATAAATTAAAAAAATTGTTTAGGGCATGTCCACAAGTTACTGCGACGCGTCTTGTGAAGCGACCACACGCACGCGATTGAAACAAGTGACAGTGAGTCGCATCGCTAGTCGTAACGCTCGAAACTTTGAACGGGGTCTTCAAGTAAAGGATCGGTATTGTCAACCAACCTAATGAAATTCTATAGAACATGAAAGATACAGTCATAACAAATACTCAAGAGCGGTCTTTAGTCGTTATGAAAGTATTTTTAACCGTAGCAAATCCTCGTAGCTGTCGTAGCATTCGCTACGAATGGCGTAGCACTTTAGCTACGACCGCTGTAGGTGTACTGTCCCTGTAAGCCGAAAAGTGATTATGAAAAAGAAAAAATTGTTATACAAACCTATAAGCAGTAGGAACGTATAAATAAATACCTTTCTTATAAATTGAGTTTTGTTAATATTTACTTTAATCAAGATTATTGTACTTGGTTCTTCTGCTGCGTGAGCTATGCAAATAAAAAAAAAGTGCTTTCTTTGATTTTTTACTTGCCGAAAGATTACTTAAGTTGGTAAATACACTTGAACTGGTTGTGTAAGTTGATAAAAAGATTACAATATTCTATCAAACACAAAGATGACCTTTAAAAGAAATATACTAGATTTCTATCTCTTTTCTAACTTAGTACACAATGTTTAGCTGTGGATCGCAGGGGAACGAACGGCAAAGCCGCACTAACAATGTTCTCTAAGAAGGTAACAACTCCATTACTAAGAGATTATTTACTTTGTTGAATCACAACACTGTTATTTCCACAGTTTATTTCGTAAGCTCCTCGCCAATCTGCTTCTAAAGTGTTTGTGGGATTAATTAGTGGATGTACAGCAAATACGTCGAAATATAAATTATCTACGAGTGTACACTATCCTTTGGTTTCTGTGGTAATTTAATCAGCTTTTGTGCAGTCAACGTACTACATGAGTGGTTCTTATTGTTTTGGTCAACTTCCACAACTTATACCAACGGTCGACGATTTACGGATCAGATTTTGAAAATACGGGGAGGAGCTAGTGGCTAAATCATAACAGTCGCTCGGGTCGATCTTCAGGTTAGGCCGCGTTTGCTTTGGTTTGTCCGTGGACGACATTACATACCGAGTTTCCTCCGTGCCTCGGAAATTCCTAGCGCGGGGCAACGTTTCTTTTAAAAAAATTAAAAACAAAGGAATGTTAAGCGTTTGGTCTCGGCTGTCATTTGTAGATCTTCGAATAGTCATTAAATAGTCAGTGGCCCGAAAGTCTGACGACCAGTCTTACCAAGGGGTATCGTATTACGCAGTAATAACTGGGATGTGGAGGTCAGATAGAGTGTCCGGTTAGACTAAAAGCCGACCCCAACATAGTTGGGAAAAGGCTAGGCAGATGATGATGATTTTCAGAAAACAGGCATATAACATAATTATATCTAATAAATTGAAAAAAACCTAGCTCATACAATACAATCATCAAATATTGTATGGTAAGCAAACAACTCGTTTTGTCGAGTTCGTTCAACTGTCGAGAATTAATGAGGTTATTTTTACCACGGTAGACATAGTACATGAGAGTATTCTAAATCTTCTCGTCTTAGCCTCTTCACGACACCCACTGAAAAATAATTGAGCAGGTACTTTATAAAGGTAAGCCTATTTTTAAAACCTTATTGTAAATGGAAAGAAAACAGTATCTTTAAAAAATATCCTGTCATCTGCCCGTTTTTTTCTTAATGATGTTGAGGGAGATTTATTTTTTTATTTTTACAGAAACATTGCCCCACACTAGGAATTTCTCCTGTATCGTTGGTGCGTTTACAAACATTGAAGCTCACATACACAAACAGCCAGACCCGGAACAACTACCTGTAGGCCATACAAATATTTGTTCCGTGCGGGAATCGAAGCTGCGACACGAAGCGCAGCAGTCAATCGCTCAGCCACTGCGCCAACCGTGCCGTCGATTCCGCTGTGCCTGCCTATGTTACCTCCATAACCCAAATACTGAGTAACATCATACCCCTAGGTATGGTGCCATGCCATGGTATTCCCTGATTGATTGTCAGATTTCAGGTTTCTGAGTATCAGCTGTTTTATCAACACGTCTGTGACAATCTGAACTCATTCTTAACGGTATGGTCGGAGAAGGCAAATGATAAACAAAATTGGGAAGTCATGGGGGAACCCTTTGCCCAGTGGTGGGACAGAATAGGCTGATAAGAAAAAACATCACGACTTTAATCTCGAAGTGTTAGGCAGAGGTGTAAATAATAGTACACCCACATTACGCCAGTTGCGTTTAGGTCCCATATGTGTATGTAACAGGGGCGAGCCATTTGCCATCAACTGTGCACAAATCCAGACTCCGTGGCGTATACTGAGAAATTTCTGATGAAAAACCATTAAGTAAGGGTTGAGTGTAAGTACACTCACCCTGTTTAAGTTACCATGATCAGACCAGCACCCCGCTGCTGAGTCACGGATCCTCTCCGTTTGAGGAGATGGGCCAAAATCCACCACGTGGACCTAGTGCGCGTGGATGTCATATCATGTGGTATCACTGCCTGGGTGCTTGGGTTTGAATCTAGGTCCTGCGACTCGTAAAGTCGGGCTGGGTATCACTGACCCACCATATTGCTGTATTTAAACTAAAAGCATGAAATTATTCATGTTTGTGTGAAATGAAACATACATTGTGGTACATTAAAACGTAAGTAACATCGGGTGGAAGGGTGTTGCGCTCGTTAAAATAAACTTTATCACCTGACCGTAGAGTATACAGTAATATTGTGATCTACCTGTTGTCTTTATTGCGGGCTTTCTTTGTTACAGTGTTTTATTAGAAGGTAAATTAGTTTTAAATGTACACGCACTTTTAATTGTGTTCTGGTATTTTCTGAATTAGGTTATTAACTCTCTTTCTGGTTTTTATTTTCAGTGAAAGATTCGTATTTACACAAGAATGCGTCTCTTATGTGTATTAATATAAAGTACAGATTTACAGAAAAAAGGATTTCGATTGAGGATTTTTCATCTTCAAGAAAACGTAAAACCTATAAAAAAATATTGATGCATAGCCTAAACTCTTGGCTCGCTTAAACGAGAATCAAGAAATTCCTTATCAAAAATCTTCCCCTTAAAATAAGCAATGAACGTTAATATTAGTTCGTAAATTTTGCCTATGAAAAATCGGATCGAGCGTACGACTTAATTGTTACCAGTAAAAAGATTGACGAAGGAGACTGGATCAACATAAGTGATAGCACCAACTACGTAAATTGCAACACACAACATCATATGCATCCATTCATCTTATTACCAACGTTTTGCGAGGGCCATCTTATCTGCGCAACATCCCTCAATAATGTTCTATACAGGTCGACCACCCCAGGTTGTGACCCTAAGCGCACTGGGACCATTTTACATATGCAATTAACATTTTGACATCATCATTCTAGGGTTATCGTCCTGCTAAGCATACACTCAGGATTTCTTTAAATTTTAACCCGTACACGCCGTCTTAACTTTGTGTTACACGTTTAATTTTGGCAGTGAGTTTTGGAGGGTTATATTTTATGCTGCTGGTTTAATATTTTCCATTTGAATACTTTAACAGTATGTGCAGTGATACTGGCTATTGATACCTGCTTTGGTTTCGAAAAAAACTGATCAATAAAGGTACTGTAAAAAAAATGACCGACAATTTTGGAAATCAAAGCGACATGTTTAATCTGTGTGTTGATAGAATAATGCTTGAAGATCGTAATTGTCCATTTCCTTAAATAAAATGACGTTAAAAAGTACTGAACTTAATCAGGCCCTATTAACGTTGACAACATTTTAAGCTTCCGTTAATGGATAAACGAATAATTCGATTGAACAGACACATTAGCAAAGATACGAAAAGAAAATGTACCGCAAGGCACCATAACAAATAAGTGATGTTAAACGACACATAACAAGCGTCATTATACACAATTCATAACAATTTATTGTTATAAACCACCACATTTTAAAACAATCACCCATTTCAATTGTAGATATTACTAAGCGACATGCAACATTTTAATTACCAAGCCGCTCAAACATATTAGTGGTCTTTCGAGGCGCGGTTAGAAACCTATTACTTTATTTATAAAGAGGTCCAAAGTGTTGCCCACTTTAAAAAGATTTAGGACTACATAACATCACGCCTGTAGTCCCCGAAGGGATAGGCATATAGTTAGTACCTAGTACGATGAACACAATTTCGCCAGATAGAGGGCCAGCCTATTGCCAACAGGGCACAAATTGACACTCCGTGGCTCCTACTGAGAAGTTCCAGATGGGAAGGACCCAATAACCCTTTGCCCAACCTGGGAATCGAACCCAGGACCCCATCCTCAGCAGTCGCGCTTGCGATTACTAGACCAACGAGCAAACATTTTAATTACCACGCCCGCTAAAACAAATTAGTGGTCATTCGTTCGGTTAGAAAGCTATTACTTCGTAAAGAGGTCCAAACGGTGTTGCCCACTTAAAAAAGGATCCAGGATTATTTTAAGCCTTTGCGATAATATTAAAGGTTAGAAATAAGTTGAACACCGTGTTTTTCAGGTGAACGTTAATATTGTTAGGGATTAACAATTTCTTTGAACGCTATTTTGTTTTACAAACTCTGGGATTATGTAGTCGACTTTGGTTTAATGTAATAGATTAAATAGTACCTTTTCAGGTCCTATAAATGTACGAATTTGTTGTTTTATTTATTCGAGTTCGACATAAATAAAAGTAATAGAAAACACTTCGATTTTTTTCTGCATAGAACTCATGTAAGTAAAACTGATTTCAAAATTAATTAGATTTTACAATATCTACTTATTTCATCCAGAAATCCAATAAGTTCATTCCAATAATGAAATTAATACTAAATCAAATATTCATTGTGAATGTTTTGACGATAACATTAAAACAAGAGTCATTAACAGAATTTATTCCATAACTGAAACTTTTCAAAACACCTCTCATTAATAACGTTTCATTAAATAAACACGAAAATGGATTCATTAATTGGAAACCCTCGTTTTTCAAGTTTCGTTATATTTTTTATCGTTATTTAAAAACGGTGTTTTATGCTTTCAACAAAGTAATTATGAAATTCCTTAGTAAAGTATTATTTTAGAGGTTTCTGTAAGTTTTATTTATAAAGGGTGTAAATAGACCCTTAACATAACCGAAAGGCACTTGTTCTCCCCGTCTTTGTGATCATTTTTTTGTTCTATACCATACCTGGCAACCTTCTAGTAACGGAGATATTAGGAGTCAAAGTTCCAACTTTTTTTTTTTTAAATACATGTTTTTAATGTAAGATTTTTACTTTACACACCTCCATGACCCTCGTACTATTCAATCCATCCATCAGCACAATGCTTTGAGTGCTTTTCATCGAGTCCTACCACAAAACGTGATTTTTCACCCCAAAAAAAAAAGGCGATTCCCAGCAAAAACTTTTGCGTAAAGTTACTTAGTTTGATGTACAGAATGCTTGGTTGACGGCTATGTGAAGGGTCTGTTTACACCCTGTATAGTGCAATAATTTGATCCAAGTCATCATCAATCTCTTGCCCTTGTCCTAATTTATTTGGGGTCGGCGCAGCATGTCTTCTTCTATTACTCGTCATCTCATCAGACACCTCCTTTCGTGCCATATCATCCTTCACGCAGTAATTTTATCCAAATGCGGTAAAACAAAAGATGGTTTAAAATATTCTTATTCGATGACACATTTTGCCATATTTGACACACATGCCAATTCAAATAAAGAAGGGCTTTTTCATCATAAAAAGTATAACGACACGAGTGTAACATAACTCAATTCAAAAACTAAACTCGGTCCTCAGTAATGAAAAGCAACATTGTTTTGATTGTCTATACGTATAATTGTGTTGCCACACCGGCCAGTGCAATATCTGCGTCGAGCACCTGAGCTCAAAGCGCTTTCAGCGAGGTTTGCATAGGAAATTAACATCTTCATCTACTTCAGTACCCTTACTGCTTCGCTTTATACAGCTAAACTAAGCGAGGTTTTATTATATCAACTCGATTTACGTCACTATGGCGTATTTAATATCGGTTTTAAGGGAATTCTCAAACTTAAGTGGATTAATATATCAAAGGTTACTCCTGTCATAAGTTAGTAAGCCTCTGCGGATATTAATTTCAATCTGTTTCATATTGCTAGCCGCAAAGTATGCGGGTTTGGGAAATGGCTACTCTAAGTTATCGTTGTGATTAAGTAAAACTAATGGATTAAGTTGAAAGTACTTGTTCATCTACTGGAGGAAATTAAGCTGTACATCGTATGTGAAGTTAATAAACGAATTTATGTTGGTAGCGATATGAGATAAAATATTCTAGATTGGCACTACAATTTTATGAGAGTGGGCGAAAAAAACGTTCACAACATTTTACGAAAATGTTTTTCATAAACTGAATTAAATATCAACACGAGGATCCAACTAAAATCCTCGTTCTATAAAAAAAAATACGTAGGAGTAGTATGTACAAGTAGATAGAGGTACCTACGGATGATATGATCACGCGCGCGACTTTATTGGATTACAGCGAGATCCACCTGACATTTCAATTATACGCACGGATATATGGGAGCGATTATATTACAGTTATTCGCTCATAAGAGGGCTCATTTACATGCGTGTGTGCGGCGGGCCTTATTAGATGCCTATAATGATGGCGGCTCAGTCGAATGTGAAAAGGATTTTGCTCCGTAGCGGAATTTGTTTACTTGTTATTTTTATTGCTAAAGTTTCGCAATGAGCTGTGGATTTTAATGCTCATTGTTGAGTGAAGACCTCTTTTATTGACTTAATTGGATTTGTTGCGAAACTGTTTTATATGATAATAATATACACAGCGCGTGTAACACAAAACACAGTCAAAGGAGGCAGATATAGGCATACCCAGCTACATAGTAATCTAAAACAAAACTTATACTGTCACTTACGGGATATCTTCCGTGATTGTTCATTATATTGAGCTCCCGATATTTCAACCCGCGATCATGGCGCTTGCAACAGCGCCTTAATATCGGGAGCTCAAAATAATGAACAATCACGGAAGATATCCCGTAAGTGACAGTATAAGTTTAGTTGTAAACCGTGAAAGCTTAAAACAGTGTTTAATCTAAAACACTTTACTACGAAGGTAAAATTTATTAAATTGTACAATGTAATTATAAAGGAGCAGTACAGCTGTGTATTATATCTTCAAAAATCACCAAAATAGGTGTGCACCGCCACAATATAGTACATGTTAACACTGAAGCTATGGGTCTCGTCCCCTCTGAAATGTCAGGCTCATAATAAACATCCTCAGAAACGGGTCTCTTAATATTCCTTAGCAACAAATTGTAATGGTATATTCTGTCATTATAACCATGTTTCACAGGTGACTTGGTGATAATGACAAACATTCAGAGTTAAAAGGATGGGTAATGGGCAGCATGTAGTAGCGAAGGGTAAATTTTTGTAAGAGGTAAGCCGGAGTACTTATCTTTAATGTGATTATATTATTTGTTTATAGAATACCGACTGTGCCATTTTTCAAAGGGAAGCCATTAGGAATCGAGTTGTATGGAACCTTCGTCACTGGTAGCATGTTATGGTAATTTCCCAAAAAACACATGCTATTCGTAGCAAAAATAATAAAGTGAGAATACGGTGAAATAAGATAAGACCCATTTTCATGCAGGTGCAAATAATCGTGTAAACTTGTACATTTTGGTTCGTGTATTTCAAGCTACAATTCACAATATTTGTTATGTGAATATTATTTTTGTCGCCCCGGACGAGAATCGTCAATGGATCATGAAATATTGTTTTGTTTTACGATACCGTTGTTTTTGTTTATTGAAAATTATTGTAGCTATAAATTATATGAATTGGGTATTTTGTCAATAAAAGTAGATAAAATGTATAACTCTGTAGCATCAGTCTTCTCATAAACCTGTTCAGGTGGAGATTCATAGATGCCTCTGCCTTGGAGTGTAAATATGGTGATTGGTGGTATCACACAAACGATGGGACGCTTGATATCAAGTCCTTTTGTTTGCACATCACAGGAGCTACACGCACGCTACTGAAAACGCCATGGTCGTCGCCAAATTTTGGACCGATTCAATTTAGATTTTCATCGACACGCTAAGAGGAGATCAAGACTGATCTTCTTTTGCAGTTTTTTTATCTATTCGATATGGTTGGCATTTCCCTAATACCAATATGACTATGGTAAGCGTGGTCCATGTGCCCTTGTCAAATAAATTATTATAACCTAACATTTCTCTAAATTACAGTGCTTTCATTACGCAATCTATTATAATGCCTGCAATATGGGGTTACACTAATAGGCATATCTATTACAATGGATTACATCGTAACTTGTAACAGCCCTCCGATACTTGTCTAATTTCCGGGTACAGCTTAGTTAAGTTTTCCCCAATTCCGATAGTTGACGCAGCAGGTTTGTTTAACAAATCAAGCGGGCACGGAATACGTCATATTTATTTATAATTAACTAGGAAGGACTTCGAGACAAGCCCCTATCTAGTTAGTGAGTTTGTGTGGAGTGGAACTTGTGGGTCTGTCGACGTCGCCTCCTGAGGGAACTTGCACCAACTTTTCCCGCTGACGCGACTGAACCGCGCATTATTACGGGCACCACCAAGCCGCCTGGTACACTTTATAAATTCTTGCGTCAAACTGTCAAGAAAGTTATTTTTCGTTGGCGGAAAGGGCACCTGCTGGTATTTATAATTCAGGCTTCAAGTGTGTTCATAATTGAAAGTTTTCGGTATTGAGAAGGAAAGGCTGTGTCGGCACTTCTTTTTTTAGAAAGACTATGTATTTAAGTTCTTTAAATGTCTATTTGTTAACCTTTTCTAATGCAGTTTACTGTGACATCATAACAACATTATACTACTATAACGGAAGTGGATTTCTATGCTCTTTGAAGTAAAAAAATAAATAAGAAATGACAAAAGTTCCCTTGACAACTACACAAGCATTATGGCTTTGTTTATACAGTTCTCCCATTTAAAAGCAACAAGAAAATTCGAATCGACATCGGAAAACCCAGCGATGTGCGTGGAACGTTCTCGTCGATTAAAACGAAAAAATTTTACGTAGGCTTGTACAAACCACGAAGCGCGACATTCAGAGATGAAGTTGGTTACACTAGTCGAATGGAATATTCGTCGGGAGTAACGCTTTTTTCTTTTTTTAAGTTGGCAACATTTTTATAGTGATATCCTTCTACTATCTGTCATATGAAGTATCGATTTCACAGTCCTGAAATAGAAGAGTGTTATTCTTTTTTAATGTCGATGGATTTTAGTTTCCAGGGTGGTTGATTAGAATAGGTCAATATGGATAAACCTAAAACTTTTTGAGGTGACATTCTCACAGATTCTGTGTTATTTGTTATAGGCGGCATAGGTATATTGTAGGATACAATCGTGTCTGAAACAAAGGACCAAGTTTATTACTATTTGATAATGCAATCATGACCATGCCTCCACTGCTATTTCATGCAAGCTGTTTCATGATAGCAGATTTATATTAATAACCAACTGGTGAATACTGCTATACATCCTAGAATCGTAGTTTATAACGCACAGGGGACCCACTGCCTCCTTAGTCGCGTTTTGTGACTCCCAAGAGCCGATGGTTTATTCAATGTTGAAACCATATGGCAGTTTATGTGTTTTCCGTACTGAACGGTGCACATTTACCATTAATTGAGGAAGTTCTTTTTAAAACTTGATTATTCCACTTTTTGTGTTTTTGCACAATTTGAGAAAATAGTTTTCTTAGGAATACAACTATGTATTTAACCCGAAATTTTGTTCCATTATTATAGACGACAATATTTCCGCAGGATTAAAAATGTAACAATAATAGATTTTGAACAAATCCAAAATTTGAAATGGAATAATCTAGTTTTGACGCGGCTGATTAGAATAATCAAGTTTTGTTATGTGCTCTAGAATTTTTCAGTCAGAACTTATGCTGACTGAAAAAATTAAGGATAAAACATGTTTTGTTGCAACTTATACTAAAATAGGTTGCTTCTAGATTAATGTAACTTCCAGATTAATCATGTTTTGTCCCAAAGATGTATATTTGAAACGAGTAAAGTCATTTTGAAGTGCATTAATCTACTTTTAACGAAATCATGCCTTTTATTTTATTTTTTCTGGTGTCATTTTCGAGTTTTGGCTCAATTTTATTTCCGCTGAGTTTTTATTTCAATGTTACCAAACCAAAAAAAAAACAGTTCTGTCTAAAGAGGAATAGTCAAGTTTTGAACAGAATCTCCTCAATCAGTACCACTAGAGTTCGCTCTTTGCTTTCCAAGTATCTCCATGACACTAGGACATCATAAATTGGAACAGCAAACTCAAACTATTTCAGCTTATCCATTAACCTACGCGGCAAACTGTTTGTATGATTCAACCATAAATTCAGCGAAACGAGGAAGCAAGTGTACCAGGCAGTTAGGAGATTCAGGAGGCATAAGTAAATGTATTCGTAGGGTACGTCTCTCGCGGTCAACGCTTGGTCTTGCCGCCCGTCGCCCGTCAGGCCATCCGTATGCGAGATACGGCTGGTTAGAGACCGCCAAACGGATTAAGTTAGCGACTTTGGCTTTCCCTAGCTTAGCACTATATGCTGTAGTGTCTTGCAAATGTCTCCGGGAAAGTTTAAAGTGATTAGCTTCGGTTTAGAATGCAGCGCCGTATATCTGAACACAGCTATATTTTTGTCGTAAAATATAAAAACATAGACTTCTTTCACATTTAGAAACAGTCAGGTCGGTAATTTTGCCTTTCAGGACATTCCACTTACTTCCTCTTGACACCTTTTTCTTTGATGTCGAAATAGTTTTGCCCAGAATATACTGGCTTTATAAGAATATTTTCTGTTCAAATAAACGTCGAGTGTCGGGAGGGGAGAAAAGTGTAAATAAAGACTCTGCTCTATTTGTGACGACCTCGGACACAAGGACGCGCATACCGCAGCGCGAATTATAATTATTTTCTTTTATTGTTTATGTGACCAGCTTGTCTCTTATGTTTATTTGCAGTATTAGTATTCCGACGTCGCACGCAATACGCACATATCTTCATTATAGAAACAATGGAGGAGGTCGGTTCATGTCGCGGCATTTCCACAGAATGAATATATAACAGGCCATATTATTCGCACTACAGAGTTTATTTAATACATAACTAGATTGTGTTATTAATGGCTTGTTTAATGCTGCTCGCTTTGTTGGACGAAGCCTTAGGGCGGTTCGCGCGTAATTGGGCGGGACCTTTAAAGCTTTATGCGGCTTCGAAAATTTTGAATTGAATGGCCTGCCTGTACATAATGTTGCTCTATTCTTGGTAAACACCTGTAGACTAAGCGGTAATGTTTCATAATACTAATAGCATTAGGGTGAATGAGAATCTTCAGTTGGCTTGACTGAGGGAGTTTCAAATTGATTTCAAATTCAGTATATGACGAATAGGTGCGCATTAATTTGTGGAGAAATAAGACCTTGTCCAATTAGTTTGAATTTATAGTTTATTATGAATAATTCCTGACTGTAGTAATAACGAAACAAAAAGTATTTACTAAATTGACTCAATGCCTAACACTGGCACATTTAAGTAAAAAAAAATCCTAATGGCATTTAATTGTGAAAAAGTAAAAACACATTTTTTTAAGGCATTTTCGTTTTTTTTACGACAACCAGCCAGTAAATATTTTTTTTATAATATGGGCTTTATGCTACATCGCAACGAATAAAAGATATTTAACAAAATTGTCGTAACAATGAACACTGGCACGTTCATGTAAAAAAAATGCAAATGACATATATAATTGTAAAAAAGTAAAACCTTTTTTTTTTATTAAGGTATTTGCGATTTTTTCTCGGGGGACAGTCAGGAAATAAACGTTTTGTATAAAAAGGCTCTATACATCCAGACAAATTGTTCGGTGAGGAAACATTAATATTGTTTGATTGGTAACAAACAATATTAATGTTGCAATAGGACGATCACGCAATATAATACAGTGTGATTATAATGAAATAGTTTAGTGCTGAGATTTAAACTTCAGCTATTTATGGTTCTATTATAATGGAACAGTTGGAGGCACGTCGCGTAAGTTTCGCCGTAAATATAGTCTCGGTGCGACCCCCGCCATTTCGGATGATTCCCGTCACCTGTGCTCGGGCCGTCTGCTTAAAAAAAGTAATAGTCATAAATTCGTTCTTTTTTCTAAAATATTATTTAGATTAAAAATTTAGAAAATATACTTGATATTAAAAATAATATTTGTTAATTTGATTAGTTCATATTTAGTCTATTGAAATTTAACCTTCTTAGTAAAAACTGAACTATAGGCTGTATGAAGATTACCTTTGCCCAAGTATTTTTTTTTTAATATAAGTAGATATGTGCAGCATTGTGCAGTGACGAATGGGCGGGAAGATAATAGTTAAATTGTTTTAAAAATGTTTTAAGTAGTAAGTAGGAAAATATTTCTGACTACTATTAATATGTTTATACTAAAAACTGTTTTTTTTTGTATCTTCTCAATTTCTGTACTTATTTAAAATGTAAGGTTAGTTGTTAATGTAAACTTCAGTAAATATTCTTTATTCTAACGAAAACCATCTTACAATCTGTTTGAAATTAAACCAAAAGACTCCAAGCAGCTAATCACGTATCAGTAACCTCAAAATTGTTATTTGCATATGTCTGAAAACAAAATCCCTCCGACTACGTTTTAATTAAAGTATGAAGTATTCAAAGGCTGTAATAACGAGGCTCAGTGCTCCACTCTGTAGAATTATAGCTAGAAATATAGCTAGGCTGTAGTTTAGGTTGAATAACGGTTAGGCTGAATATGAGGCATCTAGCGAGCGGTTCAGACCACGCCAGTTTCGTGGCTTGAGCTTGGAGGCTTGGGAAACTATTTTTGTATTACGCTTTGCAATTTATTGTGGTATTTGTAGACAGCTTAGATAAATTATGGAGGTGAGGAATGCAAAGACACATTATTATGAAACAGGTAATATTTAAGGAAACTTATCTTCAGACATGTTTTAGTAAATATTGATTTCTCTCAAACGAGACAGATTCAGACACAAAAGTTCCATCACTGATTTGGTGATTGACTGACCGATAATTAAATGTAAAGAGTTAATTAATTAGATGGAAATATGAAGTTCTAAACTTTTACCAATAAAGTTGAAGTTAGTTGATATGTATAACGAAAGGGTTAGTGACACTCTGAATCGAGGTCCAACAAATTGGCCGCGAATTGAGTTGTGGGCAACGCAGTGAAATAGAAACATCAAAGTGCCTTTCTAAATTATTTAATTAAGCTATTCCCAAAACATTACAAACAAAAAACGCACCGCTAAACAAAGTTGAGAACACAGGATTACGTGTTTTCGTAGCATCACGTACAACTTCTGTATAACTTCAGTTCTTTGAGCCCAGCCCGCATCCTCTCGCGAATTGTTTACGACGAGTGCGTTGTTTATCAAATTAAACATAACATGTTTCTGGTTTATCTTATAATAACAGCAGGCCAATTTTTCTATTTAAAATCGTTCAAATTCTTAGCGGCAATCAATGTCAAAAATAGTAAAAAAAAACGGCAAATTAGTTTTTTTTCTAGATTGGAATTGAGATTAAAATACGAACTTTCTTAAAAACACGGTGATTGCTCCTCAGATTAGTTTTACGAAAATTCCCACAAATTAATTTCCAGTAAAAATGTTCGACAATAAATAAGTACTGAAAAAAAGCTTTTCGATGAATGACTGAAAAAAGTTTATTGAAACTTGTTCAAATGTAATGAATTTTACTGTAAATGTCATTTCATTTATTTATTGAAAGGAGATCAATTCAAACGGCCAACGCAATTTACTGTGAAAACTGCCAGGCATTCAAGTTATTCTAAAATGTTACTACAAATTCTTTGGCGATCTCCATTTACGGACACTGCTCTTCAAACGTGACGTTTTTTAGAAGTAAGTGACATTTAAAAATTGGTTTAATGTTAAGTCGTGGGGAGGCCTCAGGGAGGCCTGATGGGAGGCCTGGAGACCTTTTTATGCAAATCTTGAAGGATGTGCCGGGACTTTTAATGAAACAGCGCAATTACTTTGATGAATATTGCACTCGTGACGTGACGACCCTTGTGAAAATGGGGGAACGGTAAATCTAAATTAAATGCCAGGTAAATATATTGATTTAAATTAGAGAAACATCGAATCGTTTTAACGAAGAATGCTGTGAGTTTCATTACCATTCGTTCTAGTGTTTTTTTTGTTGATTAATTAAATAAATAAAGACCAATTGGTTCGAAAAAATACAGAATACATTTTACTAAAGACTTCAGTGGAAACGTCACCTACTCAATTGTTAAATGAAAACTAAGCATTTATAACTTTGGTAATGTTATAGCTGCCTCAAAGTACCTTATATTAAATATATAAATACTCACAGCCCACAGTAAATCTAAAATGTTCATTAAAGGAAGCACTCAGGTACGCTTTTATTCGTACTAAATTAAAACATAAAAAATACAAGCGACGGGCGATACTTTACGATGTTTATTTCCATCACGGAGCAGCTCAATCTCGCTGCTTGAATCCACGACTTACGACACCACGATCTGATTACTCGGCAGAATCAAATGGTCAAACACGAATAGAAACTTACTAAAACAGTCTTCAGTGAGCGCAATCTAATAAAAAAAGTAGATGAGACTCCCTTACGCAGCTGGAATTTTAATCAATTTTGCGGCCAATAACTGGAGCGGGCGGGCTCAACGAGCCGCACTTCGCAAATTACCGCCTTAAAGTGTTTGCTTGGACTATATTCATCAGGCTAAAGCTCCTAAATTAAAAACACAGAGTTCGTTCTTCAAATTTGCATAACAGGCTCGATTACATTAAAAAAATGTTTCATGGTTCGCAATATCTTTCCGCGTTTTTGTAATTGCGTCAGTCGCCAGCAACAACGACAGCAGCTGTTGCGGTGTTCAATAAACAACAGCTTTTTATTGTGACATCGACTATTTTCTCGCCGCCGACTATATTTCAGTGAACAGAAACCCTTTTCTTTTTGTGCCGGCGGCGGCGCGGGCGGCATGAGTTGGCATTGACAAAAAGAATCAGATGCTGGCGTCAAAGACGAGAGCCGTTAGTACCGCAGGAGACGCCGGCGTCGACCTGAATAATGAGTTTCACAAGTATTTTGACGGAACTTTATTACGGTTCGTACTTAGCAGGCAATTAAGAGCCCTTTAGTATTTTTCTAGGTGGACGTTGTAATTAGTTCGCACGATGATTCAAAAGGCTTCCGTAGCAGAAAAATGTTTTTCATTTTGAACAAACTTTAACTCGGACTTTGTGGAAACTTGCTAATAGAAATACTGAAAACGTCTGACAAATAATAAATGAAACTGAATATTGATATGAACTGAAAGCGATCTACCAACTAAAATCGTTTTGCAATATGCTGACCTATCATAACTACGACACAATTATGAAGACGACGTAGTTAATTGAAACTGTAACAAGTGTGCCGGCGCTCTATCATGAAGTTAACAATGAAATATGTTTGTTTCAGATAATTCCGGGGAAGCGTCCTCATTCCGGGCTGTCATCGGAGTGCTGAGACAAAGGGCGGCGCTCGGCAAAGTGGAATAGTTTCAATTTGTATTGAAAGTTTAGTGGTGAATAGGAAGTGTAACGAGCGTGTGGCAGGTGTCACGCGGGAGACAATGAGGCGGCGGGCCGGGGGAGGGTAGCATGACAGCGCCTGCCACGGCGGCCTGATGGCGCTAGTGCGCCGCATACTAGGCGACGCCCAGGTGAGGACCGCATGCACGATTAGCGCACGCCACACTTCGACAAGCCATTGTTAGAGCGTTTAACGGCAACTCTTGACAACATCCTGCTACATGACATGCGGGTAGCGTGCGCAAAACACAACGCAGCTACACACGCGACTGCCTATTTGTGCCGTAAATTGAATGGAACTAAGTAGGTAAAACTATCGCATGTTGGCAAATAAAAGTTTATCGTTACAAATGGGGATATTTGTGATTGCGCTACTATTAAGACGTCGACATTTTAGAAACCTAAACTACTAACGAATTAATTTCGTTTGACTACATCAGAGATTGTACATAATACCTGTAATTTTGGGGATAAAGATTTCATGTTTTCGGTATCATTAAAACGAAAGTGTTATCACTAATGGCGACGTTGCTATGATTCGGTTTCCACCCCAGGCCGCACGCCACGACGAGCAGACTTAAACGACTATTACATCAAACGGTAGCAGGTGAATTAACTAAGCGAGAGGGTCTGCTCAGATTAATAGCTACAGATATGGCGTCGTGGATGGCCAAAATATATCGCTGTTGTTCTCAAAGCGTGTTGATAAATAAACGGATTACTGGGACTTTACAATCTACATTATGAAGTTGAAAGCTACTCCATAATGACATGGTAGCACATGGTTTGCGGTGGGATGTAAATGTCGAATGATTGAAGGACGCATCAATTAATTAATTAAACCAATTAGCGACACAATAGATCGGCACGCGGGTTGTTATGTAGTACTTCAACTAGTGTTTGAGTGTGGACGTGGGTAGTGAAAAGTTCACCGATAGCCTTCGTACTATACCACCTACTATTGTTTGTATAGGATATCGCTAAAGGCACCTTTATTCGTTTTGATCTCCAACAAAGTCTTCTTCATGATTAAAGAATTACGTAATTAAAACATACCATTCTGCTATATTTAACCTGTGCCTTAGTATCTACCTACATATCTACGATCTTAGTTTCTGTTTATCTAAACCTTTTAGGAGAACAACTTTAACTATCGAAAAAATCCTAAAATCGTTAAACAAAAACTGCCATTCCCTACATTTTAACGATTACGCGAATACAAATGTGTGGGACAGCAATTTATTTCCGCATTACAGGATTGGTGCCGTAGAAAAACTTCTTTAACGTTTTTGCAATGTTAATTAGATCATAATTCACCCTCTTCTACACAGGATATAAAATGTACCTTGACCAAATTCATCCAGGCGAAACTGCGCAAGATGGTCGACGAGCAAGTATCAGTCAGCTCTCGGGTTGACGCGGATGCCGAGCCGGAGCCGGCGGACCCGCTGATCACGCCAGCCAGCTCGGCACTCGAGCGACCCGAACTAGACCGACCCGTGCCGCCCGAACGACGCCTGCTCATCGGCACGCTGGACAAACGGAACGGGGGGCTTAGCGTAGGCGAGGGCACGCTCAACAGGACCACTAGGCTGTCTATAAGAAATGGGAAGGATAATCCTTTTATAGGTAAGACTTTTAACTTTTCTGAGTTGGCTTTATTTGTGACAGCTTCTGATGAGAATTCACAACCTTACCTATGAAATGTCGTTGACGGTACTGGTAGACCGATTGTTGTTGGTTGTTGTTGATGTTTGTTGTTGTGAAATCTAACAATAAAAAACTTTTGAAACTTTTGGGGATCTTACGCTGCAATATGTGTAGGTACACGTATACGGAAGCATACATACAGCAGGCATTTTATATGGCAGGAAGGCCTAACGATACTTGGCATTAGCAGTCTGATACATGAAAATCCTACAAAATGCCCTTTATCAATCAGCAATAAAGCACATCCGACCAAATAATCCGGATGGCGTATCAAACACGGAAAGTGTAGATAAAAAAGTACACCGAGTTTTAAGGAAAGCCCCCTTGTATTTGGACTCGTATTCCCAAAGAAATAACAGCCACTGTTACACAGACAATTTATTATTATCAGGTAGTCAACCCAACCGGACAATTCCATATATTTTATCGTTGTGAATTTCGTGTCCGTGACCTCCTTAGCGTCCACCTTTTGTTGGAAAGTTTGTGAATGTACTCGCAGGCTTCTAATAAAGATTGTGATCATCCTACGCTAACTTCGCCACTTCACAAGAAAGTGTTTCCTAACACTTAAAGTGTCAACAATTTCATCATATAAGTACTTATTTCCTTCCTAGACGACGACAATAAAGAAAACCAAGCGAACGGCAAGCTAGAATCCCCGGTGAAATGGTCAACACAAAACGGTAGCGATAGTGGGACATACGCTGAAATCGGCAACGGAGGCAACAGTCATGCCAGTGAAAGGAACATTTTGGACCCAGCAGACAGTTCAGAGGAGGAAGTACCTCTGCCAGATGCTACGTCACCGGGGAGGAGTAGCGATGGACCCGAACCTAGAGCTGATATCACCGCCACACTGGAAGGAGGTACGAAAGACCTTTATTTTGATTTCAATCTGATTGTTTATTTATTAACGGTTCTTAAAAGCATGACTTTTACATCCAGAACACGTCGTAGTTTACACATTTTCGAAGTGATGTTGTCATATTGTCACTCGATGTCAAAACATTGTAAGCCCGGTTGCTCGGTTCAACGAAATTCGTATAAATAAAAGCGACTACACAAATTCACGTCTATCTACATTTATCTCAATTATTTATGAAATAAAACAAAGCGGGCTGAGGAAAAGGTAAACTTGGCAGCTAGAGTTTGTCTTAAGAGTCTGTAATCCAAGAGATAATAGTTCGCAACTAGTCGAGACGGCATGTTTGTTTTGTTGATGAAGTAAGTTAGACTTAGTTTGAAATTCTTCATAGGTGCTGCTACAAGCTCAGAATGTTATGAGCGTCGTTCAACTCTGTCTTAGTCTACACACGCTGAATACAATTAGGGGCTCCTTACTTTATAATAGACGACACAGAACACGTTCACGCTGACGTCGTAGTTTAGGAAAATGTTATGAAGCTGTTTAACAAATAAATAGTACTTACGAAAAGTTATAGTTCTCAACTCGCATTTGCATTTGGTCGGAAAATTCCCTTAAAAATGAATTTACAAACAAAATTTATTGGACGCCGCGCTGCTTGTTATAATAAACAGAAAACAACAACTGCGTACGTTCTCTTTGTACTGTAGTCTAAAAGCTTTTCCGGGAATTTTCGTTTGAGTCAATTTATTAAAAGCTACTAAGCGCAAGTGCAACTAAATTAATATTTTCCTCATCGCGACTGAGGAGGTGACATGAACTATGTGTTGGTAAAACATCCATATATTGTGCGGGCCGTTCTCTGCAGAATATCCTCGCTGCTAATGAGCGCGCAGCCTTGGGGAATAAGCTCATTTGCCGACTAACTGCACACTGCACAGCCAGCCAACTCCGCCAGAAAGAAACTTTCCGCCTGATGTTGCAATTTGTCATTTAATTCCTTTCTCAGTTCTTTAATTAGTAAGCTGTTATATAAGTTACTATTTAGGTGTTTTTATTTTACATTTATTACTTTAATAATTCTGTAGTTACGACTGCTATCTTATGCCCATAACTTATCTTGTTATATAGGTTATACAGGGTAACTTGCGCATTCATCCGTAACAATTGGTCCCGGAGACAATTGTGCAATGCCTCACCGTATTGACTTATCAGAGCAAGCAGGATAATAGGATCATTGGGACAATGTGCGCCCGAGCATAATTTATCTGCAATCTGTCTGTATTTGTTCCCGATAGAGCCGGCGCTCAGCGACCAATTTGCTACTGCTCCATTTGTTACTAATCCTTCAGCTTATTATTTCTTTTTCCTCGCATCCGAGTGCGGAGCTCGTACGTTTATTAATGTGAGGCAGTAGATCTCGAGCGCTTTCTTACTCTATTTGTTCCGTGGAATTAGAGGTTGTCTGGAAGTGAATAATTACATGGTGTCGGGAAGGCGTTATTTTTCCGAAGTCAATACGTCACTGTGAGAGCGATGGCACAATAAAGTAGGCGTCGCGCACACCTGCCGCCGCGCCGTGCCGTGTGCAGTGCGCCTGTGACGCGTGTTACATGCGAGCAATCGATTTGTCTGGACCGGCCAGAGTCGCGGCTTTCGTGACTCTGGAAACTTTCGCGTTATTACAACGTTTACGTCGCCATAACCAATTCCATTTATATGACTGCGGTAGCACCGTACTTTACAAAACTTTTCATATTATAGTACGACAGCTAATAATGAGGGTTACAACGTGAGCCCTTGAACGCTAAACAAGGATTCAACTTTGTGGGAGTAGCGCTATAAACATAGAAATGATACTGGCAAAACGAGGCTCAAATTAGGATGTTGAGTTGACACGGACTGTAAAAAATAACAACGTCAAATTATCATGTTTTGATATAGGTCCTACCTTAACTATAGAACCGTACGTGCGTGTACAAGTAATAAAAAAGTTTCCTCGTAAATTAATAAGTCAGGGTACAAACAATCGGGCTTTAATTAACTGGCTTCCGGCGGTAAATCCGTGTGAAGCAATATATTTCTCATATGAGGCACGAAATCATTTTAAAACGGGATGTCATTTCGGTAATTAAGTTTGACATTGTGTGACGGTAAAACCAAACACTGCTGGGACATTTTGCTCAAAGATTGTAATTGCCAAGATACAGTTGCTGTGTGTAACTAATTACAGATGTTTTATCTTATGTAACATGAAGTGAGACTTGGACACGATTCCAAATTGACAGTTTTTATTTTTCTGATTATGATTCTTTATATAATAGTCTTAGTGGCCCTGCCTAAAGCAGACATGACGTTCATTCAAATGGTATAATTCGTGGCACAGACGCGGCATCCCCGGGCGGTCGCTCTGACCGATCGCGGCAGGAGGAAGTCCCCGCGTCCCCTGGGATGCTCACCGCCGCACAAGTGGCCAGGAGACTCCGGATGGAAAATGAAAGATTACAGGTAGAGGTATAATAAGCTTATACACAAACCAATTTTGGGTTATCGGCTCAGTATTTTGCCGTTTGATTGGATTTCCGTAAGAGCGGCTTTTGAGCTAATGCTTTTGGCTTTCTGGGTTCGATACTTCCATTATCAGCTTTGATGAATTTTCTGTACATATGTGTGATAAAATAAAACGCTCCCTATTCACTGGCTGTCTTTAAATCGATCGTTATTTCGTCCATATTTATAGTTACTTTACTCTGTAAAGGTTCCTCACGAAACCCTGAATGCGTGAATGCGTGATGTTCCTAAAATTCCAAATTACAAAAGTGGCAGAAAAGGTAGGCATTACCCATAAAGGTATACTTCTCCAATAAACTGTCATTAGTGATTCTGCCAGCGTTCGAGGATCAATTTTTTACTTAACCTTTTTCCACTCGGACGGACTTAGGCTGATGTTAAATAAGATACCGTGGCTTTATTACTCTCTCGATGGACCTTTGGGAAGTCGATTACGTTAATACATAACTATTTCATGATATTCGACTGTCTTTATAGAATACGTGAGAAGAGAACATATTTTTGTAACCTTTATTGGTTTCTGATGCTTGATTTTGGTCGTTATCTCGTGTGATAAGATATTAGATTCTAATGAGCCACTTGGTTCCAGTTCCATGGGTTTTGTGTATACTGAGGATTAGTTATTGATTGATTAGAGAGCTTGAGATAAATATGTACGATGTTTGCATGTTTCATCAAATTTTGTCGTCACCTAACTCCGGAGCTGCTTATAGTTTAAATAAGTTTGTGATGTTACGTTTTACACTATAACGTCCGATAGGACTCGCATGTACATCTGCATAAAAGTCCCTAATTATAAATAAAGAGAAAAAAAAAATACAATTTCATTTATGTTGCTTATATTGCCTACCCCAAATTCAAAGGCTCAGCAAGGTCATATTCTATACAATTATTGCGTATATTATACGAAAATATACACATATTTCTAACCTTGATTGACATTAAAGATAAAACAAAAAGTTTTATCTAATGCGTAATAAAATATCACCAAACTTTATCGTATTTAATCAGCATCTTGCTTGGAGTAGGTAGGTAGTAATTTCCGCAAATGCTCTTGCCGCAAAAGAAAACGATCACAAGTAAATAAAGTTTTTTTTAAGCTCAAGTGAAGGTACAGTATACCATTTATGTCCAGGCCGAGCTTACCCGAGTACGTCGCCTATTGGTAGCGGCCGCCGAACGAGGAGAAGCTGGTAGCGCATTACTGGAACGAGCCAAGTCTGACACCCAGGACGGACCGCAACTGGACCCTCAACAACTTGAGAAAGAACTACTGCTGGCTAGAGAAGCTGTGAACTGTAAGTGACACTTTTTTTAACTGTCATTTTTCCTTAGGACATCTCCTAATTTACATCAATTATTTCGAATACTTTTTACTGCAGTTATAAGCTTTCCACGTAAAGATCGTCATGAAAGTAGAAACTGTACGTTTCACTCATTCCAAACATTACATCTCTTAGCGCAAAAGATGGGATGCAATCAACTCCAACCGAACCAACTCGAAACCATTCGTTCAATAACACTACTAACTAAATACAGGGTGTAAACGGACACTTCACGAAGCCGTCAAGGCGTCAACCTAGCATTCTGTACATGAAACTAAGTAACACTGCGCAACAGCTCATTTTAAAAACAAACATACGCGTTTTACTCATAGTTACAGTCTAAAATATTAAAAAAAACTTAATGAACATGAAACAGCGTCCATTTTGTCCGTTTGCGAATAAGATTATCATTATACAATGTCCAGACATTATCCCATTATCCCAGAGAAAACATTTCTAAACATATATCAAACTAGATCTTACCCAAAAACATAATGGTCGGGTTTATGTCGGGTATTACTTTGCTAAAGAAATTAATGGCGACATTACACTACCCATTATATTTTTATGGCATTAGTTTGGTAAAGACATTAATACGAGTATCTAACTTAGCTATTACGGTCAAAAGTGAAGTTTGATATCGATTTATTATGGATCAGCAATATTAAAAAGTCATTACGAATTTTAAAAGTTTGAAGTTCTACGAAGTTAGAACACTGATAAATCTATTCAATTTTACTGCAAATCGGCCGTTTTGAATCTGGTCGTGGTAAATGTCGAATCATCAAAGCTCTAGGAGCCATTCACGTTCAAAACGATAAGTATGCATATCATACGCGAATGAAACTGGCATAATATTTTCTAAAGTTTACTTACTGCTACTTTATTAGTGAATTAATACAGCAGAACTTTCCTAGAAAATCTTTTGAAGTTGTTAAACCATAAATAGGTACTAAACAAACATAACTAAGGTTGTATTTCACGAAATTTATCCACGCATAGATAGAACCGGAGCGCTAGAAGTTTTATTCAGAATACCTTTGAATAGAACATTCTAATAAATAGAGAACTTACACCTTCAGTGGCTTTATCTCAATAATCCGATTCGATCCCACAAAAGTGGGCAATTTGTTGAGTGCCGCCCGATGCGGAGGAAGCGTGAGCAAGCCGACATTTTGATAAACTATGCTCATAATATCTCGCAAGGTACAGAAGGACTGCCTTACAGACCCAAATCAGTAAACGGGTCACGTCCCACTAAGGGTGTGCTGCTGTAACTTGGACTGACATTTTCACTAATGTCATTATGCTGACGAAAGTTGTCAGAAATACCTCGGCCGTATGTGTTTTGGCAGCTGGTACCATGTGTTGGATTCGTTATTCATTATGTTTAAGTGGCTCGTGGGTAAACAAGTGTGAATTACATGAATATGTTATTTATTCAGTGTCAGATAAGGATAAATAATTCGTGTCGTATATGGGTACAACACAGGTGGCTACCTATGTTATGATGTTTCATCATCATCTGCCTAGCCTTTTCCCAACTATGTTAGGGTCGACTTCCAGTCTAACCGGATGCAGCTGAATACCAGTATTTTACATGGAGCGAATGCCTATCTGACCTCTTGGTAAGACTGGTTGTCAGACTGCTTGGGCCACTGACTACCTGTTACGACTGTTTAGATGTTTATTAGGTGTAAATAATTCCAGTGATTACCAGTGATATTATCGCATCAATCATGTTTAACATGGCGGTGTAACATGAATTTACAATTCACCAATTACGTACCATGACTAGAACTTTAACTTTAAAAATAACGAAGTCTTTATTTGCAGCGTATTCTAAAAATATTTTGAAAGTCAATATGGCTCTGAAGTTTTATAACTATTTTACTGAAAATAACTTTAAATAAGCCATTTCGAAAGTTTTTAACGAGCTAGACAGCAACTCCTCCAATTTATCTAAGTTAGAGCACAGTTTTGAATCTTATTCGTTTTATTACATTCTGCATATTGAATTTCCATTGCCCTCATTTTATGTGCGCCATAATCGGATAAGTAGGTCACTATACCAATCATCTTTAGCCCTACGTAACACATAAATGGTCATAAAACCTATGATGTAAAAAAATGGGTGCAAATGGTATTGATTAATTGTTACAACAATAGTTCGCAATTGGCTCGTCCCCTTTTTTGAATGGGACTTAAACATAAATGGCGAATTAAGGTGTACTATTAGGTACAGGTCTGCCTAACCCTTCTGGGATTACAGGCGTGGTGTTATGTTATGTGAAGACACTGTTTACACGCGTAAGCTTTTGTCTCCTTTTATTAATCATTGTATATACTACAATAAATATACTAGTTACAATTAATTGAACTACAACAACCTCACAGAACAATTTCAGCAAGCTAGACAAAATAATTAATGTTTCAATCATAATTTCAAATGTTATGCCAAGTTAGACGGTATCATTTACCTCGGCTATAGTTGAGCCTGCCTCGTTTCTTCGTGGTCGATCGATGGAAGTCAAGCAAAATAACGAAGTCACGTTCGGTGGTTGTATTAAGTAAATAAGCAGAACACTTCGATGTGATGTCGGTCTTGTAAGAAACTTGGCTCATTATAGTACCGAACTTTACTTTTATTTAGACGGAGTAATTTTCTCTGATGGCAGTTTTTCTGTTATTTTTAGTTCTTTTTAAAAGTACCTGGATAGTAATATTTATGTCTCTAGTCAGTTTTCCAGGCAAGAAACGTCTAATGTTTCTGACATTTATTCAGACCACATTTACCGAAGTGCTACCAAACTTAAACAGCTCATTTCATATTTTTTTGACAGGTGGTTTAACCGTCTCCTGTTAAGTGAGGATGTAAATTACAGAATTAAGCGTAGGTACATGAAGTGGTCATACATAAGCACACAAATACATAACGAGAACAAACGGCCGCATATTTGACTTGGCCCTACAAACAAAGGTATACATAATATGTTTACCTTATGTAACTGTTCCACGTGATCGATGAAACCACAATCAAAGGGCTTGTTGCCTTCTTACGCACAAACCACACTAATCCACAAACTAACTTTAGCAACATACCGACGTACTTACTATGCTGGAGTATTATTACGTCACTTGCCACTCATCATTCGTCAAACGACCGTCAAAGTATTTGACGGAGAACCTTCGACTAATTCCCGGAAGTGCAAAAACTCAAAAATTCATGAACTTTATGATAGCCAATAAAATCTGAGCCCGGAACCGAAATCCAATTTCAAAACTTCCAAAGTGATGGCAATCGTCAAAACGATCGACAGTCTCTCTAGAATCGTTTGCAAAATGTAGATGAATCTCGGATGCGTTTTATTTTCCTATGAAACGTTGGAAACGTACAAATGTCCGAGTTGTGGGGATCTGCAGCATAGAGAGCGAGCGACAAAGGACACAGGTTCCCAAAGCGAGCAGCCTCGCTCAAAGAGTTCGAATCACTCGGGATTGAGGCATGGCTCTCGCTAGTGCATCTCCACCATACAGACTTGTGTGTTACTAGCCCATTCAATTCAAACGATGTATCGCAAACCATGTTTTTGAGCGAAGTTGTCGTATAGAATAATACGACAACTTCGCTCGTAGCAAATATTTCCAAGAAATCCTTGTTCTTGTCATATTCTTATTAGGCTTCAGGAACACGTAAAAAATAACATTGACTTAGTAAAAAGTACAAAATTTTGTTTCAGCTTTGAAGGCAGACAAAAAGCGGTTGAAAGCAGAGAAATTTGATTTACTAAACCAAATGAAACAACTCTACGCCACGCTCGAAGACAAAGAGAAAGAGCTACGAGACTTCATAAGAAACTATGAACAGGTTAAATTTAATAATTTTGCATTATGAAAGCGAATATTAGCATAATAAGTAATCCAATAATGTTGTTAGACGGTGCGAGGGAAATGCGTTGTCACGTAAAAGGGCCTTTTACCTCTGACGCAGGGTTACAAAATTAAAAAATAGATGGGTCGGCCTTTTGTTCCAAAATATCCCGGTATCATTAACGAAGTCATTACTGTGTGAAGCCAACACTGTGGTCACTCAATTTATTATGCCATATCGTTTGATCTAGCATCGTTTGCTAGGCTCATTATGCTCGGATAGGATCTAGGTCACACAGAACTTTCCCAGTTATTTCCCAGCTTATAGAATTTTACACATATAGAAACTTCTCGACGAATGCTCTCTCATCATAAGTTATTATTCTACATTGTTCTCAGTTACGGAGAGTCTGTTAGCCTTTTTCTCTTTATTAAGTTCTAACTTTTTAATCATTGTTCATGAAGTCTTGACTTTAATAAAGCCTTCAGAAACGCATCAAGTCCAACTACGCTCTTAATAATATTTCCCACATTTCTGCTTGAATGAGAATTACTTACAATTTAATGTGATTCATTTATGGCTTTTTCAGACTTGCACCACATTCTTTTTCAGATAATGTTTGCGAAAAGTTGATGTTGCATCTTTTTTTACTGTTTTTGTTATAGTATAGTACCACATTTGTACAGATGCGTTCTCGAGGTGGTGCGTCGTCCGCTTTAGGAGCGGAGCGAGCTGAGCGGGAACGGGAGCGAGCGGCACTACTCCGCCACGCTCGCGACGAAGCTGAGCGGTCCCTGCAACTTGCCGCCGCTCTCAGTGCGAGAGACACACAGCTTAGACATGCCAGGGAACAACTCTTTGAGGTAGGCTTACTAAACTAATGAAATGGTGCCTTTGAAACTATTGTATGCATGAACACTACCTACGTGTTTGCAGAAACTGAAAGCTTTTAAGTAAACGGTGCATTTAGTTGAATTTACATTGAAGCTTATATTGAATTAAATTAAAATTTCATGTATTGAATGTTCATACTTAATTAAACAACGATAATGAACTCATGATAACAATCGCAGTGCCCAAATTCAATAACATTATCTTTTATCGACTGCGAAATCACCAAACAATTCACGAGATAATTCATTCAAAATGTCCATTCCGAAGCGGAACCACATCGATATTATACAAAATTGTTTTTGATGAACAACTTCAGTGATGAAGTGCTTCAACCAATAATAAATAAACTTTTATCGACAGCTCAGTACTATGATGAATAGGCGGCGTGATGTGCGCTCGAACCAAGACCATCCATCACTCGCCTGTGTTAATTACCATTTCAAATTGCTCCGTCTGATCTAAATTGCAGGGAAAATTAAACGCAACTGTTTCCTCGATTTAGTACGTATAAGTCGGTTGTTATTACACGATTTTCCGTTACGCATAATCCGGATATTAACCTGCGACCGCGGAACATTCGATACCATTACGTTGATGCGGGACTCGCAACGGGATGTCCCATTCGAGCGGACAAATCCTGCCCAAATTAAAGCCCCAATCGAAATTAATTGAAGCATTAAAAGGGTGTTTCGATGGAGGTATAACTATAATCGTGTTTGGGATGTGATGTTGGAACGAATCGGCCTATAACTTGGGAACACGAGTGTTGTAAACGGTGATGGAGGGATTACATGAGGGTGGGCACGGCCAGTAGAATCCACCGGTGTGCTTATGCTGTGAGCATAATGTAATTACGCTTTTGGCTTTCTGCGTTCCAGTTACCGAATATTGGCGAAATATTGGAAGATGCCGTATACAGCCAGGATGTTCCGCAGTAAATATTTACGGGGTCATAAAATGAAGTTGATACCCCTGCTGCCATGTTGATAATCGAGCGAAAAATGTTATGGACCCACCTTTAAAAACAAAAGTTTTCACAGGACTAAGCGTAAAAATATTTTCTACGCCTAGTCGTAGAACTAGGCTTTACGGTTTCGATCATGTATGCAAGTGTATATCTACTTACAGAATCCAATTATTTATAGTTCGCTACGAATAGATGCTACAATAATATCGAAATGGACATTGATTGATTGCAATCAAGTAGGAAACTTTTTTTATTTTTGTCTTTTCACTCATTGTAACGTCATTCGTTGACATTTGTACAAAGGCTCGAAGACAGCTGCAAGCAGCGGGATGTCTATCAGAAGGTGAGAGTGTGGCTTCGCTCGGCATGGGTCCTCCGATGATGCTGGGGGGACCCTCCGGCTTGATCGGCGATAGGGGAAGCTGCAGTGCCGACTCCGGTGTTAGAGGTATGTATTGAAGTTAATCACCCTCCTGCCATTACTTCATTTATTTAAAATCGACGCAATGTCTCCTTCCAGACATCTCTGTAAGTGTCTAAACACACTATGCCGAAGTTACGCGACCGAAGTTCGGCGGCTGATTATACGTTCCGACGTATTCGGCTGATATGACACACCATAAGTGCCGAACTTACGCGGCAGAAATTCAGTTCCGCAACTTTGTGTGTGTATTCAGTGTCTTGAGCGCTTTCGGGAGGCTCCCCGCTGCTCCCCGCCCCCGGATCTTCGTCGGCCATCGAACCGAACTTCGGTCGCGTAGTGTGCTCACAGAATAAGTTGCCGCTGAACTTACGCCCGACCGAACTTAGGCTGTACGCTATGACGCGATGTAATTTCGGCATAGTGTGTCTTCAATAATTCAAATAGCATTGCAGGCGTAATTGTGCTGAACTTCGGTCGCGTAATTTCGGCATAGTGTGTTTAGACACTAAGTATAAATGTCGTATAATAAATACCAAAATTTTCAAAAATCATCATCATCATTCTCCTGCCCTTATCCCAATTTATTTGGCGTAGGCGCAGCATATCTTCTTGTTCCATATTTCTCTATTACTCGTTATCTCATAAAACACGTTCAAAAATATATGGTCTATTACTCCTACCTGCAGATGATTTTTTCGGGCAGCAGATAGATTAATACAATTTCTTTTCTGTTCTTTAATATATTTTTTTTGCGAAAAGTGCCTATTTGGAGGCTGTAAAAACTAAACAGTTCTCAAGAATTCATTAAAGCCAAAATAGGTAATCTTCTCCCCATGGCTTCGGTGACAGGTAGCAGCGACGGTGGCGCCACCTCGGTGTGCGGCGGCAACCTGTCGGACTCCACCGCGGAGGGGGCGCCGCCCACGCTGGACGCGTACGACACGGACGCCGCGTCCCTTGTCTCGTCCGCACATCATATCTATCAACGTAAGTACTTTTATTACATAGTGTATAGAGACACTCGATCCCTGCTGTGCCAATATGTCCCATACACAACAGGGGCCGAACATAATGTACATGAAAAATAAAATATACTTATTTTAATCCGATTACTTTCCTACTCTACCACAACATATAAATTGTCTCTTTTGACTCGACAATTTGGGGCTACGATGCGGCACAATAATTTAATACCTACAAATTAAACAGAAAATCACGTTCATTAAACCGAATGTCGAATTTTCGTCGTTAATTTTTGACGAATTTAACTTAAACGAATCTCTTTTAACGTTGTTACATCCACGGCATTGTTGTTATGAAGTGAAATATGATTTCCATGATTCAGCTGGAAAATAAAGCGGATTGCAACTCGCTCATGTTGAAAACAAGTATAATGATATCTGTCGCTGTGTGGAAACGTTCAACTTTTACATTCTGAATAATATTTAGCATCGAAATTACTCATTTAGATGAGGTTTCTTGCAGTAAATATAAAAAAAAAACTCATCTATTTAAACATTACAAAGTTTGCCATCTCATTCTTATCAGAGGGCATTTTACCGAGAAAAATTGAAACAGCAAAAATTTCCGCCGGTGAAACGAGTTTTTTATTACTGAGTAAAAATTTTCATAACGATGAAATCAAATTGTTTCGTACAGTTGTGCGACAACAAGTACTGATAAATGACGAACGAAAACATGGCTTTATTTAACGAACTCACTCACCGTTTCTTTTGTATTTTTTTTCACTGTGTGACTTACACACAAAAGGGTTTTTTTAATAATAAACCTTACTTTAAGTTAAATAACGTGTGCTTAATAAAGCATAATTCTTTTAAAATATAATCTCCCCTTTGTTATTGAAAAACAAAAAAAAACGTCCTACAGTCCTGCTGTATTTAATTTATATTTTTTCACTTAATTCTCTAAAGGTAATTTATTCTCTAAAGACCCTTAACGAAGCCGAAAGGCATCATGAGGGTTCTCCCCGTCGTACTTGGGAACCTTCTAGTTACGGAGATATTGGGGGTCAAAGTCACAACTTTTTCACAAGGTTTTTTTTAAATACATTGTAAGGTTTTTACTTTAAACATCTCCACGACCCCCGCACTATTCAATTCATCCATCAGCACAATGTTTTGCAATGTTTGCGTTACGTTGAGTCCTACCGTAAGACGTGATAAAAAGTCGTTTCCCAGCAATAATTTTTGCGTATAGTTGCTTTGTTTCATGTACTTAATGCTTGTCCGTTTACACCCTGTATATTGGGAGACTCGATCAAGTAACGTTTTTAGAAAAAGAGTAAGTTTTTCTTCGATAGATTTACAGTTACAGTCCTAGGAATTAATATCGCCACTTTTGTACAAATTTTATTATTGTCGTATGCATTTTCAAATGTAAAATTTAGCTTTTTACCAGCTTCTATTTGTAGTTGGTAGCATAAAATTAAGTCTGTAATTGTTCAACAAAAAATGGCAGCGAATTGAAACATTGTTAAATGCAAATGACCGAACTCCACAATATGCTAAATAACAATTTGCAACGCATTCTGCATTCTAAATTGTGCACAGTTTAACAACTAAAATTGCTGGAGGCAGCAGTCAATATTATACTGTTTTACGAAACATGCTCAGCGTACATCAAACAATAAAACTCCTGACAACTACGTTAGTATTGCAAAACGACTGTTCGGAAATTCAGAACTTCATTCCATTAGAGTTTACCATGTTTTTGTTTCATTCTTTTCATATAAGCGGAACAAATTCATTGAGCTTTTATTTCGAATATTGGAGTTCGCTTTTACAGAATATGCTTTTGTAATATCTGAAGTGATTTTCTTTTGTATATCTGCAAATGGAATAAAACCATTGGATATTTTATCGACTGTCTCTCTGAGTGCTTATGGATTTGGAAAAAAATCAATTACATCCGTAGAAGATAAATGGGAGGTTATTAACACTGTTATCTTTCGCTATGCTTATCATACGTGGTTGATAGTACTTACGAGTAAATTATACTTGATCAAGATACATACTTATTTTATTAAATAGCTATCGAAAAATAAAACACAGTTTTCAAATTTTTACAGTAAAATACTGACATCTGATAACACAAATAATGTCTACTGCCTTTATTCTTGCGTAAACCGTCAAAAGGCAACCGCAGGAAATGGATATTGCTCGTAAAAGATTCCCGAGTCTGCAGCTTGTTATTTTACAATCTTTAAACCAGTTATTTATATTATACAGCTTTATGTGGTATCAAACGATCCCCTTGTGTAATATTCGCATACTTCAAAGCTTTATCTTGGAGGAAATAATAAAATAACGTGCATATTTATGTTGACGCTTCGAATAATCGGAAGAGAAGTCGAGTTTCCATTTAAACGCCTCCAAATTACAGGACTGCGAGAATGGTGTTCGGAAAAAAGATACAAATACTGGTTCCACGCCTCAATATTTTGCGACGAACACATTTTTCTTACACGAGCCTGCGATAGATGCATCGGGACATTTTATCCGGCCCGGGGATAAAAGCTTGAGTAATATAAAGTAGTTTGTAAGCCTCGCCTATTCTACATGTACTATGTAACATTAGGGCTAAGTATTCGATGGCGACAATATACTGCGTCGTTCAATACGAAGAGGATCGTGAACCGCTTTTTCAGTTTCCATTTTCCGTCGCACATAGTTTAGCTATGGGATTTTTTTAACTACATACATAAAGTTTTTGGTTGGTAAACTTTATATAAATTGAATTTCGTGTATTGGATCACTCGATAACTTTACCGAATGTTATGTTTTCATCGTTAGTAGGTCAAAGTAGGACTTGTCAAAAATATTTGTCAGTGACGTGGTGATAGAAGCCCGAAATCTACTTTGTCAATGAATGAAAAATACTGAATTACTTCTGTTTTCTTAGTGAGCACACCTCGTGACTGCAGTCCGACTTTATCGCCACACAACAGTGCTTCGCCCTTCACACGCTCCATCGACGCGGGATCACTATCCAGGTTGGTATTCCAGCTACAGTGTGAACTTGTAAGTTTTGCTCCAACCGGTGCGGAAATATCTTTCAGTACAGGCACGGCTGCGCACACGCGTATGTAACGCGTGTCCGCAGCCGTGCCTGCAATCTGTCCTGTTTGACCGTACCTTCACTGGATCCCACATTACCTGCATGTTCATGCCATCATTTAAAATATCTTTATATTTCTTAAATCGTTTGTTGCTATTCTTGTTATGACATTGATTTCTTCCCGTGGAATGTAGGAAGCGACAAGGCCGTTACAAGGGGAGCCGACAATATTAGTATTCAGCTGAGCAGATGTTCATTACCATGATCTAATTCTACAACTTGCCCTCAAGCCATTCTATGGAGACATCCTTTTAGGTGCTAATTTGAGCGGAAAAATGGCGTTAATCCTGTTAATAGCCTCGAGAAGTTTCTTCAAATTTTCAAACTTTCTTATTACGAGTTCAAGGGTCTACCGCTAAGGCACCTAATCATTTTCATTCAATCTGAATGCCTGCAAAAACTTATTTCACTGCAAATGAGGTCCTATCTTTATTTGCTGACATTAGCACAATCTTGCAAATAGCCTAGCGGTCTATTACACTTGATAGCGGGAATTTAGAAGCCAATAAGAAACTGGGCGATGAAATTCTATTACATTTGCTGTGTACTTTATTACTTAAAGCGATAATATCGAATTTTGACAGTAAAATTTATCGCGTATTACACGATCTGGGTCGCGATTCAGCAATAGTTGTCCGAAATTACATTTTCTTTCGACTTGATTGTTTTCCATTTCCTCGGGCTACTTTTTAATATCTTTCGTCTAGTCTAGCTATATTAAAAGGGCTGCCGCATCAAGGAAGGCTGTTTAAAAAGGACATCCGCAATTTAAATGTGAAATGTAATTCTGACAAGTTGAAATAATCATAGATCGTTCACCTGCTGCACATTACAGCCCTCTAAAAGTTAATAGGAAATGGAACGATAACATTTAGCATTCTATTACTTTTACGGGATACTTTATTTCAACAGGCGATATTATCGAATTTTGACAGTAAAATTTATCGAGCATTACGCGATTCGGTCCACGATTCAGCAATAGTTGTTTGAAATTACATTTTCTTCCGGCTTAATTCTTTTTCATTTTCCGCAACTGTTCGCTCAGGCTACCTTTTATATCTTTCATCTTGCAATATTTTAAAAGCCGGAACAATGCTGCTACGTGAAAAGACGGCATACAGATTGAGTGTCAAATCTTGATTCCGTGTTTGAGTGATTATAGAGATCGTACACCTGATGCAAACTAATGATTACTCTACTCATCATACTGTTCAGATATCGAATTGAATTAAATATTGAACATTCACAGTGAATGTTTACACAATGCACACATGTGTGTAGCGTTATTGCTAAGTCCAAACAAAATTTTAACAAAAGTGAAAAACATTCCACTACAGGAGTTTCTAAGATTGCTAGGGTTTTATAAAGTTATATTACATATAATAATTTTCAAAGTTTAATGTACTATGTTCATAACGCACTTAATCCTACTTAAAGTTAAGTATTTATTAAAAATTTAAAAAAAAACTTGAACAGTAACACCTGAATATTTCGTTAGCTCGCATTTCCGTTTCATTACCTCCTATGCTCCCATTAGGTCAGTGGAGCAGCTATCAAGCCCGGGTGAGTGCGAGGCAGCTCTGCTAGGCGGTGTGCGCGGCCGCTCGGGGGCAGGCAGCAAGGGCGCGCGCGGCCGGGGCTCGGCCTGGGGCTCCATATCACGCGTGTTCGCGCGCTCGCGGCACCGCACCAAGTCCGGCAGCGCCGCCATCAGCGGCCATGAGAGCGGTGAGTTCAGAAACCTACAATATAAACAGTGTGCAACTTTTTCAAAATTGAAGTCCTCCTAGAGAGCTGGGTCCTTTGATCGCTTACTGCTGGTAAACATTTGTGAATTGGTCCTAGAAAATTATTGCATTGAATAACCAAGCGTGAGTTCCGATTACGGCTACACGCTAAAAGAACCACGCAGAACTGTAATTGAAGTTAATTTTTCATCAATTTTTGAGCTCGGAATTATTAACTTAGTTCTTGTTTGGACAGACCCAAATTGGCGTTTCTGTATCTAAACTTTTACCTACTGTGTAAGTGTGTATTTATAATCCATTTATATTTATAGATAGGAACCAACAACATTGGGAACCTTCGGGTGACCTGTTCAGGTCACAAATGAATATGTTTCAATGTTTCTCAATATAGCTTGTTGTTCAGAGCCGATCTACTCGGGTACTGGTAGCACTCGCGCTTGGTCGCCTCTGGGCAGTGAGGCGGCGTTACGGGAGGCGGCATCGCTGCCACTTTCAAGATGGCGCGCGCCCGCCATCATCGCGTGGCTTGAGCTGGCGCTCGGCATGCCGCAGTATGCTGCTGCTGTTGCTGATAATGTCAAGAGTGGCAAGGTATGTCTAATTCTAGGCTCTTCACAGTACAATCATGCCTACACGAACACTGCTTGGCTTTTTTGAGCTAGTTCTTAGTAGCAAACTATGTCGTGATTTCTCGCTGCTATAGCGACAGAAATAGCCAAGTCACCCAGTAAACTTTGAGTGTATTTATAATTAATAACACGTCTCATCATTGCGTATTTTATCATCTTTATAGAGGGTAGGGAACCACCACGTGTGCTTTTACTAAAAATGTCGTTTAAAATCAACGTCCAAAGGCACTACTGAAAGTGTTTAATTCACGCCTTGTACACCGCTGCAGTCGCCACAACAGCGCTGTTTTACGACATTTCACTTCTTTATGCATTCAGAAAAGTACCAAGTTACTTAAATACAAGACAAGACATTTTTTAGTAGGTAAGCACAATATGAAAGTAGAACACTGTAATGTCTTAGTAGGTAACTCACTTGCTAATATTAACCTCGTGGCCGTAGATGTTAGCAAAACGAGGTTACTTATGCTCTGTTGCATTTAACTGTATGAGGCTTCAAGCAGTATCAACACAAATCGTATTAACCGCTTAGTTTTCCATTTATTTAACAACGTAGAAAAGCCTCATTACTATTAGATAAGTAATTATATATTTTATGTAAAGAACTAAGGCGCTACCTCGAAAATAAATCGTAGCTCGATGGGCGTGGCTTAACCCCCCGCGCGGGGAGCGGCGAATGCAGTGTACGCGGTGGCATCTGGAAAACCGAGTACGCACTTCTTGGATTTTTTGAAATATTAGCACATAGGAGGTATGGAGTAGACAAATAATACAAATATTTAATTGTCAACCATTTTTTTTTTATTAAGTACACCATGTAATTAAAATTAATTAGGTAATGAAGGCATATAACAAATGTTTATTTACTAAGAATATTTTTTATTAAATAATTAATATATTGTTTTAATTTTTCTATATTTAACCTACTTTAAAAAACTCGTCTATTTATATTATGTATTATAAAATATGTTCGCAATTTTCTCGTAAACTACTGAATCGATTTTGATGATTCTTTCACTGGTATAATCCCCAAGTATGGTTTTATGTACAACATATAAACAAAGTTACACGTCTCTGGCATCAGATGAAATATTTAATCTGCAATGTTGCATCACATCCACGGAGTTTAATTGAAAATGTAGACAGCAACATTGTAGAGAGTTTTAATGGAGTAGTTGCCAAATTAGTTGGTGGCAAAAGAGTCAACTACGCTCTTAAACGGTCTTATCAAGCAAGATGCACAGGGGCAGTAGTATCATTTAACTCCGGGAAAATATTGACTACCGTCCACAAAACTATTCACAATACGAGCCCTTTAGCAAAAGTCAAGAAATATGAAGAACAAGTAGAAAATACAAGAACGTACAACCAAACGTTAAAAAGAAAAAAAAAACATAAATTGGTTTCTAAGAAAATAGATTTTAATTATGGCGATCGACCCGATGTGGATTCTGATACATACAACCTCACAAAATTTACGTTTTTGAAAAATTTAGAAAAATTCGATGAAGAACGCTAAGAGATACAGGAGAGGACAATACTACAGAGTGAAAGTGGAGAGTGGCTAGAATTTTTTTGCCGCCAACTAATTTGGCACACACACGTATTTCCTGGAACAAGTTTATGAAATTTTCGTTCAATGTTATCGCGTTAGGCGGTATGAGGAGCGCGGGAGACGACTCGTACGGGGTCGGGGCCCCCTGAGACGGGAGAATTGAAAAAAATTGCCACTGTGACTCTGGATGAAACAACAAGCTTTTCGACCATGCTTGCGTTGACGATAGATGGACCGGGAAGAGCCCTCTTAAGCTCTTTGAATGTGATGCAACATTGCAGATTAAATATTTCATCTGATGCTAGAGACGTGTGTTACAAATATTCTTTGATTCGCCATTTGAATTTTCACTACATAAATTTTTATTACAAGAATCATGGTGCTCAAATGCATGATAAATGCATTCGTAATATCTTGGTGCAGATTTTTTATGTTGTCTGATTGCTGCAGATTTTGTAAGCCATGATATTTTATGGCGTTACATAATATGTATTTTCGTATCTTTAAAATCTTATTTGTAGTTAATATATTCCTTTTTGTTATAGCATATTTTTTATTCGTTTTTAAGTTTAGCAATTTGTTACAAAAATTTGTTAATTATTTGTGATTTTTGCAACCAATCTTTTCGACCGTGATTGAGGGATATGGTCGAGTGTCAAGTATTTTTGCATAAGAGATACTGTCTCCATCAGCTACGTATCTTCCATAGATAACGCCATGCATTTCTATGGACTGTTTACTGTCGGCGATAATAGTGGATTCCATAGCTGTTGAAGATCCACTATAATTTTTAAAACACTCATGGTGTTTTACTACCTCATTTCGTTTTACCGCTCTAGCACAAATACACTAGTATTTGTTTTTGACTGCCATGAAAAGAACTTGACGAAATCGACTACCTATAATATTCGCAGCGCCAGATAGTGCAGAATAATTAGTTCTGTATGAACGTTTAGCCCAGCAACCATCTAAGATTACATCTATTATTGGCACATTATTGGTATGTCATCTTTAGTAGCTTTTCCTTCTTTCACTGCCGCTTCTTTCCCCCGTTCCCCCGCTTTCCTCATTTCTTCCCATGCCGTCACTTCCCATTCGTCACATATTTCATCTTGCAAGATTTTGTATTTGTATTCCGACATGGATGGTAAATCGACAGCAGCCGAAAACTGTTTCAGTTAAGCGTTACCACAACCAGCTGTCACCATCCCGGCCACCACCATTTTATTTTGAGTTCTGTACTTTAAACTTTGTTTTACATAATGTACAAGAAAATGTGTGTAAGGCCAGAATTTTTTTCTGATTCTAATTTAATGGTTGTAAGGCCGCATTGAAACATTGATTGGTGACTCGATATTTTAAGCAATTTGTGCAGGAACGTGAGGCAGTTGCTTTTCAATAATCGTTTTATTGAATTTTTGTTATAATATTTTAATTCGTCTTTTTACAAGCAGGGTGTATCAGGTAATAATTTTTAAACAGATTGAACCTTTACAAAGAATTGAATGAGAACAAACGCGTGCTGTGATTGGTCACCGACGTTTGCGTGCCCTCATTCGTAGATAAAAAATATGATGTCCCGGTGCGTCGATAGATGGCATTAAAAAAGTAATTTACATCAACAACTCTGTGGCCACTAATGTCGGCAGTTTTGGACTCCTGAAACAAAAAGTATAAGTCAACTTGGAAAAATACTATTTATGCCAAGCTCTATACTGGAAAATTCATAGTACACAGTTAATAAAATAAGAGAACTCACATTTCCTTCAAGTTTATACCTCAATAAAGATCAAAAAAAAAATTCGATTAAAAACTCACCTCTTTTTGCAATTCAAATGCGACTCCATTCCTTGTCCTGTCATTCCTGTCACACGCGGTAACAGTACTTGACGTATACATCAATGTATTGTTGACATATTTCTAACCTAAAATGAAATACAAGTACATTTTAGCCTTTTTCATAATATAAACAATTTTATAAATAGAAACTAATAATTATTGTACATAACTATATACTTACTTTTTACTCTTTCTCATTTTCTGAGCCCTCACCCTCAGTCGCTCTGTGCTCTAAACGTTGTACTTTATTTAGTTTTGGTTTCATATTTTTTCCATTAAAAACTAGTCACAAATAGAAAAACATACGTTATAGGTACTGTTCAATCACAAGAATAGTCTTTATATACCTATTTAACACTAATTAACACAATCTACTAACTTTTACTATATAAACAATTATTAAAATCACGAAAATCCGATAGCACCGATCTGCAAAAAAATGTCATAGGTTTGACGTCAATGAAGCCCACCGGGCGACTGATCTTGTAAGCGAGCGAAAGTGATGCAATTACTTTTGAAACGCAAAAAAAGAGATGGCTATATTGTGCGTGCGCTCGGAATAAAACGACGTACGTGCCAAAACGAATTTACTCCTTTTTTAACATAAAAAATGAATTAAATTTAAAACTACAATGAGTAAACTTTGAAATAATAATTCTCTATGTTTTAAAGTAAATCCCATTGAATAATTCTTAAGCGTTACGCAGTGATGTCGAAAAAAGTAAAAAAATAGATATAACTTTGCATTTTTTTTGTATCGAGAAAAGTTCATTGAATCGTGTATTCCTTATTTAAGTATACTAGACCAAAGAGTCAAAAAACATATACCAAAATGTTGAATCCCTATTCCACATACTTAACAAGTTATACGAAATAGAAAAACCACATTTTTTTCAATATATCACCTTATTTACATTTCGGCCGGTCATAACTCTCGATGAAAACGACGTGGATTATATTTTCGTATGTAACGAAATGAATAAAAAGACCATTTTCATTACCCGCAAATCCATTCATTATTCGGAATGCGCTCATTTTATTAGATCTGTATGGAAATCGGGGACCGATACACCACCCCCAGATAAATTCATCGCAGAATTTGCTTATTTATATGTTGATATATCAAACTTTTCAGTAGGCGTTCAGTCTTGTAACATGAAAAGGAAATCACGAACGTCAAAGTTATTCATGTCGTGATCGGTTTTATAATATTTGGTAGGGATGTATGTAGTAGAGCGAGAGACGCGCATTAAGCGTCAAATATTGTGTTCTGGTTGGTTCTAGATCCGTGCTTTGAATGGGCAGGTTCTGCTCGAGCTGTCCGATGCGGACCTGGAGGTGGGGCTGGGCATCTCGCAGCCGATGCATCGCAAGAAGCTGCGGCTCGCCATCGAAGAGCGCAGGAGACCAGACCTCGTGAGGAACCCCAGTATAGGGCAGTTGACGCACGCTTGGGTCGCCGCTGAATGGCTGCCAGATTTGGGACTGTCACAGGTATAGAGAGATACTTTGACGTACGGATTAGTTAAATATTTGACATGGTTAACTTAAGCTCATCTGTAGAAGTTGTCATCATAGTTTTGATATCAGTGAAAATTATGTACAACATTGGCAAAGTGGCACTCAGAAATAAAACGCGCGGGTACTCCAATTTGAGTTCATTTTGTCCAACAGTACGCAGAGTCGTTCCTAGGCAACTTAGTGGATGCTCGCATGTTGGATACCATCAGCAAGAAGGAGTTGGAGAAGTACCTCGGAGTGACGAGGAAGTTCCACCAAGCCTCCATCGTGCACGGAATACATCTGCTTAGAATAATGAAGTACGACCGACAGGTTAGTGGAAAGAGCAAATAGATTTCGTAAGAGATAAAGTGGCGGATAGCAAAAATGAGGAAATAGGAGTTCATTTTATTTTAATCAATTTTGAACGCGACAAAAGTATTGCCGAAGAAAAGATAAATAAAAGGATGGAAGGATAGATTAAAGATCATCATCATCTGCCTAGCCTTTTCCCAACTATGTTAGGGTCGGCTTCCAGTCTAACCGGATGCAGCTGAATACCAGTATTTTACATGGAGCGACTGCCTATCTGACCTCCACAACCCAGTTAGTACTGGGTAATACGATACCCCTTGGTAGGACTGGTTGTCAGACTTTTTGGGCCCCTGACTACCTGTAACGACTGTCAAAGATCTACAAATGACAGCCGGGACCAACGGCTTAACGTGCTTTCCGAGGCACGGAGGAAACTCGGTATGTAATGGTTGGTCACCCATCCACAGACCAACCTAGGCAAGCACGGCTTAACCTAAAGATCGACCCGAGCGGCTGTTATTATTTAGCCACGAGCTCCTAAAGATAGATTAAAGATGACAATGACATAAATTACACTCTCCATCTCATTTACAAATTGCGTGGTTCGAAATGAGAAACCTTTCCACGTCCCTTCCGATAAGTGGGGTGAGATAACGGAAAGCAAATGAGCGATTATCCAATGAGCTGGAACAAAATGTTCCGTCTCGCATTGCCGTGGCCCGTAATGTACACCCATTAATCATCGTGCACTCCGCTCTTGCTAGCTCGACAGTTAGCTAAAAACCTGTTACATCACGTTTATTATTTCCCTTATTTCCAACGTTATAAATTACCCGAGCTGATCAATCATCGTTAAGTTTTTACAACATCTTTGTTTGTTGTAGGCGCTGGCTGTCAGGCGGCACCAGTGCGAGAACGTCGACGCCGACCCCTTAGTCTGGACGAATCAGAGGTTTATGCGATGGGCTCATAATATTGATTTAGGTGAATTTGCGGATAATCTGAAAGGTATGTTTGTTCTCCCGGGTGTATACTGTCTATTTGCTAATGATATCCGCGCCCGAACAGGCGGTCACGTACTTGATAATCTTATTACAACAGATAGTGGAGTACACGGCGGCCTCGTCGTACTAGAGCCGTCGTTCACCGGAGAGACAATGGCGACCGCGCTCGGCATTCCTCCATCTAAGAGCATTATTAGAAGACACTTGGTAGCTGAATTCGATGCTCTCATCATACCAGCGAGGTGAGTCAACCACATACTCATTTATAAGCCAATCCAGGAAAATATAATATTTGCTTCAGGCACCTATCCGGTTAATATTTATATGAGCTATATCGCATCAATCAACTTGCGAGTCAATATGTTTCGCACCACTTGTATTATGTATCCATGTAAATATTATATTTTCTTATTATATTATTACATGATATGAATGAATTATGTATTCACAATATTATATACTTGAATATATCTAGCAGTTTGTTTGGTGACAATGAGCACAGTATATCTATTATTATATATCATAACCAAGTTCTTAGATTGTTTGTCCCATAAGTGCATTGTTAAAATGAGTCTACGACGTATGAGAGTGGCGACCGAGTGCTACGATGTTGTGGTGAGACGCACAGTGCATGTGACCAGTTGTTTGAGTACTCAGTAGTGACCTAGTGCCCACCAGTGACCCTCACGGTGCACTCTGCACAGTGGCACTGAGCAGAGAGTCCCCTCCCGTACGTGCGCATCTGTAGTTGATTATAATGTGAGGTGCAATCCTGCAGGTATACGATATTTTGCCAGGTGGAAGAACTGCAAGTGGAGGCTGCCCGAGCATCCATGTTGTCCACAAAACAAAGATAAACCAACGAAAATCAAAAAACTCTCGTTTAAAAAATAAATTATCGCTTCGGTGCCCAAACCTGTATCTATGTAAAATTTCCTGTATCAGAATGTTTGTAAATTCGCTATTTTTACACAAAATATTTTCTTTGCGAAAGAAAATTTTGTATCTACCTACCGTCAAAACTTGCTCGTTTTTGGAAACTTTTTTGATGGAAAACTTTACGAGCGGTGAAGACTGATAAGTTATCGTAGGGATCGTGGTGCGTAAGTAAAGGATATCAAGAAGTTGGAGCGATCGGACACGTTCACAGTCATTTTGTTTTGTTCCTTCGCCTTCGTCAGTGTTAGATTCAATGTTGGACATTGTGACCCCCTAGAGTCCCGATCTTGCCGTAGATTAGATTCGTCACGTTAATGTTAATTCGAGATTGATCAATTTGGTAAACTAGTAAATGTATACAACTTAGTTGATATTATAAAGATAAGCATGAAATGCTTCGTATTATTCATAGGGGGTAACTCATATCCCATTACTTGCATTCACTAACGTTATTGAAAAGGATTCATTTCAATTTAATGACCGTTTTGGAATAATTGTAATAATAGTCGAAGATTTTAAATAAAATCTTTACAATTGAATATTAATAGGTGTAAAGACAGAACCATCACCATAGCTTTAGGATTATAACAATAATAGCATTTACTAATACTGTAAGATAACTATGTTTTTGACTTGTATACATTCATACTGTAAAGTTGACAACATTGTATATTAGTTCACCTGTAACGATATCGATTGAACTATAAATGTGAATAAATCCTGATGAAAAAGATAAACCTAAGGGACATCGAGTCAGTTTATTTTTATTATCCATCACCCTAAACTTGGCGATCCTTGCATCGAGACAGAACGGTAACGATCATTTTATCGATACATCATGAATGCCTCTCTGTCATCATCATTAGACCGCACTACATAATAATCAGACTCTGTCCACATTTTCTCCTTCCTTGTAACGTTCCTTTTTATTTTGTACAGATTTCCAACGTTGACATTTCGTGCTTGATGGATTTAGTGACATTTTGATTATATTGTTGTTGTTCTTTTAATTCAAGCGCGCAAGGAAGAGTACTGCTAGATACAAACATTTTATCTCAATATATTTGCTTCCAATTCCGATATTGGATCCAGTACTGTTCGTTGTCATCCAATCCATTAATATTTACTCGTGTTATTTCTTTTTATTTGTATCCATATATTCGTACACAATCAGCATGATTCGTATCATTTCCAGCAAAGTGCATCATGCTTTTGATGTCTATGCAAAATATTATTGAATTACATTCACTTTTTATTAACTGTCTCTCGTAGTTTCCAGTGAATATAAATCTGTGAATATGAAAATGTTTGCGTTATTTTTTCCTGCTAGGAATAAAAAATGCAGTATTGAGGTCCAACATTGCGACTGTAAAATATAACTTAACGAGAATTTGCATGTGAGCTTTTTGTGTTAGCAGATATTAAACACAAATGGGTGCAAATTTGAGAGATTAAAGCGACCATAACTAACGCAAACTACGCTCTGCCTGGCTTCTATATGTGATCTCAAATTTGTACTGCTTCCGTTGTGTAGTGAAATCACATTGTAATTGGTTTTCAGAAACTTGTTTGGTCACCAAATCAGGATGTTGGGTAGACCGTTCTCGAGGTCGGTTGCTACTGGATTACCAGGCATCGATCTTAGTGGGGACTCCAGGAGGCATAGTTTGAGGGTAAGATAATTGGTTACAATTGATGATGTTATTACAATTTCATACCCAGAACTCAACCACTAACGTAGAATTCGTTTCAGGGCTCAATAACCCGAGCACTAGGTGTCCTGAAACCGAAGCACGAGCGGACCTCACCGTCAAGCTCAAGCGAGAGCTCAAGCGTGTTGAGCCTGACGCAGCCGTATCAGATCTCGTACTCTCCGCCGATAGCCGTGCGCACGCTGTCTCAGCTGAGCATGACGTACGCGCCGCCGCCGACGCTACAGGAGTACGAGCCGATATACACGCCGCTGAGCTTGTACTCGCAGTCCAGCGTGTCGACGAGGGACAGCCTGACAAGACTGAACGATATCAAAGAGAATTCTAGTATTACTCATAGGTAAGTGTGCCGATACAAAAGTGTTTATGGCTCACCTGATGGAATGTAGTCACCAGTCCCAATGGACGTCTTCAGCATCAGAAGTAACACAGGTGCCTTCAAACTGATAGACATCAACGCTGTGTTAATTTCCTTCCACTTTTTTTCTCCTCAGCAACAATTATATCCGCAAAAAATTGCTAAAATATATAATGTTAAATTCACGCCTTCTCCATAAAGTAGAGAGCTGTAGTTATTTATTGAAAGAAAAAACTTTGGCTTGTTTATCATGTTAGCTTTTTACACAAAAACGGAATTATTCAACAGTCCACATTTCTATAGATTGCATAAAAGTTTACGCGAAAGAAATCGCGGAAATTCAATAGCCGGTATTCTTTTGTTTTCTTTCTTTAGATACTGCTCGTGTTTTAAAGCCAAACAAATTGGATGAACTAATTAAGTTTACAAGAGTGAGAGACAAAGGTTTGCTGTTTGCCAGTGTACCTAATCCAACTTCTAATGTGGCACACTCTAGTCGTGTAGGTGTTTGACTATACGCCTACTTCAATTTACAGGGATAACCTTGTTAGGCTCACGAAATTTGCATTTTGGGTGAGGCGTAATAAAATAAGTTTGGCATTTTGTTTTGTCTTATGTACGTAGATTTCGATGGGTTTATTAGTTTATATATTATATTCAGGTTAGCAAGTCCTGAATTTGTTTTTACAATGAAATTATTCTTAGACTCTCATGCCTAAGACTGGGGGCAAATCTGAACTTTGCGCGTTTATATCATCGACGACATGTCGCTCATTTTTCTGCTCACATATAAAAAAGAATTTCGTTTGCAAAAATTTGTCCCTAGCTTTTGGTCTTACTGACCTATTTTCTTTTATATATGTACATCTTTCCAGTTTTGGTTCGAAACCAACTTTGATACTGAACTGAAATTGGACGTTTTTTCCCAAGGTACGGACAAAAAGCGGACCAAGCTCACCGAGTGAGCTCGCCCCTGCCGGCCAAGTCGGCAGACGACGCTCTGTTGAAGCAGAAGCGTCACCGACGCGTCAAGAGCATCGGGGACATCAACGCCTGCACGAAGGCGCCGGTGTAAACACACCTTTACGTCAATTATGTTCAGAGCTTTGTCATTGAAGCGATCTTTGTGCCAATGATAGCGGGCGACGAAATTGTAAGGGCTGGAAAAAATACGTCACAGATTTAGACCAACTGATCCCTAGTCATAAATTCTTGGACCGACGTTTTTTCTCTCCAAACATAATGCAAATATGTCTGGTTTGAATCATAAATATAGGGTCTGAAACGTGAAGCTTAGACACGATGTCCTCTCGTCGTCAGTTCCCAGACATCGCTTGTATGACAAGGCTCTAAATGTGTCCTTTACCCTGAATGTTATTTTGGTTAGAGCATGTTCTTTTCGTGAGATGTAAATCCCATTGTCCTCATCTTGAATCCTCCTTTTGTATATTCAATTGTACTACAACGTATTCAAATAGAAAATTGGTTAAAATGTCGTGACCCTTTGGGTTTTCGAACAGAACGCTATAAAGATAAATAATGTTTTAGAAAATTATAATGGAGCAACGTAGGTCCAATATAGGAAGAAAATTTACCTAGTCATTGTAAAACTATCACTACATGTTAATAAGGTGATATTTGAAGTAAATAAAGACAATCTTGTATGTAGGAAACATAGACAAAGGTCGTTGATAGTGTAGTAAACTTAAAGTAATTCGTGGCTCAAATATAGAATCCAGTTTCAATCATAGCAAATGATGAGGACCAAACCGACATTTTTATTACGTCAATCAATCAGTGGAACTCAATAGAGCCGTGTTTCGGTAGCTTTAACCACAACAACGTTTACATAAAAGGGAATAGCATACGTCAATATTGAACCCAAAGTTTGTGCGGACGCAAATATCATTTTGTACAAATTCGCATATCAAAAACTGACAAATGAATTTGTGGAAGCAAATAGACTGAGTTTTAATAATAATAGTTAAACATTTGACTGTCTTATGATATTCAGTATTACAATATACAGGATACTAGTTTATTATGTGTACCTTTTAAATGTTTTTGAATAAGTTTTCACACTGACCATTTTACTTATAAAAGTTTCAGTAGTCAAACTAGTTAATACAATGTTTTAAGCGGTCTATCATCGTTTTTGATCAACCAAATTTTAGGTAGTAGGTAATAAAGATTTTTATAAGTAAAATGGGTAATATAGTAACAGTTCACTAACCACGCTGTATTTACTTGCCGAACACTGTGATAACGCAATACTCTCACGCTGAATAAACCCAGAGCTTTTAACTTCAGTATTTTATACCAAAGTACATATTAGACGATTATACAAGTACATAAATACATAGGAATTACGTAACACATTCCCATCGAGCTTGAATCCTCTACTTTTGATATTGATGTGTATTCAATTTTGTTATTTTTTTATTGTTTTTGAAATATTTATTTTTTACTTTAATATGTGATTTTCATTTTGTGATATTTTCGTTACCAATTAGTTTATAATTCGTAAAAACTTTTAAAATAAAGAATATGTGAAATTAACTTGGCGAATTTTATTTTCACCTGTGAAAGTTTGGTGGAAGAAATTGGATAGTGAATCTATTTACAGAATACAAAGGGTGTGATGAGGGTCTCAGTCAAAATATCTGAACAAATATATTCGAAGGGAACCCGATTTATTTTTCAATTGCGAACATTGTTGGCGATAGAGGGAAGGTCGTGTTCTTTTATTCGGTGCGGTAAGGGCCACTAGCTATTTATTTAATAGCTCATTCCGAAGGATCTACAAAGAGACTGATAAAAGAAACTGCTAAAGTTTTCGGGAATACCAATGGCAGAAACACGCGGGTGTTTCCTTTTGAAGCTTTCCGAAAGTAAATATTTTAGTTTCTGAGAAATTTCCTGCGATACTGAATAAGAACGCTATGAAACTATTGATTTGGATTTCTGTTAAGAAAGCATGATAACCTGAAAAACTAAAGCTAATAATTACAAGTCTACTTCTCATTGCCTCACCGTCTATTTAATATGCCATAACTAAAACAAACTACACGACCACATACGCGACGTACATACAACTACAACGCCTACGTATGAACGTATAATTTATTCGCTCATAAAATATAGAAATGTAAATTACAGACGAAACTTCTGGAGCCGACAAATATTCAGGAACACTTAAACGATTCCTCTTCCGATAATATAGTGCAGGAGCTATCATCTGAAGTCGCCAGCGAAGTTGGCTGTTCAATTATTTATAGAAGTTGTCGGCTTTCGGCCGGGGAAAGTTCGTTATGGCGTCGGTCGTGACGTGATGCGAAGTGTTCGCTTCATACGATGCTCATAAATGATTGTGAAGAGCTCCTCTTAGAGCCAATGAGTTTGATAAACTGCTTTTAGTTAGAAGGTCGTAGATGATGTGAATTCTATCATGTATTTTCAAAGTTCAACATTGTAACAGGTCATTTCCGGCTTCTCAAGAAAGTTCAGAATGATATTCATGGTACGTGGATCCAAATGACTACACAAGATAGTATGCTTTTTAGTTATCGTCATCATTGAAACTTTCGAATAAATTTCAAATTCAAATTTTAAATTTCAAATTCAAATTTCAATTTTTCAAATTTCAATTTTTCAAATTTCTAATTCAAATTTCAAATTTATTTATTGGTGTGATTTTTGGTACATTTTACATGAGATCTTAATAATAAATAATTAGTTCCTCAAAAATCTACCTTAAAGGTGTACACTCTTTCACATAATTATTAATTACTATAAAAAAGAAGAATAATCAACATTTTAAAATAAAATAATTGCAACAAAACACAACACAACTCAAAACAGAAAAAAGCAAGCAAAACATTAACAATTGAGTAGGTACACTTATAAATAATGAATGGAATAAAGATAATAGTACAATGTCAAAATTAAATAAATATCAATGTCAATTCTTACAATTTATCATTAAGGAATTCGTCAATAGTATAATAACATTTTTCCAATAATAGATGTCTTAATTTGTTTTTAAATAGAATAATACTTAAGTCCTTAATTCCATTTGGTAATTTATTAAATATTTTTGGGGCCATGCAAAGTATGATTTTGTCCATCGTCTTTGAAGCATAAACTATAAAATAATGCTTTTGCTGGTTTAATTCTCGGCCAAGGCAAACCAGTTTTCATAAAAATGTTCAGACATGGTTTTCAATAGGTTGATTCTAGGACCTCCTCCAGTTTTATTTGACTTTTCCCCATACAGGAAACCCGACAAAAGTACCTATCAATATCAGCGGCAATACACAGAGGGTTACAAAGCAGTGGTCGGCGATGTAAGCAGAGCTGTGGTGAGCTTGGCAGTCGCATCACGTGCAACGCCGGGGGACATTCTATCATTACGCCGTGGACGCCGCGGCATTGCGGTGTTGTGTACACGCGCAATATATCTATAGCCAGTAGAACCCTCTGTTGCGATTCCGGAATGACAGTACCCCCATTATTTGGGTTGCGGAGGTCAATAGAAGTTGATCTTTTACCGGTTTCCAGTGTGTAAACCAAAAACATAAGTTCGATTAAAAGTCCGATTGAATAGCTCTTAGACTAAATTTACTAGCAAACTATTTACAGCCATTTATGTATATTTATTGAATGTATTTTTACAACTGCAGTTGGTACCTAATTTGCTTTTAGCTAAATGGTTCCTCCTTTTATCTATGGTCATTTATCCTCTTGAATTAGGTAAACAAACAATCTATATGAATAGAAATGACCTGTACCCTAATAACTGATTCATGCATTGTAGGAAACTACATACATATAAATATATTTTTATAAATAGCACTCTATCACGGAGACAGACCTATAAACCAAAAATAAACATTACCTACACTACGTTTTCCCACTAAACACTGAACTATAAAAGCTAATTTCAGTTTCAAAACTAAGACAACATCGTTAACACAGAGTCTTTTAAAAAAATCTTTTAAGACGAAGTTATTTCTGAATGGCGGGTTCTTTACCGATTGGTGTAAACTTTCCATTTATGAACTGGGCAAAGTTGTGCGGAGCCTTCGTTCTTGAAAGTCTCGAATGAGGTTCGCAGCAACAAGGTGTCGTTAGCGGCAGCGCAGGCGCCGGGCGGACCCGAGAGAGTGGCCCGCTCAACTCGCCAACTAACCAAGCTTAGTTAGCAAACTACACTTTTCTTTTCAATTTCACAAAACGACCGTAAGAACCACAACTGCCTTGCAGATTCAAATTAAATTGAGTTAACTTCCTTTTAATACATGTAGAGATATATTGTGTTGCGTCAAGCTTAATACGAAAAGTAAGTTGATAAAATCGATCAGTAAAATCTAACAGCGTACTTATTGATAAATCCCCACTTCGAATCTGGTAACGACTCAATAATGATAACCTTTACCCATTTTAGGCAGAATAAAGTCGCAATAATATTTTCTTGAGTCACGTAACTATTGGGGAACGCATCATTAAGTTCCAATATCGCTGAGAAAGCTCGCTTGCCGCACTCGAGTGGGCGAGACATGGAATCCACGCATTTTATACTGTCAGCGAAAATTCAATCTAGAAACTGGAGTAAATCGACGTTCCGTGATAGCAGGAAATATGCAAAAATATTCCTATGAGCTCGGGAATGAAGTTGAAGCATGGTTATATTCACGCAGCGAATAAAAACCTACTTGTCCAATTTGCAATGAAAATCGTACGCACCGAATTTAACTTAGTAGGTGTACTCGGGAAAGTGGGTGCACAATGTCGCTAACTACGGAGAAAAAATAATGATATTTACTGAATAGATACTTTTATCCTGTCATTTTGAATTGATTAGAAGTATGATGACTGCAATTTGTATTAGCTCACACACGGAGTATATATCCTTCTTAGCGTGTCGATGACTTTTATTAAATATTTTTGGCCCAAAATTCAGCTATGCAAGCTCTGCTTGCTGATGCAGTATAAGATTGTCAAATGCGCAGGTTTAAGGGCATGCAGCGCAAGATGGAAGATGGGCCATTGTCTGTAGAGACACGCCGCATACACATTTGAGGTCTGGGTAAGTATACTATATTTATGTTAAAGACTGTACTTTAGATAATATAACTAGCATCTGAAGTTCTATGTGCCTTTTATGTTGGTGTCACCAAATCAGTTTGTGTTTACGGCATAAATGAATGACCCAATAAATGCATTACATGATTCGATAAAATTTAGATAATATTTTAACGAAACACACCAAGAGTTTCGTTAAAATATTATCTAAATTTAGTAGCGTAGTAGTGTAAAAGTAACACAATCAATTTGGAATGGCAATTTATAATTTACTAGCAACAATTCCACATACTAAATCAACCTTTTCCTAGTCCAATGTTCCCGATATTCGATTACAAATAGGTAGACAACAGTGTAAACTACCGCTCACATCATAAATTCAATGAAACCGACTCTTGGTTATTTTTTTCGTCGCAAATATTTGAATTTAGTTTTTTATAGTTTTATATAATCAACTAAATAAACTCTTGGTATTTGACGGATCGACATGTATGTTTCAGCCATCATGTTTTGGCTATATCCAGTTATATATGTATGTACTTAGGTGTTGAGTATGGATGGATGGATAGATGTTTGTAACTCTTTCACTCAAAAACTACTGAATAGGTTTGGATGAAATTAGGCAAACAGATAGTTAACCAATATGATACTTTTTTATTCCGGTAGTACGATCCCGTGGGAATCCCCAGGCATAAGCTAGTACTTACTTGATATTTATAGAAACATATCAAAATAGACACTGATATAACCCGTATAGTTTTATATAGGTGTAGCTAGAATAACATTCAATTAAGGAAAAACAAATATGTATGATTAAAATAAAGGTACTGTTATTAACTGACTCAGTATCAGTGTGGTCGCCGAACGTAGCACGTGCAAATAAAAAGGTAAATAATAAATTTATTCCACAATTTGAACTAATACTTACATAATTATCTATCATATCGGGAATTGATTTCGTAAAAATGATAAATTAGATTTATTTCTGTTAGGCAATTCTCACACAACACCGCTGAAGCGGATGTCACGTGGCATGGGCATGTATGAAATCCATTGATGCCTTTCACCGTCTCTTGGCGCCGTGCACATCCCTTGGCGCGGCCAACCGTCTCTTGGCTTGGCACACCGTCTCTTGGCGCGGCGCATCGTGTCTTTTCGCGGCGCACCGTCAATACATTTGACCACGCGAACGAGTGGTGTCGTGTGAGAATCACATAAGTTGGTTTTAAAAAAACATCGCAATAAATTATGTTTTACGACGTTTTTTTAGGTCATAAGAGTACCACATACAGAACAGACGATAGGCAGACAGTACAATGCGACTAGCTGCTTTGAAAGACATTTCAGTACATTATCTGTCAAATTCCGGTGTCCTGCGTCCAGTCCGTAATCTGTCCGTATCGGTTGGACCGAGCCTTCAGAACGCATGATAGAATACGTGACCACATTTAATGCACCAGCTTATCTAATAAAGGAGTACAAAAAAAGAATACTCATTAAAAGCCTTGAATTCGGTCATGCAAGACTTTTAATTCTAAAGTCTTTGAAATCCAAAGCCATGGAAGTAACCACTAATCCAGAGACTAACGACGAAATTAATCGTTTTATTTCACAAAATTAAACTAGCTAAAACCGTTATATTCCAGTACCTCTTCGGTGCATGCCAAAAATGCGCCCGCTACCGCTCCTGGTGATCTTCTCAATAGCAGCTGCCGAAATATATGACGACGGAACGCATGTATCTAGCCACATAAAGAAAGACCATAAGAAAGACTGGTGGGAAGGTATCAGAATAAGAACTCTTCCAACGAAAACAATCCCTGAAGACCTAAGGAAGCGTCTGTACCAAATTCTTACCCTTTATCGTCAATTCAAGTCGTTGCCTAGAAATCGAGGGGACGTCCAGGGCCTTTCAATTTTAACAGAAATAGTTGGTAAAAGAAGAGGTAGACGCAGACAATTAGGTAGACCAGATGACACGACTAACCAAGATGATGAACACGTAGTAAAGACGAGGGGCATATTTGAGACACTATCGTGTCGTGACGGCTATGTAAAGTCAACTACTGGCCATTGTCTTCCAATACAAAGCAATGAATTCAATTATGATGACTTTATGTAATTTTGCGTTTCGATCCACTGATTGCTTTCGATGGCTTCTGGCGATCGTAGGCTTTGTTTTGTTGTTTTAAAAAATATATTCAGTCAATTAAAAAAAATTGAAACGCTGTCTATTTTTCCGCATTACCTTCAGTTATTCTAAGCGTCTGCGATACACACAACTCAAACTGAAAGTTATTACACATAGTTCATATCGAGGGACTAGAAATTCCTGGATCACATGCATAATATTGAATGCACACGTAGGAATATTATATGATGTATCGGAGGATAGCGTCGCATCCGTCGTATGAGCGTATCGCAGCGTATAAGTACACCCGGCGCGCCAGTGGGACCGAACTTTAGCACCATATTGGTACCTGCCTGACATTTTACTACATTAAGTTAGGCTGGATTATACTTTTATGAAGTCGATCATTTAGGTAAGTTTCTGCTTTTTTCAATTAAAACCTACACCTAGTATGAAGGAGCAAAGAAAGCAGAAGAACCATGATGATTTTCCAAATTGAAATTGATCATTTTCCTAAAATGGAATCGTCTCTTCAAAATATCTGCTACTTCAGATATTTAAGCCGTTACTCTTGCGGTATTTAAACTAGGTATCTACTTTCATATAGTCTCTTATAAAAACACATGAATAAGTAATGAAATGCCAAGTAGCACTTTAAAATAACTGAAAAACCGAACGTTTGTAGGGACAAAATGGGAGGGTAAATATTGAAAATTCTATTTGCACCATTTTCTATGAGAACGCTTGTAGAAACAGCTTATTATTTGTGTACAAGTAGTTGTGACAAGTCCTACGCTGCGGAATACACGACCAAAGTCGGGTTTTGCCGCGTTTAACCTAACTTTGTTGAACGCATGGAATAGTTTATTTGTTGAAATCCCTTTTGTTGGTGGGAGCGTCGGCGTCGGTTTGTTCATAGTTATCACAAACAATACGCCGCATTTACATTGTTCACTCATTATGAGCCGGGTTCGAACGCCACAGTTTTACAAAAGTCCCCATGATTGGATCATTGTGTCGGTTTAGCGTGTTACTATAATTGGATGGCTGCGATTGTTACTGGAATCGGTTTAATTTACGAAAATTAGACTAAATGTTTACAATGGGGACCAAACAAACCGAATCGATTTGTGTTAATGGGTCGCTAATACTGATATTGGAATAGATAAATTGAGAGATGTTTAACAATGTTTAATTACTGTTTTGCTTCAAATAAAGAGTAAATCCGTTTAAAGAAATTTATTTCTCAAAAAATAAATAAATGTGAATCTTTAGTAATAATAATCTTAAGACACAACCTTGTAGCCAGGATTATACATCAGCAAATTGCTCTAAAATATAGCCTTGTGGAATCGTAAGTGCCGTACTATAGGTATGTGCCCGACCCAGTTCTCGAAAATGACAATATTACACATTGTACTGGGATCAATCCATCATCACTGACAGGACTATTGTAGCCAATAAGCCTGATATAGTGGTGATGGATCGATCAGATTGTTGACGTAACGATCCCGCATGACGAGAACCTCGTGAAAGCCGAGGAAGATAAACAAATTAAGTATCTTGACTTGACTCGCGAAGTTGTCGACTCGGCCATCATTGTGCCGATGGTCGTTTCAGCCAATGGCTATGGCTACAATTTTTTTTATCGCTAAAGTTCATCTTTGATGGGGTACTGTTTGTCCGGCCGTCTTATGACGACACGCCGTGTCGACGGCGCGTTCGTGTTCCACGCTCGCCTCAAAGTGATGTCAGCAACCATGTAGGGGTCCGCATGGGCCGATGCCTGCCAGGGCTGCTGGACTGTTCGAAAGAGATCCCTGAAACACAAAGGGCAAAGAAGGAACATGGATTTGTTTTAGTCTGACACTCCCTTCTGCTCCACCCAGAGCGCGGGGGGCGTCATTTAATGATTTCCCACCCGAAAAAAAAAACGGGGTACTGTTTATGATGCTATAATAAAATTCCACAAAGTATTCTTGAACTGCCGCAGTGGTAGACGCCCACGGCGCCGGACGTCGGCAGACGATCTCCGGCCACCGTAGGCGCGGGCATGCGGGCGGCGAGTAATGGGCGACTCGCTGTCCGACCATGGACCATGCCCGGGTCGACGGCGCGTTGTGTTCCACGCGCGCCTCAAAGAGTGTCAGCATAATGACGGGGCCCCCCTCTAGAGGGCCAAAGCCTGCCGGGGTCGCGGGACTCATAGAATTAACGTGACCCTGGAACATAAAGGGCTACTGAAGGACACCGTGGATTTTAGTCAGTACAAGTCTGACAGTCCCTCCCGCTCTGCCCTGGGTGGGAGGACTCATTTGATGATTTTACCAGGTTAAAAAAAAAAAAAAAAAAAAAAAAAGTATTCTTGAACTGAAGGAGACTACATTTAAAACATGCATTAAACGCACACTATGTAAGTAAGCATATTACAAGTTGGACGATCATATCTCTGATAAAAATGCTTGGCTCAACGGCGTCCTGCTCCACAAGGACAGGGGCGCATAAATTGATAGCATTAAATAGTATTGTTGGAGCTGCTGAAGATTGTACAACTATCTTTGCATTGAATAAATTCAATCACTTTAGTATTATATAACCGCATAGCCCATAATGTGTGAGTACTATCTACTAGAAAGGTTTCATTCGCTGGAAAACTACATCTTTTCTTGACTTGAATGTGCCCTGGCGGTTAAGAGTATGTCATGCTCACTCAAATGTCTCGCTGATGGTGGCGCGTGTGTCGGATCATTTAGTTCCCTTCAAAATGTTTGAGTTGAATGGTGCTGATACATGCGTCATGTTCGTGAACGGGCGCTGTCAGTTGTCACTGGTCATCTTTTGGTTGCCACGGTTTATTTGATTTAATTATTTTATTTCTGAATTGTTTTTTTTTGTTTTTACTATGGACACTTTTAACGTACACATCTTGCTACATCGTTCTCACATAATGTACCATCTCAACATGAATTATGTAACCAAGGTTTTGTAAAAGTATTCTGATTTAAAAGAGTGTCCATGGAGTTTCTTGCCCGTTCTTCTCCACAGAGATCTACGTTAGGGAATGGGCAACTACATTACTTTCACAGTTTTTATGCCTTGTGACTGGGAGTGTAGCTATATTTCATTGTTGTATTTGTTTCGACAATTCAAAAGTGCCTGTTACTGGCCTACTTGAAATAAATGCTTTGATTTTATTTTAAAATGATTTTCATATTGTTTTTTTTAAGTCATAACATAAGTATTTAAAAATGCAATTAATTTCTAAAGAGATAAATAAAGGAAATAATCTTTAAACATAGTTGTCGTTCGATCTATGTCATACAGTGGGGTCACGATTTATTATTTTTGGTTGGCCAAATACAACTTTACCTATTTTTAAAGATGTTCACTAATGAGTAGTCTCTTATTTCTTTCGGTAACTTATTATAAAGCTGCGCTCCCTGAAACTGAATTGTTCTCTTTCCTTGTAAAGTTCCAACTGAAGACAGTTTCTATACTATCCATTTACTATTCCTAGATAGCGTAGTAGTGCTAAGTTTTGCGTTTGAAAATGATTTGTGAGGGTATTTTGTTTGTAAAAGTTGGTTTAGTTTTAGCGTAAAGTTATAAAGTTTGATGGCTATGTTCTGCGTTACTTGTACGTTATGAAGATGTATAATAGCGTCCTGTCCCCATAATTGTATTAAATAGTCTAGATGAGTTTTAACTACTGTATCATAGATTGTATAGCGTACTTGAAATGGCACACAGAAAGCAATATTTCGCAGAGCTCCAGTCAACGGAATCAATCTGCTTCTTACGTAATCAATGTGTGTGTGGTCTGAATGTCAAATAATGTAATATTCCTGTGAAATATTTTCTCAAAAACGGTTAACTTTTGATCATAGTTAATTTTCTCTGTACGCTCTGGCAACATAACTTGCAGTCTACTTACTACACAGCAACAAGAAATATTTGAACCACAACTACTAACTACTAACTTCACATTGTATTAATTTAATATAGAACTAGCACCTTGTATGTGACATAGTTCCTACGCTGAACTAGTACCTACTAGATTGCATTCCTTGCTCGCTAGTGACAAGTGAAAGAACCATTTCGAGCATGATCACCTCTTTGCGATTCCACTTCCTTGCCGAGGTATAAACATATCAGTATGTACGGGGCTCCAACATTTGCATGGCAATTAGAACTGGAGCGGAGCCGCATTACCATTTCAATTGTGCAGAATGAACGAACTGAGGAACGAACGCTGCATTCAAGTAACACCTCTGAGTGAATGGAGTCGGTTGGTTGATTTTTAAGCTTTCCGTGGCACTCGGGCTCAAAGAGCTGGCTTGTAAGCCGACGCGAATTAGCTCCTTCTCTCGCTACTTTGTTTGTTCTTATTGTGAACGAACAATGAACGTTATCCTGTCCGGAACTTTTTTAGCAGCACCTGTGCATCACGAAACGATGGATTATCATATTTCACTTTGACTTTAGTTTGGTGAAACATGTTCATGGGTTATGACTCCATAAGCCAATAAAATTTATTACTTACTTACGTAATCTGGGGACTACAGTACCGTATCTATCTTACTTTAGTCTACTTTCAGCTAATAATTAGAACACCAGCTTAATAACTACCTACCTACGCTATGTTGGAAGCATAGAACTGAACAACTATCTCCGTCTATCAGACAACTTGTGTTCCACGTAAACAACTAAGTATTTACTACACAATACAAGTTTCCAGTTCATATTCTGAATCACAACAACAACTTTGCGCCAAATAAAATAAGTGATAAAATCGATCACTCCGTGTACCTAATTGTGTCAAACTTAGTTACATTTTGTAACCAGGAAGTTAGCCTTCTAAAGGTTCCGGGAACACGACCCCCTGGATTCCCCGGGGCGTCGTAAGGGATTATGCCAGGGGAATGAGCAGGGATCCACCTGTGAGCTAATAACATCCTACCGCGATCGGGACTCCCCTGCCGCGCTAGCTCATTACTGAAATATCCCTCATTTGGGGGAACGCCTGCGTCCAAGAGTTGATGAGAGGTAGCTGACATGATAATGACGTGATTACTAAGTCAGGAGCCTACATTTGTTAATAAACTTTTGAAAATGTATATTGAGGAAAAGCGGTGGAATTTTATGTAGGCTGTTTCTTTGATGCCTTTGCACCTAATTTCGTGCCTTTGTTCGAAAACCGATGAATCGATTTCTATTGAGCTACCTTCTTTGTTTGACGTAGCGACCTAATTTTACTTTGGTTTCTACCATTTTCCTTAATTTCGGTTTCGTCAGGTTTGTTTATCGTCATTTCGTCTTAGCGCTTTGTTATTAGTTACTATTGTTAATGGGTAGGTATAGATTATTCAGACGCAACGAAAAAAGGTAAAGCTGATACTGGAAATTTCAGATAAGCACTGAAAAATACTTGAAACAAATATGAAAATCAGGGGAAGTTAGTATAATTACGTCCATAAAAATGGATAAAACCCAGCTACCGCAGAATATGCACAAATGTTTGTCGATGGAGGATTCGGCCCGAATCGAAACGTAACGATTTTACGTGCTCCCGATGTGCCCGCTGAGAACTGCAAACAGCGGACGTGGTATAATCCGATTATCTACCTGTTTCACATATCTACCCGCACTTTGTTTTACGTCGAACTACTGCATTTCAGCCATTGTGCTGTAAACTAGGTTGGCTGTTATTACCATCAAATATTACGAACCGAAACTCGACTGAATAAGTGAACATGCACCATGTTGTTGGTTGATTTTGGTTATTGAAGCAAAAGAACATGCGATTCGAGGTATACCTATTCCTGTTCATCGTATTATGTATTTTCTTATTTATACGCCTCATGTTCTTCAAAGCCGAACACGAAAATAAAAGCGACTGTTACAAGAAAATGGGATAAATCACATTTCGGCCGCTCAGGTGAATTTATCATTTTAATACGAACCCTATCTATATGTAAAACACACGTGGGCACATAATTCAGGCCGGGCCATATTTTAAATAATATATTCATAAGATTCCGGTAAAAGCACAGTTTCGTCGTGGTCATCGTGACGAACAAACGCCCTCGTGGTTCTTCCATTACAATATTCATGACCTGCGAGAAGCATGGAATTATTTCTAGATTATTTGGAACCAACGGATCGATTACTATGCTAATTTTAAGTAAATTACTTTTATTGTTCTACATAGTGAACTCGTGGCTAAAAAATAACAGCCGCTCGGATCGATCTTTGACTAGGTTGGTCTGTGGATATGTGACCACCCATTTTCCACCGAGTTTCCTCCGTGCCTCGGAAAGCACGTTAAGCCGTTGGTCCTGGCTGTCATTTGTAGATCTTTGACAGACGTTACAGGTAGTCAGTGGCCCAAATAGTTTGACAACCAGTCTTACCAAGGGGTATCGTATTACCTAGTACTAACTGGGTTGTGGAGGGTCAGATAGGCAGACGCTCCATGTAAAATAATGGTATTCAGCTGCATCGGGTTAGACTGGAAGCCGAGCCTAACATAGTTGGGAAAAGGCTAGGCAGATGATGATATTCTACATAGTGAACCTAATGTGTGCCTACGTACTACCTATGGTTTGAACTAGGCGTCCAGTATAATGGCTCCGCATCGAACAATCAACGGCCGTTTCAGGTTAAAACGTTCTTAGTCATTATAGCCAAAGTTGTGGCTTAAATTGTTTTCGGTATGAAAAGCCGTCATGTTCCTGGTCTCAATGAATACTACGAAACAATACGCCTATACTACAATTGGTTTGCCTAAGAAAACAAAGACATGTAGTATGGCTAAAGGGTTCCACTCACAGCAATGAGTTGATAGCGATCAAAAGGAACTACCCAAAAAATAGCAGTGAAAATATTTTTTTATTTATTTTACTTTATTTTATCCCTTACATTTAGTTTTATTTAATACTAGCTTTTGCCCACGGATTCGCTCGCGTTAATTTAGAATTTGACAATCAAGTCGGGTTGTACTCTGCTTGTAATAATATAATTTAATCATAATTCGAAAGACACGCGGCGCCATCTATTATCATAAGAACGTTATGGTTGTTTTCCTCGGGAACAGTACTGTTTTTCGGGATGTAAGGTATCCTATGTCCGTTTCTGTACAGTTGACCACGTACATGCAAAATGTTTCGTACTATTAAAACACACTAGGTGCGATTCACTGTTTATAATAAACTAACAAATTACTTGACATTACAATTTAAAACAATAACACGGGGCACAATGAATCGGGTACAGTTCCAAGACGTCACCACCAGCCACCAGGACGTAAGTAAGTCGCGTGTCGTCACCACCAGCGCACTTACGATTCATTTTATGTCCGTACTAATGACCGGATCCGACATATATATATACTTACTATTTATTTATATATATAGTAAGGATAGGGATAAAATGTGTACAGAACTTGTTTATCTGTAAGTAATGTTAGTTTTTGCACTTAAAATAAGATTAATATTGTTAGGTATAAGGGCCGCCTTTTGCTATGAAAGCCTCCTCCAAACTGTTCCAGCTGTCTCTGTCTTTTGCCAGTCTGGGCCATAAGTTTCCGGGTGTTCGTACGATGTTAAAATATACGCAAACTAAGTTAACGGAAGCACAAAAAAGCTCCAAGAGAACGTCTCAGTCGTAAAGAGTGGTGCAACTTGCCTCTCCTGAAATAGCTCCCAAAAGTATTTTATTCCTTCGGAGGTTTATAAAGGATCTCAGGATACAAAGGTTAGTAGAAACATGGATCTTCGCTTCGCTACACACTTTCAATAAAAAAACTTGAAAGCCTTTAGTGTCTTAACTCTTTAAGGTTTTTTTTTAAAGGTTCCGTTAAATAAATACCTGAATGGAGCGGAGCTTTTTATAAAGTTTAAATAAATATAAAAAACAACACTCAATGAGCCGTGAAACGTTAATGATGAAAATTGGAAGCAATTTTTTACTTGAAAATACTTTTTGCACTTTCCAAGGCCGATTTTCCGGATATTATCGAATATTGAGAAGTGAAACGTGTTCCATCCCTATTTTACAGTAACATCTAACAACCCTCGTTGAAATAATCAGGCAGGTCCATTCCGGCTAAGTTGACGCGTCAAAAGTCGGGCGCGGCCATGCCTGTCCCCTGTCATAGCCCGGATTTATGTGCTGGCAATCAGCTTAAACGTACCGCGCTCAACGATTTACCTATATCTCGACATGTAGAAGGGTCATTTCCAAATGAGTTTTGACACGTCACGCTTAATCCTTCGCAATAACTGGTATATCTATAAGATTTATACCGATTTGACTCAGTTTTGAAACAAAAGGCGCATACCTAATCCAACAATATACAGTAGTGCATGTTGTGTTTTGTTGAAACATTTACAGGGAAATCGTCAGATTCTGACAATCGCGTGTCTGTTATAAATTCAAATTATATGGTATGAACCTCCAATACCTACTGTAGGTATGGGTACACACGAACTGAGGATTTTCATAAAATTGTAATACATACTAACTTTATAAATGCGAAAACAACTCAGTCTGTGAGTCTGTGACCACTGAACTCAGTGGCAGATCCGTGAAAACCCCCCGATCGTTAATCGTGATAGATAGGTAGCCTGGGACTTGTTGAAGGACATATGCTACTTAGTATCTTGGAAATTTAAAAAACAAATACACGCAGACAAAGTCGCGAGAAACAGCTAGTTTCTATAAATCTTTATACAGCATCTGCTATTCGTAGAACTCATGATTTCAATAACCTGCACTATTTCATAGCCGATAGCCAAAACATGACAGATACATACATATGCGTGAACAAACACATTAGCCCCGAGCACCAACAAGAGCTTTACACAAGGCGTACTAGCGGGATGGATAGATACAAATATATATTACACTGGGGCTTGTCTTAAATAAGTAAATATCATGAACAATGAAGTAAGCCAGATGTCAGAAATAATTAACATAACAATATAACATCACGCCTGTGGTTTCCGAAGGGGTTTGCAAATATACCCACACACCAGTACTGCACCCTCATTTCGCCAGTTATCTTATAGTTCCCGCAAGCCTTTTACCTCTGCTACAGTTTAATAACTTTATTGATTGAAAAACGTTACGTTACACAATGCTAGACAGTTTGCAGTTTGTGCTTTTAATTAAATTTAGCCATGATAAGAGAAGACGCCTAAGCAGTACTGTCTACTTCACCGTAGAAGGCAGTAGTTAGTGTCTACAATACCCATAAATACCTAACCAAACACTGATAATATATAAAACACATATCCATCAATATAACTAAACTAAACACACAGTTTGGGTTGGCTGTTTCCAATGAAAAAGAACCGGCAAGAAACTCCATGGTATCAAAACAATGGCTGCATTTCTTGCAGTCGAGTAAACAGCGGCAACCTTAGCAGACCTGGGTAAACATGCCCAGAAAAACACATTATTAAAAAATATTTGAAAACAAACCAAAAATTCCTATTAAAGAACTTGTTCCTTTTGCATAAATAGTTTCAGAATGATCGTAGGATAGTAAAGTGCGGCGGCCTCTGCAGTTACCGGGCTGCACATTTACGAAACCCAATGCGATGTAATCTCGGAATCATGCTGAGTTAGGGCTTGTTCTAGAACTATTTAATATTTGTTTGGCTCACTTGCAGACAAATCACTAAATTCGTTTAGAGTTAAACGTATATAAAATATCGTTCTGTTTCTGCCTATTATTGAAAGATAGAAGAGAGATACAATTATTATTTAAATACATCGTTTCACGCACAATAGTGACTTGTGGTGTTTGTCAAATCGTCCCGTATTGATTTGAATTTTATTTAAAACGGAAACCAAATAGGGTTTTTGAACATTTCTGAAACCAACCCTATTTTCAACTAAATTTGACATGATTGGACCTAAATGTACAAGCTTTTGTAAATGCGCTGCCGGGTAAATATGAGCTTGAAATCTTTCCCCCGGCGAACACCATGCTTAATTAACTCCGCATGGGATTGCGCACAAATAACTGTCAAACACACATTGTCTTCCAATTAAGACTTTAATATAGATTTGGTGGTGGCTTGCGAATAGTTAATGGCTTTATAACTTTCTCTTTTGTTGGGTAGTGAATTTATTGGCGGGAACTATGCGTGAAAAATGTTGATTATATGTAGTTTCGTATTTATTGCAATCGAATAAAATGGATATTAATAAAAGTAGAACGATACAGGCATTCTCGGAGGTTCTATCTTGATGGAATATTTACACGTACCTAAACAACTAACAATTATCGCAAACTTTAACAAGAGTTCATAGATATCAACTAATGAAAGTATATTCAGCTGAATTGCCACAAATCGTATAAAACAGGAAAATAATTTCGAAAACAACATTAGGTACTTTGAAAACCAGTTTTCTTTTTCCAACACATTTTCTCTTAAATCTTGCTCCCTCAATTAACCACAAGCACCTGAAATCTTAATAGCTTAACAACATAAGTAGCTTACCCTTCTATACGCAGAAGCTGTGGCAAACCGTGGCAATCTAGCAACTATTACACCTTTTTATTCACCGCAGCTTGAAACTAATCTTCTGTTTAATAGCTCGTGAAGCCCACGGCTTATTTAAGAGGGCGTTTGAGGCACCTGACGAACAGCCTGTATAAAGCTTCCGAAGAATTACCGATTCGATTGGGCCTGTTACACAGGGAGAATTTCTCGCTTCGATTATTGAAAGGAGACAAAAGTTTACACGTGTAAACAGTTTCTTCTTATTCATTTATTGCGTTCCATAATGTTATCAAAGATATTTCAAGGCTTATAGCTACTAACGCTAATCTTATGAAGATATTAATAAATTGAAAAAAAAATGCCATGTTTGCAAAGAAATAAATGATTTGATTTTTGTTTTTTTTTTTTAATTTGATTGACGGTTAAATAAAATGTATCTTGGGATTTGGTTTCTCGCTTAGGGATAATTGCCTGGCGAGTCTCCTCTACGAATCTGGATTGCCGAGTTATATAACAATAGGCGTGTTTTCATTGGTGCCAGCATCGGCACGACAACTCCATCAGAAGATAGCCAAAGAGTAAATACTTATTTGGTTACGGTTCCAGTTCATACATTTCCCAGTGGAAAAACGCCACTTTCACCTCTCTGACGGTCGAGAAATTCTCCCCGTGTAAATTCTCTATTCCAATTCAAAACGAATACTAAGTTCGGTAACTGTCTAAGGTGTAATTATGGAGTTAACAGTGCGCCTTTGAAGAAAGCAGGAAGTTTTGCAACTTCATCCGCCGTATAATTTAGATGTTCAGTTCAGTATGTTCGCTCTTGTTTCTCGTATTGTGGTTCAAGTACGAACTACGTACTTTTACTTTAGATGTTCATTTCAGTAATAATAACAAAAGTTCTTCTCCTTCTTCGATTGCCTCTCCAATAACAACAGCACAACAAACAAGAACACAACATTTATCACAACACAACTGCAAAAAAAAATTGAAAGGCAGGAGAACATTCTAATTTTAAATTCAATTTCTATACGGCCTGTACAACAGCGTAGGATTAATAACGCGCCTAAAATTCTAAATCCTAGTTCAAAATAACATCAAACAGTTAATGACGTAAATACCATAGACACACACATGGAACGTTCGAATTACAAAATTCCATCATGGAACCACGCGGGAGTTGCGGTTCGAGTACGATAAGCTTCAAAATCAATTTCGGCGTGTTTACAGAGGAGGCGGCCGTCAAATAGACCGGTTAGGTATTTGTGGAGCTCACCAGATACGCTCCGAGCCCGAATATTTAGTGCGAAGCTTTGTGTCACTGACTCTGGCAGAGCCACCATCAGGGATTTTCATTTTGAAAACACAAAAAAATTGTCGCTAATTAGTCGAAATTTGTCGCCAAATATCAGAATTTGTCGGTCACTGGTTCAAAAGATATAAGGGTTTATAGGTGGCCGATCTGGAGAGAGTCTCCCCAGCAGGGCCACATTTATATCTCAAAAACTAGGGCACCTAGCAAATATCTCTTTTCTCCCATAATTTGTCGCCAATTAGTCGGAATCAGTCGCCAAATATCAGAGTTTGTCGGTCACTGGTTCAAAAGATACAAGGGTTTATAGGTGGCCGATCTGGAGAGAGTCTCCCCAGCAGGGCCACATTTATATCTCAAAAACTAGGACACCTAGCGAAGATGTGTTTTCTCCCATATTTTGTCGCCAATTAGTCGCAATTTGTCGCCAAGTCACAGATTTAATCGGATCTTAGTTTAGGAGATATAATGAGTTCAATTAGTAAGGTATAGTCCAAGAGCTAGGTCGAAGAGTTCACGAAAAATACCAAGAAAAAAATATTTCTATTAATATGTGTAATATACTTCTAGTTTTATCGGTCTAAAGTCTTTAGAAATGTCCGAGAGAGATAAATTCTCAATTTAATTCATGTTTTTATGTTTTAAATTACTAGGTTAGAGTGGCTTAAACTTCTTTGAAAACATTAAACCTTGCTCTTGGTCTATTTGGTGAAAGATGTACAGTCGCATGCAACTGTTTTACCACTTTACAATGTTAAGCTCTAATTAACTTTAGAATAATAAATAAATGTCGTACCTTTAGTAAAATGTTTAAAATACTTAAACGTTGAAAAAGTATTGTCAATTGTAATCAAATTTTATTATATAAAAATGAATTTCCATAAAGTTCGTTTGATGTGTGTTGTGTTGGTGTGTATTTTGAGGTGATTGCGAGTGTTGTGTTGTGGGTATGGACGGGTTGAGTTTTTATTTTATCTTAATTGAGGTTAGAATAATAAAACTTCTGTTGTCGAAATATAAAATGATTTATTACCTTAAAATTATTGTACTTTCAGAAAATGTTACAAATAGGTATTTGTAACATTTATAAGTAGGTACTTATTCAATATTATTAACAGATACAGTTTGTGACTTTGGATGTTAGGGGTAATCTCCGGTAAAACTGATCCGATTTTGAATTTTTTTTCACTTTTAGTCTAGGCTAATAACATTATGACCGATAATATTATGACGTTATGACCAATAGGAGCGGAGCCTCAATGAAAAATGTTGCAAAAACGGGGAAAATTATTTCTTTGGCTCTATATCTCTGTGACGCAGACGAAGTTGCGCGGGTCAGCTAGTTAGGTACCTATATATGGATTATATCTCTCAATAAAAATTTCAATGGGTGTTTCTTCATTGGACGACTCTGCTTGAAACCAATACCTATGCCGATCGATACCTTCCTATCTACTCGACGACACGTCACCGACAGCTACATTCTTCATTTCGCCACCGACACGACCGCGACCGACCCGATACGAAGTTTACATTTATTTAATTCGAAACAAACATTCCTCCATAAGACGTCATAGATACTGTCTAGAAACTACATAAAGTATTTTGTACTCGCTTGTACCACTGTATGGGGAAATTGAATTCTTTAATATCTTTTTAATTACACACCGACTAAATCTGTAACTTTGCGACAAATTGCGACTAATTGGCGACAAAATATGGGAGAAAACACATCTTCGCTAGGTGTCCTAGTTTTTGAGATATAAATGTGGCCCTGCTGGGGAGACTCTCTCCAGATCGGCCACCTATAAACTCTTGTATCTTTTGAACCAGTGACCGACAAACTCTGATATTTGGCGACTGATTCCGACTAATTGGCGACAAATTATGGGAGAAAAGAGATATTTGCTAGGTGCCCTAGTTTTTGAGATATAAATGTGGCCCTGCTGGGGAGACTCTCTCCAGATCGGCCACCTATAAACCCTTATATCTTTTGAACCAGTGACCGACAAATTCTGATATTTGGCGACAAATTTCGACTAATTAGCGACAATTTTTTTGTGTTTTCAAAATGAAAATCCCTGATGGTGGCTCTGCCAGAGTCAGTGACACCGAAGCTTTGATTGGTGGACTGATCACTTGGAAATTGTACATGACCCAGTATGTGGTGATTAAAACGCTTTGAGTCGTTGATTGAACAGCTTTAGAATGGATTTTGCTTTAATATATTCCAGATATACGAAGCCTACATTACTTTGATATCAGAATGATGCAAAATTGGCAGACTGATTTATTTATTCATAAATTAAAGTCGTCAATAGCCCATTTATGAACATCGATCAATACATCTTCAATTACAAACGTGACAAAGTTCTCTTAGCGTAGTTCATCATATCGTTCTCCAAACGTATGTATGAGTTTTCTTTCCCCGAGCTTAAAAACTAGGCCAAGAGCATTTTGCATTAGAAAAAAAACTAAGGCAGAACACTTAACATATATGCACAAATGTTTACCCGGAAGTGAGAGTCGCTAAGGGAAGTATATAAGGAGATGTAATAGCATCCCGCCACCACTAAAGGCATACATGCAATAAACTCGAGCCGTTTTCCTGGCAAGTACTTGCGTCCCTTGGGACGCTCTCATTCTAGGAGAAATACGTTCCTATAAGCTAGGACGACACTTAAACCTCTTAATAGATATTTATACGAGAATACAGACGTATCAAAGTCCCTGTTAGAGTACTAAATACTAATTTTATTAATTCAATAACAATTTCTAGATATCAAAATATTCAATGATTTTCAGCCTTCTTCAATTTCACTTCCACCACCTTGTACTTAATACACAAATGAAAAACTAGGCATTAAAAGATGTTAAAATGAAATCGTTTTTTCACAAACCCGGTCTGTAACGCAATTGAGGCGTAAAAGCCAATAAATACTGTAGGAAAATATAATGTGGCTTCCTGCAAGGCAGACACGCTCGCACGGCAGTTAAATGAATCAGCCGCCTGTTTATTTATTTCAATATCCGGACTCCGGCCAAGCGGCGCGGATTGCAGACTCTCCGGATTCCGGCCGACTGCCCACCTCCGCTGTCTCCCTGGAAATTCTCTCGACCTCGGTACGTCTCGAACAATAGTCAAGCCAATACCAAAAATTCTATACCCTCAATCTTCAGCTAAAGTTTCTTTCATTCGGAAGCCAAAACTTATTGAACGTGGCCAAAGTTTAGTCATTATTACAGTCGACATTCGACAGGTAATCGTTTACACAGATCCCTCAATCAGGGTTCAACAACGGATGAGTTGGGACGACGTGGTTCCCACACAGACTATTAAGTTCCAAGAATCTATTTGTGAACCTAATAATTTTAGATTCATTACTCCATAAAATTGAATCTGTAATTACAGCTCCGAGCAACAGAACTCGAGTTCCTAACTGATGCGAAGTTTCGAATTAGCTTCCTATTACAAGCAGTACATCGTTAAATATTCATAAGCTCTTACAGCAATGATAGGAAAAGTTGTGGAGTGTTATAAACATTGATTAAGTATGAACAGCGGCCAACAGGCGGTATGGTGGACCACGCGACGTGCTGTATCGTCAGATCTCGGACTTGTTGAAACTACAGCAAGAGTTTAGTGGTGGAATAGTTCGGTACGATATTGTTTACAAGAATTTCTGTTACGCACGCTTTGTTCAAACGTAGACGGCCGACATTTGGAAGCCAGTTTTTCGTGGAAAATACCCCGCATGAACAAAAACAAAAACCAAACGTTCTACAATGAATCGTCCACTTTTCGAACGCAGTGACCGTTTGGATAGAACAATTTTCGGTGACCAATAAAGCATAAATAAATTCGAGGTGAAACGTAAATTGGATCTATAAAAAGTCGTTCGTCTATCGTGTGCCTAAACGTCAAATTGTTATAAGATTCATGAAATGCGTCCGCGGAAAGTTGTTATTCTGTAAACGTGCCAACGTAAGTATGCTTTTATTTTTAGTAACGGCAGGGGAACTACCGAGGACCATGTTACGTCATCTATGGCAGGGGGACCCTTGAGAGACAATAAGTGTAGTATCATATGTTTCACACGTCACCATTTATTTTTTATTGGCAAAAATATATATTACAAAATTGCAAGAAATATGGAGTTCCAATACTCAAACAAATTTGTCTGAAAATTAATAGAAAATCTTCCATCTTCCACTTAAAACGTCTTCGAGTCTTAATCCGTCGTGGTTCGGAGCCTCAATCAAAGTATTGATGAGATGATCCGCCCTGGAGCTCTCCAATAAGATTCCAATCATACTTAAGTGCTCAAGGCTTTGCAGAATCATTTGAGAAATGACTAAATAACTTTGACGAAATTTTCTTAGTACAAACTTGAAATCTTGAGCATTTCGAAGCACTTTAATTTTGTAGCTGTTTCGTGTCATGAAAAGATATTATAATGTCGTAAACTTACACAAGGTTTATAAAGAAATAAAGAAGAAAAACTTAGTCTTTCTGAAACAAATTTCTACCCTAATTTCGTAAGCAAAACTTTAAGACTAAACAAAAAGAAACCGCAACTTGAGCAAAAAGAAAAGCTAATTATGTAACACTAGAAAGGAATACACGAAATATGATCAACAAGTTTATTTATAAAATACTGGCCGTTGTCGTCGCCTTTGATTGGATCTGTGGTGATTTGTTTGTCGAAATGGAATTCATTTTGGCGCGGAAAAAAAATCTCCGACGTGACTGACATGAAAATCCGATGGTGGAAATTTTGTTTTCTTTGTGTAAGCCGCGTTTGAAAGGACGCCTCTCACTTTGACGGTCCCTATTCAATGCTGAATGCTGTGATGTCTTTGTTCGATCTTGCTTGAATCACCAATGATATTATTAGGTGTGTTTAAAGGTCGAGTGTTTGTGTTTAGATTCAATTATAAAACATGTATGGCTCAATTAAAATATTTTTTACAAGAGCAGACGTTTTCATAGTCTACATATGCTGAGAGCCAAATAATTCATTCTGACCCAACATAGTGTGCATAGTCTGACTTTGCGACAAAAAAAAAAGGTCAATATTTACATATGCGTTTGAGTCCCATAACGTATATCCCAATAAAGGAAAATACTTGCAACCAACTGAACAGAATGAAAATTTCCACCAAATAGAATACCTCAACAAGATCCGAACTTACATTGTCACACCTGCACGCACAGCTCAATACCTTGCTACAGCAACTTGTTGCCACGTGCAACGTTCGAGGAACACGTTACGCAGTAAAGACGTCGTCTGACGATATCAAACGTAATAAATGTCGCAGTTTACGACTAGCTACCGAGGGAGCGCGTCATTCCGAGGGAAAAATATTTTACGCGCCGCGTCCGCGTTACGTTCCCAGACGTTCAAGTAATAAAGTTAGCTCAAAACCAGGTGTTAGACGTTTCATTTCGTCCTGCCTGACAGTGTGTCTGTTTACTTTATAATTCTATATCCCCTGGATTGCTAAAGTATTTGTTATTGTTTAGTTATTTACTCTCAAAGGATAGTCGTCATTTAGTTTTGACAATCAATTAAATGGCAGTCCCAGAGGATTGTGTTTGTTAATAGATAAGCTGGATTTGTTCGCCATAAATATGACATATATATGTCGGATATGTCAGGATTTATTCTGTTAGGCTCGTACATCATGTGGGCAGACGATGGGTTTCATGCTATGAAAACACACTGGGTGCGATACATTGTTTCTAGTAAAACTAACGAATTACTTGAGATTACAATTTAAACAATAACACGGGGCACGATGAATCGGGTACAGTTTCAACTTTTCAACTCCGAGGCGATCAGACATTGATTGTCGCCCTCGCCTCGAGCTGGACATCCGGGCTCTATAGAAGCACACCGTGTGATGGGTAGACTTTTTAGTAAGTCGCGTCATGTCACCACTGCACACTGGCGCACTTTCCAATTCATTTTATGTCCGTACTAATGACCGGATCCGACATATATTTGTTTTCATGAATATTTTATACCATCTTTCATAATATAAAATAAAACAGGCTCGCCCCCTATTACATAGGACTGAAACATAACTGGCGCAATGTGGGTGTACTAGTAGGTAACGCTTCAGGGAATACAGGCGTGATTTTATGTTATGTATGTATGTTTCATAAATAATTATTTGTTTTAGAAAGTCGCTAGGGATGACAGACGTAGATCTACCCACTTTATAACCCGTAATTAAAAATTATCAGCCACATTATTTTGATAAAGCGTCGTGAGCTTTACCAGTCAGGGTTCTTTTATTTCCCAAAGTACTTGTTCTAATAACCTTAGATTTTTAGACTGGTAGGTACTTACCTCTAAGTAAAAGCCATATAAAACAAAAACGCTCTCTTTTAAACTGAATCACACCTCACGCCTTCTACTCGCGTTAACTACTAAAGTTAAATCCAACGGACTTCATAAAAATAAACCACAAGCGGTGTACGCGTTAAGCACGTACCTGTGTAAGATGTGTACATGTGGCCATTACAATTTGTGTTCAAACGGTAGCTGTAGAGGTGTTTCATATTAGCTGACTTTCATTAGTTTATTTTGCTTAAAATAGACGTAAAACTTTAAAAAGTACTATAGAACCACAAACCAAAGATAAAGATTACGTTTTACAAAACTCAAACTCAAAGCATTTATTTCAATTAGACCATCACAGGCACTTTTGAGTGTGAAAAAATAAAAAAAAAGCGAAACTACAGTCACATTCACAAGGCATAATAACTTGAGAAAGTACTGCAGATGCACATTTCAAAGCGTAGATCTCTATGGAGAAGAATGGGCAAGAAACTCCATGGACACATTAATAGATAACATGTAGCTAACATTCACATTACAGTCAGATTTAGTCTTGAAATCTGCTGTCTGAAAATTAATCACACACACACACCCACAGATAACTAAATTATCTGTGCACGACTCCTCGCACATAACAACACTTAATTGAACATTACTTGTCTGATCCAGAAATAACATGGTTAACGATGTTATCGATTAAAGAAAATCTTATCGCATCTAGCACAGATTGGAAGTCCTAACTAAGCTCGCAAATTTCCAGGCAATCTAACATGGAAATCTATCCGAAATCAGTACCACTCATTTTCATTTATCCTCAAATATTTCTCTCTTGTGCCGGAAACAATCTGAGTGGAGGAGTAGGCAACATTCGGTCGGCCTCATTAAGTTTAACTATTCGCTAAGGGTTGCCATCTTCCAACGAACAATCCCGCTGATGCCGACGAAGATGGCGGGAAACTGGACGGAAACTATGACGTTCTTGCTAGATGAAATACCGAGGAAGTTTTATTAAAAAAAGTTTTTTTTTTTTATAAAAAGAAAGCCTTTGCAGGTGATAGTCGAGGCGCTTGGATACCTATCTATAAAACCATTGGTCGTAATAACTCACAAAACGAACGAAGTTTTAACCAACTTTATTCTAACGTCGATGGTCTGTTACTGAACATGACAAGTTTGTAATTGCAGCCATCGGCTTTGTCTTGCAATTATCTGCATGTTATTTGCGCTTCAGAGCACATTTCATAAAATGTTATGCAGATGCTAGAACTTCAGTTTTATTTGCATTTATTAATTGGTTTCGTAAAAAACTTGTCCTCGGAACCATTAATCAACTTTAATGTCCTAATCAGATTAAGTACTAAGCTTTTTTTAATCTACTTGTCCATTAAATAAAAACGAAACAAGAAGGAAAAATTGGACATAATTGAAACAAGAAGCACATTAATCACTCGGTAGGCGAGTGAGCCCTTCCAGGTGGATGTATCCACGTCGCTTCAAGTTTACGGTCAATTAAACGAAAGAACTTATCCCAACTTTGATGTACCGCCGACCTGGAACTAATTAGAATTAGGCGAAAACGGCCCTACCACCACAACCCAGTTCGGGTCACCACTTATTGGGAAACTTATGCTCGAAAAAGCTGAGAAAATTTAAAGGAAATCGAGACCAAAGAGGATTATATAAAAAGTTTAATTAATCATTGGCCAAAGTTCTTGAGCTTCGTTTATGCAATGCTGGCGGGTACAATGACTTTGATATATGGACGCCTTTACAGCGCTTGATTAAAAGTCTGAAGGGTAATACAATATACTTTATATTCATTAAAAAATCTAAAAAAGATACACAAAGAAAATGCTGTAATTAATGTTGTAAAAGCCTTAACACCAAGCCTAAAAATGTGTAACAAATTGTGAAGTCACCCTATTGTATTTTCATATCTAAGTACACGATGAATTCAAGCGCCGTTCACCCCTAATTCTTCACAAAAACCGGCCATTTTTCCTCATTGTGTCGCAACACAGAAGCTGAAGAAATCTAGAAACAAACTGAAAGGAAAGTATCAAAATATTTACAGTCCAGGAGCGTAGACAATGACGACGAATGCCTTGCAATCTAGAGCATCGAACGTGCGGGGAGAAGCGACCCCGATTCACCCACAGCCTGCAACATGCTTGTCATCCCTGACATTGTGTTCCACTCTGCCGTCATGTACTCTGGCGAGCTACATTCCAGGAAGTGTTGGGATTAATCACTCTGCTATACAATATGCAAGAGAAATGGAATTGTATATAATCTATGTATATGAAGCTAGCACAATTCAATTTACTTATACTGTCACTTACGGGATATCTTCCGTGATTGTTCATTATTCTGAGCTCCCGATATCCCGTAAGTGACAGATAAGTTTAGTTGTAAACCGTGAAAGCTTAAAACAGTGTTTGAATTCAATTTACGTTTCCTAGAAACGTTTTCGAAGTCCAGTTTGAGATACTAAATAAAGCTACTTTTACAGCCGCTGTCACTATAATTAATGAGTATAGCTATCCTATAACAAATTTCAAGATAATGAAAATCTACAAACCATTCAGATAGGTACATTACAATTTACAAAATATGTACTTATATTTCATTATGAATTCTTAAGACTTTTCATTAGTTCTTATTCTAGACGCAAACAAAGAATTGAGAACATCTTCAAAAAATTCGGAGAGTAAATACTCTCTTCGAATTTTTGTTAACAATCGTCAGAATACGTAACTTCATCAAACTCTCAAAATAATAAGAACATGAATCTCCAAAAGATTTTCCAATTCCATTACCAGTTAATTACGGTTTTATTAACCGGACTTGGCACAGAAAAAAGTGAAATAAGGTTTGACTTCTCAAAGAACCAATCGATTATAGGTAGATTTTCTGATAGCCACTGACGAACGCTGGATACCTATTATTTTTAATACAGCATGTACTTTGCAGTCTACCATACCTATCTACGTATTTGTACAGACGGCGACACATCAAGCTATACATAACCAGTATAACATGGCCTCGCTTCGCATAGATTTCCCGTACAATGAGAGATCCACATAAACTGGTTTTGTATAGCTTGATTGGTCGTCGTGGGTACACCTGTAAAAGAAATGCCATTCCAGGGACGTTTTGGAACGATCGAGATTCGTCTTTTTTACATCGTTTGATTTAATGATCGTCTGAGGTATATTTTATGGCAGTGCGGCAAAAATCGTAAAAACTAGAAGACTGTTATCGCAGTGAGCCAACCTGCTAGCTTGTTGATTCATAATCTAGAGGTTTGTCTGCAACCGCCTATTTGAAGACGATATAAGAATTCAAACTAATAATTATAAATGCGAAAGTTTATGTCTGTTGTAACCCTTTAATGCCTTAACGGTTGAACTAATTTAGATGAATCTTGCGTAGGATACTTTTATTCCTGTAATACTTTCTCGCGGATTAATTTCCAGTCTGACCTAACTACCTACGCGAGTGAAGACTGGTAGGCAAGACCTAGCCTGTCATAATTGCATCTGAAAACTCTCTACTGGTAAGAGGAAGTTTTCTACCAACAATAAAAAAATCTCCTAAGTTTCAAAAGAAAAACAGCCCGTGAAAATAAATGAAGCTTTCTTTAATCAAAGTATTGTATTGTTCTCTTTACTTTCCATTTTAATTTCAGCTTCAGCTTTTATGTCCTTTGTGCTCCAACTTATAGATAGGTAAGTTCCACTGGATCGGAATCTCAGATAAAAGTGAAAGTAGAAGTAATCCATTGACTCCACTACTCTGGAGACAAAACAAAATGTTCTTTGTAAGTTCTGAACAGTTTTCTTGTCGCGGTTCAATACTGAGAGATACAAAAACACAACTAAAACATATAAACTTTCTAAAGTTAATTAAACTGACAATGTCGCATGGAACTTGACATCACTATAGACCGACCGCTTTAATGAGTCCTCCGCCTTGCCCCATCAAAGGCACATTAAGCGTCCTAACAATATCTCACAGGTTATTAGCTTTAAAATAAAAATAATCCACGTATGTATTACGATACTAATTGAAACAATACAGGATCAACCTTCAGAATACCATTCAGTCATCAGTATCATTCCATTTAAATTGATGCCTTCGCGAGGGCTCATTAAAGCGGTCGGTCTATAGTCAGTATGATGAATTAATGATGGGTCGATGCAACTCCTTTTCTTGTTCCATTATCCCCTGTCAACTGCTACGCTATCATACCCTCCCTTTGAATGACCTGACTAAAATCATGCTCTAATGATATCATCATAATAACATCAGGCCTTCCTTGAAGGGATAAGCAGAGGGGTACCCATTAGTACACCCACATTTGTTCAGTTATGTTTAAGTCCCATGTAATACGGGGCGAGCCTATTGCCATCAACCGGGCACGAATCCAGTCTCCGTGGCTGCTACTGAGAAATTCCTGATGGATAAGGAAAAACCCAATAACACTTTGCCCGACCTAGGAATCGAATCCAGGAACTCATGGTCAGCAGTCGCGCTTGCTGCCACTAAACCAACGAGGCAGACAATGAGCCCTAATGACACTCCTACCAAATAGCGCTTTCGGAACTAGAATTTACTCTAAAAACTATGCATCCGCTTAGTAAGTCACACCGCAGCGCAGCTTCAAAAACAAATAGCGCCTACGTAAATCGCGTTATGGCTGTCTAGCAGCAAATTGCCATGTCGCTGGCCTGCTGGCCCAAACCCTGACATTCAACAGCCGACAAACGCACAATCAAGCGGTGGACATGGCCAGGATTCGGAATTCCAATCTCGCTGTTGAATAGCATTATGACGATGTAACTGGACGTGGAGTGAGGACGTCATTAGTATTATTTGTTGTGGAGCTTTTAAAGGAGGAGAATGTTACACTACCATATTTCTATGGATATAGGTCTATCTATGAGTCTGGCAATTTTATAACTGAATACAATACTATGTTGTGAGCGATAAAATAGGATCCTACATAAAATTATTTATGTAGGATCCTATTTTTATCCCATCTCTATCAAAGGCATAAATATAATACTGTAATATTTTATATAATATCATAACTGTAGCAGATCGTCGTAGCAGGCAGTGCAGATTCAAATAAAAAAGATGTCACGTACTAAGAAACAACCACTTCTTTGAATACATTTTAACGTGTGTATTTTAATCAATTAAAACTAACATCTCTTGTAACAAAACAATCCTTAAAAGCAATATATTCTTGTTCTGATATGCTCGTGTCCCGAGGCAATTTGAATCCTATCCAAGTCGGTATTCCAGACCACCAGAAAATGATATGAAACGATTATATTTCCTTGCAATAATATTAATGTGAGCGAAATAGTTCCTGTTACTCTTATTCGATAAGGAGTAAAAAACATAACAGCTTGGTCATGCAGTACAAAATCAGATGTGATTCAGTCCTTCAGTCCAAAATTAAACGTAGATTGTATAATGATTATATGATCATTGAAGAAAATGCTATAAATCTTACGCACACGATGATGAATAGACTGGCTGACGTAAAAGCGTATTAGCATAACTAGGAGCCATTACTTCCACACGCATTACCTATAAGTAACAGTAGCTGTGTCGCCGCAGCCCGGGAGCCGGGAGCCGAGCGCGACACAATTTATGCTGATTTTATCACCCGCCCATGTGCGAATGTACTCCCTATGAGGATATATCTACGCACTCGCCGAGTCGTAAAACGTCTACCTCACTTTTACCTATCTTAATCTTTGTAACAGCTATTCGATGAACTTCACATCCTTTGCTACTAAAAACTTCTGTGAAAAGCCTCACTTTTAGGCTGCGTTTCCACCAGTGATGAGCGAGGATGCGTAGCGAGGAATAAGTGTGAAACTAAGCAATAACATCGCCTCTTTTTCACAGCTTGAGGTATTCTCGCTATGAGATTGGTTAGTTCCACACACATCCCTCGCTACGCATCCTCGCTCATCTCTGGAAAATGCAGCCTTACTTGGATATTTCTACTAAATGTTTGCATATACAACATTATTTTTAGTATATGCGAAACCTGAATATAGTTTGTTCAGAATAAGTAACTGAATCGATATCAATAATTTTTAAACCATGTTATATTTTGTCCCAAAAATATTTAAAAAGGCTAAAATTTGGATACCGAGCGACACTAAGTATATAGTACACCTATCGCAATCATTTAGGTACCTACTGCCAAATTATTATTCTCAATGAGCTCAAGACGACACTGGAGGCAAGCGCGCAGGTCCAACGAGTGGTGACCACGTTGTTGTGCGGACAGCCAGGTAACAGAACAAGCTTATAACTTTGTGATTTCTCATGATACAGTTTTGAAATTTTGTATATAGATTCTTTACATAAAAGTACTAGACACGTGTTTCAGATTTCGCATATACATAAAAATACTAGACACGTGTTTCAGATTTCGCATATACTAAAACTAATGTTGTAGAAACCAGACAGGTTTTGTTAAAGCTGAGCAGGTAATTCACCGCGTTTTATGAGTTTTCTAACATACGCTGGTCGCTACATAGAAGCAAACTACCGACACTATACAGTTTATGTGCGCTGTAACGCTCCACTACTTTAACTTAATTAAGGTTCAAGCTAACAAACGAAATCTTTCTGACGTTTAACACCGCGCGACGGAGTCGTATCTTTATTTCAAGCTTATGGTGGAAACAAGATATGTCCTAAATGAGCTTTAAAGAAAATCTTTGATGCGACAAATCCTTTGATATAAATTATCAGATGGAGGGTCATGTTCGGCGAAGCGAACTAAATGAAATCAAAGACTATCTCCGTTTCTTCCACTTAGAGTTTCTATCAGAAGGTTGTAGTGGCAGCTGTGACATAACCCAAAGCCTTATAAATTATTTAGAAGGGAATCGTCCTCCGGCAGCCATTTGAATTATTTTGAAGGCCTCGCTTGTGCATAATGAAGTGTCGTGGATGTACCTGAAACTCTTTCACACGCTGGCCGCGAGGGCAATTGGGTGTTCGCTAATTTATTTGTGAACTTGTTTGTCGGCCTAGTTCAAACTTGTTACGTTGAATTCGCGTGGAGCAGACGCTGGCCTACATATGGTAATAAGCATAATATGAATTTAACAACGTAGCGAATGGTTTTAATGAAGTTAGTCTTCAAAACGCTGTGTACTTGATACGGAAAATGATGAAACTTGGATTTAAAGTTAATACAGAAAGTTATTTCTTTCTCAACTCGCAATATCTGAAGCTGACGTCGAAATACAAACAGTAACTTATGCTGTACTGAAAAGATGAAAAGTAATTTTGTTTAGTTGTATAAAACGGTTTGCAATTTCCTTTGCAGTTGATAAGTGCTTATCCGTTTGACATCTTGGTGGTGCGGTGGTTGTGCATTTGCCATTGTGATGTTGTGATAAAGTTACTGGTAAAACATATCTAGTTACAGTTACTTCTTGTATAAGGTCTCACATAGTAATAAACAAATTATAAATAACATATATTGGGGTGTAACCTGAGGCCCTAGCACGCGCGGTGTAAACGCAACGTAAATACGTCGATTTTCAGATCGAATATATATACAATAATTATCCTATTGCATTTTAGTTAAATTTTTACAACAAGCACAATCAGTGTCACCATAGATATGATTCTTCTTTCATTCTTAAAATTTTAAAATACTACATGTGAAACGAGTATTTTTAATTTTAAGTTTGACGTTTTGAGAGGCCGACTAGAGGGGTCGTCCATCAATAACGTATACTATTCAGTAGGTTATAAATCAGGCCTCCTGCACGAACACTCCATGCAAATGTCCTCTCCAGTTCGCACGTCATCTGTCCTGATAACCAAAGTACTAAAGTAGTACTAAATCTAAAGTAGTCGTTAATACATGAGGATTTTCTCAAGTTTAAACTTTAAATATACCCGTAAATCTCCTAAACTTTGACCTTAGAGCGTTAAATCGCATTACTTTGACGGACTTAAGATGAATTGCACGCAATACATTTATTCCACTATTTCCGAGAAGAGAAGGGATCATTTTCTACGATTCCTTTGTCTCAATCAAGCCGCCTCGCTAGGGAAATTAACCTCAGCATAATTGTACTGGGTTTTATCATAATTCACCTCGAATAGTACGGATGGAGGAATACGATATCAACGTAAGACGATTATAGGCTATTATCCGGTTCTCAGGTAAGGAAGGGTAACTGAATGATGTTCAATTTTTATATAATAAAATATGTATTCTCTTATAGTTTTTAAGACGTTTTATGGCGAGATTTATTTAATCAATTATAACATTTATTTGTTTTTTATAAAATCAGCCGTTGCATTTTACGTAATGTTAAATTCAGATAAAAAGTTGTCACTGTTAAAAAAGTCAGTTTTTTGTTACTGATGCCAATAAAATTTGTGATAAGCTCACTCGAGGCTGAAACGTATGCAAAAAAGCTGAATTTTATATTTGTATTGGTTGCATTTTTATTGTAAGCAGTGACAAGTGACAGGCTATTGGAGAATCTGATCAAGCATAAAATCGATGCGTATATTAACGGATCTGGTGAAATTAAAATCACAACTGAATCTGTTTGTGATACGAAAAAAAAACAAATATCTCTCGGACTTTAACCAAAAAACACTAATCAAATCAAATATGCTTCTGTTTTGACGATACTAGGTAATAATTAACAGATTAGCTATTATTAGTTTGTTACCCGTCTGTTTCCACTTGATTAAAAAAACGGGAACATAATTCAATCCACGTCCAATTCCAATTGCAAAAGCGCCCAATGTTCCAATATTTATTTTAAAGGACACGCTCCATAAAAGTTTTCAAACCAAACGAATGTAGATAAGACTGACGGGAAACATCAATGAAAACCAGTGTATATTTGTAAAAAAATCTAATCTATCGTTTGTAGAGCGCCGCATCGGTCGGTCGGACATGACGAACGACGAAATTAAAAACGAACGCTGGAAACGATGCATATCGATTTGTTTCCACCATTCAGACAGACACAAGCGGTCGCGGAAGCGGGAGCGGGAGCGATTACAAACCGCGTCTAAACGCCGCGCCGACATCACCGCCTCGGGATATTTCTGTTAGCCCGAAATTCAGGAACAACTAACATACAACTACCACGGCATTTAATTGAATGAATTTTGCCACGGAATATACGTTGCGGGTTTTTAAAAAAAATCTACTTGTTTTTATTTGCAGTTGGGAACTTGAGTAGCAGTTTGCGCTATTTATTCATCATAATATTGCCTAACTACTTCACGTGTTTATGTCCCCATATATGTTGTTACCTACAAATATTTCGAAAGCTTATAAGCTCGCGAATAATCGAATGAAAGTCTTTTTTATAATTATTAATTTTCGCTTAATAATTTTACATTCCATTTGAAGTATTAAGCAGTTCTGAGAATCCAAAGAATTCCTGAATATTTCAGAGAGAATGTTTAAATAGATTCGGAACCATTTTTCTTGGAAAAAGCCAATAAAGTTGGTAGATAGCAGATCCAGTAGGTATATTGCTCACGATATTTTTCTTTCGGAGTAATGGCTCGTTTTAGTCAATACGAAACGACTGCAGGATGCGTCAGAGTTCTAGGTACTAGGGGTGGTTGCCATACATACTAGACTGGAAATATAAAACCCCGGACGATTCTTTTCCGCAATTTTTTTCGTAGTCATCTTTAGTTTAGATTCGTTAATTTATGTTTTTTATTAATTATTATCGAAATTACATGTCAGGTTAAGTTAAATAAAACAGAAATCACTATACAAACATTGAAGGAGTATAAAACACAAATTATCATTCATTATGAATGGATTGAAAAATACAATAAAATAATTGAATAATCGTTTGTCAACAAAAGATCAATTACCTAAAACCATTATTTATGTCATATAATGGCTGTTCGGTTAGCCAGCCTTTAAGTTTAGCTTTAAAAGCATTGTCAGACGTCGCGCTTAAAATAAAAACCCGGTACCGATGGACCCATGATATGAAACCGCCTTCGAGATTTAGACAGAGTGTGTGGGTAACCAGCTATTTTTTTTAATTCAAACCAAGAGCTTCTCAACTGTTTTAAATTCGAAAATATCCGAGGATAGCGCATTGCATCCCTATTTCCAGCAAACCTGTCCTATGTCAGTATCCACGTCGATGCAAAACATAATATGAAAGCAAATACCTTCAAGTTTAGACAGCTTAACTAAAACAAAAGCTGCATCGTCTATGCAGCACATGCAAAATAGCTAGAATCAAAACAACTAGCAGTTTCCTTGAACGGTTTCCCAGAATGCTGGCCCCAGTATATACGGTGACCCACTTATCGAGTTAGCCAAGCAAGCAATGAGCTTCGGAGACGATTCTAATACGTCTTGTGTCAGGAGAAGTGCTTCGATTGATTTGCAGTTTCAGCTTCAGGAGTATATTGTGAAATCTTAGATTATTCTATTCCTGTTTTGGAGAGATGTGCCCTGAGGCTTAGATGTTTGTGTGCTTGTGTGATTATTTGCAAAACAATCTAATCTGCATATTCATTAATTCTTGAATTCCTAAATAATGTGCTAATCATTACATCTACTGGGTAATTATTATTGCGAAGGTAATCCATTCGCATAAAATTTACTTTCTCAATTCATATTTATATCTTTATTTGCATTCCATAATGTGCGAAGACCTTTCTGGCTACAAAATACCAAAAAAACCAAAGTTGAATTTGAAGAAGAAATTCGAATGTATCGGTAAGTACGGTAGCAAACGCATGAAGATCCTTTGGACTTAACCCCTTAATTTAGACAAGACGCAATGATGTATTTTCATTAAAAAACAATAAGTAAAAGGAGACTCATCAATTCAGAGATACCATTACCTCAGATCCATGTTTACCAACACTAAACCATTAACTGAATATCCTGAAGAAAAAACACGATATAACCATACACGTTGCTTATGTTACGTTCTTAAGAAAGAGCTTTTAAATTCTACCCCCAGGTACTTTACTTACACCGGTTCTTTGTGAGGCTTATGAATAAATAAAGCAAGAAATTTCTTGCGCCAACCGCTCGGGGGATGCAAGGGGTAGTTATTTCATTTTAAATAGATCACGGTAGCGGCGGTGTACAAGCCAACACCGCTGTTTTAATTAAGCCTAATTATGAATTGCGCTACGGTATGAAGGAATTCTGCTTGTATCATTTATTTTGTTTTTGGGACTTTGTAATTACTATTCTGTAGAGGTGATGTGGGGGAATTGTGTGGAAGTAAACATAAGGGCCTTATCATACTAGCGGTTTGCGAACGGCTGTGGGGCGGGGCGGGCGCGCAGCGAATGCGTCGCGAACACGCAGCGGCTGCACAGCGAGGACGTCGCGGACGCGTGGCCAATTAGCAACGTTTTCGTCGCGTGGTTGTAGCGAGTTAACGACATACAATACACTCAGTAACAAAATGGATTCCGACGAGGAAACGAGCTTTGTTACTTCGAAGACGCCGGAGACGAAAACGAAAGCTTCGAAGAATTTGGGAAGATCCAGTATCCACAACGAATTCGCTGCGCATGCGCGGCGTGTTCGTTGCGCGCCCGCTCCGCTTTGAGGACGCTCGCAATCCGCTAGTATGATAAGGCCCAAATATTGCATCATGCCTGTAAAGTCGGAATGGTTATAGACCGACTGCTTTAATGAGTCCTCGCGAAGGTATCAATTTAAATGGAATATTCTGAAGGTCTATCACGTCTTAGTTCAATTAGTATCGGAATACCTACGTGGATTATGGTTATTTTAAAGTAAATAACCTGTGCGAAATTGTTAGGACTTGGTGGACGCTTACTGTGCCTTTGATGGGGCAAGGCGGAGGACTCATTAAAGCGGTCGGTCTATAGGCAGATGGGACATACTGGGTGTAAAAACGTAATTAAGTCGGAAGGTAAAAGTTTTTAATGTTATAACTTTAAATACGTCCATGATCCCTGGTACTATTTAATGCATCCATCAGGACAATGTTTTGAATGCCTTACATTGAGTCCTACAATAAACCGTGATGTTCCACCCCAATTTTTTTGTGTCGAGTTACTTAGTTTGATGCCACTAATTTTAAATTTATAATTGTAAAACAAACTATTTGCATGCCCATGTGACGGCAAAATGTGGAGAACCTCATTATAAAAGAACATCTATGCCCCTATTACCCATATTTGCAAAGAAATAAATGATTTGATTTGACATACAGAATGCTGAATGGTTGACGGCTTTATGAAGAATCCGTTTACACCTTGTACAGTACACCCGCGTTGTGCCAGTTTTGTTTAAGTCACTACTGCCTTCTACGGAGCACACATCCAGACTCCGATCAGAAAAATCCAATATCGCTTCGCCTGACTCGGGAATCGAACCCAAGACCTCATGCTCAGCAGTAGAGCAACGGAGAGGTAAGTAAAGTTTGTAATTTATCTATAAGTTGTGCCCACATCATACCACTGCTGGAAATGGTATTTCCTGCAAACCATTGACACACTTCTAAGTGCACCGTAACTCATTCTGTCTGCTCATCTTGCTTAAAGTCAGCCATTAAGCTCCGTAACGGCTAAGGTTATTTAGATTATCATCATTTTAACAGCCGATAAATCTCTAAATGAATACTTACTTGTTTAGGCTTTCAGTTAACATCTTCCCAAAAAGATAATTAAAAAGGAGTGTTAGAATTTACACCTTACTTGTTTTTATTATGATATCCATGATTTTTTATGGTTTTGTGAAAAGTTAAAGCTTTTAATAATAATCATTTTATTTCGGACATTTTACATCCATAGATTATCATTTCCTTTATTTATTTATATACAAACAATTATGTTTTTAAATATTCCTTACAAAAAAACAATATAAAAAAACATTTAAAATACAAAAAAAATACTTACATAATTATTTTGTTAGTAAACATGAACCTTAAAAACTATGTTAAGTGTTGTTGTTGTTGTTACTATGTTGTCTGTTGTTGTTGTGTTACTTTGTTGTTGTTTGTTGTTTTAAAACTTTTTTAATTTTTTTTACAAATAAAAATCTACACAAACCGGGTTTTGGAAAAATAAATAAACCAAAAGTACAGTAACTGCTACTTGTCTATCAGGGGTAAACCAGTAAAACAAAATGAAAAAAACTGCACCGGACGGCTCTGTTGAGAGGAAAAGCGGGAAATCCTATTCAATATTTTTTCGACGGTTCTATCCGTAAAAAATCAAACAGTCTAGATGGATTTCATCGCAGGTATAAAATTATTACGGGCTAGATTTTTTTCATCGTGGTTAGGTAACCGGTTTATTTATTATTTTGTATACTATTCGAGTAGATATGGAACTGGGAATTGGGTGAAGCCTAACTTTAGCATTATTCTATACGCTTTTTTTAGTAACTACACGAGCGTTAAGCGCCCTCTACAAAGCATTTGTGGAACCACTGTTCTTGGAAAGGAGAACGAACTGTGCATGCGAACACTACGCGGTATACGCGCAGTCGCGCAGCCCTTAGTTGGGACAATTTTAGTTCTTTACAATCTCGAAAGATGGCGCTTTTGTTGAAAATTCGGTTATAAAATATAACTTGATTGACTTTCTCGTGTTCATTGCTTTTGCGTTATCCTCTCACAACACATGAGCTTAAGTGAGGTGATAAGGTTTACAGACAAAAATAGACTATATTTATTATCTTACTAGCTTTTGCCCGCGGCTTCGCTCGCGCCCTTATCACTTAGGGGTATGAAAAATAGATAGTAGCCGATTCTCAGACCAACTGAATATGCATATCAAATTTCATAAAAATCGGTCAAGCCGTTTCGGAGGAGTATGGTAACTAACATTGTGACACGAGAATTTTATATATAAGATTTCCCTAGGTACAGTAACATCACCCGAATTACGTACAAAATCACTGATTATTATCGTGATTTTATTTTATTGTGTTTGGGTGGCTTACAGCGAACAATACAAAAATTAATAGCGAGGCTACTCTTCAGTTTTCACACTAGTACTGAATTGTCTATATTTAATTAGGTTATTTATTTATTGATAGTAAATATGTATACGTGCATCAATGGCCAACCAATAGCAATACACAGGTGGGCTCGGGTCCAATTTAATTACAATTACGGCATTAGTGTTCAACGAACGCTCCACCGGATAGCTAATTGCCCTTTGTGTAGTAACAAGTCTATTCAGACATCCCTTCCTATTGCTAACATAATTATCTTTATACGCTTCTTGTTTTAGGAGCTCGTGGCTAAATAATAACAGCCTCTCAGGTCGATCTTCAGGTTAAGCCGCGCTTGCCTAGGTTGGTCCATGGATGGGTGACCACCCATTACATACCGTGTTTCTCCCCGTGCCTCGGAAAGCACGTTAAACCGTTGGTCCCGGCTGTCGTTCGTGTTTCTTTGACAGCTGTTACAGGTAGTCTGTGGCCCAAAATTCTGACGACCAGTCTTACCAAGGGATGTCGTATTACCCAGTGATAACAGGGTTGTGGAGGTCGGATAGGCAGTCTCTCCATGTAAAATACTGGTATTTAGCTCCATCCGGTTAGATTAGAAGCTGACCCCAACATAGTTTGGAAAAGGCCAGGCAGGTGATGACTACACTTCTTATTTTACTCCCCCGTTGGGTTCCTGGTCGAAGCGCGAGCCTGCTGAGCGTGTAGTCCTGGGCTCGACTCCCATAAAATGTTATCGAATATTTCCATTAGCAATTTCTCAGTATCGGCGCGGGGTTTGGAAGTTGGTGGTGTGATACTCCGTGTATCGGAAAGCACGTAAACCCGGTGGTCCTGCACGTTATTATTCTCCGGTTGTGTCAGATTGCCGTCTAATCGGACTATGAGAGTCAGGGCAGAAAGAGTACACCAAGAGTGCACCTGAGACCCGCTCAGATTGGCCGGCATCGCCACTGCTAACACAAGGACATTTGCTTGGGAGAATTTTACTATACAGGGTGAAAGGGACACCGACGTGAAAACGATTACCACTTATTCAAACCACAATTCTGAGAAAAAGCAAAAAAAAAATCAGCTGTTCCATACCTTTTGACCGAGTAGGCATTGCACTTTTGTAGGAAACAGCTATTTTTGTTTTTAATAAGCGGATAAAAATTTCTTCAGGCTCAGAATGATGTATTGAATAAGTGGTAACCGTTTTCGCGTCGGTGTCCCTTCCACCCCGTATAACATAACATATCATCACTAGGGCATGCATTCCGGAATTCCGGAATTTCGTAATACCGGAATTCCGTAACAATTTCTCTGATATTTCAATTCCGGAATTGAGAGTAGTAATATCGGAATTCCGATATTCATAAATTTTTGATATTTTGATTAGTATTTTTTACTGAACGCAACCAAACTAGTCTGTGGAGAGTGACTATTTTCCAGTGCTGGCTACTTTTGTAACCGAATACGAAATTCACTCTCTGACAAAATGTTAGACGCTTTATTGTTCTTGAGAACTTATTATCAAGAACAACGAGTCCTCTCAAGAGAATAAATAATTATTGTTTTCGTGATTTACTTGATCTCAATATGTTGTTGTTTAATTTTTTATGCTATCTCACTTAACAATGAAAATGTTAAAACTGAAAGGAGACAACGTAGTATGTAATTTACGTGACATGTGATACACACTACGATTCAACTATCATGTTTTTTTATTCATATTACTAATTTTTAATTCTATTGTGATTAATAACCTTGTTGATTTTTGTTGTTTAAAATGTTTAATTAGAGTAGTAAGGGAGAAAGATGACCAAATATGTTACTAAAAATTATTAAAAGACAACAAAATTTAAAAGTTACCAGTTCCGGAACCAGTTCCGGAATTCCGGAATCAGATCACCAGTATTGGAACTTAGTTCCGGAATTGAGAACCTTACGATATTGCATGCCCTAATCATCACGCTTGTGATCCCTGAAGGATTAGGCAGAGGTGGACTTAATATTACATCCACATTTCGCCAGTTAACTATTACTGTTCTTCTCAATATGCTTACGCACGTTTCCCATGGAGAAACAATCTGCAGAAACATTAAAAAACTGCAATAAGAAAATCTGTTATTTATTTTAACCGCGAAACTTTGCCTTTTTATTACTCATGTCTTGACAGCGCAATTCAAAACGTTTTATTTAAAAAATAACAAAAAATATCCCTACGAAGATGAACCCATCGCAGACATAGTTAAACACCAACTCTTAAAAAACAACACTAAAAGCGAAAGCTCACAAAGAAATGCAATTACAAACACAATACAGAGACAAAATGGCTGCCACGCTCACCTTTATGATACGCGTGTGACGTAAAGAAGACAGGATGAAATTATTGTAATGCGATCTGTAATGCACAAATCAAAGTGGGTGCTGTATGAGATGGAGAGTCCGAAGGTAATTGAGCTGTCAGTTAAAATTAATGCTATTGCTTGGTGTACTGGTTGAAAGATAAAAGCTCGCGTCAAGTATTCGTGCTTGTTGAGGTGCCCTCGTTATGAGCGCGAAAGTTCGCGCCTACGCTCTGATGTGTTTTTGTTTTTTTTTTGTTTTATTCTAGCAAAGGCGAAGGTGTCGTTTTAGCATATTTATCATCCCGCTCCAATGTGTTTAGAAAATGGTTTCGCTTTTTCATGACTCTTGTACCCACCTAATCCACTTAGTCTGGTACTTAATTAGATATTTTTTTCGTATAGATTAGATAAAGCGTGTAAATAGACCCTTAATATAGCCGAAAGGCACTTGTTCTCCCCGTTTCTGCGATATTTTTTTTGTTCTAGACCATACCTGGGAACCTTCTAGTTACGGAGATATTGGGGGTCAAAGTTCCAACTTTTTCACAAGTTTTTTTTAAAATACATGTTTTTAATGTAAGATTTTTACTTTACACACCTCCACTACCTCGGTACTATTCAATTCATCCAATAGCACAATGCTTTGAGTACTTACCATCGAGTCCTACCGCAAAACGTGATTTTTCACCCCAAAAGAAAAAGTCGATTCCCAGCAATAATTTTTGCGTAAAGTTACTTAGTTTGATGTACAGAATGCCTGGTTGACGGTTATGTGAAGGGTCTGTTTACACCCTATATATCAGTCTGTGGAATTCACTGCCGGCTTCTCTGTGTCCCGAACAAAAGAAAAAAAAAAAAAAAAAAAAAAAAAAGAAAGAAAAAAAAAAAAAGACGAAAAGTACGATTAAATCGTTTTCTTCTAGGCAAGCGTGCTCCCCCCTAGGCCGCGTCATTGCTTCACATCAGGCGAGTTGCGGCCAAACGCAAGTATACGTAATTAGTAAAAAAACGTCAACAACATAGATAACGATATCATACATATTAACAAATAGTCATGTATACTAATAATATCACTTATCAAATATGTTAATAATACTCAAGTATATTATGTATGGCACCACGCATATATAACCATTTACCTCATTCCAGGAGATAAATGATTTAAACATATTTAAAAACAATGTCGAAACACTGTTACCAAAGAAAAGCGTATTGTTCTGTCACTAAATGTTTACAGAATAAACTTTAATAATGTGTGTAAAGCATGCCATGGTAGGATATGGCTAATGGACACTTGTTTGTTTAAGACCTTTTCTTTGTACCCATATTCGCAAATGAATAAATGACTATGATTATGATTATCTACTTAACTATTGCTTCGCAAATGAACTGCCTGAAGGGATCCTTTATTAAACCTTGTCGCAACATGGTCGCTATTTGCTACTAGACAATATTTTTATGTTATGTCGTAATAAGTATTAGTCCTTCCTTTATGGGGACCGGTACAGAGCTATCTACACGTTTGATCGTAAAGGACTGGTTCACAGCTAATGCTGATGCTGAGTGGATACTGCAGGAGTTTGTAAAGGTTTTAGGAAACAGAGAATGAGTTTAGGTTTAATTACCTATTTGCTTAAAGACAATCAACCATCATTCTTATTTTCACCAAAAATAAGTTTCAGGTTTCCGTGGTCAAAATCGGTAGGTCGGGAAAATCAATGTCTTTTTGTCCGTTCGTACGCTATAGATTCATAAACTACAGAACCGATTTTGATGAAATTTTGCACAGTTGTTCTACTTACGTCATAGAAGGTTTCAGAAAAAAAACTGAAAAAAAAATAATAAAAGACAACGCAACGCCAGCTAATTAAGGCCAAACCAGTAAGATATATATAAAATTAACCCGTAGTTTCTAAAATTAGCTAACACATTGTTAAGCGCGTGAAAATTGGTATGACTTATTTACTGAATTACCAACAACCAATCAGATTACAGTTTGATCGTTTATTATCGTTCCAGAACCCGGATGTTGGTACCTACTGTCTGTTTGTAAACTTTAAATAAAATAAACTTAGGTTACCACTTCACCCCTGCTGATGAATCATTGACAAGAAAGATTTAACACTGCTTATGCGAAACATTCACCACATTTTTAAAATGAGGGCTGCGCCTTCTCTACTCTTTAAGCCCGCTGCATTCAGTGTGCCCAACCTTAAAATCCTGGCGACTATCAGTCACTGCGCAGATTATATCTAATAGGACAAGAGATGTATGGCCCTCACAATCAGAGGGCAGTTAGGCTAAGAGACGAATGGATACTTATGGCTCGCTAGACTATAATGACCATCATTAGGAGGGCCGCAAATCTTTGATGTAATACCATTATTATCCTGTGTGCGGCTTGCAGGTTCAATCAAACGAAAGTTTTCATTTATTAGTTATCTTCGCTGCAAGGGGAGCTACACATTTTGTTCTTGACTGTACTTTGGATTTGGCAATGTTTATTATTAATCCTTTATTTATATTTTTACAAATTGTTTACATTTTTAAATATTCCTTAGAAAAACAATTTAAAAAACATGTAAAAATATAAAAAATTGTAGCCCACCGGTATCGGGAACAGGGTCCAAGCTACCAGCGGTCCTGGTCCGGGCTCCAGAGAGAGGAATTTTTTTTTTTTTTTTTTAATTTCAAAATGGGCCTGCTCTTGACCTCGATCTCGCCTGATGGAAAGCGATAGATGAGGTCTATGATGGGACGAGCGTGCCCAGAAGATGCCTGTCCACTCTTGCTTTGAAGGCTGGCGGGTTATTATTATTATCAGCCAGTTGTGTCCCACTGCAGGACAAAGGCCTCCCTTCCCTCCTTCCACTTATCCTTATCCAGTGCTGTTATACGCCAGTCCTTGTGGAAAGAGTCGAGTTCGTCCCGCCATCTCTTTCTGGGCCTGCCGCGTAGCCGTTTGCTGCTGTTTGGGACCCGTTGTGTGGTCACTTTACCCCTTAGCTTCTCCGGCATGCGACAGATGTCACCAGCCCAGTTTGTATGGCAATGTTTGTTGAACAATAAAGTCTAAGAGGAATATCTAAGCCGGAGAGGTAATCTGTGTCTCAGGACCTTCCTACTTCAGACACCTTTCTTGTAAAAGATTGAACATGTGTGAACAGTTTCACAATGCCCGTAATTCCTGATGTCGAGATAAATAAAGATTTATGATTATGATTAAGAACATATCTATAAACGAATTTGATTTGATTTCTTTTGTAATTTACCCGAAGCTTACTACACATATTGGGCTTTCTTTCGGCTTAAGCCATCAACAAACTTCATTCGGCATCTACATTCGCTGAACCATGTTCGGCTCGACTCGGTACAAAACGATTAAAACCGACCAGATCCTGTGGCCCCGCTGCCTGTACCGAATCAGGTCAACCCAACATGTGTGTAGCATCACTATCTAATAATCCCTGTATGATGAAAAAAAGAATGGAAAATATTTCAATTTCGCTCGTTATCTCATTGTAGGATAATCTCATATTCAAGATGGAATAAAAAGTTTCTTTCTCAACGATTTCAAAAGAGCTTTAGTTAGAGACGTATCTCTAAGGTATCGCATGCAAAAGCAATCAATAAATTACGTACTGAATAAAGGTTACCTTTGCATCTATTCTGAGTATTCACTTTCATGCTGACTCGGGGATCTTGTTGACCCTAACATAAAGTGTACAAAGCGTATCGTCTTGTCATCTCGTTCAATTTGTAAGAATTGAATAGAAGAGATCTCTTGCTTTCTATTGTTCATTCATATCACAAAACTGTATAGTCCTCTTAGATGGACAATCAGCCGTACATATAATCTGATTATATAATAATTGCGACGAAATTACGACACGTCGTCATGGTCAGGTCAGGTCGCGAGTCGCTGAGGTCAAACCGACACATGTTTAATACCAAGAAATCGTCATGACATTTCCCATAAAGAAAGTATGACCACACGAAAGTTCGAGGTCATTTTTTTAAAGCAACACAAAGCACCTTAATATTCTGTTACCCACGGATCTTATTCCAACATTCAAAACAAGATGAAGCCTCGAAGCACAGTAGAATTAAAACAATAACTCTTATTCTTACTTCATTAATCATCTAAGTAGCGTGCAGCCAACGCCATAAGAAAAGGCTTGACTATCATATATCATGCTCAGCCTATAAATCTTAAATATCCCCTTGGTTCATTGAGAATAAGTGCCGGATCCCAGAATGACAATACACGGGATCCCTGATTTATTCCCAGTTCAGAAATCGAGAGATTAAGTCTACAATGCGATCTCTTGCCCCTACATCAGGCGTGTGTCAGAAATTATATTTTATTGCAGTCTGCTTGCACTCATATTTCTTATTCAAAGCGTTATGATATCGCACTTGACCTTCGAGTCGATGTAAATCTTAGCTAAGACTGTGCGCACACCGGCCGGAGGGATAATAGTTTTGTATGCTGCAAATAGAACTATTTTGACTTGTGTACAAGTCAAAATAGTTGCCAAACAGTGTCTTCATTACATTTGTACTGTGAGACTATTTAGTTGCGTGTGTGCTTGCAATCATTCTTCAAAGAGCTATGGCATGTCTGAAGACAATCTGGACCCATGTCTACACACAGCCTTAGTTTTCCATAAACTAAATCCTACCTAAGAGCAATGTAGTGGTGGGTTATTCTGTCGTTTCTTTTTTAGCAAGATATCTTTAGAGAATATCAGATAAGTAGTCATAGTTTATGGTACTTATCGAAGATTTTGTGTGATTAAAATGGGAAAGGACGTTTTTACGATAGCCTATAAAATCTTTTTAGCCTCCCGTATGGCGTACGTTAAGTTTAAATATTGTTAGAGTATTCATTCTTTCTTATACACGCTGACTTCAGTTTTCTTACAAAGGTAGATTATCTACTCTGTGTATTTTTTTTGAAATTATTTCTAGTATTCAAGTATCCCACAATCGCACCTTATTATACCAAGTACATATTATATCGTGTGGAGATAAAATAATTCCAACAGCTAATTCTACCTTTAATTTTTTCCCAGTTCCTTCTTCGATATATTCAATAGGCAGGTCCAACCAGCAAAGGAAATTCTCACAAAAACTCGCTCATTCGTTAATTAATTCTAAACTGGTAACACTGCTTCCACTGTGCGAAGTGTGCAATATGGCTGCAACAGGCGCCTAGTATTATAATTAGAATCACTATCTCTGAATCAAATACCTATGTCTATTGTATGAGTTCTTGCAAAAAATATTAACAGTACTAGTTATGAGAGTCTCGGGCTCACAAGTGCCTATATATGGTTTATTGCTAAAATAATCATGCCTGCCATCGGACCATTCAACAATTTATTAATCTAATAAAATAGCTCTTAGTTTCTTGTTCAATCAAAACTCAAAAACACAGGGTGCAGTGGAAACAAAGTTTAAAAAAAAAAATCCGGCCCAAGCCCATAACAAGGCAGATGGCATTAAAGCGTACAAAAGCGAATTTCTTGGTGAAAAAGAAGCACAGCAGCTAATTGGTTTAGTGTGTTACAAGCAATCCGAGCTACGTGCGTGACACCAACGATGCGGTACGTTGCGCAAAAACATCGCTCGCGAAACCTGCGCCGACGCAATTACTGACAGGATCGCCTCCGTTTTTGTGGCCAAGTAATATATAGGTCTTCGAAAACTGTACCACTGGGTCTTACTCCGAACACCATCATTAGAATACCGTGTATAACCATTAGCTACATACTGTGGTCTAATTACAGTCACTCGTTATAGTTATTTCACGGCACAAAATGGATCAAATTAACCCATTATTTCTCCCGCTTCGCACACTACGCTCAACTTTTTTTGCGAAAAAGTAAGCTCCGTCTCACTTGTTCATTTTATCCTGTAACTAAATGGTTTACGTAAAAAAGGAGCTTTTTTTAAACATTATTTTTAATGAGAACAGATTCACACGTTGTTGTTAAGTGGGTTCGTAATCTGAAAACTGTTTAAAAGAGGTAAATAAAAACTATTAAAATATAAACAGCCGACATCGTGACGGATATGTGTTATTTTGGCGAATGGAAGTGTTCAATATAATGTGACAGAAGTTATTTTGCGAATGCGCATGTTTTAATTCCGAAATTCTCACAGCAAATGTAACCGTTCCTGGGGGTCTAAAATGGCCGCTTTAGCAGAATCATAATAACATAATAATAAAATACCATCATCATTTCAGCCGAAAGATGTCCTGCTTGACACATAGGTCTTAAAATGGTCACGATGCCGTTCATATTATGAATTGTCACTTTGTAACCATTTTACGAATTGTAACGTAATTCATACTACTATCCTATTATGATTCTGCTAAAGCGGACATTTTAGGCCCCCAGCTGTAATTATTATTCCAAAGGCTGTTCGCAGTAATTCGTTTAGTTTCTAACTACTTCAATTTGTTAAACTGTAAGAAAAAAACAAATGAGGCAGCTTAGAACATGTCTAGGTTAATTCTACCGCTTCCTTTCGCACTAAACAAATAAAACAGAAAAAAAGTGGCAGTGTATAAATTTTCGCAGTAATCATTCACTCCAGTGTACGTAGTGATTATCTGCAATAGAATTAATAGCATTTAAATGCTTAAATTGCTCCCATTTAAAAGCACCCGAGTGTACAAAAAAAAGATCAGTCTAATAAAAGTGTTTATGATGCGAATTTTCAATCAATCTCGTGATCACAGGTACTTTAATCGAATAGGTTCAATAATAGAGTTTCAGATCTAACATTAGCCTTAAGTGGCTGTAAATGCGTAAAGAGATCGAACTGAAACAAAAAGTGAAACTGGTAGTAGTATTTTTTTTTAATTTTCCCTCACGAATAAGCAAAGGAAGATCATTTCATGATTTTGAGACTTTCAGTCAGTGACAATAATATTATCAATGAAAGTGGAAAAAGTCATCGATTTTACTATAATTATGATAGGATATTGACCTATCCCCCTCTGAATGCCGTGCACTTTGATTTTTATTGCACTCCTATTTCTAGTCTCGCAGAAGGTAAAATTCAAGTACTGTAAATTTTAAACTTTTCTGCCTTTACATAGAAAATATTTGCTGACCTATTCATTCTAATTTTATGCCAATGGGTCCTCCACTGCTGTGCCGATTTCGATTGATCTGCTCTTCACTCTTTCTCGAGACTACTTTTTGTATCTGACGACCTTGGCCGATAAGTCCTAGAATCCTACCTTTTAACTAAAACCGCCTCCTCCATAACAAAACCAACACCCTTCAGCACTAAGTTACTGCACATTAGACTCGTAATTACCTCCCATTATCATCCACCATCTATTTCCCAGCGGATTCTAATCAGAATACAGGTTCCTCCGTACATACGGGCACATGCATACGTCGGCTCATTAGCTACTCCATCCATATTTACATTTATCATGTCGTGTCAACAATGAGGATTTATGACGTGCAATTATTGCCGCAGCCCGGCAAAAACAGGGTGATTGACGTCCACGATCGATCCCGACCTCCAGTGTTGGTAGGTTGGGGACAATTTCCCTTTTTTGGGGAAAATAATCGTTCTAGGGGAAAATTTCTCCAAGAATTGATCGACCAACACTAAAAAAAAATGGTAAAATTTAAAAAATCAAGAGAAACTTTGTAATAATAACAATGATAGCTGGTTCGAGGTGGCGCGCGAAAAGAGTACCTGAAATTATATGGGCGTGGCCTTTGCCCGTCAGTGGCACATTCAAGGCTTCAAAAAATATAACTTGCAAATAATACCCTGATAGCAACGTGTCGTGCGTGAACAGGAATGGGCAATATATACACAGACACAAGATTCGATACCCAGTGATACCTTTTGTGAATGAACGTAGTTTTATATATCTCCGTTTGTTTTAGTTCCTGTATGAAAAATAGAATGGGGTAAAAGCCACAAAAAAGGAAGGATTTTGAAGAAAAAAAAGATTAAATATGGGGAAATTTAGAAACTCGATCTAGCAACCTTGCCGACCTTAGCCGAGCACCCGACTACGAAGAACCAACAATGTTTAAGAAATCTGGTGCATTATTAATGAAGTGGCCGGAGACATAAGATATGTAAAGTTCCATTAACTTTATGCATAAAACGAAATAATATCGGACAAAGGGTGTGCCGATACCTGTTTTGTTGGTATGAAGGATACTGGAGCTAATATTTGAGCCATTTACTGTACAAATATGAGCATATTACCCTAACAAAGCTAATGATTTTTAGTACCCATAGGCCGTCTGCCGGTGTTTGCTGACGATATCGTAAGAAAAATACCTCACACTTCACAACAGCGATCATTTTTATAATCCATTTTCACTGCATCTCTCTGTAACTGGCAGCCTGTGTATATTCTAATCTCCTATTGTCTTGCTCCAAACATGTACAAATATAGGATCAGCCTAACGGTTCGCAGTTGTTACCCTGGAACAATAAGGCGACCTGGACCTGGGGTCAGCCCACAAGTGCAGCCTTATTTGCTTTCTATTCACTATCATTGTTCTGTACATAGTACGCAGTCTCACAATAATGTGCGTTAGAACTGGTCGGAGTCACGTACTGTAACGTACAGGGTTCAAAGATTACAGACTATTCTGGTAAACTGGATACTACAGTGATGTGGAAATAGAGGTGGTGGTATTCTGTGGTTTACATTTATAACAGTTTCTTGGTAAGTTTGCATGGCAGTTTATTTTGTATCTCGTCAGTAGGTATCGTGTTTTTTATAGCTTGCATGGACAATTAAACATGGACGATTAAAACCAGAATTAAAACATATTTACGTTATATTGTGTAACATAAAAAAACAATATAAATAATAATAAATTGTTATGAATTGGATTGAATTGAATAATTAGTAATGTTGTGTATGTAATGTGACTACATTACATTCACAACATTACTAATTCAATTCAATCGAGTATCACTGACGCATAATACACTCATACAGTCGTATGTGTGTATTATGCGTCAGTGATACTCGAATTAAAATGTTTTTTTTTTTTCAACATTATGTGATCGTAGCGTAGCAGGTGGTGTTTTAGTTTCTGCTTGTCGCCATGGGGAAAAGGCGTGAGTTTATGCATGTTTGTGTTGATATCAAGCATTTTTAAAGCTTGCTTTAAGGATTAGTTCTAAACACGCAACAATGAGCTTCAATGATGCCAGGATTCACAAAAGCAACATGAAAATATAGCTTACTACGTAAGACATCAAAAAAATTGAAAAGAAAGAACAGAGCACATATTTGAGAACTATTGAGAGGGCTAATTGCTCAGCCAACAACTCAGACAAAACATATTTGCACAGTACACAAACAAGCGAACTAAAAAAGAAAACCTCCCTGAAACAAAATAAAATCTTTTTCTTTTGTTTTCAGTTGTGTAAACAAACTATTATATTATGGACTTGGAGTACCCAGTATAAGTAAGTTCCTCGTTTCAGTGTTGACAATTTGCTTACCTGAAGAAGTAAAAGAAATGCCAGCAGTTATAATCAGAAAACCAATTAAATTCATACTCAATTTGAACAAATACGACAAAAAGATCTCCAATGCGATTCAAATAGAACTTTTAGTCCAAGAAATAAAAATAGGTTCGGAAAGCCGCCTAGAGCCAGCCAATCACGGGCAATCAATAAATGATTATTTTCGTTGGCCCAATAAAAACAAATGAGCGTAGGGTCCGCGGCAGTCTCTGAGTTTGCATCGATAAATTTAATTCTGCCCTTCAAGGATCAATCATGAATGTGGTCTTTGTGGCCGCCGTCCTGGGTGGCACGCTAACTAAAATATTTATTCAGCCAGCGCCTCACAATGGCAACGTATTTCAATGACGGACGTCGGCGCCCGCGCAGCCTCCTAGCCTAAAGCGCTGAGCACGCCCTCGCCTCCTCCTTACGAAAATATGGTAAATGTTCGTGTTGAAGTAATTGTGCCTTTTATTTTTTTGAGGTATTTTTATTATTTTTTTTGAAGTTTGATCTATGTGTCAATTTATTGGTTAAGGCGTTTAATAAAATAAACTGAATCGTTTTCAGGTTTCGGTAAGATCAATGAAGAGCTTGCAAATCTTATTTAAGTTTAGATACGTAGAGCTAAATATAACAGTCAGTCAGACAGTCAGTCAGTCAGACAGTCAGTCAGTCAGGTCAGGTCAGTCGCCTCGAGGGAAGCCAGTACTCGCCAAGCTGGTCTAAATAGGCTGTCATACAGAAGTACCTAACCCGAAAGGGCGGCAATTTTGAATAAATAAATAACTAGTTTTTTTTTTTAAAAAGTTCCACATTAATATAAAATCTGAAGAGAGAAAATTCTATTACCTACTTATAAACATTAGACCTTTAAAGGTCACATCTCTCACAGAATAAAAACCAAGACTCATCGTTATTCTAGGTTTTTACGTGACGAGAAAATAAACATGAATAAAAACATGCAGTAGTTGTAGGTACGCTATCCATCATTCCTAATTCTAATTTAAATCAATATTAAACACAACTTCTTGTTACAATCTATACTATGATAAACCATACTCGTTCAATATTGCGAATATTAATTTTATTATTGGAATTTTACCTCCTGGCCCGTCGATCCTCGCTTGCCAAGCTTTTTCAATCTCTCACAGGGTCGGCGTGACGACTGCATATTAATACAAGAACTAAATATAAAACCAAACACTTTCAAGGAAAAAACACTGTATAAAATCCCTGTTTTTAAACCATAGAGGTCAATTTCGCTTGTACATCTAGAAATATGTGACTAGAAACCCGTTTAGCTATGTATTAGGACAAAAAGTTGATCGCTGTACAGCTAGTTACGCAAGACTGGGAGTTGATAAAAAGTGGTCATCCTATCAAGGGTTAGATGGTTCAATAGTCGGTCTATAAAACGGAAGGCATCACGATGCAGCAGATGTTACCTGAATAAAGCCTTAACAGGAATCATAATTTTATTTTAAATTAATTCAGCGTATCGCAACGCGAGTAAAGTAGCGGCTGCGTAAATAAGGTGTTAAGAGTCGTGAGAAATAGAAATATACTTGTTTACAACAGGGTTGGATAAGTTGCACTTAAATTATACATTATTAGTGAAAATAAGTTTACATTTAATAGTCTTTAAACCTCCTCGTAGTCAAATTCTGGGCCAACTAAAATATGATTGGCATCAAAGCTCCAAACCGTAGAACTTTTAAAACATGATCAAATGGAGCAAAAGCTGGGGCTTTTTCAGGTATTGTTGATTTGCTTGCTTTATTTTTAACAAATAAAAAGATCTTTTAACTCCAAAATATAGAGAGGGGTCCGTGAACTATTGTTCAACAAACGAATATTTTAACATTTTACACATTTGTAATCATTATCAAGCAGCGTTAACTGCCAGCAAATCTCTTTACAACATTTCGTGACCAATTAACGTTTAATTACCTATAAGTAATCGAATGTTAACACAATACAATCTCAATAAAACAATCCAGTGAAGATATCTTTACAGAAATAATTCATTCCGCGCTCCACATGGCGATATCTCGAATGGACACGTCTCTGAGTTTTTATGCCAATAGAAGGAATCGATGTCCCATAAACGGGTTCAATAAAGACAAAGTTAGGATCTGAACTTTAATTTCTTTTTCCCGGCCTTTTATATGCAAATCGCGAGCAATTTATCAGTGCGCGACATTTGAATAGGCGAGTCTCCATACCACTTGGTAAATAAATGGTAGCTGTCGGAGTAGCGTCGGCCATGCGCGTGCGCGACCGTCACTCCAATTGATGCGCGCTGATGCATGTGATTGTAAAGTGACAAGATACACAAAAGATTTCCAAGCGAATTCCGATACGAATTGTCCTTATTATCATTCCCGTATAACCTAACCGTCTCTGTCGCCCCACGGCCCACTCTCATAACTTTCAATGAAAAACAAACAAAATCCTTAAGCCATGCGAGTCGGGCAGATAAGTTTAAAAAAAGAACGTTCGGCACGTGCCGGCGGGCGACTCCCAACTTTCTATGCGAGACTGTTTCGAGTCCCTAATGAGTTCTGACTTTTATATTGAACCGTTCTGAATTCCACACACGAAAAAGTTTTCGAGAGCCGAAAGTCCTCCGTAATTAAACCATTCATTTAAAAAAACAAATCGGTACTCAGACCAAATGAAGATTTATAAGGCAGCTTTTACACCCACGTTTTCTTATCTTTTATCTCCTGTTAATTGCTCGAATATATCGCATATCAAAGTAGCGCTCAGAATCAAAACTTTATGATCCGCAAAGTCGGTTTACAATTAAAAAAACAATGCATTTCATTAAACGTTGCTTTTATGAGCGCCGCAAAAATATGAGCGTTGGAAACAATTATGATTTTAATATAACAGCCGGAGCCGACGCCGACCTTATGAATAGAATAAACTAAATAAGTAATTTCGATGTCAACTAAATCATGTATGGGTGCTGGGAGCTCTCGGGCTTCTTAATTTATTGTAGCGGGGTTTGTGTGGAGATGGCGGTAGGTGCGATAGGTCGCAGGCTCGGAGTACTGCAGGCTGGGGGCACACCACCCGCGGACAATCACGACTCTTTCAATTTGCAATGTGATTCCACATCGAGAAATAAAGTCTAAATGCTATGAATGGACGACTGAAGGTAATAGTCACTATTATTTTACAATATTATTGCTGCCTTACGACATAAACACCATAAAGTAAACTTATGACGTCCATTGAGTGTATTTGTGACTGGGTGTTTCGCCTTATTTTTGTTGGATTTAATTTTATCTTGCTACTTTACGTGTAAGTGTTATTTAGCAGATAATGTTGCTGAATATGGTTAGATATCTGTAGTTTAGAACACGGAACAAGTGAGAATTTTCTATCCCTTTTCAAATTTCAATATTATCGTAGTGTGCTACACTAAACCTGACATGATATGGCAAGAAAGGAGGTGTCTGATGAAATGACGACTAATAGAGAAGTATGGAAGAAGAAGACATGCTGCGCCGACCCCAAATAAATTGATGAATGATGATATTGTGCTATAATTAACCTAACACGAAACAAGAAAATTTATTTTCTAAAAGCATGCGCAGATAAAACTTATTACTGAAAAAGGTGACCAATTACTAACAATAATTGGCTTTGAAACGAAAAAATTCAGTGCCAACCATTACTACTAGGATCACAGACCATAAACTAGGAACTTCTGGAGCCTTTAACTGTCAGCGACAGGGCATTAGAGACGTCCAGTAGCGGCTAACAAGGATGCTCATTTGACCATAATTTTACGACTGCAATCTCAAGGGGTCCGTAAAATACTGTTTGTCCATTCAAGTTCATTTATCACTAATCTCGGTTAGTAAGATTCGATTTTCTGATTATTCTTTTCTATTTAGATATAGCAAACGTACATAAATTCACGCTTTTTTCCCATGGGGGTAGACAGAAACCGCAGAACGCCACCTGCTACGATCCTTACACGGGGAAAAAGCTGTGAGTTTTAGATATAAATAGTCTACGCAGCTTTACCTAAACAAAACTTGCCTCCAGCACTGGCCTCCAGCACTGGCCTCCAGCACTGGCCTCCAGCACTGGCCTCCAGCACTGGCCTCCAGCACTGGCCTCCAGCACTGGCCTCCAGCACTGGCCTCCAGCACTGGCCTCCAGCACTGGCCTCCAGCACTGGCCTCCAGCACTGGCCTCCAGCACTGGCCTCCAGCACTGGCCTCCAGCACTGGCCTCCAGCACTGGCCTCCAGCACTGGCCTCCAGCACTGGCCTCCAGCACTGGCCTCCAGCACTGGCCTCCAGCACTGGCTGGAGCACTTGCTACCAACCATGTCGCGAGTGCTAGCCACCAGCAATTGCGCGAGCACTTGCTACCAACCATGTCGCGAGTGCTAGCCACCAGCAATTGCGCGAGCACTTGCTACCAACCATGTCGCGAGTGCTAGCCATCAGCAATTACGCGAGCACTGGTGCAAGCACTGGCACGAGCATTGGCGCGAGCACTGGTGCGAGCACTGGCGCGAGCAGTCAAAAACTATGTGTGCCTTTCATATTTTGTGAAAGGTTCCTTGAATTAAACATAACTTACCAATACAACGCCATATAGGTAAACAAAAATCCTATTAAACCTCATTTGGTAAGATCGGAAGCAACAGAGTTCAGTTGTTAGGTTAATAATGAGATTAGATCACACATACCTTTCAAGGTGGTTGAATCTCTTCACATACAATTAAACTTAAAAGTACGGACAGCAAGGAAAGGCAAACCTTCGCAAAATAACGTAGCTATTGGCATTTTAATACATTTGCTTTTTAAAGCCAGCACGTGGGCGATACAATACTATCTCAAATGTCAGGAGATAAAGTAAAATTAAATCGAACAATAAAACTGTAAAAAAAATGTTAAGCTCCAAATTGAAAGAAATATTACATACAAGTCTGTAAAGTACCTGGATTGCGGCGTGGGAAGAGATTCTTATCTTGATAATGCGTGTACGCATATTTTACTCGTTTTAAGTATATACACGAAAGTGCAGCTACAAAATGCATTTTAAGCCCAACGCACACGTATCACTGCATCTGATCTCATCATCAGCCTACTGCAGTCCACAGCTGGATATAGGCCTCTCCAATCTTATCCAGCTTCTACGAGCCACACTGAGCAGATTGTCGCTCCACTTAGCCTGAGGGCGTCGCCCGGATCTGCATCGCCTGATCTCGAGTCATTCAGGATTCCTACCATGAAACTCCATATTGCAGCGGATACTTCTTTGCAGCGTAACGGCATCCTCTCGACCCTGGATCAGGTGATAAGCAGCAGACATCGCCTTGCAGAAGGCAGACCACCCGTTTAGGGCAAGCTGTCGATTCTCTTACGTAGGATCGTGGCCACCTTCTTCCGATTCCCAGCCGCAAACGTAGCGTCCACCCACTGCAAGTGGGACGTCCACCCGTTGTTGCCACGGCGATGCTGAGTCAATTCGGTTACAAGCTTACATTAGGTGTACGTCTGGTTGACGACGAGCCGAACCGATGTTGATCCCTCGCAGAGTATATGTGTGCGTTGATCTTAATTCGTTACTGTTATGCTGTGTTAACTCTACTTTTATGATGATTTGCATGACACATCCAAAACAACTTCCCACGTTTTTTACTTGGCTTACACTGTGAAATCAATATCCATAATAATAAATCCTGGGAAACATTCATCCCTCCTTATGCGATCACACAACTTAGGTACCTACTACAACAGCTATCTTTATCACAGGTAAACATCATTAAACTTACAAACAGTAAATACCTACCTAGGCACAACAATGTAACCGTAATGATTTTCTAATTCAATTACAAAGTCTGACAAACGAGCAGTGGCAGTAATCTCTTTAATCTTTTAATAAAATTACTAACATTTTTGATGAAACATCCTACTTTGAATGTTTCATCAAAATTTATATACCAAAAATAAATAAGTAATTAAGAGTAACGTTAAAAAAATAAAATTCATGAAGGAAGAAATCGCAGTAATAAATTAAAAGATTTTCACAACACTAAAGCTTTCAGTTTTCCACTGATGAACATAAAACCCACATTAAAATCAAATGAAACGTTAAAAGGCATTAATTTCCTTAAAAGACTTTCAAAGTCATCTTGACGTGTATTAAATCTTTTCACTTCAAAGCTGTACAGACAAACAAATATCATACTAGATACAAAATGGTGACTACAAATCCACTTGAAGAAAAAAATGATAATATGCTTAATCTAAAACCACTCAGGTTATTACTGAGCAACGCAAATTGCGATCGTAAGCTCTGATTAGACTAGGCAATTTGTTTTGACATGTACTTAACAGTAGTAGGTACCTACCCACTAGTTATTAATAGAAGTGTGAATAAGATATTGATTTAATATGTACACGATTGATTACTACCACTTTATCGATGTAACGAGCTCACATTTGCACATTGGCTTCGTAATAAGTCTACGTCTTCTGGCCCTTAATTAAAAATAATATTAGCATTATAAAATGAATTGCGTTTGTCGTTTTTTGAACGTGTATTAATAAGCTTAGATTTTTCATTTCTTGCAATGCGGTTTATTGAACGAGATCACTGATAAAAAGAAAAATATTTCAGTAATTTAAACAGTCGAAGGTAAAGGCTTAATTTTGTAAATATTTTGATTGGTAAATTAAAGCGAACCACAAAATCTTCCTTCTCTACAGGCACGTTAGATAGGCATAGATAGCATAACATCACGCCTGTAATCCCCGAAGGGTTAGGCAGAGGTATACCTAATAAAACACCCCCACATTTCGCTAGTTAAGTATGTCCCATGTAGTAAAGGGCGAGCCTATTACCATCAACCGGGCAAATTCAGATTCCGTGACTGCTATTGAGAAATTCCTAATAGAAAAACCACTTTGCCCGACCTGGAATCGAACCCAGGACCTCATGCTCAACAGTCGCGCTTGTGACTACTAGTCAACGAGGCATAGATAATAGGTACCTACCAATTCGTGGTTTCAACCATTATCATAAACGCAATTTAAGTCTCAATATTTCGAATCACAGAAACCCCCGTGTTCCCTTCCAAAATAATTTAGATCATCGAAGCCAATAGTCAATTACAAGCCGGCAAACCAATTTGGTGTTGGATCAATAACCTCAAAATTATTTACCAATGCGAACCTTTTTTGTGTGGCCGGTAATACGTTATGTTCTTACAGCATCCATCAAGATCATATCTAATTACGTTAACGTATTCCAAATTACCTTTTGTTTTTGCACGCTGTGTTAAAGTGTCGTGAAACTGTGGTTTGTTAATGTGAATGTCCTTTTTTATGGCGCAGAGATATTGTGTATAAAGGGTGTAAATAGACCCTTAACATATACGAAAGGCACTTGTTGTCCCCGTCATTGCGATCAATTTTTTGTTCTAGACCATACCTGGGAACCTTTTAGTTACGGAGATACTGGGGGTTAAAGTTCCAACTCTTTCGCAAATTTTTTTTAAATACATATTTTTAATGTAAGATTTTTACTTTACACACCTCAACAACCCTCGTACTATTCAATCCATCCATCAGCACAATGCTTTGAGTGCTTTCCATCGTGTCCTACCGTAAATCGTGATGTTTCACCCCAAAAAAAAAAGTCGATTCCCAGCAATTATTTTTGCTTAAAAATTACTTAGTTTGATGTACAGAATGCCTGGTTGACGGCTATGTGAAGGGTATGTTTACACCCTGTATATAAACCAGACATTAGGAAACTTGACACATTTCATCTAAGGTGTCTGAGGTCCATCCTAGGCATTAAGTGGCATGACCGCGTTCCTAATACTGCGGCTCTGCCCCGTTCCGACATGTATGGCATAGAAGCTCTACTGAGGCAGCGTCTACGCAGGTGGTGTGGGCACGTCCTTCGCATGAAATGAAGCATTACCGTTTACCCAAAGTAGCCTTCTACTGTGAGATGGCAGAGAGCATACGGAAGCATGGCGGTCAACATCTCCGCTGTAAGGACGTGCTCAAGACGCATCTTAATGCTCGCGCTATTGATCCGACCGGTTGGGAGAGGCTCGCTTTGCATAGGTCGCCTTGGCGCTCTACTATCTACAAAAATGATAAAACCTGCGAAAACCAACGACTCGATACATTGAACGAAAAGAGCCAAATACAGAAAGAGAGACCTTAGCCCTCCTACACGTGCTCCTATAACTCTACCGGTCAAGTCTACTGCTTTAGTTGACACCGGGTATTTAAGAACAAATTTGGTCTGGCCAGTCATATAACACACACGCGCAAGGAAATAGCATCGGTAAGGAGGACTATAATATATTTGTGTGTTAAAATGTTATTGTTATTACCTATTATGAGCCTGTTGTGTCCCACTGCAGGGCAAGGTCTTTCTTCCTTCTTTCCATTTTTCTCTGGCTCTGCTCTTTTGGTTGTCTAATTCGTCACGCCATCTCCTTCTCGGCCTACCGCGTCACCGGTTTCTGTGAAAAAATGTAGATTTTATTCATTCAGAAAAATGTTTCCAGAATAGTAAATAAGTTAGTAATCACAATTTTAAAACTTACGTGTATAAAGATTTATCTGTCTATATCACACGAGAAAACGAGTCTTCCTTTTTGTTGCTTCAGGCGTTTTTATTTACTGGTTCTGTAGACTAGAAACGACCACTCAGAATATAAAATTTATATTATAAACCAACTTGTATGAATAGCACACAAAATGCCTACACTCAATTAAATTAATCAACACCGTATGTGTTTTATATTTAAACCTCTGCCCACACCTCTGGGGAACACAGTCATGCTCATGATATTATGTTACTCCATGTAAAATAAAACCATTGTATGCCATGCCTTAGAATCAAAAATTCGAAGACATGTCACATCTACCAACCCGCACTGGGCCCGCGTGGTGGATTACAGCCCATTTCCTCTCATAGAGAGGAGGCCTGTGTCCCAGCAGTGGGAACATTACAGGCTGATTATGCTTATGCTTATGCTTATGTATGCTATAACTAGTAAGTAGTAATATTTACCGATATAAATCACTGAATAAGAGTATTAGCATTCAAAGCTCGGTCAAAGTTATTAGTAATTAATCAACGTTAGTTGAAGTACCTATGCCTAATAACGGCCACAGTCTCTACAGGAGCTTATTTATTTTAGGAAACTGGAGAAGATACATTCAAAAGTAAGTTTTCAAAGTCTACTTGTTGAAGTAAAGTACAGAAAGAAGAAGTACCCCAAACATTAGCCTCAGACCACCAGCTTTTAACCTATCAAATTATTTTATAGATTTTCAACTTCATCGCTAAAGCATTAGATTCAAGGTTGATTTGAAAAAAATTACAGTTTCGGGTATCTTGATATGCTGGCGTCTGTACATAACCATCATAAATAGTAGTAAGTACTATTTTTCCGACCAACCTACGTTCTAAAGCTTTGAAAACACAAGAATGATTGTCTATGGTAAAAAGACAACATAACTGTTACATAACATCACACAGTGATAAATAGAGCCATCCGATCTCACAAAACACCATAAAATTTGTACCTCGCACATGTAGCACAATTGCTTCTCTTCAAACAGTTAAATGTTCACACATTGTTTGGTAAAATGGCGTGCGCCGTGAAGCACTAACTGTGCGAGTAACCCACAATGCAACAATGGCGACAGTTATGATCACACGCTCCTAATATTTACTTAAGCCGAGCATTCTTCCTTCAAACCATGATGACACGAGGAAAATTACTTCCCCCCATATCCAAGCTATTCATTAAGGCTCATTTCCCATTCCGTCGTATCATTATTCTCTTAGCAACGTTTACCGCCTTTTGATGTCCGTAAACGCTCGTACAATCGTCTCCTCAAAAGTGATACACTCAGATATTTATCTTTATGCAGTAAAAAGTTTCTTGTACGATCATTTAGACACACCGTAATGTATAAAGTTGAAACTTTGTGGATATCGTCACGAGCACACGAAGCGTAATAACTGTTTAGTACGCAATATATTTTTACTATTGTCCTTAAATTCAATGGTAAATGATATAAAGAAATCTGGGACATCGACATATTTCTGAGATTTGAGCACTCTTTCAGAGAAATAAATAAAACATAATATTATTTTTTAATTTTTAATTTGATTTAAATGTTTTAATTTGTTTATGTTATAAATCTGTTTCTTAATTTATTGTAATGTTCTTAATTTTTCTGTTGTTATTATTGCAAATTAACAAAAAAATTTTTGAATAGCTTTAAATTGTAAATATCTTTTTTGGCTTTGTAATATTGTACTTATAGGTAACCTTGGTGCATGTAGTTTTAGCCCGTAAGTAGTTGTTGCACTTGTAAAACGTACTATTAAGCAAGTATAATTTTAAATATTGGCTAACCTAAATAAATAAATATTAGTTTATCAAAACATATTTTGAACAAAACAATTGGAAAACATAAACAGAGAACACTAGATATAGATATACCGTGGAAGTCTCCAAAAGGAAAAGCTGAGAGGTCTCAAATGAAGTAAATAACAAGTTGAGTCCTTAGATGGTCGGAACATGGTCCTGCAGCAAGCCGAGGACAGCCGAGGACAGCCGAAACAAAAGCCTATAAGTAACGTCACAGTGCCGGGGCCCGTCGCAAATTGGTTTATTGAGATTGCAACTGCGATGCGCGCAAAAAGCTACCTCCCGCTTTGAACCTCACCTTAAACCCTTTTTTCTACTCCGAATTATATGTCCTGTAATCAAGTCGTAATCGTTAAATAGAAAAACGCTTCGGAAACATTCGTTCCATGGGTATTTTTATGGGTAGCAACATAGTTCGCTTGTTCCTACGACCAATGTAAGCCAATCACCGTGATGAGCAAAAAGTTGCCCTTTGATGTTGATGTACGCCTAACAACTTAATAACAGTACAGATTTCTGATTCGTGTTCAATATTTCTGCAGTTTTTGTAAAAAATTTGCACTGGGGTATGTGATGCAACACTGTAAAGTTAAAATATGTTCGTGTTCACTGCCACCGTTGAAATTTAATAAAATTTTATCTAGGTTGTACAGCCACTGAAAGTCGCATAAATTCCGGAAAATGCGGCGAATTTTCTTTTAATTTCGGGTTGTTATTTGTAAGTACCGTGCGGAATATTGTTGAAAACGTTTCCAAGTGAATGTGCCCCTACATATCACCGTAACGACCACTCAATACCGCATTGTAGATTCAATTTATATTGACCACAGGGCATTTTCTCTCTTAACGCGGGTAACTCCGACATAATGTTGCCCTGCACACTATTTACGAAGCTATTTATTTCTGAATTGCGTGCAAATAACTATGCTGTGTTTTGGTCCCCTGTGTTTTAACACAACTTTTATTTTTGTTCAGTAAATTGAAAGTCGACACTCTCACTAATGATTATGTTGGTAACAAATAGAAAAAGACGTTTCTGTTTTTGCAAATGGCACTGGTGATAATTAAAAAAGGAGAAATACTCTTATGTTGATTGTCTCATCCCCTGCAAATCACAGTAATACTATAAAGGCGAAATTTTGTATGTGTGTATGTATGTATGTGTGTATGTTTGTTACTTCTTCACGCTCAAACGGCTTAACGAATTTGGATGAAATTTGATATCAAGATAGCTTTTATGCTGGATTAACATATAGGCTACTTTTGATCCCGGAAAAATGCGATGTTCCCGAGGGATGATCAAATAATTCAAATATTTTTTTCCCCAATATTGACTAAAATCTTCTTTTTGGCAACTAAAAGTCCTAGCCTTTTGAAGGTTTCCCCCCCAAAAAAAAAAAAGAATGGGTCAAAGGAAGTCAGGTAGGTAGGGTAGGGAAGGGTAAATAGGGTAGAGTAGTAAAAAGTATAAGGAGGTAGTAGGTAGGGAAAGTGCATTGGAAAAGTGCATTGCAACGCATTGTAACGCCGGGCACATCTTAATCTTACTAGATTTTAGCATCAAATTATCAAAAACATGAAAAAAATGTTCTTGAAAATTTGATGTCATTCTTTTTTCCAAGTTTCAGTTCGTGTAGCCAGCACATGAAGCTGCCCGAAATTATCAAATGTTCCCAATCAACCTTGAACTTAATGCTATAACGATAAAGTTGAAAATCCATTAAAGAAATTTGACAAATTTGAAATTTGTTTGATGTGCTGGCAGCGTCTGTACGTGTGCTGACTTTTTCACCGCGGGTGGCACCGCGGGCGCAGCTAGTATATAATTATATAAGTCATTGCTGTGACCTTGTCTTTTTAAATTTATTTGAGAATACATAATTAAATGATTACTATACCAAGTCGCTACTTATAGAGTACAAATCCAGTATAAATACATAGGTGTATGCACTTTTTAGGTGTGCACTTTCAATGAAATTGAAAATGAATTACGTATTTATTTTCAATTTCATTGAAAGTGCAACATTTTTCTCGAAAAAACAAATGTAAATTTTCAAGAATCTTTAGCACGGGACCGGTCAACGTGGCGACACTTGGGGAAGGCCTATGTCCAGCAGTGGACGTCTTTCGGCTGAAATGATGATGATGATGATGAAGAATCTTCATCATATTTCATTTTATTAAAAATCATCGAAAATACCATCACAGAAACGGATGTTTCCTCACAAATTAAGACATTGTATTGGTGGTAAAAAGAAATACCTATTACATAGCTTATTGTATGTACAAATACACCGCAGCAACGAATTCGAATAAACAAGAATATTAAACGGACACAAGCATATACGGCTAAGTTTTTTGCTACAGAAGCCATGTTAGGCAAATGTCATTAGTTATGCATGCACTATTGTAATGAGCTTAGCAATTGTATAATTAAGTAGGCACTACCTAACTATGAGCTTTTTAGTATTGCATCTAGTGCCTATTTGCATAGTTATCTTTAAATTCGTGCAAGATCTAAGAAGATGTTTAAATATTGCCTAACACTCCTATGTCGGGTCTATACAAAATTTTATTGAAATTAAGAACAAAACTAAAAGAAATAACTTCAACTCATCATCTGCCTAGCCTTTTTCTCTAATTTATTGGGTTCGGTTTCCGGTCTTACCGGATGCAGTTGAGTACCAGTATTTTACATGCATCGACTGCCTATCTGACCTCCACAACCCAGTTAGTAAAAGGTAATACCCTTTGGTAAGGCTGGTTTTCAGACTTTCGGGCCACTGGTCACCTAAAACGACTGTCAAAGGTCTACAAATGACAGCCGTGACCGTGGCTTAACCTGCTTTCCGAGACACGAAAATAGTACATTTTGATATAAGTGGGGAAACTTTGTTATTGCATTCAAGGCGGAATTCACACCACCGAGCCGCAGGCGAGGTTGTTATGGAACTGCTGTCATATCTCTTTCCCGAGATTTAAAAAGAAAAATAAACAGCACCGACTTTGAACAGATTGAACCCATTTGGACTAAGTATAATGTTAGTTATCTGTGGAATTTTTTATTTCTGCACGTGTGCGGAAATATATTAAAGATCCACGCATGTGAAATACATTGCATGTTAAACCTAATCGTAGGGCGATAAGAACCAGTTTTCAAGAAAATGTATTGAAAAAAAATTACTCCAACTACTTTTCCTAAACTCCGTGAGGGCAACAAACCAGTCACCCAAAAGGCAAAAGTCAAATATACCTACCACTAAGTAAACACCACCACCAAAAACAATTCAAATGTATGGAATTAACCACTTGCTCTTGTTACTATGTTGTGTAAATAGTAACAAAAACAATTCATGAAAAAGCTTTCATACTACTACTATCCCTGACATTAAAAACATTGAAACTCCAACACGCAGAATTCTATGTAGCCAATTAAGCACCACCATCACAAATCGTGGCAACCTAAACAAAAACTTAACAAAAATAACTTTTTCACATATTTTTTACGCCTAAAGCTTCCAATTAACGTGTCGGGATGATAACTGCCTGGTGCCTTAGTGTCGGGGTGTCGGAGTGTCGGGCCCAATGTTAGAACGTGAGGATGGCAACATTCCCACCACGCGCGTTCAATTTGCAACACACGACGCCAATTAAATACATTTTTAACAATGAAACGAAGAGCCACGACTCTGACCTACGCCTCTAAAGATGTGCGCAGACTTAGGCAAGATTGTGTTTACTCAGACTATCGCTCTGTGAAAACAATGAACTGCACCAAAACGATATCGACAGTAAACTGTGTGAATGTGGGGTCCTAAAGGTCTTTCAAAGCGTTTCGCATTCAACAGCGACTTTCAATTGGATTGACATACGTTCCTTATCTATATATCTATAAAAATACATAACATTTAAGTTTCTGTTTGCAATTCAAAATAATAGCTGTTTACTGAATGCATAATATGAATGTTTATACGGTACTTATTGCAAAAACATTTTTTTTTTATTTAGTTTGTCAGTCTGTTTGTTCCGGCTAATATCCGCAACGAGATTACTGGCAGCTAGCTGATGTTTTAAGGAGTGACTAAGGATACTTTTATGTCAGAAAAAGAACTTGGCTTTCATGCTAAAAATTAAAACCCATGAAATTGTTACCAAAATCCGATTCAAAAGTCTTATTATAATAATTTCGAGCGATCGAAGATCGCGGACAATAGCGGGTATAACATAAATGTCGAACTAACACGTTTTTGACTTTTTCATCGTAACCGCAACCAGAATCACTTTTAAGGCTCTCTGGATTCGTGCTCCAAGTGCGGGCATCATGCAATTGGAATTTTCATTAGAAATTTTCCAGGAGCCCGAAGCTCGGATGTCAGACGGGTGAATTTGAATAGCCTTAACCAATATCCCATAGAAACTGAACTAAATACATTACTGGGGAAGTCTTTGCCTTCCTACTCATTAGAAATCTCCCTAATAATTCGAGGTACACATTCGCAATCATAACATGTAACTTATGTGCGTTTTCACGAGGTCTGCAGACAGTCTACCACGTCTAGGATACATACAGGCGTGTCTCTCATAGGTGTGGTCTGACTTAAAGTTGTGATGCAGAGCATCATCTTGAACAACTTTCTGAAAGAGACAAACATCGCGAAAAAAAGTAAGTATTCCATACAACATTTCAAGACCTACTCGTCAAAAATGGGATGGGACATCTGATTATTTAGTTTGATGGTTTGGAGCACACCTTTCTGACACACACTCTGTCTCTTTTTAGTACCTATCTCCTTTCGCAGGTATGCTGGAAGAGATTTTTCAGAAATAAGCATCACCTTTGTACTAACACTGTTTTAAGCTTTCACGGTTTAAAACTAAGCTTATACTGTCACTTACGGGATATCTTCCGTGATTGGAAGCTCAAAATAATGAACAGTCACGGAAGATATCTCGTAAGTGACGGTATAAGTTTACCTTTGTACTATTTTTCTGTTCCTTTCTCCTTTTCTATATTTAGTGTGTACATAAATTATTAAATAAATAAATACTTTAGAGCATATTAATATAAACGCTGGTGTACTCCAGCCCTAAAAATAAAGCTTCAATCTGAAGGGATCCACTCGTTAAACCCGCAATAGACGGGTAATGCTTAGAGAAACTTTGTAGGAAGTTTTATTCGCTTATTTCTATTTAAAGCACTCGTTAACATCTAATAGAATTAATAAGCTCTGGGAGAGGAATCTTTTACCTTTTTTGAGTGTTGTGTTGAGTGTAGCTTGCTTTCATAATGTGATTTTAATTCCAGGTTAAAGTCATGTACTGCTCCGGAAATAAATTATTTCCAAACTTCATGTAACATTAAATGCAACTGATTTATTTATGCATTCTAATTGTGTGGTATTTGTAATGAAAGTACGAAGACTACTCGTATATTATCAAACTGAGCACTTATGTTTATTACACTGTTTTATTGATATTATAGACTATAAATTAGGTGTAGACATTTTTATTGAATAAAACAATGTGAGATGTAAGCGTGCTGCTTAGAGACACGAACGGAAGAGAGAGATAGATGACGTAAGACTGAGACAACAATTTAGTAGTAGAAATACTAAACTAATTTTAAAAGCCAATTCTTCATCGTATAAGCTAACACGAGAAATAAATGTAAAAAGACAAGTTGAATGCTCAGTGCTAACACGTAAAATGTTTAGCATAGGCGAACCTCTCGGTATTTTCACACGTTGAGCTAAAGACTGGAACACTAATGAGAAACTTTCATTATAAGTCGCAAGTTAAAGTTCGTCGAGCATTTGCAAGTGAAATAAAAGTGGGAACAGCACAGCTCGGCTGGTTATTGCCTCTCTAACGCCGATAGTGGGTTCAATAGACGGCGTCCGCGCAGGCGACCAGGCGACTAACGAACGAGATGCGCGCGCGCCGATAAAGCCTGCATTTCAATAGTGCATGCGTTGTACTGCGACACTCGCACTCAGCATCGTGCGCAGCCTTCATATTTATTGCGATTGTGTAAGATATTGTGCTGCATTAGAAAATCAGGACCTTTGTGCTGTTTTGTTTTTATTATTTTATGTATTTCCTTGCAAAATCTGAATCCTTGTGTTTTTTTCGTTTTGATGATATACAGGGTGTAAACAGACCCTTCACATAGCCGTCAACCAAGCATTCTGAACATCAAACTAAGTAAGTTTACGCAAAAATTATTGCTGGGAATCGACTTATTTTTTTGGGGTGAAAAATCACGTTTTACGGTAGGACTCGATGGAAAGCACTCAAAGCATGGTGCTGATGGATGGATTGAATAGTACGGGGGTCATGGCGGTGTGTACAGTAAAAGTCTTACATTAAAAACAAGTATTTAAAAAAAAACTTGTGAGAAAGTTCGAACTTTGACCCCCAATATCTCCGTAACTAGAAGGTTCCCATGTATGGTCTAGAACAAAAAAATGATCGCAAAGACGGGGAGAACAAGTGCCTTTCGGTTATGTTAAGGGTCTATTTACACCCTTTATGTACTTAAATTGAACACCTTGTAGCCATTGCTCACATAAATCTGAATTAACAATGACACTATTATTTGCACTCAACATTCCAAAGAGTTAAAAGCTTACAAGTTCTTTTTATATGTTCATTACAAGAGTTCAACCGATGTCAAGAGGCAGCATCAATCACTTTGCGAAGCTTGAGAAATTACTTGTCTTTATAAAGATAAAATAAAAGACTGTACTAAAGGATATTACCTTATTTACTTTTATCGAACAGGCTACTTACTTTACTAATACATAATTATTTCTTCGAACTTATATTGGTATATTTTACACCTGGATTGAAACCGCAAAATATAAAATTAACCTTTTTTTTAGAGCATAATAGACCGCTGCTTGTGGGAATATAAGTTGTTCTTTGCCATTCCACAGGAAATCGTTTTATGCTCCGCTTGATTACGCTCAAAGGGTAACTTCAGAAGTATCCTTCAATCGTACTTGCAGTCATAAAATATATACAACACTAGCTTTTGCCCGCGGCTTCGCCCGCGTGGATGTCGAAAACATAAACATAGTAACTTTCCTTCATCCCCCTTTTTAATCCTTCAGGGGTAGAATTATCAAAAATGCTGAGACACGTTTAAATTAATTTTCAATCGTCAGCCTAAACACAAAATTTGAAGATCCTAACTTCAAAACTGACGGACTTTCATATAAACTTCCATGCCCTATTTTACCTCTTTAGGGGTGGAATTCCCAACAATCCTTTCTTAGTGGATACTTACTCTTCACAAAGAACACACCCTCCAAGTTTCAAGTCTCTAGGACCATAGGTTTGGGATGTGTGTTGATATATCACCCAGTCAGTCAGTCAATCAGTTTACCCTTTTACATATAAGTGCAATAAAAGCAGCTGGAGATGGCGTGTTGTTACGCAGACATCAAATGCAAACGGATATGTATTAGAATAATACTAATAACAAATGGAGTCGAATCCCTTGTTATTATACGAAATTTCCATGATTATAGGGTAAGATGTTCCAAGCATGTTATTAAATAAAACAACGAATGGTTTATCTATTTGTTCGAGTTGACGACATAATAGTTTTCTTTAAAGTCAAACAGAACATCGGATAACAATAAATGATTACATAATACCCGTTAATTGCAGGTTTAGCGACGGGCCGGGTGTAAATACGATCAGCAATTACAATGAGCAACAGTAGCTGTGCCACTTGTCAAATTAATACTACAGATGTAATCAGAAGCTATTGAAAAAGCGTTTAAAACTTGATGTGTTTATTAAATTGTCGTAAGTTATTTACGACTTTTACGAGCGTGCGTAGTCGCGTCGCGTATAATTATTGAGAACACGCTTATTCTTACTGTAACTTCACTTTTGTTCGACAGCATCAGAAAATACAAATGTGTCGTTTGTTTTGTTTTTATGTTTAACAAGCAATCTAATGTTGTCCAATAATGTCCTAGCTGTTTTCTGAGGACGCAATTAACTAGGTAAAAAGGCAATAAAATTATGCACGATATTGGTTTTACGACTTCGTGATATTACAGGTTATTCTTACACTGGGTATAAATAGAATAATATTGTAATACTTATTCAAGCTCTGGTTTCTATCGGTGTTATTATTCAAATGACGCTGCGGAGTAAGTTGAGTGAACTTGGACGAGCCACGCGATGCGACATCCGTGTAAACTGCAGTCCCACGACCACATAAGTCAATCCATAATTACAGCCTGCCGTGTATAATCGATCTAAGGTAATTAAACAAATGGCTAGATGGAACTAGTCCCGACCCTTGAGTTGCCATAAAATATCTTGTTCCGCGTGAGATTGCCACAATCTCATCTTTTTATAGCAAAACTAGAAGTGCGTTCACGTTGCGTAGACGCAAAAGAAAAATCGCAAGTAAAAACTGGTATAGAAAACTAGATTTCCACGTCTTGGCGTTTAGAACGATTAGCCGCCAGGGACGCATTGTTGATACGCTATCAGCTGATTGCGCGCAGTCCGCCATGGTAGCGCGGCCAGAGCGCATGCGCGCGCCTCCCCGCCACCACCACGCGACCACGCACGCGCACCTCGTAAAGCTTCCGACACTTCATGAATGAGACTCTTTTATCAATTATCGTAATGGCATAATTAGTACGATGCCAGTGAACGGGCGGAAGTTCGTGCGTGTTGTGAAGTATCTACTGGCAGGAGTGACGGTGTCCTGCGTGAGCTGGCTGGCGTGTGTGAGCGAGTGGCCCGGCGGCCGTGGGGAGCTGTCCGCCATGTCCACCATGAGGACCATCGTGGCCTACTCGGAGGGCAAGCAGGCGGAGATGGACCGTCCCACACCACTCACCTGTGACAGCTTGCCAGTCTTCCCGAAGCTATCCCATGTTGTTAGTTCTCACTCAGTACTTTTCCATCTATTCTAATCTTGACGATCTGTGACGGTAATGCACACTTATTTTTTTTTAATTCCAGTTCCAGAACAAGACATTCTGAATATAAAACTCGTAAAATGCTAGATTATTCGTTGTGAGTGCAAAAAATAAATTCCATAAGTAGGTATAATCCTTGCAAAAAAAACGGTGCGAAATATAAAAATTAAAAGATATTTTACATTTTATGACCTACACCCGGAGATCAACCACATTTTAATGATGTTTTTTATTATCATAATTTCGTGAAATATGTTGAGCTTTATTAAAGTGGTTTTTTTTTGTTGAAAACCTACAATATAGCATCCGGTGCTCGAGTATCTCAAATACAGACAGTGTTAGAAAATATATTATACAATATCACAAAAATATTATAAAACGGCAATAAACCCATAAAAAGCCACCCATAAAGCGATAAATAATACTTATGTGACATCCAATATGGCAGTTTCATCATGTGTAAAAAATATCGACAAATATTAAATAATTATTTCTTAACTTCTTTGAAAAATACGTAAAGCCGAATACAAACCAACCAATTTTAACTAACAACTAGAAAAATGTGCAAACTAAGAAGTATTAATTAACTTCCTTTGTTAAGTACAATATTACGCTAGCTTCTATTTAAGTTCCAACCAATATGATTCAATTAAAAAAGCCGTAAAAGATTAAATAAAGTAAACAGCGCGTCAGGCCGCACACCTCATATCGCGTATGCAAATATTTTAGACAATAATGGATGAGAAAACACATCTCCGAGAAAATACGATCTATTGTCGCAGCCACTTTGTATGCAGCCAGACTTCCTGTTCCCGCCAACCAACACCACAAACTATATTTAGAATTTACCGTAAACTGTACAGCACTCAACTTTATTTATATTTAATGAGCAAACTGATATCTTTATATCTTAAAAGGTATTTTAAAACCCTCATCCAGCTTCAAAAGAAAAGCTCCTCCGCTAAATAATGTAAAAAGTTGACAAAACCAACAAAGATCTTTCGATACGTCAACTCGGACATTAAGTTAATAAATGTAACGCTCACCCTGCTCATACATTAACTGCACAGCTTTTCTTATTTATAAACACAGTGGAACAAAACTGGAAGATACAAAAGAGCCCGCGTCCACCTATAGACAGACAGACATAAAAACATATCGTTTCTTATTTTTCACGTCATCTAAACAAAATGATTGCTATAAACAAATTGTCGACGATAAGAATCGAGTGGTATCGCACAAACGGCGATAGCCTCCGCGCAGCGCGAGCACTCCGTGGTTTTATTTCAACTCGTTTTGTGTAGCGATAATCTATTCCGATGCTGGTCACGAATGGAAAATAAATCGAAATCAATATCCTCTACGGGCATTTCTAATAGTATGCCGCCACTGGCACGCTGCCTCCTGCTCCATATACTATAGCCAGATATTATAAGCAGATAGCAGGCCAGATACCGCCGGCATAGTTGCATAGTTCCGATACGCTAACCAAACATATTTGAATTCATAAATAGAAACAGATACCCATTTCCGGTAAATCGGACGAGGTCGGTAACTCCTCACTTGCCTTATAGGCAGGATCTCCGGCGTGCTCGTGCATGCATCATTACATACTGAGAATATTTTACAATGCATAAATCTGCATATCGAGAAATATGGTATGAAGGCAGAAGTTATGAACGGGAACTTGAAAATTAGTGGTAGAAAGGATGTACAAAACTTACGGTGTTGATCAAGTTATCGGTACAAAATTTGTTAGGAAGCATTTTATAAGGTTTTATTGCTTATCTATGCGTATGCCTATCATAGAAGTAAGAAACGAGAGTTAAAAGAGCAGCTTGCAAAAACTCACGCATGCGAATGTTACAAATAATTTAGCGAAACTTTTATTCGCTAGATGAGATGTTATTCCTGCGCCCGCACCAATAGGATGAATACCATTTCTACACAATCCGAGTGAATGCCATTCATAAATAATTCGTTTCATTCTTTCGCCAATCACATAAAAAGAAACACTATAATCTATGCGCGGTAAGCACTGGCCGCTAAGAAAACAGATGGCATATTTTGGATAAAAAAGTGCGCGAAGGTGCGTCGTAGTCACCAGCCGATTAATGTTTAAGCATTGGTGCTTTAGTAAATCGACATTAACATCGTCAATTAATACATGCCGCCGCATCCAGAGTCAAATGGTCAGATTAATCTAATCAACGTTATTGCAATTACTAAACGTGTTTCATGATTAACCGGGTTGGTGTCGTTTACAAGTTTTGTTGCAGTTGATGCAAGTTTTAACTTTACTTTTTCTTACATAGATAAAAACGACCTGCAATAGTACACGAGCACCTAAAACAAAACTAACATCGATGGATACAACATAAACTAGTTTCAGTTTAACCGTCTTCTTCAAAAACTGGTTCTTAATAATTTAAGTAAACTTTTCGGATAAAAATCGGGAATATTTCTTACAGATGTCACATTCTTCCAATATGTGATAATAGGAAGAATACACAATATACGTTTGCTTCACAAAACTTGTTATGTTGTCTTTGTGTTTTTACCCGACTACGGCGAAGCCAAAAGGAAGGGTTATGATTCCAACAGTCTATTTAATATGTATGTATGTTTGTATTTATTACATATTTTCATTCGATTTTGATGAATAAGGGTTCAATCGATTCGTCATTATGGCCCGGGTAACATAGGCTACATTTTAACCGACTTCAACATGACAACCCTGAATTTAATTAGAGCGTGATTTTTCAGTAGTCGGGTTTTTTAGTTGTTGTAACCCCCTTAAATTCTTGTTCATATTATAACTGTACCCTAGAGAGTTTGGGGATGAACCTTATTCTAAAAAAAACTCCTAGGACGATACTAGACTAGTATATCACCACGTCGTATCTCCCACGAACTAGACCGAAGAGTAATGTCTGCACAAACTTTATTAGTGCTGCGGCAGACGATCACAAATAAAGATTATCATTATCTCCCTAAGCATTGCTGTCACGAGAATGTCTAGAACAAAATTGAATTTTAATTCCGCAAAAAAATTAATAATAGCTCACGATTTTGGTTCGTTATAAAAATGTGATTTACACATCGCACCTTGGACTTATTTCTTGGTATATTGTGTGGGTGAAGAACTGAATTGATTACATATTATTAGTGTTAAAGGTACAATGAGATTGTACAGATGCGTTCGATATTTGGTCCCTGGGAAATAAGGCCACGTAGTTCGCGTTCGGTGTATTATTACATTTTATTGCCGTCATTATCTTTTTATGAGCTCTCTTTGTTTTATTTATTGTTGTAACACCAATGGTGTTTAATGTTCACACTAATGTATGTGGCAAGTCGTGACAATAAAACTACGTACTGACATAATGTACCTTTGTACATTGATTAATAGAATAGAATAGTATAAAGAGACTTGAATGATATCTATTCAAAAAGATCAACTATTAGAAGCTCATTCAAGAGTTGAATGAATAACCGTTCTATCATAATTATTACTCAATGTTATGATCAATTTCAGGGTTCAAATCGAGGCTGTAAGTAAAATCTAAAAAAAAAAAATCGCTAAAATTAAAGCCATAGACAGAAAAACAACATTATTACATTATTTATTTGTATCCGTGGAACCACCTTATCGAACAGGACTTGATGAGCGAACCATACAATTACGATCACAGGGACCTACACCTCTAAGACCCAGTAGCGTGACGGCGACGTGTCTATAATTACGCAAATACCCAGCAATATGCAAACCTTTTCTAATACCAAATGTAAATTCCCATTTCCTACCAAGCAAGAGGTAATAATAACCATGGAGTCATCAGGGCATAACATACCTGGCAATATTTGTAAACCAAAGCTTCTTTTTCTACAATGTCGTGATGGTAAACATGGGGAACCTCATGTCGATGAAAAGCTATCTACATTGTTGACCAAATCAGGACATGAACCTGCATCTATCTACTGTCATTTTTATAAATATGGTGTGTTAGACACTGTTTTAAACTTTCACGGTTGACAACTAAACTTATACTTGTAATATCGGGAGCTCAAAATAATGAACAATCACGGAAGATATCCCGTAAGAGTATAAGTTTATGGTGTGTTAGATTAAACGAAGACAATATATTCTAAATTAAAAATGAACATTTGCTATGGGACCAACTCTGTAACACGAAAAAAACAAAATACAAAGTTTTTTTTTTTAATTCATCCTATCTACACACAGCTATATTAGAAACAAATTGTGACTCTGTCAAAAACACTCACCGTGGCATAGAACAGATTGAGCAATCACATAATTAGTCACTATCGGCAGACAGCAGATTTAGAAGCAACTTAGAATCTGACATTCGTTCATTAGTATCAATGCATTGACTACATGGCCTTAAGATTGAATACTTCAATAATCAAATAGGACCAAAAATGTACAATACAGCAAATGCATGTGACTAAAAGAGTGGTGAATATAAATGTTGATGGATGGAGAGGGAGACGAAGACCTAAGAAAAGATAGATGGATGCGTATCGGTGGACATTGAAGATTGGAAGAAAAAACTATAACTAATATGTGACAAGGCCATGAAGACGATGCAACAAAGTGAACTCGTCAGCGCAGGATTAACTTTTTAATACAATACGTAAAAACTAATCATTGTATGTATACTCCAGAACTACCAAGTCACGTAAACATGGAAGTATCCTATCGAATCTCATGGTACGTGACGGAAAACGGTGCTATAGTAATTTGAAACTCCCCGTTAGGAATCACAAAGGAACTTTTTATTAACACTTTCTCTGCTTGTTGTATTTCCAAAGGTGAAGAGATCGGCCTATTTTGGAAACAATTTTATTTCTTTAGTAGTTCAGTAGAACATGCAGAGAGAGTTAAAGCGTGGATACGATTTCAATTTGCATGGGAATGGATAGGTACTGTATCATTATGTTTTATATCCATTTAAAACAATCAAGAGTTCACCTACCATAATAAAAAAAGATTTTCTTCTCATAAAATAAATGTCTTGAAATAATTGACAATCCTATTTTTATTTAACTCACAATTTTATTACATTTCAAAACAATTCTTTCGGTCTACCATTTTTTTGCTGCAAATCATTAAATCTTTTATAGTTGCGAGCTGAAAAGGAGATCTAAAATTACCATAAAAAATATATTTTTATACCTTTATATGCGTTTAACTAGGAGCTTCTAAAGCGAACCTACAACTCGCATCGTTAGTGGAAATAGTAATATTTCTCTTTTTTGAGCGTCGAAAACACGAGAGAGTTAAAATCGGGTTGGCGTTGCACAAGGGCTTGCACTTGCATTCCCCTTATAAATCATCGCGGAGAGTATAACCTCGCGTCAGCCGTGGGACGCAGCTGGCTTAGACTTACGCAAATTAAACCGACGGACACTCAGCTTCGAAGTGAAGCAAAACTTAAATCAGCTTTATGGCTTATTATAATTTAGCGCTTACTGCTTCGCGATAGTTTATTCGCTATAGAGTGCCGTCCGTGAAGTATTTATGCACAATTGTGCCTAACCCTGCCGCTGCACGAGAACACGTGTCTATGAATAGTTCGGTCGCGTTTAGTGCTGCTTTTAGCATTTCGTTCAGTGAGGTTTACTTCATATATCAGCTCATGTGCTGTGTGAAACATTTGCTTACAGTTAGTTGTGTCGTAAATGTTATGACTTTACTGTATTTTCATGTTTCTGTTAGGATACTAACTATTCTTCTTGTTTGCGTGTCGATGGACTCAAATAATAACCGACCAGTATAAAGCCACCTACACAGCTCTTTCCTTTGTTCTTTCTTACTAACTATTGATACCTCAGTTCAAGTTAGACACGTTATTTTCTGTAAAATATGTTTAATTGCAGATATTGGTCGTGTAAGTAATATCCAGGTAGACAGCTGCGGTCTTGCGCTAACGAACCGCGAAGTTTATGGCAATGTCCGTGTAATTGCCAATAGTCGTAGCTGTCAGTTTTCGACAAACATCAACAGTGGTGGGAAAGCGTTTTATTATTGAAAACATCATATTTCCAAGTTTCGTGTTAAGTTCTCAAATCAATCTTTCATGGACTGAATTATAGTTTAAACCATAGAGAACACGCCATGTTTTTCGAAATAATCGCGTATAGCTATTGTTTTGACGTTCCACTGAATACGAGAATTTGAGAAACCTTTTCTTCATACTGTTTTTTATAATCTAAAATTGATAAACAGTCTGAATGATGTAATGCAATTTCTAAAGACAGTAATGCTACCTTACTTTCCCATAAAACTTACAATCAGGTACCTACATCGTTTGACGGTAATAAAGACGTTCCATTAAAAAGCCCTATTATTACTTGCGATAGGAAGTATAAAACATGAATGATTACTAATCTAAGCAATTTTAATTGATTAAACTATGGATATTAATCTTTTAGCGTGATAATTTTATAATAATTTCAATGTTCTAAAAACGGGAACTATAAAATTTTATGTGTCGGTTTCAAACGCTCTTATAAAATAAATGGCGTTGAATGAGCCTGCGCTTGCGCACATGGGCCGATTTTATTGCCTTGTTCACACCGACTTCGTTACAATTCACAAATAATCGTAGGTGTTGTGAGAATTTAATTCAACACCGATTTATTTTACTTCACTTTGCGCAGATCTAGCGATAAGCGCGATGCTTACACTTTAACGTACACAAACAGTGAAATAAAATGAACGATCATTTTATCAAAACAACTATTTGGTTTGTGGTAGTTGTTGGGGTCTACTTCTTGGGTGGCATTAATGACCTCATGGTTTAAGACCAGGTTTTTGGGACTTTATCTAAATTTTATTAAAATTTCTGTAACTGCTGAAAAATCGCGAGTTTTTAATACAGAATGTAAGTGTGCTAAATTCCTTGTAACAGTTTCCATATTGATGTCCTTTACACCGTGTATTATTTATTTTAATGATGAACTCACTGACTTGAAGGAATGGCTAACAGCTACCGTAGCTAGTATAAATAATTATCCTTGCATCCTAGCTAAGCATCCAATTCGTCACACTCTGCACCTACAAGCTATTCCTGTATTAGACATCAACGCGTTCAGCCAACCAATCATACATTTTTTTCAAATTAAACCGTCCAATCAAACGCCTACAGAAGAACTAATCCGACCAATCAAGAGCGTCCTAGTCCTAGCAGACTAATTACAATTAGCAACGCTGCTTCGAGGTACACCGTGAAGAATCCTTAATATCCGGTCACCCACCTACTAATAAGACACATTGATCGACAGTATGGAACACAAGCTAATTATCTCATTTAAACATGGCCAGAAGTACGGTGGAAAATATGTAATAACAAAGCGAACAAAAAAGTTATTGGATAACCGTTCGTAGAAACGAATATTTAACCGAATTTAATTATAATATTGAACTTTGTACCAGTGCCGTAAAAAACTAATCATATAAAAAAAAAAATTGCCCCATGACAAAATGTAAGTACCTTCTGCTTATGCATAAAAAAACTTAATAAACCGACTCTCTATAAAAATATTGTTAAGAAAAATCAAATTATTTAATGTTTACGTTAATCAGTTTGCTATCCTGCATTAATATAATTTGTATACCAGATAAACCGCATGGTCCTAAGTGTCGTTACACGAGGTCTCCCCTAACAGTATACTTTTATAGACCCGCCATATTAGATCCATTAATGCAAATACAAAGTAGGTTATTAGGAATGCTCGAAAGATAACACTTGTGCCTACACACTGACGTTATACAGTACAATGAACCGCTTAAATGCCATGTACATTCAGCTACCATAGCATCACGCCTATTATCCCCAAAGAGTTAGACAGAGGTTTACCTAATAGTAGGTACACCAGTAGCGAAGGGTCAATTTTTGTAAGAGATAAGCCGGAGTACATAACTTTAATGTGATTATAATATTTGTCTATAGAATACTGACTGTGCCATTTTTCAAAGGGTAGGTAGGAATTGGGTTGCATGGAACCTTCGCCACTGAGGTACACCCACATTACACCAGTTATATTTAAGTCCCTTGCAAAAGGGGGCGAGCTTATTGCCATCGACTGCTGCATCTGCTGCTGTGTTCACAAATACAGACTCACTGAGGAATTCCTGACGAAAAACCCAATAGCACTTTGCCCGACCTAGGATCCAAACCCAGGATTACGTGTTCAGTAGTCGGGCTTGCGATCACAGAACAACGAGGAATACAGTACAATGAACCGCATATAGGCCATGTACATTGTACATACAGCTACCATATTTACATGTACTTACATCATAAATATTTACAATGCGCGCGTGGACGCTAGTAGGTCACAGTGTCACATTAATTATTGCCCTTTGAATACTTAATGTTCAATTAAAATAATTTTGACGTCATCCGGTCCGAATAAACAGGACGTACCAAACCGGACTAGGCCTGATTGGTTATGGCCCACTCAATCTCATAAGAGGTGATTCGTGTCCCAGTATTGGGACGTTATAGGATGTTTTGTTTTTACCTAGCTTCTAATGTCCCACTGCTGGTCAAAGGACTCCCCCATAGCCCTATACCCTTCTCTCCGTGCGGTGTTCTCTGGCCAATCTCTCACAAACGCCTCTAGGACGGCACGCGAGCGTTTTCTAGGCCTCCCTCGGCGACTACGCCCGTTTTATGGCACCCACTGCGTGACGACTCTGGCCCATAGGCTAAATTACCGATTTTTTTTTAACTTTGCGCCTTAACTTTGATTAAAGTCCTCTCCTTTTGCCTGTTGTGAAACCATCTCGGAATAGTGGAGAAATTTTTATTTACTTATCAAACAGCAATTTTAACTGTGGTCATGTTGTTAGCTCAACCCATATTGTTACACACCGTACATTTTACCATCCCGATGTTGTGTTAATAGAAATATGTTGCATTGTTTCAGGACCGAAGCTGGCCAGGTGATAGGCGTAGTGCGCAGGAGTGGCAGCACGTAGCTGGTACGCGCGTATCGCTGTACGCCGCGTACTACGACGACCGTGCTCCGCAACGCTACGTCCGTATTCTCGCAACCTTCCACGGTACGCAGATGTAATTGTTTACTTTATAACAACTATACAGTTTTCAAAAAGTTTTGATAAAACTGGCTGCGGAAGTTGAACAACCAGGTGTTGTGGTAAAATTTGGGAAAAGCCTGTGACCAAATACTAAAAACACTGTTAAAAATAAAGCGACTGACATGACTAGTAACGCCATCTATTGAGCTCGTTGTTAAACTAAACAAATAAAAATTAAATAATTTTACAACTAAAGTTAGGTACCTACTGGACGGTTACGAAGAAATTAAATGTTTTCCTAGTCCACTAAAGAACTGTAAAACATACTTAGGTAATAACGAAAACCCTATACTTAACCACTAACTCAGCAAGTTACATAATACCAGCTGCCTACCACTTAAATAATAAGTTGCAAAGAGTTGCAAACTGCACATCTATTACGTTCATGGTGCATCTAATTTGTGGTACACACTAGTCTTCCTGCAACATTGTACGCAGCAAAACATTAACGTCCTCATAATTGACAGGACATCGTCACATGCAAAGGGTTAGTGACACTTAATTAAAAGTTACGTACGCTATATGAATTATTCAAGTTCCACCCGTCGCCATTTTTTCGCAATTAGTCTTTATAATCGTTGTAAACAAAACTGGTTATATAACTTGAATCAAGCCCACATGCTATGCTTAGCAGTTTATGATATTAGATACGTAAATGCAAATGCAAATGGACTCGAAAGAAATCTAAAAGAGCACAAACCACTTAGATATCAAATGTGTTCTAACCATATTTGTTAAGTTTGTGCTTTTCCATCAGATTTTGCATTCCTTCTCGTTTACAAGATGCTATCTCGTCTCGCCCCACGCAAACGCATCGTGAACTTCAAGCTTTTAATTTTTATACAGAAACTTAATCAGCAATTAAGTTATATTTGTTTGTGCGGATCGCACGCGCGTCGCCGCGAGCGCTCCTGTCCTCCCGTCCTGCCCAGTACCCAGCCTGCGCGGACGCGTGTAATTATATTCTTCCTACTCATACGTTCCTCCCTAACGATTCAAGACGATTATATAAATTTACCCTAAACACATATTGAAATATGCAAACAACTCTAGATTCTTGGGAATCAATTTAAAAATAAATTTATCTACATAAAATTTTATGACATAAACATGCATGCGCGAATGTATCGGACAATGCAGAATTTATTTAACACGCCCCATAATTTCACACCCTGGGCGTTTTTACTTCACAAATTCTTATTCTCTTTTACAAACAACATTTTATAAGCTAAAGCTGTCCTCTATAATCCACATTTATGTGAAAACTATCAAAATAATTCAGTAATTCTAAAGTTCAGCGCAAACAGACAGCTTACTCAAGATTTTACTGCCTCGCCCGCTTTTACAGAAAAAGTAAATAAAGTCAGGTAAACAAAATAATCTCGGTCAATAAAGACATCAGGGAAATCTCAAGTACTGATAAACCAACGCCATAATTACCGGAGTCTGTGATAGCCGATCGCCAGTCCTTATTTTCTCTGCATACAAAACAAAAAGTTGCAACCTTCGCAACTTAATCAAGAGAAGAGATTTTTTGTTTTAAAATGTATGCTACCAATAAGTCACGTAGGATGTCTCATTAAAACGGTGCTAGTACTAAGTATAGTTTGTAGATGTATTTTTATAACACATTAAAGGATTTAAAGTAACAAAAGCTTGGATGGAAAGTGCTGGGCCGGCGACAGTGCGCGGCCCGATAAGCTCACACTCATTTGTCACTGGAGGCGAGCGTACGCGTCGTGTAAATTCCTTCCCTGCCGAGATAAACCCACCCAACTCCTATGTTGTGGTGAGGAATGAGAGACGGATTAAACACTGGCCCTTCCCGCTGCCTTTCGCTTTTACGTTTTGTATTTGGTTTGGAAAGATTGTTTGTCGATTTTATAGCTCCCTTTTGCGGTTAAAAATAAACATGCCTATTGAATTCAGTGGTTGGCTTTCAACTCACTTGTTACTGAAACGTTTTATTTTAAATTACTTTGCAATATTGAACTTTCGAAAGTACAGTTAGATTGATATTCGATTCATGGCTTTTGGATTGAAGAGTGTTTTAGCTACACGTTTCATTGCCCGTTAGGAACCATTACGTGAGCCCATCATAATTTTTCCGATTTATGTGAAGACCTGTAAACTTTAATACTACCTAGAAATCAAACAACTGTAAAACCTATCCACCTATAAAAACGTTGGCACAGCAAAAAGGGAATTGCTTTCGTGGCCGTCTCCACTAGGAAGGCGTACCATCCTGATCAGGCAAGCCTGTAATTGAAGAACCGTTTTAATGACAGTTCCTCGCAAAGCACCGCAAGTGTACCCGAGGAAATCATTTCAACAAATTACTATTATATAAGTCCAAGTAATGGAGTTTCTCTATATAAATTATGAGTGTCGGGAAGATGCTTGAAACGGTGCCGGCGAGCACTTTCCGTTCACTCACATCTCACTTAACTGTAGGAATCATTTTATTTTCTCATATATAATTATTATATTTATCTCCGTTTGCTCTATCCTTACTCTCAATTTGAGACAGCATGTTGTCTAGTTCCTTATTCGTTATTAACATTTGTGTTTCTTCAACAGGACGTAATTATTCAACGGAAGATACACTGTTCTGCCAAACACGTTCGAGAAACAGAGATTTAATTGAAGATACGGTGGAAGTGGTCGCAGCGAAGCCTCTGGAAATATGGTGGCACAAGTGGGACATTACGTTATCAGAAGTTGATACCCCGTTGCTACTGTCTTGCCCTCTAACTGAAGCTCTTTATGGCCCCTCAGTGGTATCAGTTGTAACAGAACCCTGCGATGACCCCACGAATGCTTTCCGATTGGAACCCGATAAAGGAAATAATAAAAGTACAAGAATGTTCACAATTTGTGTCAAAGACATGGACTTTGATAAAGATATATCTCAAACCTTAGTTCAGTGGATTGAAATCAATAAAATACTTGGTGTAGATTTGATAGATATGTATGTAGATGAAGTCGCAGAAGAGACAAAAAGAGTTCTACTGCACTATCGAGATAAGGGTATTGTTAGACTATTCCATGTTCCTATTAAGCATAAGTCGAAAAGATCTCTTTGGCAACGAAGGAGAGATCATATTATAACTTATAATGATTGTTTATATAGAAATATAAAAGAATCAGAGTTTATTGTTCCACTGGACATTGACGAAGTAGTTTTGCCAAAAATTGCAGATACGTGGCCAGAGTTACTCAATCGTCTAAATAATTACGGTTGGAAGTCTTCAGAACGTTCCTCTATAATGATACAAAATGTATTTTTCTTTGATTTCATGCAAGATATTGATAAATACGGCATGGATGGCAGAGGAGTGAAGAGCAAAATTTACGTCAAAAGAGACGATGTACGGATTGAAAAGCATAATAATTTAGAAGTAGATGAAATAGAATTAATAGAAGATACAAATAATTTAAGCAATGAAGTCATAGATGATAGTGAAGACGATGAAGTGCTAAATGAGAAGTACAAATCTAGATGTGGTAGTGAATTACCTACTCCTAAATTAGTAAAACACGTAGTGAGTTCGGCGGTGATCAGTCCTATAGGATACTACAGCAAGAGTTGGATGTTGACTAAAAAGGTTCTAACAGCTTTCAACCATTACCCTTTGAAGAGCCTGGGGGCGTCAGGGTCCGTTGGCTGGTCAGCGCCCTTTAGTGAAGTGCAACTCAATCATTATAAGGTGAGAACTAAAATAAAATTAAGTACTATTTTATTACTTTCGCCTTAGTTTAGATCTATAGGGTAATTACTGTGCTAATTGCTTCACACGCGAGAAAAGTCCAGATGAAGATCCTACTATCCATTATTTCAAAAGTACATTAAAATGTATCTAAACTAACACTTTGCCAGTGATTTCATCCGTGTAGGTTCGAACTTTCTCATACAAACTTTCATCCCCTTTTTTACCCATTTTGGGCTACATTTTGGAAAATCCTGATTCACGCACATTTTGACCAAAATCTTAATTTTATTCATTAACATAAATCTTTCATATTAGATGCCTACGCGACTACGTGTCTCTGTCTGACTACTGTGCTATGTTTCCACCTTTAGTATGTAGTTAAAGCTCGGTGTGATTAACTAGTCAGCCTTTAAGTATAACAGATATGGATGTGGAGTATATTGCTCTGAACCAATTCAAATCTATTCAGCCGAATAAGTAACTGAGTTGGAACAGTAGCTGGCCACAACTTTGTATGACTACAGCTAAGAATTCCACCGTATCCACAAATAACTGTACCAACAATACCGAGGGATATTTAGCTCACGTTTTCAAATATTTCTCTAATAAATAAGGGCATGTTGTGAGGTTATAATCACGTTTGCGCAGGAGTCGTGCAACACGACCGTGGTGGTCGAGTGCGCGCGGTACGGGCGGCGCGCGCGCATCGACCGCGCCGCGCTGCGCCTGCGACGCCGGCTCACGCGCACGCTCGCTCACGCCATCTGCACCGGAATAAATGCTATCTGAGAATTGTTGTTTCATTTTCTTATTTAATCTTTATTAATTTGGTGTTGGTAACTAGCACTGTTGAAAAGTGCTGGATTCACTTTCTTCTTTAAAGTGAGTTTTAAGAGGTCCCTGTCACTGTTGTCATTTGAGAATCCAGATTAAGCTTTCAAACAAGACAATGTATGCAAGCTAAATGACAAAGCTTTTGAAAAGAATTTATTAACTTTCTTACTTATTAATTCTTTCCGATGTCCACCGCAAAACTCACTGCAACATTCTTTGCGTCCAAGAGACCCACCGAGCTGAAACCCAAAGCCGGTCATACATCGATGGACTTAAGCTTATCGCCGAGATCTGTCACCCGAAACACGGTAACGCAGTGTTTGCTGCTCCCAGCGTAAGCATACTATCCACCAAGTGCTCAAACGAGAATGGTATAGATATTATCACCTTAGATGTCAAACTAGTAGCTCAGTTCTGGGCTGACACAATTTAGATTGCAATCAACACTCTAAGAAGAAGAATTCATATAATCCTATTGAAACAACTGAAAGCCTTTTCATTCGATTTGCTGCAAAATGAAATAAGTAACTAGAGCTCCACATTTTCCTACGTCCTAATACCATCATAAAAATTGAACTCTATGTGCTTAAATTTACATTTGTAAGCAAACATATAAAATCACTATACACCAATACATAGATGTGTACATAAATAAGCAGAGGCACTAAACTGCACACGATCAAATGCGTGTATTATGCAAAACGCTGGACATTCCCAATATGGTAGGATAACAGATAAGTATTTTAAAATATAGAGCTGTACGCCTACCGGCACGTGGTTCATAGTACAGTCACCAGCACAAATATCTATACACTTATCAACGTAAAAGTGCTTTTCGCCTACTGTTATGATAACAATTTCCTGTAATTAAGAACATATTCCGAGACTCCGAGCATTTTGAAACACATGTGGAGAAGGTGTAGGTACCCAGCTACGGCAAAGCAAAAAGCAATGGTTATGATTTTAGCAGCCTATATTTGTTTGTAACAATCTTAGCGCTTAAAATGTAGAACAGAGAATTTTCAAAGTTATAGAGGGTGGAATGACATCGACGCACAAACGGTTACCATGTACCTATTCAGTACATCGTTCCAAACCATCGTCGTTGTCGTTGTCGTCGTCATCGTCGTCGTGTCGTCATCGCCGTCGTCTTCGTCGTCGTTCCATTAATCATCGGTATTTTTTTTCACATCAACTGTTTATACATTTGACTGTGTAGGTATTACACGTTTGTAGTTTTTTAATTACCTATAATAGTTACTTCAAGAGAAGTTCGCTAGGGAACTCTACATATACCTACATATTGGTGCTTGCCACTGTACATGCAAAAAGTATTTCATAAATATTTATATGAATGGCTATGAAGGTCTATATCAGATGTAAAACACGATTGATGGCACTGTCTCACGGATTGACCATAAACAGACCTCGTGGGTTTTGATTTAGATAAATATGGAATGTTGAATGTGGAACTCAAATATTCAGCTTAGGGAAAAACATCATCTGTCTTGAACCAAGTTTTTTTCAAAAAAGGTAGATAGCTTTACTCCACATCTAGTATAGATTTCTTCCATGGAGCAGGTGGTTACTATATTTTTCTCGATTGAAAGAAACCGCAAGCCCAATAGACAAACTTAGTCTACCCCATTACCGTGTGCATCTGGATTGAGGGCCCATTTTTTTAATCCTTGAGAAACGAAATAAGACTTATAGGGGAATTAAAAAAAAAAATCTATCTATTTTTTTTTTTTTTTTTTTTTTTTTTTAGTTATTTGATCATAACAGTTTTAATTCACGTTTAAGAAATTTATGGCCCTTTGCTTTAATTTTACTATTTTTAACTAATAAACCCCTATTAATCTTATTTCGTTTCTCAAGGATTTAAAAAATGGGCCCTCAATCCAGATGCACACAGTAATGGGGTAGACTAAGTTTTTTTTTTTATCTTTAATTATTATTTTACATTAGTGTAATAAGATTTAATAATAAATTTAAATATTTGAGAAAAATTGCAGACGGATTATGGGATCTCAATATTTTATTTATTTACTATGAAAGTAGCTGTTGTCTGCAACCGTCGTCAGCGTGAAATTATTGTAAAATAGTACTTCCCTGTTTGAATCGAATTTTGTTAACAATTTGAAAGGTTTTATTTTTTTGCACAGAACATAAGGGTTCCGTCTTTTTTGTAAAAAGAAATTCGCTTAATTTACTCCTTATAACATCAGCTATCTGCCAGTAAAAGTCTCGTCAAAATCGGCCCAGCCGTTTCGGAGATTAGCTGGAACAAACAAACAGACAGACGGACCTAAAGACAGCAAAAAAATAAAAAAATAAATTGTTTTGTTATAAGTACCGTAAGTAAATACTTTCATATGCATTCAGTAAAAAGCTGTTATTTTTAAATTACAAACAGAATTTTCAATTTTATTTATTTCTATAGATATAATACTAGTCTTACCAAGAGGTATCGTATTACCCAGTACTAACTGGATTGTGGAGGTCAGATAAGCAGTCGCTCCATGTAAAATACAGGTATTCAGCTGTATCCGGTTAGACTGGAAGCCGACCCCAACATAGTTGGGAAAAGGCTAGGCAGATGATGATGTATAGATAAAATACGGAAGTACTCTAAGGCCTAGCCATAAATACTGGCCACCTTTAACGATGCTCGGTTACAGAGGATGTGGTCCAATACTGCCCGGAAATTGCTAGGCCTAGCGCCAGAAGGCACACAACTTTTATTTCTTAGCAGAAACTTAAACGTATATGGCTCACTGGGTTTAGAGCGCATCGACAAGCAAAACCTGGCTAGAGAGCAGAATCTATGAATCAGCTTATAAGAGTAGGTACACTAAGTACAGACAAAGAGATATTTTGTTATTCAAAATACATATTTTGAGAATCACGTAGAAGATGGCGGGAAGAGGTAGAAAAAAAAATGGTGGAGCACTGCTCATTTTTATATACACCGTGACCTTTTAGTCGTCTTACAACGGCAGCCCACTTCATATATCCAATAACTACTAAACATTCATTAAAAAAAAAAATGGTATTTATGAGATTTTAATAATTTAAAAATAATAATATTATTCAGTATTATGATGCTTGACGTAGATATAGCAACCTGTTGCGAGCGATGATCTATTGGAGTCGAGCGCTGGGTAGGTATGTTCTCCCGTTTGACAAGTAAACATTCACAGGAAGTTTCATAATTTTATTCTAATGTATTATTTATTTTTCTTTGTACCTATTATGGAAGGTAAAAAAAAACGCGCCTAGAGCTATTTAATGTCGGGTACATTGGGTGGACCACTTTTGTAAGACGACTAAAAAGTCACGGTGTATAGTTATATAGTTTGGCCGAGCCTTCCTCCGAAACCGCTAGTAGTCAGGGGATAGAGCCCCGCAGAATAATTCAGGCTGACAATAACCAATTTATGTTACGAAAGAAATAATCAAGTAAACTCCCTCTCTAAACATTCCTAACTCTGCAACTAAGTTAAATCACAATAATTTTGCGTAAATGTTCATGATTCACCATATTGTGTAGCTGCGTGCTCAGTCAGGCAAAAAAGTAACGTCGGGGCGTAGTCGTGTGTGACGAAATAAATCGGTAATGTGGTTGTAACGACGTGTCCCCACCTCACATACTGCCGCATTATCCAGATGGTACGTGACGCTACGGTCTATCATACTTCACCAGGACTATACGGTAAACGCCCATGAGCCTGAAACACCTTTATGTAAATTGTTGGTAAAGCAACATTCATATCTTAATCAAAGTCAGCTTCAGGCAACAAAATCTCTTTAATGAAATGCAAATCTTTACGCAAACAGACTTTTAAGAACCTTTTATTTTTATACAAATTCGGTTTAAAGAATTGATTCGCGAAACGCGTTCTTACGTTCTACATGTTATGTGTATAATTTTGAATTTAGAGTGAGGAAAAGTTGAATAAAAGTTCTACATGCTTTTATTTTTCCATATCTAATCGTAAATACTACGTCGTTGTGCCGGCCAGCACTGCAGCATACACTAGCGCTACCCCCTCGCGTAATGCCCTCGTATATGTCTCTAGTATTACACTTTACGCACCTTGGTCGTACTGGACGGCCGCCGAACAAATACATTTACACCAGCTTTATACATGTCATAACCATGATCGCCTCCAGAATGTAAAATAACGCTAAAAATCACAATAATCAACATAAAAACCGTTTCAGTCAAAGTGCGATTTAAATGTCGCTAAAGCTCCGGGAATTTATAGAAGTTTTACGATCACTTTATCTTTACATACGGCGTAAAAAGAGTTGCTCGTACACTCATTTATTTTATTGAATTAAGGCGTCAAAAGCATTTAGGATACATTAACATTTTATAAGCTCGTTCGATAAACTGGAACATGAATTATGCTACAGTAAAGAATTCATAACATTACATACTCAGTGGGGAATAAATCTCGATCCCTTGAAACCAGTACAAAAGAAACATCAGAATTACTAAATACACATTATTCAACTACTCAGTGATTCGTAACGACCGTTCATGCAACTGGATACGAAATGTATTCAGCCAAAGGTCAGGAATAAACTCGAGCGGAACAATAAGATGAACTGGCTGCCTGTACTGTTTTAGCGAGTAGAGCCGTCACCTCTTCCCTCGTCTAGGGTTTCGAGCTGAGCTCAACTGATTCATTTACAACGACCGATAACATCACCTAGTTTATTGGACATTGTGCGTACGTTCCGATGAAGCGATAAGCTGATACCGTGTTCGCCACAGTAATCAATTACTACCGCCTACCTACGCGCTCCCATTCAATAGCGAAACGTTTTTATTGCAGCTCCCGATGCCGCGAAAATTAAACACTCGTTACTTTTGCAGATGCATGATAAAACTGGAATTGAATTTAAAATATTATATTCAATTTACTTTGTTTATTTAGGACTGAACTGAAAGTTAATTTATATCCTTTTGTATTGCAGACTTTAATGCGTCTTGATTCTTGACGCCGCGCGCCGCCGCGCCCTTTACAAGTGGATCGCAGAAAATAAGTATAGAAGCGAGTAAATAATAGTCGATGGGCTAGCTTAGGTGTCGTTCGCTTGGAAGTTATCAATCATAGAGGTACAACTGGTGTAATCAACATCACAGCCATCATCAAACTACATCCGAACGGTATTTATGGAATTGAAACGTGTTTCATTCGACACCCCGTCAATCATGCGTCTCAAATAGTTGGTTAGACGTTGAGACCTTACACAAATTAGATGTCAGAGATGAACGCAGTCGATAGACTATCATTTGGTATTACGAAAATAGCATTCAAGTACTTTAACTGAGGCTATCATTTGATGGACTATTCATTTTCTTTGTATCGATCGAGCAAGTTAATGATGAATAATAATGTAAAGCTGTCGTTGGTCAGAAACACATATAAATAAATGATAAGATCGATATGTGAAACAATACCAGCAATATATACATAATGAAAGAGCCGGTAGTGGTGTGGCTCATTGTCCAGCAGTCGATAGGATCAGTCCACTTACTGCGCGCGATGGTAGATAGTGCGGTGTCAGTGGTGGCCATTACAATTACGATACTTTGCATTTTAGTGATGTCATTTCGGTGCATTAGCATGAGCAAGGGCTCTTCTGCGCCGACGCATGCACCCACTTAGGGCACGGCACAAGTAGCAGTGATTCACAATCAACTTACAGATGCAATCGCCTCACTCGCGTCATGGCAAAAAGCACCGTTTCGCGACGCAACTAAGGTTTAATAAGACTACTTTGACGAATAAAAACTGGAGATATAAGCGCAAGAACAAACTCTGGTTTCAATAAAACATTGAAGAGGGATTAATGTTGACTATCAAGACGTATAGCCTTCCTGTCTTTCTACCATTATTTGATGATAAGAAGCAATCCACAGACCTTATAGCTATTACATCTAAAATGGTATTAGAAAATTGATGGTCCTACGTTCTAGCATTATTAACAAGCTAATCATTCATGGGGTTTCATCTGGGCATCATTAAAATAGTTTTAGATATGCGGAGAAAGCCTGGGGTTGGATCATTAATGGTGTGTCAGTCATCTGTGATGAATGCTTCGTAATCTATGTATCGACGTGCTGCGTTATAGGTGGCCTGTCTATTGAGCTATTTTTGTATTAGATTTGTATAACATACATAAATGCCTATGGATGTATGTAAAGCTTTCTATGTATTTGGTTAGATGTTACATTAATTATTGTACAGTTATTTGGTAGATTACCACCACTGGACAATGTTAATATCTGTTCATGTGCCACACTGGCTGTTAAAAACAAAAATACGGTTGATTTATAAATTCTCACAGTCCCACCCGCTCTGCCCTGGGTGGGAGGACTCATTTGATGATTTAACAACGAAAAAAAAAAAAAAAAAAAAAGGACGAGGTTGATCGAGGATGTTTAGATCATAAACCTCATTTACTTACTCATCAACGAACTTTCAGAATACACACAAGCATTTGTTGGAAAATCTCTATAATCGGTTTAAAAGGACAACTATTCTAATTATTATACGCTTTCTCTATTATATATCACATGCATTTATATCCTTTATTACGTATGCAAGTAACAGTACAAAAGTGAGTAGGAGCTATCGCATCATTCACAACCAATCAATGATTGATTTACGACACAGACATGAGTCAGGGTTTCGCGCTGAATACCAAGTGTCTCCCGCTACAAGTACTAAATTATCTTTCTTACCTACATTGACAGATCCCTATTAATATTTCTTAGGACGATAGTTTGAGAAGGAACCCTTCATACTAATTTGAACCTTCGTTTGACGGGATAAAGTTGAGTAAAGTGTGATGAAATTTCATCATGACAAACTTCGATGTCGTACTTTAAATCTTCCAAGTAGCAAAGTACTAAAGTATAAGAAAATGACGTACGAGACATGACCAGGCTGACTGGATGCAATCTCAGCTCCTACGTAGATTCATGATAAAACGAATATACCTACCATATTAAACTGAGATGAAACTGAATCTACTATACAGCACAGACGAAGAACGAATGAATTTGTGCCTGCCGTGTCACAATGCGACGATCAATCTAATGGTTCGACGGTAAATATGGTGGGTTACCTGTATTCACTTAGATATTACGATATAATGGAAGATGTCTTTCTATGTACAAATGTTTAAAACTACGTTATGCACTTTTTGAAAGTCTCGAAACAATAAAATGTTAGCCCTGTCGTTAAACCAATTTGAAAATAACATTGTTTCAAGCTTTAATAAGAACAGGCACATTAATTTGCATAATTCATATTTAATTTGGTTGAACTACTGAACACGTCATGTAGTTAATTAGGGCAAAAACGCTAATGAGCGATGTGGCACGTCCCGACTCCTGCGCAGGCGGCGACGAGACGTGCGCCCGCGTCGCACGCCGCTCCCGACAATTGTCTCCAGATATTACTCAGAAGTTAACCCTCACAGCTCCGTAATTCCACATAATAACATAATTACATTGTTGTCGGCAGTTCCTTGAACATTTAACAAGTTTTGTGTAAAATGCAAATTAAATTCGTCATAATTACCGAGGGCCCTTCAAAACATGAGCGTATTTTTGCAGCTTTATATTTTTATAGGAATTTGCATAAAGAACAAAGAGTAATAATAATAATTGCCAACCTCAGTGAATCTCAAAATAAGTTAGTTGAAATGCATAAAGAGTTTTACTTATTGAACGTAAAATAAAAACAGCATCAGCATCCTTATACATGCATTTCCAATTTGTCATGCTATAAAAGATCATAAAATCAAAAATGAAAAAAATACTTATTCACTTATTATAACAATAACGAATTGGCGTCGAGTTATATTAGCCCTTGCATTTAGAGTCGGCATTAAACTGAATTTTATTATAGTAGATAACCGCCGTAAATGTCGTTGTTAGACAACGCTTTTAACTACACGCCACAAAAAACAAGCCCAGTTTACAATAGTGCACTAACAATCACTGTAATGATGCAGACGGTATGTGGGCACGTAAGTGGCAGACACCCGGGAGAGATGCCCTCACTCCAAGCCTAGCCATAAGACATTAAAATTACGAAACGGCTAGTTTACAACTTGACATGAGCCTATTGGTCACCATAAAACCAGGCTAGTTGGTTTCACAACTCATACAGGATCGTACTAGCACCTTTTAAACGAAAGTCAAGGCTTGTTAAACAATTACCTCTTACCTCCTCCTAGCATGTCAGTTAACATTACCCGTTTGTGCAGACTAAGTATGATTTTGTAACTTTGCACTAACATTTGCTTCTCTCTTTGCAGTACAGCGCTCATACAGCCTTGGAGGACATTTACTGCGACTGAATAAACACATCAAAGTTCCAATGACACGGCGCTAATGGTCAAGTCATGCTTGATTGCGTTTCACGGGCTGAGAATTGCGATCTTGTTTTACCCTGGCAGTACTTACAATGTCCTCTTCGGACCTCCCGGTTGAAGTTAAAGGAAAAGTTTTTACGTGTCGCGAATTGTTTCAACGGTTGAGAAAGACTAATAAAAAGTAAGAGCCTTTTGGCATTTTTCATGATGATACCTACTTTTACTCATTAATTCAAGGCAATTTCAAATAAAAAATACACTTTCCCAACGATAAAGTTCCTTGAACATTCAGATTAGACTTCAATGAATATGATTTCGCGTTGCAGTGGCTGTCTATCCAGACTGGACCGGGTACATGCAGTCAATGCACTATTGAAATTTATCGTATCCTGCGAATCTACCGCCTCCGAGGCTAGGAAGGGTCGTCGACCTAGGAACGGCGTTAGGATACCTAGGTCGGTAGGTACAGTTTAGGTGCGCGGGCTGGATAGCACGACGAACCCGGATGCCTTGCATTTATTATACTACAACATTTACTATTGAATGGAACGAACCACATTAGCGGAGCGTTCGTAAACAAAGTGAGAGGCTTGATAATATTGTTTGTTTATTCGCTATAATAATTAGGAGATGTCTTATCTTATTTTAAGTGAGTAAACTTTGATGATAAACAAAGTAATCTAATTTACTTTGTTCTCAGACAACATTATGTTAACTAGTAACACAAACAATTTATTTAGGAGCACGTACGAAGTCTAGCAGACAGGCGACGAGGACTCAAGCGCATTACAATTGATTTCCTCTCAGCCTTACAACCGGTAATATGCGTGAAAATATACGATACACGTACGAATACACTCATTAGGAAACGCACGACTGACTTAACCGAATGCGTTTCAGTTCCTTCCTCTGTTGCAAATTTCTGGTTTTACGTTAAGCGATAACCGTCTCATCGTAAAGGTCTAAAGTCTAAAGAAAAGACATATAAAACACAATGGCGATACGGGTGCAATTGCAATCTCGCCAGAAAGAAAATGTTACTATATTGACGTAGACTAGCAAGATGTCCTGACTGACCGGGATTGCGTGATTGAGTAATTTGGTATCAGTATCCTGGACACCGGTACAATGTAGGTACCTACTACTCTAGGTTATCGCTCTTGAAATACAGGAGTGACTCACTACCGTTATAGTGTCACATAAATTATAAGTGATCCTATTCTTGGCTGTGTTTTAGGTCATAATATTGGCGTTCTCGCTTATTATTTCTTGTGATTGATTGCTCAACACAACAGTTAAAATTAAATACAATTGAAGTGTCTTTTTGTAATTTCAAAATAACAGCTTTTTACGGAATGCATATGAAAGTATATACGGTAATTATATAAATAAACTGTGATTTTTGTCTGTCTGTCAGTCTGTTTGTTCCGGCTAATCTCCGAAACGACAGGACTGATTTTTATGGGACTTTTGTTGGCAGATAGCTGATGTTATAAGGAGTAACTTAGACTTTTATTTTAGAAAAGGATTATCAAAGTCCGATTCAAATATAGTTTTTTTTTTTTTAATAATTGCACGCGGACAAAAGTCGCGGACAACAGCTAGTACAATAATAAATTGACTTGTCAAACAGAAATCCTTCAAGTATTCATTACACTCTTAATTTATCTGTCTTCCTTATTATAATCCCGCTTATCCCATATTGTCTTCCTGCATGGGCCAATGCACTATTCAATAGGAAGTAAATTAAACTTCTTGAAAGTCAATATGCCATAACAATATATCACGAGGCATGGGCATTAATGTAATGATGGTAATTCCGCGTTAGACCATAAAATGGCCAGCTACATCCAAAGAAATTCAATGTAACGATTTTTGCATGTAAACCTGTGTTCATACGGAACGGTAATTTAAAGACTAGTAAACAAGGTAACGTAGATAAGTAAGGTGCCGTTAATGTCGAATAAGTATTCGACATTTGAATCCTACGAATGATCAGTAATTTCAACATTTTTGATCAGCTAGCTCAACATTTTTTGACCTTTTTGAAACACGCGGGCTCCGATTTTTCACTTTGGTCCGAATTTACGATTTATAACCATTGTTTATGCTGCTGTTAGACGTAACACCTTACTTTTACTTATATAACTTTGACTTCCTACTGGCAATATATCCCTGTACAAGAACTCACTGTTAAATTAATTTTGCATTTATTTCAGTCTAAGATAATATAAATGAAATATTTATTCAGAAACAACGCCATTACAAATTGCTCATTTCAAAACAAAGACATTGTGAGATATTATTCTACCACTCATTATACTCGTACTTTGTAAATAATCTGTTTCTATAATATTATCTCTATAATGGACGGAGCCCACCTTAATGCATCAATGGTTAATGTTCTTATACAGAACATTTCCATAAACGCCGCATTTAGGAACAAGCTCTCGTTTCACATAATGGGATCCATTTGGCTCTCTCTTGATAATAACTGAAAATTGTTTTATTACACTGCACAGCGGATACATCATGGCAGACATTACAACATTTGTGCTAAAAGTACACGAGAAAGTAATGCTTCTCTTTTACATAACATGGAAAAGTACCCCCGACATTAGACTTACCATAACGAGTCTTGGTAATGTATTTTATTTGCAGCCATTAAACGTCTGCGAAGAAACTTACTATAAAAACGCTGATCTTTCAAACTGTGCTCATGATGAAAGCAGGCAGCACGACATACATGACATCTCTCTTGTAACTTCGCAAGGGGAGAGTAAAATATGCAAATCTCGCTAAATTCAATTCGCAAATAGCTATTGCTCGCTATTATGTATTATAATGCCAGACTAAATTACAATTGGAAATCAGCAGACGCACAAAGTGAAAAAGTACCTACATAAGTATTACGTTCATTCTTTAGCCCGCTGTATGAGAAAAGTAATAAAATTACATTAAAACTTCATCACGATTGTATTCGATTCATTGGTTGGCTTCGTCCCACCGCGCACCGTCTAGAGTCAGTTCTTGTTCTATGTCTTTTGAAGTGGTAACTATGCTTTCATTATTGAAGCGTGATTGATTACTTGATCTGGGAATGAAACCGATTAAATTAAACATGAAGTGTTTGTTGAGCTAATTCTCATCACTTCAATCCGGTAGTTGTACTAGTTACAAATACATATAGTGTTTCTTGTGAGCAATGAGTTAGAAAATTATCACTAAGCTGTTGATACAACCCGAATGTGGCCTTAAAAGTTATCTTTATATAATAAAATCGAAACTGAAACTACAGTTCTAACTTAGTACCAGCATAAATAGTAACAGAATAAATCTTGGAGATTTTTGTTTTGAAGAACCCTGTTCCATCTAACTAACAGGACAATGTTGCTTGCTATAAGCTCCTGTATCAGGCCTACCATAGATAAATACACACACGCGATCTAGGAGGTCCATGTTCAACGGGTAACACTGACGGCTGATAGCTTCCTGTCAGAAAATACATCGAATCTGTAGCAAGAGAGGAGCATCTTTTATGAACCAACCCCACTGCATTCATTTATTTATTTTGGTCTACAATAAATCTTAATCCGTATGAGAATTTAAAAGTTCTCAGACTTTTCCCCTTGATTTATGTAAACACATTTTTGGGATCGTTGCAAAACGATTCGCAGTAGATCCCCCTGTTCAATTTAACTACCTTGAAAGCCTTTTATAAGTCAAATTCACAGCATTAAACTTGTGTTGTGTACAGCTTTTCAAGCTAACCCTACACATCAACACAACACACAATACATCAAGGTATTATATCCACTTATATTCGGTGTAGTGTGAGCACAACTGCACAATGTATCTCTCCAGCGAGTGGGCGGACTGCGCTAAGTGAAATAGGAGTTGACGCCTCCGAACGTCGGCGTTAGTATTTTATTTCATTAGGCTCCATGTTTATGCACGGACCCTTCCTACACAGGCTAAGGTTTAGCCAGACGATGGACAGACAGATTTATTATCGCGTGTTTTAAAATGGCTAAACGGATGCCTATAAAACTTTTCAGGGACAATGCCAAAAAGTGTGGTTAAAAGAAAAGTGGAAACAGCACTGGCTTTAAAGCGCAGATACAGACATCTTTATCAGTATTTCTATCTTTGACGTTAATACCAACTTCTAAACGCAAAACCAGTGTCTAGCATTCATAGAAGTTAGCGAATCGGAAGTGCAAACTGTTGTCGCCGACCACTCAGGGCATACACTTAGGGCTATTACTTTAATGAATGCCGTTTGTATTCCATGCCACACCACATCCACTAGCTTGTAAAACTATCTTAGGAGATATAACTGAAAAATAAAATAAAATCATGCTGCAATGAGAACCTTGGAAATGTTAATTTTCAATGGGTTGCCAATTGTCCATACTACCGTTGATTGTAGTATATTCCTTCTTCATTATAATTAAATTAGGAAACTAAAGACAGGTCTCTTTAGTTTTATAATTTAATTAAAGAAATAAGTAAATGAAGAAATAATGCTTTGTCGTCACCTGACGACAAAGCTTCATTTACTCAGAAGTCCGATTCATAACTTGGCGAAACAGGTACTTTACTACTACTAGGCTGCGCCTAGTTTGGGGTCTAGGGCTACTTCTACTTATGCACTCTTTTAACTATCATTGTTTTTGTTTTCTTGTTTATTTCCAAACTTGTGTGTGTCAATAAATTGATTTATTATTTATTTATTATCACTTTAAAACGTTTTCTGTCTATGGATGTGAACAACCTATTATATTTAAGGCTAAAGGTCTTCCACCCATCACATTCCTGCCCTTGTCCCATGTCACTTGGGGTCGGCGCAACACGTTTTTTTCTTCCATTCTCTTCTGTCAACCGTTACGCCATCATTCACCAAAGGTCTGCTACTGCGAACATAATTTAGCCTCGCATCGTTGTAGCAATTGAAAAGAGCAACGTGCCGTAAACTTGGTAAAATATGGTCAACCTAGTTCGAAACCAACGCATGCTAATGTCTTTATGACTAAGAAACACGCGTCGCAAATACCATTCAGTTTGGAACAGTGTGGACCAGCGTGGGCCAGTGTGTGTACAGTACAGTTACAATGCATGTTAATACTACCCACACCATGTACAATGTTACCGGAAACATTTAACCATGTCTGCTAAGGTAAATGTCTATTCCTTCAGTCAGTGAATGAGACTTATTTATGTTCTAACTAAATCTCGTTTATCTGCTTGGTTACGCAACCACAGCTACTGCAATCGTTTCTCGATACAAAGTTAGAACATTTCAATCGCTAGATCGAGAGATAAGTGTGGTTGATCGATTAATTAAGATTAGCTTACTTCAACGCTATTCATCTCATGCTGTGGTTGGATTATAACAACAGCTTCAACGAGGATTCGGTATTTTTATGCAACAAATTGGTACTTAAACTCCTGTCTATGGTAGTTTTTTTATCATCACGATATAATATCACGCCTGTGTTATCATACCACGCGAAGGGTTGGGTCCGAGACGTTCCTAGGTACCCACGGTACACCCAAATATCATTAGTTATGTCCCATATAATAGGGGCGAGATTATTTCCATGAACCGGACTATAATCCTTTTATTTTTTTAATTTGCTCGACCTACAATTACGAAGCAGTTTACAATTTGTAAAAATAAATAAGTCCAAAATCAAAACTGTACCCAAACCACTAGTTACTAAAACAAATTCAAACTCGGAACACGTAACCTGCATGTCAACGACGCAAGCGCATTTACATTATGATCCACATTAACGATAACACACCACATCTCGAGAATTCCGTTACTAAATATGACAGCAAGAAACTTATACATCGCAGACATTATAACGGGTTGATAATGACAGCTGTTCTATGCGTACTATGGACTATGCACCAGGATTATGCAAAGCACTATGGAGGCTGTGGGCAGTGGGGAGTGACAGCAGACCGCAAGGTCGCTCCCCGTTATCTAATGTTACTAAATAGACAGTTTGAGGACGTGGCTTCCTGTGTGTACATACAGGGTGTCTATTTTATTCGACGTTTTCCATCAGCATCCACTTCTGTTCAATGTCGATTGTTGCTGAGGTTCGGAGTCCGGAAGCAGATCTCTTTAAGTCTATAAGTATCTTTGATCACCTGTTTGATAACTAAAAAGGTTTCAAGTGCTGTCATTTTACATAACGTACAAGACGGAGCCAAACACTTGATGCGCCTACGTTTATGCATTGTAATAAAGATGTCCAACTGTAAATCGAACAAGCATTTTTTTGTAGGTACCTACCATTTGTATTTTGAGATGGAGGTCGATCTTCTCTAGAAAAATGACAAGGCTGAAGGGTTTTTAAGGACCTATAACTCTTCATGATGTTTGGGTTTCTGAACAATTTGCTTGCCTCATGGGCTTGCCGTCTTGTCAGTCTCTGGCACGCTACCGTCCATAAAGTTACATGAAAAAAAAACTTAACCTAGATATCTGGTATACTTAATGTCTTAATATCATATTCACCGTAGGTAGGGAACTAATTTCACGATCATCAATAGTACCCTACATAGTAAGGTGCACTAGAACACCCATAAATAAACAACAAACTAACACGAACAACAGCACGCCTGTAATCCCCGAAAAGTCAGACAAAGATGCATCTATAAGTAAACCCACACGAACATGAATAATGAATAGGTAAACCGTAAACCAATTATTTAGAAGAAACATGCCAAGCAACTTCGAAAGGGGATAAAAAGTAAAGGTCAATTAGCACGTGGTGGTCAGTTATGGTGGCGCATGCCATGAGGAATACTCCGTATCTAATCCTACGTAACGGCTCCACTTCACTACCTAATGAAGGAATGCTTGAGCTAGGTTGTAGCATTTTTTATTTCACTGCCTGGACCCAGTGGTTAGGATTGTTAGGAACAGTTACTGTTAAAGTATCAGTCAAGAACCTCTCTAGTCTCTAGTCGCTACCGTTAGACATCCCACCCCACAGGTTTTTGTTTCTGCCATCACTCGTCCTTACTAATAGTTTTGCTGTATGGAAGACTATACAGGGTGTAAACAGACCCATCACATACCCGTCAACCAAGCATTCTGTACATCACACTAAGTAACTTTACGCAAAAATAATTGCTGGGAATCGACTTTTTTTTTGGGGTTATAAATCACGTTTTAGGGTAGGACTCGGTGGAAAGCACTTAAAGCACTGTTCTGATGGATGGATTGAATAGTACGGGGGTCGTGGAGGTGTGTACAGTAAAAATCTTACATTAAAAACATGTATATAAAAAAACATGTGAAAAAGTTGGAACTTTGACCCCCAATATCTCCGTAACTAGAAGGTTCCCAGGTATGGTCTAGAACAAAAAAATGATCGCAAAGACTGGGAGAACAACTGCCTTTCGTTTATGTTAAGGGTCCAATTACACCCTTTATAAAGTTACTTTAACTTCGTTCAAGTTAGTAAATAAGGCTTGAAATTGCAGTAACACGTGTTGGACATTAAATAACTATTACAGAAAAAATTAAACGATGTGCATAAAAATCTACAAGCATTGCTTCTAAGATTCCTAACATAATGAAATACTTACTTAAAAATTTCAAATACCTATAATTATATTTTTGCTTCCAAGGTACGGATATTATTTTCAATCAATAACCAAAGACCGTACTTAAGTATTTACTTTAATTTAACTACCCACCCTCTCTTTTCAATTTTCATTACATACATAACTTTACATTTAATAAAAAGAATTCCACAAAAAAGGTGCAAAGGCGGACCTAATGCCTTAGGCTAATTCTCTACCAGCCAAGCAAGGGTAGTGGAGAGCAACACGCATAATTATAGACTATAATCTGTTATTGTTATTATTAACTTAGTAGAAATAATTCTTTTCTTGTGCCAAGACCTACACATCGTCGTATCCTACGAATAGTGCCCTAACGGACATAGGGGCTTTCTTTTTTTATTCCATAATTCAATTCTGCTCATCATACCACATATAACCAGTTTAACAAAACAATTAAAAACAGTACAGGTTATCAATTAATTAGGTTTTCTAAAAAGCCACAATTTTAAGCACTACGTTTTCAACGAAGAATAAAGCCACAACCGCCGTCGCGCCTTCGTTCTTTGCGAGTAGTGGGGTGCGCGGGCGCGGGGAGTGCGTGCTAGCGCCGCTGTGCTACTCTTCGGCGGAACGCGGACATTGTTAGTTGCGGCAAGCCGTAATCTGATTTTTAAATAAATAACACTTTTGCTTATACTACTAAAGTTTAGTCATAATTATTAAATTTACCGTAGTATTTGATAATAAATAATGAAACGCCGAGGACGAAAGTTGGTGGAATTAGTTGGAAAGGAAGATTGTGGAAATGAAAGAAAACGTACGAAGATTATAGCAAGTAAGTAAATCAAAATATTTTATACGTTAAGGAATTTTAAGGTAAAAATTATGTTTTCTTAATTTGTACTGTTTTGATTAAGTTCAAATAACATAATATCAACAAGTTTGTACTTAATTAAGTCATTTTAATTACTTATTCATTTTCAATATAGGGTACATAGAAAAAAACCCTCATGGTGATTGTGGCCGTTTTCTATGGAATGGCTAAATTCCGTATGTATAGAAGAGACGAAGCCCTAATTACGTTTGTGTCTTTCTTCTACGTTCAAATTATGTTTTTGTCTTTTATTATTTCTTTGGTGCATTTCAAATATTCACATTGCTATTTTAAGTACAATATTTTTTACCCTCACATGATCTTAACCCTTTTTTACAAATTTAAACACTGAGTACACAATTACATGCTCTTCTGGTTTGGGGCTTAAATACACTTAGGTCTTTATCCTATTGCTTGAAAATTGATATAAAAGCATTTGTGGCCGCATTATTAGCATTCCGCACAAAAATTACAATTACGCTCATTTCATTATTTTACTTTTTTCTCAAAGTTTTAGAAAAAATCTATTTTATATGTTACGGTTATTAATGTTAGTAAGAGTACGTGCAAATTTGTTCGATCTAATTCATATTATAGGCGCTTACGGGATTCCGGCAGTTTTCTTTGACAACAATTTTAAATTTCATTTTGTTTTCAGCCAACACTTTTGAAAGTTGCTTTGATGAATCGCATCGAGTCTCCGGTGCCACGAGGTTGTGAAAAAGAGATAGAATATATAATCCATGTAAATATTAACTCTGAGCTTAACAGCGTAAGTGGTTTTATAATAATTTTATTCCATTTGATGCCCTTTCCCGACATTGTATTCCATTCAAAGTTTAGTTCATAATTTTAGTTGAAATATCAATGATATGAATTCATTTTTATCTACAATACTGCGAAACTAGTTTAGTATGATAATTTTATGATTTAAAGTTTCCTTTCCTACTTTCAGGATGTTGAAAACAACATGAACAAGCCTAACCAAAATGATAGTGCAAGTGAGATTGTAATCTTGTCCGAAATACAAAATCTACAAAAGCTGTTACAAGAGGAAACTTAATATTTATGATTTCACTGTGACGTAGCCCGAGAAAGTGGATTTTGTTACATGTGGACAGAGGTGATCGGTAAAAAGGGAGCCAATGAGATCAGTAGTGGTTTAAACTTGTTTATTAAATCAAAACTTTTAGTCCGATAACTGTTCCGGGCAGAACCGTAACCGTATAGTTTTCGCTTTTTATCAACACATCGCAGAAAAATTTGACATTGAATCATAGGTTTCTCGAAGTCGGCCATACGCAGATTGAAGGAGGCAGTGTCCATTCTGTTATAGAAGGAGCTTCCAGCAAAAAAACTATTTATACTCCAGATCAATGGATCAACCTAATCAGATGGGCAAAAACAACAGGAGAAACTTATAGGGTAAAAGAAATGACCTTGGCTGATATTTATAATTATTGTAAATTGCTCGATGGCAAGAATTGGTTAAAGAATGATGATGGTGAAAAAGTTGTGTGGAACAAAATCAAAGAATTGCAAGTTAGCAAGGACAACATAAACGTTCTTAAATATTAATATGAACTGGATGAGGATTACAAAAAAATCACTACTAGAGGGAAAAAAATGTAGTTTCGAAAGTCACGCCAGTAAATGGATTACCATTAAAAGTAAATTATGATGAATATAAAGACCTTAAATATGTCAATGTGTGAGGCTTAAATTATTCCAGAGGAATACCACACATTCTTTAGAACATTGCCTCATGAGCAAGCTGGTAATGTCAATATTTCTGCAGTTCTGACGAAGAAGATGACTGAATTTGAATTTCACTGATTTCGGTTACGTTTTATTTGATTTATGTAGTTATGATTTTGATGAACTGATTTTGATTATTTTACAATATTATTTTAAGGAGGGACCGATTGTGATTCTGTGCAATTTTATTTTAAAGACTGATTTTGATTATGTGTAATTTGATTTTAAGGACTGATTGTGATTATGATTACGTTTATTTCAATATTAAGCTGTGATTATTTAAAGATAAAGGTTTGTTTCCAAAATTTTTTTTTTTTCCATGCGGGTTATTTTAATGTTTACCAAAGCAAATATGTTAACAAAATTCATATTTTGTTTCGAATTCATTATTATGATTCTATAATTATTTTCTTTTATTACATTCACATGTTCCTAGTAATGGTAAAATAGTTATTATACACAAATTCCTGTGACATACAAATGAAAACCTGCATCAGAAAAATATAAACAGGGCATTAAGGCGATTGTGGCCTCAACATTTCCGCAGATAAAAGGCATAATGTAACTTATTGCTCAAGTCCAGTCCTAATAAGCCTTGAAACAACGGAGAATAAGGATTTAAGGAACAAAATGCGTATAAAATGTAAAGATAATTTATTGAAAATAATGCTAACCAAACCATAAAATACCAATACACATTATATTAAACCACTAATACATATTTGTTCACATTTAATTTAATTAAACACAAAAAAGTGTCTCCTGAAAAGTAGCTGTTATGCAGTTACGCCCCTATTCGTAGGATACGACGACATGATTGAGACTAAAATAGAAACTAAAAATAAATGCCAAGTTTCTCACACATTGACACATGCACATTCGGCCTAGTTAATTTTAGAAACCAAGGTGTAGCTGCAGTTTTATTACAATGCCAAATTCTGTTAGACGATATCGGATCCTCATTTCGTCGCCATTTCCAGTGGTTCCATGGTGTAATGGTTAGCACTCTGGACTCTGAATCCAGCGATCCGAGTTCAAATCTCGGTGGGACCTGCATTTTTACTGCTGCATACCAGCTTCAGTGAAACCCATGCATTATTTTCTATTAAGAGATGTCTATTCATGCCTGTTTTATGCTTTAATTATCCCTATACCTATATCCATGGTTATCCCAGTATGAATTTTCCAAAAATACATGTTTTTAGTTTATGGAAATGTTATAGGACGCTTAACCTGGTGCATTCTCAACAAGGTAGCATTACTTATTTAATCATTTTCATAAAGGCAGACTGACTTAGAAGAAAAAGAAAAGGCGCGGTCGGTTTTTCCAAGACATCCCATACCTACCTATCCGAGTACCCGTGCAGGTATTATAGGATTATTAAGATAATAGAGGTATGTAAGCTAATAATTCCTTTCACCCATATGAAACCATTAAACCTAATAGAGGTCAGTCATTATTGATAATGATTAAAGTTTCAGTTAAAACCATTGCAGAACCATAGTAGGCAACCGACGAAACTTAATAAATTATAATTGAACTAAGTACCTACATACTATTAATTTCGAGTTTATCGAATATAATAAATATATTTAATAATATGATAAACATATAGGTACAGGGTGGAATTTTTCAACGCCACCTGGATAGAAAGTACCTACTCCAAATACTGGAGATAGAAAATTTTACTCAAAGGAAACATTCCTATAATTTTAAAAATAAATAAATTGGCTTTCAAAGATTTTCGAAAATTCGCTTGCCACACTCGGGAATCGTATAAAGGGTGTAAATAGACATATCCGAAAGGCACTTGTTCTCTCCGTCGTTGCGATCATTTTTTTGTTCTAGAGCATACCTGGGAACCTTCTAGTTACGGAGATATTGGGAGTCAAAGTTTCAAGTTTTTCACAAGTTTTTTTTTAAATACATCTTTTTAATGTAAGATTTTTACTTTACACACCTCCACGACCTCCGTACTATTCAATCCATCCATCAGAACAATGCTTTAAGTGTTTTCCATCGAGTCCTACCGTGTCATGTGTTTTTTCACTCCAATAAAAAAGTCGATTCCCATCAATAATTTTTGCGTAATGTTACTTAGTTTGATGTACAGAATGCTTGGTTGACGGCTATGTGAAGGGTCTGTTTACATCCTGTATGTTTATCATATTTTAACAGTGAAACCGCAGAATAGTTTCTAATGAAAACAAAATCATAGAGGATGGCTTCGCTTGCTCACGTTGCCTGGGTAATGATAGGTAAACACAACAATGTCAGTGCAAAGCTTTGCCAGTGTTTTATAATAAGTGAACCCGTACCTTTGTGCAGAAATACTTAGATAGAATTCAAATAAATTCTAGACCGTGTCTCTCAGAAAAATGCAGCCAAACAAATTGAAGATTTTAATGATTGGACCGTCTGAGGTAGGTAATCAATAATTTTATCAAAATTTGTATTCTCAACCCTACTTAAATACTTACCTACCAATTAGGAGGAACTCACATAGGTATTCTTCCTACTTCTAAGCATGTATGTAGGGTAAGTAAAATGAATAAAAGATTTGGTTTTAGAGTGGTAAAACAAGAATAGCCAACTTCATATCAGATTCTATAAATGTCGAAGAAGCTGAAGCACCTCGGCCCACACAAGGCGTCAGAATAGTGGAGTTTGAACTTCCCAATCTGAACATCAATGGGAAATCAACAAGCATTGATATAGAACTTTGGGACTGCAGTGGTGACCATAGGTATGATAATCATGCTTGCATCATTACTGCATTATTCTAACTCCAGCAGAACTCTAACGTTGTAAATCCAGCATCCAGATGATCTTACAAAAAGCGCCATCCATCGAAGGAAGGCTTCAACTGTTCATTGAATCAACAAGTTGATTATGAATTAATTTACATACTACGTTAATTAGGTATTAGTTATAAATAAGATGGCAGTCGGCCGAACACCTTATCCTTTCACTTTATTCGCTTGGATTACCTACATAAAAAAAACGTGTATATGTCATGAAGGACATTGTAAGTATCAGATTTTCCTGTTGTGCCAAGTTCAAATTATCATAGTAGCTGGATGCTCTGATAAGTCCCTAACTTCAAAAGTAAGCAAAATTGAATGACTAGGCTGCTCCCATGTTAACAGGTGTATTTAGATTAAATGTTCATAAAACTTGTCGACTGCTGATGTTATTTTCAGGTTTGAATCATGTTGGCCGGCGCTAAGGGTTGGAGTTCAGGGAGTCATATTGGTATGTTCTCCTAACACGGCCCAAGCAGCAGCAAGAGAAATGGAACTTCTTTATAACTATTTCGTCTCGCAGCCTAAGTTATCAGCAAAACAGTGCGTTTTGTTTTATAACTGCACTGATGATCAGGAAGAAATGGATTCTTTGAGCCTTTGTAAGTTTATTTTGTCAGTTTTCGAACACGCAGTTTCTTTAGTTGATCCTGACCTAACCTACTTTCTTTCAGCTCCTACATTTTCGAAAGTCTCTCAAGTTGCAATTAATTTAAAAACTGGTGGCAGCCGTTTGAAAATAGACTTTGCCAGCTATATAACTTCAGTTCTTCAATCGATAAATAAAGATAGTTCATAATCTTATCTCCTCGATGACTTTGATTTCTCTCCACTCCATGCATACTTACGTCACCCCAACACTCGGCGAACTGGAATACATTAAATTCATCATTGACGGACGACTTTCACATGACATACCAGCTTCTCTAAAAAATGCATAAACACCTAAGGAAACAATTCAGACTAGCCTTCCATTTCTGAAAGGCTGTTTTGAAACCGTTGTCAAATATTATAACATTAAGGGGCATGTGGTTTTATTTCCTAAGATTATTGGCAATGAGCGTTACACGAAATGAATAATTATTGTGTAACTTATCTTACACGCTTGTTCTCTGAGCAATTTAACTTAGTTCAACGGATGGGGATCGAACTCAAGACCCCTCGCTCAGTATCCATGCCCCGATAATGGCGTTGGGAATTGGATTATTACTTAAGTATGGCTGATGTTGATGTGAACAACATTTAACTTGAGATTTGACAACAGATAAAAGCCCGAGTAAAGTCCAGAACAGTAGTCTGGACTTTACTCGGGCTTTCAAAAACGGAAGTTAAAGAGTCAATATTATTTGCATTAGTTTAGTTCCGTAAAAGAGAAGCAAATAAGGTGTTTTTATGCGTATCTAATTTGATATTAAATGATAAGCAAATATAAGTTATTTACGGTCGATAGCACTTCAGCTTAACCGATACTAATTTGTAAGTACATCATTATCGTCAGTTTAAGTGTCAACAAGATTACTTCATCAAAGAAAATTTTCACTAATGTTATTTAAGTTAGTCTTAACTTTTCGTGTTGACCTAAATAAATCATACTGAATTTTTAGATAAAAGGTCGTTTAGGTAAGCACTTGATACCTACTTTATTACCTTAAGTAATAATCATATAAAGTGACAAAAATATATCAACCGTTGTTAAATACGTACATATATATACATAAAATTTAATTTTAGTGATGTTTAATGTACTTACATTCCACACACACACATACACATCAAAGTTTTTCAACAACGGAGCGTGCTGATCAACCCTTTCAAGAACAAAACGCAAGTTTGACTCACTAGTAAATTATTATATTTGTGTGAGAAAGTATAATACACAAATAAATAAAATATTGAAAGAAAAGGTATGAAAATCAAGACATTGATAAAATATAAACATGAATTTATTTTAAAGTTGAGTAGGCCCGTCTGTATGATTTTATTACAATATATTTACCTAACACACAACATTAACAGTTCAACAATCTAGAGGTATATTCATATTGCTTTAACACTATGACTGAGCATAGCTTCTTCCATCACACTTGTTTAATACAAAACTAACAGTTTGTGTTGATTGTTATGTAAGAGTCGAAACAAATTAATGAAAAAACAAATATTGACGCACGCACTCAGTCTTAAAACATTTGGCTCTTATAATGAGTTATTTTTTAATAAACTTAATTCAGTATTTCATAAAATTAATTTACATAGATAATGATACTGAAATTGACCAATTACCTGCTAAATAGAACGTATTTACAATATATAAAAGGACCTTGTACATTAAACTTTACACGTAACGTAACCTTACCTATACTATTAAAATACAACGTACCTACAAAAGTCTGTCATTAATCATTATTTCATAAATAATATTATCACCTTGATCACATTTTGCTGCATGTGGAAGGAGTTCCTCTAGTTTAGCTAAAATAACTTATTACGTTAACTTTATGGTAATAAAGCATTTTAGACCAGGATCCAGCGTCCATTTTTACAATTGATTACTATCAAGCTAATTTTCGTAAGTAGCTTCATATTGATGAGACGCCCAACTTTTTGTCTTACAAAAATTGTCGATTGTGGTAGAGCTAAAAATATGTCGATTTGACGATTCTCAAAAATGTATTACTAACTGCGGGTTTTTTTTATTAAATCTTAAGATAATTATTAACATTATTCAAAAAAAAATTGTCCTACAAAATGTATGGTTTGATCAAAGAGTCTTCCCCCCTTCCAACATGTATCGATAACGAGGTCATCAAAAATGATTTTTTTTTACTGTTGCTTAGTTAATATTTATATAATTTAACAGCCAATTGTCCTACTAATTGCGTCTTACGTTATCCCGGTCCTACGCTCTTAAGATGAAGTACAGATCCCTGATGTAAAAATAATTACTATCCAGCTGAATCTTCGTGAATAGCTTCGTTTCGATGAGACGCTCAAAAATTTCCTACACGAAAATTCTCGATTGAGGTAGCTAAAACATGGATAAAATATGTCGATTTGACGATTCTCAAATATTTATCACTAACTGTGGGTTTTTTTTTTTTGTTAAATCTCAAGATAATTATCGAAATAAAAAAATAAAGTTTCCTACAAAATGTATGGTTTGATCAAAGAGTCCCCCCTATTCCAACATGTATCGATAACGAGGTCATCAAAAATAATGATATATTTTGAACGTGTTTTTAATTGTTTGCATTAAATCCATATTTTAAAATAAATAAAATGATTTTAAAATATTGATAAAGATTTATGCCAAACTTCATAATCATCATAATCATTTCAGCTGAAAGACGTCCACTGCTGGACATAGGCGTCCCCCAAATGTCGCCACATTGACCGGTCCCGTGCGTCTGGCAAGCAGCGGATCCTCGCAACCTTCACTAGATCATCGGTCCACCTAGTGGGAGGCCTTACAACGCAACGTCTTTCGGTTCGCGGTGTCGGACTTGAGACATTGCGGTAAGTTGACGATAAGATACCGCGCAACTGCCCGAACGCTGCCCAGCCGAGTCGGATTTGACGATTTACCTCTTTCTCGAAGTTAGACCTACCTAACTGGACCCTTTGTCCCGGGTAGACATAATCAGATATCACGAATGAGAGAGATGAAGATGAGAGTGATGTTAGTAGCGTAAAAGTTAAAGATTTTTTTTTTATATTATGTTAAACACAATTTTTTTTTACTAGAAAATAAAGTTATTTAAATTTCGAAAAATATGTTTTCACTTTATGTTATGTTAGAAATAGAAAAACGAAAATGACAATTCTTGTCGGACTAGTGAAAATACATACCTATTTTCTTGTAGGACATTGTTCCATTTGGACAGAGAACACACTAACCTATTATGTTTATGTAATATTTTTGTCCTACAGTAAGTAATAAGAAAACGGGATAACGTACCACGCAATTTGTAGGTCATTATGGCTGTTAAATTATATAAAATATTAACTAAGCAACAGTAAAAAAATCAGCTGGTTAAAAATCATTTTTGATGACCTCGTTATCGATACATTTGGAAGGAAGGGGACTCTTTGATCAAACCATACATTTTGTAGGAGAAATATTTTTTTAAATGTTAATAATTATCTTAAGATATAATAAAAAAATCCACAGTTAGTAATACATTTTTGAGAGTTGACGAAAGGACATATTTTATCCTTGCTAGTCCTGTTAGCTACCACAATCGAGAATTTTTGTGAGAGAAAAAGTTGGGCGTGTCATCAAAATTAAGCTACTCACGGAAAATTTGCTTGATAGTAATCAATTGTAAAAATGAGCCCTGGATCCTGGGCTATTTAAACTATAATACAAAACCTAATTTCTATCATTCTTCCAATTTCCACGATCATTAAAGTTTTTTCTATCTCTATGCCCTCTACCAGAACCTCCTCGATTCCACCGATCATTGCCGCGTCCTCGATGACCTCCTCGATTTGGGAACCTTGGGTAATTTTGATCGCCATCCATGAAAGTAAAATCATTCCCGGGGCCCGGACCATTAAATGGCATATTACCAAAGTTATTAGGTCCACCAAACTTATTAGGTCCACCAAACTTATTGAAGTTGTGTGGAATATTTGGAGCTATTCCTAGTAGCCCAGGCGTCGGACCACCCCGCGGATCTTGCATCGATTGATTGAATGCATGCATGTTACCTAAATTCATATTATTCATACCTGCCATACCCATTTGCGGAATATTCATCATATTCATGTTACCGCCATCCATCGCACCCGGGGGCCCACCCATATTGCTGTTCATACCAAATGCATTTTGATTAAAATTAATTGGTGTTTTGAGTAAGGCTTCTTTGGGTTTTGGTAAATAGGAATACTCACCATTTTCACTCAAGGAGATTCCCAAGTTGTTAAATATATTGCACAACACACTATTACCTTGAATAGGAGCTAGATCGAATTTCTTTCCGGGCATCCTTTCTTGATGATACTGTTTAATCATTTGCGTTACTGGTGCCAAATTTTGGTTTACAAATATTTTTTGCGTCGAACTCATTTCCTTGTACCAATTGGAATTTTGGAGTATAGTTTGCAAATCCAATGAATTGGACTTTTGATCTTGAACAATAGTTTCAACAGCGTCTTTGGGTTTTCTTCGAGGGTCAACTCTAGGGCCAGTAGGGGTAGTGGTGGTCGATGTCTTAATGGACTTTTCACTATCACTATTAGACTCATCAACAGATAGTCTAAAAACTTTTCTAAGTCTAGGATCGACTAATGCCTGTGACTTAGCAGTACTATTTCTAATATCTGTGTAGTCTGGTCGGGGTATGTCAATTAGAACTACTTTATACGGAATAGGAGGATGGCTATTGATTGACCCGTTTATCTCCGATGCAGGTGTGTAATTAGGTAGGGGTTTAAAAGGCAAACCTAAACGAAAATCAATATCTCCACTAGTTTGACGCAAATCGGTATCGCCAAAAGTAGGAAGATTAAAATCAGATTTCCGCAAATCGACATCAGTTCTTCGCCTACCGTCAGTGGGCTCACCATCTATACACTCGTAAATCGATACTCTAGATTTTTTAATAGTAGTCTTAATGGAATCGCTTACTTTTTCAGGAGATCTTCTAGCTCGGGGATCTCTTGGTCTATTCTGTGGTGATGCCGCACCTTCGGAGCTATTTTCAACTTTATTTTCTTGTAGATTATTTTTCATTGTGTTCAGCAATTTTGTTACCTCTTCACTGATATCTATTTTAGAAAGATCGCCAAGCCTGCTTAAAACTGCAGAAGGTTCTATGATCTGTGGTGTGGAACCCTGTGAAGAGGGCGATTTTTGTATCGGTGATGAAGTTGGCGATTTCTTTTTCGTTCCTTTTTCTTCATCACTAGAATACCATTTTTCATCTATTAATAAATTGTTGTCTTCGTCATCAGTAGTCGAGCGACGATGTCTTTTTTCAGGATTTTTAAACAATGGTTCTGGCTGAAGAAATCTAATATCAGTATCACATTCTTTCGTCCCGTGATAGTCTTCAACCGTTGAATGTAGAATCCTGGGACCATCGTCCGAAAAAGGAAGAACTCTGTGATCTACGTCTTTCGCCTCGTTCGCAACGATTGGTTTTTCAGCGTCAAACGACTCGTTGGATATATCAATATTTTCCTTATCTTTTGATGCGAATTTTAAAGCATCTTTTGTATACTGATCTATATCAATCATATCCTTAGTCGTCTGTGATTCTCTTTGAATGCTTTTACTTGCAGAGGTGTCTTCAGGTACTGGAAGCATTACCGAGGGCTGGAAACGCATGTCAATGTCTTGACCTGGTAAATCAGATGGTGCCACTGCATTGCTAGGTACAGGTATGGGTACAGGCGGCACCCTCAAATCCAAATCTTTACTACCGGTCGTTTGAGTCATAAACTGTTGCGGTTCATTGTTTGAGTTTATGAGACCTAACTTTTGTATGTTCATTGTATTTAACTGGATTTCAGTAATTTGTTTTAAGGACAATCCAATGCTATTTAGTTGTAATACCGTCAATTGACCAAGTTGATCTAAATTTTCTATACCCATTTTTCCCAGATCCACAATTTGCCGAGGTGTCAGAACTCCAGTAAGATTCTTGATGCTAAGTACATTACTTGAATTAGTATTATTATTTGGCGATAAGTTAGCGTTAAAGTTCTGATTATTTGATAAATCGTTTTGCCACCTCGATTGCCGCACCTTTGGTGATACTTTAGTTTGCCTCTCATTCATATTGTATTGATTTCCTTGTAATGAGTCTGCTGAGTTTTGAGGGTTTGGTATAGTTAATTCAAAAAGAGATGGAATGTTTTTCTCATTACTGTCTGGATCTTCGGAATATAGTTGTGTTAATTTTCCTTGAGTCGTTTGTAACATTTTTATTGCCCCTTCTCTGTTGAGTCTTGGAAAATCACCTAAAATTTCTTTAGGAGCCGATTCAATGTGTTTTAAAAGTATATTCTTCAAAGCATCACTTAATGGTTTACCATGTGCGAATTTACATTCATCTTTGTATATGCACGGAAGCCCAGTATGATAATATTTACATGGAAAATCAGCATGCATGTATAAACATTTATCTCTCTTTGCACAACAATCCATTAAATAAAACTTGCACAGCTCCATTTTTCTAGGAGGTTGTGCATCATGTGAATAAATGCAGTCATCACCTTTATGGCATTTACCTTGCATATAATATAAACAAACGCCGTCAGGATCTTGCATTGGATGATTACCTCTTCTCCTATCGTTTTTATTTTGTTTGTTTCGATCACGCTGTCTATTTTTATTCCGCTGCTGTCGATGGTGCTGTTGCTGACCCCGAGACTCCTGGCTGCTGTCAGACGCGTACGAATCTCGATCGTCGTCACCATATCCATCAACAGGTGACTGCCTGTGAACGGGAGAAGCGCCCCTTACACACATCATTTCACTTTCATCCATCTCATCTGAAAATTCTTGCTTTTTACGTTTTTTACCAGGACCATCTTTACTTTCATATTTCTTCCGTTTTTTAGGTTTACGACGTTCATCAACATCATCTTCGTTGTAGCCTTCTACACCATCATTTTTGTTCATAGCCTTTCTGATAGCTTTTTCGATGTTACCAGCAAAATCATCTTCTGTTGGACTAGAATATTTGCGATTCTTTTTACTTTTATCCTTATATTTTTGTTCCTTATTAGACTTTGATTTCTTTTTCTTACCTGATTTTGAATAATAAAAATCTTGGGATTCAGATTTTTCTAGTGGTACTTTATCGTCGATAGTCGGCACAGTTTCTATACCTTTCTCCTCAGTTGTCACTTCAGTTGTTTCTTCACCTTCGCTCTCTATCTCCCCATCCTCCAAATCTTCTACTTCTGCGTTCACCACTGCTTCAGTCATCTTAAAAGTGTCACTGAAATTAAATAAAATTGCTATGTCAATTATTATGATTCTAGTTATATCTTCCAAAAGGGGGGTTTCCAATCGATTTGTAAGAAACATAACCAACTTCGTTTTACATGTAATAGTTCAAGTAATAGCCCATTGTAAAACCTAACAAGAAATTATAAGTAGGTACCTACTTAAAATATTTCTGCGATAATAATATCGATTATTACTGTTTAACATCCTACCTACTTAGTGTGATACGCTGAAAAAGGTAACAATACATACAAAAAAAAAATTGGATTATTGAATGCGAATATCATTGTCGTATTATGAGCGTATTAGTATTTCGCTTTAATACCATTGTTCTATTTATCATTTGTTTACGTCTAGAACACTAGATATACTATCTACGGGTAGATAGCCTACCTGGTTCCCAAACTCTGATAGTTTCATTGAGAAGAAAATAGATGGCGCTTGTACGCATTTTAAATCATTTACATGTACGTCGCGGTAAAAATATCAAAATGGGTAGGCAGTCGTCTACTAACGCACATCCACTTTTTCCTACATTGCATAAATATCTACCATAATGAGCATGCAGAAGCTAAAAAAAAAACACAAAAAAGAAAAAATCAAACTAATTTAAATTAACTAATGTGAAATAAAGGTGTCGTGCAATGTAAAGTCATGCTTCATTCGACTTGAACCTTTTGTTGGTCAATAATAAAATAATGAAAACTGGAATAATACGTTCAGAAAAAGCGAAAACTCTAACAAAAGCTAAAAACATATCCCGGAGCTCAAGATTATTTTAGTTAATAGTAGTTATGTGCAAAGATAGGTATCGTACCTAACACATCGAATCAATTTATTAAATGAGATTTGTTTACGGCGGGCATCACCAAGTGATAAATGTGTATAACCATTACTTTTTCAGCAATTCGTGTTATCAAATGGAGATATGGCTAGCAAACCCGAATTCTCTGTAAATTATAGTCACGGTCAAATCTGTTACCTGCGTTCCTGTCTCAACTACGTCGTACTCTTAGCATAACAGCTTACCGAATTCTATAGCTCATGAGAAAGAGATAGCAATATTGTTAAAAATACTAACTAGTCTCGAGTGAAACAGCAAATACGTCATGCAAGGAAAATCTACGATGTCATACTCGCCATTTTTACCGTAGGTATTACGCGGCCAAATTAGAGATATTCTGCTAGAATATGTTAGCAACCTAAGGGATAGAACACGTCACAGGGATTTAATTACAGTGAACAAAATTCTACCCTTAGCTCTCAGAAAAATACAGAGATTGGAAGCAAAAAATAAACCTTACAAAGGAAACTCACACTAAAACATTCACATTCCACGTACAAATGCAGAACACGCCCTTTGTGACCGAGCAAATATAAAAAATGTTGAGTAATAGTTTTCTGAATATTGTGTAATAAGCTTCTAGTCGACGAGAATAAATCTCGATTTTCTTTCAAATACTATACCTAATATTCGTTGGAACAATTAGCATTGGGAATGTATCTCCAAGAATCACAATATTACTTAGGTGTTGCGCAGTTCGAAATTCAACATGTACGGCAGAAATCAGTACCATAACTGTTCTTAGCCACTAGTTTCAAGAGTAATTTAGGTAGATACAGCCAAGCCAAGCAAGCAGTGGTGGCCGTTCACATTTCACAATATCTAGCTGCGCTCTGCGCTCTCGCTACGATTTGACGACGGTGACGTCAGTCTTCTAGAACAGCAAGATAACTGTCCTTCCTTTCATCGAGGTCACGAGGCGTATAACGCTAACACACACTAGCACAATATCGTAGTGGTAGATACCTACGTGTAAATATGGCGTGTAACCTACATACACCTACCTAAACCATCATAATTTAGTAGCATTATAATATTGCAAATTTTGAACGTAGAATGCAGAAATAACGTAGAAATGAAAAAATAACATGTTCTGTGCAAGAAATTAAAAGAAATTATGAGAATATTCACATTACCGACACCAAATAACCCCTTCAAGGCGTAAATAATAATTTACGTACACAAACATTAATAATTAAAAAAATATATAAGTACGGTACGGTAAGACCGCAGGTAATAAGTAATATCATGCACAAAATTAAAAGTTGTTTCAGGAATAAGATAGGTATTGAAATTTCATATTTGTACTTGTGTACGGTCGGCCATGGCTGCCAAGCAAAACATACATGTATCGCTTTGTAACAGCCGCCATATTGGCCTAGGTAGCAATATTAGGTATTAGATTGATCAATAACGAATGATACGATTACCGATTTGCAAAATACTATGCATTTTTCCTTCAAACGCGTCTTAAACAAAAATGTGTAACGTAGATGGATGTTGCACGTGTATGGTATAATTCCTTTAGCTGACCAAGCACTTAGTAAAAGGGGACACGCATTCATAAAATGGCCTATCGAGTAAATAATATTAATTGTTACCAATCTTACATTAATGAACGAATCACTATAAGCGACTACTAAACGCCATATAAAATGTAAATTTCTCGGTCATGTCCTGCATAAAGACGTAACAATTCGAGTACGTTATATTGATATCGAACGACGACTGTAGCAGCACAAAGCGGCGACCAAAATTTATTTAGTTTCAAATTTTAACACGTAGGATATGGAAGCGCTAGTGGTGCGGCAGCAACGCGCCCTCTGTAGTGCCAAGAATGGCAAGAATGAGTGCGACATTTCCGCTCAGAATTAATTTCTTTATATCAATTACGAAATTCATGCACTATATGTCTTTATTAGACTATGTATAATTTATATTCAGATTTATCATTGTAATACATTTTATTTATTTTCCAATGTATGTCTTAGTTATGAATAAACATTAAAAAAGTAACTAAATTCTCAATCATAATGTTGCAATAACAAAAATATCGTTGGCTAATTCTAGCTAGCTAAAAAATATAATTTTAATATTTAATTGTGTTTCAATTTTTCCTTAAAATACAGTAATATGTAACAAAAAAAAAATCTATTTTATTCACGGAAAGTTATCAAATAAAATAATAGATTTTTTTATAAAACACGTGAAAACTTTTACTGTATTTCAAAACCGAATGTAAATGTCATCATGATCATTGAAATCGTAATGTCATTTTTATTATCTATTTTGTGATTTGTGATAAGTCAGCATTTCACGAAAATACAAAATTTTATATTTCGTACAGTTGCTATCCTCTCGAATTATTGCATTAATACATACTTAGCTCTTCATGAACAAAATGTGATTAGACGCTGAATGTGACTGTGTATAAGCAAATTTTAATAAATAACTTGAATATCGCTAGTGCTCGTCAAGTATCGAAGAAATTTTTAGAATGTCGGAACCAAATAATCCATTTGCTGGACTGTTAGGAGCATCTGAAATATCATCTGTAGTTGAATCAGCTCGTGTTGACGACAGTGCAACGTTTCAAGCTACCTCCAAAATATCATCAGGCACCGAAGACACCGAAACAATAAATGATATGGTGGAAAACGTTTTCCACTTTACAATTAATCCCAACGCTGGAGAAGGCTATCCAGTTGGAGACAGACAACTGGTCTTTTTAGAGGAATTGGCTGAAGCCACTAAGCCTCAAGTATTCTTAGATTTAGAAGCATTAGAGCAAGCTTTGTTTGAACGGTTACTTCTTATAGACATTGAAAAATATGTTATACCGAAAACAAGTAGAGTTTACAGGGAACATGTCATTCAAAAGCAAATCTTCCCATACTTATTTAGTTGTATTCAGAATTTACAAAGTTATGAGCAGGCATCATCCCCTGTTGTGAAGGCTGCTGTACAAAGAATGAAAGAGCTAATATTCCGAAATTCAGTAACTGCTCTGAAACAGCCAGCATTGTTTGAAGGACAAGACTTTTCTATACAACTTGTGGAACTTTTAAAACATGTAGACCCACAATGTCATTCATTTTTTGTAGATATAGTGAGAGCATTTATGTCTGATGGTAAATTATCTTTGCTTACTTATAAATATATGTCTAATCTGTAGAATTATGCAGTTATTTGATAAAATTCATTGTTTTTCATTGTTAGGTGATCCTAGCTCCCAGGACCAGTTGCGAGACACGATGATTCCTGTTTTGCAGAGGATCCACATGGATGTCCACAAAGCAAACCTTATTAATTTGCCTATTTATGTGCTGCCATGTTTACAACTTTTTGCTGGTAAGCGACGGATTAGTGTTTTTTTTTTTATGAAATTAGTATCAAACCTTTGTATGTTGTAGTAGTGAAATATGGAAGGTTGTTACTAAATAATTAAGTTATTTATCACTAAAACGTACATCATTTCTATTTATTTTAGCCAACCAATGGTTAGCCCCAATTTTACTGGAGGCATGTGAACCTAAGAATGAAACCAATGGGCGAGTCTACCAGGATTCAGTCATTGGTGCATTACTAAGTCTCTCGGTTCTTCCCAGAAATTCCTCATTACCACATGACTTTTTTGATAACCCCATGGATCAGGTAAAGTTAAACATTTGTTTTATTTAAATATTCATAATTTGTAGAGTACCAGTCTAGTGTCTAACCTATGAGTACTAGTTATTTGACCATTTATTGAAAAAACTAAAATAATAAATAAATAAAAACCCTTTTATTTTTAATCTCAGGTAATTCACACACTTTTAGCACTAGATACTTATTAATAATTAAATGTTAGTTGTGTTAGTTTTTAACTTATCCTAGTTAGTAGTGTTAGTTTTTATTAAAGGTTGGAGATGTAGCCCCGTTACGGGTAAAGGCCTCCTCCATCTTTTTCCACTTCTCACGGTGCTTGGCAAGATTTAACCCGTTTGGAATAAAAAACATATTTATTACAAATTAATACATTTTGCAAAAGAGTATGTAAGGATCGTAGCAGGTGGCATTCTATGGTTTCTGACTACCCCCAGGGGAATAAGACATTTTGCGTACGTACTACCTAACGCTTGTGTAAATCCACAAAACAAACTGAAACTAACAGAACAATAAATTGAATATTACAGGCAGCTACGTCAATGATAGAGACATCGGTTTGGAATGCATCGTCTCACCTAACAAACAACTTGCACAGAATATTCCTAAATATCCTTAAGGGCGGACCACATTTGAGGAACCGTTTATTATCTTGGATTGGAAAGTGTTTAAAATCAAATGTTGGCAGAGGAAAACTCTGGAATGTGCAGGTAAATATTTCTTAAATATATCAAAATATTTTACTTCATATAACATCCATTTGGGTAGTATACACACAACTTGGAAACTAGTGTTAGTACTTACTTTCCTCTACCAGAATACTTAACTTAAGCATTTGATTTTAAAAGCCAAATATCAATGTAACTTCAACCATAAACCCATCCTTTGACAAAGATAACCAACCTGTGTGAAAAGGCAGGTGCATGGTTTTGTTTTTTATTTGCTGATGGATGCCCTAACTTGTTGAGCTAATAAATATGTTTTTAACTTCACATAACCTCATCCCACTGTATTTCAAAGACAGAAATAGAGATTAATACAAAGGGCTTTATATTTGAGTGTCATTCCTTTTTAGCTGGTCCTGATTAAACTCAACACCTTCCTCATCCTTGGCAGTAGTCCAACAAACTCATCCTTACATTACTTGCAGAAATCACAAAATTTCTTTGTTACAATTTCAGCATGGCGAGGTCAGCGCGGCATCTTTAAGTTCCGTGCCAGATGGCTTTATGTTAAACTTGGGTGCAGTGCTGCTGCAGCTGTGTCAACCATTTTGTAACTCAGCTGACGACCTTAAGGCACTCAAAATAGATCCTACATATGGAGCTGTACTGGTAAGCATTTACCAAACGGAAAATGTTCAATGTTCAATTTTGTTCTAAAAATTGGCGCTTCACCCTCATCATCATCATCATTTCAGCCGAAAGACGTCCACTGCTGGACATAGGCCTCCCCCAAGTGTCGCCACATTGACCGGTCCCGTGCGTCTCGCATCCAGCGGATCCCTGCAACCTTTACAAGGTCATCGGTCCACCTAGTGGGAGGCCTTCCAACGCAGCGTCTTCCGGTTCGCGGTCGCCACTCCAGAACTTTTCGGCCCCATCGGCCATCCGTTCTGCGAGCAATGTGCCCTGCCCACTGCCACTTAAGTTTGGCTATTCTTCGGGCTACGTCGGTAACCTTAGTTCTCTTGCGGATCTCCTCATTTCTGATTTGATCACGCAAGGAAACTCCGAGCATAGCCCTCTCCATTGCCCTTTGGGTGACTTTCAGCCTTCTGATGAGGCCCATTGTGAGCGACCACGTTTCGGTCCCGTATGTAATCACTGGCAACACACACTGGTCATAGAGTTTCGTCTTGAGACACTGCGGTAAGTTGGACGAGAAGATACCACGCAGCTTCCCCCTGCAATTGGAAAATGCAGAATTAAATAATAATTGGATTTTTAAGGCTGTAATTAGCTCTGAGAGTACAATAAGATTAGGACATTCAGTTAGGTGCAACTTAATGTTTGTGAAAACGGGCATAAAAATCTCAATATAAGAATCTCTATCATAAGATGCCCAAATAACAGGTCTAAACATGTTTGGTTGCTAGGTCTAAATATGTTTGCAAATAAAGTCTTTTTATTCCAGCCTGAAGAATGTGCAGGCAAATCTGTGCATTTAGACTGTCTGCACAGTGAGACTTGTCTACTGCCACTAAGAGTGACAGAGGATGACCAGCCAGTGAAGCGGCCTACTGCTGAAACTTACAACTTTGTGACTGAGTGCTTCTTCATGACTCAGAAGTGTATCGATTTGGGTGAGTGTATTAACAACATTTTACGAAAATGTGCCTAGGCCTATATGGAAACCAATCGACTGCGGTCCCAAGTAAGCCGCTGCAAGAACTGAACTACTGTAAAGTTACTAACTAAATTAAATAAATAACTCGCCCGTCAGTGTCCAAAGTATCCAAACACGATTTTCGTGGCCACTTACTAGTACAAACTTATTTAAAATAATAATAATTACCTTTGTCTTTGTCTCGAAAAGAAGAAGAATAAAACCAATCTGATTTTGTTATTCTACTCAATGATTGAACTACCTTAGGGTAGGCGAGGGACAAAAAATTATATAGTTATCTTTGTACTTTGGTAAACTAAACTCTTGTTTTCGTATCCTCAGGTGTCCGCGTTTGCGCTGAGAAGCTCTGGCGGTGTGGGCAGGAGCTGGGGCAGGCTCAGCGCGCACTGGCCGATGTGTCGGCCGGCGCACACCACCTGGTGGAGCCCATGAGGCAGCGCGCACACCATCTTATGGCCAAGTAAGTAAAACAAACATAATATATAGGCACTAATACAAGGGCACTATTAGTTCGATAAGGCCCATTAAACAAGGGGCGAGGCAATTGCCATCAAACCGGGCACAAATCAGGATCTATAGTCTTATACATACTGGGGAATTTCTGAGTGTGCTTTAACTTTGCAAATAAAGTACATTCATAAAGACCATCTTTGTGAAATTCAGCTCTCATAAGCCTGCTACTGGACCTTCTTTCTTGTTCATCCAACTCTAGCTTGTCCCAACTATATACGTCCGACTTCAGTTCTTTCACTGTAATTTTATCTTTAATTTTGTATTACTGTCAAAATAATAGTGATTCTTATGCTCCTTACCATGAGGTTGCTATCCAGTGGTAGTTTTGCCAGTACAAAACTGTTTAGGAGATCCGCTCGCAGTGTAAAAGTTGAGCCAAAGATACACCTACTACATTTTTAACCTACTTCCAACCACGTACTCCACAGATTCGTGAGTCTCCGTTGCGCGTTGCTCGAGAAGGAGATGCTCACGAACCTGAACCGTCTTCAAGCAACCACTTGCACGTGGCTAGTGCAAGTAGCCGTCAGACCGGATCCCGAGACGCCTCAGGCATGCTATGCGCCTATCAACATGGTGCCCCTACAGATGCCTGTTACTACGCCGCCGCCGGATACTTTGAGGTATGTATTTAGAATTTATTATTTCCGTTAAAGTATGTACAATTCCTTTTTTTTTAATATATTCTAGAAATTCTTAAGTTCTTTATTGCTATTGAACGTTAGAACTTTTATTTATATTTGCACGCGTTGCCGTGGCCGACTTGGAAATCTCTAAACAGTCTTCGAACCCAAGTCGGTCGGAGTAAAGACAATCTCTGCAAATGGGGGGGTTCATGGACGGCTCAGACCTCAAGTGCGTATGCGCCGTCTCCCCACAGACAATGACAATTGCACCGCATGCCCTATCACATGCGCACCTGATGACCTACTCACTCCATCAGTGAGCGGGGTTCGCGTGGCTGAGTTTTGGGCTAAACAAATTTGAACTTTTTGCCATCGATACCCTAAGAAGAAGATTGGGCGTTGGGGGCGATTATACTATGTGGTTTTTATGTACTATATACTACTTCGATGCAGTTTTGTTTGTTTGAAAAACACTAAAAAGATTTCTAGTCCTATTATCGGTTGGCATAGCCACCACAATCATTTGCCTGCTTAAAAAATCACTCTGTATAGTGACTATTTTCGTATGTACTTTCTTTGAGGATATTACTTATTTTCGTGGCATCCTGATAATAAGAATCACTGAACTGTCTTATTTCTATATCTTATCCTCTCAGGTTTGAAAGGACAGGCTGGTAAAAAAAAAAACTTTCAACTCAAAGCCTAATAAGGAAATTTCAAATTTACTAATTTTTTTTATTTATGTACTCAATGATCCTCAGATGCGTCCCCGAGTTCGTGTTGGAGAACGTGGTGGTACTGATAACGATGGCGCGTCGCACGCCGGGCGCCATCACCGAGGAGGCCGACATCGCCAGTGTGCTGCGACCTGCGCTCACGCTTGTACTCACTTTTATGGGAGATTCTTCACGCACCTATAATCCCCATCTCAGGTATATTGTAATATATGTACCTTTATGCCTGGTTCATATTAATCCAGTCCAGTAATCCAGTGAGTTAATCCAGTCCAGTGTTGAACTGGGTCATATCGTCTACATTGCTCTAGTCATTATTAGGAATTAAGTGCATATTCAAACAAAACAACAATGCGTGTTCACTGTTGAACGTTTAACCCAGTACTAGATTGACCGCCTTCACTATTCCAGTCGCCCTAGAGTGGGCGCGCTGGATTGAAAAGTCGACCGCCAAACCATTTAATGGACTTGATCTCTCACTAGATCCAGTGCATTCAAGTGACGGTTTAGATTATTCCAGTTGCAATCCAGCGCGCGGTAAGTCGATGTATGTACAGTAGGGACATTAAACAAGGTTTGTAGATAGAATCTTGTGTTAGTCTCGTCGCTTTATCACATAATCTTCTCTTACATAAGACGGGAGATAATGATGGTTCACTGTATGATTCATTAACTGATAACAAATAATGTATTAAAAATAACGATTTCTATTTCAGGGCTCGACTGGCAGAATGTCTCGAGGCGATGCTACCGAATCACCCGGATGACCAGCAACCACTGAGCAGCTTAGCGTCCTTCTACAGGGAACAGTTGTTCAAAGAACATCCACATCGGTTGCAGGTATTTTGAGTTTAGACAATGGTTCACACAGTTCACTGCTTGACATAGGCCTCTCCCATCCACGCCACAACACCTGGTCCAAAAATACAATTAGGCTGAAATCACATTTACACGCACAGACCTCCATTTTCTTGCATCTTTCTGTCAATTAGAATTGTAACTCACTAGAGTGATAGGTCCAGCCGCACGTTAAACGGGCTTCCGATACGAATGCTTCGACCAGGCTTCTTGACGACAGAATGAGATAGATATACATGAAATCGCTGATCCGCGCGTGAAAATAAGATTTCACTTAGACGATGGGTTACTGGACAGAAAATAACAACTGTTGTGACTGGTGACAAAATTATTACCCGACTACGTCGAAGCCAAATGGAAGGGTTATGATTTTAGCAGTATAAGTATGTATGTTTGTATTTAGTATGTATGTCCCTCCATAGCGCCTAAACTATTAATCCGATTTTGCTTAATAAGGTGTCAATCGATTCGTTATTATGGCCCGGGTAACATATCTACATTTTAACGGACTTCAACAATAGGAGGAATGGATTTTACCTTGTAAACCCCGAATTTAATTAGAGCGTGATTTTTCAGTAGTCGGGTTTAGTTGTTGTATACCACACAAATTCTTGTTGAAGCAAAAGTTTAAAAGCAATCAATATGATGCCAATGATGAAATCTAGTCTTGTACTAGGGATATTCTTACAGAGAAAATTCACACACTTACACTACCACTTCACTTCACCCTATTCGAGAATCTCCCATCTCCTAAAAATTTTAACTTAACACTATCGCACCTGTAACCCCGGAAGGAGTAGGCAGCGACGTCCCAACACAGTAAAAGTTATTCATAACGCGTGTTTTTTTTCAATCTTATAGTTAGTTCCCTGTCTCCTGGACGTGTTCGTGGGCATAGAGATGACCGGTCAGAGCGTGCAGTTTGAGCAGAAGTTCAACTACAGGCGCCCTATGTACCTCGTCATGGACTTCTTGTGGGAGATGGAGGAACATAGAGACGCATTTACGTGAGTGACTCTTATGTGTACATTTCTTTTCATCGTCATAAAACCATGACAAGAGGATCCAAGGGGAAACCGTGGCACGTATTTCAAGAATAGTGACTATCTTCAGGAAAATCACACCACGCAAGCATTTTTCAGACCGCAGGTCGAATATCCGCATATTAACGAAAGATTTGTGGCAGCGACTTATAGTCTGTTTTTTAATCTCGGAAACTAAATTGACAAGTGAAAATGTCAAAACTGACTTAAATACTATTGAAATCTGTCAGTTTGCCATTTGTACTTGTCAATTTAGTCTCCGAGATTAAAAAACAGACTTTAGGACTAAACTCTTTTATCTTTGAAACCCATGTGAACCGCAATTCTGGATATAAATTATTTGATTTGCAATTTGTTGAAGATATTTTAATTTTATTTTTTTTTAATTTTTAGGCTACTGGCGAAGGAAGCTGAATCCAACATGGAGGCGGTACACCCACCGATATACCTGCGATTCGTGAACCTTCTCATGAACGATGCCATCTTCTTACTGGATGAAGCCCTCGGGAACATGGCGCAGATACGCACCATGCAAGCTGCACAGTATGTACTTTATTACATAAAAACTTAGACAAAGATATAAATACAATTTTAGCTTGAATAAAGCACATACAATTAGTAAAATCATTCTATTTGATGTAAACAAGGCAGATTGAGGTAAATGACGTCAAATGGCTTGATATGAATGGCCTTGACAGTCACGGACGTTTGAACTGTCGTAGAAAACTGTAGGAATATGTATAATATATTTTTTTAGGTGACTAGCACAAGTAGAACTTATCTTTTAATACTATTTAATTGATTTAAGTGAAGAGAAAATGGCATGCGTATTCCCTATTACCTCTGTCCAAGCTGTGAATGTGTAACCCGCAGAGAGTCGGGCAGCTGGGCGCGCCTGCCGGCCGCGGAGCGCTCGGCGGCGCTGTCGAGCTTGGCGCACGTGGGCATGCTGGCGCGCTTCGACAACATCCTGGGCCGCGACACGGTGCGCACGCTGGTGCGTCTGTCCGCGCACGCGCCCTACGTCTTCTGCCACCCCACGCTCGTGGAGCGCATCGCCTCCATGCTCAACTACTTCCTGCTGCATCTTGTCGGGCCTAATAAGAAGAATTTAAAGGTGAGTCTGAATTATTTTGGCCCATGGTTTCTTGCCTTATCCATATTAATATAATAAATAAAGTGGTAAACCCCGAAACTGCTGATCTGATTCCGATAATTCTTTCACTAATGGGTAGCTAAATTATCCCCGAGTGTCGTAGGCGATTGCATGGCCTGTTCCCGTGGGATAATTTGCGATCATAAATCGAGCGAAGCCGCAGGCATAAACTATGTTTGTTGTGAAGGTTACTTACATTTCAAACATATTTCGACTACTATTTCAATAATTTTGCTCCATATATTGTGATTGATTAAAAGGCTCAGACACTTAGGTATATACCAATATTTATGCCCCGGAATTTCACGAATGCATGAGTAATTTCGACCTCTACCACATCTATTATCCGCGAGCAATACTCATAGTCCATACTCCCCACTCTTCTATTGTTACGATTATAGCACACTCCTTTTTCTTTCATATCATAATTCCTCACACAATCCATCCACCTTTTCTTATATCTCCCTCTCTATCCATCAACTTAAAACCAAAATAAGAACCAGAAAGATCTCTACTGAATTAAAAAACTGGCCAGCAACAACTTCATAAATACATTTGACTTGTCTATGCTTACACTTACAACCTCTTTTTTTTCTTTACAGGTAAAAGACATGAAAGAGTACGAGTTCGAGCCAGCCAGCACAGTACTGGACATCTGCCGCATGTACGTGGAGCTGGGCAACAACGAGCGCTTCTGTGCCGCCGTATCAGACGACGGGCGGTCGTACTCGCCGCAACTGTTCACACTGGCTGAGGCCGTGCTAGGTAAGTCACTTTATCGAATATGCCTGAGCCTTGATCGGAGGATCACACATGATTTTGTGTGACTCTCGGCTACTGTCATTCGACTGGATGAGAATGGCGAGGCATTGCAGGGTGCCAGATAGCTACTGCTACTCTCCTGCTTTTGACGACGCGCATTCATCGATTAACTGATTTATGACATAAACATCGATGACCGTATCTAGCCAAGATAACCAGTAACCCTCGCCCTAATGCAAAAAAAATGTAAACATAATTTATAAAGGTTCTAATGACTCTTATTCCTCAGCGCGCATCGGGGGCGGAGGCCTAATAGGTTCGCTACGAGAAGTGGCGACTCGCGTGGAAGGGTTCGCAGTGCAGCGACAACGAGAAGAAGAGATCCTCGCGAATGCGCCCGAGGAGTTCCTTGACCCTATCATGAGTACCCTGATGATGGACCCCGTCATACTGCCCAGCTCACGCACCACTGTTGATAGGACAACCATCGCAAGGTAAGACTGATTTTTACTGTACATAATCAATTCTACCTTCAGATTTCTCCTATTCGATTAAAACTTATATAATTATACTGCTTGTTATGGCTTTTATGTTAAAGGTCGATCGCCTACGACGGCTGTGTTTCATCGTTTCTTGTGTCTGCACCTATCCGGGACAGATTCGTCTGTCCAGATTGATCTCTTTATGAGAATAATGATGAAAATTGAGTAATCCTCCCACGACTCTCTGTCATATCATAACGCATTGCAGCTAACTCTTTTTTAATTGTTTCAGGCATCTCTTGAGTGATCAATCGGATCCGTTCAACCGTTCGCCGCTGTCCATGGATCAAGTGAAGTCCAACACGGAACTCAAAGAGAGGATCCAAGCTTGGATTGCTCAGCAAAAGCACATGGCTCAAAACCCGACCACTAGCGAATAGAAAACAAATATATATAGGTTTTTGTATATTTTACTAGGCAAGCTAGTATAATAATGTAGGTTAGTTTAGTTAGACAGTAGATTTCGTATTGACGGCAATACTATACATATTATGTAAGGGCGCTTGATAAATGGGATGTTTGTGTGGTTTATGTCAAGTGTAAACAGTGTTATTTGTATTATATTTTCATTAGTTATCTTTCAATTAATGTAAATTTTAGTTAGTTATCCAAGTTCCGGTACATATCAGTTGCAGTGATATATTCTATTGTTTATTCTATATTTATTTTTATTGTTTGTTTCCTCTAAAAAGTTCAATTTAATTTTATCGATGTTAATTCGAATGATTTAATTGGGTGCATTTTATTTCTGGGTAAATAAAGTTTGTACCATCCTTTATATTGTGATAAATTACTATTTTCTGTGTTTAATTTAGTGTAATAAAAATAAGTAGATGTAATTAATATATTTCTTGAACTCGAGTCTGGTTTAATATTTTCTCAAATCAATCCAATTCGTCTAATGTCTTACAATACTATGCTACGTCGTCAACTCAAAAGTTTTGATAAAGGTACTAAAGCAGAAGTGAAAACATCCTGTTCTGCAAAAAGATACCATACTTTTCAATTACTACTCTTTACCAACTGCCTAAGATGAATGGCTCCATCAAGATAATATTGTGCACTGGGCAATTCTTCAGTGCGCATCCACTTTGTGCAGGTATTCTTCGAAGTAATCGAACAGTACATTAATGGAGGATGATGACATACACATGGGATTCTTGTTCTTATGGACAAAACCTTATTTTGATTGGTAGCCTTACAGGAAAACCATGTAATCTAGAAAAAATTGCACCAAGTAAAGTGCTCACATAAACATTTTGAAATCATAGTTCGCGCCACTATGGCGAGGAGAGCTCGTGTAGTTCGTCGTGAGTTTTAGATTTTAGGGTATCACCTACTCAATCCATCAATTATTGTTAGATTTTTATTAAATCTAAGTCCACAGTTCCACACTCAAGTATTTCTGTGGATGGGTTGGGCCTACGAGTGCAACCTTGACCTTGATTTCAATATTATAATTATGGTACCGAAATGTAAAGTATTATGCCCAATACCATCACCATTGCTCCTACATAATTTCTTCAGTAATCAAAAGATTTTATTTTAGATTAAAAATAATATAGCTTTTTTATTGTTTTTCCAGTTTTATTTCATTTCGTGAAACGGGGAGGAGGCCATAACAATCTCCAACAACGAGCATAGACAACTTAGTTGACATGGCGGAATAATCAGCTGTTAATTGCAATGCTAACGAATAAGTGGAATAATTCTCGTAGGTAATAATCAGTTTAGTATTTTCTTGAGTTTTATCTCATTCTAGATTCCAACGATGCAACTTAAACATAGTTTTCTTAGAGTAATTCAAAATTTATTGTAAGAAAAAAGGAATGGCGCGATGTCCCTTGTCATCTGTCAGCTTCATTCATTCATCCATTGTGCAGAAAAAATGTGACTTGCTCGCTTTGTAATTTTGTTTTTATGTAATAAGTACTAGTTGAATATTAGATCCACCCATTATTACATCCCATTACATTAACGAAAGTGTTGATTACCTTATTGCATAATAAGAACAGTCGTATTACGACAACAGGGTTTACTGTGCCCAAGATTATTCCCTCGACAAAGAGCTTGGTGCGGCGTCGGCGAATGAAATACTTATTTTTCTTGCGCAGTGAGTGGTTGAGTGTGTCGTTTGATGAAGAAATAGGGGTGTTTGTAAAGTAGTGAAGCGTGAGAGGAAGCGAGGATGTCGGGCCGGGTAAGGAAGCAGTCGGACTGTCCCGTGGGCAAGCAGGGCCCGATGCGGGCGACGCTGCCGGTGTCGTCCGTCATGAAGAGCGGCGGGCTCAAGAAGAACGCCAGCAACAGCCCGACGCTGTCGCCCACGAATGCGTGGCGCCGGATATCACCAGATCACGCCCTGTCTGGACAGCGAAGCCCTGGAGCTGTTAATTACAAAGGTAAGACCAAGGATTACCTAACAACATATTTTTTTTTTTTTAAATCGCTAAAGTAATAACACTAATCTAATTCAAATAAAAAGTGTAGCTATCACTAAAGGAGACTAAAGTAACAAAAAAGTAAATAATGAAACCTGAAAAGCTCATGTTGTTAATTAAACATATGAATTACAAAATTTATGTGATTTGCAAACCTATGATAGCAAATAAAATCTAGAACATTACATCAGAGGTTGGTTACAACCTAGCTAGATACTTATCAAGGAGTAATGGTCCTGTAACGGGTTTGAGACTGGAAATTATAATCTCATTAACAGGTCAACTATACATTCACTCATATTTTAAAACAGCGCAACTGCTAAGCATGAGGTTCTGGGATCAATTGCCAGCTACTGCTAAGCTGGCAATAATTTGATCCCATTATTGTGATTTTCTTTAATATGCATTATTGAGATTTTTGGTGAGGAATTACTCAGTAGCAGCCACAATGTGGTTTTTTGACCAGTTAATGGTAATAGGCTAGTTCCCTGTGACATGGAACTTAAATAAAACTGACAAAATGTGGGGTTACTATTAGGTTCAACCCTTCTGGGATTCAGGCATGGTGTTGTTAGTCTAGTGGCAGCAGGAATAAGCAGGGTAAGGTTCAAAAAAGAACATCCTTCTCATTCCCTCTTGCTTGGGTTAACTGCAGCTTAAGATCCCCCTTTACATGCGGAATTTATCTCAGTCACCTTTCCATTCACAGCCTGTCATATAATTTCTCACCTAAATCACCAGGCATGACAATGTGTTCTTGAGTGAAGACCACAAATGGGCAAGATCCAGGTGGGACAGCCCTAGGCTAGGTAGAACAACAATCTCTGATCTCTGTGACCCCATGAGACTATCATAGTCACCTAGAGTGTGCTGAAACCTTCAATAAAGATAGATTTAAAAAAACAACAACAATTGATGCTTAAATAAAAATAGTTAAAAAAACAACAATTTCTGCAAGGTAGTTGGTAGCAGCTGGATGAGAGTTGCCGAAAAATCAAGCGAGTGGCCTGCCCATAGCAGGCCACTCAGCCACAGCTACCAGGCTTGCAGAGTAGTGGACTGCTTCAGGCTGATGGTGATGACAAATCACCAGGCTATGATTGATATACATAAGTAATTGTAATGATTTTCCTGCTGTTAGTTAATTTAGAGTTGCCGCAGCACATCTTTCATGTTTTAATCAGCAGCTTTTCAGTTCTCAACACCTTTTCCTCGTTATGATATCATCTTTCATACAATTCATCCATTATTTATTTATCAATATTATTACAACAAGAAGGTCTTCTGAAAAAGAGATTAAGGACTATTCATAAAATTGATGCAAATTCTAGGCAAGGGCAGATTCGGTGCCAGTGTCATCAGGCGCACGGCATCACTTGACACACTGTATCACAAAGGACAGTGGTCTAGGGACTACTATCTACACGCTGGCCAGTTGCAAGTTGATAAGTCCACACAAGTATGTTGCTATTTTTATACTGTAATTATCAATAGCTTGATGTTTATGAAACTCCTATTTTTACAAAGTAAGTGGTTGTAGTTAAAAATGTTTTATATTTCACAATCAGTTTTAATAATTTCAATTTTTTTTTTTTTTTTTTTGTGCCAAACTATTTATTTACTTTATATATATACAGACTACAAATAGAACTAAACTAATAAAAAAAAACACATTTAAAATATGGACTTAGCAAGATAAACAATATTTTACATTTCAAAAGCATTTCATTATTTAACCCTATTCTGGACAGACTGAAGAAGGAGGTGGAACATCAGGTCGCTCCTCCCGTAGTTCTGAAGATGACAAACTCGATCGTTTCCTGCGCAATCGCCTTCAAAGAACACACAAACCATCTGCTTCTGGGGACTATTCGAACCAAACTATGAACACTAGTCTTTGTAAGTATTAAACAAACATTTTTTATGTTATACCAGGAAGCCGGTACATATAATTCTATAAAGCTATTATTTAATATATCATTCCCTGACAAAAAACACATGTGACATGTCTCGTCATCAGAAGTATAGGGTCGGATATACAAAACTCTTTGTATTTGTTTTTTTTATCCCATAAAAAAACAAATGCACAAAGTTTATGCAACATGCAATTTTAAGTTTTTCAATAACCAATCACAACTAGCTAAAGTAAAGAGTGTAATTAAACTCCAGGGAATCGTTTTGGAGGCAGCAGTGTCCCGCTGAGAGCAGCACGGTCTTCAGTGGAAGGTCTCAATCAGGAGATAGAGAGACTTGTGCTGTATCCAGCCAGCGGCACACAAACTCAACATCTAGACCGGCTAAGAGATAAAGTATGTACTCACTTATGTGTCTACCTCATTTTCTAAACATCAATAAAAATGTATGAGGCTGCATGTTTGTGGCCTCACTCGTGTGCCTATTTGAGTACTTGCATGATAAGACCATACATTTTTATTTATAGTTTTCCCCTTTAAACAGTTAACTCGGCTGTGTAATTTAACAAAATATATGTTGATGTCAGTAGGAATTCAAAATTTAATGTATTTGGCCATTTGGAAAACTATGTAGCCCTTTTACAGGTTACATAGTGCTTGGTTTTGTTTGAACAATAAAAAAAAAAAACAAAAAAAAAAACATCAAATTTATCATTAATCATCATCCTAAACATCCTCATCTCTACTATAAATAGTTAACACAATCTACTTATAAGAAACACACATTATTTGTGTGCTAATGTTTAGTATTATTAGTGATGGAACAATTTAATACTAAATATTTGTTAGGTGCAATGCTTGCTAAACATAAATTTTAATATTGTACATAACACATGCAGTTACAAAGAGGTAGCACTGATAATTTTTTCTCAACCTATTTAATGCAGACATCTTTAATTTCAGTTTAATCCATGGTTCTAAGCAACTGGGTTTATCCCAGTTGTGATTGTACCTTTGTACATTTTCTCCTGCTTGGGATCTCTTAGGATCCAAGAAGTTGAATCTAGGAGCTTCATTGTCTAGTCGAGTTTCTGGTGGTCGCCACTGTTGATTCAGGCTTTCAGAAATTGCAGAAGATCGAAATAGAGTGGCAAGCTTGCCCCCAAATAAAAAAAAACATTCAACATGTACTAATGTAAAAAGGACTGGAGTGGAAAAGACTGACCTTTTCTGATTACAGGTTACACCAGAAGGACATCGCGCGCCCCTTGCAGAACTTCTCCGGCGTTCAGTCAACACACAGACACCGCACGATCTGTGTCACACTGCTCATTCATCAGGTAATTTCCTTAACCAATACTGAGTATTGTTGTCATAATTCTGAATATTTATCATATTCTTTGAGTACAACGTATACGTTTAAAAATTCTCCTAATTACGAATAGGTTGTTTACTATCTTACACTTTTTTTCTAAACCAGTTGCAGTCATAACAACTTCTGCATTTGTTATTTAGTGGGATTACAAGTTTTTTAATTACAACTTCTACTTTTACTACTTCAATACTCTGTTTCAAATATGTGGTTAAACATGAATGTATCTAAACAACACATTGTGGGCATAGATCCACCATCCCGGGGGTCTCTCTCAAGCGGTGGGTCCTCAGAGCTACTGGCCGCAGGTCAATAACTAACTATAGCTTTTAGACAACTCCTCGCAATTAATAGTTGAAATGCACTAAACATGAGAATGGTTTGATAGCCCTCAAGCATGTGTTTTTTTGTATAATTCTTTGCTTATTTGCTTTTATAGGAATCATTCAGTTTTGTAGAAGATACAATAGCAGTAGACAGAATAAAACTGAAAGTAGTAACTATTGAATTTCTTAAATTTGCTTTCCAGAACATTGAATGATTAGTTCCAATGACTTAATGGTGTCAGAGTTTCTGTTTTAAATAACTGTTCTGCATTTCAGGCGGCAGTGTGTGCTCGTCTCCGGATCTTGACGGTTCTAAACTGGGTACATCGCCGCAAATAAATCGCTTCTTAGCTCGAGAACCTCCAGATGGTTGTGAAAAGGTAAACATGGTATAATTATAAAAAAATCATAATATTAATCAGTATAATGTCTTTATTTATGTTATGGTTTAGTACTACTGCTACAGACCTCTCTTTCTCGAAGTGTTCAAAGTTAATTTTCTTGAAGATTATATTTAGTTCGATACTCATGGAGCCTAACATTAATGTTACAGGTGAACCTGAAAGCGGGCGAAGGAGCTTTCTCAGAATCAGTTTCTGTAATGAAGCCGACGATACCGGGCTTTACGCTGCGGCCGTCGCTGGGCTCCGCGTTCCAGCCGCTGCAGCCCGCGCCGCCGCCGTCCCCGCCCGCGTCCTCCTCGCACTGATCGCACTCCGACCGGCACCCGCACCGCACGTGTGCCCAGTCCACGGACTAGAGGAATCCTCATCCACCAAACTCGACATTTTATTAACATTGCGTTCAACTAACCCTCTTATTAAACGTCCTAGTTTAGTTGAAATTGAAAATTACGAAGTATTTTCAATTTCGCGTTAGTTTGACCCTGCTATTGTATTTTGTGGCGTACAAATCAATCACTTATGATATGACCGTATGTTGAAGTTGTGGAGTTAGTGGTTCATTTGTACAATAAATATATTTTACCCATAGCACTGCATAAATGCTATAACCAATTACTTTATTACAGAAATTAAACATGTTAGTGGCATCCAAAGTTTAATCACCTAATACATAATACATGTCTTTAATTAATCTGTTGTGACAATAATAAACATTCTTTAAATTAATTGTGACGTAATAACGATGTCCTTTGAAACACGAAGTATAGAATGTTTGTCAATATCCATCAAATTTCGAGTGAGAGTATGAAATAGGAATGTTCCAATGAATTAAATCCGTTTTAGACTTTGCACAAATTACTACTTTGACAAACAGAGCAACCAAAGCAATTTAACCGCAGCATTAGAACGAAGCCAAACAAATGGCAAAAATATTTCATATTAATTACGAGTACCTATACATTATGTGTTAGTTTGTCCTGATATTATTATAATGAATACATTAGGTAATGAGGGAGCTATTTTTCTAAAATGTTAATTTAGGTTTTTTAGCACTCACTGCTCCAGCTTAATTTGTTTACATGACTGGATATATATTTGATCTCATTTTATGTATTATTTTAAAATTATGTACATAACACTACATGTTGCAAGCATAGAATTTTAAAGTGTTATAGTATGATAAGTCATTTTTTATTTTCAACATACATAAGTTTTGTTAATTTAACAATTGAAGATAAATTACTTCGGACCAAATTTCTGAAAGGGCCAGATCGTCTTATTTGTGGTAATGGATATATCGGTTGCTAGAACGATTTTCTAATGCAAAAGAGCTTTAACTTGTGGGATTTGATAAAAGAAAATCTAAGTAAGAAAATAGACTGAATTTTTAAACTTTACTCATACTTTGATACAGGTAACTTGACTTTATTTGTTACGTAGTGTAGTGTACTATAAAGTGCCTATTATGGACATGCTTACTTGTTTGTTTACTCTCCAATTAATAACTTGGTAACTCATTTGTACCTTATTTTGTTTCTGAAATTTGATATGTTTCGTCAGTATCTGTATCAGGTACATGAGGCATTTGTTCGTGTAACATTCGTGTAGGGAAGTTTGGACCGCACTCGTTGGATTTCTCATTTTGGCCAAAATGCATTTTTATCATCGAGACTGATAATGTAGAATGTTGACAACTTACACATAAACATAGTTAGATCTGCTTTTGGACATACGCAATTATTTTTTAACCTTTTTTAAAATTCGACGGCAAATATATATTTTGGATGGCTCACCTTTGGGAATATAGTATTTTAAATCTTATCATTGCTCAAACAAAATTTTTATTAAGAGCCACACGCCGAATTTGAAAATGTAACTTAGTGATTATAATATTTCCAGTTGCTGATGTAAATTAGTACCTATTGATTATATTGGTTATTCAATAAACAAATGTGATAATGTAAGAGAAACGGTCGAATCTGAATGTAGATCGTGGCTTGACAATTTTCGATACTGGTGTGTACTAGTGCTACTATAATCATGTTTTAAAATGTTGCACAAAATGAACAGTATCCATAAGTTGTGAAGAATATCGAAGGTGCTGCGTAGTGACTATAAGTGTACAGACTAACCGACTTGTGACAAAGGAGCAGGGTGTTTGGGATGCGATTACATTGTGTAAGCAATCACACTTGACGGTAGAGATCATTTTCGAATTGACTGCGAATGTGACAAACAAAACCAGTATCTGACGCTATGAAGAAAAACATTTGGGAAATGTACAAAAAGTATTATCATCATTCATTTTGACACAATAACGATTGTGTGTACGTTAAGGATTTTAGTATGTTGTATAAAATGCCACTACAGTCGTTAATGGTTTAACATTTTTAATAGTGAATAAATATATTGTGCAAAAACATTAACATGGAAGAAGAGCCGAGCCAATATTTAAAATCCGGATTTCTGTGTAAAATGTTTCTGAAATAAGTGCAATATATAGCTGTAATTCGAATAAATATACAAGCAAACAATTTTACGATATAAATTTTGAGGGTTGTATGTATATTTTATTTCTTACAAATTGTCTTCATGCCTTCATTGACCCACATTTTCAGTTGCTCGATCGTTGTTATGGAAACACATTTTCTGTAAAGTAAGCTTTATGATTATGTTTGCATTGCTATTGCTTCCTAACAGCTTCCATGTCGCTTCTAGACTCCCTACACTTGGAATCCAAAACAATATTATGCTTTACTAATAAATAGACTTATGTCACAGGTCCAGGTTGTAATTTAGGATTTATATAAGCCTCTCCCAATGTCGTTACCTAATTTAAGGTTTAGTAAGTTTTAGTAAAGGACCCGAAAAATTATTAGCTGTTAATAAAATGTGTGCTATAAAACGGTCCCCTTACTGTCTAATTTATAGTAACCACTGGGATGTGGACAAAGGTTCTTAAATAAAGATGTTTGTATTGCCACCATTATTCTTTAGATTGCTGGAGCACAGTATTCCAAAGGACATCTTTATTTAAGGATTTGAAATGTTTTTAAAGTACATAAAGATATTTTTATATGTTCAGGGTAGGAGAAGGATGAGTTGTACCATAAAAGTAACTTGGCTAGGACCTTAGATTTGATAGTTCTTTTATAGATGGTTAATATTATTTTAAAGTTTGCTTTTAGATGAATGATAAGTTTGTAATTTTTATTAATACAATATTAGATTAAATACTAACATTTAAACTAAACCAAAAGTGCCCATTGAGATAAGTTTATAATTCAAGCAAGCCTTTTGTTCGGCATTTTGTTAAAAAATAATGTTTAGGCAACAAAATTAGAAATTAAGAAAAATTATCGAAGGATTGTTGAGTTTTAAGTTATCTAAAATTGTTGAGGTTTATGGATAAAAAAAATCCTTTAGTTTTTTTACAAATAATGTTCAACAAGGGGCTTGTTTAGTTAGAGGCATTAATTAACATCAATATTAATAGTATCTACTTTTAAGTAATAATAAGAATGGTTTTATTATAGTTTTGTTTCAGAGAAGAAATTCTAATTACTATTTTTGTTTCCAATATTTTATCACTTTTATCTGTTTTCACTGTAATGTATCTTGCTGTATTGCAGACATATCCAATTACAGACTGATTTAAACTATCGTTTTTTTTATTCCTTCAGTGTGTACTGATAAGTTTGATCTCGAATGGTGACATGAATTCAAAGCTCGATCAGGGATTTATGTGCTGGTGTATCAGTAGTCCGGTCATTTTAGACAATTGAAATAAAGAAAATTCCGACAGAGCCAAATCTTCGTAGAGACCTTAGGTTTACCACAAGGAATAAAGTGTCAAAAGTCCCCATCAGTCCCATGTGAGCTTAGGGACTTATTCGGGGCCCAAGGTCAAAATTTTAGGTTTTTTGGATTGTTCTCGAAAACGGTAAGTTTTATCGAAAAAGTACCTTAGAGCAAAGTTGTAGATCTTAAAATTCTCTATAAAAATGGTCCCTATGATTTTTTCTCTAAGACCCACTATTTCCCAGATATTGCGCTTGTAAGAATCATGTTCTACATAGTATGCACACATATGCCACGTATATACATATTTAGGTACTCAAGCAAGCAAAAATGCCTACTCGTGTCTCTTTTATGTATACATTATACTATTCTAAGAAAATTTATTCTAAAATGACCGCCGGTCCCTTACCGAATCCCCTCTACTTGAATAACATCTGCCTATTCTTTTGTCCATGTGGTGTCGTTCACGTATACCTGCTTCTGAAGGCGCAGCAACGGACAGAAATATATTCTTCTAAAAGTTTATCAGCTTATCCAAAATGCCAAAACTTTATTTTATTTTTACACGCGATAACCGGATGCGATACTACGTCAGCAATGTTTAGAAGGGGCAAAAATTCAGTATTAAAATTATTTGAAAAAAATGATTTGATTGACTGCGCAAAAGTATTTACAGAAATTAAAGCGCAGGCCACACCGCCAGCTGGCGGGCGGGCGGAGCGGACGAACGACGCATCGTTTCACTTGTTTTCATACTTTGGTTCACACCGCGAACTATCGAAAGAGACGAACGAAGTATGAAAAGGGCATCGTTCGCCTCGCTCGCCCCGCCCGCCAGCTGGCGGTGTGGCCTGCGCTTAATTCTTCACCTCAAATACTAATTACTAAAGGAATTCGGTTTCTTCTTGCGGTTTATGGAGCTCCAAAAAAAATTGATTGCATAGATACGTACAGATATTTAACATTTGTAAAAAATACACGAAACAAAAAGCAAGTATAGCTATCTTGTCTTCCTCTAACATCGGCATCTGCTACTCAACATTTGTTTCGAGTATACTATCAAGTTCAGACATGGCAAGGCAATGAACTGAACCCTGAAGACTGGGGTTGGAAATTGATAAATAATACTTTAGAACCGATTCGAACTTTACTGCCCCCTGCTCCAGAAATACTTCTTAACACTATTTTTTGCAATTGCAAGAAAGGTTGTAGTGCCAAATGTGGCTGTAAAAAAGTAGGGTTGCAGTGTTCTCCAGCGTGTACCAATTGCCAAGGTGTCTCTTGCTCAAATCTTCAATTAAGAGAGGAAGATTCATGTGATTTTGATGAAGAGACAACTGATTCATCTTCATTTGAACAATTTCTAAGCGTTCATCAACAGGAAGGAGAAGAAGAATAACAAGAAGAAATTGAAGAAAACATGATTGTTGAAGTTGAATATGAAGAGTATGAGTCAGATTAAAGTAATAAAAAAAAGTTAGAACGACAGTAAAACTCAGTAACCCATATCAATAATATTCATACTATTAAATAATTATTGTTCCTGAAAATAACGTCATAAAGGTCACGAACCTTTACCTACCTAATAGGCCTACCGGGGATACCACGTTAAAAAAAACGCGCCGAGTACACTACCTCACAGGTGGTGTGGAAATGTGTGCATATTATGTAGAACGTGATTCTTACAAGCGCAATATCTGGGAAATAGTGGGTCTTAGAGAAAAAATCATAGGGACCATTTTTATAGAGAATTTTAAGATCTACAACTTTGCTCTAAGGTACTTTTTCGATAAAACTTACCGTTTTCGAGAAAAATCCAAAAAACCTAAAATTTTGACCTTGGGCCCCGAATAAGTCCCTAAGCTCACATGGGACTGATGGGGACTTTTGACACTTTATTCCTTGTGGTAAACCTAAGGTCTCTACGAAGATTTGGCTCTGTCGGAATTTTCTTTATTTGATCACTATTTTTATGTCTAAAATGACCGGACTACAGGCTGTGTCAGGTGAAAATCGCGTGTATGCGCGACTAAAGTTGTAATTAGCAACGCGGCCTAACATGCAAGAGCATTACCTGGTGGCCAAGTGGCATTGACCCTGACTTACCAGTGAGAGGGTTCGACCCCAGGCAGGCGTATTAGAAGAATAGAAGATATTTATTTCAGACGTAGTATATACTGTTAGTAACACAAAAAACCTTATAAAGTTATTGTTAGTACATACAAAAATAAATCCACAGCAAAAAAGCGGCACCGCACGGGAGCGCCAATTTATGCCAAGCCCTGGACGCAACCACCCGCAGTGTGTACTCGAATCCAGTGCCGCCACATCGGCGAGTCCCAACGGCCCAGGAACACGCTCAGAAGGCTGTTCGAGCTGGCACGCATGCGCTGCTACTACTATATGGAAAGAAAACATCATGAGGTGACCGGCATGTCCTAGAACCAAAAAAGTCAAAGATATGTGAAATCTACTGACCCTAGATGTATTACAGACCTCTCCCTCTAATAGAGAGGAAGCCTGTATCCCAACCGTGGGAACATTAGGTCCTATTCACACGGCGTATTTGTGGGGCGCAATGACGCGCGTTAAGTGCATTTGATACGATACGAACGCAACAATTTGCATTTACGGCGCCGTGAACGCGTGACGTCGGCGCGTATAAAATACGCCGCGTGAATATACGGGCCGATTATGCTGGCGCCGTGTATTCGCGACATCACTTTGGTTACTTTATTTCTAAAAAAATTATTATTATGTGACCATAAACGATATAGGTTTTTAGAAATAAATAGATATAATAATACATAGAAGTAAAATGCAGGGATACCAAATCTGAAATTGTATTTAATTCAGTCTTAGTGTTATAAAATACTAGATAATAATATTTCTTAAATACTAGTACTGCAAACTTCTCTTAGTTTGTATATCATCCAACAATATTCTAAGTTCTTCATCCTCAAATCTTCCTTCTAGAGATGGTATTAGAGCCTTGGCTTCTTCAGGTGTCTCTGGGCAAAGGTTTGCTAAGCTTGCCACTTCAAATTTATGTAGTTTTTTGGATTGAAGGAGACTGAAACAAAAATTTTATGAAGTTTTTTCATTTATTTGTCTTTTTATATTTTTTATTTAACCTTTTGATCGCCATTGTCACATATACGTGACAAGCAAGCGCGTGCCTTGTACGCCAAACGACACATATATGTGACATAGGTGAAATTGGGGCTTGGCGCGGAGGGCATGCGCATGAGTTTATGCTCTGGTGTTCAAAAGGTTAAAAAAAATACAATTTAAATAGTAGCCCAGGCTATGGCTGTCAGGATCCAGAGAGTGGAACCTACAAGCTGTATCCAGAAGTACCACTTTCAGAATCAAGCCCTTGATCCAGCTGCCTAATGAGAGCCTCCTCAGGTATTGGTAGAGGCTCTTGGCAACTAAGCCATCAACAACTTTGTGAGCCATGTCAAGATACTTCATTTGCTTATTTAAGATTCTAAATTGTTAAGAAATCAATAGCCCAATAAGTCTTGAAAACATTTAAATGAAACTTGACCCCGTTTCTCAATTACTTACTTTCTAACAGCGGCTATAGTTTCTTTGTTTTTAAACTTCTTGAACATGTTGGTGTAAGTGAGGGTCTTCATGAAAACCTCTGAGAATTCTTGTTCTTCCTCTGCGGATTCATTCTGTGCCTTTCTATGTTCCAGCAACATGTCAACTTCTGATATCAACAATGTTTCTGCATTTTCAAACTCTGAAATGAGGAGTTAAGTGTTTTATTTTATGTGACCTACTCTTGAATATGTATTTAGTTACCATTTCCATTTGCATATATATATTGCAGGGGAGTATGAAATTACAAGGTTTTTTTTTTAATTAGGCTATTCTGTCCCACTGCTGGGCTAAGGTCTCAAAGTTTTACGAATATGTACAAAAACTTGATTGCTAAAAATTTTACAAAAAGGTTGTACATTGGCCCCAAACTAGGCAAAGCCTGTATCTTGGGCGACAATACAGATTGAGGGTTCACCATTGACAATCTTTAAAACATATTTCGTGGCTAAAATATAAATGAAAATAATTCTTCTCTAAACTACAAATAAAAGAATAGGACATGGATGTTTAACAATCAAAATTAAAATCAAGTAAACAATCAAATAAAAACATAATATCTATAACATGAAAAAAAAAAAGCTTAATTCAGTGTAGTAAATAAATTGTTTTTTACCAATTAGAAGCGTTATTTCATTTTTTGTAAATTTAAGTACCATGTAGACTTTCTGTTATAGTTAGTAGGGCTTATCCTAATCTTTAGATATATATTTTTTTTTTTTTTTCTATTTCTACATTGTGCTCACTTAAAGAAGCAAAATATTGTACTAATGTCCATGGAGTTTCTTGCCCATTCTTCTCCATGAGATCTACGAATTTAGAATGGGCAACTGCAGTCCATTCAGTTATTATGCCTGTAGCTGTACTGTAGGTAGCCTATTTGACTATGCAAAAGTGCCTATCATAGGTCTATTTGAAATAAATGCTTTTAGTTGGAGTTTACAAGGGTGTGAATGTATGAAGTGTGGTGAGGAATGTAACTGTGTAATGAAGAGTATGTATGTCTGTGTAACTGTGAGGGAGAATGTTTTACAGCTAACAACGGGTCTTACCTTTGGGAAACTGTAAATCTGCTGCATCTTCCTCTACCACGTCTTGTATAGGTCCAGCCATTATGAATAAAAGGGAGCATAAACTTGCAGATGAAGCTGAAAAAACCTTTTTACTTTTTCAAATAACGCAATCAAATCTCATACAAATTGTGTTTATGTGGAAGTCAATACACAATCACAGCTATACGTTTATCCAAGACATCTTGTGAATAGCTCTGACAAATATAGAAAATCGCTTCATGCCGATTGGTATTGGCAAGGCAGTTTTTTTTACATATGTTTTGGTTGGACGTTTCTTGTTTGACAGTTTACTCAAGGTGGCTAGATCAAGTTTGTGAATTTTCCCTATTTAAAAAAAAACACCAAAATTAAACGATTGAGTAATTTTGTGTTTGTTATTTTATTGGTTAGTGGTCTCAACTATAATTTTTGTGTCTGTGTTGCCCGTTCCCGTACATGCACGGCACGATGCATTCGGAGTATTAGAATTAAATTATTATAACAAATAACGAATTTTGTAATATATCTCTTGGTTCCCTAGATTTTGCAGTCTGTTATGTTCGGCCCCCAAGGCAAGGTCAATGCCCATTAATTTTTTTGAAGATTCTATTCGCCAAGAACGATTTTATTTTTTCCCACAAAATGGGAAAAATGTCCCCAATAACCATACCATTGCTCTGAGTTGGCTGTGGTTTGGTTTGATGTTTGACGCTGACTTTTTTACTACTTTTCAAATGTCTATGGTCCGAGCATACTCTGATCGTGTCCATGCGAATTAAGGATGCGTTCAAATATTGCTTGACGAAGCACACGTAGCAAAATAATGCCGGTGGCTCATTAGGCTGTATACAGAAAGAAAGCTGGAAACTTATAAGCGCTTACCGGCGCTTGACAGTGCTGGTTCGTTCTACACAAAGGAAGCAGTTGTTTATTAACTTAAATGCCCAGCGCTGACCAGCGCGCGTGATGAAGCTTGTCGGAACTTGTCGGCACCGTTCAGTGCTTATCGGCGCGCGTTCATATATTTTCCTGCGCTGTCAAGCGCCGGTAAGCGCTTATAAGTTTCCAGCTTTCTTTCTGTACACAGCCTTAGCGATTTCAAAATGTTACGTCCACAGAGAATACTATAATGAGGGCCATCGTTTTTAAGCTCACCAGATGGCTCCACTGGCGAGTAAAGTCCTGTCATTAACTCTATTTTATACTACTAATAACTAAATAAAAAGTTTATTTTATTACGTACTAGCTGTTATCCGTGACCTTCGTTTGCGTCAAATTATAATAAAAAATATTACTTTACTTTTTTATTCGAATATTGAAACCGATTTCAAGGGTTTCATTTTTTTTATAGCCCACATTGTCTATCGCTGCCCCAGAAGGGTAAACGCTAATAGAAAACATACAGATTAATTTTAATTTTGAATGCCCGTTGTCTTGTGATAACAAGCACGACTGCTGAGAGTGGGTTCTGTGTTCAACTCCCAGGTCGGGCAAAGTGATAATTGGGTTTTCCACTATTCCTTGAGTCGATGGCTAGTCTTCGCTAATTTTCCGGCATGTAGACCGGTCAAAATAGACATTGACCCTTGCATAAATTACCAAAAGCTGAAAATTTACATGAACGTTAGGGATATCATTGTAATGAAATTGTGAAAAGTCCCCATCGATCGCATGTGTGCAAAAAATAAATTATACGAAGTCAAAGTTCACAAAAATGGGTTTTTTTTTATTTTTTTGCAAAACGGTTAGTTTCATGAGAAAATAATTCTGACAAAAATTGTAGATCATTTAATTATCTATAAAAATGACCTCACCCTTTTTTACCTAAGATTCACAATCTCATCATCGTTCTGAGAAATAGTGATTCTAATATTACTAAAGTTGTATTCTCCATAATAACTAAAAATTCATTCGAGAATATCAGGAACTCATCTATGTAAAAGTTAATTCAAAAGCAGGCCATCCCTTAAGTGTAAGGACAATATTTTGATCGGAATTATTTTTGTTAAAAACTAACCGTTTCGCAAAAAGTCCAAAAAACCCATTTTTGCGAACTTTCACCTCGAATTTTTTTTTTGCACACAGGATCGATGAGGATTTTTCACAATTTCATTATAAATGGTACCCCGATCGTTCGTGTAAATTTTCAGCTTCTTGGGAATTTATTCAATTTTTATGTCTGTTTTGACCGGATTTCACCGGACCGGACGTGCGGACTAATGATCGAAAACGGTCAGATGGAAAGTTACTGTCATTATTTTACGAATTTACGAAAGACGACTATTTTGACATGACCCGGCTATCAAATCAAAACTGTGTGTCAAAAAGTTTAGGTTTTTGTGTCTGTGGGGTCGTTTGTTTGTTTTGTGTAAAGTGAAGTACTCTCGCTAGAGTAATTAGAGTATTAATATTCTGTGATATGGCCGCCAGCTGTGATCATCATTCAGACATACCAAACGAATCGAACTAAACCAAAAATCAATAGATAACAACACTGAATACGACGCCTCTCCCCTGCAGGACTGAGCTTTGGGAAAACTCCTTGTGTAACTTGTGAACAGAATTGGGTTTGTTTTCCCCGAGGTCTGTAAGAAAAACAAAATAATGTCTGCGATTCAGCCTTCAATTTTTAAATCAATTTTTAAACCCGGCAATCATGAACTCAAAAGTCCTGAACCAGAAGCAGAACGTCCCGAACCCAAACCGGGGACGTCAACAACAACTAGTTTTACACCTAGAGGTATGTATTATCAGGACTAGATAAAACACCGGTGATGAAAACAACGAACTAATATAAAATATAACTTAATTTATCATTTTAGAAACACCAAAAACTTCTCAGCAACAAGAACTATCGAGGACAGTGTACTCGCACATCGCAAGATTCCACCTTCTAATAATTGGCTGGAAAAAAAATCGAGACAAAAGTTACAGTGTTGGTAAAGCGATCTATGCCTTAAATTTGCCCCAGTATGAGGCGGAATACTTTCCGCGCGAGCTGCAACCCTTAATGGAAAGCTTAATGGAGATTTTGGGTGATATGGGGGACATTTATGAGGGTACGTATTCATTGCATTCTTCAATCATACCTCGGCAGGTATGATTGAAGAATCAAAGAAACAATCTTCTGCCACACCTTATGATGTTGTCTTTCAGAAGATTCCAACTTTAGAAAGTCTTTGATTTGTTGGAATCAATTTTGAGGTTCATGTTTTTTATTGATATTGATGTCCTACCAGTAGTATTATAAATGCTAAGAATAAAATATGATACGAAATTGAGATTTGAATGAAAGGATATCATAACGAAAAATAGAAGGGCCTGGCCAGAAAAAAAAAATATTACAACGAGGGTCCATCATTTACCCTTCCGCTGCTACTTATGTTTGAAAATACTAACAATCTTAGTTTTAACTATTTTCAGCATAATACTAAAAAAAACAGACTTTCCCATCCCATGAGGAGTTCCACTCTTCAAATCTAGAATCCTTCATCAAATCATTACTCTATTATATTATATAAATGGGACCAACTTGGAGACATTCTCTATCCACTAATAAAATATCTCGTTAAAATACCTTTAAAATAAATAAGTGTTGCACTGGGGACTATTACAGAAAAATCACATTTTCATCTTCAAAAACAATGCTAGCATTGGTTGTACACCTGTCATAATAAAAAAATGTTTTCCTTAGTGCCTTCTTTCGAAAAACTTATTTAAATTCATTTTGGCCGGTACTTCAAATTTTTGGTATGTTTTCTACAGGCCGTGAATGATCTCCAGAAGCTAGTTCTCTATAAATCTGCCTTATACACAACATTATGTATTGTTACAGAAGTGACAGAGTTGGAATATCGGCTGCAGGCGCTAGCAAAATTAAATTCCAGTGATGACCCAGTGCTGACAACATGGTCGGTCAAAATGGTAGCAGCAAAAATAAACGAATTGGGTAGACTGTTGAAACAAGAGTATAAATTATTGGAGACAATAATAGGTTAGTTTTATTTTTTTTTTAAGAACTTTTTTTAGTATTAATGGCAGAATGTTGAGCTTTCTGCAATAAATGTTATGTTTATAAGTTGGGGGATAGGAAAAATTACTTTTTGTATCATAACTTCTTCCCCCATGTTTTTGTATCAATGGATTACTCCCACCTACAAATAAGTACCAGTGGTGCTCAATCAAATCTGATGCTTAACAGTTTCATTAAAGTAGGATGCAATACTCTGTAATTTTTTAATTGATACAAACAAATACGACAAATGCTTGGACCAAAACAAAATATTATTATCAGAATCTACGGATTATATCCTGTACCACATTGTCCTAAATTGCATGATCAGTCAGTTCAAAAAGAATACAAAAGGTTTGCAAATGAAATCCTGTAATTGTGCCTAGACTCTTGAGGGCCCTACACACCAAACCGTGTTGGTGCAATGAGATATACATCTTATTTTACTCTACAGCTTGAGTGTGACCGGTCAACTGAGCATATCGGTAGTTTTGGTGTACAGAGGGATTAATAAGTATGATACCTGCACATCCAAGTGGATGATGATCTCATAATTGAATGTTTGCTGAATTGAATTGACGCGATTTGACACAATCTTAGAATCGTATGCATAGTTTAGTTTTGATCCAAAGTATTGATACAAATGCAATTATTGTGCATCCCAAATTATACCTATGGAGCTAGCAATTGGGAATGGAATAGATGTCATTCGCTTCATTAAAATTCTGAAAGATGCAGGAAGTTGTGTGTGACAGTGTGATGACATAGAGACTTATGCCCCTTTCCACTAACACTGGTGGATTTTCAACTCTCGGCGCTGAACATAGAGTTAAAAATCCAAAATAGTGTGCCATAATATTTAGGCATTCATGCAGGTGTCGGGTTATTAGTGTTAGGGCATTATATCAATATCTATATTTACATAGCTAATTAAAGTGAATATTTCGTTTCAGAAAACGTTGCCCACGACAGAGACGAACGTAATAGACTGCTTTACGGGGCTTCGTTGGCGCCTACTCCTTTCCTCTCAACTGAATCTGCATTTTTATTTTCCGAAGCTGGTTTACCCTTTGTATAATTAAGTGAAATGTGACGTGTATAAGTTATTTATTTATTCAAACTTCAAGTACAGTAGTGGTTCAGTCACGAGCAATGATATTAATGTAATGTTACGGCTAGATTGCGTCGTTGGTCTAGTGGTCGCAAGTGCGACTGTTGAACATGAGGTCCTGGGTTCGATTCCCAGGTCGGGCAAAGTGTTATTGGGTTTTTCCATCAGGAATTTCTCAGTAGCAGCCACGGAGTATGGATTTGTGCCCGGTTGAAGGCAATAGGCATCATCATCTTCTTTTGGGTTCGCTCGTTCCATCGTCGACCTCATCTCTGTCCTCAGGACTACATTGAGGTCAAGAGTAAGCCCATATAGTGTAAAAAAAAAAATAGGCTCGCCCCCTATTACATGATGTTGATGTTATGTTACGGCTAAAAGCCGAAGTACGGTTACACCTAGTTCTAGCCGACTATGCCTAGGTGCGACCGGTAGCAGTTGGTTAAACTTAGGTGTATCCTTTCTATTCACGGCCAATACTAGGTGAAACCATTTTCTTTCGGCTAAACTAGGTCTAACCTTCTTTTTACTGGCGATTTGGTGCAACCAACTTGGATGTAGCGCTCGCCGGCCGCAACCGCGTCACCGCTCGCTCGGCTCGCTCGTGTTTGGACTCAGTTCTTACCTAACCTACCCATTTGTTTGGTGTGCCCTAGCAATAAGAAGGATACATCTAAGTTTAGCCAATTGCTACCTGCCACACCTAGGTATAGCCGCGGCTAGAACTAGTAGTAGGTAACTGTAATTCGGCTTTTAGCCCCCATCAAAACTCATAAGAGATTTTCTCTTGAAAATCGACAAAAACTTTGAAATAAGATCTATTTCATAATAATACGAGTTCTAAACTACTATTTTCGTAACAGCATAAAGTTACAATCAATCAATACCATAGAAGTAAATCACTTTTGAAAGTTGCAACATGTATATTAGTTTTTAAACTATCATGGTCGCTAACATTATCATTATCACTTGAAACGGGATATTTACCATGTAATATCCCGTTTCTAGTGTTAATGATAATATACATTAGTGCTCGTGACTGTACATCGGCGGAGTTAATGTCACAAGGCATTTTCTAACAGTTAACCAACGACCTGTTTTGAATAGGATAACATTGTGATAGGAAACCAAAATTAATAAAAAGAAACCATTTCGATATTTTAATTTCAAAAATTAAAATATTTAAAATTAAATATTTTCGTTTTTTAGAATTTTGTATTTACTATAGTCATGGATTGAGAACTAGCCGTTAACCTGTATTTATTCTTAGCCTTTTGACCGCCAGAGCATAAAGGCACGCGCGTGCCCCCCACGCCGAGCAATAATTTCAGCTGCCATTTTGTTACATATTTTTGTCATTTGGCGTACAGGGCACACGCTTGCATGTCACGTATGTGACAATGGCGTACAAAAGGTTAACATACTGTAGATGTATCATGTAGGTACCAGCTAAACACACTGTAGGTGTTGCCTGCTATTTGGTTTCTCCTTAGAATTAAGGATAGTTATAACTTTTTTAATTTTGCTGTTGTCTGAGGATAGTTACACAAATTGATTTTATGGGAAACTTTGTTCTTGATGGTCTTTATTTGTAATGTACACATTATAATAGAAACGCTGTCTGTTTCTTCAAGTAGGTAATTAATTGCGAATCTAAATGTAACAATTAGCGCAGATTATCGCATAGCTACTAGCACAGTCTAGAACTGTCTTTAGACTGCTGTTAGTCTTAATTAATAATAAACCAAACAAAAAAAAGGTGCCTTATTATTTTTAGGGATCTGGTGGCCCTCTATAATCTCTTATCATCTCAGCATTCTTTTAATCTTACTCCTGTATAGCTACACCTCTTTCCCAAATCGAAGTGACAGCCAACTAAAAAAAAACCAGCCAAGTGCGAGTTGGACTCGCGTATGAAGAGTTCTGTACCATCGTAGTGGGAGAGCCCTCTTTAATTTTTAATTTATTTTTATTATTAGTTGTTATAGCGGCAACAGAAATACACATTCTGTGACAATTTCAACTGTCTGCCTATTACGGATCATGAGCCCGCTGACGGACAGTGGACGCTTAGTAATAGGGTCCCGTTCGTTACCCTTCTGGTACGGAACCCTAATAAATATACACAACCGATACAGGATCACTTTGTAGTCTGTCATGTCACTTTTCTCAGGAACAGCTAAAAGTATCAAGTAGAAAGAGCTTCGGACATTATTGTGTTTAATAACCTGGCCAGTCTACAGTCCGCCATTTTGAAAAATACTGGTTTTGGCAGCCAGCTATAAAATAAGTAAGTAAGTAATCTATCCGCAAAAGTAAAACTATCGTAAGTCCTATACCTACTTACTAATATGTACAGACGCCAGGACATCAAGCTACTACAATCTGTCAAATTTCTGTAATAGATTTTCAACTTTATCGCTAAAGTATTAGGTTTAACCTTTTCACCGCCACGGACTTCAATAGAAGTTCCAGATTTCCGTGCCACCAGCGCCCACGACTTCATTAGAAGCTCTTAATTTTTAACTACCTATAAAAAAACATAAAAGTACTGTATTTAAAACCTTCGTTTCATTTTATTATTTAATATAACACGGTCTAATACCCTGTTTTGTACTTTTCCACACAAAAGTAGCCCTTATTTGTCTTAAAATCGGCAAAAACATTTTTTATAGCTTGGCGCTGGCGAGGCATCGCGTTATGTGTACGTTGGCAGTGAAAAGGTTAAGGTTGATTGGGAATTGACTACGTAGATTATAAAATACTATTAAATAAATTAGAGAAATATGGTATAAGAGGCAACATTCTGAATCTTATTGAATCTTACTTACACAACAGAAAGCAGATCTTAGAAATAACACGTATAGACCCACGCACTGGTTACGAAAGAAGATACAGATCTAGTAGTAGGATTATTAAATACGGAGTCCCACAAGGTAGTGTTTTAGGACCTCCACTATTCTTAACTTATATAAATGATCTGCCTAGAGAAATAAAGCATCCGATGGTATTATTTGCTGACGACAGCACGGTAGTAGTAAAATGTGACGATCCTAATACATACGAAGCAGAGATAAATTTGACATTGAATAAAATAATTACTTGGCTAAATAATAATAATCTTGTCATAAATCTAGAAAAAACTAAAATTATGCACTTTTATCAAAGGATTCCTAATATAAACCTTGACATTAACTACTTGGGCACTAAAATAGAGTCGGTAACTATGACTAGATTTCTTGGTGTTGTTATAGATAACAACTTGACCTGGAAACCTCAAACGGAAGATATTTGTAAAAAAGTCAATAAATTTGCATATGCCCTCTATAAACTGGCTAAAATTGTTAGCCAAGAATCTCTTTTAATGGCTTACCATGGCTATGTGGCATCCACACTAAGATTTGGCATAATATATTGGGGCAATTCAGTAAATAAGGACTATGTCTTCAAAGCCCAAAAAAGATGCATCAGAGCTATGTGTGGTTTACAAAGTACCGACAGCTGTCAACCTCTATTTAAAAGTCTCAATATCTTAACCTTGCCATCTCTGTATATTTATGAGGTAAATATATTTATTAAAACAAACATGCACCTTTATGAAATAGCTTTTAAAAGTCAATATAGGAAACTACGAGACAGAAACAAGTTAGAGCTTAAAGTACCAAATGCAGGTACGGCTTTAATGAGGAAAAGCTTTTTTTGTATGGCCCAAAGGATATTTAATAAGTTACCTTGCTCAATAAAAGATCTAAATTTAGTCAATTTCAAGCGTAAATTATGTACTATTTTAATACAGAAATGTTACTACTCTCTCAGCGACTACTTTGATGACATCGCTTTGACATAAAATATTTGTATGTTCGTAACATGACTATAAAAGCATGACGACTCTCACAGTTCTGTGGACAATATCAATTTTAGACATTTTTCTTAGCAGTAACTTATTGACATCATGACCATTTATTATTGACATTATAGTATTTAATTAAAGATTGACATTATAGTATTTTATTAAAGATTGACATTACCTGACATTACCTAATGCATTTTATTAAAATTGATATTGATGATTATTACGAATTAAACTTTTACTTCTTTATAATACTAGTACCAATAGATGAATTTATGTAATTGGCGAAAGCCTCCTTGAAATGTATATTTGTACGCCAAATGGCAAAACATAGAGATACTATATTATGTATAACAATTATTGTAACATCTTGCACACTGTTGTAACCTATGTTTACAAATAAAGACTATTGATTGATTGATTGATTGATTGATTGAAAATTTGACAGCTTCGGGTTCCAGACGGAACCCTCATAGAGTGAGTCCCAACTCACACTTTGTCTTGTTTTCGCTAAAACGACTATCGATCTGAAGATAGATAGGTACCTACACTAATCGAATTCGAATATTATTTTGATCGAATTTTAGCATTTTATTAAACCCTTACGAAAACTGAGTTCCTATCTACATTTATTGCACATCTATGTTATTAATAGTATATGACCTCGGTATTAACATTAATTTCCATATGGCTATTTATCTTGAGATGTGATAGGGCGATGAGGTCCGTTGTCATGGCGACTACTTACAAACAAACAATTTTCTAATGAAAGCCAAACACAATTAACCATACTGTTGTTAGGTACTTAAAAAGCCGAGTTACTAACTATAAGTATTTTTTTTATATCAGGACTAGGGCATGTGGGGCTGATCCGTTACCGGTTCAGTAGGAAGAACCGTAAAATCCCGTTTTTTACTATGGTCCCGGAACACCACCCACAAAAACACTTATAGGTATTAGATAGTATGTCCTGATCAGGAAATGCAGCAACCAGCAGCAGGAGTGTAGTTCCTTCGATTAGCCAAAAATAAATAAATGGCTGTTTCATACTTACTTCAGTGCGGTAACTACCACAACCAAAATGAATGGCAACAGCCATTTCAAGAAAATAGGGAACAGGTTGACCGTCCGCGTCGATGTCCCTTCCACCCTGTAATATCCACTTAGCTCGAGACATAAATGTCGCTGACATTTATTTGGGCTTCACAAATTGTTACCTGAATATTCTTTGAAGCCCGATAAGTGTAGTCTAGCTTGGATTAGCAGCCTAGTATCAAACACCTATTTATGACTATAAAACGACACAACGAGTAACAAAAAGGGTGTTATGTTATTGTAAATGCCCGTATATTGGTAAAGAATGTTAGGTTTCGAACAGTAAATCTTAGGATTTACCGACATCTGTGTTTCTTAAATATCTGGCGACTGATGATTAGGTACATACTGACCATACTGTTATACCATACTGAGCGACCAAATAGGTCAGATAAGCTATAACCATGACCAACCATTAGCAAGTTGAGATAGTCGCAGCAAGTATTTAAGCTAGGGCACCCCGGCCAAATGGGTTAGGTTAGAACAGAGACAAAGCGCGCGCGAGCCGAGCGAGCAAAGCAAGCGGTTGTCGTGATGCGTTGGGTCATTCGCCGACAACATTTACCGTGCTTCTCTAATCTTAGGATTTAACGTAGTTCGGACTTTTACAGTAACGTAGTACTTTAGGGGGGTGGTACAGATTATCAAACTGAACAACATTCTCCATGGGACTAACATCGGAATTGCGTAAAAATAATCAGCCGCCCGAGTCTCGACCCAAATGTACGCAACATTTGGGTCGAAAAGGTATTGAAATTTTGTTTGGGGCAGTTTGATGGTCTGCAGCACACCCTTAGACATACCTTTTCTGTTACAGGTTGTATAGTGTAGGTATACTTATTTACCATTTACAATCGAAAGGTTTGTTTTCATAGCCTATACTGTGTCCCACTGCTGGGCAAAGGCCTCCCCTTTCTCCTTCCAAACCTCTCTGTTTTATGCAATTTCTGGCTACGTTTGCCCCGCGAGCATGATCAGATCGTCACACCACATTCGCTGCGGGCGAACTCGACGGTGATGTCCACCCTCAGGCGTCCGGTGAGAAGAAATCGAAAGGTTCGTGAGAGGAAATTCAACATTTACAATACTTCCAGTATCCATTATGTTTATAACATCATTAGCTTCAGGAAATGCCAGCGGAGGCATTGGAATTGCCGTTGTGAACAATCTTTTTTGTTACTCTTATTTCCGGTTTCACTAATACGCGAAACCTACATGAATGACTAAATAAAAGGACATTTCAACATTTGGCTCAGCCCGAGAGTTGAAACTCCTCCAACAGTGCAATATACAGGGTGTTTGGTTAAACGTGGGCAATACTTTAAGGGAGTGAAGTGCTCATAAATATGAGCAACTCTTACTATGGGGGTAACTAAGGAATATGATTTAAAAAATCTGCTGTTGCCTACATTTTTTTCGAGTTACACGACCAATAATGTGTGGAGTAGCTGATATTATTTTCGCTATTTCATCGTCGGCCCCATAGTAAAAGTTGCTTATTTTCATGAGTACTACACGCCTCTAAAGTATTACTTTGGGTATTGGTTAGAGTTAGTGAAAAGGTGAAAACAAAACTTAATTAAACTGCTACTGAAATGTAGCATGATAGTTTACCGACTACCTACCTAAGAAAAGTTAACCATGTACAATTAAAAAAAGTTTTTTTAATCACACATGATGTAAACTTTTTTTTCAAACACCCGATGGAATGCAACAATAAGCAATACTCAAGCTGCGGTGGAATAAGAGAGCCTCGGCTGAGAAATCTCTCATGAAAATCTGCAATCTTCATACGGGAGTAGATTAGGTAAACAAGGATACGGATATTACGCGTGAAACAATAAAATCTTTGTCATCCTGAAATATGTACGTTATAACTTTACGCAACAACCTGTCAAGCTATATTGACGTGCATATTTATTATTATAACACCTATTTCGGTTTACGGCTAACAGATATAAATAGAACACGGAAGGAAGGGCCCGGGTGCCGTATCCCTGCTTCTGACGAAAATTGACCCAAATTCGTGAAGCAAGGCGCCGCGTGCTCCCGGCTGTCATTTCACGCTCAATTTACTTTCTGCTAAGCACATTTCCGAAACGATATATTCGAAAATTTCACATTTATCCATTTGTGCTTATTTATGAAATAGGTAGGCATTTTGTATCGCCTTGTTAGAAGTTACTGGAGTTGCTGGAAGAGATTTCTTTAGAAATAAGCATCACGTTTGTACCTATTTTTCTGTTCCTTTCTTCTTTTCTAAATTTAGTGTGTACAGTGAGTGACAGCAAATAGCTGACCCACCTTTGCATATATGGTTGAAATTTTTTAGAAAACGAAGCGATAGAATTTTAAAGTTTTTTGCAAAAATAAAATATAAAACAATTACAAAATTTTATCGATTCGTTTTCTAAAAAATTTCAACCATTCATGCAAAGGGGTCAGCTAATTGCTATCACTCACTGTACATAAACTGTTAAAAAAACAAACAAATAAGTTGTAGTAAAAAGTTTTCTAAGGTTTATTGTTTAGTCTTTTAAGCTACTACAATCTGTCAAATTTCTTTAATTGATTTTCAACTTTATCGCTAAAGCATTAGGTTCAAGGTGGGTTGGGAAAATTTGACAGTTTCGGATAGCTTGATGTGCTGGCGTCTGTACAACTTATGGAGTAGGTACCTTGGTACCGACCACGAGTCCAGAAGTCAAGTAAAAGTCCGCGACCACTAGAGATTTTCTAATGCAAAAATGACTGACTTAATCGTAGTGAACATTCATTGAACATGCTAGAATGTTTAGTTGAACATTCTTTATACATTACGCAAGTTTAGAGTAGGTATCTCAATATTTATTCTGTCGTTTTCGTAAATCGTAAGATACATAGGTACCACAAGGTTAGTCGGGTGTATTTATCACGTAATGTTAACTATATGTTGTGACATCTTTATTTTCAGAGACAACCTAGGGAACAAAAGTTATCACTGTTCGAAATAGCTAGGTAAATAGCTAGGTAAATAGCTAGGTAAATAACTAGGTAAATAGCTATGTAAATAGCTAGGTAAATACCTAGTTGCGCAAATACGTGGCTCCCTATCTGATTGTGATGATTTCCAGAATAGAAACGAGACAGGATTTTTGCTCTGGAAATGCAACTTATGCTCTTTTTGAATATCATAAGACAACACCTCAATGTAATAGCAAAATGTCAGCTCAACGCAAAGCCTTGAAAATCGAACAGTAAAATACGTATAGTAAATAAGCATTACATTTAGATGGCGTTTAGTGTTTGTGAAAACGAACATGTGAACCAACTCCACACTAGTGGAGTTACCAACAGTACTGTATGACAACTATTTAGTTAGATAATAAAAAAATACGTAGTTATCAATCTTCTAAAATCTAGGTACTTAGTAGAAGACATAAATATTTTTTTAAAGTAACCTTTTATTTAAAGATGGCGACCTTGGGGGAGTCCTAAGATAATAAATATAAGTATATGGCCGGTTGTAAATGTTAGAGACGTAGTAGTGTATACATAAGTCGCCAGTCCAAGTGACAAGCTGAGCGACTTCAACGTTGAGGGTACCGTACTTAACGTATTTAGCATAAAATCATTCGATTACGTACGTGTTGTAAGTATCACGGGTCATGCGATTGATTTACAAAACAATACGAGTGGAGGGTAATCTTATGATAACTGAAAAACTACCTAACTTGAGTATTTGAAGTTGAGAACCTATTAAACTCTACTTTAGCTTTCACAACTTCTTCAAAGAAATTCTGATAAAATTGAGCTTGATGTTCTTAACTTCAAATAAATAATTCAGAAACCGATTGTTAGCGAGTTATTAGAAAATTCAATTTTTATGTCTACTATTTTTACCGAAGCGTTTTGAGAAACAGTGTCAGTGCACGATGAGATACTACTGTCTATCCCTCTGACTTTGTACTTTGTACCATACCCTTACCCCACCCTTACCCTACCCTTACCCCAACCTTACCCCACCCTTACTGAACCCTTACCCTTACCCTAGTATTATAAAATAAGTCTGATGTATTTCAGTCAAGAATTTGCTTATTTTTTTCAAAGGTGATTACCTCACGGCTCACAGTTTTTAGCACCTGCCGAATTTCAGTAGCAAATTCCGCTATAGCTCGCACTGATATCTCGGAGTAGCAGTGTTTGCATGCGCGGCTCGGCTGCGCGCGCGCATGCCAGATAGCTTCATTGTTCCCTTGCTTATATCAACATCTGACGACGGAACGACGGCTACTGTGGAATCGGTCATGTTGATTTTATTTTTTATGATGGTTTTCTCAAAATACATAAATGATCTCGTTATTTATTTAATGATGACAGAAGTGTCGGATGTTTTTCAAAGATTAATTTAACTTTTGGGTCATTTAAGTAGTTTTGGGATGCTTTTGGACGTGAGTTGACAGCTAATTTATCCGGAATTAAATAAAATGGAATGAATAAAATTGAACAATACAATAAAACCTTGGCGGTAGGTATACCTTCCTATGCTTTTCATACCTACTTACATGAAATGAACGATAAATTTAAGTAAGGATAAGTATTATAAATAAGTAAGACATATTATGACAGCTTTTTTTTTTTTCAGATGTTTTTTTATTAAACAATTCGATTAAGCAATTCGATTAAGCAATTCGAAAGACGACAACTCGGCAAGTAACATAACAAAGATGTACCTTTACCTATCTAATACAAAATAGATTTCGTCGTTGCTACTCCACTAAGTTCTCTGTTCGTTTTCTTAGCTCAACCTATAATTTCGGTTAGCGCTCAGTTTACAGCATTTGTGGAGTGGTGACGCTACTAACTACATTCATTGGCTTTCTTCTATTACGAAAGCGAATTAATATTTTATCTACAGAGATGTAGCCCTTTATCGTTTTCACCGACTCGCGCGGTAATCTTTTTGCCTAGATTCTAGATTTTTATTTTTTGCTATCCTTTTTAAAGTTGATAATCGTGTTTATTGTGTTATTAGTATATTAGATGTAAATATTCATTTATTTTTGCACACTCAACAATTTGCACAAAGTCAGCATCGTAAGCTTAATCTTCAAGAATGGGTCACCTCCTGAGGAGTGCCTACCTGCTGGGCGTGGGGAAAGACGACGAAGGTAAGAATTTCGACATTATTTTAAAGTATGTGTAGGTAGACGTTAATACACAGCTCCTTATGTCACTGTGTTCCGAAGTAATTATCGTAGTTGTGCATATTGGTGCTCAATTTGATGTGTCTGTGTGTATATTGGACGTGTGAGGTGATCGATCGATCGAAACGATAGAGTTTTATGTAATGGATTTGTTGGTTTAAGTGAAGTATGTTTTTAACTGTCATGAGGCTACAGAATGCACAAAAACTCGTATATCTGTAGCACCATGAGTGCAATATGTCGGTATACCAAGCAAATACACGAACAGGTTTGAAAAGGTTTCAGTTTCGGCATCAGCCTGTCAGTCCTAATGTCACAGCTGTTATCTCCGGAAATAGCACATGCTGCCTCGACCGAAGAGTGACGTATCATGTCACGCCACTCATGGCTTCTAAAAATGTATGGCGTCGGTTAAGTGCGGAACTCACGCCTGATTCTATTCTGCTGTGTTCAATTATGCACTTACATGACTTCACACCAGTGTTCCCAAGGGGGTATATAAATGTGACACTGGGTACAGTCACGAACATTAATATTCATACACGAAGCAACTTTTAAAAGTGATTTTCTCCAACTGAATTGTTTAACCTTTTACGTTTTCACGAACATAGTATTTTGGATGCCATACTATTACGAAATAGGTCTTACCTCAAAGTTGAAACCGTTAGTTTGAATTTGTACACTAAGATATAGGTACCTATATATTAGTACTATATTTCGTCAGTTGGGTATCAAGTAGATTATAATTATGCTTGAGCTTGCAAGGTGTTGATCACCGTAATAGCAACTAATTGTAACTATAATGTTGGGATCACCCGGCAGAGTTATACCTACTGCATTAATTGTTTTTAACGGTATGGACAGTAGTAGTCGTAGGATAATTACAACATGATCCCAACGTTATTTTGAGGTCCGTGTCAACGACCGTACGTAGGTTGGCTCATTTAAATGATTTTATCCTTGTGTACCATTTTCGTATCTCTCGTAAATATTGAAAGAAACTGGTTTAAAGCAGCTAGCATCACCTTGTCACTAAGAGGATATGAATTTAAAATATGTGTTATTTTGATTCTCTCTTTGTTGTAGTACCTACAAGCTATAGTCACTCCTACAGGGTGTAAACAGGCCCTTCACATAGCCGTCAACCAAGCATTCTGTACATCAAACTAAGTAACCGTCAGCCAAGCATTCTGTACATCAAACTAAGTAACTTTACGCGAAAATTAATGCTGGGAATCGACTTTTTTTTTTGGGGTGAAAAATCACGTTTTACGGTAGGACTCGATGGAAAGCACTCAAAATATTGTGCTGATGGATGGATTGAATAGTACGGGGGTTGTGGAGGTGTGTTAAGTAAAAACTTTACATCAAAAACATGTATTTTAAAAAAAACTTGTGAAAAAATTGGAACTTTGACCCCCAACATCTCCGTAACTAGAAGGTTCCCAGGTATGGTCTAGAACAAAAGAATTATCGCAGAGACGGGGAGAACAAGTGCCTTTCGGTTATGTTAAAGGTACACCCTTAAATAGTTACAGCCTTTATATTCGATGGTTATAGGTAATCTGTCCAGGTTTCCGCCCCGTTTTATTGTCATCAGTTTTCTCCTTCGCGTACCTACCTAATCCTATGGACCTGCACATACCAGATATTATGGTTAAGACACGGTATCTGTAAGGAGGTTACGTTTAAATTGTTACCATGAAATCAGTAAAAGATCCTAAACATAAGGGCGTAGAAACAATATGCGGATTTATACAAAAGTTCAATACTTTCACAAGAAAAAATTATGAAACATCTGCTTTTAATGAATCTATACTAATATTATATAAGAGGAAAGAATTTAAAAAAAAATCTCAATAAAAACAAAAATCCGAATAAGCTCCGAAACTACTGGGCCGATTTTAACAATTTTTTCACCAATGGAAAACTAAATTATCAGGAAGTAACATAGGCTATAAATTATAATATATTATCACAATTTTTGGGCCCAAAGGCGCGGGCGAAGTGCTAGTTCTTGATAATACTTTGCGCAGCGATGCCCTGGCTAACACCCTGTATTATGTTAAAATGATTATCTAAGACTTAAAATTGTCAGTTATAGAACATTTTCAACGGTCCCCGCGTGAGCACATTTACTTGGACTTGGTTAGTTACTTTTATTCGTATCGTAAACTCCAATCTCGGTACAGCCCGAGGTGAAGGTCAGGTGAATGTAATGGCCACTAATTTAGCACTTTCGTCGTCATGGCCACGACACTGACCGTTTATCAGATTAAGATCAATAATAGGGTCTTTTGCAGACCTTGTTTGCGGACAAAGAAAGCATGCGTCATGATTTGGTAGATTTGGTTTGGAGATTTGATGAAAGCACGTCACATAATATCTTGCGTTCAACTATGCGTGAGGGACAAACCTTGACAAAATTCTGCTAGCAAAGAATCCATGTGTCATGATTTTATTGAGCTATACAAGGTGTAAATCGACCCTTTACGAAGCCGTCAACGAAGCATTCTGTACATAAAACTAAGTAACCCTACGCCAAAAATATTGCTGGGACAAATTTTGTGTGAAAAATTGTGTTACGGTAGGACTCAATGTAATGCACTCAAAACATTGTGCTGATGGATGCATTGTGCAGTACACAGGCCATTGAGGCATTGTAAGAAAAATATAACATCAAAAACTCGTATTTAAAACAAAAGTTGTGAAAAAGTAGAAATTTTGACCTCCAATATCTCCGTAACTAGAAGGTTGGTTCCCAGGCATAGTCCAGAACAAAAACAATGATCGCAATGATGGGAGACCAAATTTTCTTCGGCTTCTTCAAGGGTTCGGCTTCTTCTTCAACACCCATTATGTATAAAAAATCACAAATCCTATGAAAGCGAGAGGCATGTCTCATCGACAAAGTATCAGGGACAATTTTACAGATTACTCCTGAAAAAAAATCTGAATAGGGACGCGTACCTGCGTCCCTATTCTGATTTTTTCAAGGTAATTAAAATAAGAGATTTGTCGATTACGGGTTTTTATCCCAGACTAGGTGCATATCAAGCTATAGAAGCATCAGCTGTAGTACCTATAGCTATTAATTAGCATCACAGCTGCCACGAAATCCACCACCCGGTTATTTTTAGCGTTTAGGTGCATTAAGAGTCTCATCTCTGTCGTTTCAACTGAGCGGTGATGAAAACCAAGTCCTGTATAAATACATACAATATTTATATCACTACTCCGATGTAGGTGCTCAACGCAATTAAAAGATTTTAGTTTCTATTGATAAGAAACAATCATGTTAAAAGTAAATAACAAATCTGAATGCCATCATGATAAAGGTGGGTGAACTGTGTATCTGTGGAAATTTTTACTTTCATCAATTTGTAGTTAGTTGTACTTACTCTAGACATATTTATGTTCAATTGCGGGGTTCAACTACTAAAATATACACTTTTAATGTCTCACGCCCGTTTCTGCCAATTACTGCTTATAAAATGTAGTACCTATCTAATCAATTAAAACTCTCAGGAGTTTCCTTCACTTTTTATTAATTTTCGTGACTTGAGTGACACGGGTTGGTACCCGTGTTACTACCAATCCTACGAGTAGTAACACGTTATATGGGTAATTCCATTACCTTTACTACAGCATTTATAGTAAGTTGTTAGTTAGGAAATTAAAAAATAAAGTGTCACTACTTGAGTAAGAAAAAAAGACGATGCAACATCTTGGATATAGCGCTTGCCTGCCGCTCTTGCGATCGTAAGTAGGTACACGGTATTTTTTAAATTTCCCATCTAACAACTTAGATAGGTACTCCTGCGGCAGTTACAAACGCAATCTGTATGAAGTATTGAAACAATTCTAACCTGTCCAAAGCAGTGAGGAAAAATTTTCGAGCTCGCTCCGCTCGCTCTTGCAGCTTAATTCTTCTTGAATCTTGACTTGGTCTGTATGTCGACTAAGTAACTCCTGTATGTAGGGTCAAAACAATTCTAACCTGTCAAGACTGCTCACTTCGGTCGCTCTTGGCGCCATAGATGTTTTATTCTTAAAATTATCTCCCTAAGTCAATTAAGTAACATCGATTTCTGAATAAAAGGACTTATGAACAGCTTTCTACAGTGGAGAGTTTACATTTTCTTTTATTCCTAACTCGACAAAATTTGTAACTTCTAAATGTATAAGTATAGAAAACCTCACCAATCTGAGGTGTTAATGTTTTTAAAGGTGGCTATTGCATTTTAGCTCTATCCAGCTCTACTTGGGACCAGTGTTTATCGATGGAGTCCGGCTCATCCTGCAATGTCCTTTTGAGCCTGATGATTTAGAAATATTTTGAATAATTAACGACTGGTGAGAATAATTAACACCCAGAGCATGAGGTCCTTGGTTCGAATCCCACGTCGGCCAAAGTGTTATTGAGTTTTTCCTTCAGGAATTTCTTAGTAGCAGCGCTCCGGATGTGGGCCCGATTGATGGCAATAGGCTCGCCACCTGTTACATTGGACTCAAAACAAAACTGCCGAAATGTGGGTGTACAATTAGGTCTTCCTAACCATTCGGGGATTACAGACGTGATGTTATGTTATATAAAAGTAAAGCATGTTGCCCACATGATGTTCATGCCCATAAATGTCACACTCTCTCAGTTCCTCGGGTCCACACACAATGGTTCAGGTGTTAACGGGCCAAGCTTGCTTGATTGGATAGAAACCTTAACATAAATTGGTCAATCATGCGTGACTAGTATGATAATGTATATTCGGCCTTACTCTTACGTTTACATACGCGTTTTTCCTTTAAACAATGTTTAAGTCGTGTTTCAAAGACTATAACTAAATACAGTCGTTTAGCAGGGGGCAATTTTTGTGTTAGTTTACCTATCTTCCAGAAAATTCATTTTAAACAAAAATAATGATAAACTTTTAATAATAATGATAGAATATTTAGTTTTAATCCCGCCAAACTCGATGATCATAATGTGGTAGGTATTTGTCCGGTTTCGGGGGGGGGGCAATTACGCCCATAGGCCCCCCCTCTGTATCCGCGTAAGTTAACGGATAATTGTTAAGGCTCAGTCCATGGGGATTTATCTCTACTTTCCTAGATAGTACAGTCAGTAACCAGTGGGACAGAGCGGTAAAATAAACCGGACACCAACTGTAGGTACTACCCTATTCACTGACGGTCGACCATTTTTCAACCTTTTTGCTTAGGGCATAGGGGTGAAAAGTGGCAGACCGTCAGTGAGCGCGGTTGTACATCGTTACGTATGGTGGTAAAGTATCAACATTATTACGTTTCATGCGAAAACCTGTAATTTAAAGACTGCCTAGAAATCAGACATCTTGATATTTTTTTTTATAAAGTTACATGTCATCGTACATTCGACTTAAACTTGACGCGAATGGCAGAGAAAGTACCTACCAGTGGCGAAGGTTCCATACAACTCGATTCCCACCGGATTCCCTTTGAAACCTGGCACAGTCAGTATTCTATAGACAAATAATATAATCACATTAAAGATATGTACTCCGGCTTACCTCTTATAAAATTGACCCTTCGCGTCTGGCTACCTACCTTTGTATAAGTGCATTGGTACCTAAAATGTACCCACTCATCAGCTATTTTCCTCATTAACAATAAAACATTAATAGATAACTTATCTACATAATTGTTCACTTATCGTGTACCTTGTTGAATTTAAGATCAAATACTTATATACAGAGATTCCGCTATATATTTGCTAAGTCTTAAGTATATATTGTGACGCAAAAAATAATTCCACTGCGCTTTGCGTACCCTGATAAAGTGTAAAGTAAATATGTAAAACAATTACCTGTCTTAGATTTAATGAGGTTGCTGAAATCTAGTTTAGTTAGGTATGATATCTACATATGTGTACATTGTAGAGAAAGACACATGGCACACACTGTGTCACCTTTTGATAGTCTTTATGAGCTTGTTTACCGCGATTTTTTTTTTAAATGGTACCTGTACCTAACTGGACTCTTTTTAACCGACTTCCAAAAGGAGAAGGTTATCAATTCGTCTGAATATATATATTTTTTTTAATGTCTTTTCGACACCAGCAAGTAATGAAAGCTCTGCTCTGCTAGTAGACAAACCCCGGATAAAAAGTACCTATAATAATAGTATGTACCTACCAACGTATCAGCTCGTGGATACTTCTTTATCGCATTCCATAAAAATATACACCAATAACGCATACTTTTCAAAATCAGAATTGCACGAACCAAGAGTTTCAAATGACAACTGTTTTGCCAAGTAATCAACGTTGTAAATGTCAACGTGTTTAAGATTCATAAATTATACAATTACTGCGCTAATTTGCGGTCATAACTACATAATAATATTTGCATTATCAATAATAATAATGACGACAAGTTTGTTAGATTTTAGTCAGTCATTTGTGTGTTCTATTCTGATAAAATTCGCACATTGCATGCATACGGAACTCGCTTCACACCTGTATGACGCATATCACGAGGAGTCAATAAGGGTGTTTTTATTAAATATTAGGCGTTTGATTACACTTTGTGCACACATTCGTAATTATATCGGTAAACTAGCGTCACTTGTCCAATCTGCGATTTAACGTTACAATCAAATATTGTTGTAGAGGCGTAGGAGGCGTAGTAGTGGCGTGGCGTAGTAGTTTTTGTAGTAATATTGTATGTCTTGTTAAATGTTATTATTTGTATTGGTTTAACACAAATGAGAAATGAATAGAATTTCTTCATCATGTAGGAGGCAGACATCGATTATTTTTATTTCAGGTCTAAGCGAAAATAAAACAAAAAAAAATCATTAAATGTGTATAAAATTATTATTTAATTTCTAGCTGTTACGTGATACGTTTTTCTCTCCTATGGCTACCAAATCGTTACAAGCGTGTCATCATACATGGAAATTATGATTTTTTTCCACACATTTTCTTTCAAGAAAAACGTATCGTACATAAACTCTAATGAAATTCAAATATTGGTTGGGCTAGAAAGAAATATATGAAACAAGAAAAACCGGTCCGATCTACGTTGAAACAAAACATTTGTCGTTGTCACGAATTTCAGTTTATATTGCTTATCAATATAGAATTAGGCACTTAACGAGTCGCGTTCGCTGTCCGCGAAAATTCGTCAGTTGTGCGAAACGGAACACGGTCACAAGTCCGCCGCGAGACCGGCGCGAGATACATTTACGAAGTTACTTATGATGGCAGCTCCTCTGTAGACCATAGTAGCCAAACACGCGCCGAACAAACGCTAGGCTGATACCGGGGAATAATAAAACGGTGTGATAGTGTACCGCGTCTTCAATATTATGTACGGAGGTTGTAGAAATGCCATCGTGAGTACTATGTTTTATGATGCTTCAAATAATGCATGATTTGAGCGCATGGAAATCAGTGTCACTAATTTTCGTTTCCCTAAAATAATCAGCAAAAACTTTAAATATTTTTAAATTCTTTCAAATTAAAAGAAAACTTTAAAGATTTTTTTTTAAACACTGACTTGAATAAGTTGGTAAAAGTAGCTGTTATATTTCGACTGTTTTTAAAATTCAAGAAATGCAGATTTTACCATAATTATTTTTTCGCGTATTTTTATCAAATTAAACTTTCATATTTTTGTAAGCTTTTTGAACCTTTTTCTAGCTCTTTGGTAAAGTTAAAAAAAAAAAAACAGGACGTACCAACAGTTTCCAATCATTCATTTAATTATTATTATCATCTCCTCGTAATTAACCTACTTGTGTTTTCTACTCTTCTTGGTAACAATTATCATTTTCAACTTTGCCGATTAAACTTACAAAACAAAAATTCGTATTCACATTTTTTGCAAATAGTTTACCTATAATTAGATACTTTAATTGCAGAAAATGCACCTAAAGTAAATGCGTCCAACGATAGGGGCCCCTATGATTCTCGTATACGTAGCATAAGACCTCGTCTACTCAGTTTTTAACATATTATGCTGTAAATTGTTCGACACCATTAAGCTATTGAGGTTTGTGGGACTGGTTGCCCTTAGCCACGTATAATTTAACCAATCGAGTTTAACCTTAAAGGTAGATCAGCTTGACTAAGTATCTAGAAGCTGATAAAATATTAACGAAGCCTAGATTCAAAGTGAAACAACTTGTGTTATTTGATTGCCGAATACAATAATCACTCATAAATATTCCATTAATCGATCATTCGTCTACTTACGTCGTATTGGGATTATTATAAGTCCTTTAAAGCGTATCTCTTATCACAAGGCCGTGGGAGGACATGTACGGGGAAGATATTAAACTCCTGGGAAAGGAATTAGTTACGGTAGTAACTTAAGCTCTTCACTACATTGTATAAAACAAAGTCGCTTCCCGCTCTCTGTCTGTCCCTATGTATGCTTAGATCTTTAAAACTGCGCAACGGATTTTGATGCGGTTATCAGTAATAGATAGTGATTCAAGAAGAAGTTTTATATATATACTAGCTTATGCCCGCGGCTTCGCCCGCGTGGAGTTAGGGAATTGCACACGGGATTTTACTTCTGGAATAATAAGTAATCTATGTATCTATCTATAATACATACATAGATTTACATGTACTTGCTTATAACTTGCAATTATTATTATAAAGTTATGTCAATTAAATTAGATACGTGAAATATTGATACCTTGGTTTGAGATTGGACATCGGATTTACTGGATTTTATCTGAAGAGTATGTAAACAAATTTTCAAGTCAATCGACCCCGAGAGTAAAAAGTTTCACAGAAAATCCAACACCCCATTTCACCCTCTAAGGGGTAGGAATTTCGAAAAACTGATACCAACTCTTCACAAAGAATACACCCTCCAATTTTCATATCTCTGGGACCCGCGGTTTGGGCTGTGCGTTGGTATATCAGTCAGCCAGTCAGGACATGGAATTTTAAATTGGGGGATGATTTCGTGATACACGTGAGATACGTGTGAGATACGTATCATTTTAACTGAAGTATATGTAGACATTTTCAAGTCAATGGACCCCGAGAGAGTTTCACAGAAAATTCAACACCCCATTTCACCCTCTTAGGGGTGGAATTTCAAAAACCCTTTCTTAGTGGATACCTACTCTCCACAAAGAGTACATTCTCCAAATTTCATGTCTCTAGAACCAGCGGTTTGGGCTGTGCGTTGATATATCAGTCAGCCAGTCAGGACATTGAATTTTAAATTGGGGGATGATTTTGGAAAAACTGTGATACACGTATCTCATCATTTTAACTGAAGTATATGTAGACACAATTTCAAGTCATCGACACAGAGAATAAAAAGTTTCATAGAAAATTCAACACCCCAATTCACCCTCTTAGGGGTGAAATTTCGAAAAACCCTTTCTTAGTGGATACCTACTCTTCAAAGTGTTGTGTTTAAAGGCACAACAACGAGATCAGAATCAATTGTCTTTGAAAATAGATAATCAGACCATTTCTGATAAGCTAAAAGTCGCTGAGACTCTAGAAACTTTCTTTACCAACATTCCGTTAGAGGTTACTAAATCTCTCCCCTCTTCTTCTAAATTAGCTGAAGCTCTTCTTAAAGAAAACTTTACTCAGTACATACCAAACTTCAAATTTAAACCAATATGTATTGCTACAATTAAAAAGGCATTCAAAAGTCTCAACATAAAAAATACTGAAGACTTATGGGGGATATCCGTCAAGGTTCTTGGAGACATTATTGACTCAATCGCTCCTGTCCTAACAGGCATATTCAATCAATGTTTGGACAGCGGCAAGTTTCCTGATCTAATGAAACATAGTAAAGTAGTACCAATTTTCAAATCGGGTTCAAAGAGTGATCCCTCAAATTATAGACCTATATCTGTGCTTCCAGCATTGAGTAAAATCTACGAAAAAATCATGCTGGACCAGATGTTGTCTCACTTCAACTCAAATGGGATTCTGCATAGACAACAGTTTGGTTTCACGAAGGGAAGGTCGACAACGGACGCGGGAGTAAAACTCATCAGTCACATTTTGGAATCTTGGGAGAAGTCCCAGGATGCCATTGGCATTTTCTGTGATCTCTCAAAAGCGTTTGACTGCGTCGACCACAACACACTAATCTGTAAATTACACCACTACGGAATTCGTGGAAAAGCTGCTGACCTTCTTCTTTCCTATTTATCTAATAGGCAGCAAAAAGTAAATGTAAATGGGGCGACGTCCTCCGGGTCTCTAGTCAAAATGGGCGTGCCCCAAGGTTCAATTCTCGGTCCTTTCCTATTTCTTGTTTACATTAATGATCTCCCTTATATGATGGCCAAATTATCGGATATAATTCTATTTGCTGATGACACTTCGCTAATTTTTAAAATAGATAGAAAAGATACGAATGTCTTACATGCCAACGAAAGTCTAACCGTTCTCTCGAAATGGTTCGCAGCTAACAATCTTTTACTTAATGCGAACAAAACAAAATGTCTGAAGTTCTCTTTACCGAATGTGCCGCAACGGGATCTGGATTTAAATCTTGACGGCAAAAAACTTGATATTATAGCGGAAACTGTATTCTTAGGGATTACTATCGATTCAAAATTGCAGTGGGGCGCGCACATTAGAACTCTTTCGGGTAGATTAAGCTCAGCTGCATATGCAGTAAGAAAAATAAGGCAGTTAACTGATGTGGCTACAGCTAGGCTAGTATACTATGCTTATTTCCACAGTATTATGTCCTATGGCATTCTGCTGTGGGGATCAGCAGCAGACGTTGACTCGATTTTCATTTTACAAAAGAGGGCAGTCCGCGCGATCTATAAAATGAGTCCTCGCGAGTCCCTCAGAGAAAAATTTAAAGAGATTGATATACTAACCCTGCCTTCACTTTATATTTTAGAATGTATTTTATATGTCCGCAAAAATCGAGGGCTTTTCAAAATTAGAAGCGACTTTCATAAGATAAATACACGCGGTAAACACGAAATTGTAATACCTAAATTTAGATTAACAAAAACTAGCAAGTCTTTTCTTATAAACAGCATACGCTTTTATAACAAGTTGCCAAAGTCAGTTATAGAACTGACCGATGGAAAGTTCAAAAACCACATCAAACGTGTCCTTATTAAAAAAGCATACTACAAAATCAAGGACTACGTTGAAGATAAAGAAGTTTGGCCTTAGTTCCTTCTGCGCTTGCGGCCTCCCTGGTAGCTCATAAACGGCACAAATATGTGGATGTCTCTAACTATTCTCAATTTTTTTTCTCTTCTTTTGAATCAGATTTTACAGTAATTTTCAAATCATTTATATCTTTTCCTCAAAATAGTTACAGCACTGATAACAGTATTTGTGTCACTTGTTTAATTTAGTATTTTACAATATTTTCTTACCTTTGTATAGATTCTTTTTATCGATTGTTTGTGAATGTGTGGACATTGTAGGCTTTGTAGATTCCCAGCTGCTTGTTAACTTTTGTTAACTTTTTATTTTGTTCTACATTTTTTGTGTAGTAAGCAACGACTTATTGTCGGGCCTACGCTGTCCCCCCATACTTAAGTACAAATGCTGTATCCATAATACTGTAACACCAAATGATTTGAAAAGAGTAACCATGGAGTTTCTTGCCGGTTCTTCTCCATAGGAAACGACCAACCCGAACCGTGCACCTTTTTGTCGACGTTTTATAAGTGCCCATCGAGGCCTATGTGAAATAAAATATTTTGATTTTGATTTTTTGATGATTTCACAAAGAGTACACTGTCCAAATTTCATGTCTCTAGGACCACTGGTTTGGGCTGTGCGTTGATGTATCAGTCAGCCAGTCAGGCAGGCATTGAATTTTAAATTGGGGGATGATTTTGGAAAAACTGTGATACACGTATCTCATCATTTTAACTGAAGTATATGTAGACACATTTTCAAGTCAATGGACCCCGAGAGAGTTTCACAGAAAATTCAACACCCCATTTCACCCTCTTAGGGGTGGAATTTCAAAAACCCTTTCTTAGTGGATACCTACTCTCCACAAAGAGTACATTCTCCAAATTTCATGTGTCTAGGACCAGTGGTTTGGGCTGTGCGTTGATGTATCAGTCAGCCAGTCAGGCAGGCATTGAATTTTAAATTGGGGGATGATTTTGGAAAAACTGTGATACACGTATCTCATAATTTTAACTGAAGTATATGTAGACACAATTTCAAGTCAATCGACTCAGAGAATAAAAAGTTTCATAGAAAATTCAACACCCCATTTCACCCTCTTAGGGGTGGAATTTCGAAAAACCCTTTCTTAGTGGATACCTACTCTTCACAAAGAGTACACTGTCCAAATTTCATGTCTCTAGGACCACTGGTTTGGGCTGTGCGTTGATGTATCAGTCAGCCAGTCAGGCAGGCATTGAATTTTAAATTGGGGGATGATTTTGGAAAAACTGTGATACACGTATCTCATCATTTTAACTGAAGTATATGTAGACACAATTTCAAGTCAATCGACTCAGAGAATAAAAAGTTTCATAGAAAATTCAACACCCCATTTCACCCTCTTAGGGGTGGAATTTCGAAAAATCCTTTCTTAGTGGATACCTACTCTTTGCAAAAAGTACACTGTCCAAATTTCATGTGTCTAGGACCAGTGGTTTGGGCTGTACGTTGATGTATCAGTCAGCCAGTCAGGACATTGAATTTTAAATTGGGGGATGATTTTGGAAAAACTGTGATACACGTATCTCATAATTTTAACTGAAGTATATGTAGACACAATTTCAAGTCAATCGACTCAGAGAATAAAAAGTTTCATAGAAAATTCAACACCCCATTTCACCCTCTTAGGGGTGGAATTTCGAAAAACCCTTTCTTAGTGGATACCTACTCTTCACAAAGAGTACACTGTCCAAAATTCATGTCTCTAGGACCAGTGGTTTGGGCTGTGCGTTGATATATAAGTCAGTCAGTCAGTCAGTCAGTCAGGACTTTGAATTTTATATGTATAGATATTGCACCCGTGCGAAGCCGGGGCGGGTCGCTAGTTTGTCATAAACTGTATTATGAGTAGAGCTTTATAGCCCTTTCAAATTCAATTTAATCTATACTAATATTATAAAGAGGTAAAATTTGTTTGTATGTAGGGGGTAATCTCCGGAAGTAATGTACCAATTTTAAAAATTGTTTCACTGGTAGTAAGCTACATTATTCGTGAGTGCTATAGGCTATCAATTATAAAGATATCATGCATATTAGCCAAGCTATCACAATTTTCGCGGACGAAGTCGCGGGCGTAGTGCTAGTAACTTAATAACTTATTTCAATACTATTCACAGCAATTCAAACTTCACCTATTACTATGTAGATAGCTGCGCGGCAATACATCCACACAAAAGGCGCAATCTTTATAATACGGTCACCTGAGTAATTAAAATGAATATAAGTATTAATAAAATACATTATTTTTAATTTATGTGCCATTAAGTTATTTAATGAGGTAGGCACATCTACGTAGGATGGATGGTATAGTATTAATCGCTTACTAACAACGCTTGCTGACAGAGTTCAGATAGTAGGAATACACTTCTAGATAGATAATTAGAGGTTATTTACAAATTACAAACGTCTGTAAACAAGTGACGAGAACATCACAATGACGTGACAACCCGTTGTGATTTATTATCGGGTAATTAATTGATTAAATACAACCATAAAAAAACGTCATTGTTATCATTGATAACGGGAACTTAAATACTCGCTACGTAGCTTAATTATGACTGTAAGCAATTATTGCACATTATGTACCTACAGACACAGACAATGAATCAAGTACTTAAGATTGTAAATAGGTGTTAATATGCATTTAGATAAACTTACACCATGCGGTTACATTTATATTCGTCAGTTAATTACAATATTTCCTTCTTGGTTACTTGGTTGAACGAACCTCTTTAATAAACAAGGAAAGGTTGATAAAGGTGACCAACACCAACGACCATTATTTCCATGAAAATCTCACATACCAATGTCACCCCGGAGATGAATGAAAACAATGACTAACAGTCCTCCTCTTTGCATTCAATATGAATGGTCTCTGGTTAGTTTTGTTTTCACCGAAGTCAGAAATAATTATTTTATGTCTTAATAGATTTTTAGTTGAAAAAAACACGACCTTCTCATCTAAGTTAGATATCAAATAAACATAGCGTGTGTACTTAACCCTTGTTTTGCCTTGTATTCAATGCATAATAAATATAATACAGACAAGAGCTGTACAATCCAAACATGGTCTAATTAGTGCTGAAAAAGCAATTTCAATTGTAGTTATTTTTGTAGCAATTGTTTTAGTAAACTGACGTATTCTAATAGTTGTACCTGCGTTGGCGTTCGTCGTCCATATAAAGCCGATATCAGACGCCTCACTCAAGTGAATGGTTCACTCGAATTCAAAGATTCACATAGGAATGAAAGTTCATCTGCTATTTTACATCTTTTTTCGATCTTTTTTTTCGAAAAGGGAATTCATTTGTGAACCGATCCAATGGTATTCGATCGAATACCATTGGATCGGTTCACAAATGAATTCCCTTTTCATAACATAGCATCACGCCTTGTAATCCCCGAAGGGTTAGGCAGAGATGTACTTAACAAGTACACTCACATTTCGCCAGTCTTGTTTGAGTCCCATGTAATGGAGGCGAGCCTATTTATTATTCACTTTTCACTCAAACCTAAACTCAAAACATTTATTTCAAATAAATCTGTTGCAGGCACTTTTTAATTGACAAAAACAAAAAGATTTTCAACTCTCTGTTTGTAGCTTTGAGTGAACTTCAAGTGAAAGATGCAGAATGAAAGGCCAATGTGAAGCGTCTGATATCGTTTAAGTATAAAATTGAGTATGTCAACATATTGTAGGTTGCACACGTTCATGTGGTTAGCATATTGCCGCCAATAGTGCTGATGCGTCAAAAGTGCTAAGTGGCGTGTCCCGTCACAATAGCTCCATAATAGAATGAAAATAACTGACGTTTCAGTAAAACCATCATCAATTACAAAATGTTCTTAGTTCTGACGTTTGTTCTACTTTACTTTCAGGACGTTAGGTTGTTGAGCTTTTACCCCCTTATTATTAGACGCTAAGTTACAATAAGTATGAACTTCAGATTAACGATATAATATTTTTCGAGGAATATGGCGGAATAAACATAATTATGCCAAAGCATAACTTATTCCGCGTTTGTAAGAAGGGGGGTTACAAAATAAGCGTATAGGCTTCAGTGAAAATATTACATTATAATACTGATATTAAACTGCATGTCTTTGTCTATACCTAAACAAATACACGTTTCAATTATACAGTCCGAACGAATACAAAAAAAAGTACTATTCATAGACACAGATTCAAACGCTGTTTTATATTTTATTCGAAAAAAAGAAAAACTAACCTTTCAAATTATATCTCTGAAATCAAACAAACAGATTTTAGAAATTGCGCTCACCTGATCTGACGGTAATGGTCAAAGAACTTGTCAATTTAAATCAATTGCATTCGTAAGCTGTAAGCACATGGTAGTAGTGTAATGTGGCTATGGCCTTATCTACTGATGTTGGGACACATGATTTCAATTTAATCAGAAGAAACGCTGGCACATTTTTTGAGTAAAGACTTACTTATGTAGAGCGCGATATTGACCCAATTGTAGTTAGAACTTCTAAATTTGAGAAGTAATTTTCTCTTATCATTTTTCTTCAAGCGTGACCGATTTTCATGTGACAATTAAGGTCGAGTGAGCTAAGCACACACAAGATAACTATACTCACCCAAATAAAAAAGTGTAACACCGTCAGTCAGGTCTTAAAACATCCAGCTCTCACACAAATTATAAAAACATTGAATAAATGTTTCCTAGAATCCAATAAAAACGCAATAAGTATTCACGTTCAATAAAACATATCGACGATAGAGGCAATCTCACAGATCTCCTTTCCTTATATTTGTGCAAGTGGCTCGCATAGTGTTTGCTGGCGGTTGTTCACACGACAAACACACAGACAGACACAGAAGGTGAGGGAGAACAACGGCGAGGCGGGCGTTATCACGACGCGCGACGACTCGGTGACAAACGAGCGACTTACCGTACTATTGTCAATAATAATGACCCTATATGTTGTTATTATTCAGCGTCAATCGTTTATCTCATTTGTGTCTGGTCGCGAAGACTTAATAACAAATCAGTATCGCATAAGCGTTTAAAGTGGCGTGGTGTTTGTGTATCCCTACAGTGTCTGTGTAATTAAAATTCTGCAGAAGAAAGTAGTGTTTACATAGACGATAAGTGCTAAAATGGAGTTTCAATATTACGGGAACTTCGACCGTCCGCCGACGCGCAGGATTCTAGACCAGCCCTGGTGGGACGAGGAGGATACACTGTCTGACAGGCGAATTAACGGTAAGAGCCCGCCGACTAACTGTTTTCATACCTTATTCGTATAGAAACAGCTGCAATTTACGCCTCGTTACACTTAATATAAGTTAACTCAACACAGTTCAGTAATTCTAAAGTTAATCGTAGTTAATACTAGCGTATGGAACATGTTTTGTTTACCGTCTCTTATCTCTCCAAAATTGGAGCACAATTAGGCTATATATCACACTATCACACGAGAAAATATTGTTCGGGTATGTCAACACGGAACGTTACAGTCTGTTGCGTTAATTTCACACAATTACTTGTAGGTGGCGTAAAAAGTATAATATTAGAGTAGGTGGGCATACGTCTGTCTAGACGGTACAGGGAAGTGAGGGTATATCGATTGGGCGCCGGGATAATTTTAGAAAAGGTCCTGCTCGGGAAGTCTGGTGAAAACCGCAGCCATGTGCACGAATTCACATTGATCAGTCTACTGCTCCATCCTGTATAGGGCCTTTAATGAAGAGAGGTCACAGACATCTCTATTCGATCTTAATTGAAATAGGATAATCTTAATTCCTTAGGTGTTTAGGTCTGTAAACACCCGCAAAAATATTTAACTTGCGTTTTAAATGAATACCGTGCGACGTTTACTACATAGGTCTGTGTTATCATCAGATTAAACATGGTGTTACATAATTTTCTACTTTGAAGCACATTATTAGTAGTTTAAAATGAACAAATGTATTATCTACCAGGGATACACTGGCTCCCAAGAGGTATGAAGCACTTGGCTTCTTATGAAGCTTTAAAATGATGATGGTCCTTCATTAATTTACGACTAATTCTGATATGACTAAGAAAAGACAGCTCATAAAGACCTAGACAATAATTACAATGAATATACATAGACAATCATATGTGTTTCTATATATTTCGTAATTAACACTTCAGAACATCAAGTTCGTCATTAGTCGTTCGTAAAGTCAGTTGGTAAAACGTGTTGGGTAGGTATCTTTCATTTCCGCGCCGCCATCTTCATTTTCATCTGTTTGTAATGAAAAATCTGTTGGTTCTCTGATGTTATCTGTGAATGTTGCCTTAAAAACATAATAAAGTGCTAAATTGGGTACTTGGTGTCTGTTGTAATGGTACGTACTTAGCATTCAGTTCCAAATATTGAGAAAGTAATGTAGTAAGTAATTTACACCCATATTCCAGAACGCCGACTTAGTCCATTTTTGAACTTAAGTCGACATTTGTTGTCATGGCAACAGGTGAGGAACGCCCACCACGGTATCAGCAACACCCACTCAATGATGTTCAAAAGGTGAGGACAGACTAGCTAGAGCTTGCATTTGCAACAAGACATCGAGCCGCTTGACACTTTGTTAAAACTTGATTTGCTAAGAAACAAGCAACTTGTGTAACATTTCATCGAGCAAAAACACGAGCGCGGGCAAATCGTGCAACATGGAAAGAGGTGCGTGGACTTAGGGGTCGTGCTGGTCGTTACTTCTCCTAATTCGCTCAGTGTTTTTTTTTTAATATTAAATTAAATTGCAGCACACGCGACTTGCAAATCCAACGTATCAACGAAGAGTACCTAAATGCCACACAGTAAGAACAGTCACTAAAGAACCCCACCGGCTTACTCCTTTTGCTTCGTTCACGTTCATACATCTGTTCATACACGCACGCAGGTCGCGAGCACTGCCACCTGACCTTTTTTAAGAACAATACCAATAATGTTTGTCCTTCTAAGGTGTTCTCTTTCGGGTTTTGTTAGTCGCCTTTTACTCGTCCTCTCAACAAGACCATCATCCAAACATATTCTTTTAATTTTTTGTCTCTACATCTCCTTTTCAACCGCAACCTTGCAGTATTATATCATTCCTCAATTTACCAACCAATGTTACAATACGTTTAATTGCTCAGATGAGTACTCACCTTAATCTACCTCCAAAACATGCTGTCCATTTCAAACCCAAAATAAGTATTTTGCATGAAGGTTGCAAGCTGCTTTGCATGCTAAAAATGTTACATTAAAATACGTCACAATGCTAGAGAAGTCTTAAATCGTTGTTCTACAGAATGCTCTTGGTTGACATCATTTGTCAAAGAACTTAAACGGATTTACTTGAAAATAAATATTTATTTTTTCGTGGTTCATTTCTAAGATTTTCACTTAAAATAATGGCATCAAGAATTTTCTTTTCGGATGGTGAAAACTCCTTCAAAATACGACGTTGCCGGGCAGCTCATCAGCGACAAAATGTGCTGTGGGCTCGCCTAACCCAAGAGTACAACTCAGTATTTAACTAGCGCGTAAGTACCAAATAACATGTATGCTGTTTTAATACCTGGTCTATGTTTGATGATCGTAATGAAAGGCAATCTTTTCTTTTTATAGAGAACCGAATCTCAGTTATAAAGGTGCTGGTCCAATATTAAGGCTAAGAAAAAGACCACCCTTAATTTAGAAAAAAAAGAAAGAATGAGGACTGGGGGTGGACCCTATCCTGGCCCCGCGTCCTCAGATCTCGAAGGAGTGAAAGATGCGCTGCCGGCCTCCACCGATTTGAAATTGAGGTTCGCAATGGACTGTGACACTATGCCAAGTGAAACTCCTGCTGACGGTACACCTATAGTCTAGTAATTTTATTGATTCTATTCTTTGTGTTAACGAATATATGATTAGATTATTAAAAATATTTACTTTCTTTTTTCAGTTCTGGAATTTCGTCCGGTAGACGAGGTACCGGTACCGGTGGCTCAAGGGCCACCTGAAAATAACTCGACTGACTTGGCGTCAGCAAACTCGCAGTTTATTGGTAGGGTTGATCAAATGATTTTCAGTTCATCTCTACACGTTACAGTACATCAGAAAGTTAAATTATCTGTGTATGGCACCAATACAGAATTTGAAATAACATCAATCTATTTGTATTCATTCGAAGCATTTTATTTTTTATATTCTCATTAGTGTTTTTTGAAGGTGCTTGTGGTTAGCAAATTAATACTAATATATGTTCGCGCCCAAGTTATAATAAAAGAGGTACGGGCGAAAAATTTAAAACGGAATGAGGAACGAGAGGAGGAGTTACATCTGCTGAAAATGGAGAAGCAGAAGTGGTGGTGAAGGCAGCAGAAGAAGCGTACCAAAAGGCAAAACTCGAACGTTTGAGTGCCGCCCAGCTACTTCGATTCAGTGATGTTACAAGGGACGAGACCGAAAAAATAAATTAAATTATTATTGTACAAGCCAACTGGTTTTTATTTTATTTAAAAGTAGTAACACGTATAAAAAATATCTAAATTACACATTTATAGACATAGAAAAACAAAGGAAATTTTTCATTTTAATTCACGTAGGACTACGTAAGACTGGATCCAATCTCTAGGTTAGTAAAACCCAACAACCCTGCATGCATGGGGATCGAACCCATAACCTCACACCGTGCAATTGCGCTTATGACTAGTTGACCAACGAGAGAACAAAAATACAAATATGATCATCACACAATTATAAACATACTAGCTGTTGCCCGCGACCTTCGTCCGCGATTATTATATTTAAAAAAAACCCGTTTTCGCAACATTTTTTAATGCTCCGCTCCTATTCCTCAACAAAAGGGTTATCCAACACTAAAAGATTTTTTCAATTGGAACCAGCAATTCCTGAGATTAGAAGGTTCCGGTCGTCCAGAGTTGAGGGAAGAATTCAGTTGGACGATGGACCGAGTAGCCTTGAATTTCTTTGGATTCGTTATCGCTTATTCTCTCATCATTACTCTGCAGAATGAGTTTGTGCGGATGACATGGTTGTGGTCACCCAACATAATGGTGTGTTTCATATCGGCCCTTCTCTTCCTCCGTTTAGCAGTAGCAAGCCGCCTGCTACTCATGTTTAGCTTACACCTGTCCTTTCCCGTATCATATGAAAACAAACCTAAGATAAGCCGGCTAAACCACTAAACGCAACGGCGAATAAGAATTCGATTTGATTGTTTTATTATTGCAATATAACAGAAACTGGCCACAACAGCGGCTGACGAGCGCTACATCCAAGTTGGTTGCATCAAATTTGTATTTGTTTCTTTCTCCTTCTATTTACAATCTATATACTACTGCGATAGTACCGCAAAGGCAATGGGATTACCCGTATTACTACAGGTAGAAAGATTGGTAGTAACATGCGTAAGTCACCCTACTATCGCTTTATTGGCAACTATTTTATGCCTGCGGCTTCGCCCGCGTGGAGTTCGGGCATTGCCCACGGGATCTTACTTCTGGGATAATAAGTTATCTATGTGCTATACCAGACTATAATATATCTCTGTACCAAGTTTCATCCAGATCTGTTCAGCCGTTCTGGCGATTGAGTAACAAACATCTATTCATCCAAACTTTCGCATTTATAATAGTTATGTAAGATTTATGTGTAAGCTTTTACTTTTAAAGTTGAATAGGTAATAAATAATAGTTAGTGTAAGTATTTCATTTTATTTGAGCAATACAGACACACTCGCGTTTTTCTTACATGTACTTACTTATAACTTGTTCATTTTCATATCAATTACATTACATTTATATGAAATATTGATAACTTGGTTCGAGATTGACAGACAATCAAATGATTCATTAGGAATCTATATAGACATAATACTTTTACATAATATTTAATATCAGTGTCGCGTATCACGAGTCAATATGGCGACACTCGGGGGAGGCCTATGTCCAGCCGTAGACGTCTTTCGGCTGAAATGATGATGATGATAATATTGTATCACGAGCCAACGCGAAAATCGGGTTTTCACATATATTTACAGACATGACTACCTCAGAAATATTCTACCTACTTACTAATAGGTAAATGCGCCCTGCACGCCCTGCGTAACACTGCGCGCCATGGCCCGTCTACGTGAGTTTCGAAGGCCTATTTGACTCTTGATGATGTTTTTAAGTATAGATAGATGATGAGAGCGACTTTGTGGTATCGTAGGTATAAACAAAACAACACGAGTATGGGCAAGCTCGCTCATAAGCACCATTCGCACCATTTTGTCTGAGATTCAAAATGGTTCGTTAGTTTTCTCATGCTTTAGAAATATCACGTGAATTAAGCTTGTATTCATCTTTTATGTGTACGGTACTCCATATTACGATTATTTGTCACTAATATAATTATTTACGCGATCTTGATTGCTAATTCATACAATCCCACGATAATGAACACCTACCGATACCAATACCTACCGATTTGAAAAAGAAACCGTGCTTTATATATATTTACCACGGATATTTGCAAGTGCTCGCAAAATTAATAATCATTGATTAATAATCCCGAGTACATACTAGCTGGCTTCGAAATTAAAGACGACGGAAAATAGTTTTTATCAACAAGGGCCGTTCACGGGCTGTAGGTCAAAATTTCCAGAACGAAAACGTTGGAACCAAAAACGAACCGCGTTTTCTTTTACAGTAGCTTCCCTATTTTATTTTATATCAGCCCTCTATGTCCTACTGCTGGGCAAAGACCTCTCGCATGGCTTTCCAATTTTTGTACGGTTTCCTTCTGAAATCGAAAGTGTCTTTGGAACTGTATATTGATGTCACATTCTAACGGGTTGTCGGCATCGGGTCGCGATAAATAATTGTATGGCATATCGTATCCTACATAACCGACATACTCCTCAAAATTCATCTTGCTTTGGCTATACCAAGAAAACAATTTTACACACGTCGAGTCACTTGGATTTCAGTAGGTACATATGTCACCCACAAGGTAGGTTTCAAGGATCTTCTGGCGCGGGCAAACATCGGAACTAACGCAGCTATCTCTTTCTTTTCTCAATATTTTTTACAAAACAATTAACAAAAGGTTTACCAACAGCGCCCCCCTGTCAGCTTCATTGGAGCGCCAAAAGATTCTTGTACTACAAAACCCTTGAAAAGTGGGCGTTTATGTCAAATTATAAACAAACTGTAGCTGTCAATATGACTTATGGGGTGAAAAGTAGGCGTGTCTAGTCCGACTTAAGTTCAATCCACGACTTAAACTACGGGTGTTTTAATGTCGTAACTAGCCTAACTGACTTCAGCTTTCGTAGAATTTCCAATTTATTTTTTAAGTTTTTCCACAATGCCTGTAGCTGAATATTATTTCTATTCGGTTAAATAATGTACCATAACTAGCCCTTGTTTATTCCTAACCCAATTTAAAAAAATATATATTCCAGAAATATTCATTTTCTATGTTCCACATGGTTCCAGATTCATCACGCGTGAGAAATAAAATATAAGTTAAAGTAAGTTTCCTTTAGGTGTCCTTGAAAGTGAGTTTCTTCTGTATTACCTATTATATCTGTTTTTAATAAAAAAAATAGTAGATATTGATCTCCCTTATATATCAAAAGTTATCGCCCTAGTATTGAAGGACTAAAGGCCGCAGTAAACCCTCCGACAGTCGAGGAAAATCTATTCAGGTCAGTACGTTACCCCCGACGCGGTAGGGTTGAGTTGCGAGGGTTGACTCCAATCAATCCTCGCCGGAACTAACGAGTTTCTTCGTATGTCGTACTAAAATTACCTTTCATTTCTTATTACACTGAATTTCCCAAATAATTTTTTTCTTTTGCCTACACACGTTTTCACAAAATGGCAAAAATACATGTTAGTATTTTTTTCGGTTACGTAAAAATTCTTGTCAAAATCAAAACCATTTATGTAGGGCCTGGGAAACCAGTAGAACTGTAAACATTATGGAGAAATACGAGTGTTGAAGATTTGAAAGAAATTAATAAAGTTATTCACACATTTCGTGCTAATTTTTTACTTATTTTTTTATTTTTCTGTAAAATCGCCATGTTTTATCGATATGTTTTATTACGTCCACGAGATCGTCAGTCACAGCCATAACAGTTTGGTCATCATGGAGAAAATTGCAATAACACCAACATACAACAAACAATACAGAAGTAATTTATAATAGTAAGCTGCATCGATAGTTCACGTTCAAATATCACAACGCACCTGTCGTTTGTCGCACATTAACAATCTATTATTCAAACTATGGATTTCAATCATTTCCTTTGTTGTGGACGTTATATTGGAATATTTTAGAACAAAGACCGCTCCATTTTCTTTTGATATTTTTGACCGCAAGCTCGTCATAGTTTCGGTTCAATGACTGGCAAAATTTTCAGAAAATTACCTTTTAATAAATACTGTGGGTGGGTATGTTACCGGAGACGATCGATCATTTCATTTAAACTGTTGTTTTCTTACTAACTAGTTGTGTACGGCTGATATTTGGTGCTAGAATAAACTTACTACTTTATTTCTTTTAAAGAACAATACCGACTATCGATTAAGGTAATAGTTGGATTTCAATATAAGTTATTGTCAGTAGACAGTTCCCTAGCGAAGCTATTTAATTTATTCCTTTGTGTATCGGGCGATGCCAGCCATGCCGGTCAAGCAATATCCATCGCAGTAGTGCAGTGCTTTTAATTGAAAAATGTCTGTTCAAACAAAGCCGATTGAATTCCTATCTCACTAGCCACAGCCAGCAAAGTTCGCTTTCGTTGATAAAAGGTACAGTGCTTAGCAATGAAATGTAAGTACATTTAAATGTTTGCTTATTTGTTCCATCATATCTGCAGTATGGGCTGATGAAAGTTTATACATATTTCTTTTTACAAAACAATCCGAATCGTCGTCAACGTCGTCGTCGTCGTCGTCGTCGTCGTCACCGTCGTATCGTATTCGTATTTCTTTTTTTTTTCTGTTTGGTTGAAAAGGTCTTTTTTAAAAGACTCGGCTACACAAGTGAATTGAATGCAACGACTGTCTCGGTTTCAGTTTTACTGAATCTGTTAATATTTGGGCCATAGTAATGTACGGTCCCCAGCATATCAAGTTATCACAATCTGTCAAATTTCTCCAAATGATTTTAAACCACAAAATGTTTGTGGTTAAGTTCAAAATCGAATCAGAAAATTTAACAGTTTGTGGTAACTTGATGTGCTGGCGACTATACCGTTAGTACATTGGTTCATTTAACAGTAAATTCATTGATTTTACGCAAATTTTCATTAGTGAATTTCTTAAAACCGGTTTTCTAATTTATATAACAATGTCTTTTTCTGTCAGTTTGGATTGTTTTTTTAAGTAAATGTATTGATAGGTATTCAAATTGAATACAATTTCAGTGTAACAAGCAGCCATGTACATCCAGCTATGTAGTTATGTGCTCAAGTAAGTTTTTAATTTAATTTTATTATTTGGACCACACAACAACGTGTTTCTTAACATATTTAGACACTTTATGCAATTAAAGACGTAGTTCAATTGAAAATGTTCGATGTTTATTTAACTCCAGTGCACATACACAAGGGTTATCATTATCACATAATGTTTTAAGTGCATTTGATCGGTGGACAACTGGACATCCGTGTACTTACACCGTATCATAGATAAAACTATGATCATAACTGTAGCATGGACGTACCATAACCACGCTATCTTAATGGCACTTGATTACGTTTTAATTTTTATTTTATTGCCTACGACAAATAGCAATTAATGTCAATAATTGTTTCTATTAAATTAGGCCTAACACTCACGAGCGTTTTCCAAAGTCCATAGCCTATTAACGTTTCGGGAAACTCGTCATTGTGGTTGAACTCACCGAGAAAATGTTATTTCTGTCCACACCTTAGAGTACAATCTATTTATATAATAATAAACATTAATTTTATCAAGCGTTGAGGAGGAGTTTTTTATGCCCTTTTATAGTTTGTTGTTAGTTTTCTTATTTTAGGTTATTTAATAGTTTTTAATTAATTATGTATTTAGTTCGTTTAATGCTTAATAAATATTTTATCAATCTAGATCGCACTATTCTTGACCTAGTGGCAACGAGCACTTTAAAGTACCTATTAAGATAAATAATTGTAATGTTTTTATCAAAGTCATGAAATTAAAACTCATTTCAAAGCTTTAGACCGTAGATAATATTGAACTCGACACCAATTTCAACCAGATATGATACTCCTATAAGTTTATGAGTTCAAACTATCTACAAGCTATCTATTTGGAGAGTGAGTCAAGGTTTTCGTTTGCAGTCGGCCAGTTGAACGCATCGCTCTAACCCGACTTTATAAATAAACAACATTCCCTGTTAGCTGGTAGGTAGATATTTTGGCTGTTACTAGGAAACTACGCGAAAACACCATGTGGAGATACTCGTGGATACTAGATAGTTACGTTGGATACTTTATAGCTTGGTTTTTCCTTCCACGATTTTTATGATTTCTTCGAACAGTGGCATTTACGTCATAATGGGGGATCTACTTTATTTATTTACTTTTCCTGTTGTAAGAATAAGTCTTAGAGCCCAAAGCTCATTGCTCATACGAAAAAAAAAAAATATGAAAAAAAAATGTAGAACGGGAGAGTTCATTATGGTAAAACACCAAGGACTACGATCGCCCTGAGTTTTACCGCGCCTTCGATTGCCCACCCGCTCAGGTGAAACCCTTTCTTCAAAAACATTTCTATCTTTAGTGGTTTTGGGTCTGTAATGTGCATTTTCTGACTGCCACTCAGTCGCAAAACTCTCAAAATAATTAATAATCACGGAAGATATCCCGTAAGTGACAAAATAAGTGTAGTCACAAATCTGTTTTATAGGTATACGAATTGATGATGTTTTGTGTTTATGGGTGGTTACATCATAATGTTCAGCATAGACTTGCAGTCAGTCAGTTTTACAATGCTGTAATTACTAGACTTTATATTTATCCTTAATCATTAATTAGAAAAACCTTGTTTGACTGATTATTTTCAATTATAAAAACGTAGGTTCTCAAACGCAAAATTAATTTAATCAGTTAACTGTCTTTATGAATTTAATTAGCAGAAGGAAAGTATTGTTATAATAGTTTCCAATTAATTTCTGTCATTTTCCATTACTATTGTTCGGTTACTGAGGACCTCCGATTAACTCGCAATAAGAAGATTCGATTAAATAAGAACGACCTAGAGGTACCAAGAGTGAGAACCCTGTACGTAAAAAAAACTATTCAGTATCGGCTATACAATAAATTACCTAAAAAAGGCCTAAGGAATTATATATTTGACACTATTTGACACATAAGTTGAGCGTGAACTGTTTTGTATTTTATTTATATTTGCTATTTTATAAATTAAACTATGGTGTTCAGTTTCTTGGATGACTTGAACATCGTAATGTAAACTACAACCTATTGTTAATTTAATTCAATTTCTCTTTAAGTGAACTGTTATTTTTTCTTTGAGAAATAAATGTCATTCAACCGAAATTTTTAAATTTCGAACTTACTCTTCGTGACGTTGACACGACCTTCTATTTTATTGGTCCAAAACTGCTCCACTTATTTAACTTGCTGATTGTTCAATAACGCAACTTGACAGGATATCGAACAAAAACCTCTACTAATGTACACACGGCGACATATCAACCTATACATTTCCAGTATAACATGGCTTCGCTATGTATAAATTTCCAACACAATGAAAGTTCCGCATAAACTGGTTTTGTATTGCTTGATTGGTCGCGTGTGTACTCGTTTCGAATAGATAAGCTTTCATTAAGTATTATAGCTGCCCCATAAAACAGACACGGGCAAACCAACACAAATAAACGATAGTTGCTATGCAGAGAAGGATTTTCGTTTCCTCTTTAATTTTTAGGTAAATACAGGGTGTAAACAGACCCTTCAAATAACCGTCAACCAAACATTCTGTATATCAAACTAAGGAACTTTACGCAAAAATTATTGCTGGGAATTGACTTTTGTTTTTGGGGTGAGAAATCACGTTTTACGGTAGGACTCGATGGAAAGCAAAAATCTTACATTAAAAACATGCATTTAAAAAAAAACAAGTGAAAAATTTGGAACTTTGACCCCTAATATCTCGGTAACTAGAAGGTTCCCAGGTATCGTCTAGAACAAAAAAAAAAAAAAAAAAATATCGCAAAGACGGGGAGAACAAGTGCCTTTCGTTAAGTTTAAGGGCACCCTTTATGTTTCTACTAGAAACAAAAAGCCTGGTCCCGACCCCGGAAGAGGCTAAAATATAAATATCTTTGACTGAGCGCGGTTTACCATTATTTTGTAGTCAGTTGAAACCGTTGCCAGTTAAGTTTGGAGCAGGTTTAGTTGGTTGGATGTCTGCTGTAGTATTGAACATGGTACTCCCTTTCTTCACCTAAAATTGTTTGTCCGAAAATCATTATCCATAACACGTATGCTATAAACTTCAGTAACCATAATGTTCAAAATCCTGAAATTTTGTTTAACATAATTATCTTTAGTTCTAAAAGTATTCTGTCATAATATCGAGTACTATAATAATTGAATCTCCTAATTTTACATGACCTAAAGTCATATGTTCTAAGTATTGTGTTAAATAATGTGTATTATTCCGAATGTTCATTTATAATAATTTTTTTAGTCTAAAACATTTGCTAAAAATTAGGTTTTAGTGACAGAAACGAATCGCTGTAAATCCGACTCCACGCAGTCTTGTCTGCTCTACCCCTAGAGTGTAATTTAAAATCGCGTAGGCGCGGAGGGGCGAGGCGGCCCGCGAGTTGAGGAGCAGGTGGTTGTAACACTCGCCGCCGCGGCTGAGGCTGGCCGGCAAAGCCGGCCAGCAAGCCGAAGCTGCGGTGGTGAGCGTTAAATCCATCTGCGACGATAAACTCGCGTGGGACCGCCGGAGCCCTGCAGCGCCGGAGCTGTGACAGAAACCATGCCTGCTGCATGTTGCATGCTTGCTTGCATGCTGCATGCTTGCTTGTATGCTGTGTGATTGCTTGCATGCTGCATGCTGCGTGCTTGCTTGCATGCTGCATGCTTGCTTGCATGCTTCATGCTTGCTTGCATGCTGCATGCTTGCTTGCTTACAAAAACCACATGTTCACAATCAACTGCTTTATTGAGTACATGTATAATATATTTATTTATGTATAATAAAAAATTATAAGAGAGAGAAGTTCATAGCAAAAGCTTTGTTATACAAATTTGTTCTAAGAATATTATTATTATAAATAAACATTATGTAATTTGAATTTAGGACTTATAAATTTTATTGAAAACGGTTTTATGTCTTTTGTATGTTATTGATTGTAATATTTATGACAAACGGATTTAGGACATATTATATTTAGGGATTTCAATTTTATGGCATGTGATATTATGTGATATTAAGTTCGGGTAAGTTATCATTCGGACAAATGATGATTAGGACAAAAAAAGTTATGGCACTTTAAATTATGGATAAAAAAGTTAGGTGACACAATAGAGAACCATTGAACATGTAGAACATAAATTATTTGCAGCATCAGAAACTGTTTTATATTTCATTTTAAAAAAAGTCAGAGTTGTGTAGTGCTGTGCTCAGATCCAAAATAAAGTGGGATAAAGACGTTGAATGAGGTGTACTGAATGTGCGCATTTCATCATATTTGGATCATGTTTTAGAACAGCGTCAATTTAAAATAAGATAAAGAAAAAACATTACTGACATTCCACAAAAAGGTGTTTGATATACTCGTAGGTATAAGAACTGCCTTACAAAAAGTAAAGATCCGAGTCGGTTGACAAAAATTCATCATGTTATTATGTGACGTACATACCTACTTCATTAATTAAAAATCCCGAAGTCACACCATTAACTATGACGTCATTTTCTTATCAGAGGTACTTTTTATAACTGACACGTCATGAGAAATTATTGGAAAACATTATTACATCACGATTCAAAGAAAACTGCGTCGTTCATATACTAGCACAGTTTATTTATTACTTACATGATTGAATACTGTAAAAGCATAAGGTAACCTTAAGCAATTACTCCACCATTGTAATACTGACGAGCATGCTCTCATTACATATTACTAGTAATTGTTATCGAACTCAAGCGGTCAGGTGTTGTATTATATCTCCTCGCTATTCATGTTAACCTGGTAGGTATTTGTGCGGGAGATGCAGTCTTTGTTTTCCTTAGGTTACTTTATAAAGGGTGTAACAACTTGTTCTCCCCGTCATTGTGATCATTTTTTTGTTCTAGATTATACCTGGGAACCTTCTAGTTACGGAAATATTGGGGTTCAAAGTTCCATCTTTTTAATTTTTTTTTAAAATACGAGTTCATGTTTTTAATGTAAGATTTTTACTTTAAACATCTTCACGGCCCTCGTACTATTCAATCCATTAATCACAAGCAATGTTTTGAGTGCGTTACATTGACTCCTACCGTAAAACCTGATTTTCCACCCCAAAAAAAAGTCGTTTCCCAGCAATAATTTTTGCGTAAAGCGTTTCGTGCAGGGTCCGTTTACATAACATTTGAAATTTAGAATTTGTCAAATTAAAAAAAAAATCTTAGCGGTCTACCTCAGGGCGACAACTTCAGTCCGCGTTTAATAATTAGAGGCCAAAATTCTAAACCAATAACATTTCGGTTTCGATCGATAAGGAAGGTCAAAATCTTGAATCACGAATACAGGTTTTAAAATCTATGAGTAGTATCTACTGCTCACAAATACACTAAGTTCGCATTTAGTTATATTGTAGTAGTGGAAGCGTGCATTGTGCTGTGCAATGTGGCGAAATTGTGAGTGTGTTTGTTTAGCAAAATCGGATTCCTCAACTCAATAATGGATTCTTCAGAAGATGAAGGTAATTACCATCGAGTAGGTATAGCTGTCATGTCTCACATATTCCGATCCTAAGAATCACACGTAGGACAATATTTTATATTTGTTAGTAATGGCGCGGCGGCGAACCATGCGTCGTGTCGTCTTTGTCATGATTGATTTTAGCGTGAAAAATGTAAAGATGGGAACGATATAATTACAGCATGCAAAACGTGTTATGAATTTTAATGCCAGAAATAAACGGCAACCTGTTGAACAGTTCAAAATAGTTTTTACTAAGATTAGATATTCAGAGTTTTATTTTGAAGACCACATGTCACAGTGCTGAGCTAGTTATAATGTCACCCCTAGGCGGTCCGGACACTGGACAGCGGTGGTGAAGGTTCCATACAACTCGATTCCTACCGGCTTCCCTTTGAAAAATGGCCTGTGCCATTTTTCAATTGTTCTTTATTGTTCTATAGACAAATAATATAATCACATTAAAGATATGTACTCCGGCTTACCTCTTACAAAAATTGACTCTTCGCTACTGCTGGGCTAGCGGTGTTTAGCCCATTCCATACGTATTCCCGTTTTCTCCCTGGAAAATAAAACTACTTCATGGATTTTAATGTTAGATCTACACATTTAGCTACGGTTTATGATAATAATTAATACATTCATATATCGACCTAAACCACTGGATGTAGGAGTAAATAATGTAATTTTCAAGTTTAAGTTATTGTTTCAAGGAGTGAGCCAGATTTGTTAAAAATAGATTCGTTTAAGGGGTCATCGTGTCTACGACCTGTATTAAATAAATCTCGATATTTTCTCAAAAAACAGTGCGAAAGCAGGGGCGAATTCATAGTTCTTTGTACAAATAAATATGCTAAGTAAACAAATTCACAATTTTTTTTAAAGGGCTTCTATCTTTTTTGTGGTCGAAAAGTTGTCACCTCAAAATATTCCATGTTCGATCGGTCGCAATCAATTAGCACCTTTTTTATATTGCCACGTTATTCTTTAGGATGGAACATAATTATGACCTTAGTGTAGCGAAATATCAGACCTCTACGATAAAATGACATTCTACCAAGAGAAACGATCTTGGAAATATGAAAATTGTATAAGCTACCTAAAATCTCATGTCGGTCCTGTTGAATATCATTACAGAAATATGACACGTGTTCAAGGCGACTGCCATTTATCCTCAGGCTGAACGTAATCATTATCATCATCATCATATCAGCCCTGAATCACCTATTGCTGGGTATTGGCCTCCCCTTTTTCCTGCCACACTTCCCGGTTCTGTGCGTCCCTTATCCCATCCCTTATGTTTCCCACGACATAATACGTGATGGAAAATCCACATGCTTGACGTCCCAAATGAAAATGACTATTTTAATATTAAAATTAATCAAGCCGCGCATAACTTACAGTCGAGTAATTTCGGCAGATGTATTACAGTTCATTTCATTTACTAATGTCTGTTTTCACTAATAATAGGGCGCCACCTAAATGAACGCCTAAATAAAAATTCCATCAGTCTTCTTTTTCTTCCTTGCGTCTCGATAAATTCCATCAGTGCCATCATATTTATTTATTTATTGTCATGTTCTAATGATATTGTTTCAGGTAAGTGATGAAACTTGGCGACGAAGGTCGGATAGTCAGGACAGTATGCGAGGTGGTGCCATGGCTGCCACACCACACTTCCACGTCTGCCAGCTAGGTATGTACTAGAACCTAGGAGTTTGACCGTGTATCGTTCTACCGGGACATTGCGACGCTTTTCTGAATCTCGCCACTTTTGATTCTGGCTGGAATCGAGTAGTGAGTGAGTTGGAAACTGTGCGACAGTATGGGGTTGTCCTATTAATAAATTAGAACTATGACGTTAATTGACTACGACTAGATCTTAACCGGAAAACAAACTATCGAGTTATTAAGTCGAGTTGTGAATGTGAAGGCCATTTTTTGTCTGTTTTGTCACGTAATAGGACAGTAACTCACGTAGTAGACGATAGTTCAAGTATTTATCTATGACGTATTGCTACTTACAGATGCTCTTTTAATGCACCACATACGCATTGGTCGGTCATTTCTTACCGTAAGCCGTAATTTTAACGACATCCAGAACAAGTAAATACTTGGTCTTTGTTGTTACTGTATGATACACTATCAGTGCCTAAGGAAGACCAAAGAAACGATGTATGGACTGTGTAAAGGATGATATTGCAAGAAACGAGGTGTCTGATGAGATGACGAGTAATAGAGAAGTATGGAAGATGCTGCGCCGACCCCAAATGAATTGGGATAAGGGCAAGAGAATGATGATGATTACACTATCAGTGGCAGTAACATCTGAGGTCTTTCACAAAACTGCCTTTTATTTCAATAAAATGTTGACTAATGGCTTGACGTATTAATCCATGAGAACATTACAAAAACGTTTAAACATCAGACTCCGTGATTATGAATTAATGAGGTTTCAATGTCAGGAAAATTGGAAACGTAATCAGCGCGATGCAAAATCAATACTAAGGAAAAATCTCCTGGTCTATTGTTAGAAATAACCTAATGATGTATACGTCAGTAGAAAGATGATATCATTTTCCTTTATTTGCGGAAAATCAACATCTAAATCTATCTATTTCTGCCTTTTACTTCCCTGATCAATGACAGGTAAATGGTTGATGTATTTTTTATGTTTTTTATTGGCTTGGTTTTTGATGACGTAGGTAGAGTCGCTAGTCAAACGGGGAAACTAAAGTTTTATCAATAAGTCTATTATTAATTAACTTAAAACTTTATATAACATCAATCAAATGTCAGAGTAGTGTCTTGTGTTTCGATATAACTATCTACTTTTACCACAAATAGTTGTCAATGATTTCGCCGTTTTGATTAATTTATCAATATTATCTGCTTATTGAAATTATGAAATATGGCTTTTTATTGAACCAAAACATTAATTTATACGGAATTGTTATACGTTGGCAATTTATTTATTTATTATTAGGCTTACAGGCACAACCAAGTAGCCAGGATTATTCACCAGCAACTTGCCTTAAAATATAAACTTGTGGAATCTGAGGTACCGTACTACAAGTATGTGCCCAACCCAGTTATCGAGAAAGACCATGTCTCGACGACCATCTTTCGAGGCTCTCCTTAGGCGATTGGATCAAGGGCTTAATTCAGAAGGCACTACTCCTCGACACGGCTCGCATTGTGAGGAGGTTCTTGTGTCTGGAGCCGTAACCACTGGTAGCTAGGACTCTGCTCCCGACATTGGCGGACCGCTATTTTTTTTAATTTTAAATGTTTTTATATGGCTTTTAAAATGAAATATTTTTTTTTTAATGTAAAGAAATTGTAAAAGTGAAGAAATTGAATAAAGGAGTACACTGTTACATTATTATAATATATACATAGCTAACTTGATTCTTATTTCATGCGATCTACTTAATGAACTAGCCAGATCACTTGTTCCTGGCAACAACCTCTTTGGGAGAATACACCGTGTGTTTTAAATAGAAGGTACATATTCAAGTAGACAGTCGACTTTGCGTATCAATTTTCTATTCAAATATTTACAAGTTAGCCACTAAAGTAACAGACCTATGACGTCACATGATTATAGGTGGGTGTACTACTACTGTAACATAATTATATACACGGCAGATGGAAGATATAAATATACATAGTTCTTTTAGAAAAATACTGGTTTATAATTAATGAATTTGTGGTCGTTAATTGGTCTGTTATTTCTAGTTTTATGGAGTTTCATTCCATTAATAAAAAAACTATCATACTTACATATTAAGTAGCTCAGCTTTAGCATATTCTCCACCGATAAAATAGAAATAAACTTATTTAAATGTTTAAAATTGACGTGAAAAAAACATTTTTTCCAATATTTTCCTCCACTATCATTAAAGTTGATTTAATTCCTTGTATACCAAGCATAACAATTTACAATCTTATCATTTAATTTCATAATAATACAAAACATCTTAAAAATAGTAAATGGAAATGTAATTTTTATTGTGACGTCAACCCGTGATTTCTTAATTGTATTTTAGTATAAATATATTATAGTCCCGTATTCCATATTACATCTTCCTAACTTTTGCTCGCGGCTTCGCTCCAGTTACGTACGGAAATTATACCACGGGAACGTTTTAAATGTAGCCAATGACACTCGGGGATAACGTAGTTCCCCGTTACTGAAAAAAATTTCGGAATCGGATCACTAGTTCCGAAGATTATCCCCTGCATACAAAGTTATAAACTAATTTTGCCTCTTTATAATCTTAATAAAAATTCTTATAACAATTGACTACGTTGTTCTGGTTTGTTCTTAAATTAATGACATAGATTAATCAACCGATCACAAATCCTGTGGTTGCTACTGAGAACCGCCCCTTATTGCTTATGGGACTGAGAAAAAACTGGCTAAAAGGTGTTTTATTAGGTACATCTCTGCCTCACAGTGGCGAAGGTTCCATATAACTCGATTCCTACCGGTTTCCCTTTGAAAACTGTTAGTATTCTATAGGCAAATAATATAATCACATTAAAGATTATGTACTCCGGCTTACTTTTTACAAAAATTGACCCTTCGCTACAGCCCTCACCCTTCGGGGATTACAAGGAGTGTTGTTAGGTTTTAAATAATCAAAATCAAAATATTTTATTTCACATAGGCCTCGATGGGCACTTATAAAACGTCGACAAAAAGGTGCACGGTTCGGGTTGGTCGTTTCCTATGGAGAAGAACCGGCAAGAAACTCCATGGTTACTCTTTTCAAATCATTTGGTGTTACAATCAATGTTTAAAGCAACGATACAGTGTTAAAAATAACTGGAACATCGAAACGTTACCAAAAGTTACAATTACAGGCTAAATGAACCAGCTTCAATAACAAAGATGCTAAATAAATGTTTCATCAAAATCCGCTGAAAATAACTAAATAACGTGTTATTTATTTTCGTTGCTATAAAATTTATATCCTGTTTACAATGTTCGTTTCATTGAATCTTCAAAAAATATACGCAGATACTCTTTTGAATAAATTATAAAGCTGTGTCTTGAGGAGGAGCTCGTGGCTAAATAATAACAGCCTCTCGGATCGATCGAGGTTGGTCTGTAGATGGGTGACCACCCATTACATACCGAGTTTCCGCCGTGCCTCAGAAAGCACGGTAAGCCGTTGGTACCGGCTGTCATTTGTAGATCTTTGACAGTCCTTACAGGTAGTCAGTGGCCCAAAAGGTCTGACAACCAGTTTTAACAAGGGGTATCGTATTACCTAGTACTAACAGGATTGTGGAGGTTAGATAGGCAGTCGCTCCATGTAAAATACTGGTATTCAGCTGCATCCGGTTGGACTGGAAGCCGACCCTAACATAGTTGGGAAAAGGCTAAGCAGATGATGATAAAGCTGTGTAAGCGGAACAACAGTTCTTCTGTTCTCAGCTCGTTTGGGAGTAAGTTTGTTAGCTTTATGAATGTAAACTTTGACGGCGCAATTGGCGCAGTGGCTGAGCGATTGCCTGCTGCGCTGCGTGTCGCAGGTTCGATTTCCGCACGGAAAAAATATTTGTATGGCCTATTGGTAATTGTTTCGGGTCTGGCTGTTTGTGTATAAGAGTTTTAATGTTTATTTAAACTCATACAATACACAAACAGCCAGTCCCGGAACATCTACCTGTAGGTGCGTTTACAAACGTACCCACGATTCAGGTGAAATTCCTATTGTGGGGCAATGTTTATTATAAAAAAAGGAAAGAAAAATACTGGCCTATTATAAATGACTAGCTTTTTCCCTCGGTTTCGCACGCGTTTTGCTCGGAAATAGGAACTTAGGAAACCTTAGGAACGTTTTAAATATAGCGTACAATCGGGTAAAATGTAGTTTTGCCATTAGTGAAAGATTTTCCGTAATCGGATGAGTAGTTCCGACAATTGTTCCCTACATCTAAACTTGTAAACTTTACCTCTTTAAAATATTAGTAGGTATATATAACAATATTACGATATATTTAAACAATGATTATTCTAAAATATGCAATATTAAAATTCCAAAACGATCAGCAATTTTGTTGGTGCTTGATCCAAGAGTCAAAAACGATATTTTCAGGCCTCATTTCATAGCCTCTTGCTATTCATAATAGACTTGTTACAGCGATTTTGATAAGTCACTTAAGAACGCAATTATATTAACCTGGTAAATCAGACGTAGACACTAGACAGTGTATTCTCAGCGGGTACTCTGGCAGCTACTACACCTAGTGGAGGCAAATGACCTACAGAAATATCTATAAAAGTCAACTATTATTGTCGCTTCCCACATTCCTGATGCCTCGGGCTTATCTCCGCACTCGGGGTTGTCTCCGGCTTTCTAGATATCTGTACGATTGTAGTACCTACACAACATTTAACGTGACGACATTGAACCTCTTTATGAAGAGGTTATCGTAAACCAAGTCCAAGGTGGTCGCTGAGCTCTTGAAATTTTTTGCTAACATACCTTCTGTGAAGATATTTGAGTAGATATCATGCATTTAATATGACTTGGGTTAAAAAGGGCGAAAAATACTTATTTTCATACATGATTGATTATAAACTTTTATCAAGGTAAACCATTATTGAAAGGTTTACTCAAATAAAAGTTGATAATCGGTTTACAATCAGGCCAAACCTTACAAATTACGTGTCAGGTATTTTTTTTATTAAATGATGGTCATTACCTGACCTTGGTAGGGCGAGCGATTTTTTTTTCTTTTAGTTAAGTACCTATATTTTGTTGCTGCTCAAGATAAATGCGTAGGACGGTGTGTTATTCCAATTACAGACACAGTTTTTTTTTTTAAATTTTATACTCAACAGTGAGAAACTGGTTTCATTCACGACATTCGACCGATAAAAATAAATATGATTAAAACATACGATCTATGTATAAACAGTCTGTGGAGATTCAACATAGTATCAATGCAAACAACTTAAGTATGTTGTTGAATTGATAATTGGATGAATATAATTAATATTAAACATAGTGCGTTATCTTACTTTGAAAGATCAGAGGGGGATTTGTTCGGTATTTTTTTCCATTCCAACTTTATATTGGTTTTCTTGACATTAAAGCATGAAGAAGCTTATTTAAAATAAATAGACTAAAATTATAGAATTCTGATTCCATTAATGGCAAATGACATTTAAATATGTATTAAATTAAAATCACTGTTTAAAATTAAAATAAATGCCATAATCAGAAATTGAGTAGCTAGTTCTCTTTATTTTTAACATGCAATGAATCCTGATCAGCCAAGATATGGAGGCAAAGAGCTAGACAATCAAGTACACAGTCCTGACACAAACTATTGGAGTAAGTACTCAGAATAAGTACGAATAAGGATGTAAACTCATTCATTAATTACCGATATTTATCCAGCTTATTAACAGTTGTAAAGCCGTCTGTTGCGAGGCAGTCGTAAGGCACTACGTCATCAGAGAACACTTCCCGATTTCTATAAGAGACGGAGTGGCCTTCGATCGATATAATACACGTATATACACGTTGGCTTACTGGCTATATTTTGCGTATTGTATAACTTATTAATATAGATTAGTAGACGTCTGGTTAGTATCTACTGTCTGTTAATTAAACAGTAGTAATTTCCCAAGCGATATTGTTGCCTTGGGTCATTGGATTAGTCAAATAAAAATGTTTAGCAGTGACAAATGGGCATTTCACACGATTCATATAGGATTTTCTTTCTTCACGTATTAATTACTGTCCTCCATGAATTTTATAATTATTTATAATACACATTAGTACCAGTGCCGCAGGGGTGTAATTTATATATTTCTGAAAATAATTTTTCAAGGAGTCATTTTTTTTTTTTTTTTTTAATTCTCCTCATTTTTTATTTTTCTCTTTATTTGAAGGGGCTTGTTCAATTTGACGATGTCGCTCCTGTAATACAAATTACAAAATCAAATCAATCATACAGTAAATTTACTTAATTTTTCTACTCATAGTTGAATGGTTTAAAAACGCTGATTAACGTTTTTGAGTTTTTTTTAAGTATACAAACCGCCGTTAAGGACTTTTATCGGTCCAATTAAGAGCAATATAAAAGTGTTTCCTAAAGAAACGTGCATCGGGATCGCCTAAGTTAATTTAGAAAAAAAATCGTTTAGCATAGAAGACATTTAATACCCGCGAAGCCGTGCAACTACTGACACGTGAATTTATAATACTTACTTTATCATAATCTGTACCCGTCCTATAAAATACTTAAAAAAACTTATTATACGGGGTCGAAGGGACACCGACGCTAAAACAGTTACCACGTCATTAAAAAAAAATCTGCTGTTTCCTACACTAGTGCAATACCTACACGGTCAAAATGTATGGAACACCGATAAATAATTTCTATCTATGCTCAGAATGATGTACTGAATACGTGGTAACCGCCGTTTTCGCTTCGGTGTCCCTTCCACCCCGTATGACTCTTATGGCTAAAATTAAACGTTTCATGTCAAATATGTGACATTTTGCCAGCAGGTTATCGATTCAGAGGCTTGACCGCTGACTAGGGTTAATTATTACTTTCGCCTTAGTTCAACTAAATGCTTGTTATTTGAACTTAAACAGAGGTCATGCTGTAACATAATTACCTACATTACAGCTCGACTAAATTACTAACAGAGTGCAAACTGACTCATACTGTCGCCATGATGTGTAATAAGTATTTATCTTTTTTTGGTTATTCATTCAAGTCAGATTATTTCGTCGATTATTTTAAACTCAGTAATTTATAGTAAAAAATACGGAAGTCTTTTGATTTAGACTTTATGTGATGCTATTAAAAAAAAACATTCAGACGAATTGATAACCTCCTTTTGGAAGTTGGTTAACAAATAAGTGGTGTTTCGTTCTTCCGCGGTACGGATTGCGTGGTATTATTTATGTTTAAAAAAATCACTTTATCGTAAAACCACACGTTACAAAGGATATTTATTTTACTAACGGTCTTGTATTGTTATATATTTTTAACCGACTTCTAAAAAAGGAGGAGGTTATGTATTCTACCAGAATCTTTTTTTTTCATATATGTACTTTATGAGTTAACCTCAATAATGTGTATTTCTTCTTTTTCGTCTATGTGGATGATGTGCTAGTAAATTCTAGTTACAATGTTAAATTGATACTTGACAAAGATTTTTGTGTGAGATACCACAACTGAAAAGTGTCAAAAAGAAACTTAAAAAAAAAAATAGCAGAGAGAGAGCAGTTATTATTATGATTTTACTGAGTTTTTGAATACTGAGAGTACTCTCCCATTACCAATAGTCACTAAAATAATAACACTGTCATGCACGGACGTTTATAATACCGTGAATCAGTATCACTGAAAAACATTTTCTACGAACTGTTGATTAGGAAAAAGGCTGTAGATATTTATCATCTGTTTTCCTGCCACGCAGAGTACAGTCACCCATGATGAATGGACCATCGTAGTGTTGGTAAACATACACAAGCTGATGCCACCTGAATGGTACATCGTTCATAGCAGACGTGATGGCACAGGTGACGTAGTTGTAGAGTGGTTATGCGTAACGGGTTGCTGGTATCATTGCAAAACGAAGGTAGTTATAGGCCGGTACTGTTCCTTGTTCGGTTGTGGGTGTTATGCCCACGCGTAGCCAACCACAGTGAATAACACGTACGCGACTTACACGCAAGGGTCGGCTACGCGTATTGTGCTTGGGATCTGCTACGCGTTACGCGCTACGGTTTTCTACGCGTTATACCCTACGGTCTGCTACGTTACAAGTTATAAAACGGCTACGCGTAGTGTGCTACAGTCTGCTACGGGTATTGTTCCAGGGATCTGCTTCACATTACAGACTACGTGGCTGTGAGTAGTAGCTATACGCAGGGTGCAAATATTTGCCACAAATACCACGTGTATTCGTGAGATAAAAACACCATGGACGCTTGTTTTTATTCGACTACAAAAGTTTAATAATAATATTATGTTATATTAGAACAGAATACTCACATCAGATCTAACCGAAAGTATCACTATGAGGTGCAATTTATTATTATAAATTGCACCTCGTTAACTTTTTTTGTGGCAGCATTTTTTTTGTTTCGAATGTGAAATCATCAAATGACCCCTCCCGCTCTGGGCGGAGTGGAAGGGAGTGTCAGACTTGTACTGAGTTAAACCCATCTATGTTGCTTCTTTGCCCTTTGTGTTCCAGGGCCGAAGTAACTCCTTCGAACAGCCCCGCAGCCCCGCGAACAGTCCCGCAGCCACGGTGGCAGCTTTGCTTCGTATTTTATAGGAATTTAACGTAAACCTGCGCAGAAGTGCGCGGCACGATCAGTTGTAGACCGAGACACAAAAACCGGTATACTCGATGTACGGATCCGTGTGTCGATGAACATTAGATTTAGAGGTTAGGAAACCCGGTTATTGCAGTAGAAATTATGTTCTTGCGGAGTTAGTAGTGTTCGTAGGTACCTATCACGAGATCTGTTGATCAGACGGATACAAATGCGAAATAGGTTTAAACTGCATATTAATAATTCTACCTACATTTCCTATAATTATTATTTATAGCAGTTGCGCGACGAAATATCCGTACATTTAAAATAAAAACATTCAGTCCCCCATTTTTCGACGGCTTTGCAAATGATGAAGGTAAAAATGTTAAGCATGTTTAATTAAATAAAAGCCCAATATACAATATTGTACCGGTGCCTATATTAGGCATTGTGATCACGCTTCCGGACTCACGTACGGCCGTAGACATTCGTAGAGCGTTGAACTCTTTTGTACCACAATATTCGGACAAGATTTTATTGTCTCGTAGTTTATGTTATTACTTATTTACATTCACTATATCTAATACACCGACTCACAAAATAAATCGCGGTAAAAATATTTTATTTCAACTTCTTGTGATAAGCGAACGAAAAGGCGGTGGAGCGTAGGTAAACTGATAAAGAAACAATTTGTACGACAAATTAGTAACTACTAGCTTACGCACGGAAATTACTTATGTAAACAATCTGTGGACGTATACTTTTCCGAGTTTTTCAGCGCCTTTGGTTTCGTCGAATCGATTCTGTCAATCAGCGCTAATAATCACATCGTTGCTCGCGAAATCTGTGCATTTCCTAGGTTTTATTATATTCGAGTGAAGTGGTTGCCGGCGCGAGGCTGGGGGCTCCGGTCGGCTGTACTCGGCAGCGGCAGTCGCACGAGGGCGCCCGCACCGGTCGCACGTCGCGCTCTGCCCCGCTCGCTCGCTCAGACGATGCCCGCCGCCACGGCCCCGACCACGCGCGCTCGCTTTCTACGCTCCAACGGTACACAAACGAGCATCTGAGCCGCTAGCTGACATGTTTACGCCGCCGCTGTTTACTATAACATGAATAAAGTTTTTCTCAGCTGTCCACATTAACGCGATCGTGTGAATGCGCACCGGCTGAAGGATTGCGAAACTGTACAAGTGAAGTTTAAAAATACATTGGCACTAGTGCGAAGTGACGTACGTCGAGATGTGTGCGTGCAGCAAGTTTTGCGACTTCTGGAAGAACTCATGCGGAGCAGGTGAGATCCTCGGCTACTTTCTAATGCCTGCCGCTCGTGTACAAGCGCCCTATTCCTTTCTAAACCGCCACAGTTGGCAAAAACTTTACTAAACTTGTTTGACAATATAAAGTGAAATCGTATCCACAAACGATGCTCAGAGGCTGACGTTATTTCAAAAAGAGTCGATCAAAACGATTGAATCTCAAATATTGTCTGAATTAAGAGGCGCGTCAACGTTAGTGTATCGGGAACTATTTGGGTCCGTGCCCGTACATAAATTGACTTGATTAGCTACAGTCGTATTGCAAGATTGACTTTAAGGAAACAACGAGGCTTTAATTACAATATGCAAACTATGCACCTAATGAAGGAAATAATTAGCAGCTTACGTGTTTATACATGGTTTTATATTCCAAGTAAATGATCACTTGTTTACTGAACTTACCCGCGTATTTACAGCAGTCAGTCATAAATGTAGCCTAATCAATAGAACACGGAAGTTATAGAATTTAAGATTAATTTCATGTCAAACATTTTCAATACTAATGTTGTCGAGAAATGTAAACAAGCAAAATTGCCAAGGTAATAACTGATGAGGGCATCACTAGTTTGACTGGCCACTAGCGCCTAACTAAACAATAACAAAGACGAACTCGGTATGAATGATAATGTGATCATGTCTCTCATGTATGAAGGCTTTAATGACATTTGGTATTTATTATTCCGTAGCACAGCCTTGTAATTAGTCTTATTAACCTTGTTATTAGCTAAGTCATCGTCAAAAACTTTTTAAGGTTTAAAAAGTTCAGATTTGGATCTTACAGCTTTATTCAATCCATTCCAGCCTTGACCAATTAATGTAGAAAAGTTCTTAACAGTAGATAACCTGTTTGCGCCCCCTGCGAGCATCGAACGTGGCACCTCACGAATGATTGCAACGCTTTCAACCACCCAGCTACATGTGGTAGCTAGCTACATGTGGTAGATAGCTACATGCATATAATATAATTATCCGATGAAAAGATAACTGCAAACCATTTTAATGTCAAATCGTGAACCAAACAGTACATTCACATACATTTCACAACACGAACTACAGTCACGTCACGATTGATCACTATCGCCATTATTATAATACAACTATATGTATGTAGGTACGTCCGGGTATGCCTGGCTTCGGAAGGATTTAGTTAAGTGAATGTACTCTGATACTCTCAAGGTTTATGACGTCACGCGTTTCTGGCTGTACTGAACTTCTACGTCGACGTAGGCGGCAGGCCTACGACTGGTTTACCAGTAGACCTGACCCGAAGCATCACGTTACACCTTGACACTGTTGCCAGAGTAATCCAATATGAACGCAATATTCTATTTCCCACATCGAGTCGTATGTTTTCAAACAATGAGGTTACAAAGCATTGCAGCAGGTAACTCTCGTTTCCATCTTTTAAAGTAGGTGTTCAAAATTTTGCTCCGAGCTGTGATATTTCTTTCATGTTTAGTGTGTTGTGTGTGTTTCAGTTTCAGGTCGACCTAATCACAAAGGTCAAAACCAACATTATGCCTTTATTGAAAGCTTTTCTCTTCTAAAATGCAGCAAGCTTGTAAATGTCTGTTGTATTAACCTTTTGAACGCCAGAGCATAAACACATGCGCGTGCCCTCCACGATAAGCTACAATTTCACCTACCATTTTGTCACATATTTGTGTCGTTTGGCGTACAGGGCACGCGCTTGCTTGTCATGTATATGTGACTATGGTGGTCAAAAGGTTAAGAAATGTAACCTATCCGATGGAAGTGGCGCTGTTTTACAGTCTGGCGTTCAGTTGTGAGTTTTAAACAAGACTACGAATCCTAAAGTTTAATATGCAAAGATTTACCTACTAAATAAGGATTTTAAAATAATTAAGATTCGATGTTATATTGGCAGACTAGCATGCTACTCGTTTTGCTTTAATTGTTTAGTGTGGCCTTGATTGTATGCTGTTATCCTATAACATTTTAGCTCACATTCACGATAAAGCATAGACAAAACTGTAAATCCAGTTTTCTAATTTATTCAATACGTTTTACGCGTGGGAATCATTAATGTATGCCGTATAAACATCGTTAGGCGGGCTAAAATAGAACGTTATTCTACCAAATATCACATTTTGATTTCTTAATAAAGAGTAAGTGTCGAACCATTACTTGTAATAGTGTTGGGTTCTTCGTTGCCATAGAAATGTATGTAAATTTTGTTTCTTTCATGTCACGATAGTAAGGTCAGAATAAGTTGAACGGTGTGCTGTAGACTAGATTTGGCCGCGGTTTCGCTTGACCTCTCAACGGAAACGAGAGCATTTGGCTATCGCGGTTAAGGAATGAGGCATGGCCTTTTAAAGTTGGAGTAAGATTTAATTACCATTAATTATGTCATAATTACTGTGTGTTCGGCAGTAGCGAGGGGTCAATTTTTTTAAGAGGTAAGCCGGAGTACATATCTGTAATGTGATTATATTATTTGTCTATGGAATACTGATTGTGCCCGTTTTCAAAGGGAAGCCGGTAGGAATCAAGTTGAATGGAACCTTCGCCACTGGTGTTCGGTAAGTAAAAGCAATGTTTCGGTAAATTCCTAAGAACAAAGATAAGTTTGGTCCCAATATTCTTGCCCCATGACGTTTGCCATAAATATAGATAAATAATAACGGATAAAATGGCTCATTTATTTAATAAAGAGATGACGTAGTGTTTCACTGGTTTCCGTGGAGGCTAATCCATACTTTATACACAACATGTTAACAGATTTACAGTAGATACAGTAATGAAGAAACTCGCATGCTACTAACACATTTAGTCATAACGGTAAGCGTTATAATAAGAACAGCAGTGACCTTCAAAATATAACATTGCAGTCGCGGTCAGTTCTCATAAACTCAATTAATTCTTAAAACAATAGCTCTTGGCCCCACGGTTTTTTTAATTTAATGTTAGTGTTACAAGTAACAGGTTCATCATTAAATCTCGAGTTCTCGACCTTAAAGCCCGTCACAGACGTAGCTATAATATACTATATTAATATGAATCATAGCAAAGCATATTACGACATATTTTCTATATAAATTTTCGAGTGACCGCACACGCAGCTATAATATATATTATAGCTCGAAAATTTGATTCATATTAATATATATTATAGCTACCAGTAGCGAAGGTCCATACAACCCGATTCCTACCGGCTTCCCTATGAAAAATGACACAGTCAGTATTCTATGGCCGATAATATTCCATACAGTAAAAATATGTACTCCGGCTTACCTCTTACAAAAATTGACCCTTCGCTACTGATAGCTACGTCTGTGACGGTCTTAACAAGACGACGTTATCAGTAGTTTTCTTCGCAATTATTATTTTAATCAAATTAATATAAAATAAGACAAAATTTTGCAATAAATTAAAATCTTCATTAATGAAGCCAGGTTCTGTTCAGTGCAGATATTTACACGATGCTTTATCACACACTTGATCCAACTGTTCACGGATAGGCTCTCTAATTATCATGAATATGATTCATTTATTTTTATTTATTTTCCTTTATTGGCCAACCAACAATTGTTTACACTGATAACATTTACAGTAAGTACATAATATCTAAGGTTAGTGTAACAATTAATTACAGGTTAGCACCGCATGCCCCATAAACAAATAAGATGTGCCACAAGCACTGATCGATATTTAAGGATTAATATTTGAGTACATAACTAAAATTAAAATTAATTGGAAGAACATGGATTACGTGGTGGGGTATAAAACCATATATATATAAATGATCATTTACAGTAGAGAAAGCAAACAGAAACAGTACATGATAGCAAAATTGGAATCCGAATTAAAAGTTAAATTAAAATCAAATTAACAATCAAAAGTTAAAAGTTAAAAACGAATTTAAAATCAAATTTACAATTAATATTAAAATCAAAAATACAATACAATCAATATTAAAATCAAAATGTAATTTAAAATTAAAGTAAAAGCAAGCAAAAACAAATCCAAATTAAATTAAAATTAAAAATTAAAATCACAATTAATACCAAAATCAAAAATAATTAAAATCCAATTTGAAATCACAATTAATTTCAAAATCAAAACCATTTAAAATCGAAATCACAATTGATATCAAATCAAAATTAAAATTAAAATCGAAATCAAAAGTCAAATTAAAATCACATGTCAAATTATATATTAATTCATAAATACTACTTATCATATTTTCTTCGTCGATACGAGAAACCTTTAAGTAAGATTCCCTCACATTTAACCCTTGTTGGTAATTACGATACGGCACGGTACTTTACTGCTGCCATTGTCACGCCTTGACATTGAACAAGATAGTCTGATATATCTTCTTGCACAGTCAGTTCGACGCTTTAATTCAACTGTCATTTACCAAAATGTTAGTTTTTTTTTTTTAAAGCCTTGCCTCACACTCGGAATTTCTCCTGTATCGTGGGTGCGTTTACAAACATTTAAACTCACATACACAAACAGCCAGACCCGGAACAACTCCCTGTAGATCATACAAATATTTGTTCCGTGCGGGGATCGAACCCGCGACACGCAGCGCAGCAGCCAATCGCTCAGCCACTGCGCCAGCCGTGACGTCAAAGATTAATTTAATGGCAAATGTTTTAATTAAATGAATAACAGATTGAATGAATAGAGAACAGATAGGTACCTCTGTTCTCTTTTTTTCAATAAACACCACAACTTAAAAATTTTAATAACAATCGTAGTTACCGGTGGAAAATAACTCAGATTTCCGTCAAAATGTCGGCAAATTTTATTTAGACGACTCAGCTTTCGCCTTATAAACGATGCTTTTATATAACTCGCAAAGAAATACAAGTCCTATTGATGATGCGCTAATGCAGCACAATTTACCAACAGTCCGCAAGGTGGGCCGAGTTTTCCCTGTCAGAAAGTAGGCCGTTGACGTAACGTGAGCAATTATTTCCCGCAGCTAATCTCCGTGTAGAAGGAGCTTTGTTTATGTTGTGCGGTAACATTGAAGCATGTTTGGCATGTTGTGGTACAATGCCAGCCGGCATTGGACGTGCTAAGAATCAATTAACTTTGCTAGCTCCTCATTAGATTATTCAAAGAGTTTTCAAAATACCTTTAGTCACTTTTGTGTTGCAAATATTTGGGATCAAGACTCAAAACCATAAATTTGATAAGTTGGTCGGTTGTTGGTTGTTGTTTGTTGTTGGTTGATTTGGCTATCGTGGTGCAACAAAAACGTACCAATATCATCGATATGTTGCGATTGTGACAAAAAACAGAAGGTTATTGAAATCAATAAGCAGCATTCAAGGCGACGATAACCTACTAATCGTTAATTACCTCACAGCGACCTTTTTGTTTTTACCTGGCGGAATAAGTAGCGGGAAATTGTACGTAGCTACCCACTGTTTCGTCAAGGCAGAGGTGCGTGTCGATCCCTACGATTTCTCCTACTTTGATAACGTGCCAACACTTCCAAATATTTGTGACATTGTATTGTAAATAACACTCTGTCTTCCAGTGGCGAAGGTTTCATACAACTCGATTCCTACCGGATTCCCTTTGTAAGATAGCACAGTCAGTATTCTATAGACAAATAATATAATATCTTTATTGCATACAATATTATTGGCTATAGAATACTGATTGTGCCATTTTTCAAAGGGAAGCCGGTAGGAATCGGGTTGTATGGAACCTTCGCCACTGCTACGGACCATCTCGCAAAGATTAACTTTTCTCATCACACTCGAACTAAGAAAAGCGACTTTTGGTCGAGACCAGCCCCCGTAGCATGACTACGTAGACAAGGATTTCTTTGACGGAAGAATCGACAAAATTACAGATTGTGTCGACACAATGACAGATTTCTTTGCACTATCTGTCATTTTGTCGATTCTTCCTTCAAAAAAATGTCTACGGTGGTCATGCTACGGGGGCAGGAAGAAAGTTTGTTCTCACGACCGTGCGTCTTAACAGCTTTGTTGAAGATTGTCGGTCGTGCGACCAGTCGCGGACGTCGTGGTCGGGGCCGTAAGTAAGTATAAAGGACCTCTCGCACTAGGTCCTTTATACTTCTTAGAGTGTATTTAAGTATTGAATATTTCTTTAATAAACCCTATTCGCCGAGGCCGAGGCCGCAAAAAAATCTATATCAACCAACTCGACCACGCTTCTGTAATTACTAATCGACATAGGTACCAAAGCATTGTTCTTTTCATCTTGATTGTGTATCGTGGTAATCTTAACTGTAGTAAATTGTTGAATAAAGATTAATTCCATTGTTATTCAATCTAATTTACGCGTTATGCACAACACAAATACAAGATAGTTTGATCTTAATAATTGTTCTTCCATGAAACTATGATAAGTGATAGAAAACAGATATTAATTGTTTGATAGAGAATTTATGTAGGTCATCATCTGCCTAGCCTTTTCCCAACTATGTTGGGGTCGGCTTCCAGTCTAACCGGATGCAGCTGAATACCAGTATTTTACATAAAGCGACTGCCTATCAGACCTCCACAAACAGTTAGTACTGGATATTACGATACCTATTGGTAAGACAAAGATTTACAAATGACTGCCGGGACCAACGGCTTAACGTGCTTTCCGAGGCACGGAGGAAACTTGGTATGTAATGGGTGGTCACCCATCCACAGACCAACCTAAGCAAGCACGGCTTAACCTTAAGATCGACCCGAGCGGCTGTTATTATTTAGCCACGAGCTCCTACTATAGACAATTTATGTAGGTAGTTGTCACTAAACAGTTTTATTTTCGTTACAAACTTTGCTTTGTATAGATAAAAAATAAGAGTATGGTACCTATATAAACCTTTTCATTCTATCAAACTGAAATTATTCACGGTTGCGTAAATAAAAAAATACTTAAGTAAAGTCGTCATTGTTTTCGCAAACAACTTAGCTATTAATGTTTTCAAATATTGTAATGTTACCTGTGTATAAAATGTATGATTTTGTGTATTTAATAATCTCAGCATCATTTGTATACTAAGCACAGAAAAAAATATACCTGTAATGCTTCATTTTATAGTAAGTTGGTATTTTTCATTTATAGTTTTCCGTACCCGAAGGGTAACCAACCGGGCCCAATAGCCTCCGCTGTCTGTCAGCGGGCTGTATCTCATGATCCGTAATAGGTAGATTGTTGAAATTTTCACAAAATGTGTATTTCGGTTGCCGTTCTATCAATCAAAAATAAAATTTTAATTTAAAGGGGGCTTCCCTACTACCATGATACGGAGCCCTTGCGCGACCCCCGGTTGCGCGAGTCAGACTCGCACTTGCCCGGTTTTTTGTATAATGTATCAGAATCAGAATCAGAAAGCTTTATTTGTGAACATAGGTCAAGTTACACATAGTGTGAGGTGTTATAAATAGGTAGATCCTCCATGTTTTGCCCAAAGGCGTACAAATATAATTGTTAAGGTTTAAAATAACAAATTGGTGAAATTATGTCAACTTTCACGTCAGTAATAAAAACAGTATAAATAGGCATAGCATATCAAAAGAAGAAAAAATAAATATACAATAAATTTCTCAATAAATGTCAAATGGTTAAGTTACATGTCATAAAGTTACATGTCATAATTAATAATGATAATGTCGAACAAAATTCAAGGTCATTAAAACAGGTCAGGTAGGGTGTTCTAAGGCAGTAATTATAGAATTGTCGTCGAAATAGTCCTTTATTGAGTAATAGCATTTATTAGTCAAAATTCTAAATAGTTCTTTTTTGAATTTGTCCAGATTTAACATTTTAATTTTTTCGGGTAGTTTATTAAATATTTTTTTGGCCATACAGAATGTGCTTTTATTCATTAGTGCAGTTTTGCCATAAGTTACTTTGAGTTCTGACTTATTTTTATCGCGTAATTTTCTGTAGAAACTTTTAGTAGCTATTTTGTATGATGAAATGTTAGATTTGACGAATACATTTGTTTCGTATATGTACAACGATGGTAAGGTAAGAATTTTTAGTCGTATAAAAATCGGTTGGCAACTGTCTGTGCTTTTAAGGCCACACATAGCTCTGATACATCTTTTTTGGGCCCTAAAGACTAACACCCATATTCCAGAACGCCGACTTAGTCCATTTTTGAACTTAAGTCGACATTTGTTGTCATGGCAACAGGTGAGGAACGCCCACCACGGTATCAGCAACACCCACTCAATGATGTTCAAAAGGTGAGGACAGACTAGCTAGAGCTTGCATTTGCAACAAGACATCGAGCCGCTTGACACTTTGTTAAAACTTGATTTGCTAAGAAACAAGCAACTTGTGTAACATTTCATCGAGCAAAAACACGAGCGCGGGCAAATCGTGCAACATGGAAAGAGGTGCGTGGACTTAGGGGTCGTGCTGGTCGTTACTTCTCCTAATTCGCTCAGTGTTATTTTTTTTAATATTAAATTAAATTGCAGCACACGCGACTTGCAAATCCAACATATCAACGAAGAGTACCTAAATGCCACACAGTAAGAACAGTCACTAAAGAACCCCACCGGCTTACTCCTTTTGCTTCGTTCACGTTCATACATCTGGTCATACACGCACGCAGGTCGCGAGCACTGCCACCTGACCTTTTTTAAGAACAATACCAATAATTTTTGTCCTTCTAAGGTGTTCTCTTTCGGGTTTTGTTAGTCGCCTTTTACTCGTCCTCTCAACAAGACCATCATCCAAACATATTCTTTTAATTTTTTGTCTCTACATCTCCTTTTCAACCGCAACCTTGCAGTATTATATCATTCCTCAATTTACCAACCAATGTTACAATACGTTTAATTGCTCAGATGAGTACTCACCTTAATCTACCTCCAAAACATGCTGTCCATTTCAAACCCAAAATAAGTATTTTGCATGAAGGTTGCAAGCTGCTTTGTATGCTAAAAATGTTACATTAAAATACGTCACAATGCTAGAGAAGTCTTAAATCGTTGTTCTACCGAATGCTCTTGGTTGACATCATTTGTCAAAGAACTTAAACGGATTTACTTGAAAATAAATATTTATTTGTTGTTGGTTTAATGGTTCATTTCTAAGATTTTCACTTAAAATAATGGCATCAAGAATTTTCTTTTCGGATGGTGAAAACTCAGGACAGGAACTTGTCCGCAAGTACAAGCTCCTTCAAAATACTACGTTGCCGGGCAGCTCATCAGCGACAAAATGTGCTGTGGGCTCGCCTAACCCAAGAGTATAACTCAGTATTTAACTAGCGCGTAAGTACCAAATAACATGTATGCTGTTTTAATACCTGGTCTATGTTTAATGATCGTAATGAAAGGCAATCTTTTCTTTTTATAGAGAACCGAATCTCAGTTATAAAGGTGCTGGTCCAATATTAAGGCTAAGAAAAAGACCACCCTTAATTTAGAAAAAAAAGAAAGAATGAGGACTGGGGGTGGCCCCTATCCTGGCCTCGCGTCCTCAGATCTCGAAGGAGTGAAAGATGCGCTGCCGGCCTCCACCGATTTGAAATCGAGGTTCGCAATGGACTGTGACACTATGCCAAGTGAAACTCCTGCTGACGGTACACCTATAGTCTAGTAATTTTATTGATTCTATTATTTGTATTAACGAATATATGAATAGATTATTAAAAATATTTACTTTCTTTTTTCAGTTCTGGAATTTCGTCCGGTAGACGTGGTACCGGTACCGGTGGCTCAAGGGCCACCTGAAAATAACTCGACTGACTTGGCGTCAGCAAACTCGCAGTTTATTGGTAGGGTTGATCAAATGATTTTCAGTTCATCTCTACACGTTACAGTACATCAGAAAGTTAAATTATCTGTGTATGGCACCAATACTCTATTTGTATTCATTCGAAGCATTTTATTTTTTATATTCTCATTAGTGTTTTTTGAAGGTGCTTGTACTTAGCAAATTAATACTAATAAATGTTCGCGCCCAAGTTATAATAAAGTAGGTACGGGCGAAAAATTTAAAACGGAGTGAGGAACGAGAGGAGGAGTTACAACCGTCGACGTCTGCTGAAAATGGAGAAGCAGAAGTGGTGGTGAAGGCAGCAGAAGAAGCGTACCAAAAGGCAAAACTCGAACGTTTGAGTGCCGCCCAACTACTTCGATTCAGTGAGGTTACAAGGGACGAGGCCGAAAAAATAAATTAAATTATTATTATACAAGCCAACTGGTTTTTATTTTATTTAAAAGTAGTATCACGTATAAAAAATATCTAAATTACACATTTATAGACATAGAAAAACAAAGGACATTTTTCATTTTCATTCACGTAGGACTACGTAAGACTGGATCCAATCTCTAGGTTAGTAAAACCCAACAACACTGCATGCATGGGGATCGAACCCATAACCTCACACCGTGCAATAGCGCTTATGACTAGTTGACCAACGAGAGAGCAATAATATAAATATGAACATCACACAATTATAAACATACTAGCCGTTGCCCGCGACCTTCTTCCGCGATTATTATATTTAAAAATAAACCCGTTTCCGCAACATTTTTTAATGCTCCGCTCCTATTCCTCAACAAAAGGGTTATCCAACACTAAAAGATTTTTTCCATTGGCTCCAGTAGTTCCTGAGATTAGAAGGTTCCGGTCGTCCAGAGTTGAGGGAAGCATTCAGTTGGACGATGGACCGAGTAGCCTTGAATTTCTTTGGATTCGTTATCACTTATTCTCTCATCATTACTCTGCAGAATGAGTTTGTGCGGAAGACATGGCTGTGGTCACCCAACATAATGGTGGGTTTCATATCGGTCCTTCTCTTCCTCCGTTTAGCAGTAGCAAGCCGCCTGCTACTCATGTTTAGCTTACTCCTGTCCTTTCCCGTATCATATGAAAACAAACCTAAAATAAGCCGGCTAAACCACTAAACGCAACGGCGAATAAGAATTCGATTTGATTATTTTATTATTGCAATAGTCGTATAACAGAAACTGGCCACAACAGCGGCTGACGAGCGCTACATCCAAGTTGGTTGCATCAAATTTGTATTTTTTTCTTTTTCCTTTTTCTATTTACAATCTATATACTACTGCGATAGTACCGCAAAGGCAATGGGATTATCCGTATTACTACAGGTAGAAGGATTGGTAGTAACACGGGTAAGTCACCCTACTATCGCTTTATTGGCTACTATTTTATGCCTGCGGCTTCACCCACGTGGAGTTCGGGCATTGCCCACGGGATCTTACTTCTGGGATAATAAGTAATCTATGTGCTATACCAGACTATAATATATCTCTGTACCAAGTTTCATCCAGATCTGTTCAGCAGTTCTGGCGATTGAGTAACAAACATCTATCCATCCAAACTTTCGCATTTATAATAGTTATGTAAGATTTATGTGTAAGCTTTTACTTTTAAAGTTGAATAGGTAATAAATAATAGTTAGTGTAAGTATTTCATTTTATTTGAGCAATACAGACTCGCGTTTTTCTTACATGTACTTACTTATAACTTGTTCATTGTAATATCAATTACATTACATATGTGAAATATTGATAACTTGGTTTGAGATTGGACACCGGTGGCGACAATCGAATGATTCATTAATAATCTATATAGACATAATACTTTTAATATCAATGTCGCGTATCACGAGTCAATATGGCGACACTTGGGGGAGGCCTATGTCCAGCAGTGGACGTCTTTCGGCTGAAATGATGATGATGATGATGTTGTATCACGAGCCAACGCGAAAATCGGGTTTTCACATATATTTACAGATACGACTACCTCAGAAATATTCTACCTACTTACTAATAGGTAAATGCGCCCTGCACGCCCTGCGTAACACTGCGCGCCATGGCCCGTCTACGTGAGTTTCGAAGCCCTATTTGACTCTTGATGATGTTTTTAAGTATAGATAGATGATGAGAGCGACTTTGTGGTATCGTAGGTATAAACAAAACAACATGAGTATGGGCAAGCGCGCTCATAAGCACCATTCGCACCATTTTGTCTGATATTCAAAATGGTTCGTTAGTTTTCTCATGCTTTAGAAATATCACGTGAATTAAGCTTGTATTCATCTTTTATGTGTACGGTACTCCATATTACGACTATTTGTCACTAATATAATTATTTACGCGATCTTGATTACTAATTCATACAATCCCACGATAATGAACACATACCGATACCAATACCTACCGATTTGAAAAAGAAACCGTGCTTAATATATATTTACCACGGATATTTGCAAGTGCTTGCAATATTAATAATCATTTATTAATAATCCCGACTACATACTAGCTGGCTTCGAAATTAAAGGCGACGGAAAATAGTTTTTATCAACAAGGGCCGTCCACGGGCTGTAGGTCAAAATTTCCAGAACGAAAACGTTGGAACCAAAAACGGACCGCGTTTTCTTTTACAGTAGCTTCCCTATTTTATTTTATATCAGCCCTCTATGTCCTACTGCTGTGCAAAGACCTCTCGCATGGCTTTCCAATTTTTGTACGGTTTCCTTCTGAAATCGAAAGTGTCTTTGGAACTGTATATTGATGTCACATTCTAACGAGTTGTCGGCATCGGGTCACGATAAATAATTGTATGGCATATCGTATCCTACATAACCGACATACTCCTCAAAATTCATCTTGCTTTGGCTATAACAAGAAAACAATTTTACACAAGTCGATTCACTTGGATTTCAGTAGGTACATATGTCACCCACAAGATAGGTTTTAAGGATCTTCTGGCGCGGGCAAACATCGGAACTAACGCAGCCATCTCTTTCTTTTCTCAATATTTTTTACAAAACAATTAACAAAAGGTTTACCAACAGCGCCCCCCTGTCAGCTTCATTCGAGCGCCAAAAGATTCTTGTACCACAAAACCCTTGAAAAGTGGGCGTATATGTCAAATTATAAACAAACTGTAGCTGTCAATATGACTTATGGGGTGAAAAGTAGGCGTGTCTAGTCCGACTTAAGTTCAATCCACGACTTAAACTACGGGTGTAATTCTCTATCAACTGAATTGCCCCAGTACATTATACCATATCTGAGTGTTGATGCAACATAACCGTGATAGGCTGTAAGTACGGATTCTAGACTGACTATATTTGAAAGTTTATATAGAACATAGGTAAATGTATTAAGTTTTTTGCATGTTACGTCTGTCTGGGATCTCCAAGTCAAGTTATTATCTATATTGATACCAAGAAATTTAGTAGCAGTAGTTGATTCAATATTTGTCCCTAAATAGCTAATGTCAAGATTTTTATTTGGGATTCTTTGATAAAAATGCATAATTTTAGTCTTTTCTAAGTTTATAATTAGATTATTGCTGTCAAACCACGATATAATTTTATGTAATGTCATATTTATCTCGTTTTCATAAGTTTTGGGATCGTCACATTCAATCACTACGGTGCTGTCATCGGCGAATAGCACCATGGGGTGATTTATTTGCCCCGGAAGGTCATTTATGTACAGTAAAAAAAGATGGGGTCCCAGTACGCTACCCTGAGGAACGCTTTATTTAATTATCTCGCATTCAGAACGATATTTTTTCTCATATCTGGTTTTTGAGCATATTTGTGTGATTTCTACAAATTGTTTTCTTTCCGTTAAGTAAGATCGAATGAGATCAAGTATATTTCCCCTGATACCATATTTTTCAAGTTTTTGTATTAGAATTGGGTAATCTACATAATCAAAAGCCTTAGTTAGATCCATGTAGATAGCACATACAGGATTTCTGTTATCTACATTGGACATAATAGGAAGAAGCAGGTCATGTATGGCCATATTGATGGTCTTCTGCTTCCGAAATCCCTTTTGTTCCTTTACTAATATGTTTGACTTCTCGAGGTAGTTATATAAGGACTTATAAATTACTTTTTTAAAGATTTTTGAAAAGACGGGTATCAACGCTATAGGCCTATAATTTGACATAATGTGTCTATCATGTTTTTGTACCTACCTATCTTTAATGGCGTTATTAAATACCCCATCAAATCCGCCTATAGCAGTCCACTGCTGGACATAGGCTTCTCCCAGGCTGAGCCACGATACCCTGGCCCTTGCTTTCCTCATCCGGTCTAGGAAGATATGTACAGAAGTATGCAACCATGCACTCCAGTGTAACCTGGCCTATTATGGTACTTATCATCCTATTGACACTGCGTACTTCGTGGTGAATGGTGATCTGGTGAATCTTCATTTAGTGTTCACTTATTACATAACGTGACATTGAGCACTTTATCCGATACTGTTTACAATAACATTGGGTTTAGGGATCCCCCTTTTATCCATGACTCTGCTATATACGTTACAGAGTATAGCTATCCATTGAAATGAATAAATAAGATTAAATACCTAGTTTACTTCGTTAAATGTGTCTTAAATCTTCATCACTATAAAATATTTAAAATGTTACAAGTTTCGACAGAGATTTCTTTGTTTTCTTCAAGGAAATAAAGAAAATGCTTTTGAAATAGGTACTGGAAATACTTTAGGATGTAGGTACCTATATACACACGTACATGCCAATCTCACGTTCACACGGAAGCATTTCAAATGAGATCCTGCAGGAATAATATCCGCGCTATGCAATATTCATATCCAAGCGTCAGGGAATAGACTGCTTTATGAATCTAATGTTCTAAACTAATGTGCTTTAGTATTATAAGTTTTTAAATGATCGTGGTCAATAACATTATCATTAACTTTTACTCATTACTATTAGGTATTAGCAAACAATACTAAAGAACATTATCATTATCTCTAGAAACGGGATATTTACCATGTTAACTGATTGCTTTGAGTTCCCGATATTTCGGCGGTGTTGCAAGCACCATGATCACTGATAATATCGGAAACTCAAAGCTAATAACTAATGTTCTTTAGTATTACAAGTTTTTAAATAATCATGGTCAATAACATTATCATTAACTTTTACTCATTACTATTAAGTATTAGCAAACAATATTAAAGAACATTATCATTAACACTAGAAACGGGATGTTTAACATGTTTACTGATTGCTTTGAGTTTCCGATATTATCAGTGATCATGGTGCTTGCAACATCGCCGAAATATCGGGAACACAAAGCAATCAGTTAACATGGTAAATATCCCGTTTCTAGTGTTAATGATAATGTTCTTTAATATTGTTTGCTAATATCTTTATTAATGAGTCACGAGCTCACGACGCTGCCGCACTGTTAGGAAAAGCCGGTAATTTCTTTAATTGCAGTTGTAATCTGGATTAGAAAACCTTGTGTACTATAAAATGATGTCATTGACGATAGAACACTTGGGTTTTCTTTTCGCTTATCACATTTTAGTATCATAATAGGAAACTTTGTGGTCACCATGATACGCAATATGCAGAGGTTAGTTATTTATTGTTACTCTTTCTGTTTGTAGCATAATCATAATACAACCGTGGGATATATGAAAGGGAAACTCTCTGACTCTGTTCGGACAAGTTTTTCTTAGAAAGTTTTTCACGGAACAATGAGCAACAAGCTAACTCTGGGTCTGTTTACACCAATAAAGTGTGCTCAGCCAGGATTTTAATGAATATTCGTTATTGTGATAAAAGTGAATGAGTATTTAAAAAAAATGTTTGTTTGGGAAAGTTGTTTGTTATCATGAGTACAATCACGTGATTAAGTATCGGTCACTAATTACCAGTCACCCTATGTAAACATCCGAATTGATAACCTCCTCCTTTTTGAAGTCGGTTAAAAAGTAATCTTCTTTTGTTTGATTAAAACGTGGTTTGCTATAAATGACATACCACCATAAATTAGGATTAACTTTATATGTATAGTGTTGGGGTCCACACCGATCATAGGACGAGGCACACTATACAGTGCAAAATAACATTTCTTGTCGGTTATAATTAAAAGCTTTTACGAGAGTCGCGCCTGGACCGCTGATTATATCGCTTTCAGCTCTTCAAACAATGTCGTCATCAGAGTTATTATTTCTGATCAGGTGCAATCGGTCACAGGCGATCGGTTCGTTCGAAATCGTCACCATGACGGATTCATTGGTCACACTGCGCGCTCGTGACTGCGCCTGCGCCGCCACGCCGCTGAGCCGGTCAACCGTCTCAAACTTAGCTCTATGCGTTTTGACACTAAAGCAGGTTGACGTCCAAGACCTAACCTTACCTCGACATTTTTAAGTTGATGCGCTGGCTCTTGGTTCTTATTCATGTGTAAAATGCTACTTGAACTAAGCTTACTAAACTTAGGTTTTAGTCAACAACCCGCTTTTGGGTTATCTAGACGATGACTGCAAAAAGAAACCTAATAGATAATCTCACAAAAACTTGTTAAACCGGTTCTGAAGTGACGTCAGTATGGACACAATGAGGTTGCAATACAATTTTAAGATGACCATAAAATGAACGACGACTCGATGATCGGGCCACGTCTCAGGAAGCACATTTCAAGGTTTAAATGCAAATTTTGATTAATGTATTGATTGTCACTCCTTCATTCCATTCAATTTGTTTAGAAAACTAGAATGTTTTAATGAAATAAGTTTATGTTTGAATTAGTCAACTAGAATCTATATTTTGTTGCAAGAAAGAACATTTTAATTCAGGTATTCTAAAGTTATCGCCCGCTTCCACCACAAGTGACTAAATATGTTTTTCGCAGGATGTAATCAAACAGAAAGATTTCTGTTTCTGTCAGTCGTATGGATGGCGGGGAGACATGGAAAAAAAGTGCAAATATTTTAGGACCTAGACCCGTTTAGTCAATTGTGGTGCAAGCGGGCCTAAGTATGAATTGAAATTATGAAAATAAACGGGATTCCATAACGTGCACAGATAGTTTTAACATTCAATATAAGCCACGCTGAAAACAAGAGCTCAAGTCAAAATATTAAAAGCGTACTTTGACGTTTTATACTGATCAACATACAGGAAAATTTCGAATGACCGATCACACTAATAAATAAATTGTACCCACATGAAGCAGCGATCGTTCAAATGGTTGATATTGATTGATTATAATAAAATGATGTCTCATTCATAAGACAATACAATACCTTGTTTGTACTAGTGGACGCTCGAAGAATGTCTGAGGCTGTTTGGCCGCTCTAAGTAATCATAGTTAATGGAGCATTTTGATTGTTACATAACTATCTGATTTATGTCAATGTCACGTGGTTCAGACGGGTAATTGAGAGCTCAGTACACGCGGTACAAGTGTGGGTGCAATATTGGTGCAAAACATTTAATGGTGGCTCTTCACACCGACCGTTAGCATTGGCGACGAAACATTTCGTCCGCTTGCCGACGGAGCATTCCTGAAGCGCGTCATTGAAAGCTTGTTATTTACAAAATGGAGAAGATTCTATCGATTGGCGCGTTGGGCCAACCTGTAGAGGCACTTATGTTAGCAATTTTGATGAGCTGTATGAAATCAAGTTTGTAAATGACACGACCTGTGAAGGTGAGCGACGCGACAGCTCTTGCGTCTTGTCTAGTTCCGCGACTTGTGAACACAAAGAGACGTAAGTTCGGCTGTAATGTGTCAATAGGTGTAGGTGTACAATATATCGTCATAAGGACTGGAATTCCCTGCCTGCGTCGGTGTTCCCAAGTTCATATGACCCCAATCTATTTAAGTCGCGAGTTAATAGGCTTCTTTTGGGTTAACTCGTTCCATCGTCGACCTCATCTCTGACCTCAGGACAAGATATAGGTCAAGAAAAAAATCGTAGAACTGTGACGGAACTGACATATTGTTAAATCTTACAGGGCAGCCATTTCAAATATTTCATAGTTTTTTTTTAAATTACTTTTTTAATACTAAGTCTGTGAAGTTGAAAATTTACATACATTTGATCAATAGGGTTTAATTTAAGATAGAATAAAGTAACAAATTTCGGTTTCTTGAAAAATCTGTCAGATACGTCACTGTTCAACGAATATAACGCTATGCTATACAAAAATAGATAAACCAACTTAAGTCTAATTATTCATTGTCTTGATTCACACAATACGTTGCTTGTTCGTACAGTTGTGATCTCGTTGCATCTGTCTGGCCTATGACCTATTCTGGTAAACTGCAGTAAATTGCTCTAATAGGCTCGATGTCTCCGGACCACCAACGACTTCAATCAAGTAAAGGACAGCAACTTTCATTCGATTAAATGGTTTGCTGACTTCAGATTAAGAAAACCATTTGAATTAACAAATTGAGGATTCATTAAATTGTTGGTAGAAATTAATTGCTATATTGTTCGTCTACTTTTAAGAAGGTATAGACGCCAGTACATCAAGCTACTACAATCTATCAAATTTCTTTAATAGATTCTCAACTTTATCGCTACAGCATTAGGTTCAAGGTTGATTAAGAAAATTTTACAGTTTCGGGTACCTAGATCTGCTGGCGTCTTTACGCACGACAACCGATCAAACTATACAAAACCAGTTTATGCGGATCTCTCATTGCATAGGAAATCAATACAAAGCGAGGCCAATTTATGCTGGAAATGTACAGCTTCATGTGCCACTGTGGGGGGTACCTAGCTACTCGTATTCTTTGAAAGCCTGTGATTGGGCTTCTTGGTATATCTACATAAATGATTAGTCCAATTTAAGTGCTCCCCGTTATTAATGTAGCCTGAATTAACCCATTCACAAAATATATAGGTCATGGGTACAAAGCTGATTGATTGAGGCCGAATTAAAATACATCGTTATTAACTCGCCACGGTTTTTATCATAAATCTCTTTAGATATTATTATTATATCACAGTTATAAGAAACCCGGTTTCAACTACACCTTATATAAAATTTTCACCTAGGTGTACATTAGGTAAATATCGCGAGAATACATTAACGGTGGTAAATAGTTAACGGTTCGGGCTACCTACATATCTGTTTAATCTGATTAGACGCATTTCTTAATATCCAGTACTAACTGTGCCCCGCGGTTTCTCCCGCCGCTTCTGACTTGTTTTCTTTTTGCGTAGCGTGATTTTATGTAGTCTATAGCCTTCCTCAATAAATGGGCTATCCAACACAAAAGAATTGTTCAATTCGAACGCTGTGCCCCCATACTTAAGTACAAGTGCTGTATCCATAATAATACTGTAACACCAAATGATTTGAAAAGAGTAACCATGGAGTTTCTTGTCGGTTCTTCTCCATAGGAAACGACCAACCCGAACCGTGCACCTTTTTGTCGACGTTTTATAAGTGCCCATCGAGGCCTATGTGAAATAATATATTTAGATTTTGATTTTTTGAGTAGTTTCTGAGATTAGCGCGTTCAACCAAACAAACAAATTCTTCAGTTTTATAATACTAGTATAGATACAGGGTAAGTTTTCAATGATCAGCCTTTTTTCAAATTAAGGTGCTATTATTAATCGTCATTGAGTGTTAAATATTCTAATTAAAAACAAATAAAAAGTCATGAAAACACTCGATTGAAAACTTTTTATTCAAAATTTTCGGAAATATAATTTTATTTTCAGTCAGTTGAACTTCACCAGTTGTATTTGTATAGACGCAACGGCGATTATAAAAATCATAGTGCAATTAACTCGTCACGAAGTATTTACAGTACCTAGACTCTAGTAGACTTTGATTGTAATCATTATCCCGTATGTGACTCACAATGATGAATGATGTACTGAATAGGTACGTGGTAACCGTTTTGGCGTGGTCCCTTCCATCCCGTATAGTTCAACCAAATCTTAGGCAGATTTTTGGTTTTATTCGGACTAAAAATAACTAGGTATGTTGGTACCTACCAGTAGCGAAGGGTCAATTTTTGTAAGAGGTAAGCCGGAGTACATATCTTTAATGTGTTTATATTATTTGTCTATAGAATACTGACTGTGCTATTTTTCAAGGGGAAGCCGGCAGGAATCGAGTTATATGGAAGCTTCGCCACTGGTACTTACCTACCTATTATGTAGTACGTGAATACCTAAATAAAACTAGAATTGAAAAGGTCAGTTTACAAATAATTAATTCAAAGCAACCACGGCCTATTATTAAAAGGAAATGTCACGTTTACCTGTTTGTACAAACGTAGTCCTGATTTCTAATGACGTGGAGCCACGACGCGACGCGGTGATGGACGAGCTCGTCCGATCGATTCCTCCATTATGTGATTATGTCCTACCTACCACGGTGAGACACGTCGACGTCGACTAAACCAATATTTGACACTGATTGTGAACTGTAAGTCTATTTTCATGTCTACTGGTTAGCAGTTTTGATGAATACAGTCTATTAGCTAAGTATACTAACTTACTTTATTTACACAACATATTTCTAAATCTAAAATTACTCTCAACAATTTGCTTTTCGACATCTCTTCATTAGTACGGGCTAAAAATACTTATTTCTTTTCACAAGCTCCTGCTAATTGCAACGTACAATTTGATTTATCTATAATCCGCTTTACATTCTGAAGCATAGTATCTTTCCAACCACTTTGCTTTCGGTGTATGTTAATTATAATATTTACATGAAACTCCAGCATTATTTGTGTAGTTGCTAACTGTCGCACAGGATCTCCGAGATGTTAACGATAAGAATTCTCCCATAGAAGTTGTCCATGTAGCAGCAGGAGCAGCAGCTTCCTGCCCACGCCACCTCGCCACGAAACATTTCAAAACCTGGCAGCTGTATTATCAAGGCCTTAAAATTGTCATTATTGATGGCAATTTTAAAGCTCCTTAATCCTCCCAATCCATCTGAATCTTTCAGACAACAATTACCAGATAAACCTACAACAGCATAAACTGTTGTATCGTTTAGGTTTCGTTAGGCCTTTATCAGAATGTTAGTTATATTTTCTGACACCAGTCCTGTCAATGCCAAGGAGAATTATCTAAAAACTAAGTTGGATAAATAATGAAAGGAGTAGGATTAAAGGAGTACTGTGTCATTTTCTAGATCTTGGACAGCCGTTACAGGTAGTCAGTGGCCCGAAAGCCTGAAAACCAGTTTTATCAATCAGTCTTATCGTATTACCCCGTACTAAATGGTTGTGGAGGTCGGATAGGTAGTCGCTTCATGTAAAATACTGGTACTGGTAGCTGTATCCGGTTAGACTGGAAGATGACACCAACATAGTTGGGAAAAAGCTAGGCAGATGATGATGAATTAACGGAGTACCGTGAACTTGTTGACTTTTAAAATAAAACGATCACACTCATCTCTTTAAAAAAAAAAATCAAGGTAATTTTGTATTTTATAGGAACTTTAGAATGTACTTTAAGAACGCTTTCCTATTTCGTTTTCGTTCACCGCTGGACGTTCGTAGAGATCAAATAATATACATATTAGCGTAGACACGTCCCCTAGCCAATGAAAAATGGAGTTCTCCGTCATAGAAACTGGATATATTTATATCAGACCTTATACTAGGTACTTAGGTACTTATATCATGTAATAAGGTGCACGTTATATATTTGTTTTCGAGTCTTGGACCGATACTTGCAAGTATCGTGCAAATCAAATGGCGCGTGTACACAATGTTCGATAATGCACTTCAAAGACAAATGACAATCTCTCCATTTGTGCTAAAGTGTGTACGACCTTTAGTTTTAGTAAAATATCTATCAAACATGTTGAGGATTTACTCGATCCTGGGTGAACAGCAGGAACATTTATTTGTAACGCTTTCTGTTGCGGTCTGTATTAGAAGGGTCAATCTCATCCCTAAAATCGGTGTATTTATAACTTTTCGAGCATGAACTGCTCAATTTTGGAAATTGGGACACGAATGGTGAGATTTGAGGAACGAGCGTTTTAAACATTAAAACGCTGACTTTCGTGTAGAAGTGACGAAAGTACCGATTAAATTATGCTTATTATATTCTGTAAACCCGTAGTTTTTTTTCTCACACTTACAAAAATACTTATTTGTTGTTCATAGACCAGCGTATTGCTGCCTATACTTACATTATGCAAACAAAAAGAAAATAAGAATGTTTACGTTTGCTATAACTAATAATTGGTTATGAGCAGCAACAACACTCGTACGTGAAGCCATCGGAAGACATTACGTGACCACTGCGCATCATCGAAGCCGTGTTTTATGCCAGAATTAAATTAAGCTGAAGGATTTATCCATCGCTGCAACAAAGGTGTACACACAGCACAGACAGTCATCGTCATCTCAAAAATCACATGATACGTAAAATCCATGAAACGTAAGTTCCACTTTCAGGTTATTCACTACCAAATACTTATTGTCTGATTACATATAGGTACCTACTTTGCTTTGTTTGTTACCAGAACTTTAGACAAACAGTACATTTTCGCGAAGATATTGCGCCTCTTTGTTTGCCGCGTCATCGGCTGAAACAAGATAAATATATAATAAATATTTCAGAGCAGCAGTAGGTACGTGGTTTACTGTATGACTGTACCCGTTTACCCACCAGCCCCCGTAGCATGACCACCGTAGACACGGATTTCTTTGACGGAAGAATCGACAAAATGTCAGATAGTGCAAAGAAATCTGTCATTGTGTCGACACAATCTGTCATTTTGTCGATTCTTCCGTCAAAGAAATCCTTGTCTACGGTGGTCACGCTACGGGGGCAGGGGTATGGGTCAGTCATAACTACTTTGGCTCCCGACTGCAATTAATATTCATTAAAGGGGAAGCGCCAGGGTAGCCCTCAAAAATCAAATTTTCTTACGTTTTTTGCAAATTGTTTTTATTTATTAGTTTTTATTTTAATTCGATTATTTTGTGTGATCACCATATCATTTTTTTAGTACCGATGAAGATTTAATAAACCCCGCCGCGGTGGCTGATAAGTGATAATGATAACACATCACCTACACGTATTGCGTAGACATCTACCTATCACTTATAAATATAATTAAATAAAACGAACTGCATTAAGCATATTATTATGTAATGATAAGCCTGTTTCACATAAACAAATTGGTACCGTTTAATCGATAAATTAAAAACCTACATATTATAAACAAAGATGATTTTAATAAATACATAGGTATAGGTGACATAATTTATACTAAGTCGGCCGATTCTCCGCTTCGCTGAGACATTGATTATCGAACAAGGTAAATTTTCCTCCGTACGTAGCTGAAACAATACCAACATGTTAAACACTCACTTTCTGTAACTTCAACGTCATCTGCCCGGGTTGCAGTAGCCAAGGGTAGTCACAAAACCCCACTACCAGTGGTGAAGGTTCCATACAACCCGATTCCTACCGGCTTCCCTTTGAAAAATGGCACAGTCAGTATTCTATAGCCAATAATATTCTACACAGTAAAGATATATACTCCGGCTTACCTCTTACAAAAATTTACCTTGCGCTACTGCCCCTACCCTAGTGTTTAAATTTATTTGAAAACGCACAAGACAAAAGAAACAAGTGACATGTCAAAGGTACTCTCCTGCATTTAACGTGTTTGTTTCACACAAAATGCGTACCCGTAACGAGCAAGTGGCGTGTTAGGTGTTTCAAAAATCAACCCGTAAAAAGTGCGAATACAGATTTATGAAAGATCTTATACGTTCGGTTTAACTTTAATATTGGAACTATACTTAGTTAGGTTAATAAAGATCGTAATGAAAATTATAAAGGGTGTAAAAAGACCCTTAACATAGCCGAAAGGCACTTGTTCTCCCCGTCTTGGTGATCATTTTTTTGTTCTAGACCATACCGGGGAACCTTATAGTTACGGAGATATTGTGGGTCAAAGTTTCAACTTTTTCACAACTTTTTTTTTTTAAATACATGTTTTTAATGTAAGATTTTTACTTTACACACCTCCACGACCCCCGTACTATTCAATCCATCCATCAGCACAATGCTTTGAGTGCTTTCCATCGAGTCCTACCGTAAAACGTGATTTTTCACCCCAAAAAAAAGTCGATTCATAGCAATAATTTTTTCGTAAAGTTACTTAGTTCGATGTACAGAATGCTTGGTTGACAGCTATGTGAAGGGTCTGTTTACACCCTGTATGTTTAAACAATTAATAAAGAATAAGATCGTATTGATAAATTTCCATGACTAGCATTTAAAGGGAGTTGCGAGATGTCGAAGTTCACGGGGGATAAAATTTGCGGGCGGAGTGCTAGTGCTGAATGTAACTATTTGGAGAAAAAACTAAATTCACTCACGATTTTGTCGTCCCGAAACGTCGTTACAATTGTCCTTCCAGAAATCACATATTGATGGCTTATATTTGCCATATTGGCATAGCATGTCAGCTCTGCAAGAACATAAGACACCCAAATAAATTCGTCAAAGAAGTTTTCATTTTGATGTAATATTCTGATAAAAATATTAAGGAATGACTCTGTTTTCAAACTATTTATTAAAATAGTAAAAGAAACCAACTTGGTAATTTCCCAGCAATTCAGCATATCGTTTAAGCAACCCGAGGCGTTCCATTGTCCACGGACTACTGGATCCAATTCAATTGGTACAAAAAATTGGAATTTATCATTCAAAGGCTGACCTTGAGTCACATGGTATTCTGAAACTGAAGTGAACCCTACTAAGTATAGTCTAGACTTGTATAGAAAGATAATGGTCATCGCAAATTACACAAGTCGAGAAACCAAAGACTCGAATTAGTTTAGAAAGAAAATTTGTTTTTTTTTTGTGTAAGTACTAACGGTAGTAACACGGGCTATTTATTTTTTCCCTCCTTACAACCTAATACTGGAGTAGTAGGAAGGGTAACCAAAATTAATGGTATTACAACTGGTAGTAAGATTGGTAGTAACTAGGGCAACAAAGGCTCGATACGGCTCCCATTGTAAGGACCCTGACACCGGCGGACTACCACATTTTATCTTTTTAAATGTTTTATATGATTTTTTTTTAAAAGAAATATTTAAAAATGTTAAAAATGTGTATGAAAAATGAATAAAGGAATAATAATAGCCTTTATTCAACAATATTACATATACATATTTACTAAATATTCAACTTTGTTATTAGACACCAGTTTCCCAGCATACGCCTCCCTAAAGCTTGCCACAGAGCGCGTTTATGTGTTTTACTTCTCCACATACAGCCTGCTTCTTCTTGGATAGCACTCGGTTACGTCCTTAGCCCATTTATCTTTCGTCGTCGTCTCTTAAAAATGCGTATGAAAACCCATAAAATCAAAAGTCATTGATTCCAACTAGGCTGAGAAACGGAATTTGAACTACAACATAAATGTACGATGAGAGCCAAGGAATGCAATTGGAATAAATATGCGACCTAATGTGCAGACAATGGCGCGATACGTACCGTTTAACAATATTAATGTAACACCAAAAACAAAACCCACTAATAAGGTTTTCATAATTCACTGTATATCGATCACGACTGCTCTAAATACCTGTGCGTTACAAAATGTGACCGCTGAAGTATTTCCGATGTAGGCTGATTACTGCACACGCTCGTTAACTTGAAACAATGAACAATTATTATCTATGTGCGTGTCTGATCCGAAAGGCTATCACAAGGAGTCCTTGGGAAAAACTAAAATCCATAAGATCTACCTACTTACCTAGATATTTTCAAAGTTTTGGGTTAGGTTACTTTTTACCCGTCGTAGGGCCGTCTTGTTTTCTTGAACAAAGTTATTGTAAGTCATTCACGTAATCATTTATTGTATTATTGCCTTATTAATATAATCTAGAATTTATCAAACCATATCATCAAAGCCTGATTATTAATATTAACAAAGTTTGCGTTTGTAAGCTGCTTTTATACGTAAAGGCAGCTTACAAACTGATAATTATCAAACTAACACAGTCGCTTATTAACTTTTGCCATAGTTTACAGTTGTTGATTATGCAGAAATATATTCCAAATATAATTTCTGACGTTGAATTCTCCAATTCAGTGTGTTTTGATTCTGAATCTTCTGATGCGTGTAGTTGTCGCTGCGAAGCATCACCATTATGTGCTAATGCTCATGTCTAATGTCACCTTCGGAGTCGAACAAGTGATCGATGGATTACCTACTCCACTCTATGGAATTCATTTTTAATGCGACACGTTATCGATTGACCTGCCGTCTCATATTAAACCGTTGACACAAACGTGGGGGAATTAAATAATAATCTTCAGTAATAGCCAGCGAAAGAGGCAACGTTTATTTTTGTTATATAATATGGTTGTTATTAGTTCATAATGTTTTCGGTTTACCTATAGCTAAAAAAAATAGAATAGATAGCAGCTCAATAATGCGCACAATATTTCTATATTATGCGTATTATTGTGCTGGTAAATTACCTAAACGAAGAGGTTGCGAATTCTAGAAATTCAACGAGCAGTACCTATCTATTTCCATATTCCTTGTTTTACTAACATATTTCAAAAGATTGATTTTCCATTTTTTCGGCAGTTTTTCTGTCATGACTTATTATCTAAATGCAAAAAAAAACATCCAAAATCCACTATGTGGATTGTGAGTATGATCCTCTCATTCACGTTGAAACAAAACCCACCTTCAGTGGAATCAAAACTGTGTCATATTAACCTGGGCAGTTATGGTCAATGTTGCTAATCATTTAATAAGTCACAATGGACTCGGTCACACTCTTTACATATCGGTGATTATCGAAGTTAAGTGCTCGATCTTCTTAATAACCTTATTACTGAGCAAGCATTACCTGCAGTGTTTTACGTAACGTTGTGGCCATGTTTTGAGATTCACCTCTGTATTCTAGATCTTATTTTATCACTTTTGTTTCAGGACACCTACAGTGGAACTAATCGCACATGCGTGTGTACCTACTATTTCATTTATGACTACACTATGCGTTTTATCGTGTTTTAGTATAGCATGCGGTCTAGTCGTGTTTTAAAACAGCATCTAAAGAGTGAGAATTCTAACAGTCAGGCCTCCGTTGAGGCAACTTAACGTCAGTTCTATTAATCTAATAACAAACAACAACAATGGTACCTACCAATGGTTTGTAGACATAATAACTAGCAAACTTTTTAAAAGTAAGAACGACAACGATTTTATAAATTGACTAGCGACCCGCCCCGACCTCGCACGGGTGCAATATATACATATAAACCTTCCTCTTGAATCACTCTATCTATTAAAAATAACCGCATCAAAACTCGTTGCGTAGTTTTAAAGATCTAAGCATAGGTACAGGGACAGACAGAGGTAAGCGACTTTGTTTTATACTATGTAGTGATACTGAAGAACTGGGTCACCGGAATAGGCTATAAACTAACAATGTAGTGTATTCATTCACATGATCGTTCGCGAAATGCCCACCTGTCTCTATTCTATACGTATTTCTATTAACACCGATTCAAAGTAAAGTGACACTGCACTGAACTCAAACGAAACGTAATTTAGCACAGCCGAGGTGAAACTAACATTTAGGTTTTGTTTACATTGACTTTGACAACGACGCAGACGCTAATTCGTGCGGGGCTTTAACCTCTTTATCTCCAGTACGTGAAAAATATAGAAAACATAATAAAAACCGTAATAGAATGACCTAAATGTCAACTGGCGAGTGTATATCTGTATGAAGTCATTAACACGAGCAGAAATAGAGCTGAGCCCGAGTAGTGTTGAGCAGCCAGTGCAGCGCTGGCCACGCACCGCGCTCCGTAGTGACTGGGAACGTATGAGGTGCAGGTATCAACAGCACGCCCGCCATTCCCGTCGGCGTGGCGCGCGGGTCTCCATTAGCCAACTAATTACTTATTAAGCATTCTAAATATATATTTCTATTTACGCTAATCATTTCGACAGACAACAGAGTTCGATCAACAAAAACATCAACAACACAACAAGTATATTGGGTTGCGAACTCAATTTCGTACGTTTCTATACGTGTGTGCCTTCTTCAATGGGTTGTTTACAATGGGATTTTATTTATAATCCGATTTCAATGTCTAATACCATTTTTTTTGTCAATGAATCGAGCAAGCGCGCGTTTTGTGGCTGGAAACTCGTCCAAACCAAATTATAACGAGACATTCAGTAAATATTTAAAAATCCAAGACCTTATTTTTGGAACGAAAATGGTATGAAAAAGTATGCAAATAACCAAGTACATTTTTACGTTTATTAATACGAGTTAAAAAAAAACTTGATTTGAGTTATTAGCGTATGTATAACAGGTAAAAAGTGAGGTTTACGTGCCTGAAAATTAGCACCTCTCGTCCCAAAATAGAACTGTCGCAAAATTTCCATTCTGAGTCAAAGTATAATTATATCGTATAAGGATTAAGTGGATGATATATGTACCTGAAATCACATTTAGACTGTATTTTAGTGCCATGATAGCAACTTGTTTTAACTCTCATTTTCTTACTGCTTAACGTACCCAATTGTTTTTATTCCTGCGTAGACATCGATCGATAAGTCAACAATTTTATAGAGATTAGAATGGAGTTCCCTCTATTATGTGGGTACATCATATAAAGGTACCATCTTAGATTGTTTAACTAAATGTTCACAGGTTTACTATGTCTGATAAAATTTGTGAGTTTAATAAGTACTTGTGGACATAGTTCGATGACATTGCCGGATCTCGTAAAATGACGCCGCATTCACGGAAATTCTTGTTGAGTTCGTTTGAAATATTATATCTATGTACTAAAAGAAGTTGAGAGAAAAACTGAGAATAACTTTGAATTATATCTTTGTCTTACGATTCGAATTTTGATTTTGAGGGCACCACGGTTGGCGCAGTAGCTGCACGAAAAAAATATTTTTATGATCTACAGGTAGTTGTTCCGGGTCTGGCTGTTTGTGTATGAGTTTAAATGTTTGTAAACGCACCCACGATACAGGAGAAATTCCTATTGCGGGGCTAGGCTGTAAAAAAAAAAATTGTGCATATTTTTAAAATAGAAAATCTTATATGTATACGTTGTAGTACATAAGTACGGAAAATTGTTATGATAATACAGGTAATAAAAGCCGTTAAAACCCACAGCTTACAAACAACTTGCACAGGAAAACAACACTAAGTACGAGTATATGTCTCAGTTACGAAAACAACACACCTTGTGATAATTATCTGCTACTATTAGTTCTCAATTATCAAAACTTCCTACATATTAGGTTTAGAGATAATAATTTAAAATTTAAGTAGTTCGAAACGTAGGATCCAAGCGCGGATCTGTATTATTTGGTTAAAGAAGAGAAACTCTTTCTGAAATATGAGAACTCGGGGAATTCAGTAATAACTGAACGTTCTTGAAGAGAGAGTGTGCGCAGGAGCTACACGACCTGATCCCACCATCACCTTTTTAACACCAGACTAGCAGACGCACTGCGGCATACTATCCACAATTGGTTACTATCCCGACGAGTGTACTCAGCGCTTCTCATCCACTTTTATTATGCGCACTGCTAAAGTGTGGAACTGTTCCCTACCACATTTAACCCGTCTGCCTTCAAAGCAAGAGTGAACAGGCATCTCCTGGGCACGCTCGTTCCATCATAGACCTCATCTATCGCGTTCCATCAGGCGTGATCGAGGTAAAGAGCAGGCCCAGTTTGTAATAAAATAAAAAGCAATATGTACAGCAACGCCAATAGATACGTGACGAAGTGCATGAAGACAAGAACTGCTCAAAGGAAATTCCGGTTAATCATAATTCTTCTTACATAGATACAAACATAATAATAGTGTTTATGTCATACCCTTGTGTACCTAAGCGCAATATAATTACTGCTCAATTACCAATGACAGTGTTCTCAATGCAAATCAAAGTCATACCACATAGTTACGGGCGACTCACTACTTGCAGGATAATTTTTTTCTGAAAAAGCCTCAAATTAAATTTATTATTTACTCGTAATCTTTTATAAAATGTACAATCCTAGCAAAGGCCGTTTAAATTAAATTCGTTCACTCAACGTATCAGCGAACATAATAAGTTTAGCATAAGACGACTGGAACTAACGTCGTGGCCCGTAACCAGTCTGGGGCCTCTCGCGAGAAAAAAGACACAGAATATTGAAAGCCGGTATAATTATACAGCAAAATATTATTCGTTTAGGAAAATATATTATATGTAAAGGTCAGTTGACCCAGAAATGGTACATTAAGACTAAGACACGGTGATATCCACAACGTGTGTGCTGTGACGTAATTTGGTGAAACTTGCGGGTGTTTAGTGCACGCGTCACGCGTGACGTCACGGAGCCGGTGCCGATGACGGCTGTCAAATGGCGAGCCTCATGCGGTACAAATGTGTGGAGCTCCGCTACACACCTCCATACGTACCTCACCAACCGTCACAACCGGTCGCTGCCAATGTCTAGTGCTCCTTATCAACAACACTATTAACTGATATCTGGCAATACATAAGTGTTCTCTGACGTTATAATACTAAGTTTTTAATTGTTACGTTATTTTAGAGAAGTGTCTTTACTGCTGTGTTTAAAAGTGCAATTTATTCTGATTGTGAGACGAAATAAGAATTTAGCAGCATATTGAAACAGCCTTCGAAAACTCAACAGGTACCTAGACTATTCGAATATTTTTATCATACCTGAATATTATAGAAGTAGAACAGGTATTCGTAATTTTAGTTTATTATAACGACTATAAATAAGACATTTTTAAAGTTTAAACACAATTATCGAACAGATTTTCCTTAAACATAGTCACTCATCCACATCATTTCAGTTTCTTTATATTTTACTACAATACCAGGAAATTGATTTTCGAAGCTTGAAAGATATTAATTTTAAGCAGTTACAATACAAGTCATGCACAGGTAATACACTCATGCTACAGGTTTTCCGGCTACTCTCATCTTGCTTCCCCGAACTTACCTAAATGTGAATCATCGTATAGACATTATAAAAAACGACAGTTACGGATGCTGTTCAAATAACGGACACTTTTTAGAACATTACCTGTGGATTAAGGTTACGACAGCCATTTTACGAGTTGTGCAATGTGTCCATCATTATAGCAGTTTGACCTCATGGGTGATTTTACGCATTTTCTCTTTGATTACCTGCTTGATGATGATGATATAAAGTCATCTTTATATCCGTAGGTACCGGCGAGAAAATGAAGAATATTTTCAGTTCTTGTCACGCGAACTATTGAGCCTTTTCTATATAAGGTCTACCTTTTCATACACGGAGTAACTTCTATAAGTCGTTAAGCGAAAAAAAAAATTAACTGAGTGTTTTTTTTTACGAAATTATTATAATTCTAGAATTTTTTGCGACTTTTGGCATAAAACCTTTACTCCCATATTCCAACAATGACAGCAGGTAAATACGACGTAGTAAACTAGAGTAATGAATGTTCAAAAATAAGGAGCCAGTATTTATTTTGTGGTAATTTTAAATTATTTATTTTTATAAAAATACGCGAGATAAAAAAAAATCCCTTGAAATGGCTTCGTTATAGCCGTTAGATGATTTTCTGAAAATATTTCGTGTATGAATAGTTAGACCTTATATACGTACACTCGTACAGTTATTATTGTAATCACCAACGCTTCCTTTGGTGTCATGAGAAAATTTTGCAGACCGCGATTTGTATGACTAAGCCAAACACTTTCTACACTGGTTTAACTTTCGTATGTCGTGATTGTAATTTTCTTCAGAAACCAACTGAAACAACCAAAGAAGATAGGATGTATTTGATCATAGATACATAACTAAGATACGAATATTTGAGACAATATTTATAGTTAACATCTATACGATAAAATAATGCCTTAATTTACCGCACTGCCAATTTTGTCACCCGTATGTACCAGGACACGATACCTTTATTGTCTTTGTTAACACAGAGAAACAGAAGGTTAGCCAAATATTCACACTGCTTTTGTTAATAACCTTCCTATACAAATCACAATTACAACCAATTTGAAACTTTGCACGCGTTAGATATTGGTAACTATGGACGCTCGTTTCAACCGTCACAGAGACCAAAACAAAGTCACTCGTTACGCAATATATGCTTACCATTTATTGTTACATGCTTATGTAACGAATCGAACTTCATTGTATACCGTACCACACAGAAGGTAGCTATTTAAACAATAGAACCTTTATTACTAAATAATCGCAATTCGGTACCGATATTGCTTGCGCTAATACGCTTAGTTTTTACCATCTTTTTGTGTCGTACGGTCCTTCTAAATGTATAACGTATTACCCAACTGCAGAACATTAGACTCGCAAAACGGAAACACGCCAATTGAATCTGCCTGTCAGAGATTTTCAGGATCATAGAATGTACAAGAGGTATGTTGTGGTCGAATGTGTTAGGTAAACAGATGACTAGACTCGGGATTTCTCGAATGAAAACGTATTTAAAAACAACATACAACAAGTATTTTGGCAGATATCCAAACATGCGTGATCTGCAAAGAGTTCGATATATTTTACACTTTATCAGTTCCCATCATTTATTTGAAGGATACTATCATTATATTAATGTTAGAATAGACAACGAGCAGTTAATTTCGACAAATGGTTGATGGAAAGTTCTCCTTGGGCCACAGCCGGATGTGCTGCGGGCGTGCGGTGCGCTAGTGCCTCGCGCCTGTTTCGTCCTAATGCAACAAGCTGTATAAGCCAAACATGGACATACATCTACATAGTTAATTCGAGGTAACGACCGCAGCACGATCAACTAAGTTTTTCGCTTAATATCAGAAAAATAATCGATCAGATTCATGCCGGAACGGTTTGGATTACACAGGTATAAAAACTATACTACTTATCATTAGTCACCAAAAGTTGTAGCAAAATTACACAATATTTCGTGAATCAGAAGGTAATTTAAGAAGTCTAAGTAGATCCAGTTTTCAATTTAAAGAACTTTAGAAAAAACCATCGAAATGGTAGTTTTTTTATCAGACATTCTGACTATAAATGTACAATTTATATATTTATATGAGCCATTTTTTATTTATTGTTTCAGATTACACGTTTTATTACGGTATATTTTTTGATGTATGTGCTTCAGGAAAAAGAATTAAATAAGATTCCCATGAATCATAGTACTTGCAGTCATACAACTACACTTAGATATAACTCCTACTTTTCCTTAGTTTGTTTTCTTCCATCTTAATAAGGGTTTTTACTGGCGGCAAAACAATACCGGTAGGTGCGAACTACGACCCCACAGCTTACTAATAAATGTTCGAGTTCGTGTTGTGTCGGTGTAATCGTAGTTAATTTGTCACCGCCATCGCCACCTCTCTTTCTGTCAAGGCGATGTTGTTTACCTTCAATCTAATCGGATCAGCGGCAAAAACTCCCGCACAGCAGATTTAATCTATTTTTACAGCATCGGGTACTGAAAAGCAGTGTTTTTTTTATTATGATCGCTGTGATCACAGTTTTTGTACCGACGCCGAAATCATTAAATGAAATACTCGTGTAAGCTATAGTTTACTTACGATTGGGAACAAAAAACGAAATTCAACTTTTAGAAAAGAGTTCAGTTTTCAAGGTTCAATACAACTTTGCCAGTTTATTCTGTCGTAATTATGAGATTTCTACTGCATTTAAAATATTTAGAATCATTAATTGAAAAGACACGGTATCCATATTACCTAGTACGTGTTTCTTGTTCCCACTAACCTAAAATCATGTGAACTTGACGCGCTATGTTTAGAATATTTAATTTATTTGTAACTTTGTCGTGACAACGCATCTTTAAAAGGAGGACATCATAATTCAAGTGAAAGTGGCAGACCCCATTTATGGGTGGCGAGACGCGTGCAGAAGACTAAATCCATTATGCTTATGATGCCATTGATATTCTCAGCGGTCGCTGAAAGCGGAGTGCCCCTGGCCATTATAAGATAAATGGTCGCGTTACCGCACTTGAGTGCAAAGTTTCCCGACTCCTTAGATGATGTAGTACTCACCGACGCAATGGGCTCCCGGTGTAGAAAGTAACTCGCCAACAACTGGTGTTACAGAGTCGACTTGGTCCACAATGTAAACTTACAGCGAATAGCCCATTGACTGGCTCCAGTCAAAATAATGTGTTATTTAAGTACGTGTTAGAATGTTTACTTATCATTCTGGTCGGAAACACGTTCTGTTTTGCGTCTACGTCGAAGTTATGCGCGTTAAGCACAGCTGCGCGTGCGCGGCATGTTGCTGCACGCTGCAGTAAAAGGTTCACAAGCAGTCGGGGCTCGGGGCTTGTGACCACAGCGAAGGTTAAGGCGACTTATCGTTTCCGGGTCGAAAGGTCAACGGCTCTGCGCACGCCTTCAAGCTATTTGAGTGGTTAAACACGCCATACGTCAGCGATTAATATTTTTTACGTTTAAGGAGTTTAATACGTAGTTTCCGTTCCCTTCAGTAAAGTACCGCTTTTATCGTATTTTATTTTTAAAAAAAAAAAAAAAAAATATTGATAGGAAAAGCCTACTATAATGTCAATGAATTTTTAAATGACAAATCGCTCTTAAATTATACGAATTGAATCTATTTTATTTATTTAATCGCATGACTATTTAACTTCTTTTTTTTTTAAATTTAATATTAATTTTAATTGTTTTTTCTGATTATTATTCTTTGTATTTTAATTTTTTTTTTTTTTTTTTTGAAGTGTGTGGTTTTTTTTTTTTTTTTTTTTTTTTTTTTTTTTTTTTTTTTTTGACCTAATTTGTACACCAGTCATGGTCAAACATGTTGAGCCAAAGATTATATTGTAACACCTATAATAAGCATCATACCATGTATATTATCTACACATGTTTTTGCAAATAAATGAATTGAATTGAATTGAATCGATTATAATTCTAGAAAATAATACAGTAGATAAGTACGCTCACCTCACGTAGGTACTTACAATTGACATTTCTGATTACTCCACTCTATTGTTAGCTACGCAAATATTTTCACCTGTATGTGTTATACGACTGAGGTTGTCAAATGCCTCAGATTTTTTTAATATAGTATCTATTCAGCAACATACGACATGATGGCGGGTGTCGGTATAAAGTCATTACTTTGCGACATCACCGCAAAAGTAGAAGGTCACAGCACAAGCTAAACAAACAAAGTTATATAAATTTTACAAGAAAGACTTTAATTTATTATTCTTTGTTAACGCTGTAGGTACGTCCTATTCCCATTAACATGAATAACATCCATATCATGTTTGTTTTCACAAAAGAATTTGCGATTTACCTTTGCTCATCTGTTATCGTAGCAAATCTAAGTATAGGTGGCACTTATCTCATATCTTATATGAAGAAACTATTCGAATTATGATGAAACTTCGCTCGAGTAGTGTACTTAACACGTTATCCTATCATTATGACTTATTCTATACTAGCTGTGGCCCGCGACCTTCGTCCACATGAAATTATTATAAAAATATTACCTACTTCCCTATTTGAGTCAGATTTTGTTAACCATTTCAAGGGTTTTAATTTTTTTTGCACGGAACCCTAATCCTTTTTCTAAAATAAAGTTATAACATCAGCTATCTGTCATAAAAGTCCCGTCAAAATCGGTCCGGTCGTTTCGGAGATTAGCCGGAACAAACAGGAAGACAGATAGACAGACAAAAATTAAAAAAAGTGATGTTTCGTTTTAGTCCGAATATACTTTCACTAGCTGATCCCCGCGGTGTCACCCGCTGCTCAGCCCCTAAAGGTCATAGCGTGATGTTATATAGCCTATAGCCTTCCTCGATAAATGGACAATCCAACACAAAAAGAATTTTCCAATTCGAACCAGCAGTTCCTGAGATTAGCGCGTTCAACCAAACAAACTCTTCAGCTTTATAATATTAGTATAGATATAGATAAGGGTTCAGTAAAAAGCTATTATTTTAAAATTACAAACAGACACTTCAATTGTTATTTATTTGTATACAGATGTAAAGATAAGTTTGTAGTGTAGTATCAGGAAGATACCAGAGTAGGTACCTTACCTAGTTTATAAAAGTAAGGAAATAACAATAAGTAGGTGCTAATTTAATGAGTTTGAACTAATTATGTAATGACTTAATTAACATAAACAAGTCTCATTTGTAAGAATTTAAAAAAAAACTTATTTATATCTTATTATAAATAACCCCTTTTCTTTTGTTGTTTTCGAAAAAAACAATTACAATTTAAATGTATGCTGGGGCAAAATTATATTCATTGGATACTTCGTGGGCAACGCAGCCTTTTATAATTTCGTACCTTTACCTTAATAGCGAAAAAACCTTATCTACTTACTGTAATGATACCTGTAGCACCAATTATATTCCAAGAATCACTCAACTCTAAGTGGAAGATAATTATGCTTCTACAAGACCGCAACAAAGCGCGAAATTTTTATTAACATTACGTAATTTAATAATCAAGATTTTATGTAAAATCTAACGATGACAAATATACAATTTAGTCTACAATCTCTCAATGCACATCTAAAAAAGAAAATATATAGTTGTACTGATAGGCATCAGAAGCTTTTAGAATCACAATAATAGAGTCACGGCGGATGCGCAGGCGCAGAGCACCGCTATAGTTTCACGGCGCATGCGCCGTCTGGCCGCGCACAATCCCTTGCGACCCCACAGCCCACACAAATTGCCCTACCGCCATTGTACGGAGTAAAATGGCGTAACCACCGTTTTAATAGTAATACCACCTCTTTTCTTACAAAACCTCATGCGCAACCTGACGAAATACTAATGTGTCTGTTCTTTTGTTTCAGGTAAGATATGCCTAAACTGTGCAATGAAGTGTGGACCGGACATGGACTATAAGGTCTTTCCATATCATTCATCTCATAAAATCACTCGTTTAATGTAGGTACTACTACTGGTATTGGAGAGTGTTTGAAAGCCCGCAGCCCACAGCTCTGATGGACATTGGGATCACTATTTAAATTTATCAATCTATAAAAGCTTTCTGGTTGGCGATAATGCAACATTGCCATTAAAGCTTATTATTTCAGTGCCACGTGTAACAGAATATTTTAAAATAAGTACGTATGAATGGGACTTTGATTTGACATTCCATATTTTAAATGAATTTCCTGTCCCAATTCAAATAAAAATATAGAATTCCGAAAGAAAGGGCAATTTCGTAAATGCGATAAAAATATCAGCTCTCCCATACATTTGGGTCGAGTAGGTATTGAAATTTAGTATGGGACAGCTGAAATTTTTTTCGCATTCACGATCCCATGAAGGACCATGAAGGAAGTTGTTCAGTTTGATGGTCTGCAGCATATCCTTTCATATGACTATACCCTTTCTGTTACACCCAGTATATATTTTAAAAGACAGTATTTATTTGAAGTGGCATTTCAAATAACATTTTGCCAACCGCTTCGGCTAACCACATTCTGGTTTTTTAGATCATCAACCTTTAGAAACAAGTTCGTAGTCATATTAGAGACACACGTGCGCAAATACATAAGTATGTATTTATGACTAAACTAGTTTAGCTAGTATAGTCACATACTTCTTTTTAAATAGTGCCTGTCACTAAAAGGATCTGAATAATTTCGAGCAATCTCAAATGGCATATTCAGCCTAATCTCAGAAAAGAATAACTTCCGTGTTCGTAGCTACGCACATAAATGTTGATCTGACATTTGCGCAAACGCATTCATACGCAAATGATCTAGTTCCTTATCCAGTAGACGTCCACCCACATTTGATATCATGGGTCGCTTGCCCATATAAAGAGTAAGACATAACATCTCCATCAAGTACCTACCTTCGATAAGTAAATACAAGTTGTAGTAGATACACAGAAATGATCGCGCTGATACACTGTAGTAGGTGTTATTAATATTGATAAAACAATAAAAGATATCCACATTAATCCTCAAACTGCCAAATTAGGTCAATATCTATCCCACGTGGCAAACTACGTAGCATTGATATAGTATCGTTTCTCGTAGACCGCCCACGTTAAAAGATAAGTGTCCTATTTTTCGTAGACTAGACGGCGCCTACGCTGTCCTATTTCGTAGACCGTGCTACGAGAATATGGTTCCGGGTGATCACTTAGTTACGAGTAACTTGCAGTGGCGAAGGTTCCATACAACTCGATTCCTACCGGATTCCCTTTGAAAAATGGCACAGTCAGTATTCTATAGACAAATAATATAATCACATTAAAGATATGTACTCCGGCTTACCTCTTACAAAAATTGACCCTTCGCTACTGGTAACTTGTTAAGGTTTCCATATTGCTTACATCCAATACACTCAGTACACACAAAACTTTCTTAAAAAATGACAGAAATTATAATTAATCGACCACATTAGCGTTTCTTGCATGAAAAATGACAGAGCCTCCGAACAAAAAAGATTTAGAAAGTAAGAAAGCTACAAATTATTTAATGCCATCGAATAGAATAGGAAAAATAGGCTTGGCAAATTGTATCTAACCCTGTGGGGGTTATGTAGTTATCGTCCATAAAACTGGCATCCGTAAACGAACTATAAATCACAGCTGCCATTCTGAATTTCTTCCATCAATTAAGTTATTTTATTTATTAGGGACAAAACAGTTACATCCCAGGCTTAACTAAAGATTCTTAAATTAACACAATACTTAGTATTTAATAAAAATACAAAATAATTCGTTAACGTCTTAATCCTCTTCGTGCGCTCGCCACTCTCCATCGTCCCGTTCACGCTCCCACACATACTCCCTCATTCACTCATCGCTGCGTTCATGCTGTCACTTATTTTAAAATTAAGGTGCGTTCAGAATTAACATCCTACATTTATATTACTACACATGTGACCCACAAATGTGTCCACGAAAAAAAAACAATAAACAGAACACTAAGACAGAATGATTTGTCCATGAAAAAGGGTTCCGTCCAAGTCCTCGCTAGTCCCATAAACAAAACAAAGGTTCACACCAACATCAACCCTTGTAGAATCGAAATGTTGGAGGCGTTCGCGAACCGGCTCCCTAAACCAGGAGCGGTCAAAGCCCCGGCTAGAGTTAGGGGAGGCCCCTTTTAGACAGGTTCATTGAAAACGTGAATAAAAGGTTATCGACAGCAAAACAATGTAACGGTGTCAAGTGGCAAACCTTCCGTTATCAGCGCGCTTCTGAATTTAGATGTTGTTCGGAATTGAGGTAATGCCTGCCAATATAGTAGGTATCTCAGAGATATCTCTCTCTCTTTAAGGGCGATAATTGTTTATTTGTAATTGTAACTTATTCTGGGTGTTTATTGTATCAATCAATCATTTATTTTGTTAAACATAGGTATGGTTACGGATATCTAAATAGTATTTTGTCTAAAATATGTTCACTATGTTTTGCCAATATATGGCGTACAAAATGGTGTATTGATTAAGGAATCGATGCTATGAATAACCATTTGATGTGCGATATCGAGACAAAGGCTTTTTTGTTGACAAAAAAAAACTCAGTACTTATATTGGAATGACTATACAGCATTTGGGTCGGTGTATTTTTTTTAACCTTGACCCCACACTTGGATTTTTTCCTGTATCACTAGTGGGTGCGTTTACAAACATTTAAACTCACAAACAGCCAAACCCGGAACAACTACCTGTAGGAGTACATAGAGGACAGGGAATGTTTTTCAGAGATTTCGATGTTGGTCGTTGTTCTTTACAAAAGGTTGTTCAATTTAATGCTCTATACCACAGCCTTTAACATGACCACAAGTTTTTGAAACATGCTGTATATATATATATATATTGAGCAGCCAGCAAATAATTGTGCGTATTTAGAAGTATGTTATGTTTATCTAAGTAATGAATATTCACAATGATAATACCTATGTACGTAGATTAACTTTACTCGTACACAGTCAATTTCCAGATTACATTGACGCAATTTTAGCATTTATCTTTATTGTAGGTACATATACGATTAAGTATATAGTTCTTCGTGTCAATGTGTATAGTTGTTTGTATTTAACAATAACAAAAACCTGATGTAAACAAATTATGTAAGATACGCAACGATGTAACATTATGTAATACGTAAATATATGATATAATAATGTAAATTTGATTTGTTTATCATAATTTAAATAAATCTCTGAAGAAGGAAGGACGTTTATTCTGTTTATTAGTAATATTTATGGAAAGATGTAGACCGATCTCAAGGAGAAATAATTAACTTATACCAGCGGCGGTAGGAACCTGGTATTATCATAACAGGTAGTAGGTACAGGGTTCGAAGTGATAATTATCATTGATATTATCATGATAATAGCAAAAATTAAAAAAATGTAATCACAAAACTTCATGTGTGTCAGAACGCGATTATCCGCTTCCACGCGTATCCAAACGCGTGTGTTTAATTAATCAACAAATAGATGTTTTGGAACACTGTCGTTAAAACTAAAGAATAAAACAATTAATAAATAAAACAATCATAAATGTATTTTTTAGATCATATTTTAGTAATGAAATTTTATGAATGTTTTTTAATTTTTTGAATTTGAATTATTTGTAAGTTAAAAAAAAATACAGAGCTCAAGTTATGAATCAGCGTGGATAATTATCAAAGAAATTATTATTTAATACTAAATAAATACCTATTTATTTATGACCTAATAAAAATCGATTAGCGTAATGGCAGTGAGAGAGATAAACCACATTTTACTATTTTAAAAGAAAAATATCTTAATTGTTCATCTCTAATAACGTTCATTACAAATGTACCAATATTTGCTTTCGGAGTGTGCTGCGCCATACAACAATAGAAGGTAAACAATTACAAAAAATCAACAACAATTACAATAGCAACAACATTAACAGCCACACTCAGAGACATTTAATGGTTACTTAGGCGGCTCCTTAGTAAAAATTAAAAAAGTTCACCCTCAGAGTCAGCTAACGGTTGGGTTTTGTCTCTGGGATGTACCGTTGATTAACGAATTTAATGCGAATTAGTTAAGTATTCATTAGGACTAATTTAATGAAGCTTTCTGAGTGTGGCTGTTAGCTACTACATTACACGTCCATGCCCTCATATATCTGAGTCCGGTATATCGAAGTACACAGGTATATTATCCAGCTGCGGTGGCGGGCAACCGCGGTATACAATATTCTCGTACGTAATGAGTGGAGACCACATGTCGCCGGCGGTAATGCGATATACTGTGGCATGCCAGGGGCTGGGGAAACCTTGTCCACTAGCCATGTACATAGGCATGACTAGTGAGTACCTACGCTTACCTTCTGGTTCCGATATAGTGTAGCTGTAGCCGTCTGCTACTAGTTATAGGTATTCTAGCTCACTTTTAAGAAGATGATGTACCTAGCTTCTCTGTTGGTAACACCTATAGGATAAATTGATTTCAACGATAGGAAAGATAGTGCTAACTTTTCGGTCAGTTTCCAATTTAAATATCTACCTATAAGAGAAAGTGTAAATTTTTACCGTAAAATACACCAGACTCGAATCATAATTAACTTCTGTAACAATGAACCGTAGTTCAGCGACTTTTGAACTAAACTTACCCAGCGCAGACAAAATCTTGTAGTTGTAAGAATGATAAGTGAACAGAATTATGAATATATTAGACACAATACTGATAAACATATCTACTTATTATGTAAATAAGACATCTCAGACAGATTTAGTCACTACTATAAATACCGATCTTTAGCATATTATATACCTAAAAGCGTCGGCTTCACAAATAACTACGTCAGATATTTAAAATAAATACCTACGATCATAAGATGATATTCTCGCATATCATGATAAACCCGAAATGATGAAAATACGCACTAAAGTTTCCACCGACGCGGTCGTTCAGTACAGTTTATTGTTTATCCCGACTTCTTTAATTAGTTAGGTACAGGGCATTCCCGAATTCCTATTTCTTATTATAAATTGGCGAAAACAGGATGAATAGACTTACTGAGATGACAAATACCTAAACTATTCATATTCTACCTTTGTTTTCCTGAAATTACAACGCTGAATGTTATCAAAACAAAGCAAGCGAAGATATTTCAAGAATTGTTTTTTGAACGCTGAGCCAAAAGTGAAGTAAATGACTAGGTAGGTAGGTATCTTGGCTGAGTTTTAAAATAGTCCACTTTTTTCGTGTTGGTTCACTGAACTTTTCGGTCACTGCCGATCACCGACATGGTTTGCAGACAATTGTCACAATGCACTAAAAATTTGTTTTAAATATTTTTCCTAAATCAATCACGTCACGTCACTATGGTTTTTTTTTTTAACGTGGTAAAATCATCAAATGAGTCCTCCCACCCAGGGCAGAGCGGGAGGGACTGTCAGACTCGTACTGACTAAAATCCACGATGTCCTTCAATAGCCCTTTATGTTCCAGGGTCACGGTAATTCTATGAGTCCCGCGACCACGTCACTATGGTTCTTCTCACTGGCCAATGTCGTTGCGTGACCATATTCAATAAAAACCTTTTTGCTCTAAATTCGATTGAATGCCGCCAAAACTCGAAACGAAATATCGTTCTATTCGAGAAATCGTTCCGTTTATAATGTAAATAAAATGTGTTTGGCATTGAGAAAGTTATCTCAAGTCCTAGAGTCGGCTGGTTTGACCGTGAAGTGTCACTGTCATGTCTCTTAGTTATTTCTAACACACCGCCATTTCTTCATAATAATTTTAAGCTTGATTACGGGCAGCATCTAATATATTCTAATAATAATCTATATTTAAAAGATTCTAATGATGCAGCTGTTTGAGGTGAATAGAAGGTGGACTTAGATCCTGTCGGTTTCATTTAAAATTTAAATGTCATTCCACGTATTTTGTTTGAGGTTCTTTGGCCTGGTAACAAGAAGCCTGCACGTCAGTTTATTACGAATCTGAAGAACGCATGATAAGAAAATGCAATATTTTATTCCAATAAAGAAACTAGATGCTAGATAAAATTAGCATTAACCTGAAAGTAGGAATAATCAACTACTTCAACAGGTTTTAATCTGGTCCAACAAAAATAACCGATCAAAATGAAAGCGTTTCTATCAATAAATGTATACGTTTTATTAAATAAAATGGAAATGACAGACAGACTGACGGATGAACAGATATCACGAAGATGGACTGTAAAGATAAAAGTCCTATATACCTCATTCATGATTTTTAGCACTAAAAACAAGCGTATACCGGACTTGTCGCCTCTTAAAATAAATGAAATAATAAAACGATCAACCAACGAAAAATATCTTGGATTAAGGGTAGAACAGTGGTTCGCAAGTTCAAGCCTCAGCTAAGGTAAGTAGGTAGGTACCTACATTGTTTTCATCTGAAAAAAAAAAAAAAAAAAGGGTAGATGTGAAACTAAATTGGAAATTACACATCGACCATCTCAGAAGTAAATTAACATCGTTGTTGGGAGCATTACGGAAAGTAGCAAACTGTATTCCAAATAAAGTGTGCACTTTGATTTATAACTCGTTAGTCAAATCGCTTTTAGAATATTTGATTGAGATATTGAGTTCCGCAGCAGTAACTAATTTAAATTTAATTCAAAGAGTTCAAAATAAAATAATTAAAACTTTGTTCTATCATTATCTTACTCCAACAAAGACCATTGACGAAAAAACGAAACTATTAAATATTAGACAGCTATACGAGTACATTTACTACACCTGCATTCTTATTAAAATCATAACTTCAAACTCAAAACAAACTAAACTACAACTAAAGAAATAAACAATGTTACATAACCTGAGAAACAGGTATAAAAACAAATTTGAAGTCATCAGCGCACGCACTAATTACGGTATAAACACCATAATATTATTGGAAGGAGTCCATCTGTTCAAAGGATTACCGGACGATATTAAAGAGTGCGATAACGTGAAAACATTTAGGAATAAGCTTAACAAACATTATTTGTATATTATAACTTCTCTGGAGGAAATTGTATTGTACTGTATTATCATACTTTTTACTTTGTATCTCATTATAAACGGACTGTATGTTCTTATGAGAAATAAATTTCTTTAAACCGAAAATCCTATATTAGGGGTTTCGTAAACAAATACGGAGTTTTTCACTATATAATTCTCAAAAAAAAATCGCATAAGTCCGCTTATGCGATTTTTTTCTACACATTAGGCTAATGATATATCACTCCTATTGAGTTTTATTGACTTATCAAAAGACGTGATGAGTACCTACCCACAACAACCTACAAAAATATTCCGGGCTAGCTGGAAACCTTCCATATCTATTTCGCGTAGGTAATTTTGCAGCGAATGTTTAAATAGATGACAAAGCATTTCGCGAAACTATACATAGCTCGATAACTATGTCATGTCATTGGATAGTCAGTCGTGGGAATTAAAAAATCACAATCAGCTAGAATGCTAGATAGTCTTTACTTTGCATGATCAATACCTACCTATAGTTCACTTTTTGCTTAGGTTGTTTAATCCTACTTACTTATGTACGTATGATGTATTAAATATCTGTACTGTGATGTGTTACCCACAGATAAGTATATGTTACAGTCAAAACTATTAATCGGTCAAAACCACTTTTGACTGCTGTCAGTCAAAATCCTTATTATGTTAAAATGCGTTTTCTCCATTTAAAATATGTTGTTTCGTTGTTGTTACCTTGTTCTAGAATTACTATAACATAATGTTTTGCAAAGGGTAAAAAAAAAAACCTAACAAACCTAATAAGTTTCTAAGTAAATGTTAGCTATTGTTAAAATAGTTTTCACCGGTCAAAAGTAGTTTTGACTGATTAACAGTTTTGGCAGTGACATATTATAATCACACAGTAGCCACTACATAGAGTACCTTGTTCCCGAAGGGAAGCCGGCAGGAATCGGCTTCTTAGGTACCTTCGGGCCTGGTAAATAAGTAGTTGCGTGGTGGTCTGACGACTTTTCTGAACGGGTTTATAGGCTCAACACATCAATTAACTAACATACTGTCGTAACGTTAACTGGTGTGACTAGTTGACAGAAATAAAAACAGCCATGAAATCAATTGTAGAAGGATTTAATTGAATTGACTTTCAGAAACAGGGAATAGTGTTTAAACTTTCAGCAGTCAAACGAAAACGAGCCTGTTGTTTCCTATGGTTTTTCCATTAGCCGTTGGGCCCGCTGAGTGGATGATGTAAAAATTGAAAATGTGGGAATAGCATTTGATTGTCATCATGTTTCAATAAGTGACAAAACAATTTCAAATGTGTCTAATACAGATTAGGTCGAACCTAATCTCTAGACATGCAGACAGAAATCAAATACAATCTTAGAGTGGAATGTTCGAACGAAGAAAGGAACATTAAACAAAGAAATGTTGGAATTGCCCAAAGAAAACATAAAAGATTACATATTTTGTTTAAGATGAAAATGACAAACAATATAATGTAGATGGGAAACTACCACTTGTGCGTGTTTATTTATATCAGTAGATGATAATATTTCATTACGAGTCGGTGGAACAAACATTAGTGCGAGGCCGAAATAAACGGATTACTGCAAAAATAAGTAATTACCGCTATCAAACAAAAAAACTATGTACACTGGGCCAGTGATTTTGATCCCCCACTTCATCTCCTTGAAGAAGAGGCCGGACACCCAGAAGTTGAAATATTCAAGCTGAAAATGTGTACCTAAGTTTTTTAGCAGGCTTTTTGAATGGCGGCACGGTTGGCGCTGTGGCTGAGCGATTGGCTGCTGCGCTGCGTGTCGCGGGTTCGATACCCGCACGGAACAAATATTTGTATGATCTACAGTTAGTTGTTCCGGGTCTGGCTGTTTGTGTATGTGAGTTTAAATGTTTGTAAACGCACCCACGATACAGGAGAAATTCCTAGGGTGGGGCAAGGTTTTTTTTTTAAAAAAAATCTTTCTTCTATAAACTTGAGCACTTGAAAAATTTATTACAAGTATTTGTAATTATTGCAACTATAACAGCTAACGAAAAAATCTTAAAGCAAACCAGAAACGGATAGTAGCTAGGTCGTTAATTGCGTGTGCTATTGAAGTATGCTGAGACCTTGTTAAGCTGCAAAAATGTATGAATGCGTAAAATTAGACGCCATGCACATTATTATTTTTTGCGTCTATTTATGTTACCTTCAGCTATTCTGACATATTATACACATTTAGTTTGTGCATTCAAGAGACGCACAGCATTTCATTGATAAGATAACCAAGGATTGACGATGATTTATATAGGGACCACGCCACTGCCTATCGAACAAAAATTTCACAAATGCGCTCAATGATAATATCGGAACTTTTTATTTTTTCTTTACTATCTTTGTAAAGTATGACATAGATAGCCGCAACAACAGAATGCTGTGTCAATGGTGCCATTTCTATAATTAAAAAATAACAATAGTAGGAACACCGGGCCGTTATTCAACTATTGTGTAGGCTTAATCCATTTAACGAATATTATCGCTTTAACGAAACGGCGCGACCGCGACGCCGAAGCCCTACTCCGCGCGAGTGGGCGAAAAGACCGCTTACAAGTGTTACCGGGCTGCAGTGGCCCGATACCTTAAATCTGACAATGATTATCATAATCGGAAACCTTTCAGTAACAGGGTTATCCTCACTTCGACATTGCCAAAGGTATTAAACTGGTTTATGATTTATCTCCTCTCCCTCACACACATATACACACCCTCCCAGATACACAGCTACACAGAGGTATGTAAATAAACTTATACTGTCACTTACGGGATATCTTCCGTGATTGTTCATTATTTTGAGCTCCCGATATTTCGACGCTGTTGCAAGCGCCATGGGATCGCGGGTTGACTGGAGAATGCGGGTGGGAGCTCAAAATAATGAACAATCGCGGAAGATATCCCGTAAGTGACAGTATAAGTTTAGTTGTAAACCGTGAAAGCTTAAAACAGGGTATGTAAATAGGCCACATGACCACATCTTAGGTGCATTAGATAGTTGTAATTTAATGATGCTATACTGTGCTCATCTTACAACTAATGTTACATGCTCAAACCATATGCGAGGTCGCTGGCACCCTAAACACAAGTTAAATCTAACATTGAGTGCCAGAACCCATCAAAAACACTCTGTTCCCTAGATGTAACGCTGCATAGTGCTTAAATAAGTGTTTCTTGTACAATTTTTAAGGTAATAATTTTTTTTTTTTATCCACTCACCAAATGGGTTGACTTAGGATTCATTAAAAATAGTATGGGATATCGACGTGCTATTGTTAAAAAAGGCCATTGCATTAAATATTTCATTGTCATGATGTTGCCCTACAATCATATCAATATGATCTGACGACGAATAACCGATAAGATTGCTTGCTCTTAGTGATTTTTGTTCAGTTACATCTGATAATCGAGATGAAGTGCACATCTACATATATTATCTAATAAAAATTTCTTTGTACTTGAAAAACAATTGTGACGTCGCATTGATAGAACAAGAAAGCGTTTTGCGTTCTATTGTATAATTAAGTAGTTTACGAATAAACTGATATTACCAGTCTATAATAAACTAACATTAAAGAAATATGGCTTTGGGTACAATATATCCGTACGGCCCCTACGAAACAGACTTACGAGGGAGAGGACAATCAGCCATTTGTGAGTAATTCCATTAATATAAACCACTCTCATGATCTAGAAAAAGGCACTCGCCTAATCCTAGTAATTTAATCATGATAAGAAAATGTAATTAATAAAACTAACCCTATTCCGCGATAAACTCTATTGACCTTTGATCCGTCATTATTTCAATTTATAAGATAGGTACGTTCACCTCTTTCGACGAAATCTATCTACAGAATATCCCTTCTTCAATACTTCTGGAATAACCCTTATGCTATGTACTTACAAAGGTTATTATCACTTATCACGCACGTTATTCAGTGGGTGCATTCGACCGTTTTTAACCGATCGTTACACCGTGTAAAAGTGTATAGGTACGGTTTTGATAATTGGGAACGCTATAACATAAAGCAATCAAACCTTATCACCTGTAGTTCGGACGACTGCAACACTCCAATACAATCGTACATACGATTAGGAGATCATTACTGCTCGTATTGCTACATTATTATGAGGTTGTCAGAACCCATAAAACATTCCTTGGGTGTCAATGGTATCGTTATGTTTTTTACCAAGTGTCAAATGATCCGTTCATTCGGCTGACATTATAATAAATAATAATAATAATCTCCCGAGAGACCATCTTTCGAGGCTCTCCTTAGGCGGTTGAATCAAGGGCCTGATTCAGAAGGCAGTACTCCTCGATACGGCTCGCATTGTGAGGAGGATCCTGTCTCTGGAGCCCTAACCACCGGTAGCTTGGACCCTGCTCCCGATGCCGGCGGACCACTATTTTTTATATTTTTAAATGTTTTGATATTATTTTATATTAGAATATTTAAAAATGTAATTAATATGTGTAAAAATAAATAGAGGATATAATAAATACCTTCACATGATTGTTCGTCTTCTTAAACATCTGTTTTGTAAGTAGAAGGAAATTTGCTTCCGCCTGGTGGGCAACTCTAATGAAATAATGTCATGTGTCCGTACAAATGGACATAAAACACGAAGAATTTAAGGAGAGAAAGCCAGGCCTAGTTCGGAATACAAGATAGCAATTTAATCTAGTAAATAGTTTGTGATTCAATCCTGAAGCCTTAGTTACATCCTCATCTCAACTCGAAATTAGCCGTTTTCTATGTGTACATCGTTTTCGTGCAATAAAGATCCCATTGACCAATAACGATTTATAGGCATATAAATGAATTGATGAGTTGGTACGCGTTTCATCTCGGTTGGACTGGTCGCCCCCCCACCCCCGCCCGCGTGACCGCTCGGCGCCACTCCAGCGCACGTCGCGAACTTGACCCACTTCTCCCGAGAGACCATTGTCTTTACGCTAACCTCGATCATCGACACTCGAGCACCTCGAAATTATCTCTCATAAAGTATTCCTCGACGCCACCTCGCGAAAACAATTGTTTTCTTCCATGACCTTTCTATAATCACGGATCTTTGAACAACCCACATTTAGAACAATCCACCTTTCGTGTCATCTAATTGTGAACTTTCCCAACTTTCGTTTCGATCACCGGTTCGTGAATATAGGATCCCGTTATTACGCCGTGTCATTGCCCCAGTAAACTACATGCCGTACACTTTCCACCATTTGATGAGTTAACAGTTTCGAGCTTCCGGAACTACCTACTTCCTGTAACCGACAGCATAATGTCGCTAAATTTAACAAAAGCGAAAGTAATTCACTGACGACTGTCTCAGAAACAAAAACCAAACAATGTAGGTATTAAGGCACCATCGTTATCAATAAAATTATTAGCCTCTTCGAGTCCAAAGTCCAATCATGCCGATACAGGCTTCAGTCGAGCTCAACAGCGTGCAATCGTAGCACCCATCTTTTATACCACATCATCATCATCATCATCATTTCAGCCGAAAGACGTCCACTGCTGTACATAGGCCTCCCCCAAGTGTCGCCACATAGTTATACCACAATACAAAATAATTAATTGTATTTTTTTCATTTTTCCAGGCATGTCCCTAGACGAAGGCAGACAATCACAGAGGCCGTACAGGTACGGCATGGTGTTGCTGTGCGCCGGCGCGCTGATCAATTGGCTGGGTCTGGCCGAGGACTACGCGGAGCCCGTGCGCTACGTGGGCGTGGCCTGCATTGTGGCAGGAGCGCTGCTCATCTGTGCGGCCATGTGTTGCTGGCTGCAGTCGCCCGCGAGGCAGCCGCAGACTGACCGTGCGTCACCTGACACACACCAAGTGAGTATTCTTTTGCAATTTCTTACCTTAGATGATACACATTTGAAAATCATAAATCCAGACGCAGGGGAAAATTGGCGTAGCTAATCGCGTAGCCTAGCGTAGCGTCGCGTAGCACCGTGTAGCATCACGTAGCAATCGAACGTGTAGCAACGTGTACCATTGTGTAGCAACGTGTAGCGTTGCATAGTACGATGTAACTATGTAAAATTATAATTACAAACAAGTTCAATCCGATTTTGGTAAATTATGAAACTTTGAGCCCAGTAAGTTATTAGTATATTTGTAACAGTAGTTAATGATTTTTTTTAACAATTTCAGATTGACGATCCCATCCACGTAATATCGATGCCGGATGAGGAAACAATGCAGCAAAAGCCTCCAGACTACGACACAGTTGCGGGAGCCCCGCCGACATACGACGACGCCATCAAGCTGAACCCCGCACGGTTGTTGCCCGCCACTAGCAGCGCACGACACGAGCTGCCGCCGCCGCTGCTCACGGACGTGGCCATCATCCCGGGCCAGCCCGATGAGCTGCCCCCCACCCCGCTGTCCGCCATCGCCCCCATCCACCGGTCGCAGGTCCCCAAGACGCCGCCGCCGCCCTACAACCCCACACACGCCATCAGATGAAAGCCCGGCCGGACAACTTTGTTACTTTAAATCGACTGCTGTTTCATGTGATGAGACTCGTATATAGCAATTAGTCCACATTGTTGATGTCCCAACAATGTCATGGTATTATATTTATATTGTACGTACATATCCTAACATGAAACCATCGTTTTTATTGAATGTGGGTGGTCGAGTAAGAGCGTTGCGTACTTATGTGATAATAGGGAAGTTATTAGTTACTTATTTCCTGCTCTGTACATAATTATGAAATTTTGTAAAATAGCCTTTTGTTAAATATGTACCTATAGTTAGGCAGTTAAGTAAAAACTCTTCCAATAATTATTTTATAAATTGTGTTCCAAACAGAGCACCTCTGTGGTTCCAAATAATTGTAAAGTAGGATAAGTCAGAACGCCTGCGTGGAGCACCGTCCAGCTGGCGAGAGGCGCCCTTACATATCTGTTCATGATCAATTATTAGTATACAAGCAGTAGTAGTGTCCTACGTCGCTGTGCCATTTATTGAAGAGCTCTGAATGTTCCCACTGGTGTGAGTGCACATCAGTTGTTATCAAAGACAGCTGTTTTTTAGCTTATAGTATGCTCACGAGCCTGTAGATATAAGACACACTACTATCACTTTGCTTGACGCAAAAGAATGTACACAAACACAATCATCGGATAGATGAACCTTACATCTGAAGAATTAGAAATGTTGTTGGAACAATGTTTGAATGATAAATGAGTAGATTTGATATTTCCAACGTTTGTTAGCTTGTCGTTGTGATATGACCGTTAGTATCATCGTTTTAGTTGACTATCGCGTTTGTAATCTTAGTGGAGGTATTATAGTTTGCTGTTCCGATTTGTCTATTCTAGTCTTCAAATAAAAGCATATTTACTTAAATATTCTGTTAGATCATCCAGTCATGCATAATAATTTGTAATTTGTACATATTCTGATTGCACAACTTAAAGATTTCAAACAAAGTGACGCATCAGTGATCATCAGTGATCGCGTCATTATAAGTGCTTATTAAATTGAAATAGACAGACACATGCATAATGAAGTTCTTACATTAGGGCATATGCTAGTCAATATGCCTAATGCAAACTTCTCAAAAATTATACTGTATTTATATTAACGATTGGCATGTTAATTGCAGTTGATTTGAAGTTAATAATGCAGTCAAGATACGAAATCGAAACCAATTTGGTCGGATACTAACAAGTTGATAGTCGATTAGGAGTATAGATTTTAAAAGACTCGAGAATATTGTTCATACCGGATCTCGTGGCCTAACAACTCTAGGAATAGATTACTAGGATTGCATTAAAAGCAAAATACATTTATAAAATCATCATTGACGTTGTAAATAGCCGAGTGCTTTCGAATGATTATAAAATGGGACCAATACTGTTTATAAATAACTTAAACTTAAATCGTGTGCTAATAATATTGATTCAAATAGCGCGTGCCTGCAAGTCTTTATGAGGATTTTACAATGCTGAAGTTGTGCATTTATTATTTGTACATTGTACAAAGTTCGAAAGATAAGAGTGTATATAAACAAAAAAATAAATGTTGTTGAAAGAAAAAAATGTTTTATTTGTGACATTTCGTATACGTTCAATACGTTGTGTTTACATTACCTTTGCCAACCTTATTTGAGGAGTGACTTTTTAAAACGGCTTATTACGGGTTTCCAGTTTTTTTTTCTTTTTATGCCAATCGGTTGTTTGTATGTACCCACGTCCTATTATGTGAAGTGTCCGGTGATAAAATACTTATTTGTCTGAGAATACCTAAATACATAAAAAGTGCTTTCCGCAACAAAGCAGCTTATTTCTGGTTATCTCTTAGCACTACAATGTTATGATAAGTATTCCTATTTTTCTTGTTACTGAAAAAAATGGTCACACAGAAAAAAGCCGTTTTGAAAAGTCACTCCTCATCTGTAAGGCCCGTACTCCACCAAAGCAGAGACGAGCGGAGAGGAGAGGAGACGTGCGAAAACCGACCAATCAAATTGGTTGAAATCTACATTACGTCTCTCGTCTGTTCTGTGATTGGTCGAATCTTACACATCTCTCCGCTCCGCCCATCTCCGCCTTGGTGGAGTCCGGGCCTTATACTGGATCTGAGATGCGGAGGTGCATGCAGGCAGATAAAGGGCTGCAACCTGTAAATGGTAGTCAAAGGTGAGAATAGGTTGATAGCTACCTCAGTAGGCTTTGTAACCGTTTACTTTCTTAAAAATTTGCCTACAAGTGGTAAATAATTTCTCATGTCTCATGTCAGACACAAATTAGATATCTACACTTCTGTAACACCCAAAATAAGTGCGTAGATCTCATCTAGGTACATTTATAATGTAAATCTGCAGTTACAACGAAGATTCTAACGTGTATCGAACCCGTGACCATGCATAAATTAATCACTCAGCTACTCTGTCAGTACATCATTCCGAACATTAGGTTACCTAAGTATAATCGGTCAAGACTCTCGATTATAGGTAAAATTGTCTGACGTAATTTTATCAGACAACATGTACAGATGAGTGAAGGTCGGTTTCCTAGACTACTAAACTGAATGCGCGAACAGCTGTGGAGTTGCGTCAGCGAACACACCCCGTGTACGCTGACGCGACTTTTATGTTCTGAAACTTGAAAAAAGACTTCTGAAATGTGTGCGGTTCGTACAGACGCCAGCAGTCAAGCACATCAAGCTAACCGAAACAGTAAAATTTTCCCAATCAACCTTGAACTTAATGCTTTAGCGATAAAGTTGAAAATCTATTTAAGAAATTTGACAGATTGGCTGGATGTGGTGGCGCCTGTACTTTGAACCCTGCGAAAAAACTTTAATCTCAAAAGCTCCTTATTTCTGCCTTTGGATTGGCACTCCTATTGGATTTTCGCATGATCAACCAGTAAGCCAGTAGTATCAACCGGTAAACAGAGAGGCTGAAATAAATAGGAGCCCCTCGCCGCGAGACCGTAATAGGCGATGCATAGGTACTATACAAGGTTGCAAAAAAAATTGCATTATGGACATTTTGATCTTAAATGACATTTCTGAATTTATTCGAGGAAAGATGTTAAAAAAATTTGCAGCGTTCTTTCTCTTGAATCATAACTTTGTCTATAAGTCGCCCAAGGAACTCCGGAATGTCGAAACAATTCTAACCTGTCCAAGGTAAGTAAGTAAGTATATTTATTTGCATAAAATGTGGCATACGGGGTGGAAGGGACACCGACGCGACGAGAAAACGGTTCCCACATAGAAATGTTCATTGTGAGAAGAATTTAGAAAACTGTCGGCCATAAATTAAAAATTCTTACTGTGCCCAGCCTCTATGTTTTAGTATTGTTGGTGAATTTTAAAAATATCTGCAGAAATATGAAACAGATGAGGAGGGGCAGTTGTGAGAAAGTACGCGCAGGAAAGATTTTAAAAAACAAAATAGGGCATTATTTTGTTTTGTGTGTGACGATTCGTGCGGGGTCGGGGCCCTCTGAGACGGGGTAGTTAAAAAAACATCGCCGCTGTGGCTCTGGTTGAAAAAACAACAAGCTTTTCGACCAAGCTCGCGATGACGATAAACGGACCGGGAAGGGCCCTCTTAACATTGTGCAACATAGTCCTCAATATCAAGCAGTGCGGATTTTTAACAGGTTGCCATTGGACTTAAAAACTATAATTTACAAAAGCTCGTTTAAGTCAAGACTCAAAGCATTGTTGTTGGAGAAATGTCTGTATTCGATAGATGATGACATATTATCCACATTTAGAATTTTTAATTGTATTGATTTCTTAATTTGTTATGATAATGAAGTTCTTATTTTTGTATTATTTTCTATAATTTATTGTACCACGAATGTATTAGTTTTATAATTTTAATGAAAGTGATTTTTTTTTTTTTTATTCATAGATTTATGATTCCAAAGACAATGTGAATTGTTCCTGAATAAATTAAATTGAATTAAAATTTTAGTTCCTAGACTTTTCAAGTAACTCTTCAAATTAGGAACTTCTTTATAAACAAGTATGGAAAACTTATACTGTCACTTACGGGATATCTTCCGTGATTGTTCATTATTTTGAGCTCCCGATATTTCGGCGCTGTTGCAAGCGCCATGATCGCGGGTTGACTGAGAATGGAAAATCTAACCAATCCGCGATCACTGAGGTGCCAACATTTTAAAGTGGCTATTGCATTTTAGATATCTACTAGAAGAACTTCAGCTGCATCCGTAAATAGTAAACTTAATCCTTACCAATCTGTTTTTAATCGCACCGTTCTGTCCCCTCTGGCTCAAAACAATTGACGCCCTTGTGTACGGTGGCATCGAAATTTGATATATCGCCTCGTTGAGACTGATGAAAATAAAGCGCAAAACACATAGAGAACGACACGTTCTGTGTGTTTCCCCGCTACCCGTTCGTTAAACGTGGCTCTGGTCGGTAGTACAGTGGGTCTATTAAAATGGATTCATTTGGGCGATAACACTTGTAGGTAATGCATCTGTGTTTTCGCTTAGGGATATTTTGGCTAGTGACTAAAATTGGAACTACAAGTTGTATTTAGAATTTTTATTCACAAATGTTCACCATCAACGCCCGTTTTTATGACATTTAAGCGCGAAAAGATCCCGTGTTGTATAATTTGGGGAAAATCATTAAGTCTTTTCAACAGAAATTCTCAATACCTAGCTCCTCGGGATATAGATTTGTGCTCGACCTCTAGGTATTAACGTTAATGTACTGGAATATCGGTCAAATTTCGATCTCCGCAGCCAGTGCACAGTCGTTTCCGCCCGGTTTGACTACACCTTTAGTGTCACACGAATGTGACTATTATTCTAATAAGTATAACGGATCGATTTCGTATTGCTTTGCACATAACGTGTAGTCGCGCCCTGTCCATGACAGTTTTGTGACATTTGACGGCCGCCGATATGACATGACACTGACACTTGACAAATGACAACAATGAACACTGATGCTAGGATTCGGGGAATTGAATATTAATTTTGAGTAAAATTATTAAGACCTAAAAACAAACAATTTTGGCTGCACTACGTCCAAAAAATCATCATCTATGAAAAACATGCCGGTAGAGATAAACAGTCTAATAGAGGGATGGCTCGAGTTAGAAAGCGACCCGGGCTTGTTTACCCTATTGTTGGAGGACTTCGGAGTAAAAGGGGTTCAGGTAGAAGAGATTTATGACTTACATAAACCCTTCGAAAGTCCAGTCTACGGGTTCATCTTCTTATTTCGATGGATTGAAGAGAGACGTTCCCGCAGGAAATTCGTGGAACAGATTGAAAGTTTCGTACGCGATGAGGAGACTATAAATAATATATTTTTCGCACAGCAAATGGTTCCAAACAGTTGTGCCACTCATGCCTTGCTATCCATATTATTGAATTATCCTAATCTTCATTTAGGAGAAACACTGAGCAGATTAAAGGTAAATAATCTTTGTTTTCTTAAACAATGCAAATCTTTCATTGTTGTTTACTTCCGTAAACTTAATCTCTATTGTTATCCCTTCACTAAACAGCACCACACTCTTGGAATGAACCCTGAGAACAAAGGCTGGGCCATTGGGAACACCCCAGAGTTGGCCTGTGCTCATAACTCACATGCCATACCACAAGCTAGGAAGAAGGCTGACAAAAATGCAGGAGTTCCCACGGGACGCTTTACAGGTGTGTAAACATAAGATGTAGAAACAGTGATTATTTTAGTTATTGATTGAGCTGCAACAGTATTTAAAAGATATTAGTAAGTAAATAGGCAAAAATAATCATTGCCCTTCACACTTCATAACCAATTTTAAATGCAGCAAACTTGGAGACTAATTTTATTTATTGACTGCACCTACTAAGAATGAAGTCATTGATTTTGTCATTCTTCCAGGTGAAGCTTACCACTTTGTATGTTTTGTGCCCATCAATGGACATTTGTTTGAGCTGGATGGCCTGAAACCATATCCAACTGATCATGGGCCATGGGCATCCGATGAGGACTGGACTGATAAGTTTAGGAGAGTCATGGCTGTGAGGCTCGGTAGAGATGCTGGCGAACAAGTCCATGATATAAGGTATGATAAGATTGGAAAATTCTTTAATTATACATTATAGTTAACATGTAATGCATACAATCTTAGTTTTTTAACATAGCATTCCAATTACAAACTTTAATTCCAATTTGAAAATAATTACTTCTTCTTAAGTCCAACTATGTTATTCCATTGTGCTTCCAAGAGTTCCAAGTATAAATACTCCTTGAGAATTGAGACCAGTAAAGATGTAATATTATTTCTTATACATCATTTATTACTGCCCTGACTCTGTTCATCCCATCAGTCCCCACGAGGCTCAAGTTGCTCTTTGTGAGATGAAATTCAACAAGCCCTGAGATAGACGGAATGACAACAGAGATTTTAAAGTAAAGGCAAACCGTTTTTGTCCCTCACATCAACTCATTCTTCAACACCATATTCCACACCAGTAAAAATCCCCCTGAAATGTGCCATTCAAATATAATTTTACTTCACAAGAAAGGAGATAAAGCAGACATCTCAAACTATCGACTAAAGCCTCATTTCACAGTTATACAGGGTGGAAGGGACACTTGGAAATTGCGCATTTCTGGTCCAAATTTCAGCATAGTAAAAAGTGTCAAACAAGCTGCCCGATTCGTGGCAGTCATGGGGTATAAATGTTAGCAGCTATTCTCAACATCAGCTTCAGAACTCGAAGAATGCTCCAAGATCTGAGCAAAGCAAGTCTTGAGGTTGAGATTTCAATGAATAGATCTAAGACTCAGATCATGCAATAGCACGAAACGTAGGGTCGCGGTAGACGGGCATGCGTTGCAATAATTATGTCGACGAGTATACCTACTCTGCCTAGATAGAGTCTTTCAAAAACGAAAGACGAGTCCTAAATGCTTGGTAGATTTTCTAGGCCCTAAAGATGCATATGAAGGGAAGCCTTCCAATAACACTGAAAAGAAAAATCGTCGACATGTGCATCCTGCCCGGCATAACCTACGGTGCAAAGTTGGTCACTTACTGAACATCAGAAGTCCAAACTCAAGATTTGCCAGCGGGCAATGGAGCACACGATAATTGGTGTTAAGCGAACGATTCGCGTTAGAAACACCACCCTGTGCTGAAGTGAGAGTGAACCGGCCACTTCGCACGAATGCACCTGGAGAAATTTGCAAAGATCGTCACTCACTGGACGCCTGAGGGAGGACAGCGCCGTCGATATTGACCGCGGCGTAGGTGGCGGCCAGAGATCACAGGATTCAGGGGTATGGAAGGAGAAAAGGGAGGCCTTTGCCCAGCAGTGGGACACGACCTAGGCTAGTAAAAAAATAGGTCACTACGGTAGAAAAAATTGTATTATGCCGACCCCGAGTAACATGGTATAAGGGTAGGAAGATGATGAATGATGACATAGGTCATGATCCTTCTTAACTAGTGTCTTTCTTTACCATTACAGGTTCAACCTGATGGCAGTCGTGCCTGACAGAAGATTAGCACTGACACAGAGGCTAAATGCTCTTGAACTGAATCAGAAGAGGCTAAAGGAAGCAATCTCAAAGATCGGCAAACATATGCGACATTTGCTATCAAAACGCAGAGAAATTAATGGTATAAATAATATATTTTATTTATTGCACATTTGCACAATGTACTTTATTAGTCTATAGCCCCAAAAATAATGAAAAATTATGACTACAGATTGATAAATCGGTCCCATGACAATAAAATTAGAGTTTCTAGAAACGCATTTCATAAACATAAATCTAGATAAATGCTCTTTATTCTTAATTGAGAAATGGCAAAGTATGATATAACGGATAAAAGTATTCAAAATGCTTTTTTATACATGCAAGACATATAATGTTTTTGTTTGGTCTCGTACATAATATCGGTGTATACCCTTGGCCCCACTGGTGCGGCCAGCGGGAATTCATTCAAATTAAATATTTCTCAAAAACATTGCATGGGATCGAGTAGTATTAGTACAGTTGTGCTAGTTATGGGCAGTAACCTTACGAACAGTACTAGGCTGGCATGAATCCAAAAAGGTATTTATTACTAGAAGACTGTACCTATATCCAGTTATTAAAATGCATACCACCTAGAGCTCATGCCAGCCTGGTACTTTTTGGGGAACATATGTGTCATATTATATGTAGCCTCACTGGCAATAAACGGGATTTTTTTCCCGTTTGTCGCCAGGAAAAATATACATTACGGTCACAGCCGTGACAGCTATGAAGCTGTCGTACTGTATGGATCGGAATGTCTATTAATTTTCCGTGACATCGTTAAGGTTTGTTTCATTCCTTCATTTTTCTGATCTCAAGGTAGGGTCAGGGTAGTGGGGCCAACGAAACGACGGTTTTGATTTTTCCCGTTGGCCCCACCAGTGAGGCCATGGAAGTAGGGTCAATGGATACACTAAAATATCCCATCGGATGATGCAATTAGTATGAAGACTCCATTTTTTGCGCCCATGATTTTGTCCAGTTTGATGGTCTGAACCACAAAGCACAATAACTCTATTGAGCTTTTAGAAGTCATCTAATCTTCCACAGAACATGGTGAATTGTTGTCAGAAGGCAGCAATGAAAATTCCCTCAATGAAAACATAGTACAGATCAGTGAGGAGACGATACTGACTGCTTTAGAGTCGTCACAATTGCAGTTGTATGATGTGGACTACACTCGTCCTATTACCATAGAGATTGGAGCTAATGATCGTCCACACCAAGACAGCAGTATTATTTTAGGTAACTATCTGAACTGATACTTAAGTTGGCCACAGTCAAACAATTCCATTAAACATCCTCACAACCTGACTTCTTCAGGTCGTCGTCATTAAAATGTGATTTCTTTTCGAATAATAATTTAAATATGCAATAAAGTGTATCCTGCATGTTTTCAGTTGATCCTGTAGAGCAGGGCGTAATAGTGAAGTTCATAACAATCAACAGAGACAATCAAATAGTTGGAGATGTAAGTGTGCCATTAGAGAGAGAAATCTGCTCTGTCTGTCTTTACATTCAGTCCCTCAATGCTGAGGATCAAGACCTATATTTTTGATGTCTTGTCCTGGCTTCTCGCTGTCGCCAGATTTGTCCATCGATTGAGTAGCCAAAGACTAGAGGATCTGGTTAGTCCATCGTTAAGGTCGTGGACCCCTTTAACTCATTGTTTCCTTCAGTGGTTTTAAATCTTCTTTCACATCTTTCAGTTCAGTCTCGAGTTCCATCATCATAAAGTTTCTCAAAGTTTTTGTTGTATGTTTCAGCTTTACCCTACATCCATCACAGCCCTGGTAAAGAGCAATGATTCTCCCATACTAGTTTGTTGTGAGACCGAACCGGATCAGCCAATCAAACTAAGGAAGCTATTGCTAACGCACTCTGAACTGAATGCTTTGATGAGCAGCATTGTTAACGAGGTGCAGCTATGTCAGCAGGCACTCAATGATGAGAATGATAAGAGGGATATGTATAAGGTAAGCTATTATCAGTATGTTGTATGTTCACATGAAACTAATGCCAGTCAAATTTGCTTCTGGATACTAAGATGATGAATGAAAGAAACTAATCGAAACGAATACCTTTGGAATGCCCTCCAGCCTTCCTCTTACAAAAATATAGTTTACTGCCGCAATTCTTTTCCATCTAAGAAGATATTTTAGATCTACGTGACATTAATCAACTCTATAAATTACTGTGTTTCTAGGTGGACGACTGCCGTCGCACACACAACTACGACGAGTTCATCTGCACGTTCCTGTCTATGCTGGCGGAGCGTGGAGCCCTGGGTGAACTAGTGGCGGCGCAGCTGGAGCGTGGCCGCTCGTCGCGGGCACGGCGCCGCCGGCCGCGGCCCCGCCCGAGGGCGCGGCCTCGACCTCGGCCACGCGCGCGGAAGTAACGCCCTCTGCCGACATTAACCGAAGATGCCCTAATGTTGGAGACACGATAAAGGGCAGTTAAAAAGCATAGGGATTTAGAAAGTGCGTTGGCAATAGTTTGAATGGCAACTAGTGCTCGTGTCAGATCCACACCCTGTGCGCTGTGGTGGAAAATAAACTACTAACGAAAGCATTTTTTAGCTTAGTTGGAGGAGTTACTAGTACTTACTAGTTACGAATAACTATGCTTGAAGAAACGAGTCGGCCTGTACTCAGTAACTCTATTTCTGCTCGACATTAGCCTCAAGAGCAGCGGTGGCCCAATGATGGCGGCCCCGACTTACGAACAGTAAGTCGTGGGTTCGAACCCAGGCAGGCGCATTACTTTGTGTAATTTATTTCATCACCACTGTTCTCAAAAACGGTGAAGGAAAAACATCGTGAGGAAACCGGCATGTCCTAGAACCAAAAATTCGAAGACATGTGCCATCTACCAACCCGCACTGGGCCCGCGTGGTGGATTTATAGCCCATTCCCTCTCATAGAGAGGAGGCCGTGTGTCCCAGCAGTGGGAACATTATAGGCTGATTATGATTAGCCTCAAAACCCAGAAGGCAATCTTCTGGTCTATAGCTATGTATGTGCAGACTTGTCCCTGTTGGACTAAATTAAGTACTCATATAAGTACAATCTTTTTTATTTATAGTGGTAATCATTTACAGCTTACCAGAAAAGTAATATTAATTTATTGATTGCATGTAGCAGGACTACTTTACCATCAAATATCTTTAAGTGTTACCTTGCCGTATTTTAGTAGTTTATTATGCTTGTATAATTATGTATAACAGCGTCTAACTTGTAATAAGATGGTTGACAAAATTTTCAACATGTGGAATATGAGTAAGAAAATGTGACGTCTCAAAGATATCCATCCCAAAATAGAAGAGCCTACTTCTCACTACAGGCCTGTCTCATTCTGCTCACTCGTTCACTGTGGCATCGTTCTGCCCATGCTAAAGAGGTCGACATAGCGCTAAACGAACCGTGTCGCATCGTTACAGTACGCTAAAAATCTACCTCTCCTACGACCACTAGAAGGTATAACTCTACCAGTCGCGCACCGCGAAATAGCCAGTCGTATTGAAGAAGAAACGAAAAAGAGACAGTCGTACAGAAGAGTCAAAGACACTACTTGAGACACGATCCCTTCGGAAGATGTGTGACCCGTTCGCATCTCTCTGATGCCCGGGAATCTACACATTCAAACTAGCATCACTGTGGCAGAAAGTGCAAAGTGCAGTAACCAATATGGAAATCGGTGAACCAACTACGACTGCCGACCAGAAAATATGTGTTCCATGTTGGCACTTTGTTGGGAGAGTTGTTGCCGTGTTTGTTACAAGTTAAAATAAGAATATATAAATAAAACGAAGCTTTTTAAAAACGATTTTTTATTTATCATACTACGAACAGCGCCGTATATACATGGTCATCATATTGTTAAAGAAATGTAACAACGATTGATTATTGTTTGCTTAGGCACGTACTTCATCGAACAACATTCTTATATATTTAGCTAACGAGCACAGTACGATGTGCGTATCGATTATACAGTCCTTTCAGTAATTATACCTCTGACAGAACCAACCAAATAGCAATAATCTTGTAGCGAGAATAAAAATCACTGTGATTTTGACAGGGGTTATATAACTGCGCAGACTTAGCGCCATTCTTTCTCCTTGTTTGATTACAGATCATTCTGTCGACAAGTAATATCGAACATATTGACAATATATGTTAGTGATGTGCAACGACAGAATTTGACATCTAAAACAGATATGGCTTTGACGAAAGTCTGGTTTGGGAAACGACTCTATCGATACGCAATAACGTGCAATCTATTACTATAAAAGTGAGTGGTAACAGTATCAGTAGTATACGTTTCACATACACAAAGTATGGCCCGAAATATTTAAAATACAAATGTAACCTAATTGACAGAATTGACTCAAAAGCACAATCTTTGAAAACCCATACGTTATGCTATTAGATTAGGTTATTACAACAAGAATAGTTAAAAAATAACCACGATTATTGCTAACAGATATTGACATCTTTTATTATAATTTTGACTATAAGTTACAATATATATCATAATGTTTGACACAAATAAAGACATCTAATGATAATTGAAAGCTAATGATTCGATGGTTTAAGTGAAGTTTGACAAATTCTAAGTCACTCAACAAAGCTTATTCGGATATGTAGCGGACACTGTTTGACAATAGTACTGCTGATTTCGAAAGATAAAGTCACAAAATACATTTTCCCAAAACACTCATTCATAAACACTTGTTCATTTGGCGTCACTGACAACATATCAATACCATTATAAGAATAGTTGATTTATATTATAGAAGTATAACATGAATACACCGTAGTTACGTGTTTCTTTCACAAGGCCCGTATATTAAAATTATATCGACGACAATTTATTATTAGTATCATAATTCATTATATTACACTTTTTTGATTAGATCTTACTTTACGTACCAAACAGACATGGAAGCCAGTTACAAATTATTTATTGCATAAAAAGGCAAGTCACTCGATGATAAACATGCTGTATCACAGACTAAAGAAAAATAATTACACAAACTTACATGCACTAAATTCTTATTATGGCACTAACAACTACACCGGAAACTAAAATGTATTTAAGGCAGTGTTTGTAAGAATCGAGCGAAGCCCATTCGAGTTATTCTTTATAAACTAATCCAATTTTGCATGTAGTTTGTTATTGGCCATCGACTGACTCCGCAGATCCGAGTCGCAGACTCGGGCCATTAAGTCCTGTTACATTTCAATCACAATATAACTGAATGTCTACTGCTACAGGTGTTTCAACAATATACTCCCGTACTAGTTAAAAAAAAAATAATACTCGACAATAACAATTCATAAAACCATTAAAATATATATGAAGGACAAATTGGCAGTAGCACCAGTTACCATAACATAGCGACGCACACGGTCTCAGGTTCACAACCAAAACTTATTGCTATTATCACTACTTGAAATTGCACTACTTTGGGTGTAGAATAAAATTGTGAATTCCAAACGGAAGCGTAAAATTAAAACTAGATCTGCGTGATTTGAGCGAAATGTACGCACATGCATCAACTATCGCACTCTGCGAGAATTCATTCCAAATAACAGTTCATTATTTGATCAAATAATATCCTCAAAATTGACTAACAAAAAAATCTACATCAAACCTTAGCACACTATTCACTACCGCATACATTCATAGATAAGGAACAATATCATCAATCAATAATTATATTAAAGTAACAATGTATATAGTTTAATGTCCAATATGAGTGGAACATGACGTGGCGTGGCGTGGGGCCTGCGCTCAACTCTCTGCGTCGCGCGTCTCCTGCGCCTTCTCGTCCGACGCTTTGGTCAGCTCGCCCAGCACGCCGGGGATAGGCAGCTCCTTTAGTTGTCTTTTCTCTATTTCTGCCTTGAATTGTTCGATATCTTGCGGACTGTTAAATATTGAGAATTGATTAGATGTAAAATAGTTTGCTACTTCGGCGAGTCTCTTTAATTTATGTTTATGTGACTTGTAAGATGTACACTAGGTATACCCACACCCAAGCGTTCCCACATCGGTCTAATAACCATCGGATTCCCGTGATCTTCACCAGGTCATCGAAAATGGCCACGCTGCTTTCCGGTATCTTCAGAATTCTAAAGCATGTCTGTACCTGATCTGCACAAAGAGTATGCCGTTGATGAGGTTGAGCATGTCGATGACGGAGGCCATGCCGGGCGGCTGGATGTGCAGCGGTGGCGGCGCGGGCGCAGCGTGCGGCGCTCGCGCGTAGGCCTCCGCCAGGCGCTTCTGCAGCACCACCGCCTGCTGCGTCAGGTGCCGCAGGCACTCCGACGACTCGCGGGTCTTCTCGTGCTTCTCGCCCAGCTACGGTAACATGAAGCATAAATAAAGATTTGGAACAAATGGTTGTTTGAAAAAAAAATAAAAACAAATAGCTGGGCGAAGCCAAAAGGCCCCCCTATCTCAACATGGTTTATGTCTTGAGGTAGGATTCCAAAAGATTAATCTGCAAGGCTAAGACATAACATCATGGCGCATAATGGGCACATACCAGCTGCTTATAGATGGAGTAGGTCTCCTTCTCGTGCTGCAGCGCGGCGCGGAAGTCGCCGAGACAGGACAGCGTGCGCGCCAGCAGGTGCCGCGCCACGGCCGCCTTCAGCGAGCGCGCGCCGTGCGTGGCGCACGTCACGTGCAGCGCGCGCTCCGCGAAGCGCAGCGACAGCTCGTACTCGCCCACCGCGTGCAGGATCAGCGCGATGTTGCTCTGGGGAAATGACAAACACGTATAAACTATGTATCCGCCGAAAGAAAGTTTTGCATCGTGAGGCGGCTTCGTGGGTTTTAGAGAGGCCATTAGATGTATGCTATTGTGCATGCGTTGCTCAAATCCAAATGTTTATTTATATAGACGATTGCTTTTTCCTACCCAGGTCTAATCCCATATTACTCGAGAGCGGCGCAATATGTCTTCCTCGTATGTTAATACATTTCCCTACATAATTTATTTAACTTGATCCTTACTGCTGATGACATAAGTAATTATTTGAGAAACTTACATCAAGTAACGCCATTTCCGGATGATTCTCGCCGCAGACGAGTAGTGCTAGATAACGCGCGCGGTAAAGCAGCTTTAGCGCTGTGCTCACTTGGCCGTTAGCGAAGCAGTACAACGCCAAATGAGACTGGAAACAAAAATATACTTTTAGCACATTTTACCTATATATTAACTTGCAGTTGGGGAACATTATTGCCCGAGTTACAATATTGCAGTTCGATACATAAATGTAAGGGATTGCTTTGGGATTTTGGACATGATTGAAATACGACTATACATGAGAAGACAAGTAGGTTCACAAATTGATTGGCTATTCAATGTCAAGTTGCTTTATAGGGGGTAAATATAAAAGTAAATATCGAGCACTACTCACATATTCAGTAATCGTATACGGATGATCAATTCCATTCACCCGCTCGGACATTAGCACAGCTTTCTGCTGGTATGCCATAGCGTCCCTATGTTCTCCGGTGACGTAGCACAGTCGCGCCACCATACGGAGACACTGCGCAATCTCGCTGTGCATCGCTCCGTACACATTATTGAGTAGGTTCAGCGCTTCAGCGATTAACTCGTGACCTTCGGACACCGCTCCTGCCTGAATCTTGTTCTGGCCGGTCGTGTAGAAGTTGTATGCGTCGGAGGCCTGCAAAATATATTTTGTTGAGAAACGTCTACTCCTAAGAAAATTTGAGATTGATAGAATTCTAAGAGTTTTTAGTCTTTTGAATTCGGTATGTTATTGTTACTTACTCGTGGATTGATATGTTTGACGACTGGGAAAATATTCATGATATCGTTCGCAGTAAACGGCGCCTTGTTCTTGCTGTCAAAGTCATATTCGCGTAACATCAACTGCAGGCCTACTTTGAGCGCGAAAGATCTGTAATAAAAATGAATAAATGTTATTTAATTTTGAACAATGCCGCTGAAGGGGCTAGGTTAACAAAATCGGAAAGAAATAAGTTACCTGAGAAGTGAAATTTTCTGTAAACCATGTTTCTCTATAACAGAATCCATACTGTCAGCGTTAAGGTCGTAACCCCAGTAAGCCTGTAAAAAAGTTGTTCAATCATGAATTTCCACGTAATGTAACGAGTGACATGAGTTATCTAGCGTCAACATTGTTAAGGTCGGTTTCTAGTTCAGCCGGATACAAGCAGTTACTGGGAACACAATGAATAATATTTAATTAGTTTCCAATGACAATCTCCATATTGCACGGTCGAATTAAATCAAGTAAATGGCATTTTACTGACCTTCAGCTCCTGCTTGATCTGCGTGAAGAGGGTCTTGGGCGTGAGGTTGTGCCAGTCGGGGTGCGGGTCGGGCGGCGGCGCGTGCCTGCGCGCGCGCCGGCCGCGCCCGCCCCGCGCCGCGCCGCGCGCCGCGCCGGGCCCCTCGGCCGCGCTGGGCGCCGGGCTGGCGCACGCGCCCACCAGGCAGTTCAGGAAGTGCGCCACGCCCGCGCCGATGCACATCGCCTCGCAGCCCTGCAACGACAAAAATCATAAGTCACCATTTAAGCTATTCAAAAAAAGACAACTTTACGTTCGCTTCCAGGCTTCAAATAAAAAAAAGTTGAATTCCAGCGGCAAGTTTTATTCCTAGCTGACACTGTTGCTGGTAAAATTTACGGAACAATGTCAACATGCAATGATTTCACGCAACGATTTTTTTCATTTATCACAACGTGTGCGGAAATGAAAATTTCCACAGATAGCTATACTAGTATTCAACAGGTTCAATGCCTATAGTCGGCGCTGATTGTATTCTTTTTACGGCGTAAATATTTTTTGAATATTTTCAATTGTGAAATAATCATGCTTTAGATAAGCATAATTATTTCACAATTGACAATTCACAATGATAGCATATCATAGACTAATATGAGTTTTAAAACAAATATTTGCTTTTATTGAACAAATTAACATTTATTTGTGTTCTGAATTAAAAAATTTTTGAATTTTCTATTTTTCATATTAGCTGTTTAGTGGCTTCATACCTTTGCTTCTCCTTCAACTAGGCGAAAGCAAAGCGCGGAAAAAAAAGTAAATTAAATCATACTTTCCTAATAATTCATGACAAAAATACTTTTCGATCTAATATTATATTTCTTCAAAAGTGTATTGAAAAACGTCGTGTAATAAACGTGGGCATTCGTTACTGCAGTTCTCGGCTCCATAACAACCTCGCCTGCCGCTCGGTTGCGAATTCCGCCTCGAATGAAATAATAAAGTTTCCCCACTTATATCATTAATGTACTATTACACGAAAACTTACATAATATAAATACAGCAAGTGTCACCACTGCTGTTATCTGCATAATGTACTAACCTGAAGATAAGCCGTGTAGATGTGCTTAGCGGCCCGCAGCAGCAGCTCCCCGACGGCTATGGCGTGCAGGTAGGCGAGCTGCGCGTGCGGGCGCAGCGCGGCGGCCACGCGGCCCAGGTAGCGCACGTTGACGCCGCGCGCGTGCAGCGCCTCCGTCAGGCCCGCGCCGTCCATCGGCGCTGACGTGTGCTCCAGGCACTCGCGGACCTGGAAAATAGTTCTTTATTATTCAGAAATATAATATAATTATATTGATATACTTTGGTTGAAGTTATGTAACGATTTAAAATTGTTTAATTATATCTTTTTTTTTTACATTTATAGGTACATCTCGCAACTTTAATCAGCGTATATAAGTTTATATACCCCCATTTTTTGGTAATGGAATTTTATTTATTTATTTAACACTTCAAGCACAGAGTAAAGAGGCGGACTTAATTCCATAGGCATCCTACAGAAAAAAATTGAATAAAAAACTTACAAAGGCCGGTATCTGCGTGGTAAGTAAGAAAGCCGCAGCCTCCTTGACAAGGTGCCTCTGCTTGGCGAGCTGCTCCGGCTCGGCGGCGTACTTGATGCCGGCGGAGTACACGTCGGGGTTGAAGCGCACGTCGAACTCGGACTCCTTGAGGGACGCCACTGCGCGCGCCGCCGCCGCTACCACTGCGCGGGAACGCTCGCCTGCTGAGGGGCAAGAGCTTACATGGATACCGAGTCTAGTGAATGCCCTACATAAATAACAATTAATAATTTTAAATATACTTACAATCAGTTTCTTGTTTATTTCCTCCGCTACAGATCGAATCTGTTATGCTCTCTACAATCTTCTGAGCGACATCAGTGTCAATTTCAGAATAATTCTCATTGAGAAGCAAATCATCCTCTTTTTTGTCACTTTTCGGCACTGCTTTATCATCTTCAGCATCTTTTGTCTCTTTTGTGGCTTCCTTTTTGTCACTTTCCTTCTCTTTCTTATCTTCCTTCTTTTGTTTTTTGTCCTTAACCTCTTTTTCCTGGCTCTTGGTGTCTTGCTTTACTTCTTTGGTTTCAGTCTCATTGGCAGCCTCCTTGGTATCAATCTCCTTGCCTTCTATAGATTTTTGTGCGGCATTGTCGCGCTGACGCTTCGCACTCAACTGTTGTAGGTGGAAGGCGGCGTATCGGATGAACATGAAATAACGTGCCCTGAAACACATGTATTGTTAAAGTTCGTTCGTAGAAATTAATATTTGAAATTTCTGATATTATAATAATATGACTTACTCGACAAAACTATCTACTAATTCCTGTCTAAGGCAACATAGTTTGTGCTTGTGGATGATTGGGAAGCCCATTGTTTTGATGTCCTCCCTCAGTTCGTCGTCTTCCACTGAAATGAAATAAAATAAGTTATGATGATCTACATTTGTACAAATAAAGATGTGTTGCAAGTGGTCTCTTTATAAAAGTCGTTAGTTATCTTGTCTACTTGTGACGAATCAACAGAAAAATACACAGCGGAAAGTCCGAAATGTTTACAGCTATTCATAAAAACTACATGTTACACTTCAGGCCGAAATTACGTCGCATAGCTCGCATTATTGAATATTTCCGTCATGCATTATTGAGTCGTTAGACTTACGTCGTTTAAGCGGTATTTTTGGCGTGACCACTTTGCACCAAACAAATGTGACAAAGTTCTATATATCCACATACAGTTATACATAAACTGTTTCCCATGGGGTGGGAACGACACAACATCTGCTATGATCCTTAGATACTACTTTTGCATCAGTCAGCAAGTCCCAAGTATGGCAAATTATTGATAGGTTTGTAAATTCTACTCACGCTGCAGGAAGTTGACATCAGGCGGGAAGGTGCGCAGCAGATCCAGGATGTAGTGTCGGCCATCGTTGCCGATGATGCCCTTGCACTCGACGCTGGAGCATAGCTCAACGGTGTCTCCATTGGCGCTGATCACTGAGTGCGGCATTATCTTCAACTGCTGACCCGCTTTGCTTAGCTATACAAAAAAGAGATGATTAGAAATAGAAATAAGGTTCTTTTTCTAATCGCCGCGGCCTACGATTCTTTTTTGTCTATCTAGCCTATTCTGTCCCACTGCTGGGCAAAGGCCTCCCCACTTCATTCCAAGAGCTCTTGTCTCGCGCAATTTCGAACCAGCCCTCGTCGTATGCGTGTAGGCTGTCTCGCCACCTCTTTCTGGATCAGTAGATAACATGTTTTATTTATTAATAATTCTCACGCACAATTCGCTTGCAACTAACCAGCGAATCGTGAGAATTAATTCATTGCTTTTATTAGGAGGCTTACATTCAGAAGTAGATTTAACCAAGAGGTCATTTGCAGAGAACCTCAGGACAAAGTTTTGCCAGTAGGCTCTTCCTGGTATGTATTTAATAGTGTAGTAACTGTTCTTATTTCGTACGCCTGTCTAAATACTTAGGTAAATATATTACTCACCAGCTCCATATACTTGGGGTGCGAGAGCACAGTGGTACCGAAGTCGATGCTGCCATACACGACGCTCTGCTCCTGTTCCTTCTCCAGGATCCCGGGGATGATGGACTGCGCAGTGACGCGGTAGCCGCGGTAGTCCACCACGACTGTGCCCAGCGTGTGCAGGCCCGCCGTGTCCACCGCGCTGTATACACGGACCCCTTGGAGATCGTTGCGCTGTGGTAAATAAAACAACATGAAGGATATAAAAGAAAAAGGAATAAATGATAGTGTGAGGGGTGAAAGGGAAAAAAGAATGTGTTACACCCCACATGATAAGGGTCAAAGGCAGGAAGATGATGATCAGCCATGAAGAGTTACGATGACTTCAAAACCCTCATAATTCAATTCGCCTTGATACAGAGTACCTACTAAATAATTTCGTCAAAATTTGCGCAGTCACATTCAATTCGTATTCAGAATCTTGCATTAAAATTCAAAATGGTAGCTAGGGTCACCTTTGTTTTGCGTTAGATGTGATAAAGAATTTAGATATAACTTTTTTGTCCTTCAACTGTTATTTATTATACATAATTATAGCAAATTAGATTCTATGCTACAAAATGTAAAAGGTCAGATTAAGACTCGACTATGTTTTACATTCAATGCAGTTTGCTGAATAAGTCTGACAATGTTGTTAAAATGCATAACGTATGTCTTGTTAAATTGTATTCAAATAGCTTCTACGAGTAACATAATGTGTTCCATTACCACCTTGCTAACATTTTGCAAGATCTATTTCTGAAAGATTTGTATGATAATTAGAACTTACCGGTGCAACGAAGGCCGCTGCGTCGCCGCCTAGATCCTTGTAGTGGTCGCGAACATCGAAGCCAAGAGAGAAGAATATGTTGTTCCATATGAACATCTGCATCTTGGGCTCTTCGCCGGGGTTGATGGCCATGACGTTGCCGTCCACCACGGCCATCGCGCCGCGGGTCGCAGCCGCTACGAAGTCACTGTGCACCTGTGTTATATTGACGGTGATAAGCAAATGCATCACAGACAAAACGTCTTATTTAAAATATCCTAAGTTTTGTCGCCAACAAGATTTGATATAGGTATTACCCCGTTTTGACTGGAAACTAAATAAAGTTGAGTAAATGGCTATTTCATATGCCTTTATTGGTGCAATTCCATTGTGCATGACCTATTTTGGGTCTACTCTTGTATGATACATTCAAGTTAACTGTTTATTTTTATTCATTAAGTAAGTATATAATTTATTACATATAAGATCCCGAGGTTAAACTGCATTTTTCCTTGAAATGAAAAATCTGAATGGTCAAACTTAAACATTCATAACAGACCAATAAAATAAACAAAATCTTCATAACAGACCAGTTAACATACATATGTACATCTACGCATGTTCAATTGATATAAATGCAACTGTCAACTAAACAGCACACCCGTGAACGTCATTAATAATGAATCTGTCAATGAAAGTTACTTAACAAGTTGCGGGCGTTGCTCGCATGTGTAATGAGTATATTACAAGTGTGCCACTAACCTTGAAGATGGCTCGCTCGCGCAGCAAGCGTTCCGGTAGAGTGGAGCGAGGCAGCTCGCGCGTTGTCTGTAACTCCTCGTTCCAGTCGCGGGTCTGGCCGGGGATGTGCTCCTCGTAACCCAACTTTGAGGAGAATGCTGAGGGACATTGTTAAATGAATAAGACAAGGCATGTTATTAGTGGGTCGAGCTGGACAAAAGTAATAAATACTGGTACAAATTAACGTTACACGGAAGTCATTCGCCCAGTAGTGGAATGAGTCAGAAACTTCTATGCCTTCGTTTACAGCCTTCAATAAAGAAATATTTCATAAGACACTTATTATTAATAATAGACTTCATTGTAGATTATTTTAAAAAAAAATGATTTATTTGAACTTTGTTCATTTTGTAAGCTTTATAAATTCTGTCCATCGTATTAATTTTCGTGACAACCAAGTAAGACGGTATTAGACTTAATCACCGTTTTAGTTATAAGATTGACGATGAATGTCAACTTTTGTGTATGAGATGTGGAAAAATGTTTGTCAAACTATTGAAAAAGATAGAATAAAGTCCTTATTGAATGCTTAATTGCTTGCTTTGCTTTAAATGCTTTTAATGTCATTTTGAATGGAAGCTAAACGTGTTCCTAATTGGAACACCGCATTTTGAACGGGGCAACATGCAATTATGCTGCATACAAATAATAATGCATAGACTCCGCCGAACAAAGTTCATGTAAATATGTTCAGCTGTTCTATCCTCGCGCATTACAATGTCATTTTCATTACGGAAATTAGTTGCGTCCGTTTATGCATGACGGTGTATTTGGCTTTTAAATGATTATATTACCCCAATGTTTTGTGATTATGTAAAATTATGCGTTTTGAGATTTTACGCCTGTATGGAGAATAGTTTTGATAAATATCTAAGATAATTAAGAATTCAGGATAAGACGAACGGCTTTTTCCGAAACTTACATTAACATAATGATATTCTGTTATGCATTCCGGCCGTGCCGAGTCATGCCGTCACCTGAATTGTGTGTTTTCTACACTCGTGTGCAGTAATGACATGTGTGTGTGTTACTGTTCCCGAGAATTCCCCAGTTACTGAAATATTCCCTATTGATAATACAGCATGGAATTAATTTGCTGTGTAACAAGGATATATTTGCGACAGGATAACAAGGTAGGTATAGATAAGGCAAGTGAGTAAATCTAAGTATTATTATTGCTCCATTCAAAATTTAACGAGGCTTAGTGAAGGGAAACACAGCGGTAGAACATTAACTAAATAATTTTCCTTATGCGTGCGGAATCGAAAAAGCACCTGGGATAATTCAATAATTATTAAAAATAAAAAGCAATATCCCACTTTAATATAGTGAAAGTTTGAAACAAGGTTTGATATTCCGTCACTCTAACTTGGCACAGCGAATTAATTAATTAATACATAAAGTACCTAGTTTTTATACTGGTGTATGATTATAAAGGTACAAAGTGATTCGCTCAAAAGGGGAGTAAATACGCGGATTATTAATGTTAGTAGCTAAATAAAACTTACTGTCCTCAGCGCGAATAGCATCAACGGTGTGGTCCAACATGGGGGAGGCCCATTGGTACACCTGATAGGGAGTGGCCACCCTCTCGAAGGGATGCTTCTGCATGCGTTTCTTCTGTACCATCGCGAAATTGCGCTTGAACGCCGGTGACACTATGCTCAGCAGCTCGATCAACGAGTGACATAGCAGCGATGGCGTCGCCGGGCGAGGGCTGAACACTTCTTCTGTAGACCTGTACATTAGTACATTTAAATTACCCCTGAATTAGGACAGTCATGGTCTGTTGTCGTAAAAGACGACATAGGCTCACGAGAATGCTGGCAGCCGTCGACCTAAGCTTACATTTGAATAGAACCCTAATGACCATCAGGATTAACAATGATATCGGGCGCTAAACAATACAATCCTGTATTATGCAATGAAGACCCCGTATTTACGTAAATTGTTCTTGTTACTTATTGATAAGAGCCTTAGCAGACATCCCGTGTCTGCATCATAAAGCATGATGCAGTCGCCAAATCGCCGCTGCTAAAAGTAACTTTTTTTTGCAATGTCTAAAAAATCTTTTTTTTTTAATAGCCTTGAATTTCCCACTGGTGGGCAAAGGCCTCCCCCATATCCTTCCAGGTACTCTTCTCCTGCGCCACCTCGAACCAGCCAACTAATGAGCCAGCAAAAGAGCATAAATGCTAAGATAGCAGAGAACTATATTTAAACTGGAACATAACCATTTCAACTTACGAATACCGCAATATCATGACGCGGCCATAAATATTATCTACTTCAATTTAATCAGTCACCTCATGGGATTATTAAGATAACTACAGACAAATTATAACATCTACATGGAATTTGACCAGCGATGTGTGTTATCTTCAGCAATCCAACTGCCAGATATCGAGATCCAAACGTGTTTCATATGGATTAATTAGGTGAGGGTTGCACTATAAGGCTTCCCGTCACACCCAGACAGCTGATTCATTATCTGAACATATTTCAGGCGCAGCATGCGGCCGACACTACGATTCAAAATGCGGAAAATTCAAATAGAATAACAAATTCAAGTTTTGTTGCCATCCAAATGAGACTGCGGCCTACTCGTGGTAAGGAAAACCACGTGTTTATTAGTTAAAATGATGTAATAATTACTGGTTAAGGTAGAATCCTCTGGGACACGCCGTGATGTGAAAGTGGCGGTCTTCGAGCGTGACCACATGCAGGTAGAGCAGGTCTCCGCACATCTTGCGCGGCCCTGGCGGCGGGTTCCAGCCCGACGTTGTCAGAACCTGGCATCAAACGTGATCGAGTTAATCATCTATAATAATATTAATCACTGTTAGTAGTATGTATGTCTGTAGTTAGTAACATGCAGTAACGGAACTTCAGGTTAAATTAGTTAGAAAATATTTTCGTAGTAAAATGTATAGACAATTGCGAAACAGATTCCTATCTTTCTAGTGTTAGTTTTGCGAATTTCCACTATAATGTTTCTTGAGTACCTATTGTTAGTTTTAATTCTCTATAAGTTGTGCCAAGGCTCATTCCCATTTCACAAATTTACCTTCAAGCATTGTGGAGCTTTATTCTCTTTGGTAAGACCTGGATGCAGTGGCAGCAGAGGTCGCTCGGTGCTGCCCGGCATTATGTAGTCTGGAGGAGTGCAATCTACACTCTCAGGGCGAGACTTTTTCTTTTCTATAAAACAATAACATTATCAACATTAAACTTAATATACTCTGACATAATAGTTTGTTTAACGTCAATAGACAATGCATTTTTTTTTATATGCAAGGTGTTTATGTGCCGTGACAAATGCACTGTTAGCAATATTAAATCATACGTTCGTAAACGTAATATGACGAATAACAAAGATACTGTATTATGTGCTAATACTACCTTGCCCATACATCTATACAGGGACTCGATTAAATTATTCATTCAAAATATTTTTAATTATGCAAATAGATTTGTATAAAAACAAAACTAGTTTGAAGTTTACCTAAAATGTCTCCTTGTGTGGTGACGTTGAGGAAGGCTAAGGAACTGCATTCTTGACCGGCGTAAGCATCTGTGTAGTCTATGGACTTGAGAAGGTCGCGGACATGACGGACGTGGATGCGAGCCTCACGCATTGTGTATGGTTCTTCAACCACCTACAAAAAGCATTTAATTTGTCTTTTGTTTTAAGCACCTAAAACTTCTTTCGTAAAATATAAGACTTAGAGATTTTATAAATTTCCTAAACTCAAGTATAGGAAGTTTGTAAAATAAAATAAGTTTACTACGTACTTTTATGACAGATCCCTCTTTCAGTCCTTCGATGTTCTTTAGCTCCGCAAAGTTGTCCAGAGTGACGCCATCTAATTGCAAAGAGAAGCAAGTCCTGTGACACGAGTCTTCGCGATCCATCAATACTTGATGGATTTCTTGTACGAGTTCCATACTGGAAACCTATAAAATAGAATTATAATAAATCAGTATCTTCCAATGATACTAAAATTATACCTACTAAATTACTAATTTCCTTCTTTGTGATTATATTATACCTTTCTGTAAACAGAGAAGCTCTCACCTGAATGTCTAATGGCTCGGCTCCAGGGCTCACAATCTTCACAGTAAAGCCCATGTCCTGAATGAACACAACTTCAGCATCCCTCTTCTTCTCATCTCCGTCTTCACTTGGAGAAGACTCTCTGTCTCCATCTCCATTCAATGCTTTATTACTACTTTCTCCGTTTACTTTATCCGTGCCGTCAATTTTATATACAGTGGTCTCATCTTTTGAATCTTTTTTCTTTTCTGTATTTTTGTCTTTTGCTGATTCCTTTTTCTTTTCAGAGTCACCAGATTTATCCGTCATTTTTGTCTTTTTATCTTTCTTGTTTTCTGATGCTTGTTTTCCTTCAGGTTTATTGGGACAAACCAGTTTTATTACTTCAGGTTTTTCTTCAGACTTTTTAGTTTTAGGATCATCGGAGTCACTGTTAATTCCATTAGAAACTACTTTAGTATTATCACTACTACTAATATCACAATCTAATTCTTTTTGTGGTTCACCATTGACAATGGTATCAGTTTTGTCTGTGCCGTTTACTATTGGTTCTTTGGTACCTATTTTATCATCTTTACTATCATTACTGCCTAAGCACGTCTGCATAAGACCTTCTCCATTTACTTTCATTGTACAAAGTCCGGATTTCGGTTGTGACAACTTCTCACCATTAGTCTTTATCTTCTGTGAATCTGTAAAGTATTATTATATTTATTAGAGTAACAAGTCAAGATGAAAGAGCTGTTTATGCTACTATAGAATCATGCAATGCCCTCATATTAAATGACACATCGAACGGGAATGAATTGTCAAGTGTTATAGTAACCTGTACTAGGGGGGAAGGGCGCGGGTGTGTTGTTGGTTTGTGGCGAGGGTGGTTTGCGTGCCGCAGCCGCATACGACACACGTGGTGCCGGCGCGCTGCCGCCGTCGCCCTCGTCTTCCGTTCTCCCGTTAGGCGTACTCGCGTGCCCATTACTACAAACCACCGGCTTTACGAAAACTTCCTTCTTATCATTCTTCATTTTTGCCGATTGTTTATCTTGTTTTTCAGCTACAACAAGGAAATATTGTTACCTTGGTAATTATCTTTCAAAATCAACTTGAAAGTTATTTAGCATCTTATAGTTTGCTATGCTGATCATAATTATTATCATTGAGTGTATAGGTAAGCCTGGTTTATAATAGCACTAAGTGCTCTTATGTAGAGCAAAAAATTGAGTATGTACTCGTTATTTCTATGTATAACCGTAGCTGCCGTGGATCACTTGTGTAAAAACAGGCATCGAAACAGGTTTTTAGGCTAACAGCAGTAGTAAGCGCACACGGGAGCGAGACGTGCGCGCAGGGGGCGAGCGCACTGGTTGGACTCAAACGCGCATGTCTCGTCCCGTGACGGGCACACACGTGGTCTGCGCTGGCGCACCGCCAACTATCTCCAGCGTCGAGTCAATAATAGATGGCAACGGGATGCCGCCAACAATAGACGCCATCGATGTTGTCCATACGCAACACCAACTTACGCGCAAACTCAGTTTGACCGCGTATTTGTTTTTATCTATCTCTTGAACGAGACCGATTTATTACAGTAACTCGTATGTTCCTATAAATGCGTTACAAGAATAAACGCTATGTATTTTACAGAGCCAAGTATTGAGCAAATAGTTAAGTAAAACGAGGCGCTTAGAAACATGATTTATGCTGGATAAATTGTTGCTTTACGACGCAGGTTTACGGCGGTGTATATGATTTGCATTTAATTCAACAACATCCTTATGAGAACAGTATACTATTCTTACACAATCTCACATAGTTAATATAAACTAGCTTGACCCATTAACACTTATTTTGTGACACAGTTATACATATGGCAGTGATAACAATAGCATAATAAATATACTTAATTATCATTATGCTGATAACAACGCCAGAATTAAAATATGAATTTCAAAATTCTGTACTGTAAAAATGTGGATGTATGCACTTGCACTTGCATGAACCTTATCGCACTATTTATAAGACCTGATCACTTTAATCTTTAAAAGTCTTTTAACAGAAAATTTTATAAAGTAGTAAAATATTATTCTTATATCAGAACGGGAAGATAAATTTTATCACCGAAATGATGTTATCTTCCATGCCTTTACCAAACAAGATAACAACATAGCGCCTGGGGACTCAAGATAAGTAGAAAATCAAAATTCTTGATAACTGCCGTTGACACCATTTCTTTCGTTTGCTATCGTTCAACAACATGTGTCTGACATCCTATGCCTATCATGAGGTGATCAAGTGCCTCAGCTAACCCGAATGCGAATACATTTGAATATTTCGAACAAGTGCTAGACGCTTGACAGCGACGTTTGTTTCAGCGTCCATAAACTTGCGTTAAAATTATCATTCGGTACTGCTATTATCATTGAAATATCACAATTATGGGCAAGGGAGGCTGAGGAATGAGGAAAATGTGAATAGCTATTACAGTAAGGGGAAGACTAAACAAAACAATGGATGGAATGTGTGAAAGATGATATACTTATCTAGAAATGGGTGACTCATGAGATGACCACTAATGATAGTCGTATGGGAAGGAAGACATGCTGCGCAAATACATTGGGAAAGGGACGGGGACTTACGATGATGACTACTAGAATCATAAAAATAGAATATTTAGCTACTACCAGTCCTCGTAACCACAGATTTGTTACTTTTTCCAGCTACCTATTGTCTACTTTCCACCGACTACAAAGGTTCAAAATAGATTCGCAAATATCTTGCACAGTTGACACGACTGTGTAAGTAGTATACTATGATACTGATGTCTGATGATAAGTCTTCATCCTTACACAAAGTGTGCAGCTCACGTTTTGCAATTATCTAGCTAAAACGACCATCGGAGAAATTTTTAAGCAAATTGCCGTGTTACAGCGATTTCACACAACCGTCAAAGAATGACAATTATGAGTTGAATGGTGGTTAACAATTACATTCCCTGACTTATAAAAATGCCAATAATGTTGCATATTTTATTGAAAGTTTGACGTCAAGGCGCGTCGGCGGAAATGTTGATTTCAAATTCAGATAAACACCGCGTCTATTGGCCACGGTTCGAGGAGCTACTGAACTGAATCGATCAATGAATAATGCAAACAGAAACAAGCTCGTCAGCGCCGGCGACGATCGCTGAATATTTAACCTCAGATCATCGATTATTTTGTGCTCTCATTCCTTGACCTTACCTTTGTATCCTGTATGGTATACTGGTATACTTACGAGGCAATCTCTAAACATAATCGCAAAGCTACGTTCAAATATACAAATTTGTCGCAGTACGAATTTTGCAAAAAAATCTTCGGTAGATACTAAATGCGAACATATTATTTTTTTCAGAAGCCCCTACAAAAAATAATTTGACACACAGTTCAGTGCTATGCCCTGACATTTCAGCAGTTTTTAAATAACGGCCAAGTTTGTTTTTTTTCCTACAAAGAAGGTACATAATGTAATCCTAATCAATATTACGTTATCTATGCTAACATTACGAAATCACGAACCCTTTTGGATTCTGAGAGGTGGTTGAACTTCGTTACCATGTGAATAAAAGTATAAATAGAAATAAAGTTTGTGTCTTCCACAAATAGTGAAGGAAACAAGAATACTTCGAAAAGTGATCCATTTTTACAGTCCTTTTATTTTACAAAGTGCAAATGGTGGTGCCAGGAATAGAAAGTTGCCTTTGTATTGTTATGAATTTATAATTATTTCGTTCGTTCGTTTTGAACAGTAAGTAAGACACAACGCGTGCGAATGATAAAACTATGCTGTAATAAAGGATCAATAAATGGGTAAAGGTAACGGACAGGGTGCAGTTTAGAGTCTCCTTCATTAATATTCATTATACACAGTTCGTACACGTAAAGCGCAGGCCGCACCGCCAGCCAGCGAGCGAGCGAGCGAGCTGGCGGGCGTAGCGAGGCGGTGGAGACTATGTGTATGTACTACGCGAAGATAATATGGCGAGCTAAACTATGTGGATTCACACCGAAAACTACGGACGGATTGACGAGCGAGGGGGCGTGCGGGAGAGCGAGGGGAGCGTTCCGTCTCGCGCCGAGGCGGGCAGACGACGCGAGCTACGTGACCGAATAACATCGCTGGTATCGTCGGGTATTTCGTTCACATCGTTTGTTTTGTATCGCTGACTTAGCTTAGCTCGGTAGTTCGCGGTGTGAACAAAGTATGAAAAGAGGTGAAACGATGCCCGCCCGCGTCGCTCCGGCTGGCGGTGTGGCCTGCGCTTTACTCATGAATATAAATGACTAAAACTACAATTATTTTGTCGACACATTTTTGACTGGCAGGATATCTTCGTCGAAAAGGATTCGCCGTAAAATGTGGACCTAAATCAACTTTTTTAGTCGACCCTTTTGCTCCATTTCGTAAGCATTAAAGCATTTCCGGCCATTCTGAATTAAATTGACGGGACAGTTTCATTTAATTAACTAACTAAACGCCTGAAGTGTTCATTAAGGCTCTATTAAACAGACAAACTGCCAAGTGGACGTCCATTTGCTTGGGCCACAGCAGAGTTCTGGACACTACATTGGTTCTTATATCAGTTATATGTCAACAGTGCGGGAACTAGTTTAGCCAAGAAGTAACCAAATACCTGTTTTAAGACTTCGAGGTAATATTTCAACAAATACGAACGAATTTCGAGTCAACAATACTGCAAGAAGGTGCTATTATTGAGCAACGTGTTACTTCAAATTAGGAGCTCACGACAACGCGACGTTTGAAGCAACATACAAATTCCGTAACCGGACACGAATTATCACTGAACGGTTGCCAGTAAGGAAGGAGCTTTATAAATATCATCCGTACCTGTGTGATATTAAGGTTTAACATCGTTTCATCTTCTCGAACCTTATGATCTCAACAGATAATACTACTAAATAAATATCGTATAATAAGTATAAATGGTGCCTCATGTTTGATATACATAATTTGCAGTTAGCACAAGGCGAAACCTAAGTGAATGCCTAAATATGATTGTACTGGTGTAATTGCTTTCGGCGCTGAGCCGATGAAAATCCAACAGTACGCCTATGGCATTCTTAAGTGACGCCTAGTGTTAGTGAGAGCGGGCATTATCTTAGGATTTCTCTATCAGCCGACACCCAATAGTCATTCTTATCTTTGAGCAGAAATCACATCACATAAACCGTTATCAAGATCTACGTTTATGTACTAATGGATCAATCATAACCACACGTATTTTTTCCGTCGTAACAGCTCAAAATAAAGCAATACATGTGATGATAAGGTTACATTACGACATAATGCTTTTTTAACCTCTTAACCCTATAAAAGACTACGCAATAATAAATCGTTAGCGAGTAGGTATGCTGTTCATAAATTCACTAATCGATACAAGTACGGTGTTCGTCTATCATCAGATATGTAGGCAAGTATCTACATATCATGAGTATACATAAGCTTGAAGGGTAGCTATAGATAATTATACTTCGTATAACCTGCCACGGTATAACAGACAGCACGTGACATACACATGTTTCACGCTTTCGAACTACCAAGTGAATTGTTTCCCGTTTTCTACGGACAAAAAATGACATAATGACAGACGGCCCCAGTGGAGGTCGTTTAGTATTCGTCTAACTTACTGTAACAAAAAAATCTGTATTTCGTAAAGACATCAATCAGCAACTTTTTGCCTTAGTGATGAAACAGAAACACTGAAGAGGTTCTGATGACTTTAGCATTGTTTTAGAATGCAGTCCCAAATAAGAACTCTTAGAAAATGTGCGAACTGTTCTCTCAATTCAAGCAGCCTTCCTCGTGTTCACGCGAACTAGGTACCTTGCTCAAACCATTGATCTCGATCAGTCAGAATTCATACGACCATCTTTCAGGAGTCCTGAAAGGTGCTCGAATGCATTCGTATCCTTTTACAAATTGGTTATTCCCCAGAAAGTCACGGCGCACGGTGGGCTGAAAATCGGCCTTCATAGACTTTTAGGGATTTCAATTTGCAAGTGCCGGATTTTTTGCTGGGTATCGCTTCTATTAGTTATTAATATATACAAAAATGACACCCGAGTTAATTTTGCACAAAAACGAAGGAGTTTTTACAAAAAAAAATTATGAAGCTAGTATGAAAAAGCTAATTTTTATTTTAAACGGATAGGAAAACCGTATTATCCTTAGAGGTGGTTATAGTATAATTATTTTTGATTTTTTGTCATACTTTCCACATCAAAATCGAAGCCTTTTTTTTAATAATTTCACTAGAAAGTGAGTCTGAAAAATAAGTGATTAAGTAATTACAGTGATTTAGTCTTCTAATAAGTCTGAATAAGTGATTAAATTATTTGCAATATCGCGAAAGAATGCCAACTATGGACTACATTCACATTTTTTTAATAAGTAAGCTAATTTGTTGATTAGTATAGTTGTGTTATGAGTTCTAAGAAATGATTTTGACGATAAAATTTTCATTGGCACACTTTTAAAATTTCTAATGAGGTTCATTAGAAATTTTAACTAGTTATCGACGTTTTGCAATAAAAAGGGCTAAAATTTTGCTTTATAATCTAGTTTGTTCATAACAGTGTAACTACTAAAAGTTTAGTGTTTTTTTCTTTGCTCTGCGACTTGTTCTTATAATGGTAAGATTAATCACCAATTTAGACCTTTTTATTCTTCTAAAAAGTGAGAGTACTTCCATTTAATCATGAAATATTTTTTTGTGCAGTTGTATCCCGCATAGACTAAATTTGTTATGTATGTATGTGTGTTTGGTATTTTGGTTGCATGCAAAGTTTTAAAACTCATTTTGTATAGATAAATATCTAGCTCAAACATAGTTGTCCAAGTGTGGGTGTACTATAAACCTCTGCCTACTACTTCGGGCATATAGGGGTAATGCTATTTTATTTTACGTGTTGTTAAAAGTCTGTGTTCCTCAACTTAAACACTAAATGGAACCGATCCATGTGTAAACATAAATAAAAATATTTTGATGTTTTAAAAAAAAACTACTTCGTAAAATTTTATGTGGAGTATAACATCATCATCATCATCTGCCTAGCCATTTCCCGCCTATATTGGGGTCTGCTTCTTTTTTTTTATGTGGAGTATAACAAAAAAATCATAAATAATTAGTACTATAACCACCTGTAAGGATATTACGGTTTTCCTTTCCGTTTAAGAGAAAATTAGATTTTTCATACCAGCTTCACACTTTCGTAAAAAAATTACAATTCTTTCGTTTTTGTGCAAAATTAACTGGGGTGTCATTTTTGTATAGTAATAACTAATAGAAGCGATATCCGGCAAAAAACCGGCACTTGTAAATTGAAATCCCTAAGTCTATGAAAGCCGATTTTCAGCCCACCGTGCGGCGGCGGCAGTCCTTGGGTACTAGTGATCCATGATAGACTAATCTCAGTCTCTAACCATGTTGGTATATCGTATTGTTAACTTAAAACTAATCGAAGTTACAGTGACCCGAATGAATTAAGAGAAGTAGGTACTCAGCATATTGGACGTGGCGACACTTGGGGGAGGCCTGCGTCCAGCAGTAGACGTCTTTCGGCTGAAATGATGATGATGATGATGATATTGATAACACTGGTTATTAAATCAATCACCATTTACCGGACACTAACATAGAATGAAATGAGAACAATGAAAATCACTCGACTACAGCTACCATCGAGTACTCACGGTCGAATACATTAACCCTTAGTTTGCCAGTTTACAATCAAAGATTCTTCCTCCTCAAGGTTTATTTTTCTTCCATGGATATTTATGGTCATCCCGATTAGGCTTATCGCTCTTTGCACCAATAGAAGATTCAATTCAATTCTTTATTAGTCCCAGAGATGGGTGGTATACTATTTCATTACAGTTATTCCGCGTTACCTTTTTCGCTTCAAAGACCTGCATAGTTCGCTCAGTGAACCGAATCCAAATATCGATGCTGCAGGCTCCGGTGTTAATGCATGAAAGGTCATGGGCATTGACATGACAGCAGAAGATAAAACTCTGCCAAGTATGCCAAATGCTGACACGGCCTTTACTCCTTTATGATCTCTTCCAGCAGACAAGTCGTTTTTTCCGTGAAGTAGTTCGGTTATGGTAGGTATTTCGGGCGTAACTGTCGTCATTATTTTTTCATTTGGAAAAAACGTTTTCACACGCGCTGTACCTATCGGATCTGTGGTAAAGATAGCCTAAAACAACTACCCACCTAACCTAATAACGCATGAATGTTTTTGACATTCATTCAATGAGCGTATCACAGGTTACAGGTTCCTAAAGAGCGGAATTCCCTGTCGAAGTCGTTTGTGTTCCGAGTTGATAGCTTATTCCTAGGAATTTACAAGCCGCCTTTATTATTAGATAATGTCCTAGAACCAAAAATTCGAAGACATGTGACATCTACCAACCCGCACCGGGCCCGCGTGATGGATTATAGACCATTCCCTCTCATCAGAGAAAGCCTGTGTCCCAGCGGTGGGAACATTATAGACTGATTATGCTTAAGCTTTATTTTTAAGTAAATATACTTAATACGTATATTTACTACTAATGTATCTTTCCAATGTTCTCTGTCAATATTTGTGATAAAAGTTATCTAATGTAGATAACTTTTACATACAAAAAAATATAAGATAGAAAAACAGGTCGATACTGATGTCCAAAATTTATACTTCCGTACGATAATGCGTGTAATCTGTAATACGTGTACACCACACCCTTTTTCTTTTTTACGTACTATTGCTTACATCAATTAAAGTAGGGCAATCAAGATCACGCCAACATAGGGCTTCCCCAATTGAATGTTGATTGATGAACAAGCCCATTGTTGTAATGTAAATAGAATTGTTGTTGGTATTTTATTTTTAATTATATATCTTTGCTCTGCTCAGTTGAACATTCTTTTAAAACCATTTGACTGTATAAAACTTGTGAATGGGATGTTTAGGAATTATAACCTTTTTTAAAAGAATTTTAAATAAAAATGGGGCTTGTTTATGACTTATTGCCTGTTGTAATGGATTGGGTTGCTAGGATTTTTTTTGTTTAGCCTGTCCTGTCCCACTGGAGGGCAAAGGCCTCCCACATTCTTTTCCAACTCTCTCGGTGTTTTGCCTTCTCTGGCCAATCAATTACGAATGAGTCTAAATCGTCACTAGTGCTAGGAATAAAAATGAAATATTATAATATTCTGAATGAGCACATAGAAGCACTAAGCATCCAAAAGAAAAAAAACACAAGCACAGCCATTATGATAATAATGAATAGTAAGTTATTTTTTTTAGAATCTTTCAAAAAAGGAATCTGTTGTCCCAATCAACCTTGAACCTAAAGTTTTAGCAATAAAGTTGAAAATCTATTAAAGAAATTTGACAGTAGTAGCTTGATGTGCTGGCGTCTGTACTCTACTGTAACTAGTTTACTGAGTGCTAAAATGAACATCAATGACAAAAAGAATAATTATCCATGCCTGAACTGCATCTAACTGTTTACACTAAACAAAATATTTGTACTTGTCAAGAAACTAGGTCAATTTAAATGAAGATTGTTGACACTATGTGCAGTACACACTACTATACATATAATATATCAGACATTTATATAGTAATAAATAAGTGCAAGTCACTATGGTAATCTACCTGCAGATTGTGCAAGAAAATATTCTAAAGTGTAACGGATTTTTAAAATGAAAATCAACATCATCAATTGAAGAAACAATTATCTTGATTAAAGATTTTTCTTGCACATCTAGTGTACTTTTGTAAAGGGAATGATTTTTTACACCATACCTGTAAGTTAAAATGAATGTTTTACTCAATCAAAAAGTATGTTTCAATAACCAAGAATAAATAAATCAATGCATGTGTGTGTGATGTGTGTATGTGTGTGACTTGCCCTTATAGCAATGAACATAACGCAATATGATAACCCAGCGTCTTCAGAGAACTAGGTGAGGTCAGTAACTGAAACTACATGTACGTATATCTGTATAGCATTATCTCTGTACTTCTGTAGTGGTTAGAAAAATATTATTATCAGATATATTTCTCACATTAAACTTCCATTCACCAGTGATAAAATAAACTACAATTATTATTTATAGATAAATAGCCTTGCATAATATCACCAAGGTATTCTATATAGTCCTGACATTCTCCAATTGATTATTTGTTTTTCTTAAAAGGCCCATGCCCCATAAAATTATGTCTTAAATATAGGGAGTTAATCAATATAATTAAATGAAAGTATAATTTGTAATTTATTCTTTTACAAATTTAGAACATTCATATTTGTATGAATGCCAGTAAAACTTTTCGAGTATTGCAAGTAAAAAGCATAATTTATTCCTGAACAATAAATAATCATTAGGCAGATATGTGTTGAATAAAAAATACAAATTAACACAACACTCACCAGAAATGTTAATTAATAATATTTAGTGGAGGTCATTATAGGTCACTAAGATTGTATTGTTGTGAATAATATCATTAGACATTGTTTAAACCTAATTAAGCAAAGCAATAATGTTCCTACTAATAGTATCAAAGTATCTAGAAACATTCATATATTTGCCTTTTTATTAGGAATTAATTGATATAAAATCATATTAAGAATGACAATAATGAACAGGGTAAGTGGACCTACAATGCAAACTTAAAACATATTCTGTATGGATGTATGACTATGTAACCTAATGAGAAGTTGTGTAATAATTTACATTTCAAACAATGTGCACCAAGGTCTCATGTATTTATAATCCCTACTGCCAAAACCAATGTCATAGATTTATTGATAAATTAAATGCATACAAATATATAAAATTACAGTAGTACGCATGTCATGAAAATGCATAGCGTTTTCGTAAAAATCAATGGATCACATGATTTATCCAATGAAGTCACATGACCAAAATGCACATATTAGGAGCAAGCAATTATTTTAACATGGAAAACTGATAGTAGCTCTAAAAACCGTTCTCAATGTTACATAACTGAGGGCATGACCATTTAATACTTACCATTGTTACCATTACCGCTGCCACTCTTGTCGCTCACGGTATTGTTCGCTGGACATTTTTTCACTTTTTGAGGAGCATTTTTTGTGGAGTTATCATTCACTTCACTACCGAGAGCCATCACAACACGAGGAATCAATCCGGTTCAGATTGACCGCAACGAACACGGCTCCACTCAGCTGAAAGAACACATGCGGTAGACTTAAGGTTCAATTTGGACTAACAAGATTTCGAAATTCAGTATAACCCGTCAAAATTTAAAGTACACAACTTCTTATCAAATCTTCAGAAAGTGTTGTGCCTACATAATGTTATAGGTTTATAGTGTAGTACTACTACAGAAAAAACGTAATTTTTAAAAGAAGACATTCGACTTGAATTCTTCATACTTTGCTGTCTATGTTAAAAAGGATATTTGACGTTTTCATGAATACGAAGCAAGCTATATTGAACTTGTTACTTTGGACGTATTATTATCTCTCCTCTACAATAGAGACATCTAGCGGCAACCCATACAATTTTTAAATCAATGACGTCTATTTGATGGCATTTCGGAAGCGTTCAAAATTAAACAAAAAAAAAAATTGTGGGAGATCCATAAAGGTTTTTTTACTGTGTACTTCAAACTTAGTCTACCAGTCCTTAGTGCTTGCTGCTGAGTGTTGCTGATGATCCTGCATGTTACAGCTGGGCAGCTAACCTAATAGGTCTTGGACCGTCCCAAGTGAAAAAAAATCAAATCTACTAACAGTATTTGCCATTGCTAGCGACAATTAAGCTGCTGGCATTGTCTCAAAGGTGAAAGGGGACTTAAATACAAAGGCTAACTTATTAAAGGATACTAGCTGTGACTCTCGAGCTCTTATATTCATTCAGTAAAATCATACAGAAATCTACCCCATCCAAGTCAGCATACCCCAATTTGTGAGCTCACTTTCGCATTCTCAAAAATTTTGGATTTTGGTCTTGATCAAAGAGCCACTTGATACATGCCAAACGGAAGTCTTGAATGTGAATCTTTGTAAACCTCGCATGCGCTTTAGAACCGAATGTGAATGTCAAAGACGTCAAATGTTTCAAACATAATTTTCTACTTTTCCTCGACATTCTCGAATACTGGCAACCTCGATAAAAATGTCAAACAAAGCAACAGCCAAACGCAAACGTAACCAAAATATTCCATTGAAAAAGCAATTTTGTAAGGAAAATAAACTATTTTCTTAGGTGTTTACCACAGTTTTTATACTGGCGTCGGAAAATTATTCTAAGGTTGTATTACTGGGCTGTTTTAAAACAATCTGTCATTTGTATTGGATATATTTTTGTTTGTTGTCCGGAGAGAAAGCAACAGACCCGCCTGATATGAATAATTACTGCACCAAATGAATTATTTCTAACCGAAATCATTCAGGAATAAGAAACTTGAATTAATCCTATAATATCCGATATTGTTTGACTAAACGTTTGTTGATATATTTTATTACAGAAAATGCTAGACGGGTGGTACTGCCGCTCTATAGCAAACATGCAAGCAACCGAGGCGAGTGTGAGCAATAACGCTCCAGCGGAGCCCCCGCAGGCGCGTGACTCTCACAAGGAATATTCAAGTGACAGCAGCAGTGAGCCTGAACCAGAACCCAATTACAGGGTGCAGTATATGGCATTAAAAAAGAAACTCAAGTATCTCATTTATGTAAGCTCAGTGATATATTCCTAGTAGTATGTAGTAATGTAATTTATAAACACACCCAATTCATAAACACACCTGCACCTTACTTTATGGATACCTTTCATATACCCTCACCTACTAACTTCTTCAACACACTAGATGAAGAAACTGTTTAAATTTTATAAATTATTCATCATCATCATCCACAGCCTGAATTCACCCACTGCTTGGTATAGGCATCTGTTTTCAAGTGCCAATCTCCACATTCCTGTCCAAGCCTCATCAAAGTTTCTCCCCCAATTGCAACTATGTTGTCTGTCCGTCTATAAATTATTTTATATTATTTTACCTTCTTCCCTCTTTTTATCCCTTCGGGGGTAGAATTATAAAAAACGCTGAGATATGTATAAATTAATTTTCAATCATCAGCCTAAACACAAAATTTGAAGATCTTAACTAAAAAAATGTGACTGACTTTCATATAAACTTCCATCCCCTATTTTACCCCTTTAGAGGTGGAATTCCCAAAAATCCTTTTTTAGTGGATACTTCTTCACAAAGAACACACCCTCCAAGTTTCGTATCTCGAGGACCAACGGTTTGGGCTGTGTGTTGATATATCACCCAGTCAGTCAGTCAGTCAGTTTACCATTTTATATAAATAGATACTTATTATAGTATTTAATAGCATGTTATAATTTTGGTTTTGTCTCTTTTCAGGAGAATGAATGTTTTCAAGATGCCCTGAGGTGTAGTCAAAAAAGACTGTTGAAGGTATCAAGAGATCGCAGTTTTCTTCTTGACCGTCTTTTGCAGTATGAGAAACCTGAAAGTACCACATCAGAGAGTGATGATACAGAATCTTCTGATGATCCTGAATACTATCGCATGGATGTTAAAAGGTAGAGTTAGACAACTTTTTTTAAACCTTTACTTACCTACTGCTGAGCAGAGGTCTCCCCTATATTCTACCAGTCCTCTATATTAACCAACAAATAATACAAGTGTATTTGTAATAATAAATTTGTATTTATATAATTATTGGGGCATATTCTGCCCTGCTAACCTCAAAAGCGGTATCTTAGGAAAAAAATGTAAAGTTGATTTAAATGGCATCGGATAGCTTAAATAAATATGCATCTAATGAACTAAGCCAAAAGCAGTATCTATTTTAAATCATTAAAAATCCTAATAAGCAAAAAAAAACAATCCATAATGAGTATACCAATCGTGAAAATGGTTACCATGTATTTATTTAAACAGCAATTTTTCATTGATTATAATGAAAAAAAAACAACTATTTCCTACAAAAGTGCAATACCTACATGGTGAAATTGTTTGGAACAGCTGATTTTTTTTAAATTACTGATGAAAAATTTCTATGGGGGGTTCAGAATGATGCACTGAATACATAGTAACTGTTTTCGCGTCGGTGTCCATTCCAACCCTTATTTACAAAACATGAGTTTTCTCAAAACTGACTTTCCTTGAGATACCGCTTTTGCGTTTAAAATGGCAGTATTGTGGTATTATACTCTCATTCATTTTAATAGGAAATGGCTGCTGGCATAAGAGAGTATGTATGACACCAGATACTTGGAACATGCATATACTTTTCAGGTTAACACAGTGGTAGGCTAGCAGAAAACCTTTATGGCAATTCCAAGTCTGCTTCGTTAAGGTGCATCGGATTATGTAACATGTTATGAAACTATTGTTAAAACTCATCGGTTCATTGTTGAATTTTCTATGGAAAAATGTGCAATAACCATGTCTTATAACATGTTATGTTACATCCTCCACCTTCTTTATTAATTCTAATTCAGTACATGGAGTGAGTGTTATATTCTTTTATTGTGTTTACAGAAAAAAAATGGAAGCCAATGCCAACCAGAATATGTCAGCAAGCTCTTCAGTTAAGGGTTCAAGTGCAATAAAAAGAAAAAGGGCAACAGTTCCAAAGAAGCCACCCAATGCTAGTCATCTTGTAAGTGTGGTACCAATATCTAACAAGTAATTATTGGTCAAAAATGTTCCAAGCTGACAAGATATACATGATGTACAGTTAGGCCAATTAGTGGTTTATTGTTTTTACATACTGCTTCAGTTTATTCAATTTCATACAGTTGTCAAACAATGACAATTGGGATTCAATTTATGAAATTACAATTTAAGCTAACTTAAATTGTAATTTCATAAATTGAATCCCAATTCCAAGTCAACTTGCGAAAAATAAAATAATCTTGACTTTACAGTCAGCAATAAAGTAGTCATTCTTCTTAGCGTGTCGATGGCAAATTATTATTAGAAGTGTTTGGCCCAAAATTCAGTTACGCAAATTCCGCTCGCTGATGTAGTCATAAGATCGTCAAATGTGCAGGTGTTAGGGCCATCCAGCGCAAGATAGAAGATGGGCCATTGTCTGTGGAGACACGCCGCATACACATTTGAGATCTGAGTCGTCCATGAACCCCCATCTGAAGAGATTATCTTTGCTACGGCCGACTTGGGTTCGGAGTCTATTCAGAGATTTCGCTAAGTCAGCACGCTAAGAAGAAGTAGTCATTTCTATGTGGGGGGGTTCAGAATGATGTACTGAATACGTGGTAACCGTTTTCGCGTCGGTGTCCCTTTAATAATTAAAAAAAAAAAAGAATAGATATTTAAAAAAATACAAAAGAATAAATACTTATGTTGACATCCTTGTCATTTTTTTCAGCACCAATCCGGTGGTTCAATGCTGTCCAAAGTTTCACCGGCGCTGGGTTTCGGCCTGTCTGCTGGTGATGGTCACATGACTCCCGAGGAAGTGGAACGCCACCTACAGTCTCGGCAGTCGTACATGGAACTGTTACCAGAGCGAGCGCCCCCTACTGTGCCAACTGAGATGTTTAGCAATGATCCATCACTTGACAGGTAATTCGAAACATGGTTCTTTCAATTCGAAAACTTGAGATTGATTGGTAACACGACTAGCTGTTGACCGTGGCTTCGCCCACATGGCGGTCGGAAATTATATCACGGGACCATACTGGCGGGATGAAAATTATCCTAAACCTGGAACCTGCACTTTAAACATACTCGCTACAATTGAAAATAGAGAAAGGAATTTATTAAGTAAACTATGTATACATTATTAATTAAGAACTTTTAAATAAACTATTACTATCTATAAAAGAACACGTTTTAAGCTTTCACGGTTTAAAAATAAACTTAAACTGTCACGGGATATCTTCCGTGATTGTTCATTATTGTGAGCTCCCGATATTTCGACGCTGTTCGCGATCATGGCGCTTGCAACAGCGTCATAGCACAATATAATATGGCTTGTAATATAGCGCAGATATCCTGTAAGTGACAGTATAAGTTCAAACTATAAAAGGGCATCAAAAAACTCCTCCTCGACGCTATCAGCTGGTAATGTGCCCAAGAGACTGGCGGCATTGCCATGTTGTATCAGGCCAAGGTAAAGGCCAGCCCTTGGGTCACGAGAAGCGTCTACTAAGCGTTTCGAATTCCTTAAACAGGCTGTGAGCACTCGGACCCCACGGCCTCAGAGTTTCAACCCCAAACGGCTCGAAAATATAGGTTCCACAAAGGTTACTATATTTACGCCGCTTGAGGTTTTCTGCAGTCGCAGCGGCAGCGCCAGCAGAGCATGATGAGCTTGGAAGATGTGATGTGCCACACTAAAGGCCTACCCATCTTCCAAGGAAACGACATGCCGTCCGGTCTTTTGCCATACTCGCGTGCCAATCCATTGGGTTTTTAAACAGCTGGAACGCCGACGGCAACAAGAACTCGTCGGTTGATGTCGTTTAAAGTCGCGTGGCGCGCAAAACGGCCCTCACTTAGGCTGCATGACAGGCCGTGTCGATCGAGGTTGTTGACAGCTTCACCACAGTGACAACTCACATTCACCCACAGCCAGCATGCGCGCACGCTCAGCAGTAGTAGCAGACGTGTTCAGTAGATTGTTCTGAACTACTTTGCAGAGCGGCTCGTCCCACCGTGCACCGTCTCGGGGTAAATAGATTGTCGGGTTCTTCAGTAATCGGGCAAGCGAGTTTCCAAGTATCGATAGCCTTGGAGAAGCACAGTACATCGATATCAATCAGTGTGTAGTGCCGTGGGCACTGAGAAATTAATCAGGAGTATTCGAATACCGAGGATATGAAAGCCGGTAAACGAATACAAGAAATTATGCCGATGGAGAGTGCTCCCATGCGAATGGGAAGAGTAGCTTGTGCCCCAGCTCGGTGCTCCAAAGCCACACTTAAAATTGATGGTGAAGATGTCTGATAATTTGATCCATTTTGTCCATGAGGTGAGTGTGCTTCCATAAAGGGGAAGCACGAAAGAAATATGGCAGTAACAAATAATGGCATCACCATTATTCGATACCGAAATGCATGTTAATTTGGAGCAATATTCCCGAAACATAAAAAATTTGAATTTTTCGTTATATTGGGAAATTAATTTTCATGGATTGGAGACCCAAGGAAAATTAATTTAAGTACTTATAGCTCTATTTTCTTCCACCATAGAAGAGACATTTCTTGCAATATAGAAGTGTACTATTTTTACATAAACATAAGTTTTTGCTTGATTTCTTCACTCTAATGGAAACTGGCTCTTAACCAACATTATTTTAGTCGAATCTATATTTACTAATATTATGAAGCTGTAGAGATGTTTGGTTGAACGCGCTAATCTCAGGAACAACTACTTCGAATTGAAAAAATATTTTAGTGTCGGATAGCCCATTTATCGAGGAAGGCTATATAACATGCTACTACCAATAGGAGTAGAGCATGCAAGATGCTCTCTCGTGTGGTGCCTTGCAGGGTACTCCAGGGCTCCGTTCTGGGACCAGTTTTATATAACATCTTTACAAGGGACCCTTCACAATCTCATGAAACTTGGATGATGATGATGCCGCATTCCTGGCCTGTAATTAGTCTCCAACATAGCAAGCAGCATCCCAAAACAAATTGACAATGCGCATGACTGGCAAATTTAAAATAAAACAGCTTTTCTATACAGCTGTTTTTTTTATTGCCGATGAATAATGTTTGTGGGAGGGGTCGGAAATATGTACTGAGTACGTGGTAACCGTTTCCGTTTGTACGTCGACGTCCCATCCACCCTGTATACCTACGCGTTCAATTATATTACAGCAAGTTCTTAAGTCCACTACAGCCTGGCCGGTGGTCCCAGGGTTGGGTCCAGACAAAAGATCTTCTCAACAACCCGAATTGTTGCCAATCAGTACTAATATTATAAAAGAAGTTTGGATGTAGGGGCTAATTGTCAGAATTACTGATCTGATTCCGAAAATTCTACTAAATATGTCGTTCCCGTGGAATAATTTCCGAACATAACGCGAGCGAAGTCGCAGGCAAGAGCGAGTAGACATTGGTCGAAGGTGCAACGCTATTTTCCCTGCCCAATTACCACATTGGTCTCGTGGTTGCAAGCGCGACTGTTGAGCGTGGGATCCTGGGTTCGATTCCCAGGTCTGGCATTGGTAGTGGAATTTTTCGTAAAAAGGACCTTACCTAACCAATAATATAATAAATCTTATTTGTTACAGTGAATCAAATGATGTATTGGAGAATTCACCAAATGTGGAAGAATGGTTTGATTAGTAAAAAGTTAATATTATTTAAGTGTACCTCTAGGATTATTTCAGAATATAAGTAAATACTATTATTTTATGTTTACATTAAAAACTGGTTGGACTTCCGTATACTTCTTTAAATAAAAACGCACAAAATACGTATTGGATAAATATTTTATTTAAGAGTTACAATAATGGGTTTTGAAGCGCAAGAACAAACATCTATCTGTTACAGAATCACACCCACTTTGTGATATATTACATTTTTGATAAACACACATATATACGAAGTGTACATGTATCAAATAAGCATAAATACATTCTTTAAATTTCATAATATACATACAATGTTATGAGTACCACATTCTTAACAAGATTAATAAAAACGTTTATAATGATATATTAATTTATTATTAATGTTCTCTTAACAAACCTACCATGCAAAGAAAACTTAGCATGCTTGCTCTACTAATAAATTTATAACAACATTTTATGTCCATAATACTAAAGTCCCTATATCTAAACTCTATTTTGTGGTACATATGAAAATAAAATTTCCTAGGTTTGTGAGATTCCTACTATCGACTCAAAACATGTATACTCAAGACACATACCAACACATTTTAATTAATCTCTAACAAACAAGTACATTTACGATGTCATGAGTATGAAGCTGATATACTAACCCACAAGTATAATTTGCAGCATTGGTTGTCAAATGAGAAACTGGTACCATTAAATATTCATTGGGATAATATTTCAAAAATAAGTTATAATGTAGTACAAAGCCATTAATTAATACAATGACTCAAAAAATACTCAATTACTTTAAAAAAAATAAAAATAGGCCTATTATATAGGAATGTTTGTGAAGTAGGTACATTATAATATTTTTAAATTGTTGAGGAGCACCAGTCATGATGGCAATGTTGATTACAGATGACTTGTATTCACTACAATGCTAGTTAAGTTCTTAAAAGTTCAAATGTTGAGTAGTGTAAAATAGGAAAGAAAAATATTACTTTTGGGTTTTTGATATTTTAAGTTTTTTTTATGTTTTAAGACTAATGCATGAAGAACGTTTTAGAGGTATATTAGAGGAAGACCCAGGCTTACAATCCTCTTCCTGGTTATATTATGAAAAACACATAAGATACTGATGATGATTAATATAAAAAAGGATTTTATAACCAAAATTAATACTGTATATCAGCTTCCATTTGGAGATATTTATTATTGGCCTTTATATAATTTACTATGAGTTAACAGGAACATTATAGGAAAAATAAAGGGGTCTTTATTACAATTGCAATGAATATAATAGTATAACAATGAATGTTAAATACTACATACAAGGCTAACTGGAAACAATATTATATTTCATAATATTTGATAGAGTTACATGAGATAATTTTACAGACAAAAATATTATACTCATCAGCATTAGTTAATATTCGTTGAATAAGCAATTTTTGTTATGTTTGTTTTAACTTTTTTTACACCAACCAGCAAAGCTACTGATGAGTATAATACTAACTGAACCAATCGAAATTTTGATACATGTTGACATTAACAGCCAAATAGTTACTTTGGTATGAATTATAATTTTCTATATTATTATACCATAAATACATTTGAATATACCTAGAAATATGCGAGACAACAGTATAATGTGTGACACTAAATAGCTACCTATTCATCGCCCAAACAAGACTATCAACCATGAAGTAATGCAAGAGAATCTCATTTATTCTCTATGTATATATACAAAACAAGCAGTATTTGGTGCAGATGTTGTTAAAACACTCATAAAATATCATGCTGCAGACTGCTGCTGATCATGATACATTTTTACAGATGACAAATAATATATTATCTTTTATTATACTACTACTAATATCAGATTAGGTTTTACGAATGGAAGTGTATTGATTTACAAAACGCGATGAATTAGGTAAATTCTTAGCATATTATAATATTGAATATATTATTGTAGTAACATGAAAGTAAGTATTCCTTGTCTTTTGAACATCTTATCAAATCTTATAAATCGCAGTTTAAATGTTAACTAAAATAAATCTGGGTTTACAAAACACCTAACTCTATATTAGCAATAAAATAAATTCAAAATTGTACACAAGAGATTTCATTTCATTCTAAGTTCAGTGCAAGGTTCACAAGTGTTTTGCTTCAAATATTTTCCGAATTGTACGCATTATTATTTTATCAACTCTACATGTAAAGTGACTGTGAACTTCTAGGCGACTATTACACCAACTTCATTGTCTAACAATGTTGTTCATATTTCATGGTTTCTTTAAACTAAACTTAAAATTGATCTGCTAACAGATTGCAAATTTCATGTGAGACTGTTTCCTTGCTAGATCTTACAGTCAGTCTAAACATTTGAGCTTGTTTGTTGGGTTCCAATCTCATAAGACATCCTACTTGCTGCACTCTGGTGTGAACAATACCAGCACACACAAAGTTATCAGGATTTGGATCGATTCCATCTAACAACTGCATACCAAACCCAGCTAATTTGGTGCGCGCCGCGGGTATGTCAATAGAACCTGAAGCCTTGAATATCTTTTGTGCTCGCTGTTGTTCCCCTCCTAAGTTTTTCCATCTAGCAAAGAATGACTCACCATTCATTTCAGTTGGTTCAAAGAATTTGTTCAATGTGAGTGGTAGTTTCATAGTAATTTTTTGGGGTACATTATTGTACACAAATGAAACAGACATACTTGGAGCATCAATGAAATCTTCAATGCATTCAGCAGTAAGCATTTGCTGGATTTGAGCACCTGCTTCTAATATTGGTTCCATGGGCTTCATCTGCACATTCAGCTTATGCAAATCAGTCCAGTGCAGTTCAGGACGCACAGTCTGAATGGGGAACTGAGTTTTGTTGCCATAGAATAAACCAATCCTTCCCAAATTCTGCCTGAATTCGCTTTTGACTCCAATCTGGATTAGGTCATTTTCAAAGAGGACTCCGTTATTCTTGAATAAGAATTTTTTGATGTTGTTTTGTTGTACAGTGCTAGGACTGACTTTTGGGGCTGTATACAGATCTCCAAGTACATCAAGCAAACCATTTCCAGTTGCTGGAGCTGTAGTTCCTGGAGGAGTAGACAGTCCTAGCAAATCAGCACTAGAGTTGTTTGTATTATTTGTCGAGTTAATCACTGCAGTGGGTACTGCTGTGGGCTGGGGACTCTTTGATTCTCTTACATCATCTGGTATACGCCCAGGTTTCTTCTTTTTCAAAACAGCCAGAATAGAAGATTCCCTTTCTGGGAAAGCAGGCATTTCTTCCAGTACTGTTGCTAAAACATCAGCACTAGCGACAATACTCAACTGTAGATACTCAGAAGCCCTTTGTTGTAATTCGACATCAGAAGAACGTAAGTTGGAGTCAGCACGAAATACTTCTTGAACACGATTTTTAATTTCTGGGAAGAGATTAACAAGTTTGATGTATGTAGACAACAGAAGTGCTCTTGTTGCTGCTGAGCATAAGTGGTATTTTGAGTGTAGCAACTCAAATTGAACTTGAGGTGAGGATCTTGTATCTCCAGCAATCAAATTGCCAAACTCTCCAAGTATGTATCCTCCAACCTTAACCATATTTTCATGACAAGTTGGTGCTTGTAGTGCCTCAAATACAGTTTTTGCAGCATACCCCTGAACTTCTTCTCTGTTGATTACAATCTGAATGACTCTGTACCAAACTTCTTCAGAAACATAATCTCCAGCAATTCTTATAAGATTGAGAATCACATCGACATACCAGGTGAAATCTGTAGCATATCTCTCAGCCAAAATGGCTACTTTCAAAACCATCTCTTCCCTTATTGAATAGTCAGCAGTTTCTAAATAAGCTAACATCTCCTGGACAATTTCTTCAGCATTTGTTTTATCACACATTGCATATAGCAAGTCCACAGCTTGCTGTCGAACTGAGACATCTTTTTCCATTTTCATAGATAGGATAACAACTTCTTGATGTTTTTTGACGGCCTCATGGGAAAATTCTGATGTAGCAAGATGGCACATAGATTCAAGAGCCAAGTATCTTAGATTAGTCTCACGGTTGCTAAGGAATTGACCAAGTTGGTTGCATGCCCGAACAAGCAAATTAGGTTCACTGTCATTATGTATAATTAGGCTGATAGCCTCAAACAATACTGCGTTCTTAGCATTTGAATGCTGTACTTTTTTAGATTTGGGAGGTTCTTGGGCCTTATTAAAAATGGTTTCCAAACATTCCGATAGGCGACCTCTGACACCAGGCTCTTCAGATGGTGGAGTATAGTTCTGCAGCAGGCGCAAGAGTTTGACTGAAAGCCAAGGGGCTGGCACAAAGTAATATGTATAATCTTGAAGATCTGTGTAACTGGCAGTTACAATCCTACTCAATCTAGCAACTGCTAGTGTTACGCAACCTTTGTACTCTTCTGGATTCTTTTTAACAAGGGCATCAATAAGAGATGTTGCCGCTGTTACAACACCCATGTGTGGGTCATTCAAAAGGTGGATAATGCGAGAGGTCCACTCACCTCCAGGAATTATTTCAGGTGACTTCCTGAACAGTCTTAACAGGCAAAGAGCAGCAGATTGCTTCACCACATCCATTGTATCTCCTGAGACAAGAAGCTTTGGGATTTCTGTGCCAAATGCTTCTGCCATGTCTTTGCTGCCAATGTTGGCGATACATTGCAGAGCCAAGTTTACGTGTATAGGATTACGTGACTGCAGGTCATTTTTAATGCTCTGGATGATGAGCTTAATTAGATCACTGTTGGTGTTGACCAGTACTGATATGAACAAATAGCCTATTTGTTTTTCGGAATATTTGTTAGATGAAAGTAAGTTGACTGCTTCCATATGACCAAAGTCGATATCATGACCCAGCAAAAAGATAAATAAAAGTTTACATACATATTTCTTTTTTTGATAGCCATCGAGTGTTTTGTCACCTTTGAACTTACTTCTTATATTGGCCAGTTCTTTATTGATCCTCTTTATTTCCGCTTCTTTGCTTTTACAATTTCTTATGTCTGATATGAAGACTGCGAGCCCTCGCATTCCATCTCCCCTGACGGCAGGCATATTGCCAAGTGACTTATCGAACACCAGTTTTATGCCTTTTCTTTACACTTTTAATCGAAATATTGTCTCCAAAATACTATCACTAATGTATAAGATGATAAAATTGTAAATCGGCTTTGAATTACAACTAATCAATTAGCGGCCGTCATTACAATTATTCGGAAAAGATGAGATTTCTTCTGATGGTTCTACAACGCCTTCCTTTTCCATAGATCCGTTTGAAACGTCAGACTAAGCTTATTGTTTATGGATCAATATTGTACGCCAATCAAAGGGTGCTCACGCGTTTATAGACGCTATTGTAATACAAATAAAGTTTAAATTGGTTCTGGTTGGCTTTTGACGTATGAAGTAAGGCTAGTAATACATCGACGGCTTCTTCTCAAACTAGAAATACCTAAAACTATGTTATTTACTTCATGATTATACCTGTTCTCTTTTTTAATTTTATACTAGCCTGGAATAGAAGCTATAAAGCCTACGAAGACTTAAAATTGATCAAAGCAACAGTAACAAAAACATAATTGCCATAGCAAAAAATGTGTCGAAATGATTTTTTCCTTACTCTTTTGAATTCTTCTCTCTACTCTATGGCGTATCTTGTCTATGGCTGTCTGTCCAATGTTCATGTTCGTTCCTTGGCAGTCACGAGACAAATGTAATACAAAAATTGAAGATACGACTAATTTACTAAATTTCATTTTAAATTTATGTTGTAGATAAATATGACTCCTAAGTGTTGTAGTTCTCTAAAAATGGTTTCGTTAGTTTCATTTGATCTCTTGTGAAAGGCTGGTGTCAAAGTACGATTCAACTAATGAATGATGCAGTCTATTTTCTGGACAGGGAGACTGCTATCACGTGCTTTACGAAATGGACTTTCGAATTTCTCAAGTGCTACTGAATTAAATCTTTCAACGACAAAACACCCATATTTAGTATCAGTTGTGTGTGGTTTTCCCAAAGACATTGCTAATGGAAGAACGCTCAAAGGACAGTTCGGTGACGACGCATGGTTCTCCGCCAATTCCAGCAACGCGGATGTTATTGGTAAGACGATTAAGTTTATTTTATGAACTTACTATCATCGTTTTTATCTATTTTCTTTAAACTTCATTATCACGAAGCTTTATCATGCTTTAGAAACTTATTACGTTCTACTTGTGGCTTTTGTAACCATCAACCAATTCAAAATTGATTTCATGTTTTGTTCACTACAAATAGTCTAACTTGATTCTTAAATTCAAGTGATGAAAACATAACTAAAATATTATAAACAAATACTTATTTATTTAACAAAGCAAAATATGTAAACAGAATTTGGGTAATATTCAGAAAAAACTACACTATTAATTTTATTATTTTTACAAATATTTTAATTCTTAATTCCTACAATGTATTTTTTTTCTAATACTAATTAAAAATTTAACATGTCTGATTGTAATTTGTTGTAACATAAACAAATAATCACTTGATTAATAAATAATTTATTGTAGTAGTGAGATGTATGTGTTTCGTTTCAAGTTGTTTTATTTGTTAAAGTGTTTGTGACAAATTGTGTTCTACTTTGATAAGAAGTAGACAGTTCAGTGATCATGGTATAAAAATACATAATAATGTTTATCAGAAAGTCTGCGGAATGAGAAAAAAAATACACATAGGTAAATCCTCTTTTCCAAAACTCACAATAAAATTGAAGTAAGGTTTAATTCTGGTAAAAGCTCGCCGTTTGACAAAAGCTATATTACCCTAGTTCTTAATGTTTGTAATAGGAACACTATTCATAATCATTAGTCTAACAGACAAGAAATTTTGTGTGTGAAGATTTTCTTTATTTTGTTAATGAAATAGAATAAAAAAGGTTTTCACTGTTTGATTTATTCTGTTAATTATATAAAAAAAGGTAAATTATGAAACAAAAATATATTTATTCTGAGCATTCTAGGTACATTTGGTGGCAATGAATAATTAATTAAAAACAATTTTCTGGTTAGTGCCATATGAGCAACAAAGCCCCATACAGTCAGCTGACAGAAGGAACACTATTCATAATCATTAGTCTAACAGACAAGAAATTTTGTGAGTGAAGATTTTCATTATTTTGTTAATGAAATAGAATAAAAAAGGTTTTCACTGTTTGATTTATTATGTTATTATATAAAAAAAGGTAAATTATGAAACAAAAATATATTTATTCTGAGCATTCTAGGTACATTTGGTGGCAATGAAAAATTAATTAAAAACAATTTTATGGTTAGTGCCATATGAGCGACAAAGCCCCCATATAGTCAGCTGACATACAGACGGACGGATGGACAGCCGGGGCTTAGTAATAGGGATGTTTATGAATCTAGGGTTAATTTTGTGTTGAATACAATCATATCTAAGCCAAGTGATAAATTGCTAATAATGTACCTATTTGGTGCTATTGACATTACCTATACTAATTTAATATTCTTCCTTATCAGCAATACTCTCACTCAGTACAATAATATATGTAAAGAAATTATAGATACTTTTTACAAAAGTAATTGAGCTCATTTCCAAAAAACTAAAATGAGTTTCCTCAAACACTGATTGACAGATTGATGATTTACCATGTTTCCTTTGACCATTTTTTGCCAGAAGTTTATTCCAAATAAAAGAGGGTATACCAAACATATTGTCCTTTGGAGACCCTGAAATCCTAAATATATATGAGGAGTTCTCTCCAGAGATCCTCTGGGGTTGAGAGCCTTCTACCACCATCCTATTCATATGTGAGGACCTGACCTACCTCGTTATGTTAGAAATAATTTGACACAAAATAAACGAGACAATTAGCATTGTCTGAAATTCATACACATCAACAAACAAATGAAATTGATTATTTCATTCAAACACATCAACAAACAAATGAAATTGATTATTTCATTTGTTTGTTGATGTGTATGAATTGAATCGTATTTCTATAGCATATTGTTGTATGCATAGATTATTGTACATTGCATGTTGGTCATCATAACTGTGGTTATTTGCTGGCTAGTTTTGTAATCTTTTTCTACCAAAAACAAGTGCATAAGAGAGCAACCTTTATGGTCTGGATTTAAGTACACTGACTTATAAAACCCTGCTGAGCTCACCGCAAGAGGAAACTATCGCATTTAATTATGTATTTATCATACAAATATTGTATCTTAATATGAAGGTGTTCTGAACATTAAATATGCGAAGACCTCACATATTATGTTTGTAATAAGTTTTAATTCTCTTTTTAGTTGCTTATAATTTTTTCTGGTGCCTCAGGTAATGTTGTTTTTTGTTCAATGAAAATGTTGATAACACTAAAAAGTTATGTTGAATAGGTGTGGCAGATGGTGTAGGAGGATGGCGTGCTTACGGCATCGACCCTGGCGAGTTCTCCTCGTATCTCATGAGGACGTGTGAGAGGCTCGTCCAGATGGGGCACTTCAAGATGTCAGAGCCAGGGGACCTGCTGGCCAAGTCCTATTACGAATTATTGGAACACAAGAAACCAATACTAGGTTTGTAAAACTTTTGGTATTCAGAAACACAGAAAAATCACAATAAACATTTTGTGAATGTGACAACAACATAACAACAACAACACACACACACAAAAACAACACATGTTGTGTGTAGTGGAGACATGTGTGTCATTGTAAATAAATATTGATTTCATACCTGGTGGAAAGCTAAAAATATTTACATGTACAAATAATACTCTTTTTTGATTATTTATTTATTTATTTATGTACACACAAAATACTTAATAAGAGATTACATTAAAATAGAAGAGCACAAAGGTACTAGAAAAAAACTACACACTGGACTAGGTAAAGGTACTAGGTAGGTAGGTTGATGTTACTTATAAAGTTGTACCTTCTCAGTATACCAATATTCACAGCACATCCATATTCCATAGTAAGATACAAGTCTTGAGAGTTAACACTGACTGATTAGAAAACCATAATGAGTAGTCATGTCAAATGAAGAAACAATCTTATCAATCAATGCTGACATCTATCTACCTTATTTCCTTATACAAGTTCTTATCTCTTCTAGCCATGCATAACTGGCCTGAGAAAAGGCTCACCTTGACCAAATTAGATACAGATAGACTGCATTTTTGCAGTATGTATGTAGAATTTATTGACAGATGTATTCAAGTCTACTAATAATAATTATATTGCAGACAACAGAACTGCCTCAATTGAACAATACAAAGTCCTCTTTTATTTTCCTGAGTTAAGTAGCAAACAATTATCTGTAGCTGTGCTCAAGAAAATAAATTACTGATAAATGCTGTAATACATAGCTACATTCATGATATATTTTTATTTGTTCTTAGACTTCCTGCACACCAGCACATAAAGCTACACTCTGTCAAATTTCTTTAATAGATTTTCAACTTTATCGCTAAAGTATTAAGCTTCAAGGTTGATTAGGAAAATCTGATTTTCAGGTACCTTGTTGTGCTAACGTCTGTACCTTGTTGTTTACTTGTCCATCATCATCATCATTTCAGCCGAAAGACGTCCACTGTTGGACATAGGCGACACTTGAGGTAGCTCAAGTGTCGCCACATTGACCGGTCCCGTGCGTTTCGCATCCAGCTGATCCCCGCAACCTTCACCAGGTCATCGGTCCACCTAATGGGAGGCCTTCCAACGCAACGTCTTCCGGTTCGCGGTCGCCACTCCATAACATTTCGGCTCCATCGGTCATCCGTTCTGCGAACAATATGCCCTGCCCACTGCCACTTAAGTTTGACAATTCTTCGGGCTACGTTGATAACCTTGGTCCTCTTGCGGATGTCTTTATTTCTAATCCGATCGCAACAAAACCGAGCGCAAGGAAACTACGAGCATAGCCTCTCCATTGCCCTTTGGGTGACTTTTAAGTCTTCTGATGAGGCCCATTGTGAGCGACCACGTTTACTTGTCCATTTTCATATTTACTATACCTTTTACCCTTTTTTTTTTCTTTACCTTTTTATAAAAATAAATTGGTTTATAATTTCATGCAAATGTTATTTATTAAATAAAATGACAATTTGTCAATGATAAAACAGGATGATAAGACTGGATAATAATGTTACGTAAAGAAAATAACGTAAGTAAAAGTCTATACCTTGGGTATAGACTTTTACTTTTCCTAAAAGTGATGAAAATCCAATACGTATTAGCGCAGTTTCACATTGGCACATTGTTTGTTATAGGAAGCAGCACGGCTTGTGTGATGATCCTAGACCGGTCGGAGAGCGTGATGCGCGCGGCCAACATAGGTGATAGCGGGTACATGGTAGTGCGCGGTGGCCGAGTGGTCCACCGCTCGCATGAGCAGCAGCACTACTTCAACACGCCCTACCAGCTCAGCTTGCCGCCGCCCGGCCACGACCGGAATGTGCTAAGTGACAGGTATACTTCCAAATATTTCAGCATAACATAACAGCAACTAGTATTGAGAAATCGTATTTGCATTTGAAAGTATCACTTCTGAAAACATTTAAAGTGTAAGGAGCGTGATGACACGAATATCATGTGACAGAAACCACCGTATTTTTGGTAGACGCAAAGTTTTTTTTTTTTTGCGGCTCGAAGTACACAGGCATTCAACCTTCTATTTGTTATGTCTTTGCTACTGAATATAATTAGATTATAAATTTCATAAAATAGTAGGTATTCTACGTACATGTTCATAATTATGGCCTTACAATTGGAAAAGAAAACAATAAAATCATAAGATAACATAAGATCGCGCTATGTTCTTTGATGGGTTCAGTACAACTGTACCGTAGTACATCCGCATTTTGCCAGCTTTGTTCAAGTCTCATATAATTGGGGCCGAGCCTATTGCTATCGGGCACAGCTCCAGAAACCGGGCTGCTGCTGATAAATACCTGATGGAAAAGCCCAAAAACACTTTGCCTGACATGGGAATCAAACCTCATGCATGCTCAGTAGTAGCCCTTTTGGCCACTAAACGGAAGTGAATTAAAAAAATGTTCTTGATTGAATATTTGAGGTAAACTACGCGAGATGGCGATATATTTTATATGTTATCAAGATTATTTTAAAATGACATTGTACTGAATGCCCAGGGATTGTTATTTATGTGTTTATCTCGCGTCTACTTATTTGATAAAAGAAGTATACTGCGTCATAATTTCTTGATGATAAAATCAGAAGTAGAGCGAAAGGTTACTTCAATACCGATAATAGTGTAAATACTACTGAAGGCTTATGTGTCTAGTGGGTACCTCAAACATGTTTCAGAATATCTTTCCTCTCGATACGAAATTAAACTGCCCTGTGCTTATTTTTGCCATAAGAATGTCGGCCATTCTATACGATAGTTTGGGTGAAAACTCGTCGCTGCGTATTGTTGACAGTTTTCATTTGGTGACGTGCCAAATCAATTTTCGAAACTGCCGTTATGTTTTAAAAACGCTGCAGCTTCGTACCTAAATTAGTTTTGCTGTATTGGTCCTCTTTCCAGGCTTATTTACATTATCATTTCGTGTGTCCGATTTACTGCTATGGAGCAGGATAAACCAAAGAAACGGCTATGAGCTGGCACCGAGCGGTTTAGGTAATTGAGTTAAATTGTGAGCTCATAGTCTAGCTCAGCTCAGTAGAACATGATACATACAACGATGAAAGTTACTCCTATGAATCGTGATGTATCGTGTCACATTACCACTGTTTTTTTCTTCAATGTTTCCATGTAAAATACTGATATTCAGCTGCGTCAGATTAGACTGTCCGAACATGTTGGGGAAAAGGCAGACTTACTTATGTCATAATCAGATGATAATGATAAAAGTAACAATACTTGAGCTTTATCAGGTGATACTGTGCTTTATATTAATAAATTGTAAGCCACTATTTTTAGCATACAATTGCCAATCGAGCTCTTAGTACCTACCTATCTACATGCATTGAAGAACCGAAGTAAAAGTTTACAAACAAATTCTATTTACAAACACTGTCAACATGACGTAACAGTTTAATTCAAACTCATTATAATGAGGAGCACATTAATGAACTTTTATGACCTTGTACAATCACGTTTGCGGGTCAGAAGAGATTAAAATGTCGAATAACACCGCATTAAAATTCTTCTTAATTAGTTGACTAAAAGTGAGGTTTTCCTTATCAATACAATTAGCAGTTAGGAAACATGAAATATACGCTAGGTACAACTAATCTGATCCGGATTTAGTTTGCGCAGTCATAAGACTCATTATGCTTCAACCACGAGACTAGTAGTCATGTGCTCATTCCACATACAGCTGTTGTATTTCTGTATGCACTAATATTAGAATTTTTAGCTCATTGGATATTTGCCAGGTCTTTAAACTTGCGCATTCTCTTAAAATTTATGGAATTGTGTTTACTTGTTTATTATTGGCAGCATAAACGAAAGAAATTGATAAACTCTTTTAAAATAAATCTCGACGTGCAACCCTAATCACAAGATCATTCTAATGACGTCACAATGTAAGAATGGAATAGCTGTGAGGTTGTTGACACTATTTAATTACGTCATTGACATCAAATAAACGACACACTGTCCTCACTATTTATTTATAAACTTTAATTGTTATAACTGTTTGGATAGTACATACATCTACCTACATGATACATCCTAGAATTGAGTGGTTACGTCTTGGCGCCCCAATTATGTACCTACTACGCTCGCTGATATGTAGATAAGTGAACAAGAGTAAAGTCCAATGTTTTTTTTACTCTGGTGAGGTGCTAAGTTGTTCTTCTCTCTAAATTGCGTCGTTTTAGAAGCATTTTGTGACAAGAACGTGTAGCTGTGATAGTTCTTATGTATGAATAGCTCCCAATATAGGTACCTATCGTAGGTACCTAATCTTAAAACTAGAAGTAAAGTGAAGCTATATTGCAGAGTTGAGTTTGCTAGAAAGACAAGTTTCAGTTCAGTACTGAACTAACCATAACTGCTGGACCCATTATTAAATATAAAGTTAAGTTCTTGGACACTTCTTAGTCATCTTCCTAGCCTTTTCCCAACTATGTTGGGTTCGGCGTCCAGTCTAATTGGATGCAGCTGAATACCAGTATTTTACATGGAACGACTGCCTATCTGACCTCCACAACCCAGTACTGGGTAATACGATATCCCTTGGTAAGACTGGTTGTCAGACTTTTTGGACCACCTGTAACGACTGTAAAAGATCTACAAATGACAGCCGGTACCAACGGCTTAACGAGCTTTCCGAGGCACGGAGGAAACTCGGTATGTAATGGGTTGTCACCCATTCACAGACCAGCCTAGGCAAGCACGGCCTAAAGATCGAACCCAGGGGCTGTTATTATTTAGCCACGAGCTTCTTGGACACTTCTTAGTGCTTGTCTTATAATACTGCTAAAAATAATCAGGAAGGACTGTCTTTCACGCAATCATGCTGCGACAGTGAACTAAAAAACTAACACAGAACGTGACTAAAAAAGAAGTGGTTTTATCACATGATGCTGGGTCCGTCATAATATGCATAAACATTCACACTCTTCACGTAAAATAGTGTACATTCAACATCATACTCATTATCACTGCATTCAAAGCGCGTTGTTTACATAGTGATCATGATTACATTACTGCGTGGATGGATCGTACCACTTTTACAGTTACTCTTATTTATTGAGGGTTAAAGATATCTGTTAATGGTGTCGGTCATCATTGAGTATCACTACCGTGTCATGCCTAAATACCATGCAAACTGAAACCAGCAAGGATAGGAGGAAAACATAATATTCAGTTATGAAGTGTTTACCTGTCTGCCAGTCGGTCTTATTGGGGGTTTTTGTAATTAGTAACTATCTCTATTATAAGTTAAGGAAAATGAACAGGTTCATCCTGACTCCAAAGTGTCAATTAACAGGCCGATGAAAGCTTTAGATTTGGCAAATGTATCATTTATCTGCCATTTAAATACCTACTGCCTTATGATAATGCCAGTCCACTATTAATTACATTTTTGAAAACATGTAGTGTGTATGGAGTTTTAAGACTTAGCATCAAATGGTGCAGGAATACCATTAAAAAATATGTGTAACCCTCATCATTATTTTGAGATGTGTTATTGATCCAGAACTTCTTCATTTTATAGGCCAGAATCAGCGGAGACGTCAGAGTTCGCAGTTGAGTGCGGTGACGTGATCCTGGTGGCGACGGACGGCGTGTTCGACAACGTACCCGAGCCAGTGTTGGTGGCGGAGATGCGGCGGGCCGTTGGCCTCGCCGGCGAGACCAAACGGCTGCAGGCCGTCGCCAACTCCATCGCTTGGATGGCGCGCAACCTATCGTTTGATGGTTTCTACATGTCGCCCTTCGCCAAGAGCGCACGACAGAATGGCATCGATGCCATTGGTGAGTAACAACAAAGAATCGTAATTTTAAAATAAGTTTGAAAGTGATTGCTAAAATATTGTTATTTGTCTGATTTGATTTTCATGATTTTAGATAAAATAAAAGCAAGTGAATGGGTTAAGTCTTTAGAAATTTCAACAACATGAATGCCGCGTCATAACTAATCCTATATTTTGTTCGCAGGGGGAAAACCGGATGACATAACGGTGCTACTTGCTATTGTAGCGCTATGAAAATGTCCCCATGTGATTTATGTAGCTAGCTTCTAGGTACATTTTTTGTTCAAGATTACTACAAAATTTAGTTAAATAATAGTGATAAACAACGAAGCCAAAAAAAAAAAATGAAGGTTCGACTCTTTTTTTTGTAATTGATCTGTAATTTTTATTTTCGAATGTGTTTGGTTAAAAGTGAAGGAGGTGCCTACTTCATTTGATTCATTGCTATAAATTATGAGACAGATGTGTTTCTGAAAATCTGTTTTGTATGTATATTTGTCATTTAATTATAACATTGTGCATAGTAGTGTGTAAATACTTTTTGTACTATAATAACTTCAGCTTTTCGCTGTACTAGATATTTCTGTATGATCTCAAAAGTTGTTGTATGCTTTGTTGTAAGGTACCGGTACAGGTGGCCTACCATGACGAAGCAGGAGTAATGTGTGGGAAAGTGACAGAGCTATACAGGTCATCTAGCGCCAACTCTTTCCCACACTGGAATTACTTCTGCTTTAAGACGTCATAGTAGGGGTTCAGGTCATGTTGAGACATCCATAGGTCACCTCCTAAACTTGATTCTGTCTACCTATGTTAGTTGTCAAATAGAATTGTTTATTCAGAGTTATCACGCTGTGAGGCCATGATCTGACTGTTTTGCTTCTAAATTATTGTGGTTTACATGAAGCTGCTTGATGTTGATGTGGTTGTAATGCTGAAAACAACAAAGTGCTTTTTATTTGATGCAAGATTTGCTAAAATTTTGAGTGTACGAGTGTACTTGGGTCATCGAAACTTATCCGTGACCGACATTAGTAATCTTGAAAACAACAGACCTACTTTTACTACTTATCTTTTATTATACGACACAATCTTACTACAATTTGATAGAATACCTACAGTACTTTCTCAGATATTTTACCTCTGACTTGGAACCACTGTCAAAATCAGTGTTCTCTATTCTCGTAACAATAAGGTCGTGGTTTGCTTGGACTGTATGTACTGTTGACGTATTAGTCGTCTTATAAAAAGTCAATTAAAACTAACTTGATGAGAGTGGAAAATCAATTATCGCAACGGGTATTCATTTAACAACTTCACCACAATTAGGCGACACCTAAATGTGTGCCCAAATAAAGGCGCTCTGTTGTATTTTCAACCCTCGGCTCAGGGCTAAGAGTTGAAATGCACATTGTGCATTAATATTTAGAAATTTATCCAGGTGTTGCTATTATTAGTAAAAACGGGAGGTGTTGTCAAATCGATAATACACATTGCAAGAACATTGAAAGTTAGTCAGCACAAGTACGGGTCAGCGCATTGTGTACTAGATAAAAAACTGTGATGTTTTTCCAGAATATGTAATTAAAGAACAAACTATTTAACGTGAAAAATTTCATGCCGCCTTTTAATTTTGATTTTGTTGGCCCAATTGTAAAATAGTAGAATTATAGTTTTTTATTGTGTGATTACAAAGTTGATGGAGTATATCCTTGAATATTTGATTTCACAATCAACTGTGTTTTGGAATTGAGTGTGAGAGTTTGAATGAAGACTGAATACAACTAGAAATAATGTTCTTGTTGTTACTAGTAGTTTTAATAATGTTACGAAACTATGTTCGAAACGATCACAACTAACGGTTCTATTCTAAGACACTTATGTTCTTTTATAAATTTTTATGTAAATTATATGTGTAATGATTGTATGTTTTTTTTTTTCAAACGTTAATTTAAACACTATCGCAGCTGTTATAATTATAATACGACACGATAAACACACTGGGTGTAATAAATTGCTTAATTACAAATAATAGTTAATCATTAGCTGAAATCATTTAATATAAAGTGTCTGTTATTAAAATTTGATGTTTATTAACAGAAATGACGTTGCGGGTAAAACGAAACTGGTGGAGCTCTCACTCATTGATCTGTAAATAGTATATCACGAGCTGTGATATTTCTTAATAACGCTAATAAAGTTTACGTTAAAAAAGTAGCGTTATTCCATTGACTTGTTAGTTGGGCTTTTTAAGTTTCGTTTTAGCCGTGACCTTCATGAGTTCTTTGAGATACCAAATTGGTCAGCCAGGTTAGACGTGGCTTAAAATTTGTAAATACAGAGAGAGAGATTGCAGAGAGCTCTTGACAGTAGATTACCAAGTATGTCAATGTATTGGCTGTAAAGTAGTCGTTGATCAAACGCTTATCATTACTTATAGACTTGGACTTATCAACTGTAATTGTGTTTTTAAAGTTCACCATGAGATTGCGTGAATGTAGAATAAACAATTCTGATTACAATCTAATCTTTGATTACATCACTTGATGTAGAACCATCCCTGTAATAAAGAATGTAGCATCTGACAAAATTTCCTTTGGTTATAGCACAGATAATATAATACTACATAGTTATAGGTAGTAGGAATCACCACACTAGGGTCTCATTAAGACCAATGACTATACATTTTGATGCGATAATTCAATAATAAAAGCCGCTGTTAATTAAAAGAGAACAATCTTAATTTCTACTATTATAAATGCGTTAGTTTGTATGGATGGGTCTTTGTTACGCAATCATGCCAAAACGGCTGATCGGATCTGGATGAAATTTGGCAGAGATAAATTATTAGTCTGGAATGGCACACAGGCTCCTTTTTTTTCCACACACAAATAACAATTTCCACGCGAACGAAGTCGCGGGCAACAGCTAGTTTTACATGCCGTAAAACGGGGTGAATAGAGACAAAACTTGGAAAGGGATTTTAATGTTGAATTGATATGATATGTTACCAAACACTATTCTATTTTATTAACTTAATTATTTAGAGACCTTGTTGGCAACATAACATATCAATTCAACATTAAAATCCCTTTCCAAGTTTTGTCACTATTCACCCTTGCCTTTCCTATTCACCCCGTTTTACCCGGTACATCACAGTGGGTACAAGAGGAACCATAAAAGGCACTTAATACAACTAGGTATACTTTGTATATTTTAGAGCAGAATTAGGTAGTTCAAGTGGTTTTTTATAAAATCGGGTCAGTTAGAGCAAACAAACCAACAAACTATCACTGATTTCACGATGACATGAGAAGTCTGTATGAGAGGAGGCTTTTGCCCAGCAGTGGGCCAGTAATAGGCTGGTATTATTATGATAAATGCAAAATCTGAAGTTATGGATTTTCATTTTATACGATTTGTCCAATACTACAATAAAACAAATTAATATTTATCAATCATTTGTATTCACAATTAACAGACCCTTATCAATAAACTTTTTACACAAAATACCTTATATTGATTCAATGCTAACGATGAAATCGTAATCACATCGGCATTGGTTTTGTACAAATTCAACCTTAAAACGTTTTCACTGTATGATAAACAATAATCCGTTACCCACGAAAAAACATATTGCTTGGTCTTTCAAATTAAATATCAATTGCACTAAGAACTTGAAATGATGTAAGGTTATATACAATAATATTGTTAGTTCTAGGAAAAATGAGCATAGAAACCTTAAGATTCTGCTCAATAATAAAATTAATATGGAGTTTTTTGTAGTTATATGGAGAATATAATAATTTTTTTTTAAAGAACAATGCATCAAAAGACATTAGAAATCATTAGACATTCTTAAATAAATATTTTGGCTTCGAAATTGCATCTTATCTCAGTAACCAAGAGGTAGTTTATCTAGCATCCTCGTCTTCATTAGCTCGGCGGCGCCAGTCGTAACCTCCTGGTCGCACGTTATCCAGCTCCGGGAGAGGGCCATAGTCTGGCTCTGGGGCAGGATCAAATAACTTTTTCCTGAAAGCAGTAGGCATGCATGTGTTAATATATTAATAATCGAATTATTCAATTCCTTTTTAAAAACGATAGTTATTGAAAATAACGCAAAAAAATATATTAAAAAAATTACAAGACAAAGTTTTTTAATAAAATTACCACTTACAAGAACTTTGGTGTCTTCAGTATTTTTTGACCCCCATTCTGTCTTGGTAGTACATCCTCCATAAAGAAATATATATGGCCAATAGCCATACCCACTAAGTCTACTGATATTGCATTACCAAGTAGCACAGAGAAACCCAGTAACACCCAGGGAAGGTATGGAGCCTGAAAACAAAATTGGTTACATTTGAATTAAAACAATTTGCATTCAAAATTTCAAGGAAAAATTATGAAACTATTAACTCTGTGTGTAGTATGTAGACAGACAAACATGTGTTACCAATAAAAAAATCTGTGAGATTATAAGACACTTGTAAAACTGTAATTCGGTAAACCAAAACAAATAGTCTAGAAAAATTGTATACATAAACAGTACCTGAAAGTTCATGAGACCAAAGAAGTTCATCCTCACAAAGACGTTTCTTCTAGACCATACATACACAATCATTATAGTAAATGCTTGTCCTAAAAATAATAAATTCACAAAGAAAGCACACAGCTGATATAAACACTGTTAAGGAAATTTAAAAATATTTGGCAAACAGTCATCCTTTATTTCTAATTGGCAATGATTATGCAGTAGTGAGCCAGCTATTACATCACTGAAAGTGAAACTTAATAACATGCATGCTTGTAAGTCTCGACTTACTAGGCAATGCTTTGCAGTGTCAACCAATTCAACAACAAACAAGACCTTGCAGTAATTTAGCCAAGTCAAAATGGCTTAAATGTTGAATTATTTGAAGTAAAAAGGATACAATCATGAGTACACCTCCAAACACAAACATAACAACAAAATCAGCAGTTCTTCCTCTAAAAGAGCCCTCTTCTAACATTCTACAATATCTGTAGGTGAATATCATATTGAAGAAAAAGTTGAATCCTAAATTCCCAAAGAATAGAAATGTGCTTATAAGCCTCCATAATTGGTATTTCTTAAGTATAAGATTAGGATTGAAATATAACTGAAATGGTGAGACTAGGTCCAGTTGCTGAAACAGAAAAAAAGTGTTATTATCATTAGGTTCACCAAAGCTATCCTAAATTTCTAAAAGTATTACTAAATGTTCATACAAAAAAGTTATAATGACTCAGCAAATGACACGTATAATTAAAAAAACAAATAAATAAGAATCTTACGACAGCTAACGTAGTAACAACACAAGCCGTGGTATATGCCCTGGTCACTGGAGGTATGAGCATGTACTCCTGGAGAAGCGTTTGATATGCCATTTTTCAGTACAATTATGTTTCCGTTTTCACACTTCAACGTTCAAAAGGAAATTAGCTAAGATAACAAAGTCACAGTCCGAATCGACATGATTGGGCCACATCAGAATTGTTCACAATAGGAACATTCGTTATTGTGATTACAGTCAATTTTATTATACTGTGCTAAAGCTTATCGTCATTTAACCCTTAAATAAATTTTATTCAGCAAAGTAAATGTTATTTGTAGTTCACAATCATTCCTTGACGAATAAAGTAGAGGAGTACTCAAAAACTTGAAAATTCCCAAATCTAAAATCCAAATTGGAAGAATTTGACAGACATAGGTGACATGACAAATAACAGATTACACATTTTTTTATTTTTTTTTATTCTGGCAATGCTGTTTTTAAAGCACAGTCTATATCTCCGTTCAAAATTAAAATGATTGATCTATTCGATTAGCCCCAAAGAAGAAGCAATGAGCAACCACCGAACACATATTTTGTTAGGTAACAAACTATGTTTTATAATTTTTTATTCATTAAGTTTACCTTAATGCGCCTTATTTACGCCATTGCTAAATGACAAAACATGTAGCTACTTTTATTTATTTACAAGACCTGTATACATACTCATGTTTTTACAAAATAAATATACCTTTATGTTTAACATAAATGGCAGAGGGTAGGACGTATCTAGGTATTTTACTCTTTGGGAAAAATTACGCCGTAACTACCACAAAAACTATAAGTATTAAATTACTATAAATTTTAGGTTTATCGATAATAATTGATAGTAAAAAACACAGAATGTTATTTTTGGGCAGCTGTGTGATCAACTCTTTTCTCAACTCGGGGAAAGATATTTACAATTCCCATCTGCAATACCAGGGTACAGCCATAGAATATCAAATAAAAGAATTAATTCAATATATATTATAATACTTATTTAATATAACATAAGTTTAATAGACAAAAACAGATGCTAAATCATCATAATCATAAGTTCTCTTCAGGAATAAATCTAATAAAGATACTCCAGATATATTACATAGACCTGTATTTATTGGTAGGGCTGTTAAGCTGATGTATAAAGATTGGCCAGGCTCTAAAGGTCCGAGCTTCTTGTTTGAAATGCCACACCAAAGAAGACTAGAATCCTGAAGTGAGCGTAGTTTTATAATTAAGTCTAAGGTCCTCTCACTCGCATTGACTATTTTGCATTCAAAATCAAAAGGCTCCTCTACAGACACCTTACTGGGTAATTTTTCAAATGTAAGCCTTATATCTCCATAGTCAGGTGTCATTCTCTGCAATTGACTAGTTTGCAACCGCCCCTTTTCACCCAAGTTAGACCTCCACACAATATCCAGTTTTCCAATATTTTTAGCAGCTGCCAATAGTTTTATTTCCTTTGAAATATTCTCCCTTGGTGTCAAACAATATAGATACTGGCAGCTTTCTTGTGGTTGAAGTAATGTGACTTCTCCAAATACAGAAACTCCATCATCAATTTCATTCAATGATTTCACATTAAACTGTTGAGAACTTTCCAAAGAGACCTGCTCTAATATAATAGGTCCAGATGTTATGTTTTGTACTTGAGCTTCAAGATAGACATCATCTGACTCAGCATTGTAAAACTTAGTCTTCACATCCAATGGTTTCATTACTTCAAACTTAAAGAATTTTCGAAATGATGCTAGGGTGTTATAGTTAGACATATATGTTACTTCACAGACAAGAATATGTGTGCCAAGATCCTTGACTTCATGGTGTATGACATCACTTAGTGTTTCATCTACATCAAGCATTGTTGGAGAGAGGTTCTGTTGAGTAGTTAGTAATATTCTCTGTGAGTTTGTCTGTAAATCAGCTTTTATGGACACACTTTGCACAGGATTATTTGTTTCATTGTGTACGCAAACATAACAGGAAAACGTTTCTCCAAGATAAATGTTCCCGAAACTTTGTGGAAGTAATAAGAACTGTCCTGCAGCGAGGGTTTCCATTTGGTTGACAGAAGTTGCATCGTCTTTGAGGTAATTGTTTAAAATATTACCTGGTAAGTCTTTAGAATCGCAAGTTACGATTTTTGGGCTTATTAAAGCAGGTTTGGTCAACCTCATCACTTTTAATGCCACTAGATGCTCCACCACTTCCTTGGGATCCATTTTATAGCTCAAGTTAATAAACACAACAATGCACACAGCGTATCAGACCCTCTTCTTATAGCAGTAAATTAAGTTTCTATTAGATTACTAAATTTCTCGTAGCAATAATCGATTTGCATGAGCCATGAATCCAATAATGTTGAACTTAAACTAGACTTAAAGTGTCAATAGGGATGTTTCCTGTGTAAAAAAAAATATGATTCTAATTAGTCCGTAAGTTAGAATATCGAAAAATATTGGATACGTATTTTTTGTTTTATCAAATCAATAAAAATTGAAGAAGATAAAACGCATCAAAGATCATGAGTCGGGGCTTGTGACGTCACTTTTCGGTAACAAGTCAGTGCACTTTACTTGCAAGTATGACGGCACACGAGTTTTCGACGCACTGTATCGCGATCGTCTTCATTTTTAGTTTTTGTGAAAAAATACGTGTCCAATATTTTTTGGAAATCTATCTGACGGACTAATTAGATTTTTTTAGGAAACATCCCTATTGTTGTCAATGTCACCGTCACGTCAGGCTGTCAGACAACGGCAACGGTCTGTCACTTGACATTGCCATTTGTCAATGTCAGTTATTAAAAAAATATTTTCGGATACATTGGAAAGAATGTGCTTCTCGTGGTTAAGTAGTAAAAGCTGTAGGATTGCCTGGATCGATTAAGGTTTAGCAGATTAGCTGCACTTGCCCAGGCTGCTTTATAGCTGTTGTTTGTTTAGTTAATGGATTGTGATGTGAAGATCGGGTAATATCGGAAATCGCTTAATAGCAAAATTGGTATTTAGTTAGCTGCATCTAATTAGATTGCAAGCCAACCACATCTTATAATAGACGCAGGAAAAGGCTAGATAGACGACGATCGGAAAGTTTGAAATGATTCCGTTGAAATCAAAAGTAACGTAGAGGCAATATAGAAATACAGTGTATGTCTTAACTTTTGCACTTTTTGGAGAAGTGAAATTCTAGCATCTGAGTAGTAATTACACTATATTATGGTTAAACTCAGAATGGGACCGATAACTGCCATGAAATTCAAATCTAGAATACTTTTTGTCAATCATTCTATCAGTTTTTTTCTTTTTGTTATGACTCCCAAACAAGAAACTTATACGCGCGCTCGAGAAGATAATACGATCCGTAAACACTGATCACACGTTGGCGGAGAGTTCCGGCGTGTCCGGTATAATCTTCAGAAGGCTTTCCCATTCATGAATTAGATGTTTTAAAATTAACAGGCAAAACACCTTGCAATAATGATGTGTTATCAGAAATGCACATAATGTGCTTAAAAAACCTTTTTAAAAACAATGTTTTATAAAAATGCACTGAAAAGAAGAAAATAAACTTTGGAGTAAGTGAAAAAGAATAGTTTTCGTAAAAGATTGTCGCAATATGGTCAACAGCAGTCGGCAGCACGTTCATATCGGTATCTTTGTCAACTTCAAAATCTTTATTTTGAACCTTTTTAGATAAGTAGTGACAGAATATTGCTGTTTACTCGACCCAAACGTATGGGACAGGTGATTTTTTTTCGTAATTAAGATGTTCTTCCCATAAAGAAAGTGGTTCAGTTTGATGATTGGAAGCACACCGTTAAATATGACTAAACCTTTCAGGACACCCGGACCACCCGTTTTATACCGAGTTTCCTTCGTGCCTCGGAAAGCACGTTAAGACGTTGGCCCCGGCTGTTATTTGTAGATTTTTGACAGTCGTTACAGTCAGTGGCCCGAAAGTCTGACAAAGAGTCTTAACAAGGGGTATCGTATTACCCAGTGCTAAATGGTTTGTGGAGGTGAGGTAGGTAGTCGGTCCATGTAAAATACTGGTATTCAGCTGCATCCGGTTAGACTGGAAGCCGACCCCAACATAGACAAAGGCTAGGCAGATGATGATGACCTCTTAGAACAGCCTGTAGGAAATGCGTCAAAATTAGCAAGAGAAAACATTTATTATAGGATGTCACAGAAATACAGAATAGACATTCACCTTACAATTACCTAAGACCTATATCTAGGACATTTACATTACAAATTCTAAAAGCAGACACACGCGTCTGAGGGGAGCTACAAACAGAAAAGACATAAGACGAGGACGCGTTTTTCATTTCCGCGTCTTGTCCGTGCCCTATCTTTTCTGTTTATTTTGTGTCGCGACGCTTCTATACATTTTGTATGAAAATTTATTGAAGGGGCGCTGCGTCTGCGACGCGTCCTCGTCTTACGTCTTTTCTGTTTGTCCCGCCCGGCGCCCCTTAGTCACTGTGGAAATAGCGTTAGTGTTTGTTTTTGGTTTCAATCATTCACCGGCTCACATAGTACCATTCTCATTCATAAAACAGTCAATCAATGTTCGTTGCGAAATGTCAACGTGACAACGTCAATGAATTGTCAACTACATTGAACTGTGATTATTTTACGAAATCTAGTAATTTTGTGAATATATGCGTTTTCTGGAATCAGAATTTGTTATCGTTTCATGAAATAGTGTTTTATTTTATTTGATCAAGTTAAGAAAATGGTGTTAACAAAGGAATTCAGAATTTGTATGCCGATGACAGTGGAGGAGGTACTCTTTCAAATTAATTAGATTTTGAGATACGCAGGATTTTTTTTTATTACAGAAACTATGTGTACTTTATATGAATTTCAAAAGCGTAGCCAACTGTATACGTTACCTGTTAAAATACATATAATGGCGTATTTTATTTCTTTGTTATGTAGGTTTTATTTACGACAAAAACGGCCTTGGAAAGATTAGTATTTGATTTATAGTTAGCTATAACATTGCTTATGTATGGCTGCAGATTGATGTCTGCAGTGCGTATTAGTTTTCTAATTGTACTATCTCAAATGGTTCACTAGACTGAACTTCAGGGCACAGCTATTGGCTCAACCGTTTATCATTTTAATTGATCACATATTATCAGTAATTGCAACTCATGGAAGTCTGAGGCTTAAAGTTCATAGTTATAAGTTATGTAAACAGTCTGGTAGCATAAAGAGAAATTATTGCAAACATGTGTATGACTGTTATACTTTATTCTAGTACCGCATAGGTCAGCTGTACATGATAGCGCGGCATAGCTTCGAGCAATCCAGTAATGGTGAAGGAGTGGAGGTAGTGGCAAATGAGCAAGTCACTGATGAAATCAATGGTGTTGGACAGTACACTGAGAAGAGAATACATTTGTCTAGGTGTGTGTTTTTGTTGAATTTGGCATACAAGATTTAATTCCTAATCTCTCAGACATGTTCAGTCTTTGTTAAGTGAAGATATATTTTGTTTATATATTTGTCACATTCATTTGCTGGTACTTTCTAAAACCTAGTCTTTAGTTCTATACTAGGTGTGGCATAACTTAATCCGGAAATACACTTTTAAATTTATTATCTAATCTTGGGCAGATTACATTAAAATTTATACATTTATCTCTGTGATATGACACATTTTTTTCTATTTATATAATGATAAACATTGGACTGATTGAGTAAAAATAACATACTTTCTTTAAGTGATATGTTTTCACTCAGTTTACTACCTACAAGGTGTTACATAATACAAGTAAATGTATAACTTAAACTATTTTTTAATTTTTGCATAAATGCACAATATCTGCATAAAATGTTACCACATTTAACAATATTTCCTTTTTCCTTGTTTTACAGTCACTTACCATATTGGGTCCAGTCTCTGATACCAAAAATATTTTATGTCACTGAAAAAGCATGGAATTATTACCCTTACACAATTACAGGTAAATAAGATTTCTTAAACAAATAATCTATAACTACAATATGGTTTGCCCCCAAGGTTTGTTTGTATTGATAATAAAAATTATTAGTTAAAATTATTTTTCCTTATAACATATTGCCCTAATCTTTTGTTAAATGAAGCCAGGTTACATTTTAAAATAACTATTGAAATAAGTGCTGATACATTTACTTAAATCCTTATGATTATTCAAGAAATTATTCAGATTATTATTTTTTTGTCTTTTTCATGTTGCTGAATCTTGACAGAATATACAGTAAGTATTACCTACTTAAAAATGGGTTTATAATTCATTCAAAACAATAATTTTATTTAATTATATGTTTCTTTTTCCAGTGCTCTTTTATTCCAAAGTTTGCTATCTCAATTCAAACAAGATATGAAGATAACAATGGGACTACAGAAAATGTGAGTTATTGAACTGGAGCTTCTTCTATCAAAGACAATTTTTTCATAGAGTTTAGAAAACACAATATTTTTTCTTTTGTAGTGTCTGGGCATGACTCCAGAAGAACTAGAACAAAGAGAGGTTGACTTCTTAGACATAGCTTACGATGAGATCAAGCCGCATCATTACAAGGAGGCGGAAGACCCAAAGTTCTTCAAGTCAGAGAAGACGGGTCGAGGTCCCCTTGTGGAGGGCTGGAGGGACACCCACCAGCCTATTATGTGTTGTTACAAGGCTGTCAGTGTCAAGTTCGAGGTATGGGGCCTGCAGACCAGGGTTGAGGAGTATGTTCAAGGAGTGAGTTCATTTTAGATTTCTTTAATGTAATTCCAAGGCGTGAACTAACCTGGCACGACTTGCGGTAGCTCTTCCTAATATAGCACTAGTGGATTGTAGATGCGCGTGACTTTAATACATAAGCAAGTTGTAAGATCGTAAAATGTTGTTATGGTACAGCATGTGAGAAAATTATAATTTAATCATATTTACTGTGGCAGCCTCAGATGATTTTATTTGTAATTATTTTATTACTATTATGGTAGATGTGAGTAGATAAATTTAAAATTTGCCCCAAATTTGTTAAATGTTGTTTTTTTTTTGCATTTATCTATTTTACTTTTATGCAAAAAATGTTTGCTGACTCAGGTTTCTACCGTCGTGAGTCGTGAGTTAATGTATGTATGTAAATTTTCAGACGATTCGCGAAATCCTGTTACTCGGTCATCGCCAGGCATTTGCCTGGATGGACGATTGGTTCAACATGACCTTAGAAGACGTGAGGGACTACGAACGCGAGATGCAAGTGAAAACTAATATGAAGGTACGTTATCAGGCGGCTGCGAGCAAATGTGTATAACATTCTATTAATTTTAGTACTAGATAAGGTTAACTGCAAATATTACAAGCGATATTTCATTGCGTCGATAGCGATATTAAACTACACGGTAGTGTGGACACTTTATAATGTAATATACACCTGTTTCCCTGAAGTAAGCAGGGTTATATTTAAATAACATGTGGTACGGGTCGAACCAATTGCCGATGACCCGCCCAACCAGGGTCCAATAGCAGTTTTACTTGCAACCAGACCAATGCGAGAATACTTTATAACATTCTCAACAATTTGTTTCAGATGAAATCTGCTACGGAGGCAGTCGAGGGATCCAATGAAGACAAAAACTCAGACTCATCTAAACCAGAAACTCCCAAGACCCCTAAATCGCCGAAGAGTACAAGCAGCACTCCAGGAGCTGAAGGTCGAACATGGTTCAACTGGTCTTAAGATTTCCACTGCTAAAAAGGGCTTGAACACTGGTCAGTTAAGTAGATCTCGGTGTTTAGTCAATTGCTGTATCTCTTATGTCTTATTTACAATATTCTTGACGAGTCGAAAAGGCTCTTTTGGAGTTGTAGAACAAAATAGTTTAAATATATCTAGTTAGATGCATTCCTTAGCTTGAAAATGCCTAAAAAGCTTTGAAATGTATGAGACTGGTGTCAAGCCCCTTAGAATAACTTTGATTTTGATCTCATCTTGCTGTCACGACAAGGTTTGATGTGTTCACCTATTGCCTTCGAAGTTATATCTTCCATTACGGTCTTTCTTTATTATTTCACAATTGATTAGATACAATTTTGTTCCTAGTTTTTTTACGTGTAAGTTATTCATGTTCAAAATGGTGTTAGCTAGACAATATTATTTAATAAAACTTAATAACCTAAGGGATACCTTATTCTAGGGAGATAGAGTTGGATTCCTGCTTGATGTAAGAATGGTATGTAGCACATAGCAGTGGCGAAAATGAGTGACACTGAAAAAAAAAAAGAGGTAAGCAGTTTAAGGTGCCTTTTCAAACCCAGTGTCCCTTAAAACTTATTCTTATTCGCAATTAATATAATATTATTGCAAAAAAACTCGAATAGTTAAAGTACCTTTTTTCTAAGTACGTGTATAGTATGTGTACTGATTTCAGAACAAAGGCACCTTAGAAATAAAGTAGTCAAGTAGTCTATAAAAACTATACTTATTGATGTACTGGTGTATTTTTGAGATTGACTTTGGAAGAGGGAAATTGTTCCCAATATAGCCATATAACTATGTAAGTGTTTTACTGTTTTTCAATTATTATTATTGACTTAACAAAATTATCGAACCAAGACTTCGGCCTCAGGTATATTGTAATATTGAGGCGATTTTTATACTTCTGTATTGATATAACTTCTTCCTAATCTGACTGTGTGAACCCCCAGGGGATCTCTATTCCTATACTACATTCTTTAAATTAAATCTTCACATATATGTTAGTTAATGTATGTTTTAGATGACTTTATGTTAGATGTTGTAGACGTTATTAGTATAATATGTTGTCTTTATTGTGTGTTAACTAGAAACCTTTGAAAAGGCCTTTACTTAGAAAATGGTTGTATTTAAATAATGTCGAATTATCTACAGAAGTTTATAATATGTAAGAAGTAAACGGGTATGTCGAATAAGCTGGATAAATATCATAGATCCATCTAAGGAGATGATATGAATAAAAACTATGTGTTGTAAGATGTAGTTATATGCGTGTTATGTGTGAAATATACGGTTTAATGTTCTAGAAATATAAACTATTGACCAAAGTTCTCTAAAAGATACTGGTTTCTATATTCAATGGCTATAAATATGACTTGATGTAATAATAGTTACGTTTAATAAAAGTTGAGCTTGAACCTTGAATAAATATTTATTGTTGTAATTGCTTGCTTGCTGAGAGAATGATATTTAATTTTATACTCTTGAGATATTAAGTACAAAATAAATTATTACCATCTTTATGTGAGCCAGCCAATATTTGCCAACGCGTGTTTATAGCTTCAATCAAAATTATCAGATAAAGGTGCGGTTAAACCAAGTGGACTGAACTCCGGACCAGGGTGCGAACTGTGGACTTTGAAGATAATGTACTGAAATATCTACGATAGTCTGATGTCGGCAGTCCGGTCCGCTCAGTGTCACCGCACTTTAAATCAGGTGCAAATAGTAAGCATGGAAGTCAGTCATTGTTCGATTCGTCACTTGTTCGATTCGTCACTTGTTCGATTCGTCACTTGTTCGATTCGTCACTTGTTCGATTCGTCACTTGTTTGATTCGTCATTTGTTCAATTCGTCAAATGTTCGATTCGTCACTTGTTCGATTCGTCATTTGTTCGATTCGTCTCTTATTCGATTCGGCACACACGTTGGCGTTGGCTGGCTATTTGGCTAGTGTTTGTGTTTGAAAGTTTGCCTCTATTTGTTTAATACGTTACGCTTGATAGCTCGGTCTTAGATTTATTATTTGTACTGTCAATGCTCATGAAGTTTTTTTTATCCTCTAAACTATTGAAATGATGGCGTCCGCAAAAGCTAGTGTAATCGTTAATATTGTACATAATTGGAATTATTAGGTCACAAAACGGCTATAAATGTACTAGGTACTTATTATTGCGAGTTATGTTTGAAATGTAACTTTCCGTTTGTGTTGTCGATCAAATATAATGATTGTTTCTCATTGATATTGGTTTTATTTATCTTCCTATTCCTGGTCATGATAAAACTATTAAACCTTTCTTGTAAACCTGAAATGTGGCAAGTTTCGTGTGCGGGAGGGCTACTACTTTTTTTTGGACCAAACAGTGTAGATTGAGCGCTTTGGGCCGCACCTGTAAATTACTTTTATTAGAGTGGGTGTAAAAGTACTCTTAACGAAGCCAAAAAGAACTTGTTCCTCCCCGTCATTGTGATCATTTTTTTTGCTCTAGACCCACGGTTCCTAACCTGGGGGTAACTACCCCTGCGGGGGTAAAACTGGTATTCTGCGGGAGTAATAAGCTGGTAATATATAAATAAAAATAAAAATAAAAAGTTTTTATTGTTTCTCATACAATTGTTCTACAGCACAAAATTGAGGCAGCCCCTTTAAGTTATAAGGATACTTGTGTTAGGGTTACCTCGCAACTTCCCATTGGGTTACAGTTTACAATGTTGATACATAATTAAAATTAATAAAAGAGTGAAAAGAGTAACCATGGAGTTTCTTGCCGGTTCTTCTCCATAGGAAACGACCAACCCGAACCGTGCACCTTTTTGTCGACGTTTTATAAGTGCCCATCGAGGCCTATGTGAAATAAAATATTTTGATTTTGATTTTGATTTTTAATAAAGGCTATTTTTAGGTTCAAGTATGTTACAAACTTAGCAAGTTCAGGTATGTGTAGTGTTTGTGTGTGTGTGTGGTGTGTGTGTTTGTGTGGTTTGTGAGTGTGTGTGCGTGTGTGAAAGGTGGATATGCCGAGTGTGGTTTTAAGTACCTAGGTGTCTTAATGATTGATTGTTTTATGTATGTTAAAATTGTTTACAGGTATTACTTTAGCAAATTCTGGTTAATAAAAGTTCAATTTCATCGTACGTTTGTGATGTTAACCATTCCGATAAAGTATTTTTGCATTCATACCGCACCATGGGGTAAATGTTCAATTTGAGGTTCAATTTGTTATAAATATAAGTAGATTGAGTGTTAAACTGACGCCTGGCAAAAACCGTGCGGACCCGAGGGGAGTGAGCCACAATGTCTTTACGTCTTTTATCTAGCTTAGATGGGTCAAATGAAAGGGTCTTGTGAAGATGTATGGTTATGTTCAATATGTATAATTTCCTTACAGACAGTAGCTTACTAACCTTATAAAGGTTGTCCGTAGAGTAACGAAAGGGCTTAAAGTACATAACTTTGATGAGAGACCTTTGAGCCCTTTCTAGGTCTAGAAATTTAGTCTTGGTGGCCCCTCCCCAGATCGGTATACAGTATGTGATGACCGATTGTGCCAGAGCTGTATAGATTTTATTGAGTAGCAACGGTGGCATCACATGTCGTAGCGTTTTAAAAATCCATATAAATTTTCTGACCCTGGCCATGGTATTTTCAATGTGGGTATGCCATGATAGTCTTTGGTCAACTGTTATTCCAAGATATTTAGTGAAACTAACTCTCTGTATGCTTTGACAATTACAAGGATAATGAGAGGTTGCACGCTCATGGATCACGATTCCAAAATCAGCACCTGGCTGTGTTCTCTGATTTGGAGTGAAGCAGATAAAGTTAGTTTTGGATACGTTGAGGGTTAAGAGATTGGTATTTAACCATATTGCTATTACTGCTAATCCACGTTCAGCAGCAGCACGCACGGAAGCCCAAGAGTCTCCGGCGAAAACTACTGCTGTGTCGTCTGCATATGAAAAAACTCGTCCGCCACTGTTCCCGATATTACACAACTCATTTATATAAATCAGGAAAAGCGTCGGGGCGAGCACACTTCCCTGGGGTACTCCAAAACATACCATTTTTTCACCACTAGTTAGATTTCCAACCCTAACCTGCTGTTTTCGGTTTGATAGGTAACTACCGAAAAGAGAAAGAGCCGTACCTCTAATGCCGATTGTTTCAAGCCTGTGCAGAAGGATGGGGACAGAGACGGTGTCAAATGCCTTTTTTAGGTCTAAGAATACTGTAAGGCATTTCAGTCCTTTGTCTACATTATTGACTATATCGCCAGTTAGTGCCTTCGCAGCATCTTGTGTAGATATACCCCTTCTGAACCCATATTGCGAGGAAGATAAAATATTATGTTTATTAAGGTAACTAATTAATCTGTTATTTAGCAATTTTTCTAAAATTTTTGCGATGCATGATATAACTGATATAGGTCGATAGTTGTTGACATCGTTCCGGTCCCCCCCCTTGTGCACAGGCGTAACCAAAGATCGCTTTAAAGCCTCAGGAAATATCCCGGTTTCAAAGCACAGGTTAGCTAGTTGGCTTATTAGAGGTACCATGAAGTCCCTAGATATTTTTAAAAATTTAGTGGGTATACCGTCCCAGCCTGGTGAGCTTTCAGAATCGAGACTCATGAGTATGTCATCCACTTCCTGCGGGTCAGTGTCAAGTAGTACGAATGACGTAGTATGCTGTTCACTCCTTAGGTAAGAAGAGCTGGGATTAGAGAGGTTAGATTTTTTAATTATATCTTCCGCCAATGTTTTACCAATTGTAACAAAGAACTGATTAACACGGTTGAGAGAATCGAGAGGGTGTGGTGTGATTTTAAGTAGATTAGAATTGTCTGATTTAGGGGTTTTAAATTGTGTAATTTCGTTGATTTTTAGCCAGAGCTGTTTAGGATTTTTTATTGACATAGTTATTTGTTCTCTTTGTGATTTTCTTTTTAGTTTTTTTATTAAGTTTGTACAAAAATTACGAAAACGTCTGAAAGTTATTTGTAGTATTATATTATAGGAATCTTTCTTAGTTTGCACTTGCATTTTATTACGGAGGTTGATACATCGAAGTACACCAGCAGTCATCCAAGGCTTGATAACCCGTCTTCCACTCGGGACTGACTTAGTTGTAGTGTTAGATAGTAGTGAAGTTTTTATTATCTCTATAAATTTATAAGCTGTGATCTCAGGGTCATTACATGTATTAAAAAATGACGTGTCAGTACCTGTATATAAAGATAAATAAATAATGGTAATGTATAAACAGAGTTTATGAACTTTGTGAAGAAATAGGATTGTTTTTGGAAAACCAGAGAACACAAAAAGAAACAGAGTTTTACTCAAAAGTCAAAGACAAAACTTTTATCCAGATGCTCTACGTAGACAGTACCACTGCTCTAGACCATACCTGGGAACCTTCTAGTTATGGAAATATTTGGGGTAAACTTCCAACTTTTTCACAACTTTTTTTAAAATTCCAGTTTTTAATGTTGTAATTTTAAATACCCCCAGGACCACCGCACTATTCAATGCATCAATCAGCACAATGTTTTGAGTGCGTTACATTGAGTCCTACCGTAAATGGTGGTTTTCACCCCAAAAAGTCGTTTCCCAGCAATCATTTTTGCGTTGAGTTACTTAGTTTTATGTTTGTTTCGTTTTTTGCTTGGTTGACTTCGTGAACTTGAACTTCGGGTTCGTTTACGCCTTGTATGTTTAGGTAGGTATCTTCTTTAAAACAAATACACAGACGTAGTAAGTAAAAAGCATTTAATCATTCATTTTGCATCAGTGCTCGTATCCATGGCAAGTGCGATCCGATGCTAGCGTAAACTCCTGGAAGGCCTGGCACTGCGCAGCTCGTTCCGTAACTACACACCGCTTCGATCATCCCTCCAGAGCAAATCAGTGGGCTTCCCGAATCACCCTAGAAATTAAAGACTTACTTAACCAACAGATACTCATGTACACACGGCGAGATATCAAGCTATACATTTTCAGTATAACATGGCCTCGCTTTGTATAGATTTCCCGTACCGTAAGGGATCCGAATAAACTGGTTTTGCATAGCTTAATTGGTCGCCGTACGTACCTACACTATGCGGCCATGTGTCGACACCCAGTACTCCCAGTAGGCAGGCACCTACTTACCAGGCTAGAGTGGCTACTAACTAACAAACGACGTGACGCATTAAAAACACATTAGAAACAAGATTTATGACCGAGAATATCTAACCTCAAGTCGAAACAGATTTCGATAAACTCTTTAACAAATGATTCTTTACATTCGGAAAAAGCTCGCAATCTTGACTTGAGCTTCGAAACTGGCTAATCCTACCGTCCCAGTCGTTTGGGTGGCTAAATTGGCAAATAAATTCAAAAAGTTGAATTTACTGCTTCTAGTCGGTAAAGCCACAATGTAGCAGAACAGGGGTAAAGTTCAACAGTACAATCTTGTAGACTTTTTAACCTTTCAGGCGTTTCACCCGGCTCATCAATACGTTAATAACATTTTCGCGCCGTTCGTGACGGCACGGCAAGGGAACGGAACGTATTTTGCATAGTCTACTAGATAGTTAAACATAGTTAAGTATAGCTACCTATGTACAATATACAATATTTAAGTCTCTACTTCACAACTCCACCAAAATGTTATCTACGGTACGATATGATCGCTTAAGTAGGTATATTATATATCTTAGGTACTTTGCCGGTTAATGACGCCCTCGCTACGCACGCAGTTTGTGACAAATCGGAGTAGGTAATCTACTTATTTAGATAAATAAATACGATGTGTTTACCTTCCCAAAAGTAACAGTTAGGTAGGTCATTTTAATAAGGTACCTACTGCACTTGTATTTACATTTAGGAACAGTAATGAAGACGTATTGAGTTAATTAGTTAGCCTGACGGTACCTGGCAGGCGTCGACGCCGTCGCCAACAGCGCACATCATCCCACCGTCGTGGCGCGGAGCTAGGTGCGCGCCCAGGGCTTCCGTGCACTCGTCTAACGAAACTATCCTTAGCGTGCCTGCCAACAGTCGCTCCGAAGTCTCCATTGTATCCACATGTCTGTACCCGTACCCATATATTGTACATTCACCTGAAAAGTGGTCGACGGCCTCCAATAAAGGACTTGAATAATATCTGAACTAGACGATCTAAATATTAATGTGACCTTATCCTACCCTAATAACTGCAGACGTGGTTTATATTTAAATATAATGCAGAGTAGGATTAAATTGAGATTTACACGCTTTATTTAAATACTTAAATTTTACAAATCTTTTCGGGTTGAAAAATTGTTACTATATTGCCCTTGAAGTTTAACCCGACGCTCTACGTAGGTACCTAAGTGTACCAAATACAGAGCTGAAAAATAAGCAGTTTAGCACAAAAGATTTGTTTGGAATTCCTTCCTTTTACGACATAAACCTACTTATTTTATTGACCTCTAAGCTACATAAGCCAAATACACGTGTGACGTGGTCTACGTCCTTATACTATCAGTCAATCACCTGATATCCCGAACGAAGATGTGGGCAAGAGAGAGCGGTTAAGCCAGGTGACGTCATCGAGATGTAGTGCGATCCGCAATAAAGCCACATCGTGCCCTCTCGTGATCCTGAAACCATACAACGTGACAAACGTGGTGCTGAAGCGCTGACGCGGATTTACTCCAATCATAATCCCGCTGCGACGCAGGCCCACTGTTTGTTACCCCTGCAGTTTTTTATTGGACTTGTTGTGTACCATGTAAGGCGATTTAGATATTGATTCCATCTGCTGTTATACAACTTGTACTGTGATTTTAAAACATGTACCGTAAAACGGGGTGAAGGGAAAGGCAAGGATGAATAGAGACAAAACTTTGAAAGGGATTTTAATGTTGAATTTATATGTTATGTTGCCAACAAGGTCTCTAAATAATTAAGTAAAATTAAGTTAATAAAATAGAGTAGTTGCCCGGTAGCTTCTTTGCTACGAAGGACACTGCTTTCTTAGCAACACCTTAGGTAGGTCTAGGTAGTACAAAGGCATAACGCATTTAACGCTTTCTATATTTTCAGAGTTATCTCTGCATTAGCATTTCTTGTAGTAGAACTGCATTACATTTATTAAATACCCTGACGATCTTATTTTTTATACAACAACACATTAATCACTTACGTATCATACTGCTGATGTCTGATAATCTCTAACACCTCAGCTCTAGGCGGTGGGTCATCACCCTCGACGCAGTAGTTGTTCAGCTGCAAAACATACTGGTCTTCATCTTTTAGCACACAGTGGGCCGCCGTCAAGGCGTAGTGTGGCGACAGAAGCGTGGCCCCACATAAGTGGCGTAGACTGCTCGAGTTCCTTAGCGATGCTACGCTGGGTTGTGTGCCTAAGAAAATATTAGAGTTTTGTGTATAGTTCTATACTAATCTTTATAAAGAGGTAAAATTTGTATGTTTGTTTGTTCGGATGACTGGGGAAATTTTCGGAATTACTGATCCGATTCTGAAAAATCTCTAATGGGAAGCTACATTATCTCCGAGTGACATAGGCTATCAGGACGCTACCGTGAGAGAATTTCCGACCATAACGCGAGCCAGGTAACTGATAAGATAACGAGTAATAGAGAAGTATGGAAGAAGAAGATGTGCTGCGCCGACCCCAAATGAATTGGGATAAGGGCAAGAGAATGATGATGACGATGAACGCGAGCTAGGCCTCGGGCAAATGTTAGTTTATGAGATCAAGTTTACAAAGATATGCGACGAAGTTCGTTTAAAAAATCGTCATAGGATAAGTTTTATGATAAAGGTGCGTATCGGCACCGGCAAAATATTCTCTCCGACAATTGTGTACGCTCCGTGCATGGCACGCGACGGTGTTGGTCGGTGACGGAACAGTCCATTAGGCACAATCTCATACTTTACAATACAAGAATATATTTTTGATTGATACGTTTATACCACGGTCATGGTATGGTGCAGTGTAGTGGGCAGGGGCGAAATCGCGGGCTGAAAGTAATTAAGTATGTTTCATGAAAGTTAAATACAACGATTCAGACGCCGTGTATTAAATTAGTTACGATTTCGGATTTAAGTTTTACGATGGAATTTCGTGAAACTGAATCAGCGGTTGGCGTGACTTTCATAAGTCATGGTATTAGCTATTCTACAAAGAACTCAGATGTGTTTATATAGCATTAAGCATTATCTTACATGCACCAAACACAATCTCGAATCCAGGATTCGTAGCACAGCGACCAATCACTTAGTCTTAGAATAGTACTACCATGGAACGCCGGCGCCGTTGGTATCGGAAAATATGAAAACGGCTAAGTGCTAACCACGTACTTACTACAAAAGCTAAAGGTGAAATGCAGATTTTCCCTGTTAATGAATACCGAATTACACAATACATTAGGTTTATTCTAATAGGTGTTAGATCAATAATATGTGTAAGTAGGAACAAATAAGGGAGGGGGAGAAAGCTTTCTATCTATTTCAATTACACCGAATTGAAAAAAAAAATAGGATCACCGAAAAATAAACATGATATATTTTTAAAATGAACCATTGTAATAATCGCCGTTAAGTACATTTTCCGGCGGTTTAAACCTGCCCGCGGCAGCGTTACGTCGCAGTGTGTGCTAAGCATAACGCATTATAGCCGCTAGCAGTCAGATTCTTCCCAGCTTCTATGGTTCCTACAGTTCGTAATATTTATCTTTACACTTAGTTTTGCACTATAGTTAACGAACGCAGTGTGAGATCTTTTGTCTTCGATATTGCGGCTTTTTTGTTTTACTGTATTTACCGCCTGACCTCTGCAGTCCTCAGGGAAATCAGCTTTCTTCAATATAGTCTTATCAGTGCAAGGTTTGTAGGTAGTACCTAGGTAAATAATATACGCTGTAAGGCCCTTTTTGTTAACAAAGCATATGCCTATATAGGCATTATGGTAAGCGAGACTGGCCGCAGAAGAAAATATAACTCATAAGTTACAAAACGAAATCATATTTATATATTTTGTAAGTCGGGTTTTTTCACTTCTACACGTAATTTTTTTCACAAAGTAGATGTGGTGGTGTTTCCTACTTGACTACTCTGAGAAGAAACAAACTCAGAGGTCCCTCTTTCTTTTAAAGCCAGACATTGTCTTGGCCAGATCATGTGAGGACCATGTGTCTGAGATGGTTTTTGAAGAAAGATCCACACACATTCGAGTGGACCTGTCCAGTCAGTACAAGCATGTGTCAGTAAACGTGGAGCTCAACTCGGAACTTAGGAGCTCAAAGACCCGACGATCAATACCAAAGAAAGGACATTTGGGTAGGCCGTATAAAATAGGTACTCATGTTGTGATGTCTTTATAGTACGTTTTTTCCAACAAAAAATTGAGTACGTACTGGTAAAGGTTTTAAGAATGAACGGGGTTGAATTTAATAAGCGTACCTCAAAGCATTTCTTCTCATCTCTCATTTTAGACATTGAGTACCTACTTAGTTGAACCAGACTTTCAAGATTCGAGTTATTTATACCTTAGGTACTGAACATTTTATACTAGACGTTTATACGAATAGAAACCTACTATAATGTAAACCTATCAGGTGTCGTTTTCTAAGTGCCTTGTAGTGTAAGCGGCTGGTAACCTTGCGGTCTCGGATTCGATTCCTATGTCTAATAAACTATACTTGGTTTTGCGGTTCTTATGTCCAATGTGGGTTATAGGTAAAGCACACCAGTATATTTCTGGTTTGCTTTTTGGATCATTAACGCAACCTTAGACTCCCAAACGAATCATTTACAAATTATCGACATCTCGTCATTTACGTCCCATTCTCTTTAAGACGAGGTTTTTTCGGCTGTTATTCTGTGTGTAGAATGATATGGAGGAGAAGGAAGGTAGAATGATAGAAAGGAGGTGACTGCTGAGATGATGAGAAATAGATAACTATAGAAGAAGAAGACATGCTGCGTCGACCCCAAATAAATTAGGATAAGGGCAGAGGATGGGAGAATGAAGACGATGAATCTGAGGAGAAAAATAAGTATGGATAGATTACGAAAAGAAAAAGAAAAAGTTCTATACCACAGTAGACCTCCGTACCTCCAACCACTCTTTTCACTCTCCCACATTGTGCCAAAAAACAAAAATTTAAAACTATTTGAAGAATTGCAATAAAAACTATCGCATTCTTTATACAACACATTCCACTAAACATTATTAACGATTACAAAGAGTTATTTAGACAATAGATAACAAATACACGTCTAAAACTATAACAATTTTCAAAATAATTTAAATTAATTATAAATTATAACATATGAATGTAAGACCATTAAAGATGATCATAAAACGATTGTGGAAAGTCGTGACGACATAAAACATTACTGAAGTATGTAAACAGGTGTTTAACCGAACATTTACAGCAGTCGCGTTGGAAATCAAATATTTTTCCATGGAGTGTTTGTTTATAAAGAGGGGTATGATAAATCACTTGGACAAGAGTGTGGTTACAGAGGCGTTATGTGAACAGTAAATGCTTTGAAGCTAATTCTTCTTTGGATTTTGGTGGTGGACATAGGTCAGCTGCCATTGGCAACCAATTGGATATGACTTTTTTTTTTTTTACTTTTTTTTCTTCTTTTTACTTTTTTTTTTTTTTTTTACTTTTTAGTTCGCCTAAGAAAAATTCATGAACAAAACATATCTGCCTTAAGTAAAACCATATCCAATGTAAAATCCAATCAAATCACATTACAAAGGGTCGCATTTTATTTGCTATAATGCATGACCTCATAATTTGAAAACGAGTAAACTAACTACACCAGTGAGGCGGCATAATTTACCAATAAAATATAACGAAAGCAGTTTTCATTGTGTTCAAAGCCTGATTAAAATTAAGGGTAGCGGTCGAAGGCCACCCTAATGTTATTGTTATGTTCGTTATCAGGGCTGCAGCGCAAGGGAATACACGATAGAAATTTTTCGGCGAAACCCAAGCTTATTCTCGTTTTCTGCTGTAGGCAGATTGTGGGGTTTATTGAATTTTTGTATGGCTTTATTAAATTTCGGTGTTTTCGATGCTCATTGCTTTTTCCGAGAAATCCTGATATTAATTAAGCTGCTATAGGTATGCTTATTAACATTAGATGTGACCTATCAGGATCCTATAAAGTAGGCAAGAGTTCATTAAACATTATACCTTCGATAAAAAGCAATTACGTTTTCGGCGTAAAAGAAGGCGGTTTCATGCTAAAGTCAAATGTTCGGTCGAACACAGGTCACCCTTGACAAGTCATTACTCATTATGAGCCCACGCAGGCAGGTACCTACCTACCTATCCACCCATAACATGAAAGTAGGAACCATCCACTGTAGCCTTGGTGTATTGTCTATGAAACGACGAAATGAATGGGAGTGGAAGTGATTCGAATTGTAACGTGTAAATCAAAGAATAACATCACTAACCCAGTCTGTTCTCGTGTCTGCTTAAAATCAAATGCTATGTTAAGATAAAGTGCTACAAATTAGTCTGAGTCGGCGTTGAGTGAGCTTAAAATAGTATTTCTATAATTATTTAGTGTTATTGTTGTGGTTCGCATGTGATGCCAAGACGTAGCGACAACAGACAGGTGGGAGCGGGCAGCGGGCAAGCCGCGAGGTTTATGTAACGCGAGGGCGCGTTAGTGCGCGGCGGCGGCAGTGCTGGGCGAGTGTCCGCCACGCCGCACGCCGCACACGCCATGGACCGGGCGAGCGGCAGCCCGCCGCCCAGCCCGCCCGCGCACTCCGGCTTCAGCGCCTTCTGCTCCGCGCTCTCTGACACGCTCTCGGTACGTACCCACCACGCGCACCGCACACTCCAACAATTCAACACCTACACACCTACTCGCCATTTATTCTTTATGACACCCCGCCGTCGTCCAAAACTCATTTTGGCGCCGAAATGTTTAATCCGTTCTCGATAAATTACGAGAATCGAAGATGAGTGTCGCGTTGCGGTCTATTTTGAGGCGCACGTGGACCCCGAGGTCGAGGAGCGAGGCCTCGGCGTCCGCCGCTGGACATCAGTGAGGAATCAGAATAAAAGTCATGGAGGGAATAAAAAATATAAACAAGTTTATTATTAGAGTGCTCGTTGAGGCCGGGTCGCACGGTCGCGATTTGTCCGATGGCTGTGATCTACAGAAATACCCGCGCATTAAACGCCCGCCTGGTGCGACGTACAAAGGCCGCGCGACACCGGCTCGTGCTCCTCAGCAACCCTGCGGCCACCACCGGCACCACTCGTGCCGCCGACACCTAGCACCGCACCGCGCCGCGCCGCGCCTCAACCGCTCGCTCCACTCCGCACCACAAGGCATAGGTACAGAACTAACCTATCACTTGCTATTCTAACCGATGGCATTTCCGTATTTACAACTAAACTGCACAAATAACAAATGGAGTCGTTGATATTTAAAAGTGTTGGTGTTTTGTTGAAAATCTTGTGTTGTGATACAATGGCTCTCTGAAACGCATCGGATACAATGACAGTTTTCGTAATTATTCAGAGGATATTGTGTTGAGATAGTTTGTCGGCTTGCTGCAATAAGTGCAGTTTGTTTATAAGTTCGGATGCGGCGGCCGGCGAGCCGGTGCCTGTGTCTGTGCTGGTTGACCGAAGCTATTTGAAATAGTAGAGGTGTGACTTTTGTTTTCGTATTCGATTTTAACGATTTAATTTAAAATATAACCGAATTGCATCAAGGTTGAGGCGTCTATTGCTTACTCGGCAAATACCGTACCAAACCACCTGGAAAACTTAAACTTTCTTCTTGTTCTTTAAACATTAAAATTAACCTCATTACGTATAAGAAGATCTTCAACTACACATACAAAATTAGTGGATAAGAGACAGTAATTTTGCTTAGGCAATTTTAGTAAATAATCTTTCTATTCAGTTCTATCAAAGAAGTCTTGATTATAATGGGGACGTGTAAGTATGAAAGACAATGCTCCGAAGGAGGTACCTATTAGGTAAGTAGGTATAACTTGTCAATTTATACGAAGGTATATTTATGTTTGGTCGTGGTGCAAGGTTGGTCCAACAGTTTAACCGCATCGATCGGTGACGTGTCGCTAGCTGCTACGCGCTTTCTTCAATCAACATAAAGAACTTCCGATAGAACCTTAAACTTGGCGCCGACATAACACTCATATTAATTATTACATTATATAAAAAGGTTCATTTTATCGCGTCTTCGCTCAGTACAGCAGTTCGTATGCTAATAGAACTTGTATAAAAGTTGTTCAGAACATAACAAGTCTGATGTTTAGAACTAAATTGCCTGTTTATAGAATATTCTTGTAGTTATCGATCGATTTTCGCGTTGTGTCATATAATTGTCGCCAATAGTGGTGGTTATGTGAATCTTGGTTAGTTTTTTCGATGATGCCGCCAAATGATGACTTGTTAAGGTATTTATAAAAATATATTTCATTTAGTAGATATACGTACATTATATTAAATCTTTTAATCTTACAGGGATCCTACTTTGCTTATTTTTTTATTTATCACGTCTTACTTATCCAAATGCAAATATATTCAACTGCAAACCAAAAAAGTTACTCGATTTTAGTAGACTTCGATGCTCTGAGTGATATCAAGCAAAATTGCAAGGTATTCAGACAACATAACATTCATGTTCATGTTTACATGAATTAATCGCCCCTAACAACCATGACTAGTTGATAATAGTACGTTTGTCGAATAATTTTCTCAGTATTTCTTAAAGTGGCTCTTATAATTTCTTGTCCAGCTGAACTTTGTAAAAGTTAGCTGCTACACTTTGAAAAAGTTAGCTTACCTCTTTCATTAATGTTCCATTTTCATTTATTCAATCACTTCCCTAGAATCATCTATATTTAGATGCCATTGAAAAATATGACAGTCTTCTTATAATACTCGTACCAAGCTTACTCTAACTCATTCCGAATATAATCAAAACAAAGTTCGTAAAGTAACCATCAGTCGTAGCGCGTAGCGTTTGGCGTAGCACATGTCGTAGCTCTTTTTAGGGACTATAAAGTGCTACGAAAAGGTGTTTTGCTACGAAACCACCTTATTCGTTAGTTTTCAAGGTTCTCCTGACGCTGAAACAAAACATTTGCCGTTTCTCCTTAAATGTGCAGGGGAGAAACTAGCAAAAAGTATTAAGAATGATTTCCACCAAACGGTTCGCGTCGCATCGGATCGGAAAGGATACGATCGGATGCAGCGACAGTCGATCGCGTTCGGCAGGATGTCGACGTATACGACCGGCACCGTGCCGTCGCTTACGAATGTATTTGTTTCTGCGCCTAGTCAAATAGTTTCCTTCCAGTTAAAAGTTTCTTATTTTTATTCCTACCGTGTTGACGAAAGGATCCGATCGGGTACGACGACAGGCGAACGGAGCCGATCGCGCGTCGCAGCATACTTTCGGCTACGATTGCGTGTTGCGGTGTACACGATTAAATATTATTTAAAGATTGTAAAATCCGTTCCGATTCGATGCGTTGCGAGCCGTTTGGTGGAAATCATCCTTTAGTGTCTTTTCATCCGCATTCCTTTCTAAAACCAAAGTGATTTATGTTGCGGATTGCCGTACATGAGTTTTTAGGGTTTCGTACAAAGAATGTAGAAACCCAATTTACGAAACCGTAAGGGTTTCTATATACGAGATAATGCCGTCTGATTTCATCTGTTATAAAAATCTAAATCTAAGTGGTGTAATAACCACCAACTGTCAGTAACAAATTGAGTGATTTATAATAATTAATATTGATGACTTCTAATGTTAGACAATGCTATAATTGCTTTATATCGCGCAAACGAATACATGATATAATTTACTTAGTGGTCAGTCGTAGCTTACGGCGTAGACACCCTACGGCGTAGAGGGTCTACGCCGTAGAGGGTTCTTAGAGTCTACGGCATTACCGCACAGCATTCGATTCACACTTGGCCGTTATTTTTTGTGGCAATACTCGAAAGCGTGTGCCATCTGTTTAGTATTTAAATTATGATTTCAGATAATGTGAAGAGTTTTTCATTCGGCCTCACTACATACGTTGTGGATGAACCTTTTTAAAAATGCGTAGGATTTGTTATGTTGAGCTGAATCCAAATTGGTCGCATGAGAAAGAAACACGCGTCTCTGTAAAACTGAAGATAAATAACTTGTATTAGTAAATCGTTACCGGTTGTGCAGTGGGACTAGCATTGGACACTGTTTCGTATCAGCCGGTTCATTTGGAACATTATAAATAGAAAACAGAGAACACAATCGGGGAACTCGGCCACTGCTCCTGCTATTTCTGATTGGAACTTGTCCCGAAATCAAGAACACGGCCAGGTTAACGGGAACTGGTTGACTATGAATGTGCGCTGTCATTGGGGGCACGTCTTGTTCCGGAACATTCGTGTCGGGTTACAGCGTTTCGCGAATTGCGTAAGTCTTTTCTGCTCACATTTATACAAAAAATCACAAATATATCGGTTTATTTTTTTGCAGCTTATTTTGCATGAAATTCGCTCTCTGTCTTAAAAAAGTATTATAATAAAAGTACTTAAAATTCATATGGTATACGCGATAAGTAATCTTGGTGCGCGTAAAATTTCAAAAGCCTTTGGAATACCAATGGTGTAATAACTTCGATCAATTAGGAGAGCGCAACTTATCTGAATAACAATGATCAGCGGCTCCTTGTTTGATAACCTTGACCTATATACAGAAGGTCGTTGACATCTGTCTGAAGGCCGGAGTACCTATATCTTATAATTATTATTAGTACGTGTAACGCTATTTTAATGATCACAAATATGTTTGCGGTGTTACGAGAATATCTTCCAAACAATAACAAGTGGAAACTAATGAAACCTCTTCTAGTGAACTCGAAGTTATGCGAGTTAAAGTGCATTAAAAAAAAAGTTATTTATACTTGCATTTTGAGTTTTAGGTGTAATAAATCAGAAATCTCACAAACACTGAGCAGGCAGCGTTGCTATAGGTAGCGTGTTTTATACCTATAATCTTCCAAAGTTTCTTTTGGAAAAAGGCCAATTTAAAAAGTAAGGTACCTACCATGAGTTATGACACGGTAGGATATTATTTACATAACCTGAGTAGCTATGAAAATTTCGTTAAAAAACTATCGGCATCACGGTCTTCATGGACAAATGTTACCTAACTAATGAAACTGCCATAACAGTGGCGTATTTTACAACTTCGCCTTAAGAAATTAGGTTTTACATAATGAAAACGATTTCCAGAATTCATCTAAGCAATTTAGAAAACGATCAATCATTTTAATTAACCTGTATGTAAGGAATATCTAGTGAAACGGTCGTTTAATATTTTAAAAGCTTTCTCATAACATTGTGGTGAATGTTTTGAAACATTAGCGAACAATATCTGCTAGACAGGCCGTTTATTTAAAAGGGTCTGGTTAATTAACTGAATAATTCGAAATAACGCATTTAGTGACACTTGAATTACGATAATAGTGGCTTGAAAAGCAATTTGCGGGTTGCTGTGACCTGTTAATGTTATTTTATAAACATAGTTAAAAGTGAGCGTTAAACACTAAATAAGTATTTTCGCTCAGTCTGCTATAATAGATTAATGATTGAACATCACTACATAGTATAAAACAAAGTCGCTTCTCGCTGTCTGTCCCTATGTGTGCTTAGATCTTTAAAACTACGCAACGGATTTTGATGCGGTTTTCAGTAATAGATAGAGTGATTCAAGAGGAAGGTTTATATATATATTGCACCCGTGCGAAGTCGGGGCGGGTCGCTAGTATAATAATAACATAAATTTACAAGAAAATGTTTTGTGATAAAACAGTGCTTTTACAAAGGAAAATCTTTCTGATAAAAACGAGATTTGTTTACAGTTTCCAGTGGTTTTAGAAATATCGATCAAAATATTATTGTTTTCGGAAATTTATAATCACTGTAGTATCGCTTTAACTTGTTACTGTTGAGTGTACTGTGTACGTCATGCACGTTTTCGTGAAAGTTCCCGAGAGCACAAAGTTTCCGAGAATATTGCAGAATATGGATATCAAGAATACTTGTAAGTTACGAAGGTATCAAATCACTTCTCTGTGAATTGAGGTGGTTCAAAGTGTTCGTAATCAAATCCACGTTCTGTAATTATGTAAGTAACTGACAACCCATTAAGATAGTTACTCACCCACTCATTTGGTTGATAAGGATAGGTGTAATTCCAGTAATTATTGTAAGTTGTGAGTACTTTGGTAGTATAGTTGAGTGTCGTGGTGGACGTTTCACAGTTGCGTTGAGACAAATTATGAGCTTTAATTAATTTGTCAGAACTTTCTCTGTGTGAAGTGAGAATCCTTTTTTCAAGAATAAGGCATTTGAACTTATACTTATAAAGGTTCGACTATTTAATGTTAATATCATTATTTCTGTCTTTACAGGGCATGGCTACTACGTCGAGAAGCAGAAGAAAAGTGAGTTTAAATTTTATTTTATTAAACTTGTAGTAGGCGCATACATACATACTCATAGTTTCCTGGTAACAGTGTCATTTATTTATACCAGATCTGATCTGCTGAACGATAAGTAGGTAGATTTAAATAAGATCTTCAGTAATATCGTAAAAGCACGGGAGGTACCCATAATCTGACGAGGCCTTTTAAATACCGGCTGAAAATCATAATTATGAAAAAATTGTTTAACCATACCACAGCAGGTACCTTCGCGTCAGTTGCTCCAGGAATGGGGAAATCCAAAGTTACGACAAGCTAAAGTTGTTAAAAATTATGATAAAAAGTACTTAATACACAGGGTGTAAACAGACCCTTCACATAGCCGTCAATCAAGCATTCTGTACATCATAACTTTACGCAAAAATTATTATATATTAAAAACTTGTGAAAAAGTTGGTACTTTGACCCCCAATATCTCCATAACTAGAAGGTTCCCAGGTATGGTCTAGAACAAAAAAAATATCGCAAAGACGGGCAGAATAAGCGCCTTTCGGTTATGTTAAGGGTCTATTTACACCCTTTATGTAAGTCATACCGCGTCAGAACCTTATGGGATGATTTTTGGGATTACTTTCAACCTAAAGAAAATAGTCAGTTGCATGTTAGTGGCGGGAATATACGCCAGCTGCGTAAGTGAACTTAGAATCGATGGCACATTTGGCTAAATATGAAATTATAGTTATTACGACTAAGTGATGAAGGAAACCATGACCGCAATTTTAAAGAAAATTAATCTGCGGTTATGGTTTTTTGCCTGACCCTGGAATCGACCCCGATCCCTTTTGTAAAAAACTTCCTCTATTATTACACTGAGCGATAGTGTTGCTGATGAGGATCAAATACCTGCAAAGGAACAGTACGTGTAAAATCAAAGGAAATGTCAGTTTTTACAGTAAATATTTTTACGGCTAATTACAAAAAAAGGCATTTCCCTAGATTTGTCACATAATGTTTATTCCCAGTATTTGATCTAGATCACCTACACTATAAGGATTTGGCGCGGTATGAAATTGCGTATTTTTTATATTTTTTTTTATAACTTTGACTTGCTGTGTCTATGGATTCCCCCCCATGGGTGCGACAACTGACTTTTATTTAGATGATCAGTGCATCAAAACAACCGACAAAAATTTATTTCACTCGCTATAAAATTGCTCGCAAAAATTACGCACTGTCTCCCGTAAAAATATAACTCCGACTACTCTGCACTGCGTTTGCAGTCTAGATGAAACTTTAACGAAGGTCTTTTACAGAGCTACGTAACGTACATAAGAACAAAATATACTGGCAACGTTACAGTCGTATTTTAATGTTTAGTGCGGTTTCGCCAAGAATCCCTGGAGAACATACCTATGACATTTGTCTTTTAGCCTGAAATGTTAAGAATCTTTCAAAGCGTCGCTCACCACCGGTGCTGAGGCCGGAGTATGCAACGTATGTTTGCGAACATTTCACAACTATGTAATTTGAAACATTCCTCTCCGGCTTTGGTCATTTATTTGAAGGTTTTGAGTTGCTTATGTAGCGCTCAGCGTTCCCTTGTTGCAAAGGGTCAAACATGTTATGTTACAAGCTAGGTGCTACCACATGAGTAAGTAAACGGAACAGAGTTAAAGCTTCTAAAGAACGTTCAAAATTGTTACCTATTTTGGTAGGGTTGTCACAATATGTTAAGACAAATTAAACAAAACATTTGTTTACAGTTTTATTATTGAGTATGATACAGTCCAGTGGCGAAGGGTGAAAATTCAGTCAGGGGAACCCGAAGAAAAAAAATGAGAATTACATTTTTTTAGTTTTTTATCTCTGTTTATTTTGACCTTATTTTCGTTATCAGTGACCCCGAAAACCATGAAAATGATACCCATGACGAAAAAAACAAAAAAAAAATGTTGGTGCCATCGAATTTTCATTTTGACCTCATTTTTGTTATCAGCGACCCCGAAAACCACGAAAATGACACCCATGACGACAAAACCGAAAATTTCCGTCGGCGCCATCTTGGATTTTCATTTTGACCTCAGTTTCGTTATAAGCGACCCCAAAAACCACGAAAATGACACCTATGACACGAAACCGAAAATTTTAGTCGGCGCTATCTTGGATTTTCATTTTGACCTAATTTTAGTTATCAGCGACCCCAAAAACCATGAAAATGACACCCATGAAGAAAAAACCGAAAATTTTCGTCGACGCCATCTTGAATTTTCATTTTGACCTCATTTTTGTTATCAGCGACCCCGAAAACCACGAAAATGACACCCATGAAGAAAAAACCGAAAATTTTCGTCGACGCCATCTTGAATTTTCATTTTGACCTAATTTTAGTTATCAGCGACCCCAAAAACCACGAAAATGACACCCATGACAAGAAAGCCGAAAATAAAGTGAAGCATAAAATGCAGGGGGAGTATAATAAAAAAATGTAAATAAGTCAACAAAATAAAAAAACTAGTTGGTACCAAATACGATATAGACCATTATTCATTCTATCTTGTTCTCCCATACATACTTTCTTTTTCTGTCCTTGTCGTAACTCGATAATCTTCGGCTTACCGGGCTCCTTAACTCCTTAGTTACGAGGGAACATAGAAACAGACATTACATACATACAGGTCAAACACATAACCCTCCTTTTGGGCTTCGCCGCAGTCGGGTAAAAACACACCGAGTAGTATCCTCTTCTTATTAAAAAAAGGATCATACAATAAAATATAGGTACTTACTTGAAAAAGTAATAGTAAAATATTTACTTACCTATTGTACTCCTTGGGATAGTTAAAGTATGATATATTTTTGTTTTTTCTACTATTATTCATACACACAGTACAATAAACAACCATTTTAATTTTAATATTCAAACTTGCAACCAATCTTGCAACTGACAAAACAAACAACGTGCCCCTTGGTTGCCATGGCACCGCACCGTGCCGTGCTAACCCTGAGATTGTCCACTGGCTGTGCCAGCGTAAACCGGTTTTTTCCAGTCTCGCCGCGTACGCGACAAGCGGCCAGTGGTCACGCACACATGCCCCGCGTGCTTGTAGAAGTGCAACCGATTCGCGCGGTTGTATGAAGCTTAACCTCTGTTCCGTTTTCCTACTTATGTGGTGCTACCAACCGATGGCCTTCTACTTTACCTAGATGTATCTCTTACGTATGGTCGTCGGCCCTATGACAGTCAAGCTATTTAAAAGTCGACTGCAATGTTTTTGTATGAATTAAAATTCTTTTATTTTTTTCGACGCATGTGCTAAACAGTGAATTCATGTGACTGTCAAGATCGGCGTTTAATTTAGCAAACGTGGGTATAATGGAGTGCCGCGTGGAGTGTACACTGAATGCCAAATCAAATAAGAATTCTCATTATCAGAAAGCTCCAGCACTCAAGGCGCTTTGTCTATTTGTTGTGAACTTCGTACAATTGGGTCAATGCGGCTCAATACCTCATACTGTTATAATTATTCTTGTACAATTATTTTCGTGCGCAATCTAGCATCTGTAATGTTTTCGGAAAACTGTTTTAATTTTAGGATCGCCTTGTTTCAATGCGAGTTTGTTTAACAATGAAGCGAGTTGATTTAACGTGCTCTTTGAAGCGGCGTGCACTACTCATCTTGAGCCCGATACATCACAGCTTCGGTTTATTTACCTACAGAGAGTTGGGCATGTCACATTTTTTCACAAAGCGCTAGGTGTTTACTGGCCTGCCGCGAGTTGACGCCGTGCCAAGCGAGACACGAGTTATTTCAATGCGAACTCCACTCGGTCACACTCGCACCCCACCATGCTTTATGCTACTAATATCTCTATTAATCATTACGCATTTATTTTTATTTAGACCGTTTCCTTTATAAAAAATCTCATTTCATGCAGCACATTCATAAAGGTAAAGATTGAGGTCAATGTTAGTGAGCTTTCGTAAAATATTTGCTATTTGTATCCGTAGTTATGATTTACGGTTGTATCCGTACTTATATTATTAGCTCATAAATAATTTCATAGTCGTAATTTATCCAAATAAAAATAAAAACTGAAGTGCGCGAGCGCAGTTTTTTATTCAGTGTTAGTTTGTTTACAAAAGCATATTTTATCATTGATTTGAGTGCGATGTATGTAGGTACTTGTATTTAATTAGGTCGTTTCAAGTCACTTACTACGATTTGGCATGGTTATCAGCCAATATGAATAAATTGGCATGAGGCGCGGTGATCACGCGCACGTTATGTCAAGGTTACATGGAATACCTAATTCTAATTTATTATAAATAGTTCATTACTGTAAATATTACACTATATGCAGATTAAATGGAAAATACCACCCAACAACAGTAAAACAAACATGTTTGTATTATCACGACTGAAACTGTTTGTTTCTGACGGAGAGAAGTGCGTATCTTTTCTTTTGTAGGTACGATCATTCCAGCTTCAACATTCTTTTCTTCATTGCTTATCGAGGTAGGTGAGAAGGTATTTCAGGCCATACAAATAATTAATTTTTAATGCCGGGAATGGGGGCAGAGATCGACGCTGCCCTAAATGCCACATATATTTTTCAACGTTAATTTTATTCTAGTACTCAACTACATAGTATAACGACTTACGTTACCACAACAATGCACTATTTAATCGTAAAGTATGGCAGCTTGCATTAGTTTTATTACCTACTTCTGGCTTTATATCTTCACACTAATTTATATCTGCTAAATATGTCGGGAACAATACATTCTCTCGTTCTCTCTTTGTAAAGTCCGTGAAAGATTTTAGGTATGCATGACCAAATCTTTGCCCAAAGGTCTATTTAACTTTTGTAGTTATCATCTATATGAGAGAGGTTTTCTCAAGGCTGCAGGTCTCCCTACCTTTCACTTCATCACGATCCAATTAGAATTATCATGAGACATACACCTTATCAAGCATAGCTTGGGCTATGCTTGGTGTTTCCTTGCGTGATCAAATCAGAAATGAGGAGATCCGCAAGAGAACCAAGGTTACCGACGTAGCCTGAAGAATAGCCAAACTTAAGTGGCAGTGGGCAGGGCACATTGCTGGCAGAACGGATGGCCGATGGGGCCGAAAAGTTCTGGAGTGGCGACCGCGAACCGGAAGACGCTGCGTTGGAAGGCCTCCCACTAGGTGGACCGATGACCTCGTAAAGGTTGCAGGGATCCGCTGGATGCGAGACGCACGGGACCGGTAAATGTGGCGACACTTGGGGGAGGCCTATGTCCAGCAGTGGACGTCTTTCGGCTGAAATGATGATGATGATGATACACCTTATCAAGAATCTTGTGAAAACCCACAGAGACTAAGAAATGGTGACTAACAATATGTTTGTAAATAGATGAAAAATATAAGCCTTACATAATACAAGTGTAAAAGTATCTCAACGTTATGTGCACTTGGCGAGGTCCCTATACTCTCTCCCGGGCGATTCCAGCACTTTATGTAAAACTCTGCGAAGGTCCCGCAGAGTTCCGCTGAACTTGGGTACTTACGCGCCTTTATGTCGAGGTCACCCTGCATACTTCATGGATAGTTTCCGAAGTAGCTTCATGAAAAACAAAGTACCTAGTGTAGTGTGTAACTTGCAGTACCTACCATTCTAACATTTAATATACTAGGTATGTTCTGGCAAGGATAACTTTTGGATATACCAAATATTAAATTAAGGTACATTTTTTCCAAGACCGTAGGTCAGGCTGCAGTCTTAGGGCGAATTTCACTGATTAAACAGCCATTAGCACATCTAAACCGCTTTCAAGAGCTGTTCATAAATGTTAATAATATCATGGAACTAATAAGTGCCACAGGCTAAGCGTGGCAACGCTTAGCCTCTGGTACTACGTGGCAGCGCCGCCAGCCTCTTGGCGACATTACTAGTTGAGGAGTTTTTAACGCCATTTTTTGGTTCAGGTTATTTATAAGTACCAATATTTAAGTTCATTGACCGTTCTTGAACGCTGTTTAAATGCGCTGATCGCGTTCAGTTTTATTGGTGCGCTCTAAATCTTTTATTTGATGTAGATACAAGCTTACATATTTTCACAATACGTGAGACAAGCGTGTTGTGCTCACCATTTGGCGCTAGTACAATGCAATAAATAGCTTAAAGTTTTAAAATGCCTGTAGTCCAAATAATATGCAATTATTCACATATTCTCTGTAGCATTTAAAACCAGCAATAATTTCTGAAAAACTTGAAACATAGTATTTATGTACTGTTTTGGCAGACACAATCTAATACTTGTACTACCAAGGTTTGGTAATTAATCAGGACTCTAATTTCGCACATAAAGTAGGCGTTACGTGTCTATTAACATTGTATATAGGAAGCATAGGTAGGCAAGTATTATTAGGTGGGCAGGTAGACTGAGCGCCAAATGCAGAAGTAACGTGTTACATTTAAAGATCACAATGGTAATGACATGTTCCTATAAATAGTGCACCGTCTGCCATCGCAAGAACAGTCCATTTCTCTACGTCGACTACATCCAGAGGCGCTGCCCGTCGGCGACGTAACTATAATCTCCCCGAGCATGAGTCATGTACGTCACATCACTAGCACCACCATAACCCTTTCCTAAATCACTCATTTTACGCCATGACTGTGTAGACAAACTTATTATTATTTTCACTAGATAAGCACGCTTTATTGATCAGACAATAGTCCGATAAAACGAATGACAAGACTGATAACACCAGCAAATTGATAAAAAAAAATCAGTATCAGTTAGCATTATTTTTTTACATTACTTGTTAATAAACACTGCGCGTTGGCAGTGCACTTAGATTGTGTAGAAAATATATTGTGAGATAGTGTTAATAATCGTGTGTATGTCTGATAACAGTGCACTGTTTGATTCACAGCAGGAAGATGAGAAAAAGAATAAGAAGAAACAGTCGCCGGTGGACGACCGGCCCGTAGTCCCCGCGCCCAGCGAAGCTATGCTCAACAGTGAGTGTTATCTATACTTTTTAAAATTCAGTTTTCAACTAATGTATCATGTCACCCACTTTTGAAGTCTCAACGGCGACACGGCAAGACAGAACTTTGTAAATAACGATCATTACTCAAAAGTTTGGATATTATTCAAAAGAAAAAGTTCCTACTTTTCAGATGAATTTATGTTTATTTCAAAATTTTCTCTTATGCGCAATGACATTTTCCGAAGATATTCTTTAAAATATATTTTTCCCGTTTCTTATTAAAATAAATTTTATAAAAGATTTGATACATTATACGTATTTATATCTTTAGTGGTTTTCATTAAAAGCTCGTCATAACTTGATATTTTAATTGATGTTTACATTTTATCGCCTCATGGATTGACCTGGAAAATGTGGGTTTGGGCTAATTGTATGATCGATTCATCCACCCACACTAGTTGGCAGTTCGGTGGCGGTGTGTGGTCGAGTGTGGCACTGTGTCTGTGACGAGCTTGTTTACCTTTGTGTTGTTTGACATCAATCAGAACTATTGTCGTCACTTCTATGAACGTCCATTACATTGGTTACATTTTACTTCTTTGTTTGTTTACTTTACTTTCTTTAGAAAAGGTGCGTGAGTCATGTAGTATCTAAAGAATTGTAATACCTAATATGCTTTTGATTTCAATATGAGTAGTTGGGAAAACCTATTTCACTGCCGCAGAAAGTGACGATGCAAATCAAAAGTTTTGCAAAAACAACATCTATTTTCGGTGCATCGCTTTTTACTTTTCTTTGGTCGATAAAAGCGATGACATGGTGAGCAACGAATCTTATCTTGTTGCAAAGCCAAGAGGAAGAATGACGCACAATAAATTTGATGGTCGGACAACGCGAGCTTGCTATATCTATTGTTTGTTGAAACATTCAATGACTTTATTGAAGAGACCACATCAACAATGAACAGATAAGCTAATCATGGCAGTGTTTAATTGCTGTTTCATTTGAACACGAACTGTACCAAGACACGAGACGTCATTGCAGATACTTTATTTATAGTAATCAACGATTAACCAAACTGATTAATGGATATTGAGTGGGTGGGCAGATTTGAATGCGAAAGATATTAAATTCGACAAGGATTGATTTAATAAATTAGTAGTTACGATCCGATTAACTTATGGCTCTAATAAAAATGTGGATTACTTTGAAATAAATTAAAATTTTACATTTAGAAATAATATAGGTAATGCAATCAGGGTAAATGCATGCGTGAATACCACGTGCGTGTGGCAAACTAGTACAGGTACCTACTTTATCAAGTGTGTTTATTTGTTTAATCGTAATTTCTATTTAAATCACTTAAATGTCAAGTTTCATGTCTGATACGAAATAATACTTGATATGCTATAGGTATCTTACTCAAGAGGCTTAGTACTCGTATTATGCGGAAAAATTATAAACGTGAGATATTTTCAAAACTGTTTTTACGGCGTTAACTTTGTAGTGTTGAAGAGAGTACTTGCTGCTTCTTTTAAATTCTTTTATCGCTTGATATCACAGGCGCTGTCACAAAGTGAGACTTTGCAACTGGAAAAGTTTCTCAAAGATGGAACTTTCCTCCGGTAATCGAGTTGCCAATTATAGTGGTGTCTTCGTATGGTCGTGTTTCTGAATAATCTGCGGCTAAAACGGGTTATTTATGTTTACTATTCATTTTGAGTTCCCGATACTTCGGCGCTGTTGCAAGCACCATGATCTCGGATAAACTGAAGCAGGGTAAATTTCCCGTTTTTACTGTTAGTGACGTCAGTTTAAAAATTTAAATCTGCGGGTTTTAATTAAATTTCCTAATTCCTTTGTTTTTGGAGTTGTTGGACTGTTAGGTTAGTTAGATGGGAGTCTTTTAGCAAATAATGAGTGTAATGAACGACAACAGAATCGTTCTTCGTTGAAATCATGTTTTGAAAGTATTAGCCCATGTTTCTCATAACGATGGCTGCAACGATGTTATGAAATTATTTTCGGTCTGAAAATGATTCTGTCTGCTCACGGCATGGTTGGTTACTGTTCTTACGATTTATCCTTTATCTGTCTGCACCTCAGTTCAGGTTGTTGACGCATTGAGTGATTGACTTTACTAAGTCCCCGTCAACTCGCTTTGTCGGTCTGAACTACCGTCACGGTAAATTTAACAAAAGTATTACCTAATGTTAGGAGAATTTGTAATTTTCTATTACTGCCTGTTTCTTACGATACAAAATAGGTATTTTCTTTAGATTTTTCCATAAAATCTACTATTGTATATTGGACTCGACTCGGTACGATATTTCTCATCGTGACCTACGGACGAAATTTTGCTTGTGTTTATTTCTACTTGTCCAAACCGCTGCCAGTGTATAATTATAACCCATTTCCTACATGTTTACATGTAACGCAGTATTTACACGATAACAATACTAAAACATTACCCTATGTAAACAGATAGGGTTCTCAGATCCACAAATAAGATTTATTCGGAAATTTTCGGACATTTGAAGGAAAATTCGGATTTTCTTTCCGCAGTATAATTTGATACTGTTTTTTTTACAATGGTTTGTTGCTTAACATTTCATGCTGAACTTCTGGAAATCCCGGACGTTTTTGAATTCCTCCCGCAATCCGGACACTAAGCTAAAATTCCGGGCGTATGTGAAGCAATTCTATGTAAACATCAGCTTCGTCAACTATTTATCGTCTTTCCAAGTATACAACAACATTTCGTCTTCCCTGAGAACATTTATCAATCAAAATGTAATCTGCAAGCAAACATTTGTATACATGTCCAAGGTATTATGGTTTACATGTACTTGATTTCTATTTTCAATGCCAGGCGTAATCCTGGCTACAGAACACTTGATCAAGTCTTAGATTAGTAAATCCGCTGTTAATTCTCTTTTGTGATTGGATTGACCAAACTGAAAGCATTAAAATAAGTTGACATAGCATTTGACAGTAAAACTGATCACGTTGGGGATTTATTAGTCAAACTGCTGAGCGAGCCTAGTTTGATTCCCAAGTCGAACAAAATATTCTTAGAATTTTGGGTTTTTATTAGGAACAGACTGGAGAATTTGTTTGATGGCAATACACTCGCCCGCTATTACAACATAACGGTGACTTAAAGGTATATATCACCTCTGTCTAAATCTTAGGGAAAAGGAAACACAGGCGTGATATTGTTGCGTATATATTACTAGCTGTGCCCTGCGGTTTCACCCGCCGCTTCTGACTTTGTTTAATTTTTGCTCTATTGCTGGCTTCTATTGGTCGTAGCTTGATAGCTTATAGCCTTCCTCGATAAATGGACTATCCAACACTAAAAGAATATTACAATTCGAACTAGTAGTTCCTGAGATTAGCGCGTTCAACCAAACAAACAAACTCTTCAGCTTTATAATATTAGTATAGATTACATCTTATAGCTCTATGTGTAGTTGTTATAGGTATTTACGATCTCCCGCTTAGGTACATCTTATTTTATGTATCTGCTATCTAGGCAAATAAATTTTACTTCACTTTACTTCGCTACATCGAATTTACAAGTATATAGGTACAAGTATGTACACCTATTACCAATGTGTAGTATTTTCAAATGTTATTGTTCTCGTCATTTCTATCTCAGTAACACACGATGAGCACTAGCATCTGCAATACCAGGAACTTTTAAAAATAATCAAGTAATACAAAGAAAATGAGTCGGAGTCACAAAAAAAAACTCATTTCGTAGAACATCGAATAGGTGGGTGATATTTGTGGAACGGGGCGATATGCCGGGAATAATGTGGTGTTTAGAGTTCGCTGGTCATTATCACCAACATTCCTACATAATGCGTGTTCTAATTTAACGGGTTGCTAAGCGGTCACAGATTACCGACTTTTACCATGTTCTTAATATTCACTTTGTAGGCTTGTAGCGCCTAGAACTATAATTTACATTAACTCAAATGGTTTAAAATATCGAGAGAAAAATGCGCTACTGTCGCCGTCTCCAATGCTCATAAAGATTGGGTTGGTTTCACAATTCGTTTCCCGCATAGACACATCGTAGTGAAGAGACTTTAAAATGAAGAACATGTCTCTGCTAAATTTAGGTAAGCGTAGAATTCGGAAATGACGTCATGTCGACTGCTCGTAACAAGCCATCTAAAAATTACTTACAAGATTAGAGAACGGTCAGAAAAAGATAAAAGGATTTGAAGAAGATCTTGAATAATGTGCAGAGTTTCAACGTTTCATTGAAACAATAAACTTAATTGTATTTTGGTCACGGTATATTTCCTTACGACTTTTCTTGCTAAAACTCATTCATTATGGGCGATGGTCAATATATAGGGTGACTGGTAATAATACTTAAACACGTGATTGTACTCATGATAACAAACTACTTTCCCAAAGTTTTTTTTATACTCCTTCACTTTTATCATAATAACACAACAGCCGTATGAAACGCGCGCGCGCGTCTTCGACCTATCAGCTGTTAGCCGCGTGACGCCGTTCTGTCTCATTACTATCGTACCGTGCAACAGTGGGTAGGCAGAGCACCCGCGCGGCTCACAACCCCGCTCCGTAAGTTTTATTGTGATAAAAGCGAATGAGTAGGTATAAAAAATGCTTTTTTGGGAAAGTTGTTGGTCATCATAAGTACAATGACGTGTTTAAGTATCGGTCACTAATTACCAGTCGCCCTATATGGGTGGAAGGGACACCGACGCTAAAACGGTTACCACGTATTCAGTACATCATTCGGAACCCCTCACATAGACATGTTTCATCGGTAATTTTAAAAAAAACAGTTGTTACCTACGAAACTGCAACACCGACACGGTCAAAATGTATGGAACTGCTGCTTTTTTCAATTTTTTTTCGGTTCAAAAATCAAAATCAATCAAAATCAAAGCATTTATTTCAAATAGGCCAGTTACAAGCACTTTTGAATTGTCGAAACAAAGACAAAAATAGCTACAGTCCCAGTCACAATGCATAAAAACTGTGAAAGTACTGTAGTTGCCCATTCCCTAACGTAGATCTCTATGGAGAAGAACGGGCAAGAAACTCCATGGACACTCTTTTAAATCAGAATACTTCTTAGGTTATATAATACTTCTAGGTTCTGAATGATGCACTGAATACGTGGTAACCGTTTTAGCGTCGGTGTCCCTTGGCCGTGTATATAATAAACATTGTGTTTGTTCGAAATCGAAGAAGCATAATGTACAACTAACATGTAGAACCTGTACAAAACTACCGGTTGTTTTTCCACCACATAAAGGGTGTAAATAGACCCTTAACGAAGCCGAAAGGCACTTGTTCTCCCCGTCTTTGCGATCATTTTTTTTTCTAGACCATACATGGGAACCTTCTGGTTACGGAGTTATGGGGGGTCAAAGTTCCAACTTTTTCACAAGTGTTTTTTTTTAATACATGTCTTTAATGTAAGATGTTTACTTTACACACCTTCATGACCCCTGCACTATTCAATCCATCCATCAGCACAATGCTTTGAATGCGTTCCATCGAGTCCTACCGCAAAACGTGATTTTTCACCCCAAAAAAAAAGTCGTTTCCCAGCAATAATTTTTGCATAAAGTTACTTAGTTTGATGTACAGAATGCTTGGTTGACGGCTTCGTGAAGGGTCTGTTTACACCCTGTATTTTCAATTCCGACATTTTCATGTAAGAGTTTTCATCTAACTTCTTAACTCTGTGCCTGTATAGTGTCTGTTGATGTTTTCTTTTCTAAAGTCTTATCTAGATAGCGATGGCTCAAAATAATTTAGTGCTGAGATAAAACAGGTACACGCAACGTCGTTTAATCTTTTGTCAATATTGCTGGGTATGTATATGACGAGACGAGACGACAATTTTAGTGAAAACACGCTGTAGATAGCGGTAGGACTATATCTAGATAAAAGTGGTGATAACTGTAAGATGTGCCCGAAATACGAGTAACAAAATATAACGAGCCTGTGAATTATCTAGTAATTTAAATATCTAATATTGTAACTGTGATGGCTTTGAATAAGGGTAATGATTTCTGTGAGTACCTGATGAGTTATTCCTCTATCTTGTTATGTGGCTTTCTTCGTGTTATTTGATAAATTTCATGTTTACCTCGGTTGTGTCGTGGTAACATCAGCACGTATTTGTGTACACGTGTCGTGTAGGTTCCTTAGTTATGTGCCTTAACTTTTTTATGTGCCATGTTTGTCAAGAAGCAACGTTTTTATTTACGCAACCTCTCTGAAAATTCTGAGCCAATCCCAAACGTTGTCTGCGAGAGGACTCGTAAGTCTGGAGAAATATAATTTCAGGCGCATATTAAATAGCTTGGTTGCGTTTTGGTGCGATTGTCTCAGATTTACCACCAGTGAAGCTTGAGCTTGTACGGTACAATGTTAACGCTACTTTGCTACTTGAAATCTTAAGCTAATCCCACAGTAGTGAACTCTTAACTTGACATTAATATATATTTAGATTCCATCGTAGCTTATTTTTTTTTTCCTCTTTATTTATTATTAGGGACTTTTATGCAGATGTACTGCCAGTCGCATCGGACCTTATAATGTAAAACGTTACAACATAAACATAATTACTATAAGCAGCTCCGGAGTCAGGTGACGACAAAATATGATGGAACATGCAAACATCGTACATATTTACATATCTCAAGCTCTCTGAGTAGATCCTCTCTTGCAGACTGAAATCTGACACACTCCGTCAATAAATGTATAGTATAACATCGTCCAGTGTGCCACACACCTCACAATTTGGTGGATCAATTTTTTTCATTAAAAATCCGAAATTATTGAGCGGCATGTGTACAGATCTCAGTCTGTGAGCTGTAGCTATATTTTTTCTGCTAAGCCTAGTATTACAAAACCACGGTACATGGGGAGGCTCCGAAACTATAGACATTTTGTATCTTGATACGCCATAGCATTACTTTAAATTGTAACTTACAAATAAAGGGGACGCTTGCTACGCCGTAGCATTTTTGTTACTTGAAATGAAAACACATCTTGCTACGCCGTAGCATTAAATACATTTTATCTAAAGCACATTACTGTAAAGTTATAGTACCAAGGCCCGAATTCAATACTTGGAAACTTCATAATTTTTTTAGTATCAGTTATATGTCGTCATTTACAGTCGTTACGTTCAATACAGCCAAAAATGCTCGATTTTACGCGGAACAAGTAAAAAGGGGTTGTGACATAATAGCTTCGGGCTACAATATATTTACATGGGTGTTCCATTTTCCTGATTGTGTTACGAAACACTTACATCATAGGAGATATTTTGTCCTACTTACTTGTTTCTGTTTTTGAGCTATACTTTGAAAACTTGAGTGTTTTCATTGACTTGAATGTTTGCCACGTTCGTACTTGGTATTTGTAAAATATTGTGCCCTAAAACCCGCTCTTAGCTCGCTAACTAATAAATCGCCGTGCTTTTCGTTATTATCAATCCCGCAAGGATCTTTTATATATGTACAATAATTAAAATATGACTCTGCCCTGAAGTGTAAATGTGGTGCTGTTCTACAAATGATGGGGCACTTAATATCGTGTCCTGCGTATCCTGTTGTTTGTTCACTACAGGAACTGATGGACGCAACCGAAAGCGCCAAACTAGTAGCTCAGTTCTGGGCTGACACAATTTATATTGCCATTGACAAGCTAAGAAGAAGAATAATGTATATGTGACAAGTAATCCTGTGTTAAATGTCAACGTGTAGTCAGTGCCCTACCATAGCCAGAGGGGTCAGGTAATGTGGGGCACTCCTAGCGGATCACTGGTCTTATGACAGCTGATAGCATCAAGTAATTAACTGACATATGTGTTGTTCCAGATCTGCGCACGGCGTTCGGTCTGCTGGACCGCGACAGCGACGGGCATGTGACGCCGGCCGAGCTGCAGTTCATGCTGCGCAACCTCGGCATCACCGTCAACGACGACCTCATCGCTGAGCTCATCAAGGACGCCAGTAAAACTGGTCAGTACTTCCACGTATACAAGGTGTTAGCAGACCCTTCACGAAGCCGTCCACCAAGTATTCTGTACATCAAACTAAGTAAGTCTACGCAAAAATTATTGCTGGGAAATGACTTCTTTTTTGTTGTGAAAAATCACGTTTTACGGTAGGACTCAATGTAACGCTCTAAAAACATTGTGCTGATGGATGCTTTGTATAGTACGTAAAGTTACAACATTAAATAACAACCTGTATTTAAAAAAAACTTGTGGAAAGGTTGGAACTTTGACCCCAATATCTCCGTAACTAGAAGCTTCCCAGGTATGATATAACAAAAAATTGATCGCAATGCCGGGGAGAGCAAGTGGCTTTCGGCTTTGTTAAGGTTACTTTTACACCCATTATAAAGACACCGCGTCCTCATAGATTACAGTATCGTTAAGGCTTGAGTGAAAAACTGTCCTAGCATGTTTTCTATTGACTACTCGAGTGAGGACCAGTAACTGTACACACGGCGATACATTAACCTATACATTTCCAATGTAATATGGCCTCGCATTGTATAGATGTCCCGTGCAATGAGAGACCGCATAAATTGGTTTTGTATAGCTTGATTGGTCGCCGTGCGTACCTACAATTCTGCATTTAATTTTCTCTTCTTTTTTACGTAAATTACTTTCTTCTAATGTTTAGAAACTCTTTTATCCGGTTTGGCAATCCTGTCAGAGTACGGATCACCACTTTTCGAAGTGTTTTGAATGTAGGTGTAGTGTATGCGTCTGGCGCACCTTTGACAGTGAACCCTACTAAGTTTATCTTAATATACCATGTGAATTATTATCATACTCGCAACTAGTGCAAGAGTAAAGCAGTAATCAATCTTCTACAACTCTGGCATTGTCAAGGCACACAGTGTTTGTTTATATTCTAACGTGTTATGCCGTTGGCTAGCCAACGCAGCTTACGTCATGAAAATTACGTCCCACGATCAGCTCGCATGCAAGAAGTCCATCAAACTTGGTAATGGAGCGATGGGCGTAAATCGGTGCCGTTTGCTCGCAAATGACACGCCACCGAGCAGCCTGTCGATCATGGCAGACAGGGTCGCCATTATCTTTCTAAGTAATATAGCAAATCACTGTATTATGAGGATATTTATCTATATAAAGCCAAAGGTACTTATTACAGACCACTGAATTAACATAAAAAAATAAAAAAGGGAAGATTTAGCGTATCATAACTATGTTCAGCAAAGTTGTTTTGTAGAAATACATTATATTTTCTTTTCTGTATGAAAGCTGAAAGCCTTTTCTATAAAAATAAACTAAACTGTTTCCAACAAGTTGTTTTCTTTAACAAGTTGATTTGACTTTATACGCTTAAATAAATATTTAGGTACGATCGTCGTGTTTTATGACCTAATATCGTTTGGGAGGCACGCACGCATCATACATATGTTGCGGTTACGGAGGCTTACATATGAAAATTCGAGACGATAATGTCATTTATCTACGCGCAATTTCCTTCGGTTAGCCTTGGCACGAATTCATGACGGAGTAGAAATTACTAGAAGCTTTAGAACCGTAGAAAGGGGATGGATATGTGTTTTTAGGAAATAAACGCTTTTTACGATCTCATTAGTGGTGAGGATACTGTATTTTAAACATGTCGTAAAGTGGATCTAAGTGCATGGATCTAAATTAACTAGACATATAGGTACTTATACTAAACATATTTTGTTTTACTTACATTGAATTGCTGCCAACATAGCACATGTTTTTTGAGATAAGTATAATAAACTCGCTGAGATATTGCACTGTTTTATGTCAGCAAATGTACTGTGACTACAAATTGCCAGTTACAAAATATACAGAGAGCAGCAGACGTTAACATTAAAATCTGTATACATTACGTTGATATATCGCGTCATATTTAGTAATTGCTGAAAGAATGTTGGCGTAGAAATGTTCAGGGATTATGAAAACTTTCGGTATCTACTTATCAGTCTCATTAGAATACTGCGTGAGCAAGTTTTATGTAACAGCATGAATATACAAAACCTGATTAAATCGATGAGGCAGTTAATTTAGAGGGTTATTGTAAAATGGCGTGCGCGCGTAAGGCTGGGTCTTCCGGCGCGCGCGACCCTCACCCGCCGGCACTTACGGTACCTGCGCTTTTCCAAGTCTTTGTGACGTAATTGATAAAGTTCTACTTAATCACTCACCACTGGAGTGCCTAATTGCCTATAGAAGTTACTTCATTACTTTGTGTGCCCCCAGAAATACTCAGTAAGTTTTAGTATTGCAGACTTCGTCGTAAGCTAAGTGATTGACGGCTTTATGGTGGCTAACAAAGCTTATAAATAAAGCATGTCTTGGTTTTATTGCTCCTAAAGACCGCAGTATCTACTTAGTACTTACTATTTAATTTCTTGGAATGTACAATGGTACATAAACAAAACAATTGACATTGTATGGCACGAGGGTTAATGGTTTATTATTTAGATGCGGACATCTTGCCAAATGCATAGGTAAGCCTATACACACATGCATTGTATTATATTTCAACTAAGAACTTTTGTCGCAGTGCTAGTGTCGATAAGCAGTTTTGGGAAGTCCTACATTATTTTCTGAAATTGGCGATAACTTTATCAGTTATGCAAAGATAAGAATGGAAACAAGTAAAACATATTAAATTACTTGGAGACAGTTCAGGGCTTCCGAGCCGCTATCGCGGGAGTGGGGTAGCCCCACGCCACGCCCGTTCTATCTAGCATCGCGCCCTGATAATCTCTTGATCCAATCAGATTGTATCCAAGCCTCCACGAGGTTAACATTCTGAACACGATACAAAAACTGTCTATTAATGCTATAAGTCACGTTCTGAGCTGTGATTTATATGCAGTCAATCAAACTAACTATATGAACATAAAAAATTCCAGCCAGTCGTACATGGAATACGGGATAATTCTAACTTCTTTAAATAAACAAGATACCTAATTTAAATAAAAGGTTTCGTCGGGACAATTTCTAGACAATAAAGGTGCAGCGCAGCCACAGGTGGCGCTAAATTCCCTCCTTCTTGTCTACGTAAGCCTGGCTGCCTTTAAAGGTGCTTGCACATCTGGCACGCTTTGTATAAATTTAAATAAATTACCTCAGTATACACAGGCTCTAAATGAGCTCCGAATTAAATACAGGGTTAATTATTTTAGTTTATTATCTCGAATGAACAGTAATCTTAGTAAGCAACATAAAAATATATTGCTAACGTAAGACTGCCTACAATAAAAAAGTTTATGAATGACGAGGTCTGACTTTATGACTAAACATTGATAATGACTGTTATAATTAACTGGAGCTAATGCTGTGCTCTGTGAGCAGGGGGTGAACTGCTGACGTCATCACTTTAACGACTCTTCCTGCCACCGCGTTAATTAAGATTTAACGACTTAAAGCCCTTTTGTTAATTGTCACATAACATTTTGTTACATATTATTTGGGCACGATTTAATATTGTTTTAATAATATGGTCGTGGCTGGCGTATGCGTTTATTTTGTCGTAAATCTTTATCTGTGACCCCAAAAAGGTTTTTGTAGGCAGGTAACATTATTCGGGTTGTATGACGGAACACATTACCAAAGAAAGTCGTTAAAACGTGTAACTGTTTTTGTTTTGTAGGGCTTTACAGTAACGTGGCACACTTTTTGTTTCCTACTTATTCTGTAATGTTTTATACCTTTTTTTTTTCGGATGGGATATCATCAAATGACCCCCCCCCACTCTGGGCGGAGCGGAAGGGAGTGTCAGACTTCTACTGACTAAAACCCATCCATGTTCCTTCTTTGCCCTTTGTTTTCCAGGGCCACGGTATCTCTTTCGAACAGTCCCGCAGCCCAATATTTTATACCTAAGTGTGTTTTGCACCACCTCACAAAATAAATTCAGGGGTTTTCTTTTTATGTATGTAGTTACTAGTTAGGTACTTGAACAGAACTTCCACAACCCATTTTTGTTGCTATAGTCAATCAAACTGTGGCGTGGTCTTGTAAGACCACTGACTGACTGCCTAAAGGTCTTGTATGATGTCAACTCAATACATAGGTACAGACGCCAGCCCTCGTAGCATGACCACCGTAGACAAGGATTTCTTTGACGGAAGGATCGACAAAATGACAGATAGTGCAAAGAAATCTGTCATTGTGTCGACACAATAAAGCTACCCGAAACTGTCAATTTTTCCGAATCAACCTTGAACCCAGTGCTCTAGCAATAAAGTTGAAATCTCTTAAAGAAATTTGACAGATAGTAGCTTGATGTGCTCGCGTCTGTACTTCAACAATCACCGGTATATTGCTTGGTATTATGTTCTTCGTAATTTTCACTAAACGGCTGGCTGTCACGCTCTTGCTAATTTTCTTGAATATTTAGAGACTGAGGGTTTTGTTCTTATTGTCTTATGCCGGGTACACATTGGTGTAACGTAACATGTAATGTAACACACGCTGAAACAAATTCGCCTGTTGTTGGGTTACATTTCATGTTGCATTGCATAAGTCTGGACGGCTCATTCATGTTACATTTCACGTTACGTTACACCAATGTGTACCCGGCATTAGGAATGAATTATAGTTGAAATTATAGGTAGGAATGGCAGAAAGGACAGACCCAAATCCTGTACATGAGGTTACGATGCCGGTTCAGTTAAAAATAAACGTGTATCGAGCTTTCAGGGCATCGAATTGTGACAATGTATTTAGCTTTCCACTTATAAGTTAAATTGTTTTAATTTCAGGTAACGGCCTAATAGATGAAAACGATTTCATGCAGTGGGTGACGAAGATACAAGCAATACAAGGCATGGACGTGGCGGCGATCGGCGGCGACTCCGAGGAGGAGATCACACGAGACCTACTCGCAGCATTTAAGTGAGTTCCGTTCATATTGCTTTGCTTACTAGCTTATGCCCGAGGCTTTGCTCGCGTTATGGTAGGAAATTATCAGAGTATTTACACTCGGGGATAATGTTAGTTTTCCATTAGTGAAACATTTTTCGGAATTGGATCAATATTTCCGAAGATTACATCAAAACGTGTAGGTACCACGTCATCTTCATATATACAGGGTTTAACAGAAAGGATATGTTGCTGGCTGCTGACCATCAAACTGAACAACTTGCTCCTTGAGTTCAATATGGTAAATGCAAAAAAAATATCAGCTGTCCCATACAAAATTTCAATGCCTACTCGACCCAAATGTATGGGACAGCTGAGAATTTTTTCACATTTTCGCAAGGAAAAGGAAAGTAAGTAAAGTATATTTCCCACCGCTAATTTCACGCGGACGAAGGTCGCGGAGACCACGCGGTCACGCGTTCAATGTGGCGACACTTGGGGGAGGCCTATGTCCAGCAGTGGACGTGTTTCGGCTGAAATAATGATGATGATGATGATGAGATTTATTCGTTAAAGAAGTAGCTACGAACGCGGACGAGGAGAAAGGGTATGCCCGGAACGAAGCAGGTGGCGTTCTATAAATAGTTTCTACCTACTCCTATTGGAAAAAGGCGTGAATATATGTATGTATGTTTATAAACGGTGTAAACGGACCCTTCACAAAGCCGTCAACCAAGCATTATCAAACTGAGTAGATAACTTTACACAAAAAATATTGCTAGGAAACAAACACTTTTTTTTGGGGTGAAAAATCACGTTTTACGTTAGGAGTCAATGTAACGCACTCAAATCATTGTGCTGATGGATGGATTGAATAGTACGGGGGTCGTGAAGATGTTTAAAGAAAAAATCTTACATTGAAAACATGTATTTAAAAAAAACTTGTGCAAATGTTGGAACTTTGTCCCCCAATATCACCGTAACTAGAAGATTCCCAGATATAGTCTACAAAAAAAAAAAATAAAGCTTATGACGGAGAAAACAGGGAAACGGAATAGATTGCCTACAGATATCTGACCTTTGCTTACAGACCTACTCATGCAATCATAGCTTGCGAACTTGCAATCACGTAATAGCTTATACGTGATCTCGTTCAATTGTATGGTTCTGGAATCGGGATCCCTAGGTATTTCTAATATCTGAAAAACCAGAATCCATTATGTTAGCTACGCATTCGCTGACACATAGGTACCTACAGAGGTGTACGTACACCTGATTGCTGCGCCAGGAGTCTAGGACTAGTTTCATGGAGGTACATAGGGCGACAAACCTATCATATAGACTACGACCTACTGCCCAAATTAATAATACTGTTAGAAAATTCAAACATAACATTATTGTCCTCGTAGCGGCGATTGGCGGCGGCGATCTCTCGCGTCCGGCCCTGGTCCAAGCCATGGTCCGGAGCGAGAGGGAATGGGAAGCCGTCACCTCCTTCTGCGAAGCAGTCATGCTAGTGAAGGAGGTGGCGGGACGTGAGAGGGAAAGAACCTCACGTCCCAGCCGCCGCGGGAGACGCCCTGGGCGTCGGGGGTCACGTGGTGGCTCCCGGCCACCGTAGGCGCGGGCCTTTGGACGGCGAGTTAAGGGCTAGCTCGCCGTCCGGCCGTCTTATGACGACAGGCCGTGTCGACGGCGCGTTCGTGTTCCACGCGCACCTCAAAGAGATGTCAGCAACGATGTAGGGGTCTGTAAGGGCCGATGCCTGCCAGGGCTACAGGACTGTTCGAAAGTTTTAGTCAGTACAAGTCTGACACTCCCTTCCGCTCCGCCCAGAGTGGGGGGGCTCATTTGATGAATACCCGTCCGAAAAAAAAAAACATTTTAAAAACAAATAATTTTAAAAGAATAAACATGAAGTTTCTTACCGGTTCTGCTCTATAGAAAACGATCAACCCTAACCGTGCACCTTTTTTAGACGTTTTATAAGTGCCCTTGTAGGCCTATGTGTAAGAAAATATTTTGCTTGATTTATTGAAACAATTATTTATATCTCTCATAGAGGTTCTCATACTCAGCACATGCGCTTGCGACCACTACACCAGCCAGACAATTTCACGTGCCTGTAACATTTCACATCGGTTCAGAATATAGAAATAAAGCACCATGATGATGCCATCTCGCCGATATTGGCCACAGCGTTAACTTTTTAGGGTGGATGAGAGCCTTTGTTACTAGCACTTCAATACTGAATTAATCTTCATCTTAAAGTTTCCTTGCTATTGTTACAGGGTGTTCGACCGCGATGACAACGGGTACATAACCCGGGACGAGCTCCGCTCGGCACTGGAGATGATCGGCGAGCCGGTGACCGACGCGCAGCTCAACCAAGTGCTGGCGCTCGGGGACATCGACCACGACGGCAGGATCGACTACGAAGGTACCGTACCTTTTGTTATGGTCTACCTACAAGAATGTATAGGTATCCTGATCCTCACTCGCTGAGGCATAGATTAGTAGGTACCTGTGCAATGGTGACTCCTGTTGAAGTGACCAGGGCCCAGGATGAAAGCTGAATTTAAGCTGCTGATTTTTTGGATCAGGCTCGTTTTAACAACTATAATTTTATAATTGCAGAGTTTGTTAAGATGCTGTTGTAACGTGTACCTTGCCGAACAAGACCTCACTAGATATAATGGTAGTGTTAATGAAATGCGGCCGGCGCCGAGTGGTCCTGATCTGATCGCGAGGGGCTGTGGCGACGATACCTTCGTGGTGGTGGGAGGAGCCTCCTGCCAAGAGTTGCACCCACGAGCACAGGGCATGCTCGCAGATCCAGAGGAAGTACCCACTGTACCCCGCAGTCGACACCTGTTTAAATTGTTGTACATAGCAGTAATTTTGTAATTAATAAAAATAACCAATATCTAATGTAGTAACTAATTTAGGATATCAATGTTATGTATAATTAAATATTTATTATATCAAATGATTAGGTAACTATATATTTTGCATATGTAATTTTTTTGTCGAATATAATAAAAAAAGCCTAACTAAATAATATCATAAACTTTGTAATAAAAGACATTACCTACAGTATAACAGAGTACTATTTTATGTATATTAACCTATTTGATTCAACAGTAAAGTAATTGTCAGTACAAATATTTTTACGTATACATATATTTATTGAACTGCTACACTAACTAAAATATTTGTAAAAACATATATTATATTGCATACTATTTACTTACTCTTAGCTTTAAGACCTTAGCAAGTTAGTACATTAGGTACCTATGTCGTTTTTATTTATAAAAGAATTCATGGTTTCCGATTCCATCAAGAACCTTTTTTAACTAAGTAAATAACCGAAGTTAAGACCTATTTTAGATTCGATTATTTACTTACCTTTAAAATAATGGAAACACCCACTTATGTACTTACGCTTACAAATGTTATGTTGGAATGCAGATTGTCTACTTACAATAATTATATTAATAAAGTAGTGTTGTAATTTTATGGTTGTGAATGATAAGTTACACCAGAATTGTTATATTTATGAATTAAAGTGGTATGAGTACCTAACTGATATTTTTATTTTTGAAACAGACTTTCAACGGCTGCAAATAAAGATATGAATATGAATCTGAACGTAGTTCTAGCGCACCACCAGGTCCTCCGAGAAATGCAATAAAATGTGCCTCTACATAATGGGTGTCAAAATACCCGAAAGATACTACTTATTCTCCCTGCCATTGCGATATTTTAGATCGATTAGATGTAGAATAAAAGTGCTTTATCTTGAATTTGTTATTTATTTATTTTGAGTTTTTTAGTTAGGGCCGCTGAAGAACTTGGAAAGAAAGTCGCACGGCTTAGGGTCAATAGTTGGTTTCCAATGGGCCAGCATGTAACCCTTCTGCTGCCATTGATGAGTTACTTCTTTAAGCTCCATGTAGCCCTGTAATCGTGAACTGTTAATAAACTAATCTAGGTTATCTGCTGCTGTTGGATAAAGAGTGTACCTAGGCAAGTGGTTCTATATGATACTCGACTCGCTGCACACCAGCCTTGTAATGATGACACTGCCTCCTTCATCCAGCTACCTTGGTGGAATACAGAACATGAGGTCCTGGTTTCGACTCCTGGGCATAAGCTTGACCTCACGACTCGCGACGTTATCCCTACTTCAAGACTTGGTTTTGGCTGGTTTGGTGCTACATGGAAATTTGGCGTCGTTTTACCTCGTGAGTCGTAGAGCACTTAAGCCATTTTTCTTCTTTTCCTAATGCCGTCAGTCCTGCGTCTGATCTCTAGAGGGGACTGAAGCTAAATTTTGTACCTAGTTTTAAAATAGTACATTGTGATAGAATTCTCACCCGAGCCGCTAGGTTGTTATGCAGCCGAGAACTGCAGTAACAAATGCCCACGTATATCAAACAACGTTTTTCAATAGATACACTTTCGAATAAAATAAGATTATCCGTGCTTTAAAATAACATTCAATCCTCCAGTAGGTATATTAATTAAACCCTTCTACCTTTTCAGTGTTCCGTACTCGTATCCGTGTCGGTCATGGAGAAAGAACCTGACCACCTCATTTCGTCCCGTGGGGGTGTCGTAAGAGGCAACTAAGGGAGCTAAAGACCCAGTGAAAATCATAAAGCTAGCACTCCGGGTCACCCGCATGGTGGCGGGTAGACCACCAGCAATCCCATTCCCAAGGAGGGTTAGCGTCTGGCAGGCGGCCGACTGTAAAATCCTAGCCAAAACCTTCTGCAACGTGAGATTGAGGTATTATGCTTGTTGGAATGTTGGGATGATGACTGGAAGAGCCAGAGAGTTAGCGGATGTATTCAAAAGAAGACGAATAAATGTGGCGTGTTTACAAGAAACGAAATGGAAGGGTACAAAAGCGAGGGAAATTGGTGAGGGATACAAGTTTTTCTACTGTGGAAGTGACGGGAAAAGGAATGGCGTGGGAATAGTGTTAGATAGAAAATTAATAGAAAGGATGTAAAAAGAGTTAATGATAGATTGATAGTTTTAACGGTTATGTTCGAAAACCTAATGCTGAACGTAGTGAGTGTGTATGCACCGCAAGTGGGATGTGATGAAAGAGTGAAAGAGAAGTTTTGGGAGGATTTTGACACCGTTTTGATGAACATCCCGATGCATAAAGAATTGATAGTTGGGGGTGATTTCAATGGACATGTGGGAAGAATGAGAGGGATTTATGAAAGAGTGGGTGGAGGGTGGGGAATCGGGAATCAAAACAATATAGGGGGAGACTCTACTGCAATCAGCTACCGCATTTGATCTGGCAGTAGCCATTACTTGGTTCCAGAAGAACGATGAACACCTTATTACATATAAGAGTGGAAACCACAAAATACAAATAGATTACTTCCTAGTCCGAGGAAGCAAATTAAAGTACATCAAAGACTGTAAAGTCTTACCGGGAGAAGACTTGGTTACACAGCACAGATTCCTAGTTATGGAAATAGCCACAGAAATAAAAGTCAATAAAACCAAAGACCGACTTCCCCGTAAAATAAAATGGTATATGTTAGAAAAGGATGACTGTGCAAAAGAATTTAAAGAAGGAGTGGTGAATAAAATGTTAGAGATGGTAGACATGAACGAGCGAAGTGTAAATGAATGTTGGATTGAGATGGCTGGGTGTATTAGGAGTATAGCAAGGCATGTCTTAGGAGAGACGAAAGGAAAGGGTACGATAGGGATACATGGTGGTGGTCGACAGAAATCCAGAAGGTGTTGAAAGAAAAAAAGAGGAAATTCAAGGAATGGCAGAGTGTTGAAGTTGCAAGTGTTAGTTTGAAAGCTGAAAGGAAGAGTGAGTATAATGGTTTTAAGAAAAAAGCCAAGAAAGCTGTGGCCACAGCTAGAGCAACGGCCCAAGACAAGCTTTATGACACTTTGGATAGTACAGCAGGCCAAAAACAACTATATCGGCTTGCTAGAGCTAGAGAGAGAAAGGCGAGGGATGTATGTCAGATTAAATGTGTAAAAGATGAATCTGGAATGGTTCTTTCGGATGACGAGGAAATTAGGTATAGGTGGAAGGGGTACTTCGAAAACTTGATGAATGAGGAGAATGACTGGAACGGTGTGCGGGACAATAAACCAGTGAATGAGGGGTAAGTGAGAAATGTTAGTATGGATGAAATGAGAATAGCAGTAAATGGAATGAAGAATGGTGAAGCTTTAGGACCTGACGGTATACCAATTGAAGTTTGGAAGTTATTACGAGTGGATGGATGGACGTGGTTAGCTTTATTTTTCAATAAGTTGTTGCTGGCAGAAGCCATACCTGACGAGTGGTGCAACAGTTCTCTGGTGCCCATCTTTAAAAATAAAGGTTTTGTGCTGAAGTGCAATAACTATAGAGGAATAAAGCTAATGGCTCATAGTATGAAAGTTTGGGAGAAAGTTATTGAAAGAAGACTGAGAGAAGAGAGTGAAACACGAAATCAATTTATGTCTGGTCGGGGAACGATGGATGCCATTTTTGCCATCCGCCAGCTGTGCGAGAAATACAGAAGTGCGCACAAAAACTTGCACATGATGTTCATCGACCTCGAAAAGGCATACGACCGGGTACCTCTTGAGGTTTTGTGGTGGGCCCTGAAAGAGAACGGTATGCCTGGAAAGTATGTGCAGTTGATCCGAGCGATGTACAGTCAATGTAGTACCCAAGTCCGGTCTACAGTGGGCACTACCGGCATTTCAATGTGGCTGTCGGCTTGCACCAAGAGTCGGCTCTAAGCCCTAACGTCTTCTTGGTGATAATGGACGCACTTACGTCGGACATCCACGAAGAGGCTCCCTGGTGTATGCTGTTTGCCGACGAAATTGTGTTGGTTGCCGAGAGTGGCCTAGAGGTCCAGAGCAGATCGGAGGTGTGGTGGCAAAGACTGGAGAATGTTGGCCTGAAAGTCAGTAGGACCAAAATAGAGTGCATATTCTGTGACTTCGGCGGTCTCTCCCTCCAGTCCTGTGCCCATAAATCTTGCCGGAACGCCCATACCGGTCTGTTCCGATTTTCGGTACCTCGGCTCGCTTGTCCAAGGGGATGGCGAAGTAGACGGAGACGTAACGCACCGGATCAACTCAAGATGGTTGAAATGGCGACAGGTCACTGGAACAACTCAACCCACGGATGCCCCTCAAGTTAAAGGGGAAAATATACAAATCCGTGATTAGACCTGTCGTACTGTGTGGATTGGGATGCTGGGCTGTGAAGAAGATGGATGAAAGAAAATTGCATGTAGCGGAGATGAGAATGTTGAGGTGGATGTGTGGTTTGACAAGAATGGATAAGGTAAGGAACGAGTATATTAGAGGAAGTTTAAAAGTAGCGCTAGTTACAGAAAAGTTGAAAGGGAATCGACTGTCTTGGTATGGACATGTGATGAGGAGGGACGAATCGCATGTGACTAAAAGAGTGATGAATATAAACATTGATGGATGGAGAGGGAGAGGAAGACCAAAGAAACGATGGATGGATTGTGTGAGGAATGATATGAAAGTTAAAGGTGTAAATGATAGCGTGACGGTTGACAGAGGAGATTGGAAGAAAAAAAAGTGTTGCGCCGACCCCAGGTGACATGGGACAAGGGCAGGAAAATGATGATGACTCGAAGGGTAACCAATAGGACCCTATTAGGTACTATGCCTCCGATGTCCGTCCGTCTGTCAGCGGGTTGTATCTCATAATTCGTAACAGGTAGACAGTTGAAATTTTCACAGAAAGTGTTTCTGTTGCTGCTATAACAACAAATAATAAAAATGAACTTAAAATTAAGTATTCTATAGCCAATAATATTCCATACAGTAAAGATATGTACTCCGGCTTACCTCCTACAAAAATTGACCCTTCGCTACTGGTACCGAGTGCATATCTAAGTAATACAAGTAGGTAATTGACATAAATCAAAATCAAAATATTTTATTTCACATAGGCCTCGATGGGCACTTATAAAACGTCGACAAAAAGGTGCACGGTTCGGGTTGGTCGTTTCCTATGGAGAAGAACCGGCAAGAAACTCCATGGTTACTCTTTTCAAATCATACCTTAACATGTTTGCATTGTTATCATATATTGTTTTACGCAAGAAAGATAAATAAATAAATAGTATGACCGCGCGATACCTATACCTATTGACATAAAGGTTACCTTGATCACCAGCAAATCTATGATTCGAACATCAGTGACGCAGGCGTTTTTATAAAAATACTCCCTCAGCTTCCATTTACAATCTTCTTCATTTTTCGGAATGTCGAAGTATTTAACTAAAAGTGAAATTCGACAGCTATAGGCCACTTCTCTGAGTTTCCGATTTATGACAATTTCTTATTCAGGTACCAAGGTAATGGGAGGTATATACTATCCCACGTCTGGATGGACAAGGGCCTCCCCCAATACATTTGGTTCGATAACGCTCAAAGAGCGCAGCGCAAATTCATGTAATTTATGGCCTTGAGCCTCGCGGAGCATCTTCATATCAGAGCAATGATCTTGTGCTACATCGTTAGAGTTACCTAAGTAACACATTAGCTCAGTCAAGTAGGAGTAGGTATTACTTACTAATGTACGGAATATATCTATAAAAAGCCCTATATAGTCCGATTGCCCGTCTGCGAGCATCAGCGAAATCCTTGGACATCAACGGTCTTGCAACTCTAGTAGCTGCTTGCTTTGGATTCATTTTGTTGATATGGGTTTTCGTAGCTTTGTGAGACAGCTAATTTCGCTAATTTACAATAACTGACATTCGCTGTTACACATGTGGGCTGACAGTTACATTTTGTTTTACTGTGAAACATGGATGTCATGGACGCTGTATAAATCATGGATTTAATAAGTACTTAGAATAAGTACACATACACACACACGTACAATTGAGAATGTGTTTTTTAATACGTATTGAAACAACAAGATGGCGGCAAAAGTTCCATGCAGCATGTCAATATATTTAAAACCTTTGTTATTCAAGCCAGCTGCTAATATCATGCTAATATCTACTTGCGAGTAGATTTGCTCCGAACATTTTCCAATCGTAGTTTTTAGTTTAGTACCTGGGCGACCGAACTCTGCTCAGGTGAAAATAGAGAAAACGAATTTTTCCAGAAATGAGACCTAGCTAGATAAATTTTTCGATTGTTGTTTCTATAAAAAGTTAATATTATCTAAGCATTTACGTATAGCATATAGCATCACACGTGTAAGGGGTCAGACCCATATTTCGTCAGTTTTACTGAGAAATTCCTAATCAAAAAAACCCAATAACACTGTGTCTGACCTGGGAATCGAACCCTCAGCAAACTCAGGAATGCTCAGCAGTCACGTTTGTGACCACTAGACCAATGTGGCAGTATAACATATACTGCAACACTGGTACATACCACTCTGTCAAGAAAGTACCGGGAAACGATCAATAATAAACAAAATGTTACTTATGCATCCAAAGTTATTTTTCGCCTTCAAAGTATGCGCCTTCAGAAACGATACACTTACGCCAACGAAAAATCCCATCATCAAAACATTTTTTAAACGCTTGTCCGGAATTGAGTTCAGTCCCTGAAGCGAATTCTCTTTTAAGTCTTCTACCGAATGATAAACAGGTGCCACGAAGTGGTAATTTGAGTTTAGGAAAAAGAAAGAAGGCGGCCGGAGTCATATCTGGTGAGTAAGGTGGATGCTCGATGGTATTTGTTGAGTTTTTGGTCAAAAATTCATTCAATATAATGGACTTGTGCGAAAACGCATTATCGTGGTGCAAAATCCAAGAATTTTCTTTCCACAAATCTGGCCTTTTTCGTCGAATATGCTTAAACGTCGCATAACACTCAAATTATATTCTTTATTTACTGTTTGACCTTCCAGCAAGAATTCCGAGTGCACAACACCACTTGACTTTGGTTTTTGGTCGACTTTGGCGTGGTTTTTTCGGGTTCGGTTCAGTTGGAAGGCAACACTCCGAAGCTTGTTGACTAGTTTGCAAGTCAAACTCGTAAACCCACGTCTCGTTACCAGTAACAATCCGTTTCATGAATGTTGGGTCTGAATTGACTCGTTCAAGCATGTCCTCAGCGACTCTTATGCGATTGACTTTTTGGAGAAAATTGAGGTCTTTTGGGACTAGCCGAGCGGCAACATGTTTCATACCCAAGTGATTATTTAAAATGGTTCGGATCGACTCGTGAGACACAGAAAGTTCAATGGCTATCTCTCTCAAATTTGAATGAAGATTTTCAGTCACCATTTCCTTCACTTTTGCGTTGTTAACTTCAGTTGACGACGTTGATGGCATACCAGAGCGAGGCAAATGTTCCATCACATCTCGACCGCTTTTGAACGCTTTATACCACTCATAAGCGAGTGTTTTTGATAAAGTCGATTCACCGTAAGCCTTCTGTAACATTTTCAGGGACTCCGAACACGAAATTCCATTGGCGATGCAAAATTTGCGACAAATTCTTTGTTCGATGTTTTTGTCCATTATGAAATTCGCAATACACACTAGATATGATCTAACTAAAAACAGCACTGAAATTAATCTAAATAGCAGATGCAACTCAAACTCCGCGCCAAACAGGAAAATAGTTGTGCCAATATAACAACAAAAAAAAATTGAATTTGGAACCATAAACAAATCATCCATTCCCGATACTTTTTTGACTGAATGTATAATAAGGTGAATTATTAGTTGGTTACTTATAGAATTAATAGGGGAATATATATTTTACGCAATTAACTGAATTAAAACTGAAATAATCATGATTTGAATACTCTATTTCGTAACATATTGTTATAACTTAGTGCATATTTGACTATTTCCTTATTCCCTATTCGTTTATTCATTTCCATTGAAGAATTTTGAAAGGAAATCTTTGGGTTTGGGTTCTTCAGTAGGCTTGAAGTAGGTCATAATGTGGCCCTTTTGTTTCCACTGTTCTACTGTTTCCTTGAGCTCCATTTGGCCCTGAAAATTAAACATACAATTATGTAACATAACACCACGCATGTAATAACCGAAAGGTTAGGCAGAGGTGTACCTAATAGTAAACCCTCATTTCGGTAGTTATATTTAAGTCCCATGTAATAACCGACCTAATAACGAACCTATTGTCATCAACCGGGCACAAATCCAAACTCCATGCTACTGAGAAATACCTGATGGAAATATCTAATAACATTCATATGCATAGGTAAGTTAATTATAATCAAAAACATAAAGGATCAGTCAAAATGGGCATAAGTCTTACAGAATTGAAACATATCTCAAATACCACAATACCACGTTTCTTAGCTTGAATACGCCTGTCGTGACGATAGGTCAATCCCAATACAACGTGGCATAACCATTTTCGAGAACTGAGTCGGGCACATATTTGTAGCATGGTACTTCAGAACCACAAGGTTGTACTGTAAGACAAGTTGCTGGTAGATAATCCTAGCTATTAGATTGTGTCTGTGCAAGTACTCGCCGTTAGCAAGACGAGAACAACCGGAAACAATATGTCGGATCGATTAACCGGGACGGTGGCATGCTCGACAGATGTCACCGTACCGTCCTTGAAAATGTATTTCCCATAATTGTTCGTCATGATAACTTCATCCATAGTCGCAAAGACAAAACCTTCGGTTTCCCCAAAGAGCTCACTGAAATGTAGCTAGGCTATGGATGCCATGGGGTCTACATCAGGCGTATGAAGGGCTCGGAAAAAGCGTCCGTACTCCTTGGTCTGCCATACCTCCCTGCGGTCAATATCCAATACCACAGATTTGGGTCAATTCACTATAGCCAAGGAGACCCGGGTCCTCACCTCACCCGTCGTCAACACAGACCACATCTCGGTGCACCCCCGCGTCTGCGTACATCGCAGTTGTGCAAGGTCTTAAAATTTAAGAAGCCACGACCTCCGCACTTCCGCAGAATATACAGTCTCATCACTGATGTCCATTGGTGATGCATCCGATTTGCGGTCAATAGTGTGTAGGGGTTCCTAGTCAGGGCGTCAAGTTCCGCCTGACTCCATTCGAGTATAATTAGAACCGGCATGACCCAATCATTAAAGCCGCACCTTGTTTCCGCCTGATAAAATACTGTTTAACACTTTATTCAGGTGGCCAAAGAAGCGCTCCTTCAATGATTGTGTCATGCAGGCAGCATTGATGCCTAATGCTTCCGACATACCCAAATACTTGTAGGTCTCGGTTGAGGAGAGGGATCTAAGGCATATGGAATCCGAGAGTTGAGTTCCCCACGGATTCCATAATCTCCCCTCGCTTTACATGCATGACCGCACATTTGTCCGCATCAAATTATATCCTGATGGCACTACTAACTTTACTTTTTTTTTCTCGTTTTAGTTAACTTGAGAAGCTCCATCAGTCGTAAATTGCTGGGGGTAAAGATTTTCAAGTCATCCATGTAAAGGAGGTGAGTTGTATCCTGGCCACGCCTCCTCAACCGGTAGCCTAGACCTGAATCTTCCAGCAGTGAGCTCATAAGATTTAAGGCCAAGCAAAACCAAAGCGGACTCAAACTGCCCTCAAATATTCCACGCTCATTCCCGATTGGTTCAGCATTCCCAAGAATCAGTTTGCAATCTTTGGTAAAACATATTATACATATTTCCATTTATATTTTATGATCGTACATTCCAGCTAAAGGTTGTCTGAAAGATATCGCGATCAGCGATGAGACCACCGTAACCATAGAATTAGCAATATTGTAAAACAGTTGTGTTTCAATTTACATACATAATAAAGTATATTCTATTCTATGTGTCTTATAAAAAATATATTAAACTCATTTAATTCAGGTCATTGACCCATTAGATAAAAAAACAACACTTTCGTCAATTTGCAGGCAGATTTATTACTTTAACTAAATAATTATAGATAATTAAATGACGTAAACATATAAGAAATTAACAAATATCACAAAGTGTCATATCCAATCAATTATTAATGTCAAAGCTAAATAAAATAAAATAAAAAAATGACAATGAATTAAATTAAGGAATGACAGAATCAAAAATTACAATATCCATAAGACGTGAAAGCTATATAAAATGACAATTCAAGCGCCAGCAATATGCCTGCTACAACAATGCCCAACGTAGGGCCAACCATCGCCAGGACAGTGTTGGAGCTAGCCCGCACCCTGCACACCAAGGACGCGCACTTATGGCTGTATTTGTACTTGGAGTTTTAGTATGAAGTGAAGTCCTCATAATTAGCTACTATTTGAGATATTTTTAAACCTGTTATTATGCCCAGATTTCATAGAATGCCCATGGTCCAAATAATATTTTGGTTTAGAATTAATTGAGATTCTACTTTAGATTTCATAAATAATCAAAACCTTCCTAATCTTGACTAACTAAATAATACAGATGTCAATAGCAATAGGCTTATTTTTGTACAAAAAATCTCAATATAAATGAAATTTTAAGATTACCTTGATAACCAGCAAATCAATAACTCTGATATCAGTCACATTTTTGTTTTTTAGAAACAATTCCTTCAGCTTGGCACGGCATGTATCTTCTGACTTTGGAATATCATAGTCCGTAACTGAAATGGTGCATACAAAATTAATTCAACTGCATTACTAATTGGGTAGTGTTTAAACGAGCTAAAACAAATTCTAATTAAAGTTGTCAATAATATTGAAATGGGGCTACTGAAATACTAATTGAGCGATAAACAGTGGGCGAATAAAATAAATAAAAATAAAATAAAATAAATGTTTAACAGCAACTTGAAAATATAAATTTGAGTTACTAGTTGTTCAATGCGATCAGTGTGATAATTCAGGGACTCTGAAAAAAACCTAAAACAAGGTTATTAACCACTAGATTGTAGATAAGGCGTAGTCGATGTAGCCCCACTGCGCAGGGCTCCTATTTCTGTTTGCAGGGTATAAAGTAGCCTAACACGAAAGGGATTCCGGGGTCTTAGTTCACTCACTTTGCTCGCAGACTAGACCCCGCCATCCCTTCGAACCTAACATGTCCGAGTCGAGGTGCACAAGTCTCTCTCAGCCTTCGCTCGCTTTTGCTTCCTATATTCTCCTTGCCGCAATAACCGGATAAATAGTTGCTTACTTGGTACAATAGTCGCCCATTCAGTATATTGGTTGCCAATTAAATTTTTATTCGCCCGATCAATAATTTCCCTTACTAATTCTACAATTATGAATATTTTTTTTATGATGGATCTATACATCCCATCAACACAAAGTACAAAATATACGAGCAAATTACTTTTCAACATTTCATGGTTTAGATCCTTTAAACTTTGCAGCAGTTGCTTCTATAGAACACCTCATTGAAACTCTTAAAGGGACGGTTTTAACTCTACAGCCAGTACTAGACAGTACGAAACAGCATTGATGACATAACAGGCCACTCACCCAAGTACGGGATTTGGCGATACCAGGCCTTATACAGGTTCAGCACTCTCATTTTTGCCTCCCCATGGTTTAGGGAGAGTACTGGCCTTACAGTCTTTGTGCCTACTTGGATGGCTTGCCTCGACATTTTTATATTCTTTATTTGTACACTCGTTTGCGTCGTAATTCCGAAATGTTTTGATTTTGACAATGACACTTTCTTAGTCTCACATTTGACATTGACAGCAGGCAGCTTAAAAAAAGCAAAACCAACAAAGATGAAATTCTCTTGCAGGTGCATAACCAAAGAGAAAAAAAGTAGTTTTTGTATTTGAAACCTGAAAGCTTTTTTTATTTTCTCATTGTTTTTCATTGATTGCTCTATACAATCAATGGAAAATAATAGCACGATTATAATATCTACACAAACAAATAACGAAGAAACAAATAAGTATAGTCGCGAAGACGTTTATTGCAGATAACTAACATAAAACTTAAATCCAATACAATGTACTTACCATAACTCTACGGATTCCTGTCGCCGGGTGCTAGCCATTAGTAACATGGGAAATGAACACAAATGCCCAGGGGGTTGGTTACAACCCAAAGCTACTTGAATTTTTTTGTAAGCACACTAACGGTTATTTGAACATACCATATTTTTATAGTAAAACTCTATTTTGAAGCACTAGAATAAAAAAATGTGGAAAATTTTGCGAATGCTCAATCTAGCGCCAAAGTATTCGATATTTTTTTGTTTACGAACTTGCGCTATTCCTGGTCAATTCAAATTGTTATAATGTTAAAATATTAGTGAGCTGTGCTTCAAAATAGATCTTTTGATTATTAAAAGATGGCACTATATTAAGAATTGATTTGATACATCAGTTAGCATTCAGTCTGCATTGCAAGTAGTTTTAGGTTGATACTGCCCCCTGGGCAAATCATCATCATCATCTGCCTAGACTTTTCCCCAACTATGTTGGGGTCGGCTCGGTTACCCCCTGGGCAAACATGGAATAATAATTTCCCGTATTTCTACTTACTACTGTGGATCACACACAGGCAATGGAAAATGCCCGTATTACCTACTTCTGGTAGCAAGATTGGCAGTAATACTGGCAATGCTGTATCAGCGTAAGCTGCCGGAGGTACCAATTAACATGATGTCAAAGTATTAGGGGTCACGATACAGTATGCTTATCGTACTGCTGTAGGTGTACCAAATAGTGCAGCACTATTGGAAAGTACTAAGGCAGGTTGTAATTTTAGCGCTGCATGGTTCTATTGTCGCGCTGCTATTCTCGGAACTCCATCCTATTTTTTTTAATACAATTTCTACAGATAAGGGGGCGTCCATTAATTACTTGAGGTTATTTTTTGAGCCCACCCCACCACTTGGTGAGATTTGACTTGAACCCCCCTAACCTCACGTGACATTTATCAAAATGCGTAGTTAAGTGTATATAGGCGCGGTCCCAGCCTAAGCCTTTGGGGGTCACAAAGGCCCATAGCCAGGAATTTGGTTGGGGAGCGATTGGGGAGGGGGGGTGGTAAACTATTATCGAAATTAAATCATCCATCTCTGCATTTAAATAAAAAAACAATCAAGGCCGCCTAAGGTTTATTTCCGGGGAGTGAATCTTTAGCTTTCAGAAATTGTGTCAGTTTATAAAGATATACTGAAAAGAACGCAGAATATCAGAGCGAGCTCAAAAATTTTAGCACTAAATCGGGTAGGTTAGGTTTTCTTTTGACCATTGATACAGGACTTGTGTAGGTAAGGAACTCAGACGCAAGAGCGAGCGAAGCGAGCTCGAAATTTTTGAACCCTTCCTCGGATAAATTAAGGTCTTTTTGTTCATTTATACAGGAATGAGTATAGGAGGAACTCTGTCAACTTGTGGAGAAAATCAAAAGTACAGGATGAATTAGCGAGTGAAGCGAGCTGGAAAATTTTGGCACCACTTCTTTTTTTAATTTATACAGAATTGAAAATAGGAACACTGTCAATTTTGCAGAATTGAAAAATCTGTCTGCTCTTTTTATTGTATTTAAATCAATGAGTTCAGAAACATGATCACGGTCAACCTAGGCCCAACCCAGGCGGGGTGGTCACAACGCCCGGCCATGACCCCCCCTCCCGGATCCGCTCTTCATACTAATAGAATGCAAGAGCGAGAGAAGAAAGCTCAAAATTGAAACAGCCCGCCTCCGCCCCGTGTATTAGGTTCTATTTGTTCATTCATACAAAGATGAGAAAAAAAGGAATTTAGATGCATTAGCGAGCGAAGCGAGCCCGAAAATTTTAGAATTCTGCCTCGAAAAAGTTAATTTCTCTTGTTGAACGATTAAGCAGAAAATTAGGTAATAATTTATATCCTAAAAAAGCTATTTTAAGAAGGTTTATCAATTTGGCGTGTATGATTTTGGGGGGGGTCATAACCCCTGTGATCCCCACCTGGGACCACGCCTGGGTTGGGTCAATTTGTCGCAGGATTACGTTGGGCCACATCAGCAAAACTGTATCATAAATAGAATCGATTTCGTTTTATTCAGTTTTTGTTTTATTTTATATGGTAAATGTGACTGAACAATAGATTGGTTTGTAAATCCAACAACTAGTTACATTAAAATATTACAAAACATTACTTAGCCCAAAGAAACAATGAATTAAAATAAAAAAAAAACACTATACATTTTAAACTCATACGACGACACTTAATAATTTCCGCTCGATTTTGTTAATTGCCAACATTGTTCGAAAAACTGGGGCAAGTTTGGCGCCAGAGTAACAGCAGATATCGACTGTGTTATACTTTTACTTATTTTATATGTTTGATATTAACAAGCTCATTTACCAAAACTTCTCTCTCTTTAAGTTTAAGCAGGAGGGACATCCGGTTTGAGATGCGATTGTGAATAATTATTCGATTCTTTTGTACTGTTTGATGCCTTTGTGAGCGTTTGTATCTAGCAGTCTCAGATTGATTAATTTCTCAAAGGACACGTTTTAGCTCCATATTTAGGAGTATTATCCGAGCTGTAGGGGTTGACCCAGTAGCTATCTTTATTTCTTCCTGGCATATAAGTGAAGAATATGTCTCTGAAAAACGAAAGATTAATTAAGTAACTTCAAAACACCGGCCAAGTGCGAGTCGGACTCGCGCACAAATGGTTCGATAGCACCAAACTATTCAAGTAATAGGAATATTTTTAACGCTCATTCAAGGGTATTTTTTTTGTTAATGAAAAACAAAGCTACTGCTAAAGTTTCACGAAAAAGACCCATTTCTGAAAAGCTAAATATCAAATCGTATTCAAACCAATTCAATGAATTAAATGTTCTTTGCACGTTCTATAAACCCACATTTTTTCAAAATGTTCCTTTTCTTACTTGAAAAATTAGAGGGGGGCAGACACAATTATTGTACGGTTTTAAAAGCGAATATCTCATCAACTATTCATTTAAGTTTGCTAGGAACCTCGATAATTATCATTTTTAAGAGCAGTCGATAAAGACAACACACAGTTATACGAGGGTGAATCAAAAAGTCCTTAGAAGCGCATATTTATTTAAACAAAATGGGATAGTTCGATGTTTGATTTAAAGAGTGTCAATCACACAATATTTACGCCAAGTGTCACTTGATTTCATCAGTTCGTTCGCACGCAATAAATTATTTTGTACACCGAGTTTCTAAAAACGCGAAATTATGGAGAAAAGTGAGTTACGTGCGGTGATATAGTATCTCTGTCTGAAAAAAATGACCACGAAAGAAATTTTTTTGGGCATTCAGAAGACATTATGGGATCATGCTATTCTACGGTTGGATACTGGGAAGCTGAATTTAAACGAGGTAGATTAAGCTGTAAAGATGACCCGCGTTCTGGCCGCCCTTCAACCTCAGTTACGGAAGAAAATGTCAAAAAGGTTGAGAATCTGGTTCTGGAACACAGAAAAAAATTTAGCTGAAATCCTAAAGATATCATTTGGTAGCATTCAATCCATTTTAATTGATTCATTGGGGTTTAAAAAACTTTCGGCATGATGGGTGCCACGAATGTTAACCGACGAAAACAAAAAGCGACGTTTGGAAATTTCTAAGCGTAATGTCCAAATGTTCCAGCAGGATTCGGAAAATTTTTGCCATCGTCTTGTCACGATGGATGAAACGTGGGTCCACCATTTCGATCCTGAAACTAAGAGACAAAGCATGTCTTGGAAACGACCATCATCTCCATCCATAAAGAAATTTCGGGTTGCTCCTACTTGCTCCTACCGCTGGTAAAGTTATGGCCTCAGTGTTCTGGGATAGTGAAGGAATTGTTTTTATTGATTACATGCCAAAAGGCCAGACGATTACTGGACCCTATTATGCTAATTTAATTCCGAAAGTGCGTAAAGCAATTAAATAAAAACGTCGTAGAAAACTATCTCTTGGCGTGTTGTTTCTTCACGATAACGCTCCTGCTCATCGATCGGAAGTTGCGGTCAACGCAATCCGCTGTGCTGGCTTCAATGTCCTTGATCACCCACCATATTCTCCGGACTTAGCCCCTAGTGATTTTCACTTATTCCCAAAATTAAAAGAGCATATTCGTGGAACTAAATTTCAAGACGACGACGACGCGGTTATGGCTGCCGTAGAGGAGTTTTTTGAGAGTCAAGGAAAAGATTTTTTTTCGCAAGGAATAAGAAAGTTAGAAACGCGTTATTCTAAATGCATTGCATTAGAAGGAGATTATGTAGAAAAATAAATACTTTTGATTAATTTTTTGCAATTTTTTCATATTGATTCCAAGAACTTTGTGATCCACCCTCGTATAAGTAGAATTTCCCCCAACCAACAGTCTCGGATTAAAATGGCTGTGACATACGGACGAACAGACACGAGTGGACAGGACGAAACAATAAGGGTCCCGTTTTTTGCCATGATTTCTATTCATGTAGGTCAGAGGTAAGCTAGGTAGGCAGGTCCAACTAACCTTGACAGACTGTAAATAGACCCTTAACATATCCGAAAGGCCTTTGCGATTTTTTTTGTTCTAGACCATACCTGGGAATCTTCTAGTCACGGAGAAATTGGGGGACAAAGTTCCAACTTTTTCACAAGTTTTTTTTTAAATTTTTGTTTTTAATGTAAGATTTTTACTTTACACATTTCAACGACCCCCGTACTATTAAATCCATCCATCAGCACAATGCTTTGAGTGCTTTCCATCGAGTCCTACCGTAAAACGTGATGTTACACCCCAAAAAAAAAAGTCGATTCCCAGCAATAATATTTGCGTAAAGTTATTTAGTTTGATGTATAGAATGCTTGGTTGACGGCTATGTGAAGGGTCTGTTTACAATCTGTATATCTATAGGTAATGGTTTTACTTACAAGAACTGTTTGTTAGGGTAATTGTCATATTTTGTTGTAGGCCACCAAAGTCGTGTTTGTTCCACCATATTCATCCTATTTCTCGAAGAAAAATTTTCCAATAAAATTGTGAACTGAAAAAACAAACAGTATAATTTAATTCTATCCTTGTACCTTATGTGACTAACACTTAGGTATGTTCGTTTTTAGAAAAAAGTTTACATTTATGGCGAGTGGATTTGTGGTGTGGTTTGAGTCAGATTGAGGCATTTTTTGGCCCACTTACTGTGCGAGCACTAACAAATAGATAGGCAAGTAGGTAGGTACTTGTCGGGGCGCAGATGAGTAAGTGGGTCAGGATGGCGTTCATCCACCACACACGCTCAGCCTCTTCATTGGTGACCCAGAAGTGATTTTAGTGCTGCGTTCTAGTGTGCGAGTTTACCCAACTAGCCCACTTAGAAATCTAGTGATGTGGTGAACCAGTACTGTGTCACTCAAGGAACTTATATACTAACTGGAATGATTACGAACAAAATTTTTGATATCAAAAAACCGTTTGAAAATGAACTTTATCTCAAACCATTAGAGTTCATATTACTTTAATTAATTAAAAGGTGGAGAAAACTTCAGAGCGAGAAAGCGAACAGAGTGGATTGTGTCCTTGTCTAACAATTGCCAGTAAACAAAAAATAAAAAAATATTTTTTCATACTTTTTAAATATAGTAATCGGAAATCACGTTGATAGCTAAACTAGCACATAAATCGTAACGGGATTAATTTAATATCTATTCAAATACTAAATATTAAAATAATAATTTCTTGCGAAATAAAGTAAGCTTAATATAAATTAAATTATTTATGAATTAAGTTATTTCTGAATAGCAACATAGATGACCCTCATATATAAACAAACAATATGGCCGATACAATTTCGTGCTGAAGTCATATTTTTGCGTTATCAAGTTCTTTTTACATTATTTAAGTGAAATCTTCCTCTTTAAATATCGTGAAATCGAGTTGTGTGAAGGGGAAGGGAACTTTGTTTACAAATTACGACTAGGGTGACAATGATCTAGATATGTAAACGGAGATCATGAAAATATTGTAAAGAATACGCATTTTCTATTATCCATATCGGTATTTATAATCTTGTGCAAATGCGTAAAAAATACAAAACATTGTTATTAATAATGCAGTAGCAAATTACTCAATTTTATATTAATAGAAATAACTTCTTGAAAATAAATATTTGAATTCTATCATTACTTTTTATATACTATTTATTACTTTTTTATATTGCCTAGTTTGCAACCGTCTTCCATCATCAGCATCTTCCCACATAAATTTAAGATTACTGACACATACTAAAAACCAATAATTACATAAAACCATACATTTAATTATGTATAGTGTGATTAATAAATTTATCAAATACTACGTATTGTTTGAATATGCTACTTGCTCATGCTTCATTTATGTGAATATTGCAGCCCTGTACGCTTTAAAATCTCTTTACAAATGAAGGAAGTAACCTAACATGTAGACCACCGTGAACGAAAATAAGTGTTACGTATTCTTTACTTTATAGACTATCCCATTACAGAGTTCTACAGTATGCGTAGGTTTCGGCTTCGCCCTATCTTTTTATACCCTGTAAAGCGCAGGCCACACCGCCAGCTGGCGGGCGGGCGAGCGACGCGAACGACGCCCTTTTCATACTTTGTTCGTATCTTTCGATAGTTCGCGGTGTGAACCAAAGTATGAAAAGAGGTGAAACGACGTGTCGTTCGCGTCGCTCGTCCGCCCGCCAGCTGGCGGTGTGGCCTGCGCTTAATTTTGAATAAACTGCTACCCATGCAAAGCGGGGAGCGGGGAGCGGGGTGCTAGTAAGATAGAACAGAATGACTGTCCCAAGTGTAAGTACAAATATATTGGATACCCTATTAGAAAGAGATGACATTCAGTCTCGATTTTTTCTCGCTCGGAACGGCTTTCCGTTGCACGTCCTCATTCCAGTTAGTATATAAGTTCCTTGGTGTCACTACAATGTTAAACAGTCATATAATGTCTATATACATTCAGTCAAAAATTTATCGGGATTAGACGTTATGGTTCCAAATTAAATTTTTAGTTTTGTTTTTTGTTATTAGATTGGCACAACTGTTTTGCATTTTGGCGCGGAGTTTGAGTTGCATCTGTTATTTAGATTAAATACAGTGCTCTTTTTAGTTAGATCATAATTATCTAGTGTGTATTGCGTATTTCATTCGCGTGACGGTTGACAGGGGAGAATGGAAGAAGAAAACGTGTTGCGCCGACCCCAAGTAATATGGGACAAGGACAGGAAGATGATAATGATTGCGAATTTAATAATATATAAAAACATCGAACAAAGAGTTTGTCTTAAATTTTGCATCGCCAATGGAATTTCGTGTTCGGAGTCCCTGAAAATGTTATAGAAGGCTTACGGTGAACGACTTTATCAAAAACACGTGTTTATGAGTGGTACAAAGCGTTCAAAAGCGGTCGAGATGTGATGGAAGATTGGTCTCGCTCTGGTAGGCCATCAACGTCTACAACTGAAGGTAACATCGCAAAAGTGAAGGAAATAGTGCCTGAAAATCCTCATTCAAGTTTGAGAGAGATAGCCGCTGAACTTTCTGTGTCTCACGAGTCGATCCGTACCATTTTAAATAATAACTTGGGTATGAAACATGTTGCCGATCGGTAGTCCCATAAGACCTGAATTTTCTCCAAAAACTCAATCGCGTATGAGGCGCTGCGGACATGCTAGAACGAGTCATTGTTACTGGTGACGAGACGTGGGTTTACGAGTTTGACTTGCAATCTAGTCAACAAGCTTCGGAGTGGTGCCTTCCAACTGAACCGAAACCGAAAAAACCACGCCAAAGTCGATCAAAAGCCAAAGTCATGTTGACCGTTTTTATTTATTTTTATTAATTTATTTATTTAAATGCCTTAAACTATCATTACAGATCTATAACCTAATGCAATAGTCAAGTCACACACACAAAAATAGTTAAAGCACAACACATCTCAAGATCATTGTTAGTAACACAGTGTTAACAAAAGTACTTTTGCGAATTCACCCAGCCAGCAAGTTGGTCCTAGCTGAAGGAACGACCAGCAGCGGCTGGGGACCGTCGCGGTCGGCGTGTCGCCTCCAGTCGGCTATGATTGTTTTTTTTTTTCTTTACGGCGTAAATATTTTTTGATATTTAAATTGTGTTTAAAAATAGAATATACTTTGTAAACAAGTATAAAAAAAAAATACTTTTATGAATAAATTAACATTATTTGTGTTCTAAATTCAAAAATATCTGCATTTTACATATTAGGCTGTTTAGCGGCTTCATACCTTTGCTTCTTCTTCAACCTGGCGAAAGCAAAGCGCGGTTTCCTAATAATTCATGACAAAAATACTTTTCGTTCTATTATTTTGTTCTTCGAAAGTGTATTGAAAAACGTCGTTTGATACGCGTGAGGATTTGTTACTGCAATTTTCGGCTCCATAATAACCTCGCCTGGCGGTTCAGGTGTGAATTCCGCCTCGAATGCAATAACAAAGTTTCTCCACTTATATCATAATTTTAGGCCGGATCTTAGACTATAAGATTTTTTTATTTATACACAGGTTTTTACACTAGCTTTTAAAAAACATAGTATTGATATCCATTACGTTACGAGCCTAGATAGGAGTTGGGACGGTTTGAAGTAGATTCGACTTTTGTTAAGCACCAACCCCCGGATTTATCTTCCCCGTGAAAAGCGGAGTGGCATTTAAACAATAAATATCTTTTACCAATTTCTGTATTATTTTTCGATGTGACCAGTTTATATTCTTCAATTGCTTTGAAGTGAACGGAATTCTGAATGCCCGGGCTCTGAAGTCCATATGCTTCAAGTTGAGCCATCGCCGCTGTGACTGAAGCAACATTTTTTCTGTAGAAAAACAAAAAAGATCTTACTTTACGGGTTTAGGTTTATCAGAAATCGACAAGGAAGTTATACAGAGTGATTCTTTTAAGTTGGACAACAAGGAGAAATGCGGATCTATAAGAGATATCGGGTATCTTAAAAAAATACAGATCCGGCAAAATAAAGAGCTATTCCCTAAACTCTGCATTTTGGAAACAATTTTGGCATATGTACTTATACTTAATTTTTTGGTCAAGTACCGGATCTGGATTTTTGTCTCCTCATACAATGAAATAATTCTTACATACCTTACATACCTTACATACCTTATGTCTTGATACCTTATTTTAAAAAAGTTATCAAGACGTAAAAATAAGTAATAAGGTATTTAACTGACTGTGGGTCTTTGGTTTCAATTTGCCTCTCACTCGTGCTCTGGCCCACTCCTGCAGATTGTTCAGCAGATTTGCTTGTGGTAAGTGAGGAATCAGGAGCGGTGTATCCGAAAGATTGGCCAAAAGTGCCTGTAATTGTTTAATGCCATTTTAATAACGGGTAGGAAAATATAAAAAAATGGGAAATCAGAAGCAAGTTAAATAACCGTCATACCGCGAGGAGCTCTTTTTTCTTCAATCCAGACGCATTTAAAGTGGGCTCTGATGGTACAGGCTGTAAACCAAATGTTAAGAGTAGGTAATGGAATAAGTATCTACATACTTATTCCAAGTTGTTAATAAATAACCCTGAATTGACATTAATTGATGCATCTTGCTTGACATTCACCGATTTCGGTCATTCACAGTCACATGGTATCATGGTAATATGTAGGTATGTGAAGGTCTCACCGTAGTTTCAGTCGATTTAATTGCGAAGGCAAAAGTATCTTTGATGAAATCTTCCATGGGGTCCATTTGATAGATTTTAGCATGATCTATCCATAAAGGTGCATGACTCGTGGGCGGATAGAAATACTTTTCCTTATTTCTTAGCTCCTCGTTGTAGAAATCATATAAATGGCCACATTTACATTTGGAATTCTTCATAAACTCCATAACGGCGGGCTCCCTGTAAATTGCAGGTCATATTAGGGAAGTAAGAATATCCTTAGGTGGGATCCCCACAACTGCGAATGTGCACGAACAGTGCGATCCGCGTGCATCTATGCTTAGACCAAGTGTAGACCTTTTATAAGTGTTAAATTTTTTCTTCTACCTATAGAAATCCATCTAAGGGCGGTCGGTTTCAGATTAGCGTATAAGCTTATTTTTGGAAGCGCATGTTTGCGCTTTTTGTCACACGCTCTACTTGTACAAGCGTTGACGCGCAAAATGTGGCGCGCGTGTAAGCGCGTAAGCCGATAGAAGTGGGTGTAAGCCCGTAGAAAAATACGCCTGTCTGAAACTGCTCTAAGAAATTTTATAGGTACCTATCTGTGTCAATGATTTTTTTTTACCCCTTAAAGTCCCACTGCTGGGTAAAGGCCTCCCCCATATATCTTTCCAAGTACTCTTTTCGTGCGCCACCTCGAACCAGCCATGCGGGTCCAGGTCATAAATTACCAAAATTTAAAACGAAATTTAAATACCATTTGGTCAAACAGTCGCATTCGCTGTCACATTTTTCTATCACTTCCACCGGGTATTTCCAATAGCCGTCTATGCATGTGACGTTTTCTCCGTTACAGACAGCTATGCCATCGTTAATAGCGATGTAACCCGTTGGCATTACAGCAATGTCTAAACAAATCAAAATGAATAAAAACGTTTTTTATTTCAGCCTTTTTAGTTGTGTAAGATGGTATCTCACATAAATCCTTGTGTAGCAGATCATCCACAAAGACATGAAGAAAAAATATGTATTAAAGAAGATAATCATAAACTAATCAATCAAGCAATAATAAACAAAATTTATATGGGACCGCCGCGCAAGCTTTCTCTTACCAAATTACTCACAGAGTTGTGGTAACAAACATAAAAAAAAACAGCCGAATTGAGAAGTCGGTTAAAAATTAGATGTCTATAATGTTGATTAATGTTTTTAAAGTGTTCCTTTTTAATGACACCATAACGAAGATTTAAACCACATAGGCACTTCTATTAATCTCTCTTTCGCAAACTTGCTAGAAGACCCATATTTACGGGTTCAGTATGAGTACCTAGAGTTTGTATCAGTCCTTCCAAAATAGAACGTATTATCTGTGCATTCTTCAGTTCATTTTCTGCCAATTCAGTCTCAGAAAGTCTGATCTGATTTATATGCATGATCAGACGTTTACTCGAAGTGGTTGGGTGGGAGTAAGGTCTCATTTCTGCGAGAGAGCGAGTGAGCCGTAATCCACCGTAAAATGCAGTCCGGGCATTTGACATGACATACCTTGAATTTTTTGTATCTGTACTTTCTTTCGCCGTTTAGAGTGCAGTGGTGATGAAATAATTTCGTAATGTAAAGTCTAGCCTAGACTACGCCTGGGTTCGAAATCGCTTCCTATAATTTGTTTGAAAAGGATTGATTGTATAATGCGATTCAAAGGGTAGAATACATTTCGTGACGCCCAAGTATCTTAAAATAAGGCTCGGCTTCACCAAAGCGGAGAGGAGCACAGCAGAGAGATCTCCTCTCCGCTCCGCTCAAGATTTGACAAATCACATGAGAGACGAGATACGATACGTCTATTTCAACCAATGTGATTAGTCAGTTTCCGCACGTCTCCTCTCCGCTGCGCTCATCTCCGCTTTAGTGGAGTCCGGGTGACATAGCCAAAAGTAGGTACCTACCAAGGAACGCGCAGGATATGTTAGCGAGCGAAGCACGAACAATTTTTTTTTCCAAGTTATGTTTTCTTTTGATCACAAGTATAGAAAAACGATATAGGGAAACGAGCTGGAAAATCATAGCACCCTGCTGTGTGCCCACGAAAAAAATCTTAGTTAAATAAACGTGTCGTACGTACGTCGTACTTCTAAACCGTGACAAAATCCTAATTGATCGGGACAAAAATCGGGACATGTCCCGGTGTAATAAGACGTATGGCAGCCCTAATGTGGGTTGATTAAACACAGTGACTTGTGCGCTGGCGGGGGTGAGAGCTGAGAGAATACTTACTGGTGAGCTGGTAACGTGGCAGTCCTCCCGCAAAGCAGACGCCTCCGATCTGGAACTGCACGTTTTCATAAGGCGCAACGTACCGCTGTTTCGCTTTTAACTTTAACATGCGCATTTTCTCTATATACGCAACCATCTTTGGATCGGTATTACCTGGAAAATTTTATTTAATAGTAATTAGCATGGAGTAGGTATTTCAAGGCAGGATTCCAAAGTTGGAATAGAAAATACCTTATGATATAGGTACAAGTACCACCTACCTAACCATTGTTATGTGTGTGGAGTCCAAGGGCGGATCCAGCTTTCATGTCAAGGGGGGGTCACATAGTTATGATCTAGTCATGACAGGCTCGAATTCGATTACAATATTAATTCAAATTAAGAAGAAAGTGTTTTATTGCTGTACGTGAAAATGTATTTATTTAATTAAATGACAAATCCAACTTTTCTCCTATGTTATGTCTTCTGCCAAAACGAGTTATGACTTCCTCTACTTGAATGGGTATGCTTTTGTGAACGTGGAGAAGAGCCAGTCCAGGTAGGCGGTCTTATGCCATTGAAGCTCTAAGCCAAGATTTGTCGAAGGTGAAAATTTGGATTCATATCACCCTAACTGATCTATACAACACATCAAAAATGCATACATCCTGTTTTGCGATTTTAGCCTTTTTTAGAGTCGCTTTATAGTGGGGTAAATGTTAATTATTCATACATGTACTATTATACTAACAGCACATAATCGTATGACGTATGTGGTTGTATTAAAGTGTTCGTTCGCGTACGTTTTTGCCATCACACAAAATATTGATTGTATTATTATTAAAGAGATTAGAAAAATTATACTTAATAAAATATTAAAAAAAATAGAAAATATTTAAATTATAATTTTTCTCAATCCAGGTGGGGGTCAACACCCCCATGAAACCCCTCCCCCCCTGGATCCGTCCTTGGTGGAGGTAAATATTTTATCACTTTCTATTATGTGGAAGGAAGTTAATAAAAAAATATATACTAACGCAGAGAACTTGGTGGTTCCCAAAATTTATATTTGCAAATTCTCTCTTTTTCTTTCGCGTGTTTATTTCTATCTTGACGTTTAAGCAACTATGAATAAGATGAAATATCAATAAAAAAGTTCATTTTAAAAGTTGAGTTTCAATGATAATAAAAAAAATATTTTCAAAACACTTTCTCGAAAACTGGATCTTATCGCACTACGATTAGGTTCAACATGCAACGTATTTCAAACTCGTGGATTTTTAATATTTCTCCGCACTCGTGCGGAAATACCACAGGTATGACAAAGATAACTAAACTTATACTAAGTCCGAATCGGTTCAATGATTAATAGTCGGCGGTGATTGTTTATTTTTCGGTAAAGAGATATGCGTCCACGGCGTAAATATTTTTTGTGTATTTAAATTGTGTTTATAAATACAATATCATAGATAAACATGATTCTTTATAACAAATATTTACTTTTATGAACAAATTAACATTTATTTCTGTTCTAAATTCAATAATATTTGAATTTTGTATTTTTCATATCAGGCTGTTTACAGGCCTTGTTCATCATCATTTTCCTGCCCTTGTCCAATGTCACTTGGGGTCGGCGCAACACGTTTTTTTCTTCCAATCTCCTCTGTCAACCGTCACTCTATCATTCACTCCTTTAACTTTCATATCATTCCTCACACAATCCATCCATCGTTTCTTTGGTCTTCCTCTCCCTCTCCATCCATCAACGTTTATATTCATCACTCTTTTAGTCACATGCGATTCGTCCCTCCTCGTCACATGTCCATACCAAGACAGTCGATTCCCTTTCAACTTTTCTGTAACTGGCGCAACTTTTAAACTTCCTCTAATATACTCGTTCCTTACCTTATCCATTCTTGTCACACCACACATCCACCTCAACATTCTCATCTCCGCTACATGTAATCTTTTTTCATCCATCTTCTTCACAGCCCAGCATTCCGATCCATACAGTACGACAGGTCTAATCACGGATTTGTATATTTTCCCCTTTAATTTGAGGGGCATCCGTGGGTCACAAGTTGTTCCAGTGACCTGTCGCCATTTCATCCATCCTGAGTTGATCCGGTGCGTTACGTCTCGGTCTACTTCGCCATCCCCTTGGACAAGCGACCCGAGGTACCGAAAGTCGGAACAGATCGGTATGGGCGTTCCGGCAAGAGTTATGGGCACAGGACTGGAGAGACCGCCGAAATCACAGAATACAGGCCTTGTTACCATGCCTAAATTGCTTCTCATTCAACCTGGAGAAAGCAAAGCGCGGAAAAAAAGCAAATTAAATCATAGTTTCATTTCTTAATAATTCCTGATAATAATACATACTTTCCGTTCTAATATTTTATTTCTTCGAAAGTGTTTTGAAAAACGTCGTTTGATACGCGTGGAGATTTGTTACTGCAGTTCTCGGCTCCATAACACCTTCGCTTGCAGCTGGGGTGTTAATTCCGCCTCGAATGCAATAACAGGCCCACTTACATCAAAATGTACTATTGTAATTAACCGTTATTTAAACATGTACTTACGAACTCTTTATCTACGCACAATTTCTCATAACTCTGTAAATAAATAAAGGAATTATTTTTAAATGCACTTCAAAAAATTTAATACCCGTTAATTTATATACATCAATTAAATATTATTTTCATATCAAATATTGCACATCTTTACCAGGGCGTACAAACGTTATACTCACACAATAACTATTTTTACAACATCTTTGCATTGTAAAAAAGGCATTGCGGCAAGGACAATAAAGGACGAGAAAGCGAGCGAAGCGAGTTCGGGAGTTGTGGCACCCCGATTCGGTTACTTAGCTTACGCTACTTAGGTAAATAAAGCCTGCAGACAGAAATAGGAGCCCCGCGCAGCGTAGCATAAATAAATAAATAACTTTAGGTGAATTCATCTTTGATTACTCGGTTATGAGATTCTAATGCATTATTAGTCGCTGGTGAACCCATGTGAGCCCTCAAATACCAGTTACGGTTTTGTATGAGCCATTGCTCCTTAAAATAATGGATAAAAGTTGTCGCATTCTCCCATTTCTTCACAAATCAAATCAAATCTTTTATTTGTGATACATGGGTAACATGCAGGTGTTCATTACATAATTATATAATAATAATGTTCATTCCATGATCTGCCACTTGGGCATACAAATTATTAAATAATATATTGAAAATATGAGTTTAAGATTACAATTAATTGCTATAAATTATTTTTTTTGTTAAAATATAATAATATAACTACTATTGATCATGCATGACAGAGACAAGACAAAAACAACAATAAATTAAAGTCAAGCGGACATGAAACATTTAAAAAGTTCTAGTAGCTAAAATTCAGCAACTAACTCGAACGTTTTTGAATCAGTCACTGCTTGGAGAGAATCCACATCTGTTAACAAATCTTTGTGAACATTTTTTCGCGTATCTTTCTCTTTTTTTTTTTAGCATGTGCATGTGTATGTGTTGGCACATACGAATTGTGACATCTTCACCAAATAGGTACCTCTATAAATGCATTTTGTATTGCTTTCGCTGCGTCACATACTAGAACTTCTGGTTTGAAGTTTTGCGAGTACAAGTTAAAGATATTAAAGGCATCGAACAACAACTTAAAGTCTTCTTTTTCCTCATTAGTTGCAACCCCAAGCCCGAATGGATGAAATCGTTTATTTTTGTCTGTACTTCCAACGATGAGAACGGGGAATCCTTGCCATACCAACTTGTATGTAGCATCAGCATGAATAACTTTTACGTCACTTGCTTTTTGCAGCATATATTTTGTTGATAGTACAAATCTAAAGCGTGATGAACTAGTTTCTTCTATCACTTCATACCCAATAACATAAACACATGTTCGTTGTCAGGAATCGGCGAATGAGACCTTAGCCAAGCTTCCAATTTGCCTAGGCTGATCGTGGGCTGTCCATATTTACAACGGCGTCTGTCAATTAAATAAGTCCTTAGTTGGGACATTTTTGGCAGTTTAATAGTTTATATTCATCTAATGCACTACAATTTTATTGGTAATCCATCTCTTAATATACACAATATTAACGTTAATTTGATAATTCATACCTGGGAACACTTTTTGTTTATCTGAGAACGAAAATATTTCGTGGCGATAGATCTATTTATTAGGTGATACAACTTGATGACAAATATAAATTTTGGTGACAAGAAATATAGTCCCCGTTATTATTAGATATGCGTTCATAAAAAAGCTCCGCTTATCGATTAATAGCGATGCGTCACGAACTCAAAATGTTGCTAAAATAATAATATTTTGAGATGAAGTCTATTTTGCTGTGCAATCAGTATTTTTGATGAGGAATGGGATATTTTATAGAAAAAAAAGGAAGATTTCTTGATTTACAGTTAAAATACTAGTCAGACTAGCCTAAATAAAGTATCATGAGAATGAATAGCAAAAACGATCAAGAGACAGTCATCAAAATTTTGAGGTTTTGGTCAGCTTCATTATGTTTTCTGCCAGTAAATGTTGCCAATTGAGCATAATATTAAAGTTGCCCATTTTCAGGATTTCTGTTATTTTAATTACACCTTTTGAACATGATTAAAGTACCAGCCTACATCTGTTTTACCATACAATATTTAAAAAAATATTACCTACAGAACAGATACAGTCACAAGCATAAATAAATAATGTAGACGGAGATAGATGATGTTCGTACACTGTTTTAAGCTTTCACGGTTTACAACTAAACTTATACTGTTACTTGTTAGTTTACTTATGTTCGTAATACGTAAAAACTCACCTCTTCACTCCTTACTTTCAACTTATTGCCGAGAGGCAAAGGCTTTATCTTCTTCTTAGGCTTATGGTTGCTGTAAAAGGGGACGTACATCTTTTGCAGGTATTCCCCGAATTTCACTTTCGGTTGAAAGTATCTATTTTTTTCTATAAACAATAATTGTGCCTCCTCAGTAAAACCATTTCGTTAGCCAAACAACTGAGTAGAGTAGATACTGTGGTGTTTGTATACAGGATAGAAACCTTCAGCGGGGCAGTAAGGGGGAACTACCTTAACCGTTGCAGCTATACGAAAAGAGTCTTTAAGCCGGGCAAGTTAACCCAAAGAATAGGTGTAAGGCTATAAAAATCGCGTAGAGCTGAAATTGGATAAGGTTTAGTATCGAGTCGCCATAATAGGGGGGGGGAGGTAGGGGTGAGGGGAACCGTTGTAGAGCCGCCTCCCACTTTCCGCCCTCTCGTCGGAGGGTAGTTTTTTTAAAATTAATTTTTCAAGGTTACAACTTTTATTGAATGATTTCTAAGAAAAATCGCCTTATTAGACGGGTGGGGAAGCAAGCATTAATAAAAAAGCGTAGTTAATGGAGCGCCGTTTGATTGGTTTAAAAAAAAATCGGGTTGCCCCAAGTCCCGAGCTCGCTTCGCTCACTCTTGCACTCTATAAAACACCTTTATATGAACTTGTATAATTACTTTAATTTATAAAAGTCGAAAATTAGTAAGCAATCGGTGTCCAGAGGGGTAGCAAAGTTGTTGAAAAACAGAAGGCAGATGTAAACGTTAGGGTCTAAAGACTCGGGCCGCGTGACGTCCCACGGCGCCGCGAGCGGCCGCGCGTCTTTCAATCGATACTATGCATTTCCCAATGGAGATAAAGCATAAAATGGCTTGAATGTGCGCGCAGCATCTCGTCGCGTCGCCTCTCGGTGTGAGCTGACCCTTAACCTTAATGGCCTAGATATTAATTTTACGTATTTTGAGATGATTTTGACAGAAACTTCAAAACCGTTAGAATTTTGTTAACCTTCCGTTTCAAGTTTAGTTAGTGATTAACCATTATTTTTAGAAAATAATTTTAAATACTTCGACGCAGCTAAAATCACATATGGGCGAGACTCGATACTAAACCCAACCCGAACCCCTGGAAATTTGTAAAAATGTTCAGAACACCATTCTAAATTAAATGTGAAATGTCCCCATCGATTCGACATTTATATTGATGAAAAATGAGTCGCGCAAGTAACCGTGTTTAGTTACAGAATTATAATCATTAAAACCATTAATACAACCCTCTGAGTTCATTTAACCCTATTCTGTAACTATTTCATGAAAAAGTGATTCAATCAACAACCTGAACTACCTGACACTGATATGCAAATTGTAAAAAAAGTAAGAAAATTTGAATTTCGCGGACTATCCTGGCGCTTCCACTTTAACGAATTCATTGAATAAATTCTAACTTGCTAGGTACGGTACCAGCACATCAAGCTACACGATACTGTCAAATTTTCCCAATCAACCTTGCACCTTATGCTTTAGCGATAAAGTTGAAAATCTATTAAAGAAATTTGACATATTGTAGTAGATTTATGTGCTGGCGTCTTTACCTGGTAGATACATACTCGAAATTACTTTTACTCACTTGGTGTAGGTACTACTGGTATAGGTTTTTCGTGATAAGTCTCACGTTCTAATGTTTCTATACACTCGTCGATATCAATGAACACTAAGCTTGACATTAAGATCCTGGCGTCCATGTCGTACTCTAAAATTAATAACACACCTACTAACACCTAGTCTTCAGTACATAAAACAGAGCATAACGCTTATCTTCATCGAAGAAATAGACGCAGGTGTTTGGTGCACCTAAAACTCAAGTTATTAGCTGGTTGGTAGCAATAGGCTCGCCCCATATTACATTTTCCCTAATCCTTCAGGGATAACAGGAGTAATTTTACGTATGTTGTGCTATGTTAATTTTACTTGTATTAGGGGCAGGGCCTATTGCCAACAGTCGGGTACAAATCAAGAGCCCGGGCTGCTTTTGAGAAGTTCCTAAATGAAAAACCGACCCGACCTGGGGATCGAACTCAAGACTCAATGCTCAGCAGTAATAGACAGACTAAACGTAGCTGAAAATATGCACGGCACTATGCCGGTGATGAACTGTAGATCACTTAACATGGACAGCGAATGACCGCTTCAACTAAAGCCTGCAGTGAGTCTAACTTTGGCAATATAAGCCTCCATCTACAAGCGTAGGTCACACTGCCAGCTGGCGGGCGGGCGAGCGACGCGAACGACGCCCTTTTCATACTTTGTTCGTATCTTTCGATAGTTTACGGTGCGAACCAAAGTATGAAAAGAGGTGAAACGACGCGTCGTTCGCGTCGCTCGCCCGCCCGCCAGCTGGCGGTGTGGCCTGCGCTACAACGTGGCATTGTATTAACAAACTTGGAAGTAATTCAGTAGGCGATTTCTTATAAATCGCTTGGTATAGTCTCCAAAAGAAAAGTCCGGGATCTTGAATGGATTTTTCCATCGCATTCATCAATACGTTTCTCGGAATCTTAAGCATTATTCCGAGATCAGCTAAATCCTGGCGCATGCGACGAGGTACGTCTTCTAATAAGTCCTGGTGGATATCCACTTTCACACGTGATAGAACTTCCCTCTGCTGGATCGAGAATTCGGTGTACCATCGAGGGCCAACTCCTTTATGTAGCCTTCTTTCCTGTTTTTTAGCTACAACAAAATATTTAATTAGAGAAATTCAAATCCCTTTCCTTTGTTCATAGCCTTTTAAAATATATTATGCGCTCTTTATAAAATTCCGTAAACCCAAGTTATTATCTCCATCATGAAAAATAAAAGGTTTATTATAACTACTTTAGTGGAACGGAACCCGTCATAAGCCTTTAAATGTCCTCGAATGGTGCCAATAGACAGCGTTTGACAAATGACCGTCGAAAATATTGTAATTATATTGTTTGGTGCTGCGGAACCCTGTGTGTGCGAATCCGACTCGCACTTGGCCAGTTTTTGTTGATTGTGACAAGCCGTGGTTAATTCAAGTTAGGGAATGCAAATCCGTTCTGTTTTAAAATCCGGATTTTTAAGAACGGATTTTTGGTCCAATCCGGATTATCCGGATTTTACGGATTTTTCATGAACATACATAAAATACCCATATTAGTTTAATAATATGATTTTTCTTATGTTTGTGTAATTGGGTTAAAACAGGAAAATTGAAAAGATAATTTTTTTTTTAAATTTTTGTTATTTGAAGTTATTCAAATTAAATACCATAATTTTGGTGTTACAGCCATAATATTCTTATTATTAAAATAATCAGTCTGTGACTCGCGTGCTGAATAACGTTAGTTAAATAATTAATAAGTATGTCGGATCCGGTCGTTAGTCCGGACATAAAATGAATCGGAAAACACGCCAGTGGGCACTGGTGACATGACGCGACCTACTTACCAGTCTACCCACACCACAGCGTGCTTCTACAGAGCCCTGATGTTCAGCTCGAGGCGAGGGCGACAGTCAATGTCTGATTGCGGCGGAGTTGAGACGTCTTGGAACTGTACCCGATTCATTGTGCCCCTTGTTATTGTGTTAAGTTGTAATCTCAAAGAATTCGTTAGTTTTGCTAGAAACAGTGTATCGCACCCAGTGTGTTTTCATAGCACGAAACCCATCGTCTGCCCACATGATGTACGAGCCTTACGAAATAAATCCTGACATATACGACAAGTACAAATTAAAATAAACTCTGAAGAACAAAAATATAAGGACAAATAGACTCCTTGTCAAATTATTAAACATAACAAAAGTAACAAAACAGTTTAACTTCACTTAATCAACATAATACTTATTCTTATTAAAAAAATCAGTCTGTGACTCAAAAAAAAAAACTATGTTATCTTTTGACACATAAAATGTGACCTCAAAAATAATAAGGCATCTAAAGTGCTGTCGTTTAACCTGCTACGAATTCGGTTACACATAATTCCTACTGCGGAAAAAGCACGCTCTGATTCGACGCTTTTATGGGGGAATGCACTGAAAATGCTTGTAAGCGACCTCCATGTATCGTCCTCGTGAACCACTATCCTCGAATAACACCATTTCCATTCGCACTAAACTGGGAATATCAGTTTAAGGCTTTCGGCTGAATAAAGCGGCCCCCGAATTACAATTTCTTATAATTCAGAAAATCCGGATTCGATTTTGAAATCCGGATTTGGAAGTCTAGTAAAAATGTGCGGATATCCGGATTTTTCGGATTACGGATAGTCCGGATTGCATTCCCTAATTCAAGTGAAATTGCTTGGTTGTGCAAGCCCTACTTTAGGAATCATGAGATTCCTCCCCGTAGCTATGGCCGTCACATAGCGGTGCTTTTTGATTTTACAGAAATAGACGCGCACATAAGCCTCTTTCGCGCGCGGCTTTCTGATATAAGACAAGTACAAGATTCAGCGTACCTTCACAAAAGTAATGATATCTCAGATCCTTAAGAAATTTAAGCCATTCTCCTACTTTTTCGTTGTATGGTTTCTTGTCGATATTTTCTTGCATTTCTTTTTCTAGAATTACCCATATTGGATCGTGCTTGTCGTATATGGTCTAGAATTAAATGATTAAAGAATTTACATTTTTATTAAACTGCTAGTTGTCAAGTATAATCCTAGTATAGGCTACTAACCTAACTTAGTGATGTGCCTATATCTTTAAAAGGTAAAGGTAGTACCTATAGTATACCTGTTTGGGGAGCGGCCACTAAAATCACATTCCTAGAACTGGAAAGAGCGCAAAGGTCTCTCTTGAAGGTCATATAAATCTATATGACCTTCAAGAGACCTTTGCGCTCTTTCCAGTTCGCTCTCTACTGAAAACCTTCACTCACTAAGCGGCCTTCTCACAGTCAGGAAATTATATGTACTCCATGCTGCCTTAAAACTATATAAAACGCTTCGCTATGATTCTAGCCTCAGCAAAAAAAAAGAATAAAATATCTTGTTGCACCAGCCTCATATGCAAAAAGACAGTTCACCAGGCAATCCGCTTCCATCTAACAAATTGAATAAAGTTTTAAATATTTATACCATGATTTACGGTGAATGTAAAGAATCTTTAAACTGGCTAAAAATTCAAGAGCTTTGACGACATTGAAACTCTTTTACAAAGTATCATGCGATAATATGATGATAAGCGACACACACACGCACTCACACATACACATTATTCATTAACATACACACACACCCACACACACTAACACACCCACACATACATACACTAAAACAGACACACACACCTTCCTAGATATAAGTTGAATTTTTTTTGCTTTGACAATGCCCGGCTGAAGAACTATAGGCCCATCTCACTTCTAAGCCATGTCTACAAGTTGTTTTCAAGAGTCATCACGAATCGTCTCGCGCGCAGGTTTGTCGATTTTCAGCCTCCCGAACAAGCCGGAATCCGAAAAGGCTTTAGCACCGTAGACCACATACATACGCTGCGGCAGGTTATACAGAAGACCAAAGAGTATAACCTGCCTCTCTGTTTGGCGTTTGTGGACTACGAGAAAGCCTTCGATTCGATCGAGACTTGGGCTGTACTGCAGTCTCTCCACGGTGCTAAATCGACTATCGGTATATCGAGGTGTGATGTGATTGTACAAAAACGTCACCATGTCAGTCCGACTTCAGGACCAGACCTCAGAACCTATCCTTCTGCAGCGAGGTGTGAGACAGGGAAACGTCATATCTCCGAAACTGTTCACCGCTGCACTGGAGGATGTCTTCAAGGTTCCGGACTGGAGAGGGCTAGGCATCAACGTCAATGGCGAGTACATCTCTCACCTTTGGTTTGCTGACGATATAGTGGCCATGGCTGAGACCATGGAGGACCTCAGTACAATGCTCGATGACCTCAGTAGAGCTTCCGAAAGAGTTGGTCTTAAAATGAACATGGACAAAACCAAAGTCATGTTGAATGCCCATGTAACACCCACTCCTATCAAGATCGGAGACTATACACTCAAAGTTGTAGATGATTATGTCTACCTGGGACAAACGGTCCAGTTAGGTAGGTCTAACTTCGAGAAAGAGGTCAATCGTCGAATCCGACTCGGCTGGGCAGCGTTCGAGAAGTTGCGTGGTATGTTCTCGTCCAACGTACCGCAGTGTCTTAAGAAGAAAGTCTATGACCAGTGTGTGTTGCCAGTGATTACATACGGGACCGAAACGTGGTCGCTCACAATGGGCCTCATCAGAAGGCTTAAAGTCACCCAAAAGGCAATGGAGACGGCTATGCTCGGAATTTCCTTGCGTGATCAAATCAGAAATGAGGACATCCGCAAGAGAACCAAGGTTACCGACGTAGCCCGAAGAATAGCTAAACTTAAGTGGCAGTCCACTGCCACTTACGTTTTGGGCACATTGCTCGCAGAACGGATGGCCGATGGGGTCGAAAAGTTCTGGAGTGGCGACCGCAAACCGGAAGACGCTGCGTTGGAAGGCCTCCTACTAGGTGGACCGATGGCCTGGTGAAGGCACGGGACCGGTCAATGTGGCCACACTTGGGAGAGGCCTATGTCCAGCAGTGGACGTCTTTCGGCTGCAATGATGATGATGATGATGATGACACTTGCGTAGAAGTTGTTTGCATTGGAAACATTTGTTTTCAAGGTTTTACTTGCATACAAGTGGAGATGTTCAACAATCACACACACACACGTCACGACACGTCACCCGGTTGTATGTAACTCGAAACGTGCAACTAACGTTTACGAGTTCTATTTGCGAGTCACTTGAATAAAAAATGAACAAGTTCAAACTAGGTCATACAAATTGTAGCTTGTATGCAGGTTTGTTCAAGTTTACGCAATTTGCATACAAGTAAATTGCCTATTTTTGGGGGACGCCCCTGTCCCTCCTAGCGGCGCAAGCCCATGCTCAGTATCAAATATAAAAATAAGACTAAGGGTGCTTACATAAAGAAGCAGGTTTTCGGTACAGACAAATCTGTGCGGGTCGGTATTGGCCGGTCCAGGGTTAACTTGCATAAAAAAACAGGTAAATTTGTCCGTATTGACCATTACTTGAACCTGTATGACTCGTTCCAGGTAGTCGGAACCGACAAGTTTAAATCTGTTTCTTTATAAGCGCATAAGATAACGTGGAAATTAATACCAGCACCGATCGGTACCGACCCGCCCGTACTGGAAACCTGCTTCTTTATGTAAACACCCTAACACTGCAGTAACATTTAATTAATTTAATTTAACGTTAATTTCCACTAACGGGAAGTGTTTGGCAGTGTTGATTCTTAATTTTAACAATGTATATAAAAATAAAAACTATAATGATATCGAAAACTAAACTAAAACCCATTCCCCTAACAACCATAATATTTTACAAAATCGAAATAAATTTAAACAACGCAATAGACTTTTTTAAATGTGGGTAATATTTTTACGTACCTACCTAACTTTAGCACCTGAAATAATACCTGAAAGCAATAATAGCTAGCAAATATGCATACCTACAGTACATACTAACACAGAACACTACTCGATCCCACACATTTTGTCAATCCGAAAATAAGTAAGGTCGGAAGCCCTGGGATCTGAACCATTAAGATGGATGCTGAAAACGGTCACCTACCTTAGTATCGAGAATTTTCTTAACTGATGGCAATACAAACTTCCCCATCGTGAATAACTTAAAATTTATAATAATTTAATAACATTCAGGAATATTAACTAATACATAACACTAAAGTTTAAAATTTTCATGAAAAATCTACGAAAATAATCTGGAAATGGTATCCATAGCGGTGTCCCTTTTGAAATAAGCAAAGAGTAGGATACAAAGAGTAGAATACTTATTCCAAACCACAGACATAGATAGACCTAGATAATGCAAGAGCACCTACTTCGCGTGCCCGACTTAACTAAAGAAACTTAACGTGGCCATTGTTACTGCGCAGTCTGCATTGCATTCATTTTAATAAATAACCTTAACGTTTCGAGGCTTTTTAGTTTTCCACATGTTGGTAATTTAAAAGAAGAATGAATTGATGCGACGGGAAATAAAGATTGGTTCCCATCGAAGTAAAACACTAGTTGTTCGATACATTTTGAGGAAGCAAGCTTTGTTGAAGAAAAAAAGCAAACAAATAATAATATTCTGAGGGAACGGAACCGTCGCAAAGTCCAAAAAATACACATCATGATGTCGTTAATAGAGCTCAGGCTAATGTGCTTAAAACAAACAACGTTACAACCCGAGAACTTTATTGTTATTTTCCTGTCTCATTACTATGACGACGTGCTTTTAGCTTCATCAAAGTAATAAGCACCGCTGCGCAAATAAGAAATAAACCGCGGCGACAACGTTTTTGGCGTTTCTAGCGCACTGACAGGCCGCGCGGCCCGTCCCCACTATCCAGAGCCGCGCGGCTTTCTTTGAAGTAGACCGACAACCGCGCGTCGGGTTGCGCGAAGCCAGCCCAAGCCGGCCGGCTCAGGCCTCGCTCACGTCCACACTCACGAGGTTCGGCCTCACGGAGCCGCGCGGCCCTAGTGGGGACGCGGCTTTAGGTAGTCAAAAAATGACACGTTTGGTTTTCATACAGATCGTGATACATGCGATATGTCTATCTATATCTGTGTACCAAACGGAATTAATGTTTTACTGTTTGGCACTCTTTGGTACTCAATTTTTTTATGTTGCCAGAATTATAATAGGTTTTAAGGCCTTATTCGATGTCCAATGGAGTTTTTATTCTGCAAGATCTAGGCTTGCTAGACGTTAAACTAAATCTGACCACATCAGCTTTTGTTTGTGTTTAACCTTTGTAAAACATCGCTTCGTATCGTGTCGTATTGCACTACGGGCTACGGGCGGCGGCGTAGCATGGCTTAGGCCGTCGCGTAATGTGTGTATCTATCGCATTGAGTGTTGCACTAAGGTCTAGCTAGTAGCCTAGCTAGGGCGACCCATGGACTTAATTAGTTTTGTATTAAGTCCATCGGGCGACCATACCATGGGGGAGTTGGTCGCTACGTAGCGTTTGCGTCACATCGTGTATTATGGGCTAAGACGTAGCATGTATTGAGCTTTGTACTAAGAGCTACGGCGTAGCTGCGTAAAATGGCAAACAACGCATCGTATGGTTCGAGCTGTATACAGAAGCGAAACGCCAGCACATTAAGCTACCATAGAGTATTAACCAGTCAAATTTTCCCAATCAACCATAAACCTATTTATTTTATAAAGTGGGTGATAAGTAGGTGTTAAGTGGGTGATAGACGTGCGAGTAAGTACGCGGACTTGTGGCTCGACGACCTTTTTCGCCTGTGTGTCACCTTAAAAACGCGTACTTTAAAATTGCCGCGCAAGTTCGCCGGCGATCCAACCTGTTTGAAATCTTACTCGTAGCTCGCCTCGGCTCGTACGTGTGGCAGCGCTGCGGCTGCGAGCCGGGAGCCGATAAATAAATAAAATAAATCTTCCTTCTCTTCACGTAACTCTCTTACTAAATTCACATGCGATAAACGCTCTCTTTTCGTAATCCAGTGCTTTACCCACACTTGTCGATTTCGTCTTTTTTTATTAGTTTTTAAAATGTAGTATGATATAATTCCCAAATAACACAAAGCTTCTTCTCTCGACGACATCGCGATATAGTATGAGCAAGCTTCACGTGTGTCACCGACGTCGAGCCGAGTAAGTTCACGATCTTAAAAACCTCGTACCTACTTTAAGTTCGTACGTCTATCACCCACTGTGTATTTTTGCATGTATGTTTATTTTATATAGGTATAATTTTGTTTTAAGTTCCAATTTAAATTTTCCTGTTTTCTTTTCTACACACTGTCTACATTTCTAATCCTACTTTCCTCTCGCAGGTCTGCTGGAAGAGATTTCTCATGAAATAAGCAGTAACTTTGTGCTCTTCTATCTTAATGAAATGTCTTGTTAATTGTCTTGTGTGGGCATAAATAAATAAATAAACCTAATGTTTTAGCGATAAAGTTGAAAATTTACTAATGACAAATTGTAGTAGCTTGAAATGCACTTGTACTTTCTGTACAACAGGGAACGGCGTAGCATGGCGCCTGACGTATGGCCAGGGCGCTGCGTTACGTCGTGTATCGTACTTCGGGCGACGGCAAAGCCTTGTAGCATGGTCTACGCCCCTACGTAGGTTATGTATAGCATCAAGCGTCATACTACTACCTTAGCGTTCATAGCGTACCGCGCCGCCACGAACATATTTACATCGTGCACAATGGGCCGTAGCCCACGCTTGCACGCTTGATGTAGTCATTTTACTCATTTTGAAGTATGTAACTAAAACACCGTGCATTCGAGAGTGAACCAAATCTAACAGTTCACATTTTATTATTTCGAATCCATTTATAGGCTCATCTCATCCCTTGTGTCTGAGCTCTTAAGAAAAATGATAACGAATATCTTAAGGACACTAAATGTCTGCAAATACAATAAAATAAAAAATTAAAAATAAGATCCATTCATTTATTTGTGTAAAATGTGTAAAATATTATTACTCCACTTATTATGTACATTTCCATAACAAACATTAAGTTGAAGTAAGATTATAAGTTTTTTCTTTTGATGATTGCTATTATTTTGAGGATCCAGGAGTATTTTGTATTTTCATGTTTTTAGTTTTTTCTAATATTTCTTTATATGGAGGATTTATAGGACTTTGTACAGGCTCTTTGAATTCATATACTTTTTGGCCCTCTAACAGGGAATATGATGTATCAGAATCATAGGCGCTCAAATCTCCACACGCATTAAATGGAACTATGAACCTGTTAGGACCCGTGAATTGATTGAAATCACAATATTTGTGATCCAACAGAGGATTCACCATATTTGGAATGTATCCTTCAGGTGGCTGATAGTTTTGACAGACAACAAAAGCTTCTATGCTGGAGTTTCTCGAACTTCTTGGTTTGGACACTGTTACATATTCAAAAAATTGCTTCAGCTGGGAATATAAAAGAGAAACATCTTCCCCTCGGAATATCTTAGCAACAAAAACACCTCCAATCTTTAACACATGAGTTGTTATATTGAGTGCTGCTAATAACAGCTGTGATTGTACATATTCATCAATGTCATGTAATCCTGTTACATCTGGGGCTCCATCACAAACTACTAGGTCAGCTTTGAGTCCTTCAAATTCCTGAATGATAGCATTGGCAGTGGAAAGTTTTGTAATATCACCCTGTATCTGTATTACACCAGGTAACGCCGCCATGGCTTGTAGGTCTACAGCAACAATTTTAACATCATCAATACTACTGGCATTTTGACGCAATTTTTTTGTCAGTACCTGACTCCAACTGCCAGGAGCAGCGCAGAGATCTACAGCGCGTGTTACACCATTGAATATATTGTGTTCTTCATTAATTTGTAATAATTTAAAAGCACTTCTTGCACGCCAGCCTTCTTCTTTAGCTAACCTATAATATATATCCCTTTTATCTTTGGACGTTTTGCCCATCTTTGCTTGGTTTACAATTAATATCGTTAATATTATGGCAATCCAGATTTTTGTAACTCGCGTTTTTAACTTCAATCCTATGAAATCAAATGAGGGTTCAAATAGTAGTTTATTAAAATTTAAACAGAGGAAGTAGCGTTTTAGTTAGTTTCCTTGAGAGTTGACAACCTGCCTGACAGGAACATTACAGATTGACAGCTGATGCTGACAGTTCTTTTTTTTTACGACGAGAACAAGGGGACAAAAACTCTCTAAATCATATATGTTGATGTGGCTCATCGTCTTAACGATAGCATTTCCATGGCAATTTTATATTGAGTCTAGCCCAGAATTCAGCTACAATTTTTGTGCTACCACTAGCGTCAATCTATTTCTCCAGCGTGCAGGCAATAAGACATGCAGAATGCGGATTCAGGCGTATTGGTGTGTCTCACACATAATATTATGTATATCAATGTAAGAATATGAGAAGATGTACATATAAGGGAAGATATTACACCTATGAAACTTCATTATTAGTTTTTTTCATGGAAAACATATTTCGATGATTCATTTATTTTTTTATTTCAGGCAATCAGGATCTGTGCAATGACCATAGACATTGGAGAGGACTGAGGATAGGACATTGACTGATTGACAACATGACATAACATAGTATAATAGTGACAAGACAGTTGTGTTGTTTGTTTCTTGAGCGTTTTGTCGGTTGTCTTATTTCAGCTTTTTCTTCTATTCTATTCTTGTCTTGTTTGTAGCTGACTAATTCATAAATGTTCACAGTGCAGTGATTCGAGTTTCCTGGCTTTTCTGACTTCTGACTGAGTTCAGAAGCCTCCTGACATCATGGAATATTTCAGTGGTTCCAAGAAGTTGTTATTATTTATTTTAGAAGACTGGAAATTGCTCTTATTCCTTACCATTTTATTTTGCTTATATTTTTACTATACAAGCACATTTGACTTTTTCGAAAAGAAAGGCATTCCATTTAGGAAACCAGTGATATTATTAGGTAATCTGGGACCCAGGTTAAGAGGCACACAATCATTTCATGAATTTCAATTGGAAGCATATAATAACTTTAAAGGAAATCGGTATGGAGGTAAGTTTTAGCTTCGAGACCTTAGGCGAATAATAATTTCGATTCTTTTTAGCGTGTTAATGGCACCTTTAACCTTTTGACCGCCTTAGTCACATATACGTGACAAGCAAGCGCGTACCCTGTACGCCAAACGACACAAATATGTGAAAAATGGTAGGTGAAATTGTGGCATAGCGTGGAGGGCATGCGCTTGCGTTTATGCTCTGGCGGTCAAAAGGTTAAAGTTAAACTGTTATTAAATAAAAAATCTTGAAAAAAAAGCCATTAAAAATGCAAGGCTTTTTCGCTATTAAGTTTAAATTCATGATACTCTTAAGCCATTTTTTGTGGTCATAAGATACTATATTTATTTACACTAACATACAATTCAGTTTTTTTTTAATAGAACTTAGTTTTTTTGGAACTATCCAAAAAAACTGCAAAGAAATGTTGGAGAGAACCTATTGTTTGAAGTAATATTTTTCTGTATTCTCAGTGCTTTAAACTAAAATAAACCTTTACTTATTTTAAAATTATGATTGTTTTGTAATTATGTTTATTTAATTTCATTTTTTTTATTTTTTACTTTAAAATCTTATTTTGTTTGATTGCAGGATTATTTGAAGGTAGAAGGCCTCTATTAACCATTATGGATCCTGATCTAGTCAAGGCGATAACAATACGAGATTTTGATTACTTCACTGACCGGATCTCATTGAATGCAAAAGAGCCCAAGTTCTGGAGTCGGTCACTTCTCAACTTAAAGGTCAGGTCTTCATCATTTCTGTTACTTTCTAGGTCAAATGTCTCTTAGAAAAAAATTTTTTTCCTTTTCATAATTAAACAAGAAGATGATTTCATCTATAAACTAAATTGCTTGACTTGAGTTGCAGCCTGATATTTTTACAACTGAATTCTATTACTGCAGAATTTTGTTTGCCTAGTATATTTTATAAATACAGATATAATTATAAATATATATAAAAAAAAAAAAAAAAAATTCATAGGCTTTTAGGCTGAAAAGTCAATAAAAAACAAACAAATACATAAACTCAAGGTTAGAACAAATATTACTTAAATAAAAACATATTTTGGAACCAGAAAAATACAATTGAAATCGCTTTTTCAGGGATCAGAATGGAAAGGTGTTCGCAGCACTTTAACACCGGTGTTCAGTTCCGCACGTCTAAGAAATATGCTGCCACTCATACAGCTATGCTCAAAGCAAATGGTTGAATTTTTGAAGCAATATGGTAAGATAAATATATATATGTTTTAAAAATCTATATTCTACTATGATAACTTATACGGGGCCATTGGGTCAATCAATACTTATTTATAAAATGTGAAAGTCTGTTGTCATGCTTGTAACTCAATCATGCATTATTAATTGATTGGCTTTGAATAAAATCTGACACACATAAGATTTAGCATTAATTGAATGAGACAATGACGACTATTTAGGTTGCAGAATTAAATAAATGAAGTTGTTTATTTAGTTGGTTAGTTTATTTTATATAAGGAGCTTGTGGCTAAGTAATAAGTATAACAGCCGCTCGGGTCCATCTTTAGGTTAAGCCGCGCTTGTCTAGGTTGTTATGTGGATGGGCGACTACCCATTACATACCGATTTTCCTCCGTGTCTCGGAAAGCACGTTAAGCCGTTGGTCATTTGTAGATCTTTGACAGTCGTTACAGGTAGTCAGTGGCCCGAAAAGTCTGACAACCAGTCTTACCAAGGGGTATCGTATTACCCAGTACTAACTTGTGGGTTGTGGATGTCAGATAGGCAGTCGCTCCACGTAAAATACTGGTAATCAGCTGCATCCGTTTAGACTAGATGCCGACCCCAACATAGTTGGGAAAAGGCTAGGCAGATGATAAGTTTATTTTATATAAATAAGTCCCTTTTTTTGTAAATATTTAGTTTTAATTAATCTATATGTAGCTCTAATTCAATGCAATTTGATAAAGGAGATTGACACGGAGCAGGTCCCTTTTGTGGTATCGTGTGCCTGATTGGAATAATGACCTAAAAATATTATTCATTTTTTTGTGTACAGGGTATTTTTTATACAATTTCTTTCATCCTGGGAATAAAGTTAAAGTTAATTAATAGTTAAACTTTACGTCGACATCCGTTTGATTCAATGTAGTCTGTGGTTTGATTGGTATATAAAAAAAGTTGCCAGGTATCAAAGAATTAAATAACTAATGATATATTTTTTAATCAATTGAGTAATCGATTAAATAAAACGATAATTAAACAATACAAAAACATTTAAAAAAATTAAGTATATATAACCTATGGGCAGTTTACATCTCATCATTTAGATTTAGATCTCAACATTTGACAACTTCAACGCTACTGTGTTAGCATTTTGTTTTAAAACGATGAGGTAGAATGATGTTATCCCTGTCCTTTTATACGTATGATTGTACCATAATATAACTGAAATTAACAACGATAGGTGTACGCCAAATATGAGTTTATGTAAAGTATTCTTGACGACGAAAACTATTGGATAAACTACTCATAGTCGATGCGAGTAAAACCGATGGAACGATGACAATCATAGGTTGCATCAATCCTTATAAGGCCTACATTGATTAATAATAAATGTTCACAAAAGCATTAGACACAAAGATAACAGCCATATTTATTTAGAAAACCCCCTTTTTAACAAAGTAGTTTTTATCGATTGATCTATAACGATTTAGTTAGAGATTATAAAAAATTGATCTGGCAACATTTACTTGCTCATGTCACAGACTTTATTCTGTGGTTCGTTACGTGCGTGATTGCTTTGTTTAGATACGTTGAGTTTTGAATTCCGTAATCTTTTACTTAGTTATTATTTACGATACGTGCTTTTTCTGCTACTACCGAGTTGAGCTAATAAGTTCCTCGAGTGCATTACGTTTTGTGAGATATTTGACTCTTGTTAGTGCTGTTCCTTGTGAGATATTTGACTCTTAGTGCTATCCTTGGTGAGATATTGGACTCCCGAACCGTTATTGTCAGAGCCATGTCTACCCCAGTTAGAAGCCGGACACAGCGTCAGCGTTCCCGACGCTGTATTAACTGTTCGATTTTATTATCACCTAATTTACGCCGGTATACAGTTGAGGAGTTGAACGAGCAAATGACAGTTCTTTTACGAACCTGGACAATGCCTACACCTGTAAGTCTTGTTATTTATCGTGTGCTTAAAAAAAATGTTGTGGACTTTACAATGTAATAAAAGAAATAATGAACTGCATTGTGCAAATTCTAAATGACATGATTAGAGTAAACAAAACACTTGAAAGTTTTTTTAGGTAAATACAATTTTTGCATGTCTTTTTCAGTCAAAACGTAATTTAAAAAAACACTGATATGTCAAATTAACACAACATGCACTAAGACATTTTTTAAATAATAATTATTTCATCAAAGTGTTGAAAGTAAGATTAAGTAAATTGACCATACAACTGCCTGCCTGCAATACTTAAACATTAAATGTCACTGAAACAGTTATAAATATAGAAGAGTAATGATTTTATAATCTTTTTCAGGTAGCGTTGGATGATATCCTGTGTATAGAATGTTATTTGTTGTTGCAAGAATGTATCTTATCAAATATAACTGGGTCCCACGAGGATATGTCACCTGCATTTGGCCACTTGAACATTTGTTATGGATGTGGTATCTCTATTGCAAGTCGGAGAACCCATAGAGTTGAGTTAGACTGCCCACAACGGAGCATGATTTTAAGATGGACACTAGCACACCTGGTCAGTATTTTTTGTAATAACAACATAACATCACGCTTGTAATCCCTGAAGGGTTAGGCAGAAGTCTACCTAATAGTACACCCACATTTTTCCAGTTATGTTGAAGTCCCATGTAATAGGGGGCGAGCCTATTGCCATCAACCGGGCCCAAATCCAGACTCCGTGGCTGCTACTGAAAAATTCCTAATGGAAAACTCCAGTAACACTGCCCAACCTGCAAATCAAACCCGGGACCTCATGCTCAGCAGTTGCACTTGCAACCACTAGACCAAGGACCACTTCACATTCATCACATACAAAGTCTCGGGTGTATATTCTGATATTCACTAATACCAACTGTATTTCATTTTAGGCTTCACATTTAGAAAGAGTGTGCATTCCTTGCTGGTTAGCAGCAACTCGGGAAACACGACGATTGAAGGTTCAAGATACAAACAGACCTGACAGTTTCATGGATGCAGCTTCACCTTCTTTAGAAGATATTGGGATGCCTGAACCACCTCCAATGCCAGCTCAAACACACCAATCACAACAAGTACCACAACATCAATCTAAAATTAATTCACAAAAGTATAAACGAGTTGCCGCAGCTTCTCGTCACTGCATGTTTGTAGGATGTGAAAATATTGACCGTCTTTTAGTGCCTATGACTATCAAGGAATTGTTGTTATTGCAGTACAATATATATATATATACCCTTAAATGCTAGAATCTGCCATTACCACTTAAATAGTAATCAGTGGGATGAACTGTATGCCACTTTAAATGACTTTACTGGCTTTCAAGTCGATATATTTTCCATGCTGGAAAGAGCTTCCCAAAGGACTTTAGATTTTAATGATATTGCAGCCATGGATTCACATTTACGCCATTATTGGCTGGGACTTACAGAAGTACAATTTAATGAACTATTAAATAGCATTCCATCTTTAAATAATAAAGTTACAAAACCTAGCCTTGCATTGAGCATATTTCTCGTAAAGCTTAGGACAGGGGACAGCAACCAAAGACTGGCAACTCTTTTTCAATTGCCACGATCTACATTAGAGAAAAAAATGAAGATTGTTAGAGAATGTTTAACAGAACATTTTGTACCAATGCATTTGGGAGTAAACCATACAAGTATACAAAATGTGGCCTCACGTAACAGGACTATTCCTGAAGGTCTATTTGGAGATAGTAGCATGGCTTCAGATACTAAACCTGCCATTGTCATATGTGATGGTACATATGTTTATGTACAGAATAGTAGTAACTACAAATACCAGAATCAGACATATAGTCTCCATAAATATGCCAATTTGGTTAAACCGTTTTTAATCACATGTTGTGATGGATTTATTTTAGATTGCATTGGACCTTATGAAGCAACAAAAAATGACTCAACAATCATGAGTGATCTATTTAGTAATGAAAGTGGTCCAATGCGCTCATTTTTTAGACAGGGGGACGTATTTATATTGGATACGGGGTTTAGGGATGTGATCCCTGAATTGGAAAGCTATCATTATAAAACATACATGCCAGAGTCATTATTGGAAAATGAACATCAATTGACAACTGACCAAGCGAATAGATCCAGATGTGTGACTATGTGTAGATGGGTAGTCGAAGTAGTAAATGGTCAGGTTAAAAGAGACTAAAAACTCTTTCGACAAGAATATTTTAACAGAGCATCAACACACCTTATGGATGATTTTAAAATTGCTTGTGCTCTTTTGAATAAATTCCACCCAAAAATTGAAGACAGACCAGATGCTGTGGAGTACTTACATATTGCTCAGGCTAGATTAAATACCAGGAATTATTTAGGGGAATTTATTCAAAGGGAAAACATCAATAGGAGACGTACGGTTTTCCAAAACATAGACAGCAGTGCTCCTCATTTAGACCATTTTCCTAGATTAACTTTAGATGATTTAAGAAGATTTGCATTGGGATCCTACCAATTAAAACAGGCGAGATCCTATTATGGGGAGCACATAAGAACTAATGGTACTTATAATATTGAAGTAAGCAGTGATATTTTGGAAGAGGATTTGCCCTTAATATTGGGTCAAAATAATTATTTAATTAGGGCTAGAATTAAGTCCTGCCATGTGAGCAATAAAACTTATTACTCTTATTTATTGATAAGTAAAGATGAAAATCGGGCAAATACTATAGATAGTATCATAGCATATTATTGTAACTGTCTAGTGGGTAACCGTACAGTAGGGTGTTGTGCTCATACTATGACAGTATTGTGGTATCTGAGCTGGGGCCGCTTCAATGATGTAAGTGCTCCAGCTCAATTCTTGGATGGTATATTTTATGAAGAATAAATGGTTTATTCAAGTTTTGATTTGTTTTATTTCCTTTGGTACTTAGACATGAACTACCTATCAATAACGTTACTTATTAAAGTCTAGTGGTGAAGCTGTTAACTAATTATACATTTTTTAATATTTAAATGTCAATTGCACACTATCTATGAGTAGGTACCTATCTTCTTTTTATTATGCTGCTATTATATTTATATGTGCATAAAGTAATAGAGTCGTAATCCCATCCCCATAGTGATGTATAGTAGATAGGTAGAAGTAGGTACTTAACCTAAATAGAATAAGGAGAAAATGTCAATGTCAATTTGTAATTATAACCTAGATTTTTACAACAGAAAAACAATGATATCTCTTGAACCAGGGTGAATAATTTAAAAATGGTTTCTGATTATAAAAATACAATGTTTTTACTATTATTTAAAATAAAAATCTTCAGGGCACAACGATTTACCACTGGGACCCAATTCTCCTTACAAATCGGGCAATCTCCTTTTAATACAAAAAAAAAACAGTAAAGAATGAAGTCTTGATAATTTTTTGTAGTTATAAATAACATAAAAAGTGGAACTTTAAAAAACCTATTCATGAAGTTTCATCAAAGTAATCTTTAAAAGATTTTCAATATATTGCCAATATAGTGTAGCCTTAGGGGCGCTGTGGACCGAGGACATGGTTTTTTTCTTTCGTAATCTATACTAATATTATAAAGAGGTAAAATTTGTTTGTATGTAGGGGTTAATCTCCGGAAGTAATGAACCAATTTAAAAAATTGTTTCACTGGTAGAAAGTTGCATTAAACGTGGGTGCTATAGGCTATAATTTATATTTATATCATGCATATTAGCCGAGCTATCACAGTTTCTGCGGACGAAGTCGCGGGCGATGTTCTAGTTTACCAATATTATGGCAGTATCAGGTTAACATTCTCTATAGAAAACATTTAGCTTCCGAAAAGCATGGTTGTACAAGTACTGTTTCCGATCTATTTGTCAGAAACAGGCTTCGAATAATGTTTTAGCTCAGTCAAATTGCAGTATCGGGTTGGCCTTGTAAATACCATAACCATTTAAGGTCTGAGAAGCATGGCCCTACGAAGCAACGATAAAAAAAAAATTCCCAACAGTTTTTTTCAATTCAATTTTCTTTTCTTTGCTGCTCATAGTGCCCCTAAGCCGCTAAGTGTATACTCTTAACTCCTAGAAATCCGCCCCTAAAGCATCCCAGTCATCCCACTGACCCACACTGCATATCAAAACTAGTAAGTAGGTTAAAAATGTACACAAATATTTAAGTTTCTGGTTGCATAGTGCTATCTTGTGTATCTACTATAACGAGGAACATTATCACAATGACATGATTATTAACTTTGCAGTGCCCCAACAAGAGTAAATAACAGTATATCGTCACACAAGATCGTAGTACCGGGATAAAAAGGAGTTCCTATTTGATAGTAGATATCCAGGTTATAAACTATCTGTGTGCCAAATTTCATCCGAATCTGTTCAATAGTTTTTGCTTGAAAGAGTAATAAAAATCCGTCCATACCACACATTGCTCCATCCTCACAAACTTTCGCATATTTTGTAATAGTAATAAGACAAGATTAAAATAGCTTATATTGTACAATTGAAAGACGCAGACCTATGCATGCATAAACTAGGTATGTGATAAGGTCTATCTTTTCATACACGAAATATTTTAAGAGTAACTAACGTCGTAAAGTCGCCATAGCATCGAAAAAAAATATTATCGGAGTGGTTTTTTTTACGAAATTATTTTAATTCTAAAATTTTTTGAGACTTTTTGCATAAAACCTTTACTCCCATATTCTAACAATGAGAGTAGGTAAATACGACGTAGTAAACTAGCGTAATGGATGTTCAAAAACAAGGAACTAGTATTTATTATGTGGGTCAAGTAATTTTAAATTATTTATTTTTCATAAAAATATACTCAGATAAAAAAAAATAATCCCTTGAAATGGGTTCGTTATAGCCGTTAGATGATTCCCTGAAAATAGTTCGTGTATGAATAGTTAGACCTTATATAATTATACTTCTACAGAAGACACATAATTGCATTATAATTAAATATTTACTAAGAATACGTCATATTCATTAAACAACATTATTTAACATCATGTATTTGATCATTAGATAAGAAAGACGTTGAGATGAAGAAAACAATAGGGCACTTCACATTAGAAGTAATTGGGGCATGTGCATTTGGAATCAAGTGCGATGCTTTGTCGGATGAGAATGCACATTTCTTCAATGTAAGTAAACAAGACTGTTTCATGTTTTTGCACTTACGTAACATTAATACAAATGTGAAACGTGTGTTAAAAATAGTGAGAGGACTTATCTCAGTTTATTTATCACCATTATTGATTGAAAGATTAATATAAATTTTTGATAGGTTGATGGACACTCTGTGCATAGCTAATGGTAAAAATATGTAATTCTAGGTGGCTGAGAAGTTTGACTACATGCCTTTGTACAAAAGACTGATGTTGTTCTTCTTCCTCATATTTATGCCGCAAATGATTAAGTATTTAAACTTTTCGTTTCTTAATTTGGCTTCTGCAAAAGAGTTAGTAAGGATTTTGAAAGCGGCAAAAGCTGAACGACGAGAATCTGGCGTTAAGTAAGTTATTTAATGATGAATATTGGAAGTAACTATTATAATAACATGTAGGTGTAAATAAATATAAAACTTAAGGATATAATCAATATCTATGAGAGGGAATTGGCCATAAACCACCAGGCAGCAAATTTGTAGAAGTCAGATGTCTTCGAATTTATGGTTCCAGGACGTGCTGCTTTTCTCTTCGATATTTTCTTTCACCAAAAAAGGTTTAGAAAATTACACCAATATTTTATTACTCTAGTTAGGATAACTACGTTATTTAATTCTTATATCTTTTATTTTTTTTCAGGAAGAGTGATTTCCTCCAAATCTTGATTGATTTTTCAGAGAAGGAAAGAAATGAAGCCGAAAAAACGAATTCTGATATTCGTAAGTAGTTTTATGTACCCTAACAGATTAATGATTATGATTGAATATTACAGTTGTTATAAATATCTTTTCATAGAGTTAATTAAACTATTTTGTATTCATTTTATTTCTGAATAATTAACACACAACATACGTCGTATCATAATGCAAATGCTTTGTTATTTTATTGTGTGCTGATCAACCTGTACGTGGGTACAGGTGTATTTATAAAGTAGATCCAAGTAGTGTACCACCATTTGCAACTAGGTGGGTACACGAGAACGCGTCGTTTTAATTACAATGATGCTTGTGAATGCAGGAACTATACGATCATACTATTCAATTTTTCCAGATCTTGATGAGGACACCGTGGACGCGCAGTTATTACTGTTCCTTATAGCTGGTTATGAGACTTCAAGTACCTTGCTGTCCTTTGCCATCCACGTACTGGCCACAAAGCCTGAACTGCAGGATAAACTGCGAGCCCATGTGAAAGAAATGACTGATGAAAAAGAATTGGACTACGATCTCCTTGCGCAGTTGCATTACCTTGAAGGATTTTTGTTGGGTAAATAGAATTTCTAAATGCGCTCAATTATGCACCAAATAAACAAAGTTAGCGTGCTATTTAGTATTGTGATACATGTTGGAGATAAGTTATACTCTCTTACTTATTTAATTGGTATGATTTAGATAATAAGACCTACTTTTATCTTTACGAAAGGCGCGCAAATATCTAATTATATGCTTATGCAATATTAGATTGCCATGCGGATTTTTGCAGTCTGGGAGAGGGATTACTTACTATTTACGTTATAAAAATATGAACTTATGAAAGATCATGAAACAATCGCATTGACCTTAGCATTATAAGGCAAAAGTGTGCAGTTAATGTAAATTATTTTTTTTATTTTTTTTCAGAAACATTGCGCTTGTTTCCTCCGCTAGCCAGAGTGGACAGAGTCTGTACAAAACCATATACTATACCTGGATCATCTATAAAGCTGGAGCCTGGTAATGTAGTTGCCATACCTTTGTACGGTATTCACATGGACCCAGAGTATTACCCAGAGCCGAAAGAGTTCAGACCGGAACGTTTTATGAATGAAGACAAAAAAGATAGAGCATCTCATTTGTACCTGGCTTTTGGTGCAGGTCCCAGAAATTGTATAGGTAAGGATTCAAATAAGGAGCCTTACTATCTTACTTAACTTGTCTTACTTGAGAACAATCAACATGGTGTTTGTAATATAAATGCTTGGTGTTGCGTGTCGCGGGTTCGATTCTCGCACCGGACAAATATTGTATAGCCTACAGGTAGTTGTTCCGGGCCTGGCTGTTGTGTAAGTTAAGGATTGGACCTCATGCTGCCAGTCGCCTCGTCGACGCTGCTGCGTGCGATAGCATTCCCGCTCCAGCTAATGACGGTTCTGAGTCAGAAAAGGATAGGAGCATGGAAAAGTACGATTTCGTGCTGCCAGATGAGGTTCATTCCTAAATATGTATATGTAAATGCACTCACGATACAGCCGATACCGGAATACCGGAGAAAATCATTGTATGCTAACATTTTCTTTGTCAACCGGCCAGTAAACAGTCATTATTCGTTGCAGCGCGAAATACTGTGACGGCATAATTTTGTGGTACTGCGCATGCTAGACAGATCATCAACTTTCCTGTACAAATTCCAACGCATCATAATTCAAATAATATAATTATTATATTTCCTTATCTCCTCGTTACAGGTCTGAGATTCGCGATGATATCAGCGAAACTGGCGATGGTTGAACTCATTAAGAACTTCAAATTCTCCACGTGCGAGAAGACTGTTGACCCCATTCAGTTTGATAAGCGGTCTTTGTTGCTGAAGGCGCAGGGTGGGTTGTGGGTTCGCATCGAAACTTTATAAGTAGGGCCCACTCTAGATTTCATTCGAATGTTTTGTTTTATGGCCGTAAGTAGGATCTAGGTATAACGTGCGTTTTTCAAAGGTGATTCAATGGCATGAAGAGGTACAAACAACTCAATATAAAGTAGACAGTTCCTAACTCAAATGTACAAATACCTTTTTAAATTTAAAGAATGTTATGTTAACAAATTATTGTGCATTTTTTGTAATGTTGTCATCAGGGTTATAAACTCCCGCAATGTTGCTCATAATAGCTGATTGCGCATGAGCATTATCATGATACCAGTCTTAATCAAAATAAAAAAAGGGCCAAGTGCGAGTTGGACTCGCTTATTTTGTTATTAAACTCCATATTTACAGTTTTCAGATGTATTCCTTTACATGTGCTGTAAGACATTGCTTCTTGCCAAATTTCATGATTCTAGGTCAACAGGAAGTACCCTTGTAAAATCGCAGATTATGCGTAAATATCTTTTGATAGCGTTGTCTTACAAGTTTGATTTCCACAGCTGAAAGAAACCGTAGACCGAAGTATTTGTTTTAAATTATAACTTGATACCTCTACACGTTCCTGACCGACAGACGGACAACAAAGTTATCCTATAAGGGTTCCTTTTTCCTTTTGAGGTACGGAACCCTAAAAAAATTCTAAATTAATGTTTTATAGGAAAATAAGTTAAAGACAGATATCTTGTATACATAATACATTACATAATTGTTAAGTTAGTTGGGTACAAATAACAGAGATTATTAGTTTTATAGTATTAACAAACAGTAGTGTTAACAATCTAAGTAACACATAGGGGAAGACATTTTCATCGCTTCCTTAATCAATTGATATAAAAGTGATAAGAATCGATAGATCTTTTTAATCTGTTTCTTAAAGGCTAGTATTTAACTGTAAATAAAAAAATCTTAAATCGCAATCCTAATCAAAAATACTGATTGCATAGCAAAATATTTACTGATTGCGCTGCAAAATATTATTATTTTAGCAACAATTTGAATTCGTGACACATCGCTATTAAATGAAAGCAGAAACTTTTTTTATGAACGGATATCTAATAAAAACTAGCGCACAATAAACTGTAATTCATTTTAGTTAAAACAAAGCTTTTATTTTTTTAACGCGTAGGGCAATTTATTTAAGCGAAACCGAGTCGACGTAGCCCCGCTATGCGGGGCTCCTATTTCTGTCTGCAGCGTTTGAAGTGGATGACGAGGTCTTAGTTCGCTCGCGCGTTCATTCGCTCGCGTTATACAAAACAACATAAAAATAGGGGTACGATAGACGCATTCGACTGTGTCTATATATATATTTATAAAATTATGGATAGCATAACGTCTACTTTTACATTTTCGTTGAAATAAAATACCATGGAAAAATAAACCGAACAAACAATATTCGTTAAAAAATAATTCTACAGATTGAAAAGTTTGGTAAATAAAAAATGTGGTTATAAAATTCATTGAATTGTATTTCTGTGAAATATGTTTCATTTAAGTAAATAGTCGTTAAAACAATAATATTGGAAATAAAAATACGAGAACCAAATATTAACATTTTCGGCAGTGGATGACGAGGTCTTAGTTCGCTTGCTAACTAGGCCCCGCCATCCCCTTTGAACCTAACCAGTCCCGAGCCCGCTTCGCTCGCTCTTGCATCCTATGTTGTCCTTGTCGCAATGTCTTTTTTACGATGAAAACATGTTGCAAAAAATTTTGTTATATGTAATACTCACAAGTATTACGTTTGTACGCTCTGGTAAATTTGATGTGGAATCAGTATTTTTGATGTAAAAAATAGGTGTCCCCTTGTTCTGCAGACAGAAATCTCTTAGAATTTCGTTTAGAGAGAATTTTTGATTTGTTATTCTATGATATGACTATCGAAACATTAAATTTTGTTTGTAACAAAAACTAAGATTAAATTTTTTTCCAAGTAAGTATTCTGCGTATTGAGTATTCTATGAAGTGATAATATGAGAAAAAAATTATATTGAAACGATATTCTATAAAACAGTGTACAACCGTAAAACATATTTAATTGATGTGAATAAATTGACGGGTGATAGTTTTTTGATGTGCATTTAAAAAATAGTCTTTCGTAACCATTATTGCAGTAGATATAAGGTTCCAGACATAAAGGGACTTTATTATCACTATTTATAATAACTAAATTACTTGAACTAGTAAACTGCAAATAAATTTGGTTAGAATTTAAAGTATCACGCAACATTTAGAAGTACTCAGTTGTAGTCTTATAAGAAATATTATATAAAAGATGTTTAAATTTTTAGATGTTTATTTTAGTTCATGGTAGTTTTATAAATGCCGCTATAAAGAAACCTATTGAGTCCCTGTATATAGGTTCCACTGGTCTGAGTTCATTGTTTTCTGGACCAAATCTTTGCACCAATAATCTGAAAATAATAGTTTGCTAAATAAATATTGTGATAGTTTAGTGCCAGTAAGATACACTCAATAACATAAGACTTTGTTTAAATTACACTTAAATTACTTTGACTCAAATCACAAGCGATTCTTGCCAATACTGTTAATGAAATGTATTTCTAATTTTAATAATAAAAATGTTTTTAACCAACCTTTGTTCATCATTAAGACCTTTGTTAGGTAACCCTGGTCCGCCATGGATTGGTTCTGCAGGTACTAGTTGTAAGCATAGGAACTTTTCAAGTGCCCATGCAACCATTCCTTCATTTTCTTCTACTGTGGTAGTGCATGTACTGTAGACCAACAACCCACCCACTTTCAATACTTTGACTGCCTGTAATGTGATTTACTAAAATTACATATTTATTTTACAACTTATGTGCACACAGTAGACAACACAGGAAAATAACATTTAATATTTGAGTGCTATTTTCTGATGATTTAAGTGTTGGGTGTGATGCACAATCTATGCATATTTTTGGAAGATATATACACACTTACTTCAGCAAATAACTTCCTTTGAACAAACTTATAGGAACTTATCATTTTTGGAGTCATTTTGTTAATTAATTGTGGCCTTTGTCCCAATCCACTGCAGGGGGCATCCAATAGCACTTTATCAAAACTGTTTGGTGGAAAAGGGGGTCCTCTGTTCACTCCTTTACTTTCTTCTGAGCAGCACTTAGTGGAGTCATAAGCATATGCAGTAACACAAGACACTCCTTGGATTTCACAGCTTTCCTTGATTTTTGCAGCTTTCTGTGGTGTCTTATCTAATGCTATTATAAATGCCTGAAATAGACATCAATAGGTAAGTTTATTGCAGCAAAGCTATTAGTCATCTTGAGAATATGTCCATGAGGCAGTTAAAATACTTACTTGATCATTAGACATTTCAGCTAAATGTGTAGTTTTATTGCCAGGAGCTGCACACATATCCAAAATATATTCATTGGGCTTAGCATCCACAATCCAACCACAGATAATGGAAGGCAGGTTTTGTAGGAGTACCTTTCCTTTACAATATATAGTTTCATTCACTACTGGCAACTTGGATGTAGGCAGAATAGTATGAACTGCTATACCACTGAAATTAATGTTCCATCTTATGTTACGATGCATTTTGGGAACTTGGCCTTATATGGATATATTTTAGTGGAAGTATTTTAGCTTTATACTCTTGTAGAGAATAACAAAATAATATCACGTGTTTAATCCCCGAAGGGTTAGGCAGAGGTGTACCCAATAGTACATCAACATTTCGCCAATAACGTTTAAGTTCCATATAATAAGGTGCGAGCCTATTGAGAGCAACCAGGCAAAAATCCAGTCTCTGTGGCTACTGAGAAATTCCTGACGGAAAACCTGAATAGGTACTGCCCGCCCTGGAAAACAAACCCTCATGCTCAGCAGTTGCGCTTGCGACCACTAGACCAACCAGGCAGAGGAGCAAAAACTATTTAAAGGATACTACGGATAAACGGTGGATGGATTGTGTGAGGAATTATATGAAGGAAAAAGGTGTAAATGATTGCGTGACGGTTGATAGGGGAGAACGGAAGAAAAAACGTGTTACGCGACTCCTAGTACATGGGACAAAAGCAGGAAGATGATGACTTGTATAAAGATGCTTATTTAGTCTTGCAATATCTCTCTCTATACCTGGGTTGAACACCATTGTCGAATAAATCTGCTCGTAACATTTTCAGATGCCCTGTTCCCACATATAGCTTTTTGCCTTCATATTGTACTTTTAGACCCCTTTTACAGTGGCCTTCTAAATCTCCATAAATGTCAACTGTGTCTCCTAACTGGCAGTCTGAAAACAATTGTTTTTTTTATCTATAGCAGTATAGCTAGTCTTGGTCTTGGTGCTCATCAGATGTCCCAATATGGACTAGAAAAAAAGCAATCTTTTCTATATTTTTTCTAAATTCTTATTTGGTATCTACATACCAAATAAGAATTTAAGGTCCTTATTGTGTCTGTTGGCTTAAATTTACAAAATTAAATGATTGCATAACTTCAGACGGCATTTCAAAATTTCACTATTTTGTGCAGTTTGTAAAGATCTCAGAATCACAAATTAATTTGGCATCTCTACTGTAGTATCTTTCCTTACACTATACATAGACTACTCACTAACAGGTAGACCCATGACCCCCGGTGCAAAAACATGAGCTCCTCTCAATACTGCCGCTGCACACAGAGCATCCACTATGACTTCCTTTCCAGTATTTTTCAAAGTTACTTCATCAGGCCATTGCCCAAGTACGAGACAATCTGGCCTTATGAAATAAAATTCTGGTATGTTTGTTGCGTGAAGCTCTTTTCTTTGCTGTGAATTTAAAAAAAAATAATAATTACTGTCAGCACTGCCAGCCAAAACATTCTGTTGGCCGGTATTAGACATGATTTCCAGTTATGTACAGTAAATGTGAAATCCAAATAGCCATAAACTGACCCTCTGCCCTTAAAATAACTTACATCTGATAGAAAATCTTGAAGAACACGGACGTCAATCGTTTTTAATTTATTTATCCTAAACGTTGTGTACTTCGGAGACTGTGATAACCAAGCTTTTATACCAATATCCTCTAGAATTTCCATGATAATATTCTTCCCACACCTATAGGCTTCGGGCTTTCTTACTCTTAGTAGCAAAATATTGCACCAACTATTTTTGTGTCTCTGGGACAAAAATTATGTGCATGGGTTTGTTATTTTACGACTGTCAAACACATCGACGTTGTCGTTGAATGACTTTAGGTCTTGGTTTGAGTCGTTGACGTCAATCAATACGTCATATTAGTTTGACATTGAGCCATTGGCACGGAATGGGTACTCCCTTTCTTCTCCTAAAATTGTTTGTCCGAAAATCATTATCCATAACACGTATGCTATAAACTTCAGTAACCATAATGTTCAAAATCCCGAAATTTTGTTTAACATAATTATCTTTAGTTCTAAAAGTATTCTGTCATAATATCGAGTACTATAATAATTGAATCTCCTAATTTTACATGACCTAAAGTCATATGTCCTAAGTATTGTGTTAAATAATGTGCATTATTCCGAATGTTCATTTAGAATAATTTTTTTAGTCTAAAACATTTGCTAAAAATTAGGTTTTAGTGACAGAAACGAATCGCTGTAAATCCGACTCCACGCAGTCTTGTCTGCTCTACCCCAAGAGTGTAATTTAAAATCGCGTAGGCGCGGAGGGGCGAGGCGGCCCGCGAGTTGAGGAGCAGGTGGTTGTAGCACTCGCCGCCGCGGCTGAGGCTGGCCGGCGAAGCCGGCCAGCAAGCCGAAGCTGCGGTGGTGAGCGTTAACTCATCTGCGACGATAAACTCGCGTGGGACCGCCGGAGCCCCGCAGCGCCGGAGCCGTGACAGAAACCATGCCTGCTGCATGTTGCATGCTTGCTTCCATGCTGCATGCTTGCTTGTATGCTGTGTGCTTGCTTGCATGCTTCATGCTGCGTGCTTGCTTGCTTGCATGCTGCATGCTTGCTTGCATGCTTCATGCTTGCTTGCATGCTTGCTTGCATGCTTCATGCTTGCTTGCATGCTTGCTTGCTTACAAAAACCACATGTTCACAATCAACTGCTTTATTGAGTACATGTATAATATATTTATTTATGTATAATAAAAAATTATAAGAGAGAGAAGTTCACAGCAAAAGCTTTGTCATACAAATTTGTTCTAAGAATATTATTATTATAAATAAACAATAAGTAATTTGAATTTAGGACTTATAACTTTTATAGAAAACGGTTTTATGTCTTTTGTATGTTATTGATTGTAATATTTATGACAAACGGATTTAGGACATGTTATATTTAGGGATTTCAATTTTATGGCATGTAATATTATGTGATATTAAGTTCGGGTAAGTTATCATTCGGACAAATGATGATTAGGACAAAAAAAGTTATGGCACTTTAAATTATGGATAAAAAAGTTAGGTGACACAATAGAGAACCCACGGAATGTCATCCTCACTGTCAATTGTCAGATTGAGGAGTTCGACCAGAGACCTCAACTAAATCTCCACGAAAGCACGAAACAATCGGTCGCCCGCTTACGGCGCTTACTACCGGACCGCAACCGAACCAGCATGCAGCATCGGCAGGAGATGTGTCAAGAGTCCGAGACAGGGGGGGGTCACAGGGGTCATGACCCTCCCCCCCCCAAATCATACACGCCAAATTGATATAAAATAGCTTTTTCGGATATAAATTATTACCTGATTTCCTGCTTAATCGTTCAACAAGTGAAACTAACCTTTTTCGAGGCAGAATTTTAAAATTTTGGAGCTCGCTTCGCTCGCTTATGTATCTGAGTTACTTTTATCCCATCTCTGCATGAATGAACAAATAGAACGTAAAACACGGGGCAGAGGCAGGCTGCTTCAAGAGCGGATCCGGTAGGGGTAGTCATGGCCGGGCGTCATGAGTACCCCGCCTGTGATGGGCCTAGGTCGACCGTGATCATGTTTCTGAACTCATTGATTTAAATAAAATAAATAGAGGTCCGGCTCGCTGCGCTCGCTCTTGCGTTCTCTTCATCTTAAAACTTGAAAATTAACTATCTCAGGGGCAAGGCCGTAGGCAGGGATGATGAGGGTGATGGGTGCAACCCCCCGAAATCTCCGACAACTATTAAGAAATCGACCTATCCGAGGCGGAATGCAAAAACAATCTCACTCGCTTCGCTCGCGAATATATCCAATACTTTTTCAATTCTGCAAAAGTTGACAGAGTGATCCTATTCTCATTTCTGTATAAATTGGAAAAAAAAAAGTGGTACTAAACATTCGCAGCTTGCTTTATTCGCTAATATATCCTGTACGTTTGAATTCTCCACAACTTGACAGAGTTCCTATACACGTTCATGTATGAATAAAAAAAAACAAAAAGAACTTAATTTATCCGAAGAAAGGTGCAAAAATTTTCGAGCTCGCTTCGCTCGGTCTTGCGTCTCTACGCAACTCCTGTATGGATAGTCAAAAGAAAATCTAATCTACCGCTTCTGCATCCTTTTCAGTATATCTTTATAAACTGCCACAATTTCTGAAAGCTAAAGATGTACCTCCCGGAAATAAGCCTTAGGCGTCCTTGATTCTTTTGTTTATTTAAATCCAGAGATGGTTGACATAATTTCGTTTTTCAAAAGTTGTTGATAATAGTTTAACACCCCCCCCCCCCCATCGGTCCCCAAACAAAAAAACCAAACCAAAAATTCCTGGCTATGGCCCCTTGTGACCCCCCGAAAGACAGGCTGGGACCGCGCCTGGTCCAACACGTCCTGTATTTTAAAAATAAAGGCTTAACAGAGAAAGAGCAGCGCTTGACCGGTCGTTGTCTTTGGTGGAGGCCTATATCCATCAGTGAGCATGTTATGGCTGAAATGATGATGATGATAATAGTAACAATTTTGTCAGGCGGTGGCGTCATTTTTCAGTTTTTGCCCCGCCTCAAAATAATTCAAGATCCGGGGCTGGCAAGCAATACGATAAAGCATTCATTTTTATAATAAAAAATGAAAACGAGCTTTCCGTTATTCCGTGCCACGTTGCATAAAATGCGTTTAAGATTTTGTTACTCATAAAAATGATGGTGCAAGGAATTCTTCAAGCCACGTCATTGTTAGTCGCCGTATCCTTAGAAGCTACATATAAAGTCCGATTCAAGGAAAATTGTTTACCATTCAAAGTCTTCACGGAATCTCAAAAGTCGTAAAACAGTGTTTGTAGTGCTCCGGTTACTTCAACTCATACAATAGTATCGATACTCCGCGGAAGGAACGCGAATCCTGTATATTATTTAACAATAAAACTTAAAAAGCTCAATTAAAACCTAAATTTTTAGTAAGTCGATAAAATAAATTGTATTGATAATAAACATATATAAAAAATATTTCTCAGAGATCTCTACAAATGTGAAGTTTACATTGTTATATTTTTATTGTCACTGGCCACTTTTTCCCAATACGTGGCATAGGCACGAACAACTTCCACGTTCGCCGCCATTTTGACATCGAGCGAATTGTATAGAATCTACTGATTTAAAGCTTTTTTTCTTGATTGTGTTGAAATTGGTATCAGAAAATGTAAGTATTTCATCTGTTTATACATATTAACCGTCCCTTATGTCGGATTACCCTAATAAAGCTATAAATTGCGTTTTGTGTACTTTACAAACTGAGGGTGGTGACCGCAGGAGAGACCAACAGCGGTGTCGGTCAATCTTTGTTGTAAATCATCCCTGCTAGTCGTTGTATTTGTAGCTAGTGTTAATTAAAAAGTTGTAATTGAATTCTTGCGTCATTTACAACGCAAGTTTTGTCGTCGTAAGAAACTAGGATAGAAAACAGTCGACGTCAAATTTCAGTAAGGACCTGCCATGTCATTATCATTGATTGAAATAACGTGCAGACTTGACGGATGACTCAGTACGGATAAAATGTTAAATTTCTAATATTATTTTGTTATTTCAGACTAACCGCAAAGCTTCAAAATGGGGAATATGTTTGCGAATTTATTTAAAGGCCTATTTGGCAAAAAGGAAATGAGAATATTGATGGTCGGTTTGGATGCTGCTGGTAAAACCACAATCCTATACAAACTTAAATTAGGCGAAATTGTTACGACTATTCCCACGATTGGTGAGTATTTCATGTTTTATTGTTTACATTAGATGTGCTTTTAATTGATTTTTAAATCTAATTGATTTAAAAATTAGGCCCTTTGTTTTATTTCATCTTTTGAGGTGACACATAATCATCTTTCTGGATTTTATTATTTCCTGTGTCCATATGTTGCAAGTAAATGAAATGCTCAGATCCCAGATGAAGTGCTATATTACTATCAACATTTGTAACTAGCTATGTTGGCAGTACAATATGGCTAATTGCTTTTGTATTGATTTTAATCTTGTTAAATTTTGTTCAAAACTGTTATAATGCAAAGATAACTAATTACTCAACTCTACGTTAAAACTATTTGTTATCTTTGTATAAGATGGAAAATAAAATATTTTTTTATGAACCAAGTTTTTCCGACTCATGAGCATTTTTATATGTAAGGACTTGCAAGCTTGATTTTTCATGCCCTTTTTCTCTCACTGTTTTCAATATTTGATACTGTTGAGTACAAAAATCTGTTTTAAAACTTTAAATGGCTGCATTAGCAAAACAGAAATATTTGAATTTCATAAGTACTGATGTTTTGAATTTCCAACAATGATTCATACCAATTTGTTACACCCACAAAGCTAGAACTAGAAAATAGTATTGAAATGCTTTTACAAAATCAATCCAATCAAAAGACTAAAAATAATTCAAACACATGAAATTGCATTACAATCAATAAAAACCTTATTAAACCATTAAAATCATGTAGTATGTAATATGGTGTTGCATAATTATGATTTTACAGTTCAGGTTAATTCATAAAATATATTACTCATACATGAATTTCTTGTTCTTTTTTTCAATTATTGTATGATCAGTTATTGGTATTTCATCATCTTCATTATTCTGTTTCCAGGATTCAATGTGGAGACTGTAGAATACAAAAACATCAGTTTCACCGTCTGGGACGTGGGTGGTCAAGACAAAATTAGGCCACTGTGGAGGCATTACTTCCAGAACACACAGGTCAGTGCAATGTTTACTGATTTTACTATTAGTTACACTATAAACTGTTTAAATAAATCATACTTAAATATATTTTTGTTGAGGTGGTCCTCTAAAATCTTTATGATGTTTATGAATCATCAGACAAGTCATATTAACATTTTTATATGACTTTTTAATGTTCAAGTATGGGGGTAAAAACTCAATAAGGACAAATAATTTGGTTTACTACTAAGGGTATAGGTAACAATTTTGAGCTAAGTCTAGTTACTTTTTTTGGTTTGCCAGGGAAAACTTTATATTTGTTGGATTTTTTCATCACTTAAGTATCCATCATCTGTATTGGAGATGCATGAAGAGTGTCTGGAGAGTGTCTCTTGTGTACAACCACACATTTGTGAAAGTAGGTCATTGTGTCTAACTAAAACTTACAGCTGATTTCACTTGAGTATTGTTCAAACCTTAAGCTCTCTCTTATAATTTTGTCGATTTATACTAGCATATTTTAATGAACTTTCTATGACAAGGAACATGGTTCAACAATTACAATATTCTTTGTTGTTTTCATAATAATTTATTAGTTCATTATGTATATCAGTTATTTAATTTTAGCTTAAGTCTTTGTGACAAGATAGTTTAGTTAGTGTTTGAATATAACTTTTATACAAGCATTGGAGGTATGTTTGTTTATGTGCATGCCTGATGTGATGTTTATAATTGTATTTATGAAATAATCGTGCTGATAAAAAGTAAAACTTCAGGGCAACTTTATCCCTTTAGTGCGGTGGGGTGTATGGAGAACTATGGAATAGGTCTCGTCACGTAATAAGAACGTTGAGCGACAGTCAGTGGAGGGGATGTGTGCGCACGTAATACAGTCGCGTCCTGAAGTACTAGGCTATTGTTTTATAATATAATCGCAATTGTTTTATTGTAGAATCAAAATAGGACTTTACTAGCTACTTGGTAGGCTGTATTTAAAAAAAATAAATGTAAAATGTTTACTGGAGCAGCAGCATTCTTTTTATGTGACAGCACCTATACTACTGTTATAGCGACAGTAAAATGTTAGCCATCCAACATGTTTGGTGTGATGTATGTAATTTGAACAAGAAGCATTGTACAATCGAATTTTAAACTGAGAAGACTAGATTAGTATGCTATCTGTGATTTTGGTGACTCACCAGTTTGAACAGACTGGATAATTAATCCAAGTGTTTGCGTGTCCTATTGACATTTAAACATTTTAATTAATTGCAGCCACGAGTTATTTATTAAATAAGTATTTAATTTTGCGCGTAGTTTAAATATTGATGCGTATTACGACAATTTTAATTAACATAGTAGAGTTGATAGGACGAATGTCTAGTATATTAGTCGAACGCGTTAACCTTGGCGTTTATTGTTTTGATAATCATTATTCATACGATTATAAAATGAAGGCGCGATATTTAGGTGATAAGAATCGCCTGCACAGTCATATTTAATGAGTATTTTAAAACATTTCTATTTGGGGAAAGATTTCGCAAATTAATAAAATCGTTAAATCAAAAAAACAATATTACAAGGCGTCTGGCGAAAATATATTATTTTTTTATGATTTTGTGTGCACAAAAATGTATGCATAAAATAAAACTTATACCCGATTAACATTATCGCTAAAAATGCGACGCGAATGGCGAAGCAAATTTGTGATCCGTAGGCTCGCCACTAAACTTGCCGCGTTACTAGCATCAATGTTTACACATTCGTGCGTTTGCAAGAATGTTTCGCCTTCCATTACGGTTTTGTAAACTCAGGGTTTTGTAAAATTTCAGGGTCTCATCTTTGTAGTAGACAGTAATGATCGAGAGCGTATCGGCGAAGCACGCGAGGAGCTCATGCGAATGTTAAGTGAAGACGAACTACGGGATGCTGTACTTCTGATCTTTGCAAACAAACAGGTACGTCACATGCTTATTTTATGAAACAATTCGCTTTCTCGAAATATGTCCAGCAGTTTGTTTATTTTTAAAAGGTTTTAAAGTGGCTTCATTTTAAAGCATAGCATATTTTTATCTTTTTGTTTTATTAATTAATATTTCTTTGTGATTAAATCAGTAGTTGATTCAAATTATTCTAATATTAGCATATGTGCCAATAGGTAATAAAAATGTATGAACTAATACAAGGTTGTGTTGCTAGGATCTGCCAAACGCAATGAACGCAGCTGAGATAACAGACAAGCTGGGCCTGCACTCATTGCGCAACCGCAACTGGTACATCCAGGCGACGTGCGCCACCTCCGGCGACGGCCTGTACGAGGGCCTGGATTGGCTCTCTAACCAACTCAAGAACGCCAACCGCTAACCGCATGTGCGCTACCAACTCACAGACAAATCTGATTACTGAAAGAGACTATGGTTTAAGATATGTTAACTTTATTTGCTATTGAATATTGAATACAATGTATTATGTGAGTTAACCTGCGAATGCATTACTGATATGCGTCACCCGGTGACCGATCGAGCATCGCATTCACTCCGAACCACTTGCGTTCATACATTTAAAATTAATTTTGGTATTGGGTGGTAAGTGTACAAATAAACCACGCTACTTAGCGATGTGGTGTTAGGGTCCACGTTATTAGAATGCGCTGTTTGATCGATCCCTGACGACGTTGAACAAAAAAAATAGTGTGTAAAGACGATACAAAATTATTGCAGATTTGTTTTCAATATAAAAATATTCGAAGGAGCAAAACGGTGGTACCTAGACTCGCTGAATGATCGTGCATTGTGATGTGGATAGGTTTGTAGCTGACTCGTGATAAAGTGAATCACATCATAACATGTTTTATATGTATACTATGTGGAATAAGTTGTCGCAATAAAGTATTTAAAGTTAATTCACAATTGATGACTTTAATTATTTAGTTTATGATACTAGTGACCTACAGTTTACGTTGTGTAGGTAGGTACAGTAGCAAGCAGTATTCTGAAGCGTAGGGTCTATCGGTCACCGGGATGCGAGGCGCGGGGCGTGCGCGGCGACTGCTCTGCACCGCGCACGCGTCCTATACACATCGCTTTGTGACTGGGCTGTTGAAATCCCAAGTTCTTTCTGTTCGATTGTCACCAGTTTTGTGCATTAATATCACCTGACCTATTATAACGACGGTAGTTTATTTTTATGGAAGTTATCTAGGTAGTTTAAGCTGTTATGTATTTTACATCCAAAACCATTTCGTACAATTCTCGCTTATTCATACGGCTCGTTGTGATTGACCTGCATTTACAGTCAACAGCTTCTCATGACGAACCAAGATTAATTTGTAATTTAGGTATAAATATGTATTAGATAAACGGTGTCATTTTGAGAAGTGTTTCCGCCTACAGGGAACAGTGCTCAGGATTCTCAGTGGTACATGCTCTACACAATTAATTGTAACTTAGCATTTTTATAATAATTTAGAAAAAAATGTTGAAACACAGTAACTTTGTGGCAAGTGTGATGGAAGGAGGTTCTTTTTTATTTTTATGAAAAACAAGAAATAATGAAAATGCGAATTGTGACATTCCGGTTTATCTTATGCTGTATTATGGAATAAAATTTATCCTCACGAATGTTTCATTTTTTGATTTAATATTTCTGAACTTTTAACACGCGCTAAACTACAGAAGCCAGCTAATAAACCTTGTCTCATGGTTAATAGCAAAAATCTAATGATCGAGGCACGAGAGTTCACAAAATCGCACAAGAAAGTTGTCAGAAAGTGACGGCATGAAGGTACAGGCTTAGTCGGCAACAAAAGTCCACTAACATTAATTTTACACAAGTATTGACACCTCATTTATAGGTTCCTTTTTACCACCTATGCCATCTGTCCGTCCGTAAATTTTTGTCGGGATGCAGGACTATGCTGTGTCATAAGTGCTCGACTCGGACTCTCGCTAGACTGGAGCAAAAACATTGAAGACCATATAAATTTGATCATATCACCATATAATGCGAGACGCCATTTTCACCATATCTGTCGGAACGATTTTGTGATCGCAGTACAGGCGCGATCCCAGCCTAAGGCTGCGTTTCCACCAGATATGAGCGAGGATGCGTAGCGAGGGATGTGTGTGGAACTAACCAATCACATAGCGAGAATAGCTCAAGCTGTGAAAAAGAAGCGATATTATTGGTTACTTGTACACACATTCCTCGCTACGCATCCTCGCTCATCTCTGGTGGAAACGCAGCCTAAGACTGGTTATGAAGCCCGCCCATGACCACATCACCCTAGATCCGGTCTTGGTACTAATAGAATGCAAGAGCGAGAGAAGAGAGCTTCAAAATTTAAAATTGAAGCAGCCAGCCTCCGCCCCGTGTATTAGGTTCTTTTTGTTCATTCACACAGATGAAAATAAAAGTAACCTAAAAGAGCTGGGTGCATTAGCGAGCGAAGCGAGCTCAAAAGTACTTATATTCTGCCTCAGAAAGTTAGTTTCTCTTGAACAATTAAGCTGGAAGTTATCCGAAAAAAACAGTTTGGAGTGTATGATTTGGGGCGGGGGGGGGGGGGGGGGGCATGACCTCTGTGACCCCCCCCCAAGGACCGTGCCTTTCGCAGTACCCATGTTTTTGTACGCTAGGCTAACGAAATGGTTGCGAGCGGTGGGTGGGATGGCTAGCCAATCATCTCTTGTTCTTAAAAGCCTAGCAAAAATGGTGGCAGTCGGTAATCTGTGCTGCAGTTTAATCCTCTATGGGCCTAGTCACGAAATAATGGCTCATGTAGGTATACCCGGCGGGATGTGAATTCGGTATGGAGAGAACCAATACAAGTACTTATATTTGTGTCTCATGTACAGCAGACAGGATAGTTTTTGGGTCTGTGCGTGTTTTTTTTAAATAAAAATCTGCACATATTAGCCCAGTGCTGGACATAGGCCTCCAATCACACGCCATTACACATGATCCTGTGCTACTGATAGCAAGCTGTTGCCAGCCGCTTTGCGAAGATCGTCTCTCAACCTCCATACGGACACGATAAGTTATAGGTGTAGACTACCTGACATAACACAACATCATGCCTGTTATCCCCAAAGGGTTAAGCAGAGATGTACCTAATAGTACACCCACATTGCGCTATTTATGTATAAGTCCCATGTAATACCACACAACACAAGAGAGCGAGCTTATTGCCATCAACCAGACTCCATGGCTGCTATTGAGAAATTTCTGATGGGAAAACCCAATCACACTGCCCGATCCGGGAATCACACACAGAAAAGAATGTTCACCTCATATTCGACAATCGCGCTTGCAACCAGACCGACGAGGTAGACTAGAAAATCATTAGCTTTACCTAAGTAAGGTGAGAATTAGTTTCCTGTAGACTTCTCTAAACCGAACTGGAATGTGGCAGATTACGGTCCAGTCCTTTCCTTTCCATAGGTCGAAGGCCTGATTTCTAGCAGTTCTCAAGCGGCAGTACCAACCTGCCTATTAACCTGGCACCGTGGACTGTTAAACATTCAACTGCTGCCACGATTCCGCGAGAAGGTGTAGTCAAAACAACCCACACACGGCCAACCAAAGATACATTGGACCTGTACCACCACCTCTTTTAGTAACTAGTATTAGTTTAATCTTACTTCAGTGTAACTTAAATAACAATAGATCAGGGCCTACCATCACCAGATGAGGTGGAACTATACCGGGCGCATAGCTCCATCTCATGCATGCATGTGCTATACAATTAGTACGATTATAAATGGTAATTTAATTGAATGGCTTCGATTTTATGAGATATTGCTATAGTCGTAGGAGCAGGCGCTTTAAGTTACAAGGTTACATTCGAACGTTGCCATTGATTCAACTATCATCATTTCAGCCGAAAGATGCCCGCTGCTAGTAATAAGCCCCCACCAGGCCCCGCAATCTAGACGTCTCATAAACAATTAATTTAATTATGTTGCTCTAAGTAGGTACCTACTTTTAACTTTTTTATGGTAACAAAAGACGATTAAAGCTTAAGTTTTTTTCAATGACATCTCGCACGAACTAAGCCACCCTTATGCGAGGTGTCATTCTTCGTCTTGTTTACCTACCTTCTTGTTTTTATAGAGCTTATGGTTACCACTATGTTTATTATAGTATAGGCTTTATTATTTTAATGTAGATGGTCACAGATTGGCCGGTAAATACCGCACAAAGAGAAGAATGGAAGGCTATGGGGGGGGCCTTTGCAGCAGTGGGACAATACAGGCTGAGAAAAAAAAAATAGTTCAGTAAACAGTTTTTTTTTAAAGAACCGACTAATTTGGACCCTGGGGGTTATCTGCTGAATTCGTGGTAAGTTGTAACCCTTTGTGCGTCGATGTCCCTTTCACCCTGTATAGTTTCGTAAAAAAAAACCGGTCGGGTTGAGGCAATGCTGATTCCGTGCAGTGCTTATAACTAGGCGTTGACCTTTATGGTCTATTAGCCAAGAACGTTAGACAGTTCTGTCAAGAGCTTGATGCCGAATGAAAGCGGTATACTTCATCTTCATGGTGATCAACCCACAGCAGTCCACTGCCGGACAGGCCCCTCAATTTGCAATCATTTCGATACTCGGCAACTCTTATCAAGTTGCTTGGTAGCAACTTGCGAACCACCCTGCGAAGATCGTCGCTCGACCTAGCCTGATGAAGTCCCACCTTATGCTTGCCGAACCAAAACTTGTTGAACCCCCAACGGCCCTGTATATAGGTGCTACGGTTCATGCAAAATGGTCAAAAATAATGTAGAAGAAACCTACTTACTGACTTACTTTTAAATGAAACGGTAAACAGAACGCAAGTTCGAATAATAAAACGATTAGTCATCTACACGAGCCCTAAATGTAGCAACATTAAATCATATCACTGTTATGACGTCAGAATCAACTACAACTTTGTGTAACGTAAGATAACAGAAAAGTGAATAGGCAAATACTACTTAGGTAGGTTGTACTGGTACTTGGTAAATTTCTCATTCGGTATAAAATTTCCATTTATACGTCAGAAGTCCTAATCCTAATCCCTAATCCTAACTTCCTAACTATCCTAACTTCAGTAACATTATAAATGCGAAAGTAAGTTTGTTTGTTACCTTTTCACGCTTAAACCACTGAACCGATCATCCTGAAATTCTGCACATACGTTGTCAGGCGTACTAAAACAGACATAGGGTACCTTACATCGCGAAAAAAAGTACTGTTCCCGAGGAAAACATCAATAACGTTCTTATGATAATAGATGGCGCCACGTGTCTTTCGAATCATGATTGATTTACATACATATATTTATTTAAGAAACTTTAGTAGTGTGTTAAGAGTTTCTTTTAACCCGAATTGATTGTCAAATTCTTAATTAACGCGAGCGAAGCCGCGGGCAAAAGCTAGTACAACATAAATTGAGTTAAAGAAACTTTGTGTGGGTGTTACTATTGGTATGTTCGTACTACGTACTAGAAGATATGGTAGACGTGCCGACCGCCCGCCGTAGCTCTACGCGAAAGTCGCAGCTTATAGTGTAGCGTAGCACGTAGAGTGTAGCTCTTTCTGTGTAGCGTAGCGCGTAGCTCATACTCATAGTTTGCTGCGTAGCGTGCAAGCTCATAGTTTGTAACGTAGCGAGCAACTGCGGGGTGGTTCACTTATGTTTCACCAAAAGTCTTTTGACAAATTTTTATTTTACACCCAGAGTTTCATAAACTATTTATTTCACAAACAATTTTTCCGCAAATTTATCTTATAAACACTCACACTCACTTTAGAGAGACACTCACTCACATTCATTTGGCAATGCTTGTCTTTACAAGTTTCGCATGATATTAAATCATATATACATTTTCAATTAACATTTTGATTGTTTTGGTAAAATCACGTTTAGCCTAAATATCATTTTATAACAAATTTTCCTAAACCAGTCACAAACTGATCATGAGGGTGCATAAAAAGAATATCTAAAACTAAAAGTTTAACATACCTACCTGACGGCTGACTTATTTAATGGTTTTAATGTCAAAGTGAATACGCACGATGACTTGGCTCTGCCGGTTGATTACATGGTGGCGATGCGACATTTACATTTTGTGACGGCGTGTTTCGATCCCTTTTAGACTACAAATTTACCTAAAGTTCAACGTAACTAATTATAAATATTTTGCAATAAGGCGTAGCCGATGTAGCTCCGCTGCTGGGGCTCCTATTTCCACCTAACACGAAGGGGATAGCGGGGTTTTAGTTTCTAGCTTATTTCCGAGTCGGCGTGCCCCAAGTCCTGAGCTCGCTTCGCTCTCTCTTGCATCCTAAGTTTTGGTTGATTTATTAATTAAAAACCCTTTTGCCTGTTTGATACTTTTAATTTTTGGGAAATTGCGTACCTAATATTATGTCAATGTATAAAACGTTTTTATTTCAAAGGTTTTTTTACGAGAATATGTTATATACAGGGTGTAAATAAATCATTCACATAGCCGGTCAACCAAGCATTCTGTACATCAAACTAAGTAACTTTACGCAAAAATTATTGCTGGGAATCGACTTTTTTTTTGGGGTGAAAAATCACGTTTTACGGTAGGATTCGATGGAAAGCACTCAAAGCATTGTGCTGATGGATGGATTGAATAGTACGGGGGTCGTGGAAATGTGTAAAGTAAAAATCTTACATTAAAAACATGTACCTATTTAAAAAAAAAGTTGTGATAAAGTTGGAACTTTGACCCCTAATATCTCCGTAAGTAGAAGGTTCCCAGGTATGGTCTAGAACAAAAAAATGATTGCAAAGACGGGGATCGCCTTTCGGCTATGTTAAGGGTCTATTTACACCCTTTATACGTTATCAAATAAAAGTTTATCGAGTAAATATTTTTTTAAGTGAGATATTTGCCAAACTTGATGTTGTAAAATGATAAAACGATCAACCATGTTTTTGCCAATCATCATCATCATTTCAGCCGAAAGAAGTCCACTGCTGGACATAGGCATTTTTGCCAATCGTTACTTGTCAAATGAAAATTTGTAAAATGATTTTCGGTGACAGGACACCGTCATCATCATCAACATCACTCCCTGAAGGACTACTTCAAGCTTACAAGCAGGGAGTCACACAGCCAGCTAGCTTCAAATGGGTATCCCTGACCACTAGCATGCAGCGTATAGCACATTCCAGATCATCACCATTAGGCTCATCAAGCGACCTTGTCTCAGTACACTGCACTTTCGGCCGGTTGAGAGCTTGAAATCCTCTCCCGGTCGACGCCAGCAGTCAGTCACATCGCGGCGCTGTACCACGTTCGACACACTTTACACTTTGTTCCTCATACTTCTAAAGATGCTTCGACTAGATTTTTTTTCTATATTGTTTTACGTTTCTGTGACCACTTGTTGTCGGGCCTAGGCTGTCCTCTCATATACTTACGAGTAAGTACTAACAAGCGCTATGTGCTGTAACATAATTTCTTGGTAGTTCTTCTCCATAGGGAACGCCCAACCCGACCCGTGTGCACCTTTTCTTGACGTTTTATATGTGCCCGCCCATGTACGCCTATGTGGAATAAAATATTTTAATTTTATGAAGAAAAAAAACTGCTATTTATTTTTTCAAATTATAAAAGTGACAATAAAATGGAGCAGTTGATACTTCTTTCGGGATTTGATGACGGGTTTCAAGTCTTAGGTATATTTGCTTTGTATGCAAAGCACCATTGCGTGCCATGCCGTACCATTTGGTGCTTCGAAATCATCAATACGCTGTTCTTAATAAGTTTAGGTACCTAAGTAGCAATTTTATCTAATTTTGGAGCCATAAATAAGTACCTACATCCTTTCAGCCATTTAAGTATCACTAGAGTGCGATTGTTCAACAGACATCTAAACTCCCTCATTTATCTACAATCTCATAATTTATTCTAGGATTTATTTAATATCCTAGAATTTATTGGAATATCTTGCGCTGATCTACTGCTTTATCTGGATTTGCCAATAATCAGACACTTACAATAAAGTATACTTTCATTTTGCAGTGAGTCACTGCAACAGAATTTCATTTGCAAGATGAGATTTATTGTTGCAGTAACACAATACTCGAACCAATAGTGACGCTCAAAATTAACAACTACAACAACAATTAACTATAGGTAATAAAGGGTGTCTGTCAAATTCAACTTCAAACTTACGCAAGTGTCAACTTGGTAAATTATGCTGAGACACCTAGAGTTAACGATTATTTCCTCAGATTGTAAAATATTAAATATTTAGTTTGGATTTATATTCCAGAATTCAGACACATATTTTTGAATAATCTCAACATAGTTCGTCTATCCTATATCTAGGTAACTGATTCTACGTCTAGTTGTTCAATATCGCCGGAGTCAGTACGAGGTCATAATACTCATAATAATTATTTATAAACTTTCACATCGCGTATGACGTTAACAGTTTTACAGCGATTTACTAGCATTGTACCAGGTATTGATATTCCAGTTTATATTCTTAAGATATGAAATATTTATTATACGACTAGCTGGGCTTGCTGCCAAATACAGTTCTGCACCAAATATATGTAAATAATTCTGTAAATTCTTATGAATGTGTTCAACATGTCTGACTTCGACGCACTGAGCAGCGGCGGTCAGACAAAGCAATAACAATTTGCGTTTTTTTTTATGACAGACGTTTAATTCTGTGGACTCGTAAAATCAGGGATAACTCAATTCCACAGTAAATTCAAACAGAAACAAAACATTTGTTTAAAAGTCCTAAAGCTTTCGATAAATCTTAGATTTTATGTTATATTTACATCTACTATTTTGTAGACGGCAGTAGATAAGGGCTATTAGACCTATTAATAAATGTTTCTTTTTAATATAACGACCAATGTTGATGTTGATCACAAAAAAATATGCGCTATATTAGAAATGATTATAATAATCGTAAACAATGTATAAAAATACTTCACAAACTGACTTCTCGCAACTCCGTACTACATTTACGTAAAGCTTGCTGGATGTTTGTTTTGTTGCCCGATGATTAAAGATAACAAATGAGAATAAAAAATCTTACTAACATTGTATCATTAATGTATAATGTGTATTTGAATATCCCGACAAGACTCGCGAAACATATTGTTTTGGCTTCTACTCATTCTTCACCGTAGACACATTTTTCAGATGTCTTGAATGCACAGACACATTTTTACAAAATTCATACGATGTTTTTGCACGTAGTTTGCTATAAATTCAGATGTTTTTAAACTAATGGCTCTCCTTCAAAAGAGTTGCTGGCGTTAGAAACTAGTTTAATAGAGGTCTTCCATATTTTAGCGCTGGGACGAATTCTATAAGCACATATCTATGCACTTATTTAAAATGTCAGTTAGTTCTGTCTTTCTAAGTTTAATAATATCTATCTGTTAACATTATGTTTTTGCTTAAAACCATAGAATTAGTAGTAGGGATTAAGTTCTCAGGTCGGCACTTAATAATGGTGTGATGGTTCGGCGGGCGGCGCGACGGGCGGGGCGGGCGGATGACAGCGCTGCATTTTCCCCGCCCGCACCGCGCTATTGCCGCGTTTTCCACGAGGGGCGCGCCGGCCCCCTCGCCGCATCAGCCGGGAAATCGCGCGGCGCTCGTCTCAGTCCGGCTCAGCCGTCGCGCTACGACGACGCCTCCGAGTCGCGCGCTACGATCGCGAACCTGCGCTCGCTGCACCTCCGCACGAACCAAACGCGCGCGGCCGAAATAGTGAGCTCGTGGCCGGGAGCGGTCCATCCGTGAGACACAGTGCGGCGCCATGCTGCGCGCGCTGCTGCTGCTGGCGCTGGCGGCGCTGGGCGCGCTGGGCCCGGCCGCCGCGCGCCGCCACGCGCCCGACCTGCGCGAGGACGAGCCCGCGCGCCGCACCACCCGCCCCGCCGGTGAGTGCCGCATCGCCTGCATCACGCACCGCGTGTGCATCATGCACCGCACGCGCTGCCAACGATGCCGGCCGACGTAATTAAATGCACATCGATCTTGTTCATCTGGCCAGCGTCAGCGAGCCGGCTGCCGCGGCTCAGCTGCGGAGCGCGCTCGCTCGCCTAGGGAATCAGTGAGCGGCTATAGGCACGTGTGTTTATGTAAATAATTACATTCCGACGTTTCCGCACCGGTGTCCAACTACTAGATCAATTAAAACGCACGTACGCATTAGTATCAGACAGTTGACTAGCAAACCGCTTGTGCTTTAAATTGTTTATCGATGCTCGTATCGTTATCAATGGAACCGATACCAGCTTCGGTACTCAGGGATAATAAAAACAATACCACGTGAGCCGCTCACTTTCGTCTTAACAATATCAACAAACTGAGAGAATTGTTAAGAGGTTCTATTTTCGGAGAATGATATTATGAATAATCTGTTATCGGACAAAGACTCGTCAATGGCAATCTCGTAAATATTTATTACTTTATCAATTTCTGTCAATGGATCGCTCCCAATGATTTTCGCGGCGTCGTAACTGGATTTAGTGATAAACTTTAAACAACTAATTGTGTAGAACTCCTCCTCAACCTGTCAGCTGGTAATGTGCTCAAGAGACTGGCAAAGTTGCCACGTTTTATGGCAACACTTAGCCTGGGTCACGGGAAGCGACAACTAGGCGTTTCGAAATTTCCTTAAACAGGCTATGAGCCCCACGGCCTCAGAGTTTCAACCTCAAACGATGCCCTTTTATAGTTTGTTGTTAGTTTATTTATTTTAGTTTATTTTATAGTTTTTAATTAATAATGTATATAGTTAGTTTACTTAATAAATAAATATTTTTGAATTTAGAACACAAATAAATTATAATTGTGTAGCAGGTATAATCTTTCATAATTATATTTTATTGCTAATTATAGGTAGGTACAACGTATCAACATGATTTTCCACACACCATTCGGTAAAGGAAAGATTAGCTTCATATTGTAGTTTCTAGAATATAAGGAAAAGTACAAAATTGCATAAGTCTGAAAAGTAGAAAGATAAGCGGGTTATCTCAAATTAGCACTAGTTAATTTTAATTAGCTAGTTAGGAATACTCTCTGGGATGAGTGAGGTATTAACCACAATGTGATTAAAAATGGTCTGTAAATATGCTCTACCAAACAAAATTTCAGGAAGAAAGAACTGTCTACATTTAAATATACCATAATAACATTTTATGCTAAAAAAAGCTTAATTCCTCTAGTAAATTTTAGCATAAATGGAGTTAATATTAAGATTCCGTCGTATATTAAAGAAACCTTATTCTTTCATGTTTCAGTTAGTCACAATTACTGATGAATTAAACCCAAATCAGATAAGGTTTTAGTAGGTACAAGTAATATCAAAATATTATCACAAGGTCGAAAGTGAAAAATAAAATCGCATAAAGCATAAAGTTGTATTGTCTTTCAATAGTTATATCATCATCAGATACACGGAGCACATGTACGTGAATATCAATGTCGTATGATTTCACAATCTTATCGTATTGTGTTATGACGATTGCTTCAGACGCACCTAAGATTTTATGTACATATGTTAGCTTAGGCTTTTAGTTTATTACTTATTTATGTCTCCTCTTATTGAACATGCAGTTGCAGGAGGTATTCTATTGCATCAAGTTATTTTAAAACATTAAAAAATAATCGTTTTCCAAGTGAAGGTTATTCTGCTGCTTTCGTTATTGCACTGTAAATAATTTAATGGATGTAAGATTAAAAGATCACGTCTTATTAAGTTTATAGCTTTAGCCTTGCGTCCGCGAGTGATGTCATTACTTTAATCATTGGAATAGACAGCAAGGACTTTCTAAGTCCCGCTCGAAGCCGACGTGACTCACGGCGACAGCTTTCATTCATTTTCCGGACGTGATAAAAGTTACAAACGTTTGCCAAGATTGTATTAACAAGTCTGCCAAAAATTGTATTACCGAGAAGAGAAAAAAGTTGTGTTCGTCTGTGATGTCTAGACAGGCGGCCGAGACAAGAGGTGACGTGACGCGAAATTTTCAAGCCATTGTGGACATTTTGACGACCCTTTTGGCTCGATTTATATAATTCTGCCGGGTTCCGGGTGAACTCTTAAAAAAACTCTTTAGAACTGTAAAGTATTAGTACTAATAAGTGCGTAAGTACACACAGAGTGTTGTTCGTCGCGTGACGTGCGATAGCAGTGGGTGTCGGCTGAAAGGGCGCGCTAATTTCAGGTTGGAGGCTTGCGTAACTGTAGTACAAACGAAAACAACGCGGAACGGCAGCAATGGCCGCTCGTCACCTGACAACTTCGAATGTCACATTTCTGATTGATTGTGACGCGGTTATCAATTCAGTAATGATCGATAGATTACACTCGTGTACCTATTCTAAAATATGTTTGTTTTGTAAATATCTGCACAGTAGAAAATATGCTGTTAAATAAATACACATAATGTACAGGGACGGACTTAATGCCAATGGGATTCTCTACCAGTTCACTATCGGGTGATGCAGAGACAAACTTTTGTAGGTGCAATTGAGAAAATTGTGGATTTATTATTTATTTAATATAAAGATAACAAATACCAATCATAAACTACATATAAATAATAATATATGACAAATAACTACCGTTTTATTGTGAAGGACAGCACGCTTGACATATGTCGGACATGCCACCGTCCAGGCGAATTAATCCGTCACATTATCTCCGGGTGCTCTCGTTTGGCTAACGAACTATCAGCAACTTGCTCTAAAATACAGCCTTGTGGAATCGGAAGTGCCGTACTATAGGTATGTGCCCGACTCAGTTTGCGAAAATGGCAAAATCACATTGTACTGGGATCAATCCATCATCACCGACAGGACTGTTGTACCCAATAAACCTGATATAGTTGTGGTGCATCGATCAGAGCAACCCGCAATGATTGTTGACAGAATGGTCCCGCATGATGAGAACCTCGTGAAAGCCGAGAAAGATAAGCAAATCAAGTATCTTGACTTGGCTCGCGAGGTTGTCGACATGTGGGATGTGGACTCAGTGACCATTGTGCCGATAGTCGTATCAGCCCATGGCTTAATTGCCAAGAGCCTTGAGCAATATCTGAGGAGGCTCTCGTTAGGCAGCTGGATCAAGGGCTTGATTCAGAAAGCGTACTCCTGGACACGGCTCGTATTATTAGGAGGTTCCTCTCTCTGGAGCTCTGACCGCCGGTAACTTGGACGTTGTTCCCGATACCGGTGGGCTACTATTTTTATATTTTAAAATGTTTTTTATATTATTTTGTACAGGATTTAAAAAAAATGTAAATCATATTTGTTGAAATGATTAAAGGAAATCATATATACCTACGTATGTACTTATGCAAAATAAATTAATAATCTTATATAAATAAAAAAAAAACAATGGGAAATAATGGCTCCATAAGATATTGCCAGCTTATTGCGAATATGCTCGCGCACTCAACGAAGAAAGAACAGTGTATTAAGTTAGTACAGTGAGAGGGGGTTATTTAAGAAGACGATTATGTGATGAACGAATATTTCTAGTGTGATCGGCGCAAATGAAAAAAAAAAACAAAATATAATCTGAAAAATTGAAAATGGGTTGCGAGTCGAGAAAAGAAAACAAAGTAGTGTTTGCCCTTTGCTCTCTGCGCTGGCGTATAAGCAGCCACTTTAGAAGTGATGGCTGCGAGGAGACGTGATCATATTGACGTAGATTAAAAACGAATCGAATGCAGTTATTGAGTAGTTTCATTCAGGTCATAGTAGCATACATCACCTTAATCGATGATTGAAAAAATTAAGGACTGCACAAGCATTGTCCTCGTAATCGACGGTAGTAGATTTTTTTATCGGTACAGGGCCCGCAGCGCTCCAATGACCTTCTGGCTGAGACCAGCTATTTGAGTACTCTCATGGTACTGTCAAATTTGCAACACCTTCCCATTGGTGCTGAATGGAACGATCGTGCTGTTGAATAAAATTGACGGTAAGTAAGGTGTCACTATCCACCTCACGTATACTCCGAGAGTTCTCGCGCGATGATGATGGCCTGACACTTATTTTGCTGTACCGCCAAATTTATCAGACCACCAAATACTTTGCGTTAAAAAAAAATGGCAAATAAAACGATTGATATTATATGCTATCAACAACTTGGCGTGTTCTTGGAAGGGGCCTTAGGGACAATAGGCTCAATTTATGAGACAGATGGGTATAATTTTCCTAATCCTTATTTATGTTAGAAGCGAAGTTTGTTGTTATAATAACATTTGTATTTTAGTATAAATTCTCAGACAGGTACTTAACGTTTATTTATATACTTATCTACACAATAAGTATTTATGCAACAGATTCTACAAATTGATAACAGCTCGTCTAGCTAGTATAAGTATTTACTTCTTTAAATTAAGTTCAACTTAAAGTCATAAATTAATCCAATAAAAAAATTCGGTCTTCCTGCGTTTTGAAAATTTATGCAAAGCCCTCGTACGGCTCTAAAAGAGACGATCTTGCGTTTTAACAACATTAATTGTTGGTTTCAAATAAAAACGTGAGCAACAGGAAGTGCTGACCAAAGCATCACGGATCATTAATAAACATGAAAACAAAAGTACACTTCGCGCATTGTTATTTTTAACACTATGATCGAACCTTATCGGGCTGATCTTTTAACCCGAGAGCGGCGTGCCATCAGAAATACTTTTTATACTCTTGATAGCGGATAGGTATTCGAAATTTGTAGTTACTTTGACTTTTAGTCCGTGCCGGTGATTGCCTTGGGTTCTGATGTCATTTGTATTTGTATTATATTACACGTCTAACTAGCCGCAGCCCCCCGATTCACGAGTTTCTGATAGAACAATTCTATTCCTTTTAGATCGTTATGTGTCTTCCCTGCTCCAAGTCGAAATGAATCATTATGACGTTTGAGTTATATCTACCTTCTTCCATGGCTTAAAACTCTCAGTTTTTAAAAACAAAAAAGATATTCTTCTAATTGTCATGGCCCTATTTGTTCTATTGTTTCAGATCTACATGTTTTTCTATGATTTCAGCACACAAAACGTTTTATCGTCATACAATTTCCTTCTGCCAATTTTACCCATTATAATGCAGCCATTGTTGTATGCCAAATGATGACATGAAGTTCTCTAATGCTATTAGATCTCCATATTTCTAAAAAGCGATCGAACTATTAATTGGCAAGAATAATACTCGTATTATGTGTTCTGGCCTTGTATTAAGATTATTGTGAAGAGTTTTCATTCGACATTTATAAGGATTACAACGAAGCTAGATCCTAGATTCAATGTATTCTTACTTTGTTCATCTTGACTGTTCTATGGGACTTAAACATAGCTGGCGAAACACCTTTGCCTAATCCTTCGGAGAAACGGGCGCGTCGCGTGATGTTATGTATGATAAATGATATTTATTTTGTAACGAGGTTATTAAAACACTTTTTAACACTAGATGAGGCCTGTGTTTCCCATCTGACTATTCTGTGAAGAAACAGCTAAAACAAACCAGAGGTCACTGTCGCTTTTAAAGTCCAGACATTGTCTTGGTCAGATCATGTGAGGACCGTGCAAGTTCTCGTCTGAGATGGTCTTTTGAAGAAATAACCCAGATTTGAGTGGGCCTGTCCAGTCAGTGCAAGCATGCATCAGTAACCGTGGAGCTCAACTATGAACGTAAGAAACTCAACGACCCGACGAACAATACCAAAGAAATGACATTTGGGACTTTCGGTAGACCACATCATCACACACCACTCCATCTGTCAGACAATCATGAAATTTAACTAAATATACACAATTTTACAACTCAAGTTACTCCTCACGTTCATCACGTATGAGGTGTCATCTTGAATCTTTAAAAAATGTTCTAAAATGTTTCATTTTTTAATTTTTCCGTGACGTTTTATGTTAGGTGACCAACATTGCGGTCAAGAAATGAAATGTCAGATAAAGGAGTTGTTTGTTTACTTTTGATGTCAATCACATTATTTTTTTTTGTATCACGGTTAAAATAATGACCACATGAAGTCAAGCGACTCATATCGTAATTAAGATTAAAATTATGTTCCTATTCAGTTTTACGTGTGAAAACTCCCTACCTAAGCAATAAATCCTCACAATTAAACAATAAAATACATAATTAGCCATGTTTTGGACGTTAGAGGCCATGCTCGTGCATTGCGCTAGATAACAATCTGAACTCTCAAACGCGGAATGTGAAGTTGTAAAGTATGCAAGTTATTAGCGGATACCCAACCCTTATTTGTGGAATGTTTTAAATGCGCATTTATACGCAAATATTATATAAGATTGTTTGCGTGCACGCAGTCGCATCGCGCGTGGAATGAAAATGTACTCGCGCTTGATTGCGCCTCATTGTAACACCCTGCCCCCGCGCTCCGCCGCGCTCCGATATCGTTCACTAATTGTCGTTTTACCTACTCGTATTATTTTACAATCGCCTTCTCCTGTATCGGAATTCTACCGGTAGGTCATTTGAATAAACTGTTCGTATACCTGTGTATACCTACGAAGTACTTTATCGGATCTAGATAGGATATAAAAAGTGGCATACCAAACAAGTAGCTAAGTAGATGTGAGCTGCGCTGTACAGTACATTACTTAATGCGTCTTCCATACATTATTACCTCGTATAGATGCGCATCAAACGCAATTGATAGATTTATAGACTATCATCACCATTAGGACTGTACGTAGCCTTGTGTGAACGTTGCCGACTTGCAGTACTTTGACGAAATAAAGTTAATTTTGCAAGTTACAATCATATTGCATGGCGTCACTCGTAATGTCGTAAATCGTGGTTGGGTTGCGTTATGTCCGTGGCGCGGGCGCAGCGTCGCAGGACACTTACGTCCAATTCAGTCGCTGGTTCATTGCCCCGCAGCGAAGCTGGGCGTAACAAACGACCCGCTGACTGACGTCACATCATTACCATTGCACTCAAATTGCATTACCCGAGGGCTACATAAGTACATGCACATCATCGCACCGTATGCTCGCAAGTCACATCATTCTACTACACAACCACAATATGTTTTACTACGTGCAAGACGAAAACCGGAATAAAACCATAAAATTTTATCTGATGATAAAAGAGACTAACGCAAAATTCATAGAAGTTAAAATAATTAGCGTGCGAAATGTGAGGTTCCTTGACATGTGGAGGTTCGTGTGAGTGCGCGCATAAATAAAAACGATTACCTACATTTGTTTATTACCTACTAGCCTGTACACTACGTGCACGGCCAACGGGAAGTGCTTTGATTGGAGAAAGCTCTTTCTGTGCTTTCTGTGCAAGCGACTTAGATGTCATCTACAATTACAATGAACATGGCGTTTGACCGCTGCGTGTTCTGCGCACAAATATTAGCGCACTTAATTAACGCCCGACGAACTCACTTCCACGAAATTAATTGGGGTCAAAGAATTTGAGTGCATACATCTCAATTAAACCCGCCGCTACGCCAGGAGTCATCGCCTCATCGGAACACCAAATAATTCAATATATATTAATCGCACCAGACTTACTCATGTGTCCTCTGGAAATAAATAACATCGTGTCATTCCTAATCCCTGACGCCTCCTGCCAGCATCCGCAGACAATAGACATTAATTTTCAAAGGCGTGAGATAGGAATGTCGTCCGCGCAGGTAGAATTTTTGGCACCTTTATGATCAGATCCTGACGTGTCATAAGCCACCCACGGTCCTCATTAAGCCGGTAGCCTACAAAGGCGCCGGGTCGCCCATAATGCTGTCGGATTATACGGAGCGGGCCCGGGCGGGTCGTCGGCCTGCGGTGCCCTCGCGTGCTACAATTGCACACAATATGCCCCCGCGCGACCCGCCAAACCAAAAAGTTAGAAAAGTATCGCACGGTAGAAGGACGCCACGCCGCGGCGATACCATCTCGGCGCCACGCGGCTGCCGAACCGCGCCGCCTCACCGCGCCGCTCATGCCGCGCTGCATGCCACCTACACTTTGTTTCGATTCTTAAATTCGATCATTTTGTAGCTGTCCGGGCCCCTAAGGAGCACGTCCGGTGTCGGAGATGCCACCGCCGGGCATTTAATTAGAAGTTTACTCTTAAGAACCCGTGAAATATTGCGCACCTTGGAGAATTTAAAGCGTCCGAGATTGAATACGGAGAAACGATAAATGCAATTCGGAACTTTGAGCGATCCGATTTATTTTATGGACATTTTCGGCGAGGAGCGTCCCGATCCCGCAAACGACTCTGTTTATCTTTATCGATAATAAAAGTTTTGGATAATGCGATATGTCGCCGAGAGCGGGGCGCGGGTGTGTCGGCCGACTTACGGAGCTCCTCCCACGTACGGGTCTCGTTATGAACTTGAATTAAATGAATGACGCAGTTGTATGAATGGCGCGGGAATGAATGTGAGTCGGAAGTGCAAGCCGCGCTTCAGCACGCTAGCCCATTGAGCCGCGCACGTGCATCCGCCGCGCCGCCAGCGCCCGCTACTCGCACCTAGCTAGCGCAACCTTACACCATGCGTTTGTCAATCCTCGACACCGACATGGGATACTTAGTAATGACGCATAAAATCTAACTTCTTTGAATTTCCTTCACTGGCACTTTGAATGTAAGCAAAGCTAATAATGTCCGTGGCTTTACGTCCGCGCGCTCGCGACAAGAGTATAAAATTTCATCAGCCCGAAGATAAGAACAGTTGTAGTAATAATTAACATGATACAAATTACATATAACACTCGTGTACGAGTAAGTAATTTGCATGCGATTGTCTCGTAAACATCAGAGTTCACTGCGCAATATTTTAATTATTCATACTGGGGAATGAATAACGAGACCCTTAGTGTGTGAGTTAAAACTAACGTGCGATATAAATGTGCGTAGTGGACCGGAGTTAATTAGGACACTGAGTGCTGTGGTTAGGTCATGGAGGACATTTCTAATACACGCTGGACAATAGGTTCGATTGAGTTGATCGTTGAGCAATATTGAGTTTATTAGTTAATTGATTGAGCACAGGTGTGACGAGGCGTCGGTCGTCATTTGTTTACTGCATCCACGCGCATAAATTAGCAATGAATTATAATAATGCAAAGGTGTTCTTATCGTTGTGTATATTATGTGTGACTAAGAATTACTCAACTGCAGATTTACGTTATGAAGCGGAATTTTATTCTTAAGTCATATAACTTATTGGATAGTTACTAGTTATTACGTTAATTCATATTTGATCGGTCGTGCCTATGCACACTCATTTATGCATTCATTTATTTTTCCGCAACTCTATCTGAGTCAAAAACTGATATTTAATTGCTCGTTGGTCTAGTGGTCGCAAGCGCGATTGCTGAGCATGAGGTCCTGGGTTCGATTCCCCGGTCGGACAAAGTGTTATTGGGTTTTTCCTTGAGGAATTTCTCTGTAGCAGCCACGGAATCTGGACTTGTGCCCGAATGATGGCAATAGGCTGGCCTCCTATTACATGGGGCTTAAACATAACTGTGCGAAATGTGGGTGTACTATTAGGTACACCTCTACCCAACCCTTCTGAGATTACAGGCGTGATTTTAATTCAAAATATGCATAACATAACATAACAATGTTAAATATGCATATTTTGTGCCAATCGTTCGTACTAAATTATATTGGTAATGCATCACTTAGTTAAAAGCTCCTGAACAAAATAAAATTTTTGCTTAGAAATTATAGCTATTCTAACGACATCTTCGCTTCGTTTCGTCTAGCGTAGACGTAGACGCTACGAAACGTCTTATTTCGATGCGTAGGCGCTACGCAACACAGTCGCTACGCAGACGCTGCAAATCCGCCGCGTGTGCTACGCCGGCTTAGCGCTGACAACGCACAAATGCTACATAAATATTAGTTTCATAAAAATTGAAACTGGTAAGTTGAGCAATTTAATGTTTATTATAACGAATTTTAGACTTTTTACCAATGTTACCATGCTGAGATAGGGGGCGGGGGGAGGGAGCCTTTTGGCTTGTATAGGACCAAATTTGTTTGTTTATTTTTTTTCTTATGTTTGCTTTTTAATATAATTTTGTTTCCTTTATTTTTTTTGCATATTATTTACATTTTAAATATTTAATAACTTTAAAAAAACATTTAAACATTTTTAATAATATTTTTTTTAAATTTTTTTTTTTGTTAATTTAACCAATTTTTTGTATTGTCCTGTGCGAGACTAAATCAATGCTCTTTCTTTCTTTCTTTATTGTAATAATGGATTATTAATAAGCTGTCGAGAATCTAAAGCAATTTTTTAATAATTTCCTCCTTTTCAGTCCTTTCGTTCCGACATAAAAATTAAAACAATCAAGTAAATAATTTAAAAATATAAGTAATTATTTTATTCAATCAATTATAATAGGTAGTTTTCGCAAGCCCATTTTTAATTTATTATTTCGGTAAAAAATATTATTGCATTCTTTAAAAAGCTATTATGTAAATTGATGCGAATAAAAGCCGGCTACATATTTTTTGTATGCGTTCATGCTGTTCTCGTTGCGTACGTATCACCTTGACAAATAAAAAGTAGGTTCTGGAACCCGTCAAACGTGCCTATAATAAAATTTCCTTGTTTTTTACAAATATACTCATATCACAGTTGACTAACTGGTAGCAAACAAACAGACCGACAGAAACAGAAATTGCAAATAAAAACCGACAGGATGTTGCTGTTTTACCGTTGATTGTTTGTATAGAAGCTAATTTTCTTTACAGTACCAATTGGCATGAGAATCGTTTGCATTGCCTTGAGAAAACAAAAGATGAGCACTTTATTATTTCTATATCTTCTGTTCTTACACATTTGTTTGCTTTATTAGTTGTCTATTTTCATAAAAGCGCGTTGTCGACATGATGACATGACCGGTATGATGATGCGGTCTGATGTTGGCATTCGTGTTCAGGAAAAGTAGACATTCATAGCTTAATCAACTACCGTTATGGTTGATTGATAAAACAATACAAATTAATGAATGAAAAGTAGAAGCGGGTCGATAACTTCCGTATGGCTGTTCTTTGTCGGATAACATGCGTTAATTACAAAGTATCATCATATGCGTTAAACTTTTTAGTGTCTCAAAATATATTAGACTACAAATGTTTTTATAGTAACGCTAACATTTGTATAAATCCCTCGCCGATGAGTATTTCGAAATAAAGTACAAACACACTGCCATTTATGAATCCAACAGATTCGATAAATATTTAGCCGCGCTCAGTTCGCGCCAAATGGTGCACTCACAATCACTCACAGAGCTCCTTTTGGCGCCGAATGTCAATTTCCTAGAGATTGGCCATTGCCGGAGCTGTTCGAGCGCCGACAACAAACACGACTGTATGGACTCGCGCTTTCGAACCTCACACTTATTTCTGATGGACTAATGGCGATAATCGAGTGACGACAGTTTGTTTATTCACACAGCACGTAATGGATCCGAGCACTCTTCTCAATCGGTCGCGAAACGTGTTTGGATAAATGCTAGTGTGACTTTCATATCCAAGCTCTTGAGCGCAAAGCCTGTAAGTGCCTATGTGTGTAAACTATGTCCTTATGCGTGAGTATTTTAAGTTATGTTGTCAAACGACTTAGAGCTGTTACACAAAGTATGCAGTTACGTTATTATCTTTCCTGACAGCAATGACACTTGAGAGTATGTGCTCACTTAATACAAAGTAAAGTATTATAGAGCTTATGTGTCGGCGAAATAGCCAGGCAGGCGATCTTAATTGATTGTCATATGTCTACTGTGAGTTCAGATCAGTTCTCTTATCGGCCGTGTCAAATAACTCTTCATATTTTCTTTTCGTTGGTACTTTTAATTAGAATAAGTTTTCGGTAGGCTTTCAGGACTGTATGTTTAGTATTTAGTCTGTACGGGTTGTGTTTGAGATTCCGTACCGTAAAGTTCTTTCAATGGTGATAGATATTATGTATACGTCAGTAGCGAAGGGTAAATTTTTGTAAGAGGTAAGCTGGAGTACATATCTTTAAAGTGATCATATTATTTGCCTTTAGAATACTGACTGTGCCATTTTTCAAAGGGAATCCGGTGGGAATCGAGTTGTATGGAACCTTCGCCACTGGTTTACGTCTGTCTATAGCTACTGAACATCTATGAAAACTTCGAGGGCAATCTGTCACTGGTATTTGATTTAAATAACTGCGATCATCCTTCCATTGTTTTAAAATATGTAAATGTACCATAGTTTACAATCAGGATAGTGTTTAGTCATTTGGACCGCAGCTAATACAGTCGTGGCGCAGCTATTTATAATAGTGTCCGAGTACATAATAGTGTGTGCACGTGTAGTGTGTAGTTAGAAACAGGAGCGATTGATTGCGGTGTAGAGTATCAACGGTCGTCTCGCTGTCTGCGGGCCGCAGCTCGAGGGCATTCTTTACTAATCCTATATTGTGGAGATAATTGAGCGTCGCGGAGTCGCGCTCGCTCCCAGGCTACTTAGCGAAAACTGGAACATCTGTAGTAGTGCGTTTGGCGTATGGCATATGTGATACATATATCGTACATAACGCACGTAATGACAGTGCGTCGACCTCGCGACAGGGGCGCTGCAAACACAGCCTCATGCTTGATGAATGTTTTCCTGCTATAAGCCATTGTTGTACAGTGTTCATGTCCGATGTTCCAGAAAGAATACAATGTAGACATTCTGTGTGAGTACTGAAAACAAATCGTCGAGCGTGTAGTACTTACCTGCCTATCGAGTTGCACCGGAATATTGAATGTCTGTATCTATGCGACAAAATCAACCCACAAACACAGTAAGTTGAAAACGCTTTATAAGACAGATTCACTATCGCGACAAACTAGTGTTTGGTTGTAAACTTCAAACTCTCCTTACCTAGATCATTTAGAAGTAGTTTGACTTGTGCAGCAACCAGCAACTCTACAATTTGTCGTTTTCATGTAAGTGTCATGATCATGACATGCACTTCATGCCTTGCCAACGTATTAGTTTATGAGTTGTATCAGCAGCATTGATTAAAGCCAATGTTTATGCTAATCACACTTAGGCGCAGAGCTTTACTTGATCGGGCAACTTGCACTAACTACCTTATTATCAGTTGCTAATACAAAGTAACAGATGCGGTTACTTAAAATAGCTTTCTTAACATAATTTCTTTGACTACGTATTCGTCTGCAACAATAATTGTTGCTAATTTTCGCGTTAAGTTGGCTAAGACGAGAGCCTGCGCTCAGATGTCAAGTCAAAATTACGGGCTGATCAGTCTAAATAGGGGGCAGTCGGTCCGGTTGTACAGTTGCGCTCCTTAGATGGGCACCGGCGGCGCCCGTTTCTCTCGCGGCGGAGCGCGGCGCGGGCGCAGCGCTGCGGCTCCACTCGCGAGCGCAGATAAAGGGCACGCCTACTCTGACGACACACTAATACATTCGACGCCGACACCAGCATGTGGCGAAACGCACAAAAACTTTCATCTCTATTCGAACCTACGCTCATTCTAGTAGGCCCGAAATAACAATACTCGGTCACATTAATAGCCTCATCAAAATAGATCCTTAAGCAGCATCCGATGAATCACTATTAGAAAACGTTAGGAAAATAAAAATAATGATAAAAGTCTCGGCCGCTATTCGTAGCGAGCGGCTCTAAACTAAAGCTCCTAGACCGCACACTGTCAAAATATTGTCAAAGTGAATTCCACGCGTCCAATATATTAGGTATAATGATTTTCCACTTGGCAATAATCCTAGCGATTTATTTCGATCTCAGTAGATATTAACCGCATGCCGCATATATCTAGACGAGGCGTCATTCGTGTTCTCGGCTAGGTTGTTGAACCTCCTTTTATTAAGGCTGACAAAGGCGGGAATAGAGAAGTTTAGCACTTTCAGTTTTAGGCAATTATCGCGCGGCGGCGGCGAAGTGTCTCATTGTCACGCCGATATATTTAGTGGTGATGGCGCGTCACGCGACGCTGCGGACGCGTCTGTCCGCGCCGCCGCCGCCCGCGCGCCTCTGGTGCAGCCACCGGACCAGGCCGACCAGCGCCTGCACTCACAGTTGGCAAGGTCCCGGACTCCCGCCGCTTAATGAGTGCGAGAAGCGTTTCCGCTAGACCTCGTAAACGTAATCTATTTCACGAGCTTGCCTACTCACGTACGTCAAACTCTCTGTACTGACAAACAATGACGTTAACTACGTAAACAGTTTCCCTAATTACATTTTAACCTGATTTTACTAACCACGCTCGTTGTCGCTTTATGATAGGTTGATCTTCCACCATTCGAATCCATCGAGCACTTTCTAGCTGCAAGTATCTTTGATATAAGTATCTGATTTGCTTATCGCTGATAAACGACTGAGACCGGGCCCAGCGACGTTACTAGAAGACGGTCTGCCTAGCAGAAACTTGATGGTCTATTTTTCATGTGAAAATATTTAGAGAATGATTCATGAAAAAACCTATTTTATACCACATAATTTATGTGTAACATAAAAGTGATTCAAAGATTTACATTTCATTTACTTTTTTTAAAGATAACATTTTCCTCGGGACTATTAGTACAAGAGATAAATTTTCCCGTCGCGATAACGTTTCAGAGTAAATTGATAAGTACATTTCCACCATTTGACACCTGAATGTCGTATAGTTGCATAACAATGATAAATGGAAGCGAGTCATTGACCTCTAGTTATCGTCCCGCTGTAGAAGGCCGCCCCCGCCCAAGGCGCACCGCCTAACAACTAAACTGCCCAACGCACGTTGTGAATTGAATTCACGTGTTAATTTCGTTGTGTATCTATTAGTTGAGAAAGAAAAGATTTGTTTTGGGTCAAGAAAAGAAGATTTTTTACATTTATACATTAATTTTATTAATAACTTTGGCAGGGAATCGGTAATAGAAATTGGGGCTAATCGCAATAATGATTTATTTTAATATCGCTGAAATATTTATTATAGGTAGGTACTAACCCATAGGGCCGAGCATGGGACCGATTTCAGTCACCAAGCGGTATTATTACGCTGAGACCAGATTTACAGATTCAGTCTCAAAGATAAATTATAATTATGAGACCTCATTTTTGTCTATGATACAACGTGTTTTTTTTTTTTTGCGTTTTTTGAATGTTACATGTGAAGTAATGCACCGTAGAACACGTGCTAGACGGGTGTGGTCTATGAGGGGCGTTGTTATGGTGGATTCTAGAAAAGACTTATCACTGAAAAAAGTGCTTTTGATCATGACTATCAGTTGTTGCGCTCAATCTTTCACCTGATATGTCACCTCCCCGGCTTCAGCTGACTTCAGCACTATCGTGTTGCTGTCAAATTGTTGTTGGTAAATAATGATATCGATAAGTGTGCATGTGTGATCCGTTACAATGATCGAGACGTCAACGTGTCGGCCGCAAGTGACAAGTTGTGTCGCAGTGAGTCACTCGCGCGCTGTGGGAGCGCTGCTCGGCGGTGCACGGCGCGACACGGCGCAGGCGGCGGCTGTGGCCCAGCCATATTTTTATTTGTCGATATCTGTGATCGGCGCCTGCTCCATTAGTCATGTGACAGTATCGACACGAGATCGGCTCTCTCGACCCTCTTTAATTCCAGTCGACGCCCGCGAGACTGCACTCGTGCTCGTATGCAAATTTACACGTTTGCGGCCAGCTGATGAATGATGTACTGACACGATCCTGTCCGTCTGTTGCCGCGCGAGGTCTGGCGCGATAAGCCTCCGATGTCGTATCATAGACGAGCGTTTGGGAAATGTTTCATGACTCACGATACAATTCGTAGTGCTCCCCATAATAAATGGGCAAACGCTTTTTTCGAAGGTCGCCTGAACTAATTTTGTTTACGAGAGTACGTAGACCTTTGATGAGATCATTTATAACAATTGTACATAAATAGTGTCGATGGCGGTCTGCCTGCGCCGGCGTGGTGCAGACCGCTCGTGTTGGCAGCCGGGTCAAGGAGGAAGTTGTGTTCGAGGATTGCAGTGATGATTATGATTGACACTAATTGTGATTTTTGAAAGTTAGCTAATGTTTCAAAATGAAGCAATGTAGTGCATGGCAGCACAGGAATAGTATGCGTCGGCGGGTGAGCGGGGTCATTGAGCTCGTTCTGACTCACCGCATGCGACGTACGTAGTCTCTATCACATTAATACTTTCTTATAAGGTTGTCGCGTTTAAATAATGCATGTTATGCAACTGGTTGCAATTTGTGCTCTCTTGCGGCCGTGCTAAATTGTTCCACGCTCTCACGCCTCCCGCTCATACGAGTTACTATAGATGCGTACATTACGTACATATTAAACGGTTTTATTTAGGTCTTTAGCATTTTATGTAAAAGAATTGTACGATATTCAGAAACTTGCGTTGAAATGCAGTTTTAAATGCAAGGTTTCTTAAGTTTTTGTACACAAGAATTTGCCTTACTTTTTGTCCTCGTCCTCGGTCGGTACATGCTCACTCTCCTTGACTTTAGTATTTTCCTCACATCTGAGTCTAACCGACATCACTTACTGTATTTTTTCCTAGAAGCTTTTGTTTACAGTTACTTTACTACTGTTTTTGGTCGCTTGGTGTCTCGTAGAGGTTCATTGATTTTACTTGTAAAGATTAAAAAATATAGCAACTTATAAATCGTCGTGTACATGTAGGTATCTAATCTTTGTGGTTATACGTAAATACTTGCAAAATACGCAGAAAAAATCCGTGTTTGAGCGTTGCCGAAGGGCGTGAAGGCACGCGGCACCTTGCGCCTTACTCATATCAATTCCATCTTAAACGACCGGTGTGTCGCATACCGACCGAGGGATCTTAGGATTTATGCGCCGACAGCGCTAACAAATCTAATGACCCGGCGATGTATGACGGTATTTCGAGTAAATTTACGTTTATTGGTCCCCATACCGTTCGTGCATGTAAGTTACGGCACATGTGAGGAGCGATAATTATTTTAGTGAGTCGACAAGACAAAATGTAATGTTCAGAGCCGACACAAGACCGGCATTAAAGACATTATCGTGTTATCGATCAGCGTCCTTAAAGCGGTTTGCAATTAGTGTTACCTTAAGCGATGCAAGTGCGGACCTCCCGGGCGCGAGACGCCGTGCGCCGGCGCCGCCTGCGCCGCCCGCGCCGCTTTATGAAATTATCACTAAATTGAGAGATAAAACTCGCTCTTTCTGACGCGATAATAGCCGCCCCCGGCAGCTGCGTTTTCCTATTTACTTCTCGTTTAATGTACATACTGATCAACCTTTTGATTGAATTGTTATCTTAAGTTATGTTTGTTGTAGATACCGGTAGCTAACACTAATAATTAAAGTCTTATCTTATATTACAGATCAAAATACCTTCAAAGTATACTATACATACTGGTCTACTTATTAAAATGTTTCAGAAATTGTTTGGCCAACAGGACCTACCCTGAAATCCAGCTGTTGTAAAAAGAAAAAAACCCTTCTTTAAAGTAAAATCAAAGTGTCGAGTCACTGGCCGTTGGATTTTACTTATCGCTCTACTCATTTTCCACTCGATTTTCCGTGAAATCACACGTTAACGTTGTAAACCTAAAAAACCCAAGATTAGTTAGACGATAGTTCGGTTCATTTCTCATAATAACTTGAACAAAATTTAGTTACATATAGCTAAAGAACCGAATGCAGCATAAATGGTCAGCCGGTATCGCATAGGGCGTTGGGTTGCCTTAAAAGGCACTGTCACTTACAAGAGACCTTTCATAACACTTAATGAGATGCAGTGCGAGTGTAAAATTTCGTGATGGATCCGTGAGAGCAGTCACGAGGCGCCCGGGGCCGTGGGACATGGCGACTTTGTTTTATTTTCATTGGCTTATGTAGTGCCGGCTGCTAATTACACGGCGGGTTGCTTTTTAACGAGCACTCATTCAGCTTAACGGCACGCGCACGCGCAACAGCCGCGCCGCCCGCGCCGCCGCGGTTTCACGTCACGTTATAAATATGACCATGCTTTTTAATACCCACTCGCATTAGCGAAATTCGCTTTGCCAACCGCCGACCCAAAGTACGATTCGCATGAAATTGCGGGCGCGCACGCATTTAATTGCTGCGAATATCTGCACTGAGACCATTCATGTTTGCTCGAGGAGGCGTTCCCTCCTAGCGGCGATGTAGCCAGTTGTAGCTAACGCTAATAAAATATCCTCTGGTACTGTCAGCGGAAACTAGACTGTAATTAACGACTATTAGTGAACAGGACAGCCATTTCTAATATTGGAGCAGCAATTTGATTCGCTGAGTCTATAGTTTAGCTGAAACTCGCGTCATTATACATTAATATATGATTTTGTAAACAAACAAAGCTTCGAGAAAAATATATTTCGCGACTAGACTTCAGACGTTCAAGGAAGAACAACAACCAGAAGTAAACAAGCAGGCTTACTGTCTTTTATTTCAACACCGAATAAATTGTCTTGAAATTTGTGTGATTTTTAACGACTTAATGTATGTTGGTCCATAAATTTATTAGCACATTTTACGTGAATGCTCAGACATTTTACGAGGTATTTGATAATAGAACAGAATGCGTTGAAAACTATTAGGACGCTGTAATTCGGTCACAGCGAAATAGTGCTACGTTGATATACAGGTGTGAGCCCCTCATATATTAGCGTTACTCATCCTAAACACATACAGTTTAGTACGTAGACCCACTCTTAGACGAAGTGATGGGTGGCCTCATGTCCGAACAAACTTACAAACAGTGTACACATCGCCGCCATTATGTCCTTTTCATTTTACAACTGCAAACAAAGATAGTAAATAATGAACGACCTTGCAAATTCGCTCATTTACCTCTTGACTCACTAAATAACGTTTGTTTAATTTGATAAGACAGTTGATAAGATTCAATACACAATAATATAATCTAAGAATACGATTCAATCATCATAAATCGTGATAAATTTAAAATAATCAATCATAGAAATTATTATCAAGATCTCGTAGTATCGAATATAAACGTATTGCACAATGTTTCCCTAGAAACAGACCTTACATGTATGGATACTAGAAGTTAGCAGTTAATATAATTATTGTATGTATATCCCCTATTATCCGAAGTGATAAGTCGTGCTGTTCACAAAGGTGCAAAAATAATATTCGTGATGGTATATTTACAACCTCCTGAGATCATCCACTCTCGTATACAAAGCTGTTCTAACGTATTATCTGTGTTACGTAGCCTGTACTATATCGATCTCTAATACATTGAACAGTTAAATAATTTATACTTGGATTGGTTTTACGTAGTTGTTAACTGGATTGAGTACTTACTTCGAATTTAGGTTACGGTTATCGATTGTTTTAAGAGAACATAAATATTTCTGATTTGAATGGAAACAATTAAGAACGCGAGAGCAATATGTTTTTAAAGAGGCATAACGTCCGTTTGTAGATGATGTAGTGTTCTATGTGTAGTGGTGTAATGTAAAATAACGATAAAAGAGGTTGCGCGAGAGTGACGGCTCGTTGACGGGTGGCGTCGCATCGCTGCGCCAGCGCCGGCCGGCCGCTCGATATCGATCTCGACTCGAAACGCAGCCTTCCAAATAGGGAGCCCTCTGCTCCCAAATAGGCACTGGTCGAGCCGACGCTGCTGCCGCCGCCGCCGCGCAGCTATCGAGGACGCAACACCGGCCCCTCGCCTCCTTTCATTGTCTACGAGTTTTTTGCTCGCTTTATGACCAATATTGTACCATGGCCGATGTCCACATAGAGCAATACTGAGTTCAGAACGTCTAGGTGCCGACTGTCGAGCGAGCATTGCGTCACTGCAGATAATTGTCCAAGCTAAAGGTCGATTGGTCATCAGTTCCTTTGTTATTTGACGTCGGCAGTCGAAATAAACACTGAAGTATGTTTCACTATGATGCAAATTACATATGCATGAGCAACGTCGCATTGCGAACATTAACATGACATAATCATGCACGTAATGTTAGAGTTCAGGATGAGCTACCTTCAGCAAGATGAACGGTGCGTGCACGCAGCAAGACGAGTGGGCTCCGTGTAGTTGGCGTTCGTAGCGACACCCACAGTCGCCACTCGAGCCGAGCTAATATTTCAAACTATTCAACAGGGAGTTTATCTTCATTTCAGACATGTTTATGCGGGCATTTCTCTTAACGAGTAACTGCGGTTACCGAGACTTCATTGTTATATACGGTCTGCATAACCAGACGTTGTCATGGTGGCAACACAGCCTTGAATGTAATCCTTAGGCCGCAATAAAAAACGAGTGAGGAGTCAATAACTTCGAGATGCAGCCGACGTTCGAGAGTCACTATTAATTGCAAATGGAGGTCAATTGGTACGAAAAGCATTCGAGTGGGTGTATGTCGGCGTATTGTTCACAGATTCGTAGATGTAGCCATCAGTCTTGCGGAGAATGTGGCAGATTTTAAATAAACTGCAAAGGATTATGCATGCGTGCACGCGGGCGGCCCTGAGGTATCGCGGCATTGTATTCAAATCCGGGCGCGTCACCAGCGCAGGCGCATGGGGCGATCGCGACGCAACACGCGAAGCGCCCGCGACGGCCATTACTCAAACTCGCCGACACGCCCTTCGCCCTCCATTTGTTATCACCTTTTCATTTTATTTTGAATTGAGTAACAAACTAATTATAGAAAACACTTTTGTAACAGAAGTGTTTCTCTAGCTGGCGGTCGTAGGAGCTCGAAAGGGAGACGTGTCCGTGTGTAGTTGACGAGAACTGAGAGCGACTTTATGTGCTGTCATTGCGTTTATGCAGTAAAGTAATGCGCGTTGTTGGTGCGTGAGGACGGGGATCCCGCGCACTCTGCTGCACCTAACACCCGCTGACGTATCACTCACTAGGACATCTATTGAAACATGAGCCCGACATGGGATACTACACAACGCCATCGCTAGGGCTGCTGCAGCTTATTGCAACTATGTGCAAGTCTAGCAAGCTTACACTTGTAATAGGATGATGTACCTACAAATGTGGCTATTCATGTAATACCTACATTTATACCATCTATTATTTCATATTATGTATTTGAACTTGTTTATCTACATCAATCATTTTTCATTGAAGTTCTTTAAGTGATTTTCAGTTATACTGCTTCTGAATAGAACTTGTAATATCTAGAAGAAGCCAAGAGTTGTAATATGTAGTTTATTTTACGATACATATATTTATGAAGATGTATATACATACTACATTTGCTTCATTTGGAACACTTTGAATTTCATATCGTCTTTGGTAAAGCAACTGAATAGTACGGGTTCAAAGTTTTTGTTATAAATTGGCGTGAAAAGTTATGAATTTCGTTCCATAATTCTAAAAACATGGTCCTTTGCGGTAGAGGCGACAAGAAGCGAATCCATTAAAAAAAAAACATTATACAAAGCTCGACCAATAAAGAGATTAGTTTTTTCGTTTTCTGAATAATAATTTAATTTTAATAACGTCATAGTCTTGTTTAGGTTCTGCGTCAAATATTTTATCATAATGGGATATGTGTTGCTTCAGTGAGAGTATTTATAGGGTAAAGAAAGGTACCTACATTAATCCTAAAGTCGGGTTTAAATTTAAATTTTAATTAGGGCAGCCAGAGGCGCGGGCGCAGAGAAGCGCCTTGTCACCAAACACGTATAAATAACGCTTTTAGCTCACCATCCGAGTGACTCTTTCGCCACGTTTCCCAAATAATTACCTCCCATAATTATGATAAAAACAAAACGATTCTAAAAATCGGTATACAAAGGGTGTAAATAGACCCTTAACATATCCGAAAGGCACTTGTTTTCCCCGTCTTTGCGATCATTTTTTTGTTCTAGACCATACCTGGGAACCTTCTAGTTACTGAGATATTGGGGGTCAAAGTTCCCATTTTTTTACACAAGTTTTTTTTTAATACATGTTTTTAATGTAAGATTTTTACTTTAAACACCTCCACGACCCCCGTACTATTCAATCCATCCATCAGCACAATGCTTTGAGTGCTTTCCATCGAGTCCTACCTTAAAACGTGATTTATAACTCCAAAAAAAAAGTCGATCCCAGCAATAATTTTTGCGTAAAGTTGCGTAATGTGATGTACAGAATGCTTGGTTGACAGGTATGTGAAGGGTCTGTTTACACCCTGTATAAATATAAATCATTCGGTTAATAACAATAATTAGTAATCTTATAATACAGTAGATATTGTTTCCAGTGATTACATTACTGGTCCTTCCTTATATCACAATGGCGCTTATCTTGATACTACATTGATAAGAGTTTCGCGAAAAGTGGAGAGCGTGATACCCACTATTGCTTTGCAGATTATCTTGACTGATTAATGAGTTTGCCAAAACACACCTCATATTTACTATCGTTATTCAGATTATGCATACTGATTACACTTCTAGTAAATTGAAGAGTTTTAATCGAATTAAAAATATAAACATTGCAGACTCGTAGACTTGAGCGTAGATATCAGTAGATGGGTGTCAAATACGTAGTTATTAGGTAGTCACTCAAATTTATTGTACTTTTTCTAATAGGTAAGTACTGTTCCTATAATTAAACCAAGTTCAGCACAAGATACGACCTACAATGAAATAACTATGCCAGGCCTACGCCGCTACGAGATTTGTTTTTTGTAGCACAATTTGCCAAAATATAACATTTGAAGAACTTCGTCTTATTTAGATAAACTTCAAGTGCTGTGTTTTTTTATTGACAGTGTACTAGACGTACTAGAAGTCGTCGTCTATGTATTAGTTCACTTACTGTATACGTACATATTGTATGTACGTAACAGCTACGGAATTGAGGATACGGTTCAATCAAATGTATTCCTAAGTGCAAATAACAGTTTCCCTTTAGATAATTTAATCAGGATAGTCCAATGTATATTATTGTTAACACTCAAGATGCAGACGTAGTGCTGCAAGTGGCTAGTTCTCTGGGGAAAGTCGGTACTCACCGCATTATCCAATTCAAATGTAAATAGTGAATAAACTGTCGTTTCTATTCCTTTCTGCGTTGCGCCAACTTCTGAGCCGTCACAAAAGCTTTATTGATTTAACTTTATGATATTTGAGTGGGAATATGAAAACGAAATCGATAAGATAATCGAATTAAAGTTGGTGCCGCTCGGCGACACGATTACTTGAGATGTAAATGACATGGTTTGCAACTATGTATCGGGTATGTGTATAAGCAGCCCACCCGCGTAGCCTACGTACAGTCGACACCATCATTATCAGGCCAGCATGCAGTCATTTAACCTTGTTTTTGACTTAATACTTTAATAATACGTCATACTATTTGCCTGTAATTATAGGTACTCCAGTACTCCTAGAACCGATGATGTTCCAATTTAAAATACACGGTCGCAAATAAATTACCAAGGATTAAATTCTGATTGGTATTCTACTTCAGTTAAACTGAAAACGTTGTTTACGATTTGTGTGACATTTATCGCGGCAAATTAAAGTCCACTAATGCAGTCTAATAACAATCTATGTCTTTTGGTTGATCTGTTCTAAGAAGCACTAGTTTCTGGGAGTAATGATATTCAATCAAATTGTTTACTACACAGTACACACGTAGAAGCTGGATTCAATAAATACTCGCACCGCTTGTGTTGTGTTTGATTCATACGAAATAGACAAGTGTGAGTCGTCGTGACGTAGGTATTGGTGGAGTGGCAGTGGCGTGGCGGTGACGTGTAGTCCACGCTTCGCCATGTTACTGTTTATTAACGTGAATGCTGGCGTCCCCGCCCGCCCATTAATCTCCATATAATTAAATGATCAAGTAAAATTATATTTAGACCAGGAAATGAGGTCAAGCCCACGCCACGCGGCGCTATGTCTCGCCCTGTGGGACCGCGCTGGAAACCTCGTGAAAGTTCAAAGAAACGTTTCGTAATGCTGCTAACAGTACCTTATCTTATATCCAACTAGTTGACACGAGCTTTAAAGGAAAAGTGACACATACAATCTGTAGCACTTTCAGTGTACCTGGGGACGTTAGGTTAGTTACTGTATCTCTCTGCACAACCCACGCGTTTAATTGAGTTTAATCTTGAAATTCAATTCAAATTAAATGTAATAACATGTCAACAATTTATTTACAAGATTAAATTAGATTTAAATTACGAACGTTTTTACATAGCAATATCTGTCAACCGATTAACTTCAAAATATTATACGGTCGTTTGGGTTCTTAGGTACCGGAATTTGAGAGTTTGCCACATTAGTTATTGTTATGAGGGTCTTAATAAGATGTTTCCGTCGAACAATATTTTGGACGCGGTTTTTACATAATTTTTGCCGGCATGCGCAGGAGTGGAGGTCTGCATAATCACTCAGAGATTATTATGAGGCTTTCTACTAGGTCTGATAACGGTGCCACAAAACCATTAATGAGTGTACTCGCCTGGTGAAATCGCCGAGGAAAAATCTCAAGTCTTATTAACATAGTAGTAGAGCTAGTTTATTCATAATTGGCGGTTGTCCCTCCCCGCGGTGGCGGAGCGCACGGGTCCGCCCCGCGCATGCGCGCCGCTCTCGCGCGAATAAATTGCGATCATAATATCGCGCGACGCACACCCAGCCCCGACCACAATTAAAATTTGCATTCTTGCGTCTGATTGATAACTCTGTTGAGTAAGTGAGGCGGTATTTGATTTGGGTAGGCGTAGCCGAAGGCAGACACAACTATTTGCCATTCAATGTTTTTTTACGGCCATGCCCATTGCCCACTGCCCATGCGCAGGCGCCTGCTTGTGATTCATGGGTTGACACTTCCTAAAGTGCTACCCAGAACTTTTTGTTGAACGATTGTAGTCAATGTTTAGTACTTGCATAATGTGTTTGTCAAGGATCAAGTGCCATAGCAACGTACAGTAGACGCATTGGTCCATTGGGATATAACAGGCTTATACAGGGTGTAAACAGACCCTTCACATAACCGTCAACCAAGCGTTCTGTACATCAAACTAAGTAACTTTACGCAAAAATTATTGCTGGGAATCGACTTTTTTTTTTGGGGTGAAAAATCACGTTTTAAGGTAAGACTCGATGGAAAGCACTCAAAGCATTGTGCTGATGGATGGATTGAATAATACCGGGGTCGTGGAGGTGTGTAAAGTAAAAATCTTACAATAAAAAAATATGTATTTAAAAAAAACTTGTGAAAAAGTTGGAACTTTGACCCCTAATATCTCTGTAACTAGAAGGACACCAGGTATGATCTAGAACAAAACATGATCGCAAAAACAGGGAGAACAAGTGCCTTTCGGTTATGTTAATGGTCTATTTACATGCTTTATACAGTTTTCAAACACTAAAGCACATTTGCCCAAGCTTATACATTTATGTATTTACTTAAACTTATTTTCAGTTCACACTAAACATAACAAGCTGGTAACTTATAGATACTGGTTCAATGTACAAACGAGTATGTCAATCGCGAATTCGCGATGTATCTCCATCCGCGCGCTGCTATTTTGATTCGGTTACTCACAATTTCGTTAGATGACCTTACTACACATAAAGGACGAGACGTTTTATTTCGACAGAAAGTAATGTCCCGTCATTTGTTTTCTCTGTGAAAACTATTCCGAAATGACAGATATATTATTTTCCGTGAGAAACATAATATGCATCGCCGGCTAAATCCGTGGCTCGATGGCGACACATGTTCGCAAAATATTTTTTAAGTTTGTTTTTATGAGGTGCAACTGTAAGACACGCTCGCTCCCCAAGCATCCGTAGAATGATACCCAATAAATTATATACGATATTTTTGTTGAGTAAGTTGGCTCACGTCCACTGCTCGCTCCTGGACATTTTTGTTATCATATTCAATAATAAGCCATTAAGTATCCGAACGGTTTAACGAGCTGCGCACAATCTGTATGAGCAGAGATGGCGCTGAAACTCGAAGCTCGCGCCTGGTTCCCGATATGGTGTCCAGCATCGCATTAAGCGCACCTTGTACTACTTAAGCTGTCTACACCTCGTAAAACTGACGCAATATAATAGTGTTCCGAAATTATAAGCAAATAAACATCACGCCGCCGGACAACGTAAAGCGCTCAATAAGGAAGGAGAATGATTTGTATGATTTTTATGGTTCCTACTAATTGGTTCGACAATATAAACGGCCTTTACGTCGCCTTCTTGCATTTTAATCAGGATACACTGGAAATAAACATATATAAGTTGAATTATGGACATATAGAACGAGAAGAACCAGTCACAATTGCGACAAGCAGGCGCCAGGCCCAGTCAATGAAGTCTACAATAATAAATAAAAGTTGAGGGAAACGAGACTCTATTAATACACAGACAATTTATACTCCGAGATACCGGCTGATAGACGTTACTACCGTCCAGTTTTGTTTTTAATGAATTATAATGTTTTAAATATCTGTTTAATTGATAAGTTTATCTAAATGATCTGCATCAAACATATTAATTTATTTAACACATCGCAACTAAATAAGAAATGTTGAAAGATATAATTTATTTTTGGTATTGGACGTAGCCGAGCCGTCGAGAAATATGCGGTGCTATCAATAACTAGCAGACTCGATATGAGAGGAGCATATTTATGTGCCCTTTAATTTAAATAGGATAAAGTCGGTTATGAATCGTTAAGGACCACCGGCGAGAAGTTAAGGAGGCCTGTCAGTAAAGGGAATGGATATGTCTGTGGGAGCAGGAAGGCGCGCCGGCGCCGATGTCGTCAACCTTGCAATGCATATTCCGTGTACATAATGTAAGCGAGGACGATTACACTCGAGCACAACTATAAAACGGCCTATTGCCATGATAACATCTCCCGCAGATTTTGCGAGAGGCGGTGACGCCTCGGTGTCGCCGCATCGTCATATCGATCGCGATGCAGCACAAACTTACTTAAGAAAACTGCCAATTAGTATTTTATTAATGAAATCGAGATTCCTTTAGAAGCTGTTTATCCAATACCGATATCAATCGATAAATTGGTTCTACTATGTAAATATTATATTTCTACCCTTTTACTGAAGATGTAGTAACAACTCGTTATAGTATCTATTAATAACAATTATGCATCGCCAGTTTGTTTTTCTTGCATGGCGTTCAAATGTTTTTATAAAAATAATTTATTGTTCGCCGGGAGCAACAGCGTTGACACATGAAGAGCATATAACTACGCGAAATCTATGGCATTTTTTATTATAGAATTTATTAATCATTTATCATTTGGCACTGACAGTTTTGCATGCAGTAGTTTCCAGAAGACGTCTAACTATAGATGAAAGTTTTGTTGTTGTTCACTGTTTGGTATGACGTTTTTTATTAAATTACGTAATAAAATGGATAGCAAAACAAATGTCTGTATTTTTGCGAATGTTTTTGAAGCTAGTCTGAGAATAAAATAAAAGCATTAGTCAGTCGCTTGTGTTGGAGCGCAAGTTATGACATTTTATAAAGGTTTAAACGGGGACAGGCGTCGCGCCGCGTCGGTATGATGCTGTCAGACTCGCGCCTCGTTAAATAAAGTGCATGTAGTAATTTTATTAAACACTACACAGACTGATTGAAAGCCCCGGCTTCTTATTTTGATTTATCAAGTAAGAAGCTCAAATAAAAACAACCTTTGAAAAGAAAACATGTTAGTATTTCTTTTTAGAACTGTTACGCTGTTTCCAATGTATTGGTAACGGCAATTTTGGGTCGCAATTTCCGTGAACATGTTTTTGAGTTTTAAGCTTGCAACTAAATAAATTAAAAAAAGTTAAATATAAACAACGATGATATTCAATATTTTTTGGTAATATCCGCAAATTGTTTTGCTGCCCGTCCCAGACGTAGTTCACGACTATAGTCCACACCTTCAGCAACTATGCACAAGTTGCCATTAACAATTTTTATTGCACCAATTATTTCCACTCGTTCTTAAACGTCGTTAATTAATTCAGTTCACACGTTTAATATTAAAAAAAAGCATTTAACTGGTTTCTTTGTACAACACGGAGAGTTCACGAACATGATAATTTTGCAACTTTCTAAGAAATTCTGACTTGTTGCACTACTTTGTGTAACATACTGAAACAATGCCTTTGCTGTGAAAGAATTTTATCGAACTCGGCCCAGAAGTGATTGTGATGTCGCACAATGTCGCTTCTTCTGATTTCCTTTCAAGATGCCTGTACTATCAGATTCCATTGTAAGTAGGCATTGTTTTTTCAGTAGACCGTTTCACGTGAACTTAAAGTGCCTTTGCTGCAGTGAAATATGCTAAGATTTGCATTTTAATGATGAAATCAGTTGTAATATTAGCATAAGCATAATCAGCCTATAATGTTCCCACCGCTGTGACACAGGCCTTCTTTCTATGAGAGGGAATGGGCTATAAATCCACCACGCGGGCCCAGTGCGGGTTGGTAGATGTCACATGTCTTGTATTACCTAAAGTAAATTAATTATTTAATTTCTGGTAACTATACGTAAAAGTGTGACCAATTAATATTGATTTATGAATGTAACCTGAGAACTTGAGTGCAGGTGTTGTAGACAAAGCGGATTAAATTATCGCGACAGCTCGCTTGTCAGTCTGGCGAATTTAAAGTAAATTAACATTAATTAATGTGTGATGATGATGTCATTTGCGCCTCAATATTCATAATTTTTGCTAACATGATGTTGTCTTTTTCTACACTATCGATCTACACTTGAAAAAACTGTTCCAGTATCAATATCGATCAATATTGTAAGCTTACTTAGTCACTTTTAAGATAATTTATCGGAATCTGTTCCACCTTTAATTAATTAAGTACCTTTAAGTTTGGTCACATGATGGCCACCCAAGTACGAAGGTATGAGGATGTAAGTCACGTTATCTATAGATGACTGTTTTCCGTGTTTTACGAATATTATTGTTAATGAGCATAAGAAAACAAAAACAAGGATGTCTCAGTCAGATATGAAAGATGGTGGATAATACATTTTATTCTTCGAAATTTGATTAACTTCCATAACTGATCTTGATCCTCCAAATGACCGCTAAAGTCACAAATAACTGTCAAAAACATCAGGATGGGATTGGTGCTGTCCCTCTCAACTGTATTAGAGAACGATTGCTTCCCTATCTGACTGACTATTCAGTTATTTTTCTAGGTACTAATTCATAGTATCACATAGGTTGACTCGCTCTTTACCAGTTACAACAGAACTGAAGAACAGTGCTCTCGAAGTCTCTCCAGTAATCTCGAATATCAACTAAAAATAAAAATACATATACTGTGCTCTGTATTCGCACTATAATGTTAACATACAGTCAGGCGCCGCAGTCTTTTTGCACATTTTATCAACCGTTTTTGTATTATTTGTGCAGTTCACCTCGTTATACAAAAATAGTGTGAAGCCAAGTATGCAGCTATCTACATTCAATTAAGTAAGGAGCTCGCCGACGGTCAATTTAATTGGTTTTACAAGCTACCGACAAAAAACCGTGTATTTCTAATACTGTACGGATTTAGAGTTACTAAAGAACATAGCGTAGTTTATAGTTTTGTAAATAACGCGGTCCATTATAACACTATAAAGCTATTTGTTGCACCGGGAGGCCACCCCGCGCCGCTCGGGAATGCACGCGTGACCGCCGTTGATTCATACAGATTACTGATGTGTTTATTAAACACGTAATGGCTGTGTTACAGTTGATTCATTGGGGCGAGTGATCAGATCAATGCGCCACAGTTATTCTTATTAGCGGCGATAGACACCTGTCGGTGACACTCGATACTCCGCGCTTTACATAATACTCGCGCCTCGCCACAGCCGCGCGCCGAGTCCGCCTCGGTCAACACCTGAGGAGTGAGGACGAGCACACCTACCGACTACCGAATCATGCCACACATACTATTTTTATAGACCAGACTAGCTCTTGTAAGGGATTGTCAGAAGTTATGTATGAGACGATGTCATCCGACCCACAGAAATAATCTAAAGCAATGCCGAGCTAAAATGGGACGGTCTATTTTTGTACATTTCAATGGACGTAAAATAAAACGTCTCATTGACTTCTGAAAAAGGAATATAGGTAATATGCTCCGAGGACTGCTCATGTAATTTGACTAATACAGGCAACATTGAAATGAAACGCGGAGTCGTTTAAGGTAACAAACAGTTTCACTTTATTGTTGATACCAAATAAGCTTATGTCTCAGTTTGGCGCAAAATAAAGAACGACAAGAAAAGTATGGAGCTACAGCATAGCACCGCTATAGTTAGCAGTCGTGGGCTGGGTATGATAGCGTCACAGCCGATGTATACGTAATACTAAGTGCACGCCAAGGGGCGGCACAATGAGCAATCATTCAGCGTGTGGGTGTGTGTATCTAATGATACACTGATACACTGATCAAAGTAAATTGACTGATCTGAGGCGAGTCGCCTACACCCGCGCCCTGCAGTGCAGCGCACTGTACGAAAGTATACGTACGTACTCGATACTGAGCCGTATTTGAAAGATACTGCTATGTATAAAAAGAAAGCCAACTCTTCAGCTCGTTAACAGGAACACCGATGCGAAGGATGTTGTTGAATTTATTAGTGATGATGAATGGTAATCTGTGCGGCGGCGGCGGTATCGTCTCGTGAAGTATTTCCACACTCGGAGTGCGAGTGTAAACTAGTCAGCGTGTCGGCAGACCGAATGTCAAAATATCCTGCTTAAGGCTAATTTAGAACGAACAATTTATGCGCTGCCCACGCGCGCTGAAATACGGCGCACGCCTCTTTCAACCCTTTTATGTAGAGGATTTATTGAAGCGACTTGCGCACACTTCAATGAGCCGACCATATACTTCTGGTTTGACAAGCGGCTCATACTGATCGTGATCTATGCGCTGCTATGACACAATGCGGTAACCCTGGGCCCGGCCGAACATGCCACGCTCTGGAGATTACAAATTATACCAAGACGGTACCTATGTGTCATATACAGGGTACAAAATTTATTAATAAAATATGGAGATGAGTTTATCTTATATATGATGAATTCTTGTTGCAGATTATAATGTCTTAAAATGCACTCACATGAATGTGATTTAAACGTTTACAAACAAAAGATGGAATTCGCTTGCCTGCCGGTGGCTAATGGATACTCCTATAGCATGTTATGTACTTAGTATGAAATCGTGAAAATTTCCAATATGCGAACGATAAATTCAAAATAAACAGCGGGTCGTATAGAGTACATTCCATAAACAGATCGTGAAAGAAGCATAAGACGGGCGTCGCCAATACTTCATTTCCCTGGCGAAGCGTTTCTGGCCCATCGCCAACGTTTCCGAGAAAACGAAAGGAAGGTTACGCGATGTCTCGCCTCACTTTATATGCCTAAATCATGTCAGAGATAATATTTTTATATACATACATTCAAAAGTTCAGAACACGCGCGGCTTATAAAATAGGTGGTGTGTGAACGCGACGTGTCTGCGCTCGTCGGGTCGTCGTCGGCAGTCTGCGCCCGCGCCGCCCTTAACGATCGAGTAGGTGTGACGGTAAATAATGTTTTTTTGGCACTCCAAGCGCATTAAAGGAAAAAATAATAAACAAGTACTTTCTTTTGGAGCTGCATTCATAATTTGCAATTTTAATGAAATTGACGTAGGTACTTGTACAAACTCTGTAATAAAATATGGAGATAATGCCGGCCGTATCTCGTCGGTAACGCAATACGTATTGATCGTTGCATCCTGAATATGGGTCGCCGGCGCATCATTGGCGTCACCCTTCTTCCTCATTACGCGTGACGTCGTCTGCCACAACTATGTTCATACCGCCTAGCTCCGGTACCGAGTTGTCCACCACTTTTTATTCTACGCTGTATCCACTTGTTGTATTTTTACTGTAAAATGTGGCGCATGTCACTGTCCACAGATGTCAGAGCTTGTAACATTTTAAAAACTTTGTTCGAATTTTAAATTCTGTCTGGATTAACGACAATGTTGCTAGTTGTAAATGGCACCAAGAGCAATATGTTCTCACGCAACATGTCTCATTCGTTATCAGTGCACTCGGGAGTGAGGTTAATTAAATAGTTACGAGAGGAAGATAACAGTGATGCCTATATATAGAGGCCGGCCACCTTATCGACCCGACGCATCTGATACTGAATCTATCTGCGACACCTAATCGCTTGCTGTCGGTTTGCTACGGGAGAAACTTACATAACTATTATATTACGATTTTAGTGATTTCTAGATTTGCAAATTCAAGCTTTTTGTAAAGCACAAATCTGGTGAAGCCCTTTTGTTTCTGAAGAGTCGATGAAAAAGAACATTGAACCGATCTTCTAGTTTGTACGTAATTGTTGATGTAAAGCCTCTACGATGCCATGAAACTGACATAAAAGAGGCGGGGTTAGCGGGAGTGTGGAGGCACGCGGGCTAACCACATCTGATCCAGCTTATAGTATTAGCCAATTTATAGAATATTGTATTTAAATATACCCTTATCTACACAGCTTGCAATAACCATTCACATAATAATCAGTATGTTGCTGATATTACAACTAACTGTTCATCTGGGCTTGATTCTCTCCAAATGGTGAAACGTAAAAATTAACCTTTCGATTTTGGGTCCCTGTGACCAATTCATTAGAAGATTATTCACAAAGTATCAGATTAAGCTTTAGCAATCAACTTGTTGTATTGAAAAAAAAAAAACTTTTTTTGCAAAAAATAAAACCGACTTCAAAAACACAAAAGAGGGAAAAATAACTTTAGCTTTGAAGTTTCGGTTTAATTTTTGCAAACAAGTTTTTTTTTTTCCATTTTTACTTGTAATATTTTATACAAATATTTGCCAACCAAAACATTTCATGGTAATACGTTTATCCCCAATAAAATGGAACTTAACATACCTACTGTCGAAATGTGAGTGTACTGTTAAAAAGAAATTAAACATTTTTATTTTTTGTACACATCTGCGCTGTTATGTTATGTTGTTGTGTAAACAATAAACATCCAAGCGATTGCAGCAATCACGACAGATTTGCTGTCTACTATTGAAAAGTCCCGTTTTTTATCTCCGAACTCCATGATCAGATCATGACAAAATTTTTAAGGGACCAACTTGGGAGTATACTCTTTCAGTTTCAAAAGAATTTTCCAAGTCGGCTCTGGCGTCTTCGAGTAATCGGTGAACATACAAAAAAAAAGATTCCGACGAATTGAGAACCTCTCCTCCATTTTTGAAGTCCAGAAGACAAAGCTTTTTAGTGTGCGTAAGAAAGACGATATAAAACAGTATTACATTTTGTGGGACCCAATTCTCCGTCAGGACTGCATGCTAAAAAAATCATACATACGAGTACTAAACCCTCAAGATCTTCCCTCACATAGAAACAAGAGTGTCACGTATGAAGTTACTTACATTCATTTTAACACTACGATGCAACTTTTATTTTTAGATGTTCGCTCACGAGTTCGGTATGTAAATGCAACTTGTTAACCTGTGCTTGCAGGCACCATAGCTGCTAACTTTTAAATCAAATAATATGGAGTAGATTGAACGGCTCGTAAACCCGAAATATGTACGTAGAAACCGAAGTCATGTTTTTGCGTAGATGAGAACTACGTCAAAAACTCCGTCTGCGGGACTGTTCGAAAGAGATACCGTGGCCCTGGAACACAAAGGGCAAAGAAGGAACAAGTTCCTTCTACAGACAGACGAAGCGGAAGGGAGCCCACCACTACCAAGCCACCAACCCAACCCCACCAAGGATAACCCACCAAGCCACCACATCCACCAACCTGACTAAAATGGATGGGTTTTAGTCAGAAGAAATCTGACACTCCCTGCCGCTCCGCCCAGAGCGGGGGGGGGGGGGTCATGATTTCGGTTGATGATTTCCCATCCGAAAAACAAAAAAATCCGGTAGACAAAGTGCAATAACCCAAAAAAAATAAAAAATTGACAGACGATAAAACTTGTATGTACTTAGCTGCAAATCAGTATTTACTTACATACGAGATAAAGAACGGTAGTACCACGTATGTGTATTGGTTTAGACTGTATTATAGAAAGCTAAATAATCGTGTATGTTCACTGTTTACTCATGCTGTTTTCATAATCGCGATAATTATATTCTTAGTTTTGCATCGTTTTCTGATCTATACAATTGTGTGACATTTAGAAATATAAAAGGAACTTATGCTATTTTGTGCTGACTTGAAAGCGACAGTGACTTTTAAAGTAACCGTTCCATGGACATCAAGACTTGCGTCTGTGTGAAGAGCGACGCCAAGTTGTCCCTCATCCAAATCTCATTTGCCTTTACGATGCATTTAAATTTTGAACAACCGATTTTTCATACTTATGGCCTTTGTCTTTGTTACAGAATGTTTATTCGGCAAACAAGCGATGGAGCTTGGTTCCAAGTGGTTTGCGGACCTGGGCCCGCCGTTCGGAATCATGTACTGCATCAAATGTGAGTGTGTTGCGGTACGTATTCCCAAAACATTGCACCAACTGTACTATGCTCATTTTGTGATGATTTATCTGGCAGATATGCTAAAAACAAATAGTCTTTTACATTTTCTTACACAGCGTACTAATTAATACGTAGGTAAATTTAGGGAAATTGACTACCAACTGAAACAGTCCGTGTATTCAAATCTCAACTGTCATTTTTTGACCATAAATGGCCATGATGCGGCAAAAAGATGTAGGATTTTCAATTACTTAACTACTAATTTTCCTGAGGGTACAAAGTAAATGCAAGATAGTCCATGAATTAGTTCTAAGGAATTTATTTTTCGATTTCTGCTAAACCACAACTCTAAAGCAAGCATTCAGCATTGTTAAATCGACCACCATAAAATGACCAGAGTATAAATAACAAAAATCCATGAATACCAGACGTTTGATACGAGTGATTTGTTGCAGGTCCAAAAGAAAAGGCGAGTGGTAGCTAAAGTGCACTGCCGGAACATCAAGAACGAGTGTCCTGAACCTTCCTGTGACACTCCAGTTCTGCTGCCCGGCAGGTGCTGCAAGACGTGTCCTGGAGATTTAAACTGTGAGTGCTTTTATTTATCTAGGTAAGACAATGTTGTTTGTGTGTTCCTTTACGATACGGTCGCCATATGTCCGGAATTTCAGCTCAGTGTCCGGAATGCGGGTTAAATTCTAAAACGTCCGGAACTTTTCAACAATGAGAAAATTACAAACAGTTGTTACTAAAATTGTTATTATTAAAACAAAATTAAATTATTGAAATAAAACAAAATTAGTATATTCACAACTTAAAAGAAAAAAGAAAAAACTAAACTGGGGACACCCTATTTTCCGTTGATATCTAGATTCGTCAACATCGCAGTCAATACAGAATGTAATACAAGGAGGTATGTATTTCGGAATTTGAAAAATCACACAATAGCTGCTTTCGATATTTGAATACTTTTATTCAAATATCGAAAGCAGCTATTGCTTTCGATGTTTGAATAAAAGTGCGGGTTTAGCTAATAAGTCTAGATCTTTTGTCTCTGCCTTGATCATGTGCAAAGTATTGAAAAGTAAGAGGTAAGTCTACTTGCCTGGATAAATAATCCCCGCTTTCATTAAAAACTTGACGCCTTGACAACAGACAGCTGTAGATAACAATAACCACGATAGACCTTGAAGTCATTTGCTGTATTTTTTTAGTCTAGTGGAATTATTGCTCATTATAATGACACTGCATATTTTTCAATAGCTCTCTTAATTTGTCGAGTCAAAAAGTCACACGATTGACGCGATGTTCCTCTAGATATTCTCGGAAGTTTTAGAGATATTTAATCACTTCTAATGATGATCCCCGAACAACTAATCAATAGTAGTAATAACTTAGAATTGTTGGTGAAATTGCAAAGGTCGTTAAATGTAAGATTTTGTGCGACCTCATGTTTTCACTACATAGTATAACAAAGTCGCTTCTCGCTGTCTGTCTGTACCTAGATCCATAGATCTTTAAAACTACGCAACGGATTTTGAAGCGGTTTTCAGTAATAGATAGCGTGATTCAAGAGAAAGGTATATATATAAAAGGTGTTTGGTTAAACGTGGGCAATACTTTAAGGGAGTGAAGTACCCATAAATATGAGCAACTCTTACAATGGGGCTAACTATGATGTATGATTTAAAAAATCCGTTTTTGCCTACATTTTTTCGAGTTACGCGACCAATAATATGTGGAGCAGTTGATATTTTTTTCGCGATTTCATGGTCGGTCCCGTAGTAAAAGTTGTTTATTTTCATGAGTACTACACGCCCCTAAAGTATTGCCCACGTTTAAAAAAACACCCTATATATATTGCACCCGTGCGAAGCCGCTGCGGGTCGCTAGTAATTTTATATGAAGAATGACAAATTAAATCTAAAGACGCGTTGGCTGTGTATATGTTTCTCTTACCACATCCGAACACCTCCAATGTCCGAAATAAATATATTTTTCGTCTGAATGTATGTAGAAGATATCTACATACATTTCAAATGAAAAAATATTTACAAGGTTTGTTTAATTGCGACAGTTAATTCTGCTAAGAAGAATTACACGTTCAGAATTCGTATCGATCGCATTGTAGCTACCGTGAAAGAGCATCGTGATAACAATAGGTCTGCGGCCAATCTAGACGGAGACTTGAACAATATTAATGACGCGGGCGCAGTTCGGTCGGCGACTGTTTAATTAGGCGAGTCGTCACGGGAGCGCGCGCGGAGATACCCGCCCTGATAATGTTATCGTAAACATGATAATGAAATAAGAGATAAGTGAGGTGATCGCCTGACACCTCCGCGCCTGCGCCTGCGCACCGCCACAATGGACCTGTGCTCATTGCGTCCAGTTTCACGACACGATTTGCATCTCTAAAGAACCGCGTCTCGAAAGGTTAAACCCAATAATGAATATACACCTCATTAGACCTGCCCTGACGTCATCACAGTGATTTGGACAATTTCATTTCCTACTTAATGATGTCATTTTTTACAACCATGTTCATAGTAACACGCTGCTGATGTCATACTTTATACACTAGATATTTGATATCCTAAACTTTAACAAACAGGAGCGGTCGTTTAATAGCCAATAAAGTCTTTAATTTTGTCTTAATAGTCGTGTTTCGTTTGTTTTTTCAACTAATTTGGTGTAAAATGATTTATAAATATTGTCATCTCGATAACATTGGAAACGTATCTGACCGCCAACAGGTTAGTGAGTCATGGGCCATCTGTCGCGAAAACTATCCACACGTGTGGAAATCGACTGGACGACATATAACTTTATGGACTTTTTGCAAATGCAGACTCTTTGATGGACGCTATTAATATGCCATTTTGGTGTGACCTGCTTCGCATGTGTAATATGACACTTCCACGGTTTTAGGTTGTTAAATTCGTAGGTATACCTAAGAACGAATTAATTATTTTATAATGATCATAACTACTTTTTTCGATGTCCAAAGTTTCAACAATCCAAATTGATTTTAGTTTGTTAAAGGAAATATTATACCTACTTAGCCGGTAACATTAAAAGTACATTATGACATTTAAGTCATTACCGTCTTTGTAACGTCGCCCTGAAATCAACGTACGGTCGGGTGTAATTCTTGATTGTCGCCGCTCATCATCCCATTAAGTACATTTTTTTAACGCAATCGGCAAATTTGCCGACTTTAAAGGTAATTGCAGAAAATAAGAAAGTATGCGTTGCGTATGCGCAGTGACAGGAACTGGCGATGACAAATGACAGTGTAGCGGCGAGCGCTGAGCGGCGCGCGGCGGCTCCCACGAGCGCGGCGGCGGCGGCGCTCTCATCAATATACATTAGGTATAGCAGCACACATGGACACCCCACGCCACGCACCCGACACAGTTCATCATCATCTTCCACTTACTCGTAAATTCGTAATCAATTCAATAAAACATAAATAAAGCTGTCAAATTATTGGCATGGCGATATCTGGGATCTTCCGTAGCCAGTGGCGACAGATAGTGATTTACGAGGTGCGTGGTACGGAGTGTGCGGGCGTGGAGGCTGCGACCGCACGCGGGCTCAGCCGCTGCGGCGACGTCGCCGACGCCGCGTCTGCCCGCCCGCGTCCACTCATTACGACTATATCGAGAGCATTACAATGGCATTACTCAGATGCACCGGGCGGTGGTGCAGAAATGGCACGCGCTGGTGCCCCCCTGCGCCCGCGCCGCTGCTGCAAATATAGCTGCTGCTGCTGGTTATTCCGGGCGCGGCCGTCGACCCGTCGCCGCGACGCCGTCTGCTCGCCTTTTTAGCGAACACAACTTACAACACACATTTTTTTGCGAACAAATATCGCCGATGTCAACGTACGCGCTCTTTTACTATATTTACTAAGTCATATTCCAAGAAAAAATGTGATATATTCGTTCCAATAAATGTCTCGCCAGTGTTTTTACTTTCATCGTTAAATAGGTTTCCCGCGGTCGGGATTCATTTAGCTTACAGCGTGAAATGTAAACAAAAGTGGCTGTTCTATTAGGAACGATTAATGTTTTGAAGAATTTACTGCAGCTATTTCCTTCGAGTTCTGATTGCACAATGTCCAGCGAATTTAAGCGACCAACGCTAGCACAATGAATTAATTGTGATTCCGATATGGTTTATAAGCAGTTAAAGCTCGGCATGGCGGAACTGAAAGGCGAACGTAAACTCTATCTGAGGCTCGTAACTATAAAACGCATCAAATCTGATTCACAGTTGCCTTTGTGAGAAGTCCAGTTGGCCATGTGCCGGTCGGCTGCCGTAATAATATAGTTTATCGTGCTTTTAATAAATCCCTAGTACCTTACGAAGACAGTAAAAACGAGTCATTTTTAATTGAATCTCAGCAAGGTGTAGTTGTTATAAAATAAATGAATTTCACGCCATCAGCAAGGGAATCGTTTGCAATGTTAGTGAAGTGAGAGTTATTCTGAGCTAATATATGTTTCAAAGAAATTGAGTTGATTTATTTGTTTTGAGAATTGTATAACCACGATTTGACGTTTTCGTGTTGGCGCTGAGAAGATAATTTTGTGTTGCTAACTACATGAGCATATTTGTGCACGAATAGCTTGTGTACGTGCACTAATAAATAAGTCAGAGATTTACAGAGTAAATTAACTATCCGTATGTAAGAAAACAGGAAAAGTCGCAAAAATTTAAGTTTAAAAAGGTATTGAAATCAGTCCCGTCATGAGGGTATTATCTGGTAGGGTGGTACTTATTTCGTACGTTGGTATAACTGCAGTGGATACGGTAAAAGGAACCACATACGGGTAGAAAAATACTGTTTAAGAACCACCCTGAAAATCAATAGAGTAGTGTAGTAATGTCTGGAAGAAATTACAATAATATCATCTCAATAATCTTGCGCTGCATGCCCTAAAACTTGCGCACTTGACGATCTTATGACTGCACCAGCGAGCGGTGTTCGCTTAGCTGAATTTTGGGCCCAACATATTTAATAAAAATTTGCCGTCGACACGCTAAGAAAAATAATTGTTGGAGATCCTAAATAAATAATTGGACATTTCTTCTATTTTCCCCATTTTCATCCCTTAGTTCTTAGTTTTAGGAATGCGCCTCTTGATGCATTACTGAAATGACTGAAAACTAAAGAAACGCATAATCTGTGAATCTTCTATCTATCTATATCTATATTTATAAAATGATAAACTGACTGACTGACTGACTGACTGGGTGATATATCAACACACAGCCCAAACCGCTGGTCCTAGAGATACGAAACTTGGAGGGTGTGTTCTTTGTAAAGAGTAAGTATCCACTAAGAAAAGATTTTTGAGAATTCCACCCCTAAAGGGGTAAAATAGGGGATGGAAGTTTATATGAAAGTCCATCAGTTTTGAAGCTAGTATCTTCAAATTTTGTGTTTAGGCTGGCGATTGAAAATTAATTTATACGTATCTCAGCGTTTTTGATAATTCTACCCCCGAAGGGTTAAAAAGGGGAATGCAGGTAAGTATTCGGATATTTTTCGACATCCACGCGGGCGAAGCCGCGGGCAAAAGCTAGTGACTAATAAAATCAGAAATGTTATATTAACTGAATGTGTTATCGACTGTTTCATAACAATCTTGTATTGATTTAATAACTTTATCTTGTATTTTTCTCAAAAGATGTACTCTATATTAAATTGATATTGCATTAAAACGACCTAATTAATCAGAGTTACATGCAAAGGTTAAGTGTCTCGTTATCGTAAATAATGTCAAGTCTATTTATATTTGGCTAAAAAAAACTATATGTGGAGATAACCTCTGTATTACGACTGAAAGCTTGCGTATTGCCCGCAAGTGACGTCACCGGGCGTGGACCGGTGTCATACGCGGCGTGCACGCGCGTGCTCCGCGTGAGCGACGCGCCGCGCCAGTTGGTGTTCACGGTTCAGCGGGCAGCGCGCCCCTCACCACTCGATCACGAGTGTATCTAATTCAGTGTACAGCAAGTGCCTCCGAGGAATTTGTTTTGTGCACGCCGATGCACGGTGCCGAGCACAATCGACGTTTTATTTTTGTGAAATCGGTGTCTCTCGCTGCAACACATTCCTCGGCGCATAATTTTGTTTGAGCCTTTTTCGCCGTTTACTGCGTAAAACGCTTTGATGTCAAAGTGCTCTCTTTTTATTAAGAGCGCCACTGATGCACAAACGTCGAGCGTAGACGTGAGTGGACACGGATGATCGTTCATTCGAAATATCTCACTGCCACCATCGCGCCACCGCGAGCTACACAGATATGGTTACTTTTGTACTCAATATTCAGGCGGACGTTATCTTAAATGCTCTGAATGGGGATGGTTGTTGGCCGCAAGCGCACCCGTTATTATTTTAATGTTGGCTAATGAGGCAGTGTTAGGTGAATGCGGTTTGTGGGCTGTGGGCAGGCTTACCATGAGTAATAGCGAGCGGTTAGTGGTGCGAGTGCGAACTGTGCGTGACTCGGCGTGCCCACCGACGAGCGCGCACCACGCGCACCGGCGCCAGACCCTTTCTGATTACCTTAAACATTAATCTTTTGATTAAACTGGGTCGCTAAGTTCTTTATGTGTACCTAGGCGACAGTTGAATATCTAGTTATCGAATTACAGGCCACGCTCCCTCGCCCGATCCGCTGGGAACTGTTTGCGCAGTAACATTTCTCTCACCTCGCTTCGCTTCGCTAAAAGGATGGCTAAGGTCGAAGTCATAAAAACAGATACACAAGTAGTATCGGATATTCACTGACGTCATGATTTTCGTAATTTGGTACGTGTTTGTTGAAATAATGCGAAAACGTACTTGCGTAAATAGAGAACATACGCGATGTGCAAACAAGGCGGGCGGCGGAGTCGCGACGCCCGGCGCCAGCGCGGGCCGGCGCCGCCTGCGCCGCCGGAGCCGCGAGGACACGCGATCTACGACGCGAATACTTATTTCATTACACTAATTACAATATTTTGAGTGGCCCCCAACCTCTGGCGACCAACATCATCTGTAATCAGATCACATACTTAACGCGTACGTACTACTTGCGTTTCATTAAAGATTTCCTTAAGTTGTTAACTGTTAAGAGCTTGCGTAGACATTTTGAAATACTATTTCTGTATTTTATTAAAAGCGTTATATCTGCTTGAATTATGACAATCGTGTTGAGGTAAAGATTTAGTTAAATGAAACTAAAACAGGCGATTTAAGCTGCGCAAACAGACAACAGTGCGCACGCGTTCATTCGTAAGTTATAGTTAATTGGCTGTTAAAAGATAATTTTAGAACATTAATAATTTTGTCAAGACGCAACATTAGTGATGCGTCGTGATGTCAACGCGTACGATAAATCCTTTTATCTAATCATTATTGTTATTGTTATTACTAAGTATATAGATACAATGGAAACAGTGACAGATAGTGGCGCCAGCAATATGCGGGTTAATGTGAGCACGACTCTTGATTTTATTTCGCACAATACGACACGAGACACTAGGCAGGTTTACGCAGTAAATCAACTTGACAGAATATTAGAATTCCAACCGTGCGGTGCCCGACTTTTTTACAGTAAGTTACTGTCTTTGTGTTTGGATGTTCAGCTGGCAGGTTTAAGTGTTTAATTTTATCAAAACAAGCAGTCATTGTATTGAATAACAACTATTAATCACTATAAGAATCATTTAAAGCTGAGTAATGGAGCATGTTCAGAAGACGTATTTGAAACGTCTTTTAGTGTTCATTTGTCAATTTGTTTTGTTTTAGAGCCTTTCCAGCAGTTTCATCATTTGACTCATTTCCTTTCGTACAAGTTTCCAAAACAATAGTTATTTAGGAAAGTAAATATCAAAACTACGTCGCGTTTTCGCAATAAATCACACAAGCAATGCCTCGGTATTGTATAGGCGATTGATTGTGTGTAGGCGGTAACACACTTCGGACTATTAATTGCTACTGCGTTCGTTGTTTGAAGCCTCGGTTTGTTTGACTCGCTGTCCATATTCAACCGTGGATGGTGTTCGGGTGGTTATCTTCGGCACTAAAATTGCTGGCGTTTGCATCGACACTCTATGATATGAGTACGGTGTGAGAGCTTAAAACACTTAAAGTGTTATTAATAAAGACTGTGCGATATGCGTGCTCTATATTTTTTTATTTATTACAATAGCTTACGATGAATAAATGAGGTTGAGCTTTAGGTAGGTATGTTCTCGTCAGGTATATGTTGTGTTACCCTAATATTAAACTTTGGCTGTTTACTATGTACCTTCGGCATCTGTTTGGACTCAGAGTTTGCCCCAAAACTAGTCGTGAAAGGGCTTGGAGAAGTATTATTTCAAGGAGCAATAGAAGAGAATTGGAGAATTATTGATAAATGGAAAGGTCGCATTCGTCAATCTATGGGGACTTACCCGAAACAAAGTTTAGAAGGTAGTGGAAACGTTACACTTGTGATTATCATTGATGACGTTAATGAAAATTATGTTGAGACGAACATAAGCAGACTAATGGCGTTAACTGTTTCAATCGGGAAAGTGAACCTGCATTCAAGATAGAGTAAAACTACAGAGTAGAAAAAAAGTTACCTATCTGTTAACAAAAAATATGTTCTTCAAAAAATGATACTTCGAACTTATGCCTGTCTATACAACATACAAATTAAAATAATATTTTAAAAACATCAATGACAGGTTAAGCGCGAGCCATAAAAATGGTCCGTTTAATGTAATATTGATAATTTAATTCATAATATTTAAATTTATTCGATATTAATGCTGTATTTATACTGCTTTTAAGATTTTGTCGACATTCACTCATTGGCGGTGTCGTCGAACCAATATCGTTATCTTTTTGAACTATATGTGGGTACATCGTAGTGCTAAATCATATTAGTATAGCTAAAAGCCCTTTGTAATGACCTCTATTACGACATTACTGGTATACTTGTAAATATCAACTAGAGAGAGTGCGTCAATAAAGTTAAAGAGATAATAAGCGCTTCATATAACTAGCCTTGCTGTGCCGTGGCTGCCCTTTCTCACATAAATCGCGTATTCGCAAACATTCTGACTCTGGACAAATATTTAAATGCCATACTAATATTAATACTGATGGGTTTAGGGTTACTTTAGAGTGCTAGTGTAACCACAGTAGTTAACGAAATAGTAGCATAAACATACACGTGGAAAACTGTCGTGGAAATCATGAAAATCCCCGTTGTAGTCTCAGATCCTCAGCATTGCATCAGTGTCCTTCCACTTGCTATTCTGTAATACATTTTCCACTGTTATCGCTCGCGGTACTCTGCAGAACTCAGACAGAGTATTATTACAAAAGCGTATTTCTGAGAATTGCCAATCATCGACTGAATGGCACTTCAATTGAATATATTGGCTGATCATTGATTAGCCCACATATGCACGAGCTCGATGCACTTCGTACTAACTTATGACTGACATTACGCGCCCACATCACGCTATTCAAATGTCTAATTTTATTTAATGTGTGGTTTCATGTTGTAGATGCTAAATATGTAACATCACTGTGGAAGCGCTCTTAGCTTTTCTGTATATTTTATCGCTTTAAGCCATGATTAGTTTATGAGCTAGGAGTGGAACACAGACTCGTAAGGCGTGTATAACGTGCGTAAAAGGTCACTAGCGAGACGCGAAGGCTATTCGGAAAGTGGAGTGGCGCCGGCGCCTGCGCAGCGGCTGGTCTAAGCAAATTCGGTAGATTGCACGTGCGCCACAGCTCTAAAAGGAAAGTACGAATTGGCAAGTTTCTTATTTTCACAATACCGTGTTTCTATCACTTGTAAAGAATGCAATAGGATAGAATTTAGGGTGTTTGGCGCAAATGTAGAAGAGCGCTTTGTGTGGAGTTCCGCATCTGCCAATTATTATTTCATTAACTGCCTATAATAGATTCCTAAACCCAATTGAAATTTCGATTAACATGTAGAGCTTTATCTCTCTGACGCCATTAATTTTAGATTGATGTGAAGTTTATGTTTTGAAAGTACGTAATTTTCATATTAAGTGGCTTAGAAAATAGAGCGTTGTTGTTTATGAAAATTACCTGAAACTAATCACTGTATTAATGAGTAAATAAAAGATTTCTTATGCGATAAAAAACGCATGAAACAAGAACATAAACCAAGGAATGAGAGAAAACAGATTGGTTGTGTAGATAGAAATTCTCAAGACACTTTTGAAGAGCAAGAGACCCAAGGTTACCGACGTAGCCCGAAGAATAGCCAAACTTAATTGGTAGTGGGCAGGGCAAATTGCTTGCAGAACGGATGGCCGATGGGGCCGAAAAGTTCTGGAGTGGCGACCACGAACCGGAAGACGTTGCGTTGGAAGGCCTCCCACTAGGTGGACCGATGACCTGGTGAAGGTTGCAGGGATCCGCTGGATGCGAGACGTACGGGACCGGTCAATGTGGCGACACTTGGGGGAGGCCTATGTCCAGCAGTGGACGTCTTTCGGCTGAAATGATGATGATGATAATGACTTTTAAAGGTTTTTGGGAAAGCGCACAGATTCTGGTAAGTCCGTTCAATAAGCTTATAATTTGTTGATACACTTATTATAACATCGTCATCATCTGCCTAGCCGTCTCCCAACTATGTTAGGGTCGACTTCCAGTCTAACCGGATGCAGCTGAATACAATTTTACATGGAGCGACTGCCTATCTGACCTCCACAATCCAGTTAGTACTAGGTAATACGATACCCCTTGGTAAGACTGATTTTCTGACTTTTTGGGCCACTGATTACCTGTAACGACAGCCGGGACCAACGGCTTAACTTGCTTTCCGAGGCACGGAGGAAACTCGGTATGTAATGGGTGGTCACCCAACCACAGACCAACCTAGGTAAGCACGGCTTAACCTAAAGATCAATCCAAGCGGCTGTTATTATTTAGCCCGGAGGTCCATACGCTTATTATACATACCTATCTATTTAACGTGTAACAAATATAACGAAAACAGAGGTTTACCTAAGCATATTTAAGTAAAACAAGTTAGTAATTACCTATCAATAAAGCCAGCAGTTAGCATATTGATTCATGCATTTCGATTAAAGTTTCATAATCCACTTAATGAAATAATCGTTAAAAGGCAGTTAACACAGAATTAAAATTAACTTAAGGCTGCTGCATTCACGTTAAGCAGGCACACTTACATATTTATTTAAAGAGGGATAATAAATTTGCCTACTCGAGGTACAGGTACGAACTACGAACAAAAGCAACTGAAAGCTTGGTCATTAGCCAAGGACGTGACACAATCGGGGGAACTCATAAACGGAGTGTAAACGTTAATACATGCAGTTTTATGGCATGCGCGTGCGCCGCTTATGATGGAGGGTTTGGCGCCATTTCCATACCATTTCATTGTTCATAGAAATGTGGCGCCGCCGTGCGGTCACTCGTTCGTATGTAATTTTATGATCCGTCGTTCGCGAATGCTGTTCTCTCTGCGTCTTAAACCCCACTCGAATGTTAGTAGACCGCGACATCCTCAAACTAACTGTTTACTTATTTAACATTCACCATGCTGTTTTCGTGCTCCGAATTCTTCTCATGAATATTCTTAAATATGACAGGCTTTCGGCTGTTATTCTTTGTAGGAAGCGAATCGACAGAATCAATAAACATCGCATTACTCAATCGTATTTACGGTAAGTGCACCATCCGATCAGGAACAACTGGCTCATGAGCCATTTTTGAATAAGAATTAGGTCGCATCGAAATTTAAGTAGATGCGGTAACGTGTTTTTAAAATGGAAACTGAACAGAGGAAATGTACACAGCTACCTATATGATAAAAATGTGGGCAACGCCGCGGGCATTCATATGGCGTGTCAAATTAAACTTGTAACATTAGATGTAAAGTAAGACAGAAGCGATGGCATGTATGTTTATTGAACTATGTTAGTGCGAAAGGCCGATGAGTGGAATTTATAAACATTTAAACATTGTGCCTTGAATACTACACGAGTCGGAGTATGGCGCGCCGGCGATGAGAGATTTATCCTTATAACTTACCGAACGGTATCTCGAGCAACGATTGACTTGTACATTCTGAGAATTGATGACTTTACAATCTATACATATAAAATTCAAAGTCCTGACTGACTGACTGACTGACTGACTGACTGACTGACTGACTTATATATCAACGCACAGCCCAAACCACTGGTCCTAGAGACATGAAATTTGGACAGTGTACTCTTTGTAAAGAGTAGGTATCCACTAAGAAAGGGTTTTTCGAAATTCCACCCCTAAGAGGGTGAAATGGGGTGTTGAATTTTCTATGTAACTTTTTATTCTCTGAGTCGATTGACTTGAAATTGTGTCTACATATACTTCAGTTAAAATCATGAGATACGTGTATCACAGTTTTTCCAAAATCATCCCCCAATTTAAAATTCAATGTCCTGACTGGCTGACTGATATATCAACGCACAGCCCAAACCACTGGTCCCAGAGATATGAAAATTGGAGGGTGTATTCTTTGTGAAGAGTAGGTATCCGTTAAGAAAGGGTTTTTCGAAATTCCACCCCTAAGAGGGTGAAATGGGGTGTTGAATTTTCTATGTAACTTTTTATTCTCTGAGTAGATTGACTTGAAATTGTGTTTACATATACTTCAGTTAAAATCATGAGATACGTATATCACAGTTTTTCCAAAATCATCCCCCAATTTAAAATTCAATGTCCTGACTGGCTGACTGATATATCAACGCACAGCCCAAACCACTGGTCCCAGAGATATGAAAATTGGAGGGTGTATTCTTTGTGAAGAGTAGGTATCCACTAAGAAAGGGTTTTTCGAAATTTCATCCCTAAGAGGGTGAAATGGGGTGTTGAATTTTCTATGAAACTTTTTATTCTCTGAGTCGATTGACTTGAAATTGTGTCTACATATACTTCAGTTAAAATCATGAGATACGTGTATCACAGTTTTTCCAAAATCATCCCCCAATTTAAAATTCAATGTCCTGACTGGCTGACTGATACATCAACGCATAGCCCAAACCACTGGTCCTAGAAACATGAAATTTGGACAGTGTACTCTTTGTGAAGAGTAGGTATCCACTAAGAAAGGGTTTTTCGAAATTTCATCCCTAAGAGGGTGAAATGGGGTGTTGAATTTTCTATGAAACTTTTTATTCTCTGAGTCGATTGACTTGAAATTGTGTCTACATATACTTCAATTAAAATGATGAGATACGTGTATCACAGTTTTTCCAAAATCATCCCCCAATTTAAAATTCAATGTCCTGACTGGCTGACTGATATATCAACGCACAGCCCAAACCGCTGGTTCTAGAGACATGAAATTTGGAGAATGTACTCTTTGTGGAGAGTAGGTATCCACTAAGAAAGGGTTTTTGAAATTCCACCCCTAAGAGGGTGAAATGGGGTGTTGAATTTTCTGTGAAACTCTCTCGGGGTCGATTGACTTGAAAATGTGTCTACATATACTTCAGTTAAAATGATGAGATACGTGTATCACAAAATCATCCCCCAATTTAAAATTCCATGTCCTGACTGGCTGACTGATATACCAACGCACAGCCCAAACCGCGGGTCCCAGAGATATGAAAATTGGAGGGTGTATTCTTTGTGAAGAGTTAGTATCAGTTTTTCGAAATTCCTACCCCTTAGAGGGTGAAATGGAGTGTTGAATTTTCTGTGAAACTTTTTACTCTCGGGGTCGATTGACTTGAAAATTTGTTTACATACTCTTCAGATAAAATCCAGTAAATCCGATGTCCAATCTCAAACCAAGGTGTCAATATTTCACGTATCTAATTTAATTGATATAACTTTATAATAATAACTAGCTTATGCCCGCGGCTTCGCCCGCGTGGAGTTAGGGAATTGCCCACGGGATCTTACTTCTGGAATAATAAGTAATCTATGTATCTATCTATAATACATACATAGATTTACATGTACTTGCTTATAACTTGCAATTATTATTATAAAGTTATATCAATTAAATTAGATACGTGAAATATTGACACCTTGGTTTGAGATTGGACATCGGATTTACTGGATTTTATCTGAAGAGTATGTAAACAAATTTTCAAGTCAATCGACCCCGAGAGTAAAAAGTTTCACAGAAAATTCAACACTCCATTTCACCCTCTAAGGGGTAGGAATTTCGAAAAACTGATACTAACTCTTCACAAAGAATACACCCTCCAATTTTCATATCTCTGGGACCCGCGGTTTGGGCTGTGCGTTGGTATATCAGTCAGCCAGTCAGGACATGGAATTTTAAATTGGGGGATGATTTTGTGATACACGTATCTCATCATTTTAACTGAAGTATATGTAGACACATTTTCAAGTCAATCGACCCCGAGAGAGTTTCACAGAAAATTCAACACCCCATTTCACCCTCTTAGGGGTGGAATTTCAAAAACCCTTTCTTAGTGGATACCTACTCTCCACAAAGAGTACATTCTCCAAATTTCATGTCTCTAGAACCAGCGGTTTGGGCTGTGCGTTGATATATCAGTCAGCCAGTCAGGACATTGAATTTTAAATTGGGGGATGATTTTGGAAAAACTGTGATACACGTATCTCATCATTTTAATTGAAGTATATGTAGACACAATTTCAAGTCAATCGACTCAGAGAATAAAAAGTTTCATAGAAAATTCAACACCCCATTTCACCCTCTTAGGGATGAAATTTCGAAAAACCCTTTCTTAGTGGATACCTACTCTTCACAAAGAGTACACTGTCCAAATTTCATGTTTCTAGGACCAGTGGTTTGGGCTATGCGTTGATGTATCAGTCAGCCAGTCAGGACATTGAATTTTAAATTGGGGGATGATTTTGGAAAAACTGTGATACACGTATCTCATGATTTTAACTGAAGTATATGTAGACACAATTTCAAGTCAATCGACTCAGAGAATAAAAAGTTTCATAGAAAATTCAACACCCCATTTCACCCTCTTAGGGATGAAATTTCGAAAAACCCTTTCTTAGTGGATACCTACTCTTCACAAAGAATACACCCTCCAATTTTCATATCTCTGGGACCAGTGGTTTGGGCTGTGCGTTGATATATCAGTCAGCCAGTCAGGACATTGAATTTTAAATTGGGGGATGATTTTGGAAAAACTGTGATATACGTATCTCATGATTTTAACTGAAGTATATGTAAACACAATTTCAAGTCAATCTACTCAGAGAATAAAAAGTTACATAGAAAATTCAACACCCCATTTCACCCTCTTAGGGGTGGAATTTCGAAAAACCCTTTCTTAACGGATACCTACTCTTCACAAAGAATACACCCTCCAATTTTCATATCTCTGGGACCAGTGGTTTGGGCTGTGCGTTGATATATCAGTCAGCCAGTCAGGACATTGAATTTTAAATTGGGGGATGATTTTGGAAAAACTGTGATACACGTATCTCATGATTTTAACTGAAGTATATGTAGACACAATTTCAAGTCAATCGACTCAGAGAATAAAAAGTTACATAGAAAATTCAACACCCCATTTCACCCTCTTAGGGGTGGAATTTCGAAAAACCCTTTCTTAGTGGATACCTACTCTTTACAAAGAGTACACTGTCCAAATTTCATGTCTCTAGGACCAGTGGTTTGGGCTGTGCGTTGATATATAAGTCAGTCAGTCAGTCAGTCAGTCAGTCAGTCAGTCAGTCAGGACTTTGAATTTTATATGTATAGATTGCAAGTTATAAGCAAGTACATGTAAATCTATGTATGTATTATAGATAGATACATAGATTACTTATTATTCCAGAAGTAAGATCCCGTGGGCAATTCCCTAACTCCACGCGGGCGAAGCCGCGGGCATAAGCTAGTGTTACATACAATGCTAATGTGCTTTTTTAAGAGCGATTGTCTAAATGTTAAGAACGCTAGTTGACTTCTTAATTTACGTTGACGTCACGTATTAATGACAAGCTGTTGCCCGCAAACTTCGTGCGTGTGAAATTATTATAAAAATATTACTTCTCTGTTCGAATCGGATTTTGTAAACTATTTCAAAGGGTTTTAATGTTTTTGCACGGAATCCTATTTTTTCTCTAAATTAAAAGTAGCCTAAGTTTCTCCTTATAACAGCAGCTATCTGCCAGTAGAACTTCTGTCAAAATCGGTTTAGCAAATGCGGAGATTAGCCGGAACAAACAGACAGACCGACAAAAATAAAAATTATGTTTTTTTGTTAAAGTACCGTATATACTTTCATAATATGCATTCAGTAAAAAGCTGTTATTTTGAAATTACAAACAGACACTTCAGTTTTATTTATTTATAGTTAGATACCTATAGATATAAAGATATGTTGCTAAAATAAGTACCTATTAAAAAAAAAAAATATTAATCTGTCCAAGTAATTAGTCAGATTTGAACTTAAATCAATAAAAATAAGGTTATCGCCACGAGCGAAGCTCCAGAGTTCAAAATCCGTACTGTAAATAAATGTTAATTTTAAAACTGAATCAGAGACATGCCCGCATGTATTTACGAGTAAATACGTCTTGACAGTGTTATTTAAATAAAAAGGATTAAACACAAACGTGACTGGTAAGACTAACAAATAGGTCACAATGTCTCACAGATTTATAGCCCCGACAGTGGGTTCTAGGCGGTCACACGATCAGATTTCAATAGATAACGACTATAATAGGATTATTATCTGACAGTAAATGTAACATAATATAAATTCACGACCGTAATCCGGACGGAGATGATCGATATAATATCCTGGGGAACCCTAATAAGTTTTCATGATACAGTCACGCACTTTGCCGAGAATATATTCCAAGTGACAATTTATTATACGCGTTTATGTCTGCCACTATGTGTCTGATTTTCTCTTGAAATCTTTTGAAGTCAACGAGAAAACAAACGCAAGTTATTGCTGTAGAATTATATTAGATCACAAATTCCTCTTGGGTAATTTGCAGAGACGCAAAGAAGCCCTAAATAGCTGTTTCTAGTTAATTACAAGATAAATGCCGACTAATTATTAATTTCAAAATCATAGTCAGATATTGCAATTCCTGATGCCGATATTTAGTCGCCACTGAAGATAAGTATCTTGGTATTTAATTCCACTTTTAGAAGTGGCTATTAGTAGCAATTTCGACGGCGTTTGGTATTAAGAACTGCACTAAGACTTAAATCGTGAACTATCTGACCAAAATATCAGTCGTTCTATCTTGTGCACCGTCGATAAGCATATTTCTTGCTACATGTTTAGATAAACATTAAGCTCGCAGTCGCCCAGCGTCAATTGTCTTTGAGTTGCAACACTGCTGCTACATTTGACGTTGCATAACGGCGTTGCTGCAACCAATTGACGGATTTTTGTCATAATAAACATCATAATCATTATGGTAATCATGTATACAAGTTAAACAACGTTTTTGTCTGTTCCCTTCACATTTAACCGCCGATCAGATCGATAAATAGGCAAATATAATTGAAGCGATAAATTCATGTACATCGTTGTAATATCTAAGCTGGACAATTAATTTTCATGCTAATCAATTGATTCTCGCAATTACAGGCTTGACCTGTGCCCTGAGAAACCAATACAAGCGTATGTTGAAATAGGTGCGCTCAACGCGAAAAGACAATTTATCTACACAACAAAATTGATTAATAATCAATGAGATATTAAGAGGTTGTTCACACTCGGTTAATCTTTTAAGGGATTAATTTAATATGATCATGTTTGTTGTATGTGTAGGCCTCGGCGCGGTACTAGAAAAAACAAAATGATCAATAGTTACTATTACTACTAACGAGAAATATGTCTTCATAAATCGAGTCCATAGCACTTGAACTACACTAGTTATGATATAATCGAATCGTGTATAAAGTGAGAATAGTATTCTACTACATATTTATTATGGCTATTATCGTTCAGGAGATCATGATCAATAGATTCTGACGTCATGAGTAGAAATATTTTAGTTACCATGTAGGAATAAAAACTTGGCCAAGTTCGTGTAGTACATACGTTACATAAGAAAGATCTTGTATACTTTTATTACGTGCAGTTTTATAGTAAATAGTAATCTATACATATAAAATTCAAAGTCCTGACTGACTGACTGACTGACTGACTGACTTATATATCAACGCACAGCCCAAACCACTGGTCCTAGAGACATGAAATTTGGACAGTGTACTCTTTGTGAAGAGTAGGTATCCACTAAGAAAGGGTTTTTCGAAATTCCACCCCTAAGAGGGTGAAATGGGGTGTTGAATTTTCTATGTAACTTTTTATTCTCTGAGTCGATTGACTTGAAATTGTGTCTACATATACTTCAGTTAAAATGATGAGATACGTGTATCACAGTTTTTCCAAAATCATCCCTCAATTTAAAATTCAATGTCCTGACTGGCTGACTGATACATCAACGCACAGCCCAAACCACTGATCCTAGAGACATGAAATTTAGACAGTGTACTCTTTGTAAATAGTAGGTATCCATTAAGAAAGGGTTTTTCGAAATTTCACCCCTAAGAGGGTGAAATGGGGTGTTGAATTTTCTATGTAACTTTTTATTCTCTGAGTCGATTAACTTGAAATTGTGTCTACATATACTTCAGTTAAAATGATGAGATACGTATATCACAGTTTTTCCAAAATCATCCCCCAATTTAAAATTCAATGTCCTGACTGGCTGACTGACATATAAACGCACAGCCCAAACCACTGGTCCTAGAGACATGAAATTTGGACAGTGTACTCTTTGTGAAGAGTAGGTATCCATTAAGAAAGAGTTTTTCGAAATTTCACCCCTAAGAGGGTGAAATGGGGTGTTGAATTTTCTATGAAACTTTTTATTCTCTGAGTCGATTGACTTGAAATTGTGTCTACATATACTTCAATTAAAATGATGAGATACATGTATCACAGTTGTTCCAAAATCATCCCCCAATTTAAAATTCAATGTCCTGACTGGCTGACTGATATATCAACGCACAGCCCAAACCGCTGGTTCTAGAGACATGAAATTTGGAGAATGTATTCTTTGTAGAGAGTAGGTATCCACTAAGAAAGGGTTTTTGAAATTCCATCCCTAAGAGGGTGAAATGGGGTGTTGAATTTTCTGTGAAACTCTCTCGGGGTCGATTGACTTGAAAATGTGTCTACAAATACTTCAGTTAAAATGATGAGATACGTGTATCACAAAATCATCCCCCAATTTAAAATTCCATGTCCTGACTGGCTGACTGATATACCAACGCACAGCCCAAACCGCGGGTCCCCAGAGATATGAAAATTGGAGGGTGTATTCTTTGTGAAGAGTTAGAATCAGTTTTTCGAAATTCCTACCCCTTAGAGAGTGAAATGGGGTGTTGAATTTTCTGTGAAACTTTTTACTCTCGGGGTCGATTGACTTGAAAATTTGTTTGCATACTCTTCAGATAAAATCCAGTAAATCCGATGTCCAATCTCAAACCAAGGCATCAATATTTCACGTATCTAATTTAATTGATATAACTTTATAATAATAATTGCAAGTTATAAGCAAGTACATGTAAATCTATGTATGTATTATAGATAGATACATAGATTACTTATTTTTCCAGAAGTAAGAACCCGTGGGCAATTCCCTAACTCCACGCGGGCGAAGCCGCGGGCATAAGCTAGTGGAAGATATACTGTATCTCTGTTCTTGTGAATATATTACGTTTGTAGTAGTATTACTTAATTAGACTTTAACTTTTACTGAAACATATTTGATCAAATTCATTCATCATTAACTAACACTAAGTTCTTATTTTCATTATAATTGGGCTAATAAACTCATTTCTTATGTAGGTACATAGTTTAATGATGTAAATCACAATTTACACAATCATACGATGTAATGCGTTACAATAACATACACGTCATGCAATATACATAGATTGATACATAACAAGCAGAGTAAGAAAGATTCTGATTTTCATTGAGGAACTTTCCAGAGAATTTTCTTGAATTTTCCAGTTGACGGTAGTCGAGAGTTACTTGGTCAGAGTAGCAGTGGCGAAGGGTGAAAATTGAGTCAGGGGAAGCCGAAGATAAAAAAATGAGAAATAATAAAAAAAAACCATGTTTATTTAATCTTATTTTCGTTATCAGTGACCCCGAAAACCATGAACCATGACTAACCCATGACGAAAAAAAAAAAAAAAAATGTTTGATTGATTATATTATTTGTCTACAGTACTGACTGCAATTTTTCAAAGGGAAGTCGGTATGAATCGAGTTGTATGGAACCTTCGCCACTGCAGAGTAGTATCGTCAATGAGTGCAGAAACTATTTAGTGTACTTATTTATTATTTACTTAGAATAATGTTTTTCAATTAAGAATCTGTAATGTTTCCTATCTAAAGCTTTCACATTGTAACAAATAGACTTTGGTGTTATCCATGCAATACAGCATTTTCTCTGAACGTAAACAACACCATATTAGGTATCTATCACAATAGTGACGACATTCATGATCATTTCTCGTAATTACCTACATGATGTGATGAGCCGGCACCGCTTCATAAATTACAGTATATAAATAGTAAATACTCATATAAAATTATTTACTGCGGCTATAAAATACAGTAGTATTTTATAATGGCAGTCACTAATTTATTCGATGTCGCTTCTCCGTGAGAGACAATATCTAGGAATGGTGATGAGTGGTTTAGAATGGGGGTCACGGAGGTGGCTGGCCGGTGATGGCCATGGCTCATGGCCACCGGGGCGCCGCCGCCGCCGCGCCGTGGAGCCGGGAAGCGCAGGCGCAGCCACAACGGAAGCCATTCAGGAACCAACCCACCCGCCGCTATTATTGTAATGTGTTCGAACTCTGTCAAGATCAAGGATGATTGTTTTGTTGGCGATCCAATTTAAAAGTTATACAGTTCAACTTTGAAGACGCTGTCTTGAATAAAATTTGTGACATGATAGAATTTCTAACGGACGCTTTTATTTCCATTTAAAAGGAACTAGCAATAATTCAAAAAGGCAACAGCGTAATAAAACAATATTTTATAAAAAGTTCTTCAATAGGCACAATAAATAACTGATAACCAATGAGTAAGCTTTCATTCGTTACATTTATTTTCTTTTTCCAACAACTTACTTGGTGAATGAATATTTTTTTACAAATAATTTAATATCTCAATTGGAATGTAGAGAACCATAGCTAAATTATGAAGGCTCAAATCAAATCAAATCAAAATATTTTATTTCACATAGGCCTCGATGGGCACTTATAAATCGTCGACAAAAAGGTGCACGGTTCGGGTTGGTCGTTTCCTATGGAGAAGAACCGGCAAGAAACTCCATGGTTACTCTTTTCAAATCATTTGGTGTTACAGTATTATGGATACAGCATTTGTACTTAAGTATGGGGGGACAGCGTAGGCCCGACAATAAGTCGTTGCTTACTACACAAAAAATGTAGAACAAAATAAAAAGTTAACAAAAGTTAACAAGCAGCTGCGAATCTACAAAGCCTACAATGTCCACACATTCACAAACAATCGATAAAAAGAATCTATACAAAGGTAAGAAAATATTGTAAAATACTAAATTAAACAAGTGACACAAATACTGTTATCAGTGCTGTAACTATTTTGAGGAAAAGATATAAATGACTTGAAAATTACTGTAAAATCTGATTCAAAAGAAGAGAAAAAAAATTGAGAATAGTTAGAGACATCCACATATTTGTGCCGTTTATGAGCTACCAGGGAGGCCGCAAGCGCAGAAGGAACTAAGGCCAAACTTCTTTATCTTCAACGTAGTCCTTGATTTTGTAGTATGCTTTTTTAATAAGGACACGTTTGATGTGGTTTTTGAACTTTCCATCGGTCAGTTCTATAACTGACTTTGGCAACTTGTTATAAAAGCGTATGCTGTTTATAAGAAAAGACTTGCTAGTTTTTGTTAATCTAAATTTAGGTATTACAATTTCGTGTTTACCGCGTGTATTTATCTTATGAAAGTCGCTTCTAATTTTGAAAAGCCCTCGATTTTTGCGGACATATAAAATACATTCTAAAATATAAAGTGAAGGCAGGGTTAGTATATCAATCTCTTTAAATTTTTCTCTGAGGGACTCGCGAGGACTCATTTTATAGATCGCGCGGACTGCCCTCTTTTGCAAAATGAAAATCGAGTCAACGTCTGCTGCTGATCCCCACAGCAGAATGCCATAGGACATAATACTGTGGAAATAAGCATAGTACACTAGCCTAGCTGTAGCCACATCAGTTAACTGCCTTATTTTTCTTACTGCATATGCAGCTGAGCTTAATCTACCCGAAAGAGTTCTAATGTGGCTCCACATTGTTACAAACTGGTATCGGCACATTTATTTATAATTAGGTTCTGAATGAACAATACATCTGCAACAGACTCATCTTGACGAGTCATAACAAAGTCCATTGTGTTTGTTTTCGAATCATTGTTTTGTTGATATGACCCGGCGGTGTTTTTAATCTCAGCTGACCTTTGTCTATGTTCGTGTCTCACATTTGCGTACCTACGCAATGATTCAGTGATTTATTAAATCGGTGCTCCGCATGGGCGGTGCCAGGGTTACCAACGGCAAAATTGTTAAGAATTTATAGTGGCAATTGGGACATATGCAAACGTACCCGCAAACGCCTTTTAAAGTTTATATGTTTCGATAAAAGATTTGCTTATAAACTCTATAGGCTAATAGTCGATTGTGCTGCAAGAAAACTAGGTACTTAAAATGTTACTATTGCAAAATATGGAGCAACTGAATTCCCTCGCGATTCGCAGAACCTCGATCGTTGATAGGGAAACCCCTAGAGAATAGCAACATTAATTAACTGTATGTGTTCATCAACGATTAAAGTGTGGAATATTCAGACGGTAAATCACGCCATTGAAGTCTGCGCCGCGGCCCGACCTTGGCAGTGGGAAGGTCATGGTCGACTGACTAAGAAGGATCCTTAATGGTAACGTTTTTATTTTTTAATTTAATCTGACAATGGCGATGAAAAAAGGAAGGCTTAGCTGTTCGTTTGAAGTATGAGTAGGCGCCCTTGCCTTGATAAATGATGTGATTTAAAATTCGATTTGATATATTCGCGAAGCATATAGTTCCCATGTTAATAAACTTGGAATTTGTAAATATACTTTTAGATTTGCACTCAAAATTGGTATAAGTAGTCGAGAAAGACGCATACAGTTTAACAACGCTTGATAGAAAAAAACAAGTAATATCAATCTCTTTAGATAATAAGCTCAACAGTTAACTGTATTTGCCAATGATCATAGTACGAATATTCAATCATTAAATTTTCGAATAATATGAAGTAAAAAGTTATCGTTTACTAAACATTATGAAGACAGAATCTTCCGTTCAGTTTAGGCTGAACTAAATGAGTCCAGACTTAGTCAGGCATATCAAGTGTTGGTCCATTCTAAAATAAACACGCTAATGAAGACGAATGACTTAGACCACGTGTGGTCATTAGCTTTAGCGGGGACTTGCTCAACAAACACTGCACTTAATTAATGTTTATTAATTATTAACGTTTTAGCCGCCATACACTCCATATATGGACTTTCTGTTGTGTGAACATGTTGTTAAACAACTTTATTTGAGGCCTGTTTGTTTATTTTATGTACATTTTATTAGTTGTGTGCAGTATGTTTAGGAACGTACTAAACATTTTATTTGAACTGCTTCTTTATCGTGTGGTTAGTGCCTAACCTGAGGTCAGGGTTTTTATGCCACCGATGGGCCTCCGACTCAGCTTTCCATGCCGTCAATAAATATCTCTCAGGCATGCTGGTTTCCTCAACATGTTTTCTTTCACCGAAGCAAGTGATAATTATACCAATACGCACATGAATCCGAAAAATCTGAGGTGCGTGTCTTGGGTTCGAACTTGAGACCTATGACTTGGTAGTCCGACGGCCACACCACTAAGTTATCACGATTAGCCATCGATTACTTCATTAAACAGCAATCAAGTCACCGATTAAAATAGAAAATGTATCACCTTTTACTACGTGATCGTATCATTACAATTAATAAATCAATTTATTTTTATTGCAACTAATTAACTAAGAGCATTATTATTAGTCTTATTGGAATATAAACAACTAATTGTTTGCGTTATTATAGCAGTTACGATTAAACATTACAATAATAATTCTAATAAAAGGCAATATCCGACTGTTGCCTGCATTGATTTTATTGTTTCTTGTTTCACGTTTTGTTGGAATTATGCGTTCTATTGTTGCTTTTACAGCACTGCTGTTCTGTATTTAAACTGTACTCTGCTCGTTTTAAGCTGGGCATAGACTGAATCAACTGTCTATCAGAGTGACTATCGCTCTATGAAAGCAACAGTAGAACGCGTATTTGCAATGTGAAATAAGATACATTAAAATCAATGCAAGCAACAGCCGGATATTACTTTTTATTAGTACTATTGTAATGTTTAATCGTAACTGCTATAATAACGCAAACAATTAGATGTTTATATTCCAATAGGACTAATAATAATGGTCTTAGTTAATTAGTTGCAATAAAAATAAATTGATTTATTAATTGTGACGATCACGTAGCAAGTGGTGATATAATTTTCTATTTTAATCGGTGACTTGATTGCTATCTAATGAAGTAATCGATGGCTAATCCTGTTCACTTATTAGTTTTCATTGTTTCTTTAAGGCAGCGGGATTATGAGCAAGACCGTCTCGGACTCAGGCTATCTTTCCATGCGAGCAATTATGCAAACTAGTGTTTTGATTCTATAGAGAAAACTGATCTCATTGAACTGACTAGATCTATGCATGGCCTTATTGTTCGCGAAGTCTATTGATGTCAAATGAGTGATCATGACCAAGAAATGTTTTCTCGAGAAATTGTTTTTTTAAACATAACTTACAGGGTGTAAGAGACACCGACGCTAAAACGGTAACCACGTATTCAGTTTACCATTCTGAAACTTTTGAAATTTTTCGTCAGCTATTTAAAAAAAAAACAGCTTTTACCTACAAAAGTGTAATAGGTACCTACACAATCAAAATGTATGAAACAGCTGTTTTAAAAAAAATAGCTGATGAATATTTCCATCGGAATGATTTGCTGAATACGTGGTAACCGTTTTAGCGTCAGCGTCCCTTCCACCCTGTTCCTGCAAAATGCACATTGGAAAATGATATTTATAATACAAGAGTTAACGCAAGGTTTATTTAATGAGAGCAAACAACGTTTTCATGAACGAGAGTTATTGAAAATTTTTACTTCGCGTACTACTACGCGCGTAGGCCTACGTAGCAATGATCTTCGGCCGCTACGCGAAAAACCGTAACCGTAATTTTGTGAGAAATCACTCATTTATCATTAAATTAGCGACCTGCCCCGGCTTCGCACGGGTGCAACATATATAATAAACCTTCCTCTTGAATCACTTTATCTATTACTGTAAACCGCATCAAAATCCGTTGCGTAGTTTTAAAGATCTAAGCATACGTATGGACAGACAGACAGCGGGAAGCGACTTTGTTTTATACTATATAGTGATTGAGTTAAGTGAAACCAAGGCAAAAGATAAGGTGTATTAGGATATCAAATAAAAATTAAAAAGATATAAGCAGTATTATCTTCACTTACTAAAAAGTAAAAAGTACCGTTAGAAAATCACAGCGATACCTACGTTGCGATGTGCATGTCCTCACGTATTAGCCTACTTTATCAGTTCATTGTACCATACTTGTGGCTGCTATGCCATTTAGCACATAAATAACGATGATCTATGTGTGCGAGCGATGACCTTCACGGGTAAAAAATACGATTTACCAATGACATTTGCATAAACATTGAAAATGGAAAACAAATGTTAGCTACTACTGACACAACTCGGTTATAACATTCAATAAGCTTTTAACCTACTCTCGTTTTTGTTTTGGTTGCCATCTTGTACATGAACGAGAGTAATGTTTTATTTACTTTTACTTACATGTACTTGTTCATATCGCTAGCTTTATAAGCTACGTGTTTTTAATGTAAGGAACATATTATTCATTAAACATCATTCAAGTTAGCTAAGCATAAAATAACATTTTTATCGTGTATTTTGTATTGTTAAGTAATATTCCTGCGTCGTCTTAGAGTCTATAGTGATAATGTTGAGATTATAATTTAATATAATATGTCGTATGTGGAGTTAATTACTATGTTATGAAGACTGCAAGTCTGTGTCGGCAGGATGCGCCGGCGTCGTCGGTTTCTTCTCAAGAATTACGCAAATAGGAATTACCCATTTTATACAATAATAAAATTGATAAAGTCGTTGGTATGAACGCAGAATTAAATGATGTTTGTGCACTGTCCCTCCCTACTTAGAGTTGGCAGGTCGTGTCTCCGACCTTAGGTATTTTGCTCAGGGAAAATCTCACGCGAATTCCTTTTGTACTTCAAAGTAGGGCTGTCAATACTATGAATGGAGATCACGATTTTGACAGATGGTATCAATGACTCGTTAACATATGGTTCTCGTAATTAATGATGCACGGTGGTATATTTTTTATAACTTGTATATTCAGAGCAGATCGTGCGGCCGCCGCGGCCTTGCGCTGCCGATATTCCGATGATAGATACGCCGTCATTCGCCAATCAGCACTCGTCCGCCTCATTTCTAATTAATTCCATCAACGAGACCATCGTCCGCCATTACACTGCACATCATAATTTTAATGTAAGCTGTGTAGCGTATAGAGCTGCACTTCCTTCTAAATCTGTCCGCGTCGGACGCGAACTAATACTTCACATATTAAAAATAATGCGTTCAATATGTTATCCGGCGCGTCGCTTGAAAATTATGATGTACTAAAATATTTAAAACGTATTTAAAAATCTAAAAGTAACTACTGGAGACTCGCGCTGTCGCTGGTGTTCGAGTGTCTCGTACTCTCGTTTGAGTGTTCATACAGTTAAAAGAACAAACAATTGTATGGGTGCTTAACTAAAATGTGACGGAGAAAACGCAAAGAGGTGTCTGTTTCTGATATTTGTTTACATCTTATTATCTCTGAGTGCAAGTTAAAGAGCGATTAACTGGCAGCGCAAGCAGCTAGGCAGGAAGTAGTTATATCAGGAAACAGTAGTCATTCTTAATATTGTCGTTATCGTCGGGGTCTCGTTTTTTCTGAAGATAACGTATGTATCTATTCATTGTTGTTATAGGTATGTGGAAGTGTTAGTCTAGATAGAGAGAAACGTAAAACAATGCGCTGTCTCTGGCGGCGACGGCGCAAGCAAGGCTGTAGGCGTAAAATGCAAATCGCGAGCGTTTCACCGCAGCGCAGGACAATGCGCCGGAGTGTTGCGCCTCTTGTAAACAGCGCGGACGTGGTTTGTTGTTCTACTTTTTTGGGTAAACGGTTCTCCGTAAACGGCAGTGCATAGGCCGCCGCAGGAATACCGCGGTCAGTACAATGGCTCGTTCGTCGCCGCCGTACATGGCAGGCGCGGGCGTGAACGCACCGATTCTCCTTGTTCAATGTTTCCCAAACGTGTACTTAACACCCATTTTAGTTATTCTTGAGAATCACGCAGGATTGGTTTTATGAAAACACTACGAACGACTGCCAGTAGGTTTAACTTTGGAACGAATATCTGTTATGCATTCGGATGTAGAGCAGTTTACGTCACTAGCATTAATTTTCGCAATTCGAGCAACTAATGTAAGTATGTAGCGGCGCACGCGTCGGAACATTCACATCGAGATGCATCCAGAGCGCCGCCTCCGCCGCCGAGTCGAAATTATATTTTATGGAAATGGATGTTGAATCGAAGCCAACGCTCGTTGCATTCTTACAGCGCGACAGTTATGCGGGCGTGTGTGCGGCGCGGCGGCCCGAGCGGGCGAGCACCACGCCGCGTGCCTATCGAAAACAATAAGACCGCGCCTTGTGCCATAAACATTCTTTGCCACAATCATTACGAATATAACCTATAAATTAGCACAAAGCCGACTTCGAACAACTTGCTCGCCGTCGCGGGAATTTGCAATGAGGGCCGTGCGCTCAAGAGCACTGTCAGCCTCGGTGAAGCAGTGCCGCGCCCGTACCGCCTCGTGCCGCGCGTCTTCCTCACCACTCCTGCAAACATGATCCCAAACGCATTACGGATTCGTCATCGAGCTTGCGCCTTTGGTACAATTTATAAAGCCTTGAGTTAAGATTACATTCTTTTGTTACAGGGCAAGTAACTCGTTTACTTCACCTTAAAGTGCTTTGATTTCAATACCTTTTCAATCACCCTCCCGCTCTCGTACTGTTATGTAATATAATCTGAAGCCAATAATACTAGCTTTGAGAATTAAGGCAAGATATAAAATGAATAAATAATTAATATAATTCAATTAACGGTGGTGTTTTTATTCGCATTAGATATCTTCGTACAACTCTTGATAAGAGAATCGCGCATGTAGAAGTTGTGACAATGGCACGCGTGACGCGATATATCAATGTTATCTACGAGCTTGTGTGACAAACATTTAGGTTAATGGTTAATTGGGTCGAGTACTTAGTGTAAGATTGAGAAGTAGTATTGATTCTACTAGATTAATGTCCCGATATGTACCAGCGCGTGTTGTCGGGGAAAATAATGTAGAATAAAGTTTCTGGCATAGTTACAAGTAGTGACAGGTACGTGGTTTAGATGTCGAGGTGACATGAGCGACGGTGTTTTCAGTGGAGCGTCGTGCGTGACGTCACCAGACGCGTCGTCACTTTGTTCAGAATAGTTCCGACGGCGCGCGGCGTGACCCCACACGGTAAATGAAATTTTTCAGTGTAGTCGAGGTCAAGGTATGAGTGGACGCGCCTGAACGTTCAATGCTACGTTCATGTAACTTGTAAATATTTAACATGCCGCTGCGTTCAATAAATCAATCGATTTTGATGAATGATTAGCCCGTGTACCTGTCATAGCGTAATGCATATTAAATCGATTTGCGGACACTTGATATGTGTTCGGTAGAAACCGAATTACACTAGCATATGCAAAACATTTGTATAATTTATCTAATCCGCTCTTAAAAACGGCACATAAATATGCACGGCGCTTACTAAGGAAGTACGAAACATGGAGCTGTCTCAAGACGTCTTATATGTATAGACACGGTTGATTGTGCAATCCTTGTTTGAACTGGCTGCACAGAACTATCCGCGGTGCCGTGTTGTCAGCACTGCGCACTGATCCGTCTGCTGATGACAGAACCCGGCTAGCTACGACATAACACGGCGCCTCGACACTTCATCATTATTTCTGCATTATCATTGAAAAAAGTTCTTCTTAAAATTACGATGTTCAAAAATCTTATTTATTTCCAAGCATTTTCATCCTAGACATCATAAAAATTTAAGATGGTCTAACGAGTGATGTATCGCACATCAAAAATTTAAAAGATTTTTGTGATCACCTATACGCTTGTTAGAATACGTCTTCATTAATGACAGATAGTCATTAATGATGAGTCTGTTGCGGGCCGGCCGGCACTGATATCTGGCAGCCGTCGCACAATTTCAATCGTTTGTGTGATATGACATCGAATGAGTTTTATATCTGGCCCCTTTGAACCGATTTAGTGGTGTCGTCGTGCGCTTCTGTGCACGGCAAGCGGTGCGGGCGTCGCCTGCGCCCGCGCGGGTCGCTGGCGGCGGCTCGGCGGCGCCGGGTTACATCACGCTATTGGAAAACTCGTCGCGACGCAGAAGACTAAACGATCGGCCGCGACCAGACTAGAAATGAAGCGATCACGGCTCTAGTCGCGGCACGTCGCGCCTTCGAGGTTGCTTTTAAAAGTTTAAATTTACGATAAACGACATTAATGAGTGGTATCGGTTGAAACGGTACGTGTCGCTCTGTCCGCGCTGACTCGCTGAGCCGACAGTGTGCGCTATGCAAGCGCATAAATATTCATACGGGCACAGGCGCGACGAGTGAGCCAAGCTTGGCCGAGTCAAAGGTGTCCGACGACGATCGCACACTCTCTACTAGGGCTGGCCACGAGCCGCATTCTTGTACCGCAGCATTATTATTCAAGTTCACTAGATCAATGAGGAGATTTACAGGAAAAGTCTGTCCATTACGGAACTAAATATACACTTTAGCACCAGATTCCAACTGACCCGAACAGCAGCAGATTTGTAAATGACGGTACACCAGGGACAGTAGCAGCCTTCCTGCTTGTGTAATAAAACCCCGACTTGTAGGCACCAGAAACACAAGATATTATGTATGAGCAAATAAACAATAATAGACAGAAACGTCGACGGTTATCCTACTATGCCGCTAGCGCTGGTATTTGTCACTGTTAATGCATTTTAATGGCCGGCAGCACATTTTACTGCATTTATTCATACTCCATGCTCAGATATAACATGTTGGTAATATTCTAACTAATAGTATAAATACCAAAGTGGAATGTTTGTTAATCGATTACACAAACACTGGAACTGCATTTAATACAATTTGGTACATATTGCGTTAAACAGAATAAGTTTATGATCTACATTTAGACAGAAATATTGCGCTGTACGGGTTGTAACTCACTTTGAGATGATGAATTTAAAGTAGAAAATAAACTAAGTATTTATCTTGAGTCTAGTTTTGTTACGTGTGACATTAGCTGAGCAGCAGGTAACTAGTGCCAGTCGCTACATAATATCAACTGTAACGTACGAGCAGAAGTGTCGTCAGCCCTGGGTATCGGCGGCACATTCCCTCGCCGCCATCTCTCCGTGCGCGCTACTCTTTGTTGTGCTTGCAAATATCCTAGAGCTACTCATCGCCGCCTTGGCGCCATTTGCAAATAAATTTAGGGCTGTCTCGGATATGTAATGAATTTACAGAGTGAATTATGAACGGCGCCGGAGCGTGCCAGATCACAATCTGGCCGCGTATACTTCGTGTATACGTAGTCGCGTAAACAGGTCCCCTCATCACAGTGTTTACTGGACACTATATACTCGTACTTGTTTATCATGTCATTCCCCTGTCCACTACCAATGATCAGATAACACGATTTATTAGTCTAACTCGCGCTGCGTTTACATATGCATCTATAAGTAATGCGCTTAAACACAGATATCGACAAGCTGCAATATAATTATGCCATTATCGATATTATATTACAATGTGACATTTACATGTTTATTAAGACTAGGAGCACTTATTCTATTAAAGTAATTACTTCTAAAGACAGGTAGTTATTGAAAATTGACTCAAATTTATGGAAAAATATTGGAAAATGTAAAGTGTTTGAGTCGTTAGTTATTATATAGGTATTGTGCATTATGTTAATGCGGGTGCTTATTAATTTTGAATTATTTATTGATACTTGTTGGGTAGGTATTAATAATCACACCTGTATCGATTCATTGGCTAATAAGTACATGACTACCATAAACAATTCAACTGAGATTTTCTAATTTCCTTTTCCGCAAGATTACTCAGGAAAAGCTGCTCCATTGGATAGTTATCCAAAAAGTGCCTAACACATAGAATACGGATAATTTTAAATTATATTTTGCTGAAAGTCAGTTTACTTATTTTCAGAAATTGATTTGGTTCTTTATACACTGAATTGAAATGTGCAAATCAGCCAATTAGGTCTAGTCGTAAATAGGCCTGCTCTTATGGAATTAACACAACCCCTCTAAGTAATCGTCTCGTACGCACGCTCTATCTGAAGCATTTTGGGGTTATTTTTCAGTTCAATTACATAATGAGCAAGTAAAGGGCTGAAATCTGAAAAAAAGTGATTATAGCCGTGTCTGACTGCATTCTGACTTCTTTTATAAAACTAGAACAAGGGGAACAATTCTAAATGTTTTACAAAAAGACACATCGTATAAAGGGTGTAAATAGACCCTTAACATAGCCGAAAGGCACTTGTCCTTCCCGTCTTTGCGATAATTTTTTTCTTCTAGACCATACCTGGGAACCTTCTAGTTACGTAGATATCTCCGTAACTAGAAGGTTCCCAAAAAACTTGTGAAAAGTTGGAACTTTGATCATATGATCAAAGTTTCAACTTTTCACAAGTTTTTTTTTTAATATACGTTTTTAATGTAATATTTTTACACACCTCCACGACCCCCGTACTATTGAATCCATCCATCAGCACAATGCTTTGAGTGCTTTCAATCGAGTCCTACCGTAAAACGTGATTTTTCATCTAAAAAAAAAGTCGATTCCCAGCAATAATTTTTGCGTAAAGTTACTTAGTTTGATGTACAGAATGCTTGGTTGACGGCTATGTGAAGGGTCTGTTTACACCCTGTATTATGTTGAAACCAACCAGTGAGTGATCGATTGTGATCGAACAAACTACGCTAACTAAACCACGAACTCCCAAATGATGCTGCAAAGGAATAACAACAGGAACATGAAAACTTTAACTTAGCCCATTTCTTATGCAGCAAGTATTAGTAGTTCCAGCCTTAGACATGCACCAGTTTAGCTTAATAACTTATTACCTCAGTTACTTGAAACTTACAAGTCTCGGGAACACTAAAAGCATTAAATCAGGACTTACATCACATTATACCAAACTTGATAGTAATAACGCGGAATATATGCACTCAGTTCTTGTTAGGGCAACACAATATATATATTAATACAATACGCCGATGCATTTGGGTTTACGAGCGTTTAACGAGCGCACATCGACAAATCGGGTACCAATCAAAGTGTCGCACGAAATGTCAGTGCTCCCTCTATTTCTGTCTATAGCAGACCCAACAAGAAAGCTATGCAAAACGCAAATTCTACCGTCGCCGTCTAGACGCCTGCGCCGATCCTGTTACGATTGAATAACATTTGATCCAATCAACCCGAATGGAAGGGTCGGGGGGTCTTGCGAACAGGCGATCAGGCCCCGCGACGCCGACGCACTCGCCGTCAATTGATCCAACTGTACACGACTTTTATAAGCCACCGTCACAGGAGAAAGTACCCATCACTAACAGGAAAACATATTTTTAACTTAAAATTACAATTTCCTTCCGTCTAGATTTCACGCAATTATGATTGTACTTATAAATGCAAATATTATTTGTTTTTGCAAGTCAACATCTCCGTTTATAGAATACTTACGGTCTAAGCACCTTTCACCGTTTACTTGGAAAGTAATATTATCGAATCGATATCGGCCATAATATTTTAGTGCCCTATTACATTTAATTACAGTTGACATCGTTGTCTACGCCTACGATAGCTTTAGGCTACACTTTTCCTGTCCCCAGGCTTAACCTTAGCAACTGAAAAATCGTCCACCAGAGAACACCTGTAAACTTCTGATTATTATGGAATTAAGGAAATTCATTCCTTGTTTCAGCTCCTGATATCGTCCAAGAAGATAGTCCAGTTGTCATTACGACTGAAGAAGACGAAAAAAACATGAAATGTAAGTTTTTCATGAAAAAATTAAACATGCTCTATGATTTTCCTTTTATGTGTGTGATACATAGGTAAACACACTCCATCTTCCAGATTTCGCATCGTTTCTGACTGGCCGGTCTCCGCTGTGCGTGCGGCGTGATGACATGTCAGGGGTGCCGGTGGCTCCGGGGGTGGCCACCGCGCGCTTCACGTTCCGCAGGCGCCACCTCTACTGGTCGTTGCTGCTCAGCCCCTCCATGCAGAACCAGCCGCGGGCAGTCGCCTTCCTCGACAGGGAAGGGCGAGTGCTACTCGAACAGTCGCTCAAGAAAATACCTGGGATTCACGCAACGTATGAAGAAAAAACTGATAAGGTAATTAAAGTGATTGCTTGTGCTACATCGACTGATTCTATGAAATATTGAAGTAAACACTCATTAAACACTTGTTATGGGCTATAAACGTAAGAATCTGTGTTGTTTACAGCTGTGTGGCGTCTGGCGCCGAGTGCCGCGCCAGTACAAGACGTTACTGCGTGACGGCGAGCTGCACGTGGCGCTGCTGTGGGGCGACGCGCGGAACAACTCCATCGATGGCGCACTCAGCGGCAGAATCGACAGGTAGGTAAGGAATAGGAATTTTAAATGAACACCAACTTTGTACTTGCCGCCGCCGCCTTGATTTGTATTACCTTATGAGTAATCTCCAATAGCCTATCAAATCGGAGTAATAAATATTACTGCAGTAATTATTCCCGGGAATCTATGAATGGTGGTACTGTTCGCCTTGGATTGTAAATTTAATTAACCGCGTGATTAACAACGGAAAACTTTAGGTTCAGCGTTAGAATTCATTCTGGGAAAAAACCTAGACCCACATGTGTTATAACAGGCCATAATGCTGTTAGTGGACACTCAATTGATTCGTACTTTTAATTGCTTTAGCGCTATCGATATATCTAAGATAGAGTCAATGCATTGAGCACAATATGTAGGCACTGTTGGTGTTTTGAAAATAGTAGGCGAGATTAGATTCTACTTCTTGGAAAACGTACGGTAATTATTTTGACCTGTTTTACGAATCTTACTGAGAAAGAAGTTAAGGAAAACAATAATTTTATCGGCAGTTTACTTCTGCAAATGTTATTATTATTAGGTCGGTTTCGGCGAAAATGGCGCAAGAATTTTTCACTAAGAGACAGACGAGAATTTTCCTAAACAAGTGCTAACATCGGAATGTAGTATCGGAACTTTCTTTTTTAGGTATCCAGCTTTATCACAAGAGATGTTCACGACACTCTTGGAGCCGGAACACCCTCCTACTTCCATCGGCGAGGGTGCCTGTCGTGACTACCCTACGATGGAGTATGAGGACGGCTGGTGGGGCGGCACTGCAGTCATCACGGCGGTCGCTGGAGCCACGCCCAGCCTCTACCTGGCTCTGGTCTTCAATGGAGTCTTCCCCAAAACTGCTGTCACATCGCATCTCGTTAGAGTGATACTCACGCTTCCGGAAAAAAATCAGACTATCATTGATCAGGTATATTCATATTAAATTTTATACTTATTACTAGCTGTGCCCTGCGGTTTCCAGTGGCGGGGCAAGACCACAATTTTATGTGGGCAAGGTACATTTAGCGAGGCCCGGAATCGGCATCGACTCGGAATTCACATGTATCATTCGAAAGGCCATAATTTCAGGAACAAAATGGTACATAATATTAACTACCAAATAAAACTCCAACAGCTTTCACTTCAGCCACAGAAAAAATAAACTGCAAATAATTCACTTGAAATCCAATCGCGGAAAACATTTTTAGTAATCCTATACGAAACAACGCTATCTAGCTTAAAATATCAGAAACTACAATGGCTTTCTGTCAGTACAAGACCGAAGGATGTCGCTGTGTTAGAAAAAAAAAATAATAGAGTGCGCTGTCAACAAAAAATATATATTGGCCAAAATTGGCCATGTACAGTTTAGAGTTTTCGTTCCGGTCCTAATTTTGTCAATGGGTTTTTGAGGTGCGAGGCCCCCTCGTACCGCGAGGCCGTAGGCGGTGGCCCACGTCGCCTACGCCTAGCGCCGCCTCTGGCGGTTTCACCCACCGACTGACTGACTGGTTTTATTGTTACATAACCTATCCTTCCTCGATAAATGGACTATCAAAAACTCAAAGAATATTTCAATTCGAACCAGTAGTCCCTGAGATTAGCGCGTTCAACCAAACTAACAAACTCTTCAGCTTTATAATATAAGTATAGATTATAAAATAAAGTACTTCAGTAAGTATCCTGCGATGTAACCAAAATGAAGCACGAAGCGATTCAGATGACTTCTGTTAATGAGGTTCTTAAGTGGCTAATTACTACCAATAAACGTAAATTAAGTCCAACGTATTAAGAGCTCATGAAATAATATGTGTTCACTTTTGCATATCTTCTGCTCAAGAATTTCGTTAATAATTATTTTCGGGAAATTAGTACAACTAAAAGTTGGTTACTGTAAACGAATTGAATTGCTTATAAGAGTAAAAAAACGGGTTCAGGTCTTAGGTAAATTAATGTGTTTTTCCAGGTGCAGAGGGTAAGCAAACCCCATTATGACTTCAATGTCCTGGAGGTGTCTACCCCGGTGTCGGCCGCAGAACTGAGGTCTCTAGCAAGAGGCCGGTTGCTACTCACTGTGGAGGCTGTTGGGACTCCTGAGAGGAGGATTGTGGGCAGTGTGAGGCAGAAGGCCGCCTGTGAAGTGTACAACGCACCGCTTGTCTCCGAGAGGCTGTCAGCCACGCCGGCACCTGAAGGACTTGCCATGCTTTACATCGACAAAGAGGGATCGCTCGTCTATGATATACAGGTAAAGATAGTCAACAGATTTGTTTATGATTTAAATCAATAATCGGGGAAAACGATAACTTTAAATCAACCTGATCATCTCAAAGATTCCGGTCACCAATTAGCATTCAATGAAAGTCCTCCACCCACACACATGCGGATAAACTACTGCTAATTACAACAGAATACAAGACGGTAGCTATAGGCAATGATAATGTAATGAATGATTGTTAATTCAACGCTCATTTCTTAGAGAAACCTTTACAACTTGTGTAAGCGCCACCGTATGTGTCATAAAGTAATTAAGAATGTATGTTGACACGTTCCAGGCTATTCTTTAGCTCTTAGATTAGCGCCGTCTGAACGTTTTTTCCACTCAATATTATCTTTCAATGAAAAAATATGTCATTATTCCAATGGCTTAACTCGTTTAAATTAAAGGAATTTAAATGATTCCGGTGATATTTATCATTTAAAACCAAATTGCTTGAAGAGGCTCCTTAATAGGTTACTCGAGGTCGTTAAGAGGCACAATTTATTAGATCTGTATTGGACACAAGTGTTAATGGTTTCTTTAATTTTGTTTGGATTAGGTTACTTCTCATTAGGGAAGATTTATTTTAAAAAGTAGCGGATGAAATCATAATTATATTTTTTAAATTGTACGTGTCCTCAGATCATAGGGGATTATGCTACACACTAGTTTGTGTCGAGATGAGTCGGCATTGCCGAGCGGCATAATCGGATATCGACAATCAGATTAGTTCGAATTGTGCCGAGTTGACCGGATATTCTATGTAGGCTGATGCCGAACGGTTTACTGGCAAGAGCCCAGTATAACTAAGAAGTTGCTTCGAGTCGGTTTCGTTCAGTTAAGTTCGGCACCACATCGGTTTTGTTTCCTTTCTTGTGTATCCATTCAAAGTCTTTCACAGATCTCCCCTTCATAAAATTTGGAACCAACAAACTATTATAGCTACAATTGATTTGTATCGTCCTCTTCAGGTTGACAATTTGGGTATAACGGATCCCAAGATCACGTTGGTGGAGGAGCAGGGCAAGCGCCACTCTCAGGTGGAGATACTGGATACCCGCATCGGAGTGCTGGCCAGACCAAGCGCCAGGATCTTCCAGCCTTTGTATGAGGACCTACTCGCTGTGCATATCAGCGCTGATACTGGTAAGACTTTTTACTTATTTTCCAGCTGGTAAAATATTCTCAAGAGGAGATGACGAAAATAATCTCGAGATGAATCTTAACCGAAAGTTAATGATTGCAGGCGTTGGATTCCCAAATTGACAAAAGTGTCTTATTAATTGTGTTTTGGGGTTTTCAATTAGTAATTCCTCAGTCACACCCCGGAGACTGTATTTCTACCCGGTTTACGTATTTCATGAGATTTAAACCTACCTAACTGGTAAAATTTCGTTGACCGTTCTATGGACCTCGCTGCTTACCCCCCGGAAATACAATCATGATGTTCTGTATGTAGTTACGTTATGATTTTTCACGAAAAGGGTGACATACCTCTTCATGTAAGATAAACAAAAGACGGGATAATTAAAATGAATGTTGCGCTGTACTTTGTCGAGCACTCAATTGATATGAATGCCTGATCGAGTTTGTGCCTATTAAGATCTGCCCCAGCTTTGTTAAGCAAATAGTCTGAATTAACGACGTTGGTACAGAGATTTGTGCGAGATACAAAACTATTAAGAAGATTAAGAATGACGGCTTTTGAGGCCCCTTCCATTATTGTTTTTGTTTACAGTTGAGATTTAATAGATTTTTTATTGACTGGACTTATTATTTCAATTAGAACCACTTTATTACGAGAGCGCAATTGACCAATTGCCACCTTATAATAATGTTTAAAATTCACATGTGTATAAGTGGACCTTGTTGCAATATAGCCTTTATACATGACCTCGTAATGAGATATGTTAGGTTAGCAGATTATGAATTCACTTTTACAAGCCTGATTTTTTTCTACCTATCCAGGTCCACCCATCCTCCGTGGGCGTTTAACATCTCGCTTGCTGCCGGATGCCGCGGGGTCCGGTCCCGCACTGCTGCGAAGAACGGGACAGGTCCGGTTACCAGCCAACATGGCGGGCCTGGCTTGGCTGTCCGTTGACTCGCTCTGTGGGTTGTATTATGAGGTAAGTCCTTCAAATAAGCAATGGCGTTCATTGTTCCAGTCGGTCAAATAAAAATGAAATCTTTAGGCCCGGTTCTCAATGGAAAGATGTGTCTTAAAGAACAAATAGTTTTTGCACTTACAACTAACCTCCTTCAATGTAAAGTTTACTTTCCAGCATTGTGCAAAAAATACAGTATTTTGTTATCAAATAACTGATTGCTTTTATTACAGACGGTGGTAACGGGCGGCAACGCTCGGTCCTGGTCATCTTGGTGGCTGGAGTCCCACGCAGGCGCCGAGGGCGGGGCAAGAGAGCTGGGGGGAGAAGAGGGGTGGGTGCTGGAACCCACTGCTGCTGAGCTGGTCGCGCTGCATGTAGGAGCCTCGTATCTTGAGCTGCGCGCGCACGACAATGTCACTGTCATCCTGCGCATGCGAGTACCACAGGTGAATAAAGCTATTTTGAGTCTATGGTTATGGTGTGGATTTTGACATGCTACAAAATATCGTTCTTGGGAAAAAGACTGGTCATCGAGCTTCGTCTTATTTGTTATTACGAGTTTGTTCATTAGATTATGGTTAAACAATACGAATGTAAAAAATCAAATCCTAACAACAGAGACAAGCCAAACCAGTTTAATTAGAAAAAAAAACATAATTCTCTTTACAATTAAGATAAGACTTAGCCTATATTTAATTTGATTAACAATTTGTTTGTGCTGCAATAGATTGGAAAATTAATCGGTGAGTGGATTAAATACTAACATTACTTTTATAAGTTTTCAACAAAAAAGGCTTGCACTGAACAAGATTTGTCTATGGTTTCAGATAAGCGTGCCACCTTCGTGCTTGCCAGCAGTCCCAGGGACGTCGGACAACGAGCTCAGTGCCAAGTATACTCCAGGACCACTCGAGGACCAGATCACAGATTACTCGCTGTTCCGCCTCAACGTCAACTATTGTACGCAGAGAGATAAGTTCTACAAACTTGGAGAGACTTGGACAGATACTGAGGTTAGAATATTACTTTTGAAACGAGTTTCTGTATGTTGGACCTGGGTAGTTTAGTCAAGTGAATTATATATATGCGCTATTAAATATTATATAATAGCGCTAATGCACTTTGCACTAGCGCTATTCAAAACCATAGGAGACGTCGGTATATCCATTCATTTTTCAATAATGACAATAGATTCTTCTTAGATGACATGGGCTTTTATTAAAACAAATAGGTTCAAGTAGTAATACAACCGGCAGGGTAAAATTTACCGAACCGGTATTTCGGATGCATTAATGACAAACTGCGTACGTTTCATGAGTGTTTGACATTTTAAAGGGATGTTGATTGCAGACTTGTTCAAAATGCTGGTGCGTGCTGGGCGTCCCAAAGTGCGAGGCGGTCCAGTGCCCGCCTGACAACTGCCTCGTGCCCACAATCAAGCCGCCAGGACAGTGCTGCCCTATCTGTACCAGTAAGTATGAACTTATGCTAAGTTTTCTCCATTTTGCCTAACTGATCGAACCGAACATACTAACTTATGTCAGGTAAAATTTGCAGTTGGCCTTCCTTAGAAGTACGATTTAACGTAGGACGATCTGAGAAAAGGTAACCATAGTGGCAGCCTAATTGCAGACGGTAAACAAGTTCTGATTACATTTTCACTCTAGCAGCGCGATCATGGCATATCAGGGTAGAATCTTGTCCATCAAAAACATCAACTAAAAATATATATTTTCTGTTCCAGACTCGACTACAGCAGTATGGTCAGAGAACGGCAGCTGCGTTCTCGCTGGACAAAGCTACGCACCGGGCTCGTCGTGGCACCCGTACCTGGTGCCCGGTGGGTACGACACCTGCGCAATCTGCACCTGCAATTTCGCCACCCGGCAGATCCAGTGCCCCAGGGTGAAGTGTCCGCTGTTGAGATGCAGCGAGAAGGAGGCGTATAGGCCGGATAAGAAGGCCTGCTGTCGTATATGTCCAGAGGTGAGAATGGAACTTATTTTGGACATACTCGCAAGCTTTGTTCACGATAAATGTTCACAACATCATCTCAGCCTGTAACAGATTACTGCTGAACATAGACCTGCCTAATTGCATGTTATTTAACGTGATCTTCTGGTCACAGGTGCTACTAGCAATTCTGCAAAGGTTACCGCAGGTACTTACGATTTATGTTCATTAACTTCAGGTAAAAGCGAAGAAACCGGATGAAGAAACCCCAAAAGACCAGGGAGCGCCGCGCACCGCCGAGGAGATCCTAGCGGAGGGCGGCTGCAAGTTCCCCGACGGGCCGCTGCCCAACGGCAAGGAGGTGCACCCGTCCATCCACTCGCACGGGGAGCAGCGCTGCGTCACGTGTCGGTGCAAGGTGAATACCAACTTATGATATCTACTAGTAAAGTGGTAAATATGAACTACAATGAGAATCTTTTGAACACAGTCATAGGTGACACGGTAAATTGTGCCCAACACGCCAGAGTCATTGTAAAAGGAAAAGGATAATACGTAAATTCACGTTCAACTTTAAGTCATGTTTCAACTTCGTAAGGGCACATGAAAGATTCTTCTTTGGATTAAATGTGTTTTCCTGTCTATTCCAGGATGGAGAGGTGACGTGCGTTCGCAAGCGCTGCGGGCGCGCAGCGTGTGCACGACGGCGGCGCGTGGACGCGTGCTGCGCGTGCACGCGGCACCGGCGGCAGCGCGCGCCGCGCACGGAGCGGCCCGCGCCCCCGCCCCCCAGCTGAGCGCGCCCCGCCTCCCTCCCCGGACACAGTATTACTGCGCCCGACCACCCCGTCTATACCCCAGACTGCTCGTAGGCTAAGTGAGTGAGCGCGTAGCTCTATAGACTGACATATTTTTATGTACTCGTGCGATTCGAATGTGTCTCTAGTTTTAGATTGCGTCAGCGGTGGCGCGCCGGCACCGGACCGAACGACTGCGATGCGACACGAAACGCTGACTGAAAGTTTCAGTGCGGCACAAGACGCGACTCTTGTTTCTTGTTTGCACGAGTATGAAATGTACAGAATTATATTTTCTCTATTGTGTACCCGACGAAATTAGAGTTAATGAATTCAATTGTATAATTAAAAATACGAGGCTTGGCCAATTGGAGGTTATGGTCATCACCGGAGTGATAGTGTCGCGGTGAGGCGGTGCGGCGGTGTGGCGTGCGGCGCGACTCGGTCGGCAGACGGTAGACGATCGGCCGCGCGAGGCTCGGAGTCGATCGACGACGGACGGTAGCTTTACTGTGTATTATTTTAACGGCGTTGAATATTTACTTACCCACCGGTATTTTAATTGGTATTATGGTAACCCGAAATTTAGGCGCATTACATGATCCGATACTGATTCGTATTATTTTAGTGGTAGGGCTCGATCGCTCAGTCGTTAGACAAGGATTGCGAGTGCGGTCGATAACAGATGTGCCATATTTTCTTAAATGTAAATATAAATTATAATACTACTTATGTGCATATTTATTTACGTCTCTATTGTATATGATACGGGATAACCGCACGTTTAGGTAATCATGTATGAACCATCACAAATGCTATCTTATTGGTCGCCTTGTTTGTGCATTTGCTTTTAGTTTTGTATATCTATATTTAATACCACACGAGTGTCATTATACATAATGATCGGTAACTTCTATTACCTGCGTTATTTTATCTAGTTGTAGTGAACAGGAGAGGAGCTATTTAATGTTATTTTATAGACGATAACAATCGATATATTGCAATTGATGTTGCTTCAAGATATTATTACATAATTATAATGAACTGTAATCCCAGTGGTTTGTGCATCAACGCATGCTTTTAGGAACAATCACTGGTTGAGTGACATATTATGATATTTGTGGAAATATGAAGTTTTAATACTTATACCTACTTATCAATAGACTTTTATGTACGATATAAATAAAATTTTGTAAATATGAATACGATTCTAGAGTCTACATTTCAATATGTACTGTATACACAGATACCTATTACGTATTGTACCGATATAAATCAATATAGATAAGGTGTAGTTTACGCAAATTTCGTGACTAGTTTTGTTTAATTACTAGGTTAACGGTTTAGTTACGTAATTAAGGAAGCTAGTCCAAATGTTTCGATGTGATGGATATGAATGCCATGTAGCTAGCGATACGTCTGTTTTTAATACTGATTATGATAGGAATTTATTACTTTTAAGTTGTACCCGAGGCCTCTTAGTCACTAGGTGTAAAAACGTTAGCGTTAACTAGGTTCGGTCACGTGTTACGAAATGAGACGCCTTTTACAAATGATTGCGCGGGCGCTTGAAGGCGGCTTTCTTCAAATTGATATTGGAATATTTAAACGCGCTATAGTTTTTACATCACGTGGAGATGAGACCTGAAGGTAGTTTTGTGCCGTAGCAGCACGTTTTAGCAATTTGATTTTGTTTTGAGAGAGTCCATTTGCCAAAAATATCTTGTAAATTATTTTTTTCACATTTCGTTGTGGGTTCTAGTCCAGTCAAAATTTTGAGGAGTTGTTGTATTATTTTAATGTTACATTGGCTATTATTTTATTTTTATTTGACATTACGAGAATATCACTCGAGTAAGCACAAGAGTTATCTTGGTTCTAATATATTTTTTGTATAATCTAACAATAGAAAAGTAGTCACCTATGGCTTGCGAATAACACAACTAATAGCCATAAAGAATACTATGAACTCGCTTGTATTGCATTGTTTTTCTATTTAATAAATCACTGCATTCAATACCGATGTAATGGTATTATAACGGGATGATATTCATTTTATTTTTATTTAGAACTCTTTAGATTGAATTCGAAAATGTAAACTTCTTTGAGAAATTAAATTATTTGTGGTATAATAACACATAATTTGGGTTGTCTAGGTGCATCCAGTCAATAGTCTGTAAACCGTCATACATTGATATGAAATAAATGACCTGTGAACAAATATGTCTTTCAATTTTCCCATATTTTAACCATAATTTGGACTATGTGAAACAGGGACAGGAAGATGCAGGTACCTACCTATATAAGCTATTAATATCTTTCAAACTAAGAACTTTAACATTACCTTTATTGATGAAATCTTTTTTCAAAAGGGCGTGCACACTGCACAAGTATTACAGATTAGATTTGCACAAAAACTCTATCGTAGTTAATAATCATTTATTTTTCATACAAAATATATACATAGGTAAGTTTATTAATAAGTCATTACATTAAATTAGCCGTCTGAGTGATACATTAGCTTACATTAGCTACTTGGTGGAAAACAAATAAGTTAATCCCTTCTATCTGTTGATCTGCTTTGAAAGCTACAGCGCTGAATATAGACAAAGCATAGGATTTTTTTTTTTAATTTCCGCGTTTTATTTTAAAGTGAAGACTTCTTGAGTGCCCGTAGGGTGTCAGCCATAGCTTCAGCCACCAAGTCAGCGACTTGTATCGTGGAGTTGACGCCCATGATGCCGATGCGCAGAGCCTTGCCCACAGTTGGGCCTAGACCGCCGAATATCAGGATATTGTGCCTGTTGAAGAATAACATGAATTAATTAATAATTTTAACGCAAATAACATCGCGCCTGCAATCCGCGAAGGGTTAGGCGGTATTAGAAGGTGTGAGTATAGTGCCCCTATTTAGTTTAGGTCCTATATTGGCAGTTAGGTTTAGTAAAAATACAATATCTTTATCAGATTAGCCCAGTTATTTAGTTTTGGTAAAGTCCCCGTATGATGAGATGCAAGCCAAGGTTGGTGAACAACCCATTGTTATTTTTTTCTTTAAATCTGAAAAAATAAAACAAATATAGCTGACGTGGCTCAAAAAGCTGCCCAATTCAAATGGGACTGACAAACTATGGGCCGAAATAGCAGAAAACTGGTGCCCTGACACAGTGAGGCGGGGTCGCGGTAGGCCACGAAGGAGATGGTGGAACGAACTGGACATGTTCCGTCAGAACTGGAAGGAGGACGCGCGGGTTCGCGAGAAGTGGACGGAGTGGAGGGAGGCCTTCGCCCAGGACTGGGACAGAGCAGGCCAGGAAAAAAACCAACTTAAAGTGGGCCTGCAGGGCTCCTATCTGAAACTTTTTGTATTTAGTTTTGGAGTTCTCTCATCATGCCATGCCCTACCTACTTATCCATCAAGTTTTAATGCTGCTGAAAAACTCTCAACAGGCCAACTAATCGTTACTTTCATACTTCTGGATTAAATTATAGACACACGCTGCCCTAAATAAAATGATTTTGCGAATTTATTGATTGCGATATTGCTATGTAATACATACGTGTCGGACATGTCACGCAAACGCTTCATCAATTTTGGACAATCGATAACAACTTTATTCATTCCTATAAATAAAAATCTATTTATAAACACTGACTTGCTTGATTTTACTCCACAATCAATTTTTGCAGGTAATCTAAAATTATTAGGTACTGAATTATTTTGATAATTACGTAGGAGGTAGGTATCTATATCTACTTAACGGATTGTTGTTTCTATAAAGTCGTAACGCTCACAGATAAGATAAAAGAGGTTTATTACGTTTGTACCAAGGGCGTCGCCAGGGGTTGGTCAGAACTACATAAGTCCATGTGCCTCAAAAGAATCGTTTCAACGTTGAAAATTCACTAGGTAAAATCTACTATAATGGTAACTGTACACTATCACCGATACACACCGAGACAGGGTAGTAGAAGAGAGCTTCTATATACACTTTAGGGGTGGAATTCATACTATCTCATCTACATATATTAACTTACAAAATGACGTGTTGTCATTGACTTTTAGATAATTTATGATCAAAACATATAATCTACCTAATACATGTTCGATATTTTGCAACCTAAGGGCTTAGGGCCTAGTGGCAAGGTGCTCCTAACTTATTCCAGCAATCAGCATCCTGTCGAATTTATCGATCGCTCGTGCGAAATCCAATAAGTGTGCCAAACCTACATATTGACGTAAACTGTTACCTAGGCACAACAGTTACATAAGCACAGATAGTATGTTGAACAACACACAGTAAGTATTGCATGGGAACAGCATAATCATCACTGCCTCAACTCGACTCATTCGTTCAGGATTCTGCATACTGTCAACGCACTCTTTTATGCATCGTAACAGCATCGCGTCGGCTCCGTTGACGACGAGGCGTAGAGGTGCGGTGATGACAATCCCTTACAGTGGTTATTCGTGTGAATTGACCTTTAGGCTAGGTACACACACAGGGTACAGTCGGCCGCCGACTGTGAGCGCTCAGTTAAAAAATGTACGAAGAAAATTCAGACTGCCGTTTGTTTTTTCATTTATACATTTTGGACTTCACGCTCACAGTCGGCGGCAGACTATACGCTGTGTGTGAACACAGCCGTAAACCAAGAACTAGGTACTTACTTCGCTCTCATATATTTCACGAAATCAACGTAATCATATCCTTTAGGCAGCTTCACAGTCGTGACGGTAGCCAGACGGTCTTCAGGCTTCGGGATCAAGAACTCGAAGGCATACTCCCGAAGACGCTTGTGGAAGCGAGCTGTGGTGGCGGCGTGGCGGGCCCAGGAGACGGGCAGGGTTTCCTTGATGAGCTCCTGGAGGCAACACCGGAGGGCCCAGAAGAGTGGAGGACTCAACGTGTGGTGGTATCTGGAGATTGATGCGTTCAAATGAGTGTTTAGTTGTAAAATCTTGAAAGTTTATCTTGCCACAATGATGCATCTTACGAGTATCAGACATAAGTACATACAGTATTTATAATTTCGAAGCAACGAGAGCTGGGAAATTTGTATTGGAACCAGAATCTGATAAGCTATGGTCTATATTAATTGTAGATGGTTGGTTTCACGCCTTCGGACCCGGTGGTTTTAAGTTTTAGTTCGTGGTTTGATACAATCAAATGAACGTGAACGTGCCGCATAAGAATCTTAAGAGGGGCTTGTTTATAACAGACGAAGACCTTGTCTATATTACTTAGTAAAAGTGCCATAAGCTATAACAAAGTTAATAAGTATTCCTTACGTTCTTGTGTTTCCGTAGCAGTTCCATTGTTGTGCCAATAGCTTGATGTCGAAGTAGAAAGGAGGATCGTGCTTCCTGCTTTTGATTTTAGCCCTAAGAGAAATCAGAAAAATGAACAAGTTAAACACTTCACAGAAAACATGTTAACCATTTTGTGCTTGTGTGTGTAGATTATCTTATTGCTGATTCAAATTAAAGTAAAAAATTGTATTAGGTATCTTACTCGGCACGTGCACTGAATGCCACAGGAGATATTCCAGCTGGTCCACTGAACACCTTCTGGGTGGAGGTGTAAACACCATCGATTCCCCATTCGTCCATGAAGAACGGAACTCCTCCTAATGACACCACTGTGTCCACCAGAAGCAAGGTTCCATACCTGAAAATAGTATTATCATTATTATATCAGCCCATACTGTTCCATTGCTGGGCGGCGGACTCCCTCCACTACTTCCATTGCTCACGGGCCACGGCTGTTGGCAAAAATTGGGAAAAGAAATTCGTAAAAAAAAAGAAGATAAAAATAAAAAAAAAAGAATAAAAAACAAAAGAAGAAAAAAAATAAAACATTTATGAATCTCAAAGGACATTTGACAGGTAGGAATAACAAAAGTTGAAAGTAAATCAAGTCAAGAGAAACGCTTAAAAAAGTACGGAAAACGAATAGTCGGTTAGAATCACCGAAAAACTTTTTATCTTAACTTTTACCGCGTTTTTCCACTGCATGCTAATTGCAGACTCTTTCACAGGATGCAATTAAAGAGTTTTCAACTCGGACGTATTCAAGAGACCTAGATCTAAGTAAAAAGCCAAGTCAGGATCAGGAATGAAAGAGACAACGACTGTAATTAAATTGTTCGGTTCCCGTGTCCCAGTCTTATTCCTCGGGCAATCAAATAGTTTTTCTGCTAAAGTTCGCTGCTTTTTTAATTTGGAAGTGAAAGGTCGACAGGAGGAATGGCTTAGCGCAGATTGGATAAAGCCCAGGTTGTGGTTTTTATAACAGTTCGTTAAGTTGACAGACAGGGAGCAAAGATGGGAGGAATAGATAACTAGCCTTCGCTTGAAGTTTGGTGACCGCTTAATTTGAGTGGGGTGTGTTCATTCTAACGGTTTTCTGGTATGTGCCAAAAATATAAGCGCCTGTCTTAAAAAAAAACGCAAAACAAATTAATATGAGTTTTAAAATCGGGCCAGTTTATTCGAATCGGCCTGGAAAGCAATCGACGTGAAATTATTAGTTATGTAAAGCGTGTTTTCTCTCTAGGTCACTCGTTTAGTAATCCGAGAGGCGCCGACTGGCCAAGCCTAGACTTAACTCAATAACTACGTGGCACCTACTGAACCTATTCTATTAGTTATCCTTTCTCTCAGCTACCCTGGTAACTAGCCATTGTCGGTGATTCTATTATCCCTTATTTGCTAGTTCAAATAACAGAGTCGCGTTTTTTAAGGCGAGCTCTTTGCCTTTCACCTTGAGACAATGTTTGAAGTAGTTTGAACTTAAGTAAATAGGTTAGACAAGAGATACTTTATATTTTGAGTAGCTAAGTTTCAATGTCCCTAACCAAAACATGATTATTATCGATATCAGTCTAGATATATTTATTTTTGACCCAATAAAATTAAATATCGACTTGGATTCTGCAAAAAAGTAACTGTTTCTTAGTAAACAAACATAATATTATTACTTATTGTTCCCATTCATAAAACCTCTTTCCTTATTGTTCTTTAAACGCAGTGCTAACTGGCCATTCGTGCCCAAAATAATTATGTGACGCCATTAATGTTTTCTTTTTCACTAATTTGTTCATAATGATTTAATGTGGCTTTTGTTTATTTTTTTCATCAGAACCGGCCAGTCTTTTTAAAATGTCATTACTTTACACACCTCTTTATTATTTACCTATTTAATTGTGCATGAACTTTTTTCACAATGTTTATGTTTTCGTGCCTTTGTTTTGGAGTAAAAAGTGGCCATAGGTTATACAAAGATGCGTGAGGCCAAATCCGAACGAACGCTGTCATCTTATTTTTTCAATACAACTTTGGCAAATGTGTACCAACAGTTTTTACCCTGTCAATATGATTAGACCATCATAAGAGCATCAGTAACACTTTACTTACTTGTGGCAAAGATCACCCAAGCCCTGAAGGTTCTGCAGAGTCCCGGTTGAGGAGTCACCGTGTGTGACGAAGAGAGCAGCTGGACGCAATCTCTTTAGTTCAGGCTCCAGCTGGTCAGGACGGAAGGTGGCGTCAAATGGAACACTGACCACCTCTGTTTTAATGCCTAGAATAATTTAGAAATGGAAGTTATTGAAGGGCATTTCCCAATTAAAAATAATACGTAACATACATCATGCCAGTTTTCGCGAATGGCTTGGCAGAAATGTAATGTACTCAATAGTAACATATTTCGCCAGTTTTGTCTATGTCCAATGTAATAGGAGGTGAGCAAATCGTCATAAATCAAACTCAATATCACTTTTCTTGATTTATAAATCGAACCCAAGGACCTCATGCTCAGCAAGTCAGCACTTAGAACTGGCAACCACTAGAAAGAAAATATACTGTTTTGATATTTAAAAAAATAAATTACCATATCTATTAGCTATCATAAACGCGCGCTGATCCCAAATGCCCCTGGATGCGATGAGCAGTGTTTCCCCTTTATCCACCAGGTTGCTGATTACAGCCTCCATGCCGGAGTGACCAGACCCACTCATGGCTAACACCAGTTTGCTCCGAGTTTGGAACACGTACTGCAAGCCAGCACGAATATCATCTAGAACCTGGAAGAAAGAACGACCAATTTTAGTAATAAACACATTATCCTCCTTTGTGTTGCGCAGTCGGATAAAATGTAAGAAGCTGATTTACTAATATGAAGATCAGGTCACCAGCATACATCATTATATTTATTTTGTATAATTATTTAGATCACATAATATAGACCCCTTTGTGAAACCTAAGTGGTAAACAGTTACGGCTACTGGCCACATAAGCCCAAATTAATGATGTGAAGCCATTAGGTTTTATTTTAAATGATTTATTTTTAAATATTAAATGGCATTTTTAACATTTACAGCTGCCTGTGTTGTTTTCATTTGTATCCAACCTTTGTGCTTCATATACCGAGTTTAAATAAACGTTAACTCAAAGTAATTAATGCACGTGGTTGTTTCCAGAGTAAAATAATGGTGAGTACATAATGTACTAAAATTGGACTCAAAATTGCATATTTTATAGTCATCACATTCTTTTGCATGTTGAAAGAGAGGGAAAGATTATTTTATACTCAGTTATTAATGAAAATAGCTGATTATGATGAAATGAAATAAGAATGTTATAATGTTCCTCAATAAGCATCTCTAAGATCAATTATTATTCAACAACTTCAAAATCTAAACGATATGAAAGCCTTCTTATTCAAAATCACATTTCAAATAAGTATTCAACGAAAGAAGGCGTCATTAAGTCCGAATACAAAATATGAAAAGAAAACCTCAACTCATATTGAGCTTACTCTTGAGATATGACAAGGGCTGACCTTGGTCGACCGTATGTTTGCTATCCCTTATATAATGGGAACAAACTCAAAAAGGTTGTTTACCCCTCAAAACACTCAGGAGTATTGCGGTGTGCAGCATTCTTGTTACTCATGAGCGAGACCTTACTTTATTATTCATGTAATTTCACCTGAATACATAAGAAACCAAGGTTTTGTTTTTACATAATAGGCGTGTATTCGCGTAAGCACCGAAAGGTGACGTCACAAACCTTTTTCGTAATTTCCACAGGCCGAAAGCCAATTTTTCAAATGAATGTAGTAAGGAGTCTAAGAAACAGACGACAAGGAACGAACGTAGAAAATACTTAGATCTAAGACGTCTGAAGTCGGCATAGAAGTTAGCAATAAGTACCTCATGTAATTTCTGAGCAACAGCTGAGAATATTTAAGCAACCAGCGGGTGGAAAAAGCTTAAATCCATCTTCTGACAGACAACACACACTAAACCGATCGGTCTATAAGCTTTTTTTGCGCTTGATTTTGAGTTTATTATAAAACAAAAGTGAGCACTAAGAAAGAGTTTTCGAAAGTTCAGTTCCTAACGAGGTTTATTAGGAGATGAAAGTGTGTGTGGAAGTTAATGACATTTGGAAATATTGATGAAATTCGGGCGCACGCCGTTTGTCTTATAATTAAAAAAAAACTACTTACGTTGAAGAACTCATCGCAGATGGGGGAGAGGACGGGCTTGCTGAGAGCCTCCGCGACGGAAGGCCAGTAGTCACAGGGCCCCGGTCCACACAGCAGCGGCTTGACTATCTCCCGCTCCACTATCCTCGGAGGAGGCACTATGAACTTGTTTGAGGACATCTTGGGTAAACTTGCAAGAACTGGAGCTGAAACAGTGGTTAAAATACAAGATGAAGAATCAACGTATAGGTAATCCGTCAGAAGTAAATGAATCTACATATGTGTTACCATAAAGACAGTTAAAAAAGAAATTGGACAAACCTTCTAGCCTTATATGTTTCTATGGAAATGTTAGAAATTGTTAAAATAGTTGTAATCGGTCTAAAGTAATTGACAGATTTTTGCACTCATTAGTAGATTTTACTGATTTCCAATAACTCAATATTAAAATGTTATCCTACAGATAATTATAAAGTACGTAACTGTTTCACTTTAAATAGAGTTGTGGTTAAGATAATTTTGTACCCCATCTTTTATCATTCGAACATGGTCATGTTTATGGTCATTAAATAGATAACACTAGAGATCAAAGAACATACAAAGATATATAATGATTTCATGGTGTGTACTACTGTCTTCTCAAGACAAATAGGTACCTATTATTTTTTGTTTCATTATCATTTAGATGTACTTAGGTTCAATTACACGCTCGCCAGAACAAGCTCGTCTCGAGTGAAACTATCTCGCACTCAGTGACCGATATTCGGCGCAAGTATTCGTGAAGTTTGGTTACCGGAATCGGGTTAATGTTTAGATTTAGTGCTAATAGGGTGGTTGTAAATTTGCTACAATGTTCTGGCGCTATCGGATGGCACATTTGGCAAGTGCGCCGCGCCCGGGGCGAACGCCGCTTGCCAGCCTCATATTTGTTCCACATGCTATCGTTGCTAGCCTGCGGTTTAACAATTGTTTTTATATCCCAGTTTACCATTCATTCACGGTATTTTCGTTTAAAAAAAACAAACTGGAATGTATTTTAACGTTTAACCGTGCCACAGATAAGGGAGGTCAAGAGTGCATTTGGCAGCGCGCTTATTGACATGATAGTTCGTCGTTTCCGAGCTAGAATCGAGGTTATATAAGACTGAGACGTGGGATGAAGATCGAACGAGCGCAATGTTGTCTCGACAAATTGATTCGATTCCCATCGCGACTGTCGAAGCGATCCCGGCTTCCCGGCGGGACATAGCAGAGCGAAAGACGAACGACTCGCCGCGGGGAACTTCACGCTTACAAACACCGCGGCTCCGGCAGGAATATCATCGTCTTGTCAGAGCTGCAGCCGTGAAATGCAGCGTGAATATTATCTTTTGTTTACACATTTTCACTTGCTTCATGTTTGTTATGATTTCTAACTAATAAGTATCGGAACTTATTCGTGGTTTGGGGACAGAAAAAACAAAAACAGTTTGGATAACTCACTTTTAAATCACTGTTTCCAATACAGACTTATTGTTTGATTCTAATCATAATGTGCTATGCCAAAGTGTCCCTCACCAGTGACTAACGAGAACTGACGATAATTATTGTGGGTCATTAGTTTAAATATATCGATAATATTGTAATTATACAATAGTTTACTGTTATGTTATGCCTCTGCCGTAGATATCAGAGAATAAGATATCGTTGTGGTCGCTAACCGAAATGATGTTTACCTATTTCATTAAAGTTTGTTAAGATCGTTTTCTAGCAATCATTTCGCTTTAAGTAATTGAGACACATTATGTAACTAGTAGGTATAATGTGGTTGGTGGTTACAAACAAGGGTTTTTATACTGTCTATGACTTTATTCGTTATTTGAATTCTTGATGATCATGTTGGATGCGTTGTTTAGTGAATAAATATAAAAATATAATGTTTATTAAAATATCGAAATATAAGACCAAGATTTATTCGAAATTGGTAACTGATGCTTTTTCACAGATAACTGGACCAGAAAATGTTCAAGAACACCACATTCCTGAGTGTAGTGACTTAAAATTCATTCGCAAATGTCAGAAAATCGTCTATGTAAAAGTTAAAGAAAGCCATTTTTTTAAATATTTCTGTCGCGGTAAACGTAAATATTATCTTAAAAATATCCGTTCTATGAAAATCCGACCACAATAAACTTATTTCCACCTTAATGTCTAATTGCACTTGACTATAAGGACTTCGGGAGGCCCTGTAGCACAACACTACAGGCATTTTTCATACATTAAAACATTGAAGGGTTAGGCAGAGGCTACCTCGTTGGTCTAGTGATCTCAAGCAGTTTCGCTCGCTAGTTTTCTAAGCAAGAAATCAAATGTTTTTTGCGTTTTTCTATCAGGAGTAATCGGTAGCAGCCGGGAGTATAGATCTGCAGATGGCGATAGGCTTGCCCCCTATTCATCTTCGTAATCATGCACAGCCTGAATTCCCAGACCTCTCGTTTTTATGCCAATTTCCACGTCCCCGTGGCAGCGACATCTAGTTTTTCCCCCGATGGCAACTAAGTCATCTGCTCATCATGACGCTGGGCCACCAATATTTTTTTTCCTAGTCCTTGGACGCCACGGCTTGGACCTATTATCATCGCGACTTTCTAGATGTCCTACCAACGCCATTTAAGTTCCATAACGCGATTTTCAATGGGACATCGTCGCGCCCTATTGTATAGGACTAAAACATATCTGGCGAAATAGGGTGTACTAAGGGTACATTACTCCGGCTGAATTAAAAATAATTATTTGATTGCTATGATTTATTCATTAAAATTATGAAAATATTTAGTAGAAATAACAATACAAACAAGTAGGTATCACATAGATTAGCCGTTTCTTAACGTTACAATTTTTTAAAATGATCAAATCATTTTGCCGGAGTAAGTGCTCGAAGGGTATCGGCCATGGCAGCGGATAGTACGTCCGCTATGTCTCGTCTAGCGTTGACTCCCATGATGCCGATGCGCAATGCTTTGCCCAGCGTCGGACCACGGCCTTCCAGGATCAGGATATTGTGTCTGTGGAAGTAAAAAAACAATTAATTAGTATGTGGTAAGAAAAAAAAATGGTAACAAAAATAATACGTAGAGAATAGACTGGATTTGGCAGAATAACAACGTTTCGGTAAATTAATTTCTCTTTGGACTTATTAAACTTGGCTTGAGAAATAACTTAAATTTTGTCTTACTGGACAAGGACTTCCAAGACAAGTTAAACCCGGCGTCATTTGCAGCGCCTAAAATGCACAAGTAAAAATAACCGTACAAAAGCGGATTTTATACCTAGGGCTTTTCCTACCAGTCTACCATAGAGATGTACAGAACACATCAGTCTCCATCTTTAATGGCCCAATTTCTATGGAACCAATTAAATACAACAGTACTTACTTTTCCCTCAAGTAACTCGTGAAGTCCATATAGTCAACTCCTGGAGGAAGTACCACGGTAGTGACAGTAGACAGCCTTTCTTCTGGCTTTGGTACGAAGAACTCGAAGCCATACTCTTGGAGTCGCTTGTGGAAGTAAGCCGTGCTGTCGGCGTGGCGGGCCCAGGTGACTGGCAGGGTCTCGTTAGTGATCTCTTGGAGACAGGCGCGGAGAGCCCATAGCATTGGGGCACACAATGTGTGGTGGTATCTGAGAAAATGTTATGTTAAGTTAGTCATACATTATATCAACATTAACATCGGTAAAATCGTGGAAGACCTGTACTTATAATTTTATACTTATTATAATTGATATTTAATAAATCAATTACACGTGTATTAAATCACTACGAGGAAACCATGATGTTTCTTTACGTGAGAAGATGGCTTTGCCCAGCAGTGGGACAAGAATCCGAGTGTCGCCACATTGACCGATCCCGTGCGTCTCGCATTCAGCGCATCTCTAAGTGCCCAAGGCTTCTTATTAGAATTTATTGGGAACAAAAACCTCTAAATTAACTAAAAACTCATCTCGTTTAAACATTACACTCACTGTCTTGTATCTCCGTAGCAGTTCCACTGTTGAGCTAACAATTTGACGTCTAAGTAGAAAGGAACAGGGTCATAGGTTCTGTTATTTATCTTTTTCCTGAAAAAAGCAAAACATAGATTACGTTACAAATTTAGAAATTAAATATATTTTGCGATTGAATTACTTTTAAGTGATAATTACAGTCCCGCACGGTTCTGTTTGCGCGTGACATTAATTAGAACTAAGGCATTTCTAATTTGGTACATAACAACAGACAATTTCTAAAATGTTTACAGACAGCGCCTTCATATCGTTGTGGATTGGATCCTTTTCGCTTAACTACGTCCAATTAAGCCATAAAGTACTGTAGTGACATTGTAAAATTTTTGAGCAACAAAATGTTGTCTTACTCTGCGCGGGCGCTGAACGCCACGGGAGCTATTCCAGCTGGGCCACTGAACGCCTTCTGAGTAGCGGTGAATGCCGCGTCTACTCCCCATTCGTCCATTAGGAAGGGGGCACCAATGAGTGACACTACTGTGTCAACCAGGAGTAAAGCGCCGTATCTGAAAAGTTAAAAAAAAAATGTTTTTAATTTGCATAATTAGAATATGTATGGAAGAAGAAGACATGCTGCGCCGACCCCTAATAAATTGGGATAAGGGCAGGAGAATGATGATGATGATTATGAAGTATAGTTATGTATGTGTGTGTTAAAGGCAGGCACAGGCTGACTGCGGGATGGTTGTAGGCATTATTTGCCGTAGTTTTTATTATTCATTTGGAAACGAGTATAGTCAGTCAAGAAGGAAAATAATTTAAAATACGTTTAAAAAGTAAAGGCAATGTAAGAAGGTAAGAATATTATTGGTGCAATTAATAAAATTGCTGGTTATAATATGGCCAAAACTGACAAGGAGGCCACAAAAAAAAAAAAAAAAACTTTTATGGCATCTTATTTCTTTTAGGCAGAAATGGCCAGCTTCTTATAAATTTCTTAGTACTTATCATATAAAAAGGAAATATATTTTTCACCAAGTTTAAAAAGTATATAATAATAACTTAATCTAATTCAGTTATTGACTGCCTCAATATATATTTTTAAGGAAAGAAAAATTACTGGTCGATCTAAAAGTTAAGATTTGCACGGATGGCATATCACAAAAAAAAAACAAAAATAAATAAAAAAATTTGTGACATCAAATTTTTTTTTGGCATCAATGGCTATTTTTATACTTATCACAGCGAGGAGTTTGCATACCCGGAACAAAATAAAGATATATTATTAACAGAAATGAAAAACGCTACTAAGTTGGTGATCATTCACCAGAACAAAATAAAGATTTTTTTTCTTACAGAAATGTAAAACGCTACTTTAAGTTGGTGAATGAAGTTATTTTGATATTTTATATAATATAACATAACATCACGCCTGTAATCCCTGAAGGGTTAGGCAGAGATGTACCTAATAGTACACCCACATTTCGCCAGTTATGTTTAAGTCCCATGTAATAGAGGGTGAGCCTATTACCATCAACCGGGCACAAATCCAGACTCCGTTGACATCCAGACAACTGAGAAATTCCTGAAGGAAAAACCCAATAATATTTTGCTCGACCTTGGAATCGAACCCAGGACCTCCTGCTCAGCAGTCGCGCTTGCGACCACTGGACCGACGAGGCAGTTTTAATTAGTGGAAAATAACTGCTGTTAACAATGGTTGTGATTTTTTTTTCCCTGTCAACCCTTCACTTACTTGTGGCAAAGATCGCCCAAACCTTCCATATTCTGTACTGTACCGGTCGAGGAGTCGCCGTGTGTGATGAACAGAGCAGTAGGTCGCAATCTCTCCAGTTCAGGCTCTAGTTGTTCCAGAGTAAAGGTAGAATTCATTGGGACTTTGGTTACTTCAGTTTTAATTCCTGGAAATATTCAGATAAAAATAGATAAATGTAATGTACTAATTGTGTGATTCTATTTTATAGTGGGTCTAATGGACCATGGACAAATGTCGGAACTAACGCGGCCATCTTGTTTTTTTAATATAGTTCACGCCTGACTGAAAGATCCTTGATGAAGTTTATTTAATTTTAAAACTGGTACAAGCCATAAATGTAATTAAATTAAATCTCTAGAAAACATAGACACATATCACGAACACGGACAAAAACAAAAAATGCCTTCGATTAAAAGAAGAAATATATTATTATTGTTGCATGGTTTTTTTTCCTTTGATTAATATTTAAATGATAACGCTGGTGGTAAACATATGACAAATTGGATTAATTGCAAGATGACCGATTTATTTCCGATTACAGCCACACGATAAGAAATTCATTTTACAACTAAAGATTGTTTTCTATTTCAAATGAATTTTACCTAATCTCTTGGCAATGATTTCCGCGCTCTGATCCCAAATACCCCTGGAGGCGATGAGGAGCGTTTCTCCAGGAGCCACCAGGTTGCTGATCACGGACTCCATACCAGCATGGCCAGCCCCACTCATGGCTAAAACCAGCTTACTCTGAGTTTGGAAGACATATTGCAAACCTGTTCGTATGTCGTCTATTACCTGCGAAGTAATTCTTAAATTAACGAAACCTGCATAGTGATTAATCATAACATCACGCTGTATTCCCCGAAGGGATAGGCAGTAATAAGGGTCGAGTGAAGCCCTGTACTACTCCTGAAAATGACCTAATTTAAAGGAGTAATAAGTACCTAATAATATGGCTTTTTCCGGGTTCAGAACCAAATCACTAAGCTTATACTTACTCTGATTATCAAACTTTGTTACGCCTATTTGATTGTTATTATAATTACATAGAAAGTTACCTACAGAATATCTTCAAACAATGCTTGAGTTAACTTCCTGCAAAGTGGCTCTTGTAGCAAGTCTTTGAACTAGGTACTTACTTCTTGTATCGAGCAAGGTGTGTTTAAAAGGAGTTTCTAGTGGAGGTATAAACATTAGTAACCTAAATTTAACTATTTCTCAAAGGTGCAATTCAAACGTAATTACTTGATTATTTATTTCTTACAGAAGTCAGTGGCACGAGGCTCATAAAAATAACAGCATTACCTACTAAAAAAAAATACTTACATTATAGAATTCATCGCAGTTGGGTGTGATGATTGGTCTGCTGAGAGCCTCCGCGACGGAAGGCCAGTAGTCGCAGGGTCCCGGGCCGCATAGCAGCGGCTTCACAAATTTCCGATCCACTATCTGTGGTGTAGACACCCTCAAGTTATCGTACGACATGGCTTCGAATCTACAAATTCATGAAAAAAAGATGCTACATTTAAAAAATTGTATTTGGTTAAAATTGTTCTTGGGACCGTTCTCTATTAATGACTCCTAATTCAAGACTGCATCACAATTTTTCTACACCTAATCTTACTAATCTTCGAGGTCTGTCAAATTACTGAACCTATTCTAAGAAATACAAGACAGTCAATCAGTAAAGCGACATCCATAATTTTATTTTGCCTGTTGAGGTATTTATGTAGCAGGCATATAGCATATTGTTCTGTATACGGACTTATTATATATATACGTGTTTGTTGTATAACGAATGAATCGTGATGATTACTTACTCGTTATTATGATAATAAGCCAAACAAGCCCACAATGAGCGTTATCCTTTAATCAATATTTTTGTGAAGAGATAACAATCAGGAAACACATTTATGATTAACTAGCATCCGCCCGCGGCTTCGCCCGCGTAAATTATTATTTTTTATGCAATAGCTTCATAAATTATAGAGTATATTGTATTATCATATTTAAGCTACATTAGTGTGAAGTTTCATCAAAATTGGTTCTGTCATTTTTGCGTAAAAGAGCAACAAACATCCAAACTCTCGCGATTATAATGTTATAGTAACATCAACGTTTATGATATTAACCTTAATCACTTTTGATCCAGGGTTTTTCACTTACTAATCAAATAAAGGCGATACCAACCGTAGTAATTAATTATGTACCTCACAATGGTGGACTCAACTTAACAGTGTGATTGGAAGTCTATTTTAAAGTTAAAAAATAAATAAAATTACAATTATATTCTGTTTCTTCTGTTCCATACAATGCTACAGAAAAAACAGATTTTTGTATATTTTACTAAGAAGATTTCTATTCCATTTTATGTTAATTTTACTTACGATTATCAATGTCACTCTTAAATCGACGTCAATTTGAAATATGACACAAAACAACTCCAAAACTTGCAATCACGGGTATTTTTTTTACATTTAATCTTCGTTCAAGTGCAGAGGAAGGGATCCACACAGCCGGCTCTACTTAGCCAGCGATAATAATGGTAATAAGGGATTATAGTTTTGTATTATATACTCGTACCGATCGTATCAACTAATCAGTCTACCTATATAATTATATGATAAATAATGACAATGCTGTTTTGTAAATAGTGAATGATAGCGGTATTGTTTTGCATAACTCCGGATTACGAAATTCAAAGTTCATATTGATTTAGTTCCTTTTCAGAAATTTAGATTCTTGTTGATATAACACTTTTTTTGTCATAACATACGAAAAACGACCTAATTTGAAAAACAAATCGTGTGATATGAACTGAATGAGTTACTTGTAAATAATTTTGATTCTGTTCTTATATATTTACAATTATTCAAATATGTTCCAAAATATTATTGACCGTCGAATGTCTTCATGGTTTCAAATAGTAAAGCATTAACACCTCCAGGTCGTAGAGGTGGAGTGGGAGCCGCGACTCAGTGTAAGGCAGGCCTCGTATGAAGGAGTGCCTGATGTGGCGGCATGGCCCTTACTTCCCAGCTGACACAGGTGCTATGCCGTCTAGGTCAGTCGATGCATTTTTACCACCATTTTAGCAACTGCCTCAACAACATGCTGCAGTATTCTCTAGAGGAGTCCCCAGCTTGCTGCAGCTTGTCTTGTAGTCACTCTTGTGGAAAACCCTTTAGCATTCGGTTGCGGTTCCGTACACTTTTTGAGAAGTGATAGTCACATAGGTTACAATCTCCCTACCTAGCCGAAGCAGGGCCAGGAGTCAAAACGCGCAATAGCACTATACTGGTGTGCTGCCTACGGGTAACAGACTTGAGGAGTCTGTCACCTGAACAGACACAGGTCCGAAACCGCGCGCACCACATTCTGCGCTCGCCTCTCAAGAGCAACTACAGCCGTATATGGCCGCAGAGCGTGACGAGATCCGTGTGAAAGTCATGAGGGCCAATATTTGACTGGGGGTGTGTGCGAACTGCTGTAAGTGCTCCAGCGCCGATAGGCCGGTGCTGAAGGTAGTAGAGGAGCATCGTGTGGTTTTAGTCAGTAAGAATACGCCTCATCATCATCAGCATTTCAACCGAAAGACGTCCACTGCTGGACATAGGCCTCCCCCAAGTGTCGCCACATTCACTGGTCCCGTGCGACTCGCATCTTCACCAGGTCATCGGTCCACCTAGTTGGGAGGCCTTCCAACGCAACGTCTTCGGGTTTGCGGTCTCCACTTCAGAACGACGAACCCTAACGAATACGACTGACCCCTTGTAAAAGTAAGCGTTTTATTTTTGCTCTCTTTGTTCACTTTAGTATCTTTAGGTAACGTTTAAGTTAAGTAGTTATCTATGTGTTCCATGTTGTTTGTCCATATTTCTCGATATTTCACCATGATTGCGTGCACTTATCGCTAAAAGTCAGCCCCCATAACCTATGAACCGTAAACACTGCTTGTCATTTAGTTTATAGAAAACATCACACCATGACTTTATTTAAATATAAACACTTGTGGCTTACGTTAAGATAAGATAACGGAATAGTTATTATATCAAATACCCAACAACACTGCTGGATAATATGACACTACTGGATAATATGACACTACAGAATGATACCGTCGAATTAGAATTTAATGTCATTTTAGAAAATCTAATCATTTTGCATCAGCATTTTCCTATGTATGTTGAAGTAGGCTTCCAGTCTAACCGGATGTAGCTGAATACCAGTATTGGTGGTTGTCAGCCTCTAGGGCTTCTGAGTATCTACCCGTAACGACTGTCAAAGATCTAGGAACGTCTGCCAGGATTAAAAGCGCTTTTCAAGGTATGAAGAGGTATGGGATACTCACGAATCCATGACCCATGCGGCTGTTATTATTTAGCCACGACACCAAATCTAGTCCAATGACCGGTCTAGTTTGGAAAAGAAGTTCATTCTCTGTTTTTTGTCATATACGGGGTGGAAGGGAGACCGATGCGAAAACGGTTACCACGTATTCAGTACATCATTCCCACACTTTTTTTTTTTTTTTTTTAACGTGGTAAAATCATCAAATGAGTCCTCCCACCCAGGGCAGAGCGGGAGGGACTGAGAAAATTTTCATCGGTTATAAACAACTAAAAAACGACGACAGTAGGACACTTAGGCGTCAAAGTACTCCTCCGCATCGCTGTCATCTGGAAACGTGACCATAAGACTGGCAGCATTGCCACGCTGAATGGCAATGCTAATTCTTTTTTTCTTTCTTTTTCTTTCTAATTTTAATTTTCGGTTATTAAAAAAAAACAGCACTTTTCTACAAAGTCAAAATATATGGAACAGCAGATTTTTTTTTTTAATAACCGATTTAAAAATTCCATGTGGCCCGGCTTAGAATGATGTACTGAATACGTGGTATTCTATTTCGCGTCGGTGTCCACCCGGTATTAATGTCTGTTTTTCAATTCAGTATACTTTAAATATTTTAGTGAATAAAAAATGTTGATCGAGTGGACTTCGACCATCATTAAAAAAAAAAACAAAATAACGAAGCAGTCGATTAACTCATTTTTTGGCGTCAACTTTGTTTTTTTTGCTTTCTCTATTCTCTTATCTTTGGGTGACCTTTAGTTAGCTATTGACGTGTTTGGTGTTGTTAATAAATGTCATATGGCCCGATAATTCACCATGATTACACGAACTTATCAATCATGTGACCACCATGATCCCATGACCCTTGATTACTGCTAGTCATCCAATTATCACACCATGACTTCTATTTGCTGAATGTTAATAGTTATGGCAGTACTCAATGATAAGATAAATGGAAATAATAATTATATTCAATTTCTACCTACCAATACTGTATTTAATGATATTTGTTGATTTAATAAAACATATTTTGATGTAATTTGTTGCAAATAGGTAATGGATAAATTAATTAAATTCTATCAAAATTCTTGTCCATATTTCTACGTTCATTATTAACACAATATTCGTTACGATTAATGAGTTGATTGTGTTTATAATTGAAACAATTGTTTCAATTTCGGGCTTTATTTTAATTATTTAGTAAAGCAAAGGATTTTTAATTTATTAAAGTTAAAGAAAACCTTTGCCAAACTTAGAACTCATATTTTTTAAAGTCTCATATTTTCATCGGAACATAAGATGTACCTACCAATGTCGATTAAAAATATGTCACTTGCAAAGACCAACTTTAATGGTTGCTTTCATCTAAATGTCTCAACGAAGTAAAAATAATAATATTTTACGATATTTTATAGAAGGTTCATATTGCTGCTACGACGTAACCTTCAATGATGACGTCACGGCTGTGCAAGCTACGCATGCTACGCCGTCGTAGCAAACTACGCAATGGAAGGCTAGGCGAACCACTGTTCTAGCTACAGGTTCTATATACTAGTACAATGATATAGATACAATGTCATAGTACGTGTGTTATTTAATTTTCGAACTGAGTTTGACAGACAAAAATATAACGTTACGCTTAGCTGGGTCTGTATTGGCATGCTGTTCATCACATCAGTATGAGTCTTTTCGCAACTATGTCGGGGTCGCCTTCCCAAACTGCATCTGAATATCGATTTTTTTCATGCTGCTGTTATAGATACTCAATAGATTAGAATAGAAAGTTTTTATTTCAGATTCCATAGGGTTAGTAACAATTTTACTTAACTTCTAGTGTTAGTAGGTTACAGACACAGATGAAAATATACAATTAAAATTCAGCGTGGAGCCGTGGATCGCATTCACTTGATAGTTTTTGCTGCTTTACTTCGAACGAAAGTAACTCTGTTTGTTTGTTACATTTTCACGACTAAACGGCTGATCGGATCGTAATGAAATTTAGCAAGGAGATAGATTATATCTTGGGGAAGGACATAAGCTCTTATTTTCTCACACATCAAAATTTCCACGCGAACAAAGTCGCCGGCAATAACTAGTTTACCATAGTTTTACGTTTCACAAGAGCTTTTTCGATTACCAAAACAATCCCATTCTCCAAAATTGCTAATCGCATTAAAAGTTGGTAATAAGAAGTTGAGTGCAGGCAACCGTGAGTACAGTTACGTGGAACAGTGCAGAGTCTGATTAATAAAGAGGATTTATTAACTCGTGCGCTGCCAGAACTTCACTAACTTTAGCTTTTGACGTGAACTATCACTGTTTATGGTCCTAAAGTGTTAAGAGCTTATTTTCTCATCAGTTATGACTGAATGCTTGTTTGTTAGATAACTGTCTCGTCGCTCTAGCGGTCACGATCTCTATTGTCAAGACTTAAGCCTTCTTGTTCCCAATGATTCGGTTTCCAGGTCGGGCGAAGTGTTACTGGTTTTTTTACATCAGGAATTTCCCACTAGCAGGTTGGATTTGGTGCCTAGTTCACGGCAAAAGGCTTACTGCAAACTGCTTAAAATATTGTGCAGAAATAAAAGAAAGAAATAATAAAGTTTATTTGACGTCAGTTCATCAAGCACACATAATGAAAAAAATACAAAATAAAAAATAAATAACAATTAAAAAAAAAAATTAAAAAAATTAGAAAATAGGTACATGTTCTGAAAGAAAGTTAGATAGATGAAAAATTAGGTTAAAGACATCAAATGAATCACAACAACGTAATTGAAATGCTATAAAAATGTTCCCAAAAGTAATGCTACAATATTTGCACCTCCAAAAAACAAAATAACTTCTCAAAAAGAATTCCCATAAATTATTTTACTTTGAGCACAGCCTTTCATTTCGTAGCCTTTTAAGGAGCGAATATTTTAAACAACCGTCACTGAAAGCATTTTACGTCGAGGCCCGGGAAGTACTAGTACTTATTCATCTTTCCGCAAACAAATATAAGCCACGAAACAAATTTTAAATTAAATCCCTTTCTCTCGTCGAGTTAATGTCCCGCGAGACTTTTCACTGGTTTTAATTTCCGGAGTGTTTTCAGTGAGGAAATAGTTGGTTGGGCTAACACTGGCCATCTCTCCACGGAACTCGACAAAGGGCAGAATTAAACGTATGTATACTAAGTCGTACCTGTCAGCTGTAATGTAGGTTCGGGTGTGTATTTTGTCTAAACCTATTTATTTTACCCTCTTTGTTGACCCTACTATATATTAACTGATTAAACGAAATTTTCTTGCCCTATCGCGACTAGTCGGTATTTTTGAACCGTTTACCGAATTAATGACTTAGCAAGTAAATAAGACACAAACGACAGAATGAAGGAAGAACGAAGCACTTAATCGGACTTTCAGAGCTGAATTGAATGCTTTGGTAATCTACGGGACCATCTTGTAACGTCAAGTTAATAACAATGCCTGTATCAAAGTCACGTCCCTTTAAAATCATCCGGCTGAACGTTCAAATACTGAAGTCAACATTACGTAAAAATACGACGTCTTTTAACAATATTTTTGAGTACGTTTGTACGTCAGTCTTACTTGAAAACAGCTTCAAAAGGGCAAAACAGCAACAACAGTTCATTAAGCTTGTTATACGTCGATGCTAACGTTTGCTGGTGAAATATGGCGGAGCAGCCAGGGCACAGCGCTGAGTGCATTAGTCGATTTAAGACGCGCATTACAGTGTACCCATTATTTTCACACTTCGTTTGGCAGCCGTCGACGTGGCCTGCTGTTGCCGCAATTTTCAGTTAGTCGACTGACTCCTGGCCGTGTCGTGAGCTGTTAATGTACTGGCTAATAGTTCACAGCAGGGTTTTATGTTTGCTTCTCTGCTTCTTCTAAACAACTCATAGCTTACACGATGTAGAAGTCAATTAGAGTTAGTGTCTGTTGTCTTTAGTTTTAGTGTTCTGACATTAGATGGTTTTGTTGAGCGAAACTTGCTACGTAACTTGCTTGTACGTCTTGTTGGTACGTAAAGTCAGGGAAATTCATTGATAAGCAAATTGATTACCAACTTCAATGATCCGTATATTTAAATCTGGTAAGGTATATCTTTTACTTAAAAGGATTATTATATCCCTATGTAAGATTTACTGTATAAGTTGTACAAGTTTCTGCAATAAATCTTTTTATTTAATTTTAAATCACAACTGTAATTTTTGATAGTGCTATGTAATGGCTATAACAAGGAAAATTGACGTAGGTCGTCAATTTACTCAACAATTAATTTCCCTGACAGTACAATGGTGTGGTTAAAGTTAGATCGTAGCAACCAGTGCACTGGGTTGTACTAGATATTGATTTTACATTACACTTTCTCGAAAACTGGTTCTTATCGCACTACGATTAGGTTCATCATGTAATGTATTCCACAAGTGTGTATTTTTAATATTTTTCCGCACACGTGCGGTAATAAAAAATTCCACAGATAACCATACTTATACTAAGTCCAAATGGGTTCAATGACTATGGTGACTGTTTTTTTTTTCAAATCTCGGTGTTACTCCGCCTCGAATGCAATTACAAAGTTTCCCCACTTACAACAAAGTGTACTATTTCTAAACACTATCGCGCTACAATAATCCACTTAATATTGTACACCAAGAATGGGACAGCTATCAAATAGCAATGGCTATTATATAATATTGTTAATTGTAGGATTATATTCAAGAGTATTGAATATCTTGTCTATGATCGGAATTGCAATTCAATTTGCGCGTTCAGCTTGCCAGCGTTTCTGTAATTAATAACAATGTCAATATCGAGATGGTTGTAAACACTCCAAACACTGAACTAAGCAAGTTATAGGTGAATATGTGTGCTTAGTTATGTATGTATGTGCAGCGGAATTTTCCATTAAATAGCTTATTAGAGACTCGCTGTACTGTAGTTATAATTAGCAGAGGTTATTTATGCATGGGCAAGTACGTCGATCGTGGTATAATAATGCATAAAAATGGGCTTACGTTTTATTATTTAATGGTAAGTTCAAAAGAATTTTCGGAATACTTTTTTTAGTATTCCGAAAACTCGAATTAAAATTAATATAACCTGAATTCCTAGAAATGACAATGTTTACAAATGCGTTATTGGAATATGATTCAACATGTTATTTAATCAAATATGATAATATTAAATGAAAGCATAAATTTAAAAAATAATATCTAAATAATCATGTAAATAATATAAAATAAATCAATTTAAAATATTGTATAAAACCAAATATAATTTAAATTTTTAATGTAACTCTGTTAAAAAGGTACATGTATAAAATGTAATAAATAATTTAATTGAGTATTAGAATGTAATTATGATTTAATATGAATTGGTATTGTAAAGTGTATGAATAAATAATATAAAAATTATGTATAAAATATTGTTGTTATGGGAAATAAAGACTTTATTCATTTAGTTCAAAAGAAAGGATATGCTTTATTTCTAAATACTTCAAAAAATAGAATGTAACTACAAAAGGGTTCTGCATACATAATAGTTACCGGCCTTACCCACTTCACCTATACTTTATTTTCATAATTACATTACAATGTGGACTCTCCCCACTCCCCAGCTACCTGCAAGTAATGCGCCTCATTACACGTGCGGCGTATCTTCATTCCTAAGTGACACAATTATGGGCATTCCCCACACCACTTATTTACATAATATTCAGATTTAGCTAATTTGTGATTGCACTCACAAATAATTAACGTTTAAAATGCATGTCTACTTAGGATGGGGTCCCGGCTCGCATGCAAACCGTACTTTGATATTCTTACGATGGGTAATTAAGCAAGATTAGCATTAATTGTAATAACTCTCTATTTGTTGCTTTTTATTTGTGAGTTTCTCAAATAGTTGAATCTGCGCCGTAGATAAAGTTTATTTTGTACTAGCGACCCGCCCCGGCTTCGCACGGGTGCAGTATATACATATAAACCTTCCTCTTGAATCACTCTATCTATTAAAAAAAGCCGTATCAAAATCCGTTGCGGAGTTTTAAAGATCTAAGCATACATAGGGACAGAAAGACAGCGGGAAGCGACTTTGTTTTATACTATGTAGTGATTTAATCTATTTCATACATGACTTTTCTACTCGTTCCGTTACTTTAACGTATAAATAAGAATGAGGATATAATAAAAAAATTCCATTTCATGACTTTACAAATATTTCTGCTTGTATCAAATAACATAAAACCAATCTCTGTACACAGTTCCTCCCAGTTACGCATGTTAATGAGTTTCAGTTAAAAACTAATTGTATCTTACGCCAGTCTCGAGAAATAGCCGGAGACTTGTAAAACGTAACGATGTATGAAAACTACGGTTAACTCACATTACACTTATCAACTACTCTGCTAGTTTAGAATTTCTATTATGAGAGTTCGTAAGGAATAAGAAAGTCGAAAGATTCTACGTTTACGAGGTTCAGTGTTTGTTGCCGAGTTCTAGTTCTATTGCTAGAAATAAAAGTAAGGGTGCCTAGAGATTGACTTGATTTTTCTTCGAACTCCTGTGTCAAGTAAGTTTTAGCGCCCGGGAAAATTCAACATTTTCTTCGAGATTCTAAATTCTATTTTTTCCACTTACTAGTAAAGTTTGTATGTAGCAGCAGCAGCAGCAGCAGTTTGTTGTGTTTGTGTGTTATGTTTGTTTGTTTGTTTGTGTGTGTGTTTGTTTGTGTGTTTGTTTGTGTCTGTGTTTGTTTGTAATGATTGAATTGCGAAGCTATTGTTTGTCTTGTCTGGCTTGTCCATTGAACTTGTAGCTATTTACAATGGTAGTTACAGATCTTCATTATGCTTTCAATAACTGAAAGTTAAATATTCAACGCGCCTCGTTAAACACCCTACATCCCAAAAACGAAGGCCCTTTCTATTTACTACCCAAAATACAGTAAGTGTATAATGTCGCCGGCATAATCGCGTGAAGTGTAGTTGAAACTTTTACACTTGTTAGTTAACGAATGTAGGTACAAGTTGGAGCCAAGTTTCGCAGCTATGTCGGCCGCGCGTCTGCGACAAAGATTTCAGGCTTAGTTTTATGAGTTACATGAAACAGTTTTAATTAAATAACTCCCGTGATTACTGATGAAACAATTTACTGTGATGTTGTAAACCCAGTTCGTCTGGAACTCTGGGAATTTGTTTAGATAGACTATGTTGCGAGAACAAAGACGATTTCTTCAAATAAACAACAGTTTCTCCGTATAACTCGACATCTAATTTCTCACGAAGATATCTGGTGATTCAAGCGCTGTCAGTTTTTTCCGTGAAATCGAGGAATGTTAGACAATAAACCGGCGATCGGCCCCCAGGGCGCTTGAGTACAAATCCAATTATTTCCCGTGGCGCCGCCTGCCGGTGTGTAATTGATTTATTTGCTCATTTCTTGCACATACAACCTATCTTCAGAATACAGACACCGGATTATTCTTTCGTCTACTGGTACCTTTATCGATAAATGATAAATTTAAGTTGGTTTCATAGCAAAAGTGAGTTCAATTCGACCGACAGGGTACAAAACTTTAAGAACGAGGTTTTGGAAACAAACTTCAAAATGTCATAAAGATTGAGTAAATAGAATAAAGCTAGAGTCCTACATAATATTTGCTCACGTAACCTTTTACATGAGGGAAATGAAATATACGAACTAAGTTTGAAGTGATCCTCTTGCTTATAATATTTGATTTAAGATGTTTTGTGCCAAGAAGAAGTTTCTGTACATACTCAATGCTGAATGGAAATAATATTAAGAGATATGAAAACTGGACTTAAAAGGAATTTTCTTGAAAGAAACCTTAAAATTACAGAAAAAGTAAATGACGACGTAATCTGTGTTAATGCTGTAATCCTTACGTGAAAACAGGCGAGCCATAGGTTTTATAGGGAAGGATGTTATCGATCGTAGGGAGCACCCGAGTGGACAGCGCGTGGGCGTGTGCCTGGGCCGTGGGCCTGCGGGCCGGCCGCGGCCTGCCGTATTTAAGAACGCATTTAAGGGGCTTTACTTCGGACATTGACGGATTGCCGCCACTCTGGCTTGGGTCCCACCGACCCGACCGCACCGCACTGTCCAATTGACGTAATAAATTGATTCCTGCGATCCTATATAACATTTTTAAAAGTTGTTCCGCCTTTTTCACTTAATTTTGCTCAAGATGACTCGTTTTGGTGTTGATTCTATTGTCAACCAACCAACTGAAATAAGGGTGAATATGGTTCTCACTTCTCTTTTTAAATAAAATAAAAGTTTAGAGATAGTAAGGAGGTGCTACGAGTATATAAGTTTATCTGTATATATAAAACAGTAAACTGACTGACTGACTGACTGATATATCAACACACAGCCCAAACCGCTGGTCCTAGAGACATGAAACTTGGAGAGGGTGTTCTTTGTGAAGAGAAGGTCTCCACTAAGAAAGGATTTTTGGGTATTCCACCCCTAAAGGGGTAAAATAGGTGATGGAAGATTGTATGAAAGTCTGTCTGTTTTGAAGTTAGGATCTTCAAATTTTGTGTCGTTATAAATTCGTGTCTTGACATTTTTGATAATTCTATCCCCAAGGGGTTAAAAAGGGTGGTGAAGGTAAGTAATCGGATATCTACAACATTCACGCGGGCGATGCCGCGGGCAAAAGCTAGTAATATATATTTAATGTCAGTGTGTTTTATTATATGGTGGTGATCCGGTGTGGTCAAAACCTATCTATAAAAAAGTGTTAATACTATATTTGATTAAAAGATATAGGAAGTAGTCGAAAGTATAGTTTCAATAGTATTTATAAATAATAGACTGGGATTAATAGTTCGATATGATAACTATGAGTATCATATCAAGTGTTTATTTACAATATCATAATGATATGAACTGCGATTGATAATAGCACTTATATTTGCCTAGTTTCGGATCGAGTAAATATTTCTGCTTCTAACTTCATTCCGGCTTTTATTGTACGGTAACCTACTGACAATAAGAGCAATTTCTATTTAGGTATGGCTATACCACCAGAATTTTACTTATTGTCCGACTTATTGTCGGGCCTACGCTGTCCCCCATACTTAAGTACAAATGCTGTATCCATGATAATATTGTAATACCAAATGATTTAAAAAGAGTAACCATGGGGTTTCTTGCCGGTTCTTCTCCATAGGAAATGACCAACCCGAACCGTGCACCTTTTTGTCGTTATAAGTGCCCATCGAGGCCTATGTGAAATAAAATATTAAAAAAATAAAATATTAAAATATTTTGATTTTGATTTTGAATTATCTGGTGGTTTAGGTTAGGCCTAAACTCTTGTCTTTATAGACCGCCTTTGTTGGCTAAAAAGAAAGAAAAACTATTTATTTGTCGCAGAGACATGACGTGCATAAACCATATCGTGTATAAGATCGGTGTAATGTTATAATCGCTGAATATCCAACATTTATCATCATCTTTTTACATTTAATTTAAGTTTATCATAAACATTAAACACTGGTGGAAATATTTTGGTGAAACAATGTATTTCATTTTTGCCACATACCTTTGTTAAAATTTCATCCGCTTACAGCTCGCGGTTTGAACTTAGTTTTAATTTAGTGTATTGCGTTGCAATTTCATTTAATATCGTCTATGAATGAACGCTACATTGTAAAGGACTGCATTGTCCACCAGACTGTATATTTTATTATATAGGTGGATGCAGTACATCAGCATTATATACGGCAATGCTTTGTCATGTTTCATGTTACGTGCCACCCTTTGAAAGTCGTCGCGTCTAAATAATTGTTTTCCATAATATGAACTTGCTATCTGATGAAATTGTCTGGCGCTTTTAATTAATGGCGCTGTCGGTATGTTATTATTTTGATCTTATTTGACAATACGTACCTACTAGTGAATGTTTTAAACAAAAGGATTATCGACTTTTGTTTTGTCTAGCCTAGAATAGGGATGTTTCCTGAAAAAATCTAATTAGTCCGTCAGATAGATTTCCAAAAACTATTGGACACGTATTTTTTCTTTTTTCACGAAAACTAAAAATGAAGACGATACAGTGCGTCGAAAACTCGTGTGACGTCATACTTGTAAGGTGTACTCACAGGCCCCCCCACTCAAGATCTTTGATGCGTTTTATCTTCGTCAATTTTATTGATTTGATAAAACAAAAAATACGTATCCAATATTTTTCGATAATCTAACTGACGGACTAAATAGAATCATATTTTTTTTACACCGGAAACATCCCTATTATTGCATTCTTTGCCAGACATAAACAAAGGTTGTAATGTAACAAAAACATCTAGAGTATAATTCTTCATAATACACTTAATCAATGCTATCTAATTGCTTTATTCATGTATGAAGTGCTGCTAGTGAATGGTTGACACTCTATTCAGGTATCGCAGTAGTGTTTACGTTCATTTGTAGTAGTTACGTACGTAGTTCATGCCTCCAGGGTACAGGCTAACAAGCTACTGTCAATCTCTGAGTGCAACACTGTTACTTGCTGAAATCTATTTGGTTGGTACCACAGAACAGAGTTCTGTACAGAACAGAGTTCTGTGGTTGGTACTCAGTTAAGAAAGCATGCATGATATGCTCGACTGAGTAGATGAAACAGACTTCGGAAAGTTTTGCCTAAAAATATGATTGCCGATTATAACTAGCTTATTTCTTCTGATTTTTCAGATTCATGCGCGTATTGCATAATTATCACTTGCTTCGGTGAAGGAAAACATCGTGAGGTAACTAGCATGCCAGAGAGATATTTCTCGACGGTATGTAAAGCAGTATTTCTTGACGGTACGGTTGGCGCAGTGGCTAAGCGATTGGCTGCTACGGTGCGTGTCGCGGGTTCGATCCCCGCACGGAACAAATATTTGTATGACCTACAGGTAGTTGTTCCGGGTCTGGCTGTTTGTGATTGTGAGTTTAAATATTTGTAAACGCACCCACGATACAGGAGAAATTACTAGTGTGGGGCAAAGTTTCTTTTTAAAAAAAAAAAAAGCCAAGTCAGAGGTCCATGGGCGGCATAAAAACTCTGACATCAAGTAAGGCACTAAACAAACGATAAAGAAGAAGACTAACTTATTTACATTTTTTCTGAAATATAAACCTTTGTTAACTGCAAGTAAAATAAAGAAGTATTTTTAGAATTGTTATGACCTGAACAGTCTGAATGCACAATTGTATTATTCTAGTCTTGAATTTTTATTTCAGAAAGAATTCTGCTGCAGACTGATACGATATCAGTTTTCAAACGTTACTAACTTTATAGAACAATTTTTCCTCTCTGCTCTGCCGGGAATCACAGAGCAGAACATAGCTCGTTCAATACACGTAGTGAGTCGATCGGGGATCACGTTGGCCTATGAGGTTACGTGGGAAGGCTGGGGATTTGTAACCTGTCGCCTTATGGGCTATATCCTTAACCTTATTGATATGTAGTGAAGTGTGTTGTTTATGTTATTGGGACGATAAAATGGTCCTTAGCTGTATAGTCATAGTAAATTTGGAACTAGGAACCTTTGAGACTTTTTTACCAGTCAAGATTGTAAACTCTGAGCTCCATATTTAAAAATTAAGTCTAGTGACGGTTGTGATCACAGAATGCTGCCGTTCTTTAGCCAATCAGCTCAACTTTGTCGACATCCATTATTGAAAGAGACCAGTCGATACAATTATATCACAAACTAGCACCAAACCCGCGACTTCGTCCGCAAAAATTGTGATAGCTCGGCTTATATGCATGATATAAATACCATTTATAGCCTATAGCACCTACGAATAATGTAGCGTTCTGCCAGAAACATTTTTTTTTTAAATTGCATCATTCGTTCTGGAGATTAGCCCCTACATACAAACAAATTTTACCACTTTATAATATTAATATATATTATATATAGTACTAGCTTATGCCCGCGGTTTCGCCCGCGTGGAGTTAGGGAATTGCCCACGGGATCTTACTTCTGGAATAATAAGTAATCTATGTATCTATCTATAATACATACATAGATTTACATGTACTTGCTTATAACTTGCAATTATTATTATAAAGTTATATCAATTAAATTAGATACGTGAAATATTGACACCTTGGTTTGAGATTGGACATCGGATTTACTGGATTTTATCTGAAGAGTATGTAAACAAATTTTCAAGTCAATCGACCCCGAGAGTAAAAAGTTTCACAGAAAATTCAACACCCCATTTCACCCTCTAAGGGGTAGGAATTTCGAAAAACTGATACTAACTCTTCACAAAAAGTACACTGTCCAAATTTCATGTTTCTAGGACCAGTGGTTTGGGCTGTGCGTTGATGTATCAGTCAGCTAGTCAGGACATTGAATTCTAAATTGGGGGATGATTTTGGAAAACCTGTGATACACGTATCTCATGATTTTAACTGGAGTATATGTAGACACAATTTCAAGTCAATCGACTCAGAGAATAAAAAGTTTCATAGAAAATTGAACACCCCATTTCACCCTCTTAGGGATGAAATTTCGAAAAACCCTTTCTTAGTGGATACCTACTCTTTACAAAGAGTACACTGTCCAAATTTCATGTCTCTAGGACCTGTGGTTTGGGCTGTGCGTTGATATATCAGTCAGCCAGTCAGGACATTGAATTTTAAATTGGGGGATGATTTTGGAAAAACTGTGATACACGTATCTCATCATTTTAACTGAAGTATATGTAGACACAATTTCAAGTCAATCGACTCAGAGAATAAAAAGTTTCATAGAAAATTCAACACCCCATTTCACCCTCTTAGGGGTGAAATTTCGAAAAACCCTTTCTTAGTGGATACCTACTCTTTACAAAAAGTACACTGTCCAAATTTCATGTTTCTAGGACCAGTGGTTTGGGCTGTGCGTTGATGTATCTGTCAGCCAGTCAGGACATTGAATTTTAAATTGGGGGATGATTTTGGAAAAACTGTGATACACGTATCTCATGATTTTAACTGAAGTATATGTGGACACAATTTCAAGTCAATCGACTCAGAGAATAAAAAGTTACATAGAAAATTCAACACCCCATTTCACCCTCTTAGGGGTGGAATTTCGAAAAACCCTTTCTTAGTGGATACCTACTCTTTACAAAGAGTACACTGTCCAAATTGCATGTCTCTAGGACCAGTGGTTTGGGCTGTGCGTTGATATATAACTCAGTCAGTCAGTCAGTCAGTCAGTCAATCAGTCAGTCAGTCAGGACTTTGAATTTTATATGTATAGATATAGTATAGATTAATGAACTTAATAGGTATGGTCGTATCAAAGTTCAGGAAGAAGCATGGCGCTTTTGATCTTTTTTATGTCCAGAAATTCGAGGAAAAGTCGAATAAAATAATACCGAAGCTAAAGAGATTTATGTAATTTCTTCCTAACATTACTTCCTCTACTTCCGTCAGGTTGTCAGACACTAGCAGTTAATAATTCATCAGGCGAGCCCGTGACCCCGTGTGTGCGGACAAATTAATAAATTATCGCTATAAGGGACTCTGATGCAATTTCCCGTACGTATGTACGGAGTCGCCGAAGATCCCATGAGGATATAATACACGTATGATTTATTCCCTTGCATACGAGTAATATTCTCCTCGAAAGGCTCGTACAAAATGAGGCTTAAATAAGGCCGACATTTTTGGTAGAGCAGGGAGAAATAATTTGCTAATAATGTTAATTCTAAATATGAAATTATATAATAACCACTTATATTTGTAAAGTGCCAGCTGTTGTTTCAACATATTATGAGGGTCCAAATTGAGTTGGGTACAATTCTAATTGATTTAATTACTATAATTATACACTTCGTTAGTTTTATAATGATAGTTGTAGATTATTGAAAAAGGGCGTTTTACGAAAGTAGTTGCTTGTTGAGAATTCAATTTAAATAATTATATTATGCATTAGGGGAATTACAGAATGTGATACTGACTGTAATATCTATAGAAATTATAGTAGTACAGTTATGAGAAACTAACTTTTGCTCTCGGTTTCACCTGCGTGGAGGACGGTAATTATTCCAAGGAAACGTACTACCTACCGAAATCTTGACTGACGTTATGGTCCACTTGAATCCCAAAAATCGGAATTCGGCAGTGATACGCTAACAGACCGTCAGAGTTACTTTAGAGTTAATAATGTTAGTATGGCTATAGCATGTCTACACCTGGAAACACGACCCAGCAACACAGTATATACCTGAGGCCAGAAGTGTGTGGTATCAAACTAAAACGCAATGTCGCGTGCTCGCTCGTACCGTGTATCAACCTGCTTCAGACCCATGTTCCATATATCATTAGTTTTAAACTGCTCCAACTTATGTGTTCAAAGTCATGTAGCTATTACGTAAATGTTGCAAAAACATAACATTGTAAAGACTTGGTATAAGGGGAGAAGGTGTGCCTTTTGCTTGTCATTTTTTTTGCAATTTGCCGATCAGTGTGAGGTTGTATGTTGAACACAGAATGATTTGTGGCCGTAACACGCATGCACTTACAGGATTATAATCACTAAAATCATCAATACCACCCCTTTAAGTTCATTTAATCCATAGAAAATAAGATAATTTAGCCACAATCCATAGAAAGCCATATTTGTTACGGCCGCGAATCATATTTTAATCAACATAGAACCTGACCCTGACTAACTGCAAATACTAATTGCAAAAAACGTAAAATTTGAAGTTCGCGGGCTACATTGGCGCTTACCACTTAACTCTTATTTTCTGTCTTCGGTTGTATATTTAGTGTTCCCTTACCTATGATAGGTAAATACAGGGTGTAAACAGACCCTTCACATAGCCGTCAACCAAGCATTCTGTACATCAAGCTAAGTAACTTTATGCAAAAATTATTGCTGGGAATCGTTTTTTTTTTGGGGTGAAAAATTACGTTTTACGGTAGGAATCGATGGAAAACACTCAAAGCATTGTGCTGATCGATGGATTGAATAGTACGGGGGTCGTGGAGGTGTGTAAAAATGTAACATTAAAAACAAGTTAAAAAAATAAAAATGAAAAAAAGTTGGAACTTTGACCCCCAATATCTCCGTAACTAGAAGGTTCCCAGGTATGGTCTAGAACAAAAAATGATCGCAAAGATAGGGAAAACAAGTGCCTTTCGGATATGTTAAGGGTCTATTTACACCCTTTATATTAGTAGAATATTAGTTGATTTGCTATGCACAACGCGCACCTCATACAGTGTCAGTTGTCGACCAGCTGACTAACTGTCTGACTCGCACCATAAGAGCTATGCGTTACCGAGACGACAGACATCGATACCATATTGATACACTACAGTTTGTGTAGTCCAGCTAGGTCATATACTGTCATACAGTAGCGAAGGGTCAATTTTTGTAAGAGGTAAGCCGGAGTACATATCTTTAATGTGATTATATTATTTGTCTATAGAATACTGACTGTGCTATTTTTCAAAGGGAAGCCGGTAGGAATCGAGTTGTATGGAACCTTCGCCACTGCTGTCATACAAGCTTACAAGCTAGGTTTGCCCTTATAACCTACTACTCTTCACGACGGTTTCTGAACAGTCTGCTTCTTAGTGTCTAAACACACTATGCCGAAGTTACGCGACCGAAGTTCGGCGGCTAATTTTACGTTCCGACGTATTCGGCTGATATGACACATCATAAGTGCCGAACTTACGCGGCAGAAATTCAGTTCCAAAACTTTGTGTGTGTTTTCAGTGTCTCGAGCGCTGTCGGGCGGCTCCCCCTGCTCCCCGCCCCCGGTTCTTCTTCGGCAATCGAATCGAACTTCGGTCGCGTAGTGTGCTCACAGAATAAGTTGCCGCTGAACTTACGCCCGACCGAAGTTAGGCTGTACGCTATGACGCGATGTAATTTCGGCATAGTGTGTCGTTAGTAATTCAAATAACATTGCAGGCGTAATTGTGCTGAACTTCGGTCGCGTAACTTCGGCACAGTGTGTTTAGACACTTAGGCACGCCACTGACGAGGTGCACTGCCCGACTACTGTAAAATTGTTTAAAAATACTTACTAGCTTTCGGAACCTCGAGGGATACAAACATGATGTTTTAATGTACAGTTGGCATGCTCCGTTCAGATTACTATACCCAACCGGGAATGAATTTTCTCCTCCTCTATACCTAGATTTCAAATTAGACGTGCTCTATAGGTTTGAGAGAAAAACCGAGCACAAAATTGTCTTGAAGTTCAGTACGTGGTATATACAGGGAGCAATATACGTGGTAATATTAAACAAGGCTTTGATTACGCCACGGTTAATATCCCGCTTGTAATGAGCTCCTCTTTGTGTAATTAGCTACTATGGACGCCACTAGAAGATCCTTTGTGAGGTGCGATCTACCTTTATGAGTGGCTAAATGAACGATATTTTTGGCTAGCGTGGAATATTTCGCTTTGTCTTATAATTTGTAACAAGTAAACACACACGTCCTAATTTCTTCGACCTAAACAAACCGTAAAAATGTTACTTTTAAGTCCTTGTGCAACAAATAGGATTCAAACGGACAACCTCTCAATCCTTAAATCGATTTCTTAAAAAATAGTAAACTGTTTCGGCTGCTATAGACAGACCACTTTAATGAGTCCTCGCGAAGGTATCAATTTAAATGGAATATTCTGAAGGTTGATCACGTATTGGTTCAATTAGTACGTGGATTATGGTTATTTTAAAACAAATAACCTGTGGGATATTGTTAGAAGTTTGTGGACGCTTAATGTGCCTTTGATGGGGCAAGGCTAAGGACTCATTAAAGCGGTCGGTCTATAGTAGGTATATCTGTGTCAAACGTGGTTAAGTATAGAGAATAAAGGATGGCATGACTCTCTTACTGTCACAGGCTCGTTGGCCTAGTGGTCGCAAGCGTGATTGCTGAGCGTCCTCAGGTCGGGCAAAGTGTTATTGGAACACTGTTTTAAGCTTTTACGGTTTACAACTAAACTTATACTGTCGCTTACGGGATATCTTCCGTGATTGATCATTACAAAAAAAAAAAAATTATAGTAATAAAATATCGGGAGCTCAAAATAATGAACAGTCACGGAAGATATCCCGTAAGTGACAGTATAAGTTTAAAGTGTTATTGGGTTTTTCCATCAGGAATTTCTCAGTAGCAGCCACAGAGTCTGGATCTGTGCCCGGTTGATGATTATTGCCATGCTCGTACCCTATTACAAGTTACTTAAACATAACTGGTGAAACGTATGTACTAATGGGTAGGTACACCCCTGTCTATCCCTTCGGGAATTATAGGCGTGATGTTATGTATAATAAAGGATGATTTGAATCTATTACGTATTGTACGACTTGTACCCTTTGATCGAAAATATTGTTGTACGATCTACTTTTACCTTTAGCTATACATATTACAAAGGCATAACCCTGGCCACGTGGAAATAGTCCCTAAATGCCCAGAATTTGCAGCAATTAATTGCACACCATCACCCCATGTGTGATATACTACTAATTAGTGATATAGCTCTTATAAACCCCTACTGTATAATACGATACGAGGTGGGGCTGTATACAGGGTGGTCAAGCTATTACACACAGGAAATGATTCAATACGACATCTGCGATCAATGTATGTCACATGTAGGTAACTATATACACGTGTACAGTTTCTATGTGTCATTGTAATTAATAATACCTACATATGATGCGGATTACTGTATGATATAGTAGATTATGGAGACAATACACAGTGAAAATCTGAAAATATTTTCCCTGTGTGTTGTAAAGAGTATAACTTTACATTTAAGTTCTCGTACATAGCTACTTACGAATAAATGATAAGTTACAATTGTTGACTTAGTAATTCATTGATAAAGAAAACTAAACAATGACTAAATTACATACAGGTAATTTTCGTTTAACCCATCATATAAGTTTTTTTACTAGCTTTTAAATACAGCTTCACCTGCGTGGCGATCTGAAATTATCACACAGACAGAAACTTACTTCTAGGATAAAAAGTATAAGTAATCCTGCGAAATGCGAAATTCGTCAAAATCCGTTCAGCCGTTAATGCATGATAACTTCTCAGACAGACAGAAATACAAATGAAATTACTTTCGCATTTATAATATAAGTGTGTATAGATTATGCTCTCAGACGGAATAACAAATTTTGCTATATTATTATAATGATTACACACGCCTACAAGTGAGTTTTTTTTCTTTAATCATGCAATTGCCTATTTCAATTCTACATTGTATTCAGTAGGCATAGTAAAATAAAGGCAAGTGTATTCTTGATACCTATCTATTTAAAGCTTCTCAGATCACCAGCAATGCTGAAAATAAGTCTAACTTACCACAAATAACGTACCTTCCTAAACATCACAATTAGCAGTAAGTGGCAAGTAAGTGAAGCTAGTGTTTGTATGTAATTCTATGTTAATACTATAGACCCGTCCCTGCTTCGCACGGCGCCACCTATCGGATTCAAAACTGGAACTATCCTTACATATTCACAAAATTTCATTGGATTCGGTTGGGTGGTTGCGGAGAATAGCGTGTACGAACATATTGACACGTGATTTTAATACAATAAGATAGCACAGGAAAAAGTGGCCAGCTTTTACAAAATCGTGGTCCTTAAAAGTGGCCAGCTTTTACAAAATGGTGGTCCGCACAACGCACATAGTGCAACCACGATCAAAAACAAAAGCATACCAAACATTACAACGACAAACAACCTTCCAACTACACAAGAATAAAGTTAACTGGGTAACAAATAAAATAATACTTTTATGCTCGAGTGCCTAACCCGCGGTTTGTTATCAGACGTCTGGAGCGGCGCATAACGACGAACCAAAGACAATGTTCCCCTTTGTATTCCACTCCACATGTACTCGAAATAACAAGGGCTCTATTTTCAATTCCTCCAGCATGTTCCACCGGGTCCGTGGTTAGGGTGAGCCCTTGAAATGCATAAAGACTTTTTGCATACGCGAGCAATTTCTCTTTTTCTGTTTTCCACACGTAAGTATAAGCGGAATGAATTCCAAATTGAATATTGAGATTTCATTTGAAATTTAAACACGTAGGGAACGATTTGTAAATGTGCATCTGACGCAAATCCGGAGTTTGGTATCAATTTCCGGATATGATACAGCTACTGAATGTGTACATTAAATTCTGAATTCGAATAAACTTGATTGTATGCGTAGCTTATTTTGAACTCAAAAGGAATATGTTGCTAATATTTTCCAACAAAAAGCAAAACACAGTTCTTTTTGTAACTGTGACAAATGAGTGCGAGTTTAACTAATTCAACAGGTAATAGGTCAAATACATGTTATGCATTTCTTACAGTGGTAATTGCTAAGTATAGCAACACCAGTTATTTGCATAAATTGAAGACCAGGGTTATTGTTTTCTATGTGTCTACCTTTAAATTATAAAAACATTGTGTTTGCTTAACGGTTGCCGATACTTTAAGGGCATATATTATATAGTCATTTCTATCGACAAATTATTATAAAGCGTATATTTTGTCGATATATAATAGTCTTCCTGACCAAATTTTGATTATGTCGACCAATCTCAGCGAAACTAAATATCGATGCAGTTGATCGAGTCTAGTGTACAGTACAGGTGAGTGCGCCAATACAGGTCAGGTGCATTCCTCTTCTCTTACTCCCATTGTTCGAAGGAACGGCAATCCCTCACGACTAGATCCTGATCTAAATCAGGCGCATAATCAAAACAGTAGCGTCAGATATGGGCGATTTATGTAAAGGTAATGGATAAGCGTTTAGTTGAATCTTTTGACAAATTGCAGCATCGTCGGTGGCGCCATAAAACAAAGCACGAAATCTCGGCGCTTACAACAATCGTCAAGTTAACGAGCGAGTTAACTGATGGCTCTGAATATGGAATAAACCAGAAGGCGACCTACAATCATAATTAGATGTCGCTCATTGCGTCCAGAAACAAAATAAACTTAGAGATGGGTCGGCCTCTCCTCCCACCCACTTATGGCTAGCTTGAACTCATTATTTACATTTCTGAGACATTTGCACCATTTTATCACATGCATAATTAAAAAGATAGTAAGAGACCGAGTGTACTGCCTCGTGATATAGCAATACAAACGTAAAGGCCCGTCGTCGATGACATTACTTAAGCTTAGGAAAAATGGGCTTAAACTATTAAATTGAACTGTAATATTGATCGAAGCATTGCACTTATTAAAAACAGTTTTAAAGATCCTGCTGCCTCAGTGAGGCTTCTGGTTTGCTCTGTATTCTGTGACTAACGCCTAACACCCAGCGGTTTCATCACGACAGATTCATTAGATATTCCACTGCAGCGACTGTTCTAACGTTCCGTTTACACGATTATATTAGCGGCAGTAAAGTGGGGAATGGTGATTGGATTTATCTGGAGAATATACAGAATGGAATACAGGTATTTTAAATATAAATTACTATATTGCTAGAGTAATAAGCTTATATTTTTGGTAATTTGCTTTCGGTATGGGCGCAATCGTGAATTGAAAACTGAAATCTTCCTTAGAAATACCTAGTAACATAAGTGGTTGAAGATTTTTAATACCTTGAGGTTTTTACAAGGAACATATCTGTATACGTAGTTTTGGCATGACAATATCAAATCAAATCAGGGCTGCGGGACTGTTCGAAAGAGATACCGTGACCCTGGACCACAAAGGGCAAAGAAGGAACATGGATGGGTTTTAGTCAGTACAAGTCTGGGGGGTCATTTGATGATTGAAAAAGAGTGTAAGATAACCGACTTGCTTTCTCCGAATGACCTAAGTAAATTATGATATAATGAAGAGCCTTCAATTACAAGTACAATTACACAATCCCACACATTAAAACTCCACGTAACACGATGAGCGACTAATAAGCTCTCCTTTTTATTCCCAGATGAGCCAAGAATTCTTATTAAGAGAAGAAAACTACCAACGTCCCAGTTAAATCAGCTGTAATTCTTCCGGCGAATGTTCGCCAAGCTTAAACAACGTTTATAAATAATAGAGGAGACGTGTCTTAACTTGTAACTACATTGTGTCGGGCTCGCCGGCGATGTTCGGCGGGTGTGGCCGTGTGGCCGGCCTCGCAGTAAAAGAAAAGAATTCCAACGACCAAGCACGTCTACATCATAGACATCCTCTTTATAACTATAATTTTCTTCCACTGCATGCTAAACGGTACTTGCGGTAACCACGCGTAAACAAAAGTAAACAAAGCTATTACCTTCTATAATAAGTTTGCACAACTTTATGAGCCATAAGAATTATTGTACGGGCTTACACAAAGCCAGCAATGGCAGAATATTGTACGCACACACGTGAGCGCGTTATTACCGTTCTTATACAAATACCTCCCAGCAATAATGTTTCTAGCATTCATAAACTTCCATAATTATATCCGACATTCAGCAAAAGTAGATTAAGTGTCGAAAAACGATGAAAACTGGTGAAATTTGTCGAATCTTTACGATTTCTGTAATTGGGCCCATTGTGCGAGTGAATTTCCAGCGACCTTCTCGCATTGAGCGGAGAAGTTGAAAGTAATAAACTTGTTCTTTGGATGAATTGCCTTATTCAGAAGTTAATCACAAGAGAGTGAGCCGGCATCGACGCGCGACGTCGGCGGCCGAGAGAGGTCGCGTATTATGTTATTATGTGACGTCGTTACCGGATAACTAGGGGCATTGGACAGCCGGTGATATTAATGCACGCTCAAATAGCCAATTACCGTCAGTAAACAAGACATTGTAAAAGTCCCGACACATTCCCTCGGTAAACAGAACCAACCATTAACTAGACTGTTATTTGTTTTGAACTTGTGGCTGGAATGACTTGTGTGCCTCAATTAGTATGATTGATATTTTAACATTGTACATATTTCAATGCAAAATTTACTGAAATGTGTTCCTATTTAAATTTTTCTATTGCTCCTTGAAATTGGAGTGTTATATTCATCATCATCCTAGTCGATTCACCTCTGCAATGCCACTGGTATTGCTCTTGCTTAAAGGCGATTGTATGTTTGCTTTTTGCAAAATTTGGTTGATTCAGCAATACATTATTCGAATTAAATCAAAACTAATTAATTAAAATTAAGCTGAGAATCAGAACTTTTTGAACATCAATGACACCGCCAGCTAGCGAGAGAGACAGCGAGCCGGGCGAGCATCGTTTCTCCTCTTCTCACACTTCGTTTCGACACTTTGGGTACTGGGTACCGAAAGTATCGAAACAGGCCTGTCGTGTGTGTGCTGCACTTTAGGCTGGCATAAGATGTTTCTCTTTCGTGAAAATTTTATAAATAAATGTTGTTTACATACGAACAACCTGTGTCTATTTGTTAAATGCACATAAAACAGTCTTTTTTTAATTATTGGAAGTTTTTATAAATGTTTTTAAAGCATTTACCCACTGAGCTATTTCCAAAGCACATTAAAGTTTTTCATGAAACTGTTTGTTAGGCAGGTAGTAGGTACCTGTGAAATTATACAACTTTCGTGACTTACAAGTTGCATGAAGGGTATACACGTATGTGTAGTAACGTTAAACAGCCATATTTATTGGATTAATTTTCGTCGAATAACGTTCTATCTTGACTGATAGACATTGTTTTGTTTATATCTATAGTAAACAAAGGGAAAGTTCGATAGATCAATGTTTGCCGAACAAACACACATCCCCAACTGTTTTTATAAATAACGAGAGTGGAAGATATATCAGTTTGTCGCATAAAAATACAGTATTCATTTATTATTTTCTGATAGAACTTTTGTATTTATATATAGATATGTGAGAAAATAATTGTTTTATTTTCTTCGCTTATGTCATTATGTCCATTATTTTCGTCATTTCTTGTGAAAAATTTTTATGTAGTTTCTTCTAAATCTATTTGAAGATATAATCTAGTAACCAACGTCGTGAAAAGTAGATACATACATAATTACTGAATTTTCAGGACCATTATTTACAGGTTCGATGCCCGGTTCGCAAAGTGTTATTGGGTATCTAAGTAGCAGCCACAGAGTCTGGATTTAGCCGGGTTGATGGCGATCGGCTCTTTCTTATTACATGGGACTTGAAAACATAACTGGTGAGATGTGGGTGTACTACTAGGTACACCACTGCCTAACCCTTTGGGGATTACAGGCGTGATGTTATGTTAATTTACAACCAGGTTGGCTCAAACTCGTAGTCAATAATGTTATTATTGTGTGATGTTAGTCCAAAGTAATTAAACTGTCACGCTACGGACAAATTGAGCTCTCATTGTGGTCACGCTAACCACAGTTATCCTACTCGTATTTTGGCAATTGACCGAAACAACGTGTTTGTAAGTTCAAACATTAAAACGCCATCGATTCTATACGGGAAAATATACATGGTGTAAACGGACCCTTCACGAAACCGTCAACCAAGCGCGTCAAACTAAGTAACCCTACGCAAAAATTATTGCTGGGAAAAAACAATTTTTTTGGGGGTAAAAAATCAGGTTTTACGGTAGGACTTCAATGTGTCGCAATCAAAACATTGTGTGAATGTATGTATTGTCCAATAGGGATGTTTCCTGAAAAAATCTAATTAGTCCGTGAGATAGATTTCCAAAAAATATTGGACACGTATTTTTTCTTTTTTCACGAAAACTAAAAATGAAGGCGATACAGTGCGTCGAAAACTCGTGTGACGTCATACTTGTAAGTAAAGTTTACTGAAACCGAAAAGTGACGTCACAGGCCCCCACTCATGATCTTTGATGCGTTTTATCTTCGTCAATTTTTATTGATTTGATAAAACAAAAAATACGTATCCTATATATATTTTCGATAATCTGAGGGACTAAATAGAATCATAATTTTTTAACACAGGAAACATCCCTATTATTGCATTCTTTGCTAGACATAAACAAAGGTTGTAATGTAACAAAAACATCTACAGTAAAATTCTCCATAACACACTTAATTAATGCTATCTAATTGCTTTATTCATGTATAAATGCTGCTAGTGAATGGTTGACACTGTATTCAGTTATCGCAGTAGTGTTTACGTTCATTTGTAGTAGTTACGTTCATTTGTAGTAGTTACGTAGGTACGTAGTTCATGCCTCCAGGGTATAGGCTAACAAGCGACTATCATACGTACGGGGGTCGTGGAGGTATTTAAAGTAAAGTTACAACATTAAAAACTTGTTTTAAAAAAAAAAACTTGTGAAAAAGTGGGAACTTTGACTCCCAACATCTCCGTAACTAGAAGGTATGGTCCAGAACAAAAAAAATGACAGGGAGAACAAGTATCTTTCGGCTTCGTTAAGGCTACTTTTAAATCCATTATATGGAGAAACATTGTTTTAGCCCCTCCTGCAAAGTTAAAAGTCATTCTAGGAATTGGAATGCCACCATAAATCAACAGGATTATTGGAACCCAGAACATTCCAGTAAGTGACCACACCCCAACCGCTGCGCTATCATTGTTTCAAAGTTATTGCTGAAAAGGAAGGCGTCTCTTTTTAAAGGAAAACACAACTAACTAACAATTTTATATCCTGTTTTTTTTCCCGGTTCGACCCGTATACTCTGAAATTATTAAAAAGCGAAGCTGATGGTGTAATCCGATATCAGCTCAGATTCTAGGCTCAGGATTAAGTTATTATAAGTGTATTAAACGTAACTTAGTTTCAATGTTTATGGCAGAATAGATCGAAACTTCTGAGAGGAAGTTATTTACTACGATCACATAAGAACTATGTATAATGTAGTATTTTTTCGTAAATAGGTTGGTACCTATTGTAAATGATTATTCAGCAGTACTGAATAAAACACATAGGACAATGTGTAAATATTTCCGCCTGGCCTCTATCTTCGCTTGTTATCTTGATTTGTAGTCCACTAGGGGCACTTGCTATAAAAATAAGAGCCAGTATCCCTTATAATATGTTATCCTAGTAGCGAGTAGCGCGCTCAAATGGTCTGTACCGTGCTTTATAACGACACACACGTGGATCTTATGTGGGGATAAAACTGAAGGTTTTTTAACGTTGACGATAACAACGAAACAACCGCTGTATTAGTTTAGTTAGGTAGTTTTCCTCAGGTATTTGTTGCTAGGTGTTATTACGTTTAGATGTCTGCGCGTGTCGTGTATGTACACACATATTGCTGAAACAACAATAATAATATTGTTCAAGAGTAATGAAGAGTTAGGGTCAAATTAATTATACGTAATTTTTTTACACGGATAAAGTTGATACAGAATTATCCAGGCCAGATTTGTAAAAGTTCCATATAAATTCAAAAAATCAATGTCGTTTAACATAGCAGCAAAAGATGACTTCCTGTTCGTCTCGGTACCTTTTTCACATTGAACCATAAAAAGCGAAAATCGAAAATGGTAAATCAAAGTAGATTACAAAAGGACTTGGCATGTCTGCAAGACAAAAACGCCAACTGCTGCCAACATCGCCATCGACTGAGTTAAAGAATGATAGCGCAAAAATGCTTTGGAAATGTGTACCTACGTGAGATTCTCCTTGCCATAGGAGATAAACCACACCGCTGAAAATTATGAGAAAAATGGCGTTAAATATCGTTTATTGGAAACAAGTCATGGAATTTTCTGCTTTGTTGGCTTAGTGGTCGCAAGCGCGACTGCTGAGCATGAGGGTTCGATTCCCGGGTTGGGCAAAGTGTTATTGGGTTTTTTCCATTAGCAATTTCTCTTTAGCAGCCATTTGAGCCCGCTTGATGGCAATAGGATGGCAATATTACATGGGTCTTAAAACATAACTGGCGAAATGTGGGTGTTCTATTTGGTAAATCTCTGTCTAACCCTTCAGGGATTACAGGCGTGATGTTATGTTATATAAAATATTAAAATAACTTCTTTCACCAACTTAAAGTAGCGTTTTACATTTCTGTAAGAAAAAAAATCTTTATTTTGTTTCGGGTATGCAAACTCCTTGCTGTGATTACAGGCGTGATGTTATGTGTGTATATTAAGTCACGGAATTTATCAAACATGATGCTTTTCAGTAAGTTTCGGCGCACGTGAGCTTAATTGCAGCATGTGTAGTACCTGAAACCAACTTCGTTGTTCCTGTAGCACCTTCTGTGGATGCGAGAGACTTCACACAATTGGAACAGATGACTTTTTCAGCAGGAACTCCAAACTTATACTGTCACTTACGGAATATCTTCCGTGATTGTTAATTATTTTGAGCCTCCGATATTTCAACGCTGTTGCAAGCGCCATGATCGCGGGATGACTGGAGAAGAAGAAAAAAGCGGAAGATATCCCGTAAGTGACAGTATAATTTTAGTTTAAACCGTGAAATCTTGAACCAAGGTTTTAACCAACCAAACAATTTTCCCGAAACTCGCCGCACTACCTACACCCCTAGATAAAGTGCAAGAGTCCGTTGCTAACTTGGCAATTTATTGCATCACTTGCATATGTAATCAGTGTTAGGTTCGGTAGTACAGGCGGCTCTGTGGAATATGCAAAGCTTAATCCAGTGAATGCGTGTCATGGTATAACGTACAGTGACGGGGGGAACGGATAAATGTGCTTCCAGAATTTAGTGTCTGCTTAGAACACTTCATTTGTTGAGTCTGCAGTTACTGCCGCATTGTGTTGTTTAGTTTCTTTGTGTAGCTTTGTTGGTGGAATATTTTAAGCTGTAAGTTTTTAAGGAATTAGTATAGGCCTCCCACAACTTGGACAGATGTACTGGTGACGACCGCGGGATGCGAGAAGCACATGACCGCTCGATATGCTGGGGCCTACGTCCAGCAGTGAACGTCTTTGGGCTGATATTATGATGAAGAAAAGGTTTGGTGGGATTCGAAACATGGAAGTACTGAAATTAGATACTCGAAAGATTAAACCCAGCACTATCATAACATATCTCTTTATTTAGAGCTGCTTTCAAGCTGAAGTCGATCATTTATGGAGAAATGCCGGAACTTATGAAGAGAAACGAAATCGATTATATTTTGAGATTGATGTCGGTTGACCTCCATCTAGAACGATCATTAACCTTTAGGTAGGGTAGACACAAAAAGACTAGAATTTTTCAAAAAAAATACTTCTTTTACAAAGCATACCATAACATAACGACTGTAATCCCCGAAGGGTTAGACAGAAGTGTACCTAATAGTACACCCACATTTCGCCAGTTACTTTTAAGTCCCATGTAATAGGGGGCGAGCCAATTGCCATCAACCGGGCACAAAAAATAACACTCAAAAAATACTTCTTTGTTTCTATATAATCTTCCTAAAGTCAAACAAACACAAAAACATCCTAAAATTAAAATACCCTTTTGACAAACTTCCACAAAGATAAATTTAATTAAGACTCCATTAATTAGGAATTTCTCCATCTGAGATCGTAATAACAGTCGTATTCTTAATCTAGATTAATACAAACAATGGTCGGTATTGTTAATGTCTGCCTAAGAGATAGGATACCGAAACAGACCCAATATTCGTAATGGAACTAATCGTGAATTGTATTTCGTATATAAGACAACTAATATTATATTATGTGCTATTCATTTAACGTGATAAATAAGAATATTGCGTAATTAGTGGATTCTAATGACGAATAAGAAATAATATGCCATTATTATCAGACCCTGGCCTACTTTGGTACTGTAAGGGAAATGAGCAAATTCACCGATGAGAAAAATCTTCTGCCTGTGACGCTCATCTGCGAGTCTAAAGTCTTTGACAATTGATACCTGCAGCGGTTAGAGGCATAGCACAATCAGATTAAAATGTTCCCACCACTGAGACACTGAGAAAAACTGTCTCTGTGGGAAAGACCACGCAGGCCGAGTGTGGATTACAGAAACTACTGTAAGAGTTCCGGCATTTTTTGACAAAAATGTACCTACTTTCTTAGGCACATATAGTAGTTATAAGTATCCGATTATACAAACGACAGCAGATGTGCTTAATTAGCGACACTTCCACCAGAAAACGAAGCATTTAGTCTAGCTATGAAATAATTCGATTCCTGCAGTAAATATGGGCATAGCACAATCATATTAAAATGTTCCCACCACTGAAACACTGAGAAAGAGTGTATCTCTGCGAGAAAGACCACGCAGGCCGAGTGTGGATTACAGAAACTACTGTAATAGTTCCGGCATTATTTGACAAAAATGTGCCTAATTTCATAGGCACATATAGTAGTTATAAGTATCCGAATATACAAACGACAGCAGATGTGGTTAATTAGCCACACTTCCACCAGAAAACGAAGCATTTAGTCTAGCCAAGAAATAATTCGATTCCTGCAGTAAATATGGGCATAGCACAATCAGATCAAAATGTTCCCACCACTGAGACACTGAGAAAGACTGTCTCTGTGGGAAATACCACTCAGGCCGAGTGTGGATTACAGAAACTACTGTAAGAGTTCCGGCCATTTTTTGACAAAAATGTACCTAATTTCTTAGGCACATATAGTAGTTATAAGTATCCGATTATACAAACGACAGCAGATGTGGTTAATTGGCCACACTTCCACCAGAAAACGAAGCAATTAAGTCTAGCCATGAAATAATTCACCGTTTCCTAAGTGCATACACGTAAATTTATGACCCCATTGAATTTTACATGAAAATTTAACAATACTTAAAAGATTACAGCTGCTTGGAACAAAAGGAGGTGACCATTACGCTTCACAAATGGCCGATAAAAGAAACCATTAAAGTTTTTGCGGTCACGGTGGCTTGACGACATTGTGTTACAGTTTTTACGCCGCCTCCACGGTTTTTGCTCCGTTATATAAGATTTTATTAGAACTATAAGCACTAGTGGAACTTGTGTCATAACTTACCAAGTACTTGTTAGCCACTCGCAACAGTTCTCGCATTTTTGTAGGAGGTTCTGTGATTTTTCAACTAATTGAATCGTCTGTTTGTGTGTTTGTATCGGTTGGGTTAGTTTGGAAAATTAATACCTAATAGATCGTCGTTGAAGTACTAACACCAAGTAAGTTAAAAACAGTAACTTTACAGGAGTATGAAAAAAACTGCATAATTATACCTAGGTAATGGTACAATACCATTTTATCATTTGTGTCCACTTCAAATTAGTTAGAGACGTTGCTTGTTTCTGTGATTGGTTGAAACAACGCGCCTTTCGATTCTCTAGCAAATGGCATCAAAAATCACAATGTCCAAACCGCACAAAAATTTACTTACGTGGTTTTAGAACTTCAACGACGAAATATCTCTTCAATTTATATTTTCTTCACGGTAACATGAAAATGGAAAGGAGGTTTTCTACAGCGAAGTCTGGTTTCCAGAAAATCTAAGACACCAGAACGCATTGATAGATAGCAGTAGCGAAGGGTACATTTTTGTAAGAGGTAAGCCGGAGTACATATCTTTAAAGTGATTATATTATTTGTCTATAGAATACTTACTGTGTCATTTTTCAAAGGGAAGCCAGTAGGAATCGAGGTGTATGGAACCTCGCCACTGATAAATAGCATTTTCAATACAACTAACTGATTTCGAAGAAGAGCTGCTGTTATTGCTTGATATAATACAAAACAAATAGATTTAAACAACATGAACCCTCTCACAGGTTATAAGAAAAACCATTCCGGTTTTCTTTGAATAATGTACAAACAGACTTTACATAAGCAGGTGCAGTTTGCAAACTGTTGTACCTAATGTAAGTTTTTATTAAAATGCAAAGTAACAAGAATATTATTTCAATTCTAAGTGGCTAAGTATTGTTTCAGTTTGTTGGCCAAGTTTATCCCGAAATCACTTAAAAGTGTTTCCAAGTGCAGGTAAGAGAGCTCAATTTAATTAAAAGTAGTTCTGCTGGGAGTCGAGTGCGAGCTCTCTGTTGCACTTACACTTTCTGGCAGTTGTGGATTGTCTGCATTATATATGACTGCACACAGATGCATAGGAGGTGACTGCTGAGATAAAGAGTAATAGAGAAGTATGGAAGAAGAAGACATGCTGCGCTGATCCCAAATAAATTGGGATAAGGGCAGGAGAATGATGAAATATATATGTATCTGTTTTTTTAAAAACGTTGCCCCACACTAGGAATTTTCTCCTGTATCGTGAGTGCATTTACAAACATTTAAGCTCACATACACAAACAGCCAGACCCGGAACTACCTGTAGATCATACAAATATTTGTTCCGAGCGGGGATCGAACCCGCAACACGCAGCGCAGCAGCCGATCGCTCTGCCACTGCGCCAACCGTGCCGCCAAAAAAATCTGTGATTGTTTCACGATTTTATTTGTTTCCATTCTGGAGTTTCCCTGTATTGATTGTAAACAGAAATGTTGAAAGGGTTACTTTGGACAAAAGGTCCTACAAAAAAGGTCAAGTGCTTATTCTAAAAACCAGAATGATCGTAACAAGTGGTATTCTTCACTTTTCGCCAATCTACAAGGAAAAATATAAAAATTCAGGACTATGTACCCAGAATAATTTTAGAACAACTACCTAAAAGGGGTACTACTTTACACTATGTAAAATAGGTATGTATAGATGACCTAATTCGTGACTGCCTCGTTGGTCAAGTGGTCGCAAGCGCGACTTCTGACCATGAGGTCCTGAGTTCGATTCCCGGGTCGGGCAAAGTGTTATTGGGTTTTTCCATCAAGAATTTCTCAGTAGCAGCCACGGATGCTGGGTTTGTTCCCGGCTGATGGCAATAGACTCGCCCTATTACATGGAACTTAATCATAACCGGCCCAAATGAGGGTGTACTATGAGAAATCTCTGCCTAACCCTTCGGGGATTACAAGCGTAATGTTATATACATATGTATAGGTGACCTAATTCAGCAACTAATTCTGAAGCAGTCAGAGGCTGTGGCAACATTACTAATTGACAGTAGTGTAGACAGCTGCAGTGAACAGTGAGCCTGGCCTAAAATGGTCATGCCAGTCAGATGTCAAATGTTTAAGTAAATTCGCGTGATGTCAATAATTCTGCTATTTTTGATTCTAGAAATTATTTTAATTTTTCACATCGCTTGTACATTCATATTTAATTTTGGAGGTAGGTACCAGTAGCGAAGGTTCAATTTTTGTAAGAGGTAAGCCGGAGTACATATCTTTAATGTGATTATATTATTTGTCATTAGAATACTGACTGTGCCATTTCTCAAAGGGAAGCCGGTAGGAATCGAGTTGTATGGAACCTTCGCCACTGGTAGGTACCTACCTACCTACCTACCTGTACATTGAAATGGGTCAAAGATTTTTGGTTAAATAATGCAAATGGATATGATCCACGTTCAGCAAGAATTCCTAGGAATATTTCCTTAAACTAAAAGATAGGAAACCACTTTCCGTAATGAAAATTTATCCTTCAAAATGATGTTCATTAATTTTAAACCAACCAATCCTCTTACTAATGTATCAGTTTTGTTGAAAGACGAATAATTTAGGTTAATGATATTTCATTTAGGTCCATTATAGTTGGGAAAATATTATGAAACAAGATGATGGACAAAAATGTGTTCCTGCCATGCAAACTTCGTCCCCTAATTAATCGCTTTTGGAGAAGAATTTTCAAAAATACTGTTACGTGCTAGCATGTTTATTTATTTATTTAATCATTACTTACAACTTACAGAAAAAAAGCTATTTTTACAGGCACAACCCAATACGATAGTGACGCAACTAACAACTTATACTTCTTATACACCACCACCACCACCACCACCACTACCACCACTACCATGCATGCACTGCAAAATTTCATGCTGCTAGGCCCAGTGGGATAAAGAAAGAAAAACTATTTATTTGACTCGCACAGGACAAAAAACAAAATGAAATAAAAAGAAAACAACTAAAAATAACAAAACAAGTCATACATTTAACTATGTGTGTGTGTGTGTGTGTTTAACTGATTTAACTGTGTGTTTGTGCTGTGTGTCTGTGTGTGTGTATTTATTTATGTAGTATGTGGCATACGTTTCGTGTGTCAGTGAGAGATTTCTGTATTTTTATTAAGCAGATTCAAGTTCAACATCAGCCGAGAACTACACAGTTTAAAAGCTAAAAGCATGAAAACTGAAATAGAACCTCGTTGCAAAGCCTGGTAGTAAATTCATTGATATTCAATTTAGTTGGCAGCCAACGTGTAGACGCTACTCCCTGCCATCAATCACCATGATTCAATAAAAGAACTATTTATTCTCTGTGCGCGGGCAATATTTTCTCAACACCTGAATGCCGAGAAAACGTATGCGCCAGGAAATCAATCACAAATCTTGTTTCTACCCGCATATTTGACGGAAACCAAATTTGTTAGGAGCCAATATTTTTCGAAAGCTTTTTGACTTCGCTGTAACTTGGTCACCGTTTATGAATACATACATGGCTTTTTATTTTCACACCGTATTTGTATATTACTTTGAAAAGTAAATTGAGCATTATTCACTGAGGCTCTACTAAAACGTATAATTATTCCATGTTTTCTTGCTTACTTACACAATAACTTTTTGATCATAATCTGAAATAATTTTGATTATGATCAAAAAGTTGTTGTACAGAGCGACGTCACGCGGCTAACAGCTGATAGGTCACAGGTGCGCGTAATTGTTGTGATAAAAATGAATGAGTATTAAAAAAAAATGTTTCTTTGGGAAAGTTGTTTGTTATCATGAGTACAATAACGTGTATAAGTATCGGTCACTAATTACCAGTCACCCTATATACCAGATACCGACATTATTCATATAACCAACCAACACGACAAACAATAGCTAAATTAACGTCTAAATTAGCCAATTTACTTTCATGACACCACCACACATAAAATCTACACATGTCTGCCTAGTCTTCCCCAACTATGTTGGGGCCGGCTTCCAGTCTAACTGGATGCAGCTGAATACCAGTATTTTAGATGGAACGACTGCCTATCCGCCCTCCACAACCCAATTACTTTTTATAGCCCGCTTTATTAATCGCATTTAATTTCAAGTTTATCGGAGATGAGTTTGACGAGTGATTATTTGAAAAGCAATAAATGCGAGTTGACAAGCGACTCATAAAACAGAGCCGAGGTTCGCAATGGGCCATAAAACGCCATTAAACGGTTCGCGGTATCCCTGCTTCGCTGTTAAAACAACAATGTTACTGCTACTCTGCGACCCCGATCGAAAACACTATCCACAGTCGTCTAAGACTCCATAAAGCTATTTTTTACAGTCACAACCAAGTAAATACTATCCTAAGAGATAAAATTCCTAATCCTCCCTCGCAACTTTCTGCGAAAAGTAGTGGATAATCCAAACATATTGCTTTAGGATTCTACGCTCTATGAAACCGCTATGATTGTATGTAATAGAAAATATAAAACGTAACCGTTTCACGGGTAATGTGACTTAATTTTATCCGTGGTAATGGGAGATTGGGGTTGTAATACACATTTCGACAGGTATAAAACTTACTATGAAATCGAATGAGTTCCTAGCGTTGGGAGGAAAGTAGAAATTTCCACGCTGACTTGCCATATTAGAGCGCAGTATAACGTGCTAAAAGCCCATGTAACAAGAGTATTATGTTCAGCCATTCCTTTACCGAGACAGCTATTGTTCCAGTAGATACGCCAATCTTATGCGAGATTACGGCCAAGCGAGATGTTCTCTTGTCTATGCGATGAAGGAAAAATATCTAGTTTACTTTAAGTGACAAATTGAATGGGGCTGTAAATGCTGAGAATGTTTTGTGTCAAATCATCTGAATACATGACAAAAAAGCCTCGTGCAGTCGGACAGACGTACCAATAAATTGCCAGCCATTCACAGGACAGTTCACGACAAGTAGGCGGAAAACGATGGCCGATACAATTTTCCGTACGATTTACAAATTCATCATCATTGAGGCAACAAAAAAACAGTTGGAGAGTAAAGATCTGATGTTCCACATGCGATGTCGTGTACGAAGCCATTTCTTTAGTTCTCTTATGTTTACGACGTTAATGCCAGCGGTGGATTTCCGCCCTTGCTGGATCCGGAAACTGACGGAGCGGAGCGCATCCGGAACGTCAGCTTGTTTGCTACCTTCTTATCTCCGATGTGAGGCTCACGTGTTTATTTGCCTTTCGGATCGTACTTGTTTGTGTTGCACAGAATTTTGAAGTCACCTTCAGGTAGGTTAAGTAGGCGGAGTGGGCGTGCCCTGACAACCATTAACCGCCGAACAAACAACCATAGATCACTCTCGTAGTTTATGGATATATTAATTTGAAGACACACGTCTTCAAATTAAGTATGCTCGATTTCATTGTCTTTATTCGCAGGATTAACGCTTACCCTGATATCCTGTCTAGACGTTAAATATTGTGGTAGTTAGGGTTACCTCTCCCTAACGAATCCCGAGGCTTACTTTGTCATTAATTCCCCTTTTCATCTTGTCCTCACAAATACCAGACGGCTCTCATAAAGTTGTCACGTACTTATTTTCGTTTGGTCGGCACTTATAACTACTCAATAATCATAGATCTTCCCTTGTTATAGGAAAACTTAAACCCGCTACGACGAAGTTAATGAGGTGAATAAAAAAATCTCGCTTATTTGTTCCCAACTTCTCACTTGAAAGTTGGGAAGTGGATCGAGTTTCGGGACAGTCAACACCATAAGATCGTAACTCAACGCAGACATTCTGCGAACTTGTCTTGTAATCGCATTTGACGAAACAAACAAACTTTCCTCAAGTGTCCAATATGACTTGATAGATGATCAGAGTATTCAATAAATACCACTATTGGTATCGGGAAAATCGTAATAAGTAATGTAGGAGTATTTCATTGACACAGATTCGAGTATGGAGGCTCGGTGAGCTAACATCACGTATCCACGATAAATTGATTTGGTAGCAGATGTGCACGCCACTTACACGACCAGACACACCACTTTCTTGACATTATTATTTTTAAGGTTTATTTTGTACGCGTAAAAAGGAGACGTGAGCAAGGAAGGAAGATATTGGGAGTCCTTATCCGATTGGGGAGTTTTGTAGTCAAAGTTTCGCCATTAAAATAGTGTGATCCTACCTTTCGACTCAATTTATTTTTATTTTTTTTCAAATATCTTTATTTACCATAAACATTAAAAAAATGCACTTACCCTAACTTACATTAACACACTACAATTAAGACACTTTATTAGGCCAGCAATTCGCCTTTCAAAGCTTTTAAAGGACAGGTAGTTTAAACTAGTAATAACATAATCTTAACACACAATATATGGGTACATAATGACAAAAATGAAAAATTATTTAGTTAATTATAATCTACTGCTTGCATGTAGATAAGTCGAAAATATTTATATATATATTATAATATATGTAAAAAATAGTTAACTGATCACGCAGTCTACGTATGTAAACACAAGCAAACGCGCGACCAGTCAACTATCAGCGAACGGAGCTTCCCTGCCGCCCGCGGTCCTGTGTATTAGCGACCGAGGCCGGGACGGCACCAAGCGACTTTCGACTCAATTAAGTTTTTGTAAATTCATCAATAACTTTATCGTCTACAAGATGGACTTGATGCTTTAAGTTAACAGAAAGTAGCAGCTGATGAACAGCTGACAATGACTAGACTCTTCCCCATACTTTGTTCATTTATTTCAAGCTTTATCATTAATAAAGCCCCTGTTTTATTGCACCAAAGTTGCATTGTCTACATGAAAATCTATTAGGCTTAACGAGGATGATCAGCACAAAAGCGTTATGAAGTAAATGCTTAACTTTCATGACTTTCATTATTAGCTTCTTGAGAACTTAATCTTGGGAGGTAAATTGAAAACTACCTTTTTCTCAACTGCCTGTAAAACCGGCCCTTGTACCGTAACAGAAGGCAGACTGAGCCGTAATTTAATAGTGTTGAAGTTTTTTAGAAGAACTTAATAGTTTGTGTGCGATGACTTGGCGGTTCGCGGTGCGGGTAGCTCGCTAGTGCTCGGCGGTGATGGATGACGCGACGTCCCTCCAGCCCGGCTTAGGACTCATTGAGGGGGGATTATATCGGGACGTTGACGAATTGCTACTACTTCACACACAGATAGCACTATTCAATCGATTTAAAACTTCACTCGCTGACCAGCGGGGGACATTCGTCGTAGGATTAAATGGTTCTACACGTCATTGGTTGCGCACAACGTTGCTCCTAAATTTTGTTGCAGATTCGATTGGTTACTGCATTGATCACTATTTTGAAATACAATATAGCTTTCATAGATCAATTTGTATGAGTTATATCTACAAAAAACTCATTTTAATAAATCAAATATGCGGGATCGCAATAAAATATCGTTTTAACGTAATATTCCTCTTTTTAGTGCAATATATCAGTAAAGATAGAATAACGTATAAATAGTTGCTGCCATTATAGTTATTCAAGTCCAAACCAGGCGGCGATAAGGCGGCAAGAATTAAATTTCATTTTGGGGCTTATGAATTTATGTGAATTGTTGGTAGTCTAGTAAATGTTGTAACTTTCGTTTCGGCTCGACCTAAAGGCGGGAACTTTGTTACAAAACAAAATAACAATGGCAGCAGTTTACAGGCACGGTTCCGTCGGGAGCGTGCACCGATCAAAATATAAACGGGATTTTCACTTTGCGCCGAAATCCTGAAAGTTTAACAAAATCCAAACGATTATTGATAATTTATTGCGATGCCGACCTTTCGCGAAGGCGATATGGAAAACAATGTTAAGGTCATTCGGGAGTCGGGAACGAGCCACGGATGGCCGGAGAACGTGACTTTTAGCTTGTATTGCTCGTTTATTCGGGTATTACTCAAGTAATTCTGTTGGCCATTTACTTAGCGATTTGATAAACGTTTAATATTTTTCCCTTTTTTACGCAATCAGGGTTTAAGTGGGTACTTGAGTTTGAATTGATGGTATTGTGGGCACGTTAATGGCTGAAAACACTAATCAGCTCAATAAAAACCTCAAAGGAATGTAACTGTATAGGTACTTAAATAAAATTTTAATTGTACAAGCCTATATATAGGTACCTATCGACCTACGTAAGTTTCCCTAAATTAAGGTTTCTTCAACTTTTCCGCTCTTGTTTATTTTACAAGCCTTACAAAAAAAAACTTTTTTGTTTCAGAAACTCTTTCGTAATTTCGTAAATATTCTTATTATGAAGAAGTTGTAGTTTGAATTTGGAATAATATTTTCTATTTCTGAAGTGGAAGTTTTTTATGAGTTTTGCTATAAAATCTGGTATACCTTTTAGCAAAAACCTAATATTCAGGAGGCTATGAAAATTGGTTAGTTTATAAGTGGCGCTCGTAAAGTGAAAAGGGAACATTTAAAGCATGACACGCGACTAGTGGGGAACTTGTAACTGGCAACATTTTAAATTAAATAAAAGTAGTTACGATGCAGGTGTATAATTTCCACGCTGAAGTCTTGAGTGGTTTTGTTATAGTTTTATATGAAATATGTAACGGAGTTAGTGCTTTTTTTAACTTGTTTGCGATATGACGTCGATTATGACGATTGTTATTTAATGGCAAACGAATATTTGGAAAGCCATCAGTTTTAAATGGATATAATTAGAAGGTTAGAGATACATCTAAAATCATCTCTATTTTTGTGAGAAGTAATACAGGGTACGTACTAATTAAAACTTAGAAAGCTTTATTTTTACAGGTTTATCTTGCACCGAGTAAAATTTTTCTTTGCATTAACTCAGCGCTGCTGCGGTAAAACCCGCAATAAAAACTAACTGATATGAAACGGTTATCGCTAGCATAGAAATTATAAAATTTATTCAAACGCGTGTTATTGAGGTCACAGGTAGTTCTAGACTCGTAGCTTTTATTTCTCAGCGCGCCGTCATAACGCCTCACGGCCGACAGTTTACGATGCAATACGCACCGCTGCCGCACTTTGCCTGTAATTGAATCGCAGGCGCTTGCTATAAATGTGGATTTGCCAGAGTTCTAACACCAACAAACAATGCCGTGATCCGCCCTACAAAGTTTAAAAGTAAACTGAATGTTTTTGCTCAAGTTTTCTGGCAGTTTACACATTTGGTACTGAGGATGCTAAAATAAAGCTATACATTTATGCCGCTTTATCCCAAAATATCGTTCCTCTGTCTTGAACATGTTAGGTACTAAATAATCCTCTATGTTTCCTTTACTAAGCTCTTTTGAAAACTTTCGCTATTACATGAAAATCCTTCTGTATAAATACATATGTAGTTAGGTACCTACGCATTGAATATCATAAAATCTTTTCAGAGTTCACTCCACCAACTTACTTCTTGCTTTTAGCTAAATGTTTTACAAAGCGCACCTTTAAACATTTAACAAATTAAGTGCTTGAAAAGTTTATAAAATTGAGCACAAATGCATTGCATAATGGGTCAGGGTAAGTAAGTCGCCCGGCTAGTTAGCCATTTGTGGGCAGACGCTCACCGCGTTCAACCCGCCAGTGTTATTTAGCTAAGGTTCTATCTAAAGGCTTACTTACTGGACTTGGGTTAATGTAGACTAGAGTTTAGACTGACCAGAACTTAAGTTTCGTAAAGGTTTATTTATAACTGAAACTGATGAATTAACTAGTTTCTATTGAGACCTTGCGTAGATGTTGGTATTCTAGGTCTTCTCCCTGATTTCGGGTGGGTATCTGATTTCTATATTCAAGGACTTATTTACCGAAATCTTCATCAATATATGTACTTTTATATTATTCTAATTGTTTTCTATTCATTCTTGGCATGTAGGTACTGCTGTTCGTGTACCAAATAAATAAATAAACAGTTAAATATTAATCTCGTTTAGGTGCCTCAGTCTACTACTTACATTAGTGTTCATAAGATGTTAATTTCGTAATTTAGAAACAGATTTCCTTCTGTTTTCAAGCAGTCTGCGGACTTTTTTCAGTGTGCCTGCGAGCTATAGCTGAGTGAATTCACTTAAAACTTTTAACATCATATTCCTAGTTCCCGACGCTAAGCAGTTTTGATGGTTTTCATGCTGCTTTTATTTTGCAGCGAAAAGGTAAAAATGTACGAACTTTACACTGACATTTATACGTTTTAACCCCTTATTTCAAATGTGAAGTTGACTGCTATACACGTACAGAAGGAGAACACGAACGTACCCAGTTTAACCCTATCAATAAGTGCAGGCATACATACGTATACATATGTGTACATATACATATGTGCTGCAGCCCTCATTAATGTACCGGTTGATATTAACGAGGTGTATTGGGACACCAACTCGTCTGCACCCTTTCCTTTCATGTAAGGACGTCAAACGGGGGCGTATCAGAGCTAGCACAAAACATCCGATAGTGTTCTTTACGCTTACAGAAGAAGCTAATTTTGCTTAAGTGGGCTACTCTGAGCGCGGCATCGCGTCAGGGGCCCGCCTCCCCAACATGGCCTGTGTTTGACTCCCGGGCAACGCTAAAATGGAGCTACGTAACTGCAATTAGTCAATCTTCTCGTTCTGACGAGGTGTTTTAATATGTTTTTCACTCTTTTTATGAAGGATTTTTTTTGTTGTTTCACAAACTTGTCGAATATAACAGTCTCATGGACGTGTTTTATTTAGAAAATTTATCTGAGTTGTTCCAATGATACGGGAGAATTCTTTCCATGTGTTGGTAAGATACGATGAGATGAGGATAGGTGCCTAGACTAGATAATCAATAAATCCTGACTTATGACATGCAATTTTTGCAAGTAAAAATGACATCAAGTTGTCGTGAAACTTCAGAAAAAGAAAGGTTTAAGATAGGTGGCAGACGAAGAAATAGACACTTATATTTTTTAGGAAACGTTTTATTTGTAACTGAACTAAGTATCAATAAGACATTGCCATTTAACGATGTCAGCATTGTCTTTAATAAATCTATATACATATATAAAATAAGAAACTGACTGGCTGACTGATTCACTGACTGATTGATTAACGCATAGCTGAAACCGCTGAGTCTAGAAGCGTGAAATATTGCACAAACGTTCCTTAAATGACGTAAGTGTGCACTAAGAAGGAATTTTTGGAAATTCTACCCTAAGGATTTAAAACGAGGGTTGAAAGTTTGTATGAAACTTGGTCAATTTTGAGAGCGAAGTCGTGGGCAACAGCTAGTTACCTTATAGAAACCGAGCAGATCGTCTTTCAGCGCCATATTATCGGCGCTAACACTTGAGCTGCCAGCGATGACGTGCATTGTTTAGAAGTAAGCACGCATGTGCTCTTTGTTCGCGTGTGCAATACTTATGAATTTCCTAGGGGAAGCTTTATTGTGCTGCACTACGATAACAACTCAACTATATAGTTTTAATATATATAGCTCGCTTTGAGTGATAGCTGCAGAGGGTTGGATCCCCTGCGTGATTTTTTTATGAAGGAAAATAAGAGAAATATTAGGTAGTTTAAACTTTTTGATATGATTCATAAACCTGTTTCGAAGTAAACTTTATTTGTTAAATCATTAAAATCATTAAATCATTTATTTCTTTGCAAACATGGGTAATAGGTACATAGATGTTATCTTATAATAAGGTTCTCCACATTTTGCCGTCATATGGGCATGCAAATAGTTGGTTTACAATTATTATAAATTTAAAATAAGTGGCATATCATTGGAATTATATAAAATAAAATTAAAAATTTATGAAAAAATGTCATCATAGTGAAAGTAATAGAAAATTCAAAAAATCAATAATGTCAAACGAATAAGTGTTGTTATAAAGTGAATGTTATAAAAATTTACCAACGAATGACACGCTGAGAAATGTTTAAACATAGCTATGCCAGTTTTATGGGCTGCAGCCCATCCCACCAAAAGAATGTAGCATGCGCATCAGCCGAAATGGGTGTGACGGCTTCCTGCTGCCCTGGGAAGACCGTTAAGGGTCTTACGAAATACGTTAAGATGAGGTTCACAATAGTTCTGCGCGGATAGCAGTAAAGATATGACTGTGCAGCGTACGTTCCTTAGACCTGCACTCGTTGACCTTCCAGCTGCCGTTCTTGATGATGATGCCAGTTTTAGTGGCTGCAGCCTTTAGTTATTTTGTCAAAAAAAAAGACACTGAAAAGCATCAAAACTTATCAGTAATTTAAGAAAATAAAAATGGGTATCATTTAAGCTATCGCCAATTTAATTAGTTTTGTGTTTCTTAAATAATAGGGTTTGCCCGCAAAATAGCAGATTTGTCACCAAAATTTAGTCCCCAAACAATATAAAATCAATTCCACAATAAATCACCTAAAATCATGGAGATATAGGATCCAGTACCAAATAAATGTTTTTGTATGTATTATAATAGGTTTGTCCTAATAGATATTTAAGCAAACTAATAAATTTTCTAGGAAATTTATAAACTTTCGTAGGATTCTAAACAAGAGATAAACTGTATTATTTTACGGCCACATTTTCACACGGGGCTCCTATTTCTGTTTGCAGGGTTTAAAGTAACCTAACCTAACCTAAAGTCGGGGTGCCCCAAGTCCCGAGATTTGCGATAATCGATTTATTTGGTGACAGATCTACCATTCTGAGCACAAAGCTATTATTTAAGTAATGAAACTACTATTATAACAACGAAGTTTATATTCATCTAATGCACTACAATTTTATTGGTAATCCATCTCTTATTGTACACATATATTAACATTAATTTGATAATTCATACCTGGGAACACTTTTTGTTTATTTGAGAACGAAAATATTTCGTGGCGATAGATCTATTTATTAGATGATACAACTTGATGACAAATATAAATTTTGGTGACAAGAAATATAGTCCCCAATAAAAATTACAGACCAAAGACAATCGTTGGTATATTGAGTTAAACGTAACGTATAAAATAAAACACAATATTCTGCTACAACGTCACTATTTTCAAAAGATAAAGACAAAGCTTTCAGAACAGAGGTTGAAAACGTTCACAGTCCCACTGGGGCCCACAAATGCAGACTTTAGTACAAACTAGTGCACTACAAGGCTATACGTTCTCATGTTGCTCAGGTAAATGTTCAGGGAAGCGGCCACATCCACATGAATCGTACCGTTTTGAAGAAGTACCTATTTACTTTCACAAAGAAAATTTTTTCGTGTCGCAAAATCAAGAGTTTTTCTGATTTTATAGTTGACTTTGAAAATGTGGCTAGGTCAGACTGCATGCGGAAGATTGGGAGAGGCCAGTGTCCAGCACTGGACTGATATAGGCTGATTTGATTGACAACTAAAATCAATCCAGGGTTCTCCAATTAAAAACGCTTACGGGATCCATAACCAGATATAACTAAAATGTTTTCGAGGGTCACGACCAAAACCGTTCTTGGGGCCCAACATTTCCGGGGCCCTCAACATTTTAGAGCGCCGCGTAAATATGCAGATTTTACACTCTTACCCAAGCCAGTTTTGTTCGGATTACGGCTAACTTTATGAGACTTAATAAAAGAATACTTACGGTTTTTGCTGACGTATTTAGTGTTGCGCTTGGCGTTTTCTGTTGAGGGGAAAATAACTAAACTGGAAGTTTATTTTTTTAATATTTGTAAATAAATTCGCATGTATTCTTAAATTAGTAGCTTATGACTAATGAATGCTAAAACTTTTGTGTACATAATACTGTTCATAGCATGTATTTTTAAACTAGATTAAGTACTTTTTGTGAAAGAAATAAATTATTATTATTTATTAAAAAAAAAAAGACTAACTTCTTTATGAATTTATTTATTTATTTATTCTCTCTCTCTTTCTTTCTTTATCAATTTGCTTTCCGTAAACATACGTAGATCTAGATATTATATTATATAAAAGTCTTTTCTACCGAACACAGAATTTACCAAAATCTAGCAGTTATCCATGAAGACTATTATTTTCTCTTTATGTCGCTTCTAGAAGGAGCCATTCTCAGCTCGTGACAGGTATAGCTACCAAATATTTTCCGATTAACTAAAGAACGTTTACATTACCCGAGATAGTAGCACTATTTGGAATTTATTGCCCCGTTATAGTGGCGAGTGCATCCCGGCTGCCTTCAGTGCAACTCGCGTTAATGATAACTTAATTAAATTATTTTATATTTTCAGGTTTTGTTTTAATTATTTAAAATTATAATCCCTTGCTTAGTTAAATGATAAACAGCAGGTGCAATACCTGATATATTTTTAACTAGCTTTTGCCCGCTGCTTCGCTCGCATTGATTTAGAACTTGACAAACAATTCGGGTTGTACCTACCTACTCTGTTTGTATAATAATATAATTCAATCATGATTCGAAAGCCACGTGGCGCCATCTATTATCATAAGAAGGTTATTGTTGTTTTCCTCGGGAACAGTATTTTTTTCGGGATCAAAGGTACCCTATGTTTGTTTCTGAACACCTGACAACAAATATGCTAAATTTTAGGAATATCAGTTCAGTGGTATGGGCGTGACAAGGTAACAAACAAACTTACTTTCGCATTTATAATATTAGTAAGGAGGTAAGGATAGCAAGGTAAATAATTATTATCGATGTAATTCAGTGATTCAATAAACTCATCGCTAAACAACTCTTGCTCAAAAGTTTTTTGAGTACTATAAGGTCTACATGTGTTAAAGTTAACAATCATTCATACCTAGGTACCTAAAAAGCGCTAAGATTATTCCTGTCAAAAGTACAGACGATCACGTAAACTTGTAACCACGTTACTTGGTATATTTCTGTACATATTCCGAGCATCGAATACGGCGACATTAAGTGAAGTAGTCGACATACTGTCGGGCGGGGAGTTCAGCCTGACGCGAAATTGATTCAGTGCGAGACGTGAGCCGCCTTCACAACAGCGCGATTCAAATGTAAGTCAGCGGACGCTGGCAGACGAAACGAAACTTTATGTTGACACCTAACAAATTTAATTAGACACTCCGCTTTAATGCCCTCCTCTGTACGTGTAAGAAAATGTTTCTTGCTCACGACTAGCTATTTTGTTAGAAACGTAAAAGGCGCTTTTAATAGCTGCCTTAATCGTTGCTAACTGTTATATAATTAGCCATCTTATTGATCTGTCAACTGGATAATGTTCCACATGAAACTATCACTCATTGTGACAAGCCGGTGTGAACGGTCTCTAACACACGAGTAACTGAGTCATCGCGTCTGTAAAGTTATATAAACATCATTATCGGAAAAATATTGGACGGAAAACCATCGTCAGCTTTATATTGTTTTCTAAATCGGAATCAGTAGTGCCTGTCGCTTCCGGCGATTCAGCTTGTTTTGCGAGAAAATCCACTTTTTCTTCTCTCTGATTCTTTGATTTCTTTTTTATGCCATCATTGTTCCGCTCTTGGGGTGAAATGTAGTCATTTATATTTTCAGTGGAAATAGCGTGTATCTAATGTGTATTTTATTGTTATTATTACTTACGTAGACGATCTGTTTCAGATAATAATATTGGATTGTTATTTAATCCTCAGATCCTAAGCGGCCAACGATCTTAGTAGGCACTCGATTGGAATTTGTAAGTAGACGAGCTTCGGGCATTTTTGTTTCGTAAGCTGATTAGAAATTTTCCATTCTCATCGAGGAAAATTCGCCTTTTCCTAATTTTTTGCGTTCTATAATAAAAATTGGATTACTTAGATATTGAATTTAAATAAAGCAGTTCTTACTTCGTTTACTCTACAAGTGAATGACGGCTTGCCTATTCGTACAAATAAATCGCAACAAGGTTATCTTGCGACGCGTCTCGCCAAACTTGTCGCATATACCTAAGTCTATCATAGCTGTCGAAGTGTTTATGGGTTCTAATGTTATTTTTGAGGCAGACTTGGGGGAGCGATGGGGCACACACTCGGGGGCTGATTGCCGTCGCGCCGGGCATGGGGGCCACGGGAAGCAGGCTGGCACTGCGAGTGCCCCACTTGAGGTAAATTACAGTCTTCTGTGCGCACTATCGGATCTTTTGTGTGAGTCGCGAACTGCATCAGAGCATGGTGTGCATCACACGAACGTAATCTACCTTGGGGTGAGAGTGAAGGAGTCCCGCGCAAATATTGAGGTATTTCGATGGCATTCAAAGCATTCATTCGCGTCGTGTCGCTAATGCATGCGCCGTATGTTTATGCATGTGTGAATCGTTAGTTGCCAAGTGTCCTCTACACTTGGCAACTTTAGCGCTAGTTATGTGCCTATCTAATGCATTTAATTGGTTTGGGGTATTCATAGCTGTAAGTTATTCTCCGCTTTACAGTTCCGGCATTTGTTGTTATAGCTTCCTGGGGTAATGCCTGCTATTTCTAAGATGGACAACAGTATGTAGATCACTAATTTTTGGGCATGCGTGTTGAAAACCGCGCTATCTTTTCCCTAGCGGACGTTCTAACCTTCATTTTGGAGGCTTGTTTTTAGCTATCGACCTTCCCCACGTGATGGATGTATTAAAGGTCACTTCAATGGAGATAAAATATTGCGAGAAAATAATGTAAAACATTTCCACAATATCGTAGAATAACTCCTTAGAGAGATACATAGCCAGCTCCAATTTACACTGACATAATATCTAGAACGAAAATTAAGCAAAATTAAACTCAATTTTACCCTCTACGATATATGTACCTAGATGAGAAATTCAATTTCAAGTTTCCAGGAATAGTAAGCAGCTTTAAAGTAGTGTGAAATGAATATGTTTATTTTATTTCAGACACTTCATATAGGTTGTATTAAAGAGCTAGGTCATACTGGTGCGCCAGTTCATAAATGCTTGAATCTAGGTTAATTTGTACGTGTCAAATGTAATCAGTGGCCCTACATTATTGCTAATTTGCGACGATGATTGATACATAAAGGGTGTAACAAGACCCCCAGTCATTGCGATATTTTTTTTGTTCTAGACCATACCTGGGAACCTTCTAGTTAAGGGATATATTGGCGGTCAAAGATCCAACTTTTTCACAAGTTTTTTTTTTAAATACATGTTTTTAATGTAAGAGTTTTACTTTAAACACCTCCACGACCCCCGTACTATACAAATCCTCCATCACCACAATGTTTTGAGTCCGTTAGATTGAGTCCTACCGAAAAACGTGATTTTTAACCGCAAAAAAATGTCGTTTCCCAGCAAAGTAAAGTAAAGGTGAAAAGTTAGTTAGTTTGACGTACATAATGCTTGGTTGACCGCTTCGTTACACCCTGTTTAAACAAGTACTATGGACCGCTGGCCGCTGCAAAACTGAACAAGTCAAACGACAAAGTAGGTCTTCCGACTCTTCATCTATAATTCCTAGTTTTGAAAGTTGTCTCGAGTTTGGTATGAAAGTTTCCTCAGAGTGTGACTGCTGACCCAGATATAGAATAGTTGTCCGTGAAGGTTTTCTGATCTGTTATGCAATTGAAGACTTGATTTATAAATGCTCTGCAACTTCTATTTATTCACTCAAAGTTTTTGATTTTTTTCCCAACTATGTTAGGTTCGGCCTCCAGTCTAACCGGATGCAGCTGAATACCAGTATTTTACATAGAGCGACTGCCTATCTGACCTCCACAACCCAGTTAGTACTAGGTAATACGATACCCCTTGGTAAAACTGGTTGTCAGACTTTTTGGGCCACTGACTACCTATTACGACTGTCCAAGATCTACAAATGACAGCCGGGACCAACGGCTTAACGTGCTTTCCGAGGCACGGAGGAAACTCAGTATGTAATGGGTGGTCACCCATCCACAGAACAGGAGTCTGACGACCACTCTAACCAAGAGGTATCGTATTACCTAGTCCTAACTGGGTTGCAGAGATCAGATCGGCAGTCGCTCCATGTAAAATACTGGTATTCAGCTGCATCCCGTCAGACTGGAAGCCGACCCCAACATAGTTGGGAAAAAGCTAGACAGATGATGTAAAGATATAAAAAGGTAAACTTCACAATTATACAACATTATTTTTATATGCGAAACCAGAATATAGTTTGTTCAGAATAAGTAACTGAATCGATTCCAATAATTTTTAAACCATGTTATATTTTGTCAAAAAATATTTAAAAAAAGTTACAAGATGGCAACTAGCGACATTAAGTATCTATTGCAATAATTCAGGTACCTACTTCAAAATAATTATTATCAATGAGCTCAAGATGACGCTGGAGGCACGCGCGCGACGCACTGCGTGGTGACCACGTTTTTATGCGGACAAGCAGGTAACAGAACAAGCTAATAACTTTGTGATTTTTCATGATACAGTTTTGAAATTTTGTACATAGATTCTTTACATAAAAATACTAGACACGTGTTTCAGGTTTCGCATATACTAAAACGAATGTTGTATATAGACATTTTCTACTAGTTACTGCGTAGACTTCCAACAGAACAGGCTAGTTCATCTAACACGTTTCGCCGATACATATTTCTTTTCAAGTAATCGATAAAGAATACCGAATAAAATTTTAAAATTCGCTACATCACGTCTGGGAAAAGCGCAGCGAAAATCGCATGAGCCGGCCCGTTTCGCACCCATGGGCGATACAGAAATATTTTCCGATTAACTAACACCGACCGTGTCACAGGGCACTAACATGATTTGAAATTTATTTCCCGGTCCTGAGTCGCAACGCGATTGCACCTAAACTGTGATCTTGGCGAATAAAGTGGCATCTAATAATCGTTTTCACCACTTTACCGGAATAAGGATGTGTCTACGCGGTGGCGTGGTGAACGTTTATGGGGAGCTGTATGTTGTTCACTTAGCAATAGTGTTCAGGTGACAATGTAGCCTCAATTTGTTTAAATATAGCTTTATTACTTGTTTGTATAAATTACGTAGAATTTAAATTGTTTCACTGTTTATTAAACCAACTACAGATATACATTATCCGTTCAACCAGAATCATGGAAAAGGGCAGCTAATGATGAGCTAACGTTGCACATTACTAGTATATCGACACTGCGAAACGCTGAGGACTTACTTGAAGAGGTGTTATGGAAAACTTTTATCAGAGTCTACGCACTGTTATGAAAATGAAACAATGTCTATGGTCGTGCCACATGTAAGTCGAATTGTCGTAAAACAAACTAATCCTTGCAGCAGCACTATTTCTCCAACGTCAGGCGGTAAATTGTTGTTTAAAGTTTATTAGTATCTGCTACACACTGTTAGCTACTACTTACATAGTAAGTACTAAAGTACCTAACAAATGCAGCAGACCGGTAATTCTAAGTAGTAAGTGAATATAACTTGTAGCTATTATTAAATTAATTCCATTACAAACTTGGTATAACTTGAAAAAAAAATGAGAAAGTGTAAGACAAAATACGTGAATAAATGAAAAGCTTCAGAGTTCTGTGTTATGAAGTTGTTTCTTAGTTCACTTATTTTAGCGAGTTGCCTGTACTCCGACAGAAGCCTTACATAGTGTGGAAATAGGAGTTGACTGGTGGTGCATACAGATGTACGTATGAATATGTAACAAGCCAGCTGAAAGTGTGCATCACGTAGGATATTTTAGTGCTCGATTGATAGACTCAATTTAAATGGTTAAATTATTGGCGAGACGAGTGCTTTAGTGCATTACCGTGTTCGCACACACGAGGCAAACTTCAAAAGCAAATTGCACAAGCACGGTACATTTATCTCCGCTGGTTGAACGATGAAAGCTTCCATTACGAACGGTATCGGAATGGATATATGCACTTAAGGTTGTCTTTAGTTCGTCAACGTGGCGGTGTCGTGCGATCGATTTCGTGTTTTACGTCGTCGAGCGCGGAGAATGTCGTGTATCAGCGGCCTGCGACGACAATGTACCAATACCTTATCAACATAATGAGCGCCGGCATACGATAACGTGGCACATTTTCACCGCAACTGATGACGCCTTGGTCACATACCGGATGACTTAATCTTTATCTAACATCGCTTTAGATTCTTGTCGCGCTATCTATGTATCCATGTCGTACAATGTGTTATTTCTCCGACGAATAAGTTTGATTCACGGGTCACAAGATCTTCTGATTAGTTATCTTATGTTTGAGTTAACCGAGCTCTGTTACTGCGGATGGTATGGTTCATACTCCAATTAATTTTGATAGTTGAACTTTGATACTTACGACTTGTTTTGTTCGCAATTGAGATGTTTACTTACTGTATAAAGTGAATTAATTATGTTTTTCACAAGTCGTTAAACTGTAGTTTGAGGGCTGGACTGGTATTTTGATGATGTTTGCAAGTTTTGGCCATGAAAATGAGGATGGTTGTCATGATAGCAATGTTAACTCAAAGATCAAGGATCTAAGAGTGTCAGCATAAAGACGGGGCCCTCCTCTAGAGGGCCAAAGCCTGCCAGGGTCGCGGGGCTTATAGAATTACCGTGACCCTGGAACATAAAGGGCTATTGAAGGACACCGTGGATTTTAGTCAGTACAAGTCTGACAGTCCCTCCCGCTCTGCCCTGGGTGGGAGGACTCATTTGATAATTTTACCACGACAAAAAAAAAAAAAAAAAAATTATGTCAAGGATCTAGTCCCGAACACTTAATGTTTTCACTAAAGACTACCTTTCAAACTATGTAAAAGTTTCTTACCCAAAACATAAAACACAGTAGTTTAGTTAATGTTCACAATAGACTCACGTCAAATTTAAACTTCCCGCCATTTCTAGGGTTGTGCTAAGTGACACCATTTGTTGTCGCTAGTGATGGACGGGCACGCATGACAACAAAATGTTGTGTCATAAATATTTTCATGTTTGTTACCTTTTTGGACATTTGTATCAGCCGGATGAATACCTAGAATAAACGAGCCATGGAACGGGCGTGAGCTTGTTGAAAATTAATTGTATTGTATGCACAAATACGTTGATTGCCTGTATTGTATGTCATATAGGTAAGCCAAAAATACAAAAGTCGTCACAGCCGTAGCAGTGTTTTGGATATCCGGTTGTTCAAATATTTTTTACTGCGGTATTTCGTTTGTTTACATTAAATTTGCAGTTAATTGTGAAATATTGCCACTACGGTTGACACACACAATGTAATCAAATAAATTATGATTTTAAAGTTCTCATTTCAGTTTTATATCATAACTAGCTTTTTCCCGCGGCTTCGCCCGCGTGGATGTCGAAAAATATCCGATTTACCCTATTTTAATCCTTCGGGGGTAGAATTCTCAAAAACGCTGACACACGTATAGATTAATTTTCAATCGTCAGCCTAAACACAAAATTTGAACATCCTAACTTCAAAACTGACGGACTTTCATATAAACTTCCATCCCCTATTTTACCCCTTTAGGGGAGAATTCCCAAAAATCCTTTCTTAGTGGATACTTACTCTTCACAAAGAACACACCCTCCAAGTTTCATGTCTCTAGGGCCAGCGGTTTGGGCTGTGTGTTGATATATCACCCAGTCAGTCAGTCAGTCAGTCAGTTTACCATTTTATAAATATAGAAGACTAAAGCTGGTACCTGCTTCTGCCAACAGTGCAGTACTAATAATATCTGACGTACAATAAGGGCTTTAACAAATACCTCCAGCATGGAGAAACATAATGCATGGCGAGGTGAGTGGTGTGAAACTAATGAAACTGCCTCCAGCACGTACAGGGTGTTACTTATCAAAGTTAATTTTCTAGTTTCCCCCCTCCAGTTAGTTTACTTCGTCAATCAAGGTTGAAAACTTGTAACCATCTTATTAAGACAACGTCGAATTGGAAATTTTAAGTGGATATTATTTGGGAATAGGTCCTGTAGACGAATTCCACTCGTTATCAAACTTAATCCAATTTGTCTTTGTGGCGAATTGAATTACTTAACTTAATTGTGAATTTTATTGTAGGTAAAGTTTGAAGTGTCGCGGTGGAGCGGGATGGTAAATGTTGGAGAATGGACACGCCGTTTAGGCAATTTTGTTTGTTTTGGTTAATTCGATGAAGACTGTTTTGATAATATGTTAGAGGAACAGGGGAGGGCAAGTGAAGACAGTGAAGATTGTTTAGAACCAAACACTTAATTAGTTGTTAATTTAATTATGCCTAACAATTACTGAAGTAGTAATAAGTAAGAGCAGCTCGTGGCTAAATAATAACAGCCGCTAGGGTCGATCTTTAGGTTAAGCCGTGCTTGCCTAGGTTAGTCTGTGGATGGGTGACCGCCCATTACATACCGAGTTTCCTCCGTGCCTCGGAAAGCACGTTAAGCCGTTGGTCCCGGCTGTCATTTGTAGATCTTTGACAGTCGTTACAGGTAGTCAGTAGCCCAAAAAGTCTGCCAACCAGTCTTACCAAGGGGTATCGTATTACCTAGTACTAACTGGGTTGTGGAGGTCAGATAAGCAGTCGCTCCATGTAAAATACTGGTATTCAGCTGCATCCGGTTAGACTGGAAGCCGACCCCAATATAGTTGGGAAAAGGCTAGGCAGATGATGAATTATTGAAGTAGTAATAAAACTTATGAAATCATGTTTCAAGTGCTATTAAACTTACCCACACATTTTTAATACGTAAAACATGTTTCTTTTTCAATTACCACGTTCCAGATCCACACGGACAAAATACATATGTATTTTTCATTTTTTACAATGTGGCACTTAAGGTAAAATCGAGCGTAGTTCTGCCAAAATGTAGGTATGTACCACATACGTCAAAATTTACAATTTAGCTTTCGCTGATTTATTTACAATTTAGTTGTCGCTGATGTATTTTAAATCCGTTTTGGATATTTTTACTAAACTAATGTTTATTGGTTTGACTCATTTAACTGAATTCGATTGGCGTTTGTGGGTTAGCACATGATAGCAGAATTACGCCCAATACAAAGAAAGTAATGTTTTCACGATATAATTATGTAGGTACTTTTTCAGAGGACTTCAGAACGTTGTACCACCTTCCATCCAAACTACACTGATGGTATTTCCGAGTCAACTCAGTTTGATGTAGACAAAACAAGTAACTAAGTGGCCACCTGTACCTATGCAGAGACCGAACGCTACAAAATACAGAGTTTTCTCCATTTTTGTCAATTTTGTAGACAGGAGTTACCTGCTTTTCACATTTTCTCGCCTAAAAATTCAAAACAAAAAAATACGTGTTATCAGTTGGTAACCGCTTATTTTTAGAATGAAATACCTACCTTTTTTTTTATCGTGGTGAAATCATTAAATGAGTCCTTCCACCCAGGGCAGAGTGGGAGGGACTGTCAAACTTGTACTGACTAAAATCCACAGTGTCCTTCAATAGCCCTTTATGATCCAGGGTCACGGTAATTTTATAAGTCCCGCGACCAGAATGAAATACCTATTACAGTTTTCCAAGTGATTTTTTTTAGAAGAAAAATATTGATTGACTATTACGTAAAAAGTAAAACCAGCTCGCAGTAGCCAATTTTTTTTAATCTACAATAATCCAATTACTTCTGACATTACTACATAAAATATTAATAAAAAAAGACTACAATATTTTATGATTTTTATTTTTATAACGAGACTTCACAAATTGGGTCGCATTCGTTAAACAGAATTGATCCAGCCTTCATTGATTTCGATGTCAAGTGGAACTATATACCGTATAGCGTACATGGCTGCGACTACAATTTATTACTTGATTGAATGGTACACAGATGGTGTTTACACGGTAATTAAGAACAATATGCAGTGCAGTACTACGGCTCGGTTAAGCCCGGATATGAGGTCGGTCATCCATCATGTTGGTAGCTCTATATTGTGGAGCGAGTAGGTGTATTCGACACATACCGTACATTGGCACAACGCAACAGCTATCGTTATTTGTTTTGAGACAAATAATAATAAGCCTTGTAGTTAAAATGTTTCACATAATATTGTACAGACATCAGCACAGTAAGCTACTACAATCTGTCAAATTTCTTTAATCAATTTTCAACTTTATCGCTAAAGCATTAGGTTCAAGGTTGACTGGGAAAAAATTACAGTTTCGGGTAGCTTGATGTGCTGGCGTTTGTACGGTGAAATTACGAATCACGCAACCGCCGAAATAGGTACGATTGGGGTATATCTCTTGAACAGGTCGGGTTGGCTATCCAACATTGAGAATCAAAGATCACACTAACAAGAGCCGAAGGAGATTACACCCACTTACCTGATATACTGCTCAGCATCCACCGGGAGCAATGAGCCGGAGTGATCAATTAAGTTTTCAAAATGTTCACACAACTTTTTAAATGATCTTCGAGCGTCTGCGTCTGTACGATTGGGTGTTGGACCACGAAATGCGTGTTTGTCAAATGGATTCAAAAATCACAGTGTGCTCATAAAAGAGCAGGAAATGAGCCATTTGACTATCGCAAGGACACTTGCCGTTAAGAAGAAAATTGACTGAACGAAGATAGCTCCAATTTAAATTTGAATGAACACATAACAATGTGAGGGCAATCAAACGAATAATTAAATTAATTTAAGACACTTTTCCATATATTTACTCCGCTGTTTCATTACACATGAGAATTTTCGACTAACAATGGAAAATTAACACATTTTCCTTTTGAAATATTAAGCTCCTTCGTTGAAAATGAACTCTGTTTAATAATTTCTATGTAATATGCTTAGCCTTCGAAATAAGTGTCTGGCTTCATAATTTGCTGTAATAAACACCTCAGGGTATGTTATAACTGTGTCTACGTTCAAAATTGAAGAAACGAGAAACCTTTGGGGAAATTATCCGTAACGATCCTTTTTCATAACGATTTGAAGTGAATACAATCGAGAATTTATTTTCAGTTGTTTTGTTAAAACAAGAGGTTTGTTATCCACATTTAGAAAGATGATAAAGTTAAATAAAATATGAAGTTATATTAATTTTAATCATCGTCTGCCTTGCCAGTGATTACATACGGGACCGAAACGTGGTCGCTCACAATGGGGAGGCCCATTGTGAGCGACATCAGATCATCAGAAGGCTTAAAGTCACCCAAACGGCTATGGAGAGGGCTATGCTCGGAGTTTCTTTGCGTGATCAAATCAGAAATGAGGATATCTGAAGAGAACCAAGGTTACCGACGTAGCCCGGAGAATTGCCATACTTAAGTGGCAGTGGGCAGGGCACATAGCTCGAAAAACGGATGGCGACCGCGAACAGAAAGACGAACCGTTGGAAGGCCTCCCACTAGGTGGACCGATGACCTTGTGAAGGTTGCGGGGATCCGCTGGATGCGAGTCGCACGGGACCGGTCAATGTAGCGACACTTGGGTAAGGCCTGTGTCTAGCTGTGGACGTCTTTCGGCTGAAATGATGATGATCTGCCCAGTCTTTTCCCAAGTACGTTAGGGTCGGCTCCTTTTTTTTTTTTTTTTTTTTTTTGTCGGGGTGGAAAATCCTCACGGATGTCCTCCGCCCTGGGGCGGGCGGAGGGGTCTGTCAGACTCAAACTGACTAAAAACCACCCCAGTGTCTCCTCGCACATGCGCGCGGGGCCGCGGGAATCCAGATTCTTCCGCAGCCCCACACTAGTGCTGGCCCGGTCTGTCCGGGCCTCGTCTCCTGCACGGGGTAGTGACTACCCCGTGCATCGCCTCAGAGGCGCGCGCCGACACCCGCGCGCGCCTCCGCCTCGGGTCCATCGAATAGGGGGCGGGGACTTCCCCAAGTCCCTCGCCCCTGGACCCATTCATGGGGGCCGGAAAAGGGCGTTGTCCGCCCTTCTCCTGCGCCCGGTGCGCCTTCTGCGGCCGGGAAAGGGAGTCGAGATCTCCCTCTCCCGTTCCGCAGCCTCCTTCTGCGACATCACGTCCTCGCAGAAGGACACCACCGCGTCCCACGACTCTGCGCTACCGACCATCCTCCGCACTACGGCCGGCAGCGACAGATCGCCTCCTACTTCATTTGCGAGGACACGGCGCTGCTCCTCCCAAGCCACGCACTCGGCGAGCGTGTGTTGCGTCGTGTCCTCCCCGCAATCGACGCAGTGGTGGCACCGAGCGTCCGGCTCCCTGTCTATGCGGCACAGGTACTTGCCGAAGCAGCCGTGCCCCGACAGCACCTGCGTCACCCTAAACGACAGGGAGCCGTGCCTTCTCCCGAGCCAGTCGTCGAGTACTGGCCGGATAGGGTCGGCTCCTAGTCTAACTGGAAACAGTTGAATACCAGTATTTTACATGGACCGACTACCTATCTGACCCCCAGAGCCCACTTAGTACTGCGTAATACGATATCCCTTTGTAAGGCTGGTTGTCAGAATTTCGGGCCCCGACTACCTGTGACGACTGTCACAGATCTACAAATGACAGCTGGGACTAACGGCTTAACGTGCTCTCTGAGGCACGGAGGAAACTCGGTATGTAATGGATTGTCACCCATCCACGGACCAACCTAGGCAAACGTGGCTTAACCTGAAGATCGACCCGAGTGGCTGTTATTATTTAGCCAGGAGCTACTCACACACTGATAGATATTTCGAAATATCTATTTTGGTCACATATTATCAAAACAACAGTGACTAGACTCGTAAAGTATGCGGAGCGCGAAGTTTGAAACAACTTAATTCAAAGAACCCGTAAACAAAAGTCAAAATCGCTGAACCATTTACTTTTTAAAATATTGTATTAAATTCTTATTGATTTTGATTGGCTGTCCTGCGGGGCGTTACACAAAATCTCAATGGTTTTCATTTTGACGATTCAATAATATTCGTCGCGATATTTACGTTGTCGGGGACAAGAATTTCCAAACCATATGAAGCAAAGGATTTGGAATTTCCTTCGAATTGTGATAGAAAGGTGTGTTACGCAAATAGGGTGATGTTCAGTTTTCGTAATTTTGTTATTATCTCGCTGACTGTCCCGATCTCTCCCTCTTCTTCAACCTTTGGCCTTTGGTAGGTCTCTTCTAAATCTCTCCACTTTTGGCAGTTTTGTGTCATGGCTATCCAGTATCGGCGAGATGGGCAGACGAAAGGAGGGAAATGGAGGGAAAAACCTAGGTGAGGCTGGCAGGACCGTGGAGGTTGGCACAAGAAAAGAGAGGCCTATACCTAGCAGTTGGTGAGTTCGGGCTGTGGATGATGATGAACTAAGCTAAGCTGGCTGGATGATGAACTAAGCTAAGCTGGCTGGTTAGGCTAAGCTGTTATAAATAAATAAATAAATAAATGATGATATCAAGTATAGTAATTGGTTGTCTTCCCACATTCCTCCGTCCCGTTCGTGGTATCCACTCCAGCACTTTCTTCCAGTCAACGGCATACATGGCCTGACCACTTCCACTTTCTTTTTGCTATCGCTTTTGCTATGTCCATATGTCTCGTTTGTCTCCGTATTTTGGTGTTTTTCGCCGGTAGAGGGAGATGCCCAACATGGCTCGTTCCTGCTGCCCCGAACTGACTGTTCCTAACTGCGTATGTATGTGAGTGATCTTTAAAATAATAAAATAATCTTTCGAAAAAACGTCTGAATTATCATGGAGTGAAAAGCGTGCATATGGCATAAATTATAATATTTATGTCAGCACGAAGTAACCTCATTCGTTTGTGAATTATGTGTCTACAAACTTTTCATTTGTTTGAGTTCGCGATCAAAAATAACTTTACCCGTATATTTGTGAGATTAAACGCTTATGAATATCCATTGTCGTTCATTAAATTTGTATTTTAACTTTTTTAAAGTGAAACATAATAAGTGCTGTGGAAAATATAATATGTATTTATAAACAGCTTTTCTAAGCAGCTTGCGTTCTCTGTGATGTTGAAAGTACGTGCTCTGTAGTAAAATGGAGTTCTCTTTTTAACTTTCCAAAGTTTTACTATTATCTAGTTCTCTTAGTAATTTAACTTTATTCTGAGAAACATTTTTAATTACATTGAATAATATTACATAAGAATTATTTTATTTTTCATTTTGATGTAATGTTGTTGAATATTACCACGCTTATTATCACGTATCAAATTGAATTAAATATACCGAGTTAGGTACCCTCTTGTTTTTAAGACAATCTGACAAACAGTCATTGTTGGTACTACAAACTTCAATAAGATTTGAACGGAAATGAACGGTCTCAAATGGTTTCGATTTATTCCGAACTCCTTTAATATTTCAAAGGAAAATGCATAAGCAAGATATCATGCACAATGTATTTGAATCCTCTATACCAGTATTTTTAACCCTATTCTAGTATGGAGGTAACTATTCGTACAATTTGAAGCCATGCCCGAAATTTAATTGTTATTTTGTTTAATTACTACTCAATTTTTTTTTTAAATGTACCTACCTGCTTGTAATTTTTTTCCAAGCCGATTAATTAAGTTTCCTTTCGATTCTAGGAACGTTCCTGTTATAAAATATGTATTACATATTTAACAAATATTAAAAATAGAAATACATCCTACTAATTTTATAAATACGAAAGTTTGTGAGGATTTATGGATGTTGGTTACTCTTCCACGTAAAAACTACTGAACGGATTTGGATGAAATTTAGCACACACATAGTTTATCCTGCTTTTCATCCCGGTAGAATGATCCCGTGGGACAATCATGGAACTCCACGCGGGCGAAACCGCAGACATAAGCTAGTATTTAAAAAAAATAACGAGCACAGAAAAGAACATAATAACCATTTGTTGGTATTCATTAAGTCTTGAGGAGAGACACTAACAGTGATCTTGAGTTCAGCCACCATTTTCATTGAACGAATTTCAATACAACTGTAGCATTGAGCATTTTCTTTGGACTCCTAGTTTATTCATCGCGGCTATTCTACAGTTAGACAATGGTATCTTGAAGACGCAACAAATTTCCAAGTGCGAGTAAGAGCGTTTCTATTTAATTAAAAGTTGTACCGTTGGGATCCGATCGCCTCGGCTCTTGCTTTGTGCCAAATGATGAATGGAAAACCTTATTACGAGGTACCTTTGTTTCTTTGTTTACAAAATGCTGGATATTTTGTCCGGAGCAACAGATGTACGTGTACCTATTGAGCTACAAAGATCTTTTGGTAAAATTGTTTTGTGAAACGCATTGAAAAAACAAGATGGCGGCGTTAATTCCGATTTCGGCCATGCACTAACAAATCCTTGTGGCGCCATAGGTACAGTCGCCGGCGCATCAAGTTACCACAAACTGTCAACTGTTACTGTCAACTGTCTTGTGTGTTACTGTACATCTGTTCTCTCTTTAAACGTGGCATAATAAAAAAAACATTTTTTTTTCCCCGTAGCATATTTATGTTAAAATATTACAAAACCATGAGGATATTAACTTTTAGATTAGGTAATATTCCATGAAGAGAACATTTCTTTGTTTTTTCTGCAAGGTACGTAGAAATATCAAATTAATGGGGCTAATCCGATTGATTTGTGTTATTATCGGAAAATCCATGAGGCCAAAATATTATTTAGTACCAAGAAATTGACTTGTATTATTACGTAAACAGTCTAGCTACTTAATTACACAGTATGGCCTATATTATCGTGCTTGCGAGTACCAATAGGTTATTTAGTAAGTGCTCCTTTTATAATGTGAACATTGAAATACTGACAGGTCAACAAAAGAGGCAACGTTTTTAGGGTTCCGTACCCGAAGGAAAACCACCCGTTGGTTACCCTACTACTAAGAGGACCGGGATAACTGGAATCTATTATAAGTCTCGGCTGTCCGTCCGTCCGTCTGTCTGTCAGCGGACTGTATCTCATAATTCGTAATAGGTAGGCAGTTGAAATTTTCACAGAAAGTAAACTTATTCTGTCACTTACGGGATATCTTCCGTATAAGTTTAGTTGTAAACCGTGAAAGCTTAAAAAAGTCACAGAAAGTGTATTTCTGTTGCCTACAGCGGCAACAGAAATACACTTTCTGTGAAAATTTACAACAGATATTAAAAAAAAATTAAGGGGGGCTCCCCTACTACGATGGTACGCAACCCTTCATGCGAGTCCGACTCGCACTAGGCCGATTTTTAAAACAACGAACTCCTTGAAACGGTGAGCCTTACTATCATCAGCCACCAACAGTCCACTGATGGACATAGGCCTCTCCAATCGCATGCCATTAATGTCGATTATCGGCAACCCAGATCCAGCTGCTACCAGCTGCCAGCACAATTGCTCCACCTAGGCTGAGGGCGCCCTAACCGGTTATCCGGTTCACGGTGTCCACTCAAGAATACATCCCCCTCTGCGGCCATCGATAAACGGTCATCACCGTTGCTACCGAGCTAACTCAAAGAAAAAAAAAGAGACGAAAATAGTTTTATCTCTTTTGTGCCCCTAAAATATCTATCTCTACGAATATCCTATCAGACTTGTATGTCTGTTGCACATTACGATATGCAGACGACATTAAACCGGTGCTCAGCGTCTCCGGGTTACCATAAAGTGTTGTGTCGCGGAAACTATGGGCGAAACGATTGCCATGGCGATCAGGAACTGTCTCGAAGTAAACGATGTACTTGTCCAAATTACTGGAGTGTCTATAGTGATGCTTAGTGGTGTTTTGGATGAGTCGAGAGTTTGAGACTGTGGCATATCTTATTGTTGCCGTTGTTTTGGATGATGCAAAACAGGGTGTAACGATCTTCATCCCTCATAGAAAAGAGAGGATCCTTCGACCAGACGGGTGTTGTACCTGGTGGGCTACTGCACCACAATTATTGTCGGGTTTTTCTATAAAGTCTTAAGTCGCGGATAAATTTAAAAGCGCGATTCAGAATTTGTATGTTAGTTCTCCATTTGTTTCACAGATGGCGCTGTTGTAATTTTTGTACTATGTTAAAGAAGTACTTTTTGTATAGCCACTTGAGAACTACTAAGATAGGACATGTTCTATCTGTATGCCAAGTTGCGTAGGCAATTTTGTAACAAACCTCCAAAAATAATCGCAAACTATTCCTATTTATAATGTTGATAGCTGCGCAAAGGACGCTTAAAGCTTGCTGACTCGCTGAAGTAGGCTTTGTCCTACTTGTTTGTACTGGACATCTATAGAAAATGTAAGTAATTTAGAACCAACGACTCGTTTACGTTTATCGTTCCCACAAATGTAGAAAACCCATTATACATAGAATAAAAGCCTTACAGCAACACCGAAAAATCTAACAAGGAGACATAAATAAGACCTTTCCGTATCCTAATCTTAAGCGAAGGCCGCAATTTGCAGGAAATACAAAAATCTTTGTAATATTCGGTAGGAAAGTTCCATTTGTGAATAATTTTATCGATGTATGTATGTGCCCGAATACAATAACAAATTGTTTATAGTGTATTATCTGTCTGTTAGTGGCCGTTGGAAGAGGCGGGGGGGACGAACCTCCCCGTTTATGGCGCTATAGCGGATCAAATGCCCTGGAAGTGATACACCCAGTGATCGTTTAGCCTTTATTACGCTATACGAATATACGCTCAACAATAAAACGGATTTTAATTTCATTTTCTTCATCGATTTGGCCACTTTTTGAAAACTTTTAAATTTAGAAGTCTTTGCTCTTTTGTCTGCCCTTTTCTTATGATTGCTTTAAAAAGTTGTAATATCTTTCTCTGAATTCTGAATTTTAGGTCTATGGTTAAAAAAGATATTGAATTTGAAACAAGAGCTCAAGAGATAATGACAAATGAGATAATAGCTTCTTTAGATTCAACTAGGTATATAAATTCTTGACTACATTTTTAAATCTTATTTTCCTATTTTGTTTGTTATCTGAGATCATTCATTTATAATACCTATTTTATTCAGTGAAGTGATGAAACTTGATGATTGTTTTTGGACAAAATGGGATGTATTATTCTCGTTGATCGATCAATGAACAATGTACCACATAAGAGTCTTCGTTACAAAATCAAAATTACGAAGGATAACAAAGGTCCCTTTCATCACGAGCAAAGATATGAATGTTTACCCAATATCTACATCGCAAGAGCGTCTTGACCGGCCGAATAAATTTAAAGGAAAGTATATATTATTCATATTCACTCAACGACGCCAATCTCCTCGCCCTTTTCAATGAAACGGGTTTTTACATAAAAGTAAGAGTCACATAACTTGTATATGCAAAGGAATACACGGCATTCTGAGGACACTTCAAAGAGCCAGTAAAGTATATTATCAGGCACTACGTCCTTCAGATTGTTGAATTGCCTTCAATTTCCTTTCACAAGTGCCTCTTATACTGCCCCAATAATATTGTCATGCAATAACGCATTCAGCTCACAAAGAATAAAGTGCATCTACTTTTTATTTTTGTAAAGTGGAAGCTCTTGCATTTGTCTAGAAATTGGTTTATGGAAGGCAATGTAATTTGTCTCGTCACGTTCTCGTTCAGGTTTGATATCTAAGATTTAATTTTCGGTACGTGCCGAACTAGGCTCAATGTACATAAAAGCTAAAACTGAACAGCGGTGTTGCTCAGCAATTTTGAATCATGTCCTAATTAATATATAACATGAATTCATACAAGCAGAAAAATGGCAAAACATAAAAAATCATGAACGTCGCGACACTAAATAAAGATGACAGAAATTAAAAATAACGCGCCGCCGCGATCCCTTTCAAATTATTTGGGGAAGAAAGTAAGATAAAAAAGACAGATAAGAAAATTATTCGTCTGACGCGAACAGTTTCCGGTGGCTGGCCGCAATTTATTCCTCTCACAAACACGAACCGTGCTGATTCAATATTGACACTGGCTGGAGCCTCGCGTACCTAGCCTATTCCCCAGTGCTTCAGATAGAATCTAACTTCGAAGATACGACTTTGTAGCCGCTTTTTAAGTTGCAAGCATACATGGTGGGGTATCCCTTCGAATACAGTTTCTCTCCCTATTTGTTTATCTTGCGATTGGTACTGAGGCTCAGGCGGTGCGTGCGGTGGGGTGTCGCTATGTTTATTTTCGACTTCTTTTGTTTCCTAGAAACTTTGAAACTGGTATGTTTAAAAAATAAACAGTCACACATCCGTTCTGCTCTCGTCAGTACCTTTATATTTTCGCAGAAATCTTTAGGGCAGTTAATTAATATTGTTGTCGGGGTTCTTATAGATTTTAAATACACGGTGTTAAAGGAATCTAAACAAATAGTAATTGATTAGCGCGTTGTTCTATCTGATCGTCGCCGTTCTCAAATAGATGCGATCGCTCAAAGTCAACGTTAATCCTCTCTTAATGAGTTCAAAAGCAGCAATTGTTGAGAGCGGCTTACGTTCTGCTACCGACCCTCGGCGGGAGGCTGCTTCAGACGTATCCATGCGGATTGAATAGCATTACAATAAATCTCAAATTGTCCGTTAATTTTGCAATTGTTTGGTTTGTATTTCCTTTGGTGTATCGTGTGTTTATAATTCCAATTCCCAATTATGTCATAACCAGCGACAATAAATTCACGTCATCATAATACAGTAATTTAGTGTGTATCTAAGTGAGACAGTAGGTAACAAAGTTGTTTACGACTAACATTCACAAATCTCAGTGACATTTAAGTTTCGTGGAAACAGCTAAGAGTCGGAGACTGTGTGGAGATTGTGCACAGTGCACACACTCGTGTTATGTTGTCAGACAAACGTGCCGCGCGTTCGAGAACGGGGAGCGATGTCGGCGACACGCGAAAACTGCATCAATCATAAGGAGGGCAGGACAATGGAGCGTTTTTTATCGGGAATTCCCGTTCCAGAGGGATTCGTTTGTGACTCCATTTCACATTTGTCACATTACCTACCCACAAAATCTGTCGTTTTCGCCTTTTTCGGGCTCGTTAGAGATTTGATGTCAAAAGTTTCACCCAAATTGAACACGCATTGTGGCGACGCAGCGGGCTCTTCTCCTTATAATTTGATTTCCTTTTCAAAAGCTTTGTAATAAATAGGGATATTTGAAAAATATACATTTGATTGCGATTGGATGGGTCTGAGAATTAAATGTCAAAAAATTCAATTTAAAAATTCTTGTACATAAGGATAAATAACTTTATTATTAATACTAGAAACGGGATATCTACCATGTTTACTGTTTTCTATGAGTGTTTCCCGTTTCTAGTATTAATAATAATGTTAGTGACCATGACAGTTTAAAATCTTATAATAAATAACTTTTCACAAGATTCATCCCACAATCGCATTTTTGTTTATAAATGAGAAAAAGAGACAAAATAAGTCATCAGATACCGCTGTAGGCTTTAGAAAGGTTTCTGTACATTGTTTATCTCGAGTCCTAAGGGACAGTTGGGAGAAAAGAGGGCCATCTCCGAGCTAAGCCGTCGTGATTTAACAACCCATGCTATACCCATACAGATGGACACTTGCGTGATCTTATTTATGTTGCAATGTTATAGTGAAAAGATTATTAGGGGCAATAAAGCGTTAGAGGATGTTGATTGGGGTGGGTAGTCTTACCGGCTTCTTCTTATCATTTCGTGGGCAATTTGGCTATTTGACACAAATTTAAAAACAGCAGAGCAACGCGAAGATGGCGGGGTGAGTTCGACTCACCACAGTGCCACCGGGCCCACAGGGATTAAACAGAATTGTAAGAGAATAGAAATATATGGAAAAGGGAGGTGTTAATTTGCAGTATCTATACTGCAGTAGACAGCTCAAACTTAAGATAGACAGAAACTATTGAATGTAAGGAAAAAATTCTGGCGAATTGGTAACCTCCTGCTTTTGGAAGTCGGTTAGTTAAATTGTATTATCTCGAAATTAATAGCCAACATGCGATGGCAACAAACGTTGTTACCAACATTTGTGTCAAATTGTTTTGTCTTTCCGTAAACAAGTTGATTTTAAATAAATAGTCGTAGTTATCTAAGCAAGCTTTGAAAACCGTTGTGTTCGCAGTTGACACTTAAGGTTTGCTCATTATAAATCACCTTCTCGGCATACGACTAGATTTGCTAGCCAAACTGTGAGAACTGGGACAAGTAACTTGTCCACCAGAAGGTTTTGTAATCTATACTTATATATTTTTATATTATAAAGCTGAAGAGTTTGTTTGTTTGGTTGAACGCGCTAATCTCAGGAACAACTGGTTCGAATGGAAAAAATATTTTAGTGTTGGATAGTCCAATTATCGAGGAAGGCTATAGGCTATAGAGCATCACGCTATGACCAATAGGAGCCGAGCAAAAAAAAAAAACAAGTCAGAAGTGGCGGGTGAAACCGCGGGGCACAGCTAGTATAAAATAAATGTTTAAACAATGAACACTAGATATATTTCTAAAGTAGGTTTTTTGTTGTTGTATTTTTGCCGTGATTTTGGAACGCGATCGAACGACAATAGAAAGTTTTTGTTTTCTTTTAAGTTCACTATGATGTCATGTGACGGAATCAGATGCTTATTGCCGTCTTGTAAGTCTTTTATATGTCACCATAGCAAAGAACATTAATATATGTTCTCTTTTTATTTGTATACTGTAAAAGCAATGAAAAGGAGTTATAAGGATTTTCAGTAATACCTACGTTCTTTTATATTTATACCAAAATATAAATCCTTTTGCCAGGAAGGAAAAGTTATAAAATTTTATTTCAAAAGGTATAAAACCCTCATAATGCAATTCAATGAAGGATTGGGGAGGCAATAGAAGTGAGCTGCGTACTAGTACGTATATCGTATTAGTACGTATATCGTACTCTAGTACAGGAGACTGTAGAGAGAAACTTTCAACGTTATTCATGCCATGAAACAACACTTCAATTGCTTTACAGCACATGATTGATACGCTCCGTTATATTCTAAAAGTACCGGTTTTAAAAATTCATGGCTGCCGGCTATTTTAGTATTTTTATTTCAGTGAAACTTAAGTAAAAGGTTTTTGTGATACCGGGAAATTTTAAATTTATTAATGGTGGGTATTTTCGTTGTATTCAAGAAAATCTTATTCGTAAGAGGTTTTTCGTCAACGATTTTGTGACAGTCGGGAAAAGGTCATCTCCGTAAATAACTCTTTGTTGCTTTGGTGAATTGAGTTATTTTGGAATCGATTCTTAACAATGCCAGTCTTGAAATCCATGAAACCTCAATTTCTATGAACCTTTTGTTTGAATTATACACAACAAAACAAAATTCACAACAAACAAAAAAATTCTGTAATGTATTAAAACTACAGCAAAACAAATGCTTTATTATAGAATTTTGTTAAAATGTACTTCATTTAAATGAACTTATTTGGAGCGTAGAGCACAAAAGCGGCAAAACTCAAAATTAAACTAGATACAATAGCCAATAAGAAATTAATTAAAGATACAATCGTAACTGCATGTCTAATGAGCAGTCACGATATTATACACAAGTATATAAGTCAGTACCTACGTATTGCGATTAGAGCCGGGCTTGCGGTTACGAAGGGCCTGCCCGCTCCCACTATTTATGAGTCCAGATTAGGGTCCCCTACAAACCGACACAATTACTTTTGCACTGCGTTAAATTAGTTAAACTGACGATTATTCCACTGATAATTGCTTTAGCTTTTAGTGTGTACTTATCTTTATGACGGATCTAGTGAAACTAAGCGCTGTTAGCCACGATTTCTGTGCAGAAAAGTGTGTAGATAGTACACGCGTCGTTTCTACTTACCTTTGATTTAATGGCATCATACAGGGTGTAAACAGACCCTTCACATAGCCGTCAACCAAGCATTCTGCACATCAAACTAAGTAACTTTACGCAAAAATTATTGCTGGGAATCGACTTTTTTTTTTGGGGTGAAAAAAAACGTTTTACGGTAGGACGCAATGGAAAGCACTCAAAGCATTGTGCTGATAGATGGATTGTATAGTACGGGGGTCGTGGAGGTGTGTAAAAATCTTACATTAAAAACGTGTATTTAAAAAAAAACTTGTGAAAAAGTTGGAACTTTGACCCCCAATATCACCGTAACTAGAAGGTTCCCAGGTATGGTCTAGAACAAAAAAATGAACGCAAAGACGGGGACGTGCGTTTCGGCTATGTTAAGGGTCTATTTACACTCTTTATTTTTCTGTTTTTGAGTAAATAATCTGCTCTGCCTAATGTTTGTGAAAGTCATCGAAAATCATGTTTCAAAATAATTAAACTTGGAATGTTCCCAGTTAAACTAACTGTAAACATGATTTTCATATTTGTGAACAATTTGCCTGTAATTAAGTTATTCCTAGTACGCGATGGTAGGCATGTAATTAACAGTACACCCTCCACACCAAAATATACGGAAGCCATAATCAACAAATACCATATTGTATCTACAACATTGTTGTTACAAATAGTACTATACAAGCGAGAATGGCTGAGTCTGCGAGCTTAAAATCAAATGCCAAATTGTCACAAAGACATTTGTAACAGCACTGATTTCCTCACTACAAACAAATGGAGCCGAATTTTAATCCGAAGGCAGTGTGAGTCGGTGTCCCGTACCCCCGCAGTTAGCGTGTTTCTGCAGTTATGTTAGCTCCAACATTTGCCATGTAAATCTAAGTGTTGGAGGGGCTGCCAAGAGATCGCGTGCATGCGCCGCCGCGCGACGACGTCTGTCTTCCGCACGTTCCCCGAATTTGTAGATTATCCTGCAAGTATATCTTATTAGAAATGTTTGTGGAAGGCATTTTTGCTGGTTTCGGTTTCTGTGGGCACCAGCACCTGAGGGCCTAAACATTCTATCGGCGATTGCGAAGATGAAAAAGGCAAAAAGGTTTTGAATTGCTGGAAGCTACTGAAAAGCTTTAGAAAATCTGTCTGGTGAAGAAGAATACACTTTAAAAGTCCTTGCAACCTGCTCTGTCATGAGGATCTTTCTCAGTCATTCAGATCACTAATTTTGGATCGAAATTTCCTAGGCACTTCTATTTTTACTAAGTCTTGTTCGAGAGTTTTAATCCCTCTTCAAATTCTAAATCTAAGCTGATTTGTATAAAATATAAAAATTAAAGTATCCTTAAAGCTGTGTATTAATAAAGTTTCTTACAATAGATAACTGGTAGGTTTATGCATTGCTACCTCTAGATATTAATAACGTTCTAGAGTAAAATACCCTACAAAAGGGGGACCAATGAATTCCGTTTCCGTATATCAAGACCACTATCACGAGGTACTGCTGCGCTGTGGAACGTTGCTATGATCACACACTTCGTTAGCAGATTGGTCGCTGTATCATGGTATTAGTGCTCAAAGCAAATTCTGAAGGCCTGTAGTCGTGTAGTCACCGGTCCGAAGCGACGGATATTGCATGTAGTTTACTCGTTAAGTACTGAAACATGGACATGAAATATTTAGTTAATATGCTTTTATGAAACCTGTTTCTTTTGTTAATAATAAGATCATAATATAGAAAAACATGTTTGACTTGCTGTGTGTGACTATAGTGCCAGTACACTTGTACTTTTACGGGTATACAGAACGCCAATGATTTTGCGATTGAGCATGGCTACCTCTTGAGCTCATAAGTGATATAAAAGAAGAACCAATGATATCAAAAGAAAAAGCTTTAGATTATCTCGTGTAATTAATTTCAGAGTTCTTATTAGTCTCTGGCGTCTCATCCTCAAGTTCTAATCCTCATCTTCGTCAAATACCTACAAGAGTGTTTTGTTACGCGTCACACAAACGAAACAGCTCAAAGGTTTTCGAGTACCTGAGGCTCAGGCCATCAAAGGATTTCCCAGGAGCGTGTTTAAGGAACAAAATATGGAGTATCCTAGTAAACAAAACAAAAAATAAGGGCGATCGTTTTAAAATCGCGACTTAATGATACTCATGCCGATAGAGAGAGAGGCCACTCGAAAAATTCGATGTTACAGAGAACACGCGACGGGCGAAGTTTTTACGAGAAAATTTTACACATAAATTACGTCACATACGTTCTTATCCCCCATTATTTGGTCGCACTGAAGTTTCCGGCTGCGTACATTTTTACAATGTTTTGGAAGCGGTGTAATTTGTCTGGAGGCATCTTGTAGCGGTCTTGTGTAATTTCAATGTGTGTTCGTGAGTTGCGGGGACAGTAATTGGCGGTACAAAGTTGAGAATTCTGTTCCAATGTTTTAGAAACATTCACTTCCACAGAGTATTCTCGATATAAAGAGGTACAAGATAGACCCGCACCACTGCACCTATTTCAACGTTCTTTATTTGAACTTTTCCCGTCACATGTTAGCGGATTAACAGGAGCGACTTAGTAAGACAAGCACGTAAGTACTAGAAGCTTCCAATCCCGAGAGGAATAAACAATTCTTTGATACATTTAATTAGAAGAAGTGCTTACTCTTTTTGTCAATTATTAGAAGTTGACTAGAGTCATCATCATGGTCGCATCAGACAAAGGTTGTGTAGGGATCATTATCGTTTCATCGGCCGGCTTCCAGTCTAATGGCATAACATCATAATCAGCCTATAATGTTCCCACTGCTGGGACACAGGCCTCCTATCTATGAGAGGGAATGGGCTTTTAATTCACCACGCGGGCACAGTGCGGGTTGGTAGATGTCACATGTCTTCGAATTTTTGGTTCTGGGACATGCCGGTTTCCTCACGATGTTTTCCTTCACCGTTATGAGAGCAGTGGTGATGAAATAAATTACACAAAGTAATGCGCCTGCTCGGGCGACTACTGCTCGTAAGTTGGGGCCGCCACCACTGGTTTCTCTGACTAATGGGATGCAGCTGAATACAAGTATTTTACATAGACCATTACTTATCTGACTTCTACAACCTAACCTAGTTACGGGGTACATGGTACCCACGCTAACGATATTTTCTTTGTAACAAAAATGTATCGACGTAGTATCTGTATACTTCCAACCATGCTTGCCATGCTTATATGACGTAAACCGGAACTTTTACTAACCTAAACGGAAATTTTATTGGGTCAAGTTTCCTGCTGTGAATTTACTAGAACAACACGGAAATTCCATGCTGCGAATATTCCCCTTATAAATCCTTTTATGAAAACAGCATAAAACTTCGATAGGGATGTTCGAGCGATCGACGAGTCGATTGAACTAACTCCGCGACGGCTTTTGTCGACTAAAAGACAAATTAATCGAGTTTGCGATTTGATTGAGTTGTGCTATGTACATAGAAGAGTAAACTGCAAAGTATTGACAGATCGATAGTGAAACCGGGACATCTATTGGGACAGATGCGCGGGATGTGTGGGTACTAAATTAGAATGTCTGATTTTTTTGCGTCCTTTGCTAGCACATCATGATCAAAGTATTTCCATTTAAGGCTTGCGTGCACCAGAAATCGATAAACACAAATAACGCTAAATCAATTTTAAACATTGTTTTGTTTCTATGAATCCTCTGAAGATGAAAGCGCATAGCACTCAATGCTATATATTTAGTGATTCATCGTGTAAGTTCAAAATCAACGTATTTATGTATTCCTATTCTTCCTCTTTATTGTCTTTGCAAGTTCGATGATAATTCCTAATTATTGCCGGCCCTTTCTGTTAGCATTTCAATTTCCACCTCATTAGCTTTTACATAACTAATTTGAGTTCAACTACATTAATCGACTAAGTGATCTACGAATTTCTACTTTCCTTAACATTCAATACATCGTTACATCACCATGAAATGAGCCTCCGATCAGAAAAGATCAGACAAATAACTACATATAATATAGAACGTTAAAATGATTACCAAACTCTTTTTTCCGGGTCGGGTCCCCGCAATAAAATGAGGTCGGTACATTTTATTGACAAGTATAGTTCCCCTCTAGTTAGGTAAAGCTAAGCGCTTTGGGCGGTTTGGAACCTATTTCGGGTCATCGACTTAACATTTATGGACAGATTTATTTCGTTTTTCTGCGAAAATTGTATGAGAAAATGTTTTGTTTGTTACGTATTTCTATACAAAGGATTTATTCGTCTGTCTGGATAAGGATTCATTTGATATCTCCGACATTGTGGGTATGTGAGTTTTCACGAGCACATCAAACTTTGACCTACACGAACAGTTCCTTAAAATATTGCTTGAAAGGAAACTTAAAAATAGCAAGTTAAACTAACGCCAATTCAATGTAACAAAGAGATACAACGTCACGTCCTCTCAGAATATCTTCTATAAAAATACAATTCCCTCAGCTAAGAACATACCGGTCACGTGAAAGGTGAACAACGCACTTAGGTATTTCTCTATATCTAGTACTAACTGAATTGTCTTTACTACGAAATCTCGTGCAGCACAACACACCTCGAGGGCCGGCGGAGCCTTAACGAGGAAATAGTGGTCGTAAATCACGGGAAATTCGTTCTTATTGAATTTCCTTTTGTCGGCGAACGGAAGCGCCGCCTAGGTTTTTGCTCCAAATGGACGCTTCGAGACATGGGGCTTTTTTGACCCGATCGCCTACAGGTCCGGCCCACTTTGTATATTAATAGAGGAAATAAAATTATGGAACCGTTTCTGCTGTTTGCGCTTTTAATAGAACCGGTTTTACTAACAATAACATGATGTCCAGTATCCACCCACTACTATACCTGTGGATCGTGCTAATGTTATATTCTCTGAAAAAACTTCAACTACGTAATTCTAGTTGAAACCTTTTGAAAGGGAACTGTAAATTATAACGCAAAATGCCAAAACAGAAAAATGGTGGATTTATTAAATTTGGATAGCAAGGATCATAAAATACTGGGAATGAAAATAAAAAATATACTAAGTTTTCAGTCTTCCATAATTTAAATTTTTTCTACTAGTTTGTTTTACCTTTTCTACTAATTTGTTTTACCTTTTCTACGAATTTGTTTTACCTTTGTAGGTACCTGTACAGTTATATACTTAGGCATCCGTGGCTAAAGGGCAAAAATGGAACCGTTTATAATTTTTTATATTTTTTTTTAAATTTATTTGACTCACCAACAATTGAATACACTGCAAAGATACGAGATACATACAATAGAGTGGCAGACCAGTGTATTAACCTCTTACAGGTAAGCACATCATACACTACTTATTTGTCGTTGACTGCCTACTTAATGATTGTTTTTGTTTTCAAGTAATTCAATTTATATCAGTTTTAAGTTTGTCTTTGTTAGTACGTAGTAAGCTACGTCTACAAAGATATTATTGAGTCATAGTACTTAGTTTCTCCACAGAAACTTTACAACATTGAAAAATTAGGTCATCTGTGCCGAAGCGAAGATCTTTATTCGAAAAGTTAGCAAGTTTTATCGACTTTTATTCGTATCTTCGATCTAATCTTAAAGTACTTCAGTCTATTGAAGCTAAAGAAGCTAATTCTTTTATCTGAGAAGAGAATCAAGTCAGGTATTGATTTCAAAAGCTCGCAGTTTATATTGGTCCAAGTTAAGCCTTGCAAATCTTCGCAAGTGTAACAAGAGCCACCGAATTCACTGAACTTTATCAAAGTTATCCCGTTATGAAAATCTCGCAGTTTTCAGACGAAGGAAACTAATTACTATTCTAGAAAGTTTTGGTCTCAATCAGGCTCTTTTTAGGAGTTTCATAACAGTGGCGAATCCTGTAAAAGTTGGCCTGTTTAGCGTTCGGCCCGCATAGGAATAGGTTTTAATTTAATGCCAGCTACAGGTAAAGTCCGTTACTTCAAAGTTCGTATTCTCTGGAATATTACGAATTTTACACTATAAAAAAACCCGTGTTACTTTTTAACAATTAGAAAATATGTAGGAGCTGTGAAAATTAAACAAATAAACATCCACTTAGTATAAATTCTCACCGACATTTATCATTTACGTGAGCTTTACACACGCTTGTAACTCGGCAAAGTTATTAAATTCCTCCTGAAAGTCGTAAGATTAAAAAAACCCTTTGGAAAGCGTAAAACACATTCACAAAACGAAGCACACGTGCAAATCTTAATTGCACGCGCCCGAGCCGCACTAGTCCAACGAAACGTTTACACTTGACGTTTTAAAAATATTACTTTTGCGTTTTAATAACATTTATTTAGAAGGAAGCGGACTCGAAGCGAAATAATGAGGCGACGCGTGAATTTACCGAGAGCACGTAGTTGAGCTGCGGAATAGTTAAATCGGCGCTGGCGCTCGCTTTTGAGCTCACTCGACCGTGCGCCACCCGCCAGGAGTCGAGAAATGGTCGGGAAATGTTATGATACCGTCACCTCGGCTAGGTGCTGCGACAGAGAGCTCGCCGCGCTCGTCACCCCGCGCCCAAAAGAGCGAGCAAATTAAAAAACTTTTCTGAATTTAAAACCGCACACACCAACTTTCCGTTTGCATATCAGCCGTTCTCCGTGTCGATCCATACTCACATCTCTTGCATATTTCAGTGTTTTTGTACCATTTAAAAGTTTCCTACTTTTCTATTCAGGGTGCTCGCCACGCTTTCAGGTTCGGTGATTGAAATATGGCAATGGCAAGTTGCTTTGTGTTACCGAATACGTCAAAATTCTTCAATCGGAAAATACTGTACAAAGCCAAACCAACAAGAAACCAAATATTTGTTGTTAAGTTCTTTAAAATTTTGAAAATAAATCAGCGAACTTCCCGAACTGTTGTATAGAAGTCTGAATTGGTACAGAACGTGCATTCGGCGCGTCGTGTTGGGAAGGGAGTGTGACAGAATTTCAGTAGTAAATCTTTGGTGGAGCGCGGGCGAGGGCGGCGGCGGCGGCGCGGGCGCGGGGCCTACGCGACGGCACGCTATCTGTTGCGACATATTTGGCAAGCGCGCCGGACTCTCAGCCAACTGTGACAATGCCTTCGTAGGTAGGACGCGGGGACTTATCTGATCGGCTGGCTTTTCAGATTAATACCTACTTACGATTCTGCATTTATTTTTGTATAAGCACATTTCACGTTGGCAGTTTAACTTTGCGAGGTTTTAGAGCGTGTGCAGTTCTCGTTCCTTCGATTTTTCCAAGTTTTGTTTTACAACTTTTAGCTAGAAGTTCGTTGATTTTCGTTGTTTGAATCCTTCCTGCTACGTCGGTCTTGCTTGAGTTACAAACTTTGGCAGCACACCCACAAACCGCATACACACATTTACATATACCAATTAATCTACCTAGACTTTAACTTTAAATAACTAAATAAAGTTACCAATCTTTATTTATTTATTTACATTAAAGGATGACAACGCAATTTGCCTGGAAGTTAGTAAAAGCGATCTTTACTTAAACCTTCTAAGAAAATATGTCAGTAATTGGTTAGGTAAATTGTCCAGAGATATTTCGTTCAGTTTAAGTTACGCAGACTTTAATGGTAGTCTTGCGTAAGACGTTCTAAAGCACACCATTAAATAGTCTAAGTTGGGTCTTTTTATTTAATGGCGAATTATTTAAGCATCATTAACTATTAACGTATGCTTTTAAGTTTAAAAACAGAGCAAAAACCTTTTCCGAAAAATAAAAGTACATTGAAGCTTTGTCAGAAAATCGTAAAGAAAAGTGCGCTCATGTGAATACGCCTTGTGGTTTGAAAATAACATTAGAACCGTATCTCAATCTAAGAGGCCTGTATTATAAATCAGTGATATAAATCTTGTGACTGTCACCGCATTGTCTAATTTAATAATAAACCCGCCATACATCATACAACAAACGCTGCGTTGAAAAGAATAGCCGCGCCGGTCACGAATACCATTATTTAATATTGTAAGTATATATATTATTTATTTATGCATCTATGGTTCATTTCGATCGTTCATTTCGTACAGATAACCGGTAGTTTTTGTGCGGCCACGAAACTATCAGAGGCGCTCACGCGAACGGGCAATCATGGCCGCTGAAATACTGAATGAATGAGTGCAACAAATCGAAATGGTTTAGGTGGGAAAAATAAACCTACGAGATAGGCGATCTCGTCATTAGTTTTCGCTTTCTCGGAACTATTGTATTGCAATTTTTTTTGGTTTGTATGAAGAGGAAAAGTAAGTTCTTTGTTGCCGATTGTGGCCATGAGTCGGTGCGTAAAAAGCAGTATGTTGTACCAACATAGTGGCTTTTTTTACTATCTAGCAGGACCGTAGCTCAAATCGTGGCAGAGAACGAAGAGTTTAACGGCACGGCTGAGGCAGTGGGGTAGCGATTGTCTGCTACGCTACGAGTGGTCTCAGTCAATGACGATTCTGGAAAACAAAAATGGTTGTAACTGTAGGTTTATTTTGTTACAAAAGCAAGTTTTTGTCGTGTAAACTAAAAGCTTTTCGAAAGCGAAGCATGTAGCGATGATCATTAATCATTTGAGTAAAAGTGTTAATATTGTGATAACAATTTATATAAAACCAATCTAGAATAGTGGTTGCGTTGTCGTGCTATTGGTGTATTCCTGGTGTCCCCACTGCCATGTCCCCACTGCCATGTCCCCACTCTGGTGGGGTCAACGGGAAGTCTTTTATAGTCGGGACAACATTTTAAATCCGTCTCTCCAATAAAACACGTTGTATATTCGTCAGTGTTTTCACAAATTTGTTTTGTCCCGCGCTCGCTAGTCTAATTTCGGTTATCGAGGTCAAGCAAAACAATAAGTACCCTCCGGCCAAAACTTTCCTTATTTCTTTGTTTGTTTATTAAAACTGTGAGAAAAGCACTAAACTTTGTACAACTTGACGTTTTCGTTTATTTGCAATTTCATTTACTGGCTCCTCTACTTGTTTATGTTTGTTGTCTACTAACTTGGACGAAAATAATATTTGATTGGTGACGGCTAAATGACTATTGTATGAAATATGAGTTTCTGTTTGTAAATAATATAAGCCATTATTACAAATCATGCTGGGGATACAGTAATAATCTTGTTGCCAACTAAAACCAGTAATAACTGTCAGAACTAAAGTAGGAACACAAATATTGGAACTAGTAATGCCATTAGTATTGCTGGGACATCAAAATACATATTACTAGTTTTCGTGGTTAAGGAATCTTGGTAAAGTAGGAATTACTTATGTTTCTTGACAGAAAGCTTGTCACAAATTCGAGCATCACCACAACATTGAGAAAAATGTTTTCCAGGCAGTTTTTCTTTGTACTTTTTGTAGTCCTAATTATATTTGATAACTTCATGTCCTTCAGCTTTCAACTGTTCAACCGTCACAAGCCAGCTCTTCACCAATGAACAGTTTCAATCTAGCCTAAAGTCTTGACTGACATATTAAGCTCCTTAGGTAAAATCGGTCTACAAGTATTTCGTCCCAACTTGATTGTATATATTACGACTAAAAGCAGAAAGTTACACCTAGTTCTAGCCGGCTATACCTAGGTGCGGCCGGTAACAGATTGTTATACTTAGTTAGGTGTATCCTTTTTATTGCTAGGATACACTGACCAAATGAATTAGGTTAGGTTAGGTTAGAACTGTGACAAAAAGCGCGCGAGCCGAGCGAACGCGGCGAGCGGTGCCGCGGCAGTGGCCGGCGAGCAGATACATCCAAATTGGTTGCATCAAACCTCCAAATTTAAATTTATTTTAGCAGCTAGAACTAGGTGTAACCTAAAGGCGCGTCTAAACGGGCTATATTTTACGACAATTTGTGGCTGCAATTATTGGCAAACATTGCCCAGCCATCAAAAAAACATTTTAGTGCATTTTATGGCTGAGCAAGCAATTGCAGGCAACTTGTTGCAATATGGCTGCAATAGTATGGCCTTTGATTCAGAACCCTTTACACACACACGCCGGCTACACATAAAAACATTTTGACATACCAAAAAATATGTGGCTATAATGCCGGGCCCTCCTTAAAATATTGCATAGTGTGGCTGGTATTGCTAGCAATGTTGCCGGCCACAGGATTGCAGCCACAAATTGTCGTAAAATATAGCCCGTTTAGACGCCCCTTTACTTCGGCTTTTAGCCGTAACATATAAACACTATGCTAGCTCATTGTATAAAATAGAACAAATATACTAGCGACCCGCCCCTGCTTTTCAGTTTTTATGACTTGACAAAACATCAAGCTTCTTTTATAAGTAGCTTCAACATAAATTTATTTTGACTGCCTCGTTGGTATAGTGGTCGCAAGCGCGACTGCTGAGCATGAGGTCCTAGGTTCGATTCGCAGGTCGTGCAAACTGTTTTTGCGTTTTTTCCATTAGGAATGTCTCAATAGCAGCCACGGAGTCTGGATTTGTGTCCGATTGATAGGCTAGCCCTCTATTTCGTGGGACTGAACATAACTGGCGAAATGTCGGTGTACTGTTAGGTAGGTACACCTCTAACCCTTCGGCGATTACAGGTGTGATGTTATTTTATGTATTTTATCTATCTATACATATAAAATTCAAAGTCCTGACTGACTGACTTGTATATCAACGTACAGCCCAAACCACTGGTCCTAGAGACATGAAATTTGGACAGTGTTTTCTTTGTGAAGAGTAGGTTTCCACTAAGAAAGGGTTTTTTGAAATTCTACCCCTAAGAGGGTGAAATGGGATGTTGAGTTTTCTGTGAAACTTTTTATTCACGGAGCCGATTGACTTGAAAATTTGTATATTATATTTATATTATATATATTATATATATATTATAATTTCTTGACTTAAATGTGCCCTGGCGGTTAGGAGTGTGTCATGCTCACTCAAATGTCTCGCTGATGGTGGCGCGTGTGTCGGATCATTTAGTTCCCTTCAAAATGGTTGAGTTGAATGGTGCTGATACATGCGTCATGTTCGTGAACGGGCGCTGTCAGTTGTGACTGGTCATCTCTTGGTTGCCACGGCTTATTTGAATTGTTTTTTTTTCTTTTTTTGAATTGTTTACTATGGACACTTTTAACGTACACATCTTGCTACATCGTTCTCACATAATGTACCATCTCAACATGAATGATGTAACCAAGAGTTTGTAAAAGTATACTGATTTAAAAGAGTGTCCATGGAGTTTCTTGCCCGTTCTTCTCCATAGAGATCTACGTTAGGGAATGGGCAACTACAGTACTTTCACAGTTTTTATGCCTTGTGACTGGGACTGTAGCTATTGTTGTCTTTGTTTCGACAATTCAAAAGTGCCTGTAACTGGCCTATTTGAAATAAATGCTTTGATTTTGATTTTTGATGATTTTGATTTTGTATACATACTTTTCAGTTAAAATTATGCTATACGTGTATAACAGTTTTCTAAAAATCATCCCTCAATTCAAAATTCAATGTCCTGTCTGGCTGATTGATATATCAACCCACAGCCCAAACCACTGGTTCTAGAGACATGAAATTTGAACGGTCTATTGTTTGTGAAGAGTAGGTATCCACTAAAAAAGGGTTTTTCGAAATTCCACCCCCAAGAGGGTGAAATGGGGTGTTGAATTTTCTGTGAAACTTTTTATTCTCGGAGTCGATTGACTTGAAAATTTGTGTACATACTCTTCAGTTAAAATTATGAGATACGTGTATCACAGTTTTTCCAAAATCATCCCCCAATTTAAGATTCAATGTCTTGACTGGCTGACTGATATATCAACGCACAGCCCAAACCGCTGGTCCTAGAGACATGAAATTTGGAGGGTGTGTTTTTTATGAAGAGTAGGTATCCGCTAAAAAAGGGTTTTTCGGAATTCCACCTCTAAGAGGGTGAAATGGGGTGTTGAATTTTTTTGAAACTTTTATTCACGTAGCCGATTGACTTGAAAATTTGTGTTCATACTCTTCAATTAAAATTATAAGACATGTTTATCAGTTTTTCCAAAATCATCCCCCAGTACAGTCAAATAGGGCTTCGAAGCTCACGTAGAAAGGCGCATGTCGCGCACTGTTGCGCGGGGCGCGGGATTATTTACCTATTTCTAAGTAGGTAAGATTTTTCTGATGTCTTTTATTACTTTATTATCCCAGAAGTAAGATTCCGTGGGCAATTCCCGAACACCACGCGGGCGAAGTGGCGGGCAGAAGCTAGTTCCATATAAAACCTTTTCTAAATGAAAAGGTAAAAACCGCATTCAAATCTGTTTCGTGGTTAAAAAGAACATCGTGGTCCCACGGACAGAAATGAAAAGCAAGTTCAATTTGTTATATGTATACTATGTTTAAATATTCAAGTCAATGATTTATATGAAAAGGAGTATACTAATAAATTTCTTTAGAAGTCCGCCTGTGTCCATCTCGCTCGTGGTTTCATTACACATTCTTACGATTTCATTTGCCTACATGATTCGTCCATCTTGGATCTTTTATTCTTGTGACATGTTCTCTCATTTACATTTGTACGCTTTATGAATGGTTGCGAATATCGTCTATAGAGATATTATTCGCTCACTCTATGTGATTATGGGGTTGTAAGACTCGCCTTGTATATTTGTGTTGATGATATTTTAGTTTCAGTTTATGGATACTATCGATAGTGATCATTTTAGCTTAGCAACATTGAGAAATAACTAAAGTGATTGGTTGGTTTGTAGATGGTCTCAAATTATTAAAAAAAATGTAATTTATTCAAGACATAACCGAAGCGTACGATGATTGATCTTTATAACGCCTATACATTTATTCAGAAGCTCCACAAAACTGACTGTAATGGAAATATTATTTCACAAATATTATTTCAAGATGCTTCAATTCACTAATAAGCAAAGTTTTACTTATGTGAACCCTTCAGTTGTGGGGTTCACATCCCTCTGAGCGCGCCCCTTCCGCAGATAAAAATAATAATGGTGACATTTATCAAAAGATATTTGAATATGGCCTCTCTTCGATATGTTTTATGTATGTACAAAATAACGGCTGGAAGGTTTCCTCTAACTTAATAAAACTACCTTATCAATATTATGATAGATGGAAAGTTCTAGTTAGATCAAGCATTGCTTAGAACCAAAAACAGTCTCTTGTTGAGACCAAAATTTTCTCTTAAAACAAAAGTACACATTTCTAACCCCCAAGTACCTCGTAACAGCAGTTAGTATTGTAGCTATTTACCTATAGACGGTAGTAATAAAGTAATTTAGCTGACGCGGCTTCGACGGAGGCACGGGCCACTTTCCCGTCATGAATATCAACAAGGGAGCTTGCCGTCATCGTCGCCTTTATGGCACAAACTTGGGAAGACACCCTCGCCATTCACACTGTGAGCGATAAACAAAAAGCTTGTAATTGAACGGAAATATTGTGTTCTACATTCTACACTGATTGTCAACCGAAATAGTGTAAGGTATAATGTGTGTTCAGAAAGGGTTTAGATTCATTAACATTATACTTTACTAACACCATGACTTTTTAGTCATCTTACAAACGTGGTCCACTCAATGTATCCGACATAAAAGTCGCGATTATTTTTTTTATCATTAATTAAGATAATAAGTACAAAGAAAAATAAATAATGCATTAAAAATATGAAACATCCTTTTAATAATACATATTATGTACCTACGTCTCAAACGGTGGGACATACCTACCTAGCGCACAAGTCGAATAGATCATCGCTTGCAACAGGGTGTTTTGACTACGTCATGCGTCATAATAACGAATAATATTTTTATTTTTAAATTATTCAAATGTCATATATACCTTTTTTAGTCATTAGATATATGAAGTGGGCTGCCGGTGTAAGACGACTAAAAAGGCACGGTGTATTTATTTGTAAATGTTTGCATTAGTCTTATTAACTAAGCCCTACAAAAAATGTTTTCACGGTTTCGCTCTGCTTTTTACGGTTTGTGTATTTGTCTGTGCATACTGCATGTGTTAAATAGATGAGACTATTTCATGGTACACATATTAGATGATGAGAAATCGATTTTGGTTCGTCCGCTCAGTATGGCTTTGTTATGTGGTTTTGGTATAGGTATGTGTGCGACATCCCGATATCCGATTTTTGGTTTGTTAATTTCTTTATAGGCTTTTAAATCGGATTTGTCCATTCGTTTGCATGATAAAAGCTGCGTAGAGAGACTTTTAGATTTGAATCTAATCCTCCATAGGGATGTTAGATTTTTTGTTTGATGAATTGAATTAGTTCAATGGAGAAAATGCCCGTAGAAGTACGAGATTATTAATACTTACCAAATCGAAAATAGGTGAGTACTTAGAGTAGTTTTTGGTTAATTCTAATAATAACCCATTTCTAAATACATTCAAATACATTCAGGTCGAAATTGATATACTTACATGTCACTGGGGTGAATTCGCAAAAGTACTTTTGTTTACACTGTGTTACAAACAATGAGATGTGTTGTGCTTTAATTTTAATATTGTGTGTGTGTGACTTGACTATTGCATTAGGTTATAGACCTGTAATGATAGTTTAAGGCATTTAAATAAATAAATAAATATCTTCAACTTGTTTTACAGCACGTTTGTGAAGTAAATAAGTTTCTAGACTCAGATAGACAAACATATTAATAATTTCCACAGCCTTCGTCTCGCGTTACCATGGTGTATTACAGAAGCTGTTATCTGCCACGACACAGTACGTGATTAGATTATGAATATGAACATCCTCACAGACTGTGAATATTGGCGAAAACACCATCAAAAATCATTTTGTTTGCGCAACGGATTTTAATGGGATTTCCACTGTTCCGCCCCGTAATACTCCGGTAATCAAATAAGCTATAAAATCATCATGTCGAGAGGGGTGGATTTTTTATCAATCAAGCGAGTTGCGTACTTATGTATGTAGGTGAAGTACTGGTGAAACGAAAATTATTGCTCATTTTTGTTGCGTTTTATCGTAAACTGGGGTGTTGTATATATAATTCAAATTCAAATTCAAATTCATTTATTATTAACTTACACAACAGAATACTGACAGGTTAAACAGAGAGTCCCAAACTAGGCATAGCCTGTATTTTGGTGACCCTATTTTGTATATGTGAAGTTTTTTTTAATAGTCTAGTAGTTCGTGTTTTTGAATAAGTACTACTCCAATGAGAACGATCGACTGTAGCCCGTTTTAGAACTCGTATTGATTTTTTTGTGCAACGTTCATCCCCTTCGTTTATAATAATACCTACATCATCATCTGCCTAGTCTTTTCCCAAGTATGTTGGGGTCGGTTTCCAAACTAACCGGATGCAGCTAAATACCTAGCAGTATTTTACATGGAGCGACTGCCTATCTGACCTCCACAACCCATTTAGTACTGGGTAATACGATACCCCTTGGTAAGACTTGACTTTTTGGGTCAAAGATCTACAGATGACATGACAGCCAGGTCCAACGGCTTAACGTGCTTTCCGAGGCACGGAGGAAACTCGGTGGGCGGTCACCCATCCTCAGACCAACCTAGGCAAGCACGGCTTAACCTAAAGATCTACCCGAGCGGCTGTTTCATTATGAATAACTCAAAAATCTACTTACTATGTATTTTATGAAATTCCTTTATTTATTTCTATACTTTATACATTATAAAATATTCCTTAAAAACAAAACAATATAAAAAATTGTAGTCCACCGTAAAATAATCATTAATCTGTTACCAATCCGATAAACATCCTTGTAAAAAAAATAACTAACCAACGTTTATCTTAACCGCTTCACACATCTAGAAATACCATCTCAACCTACCTTACCTGTTCAAAAGACTACTTAACGATGGTATTCGAGCCTATGTTCAACACCAACTAATGTAACTCACAAGAAAACTGCAGTATTCAAATGTAATTCAATTATGTAAAGTAACGCTGGATTATTTTTGCAGCTCATTTCAATTCAAGCTTAACTAATGAGGTGCTATCCAGTAACACTACTTTATTCACACCTCAGTAGACCTTACAGGATTTATACAGGAAATGGCCTCGGGGAATTGCTCTTTTCACACTTTATTTGTGTATGAGTTATTTTATATGTGCGGGTTTTATAGAACGTGACTGTTTTGAAAGAGTAAAGAAATAAGGTGCTATTTCTCGATGTCCGAAGTACTACTTACCGAATAAATTCAAAAATGGAACAGAATTTGTAACGGTAACATAATCGCAGGTAGTGAAACTGTCCCTAAGTGTAGTTACTATTTATTTATTTATGTACACACAGTAGACAACACAGGAAAATAACAATATAATATTTGAGTACACAGGTACTGCTTATTTCTTAAAAAAATCTGCCAGCAGACCTGCAAAAGCAGAAATGAAAAAGAAATGTAGACAATTTTTGTTGTTACTTTGTACCTAAGTGGTAGTAATCGGTCCAATTACCTTTTTGTTTTTTACAAGGAAAAAGCGTTTTTTAAAACTAATTAAAATGAAATTCTTCTGAAGCGTTGACTTAAACAATAAAGTTATTTTTATTGTAGTTTAAATAAGTTTTATTGGTTTTAATAATAAAACAGTGAGTACCTAAGTTTGTAAGTTATGCTTTGATTTTGATTAGAATTTCAATGACTTTCAAATAGTTTACCGAAGCTGAATAGTTGTTTTCTTTGAAATTAATAAAAAGTTCAATTATAAATAAAGAAACTCTTAGCTTCTTTTAACTTAGATTGTAAATAAATTACGATTAAAAAAAGATTAATATTTTAGGCGGGTGGATTTGGCATTTAAACTTTGGAATATTTGATCCATAGTTTTAATTTTTTTAGTTAATGATCTAGTTTTCTTTTAAATAATTTAATAGATTCACGTTTATCCAAATGTTCACTATCTCTTCTAATGGTAAACGATAATACGGTCGATGATGGTACATATTTGTCTAGAAACAACCTCATCAGTTGAGACCATGCAGACTACCAGGTTAGAAAGCTATCGGAAAACGCAGTCAGCAAGTTTAAGAGAACGTACAAGGAGGTTTACTAGTGCCGTATCCAGCTTTCAAGCCTCTGTGGACTCCACTACTGAATGAGGTGATAACTATAACACGTTACAAGAACTAGTTATTACAGTCGTTTGTCGTTGACGTTAATATATGCAATCGTTATTGATATCTGCCAATAAAACTTTACTATAAAATAGACCTCATAAAACTCTATACTATACTCCGATGACTATTATTTATGAAGTTAATTGATACCTTATCTAAAACTGTTGTTTTTAATACTGGGAGAAAAAGATACAGGGAAATTTATTACTAATTGAATGTCTTTATCTGTGAGATATTAACATTGTTACTGTTGAATTAATTTTAATTAATTGAAAATGTTACCGTAAATAGTAGACGTTTATAATATCCCAGTATATAATTGCTGACATAAGTACTGTGTCAGCAAGAGTGTCAGCATAATGACGGGGCCCCCCTCTAGAGGGCCAAAGCCTGCCGGGGTCGCGGGACTTATAGAATTACCGTGACCCTGGAACATAAAGGGCTATTGAAGGACACCGTGGATTTTAGTCAGTACATGTCTGACAGTCCCTCCCGCTCTGCCCTGGGTTGAGGACTCATTTGATCATTTTACCACGCTAAAAAAAAAAAAAAAAGTACTATGTCAGCCAAGCTTGTCGAGTTGAATATGATTTAATATAAAAAGGAGTCCTTACGTGTAAAATTGTAACAGTTTGTAACTTGAGAGCGCGCACTTCACAGAAAGTGGAAAACTCTAAGGGAGAATTGTATTATTTTTAATAAAATAACAAAAAATATATAACCACAGCAACAGATACAACGACGTATAGCATTTTGCAACATGCATTTTGCGTAGCCCATATATTGTGTACCAGTGCTTGCAACATCCATACATACATATTACCCACTTAAAGCTGTGTACAATAATTACACATCTGACCGAGGGACCGGACGGTAACAGTGCACAAGTAGTAATAATTTACGGCCTTCGACCATAATAACCAGTTAGATGCTACAACTTCACCCATCCTGGACTCCTGGTACCTAATAACGAATTTCTTACAACTTTGTGTTGTGTACTGTTCATTAGCGGCCATGTTTTGTGTACACAGAGTACACAGTACACAGATCTCCATTACGATAATTTGAAAAGCAGTCTCTGTTAAACTAATTCGTTGTTTCTAAGTTAATTGTGAAAATACGGATTGTATTTTACACCCTTGCTTTGTTACAGACGAAATTTTGCATTGTAGCTTAAATGTATTTTAATTCTAAATGAGCTTCTCACAAAACATTGTATTCTACACTCCATGAATTTTTAACAGGATTTTTAAGCTTTTTTAGTCAAAAAATACGGACTAAAAGCAAAGTTAAGTGAAAAATTAATAAGAACGGAAATGGAAAAATAAAGGCAATAGCTATGTAAAAGTGGTGGAGGCGTCGCGTCGCTTAGTCAGCTGTTAATGGCATTTGTGTTTACGTGCAACCAGACGATGCCGGCTCTGTGAGGAAAATTTTGGGAAAGACTATGTTGGATGCGACAGAAAAGGTAAAAGAGAAAAATAAACCACCTAATAGGAAGGTACTAAAGTCTATTTGCACTCGAGATGTACATAACGACACGTAGTAAGCATGTACAGGTATTCATAATTACCTCGATGTATTTTCACTTATAATAGGTACCAGTTATTCAGATACCTAAATAAGGTAATGAGGCTTGTGCGCTAAATGTCGTATTCCCACAAACCATATCAAGTAAATTCACATTTTCTCAACCGAACTCATACATATCAACAAGTTTGTAAAATGAGTAGGGTTCAATTAGCCTTATATGAGTATCACTACAAGTGTACAAAGAATTCTCAACAAAAACTAACTCGATTAAATAGCTTCACTTGCTCGGCAATGAACTACAAGGGTGATGCATCACTTTAACAAACCATAAATAATTCTAGCTCATTTTTTCCTTAGATAAATTAAAAAGAAATATTGCTACCGTACGGAATATCCATATTTTAATAGCAGAGTGCGCTTTTAGCTTAGTTATCAAGTCGGCACACGCAATCCTACAATCAGGCTTGAGACCACAATGAATGCATATCGAAACTACGTTTTAGCACCTCAACAATACATTCATAATGCCTTTCCGTGATTTTACGAAACTTTCAAAAGAAGGAATTTCGTTCTTTTATGTTTAAAGCCCAATTTAGGTCAACGTTTATTTAGCCTTTGTTATTATAATTGTGTTCGTTAGTGACTTTCTTTCTATTGTCAATTTATACGAATTTTCCTTTTTATAAAAAAACACTGTTTACTGAAAGACTAATAAAATGGTTTATCTCTCTCTATCTCGGAAAATTGGATGTCTTGATGAAAATCCGTAAATTCGCTGAAAGAATCAAAAGTGTTTGGGAGTGCGTTGATTAGTGGCAGGCAACATTTCGAAGTTCTTTTTAGACATCGGAAAAAGAAAATTAGGTTAGGTTAGGAAAATAATCCGAAACTTTAAGTAGGTATGTTCATTTAGAATAGTAAAATCAATCAGTATTATTCAGAGAATTATCGTGAAAAAGCAATGATAAGAGATTAAGATGTTCGTAAAAATAATCTATACTAATATTTATTTATATTATAAAGCTGAAGAGTTTGTTTGTTTGGTTAAACGCGCTAATCTCAGGAACTACTGGTTCGAATTGAAAAATTCTTATAGTGTTTTATAGCCCATTTATCGAGGAAGGCTATAGGCTATATAATATCACGCTACGCAAAAAGAAAACAAGTCAGAAGCGGCGGGTGAAACCGCGGGGAACAGCTAGTTGTATTATGTATTCAGTTTTACCCTGAAAGATAAATACTAAAATGAACGCCACGCAACTAGAATCTGTTAAAAACAAAAAGTAGAGAATGAAACGGGGACGCTTTTACCTAGGAGCCTCAGGGCGAACGTGAATAGGCATCTTTTAGGCAAGCGCGCTGGATCTTAGGTCACATCGTAGCTTACAGATGAGGCTGTGATCAAAGCCTATCCGGAACTAGACAAACACAAAATGTGACAAGCGAAAATGCTACTCAAAATATATGGCACAAAAGTTAAAATCGCAGAACCGAAAATTCGTTTCAATGCCTTACTTCAACTTCTGGTGTAGGTGTATTTTATAACTATTTAAATGCTAATAGAATATAAATGTTTACAGTGCAAGCATTAATTAAACCTTTCTCATCATTAGCATATAATAAATATTCAAGCAATGTAATTTTTATTGACATTAACGTCACACTACGAATGCACAGAGTGAGAAATTTAATATTGCAATCTATTTGATTTAAAGATCGTATCTATTACGTCAATAATAAAACGTTTTTAATAAAAACGATGATAAACTGGCTAACTCAACCAATAACTCGATACGTACTCTTAAACATTCATAAGTATTTATTTCACTTCATAATAACTGGATACCCTAACGGTTCGACTATGATGGAGTCTCGTTTTATTTCTAAACTGAAATCGATAAAATTGTACAACAAAAAGCTTCACAAACTATTTCCCATCACTATTTCGCGTAGCTATAGTTCGCTGATGACATAAAAGACGAAAGCATGGCGCGACGCGGAATAGCGGACGCGGCCGATTGACGGTGCACATGGGAACTCTATGCTAATTCGCTCGGCCGTATTTCGGCGCACTGTCAACGAGTAACACAGCCTTCTGTACCTGTCCTACTACGTGTGCACTGGACGTGGACGAAATGCAAAAACTTTGAATAATCGGATGTTTACTCACAAGCTTCGGTAAAAAAACTGTTATTTTACTTGTGTGAGGATCGTTCGGAATGTAGTGTATAATGTGACTAGGGATCTGTGTGACGTGTCTTTTAGAGCTTTTGTGTTTTTATCTAATTTCGATTCGATGTTCTTTTATGCGGAGCCTGGTTGATGTTTTATTTTTTGTTTTCTTTTCTGAAAACTAAATGCGTCGTTTTGAACTAAAGGTAAGCTAATAATGTATGTGTATAAGTCAAGAATTAGATACCATGTAGATATGCAGATTAGAAAAGCACCTCCTTTTCAAAAACTTGATCGGAACTGATCTTACAGCTTCAACTTTTTTTTTCAGCTTCTTCTTTTTTTATAGATCCTAGATGTCATAAAAATTGTCTCCGAAACGTATCTACGTCTGTTCAAAAATGCTTGATTTAAAGACTGTCATATAACAGGATCCTCTTAATCTTAATTATAAAACAAGTTCGTCAATCCGTCGTTGAACTAAAATAAAATGTAATAGCTGTGCTAATGGGTGTCCAAGAGCTGAGCAATAAATAATTTATTCCGGCAACATTTCCCCACTCAGTTTTTATGAAGCAACTAAAAGCTCGAAATAAACCGACAAAGAATAAGTTCATAAAGAGATTTCCTCATAAATTATAAAATTGTTTATGGAGAGAATCTAAAGCATTTTACTTCACTACTAATTCTATAATGAAAAGTCTTTCTCGGTTGAAAAGAGTCGGCGGCAAAGTAGTTTTGTGTAATCCCTTTTACTAACCTAACAAGTATAGTGGAGCTGATATTAAAACATAATTTTAAACTTCTGTGAGGCCGTGTAAGGAGTAACCGGTAATTAAAACAAACTGAGTTCAATTTACCCATCGTTGTTCGGTGGAAGTTCACGTGCAAGCAACACTAACACTACATTGAGATTGATGAACAGTTTCTGTTAGACGAAAGTATTTTGAACGAGGATTAATAATCTCTCGCTTTGAACATCAATGTCGAGGAAGCTACGCACAAAGCCGACATGGAAAGGGTATTAAACAGTGGCTTCAATAAACGGCCCAATAAGTTATGTAAAGTGCGGGTGCATCGCGTTACATTACAACCCCAACATGGGCCCGGGGTTGGGACGCATGCGCTCGCACCGCCGGCCGCGCACGGCATATGCGGAATATTAAAGGAGGAAAGAGAAAAAAATTAACTTGTGAAGCCATTTTCGTCTATCGGCGGCCCCCGCGCGCGCCGTAGGGTTTCTGTGATGCAGGCAGAGAGGCTCGCGCGGCCGCCGCGACTCCACGCCGCCGTACGCACCCGACCGCCGCTCGTCGTCGCTCGTCGCCACTCGCCGCCGCCGACCGGTCCGCCTGGTCTTGTGATTACACCTTGTGCGACACATTATAATTGTGCAGTGTTATTTGGACATTTGAGAAGCTTTCGCTCTATGGACACAGTGTTACTGTCCAACTAACTAGAACCTAACTTCTAAGTGAGTTTAACTTAACTGTGAGTGTAAGTTTTTGAGAAGTTTAATTTTCATCTTCTTCAGTGTTACGTCTTGTTAAGTGAACTAAACTGTATTTTGAAGTCGTGTTGTATGTGCCGCGTCTGTTTACTTGGCAAGTTTGATGCAAGTAGCAGTTATTTAGTCATTTGGTAAAGTTGAAACTTTTACAACTTACTCTGCATTCTTATTCGTACATTTGTGAGTTTCGCCCGATTCAAGTTCAACAACTTATGATCGCACCCTCAAAGGTAATTTACTATTATTTTTAATTAGTCTTTATTTAATTTTTAAGTAGAGATTAAATCATTATTTTTCTTTATATACGTAGAGGCTACGCACATATCTATTTTTGCAACGAGATGTAGAGTCGCTTGAACAACAATTTTGGTTTATTTAATGTCAGTTACATCTGTCGCATGCATAATTTTATTTTGCACAAACATCTGTGTTTTTATTGCTTTACAATGTCTGTATATTTTGTTTGTGCTCTTGTTAGTGATAAAATGTTTCACCTGTTCACTCTTCAGCTGTCCCACGGAACCGGCTATGAGTAGTAGGTATTTGAAGAGCCCCAAATATTTCAATCAAATTTAATATATCTTCTATGCGAGAATACCATGAAGGATAAACCAGCCATGACAAGGAAGAAACTATCATACAATCTCTCAAAAAGTTATAACAGCATTCTGAGGACATAGTAAATTAAATCTTTTATTTATGAAGTAATAACAGTGCGACAGAGTGCACTCTAAAATAGACGTGTATAATAAAAATCCATACTCCTCCCAATAAATTATCGGAAGACGTTCTTTTTATTGGAGTAACGAATGGTGAGATGAGTAATGGCGTAAGTTTGTCCGATAAATCATGCTTCCCGAAACTGTGAGGAGCTTCCGACGTCGGGGTAGTATTTGGCAAGAGCAACCCTCAATTTTTAATGTTCTATACACTTATAGGAACTGCTATCGATGGTGTAGAAAGAATCGGTTTAGTTTTTATAGACAATTTACAGACGACAAAAATGTATGAGAGGCAAATAAAAAATTATACACTATCAATCGATCAATAGCGATAAAAGCCTCAAATGGCTAAAACAGCAAATTACACGAAAGCAATATTGTAAATGGTACTTGAAGCCCGTATACATGAATGAAATTGAAGTCCACTTACGCTACGCAATTTGTCACTGTTGGTCATGAAACCCGCTGGACAATAATAATGCTAATAGAACACGAGCAACAGCACGATTTTGTGGTACGTTTTACCGTAAAATCATGCTGTTGCATGTATTCTGAAAGGGTAGTAAAACTAGTAATTGTAGAAAAGCGGTTCTCGTCAAGAAAATGGAAGAGCTAAATGGTACAACGGCCGATGGGCCGTGAAATGACACGTCGAGTGAACCGATACTATTTGATGAACTATTGTTTAGGAATCCAGCGATGGGCGGACGAGGATTGGACTCGCACTTGGATTTTGTGTAGACAGACGTTCGAAACATGAATTGGAATTTTGTTAGGAAATTCATTTGTTGTGATCTGGTTGATAGTGCAGATAAGATGGGAGTTTTTGGTTGGATAAAATTGATTTGGTCGTCGATAATGTCGGCGTTATTATATACCTATGTCAAGGCTTCAGGACAAAATTACGATGAATGAATGAGTATATGAAATAGATGTAACAAGCTTTGCAGCATGATTGAATTTCAAAATAGGTGGTGTAGATTAAATTCGATTATTCTAAAATGACTTTTAAAAGTATCTTTTAGTGTCAGTAGGAATAAAATTGATCTATTTTGGATAATCTTTGAAAGAATAGTTCACATACACTTACAGCTTAGGCCGAAATACTTCCTATTATCTAAACCAAATTGATTGGACACAAACACTATTAAGGGAGGGGTGGATTATGAATATCGAATATCAGACTAGAAATTATCGATACCCATAAAAGGCGTTCCCACGTTGCCGGAAGCAAGCACTGGATCGCCACGCTCCGGTACTTTGCTCTTTCACTATTGTCCCTTTGTCCGTACTTAGCTCCGTCAGCCCATCAAAAGAGCGCCTTTTTATTCCATGGATCTAGTTTGCCGCACTTAATTCGTATTGCATCATTCGTTCCACACCATTTTCTTTTTTTAACATCGATCGCACCGATAGCTCCCCCAATGTCGTGTCGTGCATTCGTAACAAAATTCTCTACACTACTTACCTTATCATATTTTTCAATCGGCGATTTGCTAGCTTATAATTATATACCCGTACCACAATAGTTTGTAACGTATAATTTAAAGCCTTATTATGGAGCTCTTAATTAGTAATTTCCTAGCCGAGCTTATGGTTAGCCGCCTTCGTTTAGTTGTTACAGAGTTCAAGAACATACCGGCCAGCAACACTAGTGAAATTTGCATTCTTGCTTCGCTCAGCCGACATAGCCTAAGGACCACCCGCGTTGAACTGCCTCCGATTCAATACCAGCTTTATAACATCGAGATAGAATTTCGAATCAAGATTCTCGTTTCTCATCATACCTATCGCTTGCAATAAGACGCTCTACAATCTACTCGCGTCTACTCGCGCAAATTTCAATATGCGTAGCGGGAGAATATTTTACGTCGGTTCGTCCTATTCTGCTGAGAAACAAAATCAGTATTACGTGAACAAAAAACAAAACGAAGGGCTTTAATTTGCGGTAAACATCTTTTCTCCTGCAATACCGTAAATAGAAACTCTCAGCAAGATTTTTTTAATCTTCGTCCAACATCTCGAATAATACAGCTGCAGCATTCGAATCTCATTAGCAAGTGAAACAAGAGAAAAAACTCAGAGCAATAAATTTTAGCAAGGCTCAAGTGGAAACGTTTACGGTTCCTTTTAATTTGGTTGGCATTGTCGAGGCGTCCCGCTGCGCGCCGCCCGTTGGATTTCTTGCTAGAATTCCAGCTGTTTCAAACATTAGTTACTTCTTATTAGTTGATTACGAAAACGAATTAAATGTTACATTTCATGATTAGACTTTATGGGGTTGTAATTGACATTAATTAGATATGAATGTAACCACACGTGGAGTTAAATAAAGCATAAATAAATCAAAAAGTTTAAATATCCTGCAACCTAAAAAAACACCGGCAGATGCAAAAGCGACTGAGACTGAGGATCACGGAGTGTATCATAAATCAAAGTGGATTTTATGATGGTATGATGGGACCAATAGCTACCTCTATCGACACATTTCGAGGAAGGCGTGTTTATTTTAAATGATTGAAGTAATTCCAAGGGTCCGGCGAGGAGCCGCAGCTGAGTGTGAGATCGATGACGTTGCGCTTTCTGCCGCGCCGTCTGCGGGCCCACAGATAATATTAATACTAGCCCAGCTATCGATGGCGGCGATAAACTTGTTTGAGTGTGGAAAGATACTACACTACTACATCAATCATCCGGTAGTAATTGAAAACATGCAGCTGCGGCTTTAAGATAAAACAATAAATAACCTTCACGACCCGAGAACCGTAGAAAATGTTCATTTCATTATCGTTATTCAGAAATATGTTCTTTATTCCGGCGTTAAAGCAAGCGTTACTAGAGATTTTATGACCACAGCGACACGTGTTTTGCAAGATCCTCACCAACTGCGGCCCAGCTGTGAGGAGCAGAACGTGCCGTTCTGGGTGCACATTAAAATTCCCACACATAAAATTCAATGATAAAAAAAGGTTCGCCCGATGGCCCCTTTCCTACTCACAACAAACAAGCAGGTAAGCGAATCTTTACGAGCCCAACAAAGTGAAATATGCGCAATCCAGTGAAGGATTTTACATCTTATTACTGCTGCGTAAAGAGTCAGTTTATGGAAGTGAAATGTAACAATGATCTTTCGCAACATTTGGAAAGAATATAATATATACTTTGTTTTCTTTTCTATTCTCCGACAAATATGGTGCTATGATGTAAAAAACTCCTTTCGTTTTAATAGGGCTTTTGGAGGTCTTCGGTTGGCAACCCCTTTATTGCGGTTGATTGTACCTTATACGGTTTGCTTCCTCGATGCGTCCGTTGCATTTAGTGTTTTGATTACATAATGGGAACTAATGAAAATGAATGAGTTGCGCTGGTTGGGACACGCATCCGCTTCGGGAAACAAAACAGAATAATGCATTATTTGTGTAACTACCGTGTATAAGTCATTGATTCTGAGTACGTCTTTGTTTGCTCCACAACCAGATATTTGAGGTCACTGACAATACACATGTCAAAAACGATATCCGTGGGTATATGCATCTCAACTTGTTTCGGGTCCACAGTATCGGTTCCCATCAATAATAGTTCGTGACTGGATTTCGGCTAATCATTGTAAGAGCTTAAACCGGCTGTGACAGCGTACTTGTAATACATTCCATTGTCGCCCGCGCCGCCGCGCCGCCTCCCATCATACAGCGAGGTGGTCGGGGCAATCAAAACAGAGCAATGTGATAAACTGTTACGCATTGCCCACTTAACCTCTACAAAGGTAATGTTAAGGTCGTTTCAGAGGTTATACACCGCGTTTGTGTTAATAAAACGGAAAATTCTTTCTAGTTAGCTAACAATGAACTTTTGTAGTTCTAAAGAAAAATGATAAAAGATATCTCCGATTGATTTTCGGTGAAACGCGTTTGAAGATACCAATTACGTTTTTATACTGTTCACAGTGGATTGGCATTGTTAAGAATCTTTGGAGCTTTCTAATAAAGCTGTTGTCTCTTCGCTGCACGACTGAATAAACTTTTAGGTGTGAGCTTTTTATTCTCTCTCATGCGCAGACGCATATATTATCGTAACTATGTTATCTAGCAACAAATACTATTACGTACACCTTTGTTGGTGTGAATTAATTTGTTCAAACACAACTCCGTTATAAAGAATGGTTAATGCAATGTAAACAGATTTCTAACAAGTTCTTCGTCAGTACAAGTGGTTGCTTTAGTTATGGTATATTAAAAGTGTTTTGTTTACTTTATTTTTAAATTTCAAATAAGGTTGATGGCGGGCCATCTGAGGTTACGGCGGTAACTGGTTCTGGTTAGCCACGTCCAGCGCTGGGCGAGCAATGAAAACAATAATGTTATGATAGGAGGCGGCGGGCGCGGGCGCGGTCGCGGTCCGACACTGTTTACTTTAAACATTCGCCGCCAGCCGCGGTAAGATTATATTCCTTGTAATGCTATACCCGAGGGCTGTGTGCTTTACCTCCGCACCATTGTTTGACGGCCCCGCACTTTGTTTACACAAATTACTTTAAACAATTCGGTAAACACCAGCGTTTCATAACCGGCAGTTGTCTGCGATAATAACTATTAATCTTCCGTTCCACCGATGCGACGCAAGCGCAACATTCTCAACGGTACTGTTGTGTTCGGTTATAAATAACTGAAATGTTATTTATATCTCTTAATACGGAATGATAGTCGATGAGGAGTTGTCATTAAATAATTTTTACGATTAAACGAGGCGCAACGACTGCTCTGTAAGTAATACTCTCGTTAACCAAATCGTTCAACGACTGCGACTGGTTTCAAATAGTTCCAAACGGGTTGCATCAGAACAGTGCTGTGGGCAAACGGTGCAGTCATTTATATTTAAAATAAGATAACATTCACTCCGGAATTTAATGTCAAACATAAAAATCGACGTAAAATGTTTATGGCGTCACGTAAATAATTATTTTGTTATTTAACAACAAACATCGTAAATAGTAATTCTAGAAGGTACTTTATTACATTCTTGACAAAGATTATTGATTCGAACTCAATCAAGTCGTAAACTGTACGTGTTAATGGTATAATCAAAAGTTCCCAAGTAACAACACGAAAGCCGACTCCACGAGAGACACATACTCCAATGTAATTAAATTGTTTACATTGAAAATCGATTATTGAGTTCAGTTCAGGGTGTGTATAAGTTAGGTGGCTATAACTCTGAATTTCGTGCAGTTGACTTCCGAGCCCCGACGTGCGAGGGAATCGAACTTTAGTGCCTATAAACTCTTTATTGCCCATTGTCGACGATTATTACTTAACCCTCATGACTTATGAACTAATAAATTCGATCTTTTCATGCCGATCGTGCTTACGATTTCACTCCTACGAGCTTTCGGAGTAAATAAAGAGCGCAATTTTGAAGTTTCATCGTTATCAAGTGAAATAAAGATAGGTGCCGAAGCACTTGGGCCATGATTAATGCGGCCCTGCCTTATTCGGTACCGAGTCGGAATACCGATTGGACTAAATAAGAACATTAAAAGCGTGCAATGCCGCGTGCGTGAATCAATAGATTAGATGGAAATAAGCTTAAAATATCTCCGTATGGTCTGGCTGTAAATAACTTGTTTGTAATTGCGGAGCCGCGATTGTCTGCTACTATAAGGAGGGCGGCGCTGTTTGATAGCAATCTTGCCTGTGCCAGCTCGGCTGCGCTCGGCTCCCCTTCCTACCTTTTGCGTATTGGAGTGCTGTTTGCGTGACACCGTTTTCGGTCATTGCTTAAGTAATACGCTGTCAGAGCGCACAATATGTCATTGTAATAGACTACATAAATATTCTTAACTAAGTTGCTATTAAACCTTTTAAGCGCAATAATATTATCATGAGGGCACAATAACATTGCATTATTGCACAAAGGATATGAACAAGAGACTATAACATCTAAGAAGGACCATTGGCTTTATTGAAAGCCGTGCTTGCTTTATACTGTCCCCCGCTTTCTGAGGCATAAAGTTATTTTCTCAACAAAGCACGCGGAGCCTGTGAGCTCCTTATATTGGACCTCTCTTGAGCCGACCCATTGTAATCTTAATGCCGTATTATATTAATGCGATAAACATCTCCGAGATCTCTGTGCTCATTTTTTTTCTGTGAATTATAGTGAGTTTAATATTGGCAGGGTACAGTTTGTTAGACGAGACGTTTCTCTGGTTACGAGGTCTTATCTTCAATCGATCCGAGGGGATCCAATTCTATGAGCGAGTACCTACTTTACAATTCTTGTGGTTTAACTTTTTTAACAGGCTGTATTGAAACCGCATTTTTAATAAGTCATCGAATTCAAGTAATGCTCGGAGATGCTCTGAATAGCATAAATAATGGAGATACCGACGTCATCTCATCAATGTCACATGCTATTAAATATGTATAATACGGAGCGCATTAAAACACTTATGTCGGATGACAAGGCATGAAAATCCAAATTTAGTGAGCATATTACTATGGAACGAGAGAACACGGCGAGCCACGCACAATGAAACTTGGTGCCTTGCCTGAATAATTGCCGTATTTAACTGTGGAGATTTAGCGTCCCAACTTGCATCACAATAGAGTATTTAGTTCGTGAAAGAAACTAAAAAACTATTGTTAGTCATGACTGAGACAAAATAAACGCTAACATTTATTTAATGGAGGAAATGGGGTACGAAAATCTCACAGTCCATGTATTGGAAGCCGAAAAAGCTGAGCAATTTGATTGGTTTGACTTGAACATACATAAAGCAATAAGGAAAGAGTATCTTAATCAAGTTTCTTAACTTTGATCGACATTTTTGCTTTATGTTAGATACGATTGAATAGCTATTGTGCGATTGCAATGGACCAGGGGAGGAGCGAGATTATTTGCATCAACTCATAAAGAGGCTCTGTGGAGATTAAATTAAGAAATTCCGAAAAGCCTTGATTGATAGTCCGCCGACATTTTAGGCTAAAGACCTACTGATTTTCGTTAATCTAACAGTTTTTTAGCATTAAAGAGTCTAAACGCTAGATGTAACAGTGATTTAAGACCACAGTAATAACTACAATGTTTTACGGCCAGAAATATTTCATACATCAATTTTAATGCGACTAGCCAACATTAATTTCAAATAAAATTGTATTTCTCACAAAAACTGTTAAATTAGCCTCCATAAATCATAATACGCTTACTTAAAAACTTGGTTCACAGCCAAGAACAAATGTTTTCGTTCAGACATACAATGGAACATTGAAATCATGACTGTATGGTGTCACACCATATTTATTTTAATGGGAAAGGTCATTACTTTCGGTACTTCTAACTGGACTGTAGCAGGGGTGCTGCTTCATTAGTCATGGACTATTCGAAACTTCGAAACTTTCTTATGAAATAATACCACCGGTTTTTTTAAATAAAAATCAAGAATTGATTTTTAAAAGCATAATCAGCTTATAATGTGGCTGCTGGGACACTACCGGCCTCCTACAGGCCTCCTCTCTATGAGAGTGAGTGGGCTGCCTACCACGCTGGCGCAGTGTGGTTTATTGGATGGCGCATATCTTCGAATTTTTATTTCTAGGACATTCCGGTTTCCTCACGATATTTTCCTTCCCTGTTTTTAGAGCAGTGGAGATGAAACAAATAACACAAAGTAATGCGCCTGTCTGGGTTACAACCCAAGATCAATAACTGTGAAATACTAGAAAATACCACAGCAAAAATAAAAATAAATCGTGTGTGCGGGAGAGCTCACCTTTGACATCCTGCCCTAGTCAAATAATCTGATATGATGCTAAAGACTCGTGGCCGGTACCAGTGCTCCCTAAGCCTAGCCATAATCGAAATCATTTTATATTGAATTCATGTTCTGTAGGCCCAAGAAACGCTGGCGTGACGATTTGGACTCGTTCCTGTCTGACTGGCTAGAGAAGGCTAAACACCGAGAGAGTTGGAAAGGAATGGGGGCAGCCTTTGCCCAGCAGTGGGACAAAATAGGCTAAAGAAAAAAAAACATGTTCTATCTATACGGACATTTAAAACAGTATCATTGAAAACATCCATTACACCATCCCGGGGCGCCTTAAAAACTGGGCCAAATCCTGAGAAATGCATATTGATGGCAGCCCTTAACCAGTACAGCGTCGCTTTGTGTCCCGCTGAGTAATCGTCACAACTTAGCTCCTCGAATTTATGTCCCATTTATACTTCAACCATAATGGAATATTTAGGGGTGCGCGAAAACTTTTGCACTGTACAACCATATTTTATTTACGGCGACATGTGAATGTTATGTTTTTTGTCCCGAGCCGCGCCCGCACCCGCAAAAGGTGGATATTGTTAGTTAGTTTGATACACCTGGGTTTATGTAGCGTAGTGAACTTTTGAAAGTAATTTTCGAGTGGCCAAGAATCTTGTAGGAATAGGAAACGGAAATCGATTAAACTAAATATCGTGGTGTTTGCTACGAAGTGCTACGAAAGCGCTACGAGTTTTTATCAATTCATCTTTCAGTATCATTTTTTTTCTGTAACTAAAATAATATGTTTTTAAGTATGTAAAGATGTAAGATTAATTGTAAAGGATGGATCGACACACATCTATTTTGTCATTAACTTGTTGATTAACTATGTTTAAGACCCTCATGGCTGAACACTGTCTCTTAAGATACAGGTTTACCTAGTTTAAGAGGCAGGGTTATAATACTTGAGTACAGATTTTAGCATAGAATCAGTTGTATACAATGTGCAGTACCTATTTCATAATGAATCACCTAGCTTCCCATCTGTATTTATTTTTTTATGGCAAATAAAATTTATTATTTATTTATTATTTATGTAAAGTGGTTCAGAATACTTATTGAATCTATACCATTTAGTTTAATGATTACATTTTAATACAACACGACTCTCATAGAAAAACAGACGTTCAACTTTAAAACAGGCTGCTGTGTCTGACCGCTCTTCAGTAAACTCTATTCACATAATGAGTGAAAACAAAGTGTAGTTTGTAACACCAGATGTTATGCTAATATCAACAGACACTCAAAAAGCTAGAGGATTTCAGTTTCAACTTTGAGTAGTTTTTAATGTAAGACCAACGTTCTAAATACAAATGTAAATTCTTAATCTGATTTCATAAAGATGCCATAGATTAACAGTTTTAAAAACGAAATTATGCATAAGCTTTAACATTTGACAGAAGCGAGGAACTTTACGATGATTTTTATTGGTAACGTAAATTTTTGACCAACATTTATTTGTGACATTTATCAAAAATGTGGACACTGCGTTATATTTTAAATACAATTTTCATACTACAAAATGTATAATATAGGGTCATAAATAAGTTATGAATACATTTGTACATTAACGATATCGGATAACTGGTCATCTGTTTCTCATTAAAGTGCCTACTGGTTTTCTTCTCGTGGTGGCACGAACTACATTGAAACAGATTATGTCGTAGTAAAAATATTAGCTATTCAGATATGGTTGTCAGATACTTTGCGAAATTGCGACTATTTATAGTAAACTTCGAAGGATCTAACCTACAGGAATCTTTTTATTCATTACTATACAAGGTTAGTTTCCAAAGACCAGCCAAATTCTCAGATCTGATGCAGTACATCATTCTGAGCCCCCCCACGTAGAAATTTTTTATAGGTTATTTAAAAAAAAAAACAGCTGTTCCATCATTTTGCCCGTGTAGGTATTGCACTTTTGTAGGAAACAGCAGATTTTTTTTTTAATAACCGATGAAGAATTTCTACGTGGGGGGGCTCAGAATGATGTACTGCATCAGATCTGAGAATTTGGCTGGTCTTTGGAAACTAACCCTGTATAGGTACATTAAGGAGAAACTACAAATAGATCTAAAATAAAAATATGTACAAGTATCAAAACGAGAAAAGAAACACGGTGTCAAAAAATTCATCCACATCGCTGTCAATAGAAACAGTGCCCAGAAGGCTGGTAGCCTTGCCACGTTGGATGGAGGAAGTTTTTAAACTATCATAATCACTAACACTATCATTAACACGAAAAACGGGATATTACAACACGCAACATGCTGTAAACAAAAACATGATAAATATCCCGCTTTTAGTGTTTACGATAATGGTGACTAAGATAATGGTAAACTTAAAACTAGGTAGCTTTTTGAATTCATGACTACATACATAGAAAACATTAACAGATATACTACTAATGCCTATTGTGATCATAACAATAACAAGAAGTAAATAATGTAAGACTATTAATAACAAATAAACGTCAAAGACAAAAACAAAGCTACAAAAAACTAGCAAAAAAGATTGCACACATTCGACTGAATTTATAGCACTCTCAAAAACTTATGAAGTTGAGTTTCGTGAAAAAGTAGAAGGGCGTTGTATGAAGAGAATACCTATAATAAAAGTACCAAGTTTTCTGCGAAGGTCGTTCTAAGTATAACTTTCGTCTTTGACATTCTGTCCTTTGTGTAAAGTACATTTCTTTCTACGTAAGTACTTACTACTTAAGTAATCTACATATATCATTGGTTCGGTACATAGTTGAGTATGTTTACTTTTGATATGAGCGAAACAACGGTCAAAGTTTCGGCAGACAATACCATAATTCATCTTGTTCTACGCAGTTGGACAAGACAGGACATTAAACTAAAAGCGAATTGTTAGTAACCGTCTAGAAACGTTTGTTTACTTTGGTAAAGTATCCATGCATAGAATTTAAACTTAAATAAACCTAACTTACCTATTGTTACGCAGAGCAGATGCTGCTTCTACATAGATGTTAATCTAAGTTATTTAACCTCCGACCACTGGTCTTTGTTTCAAATCAAAACAATGAATCATAATTATCATCGAATTTAAACAAAGGCAGTATCTGCTGAATTGATCAATGCTTCGTTATTGGGAAGTAATTATAGCTGAAAGGAGCTTCCCACGATTTTTAAGGACATTGGCATCAAAGCCATCTGGAGAACCCAACTAATGAAAAGAATTCAGTCAGGTTTCGAGAACTGCTGCAATCGTAACATCCTAAGAGAAAAAAATAAAGTTGGATTCGTAAGAGCTTTTTATATCCACTCACCTGGCTCTGGTGACCAGTTTGAGAAAAATTAAAGCTTTGTATAATTATGTATTTCGTTTAAGTACCATCTTCTTTTATATAAAAATCTCGTGTCACGGTGTTTGCGGTCGCACTCTTCCGAAACGGCTCAACCGATTTTTATGTTTTTTTTTTGTATATTTGGTTAGTAGAATAGCTCGTAAAATATATCTCACACCGCTAATATCACGCGTACAAAGGTCGTGGGACACATCTAGTAATACATAAAATAAAGAACTAATGTAATCCCTTTTATTGGCAATGCCTGACGATATCTGCTACTAACTTAATTAAATGCTTGTACGAAGGAAAGCAGGATATGATACACTATGAAATAAATAAATTATAATAAACCCACACGAGTAATGTAATTTTGATCATTACCATGACAAAACAGCCTTGCTTGTTCGATGTACGTCCACGTTTATTAAATCATAGTGTGAAGTTCCTCCACTTAAGGCCCCGACCACAATGTACTGAGGTTTCTCGTTGAATAAATAATGAGTGGAGCCACGTTAAGCCCCTCGTCCACCAGTCAACACTTGACAAACTTGTCTTTAACATATCTAATGTTGTGGAACTAACTTTGATGTTATGATTCCGTTTTGCAGGCTAGATCTTAACTTATAACTAATTCAATTAGCTAGGCTAGATTTTCTCTAGAAATTTACACAAAATTCATTCATTCTTTAATCACTACATAATATAAAACAAAGTCGCTTCCCGCTGTCTGTCTGTCCCTATATATGCTTAGATCTTTAAAACTACGCAACGTATTTTGATGCGGTTTTCAGTAATAGATAGAGTGATTCAAGAGGAAGGTTTATATATATCTATATACTGCACCCGTGCGAAGCCGGGGTGGGTCGCTAGTATGTAATATGTATTATCGGCTCCGTATCGAAACGTCCTATAAACGACACTTAAGCAAAATGCCCTATTAGGAAATCGTCCTATGAGCAAATGGTCCTTAAAACAAAGGAATGGGAATTGTAGTTATACCACACATATGTACATGTAAGTTGTTTTAAAGAAATAAAGACAATAGCTAAGAAGAAACGAAAAAAAAAAATAGAATAATTTTGTCACCCAAAAACATAAATTCAACTCCAATTTCGCAAGGTGTCAAGTAAGAGCTTGTAAAAACATTTCTGTACACTTAGCTTAATTACACACGGTTACATTACACTCAATTCAGTTCAATAAAACTTTTAACCTGCTTCAATAAAAACGGCTATAAAATGTTGTTAACACTCAGGCAGGAACGTTCAATGTTATTTTATAGCTTTTTAATTAAGATATTATAAGAAACTTGAGTAGTTGGTACAATTGAATACACAGTGGGTCGGAACTCGGAATGCCAGCAAAATAAAATCAAACAAAAAAGGTTATTCGTTTCCGAAGGCAGTTGAATTAGCATAATTTTAATCGGTTTAGGATGCATTCGTTTAGTACATTTTCTTATGGTATAGTACCTATTTATAGTATATTATAGATTACAGACTGCGAAGTCATAGGTCATCAGTTCGGACCTAATTCAGCACATCTGATTTCCGGTTTCATGGTTTAATTATCATTTGCTTCGGTTAAGGAAAAAATCGTGAGGAAACCAAACCAGAATGATGAAGAGATATTTCTCGAAGACCTGTAAAGCCAAGTCAGCCTCTCTCACTGATACTAGCTTTATAGGCACTAACCACACAAAAAACGGTATTTTTTATTGCAATAATTTCTCAACCTGTAAGCATGAATTTGTCTTATCGATCCAGTCCCTTTCATAGGAGGAGGCACTTAGGAAGCGGGTACATTATAGGCTATGATTATACCAAGCATACAGACCTAGATATCTAAAATTATTTTCAGATATACACCTACCACTGTTTGTCTCTGCATCACCCAAAGGTTGACTGGTAGAAAATGCCTATGGCATTAAGTCCGCCTCTGTACTTATGTGCTTGAAGTGTTAAATAAATAAACAAATAAATATCTTAAACACAGGTACTTACTTAATGAAGGCTTACTCCTAACTTCTACGATCATTATATCCCCCGAATTCGACACTACATATATCCACTACTTCTTCAATCACTGGCGTGACGTACATTATGTAAATGTAGCAACACTATAGTATATCAGTATATCTACACGAACGGAAGTGCGGCGGCAAGTGCTAAACTCTAGCCGACCTGATGGATTTATGGTGAGGGGCGCGGGACACCACTACCGACTTATACCTGCTAGGCACTGCGTTATTGTGTAACATGATAATGCTTTAGCTGCTAAATAAATGCAATAGAAGCTTTTGTACCTCTTTGTTGCATACATTTTTCGAAACAATTGCTATAGCATGTCGGTCAAAATCTTCAATGAAATACCGAAACAAATCAGAGAACTACCAATTAATTATTTCAAAATGAAACTGAAGAAATGGCTCCTTAATAACGTGTTCTGTACAATTAATGAGTTTTTGACTTATAAACAAACCTATTTGTGATGGTTAAGTAGCTTTTGTTCCTATTTTATGGATTTGTTATTTTTTTTTCTAATTTTATTACATTTTGTTAAATTTTTAACTAGATACCTAAACCAAGTGTACATTGTGTCAGGTATTTTAATTTTAAGTTTGCATGCTGAAGGAAGTCAGCGAAATGTGTGAAACCTTTTATTTTATAAGACCATCATGTACCATATTTCATGCAAAATAAAGAATTTTGAATCCTAAAAAGAAGGATCGTGAATTTGGGGCCTTAATCTGAAAGACAGATACCCGAGTCACAGTCAATCCAAGAATGGAGAAAAATGAGCAATGCTGAAATCATCAGATGGAATAAAAGAGAGGGTCTTTAAAGTATTTAAGAAACAGACTGAAGTAAACAACCTTCAGCGTAGAAGCAAAGTTACTTCAAAGTGCATGAAACTCACTGCAATAAATATTAAAGTGCGTTCAGAAAGCAATATTGAATGTAATAAAACCTATCATACATTTCATACAATTTAATGCTCACAATATCATATTATGGCACATTCACAATTGAAAATAAATACGCTTTTTACGTGTTAAAGTAACATCGTAGCATGTGACTTGTGACAGCTAGTTATTGTTTGCGATCAGCCGTGGTGGTAGCAAGTCCGTTTAATTGGCCTGGCACCGCACGTTCTAGCATGGCGTGTAAGATAACACCACGAAGTATACACGCTCCAAGAGTGTGCACTATGCTCCACGTTAAAGGGTTATTTTTAACTTAGCCCGGTTATACCACACTGTACCGTGCTCTTGCCGAAGCATGGCGACAATTATTAAACGATAACACTTCGGATATGGCTTTCCTGTGCCTGGGTCGTGGGCATTAAAAATAAATTATGACAATCGTCCGGAATTTAAGATTCGATAAGGACGTGAATGGGAGATATTGACAGAACTTATTAAGCTTGGACTTCGGTAAATGTACTTAGAATTGACAGTTTAATGTGCTCAAATAATAAAAAAAACTAATATTTATTTCGCATGCAATATTTTACAGAATTCGATATGTAGGGTATCGGTTTTATTAAATTTCAAACATTCAATATCGATATGACACAGTTTTTACTAAAAATATGGCGTATATTGTAAACAATTCTTATTAAAATTTATTAAAACTAAATACGAAATAGAAATTAAAATCAACCACAATTTTCTTCAAGACGAAACGACACAGAAATAGTTCTGGCGAGGTAATTGTAGAGAAACAGTAATGGCGGAGTTTGAAGACTGCAGACGGAATAATTTGAATTTGCATAAGTTTGAATAAAACATTCATTATATTTAACTATTATTCAAACAGATGAAACAGTTGCGCGGTACAGCCGATACAGAGCGAGTAACGGAGTTGCAGTTTAAGTTTAACTTCAGTTTTATATGTTCAGTCCATACTCCGTCGCTTGGAGACTTACCAACGTGGAAGGTGCTTTACTGTTAATATATTCTCTAGTTAACACCCAGCGCTATGAAGATCGTATATTAAGTTGACTATCCAGTAACTTTAATGTAGGTAGTTTCCGTCCAAAGTATTTTGACCTTTGATAACCCAGCTGTCACCATACAATTCAGTTCATCGGATCAGACAAAGCCACGAAAACGTCGACACAACGCAACATGAGTGAGCGTCACGTCAAAGCTCTCTTTGTTCTTTTTGAGCAAGACGTTGAAGATAACCCGTGTTTCTGTTTGAGTGGCATGTCTGGTCGCTCGCGTGCTGTGCTCGGATCCATTAATGTAGTCAGCCGTGTGCTGCCGCCAACAAACAAATTACTGATGCAAACACGTCGCAACACGCGACCCAGCCTTGAAAGCCTTTTGCTTGCTTTGTCAATTTTGTTCCTCGTTCTCCCTCCTCCGCGTATCGCCTTCGAGTTACTCGCCCGAATAATTTGATAAATGTTATTGTTATTGGTAGTGCCAACAAAGGTAATTGTTTTAGAGTTTGCTCACGCGGCTCTGTGTACATATTCGGGGAATCATTTCTGAATACGCGATTGTTTGTTGTGCACTTAGTTTGTGAACGGATCGGACGGCTGTGAATGATTAGGTTGTTAGGTTTAAATTACTCAACAATGTTTGTATTTACTTTGTTTCTTTTGGACCTTTTTTCTGTTGAATTTTGTCCATCTCTGTCTCATCTGTGTTTCTGTCTATCTGTGTCTTGGTCTTAAATTCAAATTGTAAATATTCGTCTCACAGCGTCTTCTAAGTTACCAACTTAACCAAGGAGACTACTGCATTTATCAACCTACACGCTTTCAAAGCTTGTAAGTTTCTTCATTTTTCAGTCTTGGCACACCCTACCAATCATAACGCTAAAGCTTTGAATATATCTCTGAATCGTAGCAGCATCTCTTGCAGTCGGCCACTTGTAACGAGGGCTTCACGTGCAGGGTGTGACGTAAGCAAGAGTGGGGGTTGGGGGGAAGGGGGGGGGCTGTAACACGGCTCTACTAATTTCGCAGTCTCATGGGCTCGAGCCGCCACCGCGCATTTGCCCGCCTGTTGCCACAATCCTGTCTTACTCAAAGGATTAGTCGTTTTAAGCAAATAATAAAGAAATTACACGAATTGAATCCCTACAGTTACACATACGTTTATAATTTAACGTTTTCCTCAAATTCGCAAAACCAGCGCGTCTTGTTTTTTTGTTTCGCAGAACGTGGGTGGTCAATTATAGCCAAATTATTACTGTCGGAAATTAACGTACGCCAAAGAGCTTTGCTGACGTCACCGTCGAAAGATTAATAATTTCTGAATAGTGTTTGCATAAAGGCAATTTTATTAATGGTGCTATTATTTTTCCGTAATGTTTGCAAAATAACCAATTACGTAGTTAACCGGAATTTAGTGAAGGTATTCTTAACTCTGCGTCTCATTTCCATGGAACGCGACCAAGTAATTCAGAGCGGCATAGATGGCTGGTTAGAGCAGTCGCCACTGGCAGAGTAGCACATAAAAGCATCGATCTATTAGTAGCTAGCTAAAATAGTGGCACTGTATTGTGTAGCTGCGACTGGCCGGGCCTGTCAATTAGGCGGCAGCAGCGCTTCGCCCGTCGCCTGTCACGGACTGAACTATGCGAACAATATTTAGTTTGCTCGATTGTCGGATATTTTTAGAAAATTTTGAATTCATCGAGCATTGGACTTTGTGGGGCCTTTATTAGCTGTTGATTTTAATGGCTGATAGTTAGGATATATACACTAATCAGTTTTTCTTTCATAATGTTACAGTTAGAATGCAAATTCCAACTGCTGTTCAATCATCCTTGTTCAATGCTATGCCTTGTTTAATGCTAACCTAACCTAACCTAACTCTGCTGCAAACTATGTAAAAAGTTCCTAAAACACTTACAAAACTCATTCAACAAACTTCATTCATTAACACACAGCAACAGTACAGCACCATACTTACAGTAACCGTCAATTTGAATATTTTTTATCGTGTTGTATTGTTCCGCTGGTTGATTCGTTAATGTAGTTTTGAACACCTCACAATACACCGCTTACGCCGGATGCTTCTAATTTCGAGGCGTCCACTATTACGTTTGAGTGTACTGTACATGATAGGTAGATACGCCATGATAGCTCCATAAGTGGTTTCTAGTGTCACTTGGTGAGACCCTTGCGCGACCATTTAGTGTGGGTACTTAGCTTCACCAACATTTTAGGTAAAGTACTTACACATGGAGGTACTTGACTTACATTACAGCTCAAAACTCTAAGGAAATTACTTTACATTCGTTGAATTTGTTTAGTAAGAAGTAATCGTAACGACTTGAATGAATTAATCTCGTAGCAATGCTACATTTGTCGTAGCTCGTAGGCCGTGAGTCATACACTTTTCAAATGTAATCTTTTCTAAAAAATGCAAATATGCAATATTTGAATTCCGTCTCTTCAGTCATATTGTTACAAACCAAACATTTTATCAAAAGCAAGTAGTTACAAATCTGAGTAACTTATACTTTTTTAGATCGTCCTACTTCTATTGTAACTTCCCTTACCGCGCGGGGTTTCCGAAATCTTCGAGCCCACAAGGGAATAGTACTTACTTGTCCAAACGATAACAAACAACTTTACGCGAACAACTTCTGGAAATTTGATCATTTTGTGAACCTCATACATAATAAATAGTATTCTTTCTTTAATCAAAGTATCGAGAATATTTGTTCGGTATTCCAAAATGGCAGGATGCGGGTTGAAGAGTTTATTCACCTTCTCGAGGCGTCGCATGTAAGGTTTCAGTATGTGTAATGTAATAATATTGAAAATCGGTGAACTCGTATAGTTGGTATCGATTTAAATTGCCTGTTACTCGGATTTTTACGGATATCCTTGTGGTTTCTTAAGACTAGTATAATTCTGTTTATCGTGTTCGGTTCCATTCGTTAGGTAAACTTTTCTAATTACAGTAATTTGGTTTCTGATGAAGGACATTTGTCTGTATAAAATAACATGGTAGGTCGCTGTTGACAGGGATACTTGAATATTTACTGACGGATTGAGTTCCTAACGAACGTAAACTATCAAATGTTTCATTCTATCTACGTTCATCTTTTTATAGAACCCTGACGGTATTCGTCCTGTTTCAATTAGGTCCTGTTCTATCAGTAGCGCTTCAGACAAACAAGTCTTCTCTGGCCCTAAGTATGATTTAATGCTTACATAAGTAGCTATATTTTGCCGGAGTTGCTTATCAACGTCTGATATAAGTTACGGCTTATACTGTAAACGTTACTTGTATATCTCTACGAAAGAACCCGAGATGGATAGCTGTAGGCTAAAAGATAAAAAGAAATCTTAAGTATCCGGATATATTTCTGAGTCAGTCCAAGTTTCAGTACATTTAGGTCAAACGAAACGTGTTTAAGTTTTATGATTTTTCTAGAAAATGTTCCAGTCATCACACAGCGCTCGTGCCAATAAAGAGCCACCAAAGGTTGGCGTCGCGATGCCACCGCAAATACTTGTCATTCCGATCAACCGCGAACGACAAGCGTCCTCGAAAATGCATCCGCGCCATTGAATAAAGAAGTCCACTGCAATCCACTCACGTAGAAGTACAAACGGACAGACGGACTGATGCGTCACGTGCACCCTGGTGCACTCTTTGCCCGCAACTTCAATTTAGTTAAAAGTAGTAGCTGAGTGCAGGCGTGATCTAACTTCTCTCCGCGGCAGGAATTTGGTCTTGCTTTTTCAAAGCCCGAACAACTTTATACCACAGAAATGCGGTGACTGGAAGCGGTACGCGTTGCTACCGAAACTCCGGCGTGCTCTGATATTATACGATTTTTATTACTTTGGTTTTCAGTAACGACTGAAAGCATTTTAGATAGTTTATAATGAATTTATTGCTTCGGCTTGGGAGAAACTGTCGAAAAGAATTAAGCATAATTAGGTAACCCAACACTACCATAACAGTCTATGGCTTTCTAATGAATTATTATTGAAAAAAAACAATGTAACATTCCGATATTGATCAGGGTTTTTTATATGCAATTCATTCACCACATACCTTCGCATGTTCGTGTTAAAAAAGCGTCTAATTTGGAGTGGGACGCATCTACGGCTGCGACCGTCTCTTGTTTTATTTTAGGAGACAACAGTCGACCGACGAGAAAGTTTTTCCACGGCGTATATCAAAATGTCTTTTGCTAAAGCCAGCTAAGCAGAGCAGACTGCTTTCGTTTATAATTAATTTTGGCTGCAAACTTTACGCCACGAATATCTTTGTAACTCCAAGTTACTATTTTAGGAATTTAATACGTCCTTGTTTTGCGGCAAGCTCTCGAACCTCTCCAATTTAAATATTTGATAAGGGAACTTTTGTTTGCGGTAATTTGGGAACAATTTTTACACAAGCGGATAATAAGCTTAAAGGTCAAAATAGTTTTGTAAATGTTAACTAAAACATCATGGAATGTAAAACATCGTACAATGTAAAAAAGAAACATGGCACTTGAACAGTTTAATAAACACGTAATTTATTCATGAAATCGAATGTAAAATATGTATGTATCATGTTAAAACGACCTTTGTCGATGTTATCACTAAAGCATCCATGTAGCTAGTCGGTTTCGACTTTTTTCAACAATAGCCGAAGCAACGACATGTGTTTCGTCAGCCGGAACCGCCCTCCGATATTAACATACAGTTACCGACCGTCTAAAAAACCTTTTTTAAAACTGTGACATGACAATGATGCGTTAACATTCTGACAATGCCCTGTTAGAGGTAAATGGGAAGTGGCGTCCATTTAAGTAGGTATTCACGTTCGAGGCGTGTTTACATCGGGTTCGCTTCTATAGGGCTTCGAGTAATGCTTAGTCACAGCGCTGCGGAACTTGTTGCCTTAACGAAATTTTTATTAATGATCCCCGGGCCTCCGAACAAGTCTGATGTAATTCGGATGCGGCCTATTTGGTACACATTTGTTTTCTGTTTAACGAACCGCGCGCATAATAATATTTCACTTTGTACTATCAATCACCAGTCGACGCGCGTAAATATTGCTGATAAATATTCATGAGGAAGTTCGATTACTACTCATATATTACCCGTTACATTCTCACTCTCACGGATTATGTGCCAAGAATTGCTGATATCTTAATAAATAGCGCCATTAAATATTTTGTCATGACGCGATTTATGAGGAGAGAAGCTTAAGCCCATTCTATTTTAAATTAATTCCTTTTTTACGAGTGTCGCCTCCTACGCGTGTCCAGACACTATTATAGTGGTATGTAACTTATAATAATTTAATGCATGGCCGTCCCATTAAAATCCATTGAGTGTTGGCGCAGTATCAGAGAGCATTCAATCGACCAGAAGGTAACCACAAATAAAATAAAAGTTTACTGTCGTTTTATACGCAGAATATTAACTTACCGCATATTAAATATCACGCTTTATACGCTTTGTTCATTTAGTTTGGTAGTACCGAACATGGCGAATGAGCTTTGGGTAGGTAATCCAGTTACCATGAAACTAATGAATTAAAAATTACTAAGGATTCCTTAATGAAAAGAGATCGTTCACCTCATCATTATTCCCGTAACGATAACAGATAGTAGCTACGCAAATAAAATAATTGTATATCAGAGATGAAACAAGCAGTACATTGACTTTTGAAAATTGTCTCGTAAATCTTCTGAAGTCTAATTTCCTGAATGATCTAATTGAGTTTATTTTACAGTTTTACAAAACAAGTACCCAGCAGTAGCGAAGGGACAATTTTTGTAAGAAGTAAGCCGGAGTACATATCTTTAATCTGTTTATGTTATTTGTCTATAGAATACTGACTGAGCCATTTTTCAAAGGGAATCCGGTAGGAATCGAGTTGTATGGATCCTTCGCCACTGGTACCTAGTTATATATACTAATATTATAAAGCTGAAGAGTTTGTTTGTTTGGTTGAACGCGCAAATCTCAGGAACCACTGGTTCGATTTGAAAAATTCTTTTAGTGTTGGATAGCCCATTTATCGAAAAAGGTTATAGGCTATAAAATTTCACGCGGACGAAGGTCGCGGGCAACAGCTAGTGTTTAATAAAATAGAAGTTACGTTTCTTTTTAAACAGACAATTTAACAGCCTATTTTTTCTAGATCTTCTTACAAAAGTCACTGAAATACAGGATGTATCCGTTGTCAAGACGAACCGGCAAACCAGAGCCGACTGACATTAAATGATTAAATTCAGGGTCATGTCGGGGGCCGTTACAAAATTATTCCTACTTAAAAGCCTTTGCTTAATTAACGCTCCAAAGATTTATCACGGGTCAATCTCGGCCATTTATTTTATGTGGGTTCCGCCATTTGGAATGCCTACTAAATATTCAACAAATAGAAATGTCCGTTTGCAAAATTCTATTTTATATGATTCAGTTAAAATAAAGGTCAGATTGAGTTGATATGGAGGACTTTAAGGACGCTCCAGTGTGTTACATGAACGTGTCAGAGTCATCGCTTTCTTTAGGTTTAGATTCGGTTTTTCTTTTACACATTTTGTTTGCTCAAATTACTTTGACTTGCTTAAAAGATTTTTTGTAAAATAGGCATCATCATCCACAGCCTGAATTGACCCACTGCTGGGCTATCCCAGCCTTTTTTTTCTTGTGCCAAGCTCCCGTTGCTATGCCAGCCTCATTCTCATCAATATCAGATCATCATCTGCCTAGCCTTTACCCAACTATCTTAAGGTCGGGCAGGTCGGCTTCCAGTCTAACCGGATGAAGCTGAATACTAGTAGGTATTTTACATAGAGCTACTGCCTATCTGACCTCCACAACCCAGTTAGTACTAGTTAATACGATACCCCTTGGTAAGACTGGTTGTCAGACTTTTTTGGCTACTAACTACCTGTAACGATTGACAAATGACAGTCGGTACTACCGGCTTAACGTGCTTTCCGAGGCACAGAGGAAACTCGGTATGTAATGGGTGGTCACCCATCCACAGACAAATCTAGGCAAGCACGGCTTAACCTAAAGATCAATCCGCTGTTATTAACATTACACACAAACTAGTAATGTTAGTTAGGTATTTATAAAAGCTTTCAGCGTGAAAAACTTTTATCACGAAACACATCAGGAATAACGAATCAGATGTTTACGACAAGATTTCCTTATCATTATTAGAGACATGACATTAAGTGCCTACTTACCTAACAAAACCAAACAACTTTATCAACTTTTATATCAAACAATCTTCATATCCACATAATAAAAATAGAATTACTAAAGAATTACATGTTTGTTGAATTCTTTTAGGGAAAATACTATTCGATGGAAGACATTAAGAATAATATGATAACATTATATTCACCCGAGGCTCGTCTGAAGCAGATGGTCCACAAAATTAAATACCACCTGTAGTTTAGTAGACCGGCTCGTCCAATGATTACGGTAGGTTCGACTCTAATGGTCTACTATCATTACAATTTATCGTTCAGACTATTTATTTGAATCCAAATCGTATGAAGAAACGAGTTTTGAATTGCATTGATTTAAATATTTATAGAGTTTGTTTACTTAAATTATATAATTAAAATTTAAATAGGACTGATCAATGTCGTATTTGACGAAGAAAGTAACACTTGATAGAGAAACGACATGGAATGTTCGATGAGCGTGGGCGGTGTACAAAAGCCTAGGTGCTTATTATTGTATCAGTGAGAAATATCAAAAGTTAATGGCCGCTTGTCCGCCGGTTCACTGCTCTTTGAAATTAATTTAAAGTGCATGGGAGGGGTAATTATGAGGCCAAGTAGCCATTATTGTAATAAACAGATGAATCATCTCGCTATTTGCACAATAATGTTATGCTTGCAGGGCTTTATTTTATGATTAACGAATAACTTATTTGTGAAACCTTTTATGAGAGCAAAATGGAAATTGAAAAACTTAAATGCTATCAAGTTTTAGATCCTCGCTATGATGAAATTACCTTTTAAATAGAATGAGCGTACGTCATCTGTGCTAAACATAAAGTGTTTAGCACAGATGACGTTAGCTCGCATAAAACCAGGTTTAAACATTTAACTCCAGATTCCGAAATATTCGGAATGAAGTTGGGACTAAGCGCGAGTGATTTAATATCCATAAAACCGTATGCACACTCCTAGGGATCGTTCAATGGCTTTTTTCCTTTGCTATCAACGTTTGTTAGGTTTATGGTAGTCATTTAATCGCTTTTATAGTCTGTTCGTTGCGATTTTCATAGCTACTGTGGATAAATGGTAAAAAATCAGGTGATATAGTGATCATCAGAACGTGTTTGTGCTGAATCTGTGGAGTTGCTTATATTATATTTGTTATTAGTCTTACTACTAATATTTCAACTCACTGTGAGCAGCGCTTATTTCGTGAAAAGGTATATTTTTCTTGAATATTTGCTCACTGGACTAAAATGAAAAATGTAAGGTAAGAATGTACCTATATTTGTATAGGTATTTCAGGTACATAATAGAAATTGGGATGCAAGTAATTCTCGTTTCTTTTCACAATATGAGGGTTCTTTAGAAAATGCTCGCGTCTTAGCATTCATTGCGTTAATTATTTTCCGTTCCTTTGCGAATTGTACGAGCGTGGCTTTGTTAACGGCGTGTAAAGATTAAAGCACGAGATTGGCCACGCCCAGAGCTGATTGTTGGCCGTGATTGGTCGGCCGCACTCTTTGTTGCACGCCGCTTTGTTTAACATCTCAAATTAGCGATTACTTACCTACGTTAGTTAGAAAGTTGCACGAAGTTGCGTGGGCATGGCGGCCAGCAAGCCGGTGAATTTAGTACCTGCCACGAGCCAATCAGTGGCTGCTCTGTTAGTTTGTTTTCCCAAGATTGTGCTTCTTAACATCCGTCAGCGGTGGATCGCAGGCGCATTAGTCAGCTTCAATTTGTTGCGTATAAAGTTTAGATTGTGCCAAGAATTAATTTCCCAGTGACGAGGGATGCATATAAACTTGTAGTAACATTTAACTTTACTTGTTTACGAGGTTCATTACCTCAATATTGATGACCATAAAAGGAAGAACATACAGGTATTTACGGCCTTTAGCATGTGCAGTTATCATAAAAACATACTCGCATTCATTGAAAAACTAGACTTATTAACGAGAATAACTTTCAGTCGAAGCTTAGCCGGTACTTTATTTTTATTGCGAGGCTCTTTAATAACGTTTTAATTTTATAACCGGCAATATTGTGTTTAATCAATTAACTGTCCGATTTATAATCATAACTTTGTTGATTACGGCATCGTTTAATATTAATCGTTGGCGAAATTCACTGAATTTATGTTTATAATTTGCTGCACGTGGCTTCTGTTAACAAGTATGAATTATTAATTTCGTATGGACTGATTATTACTTCTCATAGGTATGTACCTATTCTACCTCCCAAAGGTGTATAGTTATTTTTTATGCATATCCATGATATGAGTATCAAATGAAAGGGTTTGCTTAGAAAAATACGAGAAATGAAATGACGTCTCTCAAAAGCGTGTATTTTAGTTTTTTTTTTAACTAACTTTAAATGTTGGCATGGTGTAAACGGCCTGTTTACGCCATGCCAACAGTATCGTTAGCATGGTGTAAACAGGCCGTTTAGGGAAGAATTTCAAGTTCCGACCGTAGTAGGCTGAAAAATCCATTGCAGTTTTGCTTAGAAAAATACGAGAAATGAAATGACGTCTCTCTAAAGCGTGTATTTTAGTTTTTTTTTTAACTAACTTTGAATGTTACGATACCGTTGGCATGGTGTAAACAGGCCGTTTAGGGAAGAATTTCAAGTTCTGACCGTAGGCTGAAAAATCTATTGCAGTTTCGCCAAACACCTGAATCATCAATCCACGCTAGGTGTTACACGAGTTCGTTCAATCAAGCAAGGAATTTCTTCAAGAATAACACTAAATATTATATTAGCGATATAAAAACAAGCTGCGGAGACAAAGGCTCCCATGCGTCATGCTCGGAACAGGTGCACCATGCGACTGCTTGCTGATTTATTGTAATTTATTTACTTTTTATAATGTAACCTTCGCGGTTCCTGGGCCCAGTTATTCAGGCGTGGTCCCTTGGTGAATAGATTACGTTTAAATACGATTGTCCTGTGAGTGGGCATTCTATGAAACGTTTTGTTGAAGGAAATGTTCAAATTTCAAGTTTCCCTTTTTTGGAATCCTCGAAAATAATGGCCTTGTAGGTTTCAGAATAATAAAACCGTGGTTATTTTAGGCATTAACCTAGCCACAATACATTTGTAATGAATAAAAAAATTCGAATGTAATGCCAATGACATTCATCTGGACAGAAACAAGATAAAACACGCAAAAAGAAGGAAAATTGACTAATTTATTTTCTTATTCATCATCGATAAAACTGGCTGTACGATAGCCTCTGGCCATAGGCGTTCCAATATCCCATAAAGAAGAGTTTCTCATGCCCAAACAGGTCCTTTGATTGAATAAAACCATCTTTTTTGTAACTTCATGATTTTAAAATGGTGTAGGTAGATAGGTAGGTAAGTACTTGTCCTTGAAATGTCTTTCAAAGCTAATTTAGGAACATAAATAAGTTGATAATTATATTTAATGATCGTGGGTGATCTCATCTCGTTCGCTTGAGAGCCAACTCTAATTGATATGAACCATTTAGAAGACCGTGGGCATTTGCCTGAGATTTGGAAGCCTACCATTTTATTTTCTTAATTAGATGATAACGTCACTTCAACCTATGAACACCTTTTTTTTTAATTTTTTGGATGGGGAATCATCAAATGACCCCCCCCCCCACTCTGGGCGGAGCGGAAGGGAGTGTCAGACTTGTACTGACTAAAACCCATCCATGTTCCTTCTTTGCCCTTTGTGTTCCAGGGTATCTCTTTCGAACAGTCCCGCAGCCTTGGCAGGCATCGGCCCTTGCAGACCCCTACATCGTTGCTGACATCTCTTTGAGGCGCGCGTGGAACACGAACTCGCCGTCCACAGGCCCGACGTGCTGCTATCCTTACATAGATAGATAGTCTGTAGGACGTCTTTATTATTTTCATAATCACTATGATTTGGAAACAGATTGGTCTAGGTCAGATAGTATAATATCCTAGTCGCCTTTTACTGCATCAAAAGAAAAATCTTATTAGCTACGTCCCTTTCCTAAAGATACAGATATAGATGGAATCAACATGATAAATACCTTTTAAACTAGCTGGGCAGTGGATGTCACGTCACTGCAGTCATCCATATTCGTAACTTAGTTTTTGTACTTAGGGTAGAAAAGTACGCGCACACATTTGCGGAAAATGGAACAGCTGCACGTAAGAGCGGCGTATAATCATGGACCAAATTACAAAAATAAAAGCTACATAAAGTCGGGTAATTTCGTCCCTAGAACCCTACATATTGGACATGTCCCTAGAACTACTTATTCTGTATTACCGTGGCAAAGTTTAAAAATCAAGCAAAACTTCTCCTGTCGTGGTCATGGACCATCATGGACATTAACTTAATAGTTGTAATTCTGGTTATTATGGCTGTAAAATGGTTCTCAAATGACGAACAGGCGGCATTGGGTAACTTTTTGTAATGCTTGACGCCTTCACAGCAATGTAATGGACTGTAATGGATGTCGCAGCATTCTTCTTTCGCGTGACTCGATCGTTACAATGGCTGTTGTGTTACAATTTCGTTTAATTACACTTATCAGCATACAAAGGGGGTTTAAAGACGCGAAATGTGAATACAGCTGTTGTATATGTCAAGAATTACACAAAAGAAACGATTTCCAGTGCAAAACTGTAGTTTTTACCAACAATAGGTTCAGAAGATATATTTTCTTCGTAAATATTTAACCCTACAATTCTAGAACAACCACGTCTTGGCAGTACAGGCGAATGCAGGGGTCCATTCAAATTTAATAGCAAAACTTATGCCTTTTGTCGTCTCACACTGCACCCAGGGGAACCAATGAGGTAGACCATTCTCAAACGTATACTCAGGTATACAGCACGACTCTTATATAAGTCTATGAACTGTTGAAATGTAGGGAGCTTATTATTCGTGTGTTGTCGGTCACCCAGAATATATATAAGCTACCTACGATCGTACCCAAAAGAGACTACCGATAAATGAATATTTTATGGGTATGTACTTTTTAAATAATTCATACGTCGGTATCGTTATTCGGCGGGACATAGACCGGCGACTAATACATATTTAACAAACCTTTGCCGTCCCGTAATAAAGACAATGAAGCGCTTTCGTGGCTCAGCAAAATAAATTCCAGCTCCTCAACGAAACATTGCAATTACTCGACTCAATGAACGCAAATCGATTCAGACGATGCTTTACGACCTTGTCGATTCTCGTTATTGTTGAAAATTCAAGATTAAACTTCAATATTTTGTGCTGAGCACCGGTGAGCCGAAACGCACTCGTTTGTCGTCCCATAATAAGATCGACCACTCTCCACAATAACAGATAATTTGTTTAGAGTAAAAAAACCTGCAAATGGGCCTTAAGCCTATAATAAAAACAGAGATATGGCGCTGGTGGGTCGGATCGAGAAATGAATTTAGATTACAGGTTAACGCCGACTAAGTGTGGGTTGCCGCTTCACCTGTGCTTGAAAAAACATCGGGTAAAAAACGGCCAGCGGATGGCTGCTCTCCAGGCCGTGAGCCCGTCACACGAGCCCGGCCATTTTAGGCGGACGCTTGTCAATCTGCCGGCTTACTATGAGTGTTACCGTATTACAAAAAGCATTTCCAACTTCGTAACTGTTCACTTTTTATACGAACAAAGTATGAGAAAACTTCAGATAAGATTAACCGTTTTTTGTCACTTAAGGTTTTTTTTGGATATCGCTACTTAGCTTTCTTAATTCAAAATAAACGTCTGGCTGATTCCGGTGGGACGAAAAACTTCTGCACGTTCCCAGCAAAATGCAATTACACGTGTAAACCCAATATTCATAAATGTTATTTTCCAATAACACGCCGTAAAATAAAAAAAAAGCTGATCGTTCGCTGCAGAGAGCGGGGCGGCCGGCAGCGTCGCATTAACGAACAGTAAAAATAAAAGCTTTCGACTGAAATTAATAAATTTTAATTGCATAAAAGTACAGGTTGCCGCCGGGTTTAAGTGGTAACAATCTACCATTCGCGTCTATATGGGTCGGAAACTCTGAACACGACAGAATTAAACGATACGTACAAATAGACGATGATGGATGCGCACCCATTATGTGAGTACGTTCTAAATCACAGCGTACAATAATAACAACTCAACCGGTTCCTACGTAGCATTAACAGAACGTTTAGACTTTGATTATTATTTATGAGAGGGCAATAAAAAAGACACGACAAACTCACAAACTACAAAGAAAAACTTCTTTATAGTAAAAAATAAAAATCCGATAATCCCACGGTGAGAACTGTTTATGACAAGTGTCTCTTAAATCGAATTTTACACCGCTCAGACGTGTACAAGTAAAAAATCAAGTCGCCGATGGTCTTCGACACTCAATAACACGAACATCGATTCACAACAGAAATAAAGGCATGTCCACACTAAGCGGTTATATCGTAGTGACCCTTCGCGGTGCATCGGAACCGGTTGTACGAGAGGAATAGTTTCGACGTGAACGCTATAAGCACGATTATTAAGCGGCCATAGTCGCTGTAGGACGTACCCAAGTACCCAACCCGTGACTAAATATGCCCACGCGTATAACTCATGATGCTTCAAATAATTCCCTTGTCCGCACCGCCTCGTGAACCCACCATTTTCGTTCGGAAGCAACGTTTCATAATTAAATTTAACGCACGGTTTACGTAGACGCCATATAATGCGATTATAATTGACTTATGATCAAGTTTCAAATACGGCGCGTACCATTTTGTAGAACGTGGTCCGTCATCACATAACTCATTACAGGGGTGACTAACATCGGATTATCAACGACCGATATAGAACAGATTACTTTTATAATCTCCAATAACGAAACAGTCTTACAAATTAGGCGCATTCGACCACGTTCGTGTTTTTGAAAGGAAACGCCACCATTTTGATTTGATGTCAGAGAGCTAAATTAAAATGGGATCGATCGCGTATGAAAGTAAATTAAGTACTCTTTGACATTCATTAGTTTCATAAAAATACCTCTCTAACTCGGAATAAAAAAGCGAACGAATAAAACCTCGTTAAAATCACTCGCTTTTCGACCCTGAATAAAAGTTTCGAACGTACTTTTAACCTACGTGGATAAAAAGAGAGGGGCTTAAGTGAAGCGTATTTAATCATTACAAGCGCGGCAGTCATTTTTTCATCTCCTGAATTAATTTAAAATTTGATTCTATTAACATAATAAAATAAATGAGTGAGTGCCCTCGGGCCAGAGTGAAGAAGTAATCTTGAGTGGGGATCTCCGAGATTTGAGGTTGAGAGGTTAATGTTGATTTGTTTGTACAATTTTGTACATGTTGTGATACTGCTCGTTACTAACCGAGGTCCGCCGGTCGTGTTGCGGACTCTTTGAGCCCGTTAACGTTTTTGTCGGTGGTCCGAGACAAAAACTAATACTGTGGTACCCGAACAAAGGCTCTTGTAATGAAAAGGTGATGCGGACGTCCAAACACGATCTCCTACAGTTCACGAGATTTCAAGTAAAAAATATTACGACGCTTGTTATAGAATTAAATTATAGACGTGAATAATGTTTTCGATTAGCATTTATTTTTGGAAGGGAACATAATCACATAACATATTGCAGATTTGTCTGTGCCGTTATTGCCTAATAACTGTTATTATCTACGAAAATGTTGAGTTTTAATCTTCTTATTTCATTTACTTGGATTTGAGCTGACTGTCGGCCTTTGTGTAATGCTTATTTATTTCAATTAGAAGTCGTGTTGTGTTTTCTTCCTAGATATATTTTAGTATTCAGAAAAACAACAACCGTACATTTCATATGTTTCGTGCTCTGTCTTGGTTTCAACAGCAACAACAGAAAACGCTACTAGTTTATAATACGTAGTAAATCACGGAATTATTAGATTTATGTACATTGCGCTAGGAGCCAGTGCACGAATCATTTATAAGCTCTGCAGCGAGTCCGATGTACAGAGTTAAAAGCTAAATACAGAGAATCGAGCGACCTAAATGCTTTAATACAGAATAGACGAGTACATGAGTGACCAGCGACCACGACGCAAGTGTGTTGTGAATACAAAACGGTATTTCATATTTACATGCGATGGTACGAACATGGCGGAGGAAGAACCACGACTATTCAATCATGGCTGTTTCAGCAAACAAATTGTGTTTACTTGTAGCTTGTAAAAGTGAAGCTGCTACCCACTCAGTCTATTTTTGTACATTTCTGGGTATATTTTTCTTCCGAAATGGAAATGCAACGTTACTTCAAAGGTGGTAAGGTTTATGATAACATTGAAATTTGCTTTTCTGTACCTAAGGAAAATTTTCAGCTGAAACTCAACCTTATACCATTACAGTAACCTGTGAGTTTCCGATAACACGATTGAATCTTAACAATAAAAATCTTATTTTTTTTTGTTTTCAATTTAGAACCCAATATTCCCAATTCGATATTTTAGTTACTGGCCACGTGCTTAGGTAGACGTCAATAAATATATTTTCTTCTTTGCCAATTTTATTCAACACAAGAATATTATATCGTATTGGAAGTTCATGCTTTGATAAAGAAACTCTAATACTATGTTGTCGTGAATGCAAAATCGTGGTTGCAAGTTTCATCTCCAGCGATAGAATATACATGAGTTCAGTTGCCTTCGTCAATAAGTAAAGAAGTCTCGGTTTTACAGTATTTGCCATAACAGAGGAAAATGCAAAGTTTGGATGTATTTTTCATCCTCACAAGTTTCGTAACGGATTTGATTGGAGTTTCGAATGTATCTCAAAAAAGTGCTTCTTGCTTTGATATCTTTTAAAACCAAACTTAGAATTGAGTAGAGTGTTCAATCATACCATAGGTACTTAAAGAAGTAGCTTAAGAGATACTAGTACTTGTATCTGTAGAATAATATTAAATAATTAATAAAGATATAATTATTTAAGCCGTAGCGTTAAGCCGTTGGCCCCGGCCGTCATTTGTAGAACTTTGACGGTCGTTATAGGTAATCAGTGGCCAAAAAAGTTTGACTGCTTACCAAGGGGTATCGTTTTACCTAGTACTAACTGGGTTGTAAAGGTCAGATAGGCAGTCGTTCCATGTAAAAAACTGGTATTCAGCTGCACCCGGTTAGACTGGAAGCCGACCCTAACATAGTTGGGAAAAGGCTAGGCAGATGATGGCGAGACATAATTATTTATTCTACATTACTATTACCAACATAGTTCGCCTGTCAATCAATCTGAAAATCATCCAACATAACAACAAAATATTCAAAACAAACTCTTAAATGCGACCTCCAAAAACCTCATCCATATCTATTTGTCGGTTTATGTGATCAGCGCGTCAATATAAACAGAATTCGTAATTATTTTTTACATTTATAATTTTAGATTGATAGTTAATTGAAAACATCAACAATGCACTGTTGTTTTAGTCAATACAATTGATGAAACTTCCGATTAAATTATGTAGCGATATCATAAGTTGATAACGAGTTTAAATATCAGTTTGTTAAAGCTAAATATTGTGATATTATTTTGTCGGTTGATCAAAATGGAATCCAACAACTGGATTGAGTTACACTGATATGTAATCCTTTTTACCTGGAATATTAAATTAATATGTATAAAATGAGTTTGATATCTGCATGATAAGCTTGGAAACGTTATTACAATCGATTTTACTTGACTAAACTACATATTGTTGAACTGGTTGCAATAATATAGCAAATTATGACACACATAACGTTTCAACGTTATGTTAATTAACGTAAACGTTATGCTTGAATTAAAATGTAGTTGTTGAGAATAGCAGACAACATTAACAGCTGTTAACACTGCATTCTGTTTGTGCACCAATTAAATGAAAAAGAAAATAGTAGTCTGAATGCAATCGAGACAGACAGTTTTGCGCAGATCCAATAAACGCTCCCATTTTATAATTCTGGCCGGGAAATCTAAAAATAAATGGACAGAAGTCGATTCCATATTATTCCTTACTTACTACCCATCTAAAAGAAAATAAGCTCAGTAAGTAGGCACTACTCTACTGTTTTTATATCAGCAGTGAAATGCGCCATTAATAATTTCAACACCACCAAGGAAAACATTGTTCAGCCCATAAATATCCCCCTTAATGGCAAAGCCAGTAATATTTCTTCCCTCATCTACATTACTTCTGCAAAAATAACAAAATAGTGTTCGCAGATTGCCACAGCTCGATAAGCCTTGGTGGACTGCATAGAATGAGGCACTTCAGGAGTGTACCTTTGTTATCTGATGCGGACAAAAACGAATCATAATGCAACGGATTAAGATTGCTTTTTGTGTTTAAAGTTTTTATCTGGCAGTTCCACAGAGGTACTGATTTGTAGTCGAGATAGGCAAGCGAATGATGCTCTCGGTGGCCGCAACAAGGACACAACTAAAATAAAACTACATATTACTACGTGCAGATAAGAAACGTCCGCCTCTTACGACTCCAGCTATTTTTATGAACATCACGCTCGGTCAAATGTAACATTTCACAACCTCGACTTATGAACTTATGATGTGTTGAAAGCAAATATTAGATGTCATATTTTATTTATTTAGGACACACCGGAATATAAATATGTATGGGAATTAAGAATAAATGCGGCCGTTTTCCGTTGCCCATAAATCTACGACATATATCTGTGAAGTAACTCATTAGTCGTATGTAGAAATGTGGTAGGTAGTAAGCCGAGCCTACACAGATACAAAAAAATCTAGAACATCCGTTTAGCGTTGTTAGTCATTGCGGTTTATATGCGATACGCAGCGCTTGTTTTGTATGTAGATAGCTAACAAAATGATTACCATTACGGATTCAAATTAGCAGTCGGAGCGCAAAATAAACACATCACCGGGCAGTGTCCGTGAGTGCGTCGCGCGTCGCGTCAGCTCAACCATTACATATTTATAACATCTTACATGGACTCAAATCGATGTTAAATTTTCATATCCAGCGAACAGCGGGGCTAACGTACTGGCAATCGCGTCACGTACCACCATATTAGACAAGTTTTCAATGAATTTTAATGCGGTCCAAGATGCCTCCGACTTGGGTCCGGTCATTCAGTGCGGTCGGGTGCAGTGATTGATCGAATGTTCAAGTAATCTGACCTTACATCGATTTAATCGACGTATTTTGTGCTTTTATTCGGTATTCTATCGTTTTCTGCCTTTATGTTGATGATAATAAAGACATGTTTACTTCCATCAAGGACTGGAAAGGTTTGTGGTTTATTAAATCATTCTTGAACTTAAAGTTTGAAGTTGGAGTTTGTTTTCCTCTTTGCTTTGAAACGTTATAATTAAAATCGGCAATTAGCAAGAAAAACAAGCAAGCTCAATAACGTAATAACATTCGTTGCTCTCTGACGTCTGCACCCCATAATAAAACAAGCTTTGCGTCGTAGAGATTCTATAGGGATTCTTGCCGGAAGCCATGATATAATAGTCATAGATGTCTCAAATGTATCTCATTTCTCTTCAGTACCAAGTTGATTAAGTATGTAACTTCTGTTGAGCGTTCGCTAGGTTCAACTCCCAGGTCAGCTGAAGTATTATAGAGTTTTCTTGAGATTCTTAAAAGGTGTCAACAGGTACGCGAGCGCATAGGGCTTTCCTACGCTATGAAGTAACTGATGAAAATGTGAACTATACATCTGTACCTAACCTCTTCGAAGAACAAGGCGTGAAGTTATCATAATTTGTTTGTTACCTATAATTTTCTAGCTACTTAGTGACGGTTTAAGTGCTATGACTAAGTGCAGAAAACGTTTTGGTTCGATAGAACTATAGAATCGGTTCGATGAAGAATTTATTTATAGTTAATGGCAGACCTTCTCGGAATTAGCCTTCTTGCAGAACATTAAATTGAATAACTTTTCTTGGAAATTACACTTACGCAGCATATTGGAATGGACGTAATCATTTGGTATTTTAATTTAGGCGCTTATTTGTTTATGCTTTATTTAATTGGAATAATTTAGATTGTTTTTCTTTTTTAAGGTCGGCTACCATCTCACAATAAGTTGAAATAAGTGCACCGACGCTATCGCATTTTGTGATTTTCAAAATATGTATGTCGTACCGAATTCAGACACACATGTGACACAAGTATATCGTAAATCCATAAAAGCTTTTCCACAAAGTAATAACGATACTTACAAGAAACTTATAAACGTTTTGTTTATGTCCATTTTATAGTAAAGTAAAAATTTTACAGCTCGAAACAATAAGCGGCTTTTATAATAAAAACACAGAATATCTTAAACAAAATCCATTTATTTTTAGTGACATATTGTCCTGAATGTGGCCCATTGTTTGACGTCGTAAAATGCGTGTGTGTGCGCTTTTTAGGGTTAGAACCCTTAACTGTATGCAATTTGTAAATATTCATGGGACAATAAACACATCGTGTGCCAAGGAATGCTCGTGAACGACTTGATTACTGATTCTGAGCTTTACTGAAATTCTGCGTTGAGTAAGCTTTGTAATTCTACGGGTAACTCGGTTTTAAAGTATAATATATCCTGCTGTATTTCGAATGACAAATCAAAACATATAGGGACGTAATTCCGGTCTCATTCTCCGGGGACAACCCTGTGGTGAGCGTGTGTGAGTGGGTCGTGTATGCAGATACTAATTTCGCTCTCGGCGACGTCGACGTTTAACATTTGGAACGCGGCGCGAGTTTTAATTTGTGATCAATTATGCGAGGGCACTGTTATTTATCGTTGTTTTATTTCATTTGCCTTCTCACAGCGGCCGTGGGTGGTCCGATCACGATTTTCGGGTTGCGATGTTCACCAATAAGTTCCACTGATTGCGCCATAGAGTTAGCAATGTGATAACAAGGTCGTATGTGATCGGTAGGATGAAAAGGTTATGTCCGATCTTTATTATTTTACTAATAATTAAAGGTTTTCAAAATGACTTCTGCAGTTTCACCTACATAAGCACCTCCATATTTTAATGGAGATTAGCTTTTATGGGGACCAAACTTCCTAACTTCTCACATTATAAATCAAAACGGATACAAAGTTTGTTTAATACCTGAGACCATATATCTTCCACACACTTAGGATAATTAACCGAAACATAAAAGGCGGTTCGAAAATGTATTTATGAGCAAAATTTTCGTGTATGAAATTCTCGCGGTTCCAGTTAATTTTATCGGGCGCATTATATGGTGTACACAAGAAAATTTAATTGCCTTCTGAATTATTCGGCTTTTGCCATACAGATAAACATAGCTAATTTCCCAGAAGTAAAGTAATAAAGCAAGAAAATGTTATTGCGTCCTTGAATATAACTCTGGAGAATTAACTTTAGGAAGGCTTATTGTTGTTGTTATTATTTTTTCACTTTTATTGTTGTTTGGTGAGATGGAGATGGTAAAGTAGGTACCTATAAAGCAATGTTCATAATAATAAAGCGCTTGATTTGTATGAAAACAACAATTCTCACTGACAATAAAGTAAATACATTCTATAGACGTATGACTATCAATTTCTCATAATGAAACCGCAGGGCACTGACTATAGCCATCGATACAGGCTGTATAGATTGTTCTTTGAGTTAAATTTAAACCTTTTGTTGTACTAATTGCTTGACATTTATGCGATTCTAGTAATTTTTTTTTTTATTTTTTTATATTTTTCTATCCTTTCACAAAAAAAAAAAATATTAAAAGAACCTACTATCGCATGCTCACACTAATTCTGAAAACACTAACGAAAAAAATGAGGTACAGGTAAACCGCTGACATTCCAATATATCTCCAATAACCCTTTTAAAAAGATCGATACCGTCCAATAAATATCCGAAGCGTCAATTCTACAATCTTCTTGATCTCGTGCGTACAGCCATTTTGTTATTCTGAGCGCATCGGGCGCCCCACGACCGGTTAGCGGTAAATTGTTCCACGTAACGTGATTCTAATTGAGCAGCTAATTCCTACTGAGCATACACTCGGTTAATTAGCCATTGCCCTCACCGAGACCGCTTCTTGTATTGTAGAAGCCTTTTTGTTGCCTCTAAGTCGGCATTATGAGGCTTACTCGCTGCAGAGATTAGGTGTACTTATACAATCAGCCGAACTTTGGTGCAGTTTATGTTTCAGCTTGTCAATTGCGCTGAAAGAGGATTTAGTATCTGTTTGTTTGTAGTATTCTTCTGGTTCCTATCGCTGGCACGATATTATATTTTATTTGCGCAAAACTTCACTACTTTCACGGCTTCGTCGGCGGCAGCGCAAAGGTCGCTTTGACTGCACGTTAAGGAGCTCAGCGGGCAGGATAGTAGGTGGAGCATAGTTTGCGACACAGCTCCACACTCGCATCCTGACGCTGATCCTTCAAGGTAGCCCCACTTCACTAGGTTGGAGTCACATCTTCCCACTTGGGCCCGCAGACTGTTCAGGGAAATCCAGGTGGACCACTGAAGGTTTGACCTGTATGAAGTGAATTAAACAAGTCTCTCTAGTATAATAATCAGCCTATAATGTTCCCACTGCTGGGACACACGGCCTCCTCTCTATGAGAGGGTATGGCAATGGATGTCACATGTCTTCGCATTTTTGGTTCTTGGACATACCGATTTCCTCACGATGTTCTCCTTTACCGTTTTTATTTCATCACCACCGCTCTCTAATATATTAATGAATTAAAACAATAGCAGAATTTCTGTTAATTGAGATTTAACTTACAAGTAAAAGTGAATACACGCTTTAAAGAGCGGCTGCCAGCGGCTTTGTATGTTAAAATGAGAACAACGAGACCTTTCTAGAAAAAGTTTTCGACATTACCCCGAGGTCGAGTTTGTTTAATAATTATGTCGACAAAACAAAATGAGAAATTGTTTAACGTTTTAACTGGATCAATATTATATTTTAACAACTTTATTTAACAAAAACAAACCTAATGTTTATGCGTTTTTGTGTGTTTCAATAATATAACAGATGAGTTCCCTTATAGCTTTGTACAGATAATAAAATTTCATAGATAAAGTCCTTATGTGGCTTGATTTGTTCCAGACAAAGCTCTGGCCGGATAACGGCTCATCAAAAATAATTTTTCCTTGTGTTTTATGGCTTCAAATTACGGCGATTTTATTGAAGATGTTATAACCAATTATCGGTATATAATAATTGTGCTATGTTGCCTATGTTCGTTCGTTTTTCCGCTTATTGTCCGAGTCCACTCCGCTCAATGAAACTGGTCACGTGCTGCATGTTATGCGCACGTTTGGTTTTGATTTGGCGAGCTCCTACTTTTACAAGGATCGACTGCCGATTGACCTCCTTTAAGAATGCTATGTTGCAGAAGCTATGACTTTTTAAAAATACAGGTGGAATAATGCCAAACTTACAAGTTTATACTACACTGAAGAGAATCTGGTGCGATTTTAATTCAAGTATTTTTTTTATTGAAACGTGCGCAACACGTCGCGTAAACGCAACGCTAGATACTCATTACTTTGCGCCTATGCGCTACGTCAACGTACCATAGACTCGTAGACGCCTACGTAACCTCTACGAAGTCCTATCTTCTATAGTGGCTACGACGCGTCTACGCAGCGTATTCGCCTACGCACTTGACAAACGCTCGGTACGAACACACTATAGAAATAATTAACATGGTGTATTTTATGTGCGATGTGAATGGCTTATGTTCTGAAGATGAGATGACTGAAGCTTAGTGCTGCTTGAAAACGTACGCGGCAGGTAAAGTTGTAAAGTGTATAATTTAGAGGGCGCAATAGGATCTAATGAGCGGTATTCCGTACACTGAAGAGCACTCTTCGCTGTACTCTCTCAGCGTATTCTTGCTAAAGTGGATGTATAAATAAATATAAAATACTTGGATGCCTTATATTATGTTAGTACATAGTAAGTAATGGGATTATCTGTTACGTGTGTCTAAGTTTTGTATGCCTAATTATGACACTTACCATCGAAAATATTCAAGACAAATAAAGAAAATTATGTTCTATGATCTTTTTAGAACTTCCGGAAATTATTTCTGAAATAGAAATTTAAAATAAGTCTAACTCGACCGCCTCAAATATAACTGACTCACTATCTAATTTTCTACGGAAAATCACTTAATTTTAGAAACATAGAAGACTCAAAAGGTCTCATTTATTTCAATAATATCTAATTACTTCGGTTCGTAATTTATTTGGTTAGTGCGACTATACTAACGAACCTACACGCAGCTAAAATATGTGGTAAAATATGGAAGCTATCTTAGATACTATTACTACTATACATAGAGTTCTGATTCGATTTTTTGTTGCTACACTGAACAGTGAAACTCATCACTATGACCTGATTAAATAAAAAAAACAAATAGTTTTGAAAAAAAAGTAAAAATGCCTGCATTTGTGTCGATAATTTTGATTAGTACCTAAGCAGATGTTGAATCAGAATAAGGTATACATTAGAATAATTATAGTTTTGAAGCTAACTGTCATTGAAGTTAAGTCAGATGACATGTATTTCAGCCACAATGGAAAAGATTGTTAATCAAATAAAATTCGTATTTCTTTCTTCACATTATTATTCGTAATCTATTATTAAAGCTCATAGTCTGAAACTCAGAACAAAGTAACTAATTTAATCAGACTGAGTAAGTTTAGTCTATGTCGTAGTTCTGACAACGCATTTTAGACAGCGTATGTTTGACTTGAAATCCTTCCCACACTCTTGAAAGAATATGTAGGTACCAGTGGCGAAGGTTCCATAGAACTCGATTCCTGCCGCTGCTTCCCTTTGAAAAATGGCACAGTCAGTATTCTATGGACAAATAATACAGGGTGTAAACAGACCCTTCACATAGCCGACAACCAAGCATTCTGTACATAAAACTAAATAACTTTACGCAAAAATTATTGCTAGGAATCGACTTTTTTTTGGGATGAAAAATCACGTTTTACGGTAGGCCTCGATGGAAAGCACTCAAAGCATTGTGCTGATGGATGGACTGAATAGTACGGGGGTCGTGGAAGTGTGTAAAGTAAAAATCTTAAATTAAAAACATGTATTAAAAAAAAACTTGTGATAAAGTTGGAACTTTGACCCTCACTATCTCCGTAACTAGAAGGTTCCCAGGTATGGTCTAGAACAAAAAAATGATCGCAAAGACGAGGAGAACAAGTGTCTTTCGGTTGCGTTAAGGGTCTCTTTACACCCTTTACATAAAGCGAGGCCATGCTATACTGGAAATGTACAGCTTCATGTGCCGCCGTGTGTACCTACACTTTAAAATTCTCAACTATGAAAAACAAGTCCTTAAAGTTCTCTTACCTCTGTTTTCATTTACGATGTTTTAAAAGGCTGTCTAATAAGCTTGTTACCGTTCTTGGTAACAAGAGGAAAAGCCGACGACTTGTACTAGCGTAATTCGCGTAATAAACGAAAATTACCCTTTGTTCTCGGTTACCACGAGTAAGTACATAACCTATAAGTATCTGTTTCTATTTGTATCGATGGGAGTTAATTAAGGGTACGTTACCGGAAATGTGGCAATTTTATAAATGAAATATTTTCTCAAAGATTATTTTTTTCTTGATCCGCTGTTTGCTTCATTTGTGTAGATATTAATTTGAAAACGTAAGTAAATCGTGACGTTCATGGCTGAACGGATTTGCAATTATTTTTTAGTGCACAAATAAAAAACGTATCTTTAATTTAAAGTAGGACACTTTAATGAAAAACAAAGGTGTACATAATTCTTCAAAACTGTTCTCAAAGGGTGGAGTCGCCAGCACATTTATTTAATTTTAATCTTAACGTTAAGTAATAACTTTTACTTACAAAATGAAGGATTGCGTGCTCAGCTCGGTCGCAATTTTAAACAGAAATAATAATTAATAATGCACGAGCAAGTTGCTATTATTTATTAAAACATGATAAACTTCTACAGAAAACTGTATGTTGGCAACATATTTTAAACTTAATACATGCTAACTCTCTGACAGAATAAAAAGAGCCTATTAGACGGTTAAGTATAATTCAAAATAAGGTTCCAATTTCAACAGATCAGATAAAAACAGTGTGGGAATGAAGCAGAAGCCACAGTCGACCGGTTACGTTCCGTCCTTGTAAAAAACGAACAGTTACCGGTAGCCAGTAGGAAGACGGCCGGTGAAAAAACCGTAGCAAATGTGAATACGATCTGTGAGCGGAGGGTGTAATGTATTCTGGGATTAACATGAATTGCTTTTCTTCGTAACCCATGGGTCGGCTCGGTTCGGCTTTACGTTTTGCTGGTCATCATTGAAGTCAAGTTGATTGGTAAAGAGAAAAATATGTTATTGGACTGAGGTTTTCATCTATTATGGCAATGGTCAGTAATAGGGATGTTTCTTGGAAAAATCTAATTACTCCCTCAGATAGATTTCCCAAAAAATATTGGACACGTATTTTTTCTTTTTTTACGAAAACTAAAAATGAAGACGATACAGTGCGTCGAAAACTCGTGTGACGTCATACTTGTAAGTAAAGTGTACTGACTTTTTACCGAAAAGTGACGTCACAGGCGAGCACTCATGATCTTTGATGCGTTTTATCTTCGTCAATTTTTATTGATTTGATAAAACAAAAAATACGTATCCAATATTTTTCGATAATCTAACTGACGGACTAAATAGAATCATATTTTTTTTTACACAGGAAACATCACTATTGTCTTAAGTAGGTACATACTCTTGTAAAAACTGTCAATTTAAATTTGCCTCATTATAGTGTTGTGCATATTCAGAGTAAGCTTAATGATTTACTATTGAAATGTTGTATATGCTTTTTGGATATTACCCGCATTGTTATATTAAACGATATATTCATATTTATAATTAATCAGTCTGAAAATTAAAGCGCCGTCAATAATTATGCTTTTATCAGAACTGCAGCCATCAAGGGGGATTGCTGAAATGCGTTAATGAATGTAACTTGATTTAAATTAATTTAAACCGTTTTTACGTGCACATAAATTTTAAATGCAACGAAGCCGTCGACATGACCTGACATCGGCTCCTGGCTGTGTTATATTTACGCAGAATATTTTAATTAAGCTATTAATAATTTGCAGCTTGCTATTTATGTATTTTAATATACATTGTATGATAACATAACATCACGCCTGTAACCCTCAAAGGGTTTGCGCAGAGATGTCTATACAATGTGTCCGGTCATGAACTAGCGATATTCTAGGTATTTATAAAACAACAATTTTAATACACAAGTACACACTTAGGTCCAATCCACTTCCCTGCTATTTGGCAGCCATTTTGTTTTTTCGCACAAAAAAAATCATATCTCTCAAAGTTTTGGTCTTACTGAGATAAAAATAGGCTTATAAGGAGGGAAAATATATTGTCTATCGTTTACATTATGAAATAATGGGTTCACGTTATCGTAACTTTAAGAAAACAAAAATTAAACTCCAAAAAAATATCTAAAATTTTGCATTTATCAACAATTTTTGATGTGACAACGTCTTATAATTCGATGGAGCCGGCTGCACGCACGAAAAAACATGACGTATGAGGCGTTACCTCGCTCTGAGGCGTTCCACAAAACAATTGCTCAACGCACATTCATTTTTTGAAAAATGCAACCATTCCATCAGTATTTTCTTATGACGTTGTCACGTTCAACTATCTATCTTTACAGACAACCGATTTGTTGACAACAAATTCTTTGCAAATCAACAAAGTACAATAGAGTAGTTGTTATATAAGTACCTAAAGTATCGCTAGTCCAAGACCGGACACATTGTATAATACACTTACAATTCGCCATTTCAATGTAAATTTGTAAGAAAATTAACTATTGGTAGGTTTGTGATAAAAGGTAGAGGTTGTAAATCAAAGTCCTAACAGTGTTTGTCTTTTGTTTCAGATCATTAAGCGCCATTTATCTCTTCGCTTCTTGGACCAGGTAAATAATAATATTTGTAAACCGTTACATAATTTTCATTTAAGCATTACATTATAAAAACGTATAATACATAGTTTCTTAAAAATTTAAGTAAAAATCATCGTCTGTATAAAATACGGCTACAAAAAATGTCTATAAATATTTTTAAACGTAGAACATACTTAATACCTCAAAGTGTGTTTTATTTATTTCTTTTTCATATCAACACGTAAACGCTGTCAACAATAATTTAAAAGAAGATAATTATCTCAATATAAACCCAACGTGTGTCGGCAATCACTTGTACGTGACGACTGTGTTTAACTTTACTTTTTAGTGCTCACCAATGGCTAGAGGTGATCAACAAATGAATTTATCCCTGAGAACCGAGCTTCGTACGTGTTCGTTTGTCAGTCGAGTGACATCGCCCACTCCCCCGCCCCTAATTAGTACAGAAATAACGTCAAGAGATTTGTCAACTTCCGAGCCTTTATGGCATTCCTTTGAGGTTAACTCCCACCGACGAAGCAACACCGTCGAACTCACACTATATCTCACACAGGTACCCAAATAGATCGTTAACAGACTGTGAAATATTATTTTGAACTTTGGGGTGGTCCGTGTTAATACCTCATATTCTTTAGTAACATCTCCAGAACAAATTAATCTTGATTGCCGAATCAAGTTCTCGTCTACGAAGTTTTGTTGTCCAAACTTCTTGATGGAAAAAGTTTAAATATACCTAAGTGCTTTGTTTTTAGAATCAAATTGTTGCCAATAGTTTAACTAAATTGCTTTTCGCAACGCTTAATCTTTGTCACTTGCACTTTAATACTATTTAATTATCTTTAAAATTACGCTGTATACAATTGTTTTCTTCATTGTTAATTTTTTATTTTTATGGCAAAACATTCAAACGCAAATATAAGAGATTTTTTTTGTAGGCCGGTACACACAGCGGCACATGAAGCTGTACATTTCCAGTTTTGGCCTCGCTTTGATGAGAGATCCGCATAAACTGGATTCATATAGCTTGATTGACGGTCGTGCGTACTGTCCCAGTCCTGGGCAACGGCGTCCCCCATTCCATCGACTTCTTTCGGTGTTGTGAGAGAGATTTGTTGTTCATAAAACTTTGAACTCAAACTTTTGTACCGAAACTCAAAGTTAGTCTGGTTCTTTACACTCGCATTATTCAAAATTTTGTTAAAACAAGAAGAAGGGGTTATACAAAAATGATAAAACTAAGTTTTCCAACGTCAATATTACCGAGAGAAATTAATCTGAAGCTAAAAGGGAGCCCTCGAAAGTTATCTGAGGAAGCTGGAGCGGGGCATGACCTCACAATCAAATGTCAAACAAAGTTTTATCAGCGCAAAGTTGACAAATAAATCCCCCGTCCCGCAAGAGAACTTTTCTCATAGTCGAGGCGACGAGACGTGATCCCGCAGACTATATCGACCTCCTCTTCTTGACGTACGCAGAGCTCTTGTTTTTTGTTGCCACAATAATGGCTGCAATTTATTGTCATGTAACATTTACTTTGAGATTTTGTTTCCCTAAAAAAATACGACAATTTTTCAACGAAAGTAGCCAAAGATAAACACTTTTTACATGCGACAAGGGCCTAATTTGTGGAAGTCTTCAATTATCTTAAAACATGTCATCTTGGTTGTTTCGATAATTGACTAGCCTGTCTTCAAACACGCACGGCGCGTGGGGCAGCCGTGTCACGCGACTAACCCGGAGCCTATAAAATGTGTTAGACTGGAGACCCCACTTGGGGCGTCGAATGAGGAACGGCTCACAAGTACGCCCACCTTGTCTCACTTTTCTCCTGTGACAACGTGTTCCCGAGGTTCTCTCACTTATTATTTGTTAAAATTATTTTCGTGAAAAGCCTTCTCAATACCTTGTGGGTTCTCAATCTGGCTGGGAGGCATTGATTGGCCACCAATTATGTGTGTCGCTTTTGTTTAACGCATTTTTTTTTATCTTTATAGATGTCTAAAACTAGTCTAACTAGTTTATCCTACATGTCTAATTTATTTAGATATTATAATGAACACGAACAAGTTGAACGAAAATAGAAGGTATATTTAAAGAATGCGGGGACAAACAAGAACATTCTTATTTGTACGGAAAGACGTTGAGATGTCAAGAATCCGAACTTGAAACATACTCAGAGCACCCTTTCAAACCGCTCCCTAACGAGCCAATGAGCAACTCTGCTCGGGAAGAAGATTCTGTAAACAGTAACTTACAAGTTTCGTGTTACATTTGAAGAGTTCATTACTTTGTATTGTTTAAAACTCGAGTTAAGTATGCTTAAACAGCTGTCATTTGTCAAGTGCTGGCCAAAAGTGATGGATGGCACGGGCGTTTCCGTTCGACTTTTAAAACTGGGGACTGTTGTAATGGGCCAGTATTGTTATTTCAGTCGTCGGAAACGTAACGAACTAACGTATGGGAATGTTAAAAGTGACGGGGCACATATATTTTATAAGCGTCCATTTGTCTGGAGGCGCATGTGTGTCCGCCTTGCGCGCTGAAATATTTACGAGCTATTAGCGCAACAAGAACAAATACGCATTCAAGATGCGTCTCGGAAGCCGGATCACAGGCGTCTTTTAGCGCATCACTGATTTAACACCACTACAGAAAAGCCTAAGTAATTAATGTCGCATCTCCTGCTATATTCGTATCTTTTGAAGTTAAGACATTATTATATCTGTAAATTATTTAATGTTAAATGGTGCGTTATTGATCTTTGAATTGAAACATTATAACGTTCAACAGTTAAAATATAACACGTCCATTATAACATTAGCTAAACGTAAACTGTTATAAACGATACAATTTCCTCCCATTATTTCGCTGTTAAGCTTAGACGGTGTAAAATATACGTCCATTGTGATTTTTATCCGAGTGAGTTCGAAGAAAAAGTGTGCATGTTCGATGTAAGAGCTTATTTGCTTTTTAATTCTACGAACAAATGTGAGTGGGTACGAATTAATCCCTGACGCCTTGTTAAGGGTGATGCACAGCCGGTATTAACGCAGTAAGTAATTCAATTTCACGATGAAAATCTGTTTAATGAGCCTAAGTTAATGTGTCCACTGTTAACAAATAAAGGCGCAGCACACTGACAAATTGCTTAATTTTATTAAGTGGCGGTACACTTGGGCTGAGTGCAGTGTTTGTTCACTAGGATGTGTTTACAGCGAGACGACCCTCTCTCTATCCGCGGTTCACAATGTACAAATTCACTGAACTGCTATATTAGCCGACTGCGACAAAGAAACGGTAATGGACCCTCATATATATGCTAATAAACTTTCCAAATGCGTTTTAAATTAAAATAATCCCGAATTTATATGTAAATTTGTGACCGCACTTAGTCCTTCGCGGCTTCTCGTTCCGAAATCGATTACATTACACGGATTCGAGCTTAGATCCGACGCAGATAAGTTTAATGAAGGGTTTTACTAAAACGGAGATCCTTTAGACAATCCACTCGATTGGTGATTCTATCGGCTCTCGATATCACTTCTAGCCAAAACAAAACCACGAAAAATAATAGTTGAAACGCCTAAAATATCTGTTGTATCGTTGTCGCGTTTTATGTCGGTCGGCACGAATGTAGTTTCAATAACAGATAGTATTAACGACGTTTTTATTTAGCTTTCCATTAGGCATACCTGTATTATCTTAATTTTTATGTGGTTAACCTTTTAGTCGCGTATTATCTTATAATATAAAAGCTCAAGGCTGCATTCAAGAGACCACCCGCACATTCCTACTAGTATCGATCTAGATGCGACCGTATCCCCCTTGTGTCAGTCCAATTAGTCATGATTAACTTAAATTTATAGGGCTGTTTAATGGTCCATTAACGAACTCACTAGTATCTAACGACTTCTTACTGTGAAGCTACAATTCCATAAAACACTTTCGACCAATCAAACAAGACGTTGATATTTGATCCCAATACGTTGATTGTCACTCTCTATTAGAGTTCATTGCTTAAAAGTAATTGTATCAGAAGTATGGTCGGTAACACGAAGCCCTTATCCCGTAAATCACAAAAGACGCGACATTAAAAGAGGGAGGTGTGTTTTATATTTTTCTCAAAGAGAAAATGTTTAAGCTTAATTTGAGCAGGCATTCAGTAAGGTTTCATTTTGTTGAGAACGTGAAGTGGGGCGTTTTGTTTGAGAAATTGCACATTTTGCCACGCTCGCCTCTCTGTTTGTACGGACGGTATCTCACTACATTTTGAAATGCCGACTGTTAGGTTTTTGTATCAAATAACAAAACACGCGATCGCAGGCTTTTATTCTGAAGTTTAGCTGTTTGTATTTCGCGGAAAATGTTGTTATTTGGTTCAAGTACCGCGAATGTGTAGATTTTCTGGTATTAATCAACAATGGTGTGCGCGTTTTCTTGTTATTGTTTGTGTAAGAGTTTAAAGGTAATAGAGAACCTAAGTCCTAAATAAGTTCCTGCTTACTCAAACTAATATTATCATTAACACTAGAAACGGGATATTTACCATGTTCACTGTTTTGTTTGAGTTTCCAATATTTCGGCGCTGTTGCAAGCACCATGATCACGGATAAACTGAAGTTATAAACAGTAAACATGGTAAATATCCCGTTTCTAGTGTTAATGATAATTTTAGTGACCATGATAGTTTAAAATCTTATACTCAAAGTAATACTTATCGCAGTGTCAGCTCATGACCTCCAATTCCATTTTTTTTTCTACTATTTTTGTTTAAATTTATTTTATTACGACCTTTAACATTTAAGCGCCTTATACGAGTTCAAGAATATTTAAAACTTACATCTAACGTGGTTTTCATCGAAAAACTTTCTGACAGCTAATTTTATATAACGCTAAGCCTTTATTTTGGATATGGTAGATTAATGTTTAGACTTTAGTAAAAATAGGTGCTATAATCGAATATTGTATTAACCATGTAAATGTTGACATGTAAAAATATGATAGCGTTGAGCTGCTTATGTATTGCATGATAAATGGATTACAATTTATCCAGTGACAGGCAGTGAGGAAAGCTTTCGGTAACAAATGCTTATGTTTCGAATGCACGCGACGTATTCGACGTAGCGTAGCGCAAGTAGTGGGGATAGTACCACTATGCACTGTGGAGTAGCGCGATTATGTAAAATGTAATTTAAGCTCTGTTTTAGTGACGTCACACAGTAGTTAACAAATTAATGATCGTTTTAATTGCAGTTATGTGAGTTAAAGTGGTGCTACATTGCTGATGAATTTGTATTTTAATAACTCAACAATAATCTGGCGGAATTAAAACGGTGTTTAAATAAATAAAGAATAAGGATGGTACAAATAATAGCTTTTATTCAAATTATTTTTTTCCAAAAATGTAGCTAGATACGAAAATCATTCTCATCGTACGACTTTAGTTCTTGAAATAATAGAAAAATGTGTTTTCCCTTACTTATTTGTTGAAATGAAGAAAAACGATTTTCTTGCCGCGAAGAATTTTTAAAGCAATTACACAAGTTATGGCTACCATGAGCAAACAAACAGAATCAAGTTATAATTTATTACAGAATAAGATTTAAGATATCTTTAAAATCTTGAGCACGTAAAATTGAAACGGCAGCCATAACTAACAAAATATTCAAGTGTCATTTATTTACAAGAGGAAGGGTGGCTAGGCGCAGGCACCTTCGAGGAATGGTTCATTAATCACCACCCCTAATACCTCGGGCTAAACGAATATGTTAAACCGGAAGACGCCGAGAAGCCACCGACTTTTACGTTTTCAAACGTTGCCATAATCCTGATTCACTGAAACGACTCGAGACGGATATAAATCGTACCTATTCTGGAGTCCCGAAGGTCATTTGTACGACGATAATTTATGGAAGAACTTGTATATGGAAATAGGAGTGTAGGTATTTCTTAGCTATTTCGTTATCGGAATGGATTATCTTTATTAGGAATTCATTATTTCTGAGAAACGATTTTGTGTCTGAATTTGAAGCGAACGTGCGTTTTTTATGTGTTTTTAATAAATTGAAATATCTAAGAGGCCGATAAAAATATTTATATTGAAGCTTTTAGAAAAATCTAGTAGAAATAGATAACCGAATCCAGTCATGAAAATAAATACTAGAGAGATATAATTACTTTTAGCTTGAGTGACTTTCAGTGTAATCTAAGAGAGAAAATAACATTTTTTTTTTATTGAAGTACAAAAAAACCGGCCAAGTGTGAGCCGGATTCGCACACAAAGGGTTTTTTCAACCTCCACTTACTTGCACGGAGGGCTACCTCTATTTTTTAAATTGTAATTTCACATCACTTTTGTGAAGCGGTTCATAGGAGACACCTGCTTTTCGAATTTCAACTATGTGAGAGAGACTGTTGGTACCAGTTTCGGAGTGAAATGACTGTGACATACGGACAGAACGAATCTGTAATGGTTCCGTTTTAGCCATTTGTCAACGGAACCCTAATCATAATGGCTAAAGAAAACTCTATTTATTAACTTACCGAAGTGTAGCTAGAGTTTCAGAATAGGTACTTACATAAGAAAAACGAAAGAAAATCAAATGTCAAACAAACGTTCTAAAATACTCAAGATATCAGAAACGCCACGTTAATTAAATCCAGAATGAGAACACGCTCAAGCATTATTCATTAAAACAAATGAACGGCGCACGACCGTTGACACATCGCAGCGGTCGCCGATCGCTAACAAATAACGACTAATATTACTATTAACTACTAGTATTGTGTTACGAAAACCAACAGACGGTAGTTAATCATACGTAATCTGACTTCGATCTAAATCTAGTACAACGTAGATCATAATTAATGCGCTCAGTGGCCAGTGAGACGCCTGGCCGTGGGTCAGGAAGCGTTTTGTCCGTATCACGACCACCATCTGTTGTAACCACCGTCAAATGTGTTTAAGCACCCTTAATTACCACTGATGTTAGAAAAATGGAATAAAAATCGTGGTGATGATCATTAAGGTGGTTATCGATCCATCTCCTTGTATACAAATTAAATATTAGATTGCTGGTTGGACAGGCATACGGGTGGGGTAAGCATCTAAAGATGTCTCCTTTGTCGTATAAGCATATACAACGTGTAACATAATAAACGCAAGACCTCTCGTGTGGTGTCTCAGACCATGAAACTGAACAACTTTTGTTCTATGTCTTTTGGAAATTCATAACTTTTTTTTAGTTTTACCATACTGTGGATCAGCTGATTGCGTCCGTTCCTATAGATGGTATTTTTTTTTTTTTGCGAATTTCAAGAACTCGTAGAACAAAAGATGTTTAGTTTCATGGTGCGAGAGACCACACGGGAGGTCTTGCGTTTATTACGTTACACCTTGTATAGTGAAATATTACGATTTTTCTTCAGCGTCAATAGAAGTTCTCACTATCTACTAGGTAGAGGTACTCGATCCTTTATGTAGGTAAGTACCATAATATTAAAATCCTTAACCTTCAACACTATTGCTACGAATATTGCGTACACCTAAAAAGCCTTTGTAGTTCTCAAGTGATCATAAACATCAGAGAAATAGGCACTACACGTAAAGGATATCATCTAAATTGACAGGATTCTTTGAATGAACGATAAAATTGTATTTCCTCACATCAAAGCGTTTACAAAAGTGCTGTAGCAGGATTCTTCATAAGCTCGTAGTCGGTTCACCTCGGGTTTCTGCTGTATACAGGATTTCACCCTACAAAGTTGACCCTTCGTATCTTATTCGAGCCGTCTCAACAACCCCTGCCGTCAGGGGTTGTAAATCATAATTTATTTCACAAAGAAATTTCTTAAATAAACAAACTCATAGGCGCAATTTTAAACAATTACTGTCTGAGATTTCATTTTAAATTATGGGATCATTATTTTGAATGAAAGATGATTTCAGATGTAAAGGCCTGCAATAACACTCATGTTTATGTCGACATTTTACGGAACATTTTCCTTTTATTTTGGCTTGCCTACACGAGCGTGGATAAGGAGCGTTAGGACCTGGATCTGCTACAAGGTTGAAAGGAAGGTTTTATTTTCTAGAAAATTAGAGGGTTTGGGAAAGGATATTTAATATCTTGTTCGATATAATTAAGGAACAGTGAGACACTTACTTTTTGAGTTAATAATACAGACGCTGTTTGTAAAGATTTTAATTAGGTATCTATGTCACAGTCAAAACTGTTAATCAGTCAAAACTACTTTTGACCGCTGTTAATCAGTCAAAACTACTTTTGACCGCTGTTAATCAGTCAAAACTACTTTTGACCGGTGAAAACTATTTTAACAATAACTAACATTTATTTAGAAACTTTTTAAGTTTGTTAGATTTTTTTTTTTTGAGATCCTTTGCAAAAAATTATGTTGTAGGAGTTCTAGGACTAGGTTAGATTACAAACTTCTGAAACAGCATATTTTAAATGGAGAAAACGCATTTTATCATAATAAGACACCAGTCAAAAGTGGTTTTGACCGATTAACAGTTTTGACTGTAACATATATAAATATTGAAGTTCTAGCTTATTTTAGATATTCAAGTTATTTCTTTATTGCGGCAGGTACTTTTAGCAAATGAAGATCTGAAAACAGGAACTAGCACAAAGAACACTTCATACGGCTCAGGCTAATCAGTCAATATACTCATATTTCTCGCAAATTTTCTTCTTTTACAGAAAAAGAGAGAAATACGCATGTCAATGTAGAAATATGCGCAAAACCAACGCATTACGTATCTCTAACATACCCGGAATTGTGCTGAACGTGAGCTGGGAGACAAATTTGTTCGCGCACACATTTTCCTTGAGAAAGGATATTGGTGAAAGAAATTTTCTTAAAGAGAAAACTTTTTGTACAAGAAACATGATTAGGTATGTAGGTACTTTGTCAGTTTATAAATTGCGTGCCAATTGGGAAGAATGGTAATGTCTCTTACACTTAAATATGTGTAATCCTCATAAAACACGTAGGCAAGTACATAGGTTAGGATGTTGAGCCCCTGTATTATGGGTCTCTGACCTGAGATACGTGAAATTATTAATGATTGATTATTTATTATTGATTTAATTATTGATGATTTTTTGATTGAATTTATTTATTATTGTTAATTTAATTTAATACTAACATTAGGCTAAGCATACTGCTACTAACATAATATGGATTTTTGATCTGAAATAAAATATTTGAATTGAATTGAATTGAATTATACAGTACTCAAGGTAAGCCTGTAGATAAAGCCGGTAAAAATATTGAAACACACATATGGTTTAAGAATTATTTATTATTTTTTATTTATTTTGTTTTTTTTTATTCCTCATCAAGAATTAACAATAATTCATTTACTAAGAAACTAAATTTAAATAAAATGTTTATGAGCGTATAGAATCTACGTTCATAGTAAAAAATAACAAATATGAGGGTAAGCGATCACAACAACAAAAAAGAAAATATGTATTTAGTAGCTATCACCAACCAAGTAAACACGGATCTAAACTAAAAGTGAGTTGTTGTACTAGATGTGGCAATTTTTTAATTATTACATCTCAGTCATTATCACCATGATCATTCTCCTGCCCTTATCCCAATTTATTCAGGGTCAGCGCAGCATGTCTTATCTACCATATTTCTATATTGCTAGTCATCTCATCAGACACCTCCTTTCTTGCCATATCATGCTTCACACAGTCCATCACACATCTAAGTAAGCCTATAATACCGATCTTCATAGTATTATGTTATTTTTTCATTATGTCCACTTGACACATTGAACCATCCTTTACTTCACTGGTATTCATCTCACGAATTGCCTTTGGTTTGCAAGGAGCTTTATCCGTATGAAAAACTTATAAAAAGAAATGTGGACAGAATTTCAAGTCTTCGGAATATTCGGTGCGATATTTACATAGGATCGTCAACCGTCACTACGTAGCAATATGTCAAATATTTTCTTATGGAAGTTTCCTTTTACATACTGGGTGTAAGGGACAGCCCGTCACAAACTGACAGGGTGCATTCAGCTCCTTATTTTGAATCATATTCCACCGGAATTTTTCACCGGTTTTTTTTTTAAGTTTTTTTTTCTGTTAGTATTCCTTTATTTGAATGTAAAATTACATTCCTTGTACGCAGCACTCCATTTATGTAAAAAATACGGCTAAAATAAAAAATCCAACAATGGATGTTAAAATACTCTAAAGAACGACGCGTGAAATCAGCTGTTCACTTCCTGCCTAGCTATAGAGTTCATCGAACTCGTCGTCGCGCTTGCCGTTAGCTACGTGCGTTTTGCCACGGCAACGATACATTGCGTATGAGGAAATAAAACAAATCAAATTTATTGGATTCCCATAACATTCCTGAAATAATTTCATGTATCGGTCATCTTAGTTTCTTAGTATGATATACTGAATTCACCCCATCAGTTTGTGGAGGGCTGTCCCTTACACCCTGTATATCTTTACTACTTATGTCTTCCTGCCGTCCCATTTTCAGCCAGCAAAAGTTTTCTCTCAAACAAAAAGCGGACTAAGTAAGAGCTAAAGCGCTTTATTATTTACTTTCAGAAATTGCGTGCTAATTCAAAGGTACATAAACAAAAGCGATTTTAATAATTCATTTGTTTCTGTGCGACAAAGGGCCAGTGTCACCTGCGGCGAGTAAATACTCGGATGTGAGAAATAATAATTCGCCTTTCATTTTGTTTCTTCATTGCGAGGCTGCTCAAAGACTTGAGGGCCGTCGATGGTGGAGTGGCTCATACTTTATTATTGGCTCGCACTGAATCGCACTCGTGGGGGAATGTAAAATGAGGTCGCGATTTATCGGTACACACTCGGTTCTTTTTCCTACTTTAGGTACAAACAGATAAAGTCACTTAGTCATTCATGAATCATTTATAATAAATACCTAAGCTTGATGGATAAGTATGAAGTGGAACCTTCCTGGAATTATGTCAGAGTGAAATTAATTTTATTTGATTGATCGTAAATTGCTTTCACATTAACACAGTTCAAAGTGCAGTTAATTTGGAGTATTTAGTATTGTATATCTCCGTCAATATTAGGGTTCCGTGCCTTAGTCGTCAAAAATGGAACCTTTATAGGATGACCTTGTAGTCCGTCTGACCGTCTGTCTGTCCGTCTGGTAAGAGCTTTTTTCTCAGGAACGCTGAGGTATCAAGCTGAAATTAATATCAAGTACTCAAGCCTGCTACTCCTTGAAGCAGTGAAAAAATCTAACTTGTAAGTCGTCGCGACCAAAAAATATGACCGTTTATGTCGCATATTTTGCGATTTCACAAGGGAATCCAAACCTATAGGGTATTTCCCGTAGAATCATGAAATTTGGCAAGAAGCTATGTCTTACATCACATGTAAATAAAAGGTTTAATAACAAAACACATATCTATAAGTTTATACGGAATCCTCGGCTCGATGAGCGAATCCAACTCGCACTTGGCCGGGTTTTTTTTTAAAGAAATACCTAAACGAACAAAGGCATGAGTAATCGTAATAAGGAAAAGTTTAAACGTTATTCAATATAATCATTACCGTTGGTCAAAGGATAGAGGCACAGGCCACGAATATCTTATAGCCTACCTTAATAGTGCCATTCTATAAATATTAATATCGGACAGTGACCGCTCCACTCCAATAAATAACGATTGATATTTTTTATACATATTCAATTAACTCTCAAACTATCAATTACAATTGGAGTAGCCATATTTTTTGTTTGGACAACCGCAAAAAAAATGTAATAAAGAGAACTGAGTTGTAACCGGATCAATATAATAATAGACTTGTGTTTCGATATAATGATAATAAATACGATTATTAAATAATGCCATTTTATTTGCCAGACATTTATAAAGTGAAAATTACAGGAGCTCGTATATAAGCCGCGTGACACAAGTGTCAACGTGCCGTGACAGTTACTATCATGGGGCGCCGACATTTCCGTGCGTAAAATCCGTAACAATATTTTCAGAACACGAAACATTGCGGAAAAATTCCGTCAATATACCGCGAAACATCACAGATGTATATTATATGGGCGATTTACATATATTAGGACTAACGTGGATAAGAATAATTGAAACAAAACGAGTGACATTTTCTTTCGTATCACGCAATTCGTACAGATTACGGTGGGCTCTGTTCCGTGGTAAATTACGATGTTGCCCCCTCACAGTTCTTAACGCCACATAATGTTACGTATTTTATTATTGTGAGATTAACTAACGGAATACATTAGACACATCTACATTATGCATGCCACCTGTTATTTGAGAAGTTATTGCAGTCAAATGCTAACAGTTATTTTGTGTATCTGATATGGCGGGACAAGGCACTAAGCTTATACAGCTTTTAATTTGTAAAACGTAATTCACAGAGATACCATTTACATTTTTATGAGACGGTTAATTATTCAGAATTAGGAAACTATTAAGTAAATTACAAAAACGAAAGTTTTAAACTGTTATTAAATAAAATATTTATGTAACTAAACGGTTAGTCGTTTATCAGCACCATTTTTATTTAATAATACAAAACAGAACATTTATTTAGAGAAACGTAAACACACATAGTATTAATGTAAAACATAGACGTAATTATTTTTTAACATCTTAAAGCAACCGTATATTTTAGGATACACAATCTAATTGCCCCACAAATAATAATCAAGCAGGAAATAATATGATTGAAATACGCTATCACACATGCTGTCAAGCCTATAAATCTAAAGAGTGTATAATTAGAAACGTTATCAAAGGTTCAAGAGCCGTTTAAACATCAATGTGGATACATTACTCACCTTGTTCTAATTCAGCAAATAAAGGCCTGCGCAGACGAGGCATTTGTGTCCGGGTACTTTTTCGTCCGTTAAAATAGGTCGGTTACAACTGCACGGTATAAAATAAAGAAAGAACAGTCCTCGAACAAAATAGAAGTAATGGTGCCAAGATGCATCAACGTACCAGGAATTTAGTTCACGGAGCGCCAAAGTGCACTATCGCACGGATAAATTCTAGCACAGCGTGTTGCTTGAAGTCTGAGGCAAGGCGTACTAAAATCCGAATCCCAGATTTTTGTCCTCTGCGGACAAAACTCACTCGTCTGCGCAGACCTTTAGCCAGGAAACACTCCGGTTCGGTCACGTAAGGGTATTCAACATTCGTACCTTACTTCGGGCAATAATTGAAATAAAGCAGGTGACATTACTACGGTTTGTCACGCACCCCCTAATGTATTGTGCAGCGTTACGCAATGTTGCCGGATCCGCTGGATTATCGTCGGTGATGATATAATTTATAGAATTTAGACTTGGTGTGGTTTTCTTTTTTTATTTTATTTGAAATGTCTCTCTTCGTCATCATCATCGTTTCAGCCGAAAGTCATAGGCCTCCTCCAAGTGTCGCCACATGGCATGCGGGCGGCGAGTGGCATGCGGGCGGCGAGTAATGGGCGACTCGCTGTCCGACCATGGACCATGCCCGGGTCGACGGCGCGTTGTGTTCCACGCGCGCCTCAAAAAGTGTCAGCATAATGACGGGGCCCCCCTCTAGAGGGCCAAAGCCTGCCGGGGTCGCGGCACTTTTAGAATTACCGTGACCCTGGAACATAAAGGGCTACTGAAGGACACCGTGGACTTTAGTCAGTACAAGTCTGACAGTCCCTCCCGCTCTGCCCTGGGTGGGAGGACTCATTTGATGATTTCACCAAGTTAAAAAAAAAAAAAAAAGAAACAGTGTCGCCACATTGACCGGTCCCGTGCGACTCGCATCCAGCGAATCTCTTTAACCTTCACCGGGTCATCGGTCCACCTAGTGGGAGGCCTTCCAACGCAACGTCTTCCGGTTCGCGGTCGCCACTCCAGAACTTTTTGGCCCCATCGGCCATATTCTGCGAACAATATGCCCTGCCCACTGCCACTTAAGTTTGGCAATTCTTCGGGCTACGTCGGTAACCTTGGTTCTCTCCTCCCCTTATCCCAATTTATTTGGTCGACTTCTTCTTCCATACTTCTCTATTTCTTGTCATCTCAGCAGTCATATGTCTCTCTGGTATAACATGCTCTCTATACATTTTTGTGTGCTTGAAGTGGTACATAAATGTCCTAACGTAGTTCAATAATGTTGTTTCTTGTCAACCATTTTCGGCTTCTGAATTCCTAGAAGTAGCCAGTTGCCAACGTCTGTTTCTACGTCTCTTTGTTTTCACGCTTTTCCTACCTATGGTAGCAAAAATAATTCCTTTTAGTCACAAGTATAAATCGCAATCTTCCCCTAAAAGTCTTACGTCGTTAAAACGTTACAACATTACTTTTAAGGAAACACCTGATTATAACAAAATCGGTAAACATAAAAAGAATATTTGCGGCCGATAAAAATAATGATATCAATTAGTATTCCCCGTCAGCGATAGCCATTCGATTTTTACAAAAACTCATTGGGATTTTCTTATCTTGAAGATATCTTTAAGTGGTAAAACAGACCTTAAGTTATCTCACATATTAAGGTGATAAGATAAGGTAAAAACACACCATTAATTATGGTGAAAGAGCTTGTAATCACAGGTGACGCCGACGGGACAGGCCCTTTACTGGCGTAATTACCACAAGTTACGACTAATGCAATACGAGCCTAAAATAAGGCGTTACTTAGTCGACATAAGTCAAGAGTTAGCGACGTAAACCTAAAAGTACTTGATGCTTGTTATGACATCGTTAAACGTAATTAAGTTTTGTGACATCTTTGAGAGCTTCTATCAAAATAACACTTTTTGGATACTTAATGGGCAGTATGAAGTACATATGTAATTATGTGTCCATTTCAAAATCTAATGACTACTTGAGCAATAAATGATTATTTAATGCTTGAGCGCACAGAATGTGATTGCAAGCTACCTAGTATGGTGAAACGGCACCAACTTACCTGCTTAAGTACTTAAAGCTTATTAAAATAAAACAGTTAAGTGTCTGGTCTAAAGCCATTTAAGTTAAACGTCCATAAATATTTATACCTATTTCAAATCATTGGAATTTCTAAAACCTTCCATTCAAGGATTATAACGAACACTTTACAGATAGGATCTCTCTTCGGTACCACATCCGTCGCAGACATGAAGCTTGACAGCCTAAATAATGGACCCAATTCATTAACCGATCTCTCAGTAGAAGACACGATGAAATTTTAGACCTCTTATTGTTAGGGCCCGGTGCCATTGTCGACGCCCCCGAGGCAAGTTCACATGTAGCCAGGCCCTTTGTACTTCAGATCTGTCCCTGACGTCGGCCTGTTAAGATAAATGAAGCTTCCACAATTATATTCAATCTAAATGACGAGGATTACGTGCTTGCAGTTTCTGATAGTGACATATTATAAGCATAAAATGTATTATGATAAACTTGGGTGACGACAGTAAAAACTCCTTGCACATTAAATCTCTTTTGCAACTGTTATTATAGTCATAACTACGTTGACTCAAGTGACATTCGAATCTTGAACTTCGATATTGAAATACAGACGAAAGACATAAAGTTTGATTCGAAACCAAATGATTTTGTAGACTTAAAATGAGCAAAAGTTGTTCGTACTTCAAACTCGGAGTATTGTTTTAGGGTTCAGAATTTGTAAGTCAATTTGAATTGATATAGATTCGGTCTATCAACCGCGATAAAAGATTTTTAATATTTTGAACTATTCGGCTACCAAGGCTCTGTGCTATGTCTAGCACAGAGCCTAAGTTCGACTTGCTTGCAATTCAAAGTAAATTGTAAGTTAACGTGACTCAGTTTGAGAAACTAAAACACGAAATACAAGCAAAGCCAGACGTATCAAAGAGAACTTATTAGAGAATATAAATAAGCTAATTATTTCGAAACACTTCTAACAAGTATCACGGAATATTATAATCGTTTAGTCACCTCGTTGAATAGTTAACGAGACTTGGGCGTTTAAAAATGTGGACAAAAAGTATAAAAAGCTCGCTCGTCAAGAATGTTGCCAGTTTTTGGAGGTCTTAAAGAAATTGTGGAGCTAATAATGTGCTACAGTTTTATGGCGGAAGCAATAAAAAATAACAAGCAGAAAATATATCTAGATATAAGCTCACCCAGCAGGTGTCAAGAAACAGTAATAGATGTTGAATTATAAACATGATTCACACCAGCTTACAATTCTTAATTGATGATCGGGTGGGACCGGTGTGAGTCGTCTCAACGGCTTATCCCATTTAAAATCAATGGCGCGATAACGTCCTCATGCATATTCGTCTACATAATCGTAATCCAAATGAACGATTAGAGTCTCGTGCGCAGCGTGGGCGCGGATTAACCTTCGTTCGAAATTTAGTCGGCTCGCCCTACAAAATTAAAAAAAAAGCTTTATCTATGTACCGCCGGCGTAATTATAATGCCGTAAGTCAGGTGACGGGGCTTTTTACAACGAATTAGGCCGCTATACAAACACTTATTATAGATGTGTATCACGTTCTGGCACGGTTTTTTTTTATTCATATAACAATGCTACGCTCAACATACAAGAATTTTTGTACGCGAATTGTGTATTGAAATTTTGTGATTGCGTTGCGTTCAAATATGTATATGTTAAATGTGTTGTGTGTTACGCTTGAATAAATAACGGAAAACGTACTTTCGAAGTTTGATATAAGATTTTTATAACAGCAGAGACATCATCATCTGCCTAGCCTTTTCCAACTATGTTGGGGTCGGCTTCCAGTCTAACCGGATGTCTGACTTTCGGGCCACTGACTGTAAAGACCGTCAAAGATCTCAAATGATAGCCGGGACCAACGGCTTAAAGTGCTTTCCGAGGTACGGAGGCCACTCGATATGTAATGGGTCACCCATCCACGGACCAACCTAGCCAAGCGCGGCTTAACATGAATATCGACCCGAGTGGCTGTGATTATTTAGCGAGCGAGCACCACGAATTAAAACAGCAGAAACAATTATGAGTAAAACTACAGAATTTAAGATGCGAAGTAGAATCTTGATGGGTATATTATTATATCAATCAAGATTCTGAGCTGCTCCAGGCACCTACAAATAGATGTATGTCCCACAATAGGGTTTATATCCCTGTTTAATTCCGTCCGTACATACGGTTTTAAGTTTAGGCCGCCTCCACAGGTCGTCTGCCTAGTAAATTCATTACTTAATTTAAAATGCTAATAGACTGTCGTCTGGACGCCGAACAGATGAATAATGTAATGAAACAACCGATTCCGATCTAGAATTCTACGATGATTGAAGTAGTACAGTACTTATAAACAAATGGATTGAGTTCACAATGGGTATAGCAGTAATCTACAAAGGCTTCTGAGCAGTAATCTACAAAGGATAAGTAGTGTATCAAACACAATATAAATTATTCCTGATAAATAAATAAATAAATCTGAATTATCTGCACTAGGTCGCTTAACAGAATTTCCGATGCCCTTAATGTAATAGGTATCCGAAATACGAGAACTCGAGTCGAGTGAAAGATTTGCTTCTTTTAGGATTTAATTATTTTTCTACACGTTTAGTAATATTACCTATACCGTTTATACGTATAATTTTATTATACTATCTAATGAATAACATTAAAACAATATTTACAATGATTATTATGACGATCAGGTTTTTAATTTCCGAACAATAATAAATTCGAACGTCCGTCATTTTTTTTCCAGTTTGCTTAATATTTCCATAATATTTTAGCTTGATAGTCTCGACAGCCAGTCACATTAATCGTAGTACTTTTAAATTTGTCCAATATAATCCGTTGAAAACAAAAATTTACTTTATAATTGACAATTACATATTCTAATGTTATAATGTTTAATTTGAATGACATTAAAACAATATTTATAATGATTAATTAAATAATGACTATCGGGTTTTTAATTTCCGAACAATAATAAATTCGAACGTCCGTCATTTTTTTTTTCCAGTTTGCTTAATATTTCCATAATATTTTAGCTTGATAGTCTCGACAGCCAGTCACATTAATCGTAGAACTTTTAAACACGTCTAATATAATCCGTTGAAAACAAACATTTACTTCATAATTGACTGAATATTCAATAAATTATCTGTGGTGGGTTATTATTTATGCTACAACACGTAGACGTAATTATAGCCGATGTGACAGTAGGTTATCAAACACTGGACGTAAATAAACAGTAGGTAAATAGGTATGAAAGCGGTGATTTATTTGCACCTTGTGTAGGTGTAATTGTGTGTGTTGGATATACGTAAAGTGCTTTAATGACGGTTGCTCACTGAGGCGGCTGTCAACGTCGTCACAATGACGTGTTCGTGTTGTTTATTAAGAAATATGTGACGTTTATTGTAAGTCAATAATCCCGTATGTGGGTGTCGCCTCTATTATCGGTCAATTGAGGCGGTCAAGCTCTCACACGCTCAGGACACACTAATCAGTTGACGTATGCCTTCCTCGTCATATTGACATTACGACATTTTTATATCACTTTTATTATGTCGTCGTTGCTTCCATTATGTCTAACGTTGTGTTTCTTTTCTTTTTCAGAGTTGGACGGATAGAGTGCAGCTTAAACATGTCATAAGGTTTGTTCGTTTCATTATTTTCGTGTTTAAAGAGCCATATGCTCAATGTTTTAGGTTGCTACAATTTAAAAAAATATGCACGTACTTAATTTTAAAATGCGAATTCTTTAATTTATATTTCATTAACAACAGCTGAAATAACCTATAACTTAGTTGACATTGTATTCAGAGTTATAAAATATCATAATCATAGTACTCATCATCATCATTTCAGCCGAAAGACGTCCACTGCTGGACATAGGCCTCCCCCAAGTGTCGCCATAGTACTCATGCTTCTCTATTACTAGAGTTAAGAAATATCCGCCTCTGAAATAAAAAGTTACAAAAGATTCGAGTCCATTGTCATGTTGCGAAAACACTGGTACAGTAAATAACTTTTAAAAACCCATAAAAGTTATAATGGTCCTTACGGGTAATTCCTGACAAAGTTATCCAGGTATTTTATTAAAGCTGAAACAAGAGGATTTTGGAAAACATAAAACTTTCAACTTCATAAATAATAAGTATTACATTGAATTCAAACATAATGGAGAATATAGAATAAGTTTGAGAACAGCCACTTGATATTGATGCGGAGTAAGTGCACAACTTTGATTTATTCACAAACTCTCTGAATTATGTTAGTCTGGCCCTTATTAAATCACTTCATTGTAGAATCCAGCTATCAGTTCATGAAATTTATGAGGTTCTAGCGATCCACTAGAGATACGCGTACTAGTTCACGATAACTGCGAATCTAGAATGGAAATTAAGTATAAAGACTGTGCGCATAACTCATGTTATTGTTATCAGTATCTACATGTACGTATTTATTTAGTTAGTAATAATGCAGTCATCATTAGTCTTAATGTAATCCTCAACCCGAACCTCTTTACAAAGGCTTGGGAAACTCTTCATTCAGTTAAAAATCCTACCAGAACATTGAGTATTGTTAATATGTATTTCCGTAGCAAGAAAAATAAAATACTCCCCATAATATTGTATTGTATTAACAAATGAACACGCCAAGACCACAAAAACAATTCGATTAATTGGAAATACATACTAAGTTTGATTACACCTAATGAAATAGCCAATCATACGGCTAATGCCGATAATAATAAAGTAGCAACCACCAACAAAAACCACAAAGCAGTAATTTCAAATAATACCTTGTATTAAAACGACTATACATAGACATAAAATCAAAGACCACTGTTCAGTGGGACATTCTATGACTTTATCCTAGTCTATTCTAGTTAATAAAACAAACAAATAATTAAAATACGCAATTTTGAACGCAGCATATCTATATCAAATATATAGGAAGAGTCTCGAACGCAGGAGGCCTATCGCCTGCGTTCGAGTAAGCTATTTTAAAAGCTCAAAAATACATACCCCCTATCTCTTCATTGTTTAACGAAAACAAGCAGAGCTCCTATTCTAACACTATTCGGAAAACCCCGTGGAGTCAATTGTCGCATCTGTGTGCTTCGATAACAGTTATTGTGTGGCCGTTGCCGCCGCGTATTTGCCGTGGACACACGGCTCCACGGCCCGGCTCCACGCCGCCACGCCGCCTCGCCGCCTCGCCCCGGGCACCCGGCCGTATGTCAACCGCTCCACTGCAGATTATGCTCTAATCCCCTTTCTCTCAACTAAGCCGCTTTCATTGCTTTGTGCTGAGAATGTTGCCGAAGCCCGTCAAGTGGCCCGAATCTGTTTAGACCCTGTGATGTATATTGTACGCGCCACTACACAGCTTTATTGAGTGATAGTTATACGCTTCGCTAAATTATTATCATCTCTGCCTTTAGTGTCTTTTGCCTCAGGGCCAGGCCCAGGGCTAGGCCCAGGCCCAAGCGCTCTGTATTCGAGATTATTTATTGTGCAGTAGGTAATTTATGGGCAGGATAAAATATATTCTATTACTGGACCAGGAGATAATATATCTACTACTGGCAAGTCCCGTTAATTGATTCAGTCTGTATATTGATATTGCAGACAAACAAGCGCGCTCTTATAATATTACAAGTGGATTAATAATAATTTATAGCATGTTTGTTCTGCTCGTCTTCCTACACGCAAAGTAGTAATTAGATATTTTTCAGAGTGTTTAATATCAAGTATACTTCATCTGTTCAATAAAAATTGAGCACCTATAATTATGAGATAAAAATAAATGTACTTGAAGATTCTTAGCAGTAAAAACATTTTACTGTATTTTCCTAAAACTTCATTATGAATCTTTCGATACCTTTATCAATAAAGAATCGAAATGTAGCCGATAAAGTGAGTCTATTATTGGAGTAACAATTTCAATACTTGACTTTGGCATAACAAGTAGGTACCTAGTCGAATTGAATTACCTGTCGACTTGAAACCCAAACAACTGACTGCGTATTTTGACTTAGTTCTGTAGACCAAAATTTGATCATCTAAGTTACTATTGTTTTGTCTAGCTACAGCGCGGGTTCGAATTCTATCTATTATTGTTTCAACTGGATGCTTATTTTAGCAGTTTAGTAGAGCTAAGGCATGTTATCTCGAATCTCATGTTAGCTTGTTCACAACTGTTTCACTTCTAAATTTACACTGTCTTACGGGATATCATCCGTGATTTTCAACTATTGTGAACTAGCTCACAATAGTTGAAGATCACGAAGATATGCCGTAAATGACACTGTAAGCTTAGGTATACACCGTGAAAGCTTAAAACAATGTTTCTTTCACTTCTGAAAATTAGCCTAATAACATCAATTGATCTAAACAAAAACCCAGAAAAGATCAACAAAACAAAACACTAGCACAAACTGGCACGGTACACGAAAAAGACATTTTTCGCGACATCACGTAAAATAACCTTCGCGTAACAAAATGTCAAGTCGTAATCGATGGAGACCTAATGTGGGTTTAATGTGGGCCGGAGCCGAGACGCGTGCCCCAGCATCGCCGCTCGAGATTACGCCATAAACCGCTTTCTTTGTGCCTAAGTCACTCCGGCCTTCCCTGACTAAGCTGAGGACGCCATTTGGCGAATCAATTGCGATTTATTGTGCTTTGAGCGCATTCCACATGCCACTTTATTAAATTCTTTGTTGCCATCCATCCGTATACGTAAACTTTCTCCGATAAACAACTATTGATTCTCTGAGATCAATGTTCTGAAAGTTATTTATAATAAATAACAAGAATTTGCTACAACAAAAAAAACCCGACTACTGAAAAATCACGCTCTAATTAAAATCGGGGTTTACAAGATAAAATCGACTCTTCCTATTGTTGAAGTCGGTAAAAATATAGCCTATGTTACCCGGGCCATAATAACGAATCGATTGACACCTTGTTTATCAAAATCGGATGAATAGTTTAGGCGCTCCGGAGGGACATACAATATACATACATAGACTGTTAAAATCATAACCCTTCCTTTTGGCTTCGCTAATCGGGTAAAAAACAGAAAGTTGGTTTAACACTTTAGTGAATTGTAATAATTAACCTACGACCTTTCCCAGCTTTAGCTTTTGCGTAGGAAGTTTTTAAAGCGTTACTAGGTATTATTGGGGTCAAAAGGTTGAACAAATCTAAATAAATTGTTCATTTTAAACATAAATTGTTTCAACAATATTTCTCTTCTGAAATTAACAGATTTTCGCTTCATGATTAATCTCATCACTATCGATTTAGTTGTCCCCTTCAGCATCGCCAATTCAGCTTACAGTCTAATTCACAATATCTACAACCAAATTATCGATACATAATGTAGTTATGCAACGACCTCATTCTGACGTCACGACAAACGCAGACGTGACAGTTGCGGCTCTCCTATAATCCAGACATCTGACAGAGCGAAATCCTCGATCACAATCCAGCCTGATCCATTGTCACTTGCACCACAAATCCACAATATTACTTAGTAGGTACTGACACTAATAATGGAAGCTAATATTATTCGAGAAGCAGAAATGCCTCAGGTAATGTTATCTGAGATTTGCTGATTTAATCTGAGTTCCGATAATTGTTATTTCAATACGAATTTTATTGCAGATTTTCGTACAATAACGAATAGTCCGCGGTAGTCATTTCTACGAATTGACGAACCTCTTGGTAACACAATGTTGTGTAAAGAAACATATACTTACTTGTAATATGGGAAATGGGAGGAAATAGATGTCGTAATTAATACGGAATTAAATGAAAAGAAACTACCAATCATGAGTAGGTAAATGGAAGAAAATTTTCCACAGCACAGCGTTTGTAGAGGTATCCAATTTAAAAAGCACAGTAGGAATTTAAAACAATTGTACCAAAAATAAAATTGTACAATAATCTCTAATAATATTAAAGGGTTCACTAGTAACGAAATTCGCATCTTTCCACAAATATATCCTTCTAAACCTGGTTATCATACAGTTTCGAATTTTTGCGAATACATAATTATGTAGGTCTAGTCACAGACGCCAGCATATCAAGCTACCCGAAACTGTCAAATTTTCCCAATTAATTTTGAATATATCGCTAAAGAGCGATAAAGTTGAAAATCTTTTAAAGAAATTTGACAGATTGTAGTAGCTTGATGTTCTGGCGTTTGTACATAACTGTGTTATGACACAATTTCTATCATCACCTCGATCAACAACTGATTGGATGATAGTAGAAACTATTTGTCGTAGCTACCAAGGTCTTGTCACATCTGGGCATTTCCGTCGTGAGAAAGAATGGCATCAACGAATAATTCATTCAACGCAAACAATAATTATGTTTCCGTTTTTACGAAGCTCAGTTATTTGTGAAACGGCCCGGTAGGCACACGTGTATGTTATTTCACAGAAAGATTATTCTGTTTTGTTATCCTACAAAATTTAAATAGAAATAACACCACATGTTGGACTCAGGGATGCGTATCCTTAAAATTTGTTTGTCTTAGTCCCAGACAAAACAAAGAACATCATGGACCGTTACGTGAGAACTTTTATCTGTTATTCTGTGTTCTGTAATATCCAAACAGTAACTGTCGGGTTGTGATGAATATTAATCATTATTTTAGTGGCTTGTCCGTCAAACTGTAAACAATTTCCATGTTTATTGTTGTAGTGAATCGTGAATCGTTTGGTAGCCAATGGTTCTATTTACTTTATTGTCCATCTATTGTATACAATTGAGTGATTGAATTTGATTATGTGAAAGTTAAAGACTTACGTACCTAAATATTGTTTTGCTTTTCAGGACGAATTTATGAAAGTTATACACGATCTTATGGCAAAGCGACATCGAAGCATAACTCTCTGATCATAAAAAATTCAGTGGTGGATCTAATGTACTGAAGAATTTATGGTAACAGTTTGCGCGTCGATCGGTATTTTCTCACTTTGTTGTACACCAGTAGCGAAGACTCAAATTTTGTAAGAGGTAAGCCAGAGTACTAGTGTGTACTTTAAAGTGATTATATTATTTGTCTATAGAATACTGACTTTACTATTTTTCAAAGGGAATCGGGTAGGAATCAAGTTGTATGGAATCTTCGCCACTGTTGTACACCATATAAAACAAAATTTTAAAGTGATTATATTATTTGTCTATAGAATACTGACTTTACTATTTTTCAAAGGGAATCGGGTAGGAATCAAGTTGTATGGAATCTTCGCCACTGTTGTACACCATATAAAACAAAATGTAGAAACATATCTAACAATCAGTGGTCTTGTCGCCCAGGATCTCTTACCTGTGACTGAAATATAAAAAAGAGAGGATTTCACTTTAGTTAGATGTGTTAGATTCCAACTGAATAACATCAGAAAGGCCATGACTGTTGCAATCGAGACTACAATGCCATTCCCATCGCAGTGCTGACTTCATACATCAAGTTCTTGCTTCCTTTCAGTTTCAAAGTAAAAATGAAAGTATCACTGATTTTTAAATGAAATAAAAATAATTACTGTAACTGTATAAAGCGTTGGAAGTGGACTTAATGGCGTAGCTTCCGGCGTGCGCCCGCGCGCCCCCAGCCACGGAACTTCAATTTCCGCTCCAAAGCTGATTTTCCCTTTATGACAGCAACACTGCTTCTATTTATTTACTTTTTATTAAGACGCTCATTGACAGAATTTCGTATTCAATGCTTATACAAATTGGGAAGGGCCGAAATAATGAAGAGGACTGTCACTTCATTGATCTAAGGGGCGTAAGTAAGACAGGGTTTCACGACACTTTCGATCGACATTTAGACATTCATCGATATTCATGTCAGATTAACGTCATGCAAACTCATCATCGTGTTCCTGGCCTTGTCCCATGTTACTTGTGGTCGGCGCAACCACGTTTTTTTCTTCCATTCTCCTCTGTCAACCGTCACGCTATCATTAACCCCTTTTTCTTTCGTCATGCCATACTAGCCCATTCAAACCTGTTCTAGTTTTCAAAACTGTACTGCGTGAGCACTAGTAGATCAATAAGATGTTTTTAATGAGGTTCTCATCTCAAGTAAGCCTATTGCAGTCCAGGACCGCACAAAAGCCTCTCAAACATTCCTTTACGAGCTAAGCTGCCTTCAAGACTACCTTTGTTATGCTTTTTTGAGATTCATTTCTATCATTGGCCAAAACAGTGGCTTGGTCTTTTTCTTGAAAGATTTTTTGTCTTATTAGAACTCTATTCTTACCAAAGAAAGTTACTTTGACGAGTGCATTGATTTATCATTACCAAGAATATAACAAACGTGTGTCCAAACAGTCTCGACCGTTTGTCGCGCGACATATCTCGACATATCCACTAATAATATTCGTAGTAATGCTCACATAGTCGTCCGTATACTCATTCTTCTGGGCGCGAGTATAAATCTGTCGTGAGATCGTGTATTAATCGTCGTATTTGGTGAATAAATTTACTTTTGTTTGAGTTTGCTTTTGCTTTGACGTTATTTATTCAGTAGGACGACCCGGGGCCACAGTTGAGATATACTCCGCTGTTTACATAACATTTTCGTGCTGGCGACTGTTCGCCCCACGTTTCTACCGACTTGAATTTATCAAGTATTTAGTTTGGCATTATTGAGGGTAGGTACCTTTCTTATTGATTTTACTTGTCTTTGTATTTAATTAATTGATGTTTTTAGTTGTTCGATTGGAGTATTTGACTCTTGTTTGCCAAACTTCTACCATTTCATTACGGTGCAAAATTTAAATGAAACTTTCAAAGGTGAATCGAATTAAAACAATTTTTAAACAGCAACAAACAAAGAACAATAGTAATATAACTTTCGGAAAACGTAGAAAATAAAACAATTGACCTGTTTCACGCAAATTTCGCTAGAAGTTGCAGTGCGGCGCATAGCACACGAATTTTGTAACAGCTTTATTTATTTTATTGACGCCCTCACAATGTGGCGTATAAGTTATGCTATTGATGTGTTTACGATTTGTGGTATATTTCGCTGATGGTCGTATTCCGAGGCAGCCTGTTGCGTGGGCTCTGATTTACTGCGATCGATCGCGCGACAATAGGCGTCTCCTGGCTACAGGACTACTGCCCACACTCCGCTTGTTTGGCGTCGTTATAAAGTGCTGAGGTGTCTACATTGTCGTCTCCACGTCTCGAGGGAGTTGAAACTCACATTTTATACAGCAAAACTACTGAGTAAGGTTGTGAAAGGAATACTTTTTTAAAAGAAAATTCTTTAGTGTTATTTTTATAAGAATGGACCACCTCAACGTGCCCTGTGGGTGTCCTGAAATTACTAGATTATTCACGGGTACAGCGGCACCTGTGTACTTACTAATGCTATCATTCTGCGCTGTCTATGAGGCATGTTGATTATAGCAATATTACTCAGAATGGCCGGCAGTAGCTTACAGAACGGTTCATGTTCAACAGTAATCAATTACATGGCGGTTTGATGATGATAAATTACCATATCTAGCTAAGTTATTGCCTTATATACCAAAAATAATATAAATCCATAATGTGGATGAATAGAAAAAATATGAGTTATCTAATATTTTACGGCAACTAAAAAGGTTTACAGGCAAAGTTCAAATAATACCAAAATAAATATTTGATTAGTACTTAATCAAATTACTTTTTTTTTTTATTGTTGTATTCATTTACATATGAGGGGTAAAGTAATAGCAAGGTTATGTAATGCGAGTTCTTTTATATTTCCGTACATAAAAGACAAAAGTAAGAGGTTTTATTTGACTCACGAACTTTAATACGAGTATGTTTCCGCCGGTACAGAAAAATTTGGTGCTCTTTTATTTCGTTAGCTTTATAAAGTACTATGTGAGTTGGAACAACTTTTCCTGTCAGTTGAGCAAATCCACAGAATCCTAACTGCATCACAAACCTGCAAGTTGGCTTTAACTGAAGCCACACCACCGTTTAACTTCCGCCTGGGAATTTCGCGACAAAAACAAAACAGAATCACCATAAATAACTGTACTTTATATATTTACATATTACATTCTCGCAACAAGCAGACAGAACTCTTCCTGTGTACTCCACAATGAATGCATTTCCATAATAAAGAAGTGGACAAAAACAATAAATAATTGGCAACGTTTTATTTCGCTCATAACGTCGAATATAATAAGGAATTGCAACACCTATTTCGCATTCGAAATTAAGAAACACTCTTACTGTAATGAACGAACGGGGACGCCATTAAAATAGCGAATCATAAATAATTCAAGCGCGGGTTTGGCGTCGTTTCAAGACATTTCCACATTAAATTTCATGAGAGGTTCATTTTTCCGGTGAGCGACGCGTGCGATCGTGCGCACCCTGTCGCCACCGCCCGCCAGCCCGCCAGCACCGCGAGCACAGCGACAACTCCACTATTTCACAAGTAATTGACCGTTTTGTCTGATTACCAGACCCGCTGGCTCTGAAATTGTTCCATTCCACTGACATACAACCTGTTCACAAACATTTTCGGACGCAGTCAATACCAATAAACGTTAAAACAACGTTTAAAAACGTAACCTTAAACTTTCCCCGATTTATTTATACAAACGACAACAATGCGCAATTCTCAAACAATTCCGTCTTAAGTATTTCCAGTCGTGGTGGAAGAAATCTTATTTGTTCGTTTTGTGTCGTCGCCTGAACCGCCGGGAGCGGTGACGGGGACCACTCGGTTCATTTTTATTTTTACGTCGTAAACCAAAGTCTACGAGTTATGAACGTTGATTTATATGTTAATGGTCTCTGCAGCGACTGTCGAAATTTCATTTAGTCTGAGCAGCTACTCCTCATACGAGTGCTTGTTACTTCATATCCGAGGGTTCCACGGCCGTGCGGTGACATTGTGGAAACGGCCATCCATCATCCTAGTATCAAAATTTGAAGTTGACATAAAGTGGATGAGAAAATGATTGATGCGTCGGCGACTCCCCAAAGCCATTGGCACTTACCGAAACTAAAGCATTAATTGAATAAACCCTTCGTAATTAGGTATGTGAGCACAAGAAATAAATTAGGTTTCAGAGGCTATTTTCGTTCTAAGGTAATAAAGGACATTCCTAAAACTTTCGACATTAATATCGTGTCCATTATTTTTATTAACAATGTTCGAAGGAAAAAAATAATTAACACATTGTACCAAAACAAGCCTGTCTGTTTTCATTTATTTGTAATGTTTACTAGCACGCCATTCAGTAATTAACAAATTAAACCTTAACGGAATGCCTTACTAAACGCAAAGAATGAAAACAACATACAGTTTAAAAATTGTAACTAAGTATCCGGCAAAAATAGAGCAGAAAATCCATGAAAAATGCTCAAAACAAATTTCACTCAATTTATGTATTTTTAGAGAGGTACAGGCGTTGTCAGGTGAATCGCTTTAGTCTGTCTCCTGTCTGAAGTCACAAATATATTTATGTATGTAGGTACAGTCGGCTTCCCATAACTCTGCCGATTGATATAGTCGCAAGAACGAAAGGTCAATGGAAAAGGAGATCTTAAAATAGGAACCCTTCACGGTATATTATTGAAATTCCGTAGAATACAATTGGGATCTTCCGTATTTCATATGAATTGTTTCGGACAGGCTTTTCTGGTTCTGTGAGGGATTTCCGATGGTATGCGTGAAATGAGCAAAATATTTCCCGAAAATCCGTTTGCGAGCTTGAACAAAAAATCGTATGAACGTAGCGGGTAGCAGTAGTAACGAGAAGCAGAGTACAACAGTAACATATTTTTCTTAATGGAATGTCAAAGTACAGAGCTTCTGTTTCGTAGTACTGAAACTTTGTGAGTATAAAGCAAAGTTAAATAAATAAACCACAAATATTATCCCTCCATTTCACCGTGTTAAAGCAAATTTACAGAAATGCCAGAAATCATTACAACGAAATACTTTATCCAAATATTCCCCGCGGCCTGCGCTTCTACGAAAATAAAATGTGTCGTAATGGTTCAAACCGTACTTTGTGTACGTGCTCGCATGGTCTTGCAGTCATTATGAAATGTATAGTAGTTGGTGCTTGGTGCTACCTACGTACCGACCGTCGGCGTCGTCCGTAAAATTTTCCCCGAAGCCATTACTTTAAACTTCATATGCAAAGGGGTGATTGCAAATTCATTTCGAACAGTCTAAAAACTGGGCAGTCATTAGTTTGGTGACTTGCATTGTGAGTCTACGATACGTTAATGGTTGTAACGTTTACTAGAGCTTTGATGTTTCGGAGCATGTCCCGCGTCTGATGCGGGTAATGCCCGCTCTGGCCGCGTAGTTTTTAATGCGATAGCTGTACAGTTCATAACCGGAGTATTCTAAAATAACTACCTTAACTTGCAAAGGTATTTAACTAAAATTTCAATTAGTTGTGTGAATCGTTACGTTGAAAACAAAATAATCACACCGCCATGAATTGTTAAATAACCAAAAACATTATTTTTAATTACATTTAATATCCCTAAAACGGTCATTTATTTGTAGCGATCGTTATCACAGTTTTATTACAAACCCACAGTCCCGTAATAAATTCTCCACACATATAAACATTTACCCCGTTGGAGGATTTATTTGATTGTTTTCATGACTTGCATGCCTCCCTTGCTCGACTGATAACATTTTTTATGCCCAAACTACGCGAAAAGAGGTTACGACGACCCTTTCGTTGATCCATGAATGACGAAGTACTTCTATGGGATCTAAATCTTGCCCTGAAAATATTATCGACGAAAGCTCAACTGCTACGTCACCGAATTCAGTCGTTTTCTTCATTTGTTTTGTAGTAAACGCGACTTCATTTATAATTTATTGAATGTAAACTTAAAATACTTAAAAGCCTGTCATTCTCGTGACGTTTAATCAGCTTGTGAAGCATCACCGCTTAATTTGTAAAGTGTCAAAATAAACAGATTGATTAAATTATTTACAAAGGTGGGTTCGGACGTGAAGGTGAGTGGATTCATTAGTCCACGTGACTTGCAGTGTAAAAGCGAATGTCACCGACCACCGCCGACCACTCCCGACTCCGACCTATGGCGACCGCCCCACGGTTTTACGGCTTTTAAAATACAACCCGGATTCACCGGCTCCATTACACTAATTACGTTTCGAATTTAGACCGCTCATGTTTATTTATATTGTTTGTTTTGTCCTAACTTTACTACTCTTATAAACTTTTAAAGAGTCCAAATTGACTCATTTTGGTTGAGCCACCAATAAAAATAAAAACACTCCGGTTGTTAATTGACTCAAAAATCGAGTAATTAATAATATTTTAACTTTTAATTATGCTATAAAAACGAAATTAACCCACTACCGTGTTGGTTATTAATTCTAGTTTTATCAGATTTTACTTGGAACGAGTTCACGAAAGTTTTTTTACACCGGACTTTATCTGGTATAATTTAGCAGGCTTCGTACAAAATATTGTCCTTATTGTTGAAGTTTTCTTGTCATTAAAATGTAGCACCTACTTTGTTTAAATAGTCAGCTCGTCTTATCTTTACAGCTTTATCGTAGTGAGTTATAACGTCTATGGACTTACACCTACTGTCGCATGCACTTAAAATTAACGGTATCAGCTAAGTACACTCGAGGGTATCCACCGGCACATCGCCGATAGCACTGCAATAAACTTGGGCCTCATCACACTATTTCGTAATTGGATCGTAAACTTCTGTAAAATTATTACCTGTCTTTTACTAGCTTGCTTTCATGACCATTTTATTTGCCTACTGACTAAATTTTCTTCACAATAAAATTGTATGCATGTTTAGTTCATCATTTTATTGCATGTAAATATGTTGTAAAACATATTTCAAAATAATATTAAACTTATATAAAAATGTTTCAACAATTTTGTATAATGTTAAAATATTCTGAGCTTTCTTTTCTTTACGTTCAAATTATAAGCTATAAAATGTCACCATATTTTTCAATTTAATATGTTTTAAAATATTTTATCAGTGTGCTGGGGCGTTAGACGATATTTTCTTCGATAACTTTCAATGGCCTATTTATGAAACATGAATGGTGTTTTTCTCGAAAGCTGCGATGGTAACGGAAGATTGTGCAATGTATTACAACATATCGTTTATCGTTCAAAAAGTATAATAGCTGGTATATTTCAGCTAGATAAGCTGAGACCCTTAAGCTGATGAAGGATTAAATAGATAAGTTTTCAGTGTAACTTTGCATTTTTATACAAATCTTTCGAACATTTAATAACGAACACACAGCTCAAAATTATGCTAAGGAATTTGCGTCTAATTAGTACAAGCTGGCGGTAGCAAAAATTAAACCCAGGTAACCCGCGTCTGCTCAGAATTTAGTCTAATAATGTTTACATAACAACGCATTTCCATCTCTAAAATTCAGCCATTTTGTATGTAAATGGACGACATTATTAATATTAGCGTCATCACACAACATTGAACGCTGCATGTGACAAACATTGGTATCGCAGAGAAGCTATCTACATTATCATATTGCACCGACTGATTGATGCCAAAGGTCGCCAGCCCGAATGACGTAACCTGCCTATCTGTTATGATGCGACACTCATATCAGTATGAACGTAGCTTTGCATCGAACGAGTGAATCACTTTTTAAAGCTCCTCACATTTCTCTCTTGATACCATCGTGTAGATAGGCTAATTGTAAAGGGTCGGATACAATCATGAATATTGCGCGCTTGACAATTTGACATCGCGTAGGCTTCGTTCTGATTTATAACCGGTACAGCAACCAGCAACATCGTGCTGAATTCCACACATTTACAACCGAATGAACTAGTCAGTTCTCAACATGTGTACGCTAAGATAACGTCATTAGACAGCTTCATCTGTCAAGTGAGGCGTGACCACGGACGTATCGGAGACGCATCGAATGCCGGCTATTCGTGGTGACTAATACTGGATTAATTAGCTCTGTTGACTATGCAAGCCAGTCGAGGCGAACGACCTCTCATTTTTGCACCTCGAGTAAAATGCTGATTTGATGGTAGATGCTACGTCGGCAAGTTGACACAAGCTAGACGTTACAATTACATTACTATTTTCAGTCAGCTGTTTGAGTTAGTTCTCATCCAGCGCGCAAACTAATTTATTCAGGGCGTGAGTTCACACAGCCGGGATCACGAGGCTCCGTTTGTTCGCCGTGACTTAAATTAAAAACGTCATGAAAACTCGGAATATATGAAAGTATGGATGTGTATTTAAAAATACAAACGTCCATGCAATCTAAGCGCCATGATGGTTACAGTATCTTGTTATTTCTCAGTTTAATTTAAATATGTAAATTTTATTAGGCATAATACAGACTGAGGACTCTTGAATTGCAAATGAATGTGACATTACGTTTTATAGGCTGGTAGCCAATTCGCCGGCTCGTTTCCTTGGAACTGACGGCAAATTTTCACTTAGAAATGCCCTCAGATTTAGTGGCATTTCAATGAATACACACTGAAGCGATTTAACAATCGACACCAATCGGATTAAGTGATAGAACATCTAAGAGAAACTTTGAATTTCACAAAGTTTAATTTTAAACGTACTTGCCACATATTATCAGGCCATTCGTGTAAGTAATTTTGTCTGCGTGTAGTAATTTACGATACGATAGTCTGAGTATGGGAATAGGACTGGAATAGAAAATTGGATTTCAACAATACGGATTGTACATACAATGAACAGTTTTGGAATTAAGTTCTCAACATAAATAACAAACATAATGCTATTTAATTTGTGGTTTGATGTCTGATAACCGGATTATCATTAAAGTGAAATGATCGCACAGTATAATATTATACTGCGATTTAATAGCTCGTAGTGGAGTTATAAGCGTGTAATCCTCTGAAGGCAGACGATAATCGCGCTAACATACACCCAATACATATTTAATGTTAAAGATGAAAGACAGATTTTGTAAAGCTTAATTCCATCGTTGAGCTTCGGAAATATTTTCCCTTTCATATAAAATGATCCTGACACAAATCCTTAAAAATGTGTTATTGGGAGTCACGGGGACGGAGCAATATTGAAGGTAGTCACGCGTCTCACCTTAGGAAAATCTCGCCGTAAAATAAATGGACGATTTCATAATCCGAGACTTTATATAAAATGTTGAAAAACTATTTTTGGATCGAAAAGATTTTGCAATGTTCGCAGCCATAATTCTTTGAAACGTGGGATTTGAAAATACTGTTAGGTATTTTGCGACTTAAGCTCTGGTTTATTGAAATTTATTTAGTTACGGCCGTGACGGGTTAATCCTTATTCTCTCTAGGTACAGAGTTAAAAGCGACTTTAATTTTATTCTGTAACAGATTATTATTGAACAGCAATTTAGATATTTAATACCCATTAATCAATTCGAAATTTGTGAGGAGCTCGTGGCTAAATAATAACAGCCGCTCGGGTCGATCTTTAGGTTAAGCCGTGCTTGCCTAGGTTGGTCTGTGGATGGGTGACCACCCATTACATACCGAGTTTCCTCCGTGCCTCGGAAAGCACGTTAAGCCGTTGGTCCCGGCTGTCATTTGTAGATCTTTGACAGTCGTTTTAGGTAGCCAGCGGCCCAAAAAGTCTGACAACCAGTCTTACCAAAGGGCTATCGTATTACCTAGTACTAACTGGGTTGTGGAGGTCAGATATGCAGTCGCTCCATGTAAAATACTGGTATTCAGCTGCATCCGGTTAGACTGGAAGTCGATCCTAACATAGTTGGGAAAAGGCGAGGCAGATGATGAATCAATTCGAAATTCGTACCTACTTTCCAACGAAGTTTCTATACTATCCAGGACCACTTACTAAGCTTGTACGTCATTTATGATTCCACATGTGAGAGACCGCTAGAGGGGTAGCTGTCCACGTTCCCTGGAGTGTTATTTTAAACTGCAAGTCGCCAAGTAAGGATATCACTTGAACCACGTACAATAATAACGTGTTGAGTGCGAATATCTTTCCTTACTTTAATGTTAATATATTCTACGGTTACGTACCATGTAAACTTTGCTCTTAAACTCCCTTTCACTGAGTTGTTTGTGTTGCTTACGAACGGTGTATGAATATTTACATCGTAGTACCTTTATGGGGACCTTATTGTATGTGTAGCCTTTAGTCATTTCTGTGAGTTGGCTTAAAGATCCGGCTGAAGACCAAATGTCCCATTACCTTCGAATTCTGCAGGAGGAGGAGGAGCTCGTGGCTAAATAATAACAGTCGCTCGGGTCGATTTTCAGGTAAAGCCGCGCTTGCCTGGGTTGGTCCGTGGATAGGTGACCACATATTACATACACACACAGTGGCGAAGGTTCCATACAACTCGATTCCTACCGGATTCCCTTTGAAAATTGGCACAGTCAGTTTTCTATAGACTAATAATATAATCGCATTAAAGATAATATGTACTCCGGCTTACTTCTTACAAAAGTTGACCCTTCGCTACTGTTACATACCGAGTTACTTCCGTGCCGCAGAAATCATGTTAAGCCGTTGATTCCGGCTGTCATTTGTAGATCTTCGACAGTCGTTACAAGTCAGTTGCCTGAAAGTCTGACAACCAGTCTTACCAAGGGATATCGTATTACCCAGTACTAACTGAGTTGTGGAGGTCAGATAGGCAGACGCTCCATATAAAATACAGGTATTCAGCTGCATCCGGTTAGAGTGGAAGCCGACCCCAATACCTTCGAATTCTGAAATCAGTATGTAAAGTTTAATTACCAACAAAACATACATTACCACGTACATTATACAGCCTGGTATATTCATTCATGTTAAGAGTCTGTACCCACGCCGGCTTCATACTAAATAAATTAAAACCTTTTTACGTGGGTGTCCCCTTCCCGCGGCGCGCACAAGTTACGGGATCAAGCTCAAACGATACACTAACTTAAATCAACCAAGTACTAGAGAAACGTTTGAAGAGACTTTATTATAATTAAAGACCGGATTATATGCAAATGCAAATTTTCATATGTAGATATTTGCATCTTATGGACAGTTTTTTAAGATATATCATATTTAGCTGAAATCGACTGATCGTGCATAATTTGGGCGTATTTCCTTATTTTTTTCTCTTTCTAACTAGAAAAATGCAAAAATTTGCCAAAGGCAATGCAAATAAAGAACCTAAATTAAAAAATAAAGACGTTTTAAAGTCTTTTTCAATTAATAAAAATATTATAATTGAAAGAAGACTCAATACTGCCACTGAGAATTTGGAACAGTACTCGATTATTGAAGTTTTCAGGAACATTAATGATAGTATTTAGTCCAAAAAATAATAATTTGTTCAAGTCGTTCTGTATGCTGATTTTTAATACTCAAAAATACATTATTTTGGACCTATTTAAATTTTGTATTGCATATTTCTCACTTTTCGCATTTTTCTTGCATATTTCGAGTATTTAAGATGCCTAATTGCATGCATATTTCGACCATAATTATATTGCATATAATCAGGTCTCTAATTATAATAATTACATACCCAATTTTGTTAAACAAATATAATAGCTCTTCTTACATATCAGTATTTCGGGGCGCGTCCCTAATTTCGGTTGCAAAGCGCGTATAAACTGGGCTATAATTGTTAAGACGAAGTGTGCCTATTCGTTTGTAATGTGTTCTTAGCTTTACTGAATTTTAACGAGGCACCCGGCCTGGTGACGGATCGCGAATTCACGGAATCAAGAATTACACTGAAGAGCAAAAATATATACCAACACGGATGCCTAAACTTAATTCAAATATACGACTTTTATTACCCCTAGTTTTGATTCTTGTGACAAATAGGATTCCTATTTTTTTACCATAGTATTAGATGTAAGTAAATCTTTGTATGTTTTATTGTTTAACTAAGATCTCTGAGAATAAAAAAGACAATTTACAATGATTCCGATAGTGCATATTATTTCATAAATCTTTTTTGTTCCCAAAAATCTGTATGATCTCGGATTTTCACAAAGTTCCAATTTTATTTATTATCCTATGACAGACATGACACATATATTTTTGGCGTTCATTGTACCTGATGAAATTGAGTTTAAACTTTTGACTCGCTCAATTAGTTAACCCTTCAAGGTATATGAATCCAAAATTCAAATGTTGTCGCCATCATTCCATCTTGCGTTGGATCAATGGCGTCAATTTACATGACCGAACATTTGGATTTTATTGAGTCTTCTTAAGTCGTGTCTGCGTTTTGGTAACATTTCTTTCTTTTTACTACGACATGTGTTTATAAATGTTTATATATAACAAAAAGAAAAACATGATAATTGTTTTTTTTTTTAATCTAAATATGTACTTACACACAGACCCGAATTAAAGAAAGAAATAATAATTGTGTTACTACGACATATTTTGATATCTATAAAAGTTTTGGTCAGTTTTGGTTATTTTGACATCTATAAAAGTTTTGGTCAGTTTTGTAGACCTTTGTTCCTTTTAAAATCTAAAGGCTTAAAGAAACACAGACTATTTACATATTACAGTCGTTAAATCGTCGTCAGTTCATAAGAATATTATGCAGAACGCTTTACCACAACATTATACTTCTTGCAAAAAACACGAAAGCCAGACAAGCATGACGACGGAAAAAGGATAAGCGAAACATTTTATTAGAGTTAATTTATAACCACAAAAAACGCTGTAAGTTTAAACGATACAACCATGTATTTAAATTCATTACATTATAAATATTATATTTAATTTGAATAACAATAAAAACGTAATTATAAATGTAATAAACTACTTTAACTTAATTACAGTCTGAAACTACAGTCTTAGATTTCAAGTTAACGTGTAATTTTCTAAATTAATTTGTTACGAAGGTAGGTAATTAAATTTTATTTCTATCAACTGTGCTTGTCCCTAAGTAAGATTATAGAAAAACAAAGACTAAAAGAGACACAGACTTAATCTTCTAAAGACCTATTACCCTTACTTAAGGGTAGTATTAGTAGTCAAATAAACTGTGAATTGTAACGTCCTGCAGAGATATTTTCGCACATTTTATTAACTACTTTCTTAGCAATAAAACGCGGAGATCTCTCTCAAAGGGCACTTAAACCGTTCTGCGTTGAGTGTCGCATAAACCGGCCGATAGGTACCGGAATTAACTGTTCTCTATAACATTTGTAAGTAATAGTTTCGAAGGCTCAACCCCTAGTCTCTTTAATTACATTCTGAGCGAACAGCGGCATGATATGGTTACTATAACGCCTACATAAATGAAAATATACCTACTTATTTATATACTACGTAATTTCGACGAATAGGATTTAATACGGGAAGAAATTAAACTCAACGAGGTGGAATTTTATGCACAAGTGTAATAATAAATTTTGTTGCTTACCCAACATCTCTAATTCCGACCGCTGCTTATAACTGATGTAAGTAATTACAACAAACTCAGAATCACAAATAAGATCATGGAATTAGTGACTATTAATAGACTCGTCTTAAGAATCATTATCTTTATTAATGGACTCTCGTCGACCAACCGGGTTGGCGCTTATCTCGGCTTTGCTTCATCTTAGCTTTTAACTAAACTTTAATTTGCTACTTATTTATTTCCCGAATTCAAGCACTTCGGGAATGGAGCATAAAATAAACAGAATCGTCGCGAAAAAGGCTCAGCTCGTTTTGAATTCAAATCTGTGAACGACGGCGTTCAGTGTAACAGCTTTCTTATACATGTTGTAAAATGTACCACTTTAGGCACTTGCTTTATACATGTGGATACTTATTGAACATTCAGATCTCAGATGCAGATATTACCTACAGAGTAAAGTTTCGAGTCGCATATACAGTATTGAGTAACTAGTAATTAATTTAAAAAATGAGCTAAGTAACACAAAAGAGAATTATCAGAAAACTAAACTGCTAGAATAGAAAAACATCTTGTAATACAAGTTACTAACTTAAAGTACTTAAAAATATAATTACTTTTTAAATGAATACCTAAAAGTTTTTCTAGAACAGAAACATTCCAACGTATTGTTCATAATATTTACGGTCTTTGCCGAGTTCTTAAATAAAAGTGATTTAACGAACATTTTAAAACGGAATTTACTGCGTTTGTTTTAACGAGTCATCTTGGATTTCATTGCACCCATTATGAATGGCTTTAGGTAGAATAAAACAGTTATTTTCTCTCTTTACTTTAGCTATCTACTAAAAACTTTAGATGCTTATACTTTTGTCTAAATACACACACATCACGCCTCACGCGAATATAACATCACGCCTGTAATCCCCGAAGGGTTAGGCAGAGATGTACTTAGGTACATCAACGTGGGCAAACGAAACGTGGGTGTACTATTAGAGTACACACACTACTACTAGAGTCCCACATTTAAGTCCCGTGTAATGGGAGATGAGCCTAATGTCATCAACCGGGCACAAATCCAGACTCTGTGGCTGCTACTGAGAAATTTCTGCCGGAAAATCCCTTAACTTTACCCGACCTGGAAATTGAACCCCAGACTTCGTGCTCAGCAGTCGTGCCTGCGACCACTAGACCAATGAGGCAGTCGTAGACGCTACATAATTATGGCTTTTTTTTTTTTTTTTAACGTGGTAAAATCATCAAATGAGTCCTCCCACCCAGGGCAGAGCGGGAGGGACTGTCAGACTTGTACTGACTAAAATCCACGGTGTCCTTCAGTAGCCCTTTATGTTCCAGGGTCACGGTAATTCTATGAGTCCCGCGACCCCTTGCAGGCTTTGGCCCTCTAGAGGGGGGCCCCGTCATTATGCTGACACTCTTTGAGGCGCGCGTGGAACACAACGCGCCGTCGACCCGGGCATGGTCCATGGTCGGACAGCGAGTCGCCCATTACTCGCCGCCCGCATGCCCGCGCCTACGGTGGCCGGAGATCGTCTGCCGACGTCCGGCGCCGTGGGCGTCTACCACTGCGGCTGGTGTGGAGGGAGGACGCTGTCCTCTCCCTCACGCGGCCCGCCTCCTCCTTCGCGAGCATGACTGCTTCGCAGAAGGAGGCGACCGCTTCCCACTCCGTCTCGCCCCGCAGCATGGCCTCGACCAATGCCGGGCGCGAGAGGGCTCCGCCTATCGCCACCGTGAGGACACGGCGGTGCTCTGCCCAAGCGGAGCAGTCCTGCACCGTATGCTCCACCGTGTCCTCCGGGCGGTCCTCGCAGTGGTGACACCCAGGCGTTTCCTCCTTCCCCATATGACACAGGTACCTCCCGAAACTTCCGTGTCCGGTGAGGACCTGCGTCACGCGGTAGGTCAGGACGCCGTGACGCCTATCCAGCCACTCCTCAAAGAGGGGTCTTACCGCCGCGATTGCGGCGTGCCCGTACATAATTATGGCTTTCTGTCACTCTGGGAAGATCAAAGTATTGGTCTGACGATTGTCCATAAACCGATATATACGCAAATTAAACAATATTCAAGTTTTAGAAAATGTAACGTAGATACATGCCTTAGTAGCCGATGATCTTTAAAAATTTTGACAATTCCTGAAAGGGATACTGGGGCACATTAAAACCTCATTCTTTCAAAAAACACTATCAACGACAACTAATATTTTACGTTTCGTTTTCGGTGCTTACAAAACAACCCGTGAACACTAAATTAAACACTGTTTGACTTCATAATATTGAATTAATATTAATTTATACGTACATTTCCTATAATCTCAGTAGTTAAAGGAACCACAATTATACTTCTTAATAGAAAACAAATAAATACTTCTATATTTTATCTTATCTTATCTTACTTCTTACTATTATTTCTTACTTTCTTACCAATATTATAAATGCGAAGATTTATGACGATGACAACATGAAAACTACTGAACGGATTGGGTTGAAATTTAGCACACAGATTATTTATAACCTGGATTAACACATAGGATACTTTTTATCCCGGTAGTACGATCCCGTGGGACAATTATCGAACTCCACGCGGACGAAGCCGCGGGAATAAGCTAGTTCAATAAATCAATGATAAAATATTAATGAATATTTCTCTTCTTCATTAAATCTGAAATCGGAAAGTTATTAAAATAACATATAAATGAATCGTAAATATTGCACCAATTAAAACGCGAATGGGTAAAATAACTTCAGTGCTATTGAACGTACAGTAGTTCAAGGGATTATTTCTGAAAACAATGCCGAAGCCATTACGTAGTAATACTCAATCAACTGCACAACCCGCTTTAGTCCTGTACTACCGATAACTATAGCTTATTTATGAGTACAATAAAAACATGTGTTTTAAAAAAATCTATATAGTCTTCATGATTTTGAATCAAATTAAATTAGACCTTGTTACTGGAAGTGAGTATATGTCAATTAATTTCGATCCATTTTCTGATTTTCCGAACGTTTTGTGGGAATATTTTGAGAGAACACGAGAGCCACACTTCCATTCCTTCAGAATAAATTAGCTTGGTCAAACATCTAGTAATCTTTGTGTATCAGCTATAGTAGCTATCAATGAACAAAATATGAATATCTGTGAACCCAAAAAGAGGGTTTTTCCAAACAAGTAGAACGTGACCTATCTTTCTGAGGCAATCAAATTCAACGCCGCATCTGGCGTAACGATATAATATTACTTACCTATGTAAATACACTTAGGTTAGGCCTTATCTTATCATACAAAGGTTTTTGTAAAAAAAACTTACAGATTTTGAACGAGAATTTGTTCACGTGTACGGTGTAACACAAATATGGCGGAATTCCCCTACAAAATTGTTTTCCATCATTGTCAAACAAATTGAAGTATAAGTACTATCTTTCGTAAATGCTAGAGCTTGTAGATATCTTCGATTTCGCCTTTTGATAAGGAAACTGGCCTCTCATCTTCCTAATCATAAGCCTTTTAAAAATGCACTGGTTGAGCACAAAATCGTCGGACTGCCAAGTTATAGGTCTCAAGATACGCACCTCTGATTTTTCGGAATCATAATAAGCGTATTGCAGTGTCGAAGGTTCCATAGAACTCGATTCTTACCGGCTTCCCTTTGAAAAATGGCACAGTCAGTATTCTATAGGCAAATAATATAATTACATTAAATATATATTCTCCGGCTTACCTCTTACAAAAACTGACCCTTCGCTACTGGCATATTGTATAATTATCACCTGTTTCTGTGCAAGAAAACCTTGTAAGGAAACCGGCATGCCTTAGATATACAAGTATTTCTCGACGGCATGTAAAGCCAAGTCAGAGGCCATGGGCGACATAAAAACTCTGACACCAGGTTAGGCATTAACCACACGTTAAAGAAAGAAAGACCACAAAATAATGTTTAAACAGTATTTTAGTTCAAGCAATAGCTGAACGACGAATGCAATGCAAGACGCACGGGACCGGTCAATGTGGCGACACTTGGGGGAGGCCTATGTCCAGCAGTGGACGTCTTTCGGCTGAAATGATGATGATGATGATGAATAGCTGAACAGGTGTAAAACTCAATTTTCTGGAAAGGCAGTTTCATTCTCAAATGACAAAACATTCCCGACATAACAATTGACTAATAACGCCTGCATACACCACAGCCAGTCAATCATAGATCGTAGTTAAGTAACGACAAATTAAAACGTGACAAGCTTTCATGAGGTCGTCACCTAATGAGTCACCAGCTCACCAGGCAGTTAGTGCGACGGTACTTGATACATAAATAATTGGTTGCCAGTGTGGTGCCACTGAACTATGCAGCTTTTTATAGATATTTCAGTAGACTGACTGTGGACTTGAATTAGTTAGCAAGTTTTTAATGGAAAAGATTTTTTAGTCCTGAAGATTTTGCATTAGTTAGTTCATAGTCTTGATCATTTAAAGAGAGTATATAAAAAGCTTTTCGTGCAATAAAAGGCAGATTTTGGTTTTGTGTAAACCGGCAGATCAATTTTTTTTTTCTTTCTTGAATGTGTCATTATCACCATCGTCATTCTTCTTCAGCATGTCTTCTTCTTCCATACTTCTCTATTACTCGTCATCTCAGCAGTGACCTCCTGTCTAGCCATATCATCCTTCACACAGCCCATCGTTTTTCTTTGGTCTTCCTCTACTCTTACATGTGTTATTATATCAAAACAAATATACAAGATGACTTCTATGGCTAGCAATGCCGAAAAAGATAATCTTCTCAACAATATTACGGCTTAACAAAAATGTTTTGCTAACCACACACCAGATGCGTCCAAGCACAAACCACATTTATCTAAAACTAATGCTAACTCATACATTCTATAAATATTTAATCAACAATTTATCAATAACGCCATCTATGGTAGAAAAAAAAGTCAAGTTAGACATGAATTACAGTTCTTTCACATTTATTTTACTTCTGTTATAAACCTTATGACAACGAGAATAAAGCTCACTGTACTGCAAAAGCAGAGGTAAAATATAAATGGCATTAGTATGGAAGGTGCCGACCACATGAGTCCACAGTACAAAAAACTTATTATGTATAATGATGGTCGTGGGGTGCATAGAAAATGAAAACTCTTATTATTTTATCGCCTCCTGATAGATAGTGATTACTATAATGTTGCAAAATTATTAATGTTCAGTGTACTTACAGCTGGTGCTTATTCGATTTTAATATTGGGTTTTCTTGGCCTCTTTCTTACAGTGAATTGGTTGATTTTGTTTAGGTTTTTCTACTTCATTGAAATCGCTTGTTGCTAACAAAAATATTATTGTTAGCAATTCAAGTTCACAACTTAGCACTTTTTTACTTGTTTAGGTATAAATTTACCAAAACCCAAAACTACAAACTCATCCTATTCCATAATCAAAATAATTATAGTGCTTTACAAAATGCATTAGTGTAACCATTACAGCGCAATGTCAAGTTTTTAATGCGCATTTTTAATCCCCTAAATTAATGTAGGCAATTAGTGTCAGTTATACTGTGTAACAATAATAAATTTCATTGCAATTACGACGCTGTTATGTGCATTGCATGATTTTTTAACCCTCACAAAACGTAATATATTCTTAAGCTTAGGGGAATGTAGAAAGGGGAGCTAAAATGTGCTTACAACGCAGTGTGAGAACGCAATGGTAATGTATCGTTCTGTCACTAAATGTATTCCACATCGACAGTAAAATTCATTTTTTATGTATACTACATTGAATCGATCAATATTTGCTTTATACGGAGGGTGACGATCGCACCTGCAGCGTTCACGAAAATGTTCGAAGTCGAACAATATTTTGTTCACGAGGACACAAAAGTGTCCCGAAAATTGCCATAGAGCGAAAGTTAGGCCATAGACCGTCGTTTGGGCAATAGAGGCGAGCCCAAACCCCGAGCGATGCGATGGCACGCTATGTAACAAATTATAGCGGGCGGACGGTCAACGGGCTCTTTACGATCCGCTTCCCAGCGCTGATGATGATTTAGATGCAAGGAATATCGGGCGGAAGCGCGATAAACCGCGGGGAGCCGTCGCCATGGCAACCGAGGGTGTCGCGTCCCGACGCCCGCCCTTGCCACTAGTTCACGGACACTTATCGTTATAGTAATAAATTGGTCTGGAATTCGTGCAATAACATCCGAGCGAGACGCAATAAAAATGTTGATTTTGAATTCGGTTATGATAGTTACTGTGTTTGTGGGCGATAAATCGAATGTAGTCACATAGAATTTGCATTCTAATGTGAAAAATATATGTTCTACGCATTGCCAGTAAGTTTTAGACGTTTTATAATGAAAAATATACAAAACACAACTACAATTTGTCTTCTAAAATACCTTCATTACTCTTAATTCCCATAACAAAGCAGACGTGACATTACGTCACATATCACCAAGTAACAAAGCTTCTAAAAATCCGCGATATAAAATGTAAACACGGCACAAAGTCCCCGATTTATTACCCGGCGACTGATGATGATATATCGACGTCGGCTGCTGTGTTGATCGTCACTTAGCCTACCCTTATCACGCAGCACGTAATTTCGGATTCATTGCCCTCGGTCCCGCCGCCGCCGGCGGTGTCGGTCCGTGGCTTTTATTAAAAAGAAAATATTTCATATTTATGTCTAATGTTCCGACAAATAATAATGGTCTTTCATTTTTTACAGGTACTAATTGGATATGAAACGATGAACCATGGAATCACGAAGCGCGCCGCCGAGCCCCGACGAGCCCGGGGAGGCGGTGTACGACAGTCGTTGTGGACGGTACCCCCACGCCCCCGCGTTGCAGCGGACGTTCGCCAGCTGCCGCGAGAGCACGCGGCCGCGCCCGCACCACCGCCATGCCACGTCCGAGCCCGCGCGACCAGACGACCACGTGCAGCAGTCGTTCGTCACTGCAGAGGTTCACGACTACCCCTCTTCAGAATCCGGCATCGCAGCCGACTGCCCTCATGCTCATACTAGCAATGCCGATGACAGCCCTTCTTACGACCGCTCAGACTTTGAAGGAAACTCGAGCTACAGCTTGAGGCACACTCCTGATTATCACCATACGCTAGATTGTAAACATAGGCCTATTGATTACAATCGTAGCCACACACCTGATTACAATCATGGTCATGGATCAGACTGCGACCGAGCACACGCCCGCTCACAAACATCTCGTAGGCCGCATAGGAAGCACAGACGAGAGGAAGATGATGGCGCGCAGTCACTTGATGAACGCTGTGCCAGGGACCTGGATGAAATCCTCCCAGCGAGACTAGCCGCCGTAAACTTATCGAGGGAGCCTCCCCCTCAGACTTGGAACAGGAGCAATATTGCAGCGACTATGGAGCGATTTGAACCAGTCGACTACTCGTATGCTTACTACGACCATCACTTATCAATGCCTTCATCGTCAAGGAAGGTAAACCGTCAACGAGGAAGGGGTGGTATTCCGCGAGATCGATCATCTCGACATAATTACGTGACGAGGTACGGCACTGAAGAAAACATTTATGAAGAAATTACCGATGGATCTAGGACGTGCCCCAAACATCGATACGCTCCACGACAGTCACTAGTTTCTTTAGATCGAAGCGTTGTTGAGGAGGAAGTTCGTCGAGTAGAATCGAGACACAAACGAATTTTGGGAGAGTTAAATCTTAGTGTAGAAGCAATGCTCATGCCGGAATGCGAATCACCCGATTCGGAGCGCGCTGAAGACAGAGACAATATCGAGGAATTGTTGCGAGTTGGTCCTACAGACGAGTTACTTTCGCCGGCAAGTTGTAATCCACCAGACTTAGACAGCGGGTTTAGTGGCAGCAGTAGCGGGGCAAGTTATGTGGGTAGTTTGCGTCGTAAACCGACGGGATCAGTGCCGCACTTGCCCGCTGTGGCATACGGCACGCGCGGGGCCGGCGTGCGGATCTTAGGTGCCGATGAGTGTGGTCTGCGATGCCCCAAGGATATACCTTCACCGCGCAGCTCCAGCTGTGGAGACGCCAAAGCAAGTGGGTTTTGGAACAAAAAAGCCTGGAAGAAAATATCCGGTTTCTCTAGTTCCAACAGCATCAACAAAGCCGGATTAACTGGTAAGATCACAGATCACTTCCTTCAATCATTATTTTCTTCTTCACCTTCTAGTTCTGCATGTAAACGTTTAAGTAGCTGTTTTATCTTAACATGTTAGCATTGTGTTAGTTCATAATGAGTTCATAACTTCTGTATTTAGCTCAAACTAAACTTAAAACATAAAGCACATACTCCAAACATTCGTCGTCGCCACTTAGGAAGTTTCACGATACACAGCGTAGTATGAACATAAATCCTGTACAGAAATGCATAAAGCATAAAGTTTCATTCTCCCATAAAACGTGAATGAATCCTAGCGGTATCAAGTCATGAAAACCCTGAGAGCATCATTTCTTTTTTTATTTTGGCCCGCTTTCGACCGCCCATAGGCGTTTTTCAGATGGACGCGCGCGCGTGGCTCTGTGTTTGTTGTTTTCATTTTGGTTTAGTTGTTTGTTTTGTTAACGGTGCGGCGTTTTGCATTGCAGGTCTGCTCGTTAGGTACACTTTCCGGCGTAAGTCCGGCTCGCAGGGCTCTCAGGGCAAGCGGCGGGCCGAGCCCGTCAAATGCGATGCGTGCCTCTCACAACGATGTTAGCCGCTCTATGGTAAGGCTCTCCGCCAACACACTTGTCACTTTGCTGGCAGAAAGTACACTGGCTTCCTCCCTAATTAGCTGGGAATTCAAATGACATTCGACAAATAACTTTCATAAATAACTTTCTACCAGTAACTTACATGATAAATTATATGACTAACTCCTGGAATTGGCAAATGCGCGTCCATTTCAAAAATTTATCTCTTATAGAGAAATTCATACATCTGATTTTTATTTTATTTTTTATTTTCGTCTCACAACTATACACAGCACAAATGAACACTTAACATTGTAATTTTAAACAAACAAAACTACTTAAAATGATAAAGACAGAACAGATCGAATCGGTCGGGTCAGAAACGATTAACGAAGTCGATACAAAGTTCCCTCATTAAGGTATCGCAGATATTACTTCTGCTAACTTCGGCTTAAGATAAGTATTGTTCCGCAAGAGCCGAGACAATAGCGTGCGCTACCACTTAATTAAACCTCGTCGATACGATATAAACTATGAACAAGCGGAAAGTTTCCGTTTTATCCGCCAAGACAAACGCTCATTACAAAGAAGACCATAGATACAATTTAAATCGTTCACATTGAAATGTCTTGGTTGCAGATGACGCGTGTAGGCCAAGCAGAGCTAAATCCAGAACAGCCACTATACCATACAGGTTAATAACTACTTATTACTTACTGTTCGTTCGTTGACCTAACTTAAACATACATAGCGACTAGTTTACAACTTTTATAAACAAAAGCAAACTAAATATTGAAGAGGAAAATGTTCGCGTAATTTCAATAGTTTTCCTTTGTTATAGCTACTCCAACGGAAAACTGGTGGTGCCGCTGGATTCCCTAGCACAGAGCTGAGGAGCCGGGCCCCCGCGGAATTCCCGCCTCCAACTCCTCCGAGGGTCTCCTCAACACCGCAGGACAACGCTGAACACCAAGCTAGTGACGTAGTGCTACCGGGACACCTTTTGTGAATCTTTCGTGTTACATTCAAGAAGAAACATTCCATTTGAGCCCAAAAATGGGCACCATTAAGTTGTCGACGCCTCAGCGAGTCTCAAAGACGAACTGTTCGTAGGTGTATCCAGTGTAAATATAGTGAACAGACGTTGAAGTATTACTGTAGGACAAACGAGGAGAGTATACGTTGAAGTGATAGAAACGCCTAAATTAATTATTTGTATTGTTATAACGATCGTTTCATAGAAACGTAATGACTACGTTGTTGTTACTTATCAATTTTTAGTAGTTAATAGGTACATGAAAAGGCTGAAGAAGTTGAATCCGATTTTGTACATGATATGAAGCTGCCATGTTAGCTAATACTTCAGTTTTGTCTACCAATTTGGCGTTTATCTGCGACTTTTCTATATCAGAAATATTAGATAAATGTAATTCGATCTAAGAAAATTTATTATTCTAAAAGCTACAGATTTTTGCCCAAAACATGGTGCTTTACATAACATTACTGTAACATCTGTCACTACTTTCTTTACCGATCTTGTAAATAAATAATTTCATGACCCGAACTACGAGAATTGTAAGGTCCAATCTATTTATTTCCAACAAGACAACATGTGTAAAAGTTTTGTTTCATAATGTTTCAAACGTCTATCTCATTCGGTAAAAATATTGTTAATAATTGTTAGTACATAGTTGTATATTTTGTAAATACATGCGAAAAACATGGTGCACTATTTTGGTTTTTAATTTATGTAAATAGATAATAAATGTACGTAAAGAGTCACAGTCGTAACGCTTTAAATATATTTTACATGCATTTCTCGTAAACAGTTGAGTGTCCTCGTAATAAGAGTTTGAAATAAAAAATTCAGTAAATATTGTATTTTGTTTTTGTGGGATATTTATTGTATAATAACTGAGTAACTCATTCATGGATGTCTAATGCTGTGTTGAATTGGAACACATGCCTTTATAGTAGTATTTTGGTAATAAGTCGCTGATCCATTACATTTGCGTACTCGGCGCGAGGCGCGAGACGCGAGGCGTCGTTTGTATTCGAGGCAGGCGCTTAGCTGGAGCCAGTCTCGAATGGAGCACCGGCTTTACGTGTACAGATTTGACATATGGGAATTACTATGCGTGCTGATTTACAAACATAAATAAAACTGGACGGCTTTCACTCTACGCCACATGCTGCCCGTAATTGTTCATGATTTTGTATTATCTTTTAGCTTCCGACTTACAGATGTTACATGTTTTAAAAAATACCCTCCCTGTAATTTACTTATTAGCATAAGTTAATTTCCAGAGCCAGATCACATGCTCGTTTAAATTAATGTTTAAATCACAACTTAAATATTAGTCTGATGTGCATTTAGACAAAAGAGGCGTAGAGTGAAACGATTATCGTGATTAAGATTATAATTTTTATTTATTCATCAATGTCACAAGAGCAATGTACATAAGTAGTAATATAATGTAAATTTTCATTTTTATCAGTCAGTGAAGGAGTCTTACTTGTAACTATTATTATTCTAAGCTCGACTGATACGACGTAAAATAATCTCAATGTTACATGAAATCATATTTCTTTAATTGTCTGTAATTTAGTGATCGTGTTCAAGTCAAAAGAGATTTTTATTAAATAAATTACAAAAACTGTTTTGCATTTTATTTCATAAAAAACAGGAACCTCTTCATTACCAACGGAATACAGAAAAGAGACGTGCGGTACACTCACATTAGCAAAATATACATAACATAAATAATACAAAGAGTGCACATACGCGACCTAATTTAGGTACCTATGCAGTACCCAGCTGTGAGGCTGCCTTATTTTTATTATATATTATGGGAATACTCATTCACGGGTCCAAAGCTTTCATCTCGCGAACCGGAGAACAAACCCTAAATTCACCACAATACGCCTTCAATGAGTATAAAATTTCGCCCCGCACAGTGGGGAGCCTCCATTCCTTTGTGCCTCTCGACGGGTTAATTGTTTAATTGGCAATAAAAATAAAAAACAGAGCACACACTCTTTGTTCGAGTACATGCAATATACAGCTGCTTGTAAAATTATTGTTTATTAAATCGCGAACGATGAAAGGTAGAAGGTATAGGTAGGTGTTCCTAGGTACCATGTGAATTTGAATACAGATCAAAGGTTGAAAGACGATGAATTCGGTATCGAAGAGGTTTCCAGGAACGTAAAACCAGTACAAGAGGCTCCTTGAACTAGAAATAGTTTCGTTAAATGTTTCAATTGAAATTACAGAGTCAAGTCACAAACGTTAAGCTGTTCAGCGTTTCTATCGCATTAAGAAACCATTGACTGCAGAAAATGCAGGTTCAACATTCTAAAATTCCTCGTGGAAAAAGTTCCGAGCGCAAGGAGACTCCTGCGTCCTTGCTTAATTAAGTTGCCAGCAATACAAAAGGCAATACATTTACTAGAACTTATTGCTGGACCACAGTGAATAATGATTAAACTACCAAGACCACTTACCTAAGGACTTCAGACCACTTAAACCAGTGTAATAGAAAATTACTCCACTTACTAAATATCGTCGAATCCAAGTCTGAGGGCTCATCGATTATTTCTTAAGTGAACTTGAACACGGTTGTTACTCATCTCATTTGACTTTATAATATAAACACAACAGCGGAGCATGAATCAAAAATATTCAATTTGATCAGGTGAATTATACCGAAAGATATAAAAATAGCTTAAAATACCTTGCTTTATTTGGATTTATTTGACGCGTGTATCACAAACTCACAAAGGGAATTCCTACAATCGAGCCCGTCCTTTATTAATCTGTTGTTAGTCCCATCCGAGCGGTTTCTGTGTCGTCCAATTAATATCAATATAGCGTGCAGGGATTTGAGCATACCATACAGATGGCGGGCATTACATGTCTCGAATTGTTTGTATGAACGAATGTTCGGCTCGATAAATTAGACTCAGGCACACAGGGAACCTCATGTCGAATGAATTCTCGCGTCGGATGGATCGCGTATCGGATGATTGCCGTATGTATTGACATTGATATTGGCAGTGCCTTGATGGATGTACGGAAATCTGTTTGCTCGGCCGTATCGTTTGTTAGCACTAATAATTGTCTGTCACGGATACGAGTGGCACACTTATCGTGTTTGTTTAATTGAAATGCCTTTGTTGCGGCTTCTATTATGGGTTTTGCGGGATATGTTTTATAGTTTCTACAAATAGATTTGCATAGGGACTAGTGGTATAACTTTGTGTGCATATACAAAGAGATTAATGTCGATTAAACTAGCTGAATTGCTTTTAGTTCTACTTCTAACAGACCAGACTGACATCACTTGAATAATTTAAGACACTGCTCCGTTTCAATAGAGTATAATCTTACATCTACTTATTATCCAGTAACTTAGCTCATGAAGTATTAACAAACCTGTAAATACGAGGATACACCACAGCTACACAGAATTAACAACCAACCATTTACCAAAGCCAGCGCGAGGTCTAATTACCACTCAGTACATCAAAAAATAATTTTCAGTTAATTAAGGCTCCGAATTAACGGGCAGCATAAACAAGTCCTCATTGCCTACTAATCTCCTAAACAAGAAGGAACAGCAGTGTTAAATAACCTTAAATATAATGGAGCATTACCATTAAACTGCTCCGCTTCGGCCCAAAAACCGCAACACGAAATTAATATAACAAAGTAGACATAACTATGTATAATGAACGGGCTTGTAACAATAAACGCCTCCGGGCGTTGTTTTTGTTCGGGAATCCTCGGAGATAGGCACTATCTGCGCGGGGTAAGTTGGCCTTAAGTAAACATTATCTGACTTGCGATAGTCCGACCTCTGTCGACCTCTCCCGATCTCTCCCGACCTCACCCTCGCCGCTGGCCAAATTAGTTTTTAACACTAACATCAAAGTAGGCAATAACAGTGTTCGCAAGTTGATGCGAGTTCCCAATTTGTTCTCTGTTTGTCAGTTTGGTATGTGTGTCCAATTTGTTAGCTTTTTTTAGTCTTATTAGGAGAGAAAATGGAGGAATAATTTCATTCTTGGTTGTCCTTTCTACTATTACTAACATTCCTACAAAAAATGACTAGAACTCTAAGCATTCAGGGAAAACTGAGTAAGACGAAGTTGCATAATGTGGCTCAAGAGACGGTTTGCAAGAACTGAAAAGTTTTAATTATATTATTACTCCTTGCATCAGACGCCCACCACCTGCGCGGGTACACTTAGGTGTTTCTAAGAACACAGCTGAGCCGGGAGACTATCTCCGTCTAGAAAATATCTAAGAATTGAAACCTTAGTGAATCTGTTACTTGATATCTCATACAACATTGTGGGCGAAACTGGGATAAAATTAACAATGATGAGGAAAATAAAGTTACTCTCGTAACAGGTGGCTGTTAAAACAGTAATTAGTTAACTTCTTTCGCTGAATTAAAAGGTTCCTTATTTTGGCTATTTTGGGACTTGCCCTATCTTTTACTGCTCAATTAAATAATGTACAGACGCTACAATTTGTCAAATTTCTTTAATAGATTTTCAACTTTATCGCTAAAGCACGAGGTTCAAGGTTGATTGGAAAAATCTGACAGTTTCGGGTAGCTTGATGTGCTGGCGTCTGTTTATGGTAAAATTTGAAACTTTTACTTACGTATTCGGTCAATTTACCTATGAAATAAGTTACCTACTTTATAAACCACCACACACATTTCAAGTAATTTTTGCTTTTGAAAATGTACTTAGCATAATCAGCCTATAATGTTCCCACTGCTGGGACACAGGCTTCCTCTCTGTGACGGGAAAAGGGCTACAATCCACCACGCGGGCCCAGTGCGGGTTGGTAGATGTCACATGTCATCGAATATTTTGGTTCTAAGACCTTTTCTTGCGACGGTTTCCTGGCTATGTTTTCCTTCACCGTTTTTGAGAGCAGTGGTGATGAAATAAAATAGACAAAGTAATACGCCTCGCCTGTCTGGATTCGAACCTACGACTTACTGCTCGTAAGTCAGGGCCGCCACCACCATTGGGCCACCGCTGCTCTCTGGGCCACCGCTGCTCTACTGGGCCACCGCTGCACCGCTGCTTTGAAAATTACCTAACTGACCTTACACCTGCTTAAACCTCCAAGTGCTGTTAGACAGCGGAAGTAGAATGCCAATAAAACGACAAAAAAGCTACACTGAAAAGACTGTCCATAACTCCTCACTATCAGTCACTTTAAGTTTCATTAAAAACTGAAAGCAAATTCAAATAGGACGTCAACAACTCAGCACTAGATATGTACGTGAGGTTACTTAACCATTCCCCACAAATATCATACCTACATCTGCTACATTTTTGCTGACAGGGGCATAAAGTAGCTCTAGATACACTTGTGCTGGTATGAATTACTGCCACTACGTGGATGCAGGGATGCAAACACTAGCGGGGATCTAACTCACACGGTTCGGTACTTCTCTAGTGGTTTATGACCGGGTAGTGTTGTGTTAGATGCAAAACATGCAGTGCAGTACAGTGTCATTAGAAACATAACATCACGCCTGTTTTTTCCGAAGAGTTAAGCAGGAGTATCCAATAGAACATTCATCTTTAACCTAGAAAGTAATCAGGTAGTAATGTCATAAGTGATTTATAAAAACAGAGGTTGACTGAACTCATTATAAGTGTTAACTAGGATCAAACGTTGTAGTTCATTGAAAGCCCTGTACAATCTAGTAGTTAATTGCTATGATAATATTAGATTGAAAAGACCCTAAACAAATGTTGTTTTATCAACAAGGCACCACTCATTCAATTTCTATATAAAAATATCATAACATCACGCATGTAATCCCCGAAGGGTTAGGCAGAAGTGTAACTAAAAGTACACCCAAGTTTAAGTCCCATGGAATAGGGAACGAGCCTGTTGCCATCAACTAGGCATTCCAGACTCCGTGACTGCTACTCAGAAATTTCTAATGAAAAAAATCAATGGCACTTGCCCGACCTGGAAGTCGAACCCAGGTACCTCATGCTCAGCAGTCGTGCTTGCGACCACTAGACCAACGAGGCAGTCAGCTTTAATTTAGGTGTCCCTTATCACTTCGTAAAAACGGACATTTGTCGCTTTCATAGTCCACTTGTAGGCCGTTTAATCCAGCTTACATTCAGAACACATTATCACAATACGCAATCAGCCACCCTAAATTGCAGAGCAGTCGTGGAAAAAGACGCACTTACAACGCGTCGCCATGAATACTCAAATAAATCTTGTTGAGAATAATGTTAAACTTTTAAGTTCAAAGTCGACACAGAGCATGTCATACAACCTCTTAATTTTGCAGTCACGTAATAAAAGCTAATGAAAATGGTGGAGTTTGGGAGCATTTTGTTCCCTGTTAGACACATCAAAGGAGTCTAATTGAACTTCCGACTGTTTATTTGCTGTTCAACATATAGTCAACAAGGGATAATCAAATTTTTGTCCCAGTAGTAAACAACTGTATTTGGTATAAATTTCAGTCCTCAAAAATTAGAAGAAATTGACGATTTGTTTAAGTACAATGTTTTGTTCAGGGGGTCAAAAATACTCTCATGCAGTACTCTTCATCTGCCTAGCCTTTTCCCAACTATGTTGAGGTCAGCTTCCAGTCTAACTGGATACAGCTACTGCCTATCTGATCTCCATAACCCAGTAAGTACTAGGTAATCCGATACCCCTTGGTAAGACTGGTTAACTTACGGGTCACACCACATGTAGATCTTGTACAAACGTCCGCGTCAGCTGGCTTAACGTGTTTTCCGAGGCACGGAGGAGACATGGTATGTAATGGGTGGTCACCCATCCACAGACCAAACTAGGCAAGCGCGGCTTAACCTGAATATCGGCCCGAGCAGCTGTTATTATTTAACCACGAGCTCCTCAACCCAGTTATTGGATAACACGACTCAGTACTTACCAAACAAATCATCACGCTACAAATTAGCGATTACCATCCCAAATACCAGTGACGACTAAGTAACTAAATGTAGGTTAAATTATAGAATACAGGAACACGGTAAAGGCAAAGTTAAGTTGAAAAGCTTTCACATCGTGAAATTTTAATTGTACCACAAAGAGTTACAGGGATTCGCAGGTACTACCGCGCTCACTTTTCAACCTTATAACTCAGGGCATAAGGGTGGAAACTGGCCGACTGTCAGTCACCTCGGTAGTACCTCTCACAGTTTGGATTTCGACACTAAATTCAACTGCCTGAAATGCTTCAGCGTGCTTACATCGACATTTATTTAAATCTACTGAAAAACAATTGCGATACAGCTGAAAAAAAAGCGTGTACTGTCCCCTCATTGGTTTTCAGATATAAAAATAGTTCCCAAACAATGTGATGAATTTTCCAGGGATCCAAAAGGCTAGACTGGTTTATTTTGTTCTCTTTTTTGGTTATATAGCATAGCATTAACAACCAGCTGAAATTGGAGATCTGCTTATCCTCTTGAAAGAATTCCCTTATCGCCATTTACTCAAAACATTGACTGTTGATTTCCACATCGTCTGCATTATTTTTGTTTTTAAAACTTCACTAAAACGTGTATATAGCTGTGTAGCCAATGACAATCTCATTGATTCTATTTATGCATCCGCTAGAAACGATAATGTTAAGCAAATTAACATCGATAAAGATCCGAGATTTAATACTGAAATAGCGACAATAACTTGTGCTATCACCTCGCATAACTTTATGGTTGGTTCCTTCGCGCAAATTGCAACCACATCGTGTTGTGTGTGTGTGGGTGTGTTTGCGTGTAAATGTGCACCTGTGGGGAGTGACGGTGTGTGTGTTTGTGTCAGTGTGTCACACAATAATTCCCGATATCAAGCTTTACTCCAGTGAATAGTTCACTCGGGAGACTATTCATTTTTGTTTCGTTCCACGACACCAAACTTCATTGGGATGAACGTTCATCTGCTCCGTTCATTTCGTTTTCCGACCATTCGGTATATGATTGCTGATGAATGTCGAAACCAAACATAATTTTTCAATTTTGATTCATTTTGTGTTCAGACGTTTCAATTCGAGTGAAAGATACCGAATCAGAGGCCAAAATGAACGAAGACTGAAGCGTATGGTATCGCTTTAATCATCGACTGTTCGAATGTGTATCTGTTTGAGTGCGTCTGTGTTTGTGAACAACTTACGATCTCATTTGTATCACCTGCTACAGATCACTAGGCCGCAGGACATACTTGGAACTAAGCAGCATCCCGTCACATTACATTGATTTATTTTGTAACGTCTTGTCGCCATTTGGAATCCTAATGGGTAGTCTTTGAATTGTTGCCGCTTGTAATGAACGAAGTTTTCAGACTAGGATATTATTTTAATAATTTACATTGTTGGTGGTAATGGTTGGTATGGTGTGGTATGGTAAGTATGTATTTAATTCCGTCTAAAGTACATTGCAAATTATTTCGATTAATATAAAACCACATAATTTGCATAACATCAGGTACGTTTATCTTGCCAACAATAAATATTGGTTGGGAATTTTCAATTACCTACAATAAATAACTGTCAACACACATTTTAACATTTATATAAAATAAATTCTCTTAAAATGTAAACATAAAACAAAAGTAGGAAACTAGGTCATTTGACTTGTTGATATTATGATCAAACTTGTGTACCCCGTAAACCCTTTGGATAATAAAAGCTCCAAGTTAAGACCTCCGAATAATTCCAAGTCACAAACTGAAGATTAAGTGGACTCGCTGACATTACGGAAATGTTTATAGAAATAAACTTATTACTCTCTCAGCATTTCAGAATTATTTCAGCTGGTATACAGCAAAATATGGACACCAATTCAGAACAAGAATCATCCCGAAGAAGAACCAAAATTTAAATGTATCGTGCATGATATCCCCAAGTCCCAACCCACACGGGGCCCGTGTGGTTGCCCGTTTCGTCTTCTCTCACAAGGCGAAGGCCTGAGTCCAACAGTGGGAACCTTACCAAATGACGCGAGATTGTTCTGCTAGCCAATTTGCGAAGTTGCTCTTTCGATGCTAAAGTATAGAATCGATTCCCGCTCAGATACAAGATAAATAAGTATAATCTTGTTTTCAGACAATTTGCCACAGCATTGGCACTTTGTACAGATGCTTTTGAGTCTGCAAAAACACCCATTAAAAAAAAACTTCTTACACACCCTTCAAAAACGAACGACGTGGCATAAAGTTTATCTAGGTTATAAAAATTCCATAGGTGGACGTATAGTTTTTCGGTCGCTAGGCATATTGCTGGCTGGGTGCCAGATCAAATACCAGTTCTGAGACAGCGGAGGCCTGCCTAGGGACGGGAACGACACTTAAATTTTAGATTTTTCCTACGTATTCGTGACGTGTTCTATAAAAGCATGAATGTACCAAGTGTGGGTGATCTTTTTGTTTTAAATAAAGACTCGATATCTTTGTTTAAAACCAAAAATATCCTTTGGTTTCTTATTAAATTGGAAGATCAACTAAGTACTAAAATAGTGTTAGGACCTACTTTGTATTAACACAAATAACCTACAGCCCTCGAAAAAGCCCTCGAAAAAATCCCCGAAGGGTTAGGCAGAGGTGTACCGAATAGTACACCCACATTGCACACGTTATACAGGGTGTAAACAGACCCTTCACTTATCCGTGAACCGAGCATTCTGTACATCAAACTAAGTAACTTTACGCAAAAATTATTGCTGGGAATCGACTTTTTATTTTGGAGTCGATAGAAAGCACTCAAAGCGTTGTGCTGATGGATGGATTGAATAGTACGGGGGTCGTAGAGGTGTGTAAAGTAAAAATCTTACATTAAAAACATGTATTTAAAAAAAAACTTGTGAAAAAGTTGGAACTTGGTCAAAGTTAATATCTCCGTAACTAGAAGGTTCCCAGGTATGGTCTAGAACAAAAAAATGATCGCAAAGACGGGGAGAACAAGTGCCTTTCTTTTATGTTAAGGGTCTATTTACACCCTTTATGGTTCCATTTAATAGAGGCGAGTCTATTACAGACACAAATCTAAATGCAAGACCTAGTCCAGTCGTGCTTGCGACACCTAGACCATCGAGGCAGTCAGTTGTATTAACACCTGTCCTCAAAACATCCTAAGTACTTCACATACTGTCAAGAGACAGCACTTTCATCAGTCAATTAAATATAATTGCGTGTAAACTGCCTTCAGTCCGTATCGAGCTATTGAGACCTGTCAGAAACGCAACACAGCTACTTCAAACCATTCGGATGCAATTGTAACGTTCCCAAGTCGCAATACACGGTTAGTGAGCTCGTTCTAACATGGTATGCAAATATGACCGTATAAATAAGGCTGTGGTTATAAGAGAGCGGGGCGGGAAGCGATTTGCGTGCTTCTTCTTTCGGGTGGAGTAAAATCAGTCAAGTGAAGTGGGTGTTGGTTTTCGTGATGGGTTTATTTTTTATGCATATTCAAGAAGTGCGGAATTACTGGATAGCTGGGTGCGGAGGACGGAGGATCGATTGAATAATTACCAAAGCATAATGCTTTATAACTTTTTATTGGATCTTATGGCTGGCGTGCTAGAAAACGTTTGCTATAGTAATAAGCACCACATAATATATTACAACCATACTGGTCAGTACTTCGTTAGTCTAGTGGTCGCCAGCGACTGCTGAGCAAGAGATCCTGGGTTCTATTCCCGTGCCGGGCAAAGTGTTATTGAGTTTTTCAATCAGGAATTTCTCAGTAGCAGCCACGGAGTCTGGAATTGTGCCGGGGTGATGGCAATAGGCTCGCCCCCCATTAACGGGACTTTAACATAACTGGCGAAATGTAGGTGTATTATTAGGTACACCTCTGCCTAACCCTTCGGGGATTACAGGCGTGATGTTATGTAAATTATGTCCTATTCCTGCTCTAGGCGCCCTGTACAACGCAAAACGCTTTACCTCTTGCTGAAGAGCCTCATAAACACAGTCTAACAACGGCATATTCCGACAAACATTCGATAATTGACTCAATAGGTCTACGTGTCATTAGCGTAGTAAAGAATGACAAAAGAAAATGTCAATATCGCGTATGGTCGGGAAAGCCAAATAGAACGTGTTGGAGGTTGGTCGGTCCTCTGGGAGAATGGCGGTAGATAGAACGGTTACCTTTATTTTTTATTCCGCATATTTATTGCCTGTGGTCTTCAGTTTTGGTTGTGTTGACTTGTGAATACCGCAATGGAGAAGCGTCCAATATAAAAACTTTAAACTGAATAGAATGGTGTATTCCTTATGTACTTAAATCGACTGCAGTTGTTAATATCAATGAGAAAGACCGTTAAAAGCTAATTGTAGATGGCGCCACCATAGCTAGGTCTAAATCTAACTAAAGAGTTCAAGCTAGTTTGACATATAAAATGACATTACCAGATTTTCAACCAATTACTATGCTTTGAACCAGCTATACTAACGCCATTTGTTTCACAGTTGCCATTTCCATTGCAAAGATACTACTCCTAATTCTAAATATCCATGTCTGTTCAACTCAATATCGCACTGGAGGCTTCTCTGGAGGAAGTACCTCCATCCTATATACCTGCCTAACTTTTCAGCTCGATTAAATTAATATTCATCGTAGAATAAAAAAATACGCTCAGAAGAAACCAACGTTCACTAACGTGTAGGTTGAACTTAATTAAGTAATATACCTTCTCAATACTAAGAAAATCGTTGAAAAAAACTCAATTCCCGTCCAAAGCTCAAAAGGACTTGAATCCTCACAAAAGATCGATACCTACCCACATCTTTTTAATTATAAAGTTCGTTGTACTACTTACTTAGCTTCCCGTGCATTTTGTCCTGGATTTCACGTACTGTGCTAAGACACAGACAGCTTCATTAATCTTTTCGATACCGTGCCTAAGTTAGAACATTGCACAGAGAGCAGCTTACTGTCTAGATTTTCCAGACAATATTTTATTAAGAAGCGAATATAACCTCATATTTAGCCAAATATGTTCTGTTTTTAACTGGAGGGAATATGGGTATGTCTGATATTGAAGGAAAACTTAATAATTAATTAAGTTACACATCATGGAAGGAAAAACATAATTTGGTTAAAGAAAACAATAAAGAAAGTTATCACAAAATAGTGGCAAAAAAAAATCCAAAGGGCTCTGGAAATTGCCATTGTTTTATGCAGAGTGTAAGGGACAGCCCTCCACAAACTGATGGGGTGAATTCAGTATATCATACTAAGATGACCGGTACAATAAATTATTTCAGGAATGTTATGGGAATCTAATAAATTGGATTTGTTTTATTTCCTCATACGCAATGTAGCGTTACCGTGGCAAAACGCACTTAGCGAACGGCAAACGCGACGGCGAGTTCGATGAACTCTGTAGCTAGGCAGGAAGTGAACAGCTGATTTCACGCGTCACTCGTTAAAGTATATCAACATCCATTGTTGGATTTTTGATTTTAGCCGTATTATTCACATAAATGGAGTGCAGCGTACAGGGAATGTAATTTTACATTGAAATAAAGGAAAAGTAATTGAAAAATTTTTTTTAAAAATCCGGAGAAAAATTCCGGTGATATGAATATGATTTAAAATAAGGAGCTGAATGCACCCTGCCAGTTTGTGGAGGGCTGTCCCTTACACCCTGTATAACAGTCGTTCCGTACCTCGTAACATTTACCAGGGCTAAGTTAAATATGTAGTATCGTCTTCTTCTTCTTAGTGTGTCTATGGCAATCTTAATAGTGTCGGTCCAGAACTGAGCCACTAACTTGGCGCCTTCACTAGCTTCAGTTCCTATAATGAACAAACTGCAGGACACGCAGGACACGAATAGTATCTGATCCGATCCGATTAGGTAGGGATTTTTCAAAACAATTGAATGTGTTTAGGTCAACAATATAATTACAGTGAATTCCCTATTAAATAAAGGATGCAAATAGACCCTTAACATAGCCGAAAGTCACTTGTTTTCCCCGTCTTTGCGATGTTTTTTTTTCCTAGGCCATACCTGGGAACCTTCTAGTTACGGAGATATTGGGGGTCAAATTTCACAAGTTTTTTTAAAATAAATGTTTTTAATGTAAGATTTTTACTTTACACACCTCCACGTCCTCCGTACTATTCAATACATCCATCAGCACAATGCTTTGAGTGCTTCCATCGAGTCCTAACTTAAAAAGTGATTTTTCACCCCATAAAAAAATTCGTTACTTAGTTTGATGTACAGAATGCTTGGTTGACGGATATGTGAAGGGTCTGTTTACACCCTGTAAGTAGTTGGAAATATTTTCCTCAAAATGTTCAAAATCGTCAATGTCTTTAGAAAAAAGTAGGCAATAGTTTCTACAAAGTAAACCAGCGATGTTAAACAAAGAGTCAATCAAATAAGACATTGAATAGGACTATCCTAATACAAAGATACAAAGGTTTATTCAATAGTGATTGAACCGAACATTTCTTTGAAATTCGACATAATATATCAGCATCAATGTTTAAATATACAGACTATAATAATACTGAGAAAGCTCTCAGTTCAAATAAGGCCAGATGTAGTACTCTATTAAGATAATATACTTTATCGTTTTGTTTTTATAATATCTGCTAAGTGGATGGGTCGGGTTGCCATAATTGTAACACTTTATTTATATTATTCAGTATTTAATTTAGGCATTCTTCCAAATGGTTGGAATTGGGGCAATTAGGATAACCCAAATGATTGTACACCAACTGTATTCATATTTTTAGAAGAACTTTTGATTTAGAGAGACTCACGAAATAGACATTTTAAGATCACTAGTTGAAGGAACTGTCTTTCGCCACAGTGTAAAAAACTGGCCAAGTGCGTGTCGGGCCACGCACAATGTAGGGTTCCGTAGTTGCCCATCAAAATATAGGCAAAAAAAAAACTTACATTTGCAGTTAAAAAACCTGTGCTCCCATACATTATGTTTAGGAAAATATGTTATCAAAGTACATTTTATAAGTTGGTCGCCTATTACTCGTAAACTTATAAAGCCTACTTAGCTGTGATAGTTTTCCTTTTAATTTCGTTACATAAATATACTACCACCGTGAATTTTTTCACATACCCAAACACTTGAGTTTAAAAAAAAAATTGCACTTTAGAGCTTAATATTTCACAAACGAATCCCTTAATCGATAAATCATTTGAACTACCTCGCAAGATTTTTTAATGACCTATCCAACGACATACCACACTATGGGGTACGCGCGAAAAATTCCCACTTTACGTGTAGGTACAGGAGACACCCTAAAAAAATAATACTTTTCGAGATTTAATTTTACCACTTTGTCGACGTAACTAATCTGTATATTCATGCTAAATGACAGCCTTCTAGTACTAAGAGTCTTTGAGTTATGCTGCGGATAGATAGACGGACATGGCGAAACTACAAGGGTTCCTTTCCTTGTTGACTACGAGACCCTAAAAAGTAAAAAGTCTGTAAGTAATCAAACGTACTTTCCATTAAGTTCCATAAATATAGGTACAAACTAAACCGTCAAACATAAAAAAAACAAGCTAGATTTAAAAATACGAGTGCTCCTAAAAAGCTGCGACCCAGTTTAGTTTTTAACAATATGTAACAGCGATACTTACAACGTTCGGTCCCAACAGCAATTTAGAACTCATTATTTATTTAAAACGCGCCATCCACACACGAGCGAGTTATGTGATTAATGATTCTGCTAAATACCATTTCCACGCTAGTGGAGAACTGGGTTCTTAAAACGCTAAAGTGGACGGCCAAGTGCCGAAATTTGGGTCAAACGACGGCCTGTATCGCAGACTCTTCTCCAACCAAATGTCGCACCTCATTTTCCGTCACTTAGCACCGCGCCGGCTTATATTAACAGAAAACTTATGTTCCCCCTACGTTACACTTAAAGTCAACTTTGTGTTGTAAGTGGGAAGGCTACATTTCCAATACAGCTGCGAGCTATTGTGGGGCAGGAAAAATTAAGGCACTTTCTTTGAACGCCCAGTTTTGATGAGTAGCGCCACAGAACTGTGTTTTTAAGAGTCTTTAATACCTATGTATGAAAAAAGCTACAAAGGTTTTAATATTCAGACGGTGTAACGTACTTCGGTGGAGTGTCGTTGGGTTTCCGAAGTTGCAAGTGAAGGGCCGGCCGTAAGGACATTTTCTGCTCAAGATACTTTTTTATCCAATTGTTACGAAGCGACGACAGAAGTAACAAAATATGGGTTTCGAGGAAATTCTGCTTGTTTACGTTATGTTTTTATTACCTTTTGTGTTAAATTGAAGAAAACTTGGAAAAATAACAAGGATTACACAATTCTTGAAAGTTAGATGAAAATATTTTGACATACTGGTCTACTCTACCAGAAATAACGGCTTTAATTATTTTAAATATTATATGGTTCTACTTTAAGTACCAACAAAGTAAGTTACTTTCCTACAAGTGCATTACAAACGAGACATTTACTAAAAGTCAACTAAACCAGCACTAACACCGATTTCAAACAAGTACAAAATAAAATCAAAGTATTTAGGTGTTAGTAAGTGCGACATAAGTATCCATGTTTGTTTAGTCGGCCGCTCAGTGCTAAGAAAACACAGCTAATGGAGACGCACGGTTGTGCCTGTGCAAATAAGTAACATCCTGACCTAAGGAGAGCATTATTGAATCTTATGTTTAAATCAAGAGGGATCGTGACTTTTTGGCTAACCAAAAGTAAGACTTTTCGGCCGATCAAAAGCAGGTCTTTTTGACTGACCAAAAGTGAGACTCTTTGGCTTTTCAATTCAATTTTATTCACAAACAATTTACATTGTGTTTGAAATAACAAAAATCATAGTATAAAAGTAAAAAAAAAAACATTCAAAATTAAAGTAACACAATTAAAAATTAGCAACATAATTATTATCTCACATCAAAATCCAAACCAAAATCAATACTGGCTGACCAAAAGTAAGACTTTTTGATAGACAAAAAGTAAGACTTTTTGGCTGACTAAAAGTAAGACTTTTTGGCTGACCAAAAGTTAGACTTTTTGCTATTTATACTTAAATTGTCCACTTACGAATTCGTTTACATAGTACAAACTTACGCCCCTGTCCGGGTTCAGTTAGAAAACCGCGTTAGAAAATTTACCCGAACAAACAACATTTGCGAATGTCCACGAGTGTGAGTTTCACGAGTCGTGTTAAAAATAGAACCCGTGTACATTATACCCGGCTTAAATAAGTTACTAATTCGATCTCCAACATGTTAGCAGCTGAAAACCTAATTACAGCTCGAAATGGGAATTCAGACAATCTGCACAAAACATTATTACAAAAAACCTTCATTGTAGTCTCATAGACTACAAAATTAATAAACGACGTCATATTTCATTAATTTATGGAAGGTCTCTTCGTTATTATAAATCTTATTTACTTTCTTAGGAAAAATTGAATTTTCTTAGCATTCATTTGTTTAATGTTAAGATAGATTGCTAATATAATTTTCATAGATAATATTAGGTTAGCAAATATTAAATTCAAATGGAAACGTTACACGAATATTAAATCACTCGCTGTTACTAAGAGACATCAATCAAAATATTTTATCAAACTTTTGGTTCAGCTATGATTGTATAGTTACTTTTGCAGATTATTATGCGTTATGCTGCTCGCTGAGGCTTATAAAAGCCAATAAGCTCTAGGCAAGTACCAAGGTATTTTCCCCTCAACATCAAACACAAACAACACCACAGAATTTCCTCGGCGTAAGGCGTTCGTGCAGAAATAATTCAATCAACTAACAAAATGGTGTAAAGCATAAATGCATTTCGCAAAATTGTTTAAGTTCAATCGAGCGGTACACGACAAACCTCTCTCCCCGTTGTCTGTCAAAAAATAAATTCGCCATCGACAGGCATAGCTACGGTAGGTACTGGCGAGCGGCTTCCGGCATCGATCGTCGACGGATACAGCTATTGACCCCCCATAATAGTGCCGGCGGCTGTTACACCTACACCAATATTGCTCTTCTCTTTGCCAAGCACAAACCCTTAATCAAAACACTCTATTGCGATATCAATAAGAACTAAATTCCCCCGGCAATATCCTCCCCTATGTGACAACCTGTGCTCCGTGAAAACTTTTATAATACCGCTGTTATGTGCTAGTACGCACACCATAGGTATCATTTTCGTATGCAACAATCGTGTGAGCAAGTTTGTTGCGGCCGTGTTATGAGATTGCACGATCACGTGTTCCAAACATCTCTGTAGGGTAGAATGTGGCAGGAATCCTCGGCAGAACGTGCAACATCTGTGAGCTCCGGTCTCCGGCGCCGGTATTACCGGCCACGGAGAGCCGGCAAACAAACGACTGTGTGTAACAGCCATTCGGGGCTTGAAACTTTGGAGCCCTAGGGTCCCAAACATTCGTATTTCTGAGAAAATCCGTTGTTATTTAGAACAAAAAGCCAGATACGTCTTAGAATGGGATATTGGACTACCGAATTCAGCGAAACTGACTTTGTTGAGCAGAATTTACATTGAAACCAGAGTAATAATATTACAAGAGCTGCTATAAATTTTATCCAAGAGTTGTGACTGCTTTATTTCCAAAGAAAAATAGAAACGCTGTGGGTACATGATATTTCAAAAAAGACCTCAGCGATTGCCACACTAATTGTGTAATCATCATTCATATTTTAGGCACAGCATGAGCGAATATTTTAATGGGCCATTTGGCCTTGCTTTCAATAGGATTAGAAAGCAAATGTTGAGTAACTGATAATATAATTGTTGAATTTCCCATTGACCTTCCAATTCTTTCTGAAGGAACAACGCCGACCTTCGAAAAGTAAAGTTTCGTACATTTCCAAAGAAATAAAGAAATATGTGAGACGAAATCTCTTGGCGCGGGTCGTCGGGTCGTGTGTCAGTTCCCAGCAAGACGTAAAATTAACAAGCCTTGCACCCGACCCCGTTTGTATCAGCTACCGTCTAAATTATAGTGCCAGTGTCTTTGACTTCACGGTTTGCTTGTCTTAGGAACTTTTGTCTTACTTTTACGTAAGTAGTGCCAGGTAGGTAGATGGGTACAGGTCTATATTATACCTACGAAGTGCAATTTCAGTCCAACAATATTTCATGCACTTTTCGAACACTTAAATTGTAGAGCTATATTAAGTACTCATCAGGCCAATAAAAATATAACATTATCATTAAAACTCTCTTCTCATCATCAGATCAGACAACAAAATCTCAACGCCACAAGATAATCACAAAAGTCTAAACCGCGAACACACACCATTAAATACACTTACAGACTCAACTGAACACACTTTCAACCAGATTAATATCAGTAATTAATCAGAAATCTATTTTCTGTGTCCCAACACTGGGTGGTTTGTCCCCGCACTAATTTCCCGCGCTAATAAGCCGTGAAGGAATCGGCGCGCGCGCCGCCCACGTGGCCGCCGGATACACCGGCCGTGCAATATATTAGGCCTGTCATGTCATAGCCATTGCCTTTTTACCCTTTTACCCGGTTATAAATTTGTACTAAAGCTCACAACATATTGGAATTCTCTTTTGATGAATAAATGTATTTATTCAAAATGTGATGAAAGAGGTCGGTTGTAAAAGTAAGTTGAGCATGTCCGTTTCGTGTTTTTTGCTTTCAGTTTTGTGTGTTCTTCCTGAATATAGTAAAGATCATTAATTAAATTGTTAATCATGTTATTTACAAGACTTACAAGACGATTTAGGAAATCAAACGCAGTGTATCGGACAAGATCATGAAATGCTGACCTAGCAAGCCCTACGCTCACGCCAACAAGAAAAGGTTTAGCTAAGAAAAAACAAAGGAACAAACTATCATATAAAGTTTGAATCCCAAAGAAAATCTTTGTAATACGAGTATATCACTATCTATCTGTTTAGTAAGTCTAGCAACTTTCCTGCGGTTTCCATTTTCAAAAGTAAACAGGTTGATTATTGACAAGTGAAGTGCAGATGTGGCTTCAGTGGCGTGGCCTTTACCATGTTCTCGGTGACGCGTGTGCTTTCAGATGACTGAGCGACGAGCGTACGTCACTTGTTTGCAACACAACTCTTCACCTGCAAAGATGAGCATTGACCGCAAGTTGTGTATAGTGGTACAAGGTTTTTTGGCGCTTGAATCACTTCGATAAAGCAACGCTGCTGGTAACTTTTTTTGTGAATTTGTGAAGTCGTATTGAAAAAACAAGAAAAATGGCGGTGAATGTTCCGATTTGAGCCAAGCGCTCTTTACATGGATCTTAAAGCACGTGGCTTAAACTAATACCACTATTTTCTTTTTAGGGTTCCGTACGGCAGTCGGCATAAACGGAACCATTATAGGATCAGTTTGTTGTTCGTCTGTCTGTCTGTCAAGACCCTTTGTAGGGTTCCGTACCCGAAGGGTAACCAACGGAACCCTATTACTAAGCCACCGCTGTCCGTCCATCCGTCTGTCTGTCAGCGGACTGTATCTCATGATCCGTATTAGGTAGACAGTTGGAATTTTCACAGAATGTGTTTTTCTGTTGCCGCTATAACAAAAAATAGTAAAATTAAATTAAAAAATTAAGGGGGGCTCCCCTACTACGATGATACGGAACCCCTCATACGCGAGTCCGACTCGCTCTTGGCCGGTTTTTCTCAAGAACGCGTGTAGGTATCAAGTTGGAATTAATATCAAATACTCAGGTCTACTACCCCTTGGAGCAGAGCAATCAAACTTGCAAGTCAACGCGATCAAAAGATATCACTGTTTATGTCGCATATTTTGCGATTTCTCAATCAAAACCTTTAGGTTACCTCCCGATAACCTAGATTCATGAAAATGCAGCGCATGTAAATATGTAGCGCTTGTAAATATGTAGTTTAATAACAAAATACCTACAAGTTTATACGAAACTGCACCCCTCTGTCAAAATTATACAACCGCCAAACATTCTTCAAAAACAATGTGCCTCTACTAAATTATAGGTTCTCTAGACTGTTGGCTACACGAATGACCTCAAAAAAAAAAACAATTTTCACCATAACCAATCAACTTCCCAGCATTCGGTATGTATAAATTGTCACAAAGCCAAAACTCGCAGCATATACGCAAACAGATTTGTCGAAAAACCAGCTCAACATTCACGAAACGTTTCACAAAGGCCAAACAAAATGTAATGACACATAAAGGATTATTTCAATCCATTATAAATACATATGTTGTATAATTTATAACGTACGACAAACAATATAGCACTCATGAACGTCAAATTAATTACAGGACGACCAGTGTATGTTGATAGTCTGTGTTGGCGCTAGCTGCAATGGGGAGTGTCAAAATCAGTACTTTAAACTTTTAGTTCCTCGTTTCTCCGTCTGTCAGGTTACTGTGGACACTCCTTATACTGTGAAGCGCCGACCACCCGCGACTCCGAATATGATTAACAATCGGTCATAAATGATATTAATGTGAGAGCAACTTTTATAACGTTAGTTTGAATTGATTATTGTAGAAACGCGAGATGAAATAAACATAAACACTGTTCTTTGTTTCACTTTCAAGGAAACATTGTGCTGTTATTTTCTCAATAACTGTATGAGAATTGGATACACATTTCATTAAAGATATTATTTTATCTCGTGGCTAAATAATAACAGTCGCTCGGATCGATCTTAAGGTTAAGCCGTGTTTGCCTAGGTTGGTCTGTGGATGGGTGACCACCCATTACATACCGAGTTTCATCCGTGCCTCGGAAAGCACGTTAAGCAGTTGGTCTCGGCTGTCATTTGTAGATCTTTGACGGTAGTCAGTCGTTGAAGGTAGTCAGTGGCCCAAAAAGTCTGACAACCATTCTTACCAAGGGGTATCGTATTACCTAGTACTAACTGGGTTATGGAGGTCAGATAGGCAGTCGCTCCATGTAAAATACTGGTATTCAGCTGCCTCCGGTTAGACTGGAAGCCGACCCTAACACAGTTGGGAAAAGGCTAGGCAGATGATAACATACACATTAACATTATTATTTTATACTTTATTTATTTATTGACATTAACATTTAGTCTGTAAACACTGATGTACAATGTCACCGATATTATAAAAATAGCTGTCGTAGGACGCTGTGATGAAAGACATTGACCCTACCAGATGTCTGTACATAGTTTCCGTTGGAACCTCGCTTCAATGAGCCAGACACGTTCTCTGTACCTTAGTTTTTCCTTAACATCAAATATGCTATATCACCCAATACATTAAATATAGCTAGTGGTATGATCGTCAGACTGCCAAGTCATAGGACTCGAATTCAAACCCAAGGCACGCACTTCTGATTTTTCTGTTTCATGTGCGTATTGTATAATTATCACTTGCTTCGGTGAAGGAAATTATTGTGAGGAAACCAGCATGCATGAGAGATATTTCTTCAAGGTATGTAAAGCCAGTGGGCAGTCAGAGGCCCATGGGTGGCATAAAAACTCTGACACCAGGTTAATAATGGGTTAGTAATGGGCTAGCTCGCCGTGCGGCCGTCTTATGACGACAGGCCGTGTCGACGGCGCGTTCGTGTTCCACGCGAGCCTCAAAGAGATGTCAGCAACCATGTAAGATGGGCCGATGCCTGCCAGGGCTGCGGGACTGTCCGAAAGAGATACCGTGGCCCTGGAACACAAAGGGCAAAGAAGGAACATGGATGGGTATTAGTCAGTAGAAGTCTGACACTCCCTTCCGCTCCGCCCAGAGCGGGAGGGGTCATTGGATGACTTCCCATTCGAAAAAAAAAAAAGGTTAGGTACTAACCACACGATAAAGAAAAACCCAATACAATAAGTCTTGGTGAAGTAAGATTCCAATGAAGACCAAAAATTAGAATCGCTTCATGAATGATTCTCCTAAAAATATTTACTTAGTCTTCAGTTTAGTACTAACCACACAGAGTTAAGATCCCTGGCAGGGCTTTAAAATTAAAATATGGCGAAATGCGATCGTGTTCTGTAGTAGTTTAGTACATCTCTGCCTAACCTTTCGGGAAAAACAGGTTGTTATGTTATATTCAGATTGGAATAGCATTCGTCACATAAACCTACCTAGCTACTGTTAATGAACTCATGCAAAACCATAGTTACATAGCACGGGAGTATCTGAAATTCTGAACATAAAACCATTCACAGTGACATCGTTGGTTTGCATTCATTTCGCTTTGTGTTGCATTTCAGTGACCGCAGCCTTTCGCGTCACACCGAGCTAATCCAATTGATGTTTATGGAATTTTCATATTAAAAGTTAGGCCGGTTATACACTGACTACTAGGCTGCTATGGTATCCTAAGGGCCTAGACAAAATGGCATTTTATCAGCTATAACGACAATGGAAAAATAAAATACTATTATTTAAAAAAAAAAACACGCTCGGCAAGCCCTTTCTTTTGATACCCACATGAGAATGCATAAAAACTAACTAGTCCGCACACCTTTGGAAGTCCGCCATGTTGGATTTAGAATGACGTAACTAAGCTAACCATGCATTGTCATCCAAAGATTATAAAGTTAGTTACAGGTGAAGCTAATAAAAGCATAATTAAATGTATGGGTTTGACATAATCATCGGTAACTTATGTCAAGCCCATTAATTTTTTTTCACAATCCTTTTCAAATTCGTTGTAGAAATAGAGAACGCTTTGAAAATTACTATGATTTGACGAGGCCGTTGCCTCTGATTGCAGTTGGCAAATTAATGCAGTGCCTACTTATTTAACGGTAGATATTTCAAATTTTTTAGACCTCAGTCGCTTATTGAATTCATTCAAAGAGGTGGCTTTCGGTGATAGGCCTTGCTTGATACGGAGAATAAATACAAGTATTTGGGGGCATCCATATTTGTAGCTCAACCACAGAGTTTGAGCTACAAATATGGATGCCCCAGATGGATACACAAAAACATTTCCATCAAATAAAGGTGAGTGGAGAGGAATGGGTGCAATCTACTAAATTAAGCAAGCAGATATGTAGGTCGAAACTGTTTCTATTTCATTTATCAATAACCATAAACTAAGCAGTCAAACTAACGAAACACAAATAGCCTAAAACAATGGTGGTGTTGCTATTGCAAAAAATTAAAGGTAAAAAAATGTGAGCCACCACCCTTATGAAAAATATAATTCGAGTTTATATATCATAGTGTTTGAGATCTAAAATCATGCGTCAGTTTAGCCATTGCTCAATTAATATATGCTCAATGTTCAATGAAATCCACAATGTTCCAAAAAAAACAAAAAAAAACTAGAACAATATTCAAAGTCACAAACAGTTTTAGATTCAAAAATTTTTGCAATTGCTTAGGGGCATTTCGAAAGTTACTCGATCAAAACAGTTTATTTTGTGGTAGTTACTGTATAACCAGTTAAACTTTACGGTGATTTGTTTACATAACAATAACAAGATACTTTACCGAAGTATAATAGTTTGTTTACTATTTAAGCTAAGTTAAACAGAACTAACTAACATCAGTACAATAGTATTAGGATTTGCAACCACGAACTACCCGTTACGAAGCCACGGTTTACCTAATGCATACAAACTCGTGTATTCTGGAGTCAATATTTTGTTTATATAACCAGAAACACGTACGAGTTAGATAATATTCGCCAGGTGAGGGATTTTCTCGTAGACGGCTAATTGGCAGTAGCAGTACCTGCTCTTATGATTTACAGTTTTCTTTGACGTGCAGTAAATTTGCAGTGGCGAAGGTTTCATACAACTCGGTTCCTACCGGATTCTCTTTGAAAAATGACACAGTCGATATTCTATAGACACATAATATAATCACATTAAAGATATGTACACCGGCTTACTTCTTATAAAAATTGACCCTTCGCTATTGAAATGAATTTTGAAGATGAAATTCTTGATAACTTGAAAATATAGGTAACTGTTTTCTTCTCAAGTTATTCCAAACGAGAGTTTATACAAACAACAATCAACTATTTTGTTATCGTCAAGATTTCAACGAATTTTCTTGCTTCGGAGAACTTTTTTTTTCATTCTAGCATTTTCTGACATTTGCATGAGTTCATAAGGCACCACATAAAAATTTCTGAACATAAAGAAAATTCTGAATGAACCAAATGAGAACATTTCTAGAGCTATATTTTCTTAAAATGGTTCTATTTTCTAAGCATTACAATGAAGCAGAGCCAATATAAGTTTATTTTAGCTCGCGACAGTCTGTCTGAAGCACCCATGTCCTAGGTACAGTTTCATTATAAGGCAGACATTGCAAATACCAGGAATACCTACCCGCTGTACCTCCTAACAAAATGCTTTAAAATGAGCATTCTTTTTGCTGAAGTATCCTTGTAATTAATTTTAATAAATAAGCTTGAGTGTACATTGTTAACAAGGGTACGTATGAAGGATAATATGGTACAACAAGATTAAAAGGATACAATTTCTTTCCTTGAAACATTATTAATATCCCTGGTCCTGGAGGTATTAACAAAAAGGCTGATTGTAATTAGATTTTTCAAGCAATCTATGAAATACATAATTTTGAGGTATATTTCGATTCTTATAGTGTCCATTTCTTATGTCATAGCTTGCCATTTGCCCACTATATTTTTGATTTAAGAACAGTTAAATGAATCACGGCTAAAATTCAAAGGACTTTGATTTCAGAGAAAATATAAATCAATTCAAATTCTCATTTTCCATTACTTAGTTCGCTCTGAAATACCTAAATAAAATACCAATTAGTTTAAAGTTCAAAATGAACTTGGGTACTAATAAAGTTTTCAAAGAAATTTTAACGACTGTGTCTAAAATTACTTGCACAAAGAAAGGGCAATTATAACTAAGCTGCGTTGGTTTCTCCTTCCGGGAATAGCATGTTAATGATAGCTTAAGTTTTACTTGCAAATGAGCTTTTTCACCTGCGAAAAATAATAACCTCCCTACCAACAGCAGGACACGATGCATTTTCTTTTTTTAAATCAAAACATTGCAGTTTCATAAATTCAGTTTATTGTGCGATGGTTTGTACGAAGTATTATTTTTGTATTTTATACCCACTGCTGTGTAAAGAATTAGTACTTTGATAAATCGTATAGAACGAAAAAAAGAAAACTTATCGAAGTTCATAAATTAATACTTTCAGGACCATAATGGTATTATTTCATCAGTACAGAAAACTTCATACATGGCTCACGGCGATTTTTCCAATTTCAGTTCCATTCCACTAGCGAATTGGACGCGTCCGACGAATCGAAAAGGCTTGTTGAAAATTTACATATGCTGGAAAATAGATATATGTATGGCGAGCTCAGTCGGGTGGAGCCAATCAACCCGACGCAAATATCACTGGACACTGTTCTTATTTACATTCATGTTTAAAATAAACAAATGCTCTAATTGTCGACTACACACAAGTTAAAAATTCCAAATATGAATGCTCTGATAACTCAACTTTCAGTGAGTCACAATTTATGTTTGTTCTTTATTTATTAATATCTCATTTGCAAGCAAAGACTTTCATTATTATACTAAGTTAAATAACACTGATTACAGCGTCCTCCCATTGACAGTAACGACTTGTGTAATACGAGCCATTTAGCAATTACGAATGAGAAGGAGTAACGTTTGACTGGGGAACATAACAAAAAGCCGATTGCTCATACCCATATATTAAGTTAATGGGTTCTGGCACTAAGCACGCCCTTGACTTTAACGATGCGGCAGAAGAGGCACGAATAAATTTAAATTGGTCGGGCGTCGGGCGCGGCCAGCGGTCACTCCGACTGACTCCGACTCTCACAATGCGCGATGCAGTTTAATGCACACGTTCACATACACTTCAACTTATTATTGCTCCACAAGAATTATGAGCGCACCTACATCGTCCTTCACAACACTATTAATCACATTCAACATCTGCCTAGCCTTTTCCCAACTATGTTGGGGTCGACTTCCAGTCTAACCCGATGCAGCTGAATACCAGTATTTTACATGGAGCGACTGCCTATCTGACCTCCACAACCCAGTTAGTACGGGGTAATACGATACCCCTTGGTAAGACTGGTTGTCAGACTTTTTGGGCCACTGACTACCTAACGACTGTCAAAAATACACAAATGACAGGGACCAACGGCTTAAGAGCGCCCAACCCGTCATATTTTTCATACAAACGCTCTTACGTGATTATGCCGTGGTAACACATCTATCTTTGATTTTTTTTCACTGATAGGTATCTTGTGCACTACATCTAGGTTTCTATCAAACCAAAAAGTAAAAATTTGGAGAATCAAATTCAGTATAAGCCTCTAAAAATCTGCTATTTTGCACATATTTACCTAAACTTTGGCCGTTCATATTGTACTCCAAACCTTGCAAATGTAATGGAGATTTTAAATGACAAATATTAATTCACAAACTTGTAAGCCTCATTCAAAAACACGTATCTCCTGGAACAAGTTTATGAAATTTTTCGAACACTATTTTTCGTTCAATGTTGTCGCATTAGGCGGTATGAGGTGCGCGAGAGACGATTCGTGCGGGGTCGGGGCCCTCTGAGACGGGAGAGTTGAAAAAACATCGCCGCTGTGACTCTGGATGAAACAACAAGCTTTTCGACCATACTCTCGATTACGATAGACGGACTGGGAAGCAGTGACGAAGAGTCCATATAAGCCCATTTCCACCGGCTTCCCTTCAGATATTAGGAACACAACCACTCTCTCAACCGTAACTGAAAAATGACACAATTAGTACATTTAAAAGTAGAGAAACATCACAAAACGCCTACAATATTGGACATAAATCAATAAAATTTTCTCTCCAACAACATATTGCTATAAAATAAGCCGCAGGAGCGATCGGCTTTTTGGCAGTTCAAACTTCTATACAAAATAAACGTTATGACGTCACTTGAAGGAAAGTAGCCAACCCGCGACATTCGGTCACAGTAAGCCTGTACAAACCGAGTTACTTGATAGAGACAGTAATAGAAAATGCGTGCGCGTGAGCGAGATGGAGAAATATCGTTGTCGGTCGTTGAATTTCGTATCGACTCGGGATTCGTTCAATGCTTGATGACATTTTGTGTTGACATACCATTTGACGTAATGCATGAATACATGTTTTGTTATTGAATTTATATTTGAATTCATTAGCTAGTTTCACCTATTAGAATTTATTTCTTGGTTTATAATAGTGATATGTATTATAGTTCTTTATATGTGTTCGTGTTGTTGTTGTGTGTAGTGAAATCAGTTACGTAGACGTACGTTGTTATTAGGTATTTGCGGTAAGTTGAAATTACTACTTTAGAGTAAGTAGATTTGCAAAGTAGGAGATCAGTAGGATGGCGATGAAATACTTGACCAGTATCATTGTAGGCATACAATGATACTGGTCAAGTACTTCTAACAACTGATTAGATAGAACTTCAACAGTTCGACTTCCGCTAACATCGTAAAAACCAAGGAATCGTTCTTCGATTCCAGTTTCAGTTAAATACCTAATTACAGTTAATTGCTCCCAATGACTGACATCGGGAGTTTCGTCAATCATTACAGACAGAAATTGAGCTTTATTTATTTCAAGTCTAATGTGGTCGCGTAAAACTGATGCAAAACTATGTATTAAGTCATTTTGAATGTCACTACTCACTAGAGAGACCATAAAACACGGGGTTCTGAACTGAAGAACATAATTCTAAATGCGAATCCATTATTGTTTCGTACCTACTTGCTCAGATATAATAAAGTTTCGATATAGTTACCGCGGTTATCGGAATTAGGGCCTTCATCACGGCCGCGAAAAGCTAGTTCTTGTTTACCTAGCAAAATAACGGTGTCAACATGCTTTTCAAGGTTAAGTTTTGAAAATAAAAAACACGTAATACAGTTAGGTCGTGCTCGCCCAGATACGACAATAAATTATAAAAGACGCGATGGTTTTTTCAAACATTTTAATGTTTTCCAGCCGAGCTAAGCATTTTTTTTTGCTCCGGCTTACCTCTCTGAATATTTCACCCTTCGCCACTGCTGGGAAGGGCCCTCTTAACGTGCTTTCCGAGGCACGGAGGAAACTCGGTATGTAATGGGTGGTCACCCATCCACAGACCAACCTAGGCAAGCACGGCTTAACCTAAAGATGGACCCGAGCGGCTGTTGTTATTTAGCCACGAGCTCCTCCTATGCACTATTGATCACGTTGCGTTTCAAAAAAGCTCGTATTTTCATTGCAGAGGAGTTATATGGAAGCAAAATACGAACGTACCTAAATATAGAATTTTCCGCCAATAAACGTCTATTATTAGCTAAAAACCCGTAACAAACTCGTAGCATTTGATTTAAGTACAAGTAGAAATACATTTTGAAGAAGCGGGTCATCTGAAGTAGAGTGTAGGTACATTGGAAGAGACGCTTAGACGGTGAGAATCGGTTCCAAGATTGGTTTGTTCTTACATTTGTTTCTGTGAACTGTAAAAGGAGTGCTACGCGAGGCAAAACAACGAATTACTGAAATATTCATGTTACCCTTCTGGTTTGAAAATAAAATATTGTGAACAAAACCACTGTTCCGAAAAATTCAAAATTTAGGGGAAAACATATCGAATATTGGTGTTTTGTTTCCTTAATTTTGTGTGCAAAAAAAAATGAAAAATATACACTGTGTATATTTTTTTATTTCACTAAGCTGCTTAAATGTTTGATCACAATGACCTAATTGCTACGAACGTAAACACTTGATGCACCAATTAAAAATCAACGAAGCAAAATAATTGCTAATCTGCAGTAAGCTTCTCTTTACTCCATTAATAAATATAGTACTAAGAAACTGCGGATAAACAGATTGAATCCCAGGTTTCATTTCATCGGAAAACATCCAAGTCTCGACAAGAATAAATCCTTACAATTTGTGGGAAAGGTTGAAAAACAAATCCCAGAATTTTTCACCTCAGCTTCTGTAACCCTCTTCATTTATGTAATCCCAAAACTTTGTAACAGTATTAATTAAGTACTTTCATAAAATACTAAACATTTCCTGTTTATTATTTTCGTTTCATTCAACTTTATTGTCGAATTAATGTTTTAACCTTTTATAATTAAGCCGGACGATTGATAAGGGCAAACATTTGTTATATTTTTAATTAAGTTGGTATATAGGAAAGCTTGAACAATAGCCACAACTCATGTAAATGTATGAAAATGTTTATGTATGTAGAAAATCGATCAAGGTGAACCCAGTTCGTGACACCGAAAGTTTTGTAACTTCTAAATAGATTAATGATAAAATTACCTGAATTTATGGTAGTGCATTAGTAACTTATCCAAGCGAAAATAAAACTTCAGAAATCCTGCAAAGTGCTACGAACTACAGCCTGATAAACGTACGAAGTAATTGAGATAACACAAAAAGAATCTTTTTTTTTCCAAAATGTAGACCAATTCCTGTTTTTTAAACATATTTTTACTAGGGAAACTTGTGAAAAAAGAACACAAAACACGACAGCAGTGATAGTCCCGTAACTTGTTAAGTGATTATGCATGATGCATCACACCCTGTATTACTCGTCCATGACACAGCCATCATACATCATGCCGCAACGTAATAACTTATGAATAAATAACACAGCCGCTAAATATACGGCATGAAAGGGTCTAAAAATATGCAGCGGGAACTCATTTGCCTGGTCTGTTTTTAGTCAGTGACCATGTTCGAGTCAAAAGTTTCAGCAGTCTAAAATAAGTTATTTTCAGTGATTAACTATTTGTGCATAAATGTAAAAACTACTTTAACTACTTTTAGGTATGAACACGAACTAACAATGTAATAACAATTATACTATGCTCAAATAATTACAATGAAATATGACTTTTTTAAATAAAATTATTACGATTTTTTGCGATCACACTTTAGGAACGTCTTACGTTGACTAAAAAAATATACAAAACGTTTAATAACAATTCTACAACACATTTAAAAATTATATTTTTTCGTGCACAAAATGATGTCGTTTGGTCATTTCACTATAGACAGAACAAACATGACCAAAAAGCAAAAGTTACGTCTATGGAAAAAAAGGCTTCCATTTTTAAACTTGCTCAATTACGTCAGTCAACCGAACCGCGCTAATCCGCACGGCCACATAAAATGCAACAGAAAGTTTCAGTTAATGAGCGACTGCTAATTTCTTTTAAAGTCTCTATTATGGTGAGCTTATCTGTGGCTGGCGGCTTCTGCTGATTTTTGTTCTCTATCTCCGGAACCCAGGTACGGTAATTAACCACGACGCTACTTCAATTTATTGCGGGAAAATTATCTTTGTTGACCCACGCGCCTCTGGTAAGGTGCTTAATTTTTTTCGCTCTTTGTAAGCGTTTTTCATATCCCTCCGTATCCGTCCTTTGTTTGCAGTGTCTGTTTATTAATTTGGTAATGGAACGTGAAAATGAACGGTTTGTTTTAATACGTTGATAACATGTTTCATTTGTTCCGCCTCGATTAGTTTTGTTGTTTGATACATTTGTTGATTGATCATTTGCTGTATAAATTGTATGGGTGTACCATTCTATAATCGCCTCATCATTTAAGTGATAGTTAACATTGGCTCACAGTATTACGGGTATTTTGTAATTTGATTATCTGAGTAGTTATGGTAGGTACAGTTATTTAGAGATTGATTGAAATATACAGTCTAAACAAGAATTGTGCAAAATAAGCAGCAATGGTCTATTTTCCTGTCATGTTCGGCCTCAAAAACGCTAATAAAGCACGGGTTTATTAAAGTAATCACAATTTACCTTTTGAGTCCCTTTAGGGAAAACCGCCAGCTATGTACGTCATCAACATAGCCTAAATCTACTTGTGAAACGAGTGGATTGAGGCCAGCCTTTTATTAGGCGATGTTGCTAAATATAAAGGAGTTTCATCAAGAGATTGCCGGAGCTTCATTTTACGTGTACATACTATTATTTTGCCATCATTCTCATTTATATTTGGCAGCCTTGTTTACCCATTGTGAAGACTCATTCAGGTGAACTACCATGACGTCTTTAAGCAATATTATTTTAATCTTATTCCGGTGAGAAAAAGAGATGGTGCTAGACATGCTGTTAAGCTCTGTCTCTTTCAGACACTAGAATGACATAAGACATTAAAACAATACTGCATTAAGACGTCATGGTAACCCCCTGGTGATACGATACGTTTTTTACTCAATGCAGGTTACTGGTAGGTGGGTCAGGATCACCCAATTTATTAAAATAACTGATAGACGAAAATGCAATAGTTACGAGCTAGCATTAATAGATCAAAGGCCAGGCCGGAGTTGCGAACGACGTGACACGGGAGTAGCTTCCCGGTCCCATTTCACATGTGCACTGGGGAGCGTGGGGAGCGGCCCGCCATTGGAACACTAATGCAGCGTGCATTTTTAATTCATGTCAAGAGTCCCGAGGCGGTCGCTCTAAGTGCGGCCATGCTGGAGTGCCGGATAGCACCCGTTTACGGCTACTGAACATGTCACGCCGGTAAGCAGCTTCAGTTAAGCTAAGTTAAGCTATTTTTATACTCGCCGTCGAGATCGTCGAAATAACCCTTTAGAGTTTTAATTGTGGAGGGTATGCGTTCATATTTTAAAAAGGTTTGTAGGTAGCTTTTTCAGTTTATTTTATTACCTGTGTCTGCAATAAATGAAGCTTTAACCAGTATTACATTGTTATTTTACTTTCACACATTTTAATCACATCTGTATATTGTTTTTCCACATGGGAAATGTCTGGATAGGTGCTTGTAGATAGATTTATGTTCTATCAATAGAAAAATAATTTATTTACGATCAATTGTGGATTATTGCAATTTTCAAACATAATAACTTTCCCTTGTGCTTGGCTCCAAGCGATAGAAGTACCGTTCACCGCAGAATGTAGGAAATAACATATTTCTAAGAAAGTTACAGCAGAACCTAATTAGATAGTTAATAACGTGTTTCCTTACAATACAAAATTAGTTTTAGTATATGCGAAACCTGAATATAGTTTGTTCAGAATAAGTAACTGAATCGATTCTAATAATTTTTAAACCATGTTATATTTTGTCCCAAAAATATTTAAAAAAAGGCTAAAGTTGGATACCGAGCAACACTAAGTACCTATCGCAATCAGCAAATTATTATTTTCAATGAGCTCAAGACGACGTTGGAAGCGAGTGCGCGGGCGCGCCGCGTGGTGACCACGTTTTTATGCGGACAGCCAGGTAACAGAACAAACTTATAACTTTGTGATTTTTAATGATACAGTTTTGAAATTTTGTACATAGATTCTTTACATAAAAATACTAGACACGTGTTTCAGGTTTCGCATATACTAAAACTAATGTTGTATAAGTACATATTCTTGTAAGAAAACGCAGACAACGTTATATCTAATTAATATTAAGTTACCTATAGCTTATTAAATATCTATGTTTCTTCATAAAATACCGAGTGAAAAGTTATTGAATACCTTTCTACTTCATAAAGGTGATCAATAGAATCAGTCAACCGAAGGTACATAAATTAAGTACGCAGAGACTTGTTGCCTTTAAAGTATCATTAATTTAACTGTCACGAGCTTTTATAGTATCGCGGTGATGCGGTGAAAATTATATTATATCTAAGAATTAAGAAACCAATAGCGTAGGAACCAAAATTAAAATGCTACATTTTTAAACGATTAAAGAAAAAAGGCTACCTTATTTCTATTTGTGGTTACGTAAGAGTTAGGTTTAGTAGGTACTGTCAGCCTGCGTCATCCCACTGCTGGGCAAAGGTTCCCCCCACGACTCCCAGCTATTCAAATACAGGGCTCATGTTTTAGGGTTCCGTAACAAACCGTTCTCAGTCGGCAAAAACGGAACCGTTGTCTTTTTTTTTTTTTTCTCGGATGCGAAATCATCAAATGACCTCCCCTCCCCCACTCTGGGCGGACCGGAAGGGAGTGTCAGACTTGTACTGACTAAAACCCATCCATGTTTCTTCTTTGCCCTTTGTGTTCCAGGGCCACGGTATCTCTTTCGAACAGTCCCGCAGCCCTGGCAGGCATCGGCCCTTGCAGACTCCTACATCGTTGCTGACATCTTTTTGACAAGGCCTGTCGTCATAAGACGGCCCAAAACGGAACCCTTACAGAACCACTTTGTTGTCCGTCTGTCAAGACCCTTTTTCTCAGAAACACGTAGAGGTATCAAGCTGAAATTAATATTAAATACTCAGGTTTACTATCCCTTGAAGCAGTAAAAAAAATTAAACTTGTTAGTCAACACGATCAAAAGAAATGACCATTTATGTCGCATATTTTGCGATTTCACAAGGGAATCAAAACCTATAGGGTACTTCCCGTTGAACTAGAATCATGAAATTTGGCAAGAAGCAATGTCTTACAGCACATGTAAAGGAAAGGATCTGAAAACCGTAAATATGTAGTTTAATAACAAAGTACCTGCAAGTTATTATTATTATTATTCGGAACCCTCGGTGCACGAGTCCAACTCGCACTTGTCCGGTTCTTTTTAAACTTATTAATCTTTACTAATAATAATTTCTTTTATTTTGACAATTCAACAATATTTATTGCAATAATTACATTTTTAAGCAGACGTATATTTGAACCATGCAAAAATGGTTTACAAATTGCCATCAAAATCCTTGGGATTGTGATTGAAAATGCAATGAAATGGGATTGTCACGCAAGTGGGGTTATTACTAACTTGTACCCCTAAGCGTTAAGAAAGTAAGTCGACGATATCCGAAAAGTCATAAACCAGCCATATTACGAGCAAAGGTCGCAGGTTGTCTGAGAACTTACGACCTGGTCGACGAGGCTCTAAAATGTTATAACATATAACGTGACGGCTTAAGGGTTAGAGAATGAATAAATTGTCGCATGTTCAATAAATTTCAATGTAGTATGTAATCGTTGAACCTTAATAAGATACTTCGACCTCTGAGCTTGAGGGGGGAGGGGGGACATTTCTTCTCTTAATATCTAATCTAGCAAAAGTGATATGAATGAGATAAGATAGATTGGATTTAGGTATAACAGAAAATATATTATCGCATTTAATTTATTTAAATATTGTGGAGGTCAGATAGGCAATCGCTCCATGAAAAATACTGGTATTCAGTTGCATTCGGTTGGACTAGCAACCGACCCCAATACAGTTGGAAAAAGGATAGGCAAATGAGTCGTATCACGGCCTGTTGTTGGAGACAATTCAAACGAAACGATCCTACAAAATCGAAATTTAATGGTATTTAATTATAACCAATCAATCAAAGTGCTATACCAGAAACAAATGTGGAATAACCGCCCTGCTTACGTAGCACGAGCACTTGAATTTCGTAGAAAAATAAACTAAAATATTACGATCAGTTTCAAGTGCCTGAAAGTTACAAGTGTGTTCGTAAAATGTTTTAATTGCCAAACATGCGATAGTTTTTCTTTTTTACGATTATAGTACACACAGCGACCAATCTAGCTATTCAAAACCAGTTTATGCGGATCTCTCATTGTATTGGAAATCTATACATAGCGAGGCCATGTTATACTGGAAATATATAGTTTGATGTTTCGCCGTGTGTACAGTCACGAACACCAGTATGTAAATACTTAACAACTTTTAAAAGTGTTTTTCTCTTACTGTTCTGGTTAAAATTTCATGTAGTTACGAACATAGTATTTTGGAACTCATATTTTTATAAAAAATATCCTATCTCGGAGTTATAATCGTTTTATATCGCGAAAATTGCTTTTAAATTTAGGAAAGTGTTTACAAATTGGTGCTCGTGACTGTACGTACTCTGAAGTTACATCTAAAAATGTACCAGCGATTTGTGCGTTTGAAAAATTTGAGAGGGACTTTTTATTTCACTGTCCGTCCGTTCAATTTTGTATATGTTTTTCACGTTCGCTTTACCTGAAAAAATATATCTTCTCTAAAGGACAGTGAAATAGTAAGTTTTAAACGCAATTTTTTAGACATACGCGGAATTATTCAAAATGAAAATGTTACACGAGTTTAAAATGTAGGTCATGAGAGCAGTGAGAGCTTCCAGGTACGCGAGGTGTTTTTTTTTTTTAATTTGATAGAACACCGAGGAGATGTGACGCGAAATCTGGAGCAACACTTTCAACCGAATTAAAAAGGTTTGTTTACAGTGAATTCATTACTTACCGAAACAACATTTTGATAAACAGAGATGCTCATACAAGTCAGAAACATGGAAAGATTTTCCGTTTTATAATTTTATTTAGGCACAAGAAGACTTCTTCACTGGCCAAGCCGCCGAAATGAAATTCATTGCGCGGAAAATTCGTTGACTTTGAACACGCTGAAAGGGAACAAGTGGAATAAGAAACTGGCAACACCAAGCTCTGAAACATTTTGTCTTATTTTCCATTTACAGTACCTGCCATAGATTACAATCTGAAAACTTTATAAACGCCGAGTAGTTTGAAGATTTTGTAGATACAGAAAAAATACGTGACCACCTCAAGTTTTAATTAAAAAACTTTCTTCTTAAGTTTTTTGCGTGTTTCGAGGCGTGTCGGCTGCGGCACTAAATTGTTTCTTTATGTGAACCTGCATAAGTAAATAACTGAGCTGACTCCGCCACTCCTTAATTAACCAGCTCTCTGTTTGCTGTAAAACCCTCCCTTTTGTTTTAAATAAGTATTTACAGAAAGTAATAGAATAAAGACAATTTCAATAAATTTGTCAGCCTAAGCTAAATAGAATTTACTAGGTTTCATAAATCTAGTTGTCTATTTTCCTACCCTTTGCTGTTTTATTCAAGAATAATAAAGCCACGTTTCAGTTTCAACGCTTGAAATCATGAATTATAATATCAAACCCGAAATCTTCATATTCATAAATAAACCTACATATCGTTTAAAGTATTTTTGATAAAGAGCTATTTTTTTTAAAACGAACGGCCATTATTTTTTTATTTTTTTTTTATGAGCGTTAGAGGTATGTCATCTCAAATTCGAAAAAACGAGATCTGAATCTCCTCCTGACTTAGTCTATGTAGTTCATTTACTAATTATCGGACCATGATAACTTGTAATTAGTAGAAGTAACTCATCAGACTCCTTAACGACACTGATGTAGAGACCTACACTAGTACAAAATTGTCAGGCTTTTTTTCAGTAGTTTTAACGACAAAGCCTCGTAAAAAGAGCCTGCCATGACGTGCTGTCACGAACATAATCATGTTTCGTGTAAACCAAGCCAGATACAACAACAAGCTCTGCGTCACAGCAGCGTTTGTAACCGTGTTTATGCATGTGTACATATATACCCAGCATGTATATTGTCAGCAACTGTAGGTATGCATTGAAGTGCAATAGCTCGACAAGGTAGCAGCATACTGTAGTTGAAATGTCAACAACACGCCACGTTCACCGAGCAATAATGGACTGTTTACACTGTCCAATACACGCCCTTACTCCGACTAAACGCTGCAAACCCATCAACCTGCCGGCACCCTAATGGATTACTACGATATTGATATAATTCACTGAACTACTTGACAGTTCTACCCAATAGTTAACACGAGTACTTGCCAAATACACTTCGTTATTAAAACATTTTTTTCGTTTCGTGCAAATTCTGCTGAGTCAATAGGTCTAAATCGGGATAAAAATTGTGTGTTTGACGTTTAATTCAGAATTCATCAGACTGTGAGAAAAGTAAACGAAATGTCGGATTATTTCAGGTTTAAGTTAATTACATTTAAAGTTCAAAATTCGTTCATGGAAAAAATGTAAAGATCAAATCGGTGGAAACAGAAAAAATATGCCTATTTTTTCAGTATCATTGAAATATAGCGTTGAAAGTGACAAGACATACTACAAGCGAACTTTGTAACGACCTATGAGCGAATGTGTGAACGTAGTCGCGATAAATCCAGATCATTAGACCGCATCAATCCGAAGGAAAAAGAAAGCAGAAGTTATTTTGTTCTAAATAAAAAGATATGTGTTGTCGTGTCCCTTTCTTGAACAAGAGTGTCTGGACTCTGGTATGTTTGTTCCATAAGCTGGCAACATTAGAGCGTGGCCGGCAGGGGGCGCTGGCGCTGGGCGAGCGTGAGACTCCACACAAACGATGAATTATTGCGTGTCATCAATTACCGGACAGACACGACTCACACCGATGTGCGACTCGTGTTTCTGGATACGTCTTGGGATAAACGAGCACTCATTGAAGTAATATACTTATGTTATTGATGAAATCTTATTTTACTACTATTATAAACGCGAAAATTTGTGGATTCCTAAATGAACTCCTAAACGGATTTGGATGAAAGGCACACAGATATTTTATAACTTGGATTAACATAGAGGATACTTTTCCCGGTGGTACGATGCCGTGAAACAATTACCGAACTCCACAAAAGCTAGTTTTTTTTTTTTTATTAAAGGAAACGGTTGAGTAATCTTAACGAGGATACTCAACTTTTTCCTTTAAAATATTTGTTAAATTAAAACAGAGGTCGGAATTCGTGAAATCTTGGGACTAAAACAAAACGTGTTCTGGATTGCAACACCCTAGATTCCTAGAACATAAAAGTGCTTTGATAATTATATGGCGCCTCTGAATTTCATACATATTTCAAGAGACGTCAAAACTACACTAATGAGAGAGCTATTCAAATACGCGCCATAACTACGTAAACTTTAGTTTCTGTTTCGTTAACTCAAAAACTTTATCTTGACACAGGAGGAATTCTAACCAAAAAAAAGCTCTATAAAAATGTAAATAAAACCAATTACGGCACATTCAGTAGCACTATACAAGTGACTGTTATTGTAAAGCGGTGTTTACATCACCCTGCTTTATAGAACCTGAACGGCTTTGGCACGCAAACAACACGATGTTTGTTCTATTGTACATCCAATACGTTTGTCTTGTGACGCCATTAATAAGGAGAGTATTGGCAGAGATAGATTACTATTATGAAGGAGTCTGTTCAGTGTGCTCTTAGCCTTTGATGACGCGCACCTTTTTTCTCTGTAATATATCCATGGAATCAGAGAGTGAGTTATTTGATTTCATGTGGGTTTTGTGGCTGAAAAAATTTGATTGGTGTTCGCGTTGTCTAGCAGTGCAAATTTTACAAAGTACAGAAGTACTTTAATTGTTTTGCACAACGACAGAAGTGGAAAGCTATTTTGTCCAGGAGTGGGACAATCAGGCTTGAAAATTTAATTTAAAAAAATGTTTTGAGAGTGAATCTTTGTTTCCTATTCAAAATATCATATAGTTTTTATTACATATACTTACAGAGATTTAAACAAAGGCATGTATTTAACGCAGCGACAAACTAATCTGATTTAGGGTTTTAAAAATAATTAAAATGGGTAGCAAAAATAATAGGTTGGCAGCTACAGTGAAGTAGTGTGTAGTGTGATAATTCAAGGACTCCTGAAAAAACTTACGCAAGGTTATTAACCACTAGATTGTAGATAAGGCGTAGTCGACGTAGCCCCGCTGCGCGGGGCTCCTATTTCAGGTTGCAGGGTTTAAAGTAACCTAACACGAAGGGGATTCCGGTGTCTTAGTTCGCTCACTTCGCTCGCTCACTAGACCCCGCGATCCCCTTCGAACCTAACCTGTCCGAGTCGGGGTGGCACTTAAACAAACATCTAATTGAAAATCAATTCAACTTATTAACAACATTAACTGTTTTAATTTTATCCGTTGAAAATATTTTCGAATTTAACTTTACACTGGTGAAACCGCGACATACTTCAAAGTGAAGTCGGAAACACTGACATGTGGGCACAGTTTCAGAGAGACTGTTCTTGACAAGTGTAATTATGGCGTAAAAACGCAATGGAAGCGAGGTATGACTCTTAAATTCGGGATTATTGCATATAATACCATGACGGTGTTTCATGCTCTTGGTAGGTAGGTTGGCGCATTACTTTGTGTAGGTAATTTATTTCATCACTACTGCGTACAAAACGGTGAAGGAAAACATCGAGAAACCAGCATAGAACGACCAATTTGGGGGACAGCCATCTGCCAAGCCGCACTGGGCCCGTCACTGGATCATAGTCCACTCCCTCTCATAGAAAGGACGCCTGAGTCCCAGCAGTGGGAACACTATAGGCTGGTTATGCTGTTCATGCACATTTAAAGGCACTATTTTATGCAACTTTAAAGCTTTTTGAATCTACGTGTACGTCGGATTCGAATAGTTGTTCTGAACCGTAAGACTTCTTAGCTTATTTGATTTTACAATTCTTTATTTGCAAATAAAACCTCACGATCCAAATCTATAATATGAAAATAACAAACCGATTTTGACGTTTCATACAGCAGTATTATTTGAATCAACCTTTTGTTTCGTCGCACTAAATTAGAATCGCATCTCATTAGCAAGTAGATTTAAAATACATTTATTTTAGAGCGTTAAACGTTTAAGTAAGAGCTATCTTTACGATTCATAATACTGCCTGCATAGATAGGTAATAAAGCACTTAAATATTTCTGAGAGCAATCGATTTCCACCTATAGAGTGACTGTTTTATTTTCATCTACTGCCTTGTCGGGGTCGCCTTCCCGTCTTACCGGATACAGCTTGCATTAATTATATGGCACGTCTATCAATCTGACCTCCACAATCCAGCAACTGGTTAATAAGATACACTAACAAATTAATAATGAAGAACGTAATTTAACGGGCCTGATTCAGAAGGCAGTACTCCTCGATACAACTCGCATTGTGCGGAGGTCCTGTCTCTGGAGACCTAACCACCGGTAGCTTGGACCCTGCTCCCGATAGCGGCGGAAAACATTTTTTATATTTTTGCGTTGAAATGTGTCTTTTTATGTTTTTTTTTTTAATGGAGAAAAAACGTAAACAGCTGTCCAAAAGCGCGTTGCCTATATCGCATAGAACTGAGAAATATGGCAGAATTGGCAGAAGAAATGAGGAGCTCATACTCAGGAGGTTGGTTCTGGGTTACAATAATGACGAAACCTCTACTAGAGAATACAATTTTAATTTTAATTAATAATAATAATAGTCTTTATTAGCAAAGTACAAGTTTGACACATTAAAGTATACATAAAAAAGGGTCAGACAAAGTCAAAGACAGTCAATACAAAGTTTGGGCCCTGACTCCTAAACCAGGAAGATCCTGTATCTTAGGAGGCAGTGTCTTCACATAAATAGTGGACGAGCAAATTAAGAGCGTACTAGCAGACTCGAAAACACCGCCCCAACCGCTTAAAATTATCCGCATTTTGACTAATGTGTTGACAATAATATCAAACACAATGAAAACATTATACAGTAACTAGACCAAGCAATTATCTCTGAACCAATAAAGTAGGAATACCAACAGACCGACACGCAATGTGTTGTTACAACTTGGTACTACGTAAACAATAAACCGCTTGGTATTTAAAACTACACTATAAACGAGACTGTAAACCAGGTCCATAAGCACCCATTTCCCTTAACTTTTACAATTTGTGGAACTATTAGCAGTTCGTTTCTTTCAGGGTTTTTTAATTGCAGATCGGTTTGTAATTTACTGGGAGTATTTACAAGAAACTATCATAAAACCACATAGATGCAGATTTTATAGGATCTTTAAAAAGCGCCTCGTTTATGTCCAGTATTTGCTACTGCTGAGCGTGAGTTCCTAAGTTCAATTCCCAGGTCGGGCTTAATGTTATTGGGTTTTTGAATCAGGAATCTCTCAGTAGCAGCCACGGAGTCTGAATTTGTGACCGGTCAATGGCAATAGTCTCGCCCCCTATTACATGGGACTTAAACATAACTGGGGAAATGTGGGTGACTATTAGGTACTTACACCTCTGCCTAACCCTGCGGGGATTACAGGCGTGCGTGATGCTTTGTATGTACATAAAGGGTGTAAATAGACCCTTAACATAACCGAAAGGCATTTGTTCTCCCCATCTTTGCTATCATTTTTTTGTTCTAGACCATACCTGGGAACCTTCTAGTTACGGAGATATTGGGGGTCAAAGTCCCAACATCTTCACAAGTTTTTTTTTAAATACATGTTTTTAATGTAAGATTTTTACTTTACACACCTCCACGACCCCCGTACTATTCAATCCATCCACCAGCACAGTGCTTTGAGTGCTTTCCATCGAGTCCTACCATAAAACGTGATATTTCACCCCAAAAAAAAAGTTTATTCCCAGCAACAATTTTCGCGTAAAGTTACTTAGTGTGATGTAATAATGATAATAATCTAATGCTTGGTTGACAGCTATTGAAGGGTCTATTTACACCCTGTATGTATTAAAATGTGCTTAAATCTTTACTAATAATAAGTACACATAAATATATCTTCTTCTGCAAATCTCGCAGTCAAAATTAGGTTTGCTGTAAGAAAACCCGGCGGTGGCCGGTTTTTACCACCTTTATTTGTTACCCAGCGACAACAACAATAAATTAATATTTTATTATATTCTAAGAATCAGGATCACACAAGGAGGAGCTCGGAATGATCTTTAGGTTAAACCGTGCTTGCCTAGGTTGGTCTGTGGATGGGTGATCACCCATTAAATACCGAGTTTCCTCCGTGCCTCGGAAAGCACGTTAAGCCGTTGGTTCCGACTGTCATTTGTAGATTTTTGACAGTCGTTACAGGTAGTCAGTGGCCCTAAAAGTCTGACAACCAGTCTTACCAAGGGATATCGTATTACCCAGTACTAACTGGGTTGTGGGGTTCAGATAGGCAGTCGCTCCATGTAAAATACTGGTATTCAGCTGCATCCGGTTAGACTGGAAGCCGACCCCAACATAGTTGGGAAAAAGCTAGGCAGATGATGATGAGGATTACACAAGGTCACCAAGTCACCAGACGTGAATAAAAGGTAATACTATTACATCAAAAGTCCCAAATAGTCACATAAAGTGTACTAACGTGATCCCATCGCATCAACTCAAGTGCGAATTCGTCGCAATAAAAATTTCATTACACGCATGGCTGCCGCGCGTGCGATGCGAACGATACGACCCGTTACATATATTTAATATTGCGAAGCCTTTATTAAAATTGTATCGGGCTTGTCCATAGGAGATCATCGTGGATAAACTGATGGTTGATGGATTTTTTGTTGTTTCCACTTTGATTGTTTATTTTGGTGGGTAAATAAGTTGTTGTTAGAGGTCAAATATGGACTTGCTCCATGTAAAATAGAGGTACTGATATTTTTTTTCTTTTATTTTTAGTTTTTCTTACCGCAGACATGGAGGTCCGCGCTCTTTTTTACTGTATTTTTATTTTTCTACATTCGTGCTCCTACATAGGACACTTATATTATAAAGAAATTAATCTACTTAAATCTACGTGAGTCCGTCTATTGACTTGGCTTGGGGTTCTCGTTACACGGACGCGCGGGGTAGGATGGTGGAGGACTGGGCTCTGGAGACAGGCCTGGTCGTCCTAAATCGGGGTTCTGTCCCCACGTGCGTGCGGATGCGGGGCGAGTCGGTGGTGGACATCTCGTTCGCTAGCCCCGCTCTGTCGCCGCGTGTCGTTGACTGGCGCGTCATGGAGGGGGTGGAGACCTATTCCGACCACCGGTACATCCGGTTCGACGTCTCCACCCAGACCTCAAGCGCGCCGGTCCTACAGACCCCGAGTGGTCCGCGATGGGCGCTGAGGCAGCTGGACCGGGAGCTCCTCCTGGAAGCCTCGATCGTGCAGGCCTGGGTGTCATCACCGGTCAGGCCTGCCGACATCAATAACGAGGCGGGTTGGTTCCAGGAGGCCATGTCCGGGATTTGCGACGTGGCAATGCCCCGTGTTCGGCCAGGAAGCGCCCGGCGTCAAGTGTATTGGTGGTCGCGAGAGCTGACGTCTCTGCGCGAGGCGTGCGTTGCCGCGCGGCACCTGTACGCCAGGCATCGCAGGCTACGCATCCGCCCTCCGGATGCGGCAGCCATTGAGGTGGAGCTGTACGAGGGATACAGAGCGGCGAAGACCGCCCTCCAAGAGGCTGTTCGGCGGGCCAAGAATCTGGCCCGCGAGGAGATGCTGGAGTCTCTGAATGGAGATCCGTGGGGGCGCCCTTACAAGATGGTGCGGGACAAACTCCGCACCCGGGCCCCCCCGCTGACGCAGAGTCTTTGGCCTGAGCTCGTGGAGGACGTGGTGAGCGCTCTGTTCCCTTCGCGAGGGGAGCATCCTCCCCCGCCTATGGCTCCGCCGCCGCGTGCGGTGCCGGGAGCGGACCATACCGATGACGATGACGACATTCCGGAGGTGACTGGGGTAGACCTGAGAGTGGCGGTACGCAGGCTGAAAGCCAGAAATACCGCCTCGGGACCCGATGGCTTGCCTGGTAAAGCCTGGGTCCTGGCCTCTGAGGCTCTCGGGCCCCGACTGGAAGGGCTCCTAAGCGCATGCTTGGAGAGAGGCCAGTTCCCGCTTCGTTGGAAGACGGGGAAGCTGGTCCTCATCCGAAAGCCAGGGCGCCCTGCGGACTCTCCGTCCGCATACCGGCCCATCGTGTTGCTCGACGAGGTGGGCAAGCTCTTTGAAAGAGTCATTGCCAACCGCCTCGCCGGGCACCTTGTGGGGATGGGGCCGGATCTTGCGGAACACCAGTTTGGTTTCCGCAAGGGGCGCTCAACGGTGGATGCCATCATGCGCGTGAGAGCCCTCACGACGGGGGACGCGGTGTCCCGGGGCGGGGTCGTCTTGGCGGTGTCTCTTGACATCGCCAACGCCTTCAACTCCATGCCCTGGAGCTGCATTAGGGAGGCACTGTGGTATCACCGGGTGCCGACCTACCTTCGTCGTGTGGTCGGGGACTACCTGACGGATAGGGCCGTCATCTACCCCGGTCGGAGCGGAGAATGGAACCGGCGAGAGATGTCGTGCGGTGTTCCACAGGGATCGGTTCTGGGACCGGCCTTGTGGAACATCGGTTACGACTGGGTGCTGCGCGCCGACCTCCCTAGCGGCGTCAGCGTAGTTTGCTACGCTGACGACACGCTGGTACTGGCACAAGGGAGGTCGCACGAGGCGGCGGCCGAAAACATGACACGCGGGGTTGCGATAGTCGTGGAGAGGATCCGGCAATTGGGTCTCGAGGTGGCATTGCACAAGTCCGAGGCCATGTGTTTTCATGGGCCTCGGAATGCGCCACCGTCGGGATCCCTACTGACGGCAGGAGGGGTCTCCATCGGCGTCGGGTCGACGTTGAAGTACCTAGGACTCGTCCTCGACAGCCGGTGGAACTTCGTGGAGCATTTCCGACGTTTGGCTCCCAAACTGGAACGGACAGGGGCTACCTTTAAGCGGCTCTTGCCCGACCTGAGGGGTCCGAACGCCTCCTGCCGGAGGCTCTACGCGGGGGTCGTGCGGTCCATGGCCCTTTATGGGGCCCCGGTGTGGGCGCGTTCTTTGAGGCGGCGAGCCGCCCACTACCTGAACGCGCCCCAAAAGGTGATAGCCATAAGGCTAATCCGCGGGTACCGCACGATCTCCGGTGAGGCGGCTAGCCTCCTTGCCGGATTGCCGCCATGGGATCTGGAGGCGATAGTCCTCGCGCGCCTGCACGAATGGCGCGCGGAGGCACTAAGTCGGTTGGAAACTCCGCTGCCGCGGCAAATTGCCGCTCAGCGGACAGACCTCCGGCGTGATCTCATGGCGACATGGAGAGAGCGACTGTCGCAACCCCGTGCAGGGCACGCCACCATAGTGGCGATAAGTCCCCTCTTTGAGGAGTGGCTAGAGAGGCGCCACGGCGCCCTCACCTACCGCCTGACGCAGGTCCTCACCGGACACGGTTGTTTCGGGAGGTTCCTGCACCGGATCGGGCGGGAGGAAACGCCCGGGTGTTTCCATTGTGAGGATCGTCCGGAGGACACGGTGGAACATACCGTGGAGGTCTGCCCCGCTTGGGCGGAGCACCGTCGTGTCCTCGTTGCGGCGATCGGCGGCGGCGATCTCTCGCGTCCGGCCCTGGTTCAAGCCATGGTCCGGAGCGAGAGGGAATGGGAAGCCGTCACCTCCTTCTGCGAAGCAGTCATGCTAGTGAAGGAGGTGGCGGGACGTGAGAGGGAAAGAACCTCACGTCCCAGCCGCCGCGGGAGACGCCCTGGGCGTCGGGGGTCACGTGGTGGCTCCCGGCCACCGTAGGCGCGGGCCTGTGGACGGCGAGCTATGGGCTAGCTCGCCGTCCGGCCGTCTTCTGACGACAGGCCGTGTCGATGGCGCGTTCGTGTTCCACGCGCGCCTCAAAGAGATGTCAGCAACGATGTAGGGGTCTGCAAGGACCGATGCCTGCCAGGGCTGCGGGACTGTTCGAAAGAGATACCGTGGCCCTGGAACACAAAGAGCAAAGAAGGAACATGGATGGGTTTTAGTCAGTACAAGTCTGACACTCCCTTCCGCTCCGCCCAGAGTGGGGGGGGTCATTTGATGATTTCCCATCCGGAAAAAAAAAAAAAAGTCCATCTATTGAAATATACATATATATATGTAACATTTTTATTTTTTTTGGGGTTCCTGATATTCGGCTGTATCCGGTTAGACTGGAAGCCGACCTCGACATAGATTGAAAAAGGAGTATTTATAAAGAAGTCGTTGTGGTTAGGGTTCTGTAATCATAACTTGAAAAGGTAGTCTTTGATTTGTCACGGATAGATTAAACTTGACCATAAATATTATTTGACGGCACGGTTGGCGCAGTGGCTGATCGATGGGGTATATTCCCGCTGTCCACCCCCTGCTTGTCCACCCCGGGTGGACAGTGTCACAACTTTTAAAAATAATTCCCGCTGGCCACCCCCGGCCAGTGAGAATCATTATATAAATAATTCACTGTGGCCACCCCTGGTGGACAGTTGGACACGGTTACAACTGGTTTTTTTCATGGTTTTCGAGGTCGCTGATAACGCAACTGAGGTCAACAAGCTGTTGTGATCAAAATGAAAATCCAAGATGGCGCCGACGAAAATTTTCGGTTAAATCGTCATGGGTGTCATTTTCGTGGTTTTTGGGGTCACTGATAACTAAAATTAGGTCAAAATGAAAATCCAAGATGGCGCCGACGAAAATTTTCGGTTTAATCGTCATGGGTGTCATTTTCGTGGTTTTTGGGGTCGCTGGTAACGAAAATTAGGTCAAAATGAAAATCCAAGATGGCGCCGACGAAAATTTTCGGTTTTATCGTCATGGGTGTCATTTTCGTGGTTTTTGGGGTCACTGATAACTAAAATTAGGTCAAAATGAAAATCCAAGATGGCGCCGACGAAAATTTTCGGTTTTATCGTCATGGGTGTCATTTTCGTGGTTTTTGGGGTCGCTGGTAACGAAAATTAGGTCAAAATGAAAATCCAAGATGGCGCCGACGAAAATTTTCGGTTTTATCGTCATGGGTGTCATTTTCGTGGTTTCTGGGGTCGCTGGTAACGAAACTGAGGTCAAAATGAAAATCCAAGATGGCGCTGACAAAAATTTTCGGTTTTATCGTCATGGGTGTCATTTTCGTGGTTTTTGGGGTCACTGATAACTAAAATTTGGTCATAATGAAAATCCAAGATGGCGTCGACAAAAATTAAAAAAAACTTTGTGCCCCGTGTTATTGCGTTAAGTTGTAATCTCAAGTAATTCGTTAATTAATATTAATTCTAGCCGCAGTCTGGCAGTTTCATGATTCATCAATTAGGTACAGGCAAAAAATTCGGGTTTTGGCTTAAGACAAGTAAATAATAACTACATCAGAATAATATAACACGACCCGAACCAAAATTATTACATCCCATTCCATACATTCTAAAATATAAAGTGAAGGCAGGGTTAGTATATCAATCTCTTTAAATTTTTCTCTGAGGGACTCGCGAGGACTCATTTTATAGATCGCGCGGACTGCACTCTTTTGTAAAATGAAAATCGAGTCAACGTCTGCTTTATTTTAATTTGTACTTGTCGTATATGTCAGGAATTATTTCGTAAGGCTCGTAAATCATGTGGGCAAATGATGGGTTTCGTGCTATGAAAACACACTGGGTGCGATACACTGTTTCTAGCAAAACTAACGAATTACTTGAGATTACAACTTAACGCAATAACACGGGGCACAATTAATTTTTTAGTTTTCGTCGGCGCCATCTTGGATTTTCATTTTGACCTAATTTTCGTTACCAGTGACCCCAAAAACCACGAAAATTACATCCATGACGATAAAACCGAAAATTTTCGTCGGCGCCATCTTGGATTTTCATTTTGACCTAATTTTCGTTACCAGTGACCCCAAAAACCACGAAAATGACACCCATGACGATAAAACCGAAAAATTTTGTCGGCGCCATCTTGGATTTTCATTTTGACCTCAGTTTCGTTACCAGCGACCCCAAAAACAACGAAAATGACACCCATGACGATAAAACCGAAAATTTTCGTCGGCGCCATCTTGGATTTTCATTTTGACCTAATTTTAGTTATCAGCGACCCCAAAAACCACGAAAATGAGACCCATGACGATAAAACCGAAAATTTTCGTCGGCGGCATCTTGGATTTTCATTTTGACCTAATTTTAGTTAACAGTGACCCCAAAAACCACGAAAATGACACCCATGACGATTTAACCGAAAATTTTCGTCGGCGCCATCTTGGATTTTCCTTTTGATCACAACAGCTTGTTGACCTCAGTTGCGTTATCAGCGACCTCGAAAACCATGAAAAAAACCAGTTGTAACCGTGTCCACCAGGGGTGGCCACAGTGGCGGGACCGTGAGAGAGCCGATCCCAGCAGGAGAAGAAGTCGTCGGGGAGGCAACCGCCTCGACGCTTAACACGCCGAAACCCCGCCTGCATTATGTAAAGCAGGTGGGACATTGGGGTCACGGGCGTCCAGAGTGGGGACTCTGGGCGCTCACCGAGTGACCTCGGAGATGACCGGCAGCACAGTGGTCACGTGCTGCCGTGCAAACTTGCACAGCGAGGCTCAGGGGAGACCCCTGCATAGTCGCCCCAGGGATGCGCCTTAACAGGCGTTACACAAAGGGGGCTCCGGACAGGTCTTTAAAGAGGAAACTGTGCCTCCTCTCATGTGCGGATGGTGACCACCGGGGTGGTTTTAGTGCGGTAAAAATCCCACACTCCCCAGTCTTATCCCCGAAGACTGGTCGCCTTTTGAAGGTTTAACCCCGAAAACAAAAAAAAAAAAAAAAAAAAAAGGGGTGGCCACAGTGAATTATTTATATAATGATTCTCACTGGCCGGGGGTGGCCAGCGGGAATTATTTTTAAAAGTTGTGACACTGTCCACCCGGGGTGGACAAGCAGGGGGTGGACAGCGGGAATATACCATCGATGGACTGGTGCGCTGCGTGTCGCGGGTTCGATCTCCGCACGGAGCAAATATTTGTATGATCTACAGGAAGTTGTTCCGGGTCTGGCTGTTTGTGTATGTGAGTTTAAATGTTTGTAAACGCACCCACGATACAGGAGAAATTCCTAGTGTGGGGCAATGTTTAAAAAAAAAAAAGCGGTTGTCTGTAAAGTCGGATTACTGACGATAGTTGAACGTGACAACGTCATAAGAAAATACTGATGGAATGGTTGCATTTTTCAAAAGAAAATTTTAATTTTATTTGTTTGATAGATATTTTGTATGGATACAGAGAAGGAGGTAAATGGAAATCACAATTGAATTGATCAAGTTACATTTGTTTGTACGCATAAATACAATTATGTCAATTTTTTTTTTTTTTTTACAATGTCCATAGAATGTGCGTTGAGCAATTGTTTTATGGAACGCCTCAGAGCGAGGTAACGTCCGTTTTTTCGTGCGTGCAGCCGGCTCCATCGAATTATAAGACGTTGTCACGTCAAAAATTAATAATATCAAGAAGTGAATCAGCAAAAAGCAGCAGCTTAATCCTTATTCAGCTTGCTTTTCGTTTGTGTGAAAAGTTTTGTTTTGAAAAGCTGTTTTTGCTGCCTCGTTGATCGAGTGGTCGCAAGCGCGACTACTGAGCAAGAGGTCCTGGGTTCGATTCTCGAGTCGGGCAAAGTGTTATTGAGTATTTCCATCAGAAATTTCTCAGTAGCAGCTGCGGAGTCTGGATTTGTACCTGGTTGATGGCAATAGGCTCGCCCCCTAAACATGGGACTTAACATAACTGACGAAATGTGGGTGTACTTTTAATTACATCTCTGACTAACCCTTCGGGGATTGCAGGCGTAATGTTATGTTAAGTATGTTTTTTTTTTTTTCAATCTCTATGCACTTACTGAAAACACATATTTTACGAGTATATATTGGCGATGGCGTTCTGTTTTTTAATTTGAAGTCCATTAAAAACTACGGCTATATACAGCAACAAAAAGAGGAAATTACTTTACATTTGATTTCAAGTTTTATCTACTTTATAAATAAGACGAATTTTACTTTGTTTGTACTCAGTTAACTATCGGACCGAATCCGAGCTTTTAAAGTAGGCAACGGATACAAATATGGAAACGAAAAATATTTTCAGAATATTTTAAATTGAATGCTGCAAAGGAAATTTTTCGATAACGTATTGCATATGTACTGAGCTGAATCAACATACTTATTATAATGTAATTTCATGTTACTCTAGTAGTGTTCCTATTTGGTTAAGGGATTCAGAAAGAGATGAAACAAGGAGGTTTGAAGTTAATGAGGATTTTTTTTTAATGTATTTATTTAATGATATTATAGTACAGAGGTGTGACTTTATTCTAAACTCGCCAAACTTTTACATTTGATGGCGAGAGGCGCTCTTTTACAGGACAATGAACCGCCTTACTTAAATTAGTACTTCTTATAAATTCTACTGTTATGGTTTTATCATTTGGTCATTTGCATTACGGCCTTCCAATAATATAAATTATTTCCGCAGTTTTTCCTGATAACATAACATCACGCCTGTAATACCAGAAGGGTTAGGTAGAGCTGTACCTAATAGTACACCCACATTTCGCCAGTTATGTTTAAGTCTCATGTAAGAGGGGCGAGCCTATTGCCATCAACAGGGCATAATTTTAGACTCCGTGGCTGCTACTGAAAAATTCCTGATGGAAAAACCCAATAATACTTTGCCCGACCCGGGAATCGAACCCAAGACCTTATATGCTCAGCAGTCGCGCTTGCGACTGTAAGAGCAACGAGGCAGGCTGTTTCCAGATACACGGCAAAAAATGTGTAATTGAAAAAAAAAAACATGAAAGCCTAAAATATGAATAAGTCGACAAAATTATGATAAATCTTAAATTGCAGTGTCAGAATCAAACATTTCGCATCAAAATTAAAACCTGACTTTAAAGTTACAATATAAAATGTAATCAATGTTTTAATTAAAATTTTAATTGTGAATCGTAGACAAAAGCCCTCGGAGCCCAAGTAAGGCCCGGTGAGTAATTAACTAATGGGCTATTAAATTCAGTCAGAAGTCATTAAACGTGCCGTATGAAGTGTCAATGAGGACGCGATTATGTGAAAACATGTTCGCGAAAATTTTATCAAATTCAATTTTGAGTTTGATGACATAGCTTCATGCCGGTGTTACGACGCATGAGTGCACATTAATTACTTTCGTAAAGTACTAATAGGTACTTGGTGAAAGTACCTACTAATTGTTAGGTAGAATTGAAGTTAGGTGTATATTTTTGTATGGATGGACGCTATTCGTGATTAGGAGAAGTTACTTTGGTTGCTTCAAAGGAACCAAAAACGAGACAGGTACATGGTCAAGTACCTGTTAAGCATTGGATCTGAAGGCACCTTGTATGATAGGCATAAATGTAAGTAATGAACAAAGCGCTATGCTTCCAAAGATTGAGCGTTTTTTTATGTAATAATTTTATGAATGCATGTTGCCCGCGACCTTCGCCCGCGTGTAAAAGACCAACACTAAAAGAATTTTTCAAATCGAACCAGTAGTTCCCGAGATTAGCGCGTTCAACCAAACAAATAAACAAACTCTTCAGCTTTATAATATTAATATAATAATTATAGATTTCGAATTAAATAGAATGAAATTTATTTATTTTTTGCACATTTATTGTGCGAACTGCCAGTCTGTGGTATTCACTACCGGTTTTTTTTTATGATTGGCGTTTTGCTGGTTAACCTAGGAGGTTGTCGTCTGCTTAACCGGGTTTCTTGAGTGTAAGGCCTCCAGCCAGAACTGCCAGCTTCTATCTCATGATAAGCTAGATCTCTTCAAAGTTCGAGTGAGTCCTTTTTCTTCAGGCACCCTAGGCCGCGTCATCGCGTCACATCCGGCAAGTGGCGGCCAAACGCAAGTTTATTTACTATTTTGTATAAAAAAGTAATGTTGGCGGCTTTGAAATTATTACAACGCTGAACACCACCAAGACAAAGAAATCCTATTTTTGTTAATAGTCCTTTTAATTAGGCAGTCTTTTGGTTGTGGTACCGAATACCTGATTTTTGATTTATAAAGTTAAAAAAAAATGTTTATTGTGCAAAACTCGTCAAATGTGTTCCTCATGTATTTTAGCGGTGAGCTTCGGTAACAAAGCCAAGTGATTTAATTAGATAGGTATGATTTTGTCTTGGTACTGATAACTAGCGACGGCACGGTTGGCGCAGTGGCTGAGCGATCGGCTGCTGCGCTGCGTGTCGCGGGTTCGATTCCAGCACGGAACAAATATTTGTATGATCTACAGGTAGTTGTTCCGGGTCTGGCTGTTTGTGTATGTGAGTTTAATGTTTGTAAAAGCACACATGAAACAATAAAAAAAAAAATGACAAGTAGGTACAAAAGAACTCACACTCCCATTCCTATGGGATTTTGCCTTGCAGCTAGAACCCATCACTTAAACCACCAGACCGGTAAAACTTAACCAAATAAAAGGTGTAATAAAAACATTTTTACCTATACAAAGTAGCGTCACGCATTATAAACTTATTCATTTGTTTTATTGGTTAGTTACGACCATAATTAAAAAGTTACTTTTGCTGCAGTAACTGGTACCGAATTTGAACGACGTGTGATTATTATCGCAGTTAAAATATAAGGCATTATACCTACAATACGGTATAGTATAATATGATATGGAAACGTAGTATACAGGGTGGAGGGGACACCGACTTGAAAATGGTTACCACGTGTACAGTACATCGTTCTGAGCCAAAAAATAAGCTGTTCCATACATTTTGACCGTGTAGGTGACAGTTTTGTAGGAAACAGCTCTTTTTTTTTTATAAGCGATGAAACATTTCAATGTACGGACTCAGAATGATGTACTGGTTACGGGGTAACCGTTTTCGCGTCGGTGTCCCTTCCACCCCGTATAAGAACCCTAGCGGGTGGCATTCTCTAGTTTCTGCCTACCCAGGGCAATCCTGTCCATTGGACACTCTGGGCAAGTGCCCAGGGCCCCACGATACTAGGGGGCCCCAAGTTCCTGTGAGATGTCATAGTTAGTGGCTGAAGGGTCTCAAGGGACATGTTAGTGTGCAAATTGGACCTCCAAATTACGCCATTTACGCCGGCCGCGATGGCCACATGCCTGAAATCATATTAAAACAGCAATAGCATAGGATTATCAGTCACATAAAACATTAAATTCATGGATATTAAAACCATTTTTCTGTGTTTTATTTCAATATTAAGTCCTCCGCCACTAAAAAAACACCTGTTATTTCTGTATGAACTGTGACAAGAAAACCTAACTGAAGTGAGGCGGGGTGCAATCGCTTTGCATACTACAAGGGCCCCATTATTCTAAAGTGCCCAGGGCCTCCAATTGGTTAAATACGGCCTACCCCCATTGAAAAAATATAAGAATGCGAAAATAATAGTGGAGTAAGAGTTTGCATAGGTATGTAGTCACGTGCACTAATACAGGGTGTAATCGGACCCTTCACGAAGCTGTAGCAGCATTCTGGACATCAAACTTTCGCAAAAAAGATTGCTGGGAAACCACTTTTTTTTTTGGGGGTGAAAAATCACGTTTTACGGTAGGACTCGATGTAACGCACTCAAAATATTGTGCTGATGAATTGATTGAATACTACGGGGGTCGTAGAGGTGTTTAAAGTAAAAATCTTAAATTAAAAACACGTAGGTATTTAAAAAAGATGTTGGGAAAATGTTGTGACTTTGACCCCCAATATCTCCGAAAGTAGAATGTTCCCAGGTATGGTCTAGAACAAAAAAATGAACGAAAATAAGTACCTTTCGGTTTCGTCTTTTTACGCCCTTTATGTATACGCTTAGCAAGATTTAACAGCGATTTTCTCGCTGTGTTTTTTTTATTTTTTTATTGCAGCTTGATGAAAGTCCTATTTCATAATTGTATGGGTTCAAAAACAGTATCTTCGGAACTGCATAAAATAACAATCAGTACATTAGGAGAAAATCACTTTTAAAAGATGCTATGTGTATACATGTTAGTGCTCCTAACTGTAAGAGTAGAATATTAAGTTTATCAAGTACCAATAAGAAGGTATCAATAAATACGTATATTGAAACTATAGATACATTTAATCTCAAGGTAAAGTCTAGACTTCAGGCTAGACTAAACAGATCGCTATAGCAACAACTTGGATCAGACGCGGACAGAGCCCACTTCAATCTCAATAGTGATATCAGTACCATCGATCACATCTACTTACTTTCGTAGAAAAATATGATGTAATTTATATACATTCGGGAAAAACAAGGAAAACTTACAAAATATGGAAAATCGGTAGAAAAACTACCTGAAAAAATGCCATTAGTGAATCACAGAACACCTAATCTTATTCAGAGGCAAACACGAAAGGACAAGCATAAATTAGTTACCTATCTTCGGTGTAACGCGCCTGATAAGCATTACTCCTCGCTTCAACGTCCTCCGATCAGAAAGCAACGGATGTCTCCCCTTATCCGAAGCTGAGCACATAAAGTATTGATCCATCGCCTTCACGGGATTGTGGGATGGTAATAACGAGACATTATTGCCTAAATAAGGAGCCGTATGCCTCATAAAATTCAACTTCCTCGAATCTGTGAAATAATCAAAGTATTATTGAGTCATAAATCCTTATCTTCGCTTTCAACGGCGACGCATCGCGCCGACTATGTGAATATTTGATAAGTTTTCAACTCACTTTTACGACCCACTAATATTAGGAATTTAGAGTATGCCTCGTACCGTGTAGGTTTCGTTACAGAAGAGGCCATAACCTAGGCTCTCCACCATAAGTATCATTAAAAACAACGACAGGGTTATTTTAAGGGGATGGGCAGTAGCGTCCATATGCTGAAAACAAAATGAACACTGCTATCGTCAACTCGTCTCCACGAGTGAGCATTAGGTGTGTAAATGAGAATTTCGGAGGAATGCTATATATGTCTATGACCTATGACTGGTTCATCATTGACTGCCCTGCAAACATACTGATGAACAGAAGTTTAGCTAAAATAGATAATCTATGATAAAATATGCGCAAAGTAACAGTTACTGCCATAAAGTTCTGTAATATCAGATCCATGGTGTAGAATTTCATGGCACAGTAATAAATCAATCAACCATCGATCCATCGAGCCGTCGATGGTTCGTTAGAGCTATGGTGTGTTTGTCCCCAACGCGGGTGCGGCACCAGTCTCCCAAGGGAGTCACTAGCGCTGCAGATTTTAGACGAGACTCAAGCAATGTTTCGGTGGCGACAAATTGGACTGATGTTGTATTCTTGTTCAAAGTTCTATTCTTGAATTGTTGGAACAGCATTTATCATGTTCAGTGTAACTTCAGAAACTGAAGAGTTTTAAGTGGTTTCTCAGGTATCACTGTATAAGTTATGGGTACCAATCAAAGGACTGAAAGAATTTTTCGCGCCATCGGTAAGATGAAGATGGCCAAGCCTTGATTTCAGCTTAATACTTATGTGAGAATGTACTATATAACAGTGGCGAAGGTTCCATACAACTCGATTCGTACCGGCTTCCCTTTGAAAACGAGTACAATCAGTATTCCATAGACAAATTATAAAATCACATTAAAAATATGTACTCCGTCTTACCCCTTAAAAAAATTAACCCTTCGCTACTGCTATATAATGCATCATCATTATAATTTCAGCCAAAATACGTCCACTGCTGGACATAGGCCTCCCCCAAGTGTCGCCACATTGTCTATATAATGCACCTCTGCACAATCCTTCTAGGATGGTTCTAATCCTAAATCTTAAATCCTTCTAACGGTGGTATGCTATATTATGTAAACTAAGCACGTCCTATTACACCGATAAAATCAATATAAAATCTAATTTAAAATTTCGTTACCCTCACGCTAAATAATAAATCAAAATATCGTAAGAATAAAGAAGACGAAGAATTTCACAAATTACAAAATTGGACATCAATCTCGTCGATATATCCATATATCTACGGAGGGATCGCTATTCCAATATATTAAAGTCACATATATAGAGCTACGTACTTTTAAATACTCTCAGTGGTAACGTTGTCCCTAATGAAATTTACGGGCATACCGAAACATCTTCATTTGCCCTGCCCTGCCCGTGCCCGCGTCGAGCCGGGCAAGCCCTCAGGCAGGCTTTTCATCTTGCAGATTAATTTTAAATTAGATAAGATTAACATGCTTCGAATCTGTATCGCTGTCGTTTTTATTTAATCGCCTTTCTGACTTTAGGTGGCTTGATATAACATTTTTACGGCTAAGAGTTTTGTCTTAACAAATGGCGAAGTAAACGTTATGAAACACGGGTGTCTTAATAGGTTAATGTATTTAATTAATGCTGCACCATGGTGGCTATACAGATCAGCAATCGCAGTACTGTGCCTAGTCGCTATAATTGGATATGAAACATTATCGCTGCTTCATAACTGCCTGTTGCTGCTGACATAATTCATTAGTCACCTGCTTTTGCCATACAGGAGTAAAAAATAATAATTTATATCTTAGATTGGTCGAACTGTCTACAATGTAATTTATTTTCAAGCCGTAGACTACATGGATGTGGGCGTTTAAATTTCCAGCTCAAAAAAATACTCTCTGATACCAGTCTCGCCGAAAGCAATACACGGCTATCTACAATCAACATAACGCGAATAAAACATATGCGATTAAAATCGGAATAAATGTAGTTTTGTTGCTAAAACAAGGGGATTACGAACATCCGCAGTGGAACGGCTGTCTACCAATGCGCACAAAAATAAACTAAATAAACAACGACGAGCAATTAGCACAGAATATTCAGAGAATGCTATAAAAATAGCGTTCAAATTGCCACGGCAAACAATCAATTAAACAAGGCTAAGTTAGGAGATAACATGCTGTAGTTGCCTAGTAAATTATTGAGTGGATGTTTTCAATTCATTTCGATTGAAAAAACAGACCTTTAATTCAGAAACAGTGAAAACTAACTAACGCTGAGTTTGTTTCAGGCTTCGTAAACGGGACAGCCTTCAAAACAGGCGAAGGTTTAGGCTTCAAATAACTGTTTCATTACAAAATCAATTTAAACAGAAAGGTTCAAAGGATCAAACGTTTCCATCCACACGCGTCCAACTGAAAAACCATTTGTCCGTACCTAAACAACTCCTAATATCGAAACCAAAATATGGCAAAATAGACTGCTATCTATTACGGCCTCAGATATTCCCGAAGTTTCGTCCACTATTTTCGCGGAAAGAGCTTTTGTGGACGAACCCGACCCGAACAGATTGTCCGCGACGCGATTGCACTGGATTACAAACCGATGAAAAATTCCGCGAGTACCTACAGATAGAAAATCGCAAATTGAATAGAAACGTAGTTTTGTACAGTCTGATACTAGCTTTGTTTTGCGCATTGTTCCAGCTGCTTTTGTACTGTTAGACATGCCGTAAAGTATTCATTTGTAATAACGTTTCGAGTTATAGCTGCAATTTAGACGGAGTATTTGAAAGATTAAGGGCTTGTTTTACCTTTTGGTGAGTTTCAAGAAAATTACGTGGTATGTACCCTTTCTGTGATAGTTGAACAGCCCGCCCTATTAGGATTTTACTCAATACTTTATTGCATTCCATAATGTTAAAATAAAACAGTTGGTAACAGTTGGTTGGTTGGTGGTTAAAATGTCTTTAACCTCTAAATCTAAAACATATCAGTATGCTTCATTCTCTTTAATAACAATCATAATGCTTGCTGTCTTCCCTTCCAATCGAGTCCAATCGCCGCTATGCTGCGTGATGCTATTTGCGTGCGCGCATGTCAATAATCAAACCTAAGTGCAAATTGCGCAATTGGCATGATTTACGGCCCAGTTAATGTAGACTAGGGCTAATGTAGCTGCATCGACACCTAACATTCAGCGGCTGACATTATCACATCACAGTACATTAATTCTCCTCTAATTCGCTAAGCTCGACATGGCCCATAGCCTACTTGCTGTGTTGATATTGAATGCAATCATGTGATAGATAATTAAATAGCTAAACAGGTAATATTATAATAATAAACGATGATTGTTTAAAATATTTAAGAACTTGAGGCTTAAAAGGTGGTTTAAATGGGCCCTAATATAATCAACTGTCTTTTTTGGACTCGACCATCTCTAAATTGAACAGGTCACGATGAAAAAATGCACTGATATTTTCCACACCCATATCCATATCACAAACAAAGATTCCAAAAACAAACTGGATTTTTTAAAATTTAAAGTGGAAACTCAATCGGTGCACTATTCATTTTAGTGGGATCGCATCATGCGTCGGGGATCGGGCGGAATCGGGTGGACTCGGACATTTATTCCAGATACAAAATATCGCAGAAAGTTGGCTTCGAACAACGAACGAAAACAGGAGCACACACGCATATACGCGTACGGACTGCGATCTCGCACGCTTGCACTCATGACACTACGTGAAGCGTGTCTGCGTGCGTGCGTGCGTGTTCTCTCACTGAATGACACCGAACTTTTGTATCTATCTATCATGCGTTCAGGAGCAACAATATCGGGACGGCGAGCTCACTCCATTAACATGTTGCCAATAAACACGCTCCGAGTAACACGCCCGCGTTTGCACAGCACTAATTCGAACATAAAACAGTGTTAGAATTGATCATTGTGCTGGTATTGCGTCTTTTGGAAGAGCAATGTTTTTTTGCTGTGTAGGTCGTTGATGAATCAATCACGTTGAATACAAAAAAAGCAATTATGGTACCTAGTTCGCATTACAGCTTCACTTTTTTTTTGAAGATTTTTGGAGATAAATTTGTCAGTAATGTAACGTGTGTGTGTATGTCTTGTTGTGTGTATCCTTATCTTTATCTATGCTTTTCGACCATAATTGTTTTGTCAAGAGTCTTCGTTAGTTCTTAGTCCATATTTTATGTCTTCCAAACGTCTGAAGTTCGAAGACGGTTTACGGTTCTTTATCTAGTGTATAGTGCCTTAGTCTCGAAAGCAAGCCGGCAAGAATCGGCTTCTTAGGTACCTATTCGCCTGTTATCGAATACCTATAAACTTTTGAACTTCCCATAAACGTCTCTTCGGTCCCAGGTCAAAGCTTTGAACAATGCAAACGAAAAAGTGCATTTCCCATTGAAGATAATGCAAACAATTTTTAAGTCAGCTAGAAATCAAGAAAAACTTATATTGCTTCTAATTCAATGATTGAGACAATCAATGAAACAAGTGGGAACGAATTAAAGAAACAACACGAACAAAGTTGCGTAATCAATCAATTAATTAGAATTACCTCTACATTGCGATGTGCTCCGTGGAAGAATTATTGCTTGCTGTAGTTAATGATAATTTGTGTTACCCGGATAAAAAATAGCCCATCCAGAATAATGTACTTTTGATGGAATGGTGGAAGAATTTTTAAATAAGTGCCGCTGTTCCCGAGATTGCCCTCCATATACGTACAAACTCACAAAATGCGTACTCTCTCAGTATAATATTAGTATAGGCTAGTGAATTCTCATGAAAATTAACAATCACTTGGTCGAAAATAATAAGTTCATAATATCTGAAATCACAAACGTGAATAAACTATATGTTTTAACAGCGGAAAAATATGTTTTTAGAATCTGTCTAATGTACTAATGTACACGACTACTAACGCTAGTAGCGAAAGTAACCATTTCTTATACATCTTAGCCCTAATCGGGACTCATTTCTTATTCTTTCTGAGGAGACGAATGTCCTCCTCAGAGCCACAGCTGTAAGCAGGCGAATAGTACTTTCTCTAATGACTTTACCAAAAACAACGAAAAAACACATACTTTTAGGTTAAGTTCGAAGGCTTTTATCTAAATACGATACCCTAAACGCTCTGCTAAGGCTAGTCACGAAAAAATAACATTTTAGACCCAGAATACACTCACAATAGGACCGGCTTCCGATAGATTTACTATGCTAACCCTCGGAATGTGTCAACGCTTATTTATTGTACCCTTTCTTCTCAAATGTACGTTGAGATGGCCAGGGTTATGTTCCTCTTGGCTAAAGCTTGGATCATTCTCGAAGACTTTGTGTCAGTTTCCCACTTTATGTTTTACGATATCGGCCTCCCGCTACGAAAAAACAAAGTAGGCATCCACATCAGCCTTTCCCTCAAGTTGTAAAAAATTAACCGTAGCAAATGGCTCGTAGGCAGAAACTCGTAGGCGATGAGATAATAGGCTTACGCTCGTAGCTGCGACGAGCATGAACGATGCTCAAACGTGGCTTAAGTAGTCACTTTCGAACACTGGCCGTGACTACGAAACTGTTGAAAATTAATAAAATGTGAAATCAATGAGGTACCTAAACATATTCATGGGTGTTTGTTGTATCATCGGTCTATTCACCTACCTTGTCTGTTTTCAATGTCATCCTTTTCCCCATACTTAACTAAAAATGAACCTCTTTTATAACAATTAACTTTCACTTCCACTTTCTATTTTTTTTTTGATTTTCATTGCAGCATTTTTTTTAATCATTGGTCCTTGCTTTAGAAAGCGTAGTAGTACAGTTCTTACACAAACCATTGTGTAAGGGTTTAGTTTTGACAAAAAGGCCTGCACAACAAACACTGTATTTAGTCATCGGAAACAAAGTACTAGACTTTCATAACTCGAGACACGTCGACGCACGACGAATCGCCAAGCTTACCGTTATAGCGATTACCGACGCTGATAAATCTATGACGATAACATTGTGCGGAACTGCCTTTATACACAGTACAATAATCCTTTTTTTTTATTTTTCGGATAGTCATCATGTGAACCACCCCGCTCTGGGCGGAGCGGAAGGGAGTGTCAGACTTCTACTGACTAAAACCCATCCATGTTCCTTCTTTGCCCTTTGTGTTCCAGGGCTGCAGTATCTCTTTCGACCAGTCCCGCAGCCCTGGGATAGTCCCGCAGCCCTGGGATAGTCCCGCAACCCTGGACAGTACGATACTCTATGGTAGGTATTAGATAATAAAGTGCACTTTTTTTTGTAGGGAATCTATGAGGCTTTTACTAAGGTAGAAGATTATGAAAATATGTAGTTAAAAAGTTCCTATTATTTTAAGGTTTTAATATGCCTGAATTGATGATGATGATGATGATGAATAACACTTATCTGGTAAAATAAATTAAGGAAAACGTTTTCGTGATTTCATTGATAGAGTGTATAAAGTATTGAGAGTACATAAACTCACACCTTTTTCCCATGGGGGTAGACAGAAGCAACAGAGCACCACCTGCTACGAACCTTACATACGCCTTTCGCTTCGTCCACGTTCATACATCTGGTCATACACGCACAGAGATTGCGAGTACTACGCCCCTGACCATTTTGTAGAACATCACCAACAAGGTCAGTGTATGTCCTTCTATCTCCTGTATGGAGTGGAAACGTGGACAATCCTGGCCCGAGAAAGGCAAAGGATTGATGCATTCGAAATGTGGTGTTGGAGACGAATGCTGAGAATACCTTGGACGGTGAAACGCACCAATGCATCGATCCTGACCCAGCTCCAAATAAAAACTCGCTTGTCCACCTATGCCGACAACGTATTCTTTCATACTTCGGTCACACAGTGCGCAGAGGCGACGAAAGTTTGGAAAAACTGATTGTGGTTGGGAACACCGAAGGCAAAAGATCGCGTGGTCGTTCACCAACAAGATGGACCGATCAAATTAAAGACTCGGCATCCTTTTACACGGTTGTAAGAGACGCGCTGGACAGAAACCGGTGGAGGCAGATCATCCGCTCCAGATGCAACTCTGATGCTCACCACGATCCTCAGACATGAGGGACCGACCCCTGAGAGAGAGAGATCTTTTAGGACCTTTTTGCCTAACATAGTTTTGAAATACTTTAAGTAACTACATAGTACCTTGAAGTACCTGAAAAGTCATAGATGAAGTAAGTACACAGTGGGCTAACTGCTTATGCAAATTTATTCATACGCTAGACAACTTAGAGAAATATTATACTTTGTAATTTTACTTAACTTAAGATTTACTTGAACTTAATGTTTAACTTCATTTAAGTTAGACAAAACACCTTCAATTAAATGCTGTTAATTTTCAAACTGGAATCATCGAAAACAACAAAGTAACAAGTCACAGGGGGGGGGGGTTCAGGAGGGGGGGGGGGTGCGGGTAACAGGTTTTGAAATAACAAGAAACAACAGGGTTATTCCCGGAAATTAATAGATCACACCTTTTTAACCCCAAGGAACCGTTAAATTCCTCGGACTCTATAGTTGGCCTAGTGGTAGCAAGCGCGACTGCAGAGCATGAGGTCCTGGGTTCAATTCCCGGGTCGGGTAAAGTGTTTTGGGGATTTTCCCATCAGGAATTTCATTAATAAGTAGCAGCCACGGTGTCTGGATTTGTGCCCGGTCGATGGCAATAGGCTCGCCCCCTATTACATGGGAGTTAAGCATCTGGCGTAGTGTGGGTGTACTAATGGGTATACCTCTGCCTAACCCTTCGGGGATTACGAAGCGTGATATTATGAATAATTAAATGTTATAATCCCTTAAATATTTAACAAGATAAGTAGGTATTAGCTCAAATGGTTAGCATCATTCTTAGACGAACAGAATGCCACTTCTGCCCTTATTATGTAGTAAGTATAGTAAACATACCTACTTGGCGATAATCCTTTTTTTTTTCTGATGGTAATTCATGAAATGACCCCCCCCCCCCACTCTGGGCGGAGCGGAAGGGAGTGTCAGACTTCTACTGACTAAAACCCATCCATGTTCCTTCTTTGCCCTTTGTGTTCCAGGGCCACGGTATCTCTTTCGAACAGTCCCGCAGCCCTTGGTTATACACCGACACCTACAGTACCAGGTGTATAAATTCTATAGTTTTTTTTACCAGTGCCCACGTGGATTTTGAAAATAATCCAACCGGAGCATACTTCTGGGATAAAAAGTATCCTTAGTCCTAGCCTAGGTTTTGGTCTACCTTGAAAGGTAACTGACAAGCCGATAGGCAAACAGACTATGTTACGTTCGCATTTATAACATAAAACAAGGTTATTTAGTAAAAAAAACATTTTCAAAAACAATCTTTTAAATATAGGTGTGACGTAATGTTTATCGTATTCTCCTCAGCAAACCCTTTTAATTGATCCGAGGTGCATAAAAAAACTAGTCCGCCATCTTTAAGAGTCCGCCATATTGGATTTAGAAAGACGTCACTTACCTAACCATGCATTTCATCGAAACTAAAAGTTTTTGCAAAACGGCTCAATCAGTTGTAAAATTCAGTTTCAAAATTTGGCCAAAACAAACAAAACCTTGTAAAAATAGCACATAATATGTACAAACTTACAATCTCAATAAATCTATCAAAGGCCTCAAAAGCACAAAACGATAAAGGACATCATTCTGGGAAAAGTAATGTCACTAGAACGAAGATAGGGCGTGTCACCTGTCATTCGTGGTATTAAGCACCGATCCGGCAGGAATTGAACATCAATATTTAGTGAAGGGGTTCTGAGAAAAACCCCTGCTTACTCTAGAAAGGAAAACGTGCGTGAAAATACAAGATGATGGGGGACTTGTAGTACCTACCCGTTTCTTCGTATAGCAGAACTGGTTATTATAAAAGAGGAGACGAAAAATACAGGGTGTTCGGTTAAACGTGGGCATTACTTTAAGGGAGAGAAGTACTCATAAATACGAGCAATTCTTACTACGGGGCTAACTATGAAATATGATTTAAAAAATCTGCTGTTGCCTACATTTTTTCGAGTTACGCGACCAATAATCTGTGGAGCACCAGTTTTTTTTCTCGCGGTCCATGGTTGGTCCCGTAGTAAAAGTTGCTTATTTTCATGATTACTACACGCCCCTAAAGTATTGCACACGTTTAAAATACACCCTGTATAACCGCTTAAAACAACATAACATAACGCCTGTAATCCCCGAAGGGTAAGGCAGAGGTATACCTAATAGTACCCACACCCACATTACTCCAGTTATGTTTAAGTCCCATGTAGTAAGGGGCGAGCCTATTGCTATCAACCGAACACTAATCCAGACTCCGTGGCTGCTACTGAGAAATTCCTGATTGAAAAACCCAAAAATATTTTGACGGACCTGGGAATTCAACCCAGGACCTCATGCTCAGCAGTTGTACTTGCGACCACAAGACCAAAGAGGCAGTCACCGCTTTAAGGTTAATTTATTATTTTTATTAATTATGGAAATAGTTAATGAAATGAATAAATTTAAATTTATTTCTAGATTTTTATACGAGCGATGCATTTAAATCAGTACAATGCTGGACAAAGTTGCGTGGACTGCAACTAACTTGGTGTCTTGAATTCGTGAATGCGACCTTCTCTACCTTTCAAAAAATAAGGTCAGGAAAGGAGCTATCAACAAAAAGGAAATACCTACCTACTTATCATCATATTTGTCGTAGATGCCCGCAATTTCCACGGAACAAATTCTCATAATTCTGACATATAACCCAACTTGACCTGAGCTTCGGGAAATTCATACTTTCCTCGCTCGACCGGCCATAACCGAGCACTTAAACCCAGCAGACCGTAGACGTCATAACAATAGACATACACATAATTTCCTACGTGTACCTAGGTAGGTAACATCATGTATTTCTTGAGAAAAGTTTTCAAGAAATATTTCTAGAGGTACCGCAAGATATATACGAGGTATTGTCATGCCGGTCGACAGCAACGCATTTGTTATTCCATTATGACCCTTATTTAATACTGCCGTGATAAATATTGCCGTATTTCCGAGGCTCGGATTAAAATACGAAAGAGTTGAGTTTTGTGAAGGGAAATTGTAGGAACGTACCGATGACATAAACTTATTTCGTTTTTGTGTTGTTGACTAATGACTTGTACCTTGTGACATACGATTTTGTAAATATAACGTTTACGTTTTAATATAACATCATTTATTTCAGGATACAATGGACCATAGATAAGCTGACATACATAAAGTAAATTCAAAAGTTGTGTTAATAAATAAGACTTAAAACTCTGCTAGTGGCACTTCACTTGTTCAGACTTCACTTGTTCAGACTTCACTTGTTTAGACTTCACTTGTTCAGACTTCACTTGTTCAGACTTCACTTGTTCAGACTTCACTTGTTCAGACTTCACTTGTTCAGACTTCACTTGTTCAGACTTCACTTGTTCAGACTTCACTTGTTCAGACTTCACTTGTTCAGACTTCACTTGTTCAGACTTCACTTGTTCAGACTTCACTTGTTCAGACTTCACTTGTTCAGACTTCACTTGTTCAGACTTCACTTGTTCAGACTTCACTTGTTCAGACTTCACTTGTTCAGACTTCACTTGTTCAGACTTCACTTGTTCAGACTTCACTTGTGCTGGCTGACCAGTAGAATTTGTCCGCGGAAGCGACGGAACACCACGTCCTGCGGCCAAAAGTATTCCTCCATCACCAGGGGCAGATATCAATTCGGTACTTGCACCACGAACGCCTTGAAGTTGACGTTGCGCGTTTTATTGAGCAAATGCTCACCTTTTGGGACATTGTGTTGTATAAAGAAAAGGCAGAAGCAACCAATAATATTAATAAGAGAGTAGATAAAGAAACAATTATGCTAGCTTTAATCGTATGGGACTCCAATAAAATACCTCAATTCTCCAAAGAAATATTCCCGAACCCGTATTCAATATTAAAAAGAAATACAAACAATCAGAGACCATCAAATCTCGAAGATTAGACAGAGAATACTCGTAATTGCATTAGATATATCTTAATACAAACAGCGTTCCTTTTGATTTCCCCATCGCGCGCACTCGCTCCACTAGATGTCACATAATACGTATCAATCGCGAGAAACAAACACCCTAGGGGAGGACCATGTAGTGGAAGAGATAAAACGTACCCCTCTGAGGACTTACCCTCACCTACTGATAAAACAAAATGTTACGCAGAAATGTGGACAATTTTTCTGTTTAACATGTGAGGTCGTTTGGATTTTTGGTAATATGCTTGTTGATGGTTTTGGTCATGAAACAGTAGAGGTAGATATATAAGTAAAGGTATATCAATTATCATGAATGAAAAATATTTACTGTGTGTGTCAATTCAATAATAATATTATTTGTTTACTGATGTTTTTTTGTGGCAATAGGCTCTCCTCCTATAACATGAGACTTGTAACGAAATGTGGGTGTACTATTAGGTACACCTCTGCCTAAACCTTCGGGGTTTACAGGCGTGATGTTATGTTATGTTGTTTACTGCTCAACACTTTAATGTACTGACACTATGAAAAGATAATATAGATTTAACCTCTACGCCGTTTTTCGTTAAGGATACCATTGTAAAAATGTTAAACCAAACTCATTAGTTAGTTAAATGTTTTCAAAAACAAAGAAATATCCAACCCCCTCGCTTTCATCTTCCTTTTATACCGAATCGAAATTAAAAAGTAAATCTCATATTAAAAAATAATCTTTAATCAAAAATATAACGTTTTTAAAAAGGTGTACCCTACTTCTAATAAATAAACACGGCACGAAATTATGGCTCCGGGCTCACTCAAAGAAATGAAATTCATTTTATTGCGGCGACTGAAGCTTTCATACTTTCATTCAAATACAATTTGGCTAATGTAATTGCTGGGAGGTGATTCCATTTCACCAACGGATATCACTGAAACGAAATATCTATACATTTTAGGATAAGTTTATCGTAAAACGAATTAGCGGACATAATTTCTTATTGCGCATTAGGTGAATTAAAGGCTACAGCGATAAGATTATGTCGTAATTTAATTTTAATATAATTTATTGGTACCTCCCCTTGCCATTAAAGCATTCGTGTAATTATGATTTGAAATGAGTATTTAAGCAAAGTATTACTTTTTTTAAATAAAAAACACAAAATTCATTGAAATATTTTGTACTAGCTAATGCCCGCGGCTTTGCTCGCGTGTAGTTCGATAATCGTCCCACACGATCGTCTTACCGGGGTAAAAAAGATCTTGGTTTATCTAGGTTATAAACTATCAGTGTGCCAAATTTCATTCAAATCCAGTCAGTAGTTTTTGCGTGAATGAGTAACAAACATCATCATCCATTCATCCTCACAAACTTTAGGATTTATAATATTACTAGCTTAAGCGCGCGGCGTCACCCGCGTGAAGATCGATAATTACCCCACAGGATCACACTACCGGGATAAAAAGTATCCTATGTGTTAATCCAGGTTACAACCTATTTGTGTTCCAAATTTCATCTAAATCCGTTCATTATTTTTGGCGTGATTGAGTAACAAACATCCATCCATCCATCCAAACTTTCGCATTTATAATAGTAGTAAGATAGTAGGATTACCAAATAAACGAAATGATGACATCAGCTGCACATCCATGAATGTATCACCACAAACCTATTGAAATCTATCTACTCACCGATAGATTAAAACATGAATGGATGGAGCAGGTTCGCCAATCCATTCAGCCTAATCTAAAACCCCTTCACCGCAAATTACAAGATACAATTCATTACCAAAAGCTCCCAATCCATTAAGACACCTCTATGAACAGTTTGTACACATAATAATAAACTCACAGATTGGATTACCAATACACGAATATACCCGAAGTTAGCCGACTAAAGCCGAAGTGGTTGAGTTAACAAGTTAGTCTTCGAAGACTGCAGTTTGCAGTCTGCATAGGATATTGTGCCACCCTGGTATATTGCTACAATAATTGCATTACGTAAAGCTGCAATGCAAACTGTAAGCTTTGCGTCGTGACCTAGGAACCCAATCTGGAATTATAGTGGAGCTGACAGGCTGTGACACTGTGTGGCTTTCGAGCGTTATGTGATACAGTTTATGTTGACAACGGTGATTCGATTTTGTTTAAGATGAGAAACAAAAGCAGACTTTTATGCATAAGCTAAAGCTATAAGTTGTTGTAGTTGTAGCTCTATACTAACTTTCTTTTGGGAATCCTTAAATGTGGCTTCCAAAAACATCATCATCATTTCAGCCGAAAGACGTCCACTGCTGGACATAAGCCTCCCTAAGTGTCGCTACATCGACCGGTCCCGTGCGACTCGCATTAAGTGGATCCCCGCAACCTTCACCAAGTCATCGGTCCATCTAGTGCGAGGCCTTCCAATGCAACGGCTTCCGGTTCGCGGTCGCGACTCCAGATTTTTTCGGCCCCATCGGCCATCCGTTCTGCGAGCAATGTGCGCTGCCCATTGCTTCTTAGGTTTGGCAATTCTTCGGGCAACGTCGGTAACCTTGGTTCTCTTGTGTGTCTTGTTCTCCCTTATTTCTGATTAGATCACGCAAGGAAACTCCGAGCGTAGCCCTGTCCATTGTCCTTTGGGTGGCTTTAAGCCTTCTGATGAGGTCCATTGTGAGCGAAGACGTCAAATACATATATCATCACGCCTGTTATCCCCGAAGGGTTATGCAGGGGCATGTAACAGGGGGCAAGCCCATTGCCATGAACCGGGCACACACCAAGACTCTGTGGCTGCTACTGAGAAATAACTTACTTTAGAAACCCAATGACAGTTTGCTCGACCTGGAAACCGAACCCAGGGCCTCATGCTCAGTTGCGTTGCGCTTACGATCAGTAGAACTTACTACTTTACTTTATGATTAGTTTCTGGTTTCTGCCATAATACAACAAATCTCAAAAATCTTACACATTTCTGTTGATATCACTACCTACATAAAAAAGAAATTGTGTACCTATCTACCTACCTATTCAAGTGTAAAAAATGCTTTCCTACGACGACGGTTGGCAGGTTTTTGTATCTAGGCCGCTAGGGACCCTAATCTAAGGGAAGGTACCTCTATCACAGTAATCCGTCAAGTTTTAGGCCGACGAGAAAATAAAACCTTGGTCAGGAAACTCAGGAACGGGTCAATATCTAAATCAGGTATAAAAGCCGGATCATTCCAGTCTCTTTATTGCTTGAGGACTAAACGGGTGCGTATAAAACTTAGGCCGAAATTTATAAATGTCACTTAGCTTTGAATTTGGCAAAGCAATCTTCCTGCCCCTGTCGCACAACTGTCAAACCAAAGTGAAAGATAGAGACGGGGTCATGTCTGAACCAGTTCATGCGCTGAGTTACGTTTATAGATCTGAGACTTGAACTAAATAAACTTCTGGATTTGGTCGAGTAGGCGCGTAAAGTAATTTTACGATACCTATTACTTGACAAAAGATAGGTGCTGTTACATTTCTTCCCTATTTACTTTTAAGTTAAAACCTTCACATCATCAACATAACTTCCTACCCGTTACTAGGTAGGTAACAAGTCAATCACAATAAAGTAAGCTATAGTAAATAACACCAGCCTGTACATAACATATATAATATTCACCACCGCGACGTGTCCACGTAAATATATAATCACCAATAGGGAGTAAATTATCGGGAATCCCCCGACGAATCAATGTTAAATTGCAACAGCACGAGCCAATTGTGCCCTGATAAAACGAGCCAGACCAACTAAATATTTGTAGGTATTTTATTGATTCAGAAGGTAGTAAACATAATATTACATCACGCCTATAATCCACGAAAGGGTAAGCAGAGGCGACCCATCTAATATTTTATTCATTCTTTATTCTTATTCGTATATGACCGTGGCATCACTTTGGGCCCTATTAGAATACCAGCGCTGTGACGTTTTTTTTAATGTTACAGCACCATGCGGAGATAGGAGTCTTTTGGCCACGTACAGGACCAATTTAGTTTGTTTTTTTTTTGTTTGCTTTTTATAAGTTTGTTGTACTGTTAATTTAACCAGTTTTTTTGTGTGTTTTGTCCTGTACGGACTTATAAATACTGTTTTTGACGTGACAACGTCTTATAATTCGAAGGAGCCGGCTGCACGCACGAAAAAATGAGGCGTTCCATAAAACAATTGCTCAACGCACATTCGTTTTTTGAAAAATGCAACCATTCTATCAGTATTTTCTTATGACGTTGTCACGTTCAACTATTGTCAGTAAACCGACTTTACAGACAACCGATTTTTTTTATAAGTTTTTTTTTTTTTGGTTTGTCCGTGATCATGGTGCTTGCAACAGCGCCGAAATATAGGGAACTCATAGAAAACAGTAAACATGGTAAATATCCCGTTTCTAGTATTAATAATACTGTTTCTTTATTTCATCTATTAAAGGGGGCAGCTTATTGACAAACGGGCACAAACCCAGAACCCAGTGTGCTTGCTGCTACTGAGAAATTCTTGATCGAAAAACCCAATAACACTTTGCCTTACACGAGAATAGAACCCATGTCCACTACTACAATAGCGCTTGACAAAGGAGGCAATTCTGCTTCTATTATTTGCTTTATAAATGAGTTTAAAGCTAATTCCGTCCAGCCAGCCTGAATTAAACCATAAAAAGATTTCACGGTCCGGTTCTCACCTCCAATTTACTTTTAATTCATATGGGACAGGTAAATTATGCTGTTAGGACTTTGCATAATATTTGACTATGTACTGTACTGACGGCTCTTTATAACGTTATACGCGGGTTGACATTTAAATTAGGTAGGTCGGTAGCCATTTCCGTGGAAGTGCATGGTAAATATTAAAATATGCTGCGTGTAATAAAGTGTGGTACTTGTGGTGGGTGCCTGTCTCTTGTACAACATTAGTTTTAGTATATGCGAAACCTGAAACACGTGTCTAGTATTTTAATGTAAAGAATTTTTGTACAAAAGTTATAAGCTTGTTCTGTTACCTGGTTGTCCGCACAAAAACATGGTGACCACGCGGCGCGCGCACGCGCCTCCAGCGTCGTCTTGAGCTTATTGATAATAATAATTTGGCAGTATGTACCTAAATGATTGCGATAGGTACTTAGTATCGCTCGGTGTCCAACTTGTAGCCTTTTTTAAATATTTTTGGGACAAAATATAACATAGTTTAAAAATTATTGAATTCGATTCAGTTACTTATTCTGAACAAAATATATTCAGGTTTCGCATCAACTAAAAAAAATGTTGTATAATGAGTCTAGTTACGGATGAAATGGATGTTAATCAGTTGGTGTAGATGCGACGTGCAGTTCGCTCTGTACTCCTCTGTAAAGTATGACCAGTTTCAGTTTGCAGTTCATATGTCAAACTTGGTAGATTTATTTTAGTATTGTATTTAGCCGCCTGCACGGATATGTTGTTAGGTACGATATCTGTCAATGTAAGACCATTCCAAGGAACTTAAATACATCCTTATAGAATTTATTAATTCCAAAGGCCATTCATAGCACCTACAACAACAACTAGATAGCTAGAACAACTGAAAAAAATGTCCCAACTATCAATTTAATGCGAACTTATATTTAGTTATAAAATGTTCCGTTTTAAATTCTTAGTAAAACGTCACGATTCAAGATTCCCTTCCAGTTTATGAGATAATATCTGGAAAACTTGTTATTCAGAAGAAACGTAACTGCTTTCGCTAGCCTTTTCAACGGCCATTTAAACGTTATCTGGGACGTCTGATTTTGAGTCTTAGTGCGCACAAAAGTAACCTAAAGTCGTATTTATCCAGCACTCACTTTATTTCCGCATTTCCACGCAAGCCAGAAGTTGACAACAAATAAGCGCCTGTGACATATTAATAGCAGCGGTCCGCATCGACGTCACAGGTAACTACTACAAACTGTACAGGAGATGATATCACGTTCGCTGAACATGTAAGTTCCATTTAACACCTCGGAACCGGGCGAATGGCACAGTAAACTCGAATGGTAGTCACGGAATGGTATCATTAGCCGAATTACACACGTGACCGCATAATTGAAAGAGACCCCAGTTGCTTATGAGCGGGTCAACCCCGGTGCAGGGGCGATGTGAATAATTTGCGAAACAATTGGCCCTCAGGTGTATCGCTGGCTGTTGACTGAGGAAGCCGGCGGTAAATGAAGATGTATTGAACACATTTCGAAGGGGCGACTACAGATTTAGATGGACGGTTAAATGGTTCCATTTAGGTTAACGAGATTTTATATTCTATTCTGTAAAGATCACAGCCCTACATGATAGAACAGCAGCTGTTTTTTGTCCAAAATTTTTTGTTAAGGCGAAAACATATACATCCACTTTACAAGTAAATTACTAAAATTCGTGATAACCATAAACAAAAACACTTCCCAAATGATGTTTCTAACAAACTCCAAATCCCTCTACAAAATATTGTAGTACAATAAACTTTCCGACAGGTTATTTAATTTCCTTGTTCATTTCGCGTCAAACATTTACAGACTCGTACCTAGTCAAAACTCTACCGCACTTCTATTCGTCAAAAACTTATAATTGAAACGTTTTGTTGTGTTTGATGACGTCATGACGATGACGATGACGGTCCAATCGTCAGCGACAGTCAGCGACACAGGAAATTACATCTCTAATCTGATTATTCCTCATGAATGCGGACAAGTGACGCGGTGCGCGATGCGGTCCACATTTCCCCGTGTTTGATTCCGGATTCATTTATTTACATTTCACATTTCGTTATTGATGTCTTCCTTTAGTTTAAAATTAATGCTAATGTGCTTTTCGAACGTAAATATTAATGATCACGATGAAATCTTTGATGGTTTTCCGTATGAGGATGATTTGGTTATCAACACAAACGTATTCCTAATTGATTTATGAAACTCGAGATTGATATGATGGTAAGGTTTTCTTTTCTGTGAATGTCTTAAAGTAATCATTTCCGTGAATTTCGATAGGTAGGTATTCTCTTTGCTTATTGCTACCACACGACACGACCACGGTTCAATTCGACCTCCACAATAAAGGCAACTAAATCAATAACTGTTCCTAAAAATAAATCTTAAATATTTCTATTTAGAGATTCTTAATACTCAGCTGCTACAAACTGCTCTTTTTAAGGTGTGTTGACCTCTAGTCACAGCACTATTGCGCTGAATTCCAAGTTGTAGCAATAGTGTAAAAGTTGTGACAGTACACTTTCCCATTTTCTACGAACACTGTAGTTTCCATATCCCTAACCTCTCCCTTACAACTTGAGTGGAAAGATAAAGAAGCAAACAGACTTATTTTCCTCGATTTTCCGTCGGAAAATCGCACGCATTTAGATCGGATCAGCCACATGAAACAGCCCCTCTAATCAGATGTGACAATGAACATTAACTGAATTAATACCATATTTAGATCGGGGCATGAAGCACAATCATTAATTAAATTAACTAACGGGTCAGTGAACACGATTGATTACGGTCTTGTGTTTTATCGAACCCTTTGATAATGGCATTAGTTATGCGTATAAGCAAATCTCATTATCTTTTTGGCAACGGTCCTCTGAATTCTGCTTTGTACCATAGAGACATTTAGTATCATCTTACATGTAGCACATAAAATCCAATAATAAATCACTTTAAATGAAATTACTTTTTACCAAAGACAATGAATTCTATTGCGAAAGTTCTCTCTTACATTTCTTAGAAATGTTATACTCATTAAAACTTGTGTTGTTTTTTTTTCAAAGCTGTTTGCTTTTAAAAGAATAAACTTGGTAACGAGATATTTAATAATTAGACACGTAAATCTCCGAGTCAGTTTGCTGAAAACACGTGCACGGCTCACAAATTACACAAACGGAACTCTTTCAGACAAATGCAGCTGGGAGCATAAATTCTTAAATAAACATTTTTTAAATATAATTTTAACGTTTAATAGCATGAGCTTTAATTAAGTAGCAATGTTTCAAAGGAAAGCTCTCGCTTTGAGGTCTCTGCCGAGCTCCGTAGGGTCTTAATTAGTGTTAATCTTAAGATAATAAGCCACGTGTTTTCACTAATTGGTGTAAATTGAAAGAGTTTGAAATCCCTTTGAGGAAAATTTACAAATTTTGACATGGCGGCACCCGCGGCCGGGTCAAAGCAACATGTCGTTACTAGTCTGTTTAATTGGCTCTCTGATACTTAATGAATTATATTATCTACGCAGGTATGTGGGACAGAACCTGATTACCTTTAACAGGATGATTTAGTGGGTATCCAGGTAACATGTAAGTTTAGTTGCTATAAATAATCCATTTTAGAATTTCATCATCATCATCATTTCAGCCGAAAGACGTCCACTGCTGGACATAGGCCTCCCCCAAGTGTCGCCACATTGACCGGTCCCGTGCGTCTCGCATCCAGCGGATCCCTGCAACCTTTACGAGGTCATCGGCCCACCTAGTGGGAGGCCTTCCAACGCAGCGTCTTCCGGTTCGCGGTCGCCACTCCAGAACTTTTCGGCCATTTCGGCTTTTTTAGAATTTAATATTTAATAATCCGTTTTATAATTTAATATTTTTAATATTATAATCCATTTTATTTCACTCCAGCCCGCGTACCATGACCACCGTAGAAACGGGAACGAAGAATCGACAAAATGACAGATTTCATTTTACAATCTGTCATTTTGTCGATTCTTGCGTCGACCCGTTTCTATGGTGGTCATGCTCCGCGTGCTGTACAATCCTATATGAACATATAACAGCAGAAACCCACTACACCTACCTACCCTGTTATTGTAGAACTGACCCTTGTCCGTCCTTCACCTAAAAAGTGTGTTTTAACATATTTCGTGGAATTCTGTCTGACTTTTTAGTCCACTGAAAAATCAAGGAGCCGAGTATTTTGTTCTAAATAAAAAAATCATTGTTTTCCAGACCTATTTACAAATAATGTTGGAAATGACCTCAAACCACAGCTCCATTCATCTGAGATTAAAAAAATCGACTTAATTGACTTCTATTTTCAGTACTTACCTTTACTTTATAAATTACCTGTGTACCTACTCGCCAGCCTCGCCAGCAGCATTGTTGATTATTTATTATTTTAGACAATATGTTTTTAAATATTTTAATGTATCTATTATGCTGACTTTGTTTTATTATTGGTCTTTTATAATTTAATTTGTGATAGTGATGGTGTATTTTTCTATTTCTTATTAATCAATTTAATTATGTTCTTTTTTGCTATATAACTATTTTTTTTAATGTAACATTCAGACACAATGTAATTGTTATTGAATAAATGAAAGAAATGAGCCTATCATCATCATCATCTGCCTAACCTTTTCCCAACTATGTTAGGGTCGGCTTCCAGTCTAACCGGATGCAGCTGAATACCAGTATTTTACATGGAGCGACTGCCTATCTGACCTCCACAACCCAGTTAGTACTAGATAATAAGATACCCCTTCGTAAGACTGGTTGTCAGACTTTTTGGGCCACTGACTACCTATAACGACTGTCAATAATCTACAAATGATGACAGCCGGGACCAACGGCTTAACTTGCTTTCCGAGGCACGGAGGAAACACGGCATAAAAAAAATTAAAAAAAATAAAAATAAAATGAAATGAAAAAGAAAAAAATGAGAAATGAATGATCATACATTATAGACATTGGAACAAAAGAACATCCTTGCTCCTCAAAGATCAAGAACTTGACTAAATAGAACATTCATTCTAAATAATAAATCCTTGTACACGTGACTACAATAATGTTATAGTACCAATCTGCCCCTACAATAAAATTCTAAGATAGAAGAGACATGGACAAGACAATATAAGTAGTCGGTAAGTACGTGGGCGTTACAAATAATGTCGTAGAGTTATAAACAGTTCTAGACGCCATAAATAATACCCTACTTCAGCCTACTTGGCTAAAAGGTAGCCTGGCTTTGGGATTATTTTTAGCAAATAAATGGTCCCTTTAGTTAGTCGCACAGATTTATACCCAAGACCTAATTTACACTACCTTTATTATAAAATAATAAAGCCAATATTTTGAAGGTTCCAAGAAAAAATAATTCGGTTTCTGGGAATAAGTTTCAAACAGTTATAAGTAAAGTTTTCTTAGGAAAAAATATAAACAATATAACAACAGCACAGTAAGTATAGGTTGTGAAGAAAAAAGGAGCTATATGTATTGTATATCACGTTCTGGGGTTTTACTAAGACGTCTTAAAGCAGGAGTAATTCCAGTGTGGGAAAGAGACAGAGCTATACAGGCCGTCTAGCGCCATTTCTTCTGCTTTAAGATGTCATGATAGGCCAGCAGGTCATGTCTGTTCTATCAGTCTTCCGCAACTGTATAATTATACTGTCGTACTTTTCTAGTGGTCGTAATCGCGACTGCTGAGCATGAGGTCCTAAGTTCGATTCCCGGGTCAGGGAAATTTTTACTGTTTTTTCCATCAGGAATTTCTCAGTAGTAGCCACGGAGTCTGGATTTGTGCCCGGTTGATGGCAATAGACTCGCCCCTATTACATGGGACTTAAACACAACTGGCGAAATTGGGTGTTCTATTGGGTACACCTCTGCCTAACCCTTCGGGGATTACATGCGTGGTGCTATGAGATGTCTTTTCTAAAATCTTCGTAGGTTGAGTTAATACAGTGGCTGATTTACATTTACATTAGTTAAGTAGCGAGTATTTTCTTACTACTATGCCTACGCCAAAAATCCGAAATTAATTTTATGAACCTTCCTATAAATTACTTTTCATGCCACCAAGAAAGCAGACGCATATTTTCCAATTTATTCGAGGCGGCGCGGCGCGATTCTTATTTTTTTTCCATAAATATTTCAACAATTTAAAAAAGGCGCCTTTAAAAAAAAAAATCTCATTTTCAACCTAAATTATTTTTCTTTCATGGTCTTAGTTGGATAATAATAGTACAAGATACTATAAGCGATCCTCTTAATTAAATGTAAAAAGAAGCTTCGCATGTCCCGCCCTGGGCTCTCGTTTATTCACGAAACAAGAATGCCTTCGTTATAGACCCGCCTTACGTAACAAAACTAAAGGGAGAAAATGTCGAGGAGATACAAAGCAAATCCAAAATTAAATCGAACTGTCTAAACTCGATCCGAAAATTGAAATCAAAGTTAAAACGAACAACAGATACATGCTTCAATTAAATTAGGCTCCACGTAAAATAAACTCATCCCGCATCACAAACTCAGAACGAGACCTTATTATTTTAAATGGTAACAACAACCGTATCTCACACCGTTACACTTCATTAAATTCGGGTCAAAACAATATCATACAGTACATTAGATTGTTCGATACGTGCGGAGTGGTAATCAGGTTACGTAAAGGGTTGTTAGTTACGTGTCGGTGTGAAAGTTGCCGACATCGGCCGTCAGAAACAAAGCATCGTATGGAGGAGCGGGGTTGATGTTCCGGAAACTGATAGAATGAGCCCGCCGCCGCTGCTCGCTGCTCGCTACTATTTGCACAAGAATAATACCATAACGACTCCCCTTGAGACAACGACAAAATGCGCAATTTGTTGAATCACTTGTCGTGACAATCACAGATACGGTATTGAATTGACGTGTTACGTATTATCGTGTGGCGTTTGAGTGTTTGAGGGACACTTCGCTGTATGAGTTCCACTTGAAGTGCCTATCTTATTGTATTACTTCTCATATGAGCTCTGAAGCGACCTTTGGTGGATATGGATTTGCCGGAGCAAAAAGTCTTGCTTGAGAAACATTGGCGAATGGACCGAAATCACGAGTGCTGCTGAGCTGAGCCACAAAAGACCACAAAAGAAGGGATTATCAAATATTCAGAGTTTATAACCAACCTTCACTAATTGGAGAAGCACCAGCAGAAGAAGAAGTACCTAAAAGTGTAACTTTAACCGTAAAAATCTCTAAAAGATTATCTAATATTGATTCTTAAAACCATTAGCCCTAGGTAAACTAGTCTATAGTTTACCTAGTACCTACTTAATCATCAATCTTCGCTTCTGAGACCACTTGGCTTGCTCCTCAGTAGCTAAAATCTCTTAAAAGAAAAGAAAGTAGTCTTCCAAAGTTCCTAATGACTAAATTGCCGTGGTAGGGGAAGGGGGGGCTTATTTCATCGATTGAGAGTGGAGGTGCTCAGACTAATCCCATTTCAGGTCTATACCAAAACAAGGACTGTTTCAAGACAAGTGGCAGACGGTGTAATCCCAATGAAAACCACCTTTGCAGAACTCTTTGAAACTTCCAATTAAATGTTTCAACTACTTTTAAGTTTATTTATAACTGAATGTTTGCAGCTTTTACTTATACATGTACCTATTGAAAGTTTTACACTAATTTTAAACTAATAATAATCATTAGGTTTTTTTTTAAGCTTTTCTTATGTTTACTTCTTATACAGGGTGTAAGGAACAGCCCTCCACAAACTGACGGGGTGAATTCAGTATATCATACTGAGATGACCGGTACAAGAAATTATTTCAGGTATGTTATGGGAATCCAATAAATTTGATTTGTTTGATTTCCTCATACGCAATGTACGATACATTGGCAAAACATGTAGCGAACGGTAAGCGCGACGACGAGTTCGATGAACTCTGTAGCTAGGCAGGAACTGAATAGCTGATTTCACGCGTCGTTCGTTAGAGTATTTCAACATCCATTTTTGGATTTTTGATTTTAGCCGTATTATTTACATTAATGGAGTGCTGCGTACAGGGAATGTAATTTTACATTGAAATAAATGAATAGTAACTGAAAAAAAAACAGTAAAATTTTCCGGAGAAAAATTCCGGTGGAATATGATTCAAAATAAGGAGCTCAATGCACCCTGTCAGTTTGTGGAGGGCTGTCCCTTACATCCTGTATTTTTTGCTTTATTGTAAATTTTAATAATTTTGTTTTGTCCTGTGCGAGACAAATAAATACTTTTTACATTATATATATATATATATATATATATATATATATATATATATATATATATATATATATATATATATATTACGAGAGCTGCGCTACCTAAATTCTGGTGTTTTTCTCCCATGCTTGTTTCGAGATTGGTCGACTAATGGCGGACTCTAACGACCCTAATTATTGAAAAATCTTTAATGATAATTTGGTATGAAAAACTCGTCGAATAAAACTTAAAACATACAGTTCTCGTAGATTTGATTTTCTCTTTTATAATTACGAACATGCCTCGATTGGGGTTACCTACAGGTCATCTATATCTTCCTACTTGATATCACCTACCTACTAAAACAGTACAGCACAGTTACAATAACCTTGGTAAGTTTAACTATTGGAATGGAGCTGGCTGGCAAGCCGCCATGAAATAGTGCAATTTGAACAAATTTTAACACTCCATATTTATGCCAAACCTGGTCGAAAGTAGTGCTTTGGCACAGTTTTGTCATAATTAGTGAATTATAACACTCATTGAGGTTATAATTTGACCGTAATTTGAATGAATGAATGGTTATTGCTTTTAAAGACCTCATACGTCACGAATACACAATTTGATGTTGATAATTATGAGATCACTATACATAATGTAAAAACTTACTTATTCACTGACACGGCTGGCATGAGCTCAAGATGGTATGCATTTTAATAATTCTGGGTAAATGTACGGTCTTCTAGTAATCAATATCTTCTTGGATTCATGCCCGCCTAGTACTGATCGTAAGGTTACTGCCCATAACTAGCACAACTGTACTAATGCTACTCGATCCCATGCAATGTTTTTGAGTAATATTTTATTACTCAAAAATACGGTAGGGCCAACGGGAACAATTTTTAATTATTTTAATTAGTTCGCGCTGACCCCACTAGTGGGGCCACGGGATAAGTATTGCATTCAGAAAAACAAACCTGAAAAATCATCTTCAAATCTGCACCGATATCAGACGAAATTGCTGAAGAAAAATATATTCCTACGTTCACTCAAGCTGAAAATGATTACTACAAAAACACCTCAGATTCTTGAATGAGGTACTTAGGTACATATGATACAGTTTGCATGTGCAGACGTGATGGGGCGCCATCTAGCCGTCTGCTCCGGAAACTCGTCTCCAAGACGTTCGTCGTTCAAACCTCATTGAATCGTATGCGCAATTTGCCGATTGAACCTTTAGGGTTGGCCTTTTGTGAAAATGCTCCCGGCCGGACCGACCAGACTAATATAATGACGGTAATGAAATATAACGATGTCTATCACCCCTATCGCTTGCAGACTCAAAATGATGGAGGGTAGATATCAGAGGTCGGTCATCGCGATCATTGATTTAATTAAACCGTTGGGAGCAGAGATCTTGTTATAATCAAGGGAATTGGAAGTTTAAACGTAACAGTATTTCCAAACAAACCCTATGTGCACCTTTATCCGTATATATTGTGAAAATAAATGGTTTTACCGATCAAAAATATAGGGACGCACGTAACGTGGCACCAAATATTTTCTCTGCCCGTTGTTTGCGCGTAACGATCCGTACGTCAGTGCATTTTCAATCAGATTTATATCGGAGCGGATTAAAATTTTAACGAGTTGTCGTCACACAGGCTTTACTCGTCTTTGTGAGGACTACCTTTGTTGAAAAAGCTCTATTTGACAGTATAATAAAAAGGAAACGTGAAAATAACCTTTTTTTGGTTTCCATGATACGAATACTGGGTACCTAAAATGTTTATGTTTTATATAAGATATTTGGCGTTGACAGTTTGATAAATAGCTGCTTTATTTAATGTAATGAACAAAATAATTACATTTTTGTTTGGATAAATTAATTACCCTACATTATTTTGTAGACTGCCTCGTTGGTGTTGGTCTAGTGGTCGCAAGCGCGACTGCTGAGTATGAGGTCCTGAATTCATTTCCCAGGTCGGGCAAAGTGTTATTTGGCTTTTCCGAAATTTCTTATTGCCACGGAGTCTGGATTCTCGCCCAGTTGATGGCAATAGGCTCGCACCCTATTATATGGGACTTAAACATAACTGGTGAAATGTTGGTGTACCATTGGGTATACCTCTGCCTAACCCTTCGAGGATTACAGGTGTGCAATATAACCACGCCGTATAGGTAATAAATATTAACCAAATGTTGCGAAAAACAAAACCGTTTTTCAGAAAACAACGTAAGTTACTTATTTTTATCTAACAAAAGAAAACCATGTAAGTGTAACCACGTAGAAAAGTTTCCAACATTACTGAAACTTGCCGTTTGCGAAGTGAAATTAAATTTTATTACATTTTCTTTAGTATTTTAACGAATAAAGAGAAACCCTTCGCTTACGCTTGTAAAAAAAAATGTTTAATCAAAATAACATGAAAAGTAGCAACAGAGTTTTACGTGGAGGGTTTCATACCGATATTAACTTAACATTACTTAGCCATATAATCCGCATCTTCGAAAGTAATCTATCTTAGGAAAAACATCGGTACGAAGAGAAAATTACCAGCGAAGGTCGTACTCGACGAAATTCGTCGGCTACGAGGAAAGTTTCTTTGAAAGAACCTTTCGCTGTAAATGTATGTACAGTAAAACTTATTGTATCGGTTTTTGTAACCAAATTGGGACTTGTAATACAAGTTTGTTCTTTTATTCAAAATAAAACGAAAACCTTTTTTGTTTATTAAACTAGACGTTGAGGTGACGTTTCTTGTCTATGGTAGGGATTTCCAACCTCGAATCGGTCTCTTTGTCTATGCTCATGGTCTCTTTGTGCAATTAATAGCCTGACCGATGATCGGCCAAACTGTTAGTTTGTGTCAATCATTAGTCCGGTGCGCCGCCATTTGTAAGTAGTGGTAAAACGTTAGTTTGATTTAATTGATCGCTCGGAGGTTTCAACCATTAAACAAAGTAACTAGGCATTTAGTAGAGCAATGCTTAAAATTACAAGGCAGGCGTGGCGTGTCAACTTCAATACTAAGTACGCATATCTATTTTTTAAACATAAACGTTGCAAAACCTCAATATTTATTTCAACATTACGTAAATAATTATCTATTGCATTCTGGTTATATTACCTATCTGTGTAAAAGATAATGTGTTTCAATGGTTTCATGTGTTACCACAGTATAAATTAGTTTTGGGACATTCAGCAACAAGCTATTGTATTGCTTTGATAGCAATACAATAGCATGCTAATTAGAAACTCTGGGATAGGTATATTTTTATGGTAGAACTATTGAATCTCCAGTAGTTATTATAAACTTTTGCCAGAATCAAGATTCATAACCAGAAATAAAATAAATGTATGTCGCAGCGTCTCTCCCCAATGCAGATCTATATTATATGAAGGCGAAATATCATCAATAAGTATTAATATTTTCAATAAATATTTAGTAGCCAATACCAAGTTAAACCGAGGCTTTACTAAAGTTACGGACATAGCCGTTTGCGGGCTCTTTCGGAAATTGCGGCCCTCTAGCGCTTGAGTCGTGATATATTCGGGCTATTGTTGGTCCCAACGGTGGGCATTTGTTATTCCAATGCTACCGTTATTTAATGCGCCCTAGATAAATATTGTGAACCCTTTTTATGTCCGCGGATACGCAATGTGATCTAATTTTGGTGGAATTTTATAAAAATACGTCTTGTGGAAAAATGAGGGGTTTCTGTCGTGTCATTGGATGGGAATGATTGCTAGATTTGTCGCAGCCGACGCTGGAATTACGTTTGATATTGATATCTTTACGTAATGAGGATATTTCGGGGCACGGTTCTAGAAAAGAAAACGCCCTTTAGCGGTTGACGTTAGGAAATATGGGCTTCTGTTGTTGTGTCACTAAGAGCAATGTATTGCTCTCAAACACACAAGATTTTCTGCGAACTCGATCCACGTTTCCACAGTGTTCATTTCCAAGTATTTTTGAATTAATTGACGACTTATAATGCTCTGTTATTATAACTCATAGCAACACATTAATTTGTCAAGGTGTGTACCTTTATGGCCTTCGAAAGGAATTTTGGAAAATTCATAAACGAGAACTGAAGGAGCAAAGGAAGGTTTAAGATTTATACCTACTAAATAAAGAGGTAAATTTGTTTGTACGTTTGTATGTAGGGGTTATCTCCGGAACGATAAGTCCAATTCTAAAATTTATTTTACTGGCAGAAAACTACATTATTCATACATGCTATAGGTTCTAAATTATATTTATATCATGCAAATTAACCGAGCTATCACAATTTTTGCGGACGAAGTCGCGGGTGTAGTGCTAGTATAATACAAAAACGTAAACCTTTCGTTGCACTTTGGAAAAAAGTCAAAACAATTATTGTATTCAATGAAATAAAAAGCAAGGAAAAAAAAAGAAAAAAAAAATGAAATCAAACGAAACTCGTGGCAAAATAATAATAACCGCTCGGGAAGCCGTGCTTGCCTAGGTTGGCCTGTGGATGTGGGACCACCCATTACATACCGAGTTTCCTCAGTGCCTCAGAAAACACGTTAAGCCGTTGGTTCCGGATGTCATTTGTAGATCTTTGACAGTCGTTATGTAGTCAGTGACCCAAAAAGTCTGACAACCAGTCTTACCAAGGGGCATCGTATTACCCAGTACTAACTGAGTTGTGGAGGTCAGATAGGCAGTCGCTCCATGTAAAATACTGGTATTCAGCTGCATCCAGTTAGACTGGAAGCCGACCCCAACATAGTTGGGAAAAGGCAGATGATGAAGCTTGGAATTAAAACATAAACATAAGCCGTGCTTGCCTAGGTTGCCCAGTTAGTACTAACTAACTGGGTTGTGGAGGTCAGATAGGTAGTCGCTAAGCGTAAGCAGATGATGAATGAAATAAAAAGCAACAATTCTACAATATATTATGCAACAAAAGGAAGAAACAAACAAAACATCCGAGTGTAACGTAGTTAACAGTTGGTGTGACTCCGTTACGGAGTGGTTTCCCCCCAACTACAATATCCGCCGCGCTAAGTTAGTTTGAGAACAAACTCACTTCTATCACTTCCCGACAATAGGTCGCCATTTGTTATTTATTAATTTTATTCAGCATCCAGTTTTGACACGGTTCGAAGTTATAGTGCGAGGAATATTGTTTAATCGAACTGTGGTAGATATTTGGGTGGTAGTAGAGAATTTAGTAGAATTTACTGGTATTCAGCTGCATCCGTGTAGACTGGAAGCAACCGACGACCCCAACATAGTTAGGAAAGGGCTAGGCACATGATGATGTGTAGATAATTTAGTACTTTTTTTTTGTTTTTTATTTGGCTCTTCAACAATGAGTACACTATTACATATAATATAATAAAACATTACAAACTTATGTCTAAGTGCCCCATTACTTAAAGAAGACCACTACATGCACTATATTATGCGCCTAAATATCTAATTAAACAATGAAAAAAAAAATGATTAAAAATACGAAAAAAAAGGAAAACAACAGCAGTATCGATAATATTAGGTAAGTAAGTTAAGGTAAGCCAAACAGAATTAAACTTAAACTTAATTATTTTTCAAATTACATTTAAACTTTACTTGTTTGGTATAATAGGCAAGGGTCTTCATATTTCCTTTTCTAGGTCGGTCTTTGTGCAACATCAAATTTTAGTGCGTGACTTCATTAATTTATCTAAGTATAATTCACCAACACTGAAAGATTGTACTAAGACTGCCACATTGTTCGAGTAGTTGCAAGCGCGACTGCTGCAACTACTCGATGCAGGAGGCCCTGGGTTCGATTCCCGGGTCGGGCAAAGTGTTTTTGGGTTCTAGGAATTTCTCAGTAGCAGCCACGGAGTCTGGATTTGTGCCGGTTGATGGCAATAGGCTCGCCCTCTATTACATGTGACTTAAACATAACTGGCGAAGTTTGTTCTATTAGGCACACCTCTGCCTAACACCTCGGGGATTACAGTCGTTATGTTTTGTATAAAAGATCTAATGAGTTTTACCGTCTGTATGAGCTTACAGGCTGAAACGTAAGTTATCAAAGTTATAACAACGTAGAACAACAGTTACATAATTATCATTTTAGCATAAACAACTACCCACATATCTAAACAATAATGAACCCTTAGGTACTTTGAGATAATTTGCGATGATGAGCAATTCTGCTCCTTACATGACCCACTGAGCACGAACAGACGCCTGATTATAGAATAGTTGCGTAATGAACATCTCACGCTAAGCGTAAACAATCTAAATGTTTATAATTACTGAGCGCGCCCACCGAACCTAATCGTTTAACTTCAATTAAACTTCAAGCATAATGCTCCGATAGAAACGTAATTAACAAAACGATATTAAGTGGAAATTAATACAAGTTCTCTTTACAGCTACAAAGCTCGTCAGAACTCGAGGTCGGCTGAAACTTGGCTTAGCGTGTTTTCACCATGATAAACTCACCCTTAAATTCGACAACATCCTGCACACTGACCGCCTTATTTTAGCAGCAATAAGGTTGCATTTCCCATGGCGTTTGCGGATGCTATCAGCAATGTAAGGTGGTGGGTGTGAACAAGTAGAGCTAACTGTCATTGTCATGCCTGGCCTTTGTACTAGAAACGGGACTAACTTAATCCGCGCTCATGTCGACGCGCAATTGACTTAGTCAACCTAATTTGTATTTAAACCATATTTATACAAAGCACTTAATCGTTTGTATTTTTAAGGTTAGCACAATACTGGACACTTCTGCGGAGCTAATTTATTCGTAGGTACTTGGAAATTGCACTGCGCAGGTCCAGTCCGAATACACACGGTCCAGAAACAGTCTTTACAGTTAAATGTGGTATTTTCCTGTATTTCGTTTTATTTAATAATTCCTTTGATATTTAAATCGACATCATAAGCACACTGTAGATCGTAAAAAAGCAAATTACGAGACTAATTTTTTTCATAAAACAATTTTGGATCTCAGCTGCCTCAAATACAGCATCGAATGATTACAATCATCATTTCAAAATACATGACTTAACGGTGTACTATTAGGTACACCTCTGGCTACCCTTCATGGATTACAGGCGTGATGTTATGTTATATTTTCACACCTGAGGCACTGATATGAACCAAATCCTTATTAAAATAGTACATTTTGTGCGAGGGTCTTATAGAGCCGAGAACTGCGGTGAAAAATGCCGCCGTGTGTCAAACGACCTTTTTTAATACACTCGAAGATTTCGCCAATCACTGAACAATAGGGATGTTTCCTGAAAAAAACGAATTAGTCCGTCAGACTAAATAATATTGGACACGCATTTTTGCTTTTTTCACGAAAACTAAAAATTAAGACGATACAGTGCGTCGAAAACTCGTGAGACGTCATACTTCAGTACACTTTTTACCGAAAAGTGACGTCACAGGCCCCCAGCCCCCACTCATGATCTTTGATGCGTTTTATCTTCGTCATTTTTTATTCTTTTGATGAAACAAAAAATACGTATGCAATATTTTTCGATAATCTAACTGACGGACTAAATAGAATCATATTTTTTTTACACAGGAAACATCCCTGTCGTTGGTGATCAATCGACAGATCTGTGCATATTTATTTATTTATTTATGAAAACTTTATGCACAAGTAACAAGACTGCACAAAGTCGGACTTAATGCCATAGGCATTTTCTACCAGTCTACCTTAGGGTGATGCAGAGACAATATACAGTAGGTGCAATAACAGAAAAAAAGACTAGAAAATATTTACCTAACTAAGCCATCTAGTTTATCTAATTATAGGAATATGTCATATTATAGGTCTCAACTCAAACGATGCTTCATTATCTTCCTGAAACGCGATGCTACACAAAGGACCTGTAACTTGAGTATAATGTGAAGCATTAGATTAGTGAGCAATCATAGCGATTAATTACTGGCTGCTAATGCGTAGTAACTAATATAATAACCTATCTATAACGTCAATACAGTTCCTACACATATGTATAGGCATGTGTATTGTTGAGGAATTTAATTTAAAAAATATGTATTTTCAGTCAATTCTTGATAATAAGGAATTTTGATTTGACTGAAAACATTATAAAAACTAATTATTTACTGAACTAAACAGATTTAGCTGCCGATCTTATTCGAGCCGCCGATTGGGAGCGAACCTTCAGGATGCAGAAGCGTCTGCCACACCTCTACCTCCACCGAGCGCTGCCCGCCCATCGTCAGCTCCAGGAATATGTCTTGGTACCAGTGGCGAAGGTTCCATATAACTCGAATCCTTCTGGCTTCCCTTTGAAAAATGGCACAGTCAGTATTCTATAGACAAATAATATAATCACATTAAAGATATGTCCGGCTTAACTCTTACAAAATTGACCCTTCGCTAGTGGTATCTAGGTAATTAATACCATAGTGCCATTAGTCGCCTACCCGTTACCAGCATTTTCATTCCATGAAACTAGATTCTCGTAAGTCTTTTTACTATCAGTTCACAGAACATAAATCCTAAAACCTTCCTCTTACAAAAATTGACCCTTCGCTACTGCTTGGTACTATATACATGCGGAGCCTGGGGACATTCGTTCGACTTCCTTACCAGCTTCGTCCTGTGACGGATTTTTATACAAACTTTCATCCCCTATATCACCTGCTTGGAATTATTTTTCCAAAATCCTTTCTCAGAGGATGCCTCCGTCATAATAGCTATCTTTATGTCTAATCCGTCTGCAGTGGTTTGAGCTGTGCGTCAATAGTTATCTAGGAAAAATGATTTTATGGGTATAGATAGATATAAACAGAGGAGCTCGTGGCTAAATAATAACAGCCGCTCGGATCGATCTTTAGGTTAAGCCGTGCTTGCCTAGGTTGGTCTGTGGACGGGTGACCACCCATTACATTCCGAGTTTCCTCCATGCCTCGGAAAGCACGTTAAGCCGTTGGTCCCGGCTGTCATTTGTAGATCTTTAACAGTCGTTACCGGTAGTCAGTGGCCCGAAAGTCTGACAACCAGTCTTACTAAGGGGTATCGTATTACCTAGTACTAACTGGGTTGTGGAGGTCAGATAGGCAGTCGCTCCATGTAAAATACGGGTATTCAGCTGCATCCGGTTAGACTGGAAGCCGACCCTAAAATAATTGTGAAAAGGCTAAGCAGATGATGAGATAGATATAAACAAAAGGTTTTTGGTAGAACCGGGTACAAATAACGAAATAAACCAAAGATTTATTTCTCGTTCAAGACTACAAAGAAATTATTTTTGTCTCCTTCAAAAGGACAAAAATAAAAAGTGATGACAAGGACTGGACAATTTTTCATTGCCAGCAATAATAAGTTTACGATGATTGCACTCCCAAATCCAGTAACAATACTAAAACAAAGGAAGCACGAAGTTAAAAAATAAGTGTTATTAATAAAGAAGGCAAGGAGAATGTAATTATTATGATGAACTACTACCCCGCCCATTCTTTCATACGGGTAGAGGTCATCGCACAGATGTAAGCACTGCACGAGATTAGCATCGCTTCAAATCTTTCTATATAACTCCATAGCGCAACGCACCGTAACGGCCAGGCCTTGGAATGAGATCAACTAGTAAATATCAGCCGATGTGATGCTGATCCTGTACAATGCTTTCCGGGACAAGCCCTCCACACTACACCCAAAGTCTCTCCTGAAATTCAGAATCAACCCAAACTCAAAGCATTCATTTCAATTAGGCCATTACTGGCACTTTTCAATGACATAAAAAAGCGAAGCTACAGTCCCAGTATTCACCAACAAAATACAATAACTTGTAAAAGTACTGCAGTCGCTCATTCAAAAGGTACATCTCCATGGAGAAGAATGGGCAAGAAACTCCATGGAAACTCTTTTAAATCAAAATCTTTGTTACATCATTCAACAGTGGCACCACAAATCGAGGAAATGACCGTAGAAACAGTTCTGCAGTGCTTATATGTGTGCTATGAGGTTGAAGTTTGGTAGTTAAAACAAATGATTAATTACTATGCACAGCACGTACACTACACGCAACCAACCTACATATTTTCTGAAGCTATAAATAATGTACTTAACTTGGATTAATCTAATGAAGGCGAAAAAAGTAAAAGAAGTTTTATTGGAAATTTTCGCCGTCTAGAATTAAGGAGGTATCTTAAACTGATTAAAAGAATATGAAGATAAAATAAGGTGCAGGTTTCGATACCTGCCATGTCTAAGCCCATACCATATACGGGCTCTGCCATCCCTGACAGATAGCGGCTGCAACAATATAAGTAGGTATGTACTTATAAAATTGTAAACAGTAAAGGGTGTGTAGATCCTTAACATAGCCGAAAGGCACTTGTTCTCCCCATCTTTGCGATCATTTTTTTGTTCTAGACCATACCTGGGAACCTTCCAGTTACGGAGATATTGGGGGTCAAAGTTGCAACTTTTTCACAATTTTTTTCTTAAATACATGTTTTGAATGTAAGATTTTTACTTTACACACCTCCACGACCCCTGTACTATTCAATCCATCCATTAGCACAATGATTTGAGTGCTGTTCATCGAGTCATACCGTAAAACGTGATTTTTCACTCCAAAAAAAAGTCGATTCCCAGCAATAATTTTTGTGTAAAGTTACTTAGTTTGATGTACAGAATGCTTGGTTGACGGCTTTGTGAAAGGTCTGTTTACACCCTGTATATAGGTGTACATTTACGGAAATTAATGAATATAATACAAAATCACGACTACAGCAATCCAACATCCGCAACTACGTTTTAACTAGATTTTCTCCAGTGGAAGTATATTTTTTTTCCATTAGCATACCAGGGTACTGTATATCACCCCACATTAATGCCTAATGGTCTTATTAGCTCTAGAGTTATGCGTGAGAGCTACTTAGGCTCATATCTTCTTCTTATATATAAAATTCTCGTGTCACAATGTTAGTTACCATACTCCTCCGAACCGGTTTGACCGATTTTTATGAAATTTTATATGCATATTCAGTAAATCTGAAAATCGGCTACTCTCTATTTTTCATACCGCTAGGGTAGGTAGCAGTGGCGAAGGTTCCATATAACTCGATTCCTACCGGCTTCCCTTTGAAAAATGGCACAGTCTGTATTCTATAGACAAATAATATAACCACATTAAAGATATGTACTCCGGCTTACCTCTTACAAAAATTGACCCTTCGCCACTGGTAGGTAGGTAGGTAGAGTAGGGTAGAGTAGGGTAGGTAGGTAGGTAGGTAGGTAGGTAGGGTAGGTATGTTGGGTAGGTTAAAAAAGGTGCATTATCATCTAAAGTTTTAAAACTTCATTCTGTTAGCTGATCAGAAAACTATCAATATACAGCCGCTGCATTTTCCCCTCAACCCTATATTATAAACTCAAAGTCTTTAGTCTTTAGTCCTTTAATGAAGACGGAACCACAAGCGGAGCTAAGCTCCACTACAAGTTAGCCAACGGTACACTGGCTACAGTAGGCTTAAAGCTGTTTAACTGTTTAACCGCATTAAGGGCCGGCTGTCACTCCGTAGTCTGAAACAGCCACATGCCCCAGCTTTGGGAGCTAACTTAATGTGATGCCGACTGTACCTAATTATATCAGTACACTGCTACGCTTGCCGAGGGTAGTTAACGATTGTTTCTTGTTTAGTTTAATGTTCAAAGTGAAATGGTGAAAAGCCATCTCCTCCATTCAAGAATTTTTTTAATGGAAGCAGATTAACGCGAAAATAAAGACATGAAAAATCTTTAGTAAGTCTCAGCAATAAATCTGGACCTCAACAAAAACAGTCATGCGCGAAATAGTCTAATCTACGACGAAATTAATAAACTTCGTCGTTTCTCAAAAACTCGAAAATAAAATAAACTATAACATTTCACCAAATTACTTTTCTCTCCTTGCCCAGTTACCAAGTAAAATTTTTTTTTTTTTATTAACAATATTTCTCAAAGAACCTTTGTTCAAAAATAGTCTAACACATTGAGAAATTACACATGAGAACCGGTGAAAATTACAAAATAAATTTCTACACCCAGATTGACAGTTATATCGAGCTAGCTACTCGTACACACTTCAGACTGGAACGTTTGAAATTTGTTTCACTACAAGAGTCAAATCAATCACTTTAAATTATTATTTTCGAAAAGAACGCGATTGATTTGAAAATTGTAAAGGTATAAAGTAAATAAAAACCGAGAAAACCAGAAATGTTCAAATTATTTCGGTTATAAACGCGACTTTCTAAAATTATCAGTTTGTGAGTTTGCCAATGCGTCGAAACGAAAATATTTCATTAATTTATCTTATTCTTTTATTTCCAAAACATCCAACAAAAAACGGTTTACATACGGTAACTGGCCCTATTCTCGTAAAATAGTAAATTAGCCTCAAAATATCGCACATATATATCGTACGGTAAATACACAATTTGCCAGTGGAATGGCTGGCATTGCGACGATTCCGCGATAGACGCAATAAGTCAACAAGGAGGAACCGAGAAAGCCGCGGGTTCCTTATCTAAAATGAGTCGCCCCTGGACAGGCTCCCCTGACGACAGGATCAACCATATATTTACCCACTTACATACATATGTACAAGCTAAATGAGACATACTGTCTGTACTTTCCTTCCAAAAATGGTGTACAGTGGTGCCAAAACGCTGATTACGTATTTTCTACAGCTTAAGCTTCCGTTTCTTGCTGCCAAAGTCTTTTGTATGTTTATAATATGAGGGTTGTAAATGCTACACATTATGGTAAGTGATCGCCGACCGAGATTGTTCTCATTTTCACACATATACTTACATGCAACAAATTTAACAGAAGGATCGAGAACACGAAACCCGTTACATTTACCTAATAATCGGCAAACTTAATTAATTTTCCTCGTAAAAAATGATTGAACGATCGTCTTCGTAAATACGAGACTCAACGTAGTGAAATACGCAGAAATTGATGTTCATTAGAAACACTCACATAAAACTGTCCCAATTGAAAATCCTAAATTCGTCCTTCAAATTATCGTATTTAGACACGCATTCACACTAACCTATAACTATTAAGCCTTCCATGTAAACACGACGCATTCAAATAACAGAGAGCCTTTCATTTCTTTGAAATTTGAAACGTCACCCAGTGGCCGAGATCAGGAACAAGCAGCGAATTTACCAACCAGCCCATCGCCTCTAATGAAGCAGTAAATTCTCCGAAACTGAAGTTTCTCTAACGGTATGCCATTTCAAAACCGCATCAAATATTATTCACGACGGGTTGGACACCATGAATAATGGATAGCAACCCGTGCCCAGCTTAGTGTCAATGAGATCACGCGCACCCGCTCCCATATTGGATTATTGCGAATAAATGACAAAAATGGTTTTCGATCTAGCATAACGTCGCTCGCCGCCGGCGTATACAGGATTCGTAAAAATGCAATTTATATCACGTAGGATACCGAAATGAGCGAGATTTTCTCTCGCACCGAATTCATTAAGTTCGCTATCCTTGAGAGGGGTTCGTATACTTAAAAATACATCGGTATAGGTAATTATGGTAAAAAGATTCGGTCGGATGGCCCGCAGCAACACAGGTACACATCGCCTCGTATTTTCCCTCCCTTGTAATTGAATAACGACCCCTGCTGGCTCAGCGGATGCTCAGAAAAATAATTCTATTATTGCCCTCTCTTTCTTCTGCTCTCACTTTGCATGAAATATTTCAAAAACAATACTAACTTACCTTTTGTACTGGTACGTAAAATTGAAAATCATCATTTGATTCGCTGCTTCATGTCAGCAATGCATCAGCTTGATGTAATAAATCAGGTTAATTCGCTTTGTGTCGGCGATTCGCAGAATTGTACAGTACAGAGGATTTAGTTCGTTATTCGTTTGTGCTCTCAAAATCTGTTAACTGATCCATTAGTTTATTCAGTGATATCCAATTATTCTATTCTGTTGCATCATTGATTTACTAACAATAAATGTACTCTCGACACGAGTGCTATGTTAACTTTAAATAGGCTACTCTTGTTTGTGTATTTCGATTCTCTATTCACATTGTTTTCCTTTGTTCATCAATTCCTAAATATTTAAATTCAAGCTAACCCGACAGACTACAGGTTGGTTCGTTACAGTTTCTATCAAACCAGTATGTCTGAGATTTCTCATTGATTTGACACTAGAACAACTCCGCAAATACACCAAAGACATTGATGTATAAGCCTCATAGTGAAAACTGAAGCTCGGCTCTGAAATAAAACTGGGACCAATTAAGGAAAACAAGGTGGTCGTGCCTTCGGATTAATAAGCTTAATTAACGGTTCAAGAGCGAGGGAGGATCATTAAAGGCGTCTCGGGAACTACTTACTGTAAACCGGTGTCGTTGGCGTGTAGTATATTTTACGAGTTCACACGTAACATGGTAATGAATTGTGATAGATATAACCTCTAATCCCCGAAGGATTAGGCATAGGTGTACCTAATAGTACACCTTTTCGCCAGTTATGTTTAAGTCCCATGTAATGGGGGGCGAGCCTATTGCAATCAACTGGGCGCTAATCCAGACTCCGCGGCTGCTACCGAGACATTCCTGATGAAAAACGCAATAACAATTTGCCCGACTTGAGAATCGAACCCAGGACCTCATGCAGTCGCGATTGCGACCACTAGACCAACGAGGCAGTCTTAGGTAATAGGGGGAAGGTGTGATAGGTATGATAGTTTGAATTCGTCTAAAAAGTCACTAAACTTATGGATATCAACAACAACATTACCACTCACTTACAATCTTTCAAACTCATCAACACTTTACAAATCTATTGATGACACATACGCAAATGCTCAAATCACCTTCAGTAAAGCAACCAAAGATCATCTAAACAAACGTAATAACACTCGAATTTCCCTACTTCTACAAAAACCAATAACAGTGACAACAACAAAAATGACAAATAAAAACAAAATCCTAAGGCACAAATTATACCCATGGCTTTACTTGATATTATACAGGATATAGACAAAATCGTAAATATAGTTTGTCACACATGCGACCAATTAGAAGACTGTAGGGAAATTATATCGAAAAATAATAGCTGTAAAATACTCACGTTTAATATCAGAAGTTACCAGCGCAACTTCGATGATTTTTGCATTGCTTTTAAGCGACTGGACTCTAACTTCGATGCTATTGTTTTGACAGAATGTTGGCTAAGTGAAGGGACAATTCTGGAGCCACTACCAGGTTATTCTGTTTCTCGCTCTCACTCACAATCGAATAAAAATGGCGGTGTCATAATTTACACCAAAACGAGTAGAAATATAAAAGTGATAGAGTCATTCATTGCAGAAGCTGACAGTATCATACTTGTCCTGGACAACGAAGTAGCTATTGTAGGAATTTATAGGTCGCCATCTTTTTTAAGTTTAAATAACTTTATTATATCCCTAGACACTGCTTTATCTCAAATAAAAAGATATCCAACTATTGTAGTAGCCGGAGACCTAAACATCGACATAATTAATACTACTAACTCAAGTCATGCTGAATACTTGAGCCTGATGGCCGCACATGGTCTTTTACCTGCTATCACTGAACCAACCAGGGGGCGTACTTGTCTTGATCACATCTTTATTAAATCAAGCTACAGATCCGAAGGAATAATCGGGAAATGCTCGATAACAGATCACGATATGGTTATGGCTGTGATTTCACAAAAAAATAATGGCATTAAATTTCATACAAGATCCCGATGGACAAACCGAACTGACGATGACGCAATCGCGGAGGAGCTAATGAATATTAACTGGTCTAATATCCTCAATTCTAACTGTGTCAACTCCTCGATAAATTCACTAACAACTGTCATCACTAATCTAATAATTAAACACACACACAAAGTTAAAATTAGCAGAAGTAGATTCACTCTTAAGCCCTGGATCACTCCAGGTCTTATGAGATGCATTAAGCACCGAGACAATCTTCATCAAGCTTCAAATTCCAACCCAGACGATGATATGAAAAGACTGGTTTATACTAGGTACAGGAATTTTTGCAACAACCTGTTACATAACCTAAAAACAGAGCACAATAGCCGGCTAATAACTGAAAGTCGTAGGGACCCGAAAAAACTATGGAACACCCTTAAATCAATATATAACCCAAATAGTCAAAGAAGTGAATCATCCCAGCTAATTTCCAATTCGGAGGATCCAGTTAACTCACTTAACAAATGTAATGCCTACTTCACCTCGATTGGAAAAAATCTTTCTGATCTAATACTATCACGAATCTCTGAGACTCAAGAAACCCTAGTCAAAAAATACAAACCTTGTGAAAATTTCCCACACTCATTCTTTCTTCACCCGACAGACGAAGCAGAAATAAATAAATATATTCACCAACTTAAAATTGACAGCGCACCAGGACTTGATGGTATCACTACAAGATTTATAATAAAAATTAAAAATGCAATCCTTAAACCTCTCACCCACATTTTTAATCTAAGTTTAGGATCTGGAACCTTTCCAGAGTGCTGGAAGGTTGCTTCTGTCAGACCAATACACAAAAGCGGCCCTACAGAGTTACCTGAAAATTATCGACCAATAGCACTTCTGTCCATTCTGTCCAAAGTACTGGAGAAATTAGTTAACAATAGGTTAGTGAACTATTTTGAAAAACACAAGTTGATATCAGAAAAACAGTTTGGATTCCAGCGGGGAAGGTCTACTGAAGACGCGGCTACATTACTGACTAACTTAGTGGCTATTTTCACCCAAAAAGGAGAACAGTCCATAGGAGTTTTTTTAGATCTGGCAAAGGCCTTCGACACAATATCACCTGAACTGCTTCTGAGAAAACTAGAATGTGCAGGTATACGAGGGGCTGCACTTGATTGGTTCACGAGTTACCTATCTAATCGCAAACAGCTAGTTAAAGTAGATGAACACTCGAGTGACGTTCTTCCCATCGACTTTGGAATTCCACAGGGCAGCACACTCGGTCCAACTCTCTTCACCTTCTACATGAATGATATTTTAAACCTACAACTAAACGATGCAGAAATAATATCATATGCTGACGACACTGTCATAATTTTCCACGCTAAAACCTGGGAACAAGTGTACCGCCTTGCAGAGATCGGACTATTAACTGTTTCTGAGGCTCTTGATACAAATCTTCTGACTCTGAATATTAAAAAAACTAAATTCATAACCTTTTTCAAAACAATAGCTTCTCGACCTCCACGTCATCTTTTACTTAAATACCATACATGCTGCAGTTACCAGACATCACCGCTTACACATTGTACCTGCCTAGCTATAGATCACACTGCCTCAATCAAATACCTTGGCATCACACTAGACGAAAACCTGTCATTCAAATCACACATACACCTGCTCTCTGGTCGCGTTAGGAAGCTGATATACGTGATGAAAAAACTACGTGACTGTACACCCATTGAAATTCTACGCACAATTTACCTTGGTCTGTGTCAGTCAGTACTTCAATACGGGATTTCTGTTTGGGGTGCAGCCGGGAAAAGCACTTTTATAGAAATAGAAAGAGCTCAAAGAGCCGTTATAAAAGTAGCTTTAAGAAAGCCTTTTCGCTACCCAACAGACCTAATTCATAAGGAGTTCGCTGTCTTAAGAGTGCGGCAATTATTCATCTTAAACGCAACATTGCATGTTCAGAAAACCTTAAAAAATAGATCCGATTATAAAAAACTTATCTCTAAACGCGTACTCAACATTCCCCTTCCCGAAGCAAATAGCCTCTTAGCCAGACGATGCCCGTTTTACTCGCATATCCATATTTATAATAGAATCAGCAAAAGCTGCGACATTAAAGACATGAATAAATTTACATGCAAGAAAACCATAATAAAATGGTTTACCAAACTATCATATGAAGAGACGGAAGAAATTTTAAGTTAATAAACTATCAAAGACTAAATAACTGCAAATAACACACACACAGACACACACGCACGCACACGCACACAAACCAAGACACACTCACTCGACATTTAATAAACTTTAGAATACTTTTTATTTTCATTATTGTAATTTCATTATTGTACTATCATTTAATTTAATTTTTTTGTAAAAGGTAATCCACAATTACCCACTTACCAAAACGCCTTGTTAACAGAACAATCACATCAACAATATGTGTTTTAATTTTAAGTTAACGCAACTCTGGCCCCCAAGATACAGGCGCAGCCTAGTTTGGGGACCTCTGTTTATTACCATGTTAAATTTCAATTTGTTACGATTATATCATAGTAGCTCTAAGTTAGATTAAGAAAATGTTTGTAACAATGGCTTAATAAATTTATTCTTATTCTTATTCTTAATTAAGAATTGATTCGAAATAAGTAGTAAGCTAATAAAAAATTAGGAAAAGCGAGTGCTCGGATCATTATAAAATGATACCGCTATTGTTAATCCTTATCTCGAACGAGACCAACAAACATTGTAAAAGACACAAGCTGCTTTGCTTTATCTTTTATTTCAGTCTCGACGCTAAATCCAGTCGGCTCAGCAAATATTACAAAACACCGTTCAATAGTTACCATCCTAAAAAGTGTTTAAAATAAATTCCAAAATAAAAATTCAGTAGCTTTTTTCTTAGAATCAACAAAGACGTATTAAGCGATCAAAACGTCGAACTAAATCCTCTAACAGGTAGGTGCGTTGACCTCGTAAAAAACCTCGTAGTAAAATGTATGGGAATTGGAAAAAATTATGGCGACACAATTATTAACCTAGGGATCGATGTCGTAAAAATAAATGATCAGTTTTATAGCGTCGGCGCGAGTCCAATTTTATGATGTGGGAATTTCAGTAGCCTCGTGGTATAATATTACGCTTATCTTGTGAACGTCTCGGACTGGGTTGGGGATAAATCTACTAAAATATAATTTAAGGCAAGTTTTATTGTTACAGTTATGTACCTATGTTGCTACTGTAGTACTAGGTTTCATTCTACAGCTTGTAAGCAAGAAAATTCGGAAAACTTAAAATTGAAGTGAAATTGTGGCCATACCGGGATGCTGGACTTGATTGAATTCTAACTTATTCATCCGAATTTCAGCATGGTTTTGTATGAACAGATACCGTGACTAATTATTGTTAACGTATTTTTTTTTATAGATTTTTTATCGATTTTTTTTTTTATTCTTATTGTTTTTTTTATTCATAGAAATTTTACAAATACTATAACAACACAAAACTCCTGCCAAACTGCAGAACAGTTTGAGTGTGTGTGTGTATGTTTTTTTTCTAAGTGTAAATCCATGAGAAAACTTTATTAGCAAATTCTATGAAATATCCATAGTTATAAGTGCATTAACCAAACCACCATTTACCACCACCACCCCCCTTTTTTTTCGATTGGGATTTAATGCCTCTATGAATAAATAATATATAATATAACATTAAGAAGGTAGAAGACGAATGAATAAATTGTAAACTCAGAGCAAAATATACGACAAAACTTATATCAAGCGCCGCGTTTCCAAGATCTCTACACAATGAATGTGTACGCAGCATAACGTTACAATTACGAACACACTTCGCACGGTATTCGCACGATATGTACGCGCCAACAAATTGCATTCCTCTCCTCACAGCTAGATATTTTGCCTTGCCGTACAAAGGGGATATGACACGCGTTATAAATTGTCTATCCATAGTGAGCGTACCGGTTGCGGACACGAAAACATTAAAATGACAAATTGTTCATCGCTGTGATTCCATTTTTCACGACGAAGGAGGTACGCCCCAACATTACGGAGTAGATGTAGGAACCTACGTATATTAATTCGCGCAATTTAATTTACGTCAACGATTGACGCGGTAAATTGACGAAAAAATGCTCCAATATTTTTTTCCATAAATTTCTTATTGATTGCCCGGACTACGATTGATTTGGCGAAAGTTCACGGGTTTCCGAACATTGAACGTAATAACCCGGACGGTATTGGCGGAGCATTTCCTAATTATTTTTGAGTTGATGAAGTATTTGTTTAGAATAAGAAGCTTATAACTGGATCGAGTTTAACTGCTCTCTTTAATTACTTATTGACTTTTATTGATATTACATAATTTATTTAAGAAATATATTCGTTTGATCCTTGGTGAAGTGATTGAGGAACTGATTTTCAACTTAGAACCAATTTGTCAATCAAAAGAGCCAATTAAGGGATTGGGGAAGCTCATAATTATTTAAACCCTGGATCAAAATCTACGATCAGTTAGGTTCTCGGTTTGTTTACATTACAGAACTCACATAAATGAAATAATGTGTTTTCGCGAGCATACTTATGAAACTGCACTCCTACGAGCTACAGTTAGGTACTAATATACAAAACAAAACAAAATCTAAGACAAAGAATAAAATCTCACAACACAATTTGTCAAGTCCCAGACGGTTACAACGGCAGCAACAGTCACAATACAAGTCCTGTACGAACAAATTCACATTTAAATGCAACTTAAAGTTTGTCGACTGTACCCGCTTTAGGCGGGCCGCACACGAGCGGAGTAAACTCATTAACGTGTAGCTTAACTATTTCTTCGGCAAGTAAAAGCGTAAGCCCGTTACACACGTAATACATATGTAGACATATCAGTGTCGATTGCTGAGCCGCTATCGCTGCGAGAATGACGACAGTAAAATGTGGCTGGCTGTCACACCGTAGCGTAGCAAACAGAGGCGGAAATTATTGATGTCATAAAAGAGTTCCTTCATCATCAACGTCTGCCTAGCCATTTCCCAACTATGTTAGGGTCGGCTTCCAGTCTAACCGGATGCAGCTGAATACCAGTATTGAACGTGGAGCGACTGCCTATCTGACCTCCACAACCCAGTTAGTAGTGGGTAATACGGACCCCTTGGTAAGACTGGTTGTCAGACTTTTTGGGCCACTGACTACATAACGACTGTTAAAGATCTACAAGACCAACAGCTTACAATAAAAAATACTAACAATGTTAATTTAAACAACTACGTGAAGCATGCAACACAATACACACATGAAACTATCTACGAGCAACTTTTCATTCCAGCATAAAGTATGGCAGTTATTTATTCATCTCCTGTTCCTTTTACTGCAACAATACTTTACAAGCTCGACTCTGATGCACTTTAATTATAGTTGAAATTGCGTAGAAATCCCGTGAGACAAAGACATGATAGTCAAACATCCAAAACTAGGTCAAATTGCAAAAAATATAAACTGTGTGTTTACCCATTCTTGCAACTGGAGAAGTGCAGAAAGTATTCATTGTTTATTTTCGAAATAGTTCTACACAAACGACGCATTATATCAGAGTTTTCCAACTGAACGCACAAATCAGTTACAAAGTCTTGCAAGACGCGTATAGTTCAGTCGTAAAGACGGCTGCTATCAATCCGAGACGGCACTAAACATGAAACACGAAAGAAATGACACAAAGAGACAAACGGATTCGTGATTGCTGAACCTTATCTGTGACATAAACGAATGCCGTAAAACGATTATCAGTCATCTACGATGTTCGTGTAAACACGGGCCTCGCCGCCACTCATCCGCCGCTCGTCCACCGTGTAAACAACAGGCTGTAAACGAACAAGCAAATATAATTTATTGGCGACAAAGCGCTCACAACGGTGACATTACCGCTCACATAAAATCGCTTAAATTCAAATCGTCGTGTAGGTCCCGGCGCGGTCGCGGAGGATTGAATCGCTTAAGCGACAATGTCGTTTCGGTTCGCCTCAAATTACTCGAATGGGTTTTCGATATACCGCCCATTTGATGGGGAGCCCTTTTAAGTTAGGTGAAAGCTCCTGGCGCAAATTGTAACCACTAGCCGTAATGGCAACACGTAGTATCTATTAGGGCACCACTCTATAGGCACTTGAGATGAAGAAAGTATCACTTAGGAAATACCATCCGAGAAGCCTCATCCTAAAACTTATTAACTAGAATACCGTTTTATTTCTTGGATCCACAAAATTACTCCGATTTCTTGAAAAAATAATGAGTGCGCCTATAAGTTTATATAACTCGGTTTAAACACAACGTCGATCATAGCAAGGCGAAGTTTTATTTAACTTAAAAATGAGGAATAAATGAAGAGCCATTTCTTGTTGTCTTTCAGTCCTCTGTAAACTCTGATGGTCCGAAAAACTAATATTTTGCGGAAAAGTTTTTATTACGTTTGTTATGATATCCGCCAAGTAGGATCCTGCCATGAATTTGGAGATCCGCTCCGTGATTTCACTAAAAACACTCTGAGAGTGGCGGCGGAGCCGTGGCTCGACTCGAGCAAAATACTTGAGTCATATAACTTTATTCCTGCCACTCCTGTGACGGCTCCAATTTATTTATTTTGTTTTTTTATTCGTAGAGTTTCGGTTTGGTGTATTATGTAAAGAAGGCTGGCGAGAGTCCATGTATTTTGGGACCCAGTCTTAGAGGTTGCATTCATTATGGCAACTTATACACACTTGTAAAACGACTAAAGACTAACAAAAAAGCAAATGGAAAGTAAGACGAACAAGTTGGGAGAAAAGAGATATACGTCTTTATACAAGATAACCTAAAAATCTTACGGTTAAGGTTTTTAACTGTGAATGTCTGCTTATTTATTTAAAATGAATAAAAAAATAATAATGTTTAGGATGAATCATAAAGGAAGATTCGAATAAACTACTCTTAGATAATTCCCTTTCCAACCTACCCGGTCCGAGTAAAAGGGTATAAAAGGCATGGCGCGTTGTACACGGCCTCTTTGGATGATGCTCTGTGCTTTTTGGTTCTCTTTGGTTTTTGGTAGTAGGCAACTGACAGGTGCCAGGGGAGGTAACAATTTTGGTTCGGGTCATGTTATATTATTCTGATGTACTTATTATTTACTTGTCTTAAGCCAAAACCCGAATTTTTTGGCTGTACCTAATTGATGAATCATAAAACTGCCAGACTGCGTCTAGAGACTATACTGATTACTAACCTAGTAATTAGTTCAATCACTATTAAAACTATGTTGTTACGACTTGGATCTATAAGCGAATTATAGTCAAGTAGAACGATTCTTACTACGCTGAATGAAGATATACTTTTACATAAATTATAACAGCCAGAGCTCACTAGCTATGTATGTACGAGTACAGCTATTGAAAAATGTGTAATGTGACGTAATAAATCTCGTTTATTGATTTTTTTACATGTTTTTTTTTATATTTTTCAACAGTGTTATAGAAAAAAATATTATCTTATTAAAAGATTATCTAAAAAGGAAGCTGGTGCAGCGATATAGCTCTGGCGTCTGGCGGACCCCATATACCATAATATGCTCATAACATGAGAGCAACAACCCGCTGTCCGGGTCCCAACAGGACAGTGACAACAATAGCCTAATACACCACTTCGCCCCTGTAGCCTTCTATCTACTACGATATACGTTTAATAGGACTTGCTTCCTATGTGCATAGATTTAATTCTGGCACGTAAAATAAATGGGTGGTTACCATGAAATATAGGATAGGTAATAGGGACAGGATGTATTTCTACTGAACTTGGGGAGTGTGCAAAATCAGCAGAACTTCTGTAAGCACTATCCACCATTTCAATATCCACAATTTGCTCTCTGTTCAGAAGGTGGTACTTTCCTCTGTACTTGTTGTGGGTACAACATTACGGGAACTCCTCTGAGCGCTCTCAAATAGCATGGTACACACACTTCATCATCAGGTGTTAACTGAAACAATAGGTACCAGTAAAAAGTAGTCAAAAATACAAAATAACAGAAAAAATATAAATAGTGTTCATCTTAAGCCATTATTATCATACTAACCAGGCGGGGCTTGATCCTTTGAGCACCTTGAGCACCTTCATCGGAGTGACGATGCCTCCGTAAGCGCGCAAGTCGTAAATGGCAATTAACGCAACGCATGATAATGGTTAAAATCAAAGTCCAAATCAAAAGCAACTTGTTGTCCAAAGAAGAATGCGGTAGTCCAAGTCAGGGTGCACTATCGTCAGTTCAAGATGTAAAGGCCAATTCATCGAGAATCCACAAAATCGCAATGATAAACATAAAATCCCACGCAAAAATACAAACGTATCGAACGATGGAATAGAAGTGTTTTTCAACCTTTTTCATGACACGACCCCCATAGTAAGAAAAAATATTTCGCGACCTCGGACCCTTCGCGTTTTTTCGTGTATTCACAGTTTATTCGTGCATACGTATAAACAAGACAGATGCCGTCGCGACAAGCAGAAAAATCTCACACTTTGATTATGTTTGGCAAACAAGAGGTCGAAAAGCTCAAAAGTATACCCCTCTCTGACAATACCATTCAACGCAGGATAAGTGATATTTATGTAGAAAAAAATAAAAGAAAGTAACTTTTGTGTCCTTGCAATTTGATTAATTTACGGATATTGCGGGCTGTGCGCAGTTTGTAGCTTTTGTGCGTTTTAAATCTAATGAAAAATTAATGGAAGAAATACTCTTTTGTGAGCACTTCCCACCAATAATACAGGTCAATGCATGCTTAACATGTTCCTTGAAGCTACGCAAGATATGAATATCAATTTGGTAAAGAAATGCATTGCTATTTGTAGTGACAGAGCAAAAGCTATGAGTGGTGCCAACAGGGGATTTATTCAAACACTGTTTTAAGCTTTCACGGTTTACAACTAAACTTATACTGTCACTTACGGGGTATATTCCGTGATTGTTCATTGCAACAGCGTCGAAATATCGAGAGCACAAAATAATTAATAATCACGGAATTTATTGCTAGACTGAAAGAGCAGATGAAGAAAACGAATCCACGATGGGAAAAATTGGTTAATGAACGTGCGGGTCGCGACCCCCCTAGGGATCACGTTCATAACCGTTGAAAAACACTGGAATAGATCATCACAGATCTTACAGTGACAGTAGTGACGGGACTCAATCAATCACCTTTGATAACGTTCCTTTATAACATATATTACGAAATCACCATAGTTTCATTTTTATTACATGATTTTGCCTTGTTAATTGGCGTTTTAATATCAAGTTTACATGTTGTTTATAAATATTGTACATTATAGAATGAATAAAAACGAAGAGAAAGTGCCATTTATAGTAAGAAAACCCTTGAGAAAAAACACATGTCATTGGATTGGAACGTAATCGGAAAAGATGTTGCGTTTTGTAATTGCACGATTACTTAATTTTGAGTAAATTAAAATATTTATAACTTTTGATTCCCGTGTTCTAAAAATTCAATATTTTTTAAATAAATATCTTATATAATTGTGGTTATAATTATATTATATTTACACTTGCATGGAGCTTCGTTAATTTTTAGATTCCTTGGGTCCATTTTCGCCACCCTTCTTTACAGCTATTTATTTTGGAGCTTCAGTGAAAAAGCTTCCAGTACCAAACTATAGGAGCTCAATACAAAAAAAACCGTATATCAGTTTGAACATTGCTAGTATATACAGTCTTCACCAGAATGTTCTATTCTCGTAACACTATGTTAAAACCTAATCTCTAGAGCCTAAAGCTTTCGAACTTTCGAGAACTGAAATCGCTTAGCATCAAATAAACTCCCTGGAGTAAAGACACAATTAAAGACTAGTCCCCTAAAGCATCTGCCCCTCGCAGTTTCCAACCGCTTACTGGTATGAAGAAGCCAAAGTAAACACCACAATTTAATTTGTAAAAGGTATAGCACATTATGCTATTTGCTTTTATTGCTGGGGTACGGTTTACGTGCTTCATTTCCTTTACGGAGGAGGTAAGATCCAATCAGCTGTTCAGACCTAGTGCCTCTAAGAGTGTTGCCTGAATACCTCGCCTCTTAAGTACTGAGGCACTAAAATAATGTACTGTAAACGACCGAGAAAGGTTTACGTACTTTTTATATGTTTTTTAGAACGACTCGCTTTAATTTAATTACTACTTCTGCCTATATTTCAACCGTTTTATAAAATAATTGGGATATTATTTTAGATCCTGTTTAATTCGTACGTCAAGCCCTTAATTAAAATTTGTTCCAGTTCAAATCTACCTCATATTTGCTTGTTTGAATACCCAGATTAACAGGGTAACCCGAAGAGTATTATTACATGATATTTAACCCACGGAAAATCTATTATTATAATTAATCATAGCAAGTGTACCGCTCAACTTTGGGGCCCACGAATGATTGGGCCAATAAATTGTGCCACAAACATGCGCAAAACATCAACAATTTCAGATACCGGCTTGACAGCAGCAAATTAATGAACACCGGTCACAGCGGATTTATTAGGGTTCCGCAGGGAGAGTGCTCTTATACTGCTCCACTCATTCCTAGCTTTGGTTCAATATGCTCTTTGAAGTGTACCGAACGGGTTAGTGCTTACACAAACGTTCTTCTTTCAAACTAGCTCACCGAGATTTCTCTGGAGAATCCAATCGGGATTATCGTCAGTTATTGGACGGACTCCGTCCATTTGGGATAAGTCATTATTTTACCAAATAAAAGGATTTTCCAAAGGATTTTAGGGCAAACCAATCACTTTGTCTGACAACAGAGGATCGTCTGATTACATTACAGAATCCAATACTGTAGACTGGCCTTTATAAGAGCATTTGAATATAGTGAATTTTATTAAGAACACGAATAGTTACGATTCCATTGGCACACGACCGAGGTACACAATTACCTAAGCGTGCGCTCCAACTAAAAGCATCTTATTTAGTATTCAAACTTAGTATGGAACCTTGCCATTCAAATTGAGATATACAGGGTAGTGAAAAGACTGCTTAGTTGTAGTACAGTGCGCTCGAGTTGAATGAAAACACTTCTCCAAATGCTGTTACGAATACTTAAATGTACGCGAAATTCGTAATAGGACAACTTAATCAAGTTACAAGTTTGTAATACGATTTTGTGTCGGTTCACTACTTTAGCTACGTACTTTTACCACAAATATAATAAAAAACTATTTAAGAAAGAAAGAAAACGTATTTTTGCCTCGCACGGGACAAAACTATAATACGAATAAAAAGATCCTATATGTATCTAGCAGAGGCGAAGGTTCCATACAACTTGACTCCTACCGGCTTCCCTTTGAAAAATGGCACAGTCAGTATTCTATAGACAAATAATATAATCACATTCAAGATATGTAACTCCGGCTTACATCTTACAAAAGTGACCCTTCGCTACTGCTATCTAGGTAATTAATACCATTGTGCCATTAGTCGCCTACCCGTTACCAGCATTTTCATTCCATGAAACTAGATTCTCGTAAGTCTTTTTGCTATCAGTTCACAGAACATAAATCCTAAAACCTTCCTCCAATATAATATCTCGTACCAAAATAGACTGCAAGAATAAAGTTTTACAGCCAATGTCGGGAAACTTCGTGTTTTACTAAAAGACTAATAAAAGTGTCCACATTTCACCGAATACTCTAGAAGCCTATCGTCAAAAATATAGCCAATAAAACGGACTATCAACCGTAGCCCATGATAAATGTGTGACAATTCATAAGTTTTGTTCGCGATCCGTTTCTAAATCACTAGATGTATACTTTTACTAAAAACGAACGATTCTTGTATTGAATAACTCAGAAAAAGCCGTAGATAAATGGCCCCATCTATTTCTCGAAGCGGAGCTATTTGTGATCTGAATTGTAGATTTTCAGTGTAGATAATGTTTATTTGTCTATATTTCACGGTAGGAACGAATATAAAGGGTGTACATAGACCCTTAACACAGCCGAAAGGCACTTGTTCTCCCCATCTTTGCGATCATTTTTTTGTTCTAGACCATACCTGGAAACCTTCTAGTTACGGAGATATTGGGGGTCAAAGTTCCACTTTTTTCACAAGTTTTTTTTTTAAATACTACTTTGTGAGGTTTTAACTTTACTTTAATAACCTCCATGGCCCGTATACTATTCAAGACATCCATCTGTACCAAGTTTTGAGTGCATTACATTGAGTTTTACCGTAAAACGTGATTTTTCACCCCAAAAAAAAAATCGATTCCCAGCAATATTTTTTGCGTAAAGTTACTTAGTTTGATGTACAGAATGCTTGGTTGACGGCTATATGAAGGGTCTGTTTACACCCTGTAAAGGAGATGCAAGGGCATTGCCAATATTTACAATAATTGTTGGGGGTATGAACTTGGAATCTCGACAAAGCCCCAGCTTGAACGAATGCTCTGCGATCCATTTATGCCATCTCCTGAGCTCGAATCACGTCCGTGCGAGGATTCCCCATTCTCCTCTTAGTGCTGTTTATTTGATAAACACATAACTTTGCTGCTGTGCTCATATTAGAGAATGTATTGCTGAGCTTCAGTTCGTTGATAGGGTCGATAATTTTCACATTACTTTCGAATCTCTAAATCCCTAAGCTATGAACTACTAACAGCTATATTGGACATCTAATGCGCGGTCGTTAGATACGAAAACGAATCGTTTTGCTTGGCGTTTGTCGTTGTTCTTTAAAACTAACAAGACTAGACTTAAACAAGGAAGGATAGTAACCAATAGGTTAGTGAGTGGCGAAATATTGTGTTCTAAATGTGTATGTAGCACGAAGTGAAAATGTATTTGCGCGGTGTTACGTGTGTAATATTTTCAGTTTAGACTTTCCCCGGGGCAGAGAGCACTGATGAAGTTTGCCCCATAACTTTTTTGTGGTCATTGAATTTGTTTGCCGACCACTCGCCACCGAGCCATGGAAGTTTGATGAAAACTTATACTTTGCAAGGATACTTCTGGCCTCTTTTGTATGACTTATATTCCAACTTTGAACTTGTAAATGTTTACGTAACTAACTTAGTAATGCACGTTATAAAATAAAATAAAAGTTATTGTGCAAAAATATTAATTTAATTGAGGCAACGCGTTGTAACCAGGTTTTTCATTCTTGTCATAATTACAACGCATTGCAGTTGCATTAACCGAATTATAGTATTATTACATTGTTTGTGGACGAGTAAGTTCGGTAGCTAGCCTTATTATTACCCCATAACAATATGTTACGACACAAGAATTAGCGATAATGTCTCATTGTATTATGTAAATACAGTAGCGTAAATATATGACAAAGAATAACAGACAAGTTAAGACATTTTCCTTAATAATAGCAAAAGAAAATCATATTGTAATATACACACAAACAGATAAATGATAAAACAAATCCGATAAAAATCCATAACACCGGGGCTCATTAGTAAGATAAAAGGGGACAAGCCACCGTGATATTGGAAGCAACTTCGTCATCGTTATAATAAGAGGTTTTCTTCCATTTTCAGGTATTAGACGCCGCACATAACGCCGACCGACTAAAGATGAAATCGTAAAAGCTTTTGACAGCCCACCGTAAAAAAATGACAAAGGGACTTCATATGAAGAATCCTCTTTTTATTTAGGTTTCGAGTCCGCTCGTAAAATGTGAAGCCTACTAATAAAATGTGTGCTCGAAGATTGTATTCAACTCTCCCTTTTTGTAGTACCGACGGTCGTTTTTTGAATAACAATAGAATTTAATTCGGGCCCGTGCGCAATTTCCGTATGTTTCCATTATTCGTTTCCTCCTTTTGTCAATCTCAAACTATGTTTGGCATTGGTTGGTCTTTTATAATAAATTGTTAGTATTGTATGAAAGCCTAACTTCAATCATTTTAAATCGACACAAAAAAAAAAAGGAAAAAATTGTAGCCAATCAAATAAAATAAATTGTGTCGTTGTATTACGATTTCAACAAACGCTAGACAATATGCAAGTTTTGAGCAAGTTCGCCCGTTTCGGACGAACGAAAAGGCATACTTAATTAGCAAACTTTTATTGTAAATAATTTAATTAAAGCTACTTATAAAATATTTACAAAAAAAGGGACTAAAGTAATATAAAATAAAATAACTAACTAAATAAACAACAGGGCGCTTAGGCGTCTAAGTCCTCCACCACATCGCTGTCATCCGGAAACGTGCCCAGAAGACTGGCTGCATTGCCACGTTGAATAGCAATGTTAATTCTTTGGCCAAAGAAAGAGCCAGCCCTCTGGTCACGCTAAGTGTCAACCAGTTGGCGAGTTTCCTTAAAAATGTGACGCGTACTTGGGCCCCACGCTGTAACTACCAATTAAGGTACAGTATTTGCATCAATTACATTCTTTTAATAAATATAAAAAAAATATCTCTTAAAGCACTGTTTTAAGCTTTCACGGTTTACAACTAAACTTATACTGTCACTTACGGGAGCATATCGGGAGCTCATAATAATGAACAATCACGGAAGATATCCCATAAGTGACAGTATAAGTTTATCCCTTAAAGGTTTCAGGTGGATACAGATTTCATATAGCTATTTCAAGGACCTACTTTACATGCTACAACACAAAGAAGAGTGAAATCATACTCGAAAAGCTGAGTTCTTATATTGAAACAAGTAAAGAAAAAAAAGAGGATCAAAAGCATGAATAAAAAACTTTATATAAAGTTGCCAAGATCATTCTCGCTCCTGATTATATATCCTTGAAGAAACCAACCGAGAAGTCTCATAAACACCCCTCTTAACGCTTACAATGGCCCTCAGACCCAAAAACGTCTTACTCTTAACTAATAGCACTTTCTGCGATAATATTTCTTTGATGTAGCACTAGGGAGCAATTCTAATCTAGCCATGTTGTGTATAGAGTTGCCCGTCTCGCAATTATGTACTGCTGAAGTGGAGCAGATCCAGCGGACATGAGTTGTTTAATTGAGACGAAACGCACGCCCCAGAGACCACAGTCCACAACTTAGTGATCAAACTACCATGATACCTAACTGAGACCAATTTATAAAGCAACTACGATTTAAATGGAGTTTCACAAGTTTGCCAGTAATTAACTGCTAGATAATTGATGTTTATTGCATTGGTTGCTGAGGTATTCCAACTATTTCGGTTACTCTTGGTTCCAATAGTCCCTTTACATCCGCTTTTTATGCACAAAACATAGAGTATTTAATTAGTGACCCTACCCAAGCACTGAACGTAAATATTTGTTGGAATGGAGTGAATTTATTTTATTGTATTCGTGTGAGATACTACGGTAAAGGTTTTCAAACAAAAATCAAGTTCGGTCAACCGAACGAAACATATTGTTGCGAGTTCGGTAAATATGCAAGTATTGATGTACCTAATTTTTGGAGCGTGATACAAACATTTTTAATTTTAAAATTCCCGTTCTTTGGACTGACTGTAATAATATTCTTTTTTATGTTTCATAACTACCAAATTACCAATACAACTGTTTAATAATGATAACCAACCATATAAAAAATCGGCCAAGTGCGAATCGAACTTATGCATGAAGGGTTCCGTACCATCGTAGTAGGGGAGCCCCTTTAATTTTATTTTTTTTTGTATTGTTTGTTGTTATAGCTGCAACAGAAATACACATTCTGTGAAAACAACTGTCTACCTATTACGGATCATGGGATACAGCCCGCTGTCAGACAGACGAACGGACGGACGGACAGCGGAGGCTTAGTAATTCGGTCCCGTTGGTTACCGTTCGGGTGCGGAACCCTGAAAAATACTTTTTCTTTCTCTCATCATAGTCTTCTAAAGATTTTTTCGCAGTAGTAATCAGCTCTCTTCACTCACAGATTGATTTATGCACCAATCTCATATTTTATTCAAGTGAAGGCTTCCGTTAAAATTAAGCCTCTTTGCCGATCATCGTGGGAAGAGTATTTAAGTGATCTACTTCCTCGTTTATAAAATCAATGGCCAACAGAAAGTTCGCTAGCTATTGTAGAATATAGCACCCTTCATTATAATAATCTGATGACTATAGTAATGGTTTTAATCGGTTAGTAAGCCAAGCTGTCAATCAACATAATAACATAAACTGTGGGAAAATAGTTGTCCCCCCCCCCCACTCACTACTTACCACCAAGTGAGCATCTTCCTGCAGGGTCTAACCTTCCGTGGTCCACCTGGAAGTCCATGAACGGTCTCCGGACTCAAGTGAGAAGATGTAACTATAACCTCGTTAACTGGGGCTACCGCAATGTGCAGCAGCGGGGTGTGGTTATGGAGCTGTGCCACAAACTATACTCCACCTGCTATCCTGCCGTAAAACATGCAGCAGAAGTGAACTTTGCGCTGCCACCGATGATGCGGTGGAAGTGGCGAAGTTCTGGGCTAAGAAAATCTAAAGATTGTCGTGCCAGCGACACGAAGAAGAATCAACATATAGTATGTACCTAATTGAATTTTGGCCAAGTGGTACTACCAAGTTCACTAACGGTCTACCACTTTTACCCGATGCCCTAAGTGATAAGGTTGAAAAGTGGTCAACCGTCAGTGAACTCTGTTGTACTGTAGATGGTTTTAAAGATTTATGCCCGACTCGTCACTGTTCCGATTGGTCACCAAATTTTTTTCCATACAAGAAGTCCCGATTCGTCATTATGCTTGTTTTTTTTTGTTTAAATGTTAGTAGTGTAAACAGTAGTTAGTAGACCTTAAAAAATAAATAATTAATAAACCAATTAATATACACAGTACACTCTTTAATAGAACGATTAATCAAGGAGTGACAGCCAAACACATTAGGTATAGGTACTTCACTTTTAATTTTCCTAATAGACCGATATCCGATAATGTCAGTACAATTTGTTAGACTGTCTAACAGTTTGCTGGTGTGTTGTTGAAACTGACACCTATTGAATTAAGTGCTCCCCATATCAACCCATACAAAATATGAATCGTCGGGAACAGAGTAAATACTTTTGTTTCGAAAGTTTAATTGGATTCAATGTTCCGCGCCACGTTGAGCTACCCAAACATGCAGAAATTCTAAATGCGGAATACTGCGGATACGGATATGTTGTTTGAAAAAATAAATCTCGTGGATTTAAATGATGATTCCATGTTTCCAGACGGATAGTATTTCTTTGAATTGGCTGATCGCAAACTCTTTCTAAATATTGGCCCGCCGCGCGCCGCGGTGGCAAAAGCGGCGTTGCAAAGAAAAATAATTGGTGCCCGGGAGTTGTTTTTTTTTGTAGTTATTGAAAGCTTTGCTTTAATAGATATTTATTGTAATCAATAAATTGTTCGCAAGTTTTTTTCCGCACGGTGCGCTATATTTTTTCAAGTGATAAGTTGTTTATGATATTTTACTTCGATTCGATTTCAAGTAGAGAGAATTTTAGTCGTAATTACTAAGCAGAAGATAAATTCTAAATTAAATCCACATAAGCATAATACGCACAAGTAGCTACGTATATAATTTATTTGTTAATCCGATTGGGTATTCAAAAAAAAAAATAGGTACCTATTCGGTCGCGGGATAATCCCAGATCCAATAAATTGAAAGAAGCTTTTGTGAGCATTTTACATGCTTCTCAGAAATCTACGACAGGCCGCTTTTATAAGATACCTATTTACGAGATTTACATACGGCTAAAGCAATTAGGTAGTGAATGACTTGCAACACAAAGAAAAAATAAATTAGTAGTCTTCACATTAGGAAGAGCAACTGAAATGCTCTTTATAACTTACCGTTCTAGTCATAATAACATAGGTAATAATGATACTAGTAGTCTGGCATCGACCCACGGTTATTAAAATATAAAGGGTGTAAATAGACCCCTAACACATCCGAAAGGCACTTGCTCTCCCCGTCTTTGCGATTACTTTTTTGTTCTAGAACATACCTGAGAACCTTCTAGTTACGGAGATATTGGGGGTCAAAGTTCCAACATATTCACATTTTGTTTTTTGAAATGCATGTTTTTAATGTAAGATTTTTACTTTACACATCTCCATGACCCCCGTACTATTCAATCCATCCATCAGCAAAATGGTTTGAGGGCTTTCCATCGAGTCTTACCTTAAAACGTGATTTTTAACCCGAAAAAAAAAGTCGATTCCCAGCAATAATTTTTGCGTAAAGTTACTTAGGTTGATGTACAGAATGCTTGGTTGACGGCTATGTGACGGGTCTGTTTACACCCTGTATGTATAGTTATGAATCGGGAGTTTAATTTGTATATTGGTAGTTTCCGAACTTGGCAAGGTGCCACTACATAGTAGTGAAAGTCAGGCTTGAGGGCATAATAGAATTTTAAAATATCGATTTTCAATACCTGCATGGCCATACTGACATCTTTAGGACTAGTGATTTACTGGGTCGATGGAGGTTCTGTTATTTGACAATGGGAAAATTAGTCTTTGTATTTATACAGGGTGTAAACGGACGTTTTACGAAGCCATCAACCAAGCATTCTGTACATCAAACTGAGTAACTCTACGCAAAAATTATTAGTGGGAAACGACATTTTTTTTGGGGTGAAAAATCACGTTTTACGGTAGGACTCAATGTAACGCACTGAAAACATTGTGCTGATGGAGGCATTGGATAGTGCGGGGGTCGTGGAGGTATTTAAAGTAAAGTTACAACATTACAAATTTGTATTTAAAACTTGTGAAAAGTTGGAACTTTGACCCCCAATATCTCCGTAACAAAAATTTTCCCAGGTATGGTATAGAACAAAAAAATACCAATGATAGGGAGAACAAAAGTGCCTTTCGGGTTCGTTAAGGGTACTTTTGTACCCATTATAGGCACACTGGTTAGGCATGTAATTTCTCAATGAACGTGTCTTGCGGAATATGAGCAACAATTTATAATTAAACGTCCGGGACTTAAGCTATTATTAGCACAAGGAAAATATCAAATTCAATTTAAATCTTAAATTGAAACGCTTCTTGCCGGAAAACCATATTACAAGAAAATTTCAAGGTTAACCAGCTCATAAACGTATTTCATCCATTTCTTAAATTAGTATTTCTGAAGCTTATGTTGAAATATTCACGGCAAGCGGATGCAAACGAAAGGTATCGGGATCGGGATCCACCGATTTCCAGTACACACGAAGATTGTAGATAGACTAGTCTCGCCGGCCCATTAAAGTAGTTTGTGGCAATTCGCAAGTTCGAAGACGAGCGGGGCAAAAGCGATCAAGCGCCGTCGTACGTCGGTGGCAGCGCTCGCTGTGTAGTTATAACTTTTTGCTTATGTTAGCAACTGTTGTTCTATATCGTGGTCAGCGAAATTGTAAAAAGTTACCAGGTGCTGTTGTTATGTGCCTATGTTTATTGGCAGCAAGGTAGTGTACTCGCTATCTTTAAAGTATTTTCTATACTTATAATAAATCTGTAGAGAGGTCAATTCTGTACATGAAATATATTTCCAAAATAACTATCAGGGGGTGATGAGGGATCGATACTGATGCCAAAAATGCAATCAGTAAAATTTTTGTCTGTCTGTCTGTCTGTCTGTCTGTCTGTCTGTCTGTCTGTCTGTCTGTATAACCGTTATAAAAACAAAAACTACTCGACGGATTTTAACGAAACTTGGTACAATTATTTATCATACTCCTGAGTTGGTTATAGTATACTTTTCATCACGCTACAATCAATAGGAGCAGAGCATTGAAGGGAAATGTTGGGAAAACGGAAGAAGTTACTCCATTTTTTAAGCTTCCGTCGCGTGTGCAACCTTAATGGTTAAAGCTACACAGAAATCATGTATGACGGAAATGTTCTCCTTAAAATTATATAAAAAATATCCCACGACAGCATATGTCTATCTTTTATGGTTGACTCACAATATCACGTGTAACTCCCGATAGCTTAGCAGTTCGAAGCTTTCTGATTATATTTGTCTACTCTTACGTTTATAACACTCTCAGTCATCCCTAATTAAAAAAGTTAACATTATTAACTATTCCATAAAAAAGAATCATAGAAATCGGTAGATATAGAAACACCAAAGTTATACATGAAATACGCTAATAATAAGCCATCGCGCGTGAATACTGAATCATGCTTTATGGATTATCTATTCTTTTTTCTATCTTCTATATATAAAATAGTAAACTGACTGACTGACCGACTGACTGGGTGATATATCAACACACAGCCCAAACCGCTGGTCCTAGAGATATGAAACTTGAAGGGTGTGTTCTTTCGGGCACGCCGCAATCGCGGCGGTAAGACCCCTCTTTGAGGAGTGGCTGGATAGGCGTCACGGCGTCCTGACCTACCGCATGACGCAGGTCCTCACCGGACACGGAAGCTTCGGGAGGTACCTGTGTCTGATGGGGAAGGAGGAAACGCCTGGGTGTCACCACTGCGAGGACCGCCCGGAGGACACGGTGGAGCATACGGTGCAGGACTGCCCCGCTTGGGCAGGGCACCGCCGTGTCCTCACGGCGGCGATAGGCGGAGACCTCTCGCGCCCGGCATTGGTCGAGGCCATGCTGCGGGGCGAGACGGAGTGGGAAGCGGTCGCCTCCTTCTGCGAAGCAGTCATGCTCGCGAAGGAGGAGGCGGGCCGCGTGAGGGAGAGGACAGCGTCCTCCCTCCACACCAGCCGCAGTGGTAGACGCCCACGGCGCCGGACGTCGGCAGACGATCTCCGGCCACCGTAGGCGCGGGCATGCGGGCGGCGAGTAATGGGCGACTCGCTGTCCGACCATGGACCATGCCCGGGTCGACGGCGCGTTGTGTTCCACGCGCGCCTCAAAGAGTGTCAGCATAATGACGGGGCCCCCCTCTAGAGGGCCAAAGCCTGCCGGGGTCGCGGGACTCATAGAATTACCGTGACCCTGGAACATAAAGGGCTACTGAAGGACACCGTGGATTTTAGTCAGTACAAGTCTGACAGTCCCTCCCACTCTGCCCTGGGTGGGAGGACTCATTTGATGATTTTACCACGATAAAAAAAAAAAAAAAAAAAAAAAAAAAAAAAATGGGTGTGTTCTTTGTGAAGAGAAGGTTTCCACTAAGAAAGGATTCTTGGGAATTCCACCTCTAAAGGGGTAAAATAGGGGATGGAAGTTTGTATGAAAGTCTGTCAGTTTTGAAGTTAGGATCTTCAAATTTTGTGTTTAGGCTGACGATTGAAAATTAATTTATACGTGTCTCGGCGTTTTTGATAATTCTACTCCCGAAGGGTTAAAAAGGGGGGTGAAGGTAAGTAATCGAATATTTACGATATCCACGCGGGCGAAGCCGTGGGCAAAAGCTAGTTAAATAATAAAGACATTACGAGATCACTTTTTCATATGGTTTGATATTTGCGAAATATTTTATAGACATCAATTATGGTCATTTGGGGAACTAAGAAAGTCCCTGAGGGCATCATCAAATCATGTGCCTAGCCTTTTCGCAACTATGCTTGGTCGGCTTCCAGTCTAACCGGAATCAAATCAAATCAAATCAATCAAATCAAATGCAGCAGAAAACCAGTATTTTATATAAAGCGACTGCCTATGGGCTGCGGGACTGTTCGAAAGATATACCGCGGCCCTGGAACACAAAGGACAAAGAAGCAACATGGATGGATGTGTTTTAGTCAGTAGAAATCTGACACTCCCTCCCACTCCGCCCAGAGCGGTACTCATTCTCTCATTTTTTTTCAAAAAAAAAAGCGACTGCCTATCTGACCTCTATAACCCAGTTAGTACTGGGTACGATACACAGTTACTACTTGGTAAGACTGGATGTCAGACTTTCGGGCCACTGACTACCTGTAACGACTGTCAAAGATCTACAAATGACAGCCGGGAACAACGGCTTAACCTGCTTTCCGAGGCACGGAGGAAACTCGGTATCTATGTTATGGGTGGTCACCCATCCACGGACCAACCTAGGCAAGCGCCGCTTAACCTGAAGATTGACCCACAAGCCACTGAGGGCATAGGAAGAAAAGTTCTAGGCACATATGAAACATATACATACGCTATACAATACATAAAATGCCAAACACTGGATAATCATATATTGGTCTGAACACAGATTACAAGAACTAAAGTTATACTTAATTAGCCTAAATAACCTCCTCACTTTCGAAAAGAACCAACCCTCAACAGACGCCATTTACACTTCCAAAAAATAAACTCATCTACCTATTTACAACTTTTACGTCACGTTTTAAGGTGGCCGTGTCACGTGTGCCTTTATTTCAATATATTTTCGACCACGTGCGTCGCTGAAATAAAAACGTGCCGGCGAAAGTGTAAACAGGAACACGGGTTCTTGGTACATGATGGATATTTCATTTATGTTATGTATTCGTATCCATATTATGTAGCCTATTCATTTATTATGTAAACGTATTTTCAACAAGTTTGAGAAAGGTAGGCGTTATAACTTAAGTGGTGGAAGCTTACGAATGAAAAGCTTGTGGCCCAAGTGAACAACACATCAAATTTTTGATTCTAGGACATGCCGGTTTCATCACGATGCTTTCCTCCTTTTGAGAGCCGTGGCGATGAAATAAAAATAAATTACACGACTTACCAATACTATACTGTGAGATCACCACAGGACAGTATTGCAACCTTATAGAGTTGGCCTGCGAGTGGCCATATAAAAAAATATAAACAACACATCAATATTTTGGTAATAATTTTGCAAGAATCAAGGTTAAAATAAGTAAATTCAGCCAAAACAAGCGTAAATAGAAATTAATGCGTTTTGGTTGCAAGCGACTTTTTAAATTATATTCACCTATATTTTTTTTTTTGTAAGTCAACCAATTGGCCGTTCCCAACGAATATATTTAATATTTCAACTGCTTAACTGTGTCGAAAGGTTAAGCAAAACTTCTTTATACGTGACGTTCAGTGAAAGCAACTCAATTTGAATTACTTGGTAGTTGTGTAAGTCGAAGTTTCCTTTTCTTTCGTTAGGTACTAAAGAACAAAACAACAAGAGGCTTAGTTCGGTAATCAAATCTCTTGATTGAATGATTACCACAGCTGTTGCTGGTTTTATCTTTACTTTTCAGATATCCAACATTCTGAAACTGAGAATTCGACAATGATAGGTTCTACATGAAACGTTGATATATCCTTTATACATTTTTCAACTAAGAAAGTTCCAATATCCAAGGCCCTAGTACGAGCGCGCGGTGTAAACGTAAACTTAAATACATCATTTTAAAATAAAAAATACATATTATAGTTATACTATGAGTATAAATGTGGATGGGTATAACAGTAGAGGGAACAAAGAAACGTTGGATGTGTGAAGGATGATATGGCACGAAGTGACTGCTGAGATGACGAGAAATAGAGAAGTATGGAAGCAGAAGATATGCTGCGCCGACACCAAATAAATTGGGATAAGGGCAAGAGGATGATGACATATTATACTATGACATATAGTTATATTTTTTGCAACAAGCACAATCAGTATCGCAATTTCACAATCGCACTAGACCGCGAACTGTGGAAGGAGGGAAGGGAGGCCTTTGCCCTGCAGTGGGACAATATAGGCTTATAATAATAATAATAACAAGTAAAGAGCCCTGACCACCGGTAGCTCGGACCCTGTTCCCGATGCCTATGGGCTACTATTTTTTATATTTTAAATGTTTTTTTATATTACTTTGTATAGAAATATTTAAAAATGTAAATAATATGTAAAGAAAATAAATAAAGGAATAATAACAATCAGTATCATCCATCCATAGATAAGAAAAATCATACAATAATTAAAATATTGAAGGTGAAACGAGTATTTTTAATTTAAAAATCGACGTATTAACGTTACGTTTTCACCGCGCACTCGTGCTAGGGCCTCTGATCCTTTAAACTAGACGAAGAAAGAGACAGCAATTTCACCCCAATATTGACAAACCCGTAAATATTCAGCAGCCAAAAAACCATCGGACATATTCAAAAGGGAAGCTAAAAGATTTGTACTTTAATTAAATGCAAACCACTGTATAAATCGCGACGGAAATCCACTTGAAATTCCCTTAAAGCTGTTAAAAAATGTTAAAAAGCCTCCTGTTATAATTACATGGACCTTTTTACTCGCTCTTTAAAAGAGCACTCTCATTTTATACGACCGTTGGGAAACCATGAAACACTGTTTTAATAAAATACCTTAATCATTAAAAAATGTATGGGAATTAAGAATCATGTTTATTTGGGAAGGTCATATCGCTTAGTGAGTTTTAAAAGTTTTATGTTGATGATATTTTCTTTTGTGTTGGTTGTACCCTTGGGTGTAGTGACTGGGTTGCCTGTTGGTGATATTGCTTTTCTTTTTGTGAAGTTGAAAACCTTAAAGTTAAGAATTAAGTTAAGTCAGCTGTGACTCTTCTCGTAAATGAGAGAAAGCGATGAATTTATTTGCATTTCAAATACAATCAACACTTCCAATTACGTGACAGCTTACACGAATAACAGACATTACATGGATTTCATTAAACCACTAAATAATTGCAAAATCCTCCACATTTTAATGAAGCAATAACCCCTCCCTGCATGTCTTTAACTACGTTAAAATATGCGCTCGCAAATAAGCGCATACAAATTAGTTGTAGTTCAATTAGGGAATGTAATTAGGAAAGCTGCGGCGTGCACCGACAGCGACGGTCCGTAGAAATAATTACGATATTGGTGTCGAGCGGGTCGATTCCTACCTAATGAATTACCTGCGAGCTGCAAATTAATTACAAGCTCCACTGCCTCAGCCTCCGAGGACATTGTCGACTACGATATTGAAATGACTTAAATGATTTTCAGTTAATTATACCATTTCACTAATTGAATCCCCCGACATGCGACATGCCACACACGATGCCGTACATTTACAAGTTTAGTCGGAGCCACGAAATGCTCTCAGATAAGATGTTGTCGCCACTTAGCAATTTACAACTTTTCCAAATAAAGTGCATAGATATGCTAAAAGTTCCGCTTATCGCCAATCTTACACATAAAATTTGGTTTCTGCCACCACAATACCGATGCGATGTCTTACCCTCAGCGTCGCCCTTCCTATTCTGTCCCCAAGGACCGCAATGCTGACGTGCGGATAAAGAGGGGAGATAAAAAATTGCCTCACGACTGTGACCACGCAGCTGAGCCGGGGGTGCATGTGCATTCCCGCCGAGCAATTTGATAAATTACACCAAATTCAAAGTGATGAAATTTCCCTATGAGGAGATTACATACCGTGCCACTTTTGAAAGCAATAAAATCTTCGCAATATGGGACCACTTTTTTCCTACGTTATGTTATTTGAATTTCTTCCTTTGAACGAACATACAAATCAAACATATTTCAATTAAATTAAACATATTCGTCATATGAAGGTGCCAATATTTGAACCACTTATGTTTTTACAACCGTATTATCAATTCATAGGCCGTAACATAAGTGTCTATATTATTATGAATAAAGCAGCGTTTGCATCGACCCTAGTTATAAAACTGGAATGGTGCTCGTAAAACGAAGCAGTTCTGAGTTGTCTCACCGATCCACAAGAGTTTTATATTTCCTATAAAATATTATATTCTGTGGAGCGTGCAATATTCCAACATTCAACACAGTGCAATATTCTGTCTATTCTAGTCTTCTAAGAAAGTGCAAGGAGGTAGAGGGGCTAGGTATTCGTGCAATCGCTTTATGAAGCGGGGGCGGCGCAAGCACTCAATTGATTTGCATCGCGGACTCCCGGACAAAGCAGCG